>CM065816.1:13571000-18371000 GCA_033398695.1 Orobanche coerulescens
TGATGCTTTAAAGTGCAGAAGGGGGGTTGAATAAACAAACCATTCTTTCACTAAATATCTTCTCTGCAAATTAATCAAAATCATTTTAGTCTTGGTTTTATAAGAAGTAGTAATAAAAACTTTCCAACATAGTCATAACAAGTGGTTAACTATGAAGTCTATCTGTAAAAGGTAACAGACATCATTTTTAATCACTTGATATTGATTTTCCTACTAATATCATTTAAAAGGTAGTATTAGTTGGTGTAAAATTTAATTTATATACAATGTAAAGAACTGCATCAGAGTATATAAAACATGTATATCATATGAGATGTATCAGAGCACATATGTATGTGGTAATCATATGAAATGGCATAGAGCACATGTCCTGCTGATATAAATCAGAGCATGTAATGTAGAACAATATAAAGTATATATAAACTTTACTTCACATTTTAAGAAATAACATCCAAGACTGATGTATTTGACTTAAATGAACAAGTTTAAAACATTAAATAAAACATTATAGAGTTGATACAAATATTCCTAACAGTAAACCAATAATTGTTCTCTGCAACAACTCAAGCCTAAACCAGCAAACCAATAATTGTTCTCTGCTCACATTCCCATTACACTAATTCAGCAATGTATGATAGTTGATACAAAATTTGCTGCAAAAAAAAAACAGTAAACTTTGTAAAAAACAGTAACAAACCACAACCAAATTTGCAAACCACAACTTTGTAAAAAATAGTAACAAACCACAAACAACCATGCAAACTGTAATATCCACAATTTCGGATTTCCGGTAATTTTCTTTTTTCGGCGGAAGTCCGTTTCGACGACTCGCTTGGGACCTTCTCATCATTATGAGAATGATTAATTCTGCACTTTTTGTCATCTGAGTTCGTTTCGGTATTCTTTTGTTGAGTTTCGTGTTTCTTAACGACTTTTCCGCACTCGAGTTTGATTCTTGTGAATCTCATTCGAAATTACTGTTTCGAGTTTCCCGTAACTCCGTTTAACTTTGTTAGACGTGTTGTGAACTTCGGTTTGGTTATTCGATCACGTATCATGATTTTCGGACGTTTTGGGCCGTTTTCGTAATTTCCCAAAGTTTGGGGTAATTACTTCGGTTGTCGAATTTCGAACCTTCGGGTGGTCGGAATCGTGTGTTCTCTTAGCTTTTAGATTCGTCTTTGCGAGTACTTCGTAACTGTATCTTCGATTCGTATTCAGGTTCGGGTTTCGGTGTCGTTTTCTTGAGTTCAGTGTTATTAAACGACTTTTCCAAGTATGAGTTCGACTTTGTAAAATCACCATAAATTCTTGGAAACTCCAAAGATTTTGAATCTTTTTAATATTATAGAGCATCAAGTTAGATTTCCAATGGTTCAAACGGTGAGTCAATCGGAGTCCGGACGAGAGATTTATGGTCGAAATAGCTCAGACACTCATTTTTCAGTTTTGGCCGAGCAGCCTGTACCGTGAGCCGCGGCACACTTAGGCTGGGCTGCGGCACACAGTCCAGAACAACCTATTTGTGCGGATTTTGTGAGATGAATGCTCATTTCATCTCTTCCTTCATTCCTCCTCCTCTTGGGCGATCTTGTGGGCGATTTTAGGCGTTTTTGCATCATCAATCCCAGAGAACTTCATATTCTTCAAGTTCTTGGTGTGGATTAATAACACCAATAATTGTTCTTCATCATTAATCCAAGGTAAATTCTTGAAACCCTACTTTTGGGTGAATTGGGGGTTTTTGTTCGTTTTGTCCGATTTAACTGTAATAACTTAGATTTGTGATGTATTGATGATTATTTAGATGTATTCTATCATTTCCCTTGTTATTCCATGGTTGGATCATTTCGATTCGTTGTTTTGGTCGAGTTCTTAGTCAACGCCTTGAAGGTGTCCGACAAAAGGTCTTAGAGGGGGAATTGGGCGTTGTATGATTATTATCCATCGTACGATTATTGATTTATCATTGGCATGACTTAGGGATGAAATTCTTGTGAAGAACTCGAGTCGGAACCCTTCCGTTCGTTGTCTTTTTCGGGGTCTGAGCTTCCCGGTCAAATCGTGTTCTTCGGAGTATTCGGTAGCGGTTATTAAGGCAAGTATTTTACTATACGATTTGTGTCTTGTGAATAGGGACGTCGTATTATGGTTGTGATGCATTGGTTTATTTTCGTGTATATACTTCGTATGAATTGATTATTACGAACAATTGATGGTAACGATGATACCTTCACTTAGTTAACATTTTGGGAATCGTGTTGGATGTGCAAATCATCTAAGTTTGTGCCGGGCGTGGTCGGTCATTGTTGAGTTGTTGTGTTGATTATGATGTGTGTGTTGTCTTGGTTTACATATGTGTGTGTTGTCTTGGTTTACATACTTGATTGTACATTTCGGTGTAATGTGGAATGGCTTGACATTTGATGATTATGAGTTGTGTCGTGTCTATATGATGTGTGTGTTCCAGGTAGGGTCTGACGAGGCCTCTGGAGTTCGGTACATGATGTGTACGAACAAGATGTGTGATCCAGGTAGGGTCTGACGAGGCCTCTGGAGTTCGGTACATGATGTGTACGGACAAGGTGTGTGATCCAGGTAGGGTCTGACGAGGCCTCTGGAGTTCGGTACATGATGTGTACGAATGATGTTTGTGGCCAGGCAGGGTCCGTCGAGGCCTCCGGAGTTCGGTACATAATGTGTACGAACAATGTGTGCGGTCCGGGTAAGGTCCGTCGAGGCCTCCGGAGTTCGGTACATGATGTGTACGAACAATGATCGTATTATAGTGCTTGTTTGGGTAACATTTTAAATACGGGTCTCGGACCCATAATGATATCTCATATATTGTGTTTTGAAAAGAGAATCGGGCTAAGGCCCTAATATTTTCGAAAAGTCTTTGTAAATTGGGACTCGAGGTCCAAAAGAAGTTCTGCTTTAAAAATCCCCGAGATGATGTGTTCCTTTTCAAATATCTCTTTCTTGAGTTCAAAATTAATAAAACTTCTCGGGAACATTTGATAATTTATTTCCATATTAAATTCGTAGTTGCTATTTACTTGTTGCATTTCGTATCGTTTTATACTTGCACTAGTAAAGCGGTGGAGTTTACTAACCCCGTGTAATCGGGGTGGATGTCTGATACTGCGTCGGTACATGCGAGTTCGGGAAGCGATCACGGGATTGGCACAAGGGGATGACAAGCTGCGATACTAATCAAAGAGTCGAGAGTTGGTAGAGTTTGGTTGTATTATTAGAATTGATTCAGTCTTCCGCTGTATTGTGTTTCGACCCCTGTGTGGGTAATGTTGTTAGTCAGTTCTGTTGATAGAGTTGTGTGATCTCATCGGTCTGTGTGTTTATGTGTAAGTGACCTTACGGTCTGTATTATTATATTGTTTGACCCTGGCCGGGCAAGCATTTGGTTGTTTATGGATGTTTAGCCTGGTAGATCCTTGTGGAAAGGGTCTACGGCGTGTAATATCCCATACTGTTTTGGGGGTGTTACATTTATGGTATCGGAGCTTAGGTTGCGGAAACCTAGGCTGTCGGGTCAAGTCAAGTCGTGATTTGTCGAGTATTGTGTAGTTTTGTCATTCGAGATGTCGGGTGACAAGTTGAGTTGTGCGTAGTCATAACGTGTCGGTTATGTTGTCGGATGAGATTAGTATCGTGGGCGACCGTCATCTCCGTGCGGCCTGTAGACGTAAGTCTCCTCTTTTATGCATAATATCTGTGTTCATGATATGTGTGATAATTGTGGTGCATGATGTAATTTGCACGGTGCTGTGTAATGGAGGTGTATTTGATACTTGTGATACACTGTATGTGTATTGAACTGGACGTATTGACGTTTTGACGTTGAACCACCGTGTGGGGTGGTATAATGTGAAAGTTGTAAACTTTGATCGTTCCGAAAAGAAAGTACCGACGGTAGAGTTTGTGAGAGAATCAGATAGATGGTTTCGTTGTATGTTTAACTTGATGCCCATGAGATGCATTTGATTGAATTGGTGACCCCATTTGCCGTTTGGGCACGTGGTTCTAAGTTCGACTATTTTGGATTGTTGTAAATATGCTCGCTGTGGGTAGGTTTGAAAACGTTTTTCCTGAAAGACTCTACTGGTTTGAGCATTTTTGTGGAAATCAATTTTTTTGAAAATATCTTGATGGTACGGTTAAACAACGGTTTATGTGGATTTTGAAATCGGTTGAATTGTGACAAGTTGGTCATGTATTTTCAAATAGCACCATCAATCAGTATTTGGAAAATGTGTTTTAAAATACTTCGGACATTGCAAAATACTACCGTCATTTTTATTACGATCGAAAGGATTTTTGGAAAATTTATGTTTTGCAAAACGACTCTAATTTTCGGAATTTAAATGTTATGTGTTTGAGTGTTGTGACGGCATAGTATAATTTAATTGTATTATTCTATGACGTTATCCCGGACATGATAGCTTATCTATGGTAATGATTAGTGTGCTGCCAGATATTAATAAGGTTGCTGACATCGGTTATAGAGTGGACTTAATATTTCAACGTATTGTTGTGAAAGTGATTTCAAATCAGAGCAGTTTTGATATTGGGTACATGGATTTGGTTAAATGGTCGAGGTATTAATCAAAGTGTTTTCAAAATTTCATTTCTGCAAAATCTTTCGAACTCACCAATTTTAAAATATTATCATTTGAACAAATACCTCGGGAAAAATTTTATTTTTAAAGAATGTGACAAAATTGAATTATGGAAGTAGTTACCTGCTAGGGCTAATCAACTTTTGAATAAAATGGCCAAGAAGAGGGATGTACTCTCACCTTGATACAATTTGATTATGACATCGGTTATCGAAAGAAAGTCGGCTTTTGTATTTATTCGTCGCGGGCACGAGACAAAGCCCCCAAAATTCTATTACATTGTCTTTTATTACTAAATAATCAATGCTAAATATAGCCATTGAAATGCGTAAGCCGTGTAAGTGATTAACAAGTTCAATCATTCCCCTAATTATTTCCCTATATGTGTTTGATATCGTAGGCCACTGGGGAAATGTCGCGGGTATTGTATGTTTGTACTTTCGTGATATATGAGTTAGCCTCAAAGTATGAAGAAAGTGTATGATCGAATGAGGAGTAGATCATACGTGAACCACCCCCTCCACCCCCTGTCAAACTTTTTACAAGGTAGATAATTCTTATATTGGAGAGTGAGCAAAATAGGACTCTATAAACTCAAATCTAGAATCTATATAAACTTGTGTGCCCGTTTCTATTAGTTCTCCATTATGATTGAACTCATTATACTTATATGGAATATGAGCTATTCTTTCTCTAGTATTCATCGTTTCAACCAACTACATGTAAATGTGTAAATTAGAACAGTTCATGATATATATATATATATATATATAGTTGTAAAAGATTAATGGTCAAAATAAAGATTAATAATGATAGCTGGGGTTTGTCGTGGTATATATTATTTACAAGGTAGATATTATTTATATACCACAACAGTTATATATATGATATGTTACCGCAACAAATCTCAACTATGATTATTAATCCCTCTTTTGACAAATAATCTTCTACAACTATATTTATATATAAATCATGAACTTTTCAACTTTACACATTTACACGCAGGTGGTTGAAATGCTGAGTACTAGAGAGATAATAACTAGTATTCCATATAAGTATAATGAGTCGGATTATAATGGAGAACTAATTGAAACGAGCACACAAGTTTCAATAGATTCTAAATATGAGTTTATGAAGTCCTTCAATCTTGCACTCACTCTTCCACATGAAAATAATCTATCTTGTTAAATGGCTGATAGGGGGTTGGAGGAAGATGATTCATGTATGATCTACTCCTCATTCAACCATACACTTTCTTTCTACGTTGAGGCTAACCCACATATTAAGAAAATATAAACATATAATAGTTGCGAAATTTCTTCAGTGACCTACAATTATTTATCAAACACATATACAAGAATGATTGACTTTGTTAATAACTTACATCGCTTGTGCGTGTTAATGGTGGGGACATTGATTATTTAGTAATGAAAGAGAACGTATTAAAATTTTGGTGGGTTTGTTTTGTGCCCACGGCGGATGAATACAAAATAGCCGACTTTCGTTCGATAATTGATGTCATAATCAAATTGCAGCAACATCCCTCTCCTTGTCCATCTTGTTCAAAGGTTGATGATTGTTTTCCTTTTCTTATCTCTGTATCTAATTTCAAAATTATATTTTAGTTATAGCATTCAGGATCGTATTCATGGTCACTAATTTTCAGGGGGGGTGGAATACCTATTGTTAGTTATATAGATTAGACTATCAGCTGGACTAGATAAATTACTTTTACAAATGTCATTTATGCAATAGCATTCCAGATTTCTTTTGCAAAATCACATGTTGAAGTTCGTTCCTCTCGTACATTTTGTGTGTGTGACTGAAAGAGAGCAAGCCTACTATACTCTTATTCGTTTTGGAAAAAATCTATTGCACTAACTCTTGCCCCAGGATCTGTTTATTTCATCTGTTGCAGCAGGTGTGGTGCTTCTTCTTAAGAGGGGTGATATTTATCATGTGAAGTTATGTATATTAACTAGAGCTGCAAATTCGGTCGAGTATACCCGGGTTCGACCCGGGTTCGACTCGAATTTCTTGTACTCGACTCGGCTCCGTGAGTCCGACCCGGTCGAGTTCGGCGCGTATCGGGAGCTCGTTTTTGTACTCGGGTCAAGTCGAGTATACCCGACTACCCGACAGAGTACTCGATTAGATGACCCGGATTCGACTCGACTCGTCAGGTACCCGACCCGGATTCGACTCGACTCGTCAGGTACCCGACTGAAAGGCGGTTCGATATGGTTCTTCGAATCTTCGCTAAAGATTAAAGTTGTTGGTTTGTTGCAGATTGTTAGAATTTGGGTAGCTATTTTGATTTTTGATTGGCCGTTGGCCCGTGAATGTATTTTTGAGTACTCACTTTACTTGAGAGTCTGAGACGGACTGTGATTTTTTCTTGTTCTGCGCTTCTTAGGTACTTCTTGAGTTCTTGTTCTTGGTAACTTTTTCTTAATTTTATGTTGGTTTTTTTTTTCTTGCTTTTATTTTTTAACGTTACGTTATGAATTATGATTTTCTTTTCTTATTTGATGTTTATGTAAAAAGCAAAATTTTGTAGAATAAAAAAATTTGAATTTTATAGAAAAATCAAAAATATGCAGAAAATGTCAGAAAAACAGGTACAACCCGACTCGACCTGAATCCTACCCGACCCGCCCGACTTGGCGAGCTACTCGAGTGACCCGAGTGTACTCGACCGGGTTGAACTCGGCAGGCTTATATGCTGCTCGACTTGACTCGGTATGACTCGACCCGAATTCCAAAACTGAAAAACTCGACTCGAGTTTGGGTGTACTCGACTCGAATCCGACCCGTTTGCAGCTCTAATATTAACCAGTTGCAGCAGGCGTTGCCCAGGCGTGTTGGGTGGATGCCTGGACGCCAGATCTGGGTCAAACCGCCCCTTCTTGAAAAATAAAAATAAAAAATCCTTCACCTTGAGTGAGGGAGGCCTGCTGCTGCCGTTGCCTCGTTTTTTTCTATTTGGTATTTCTTGGCCAACATAATTTGTAGTCTACTCTTAGGTATACTATTTGTAATCTTTTCTGGCACAACTTCTCTGATTTGAACAACTACTAATAAATTTGTTTAATATATTCAATTTCCGTATTGTTACATATATTACTACAATAAGATATTACTGTAATTTTACAAATCATATATTACTATACGATATTTTATTATATATTCTTAGGCGTGCTTAATCAATAAATTATCGGCTTAAGTTTGATAGTCTAATATATATAAACATTAAAATGTATAAATGATGTTATGGATGGCAGAACTTGTTTAATATATTCAATGTCTATTTTATTACATAGATTACCGTATAATTATATTAACATTTTTTTATAAATAATATATTACTATATTATATTTTACTGCATATCTTGAGGTGCCTAATTTTCGCCTAGGCGGGCATCTAGGCGTCAAGGCGATAGGCGGTAGGCTAACGCCTCGCCTCGTGATAACCTTGTCTTTGTGTTTTCAATATCAAAACCCCGAAAGGGCTCTCTCTCTGACTTAGGAACCACATTGACCCACCTAATTGAATTACAAACAACTCCTGAAATGTGATAAAAGTTGATCTAAATTGGAGATTTGATAATATCGATAAAACTATCATTTCTTTCAATACGCTTCTAATTATTTTAAGAGTAATAGCAAAATTTATGTTTGATGAGAACTATACCATGTAACTTGTCCAACAGCTTTTGGATGACCGGGGATACTTATCGGGAACCATGATTTTGTTCAGTTCCCGGTAGAAATAGGGAGTATAATAGAAAGACGATGAAAACAAGCTCAGGAATGATTTCCTGCCCACGTCAGTAGGCTGAAAAATTCAATTCCATACGATTTGATTAATTCCATAATCACAACCTTAAGTACTACTTTGGCCCATGGCCCAATAATTAAGCATAGTCCAAACATAACAAAAAATAACATTGAATAATAAGTATTATTATACGTCAGTAAATAATAGTGATAATAATAACGGCCTAAGGCCTGCTCCTCCTTGATCGCCTCCGATAAACCACGTTGGTAACGCATATGAAAAAAGAACCACATTATGACACAACCAGCTGAACTATAACAAAGTTTACTTCTTCCCCTGCAAATAAAACATAATAATCAATGCTTCGAAATCTAATAAAAAATGGAATTTTAATTTAAAAAAAATAGATCATTCTCACAGTGTATTACGATAGATTTTCTATTACTAGCCAGAAACTTGACACAGTCATGCCACTGAGCGGAATTTTGTACTTTATACATGTCGTTCCAATTAAAATTTCTACCGATCTGTTCAACTACCAACAAATACATGGAGATGGATTTTCGTGAGGGCTGCTTTTCAGTTGTATTTCAATTGGTGGCCAATCTTTCGATAGTCGTTAAAATAACCATGTGATTAGTATTCAGAAGTTGATTCTGAATGCTATAAACATAGTACAATTTTGAAATTAGATACAAAGGTATAAAAAAACAATCAAATTAAATAATAAAATTGAAATGTGGAAGTAGTTACATGCTTGGGCTAATCAACTTTGGAAAAAGCTTGGAAAGGAGTGGGATGTGCCTCTCTCTCACCTTGATGCAATTTGATTATGACATCAGCTACAAACAAACAAACAACATCTAAGCCTAATCCCAAAATGATTTGGGGTCGGCTAGCATGAATCAAACTTTGAAACCGTCAATGATCGACATAAAAGGAGAAAAAGAGGGAAAAAAGTAGAGAAAAAAACAAATAAAAAGAGAATGAATGTTATAAAAAAAACAGAAAAAAATGAAAAATCCTAAAAAATAAATTAAAAGATAACATGGAATAAAAGAAAATAGGAATAAAAATACAGATAAAAAAAAGGAATCAAATTCCATCCACCATCCGTATTCTTTCCCGCCACATTTGCCTCTCTATCGCCATACTTTCTCCAATTCCAAGAAACCGCATATCATTTTCAATCATCTTTATCCAAGTTTTCTTGGGTCTTCTTCTACCTTTCACAATATTACTTGTTCCCCAACTTTCTAGCCTCCTCACTGGGGCATCAAGAGGTCTTCTCACATGACCAAACCATCGTAATCGATTCTCCATCATCTTGTCTTCTAGAGCCGCAACTCTTACGTTCTCTCTAATCGATTATGGCATCAGCTATCGAAAGAAAATCGCCTTTTTCGTATTCATCCTTCGTATTGCACGAAACAATCCCCCTAATATTTAACACGTTGTCTTTCTTTAATAAATAATCAATGTTGAATCTGGTCATTGACATGTGCAAGCGATGTAAGTGATTAACAAAGTCAATCACTCCCCTAATTATTTCTCTATACGTGTTTGATATATAATCGTAGGCCACTGAGGGAATGTCACGGGTATTATATGTTTGTACGTTTATGATACACGATTAGCCTCAAAGTATGAAGAAAGTGTATAATGGAATGAGAAGTAGATCATACATGATCATCCCTCTCCACCCCGTATCAACCATTTTACAAGGTATATAGTTTTCATGTTGGAGTGTGAGAGCAGAATCGGATGATTCTATAAACTTTTGTGCCCGTTTCAACTAGTTCTCCATTATAATCATACTCATTGTACTTATATGAAGTACGAGCTATTCTTTGTTTAGTATTTATTGTTCCAGCCATCTGCATGTAAATGTGTAAATCAGAAAGGTACATGATTTACATATAAATATAGTTGTAAAAGATTAATGGTAAAAAAAAAGAGTAATAATGATAGGTGAGGTTTGTTGTGGTACCTATTATATATATAATATCTACCCAACAATTGTATATATAATGTGCTACCACCAGGATGGCAGTCGGTTACGGCGGGCGCGGATAGTGCCTATCTACATCCGTACCCGCGAGGTAAACCTGTACCCGAGACCCGATCCGCGACCCGCGACGGGTATGATTTGCCAACCACACCCGCGACCCGCTGGTATCCGCCACCCGTCGGGTATCCGCAACCCGCCACCCGTCGGGTATCCACAATCCGCTATCCGCGGATACCCGCGATGCAAATAAATGAATTCAATATAAATAAAAATTTCACACAAATTAATATCCATAAATCAAACTCAGAAATTCAAATCCTCTAACCCACAAAGTTCAAAGTTTAAATCCACAAATCACAAAACACAAAATTAATATCCAAAATCACCAACTAAAAACAAAGTTTAAATTCTAATGAAAAGCATAATATTCGAAGTCAACAGTTGAAATAGACCTATTTTCCTCTTCTTTGTTGTGTGAATGTTTGACATAATGAGTGTGGGTCAGGCTCTGTTCGGGTATTTTGTGGGTATTTTTGTGGGTATTTCGCGGGTGTTTTTCGCGGGTAGACGGGTTTCGCGGGTACGGATAGTAACTATCCATATCCGTACCCGCGAACCTAATGGATAGTAATTTCATACTACTAAGCTATCCATGGATACCAAATGCCCATCAAACCCGCACCTATTAGGGTAGGGTGCCCGCGATTATCCGTTACCCGCGGGTAAATTGCCATCCCTAGCTACCACAACAAACCTCAACTATAATTATTAATTTTTCTTTTGACCATTAATCTTCTACAACTATGTTTATATATAAATCATGAATTTTTATACTTTACGCATTTACATGTAGGTGGTTGAAATGATGAATACTAGATAAAGAGTAACTAGTATTCCATTTAAGTATAATGAGTCTGATTATAATGGAGAACTAAATGAAACGGGCACACAAGTTTCAGTAGATTGTAAATATGAGGTCATAGAATCCTTGGATTTTGCTCTCACGCTCAAACATGAAAACTATCTACCTCGTAAAATGCTGATAGGGGTGGAAGGGATGATTCATGTATGATGTACTCCTCATTCGATCATACACTTTTTTCATACTTTGTTGCTAACTCATGTATTACGAAAGTACAAGCATACAATACCCGCGGTATTGCTTCGGTGACCTACGATTATTTATCAAACACATATACGGGAATGATTGACTTTGTTAATCACTTATGTAGCTTGCACATTCACTTATGTAGCTTGCACATGTCAATGGCAGGATTCATCATTGATTATTAAGCAATGAAAGACACCGTATTAAAATTTTGGGGATTTTGTTTGGTGCTAGTGGCGGATAAATACAAAAAGGTCGACTTTCTTTCGATAGCTGATGTCATAATCAAATTGTAGCACATCCCTCACCTTGTTGAAAAGTTGATGATTGTTTTTCCTCATCTTATGTGTATCTAGTTTCAAAATTATATTTATAGCATTCAGGATCATATTCATGATTACTAATTTTTTTTTTTTTTTTGGGGTGGGGGAGGGAATACCTATTGTTAGTTATGTATATTAGACTATCAGCTGGACTTAGGGCTGTCTAAATGGTTCTCGGTTCTCGGTTAGAACCGGAATCGAACCGGAACCGAGCGATTTCGGTTAACCGAGAACCGTTAGTACGGTTCTCGGTTCGGTTTTCGGTTAGGGATTTCACGGATAAAACGGTTTCGGTTTAACCGAGAACCGATCGGTTCGGAACCGAGAACCGTATAAAATTAATAACTATTATTTATTAAATAATAATTTATAATTCTACTATTTTTAATTTTTTTTACGGCCCAGTACTCCCCCAGCCCTATTTCCATTCCAGCCCCAGGCCCCCAGCCCCCAGCCCTACTCTCTCTCTCTCTCCCCGTCTCTCTCCCGTCTTCCCGTCTCTGTGCAGACTTTGCTTGATGTGCAGGCAACAGGGAAAAGGAAAAAAAAAAGAAAAAAAAAACGGTTCTTACGGGTTACCCGAACCGGAACCGAATTAATTCGGTGCGGTTCCGGTTAACCGAAAGTCTAAAATGGTCCGGTTTACGGTTCCAGTTTTTCGGCTAAAATGGTTCCGGTTAACCGATTTTTTCGGTCCGGTTAACCGGAACCGAACCGTTCGACAGGCCTAGCTGGACTAGATAAAATACTTTTACAAATGTCAATTATGCCATCGCATTCCAGATTTCTTTTGCAAAATTGCATGTTGGAGTTCGTTCGCCTCATACATTTTTTGTGTGACTGAAAGGGAGCAAGCATACTATACTTTCTTATTCATTTTGCAAAAAAATCATTGCCCTAAATCTGGCCCCAAGATCTGTTATTTGAAGAAGGGCTCACGGATTTTTTTTCACCAGTTGCAGCAGGTGTGGTGCTTCTTCGTTAGAGGTATGATTTATGTATATTAACCAGTTGCAGCAGGCGTCGCGCAGGCGTGTTAGGCAGACGCCTGGATGCCGGATCTGGATCAAACCGCCCCTTCTTTAAAAATAAAAAATAAAAAATCGTTCACCTTGAGGGAGGGAGGCCTGCTGCTGCCTTTCCCTCGCTCTTTTCTATTTGGTATTTCTTCTCCGGCAGAATTTGTAATCTACTCTTAGGTATACTATTTGTAATCTTCTCTGGCAAAACTTTTCTGATTTGGACCGTTATTAATAAACTAATGGCCCAAAAGTATAATATATTACTCTCACCCTTGTTATTCGAACAACTATTAGTAAATTTGTTTAATATTTTCAGTTTCCGTATTATTACATATGTTACCACAATAATATAGAACTGTAATTTTACAAATAATATTTAATATATGATATTTTATTATATATTCTTATGTGTGCTTAATCAATGGGCTTAAGTTTGATAGTCTAATATATATAAACATTAAAATGTATAAATAATGTTATCTCTGGCAGAACTTGTTTAATATATTTAATGTCTATTTTATTGCAAGATTACCGTATAAATATATTACTATTATTTTATAAATTTTATATTACTATATTATATTTTACTACATATCTTTAGGTGCCTAATTGTCGCCTAGGCGTGTGTCCGCCTAGGTGTCAAGGCGATAGGCGGTAGGCTAGCGCCCCGCGTCGTGATAACCTTGTCGTTGCGCTTTCAATATCAAAAACCCGAAAGGGCACTCTCTCTCTCTGTCTCTCTCTGCTTGTTATTTCGTTCCAGGAACATCATTTGCTGCTGCAAAAGTATGAAATGCAATCCCCTCGTGATATCACTCTTCTTGGTGATGGATAATGCAATTAATATATGCCTCGTACAAACAGCTCTAGATCCTCACATGACTATGACTATGGATAATGAGTTGAGTACTGCTTTTGTTTCTTTTGTTTTTAGGGTGGGTGAACGGTGAACGTCCACGGGTGGTCTTTTCATCAATTGTCCCAAAAGAGACTATGACTTGTTCTCATTAGGTACAACTCCATTTTTTTTCGGTAATCCATTACCCTGTATATGAGCATGTTTAGTCTTAGGAACCACATTGACCTACCTAATTGAATTACAAACAACTCCTGAAATGTGATAAAAGTTGATCTGAATGGGAGATTTGATAATATCGATAAAGCTCTCATTATTTGAGTCGTTTCTAATTATTTTATGAGTAATAGGAAAACTTATATTTGATGAAAACTAGAACTGTAGCCCCATGTAACTCGTCCAACAGCTCTTGGATGACCGGAATAGGATACTTATCGGGAACCATGATTTTGTTCAGTTCCCGCTAGTCAACACAAAACCTCCATCTACCGTCCTCCTTATGAACCAACATAGCTTGGCTAGACTAAGGACACGAGCTAGGTTGGATCAATCCTGACGCCAGAACATGTCCGCCACTAAATGCTGGTTCGTATCCTTCAGGTCGGACCAATTGTTAAGCAGAAAGAGGGAGTAAAACAGAAAGATAATAAAAACACGCTCCGGAAAGATTTCCCGTCCACGCCAATCGGCTGGAAAATTCAATTCAATTTTTAAGATTTGATTAATGCCCTAATCCCAACCTTTAAGTGCTACTTAGGCCCATGGCCAATAATTAAGCATACTCCAAACATAACTAAAATAACACTGAATAATAAGAATATTTATACATCAGCAAATAATAGCGATAATAATAACGGCCTAGGGTCTGTTCCTCCTTGCTCGCCTCCGATAAACCATGTCGGTAACATAATAATCAATGCTCAGGAATCTAATAAAAAATGGAATTTTAATTTAAAAAAAATAAATCATCTCAAAGCATATTAGAAACTTTACAGTCATGCCACACCCCAAGTCACATTAGGATGGCAACGGGCCGGATCTAGACCGGATCTTGTTGATCCCAGATCCGGATCCATTTTTTTGTTGAGATCCAGATCCGGTTCAGATCCGTCGGATCCGAAAATCTGAGATCTAGATCCAGATCCGTCGGATATGCGGGCCTACGGATTTGGTCTGTGGATCCCTCTTTTAAGCTAAAATAGTACTTCAAATGTCGCAATATCAATACCACACAACTATAAAAAAAAATCAATATAAATTAGCAACACAAATATCATATCACGAGCTACTTTCATGTTCATGAGATAAGTCACATCACATCACAAAAAAATCCAAAAAGATCCAAAGATTATACAAATATATTCGTCCAAAGTTACATCACATCACAAAATAAGTCTTCACGATCAACTAATCTTGAGTCCATGAGAACAAGTCTTCCATGTTACAACTACTTTCAACATCGACATCCTAGAATTAGGGATTCTTTTTTCTTTTGTTTTTGATAATAAAGAATTAGGGTTTTTAAAAATATATATATTTATATTTGATATATATATATATATATATATATATATATATATATATCCGCGGGTCGGATCCAAATCTGAAAATTTAAGATCCAGAGCCGCTCCGCAATTTTTTTATAGATCTAGATCCGACCCGAATCCGATGGATCTAAAAATTTGAGATCCAGATCCTCAAAAATGGATCCGGATCTGCGGATCTGGACCGGATCCAAGATCCATTGCCATCTCTAGACACCACTGTACTTCATAACAAGATACAAGTCACAATAACTCATGCACAATAGGAGTTCCATTGTATTTTCATAAACCTAAAAAAAAGACTCCAAAAAGCTGCTGCTCAAATATAACTGCAGCTGAAACTTCAAAAATTGTGCATCAAATTCCCGCCATTATTGTCAGGTTGACCTCCTGGTCACTAAGCAAATCCCCCCCCCCCCCCCCCCAAAAAAAAGAAAGAAAAAAAACCTACATTTACAAGTTTGTTTAGGGACAAAAATTGTAATAATTTAAAATATTTGAGAAGTCAGAAAGAATACATTTTGCGCACATGCATTCTCCCTGAGGTGTGAATTTGTATTCCGACAAAAACACAATAAACTTCCATTAATCGTACACTGGTCAGCACCGGTACCAATGTGTTTACCCTTGGAATATGTAACATATGGTGGGTTCTGTTGGTAATACGGTTGGTAATGCGTAATAATTACGCACTTTCACTGTAGCCACTATGATTAATTTTAATTATTTAAGTAAATAACTAAATTGGATAGTGGTGGGACACCTGGATGATGGTAATCTTATATATATTTAAATATATATAATATATTTAAATGGGCATTGCTAAATATACCAAAAAAGTCACCCTTTAAAATGTCCCATCGTTAGTGGTAGGCTGCACAATTCCCCACACAACACTCAAACCTCAATTACTATATTATATACTTGTGTTTGAGTTATTTATCAAAGGAGTGTAGTTTTAAAACATATTTACCATATATGTGTATTTTCAAACATATTTATCAAATAGGAGTATTTTTCTATTTAAGTAGGTTTTTATTGTTTTTTTTTACTTTTTTTAAAATTATTATTTTTCTGCCTTTTTTAACTATTTTTTACTGCTTTTTTTAACTTTTTTTTAAGAAAAAAATATATGTAATATTAATATTAAAAGCCGGGAGTTCTTATTTAAAATTCGCAAATAAAAAAAATTGAAAAAAAAGAATTTTGGAATTTGTTTGTAAACTGTTTTAATAAAAGAAACTGAAATATTATTCTACATAAAGAAATAAAAAGTTGAATAATTTTTTTAAATATAGATTTTTTTTTAAAATAACCTGCTAGTTGTATTTTTCATAAAAAAAACTGTTATGTTCTAAAAGAAATCTAAGAATCTAAAAAAAGGACAGATTAAGGTTTAACTAAAAATCTATTGTAGTAAACTAAAAAAATGTTATTTCTAGTTTTGAATTTTGAATTTTTCTAGTAAATGGAAATCATTTTTTTATTTAAAATAAGATTGGAAATTTAAATATTTAAATATTTATAATTTTTACTTTTAATAAATTTTTAGGTATTTAAATATTTATTTTCTAGGATTTCCCCTTTTTATTAAAAATTTCTAATCTTATTTTAAATAAAAAATAGATTTCCATTTACTAGAAAAATTTAAAATTCAAAAATAGAAATAATATTTTTACTATAATATTGTAGATTTTAGTTAACCCTTGATCTATTTTTTTTTTTAGATTTTTAGATTTTTTTTAAGAATATAACAGTTTTTTATGAAAAATACAACTAGCAGGTTTTAAAAAAAATCTATATTTAAAAAAATTATATAACCTTTTATTTTTTTATGTAGAATAATACTCTAGTTTTTTTTTATTAAAACAGTTTACAAGTAAATTTCAAAATTCTTTTTTTTTTCAATTTTTTTTATTTATGAATTTTAAGTAAGAACTTGTGTTGACAATATTTTTTTTTGTAATTCTATTTATATAAATTTAATATATTTATAAGTAAGTAAATTAAATTTAAAAATAAAAAATAAAAACTAAAAAAAAAAGGCTGCGCTGGCAGCAAGGGTCGGGGGGGAGGGGGGTGGGGGCAGCAGGGTGGAGGGAGGGATTAAAAAAAAAAAAAAAAATAATGATTGAAAAGGACATAAAGTTGGTATATTGAGTAACAGGGGTTGGTATATTTAGCCAACCCCATTTAAATACTTGTCATTAAATTAATAATTTAAAGATTAATTTAATAATCGCTTATTAATTTGTTGATAGCCCATCCACCTTGACATCCACGTAAGCACTCCAGGCAGCCTGGCCGGCCGAGCAGAGCAAAAAGCCGGACCGGGAATGAGCTCGATTTTCTCCCGGGCTCGTTAAATACCGGACCGGGCCGAGATACCAAAGCCGACCCGGTACCCGATCCAGAAGGGCCGAGCAGATTGAAGATAAAAATGCTCCGATTCAAGATTACAACAAGGCCGACCTGAACGGCGGGAGACCCGAGGACCGACCCCAGCGGATAAGCATCGCCAGAAGCATGCGGGACAGGCCCGCATGCCAATTAACGCATGCAGTCATGTCCCTTCCCGAAGCATTCCTTAGAGGCCGCCACGTGTCTAAGACATATTTGCAGTCTGACAGGTGTTTTGGGCGTATTCCCCAACATTCGCCAGCTGTCATCTCCTGACTGGCCGAGATTGTCTATATATAGAAGGAATATACAGTGAGTGAGGATCTTTGGACTTTTGGCATTTATGTCTAACAAGTGCTTATGCGCCCGCTCGGCCGAACGGACGAACCCTCCGCCTTGGTCGCACTATCCTCAGGCTCGGCCTCTACCCTCTTCCGCTTGCCTGCACGCTCCCTACGCTCGGCGGCCTCAGCAGCCAGCCTCGCCACCCGCTGCGCAGGCGTCTCTTTCCTTCCGGACGGAGTCTTGGCCCTAGGAACTGGAAAAAGAAGACATGTTAAAAAAAAAAAAATACCTGATGAAGACATAATGCTCGGATCGGTTGATCGAAGTCCGGCCGCCCAGAGGTTTTTCTCGGTAACCAGAAGGTACGATTTCCTCTGCTCGGTGGGAAGATCCAAAAGCTGTTCAACCCGGTCGTCGAACTCGGAGGTCTCTTGCGCCGGGATGCGTTCTGCACATAAAATAAATGATGAGCGTTAGACAAGAAAGGAACAGGAATACAAAACATAACACTTACTCATTTTGGCAATGAATTGCACTGGGACCCGAAGCTCGGCATCTATCACACCGGACTCCCACTCATCCGCCGAGCTCCTCCAAGGTCCCCCTATATAGAACCACTGCTCCTTCCAGCTATGGATGGTCTCCGGCACATCCACCAACTCTTTATGCATGGCATGCCGGCCGTCAGTAAAACCAATGAGGCCAGGATCTACCGACCGACCTCCATAGGAAGAGACTGTTGAACTCCTCAAAGCTGGGCTCGGGCCAGCCGTGCTGGTTGAAAAGGATGAAAAGACCCACCACGCGAGCCCACGAATTCGTGGACCCCACACTGTGGAATCCACCAGGCTAACATACCAACAAGACATTCGACAACGACAAACTATCATTAATAAAACGACAATTCAAATAAAAGACTACAAACCGACAATTAAAATTTGACATCAAATCCATTTCCCAAAACGGGAACACAACATTAACAATTTCAAACAGGAAGTACTCGAGTACTTAAACCAATTTTATAATACGTAAATCCCAAAATCAGACATCAATAGCAACCGACAGACATAACATCGAAAAAAATCAAATACTGGACAATATCATGCTTGCCCATCATCCTCATACGGCCCGAGTGCTCATTTGTCCCCACGATCAATACCTGAAATACAAAAAGTATTTCCCCCATTTAAGGGGTTAGCGATAACTGCTAGTGCAAGTACAATCCATTTGAACTACATTCTAATCAGATGAATAATGCGCCAAAAATCATTTTTTTGAAAACGTTTTATATTCCGGAATATTTACAATCACAAAACACATTATCTCCAACAAATCACAATTCAAAGTTAACCGTTGGTACGAGACTCACGGCCACCGTACCCAGAGCCCGTCGGACATCCACAGGTGGCTAACCCACGATTCGCGATACGAACACTAACGGCAATACGTATCCATAGAGGCCCCGTCGGACCGTCCCTAGGTGAACATACACATAACCATCCACAACGACCACGATACAGCCATAATTCAAATACTAGAACATGTAAACAAATGTAAAGTACTTGCCTTTGAGACATCCTTCGAAGAGTCGGAAGTGAAAAATGACTACGGATGATCCGAATGGAAAGCAGCGGTTCCTAAACGAAGAATCGGCATAACTCGGTCCCAACGGACATCAATAATCGAAAGGAATACTCCCAAAACCCCGATTACAAATAACGACAATATACGTTGATCAATACGGGTGAGGGTTTACGCAAAATCTCCCCGTATTGATAATTCGCGGATTAAAATCAAGGAAACTGGATTTGGAATCATTCAATAATCACAATCGGTGAAGAATATCGTAATATAGATGAACAATTCGGAACTACACCCTAAAATCCCGAAATCCCCCAAATTCGTCAAAATTAGGGTTCCTGAGGAATTACCTTTAATTCGGCTGATGAAAGGTGATTATGTTGATTATGATATGGTGGCTCGATTCTACCGTGATGGAATCTGGATAGAACTCCGAAAAGAACTGGTGGAAATCGTCTCCGAGGTCGCACGTCGAAGAAACGAAGAGGAAAGAAATAAAACTGCTGTTCTGAAACTGCCCGCTGGGCTTATATAATTGTGAAGTTAGCGCACGCTAACTGCCATATGTAGCGTGCGCTAACGGGGCCGTGACAGTCCAGTGGCTACTGCCACCACTCGTTAGCGTACGCTAACAATAGGGGGTTAGCGTACGCTTCTTGCTCTTGATAGCGCCGCAAGGCAACAGTGTAGCGTGCGCTACCTACAGTCAAAGATCGCCGATGTCACATCGCCAGATGTCGATGTCGAGGGTATAAAACACGAAGCATACAGCGGAACCGTAATCCGGGAACATAGGCGAAGCATACAAGACGACGGAGCTAAGCGCCGAAGAGAAATATAATTCCGACCACCGAAGGGTCCGTAATGCGACAACGAGATTCCCTAAACTATTAGGAAATTACAAAAATGGCCCAAGTGCCCGAAAATCACGAAACGACGTCGGATTTACAAACCGAAAGTCTCCACATGACCAACTCAACCATACGAACTTGTACAAACCAAGAAACAACGGAAACGAACGAGTTTTACAAGAATCGAACGTTCATACGGCAAAACATGTCATAAAATGAAATTACGGGAAAACATCATCAAAACTCGTCCAAATGGAAAAACTCCAAGAACAAAATAGATTCAAAATGTCGAAACGGTTACAAGCGAGTCGATAAAAATAGACATACACCCAAAAATGGAAACCGCTAAAAATGGAAAAATTACGGATATTACAGCCTTAGCCACCGGGAGAAAGCTAACGGGAGCGGAAACCTTAGCCCCGCCAGCAGAGAGCGGTAGTACACCGCCGTACAACCAACAGGTGGGGTATGGGGCCTCTCCTCGGGATTCGGAACGAACATCCGCACCACAACAGGTATCTTAAACCGCTCTCGCCAAGCCTTCAACTGCTCCTCCGTGACAGTGCTACGGATCGAGGCCGAATCCCACTCCGCCTCCACAAAAGGGGACGGCTGAGGGCAAGTCCAAACCACCACCGGCTCAACCCTTTCTTCCTCCGGAGTCCCTCCGACCGCCGTCAGCGGCGCCACCACCTCCGCATCTCCAGAATCCCGCGACCTCGTCGCCTTCCTCCTCGTTGCTCCAGTCGACGGGAATGTCGCCCATAGACAGATCCGCCACCCTCGTGCGGTCCGGAGACACAGTCAACTCCGCCGCTGTCTCATCCCTCAGCTCCGACATCATAAAATAGAAAAAGGGAAAAGGCTTACCGGGAAATTCTCTCTAAAATCAGGAAAAGGACGCCGGAAAATTCTCTCTCTTCTCTGCAACAAAACACAAAAATGGCGGAGGGAATAATGAAGGAGGCGTCCTATATTTATAAGGGAAGAGTGGCATTAAATGCCCAGCGCGTGACGCGACGATTCACACTGAACCGTCGCGAAAATCGAAGGCGCGTGAACACGTCGACAAATCGGATTCGGCCACGTATCTTCCTCATCATGACACCTAGAAACCCTGAAACTGAATCGACGCGACTCTCGAAGAGGCGTCCCTTCGAGAGATCTTATCCTCCCACAAGCCGGATCGGCCTCAGTATGAAACGACCCCAGCCCCGGCCAGCACGGCACGACCCTGGACTCAGTATTAATTAATCTTTATAAAGCGAACTTTGGAAGTTTTGTGCGTGCTAGGGTAGCATCATAACATCATGTCAAATATACGTTTATAACCATAGCCATGCACTGTCCGCCACAAGGCGTATAAATCTCTGTTTCGAAAATAAGCACTTTTTTCAGCAACCCAATTACTGTCCAGATGAACACACTTCCATTTGAATGAGGACAGTCATTTCTAACTTACAACTCAGATATCTAAAAGGACAAGAGTAAATATAGCACGCACAAAACTTCCAAAGTACGCGTTATAAAGATTAATTTATTAATACCTTCGTCCTTATTTAGTTGTCCAGTTTGACTTTTGACCGGTCAAATTGACCAAAGTTTGACTGAAATTTACGAATTTTATATAATTGATAAAATAAAAAAAATTATATCATTGTAAAGTACATATAATTTATTTTAAAATGCAATTTTTACTTTTTAAAAATAATAAGAGTTATTCATAATTTTTGATTAAAAATTGGTCAATTTGACCATTAAAAGTCAAAACTGGACAACTAAATAGGGACGGAGGGAGTATTAATTAATAAGCGATTATTAAATTAATCTTTAAATTATTAATTTAATGACAAGTATTTAAATATATATAAGATTACCATCATCCATGTGTCCCACCACTATCCAATTTAATTATCTAAACTGAACTGAATTAAACTGAAAAAAACTCAATTGAACTGAAAAAAGTGAACTGAACTGAATTGAAAGTAACTAATAATTTAAAAATGAGTAATAATAATATAAATGATATTATTATTAATAGAAATAATAAATAATTATAAATAATAAGCTAATATAATAATACTTATTAACAATAGAAATATTTTAAAAAATATATTATTAAATTTGATAAATAGTACGAGGACATGAATACCTGTTGATAAATATATTATGATTTTTCTTCCACTTTCTAGTTTACCTCTTCTTCTTTATTAATTATTTTTTCCCTTCTGTATTTATGTAGCTAGGGGTGGACATTCGAGTCGGGTAGTTTTGGTACTGTAACACCCCCAGATTTAACCGGAAATATTACAGCGCTGTAGGCCCCGATATGGAACCCACAAGGCTGAAGGAAATTTTCGCAAACATTTACAAACGTCCAAGAGGCTAACGACGGTATTATCTTTAAAAATTCACAAAGACTTATAAAATCCATTTATCAAAAACCGTCGTAAAAACTCATTTGAAATCGCAAGGCCAAACGGCCGACACTCAAAAGTTTAGAAAATGATTTCCACGGAATCTCGATTCTAGGATACCAAAAGAACATTTCAAAATACTCACGCAATGGAAAAAGACCAACAATAAAGATACTCTAGCAATGGAATACAAGAACCAATCAAGAGACTCAATGCACAAAACACGTCTAGCGGTATCCTCAGGAAGCTCATCTCTTCACGACCGCTACATAGCTCGATACTCCAAGAACCTAAAAAGAAATCCCACGACTGGTCACCATAATATCCAACAATGATAAGTCACATTACATTAATAATTACATACCAATGAGAATACAACATAAGAATACGACCAACGTACTCTTACCGCCATAACTTTACTTACTCAAGTAATTCTCATCAGAATAACCATTATCACATTTCACATCCTGTACTCGATTAACCAATAAACTCGAACATAATATCTGTATTGTACCTCAAACAATACTCAAGATTCTTAAACTGTCATAACCAACTCACAATATGGAAATATACCAGTTCTGACCAATACGATCCCTCAAATAACATCATCAAATCCCAAGACGATAACCAATTGTCCATCAAAGACAAATACCAAAAGAAATATAGAACATACCTCGAGATACGAAATACCATTACCATCACGTCAGTCTAATCCGTGATCAGATCAACACAACATACGGACATGGTCCTAACACAAGACCTACAAATGCATACTCATATGACAACGTCAATATGATCACAACAATAACAACATTGTATACTTATGGCAAACCCATAATATACATATGCACAACAACAATACATGGCAATCCGATGATCCAGCGTTCACTGCCTAGATCCCCCGATGATCCCGTCAGACCAACCCGAGGTGGAAAACCCGTCCGATGATCCAGCGCACGCTAGCATAGATCCCCCGATGATCCCGTCGGACCAACACGAGGTGGACATATGACAATAATGCACAACTGCACAAAACAACAGTACACAATACACGACAACAACAATGCACAAACGCATGACAACAACGATACACGAATGTATCACGACGTGATTGACACAAATGATAAAAATGATTAGAGTGCTTGCCTCGAGTCCTTCGAGAACGATCTCAATGTCTAAACCATCACGAACCATTATTCTGAATATCACCGATCCAAAACATCACGGACGGTAGATAATTCACGTTTTCGTCAATGGCATGATGTATCCTCGATAACAAGTATACCAACGACAATTGTAAATCATATACATTATGATTTAAATTCCCAAAACTCGAATACAACCTATAATCTCAAATCTCCTGTGATTACGATTCATAAACATTGCTATACGAATTATAAACGAATGACACTGAAACCATTAATTAAATATTATAACTGAGCAAGTAATAACTTGCCTCGATACCGATACGATGATGATGAATCCGCTACCAGTCGCAATGCCTTCGTCTAAGAGCTCCTCGGCCCTGACCATGCAATTCATGAACACACTCGAACACGACCGCAGCATCCGGTTATAATCACCGATCAATAATCTCAACCTATCGAAGTAATCAAATAACACATATCCGATAACAATTAACAACCGGCACGACCAACCAAATCATCTCAACGATTCAACGATATCTACAATACAAACTACAACTCGATGATCATAATCAATCAATACAACCGATCAATAAACCCAACGGTTCCACAACTATCCTGATTAATCACAAGTCCGAATAATCCAACTCAAACAATTACGAATTCACAACCACAATGCGATTACGGATACGAGCGTAAAGGAAATCATATTCGACGAACAATCACAATCTTTCCGGATTCCAAATTGATATCATGGTTCGTATTTCATTAAGAACATACGAATTCTACCACTACAACCAACGAATATTCGATCTTCATATATAAAAATACCGATAATTCAATATACGATCGTCTTGCTATGTTAAATTCATCAAAAGTTCCTCAAGAACACTAAGGGATTCGAACTCATGTTCATAACCATTAAAACAACATAATTCGATATCCTTTAACATGAAGATAATCTTCGATTCGTAATCAAGTAATGAATCATCGTATTCTTTAGTATACACTCTACATAACCTCAAGGATTGTAGCAACAACTCCTAATCATCATCATACGGATCAAATACGGATAATAATACCAAGAACATCAAGAACTCTATGATTTCATAATCATAATCAACATATTCAAGGTATAAACCATCATTTCACCATCTTCCTTCAACATATAATTCATATAACCTCAAGAATCGAAACAACAACATCTTAATCCTCTTCATACGAATCATTTACGGATAACAATACCAAAATCCGAAATCAAAGTGAAGAATTCAACAACATACCTCAAGAACATGAATAACCCAATCAAACCCTTCAAGAATCATCCATAATTCCATATCCAAGCCTCAAATCCAAGTCCTCAAGCTCAAAGTCGACTTAGGAAGGCCAACATCTCTCTCTCTCAAAGTTTGAAGACGAAAAACGAAAAGAAACGTCGAAGGAAATGTAAGACGGGCATCTACTTATAAAACATTTCATTGCGTTACGTCGTAACACACCAAGGTTAACGTCGTAACACGCATTACGTCGTTAGCCATCCTTGATAGCGTCGTAATGCTAATCCCAAAACTAACTGTCCGTTTGTTAACATGCTTACGTCGTAATGTTTCCTTCATAACGTCGTAACATATGCGTTGACTTGCTACGATAAAATTCTATTTAACGTCGTTATACACTTCTCGTAGCGTCGTAATGGGCACATCCACATCCGCCGCCGACATTGGGTCCCACTGCCGACCATGACTCGGTCTGTCCGATTCCTCGTTACGTGCGTAATGCTTTAGCCATAACGTCGTAACACAACCAATTTAGCGTACGTAAGTCTTCAACATTAGCGTCGCTAAGTATTCTATACTTAGCCAATTTCAATTCTGCTTTGTCTCGACATATCGAAAACACATATATACATACCGAATACATATATACCGAATCCAATAACATTCTCATACGATATACCCAATATAAAAGTGCGATAACGATACACGATATCCTCAATGCAATTGTCATCGACGGATACGACAATTATACCGACACCGACATCTCAGTCCTTTATTTATTTTATCCATACTGCATGCATTCCACGCTGTACAATATAACTCGGATAAAATAATATCAAACAACAATAGTAGAAATTACGGATAATACATTCTACCCAAATTAAAAAAATATTCGTCATCGAAAAATTCAATCCGTAATAGAAAACAAATAAACATCTTGCTCAACCCAAAATATCCCAAAACCATCACGACAACGATCAATTATCATCATTACCGAATATCCAAAAGAGCATACTTACAAATACGCAGTCGACGATCTCCTTAGATACTAGCAAGCGATCTCACCATGCGGTCCCAATACGCTTACGATCACAATTCCATGAGTCTCAACAAAATTATATCATCGTTAGATGAAATAATCTATCCGTGACAAATCTGTTTGCACGATCACATGATCAAGTTCTAATTCGATAAAGCGAATAATATCCGATATATCGTGAAACAAGCGCCTGACGACACGAATCCGAGACAGACACAAATCCGAGCGCTCGGATGATCACCAACAATGATCAACCAATAAGTCAACCGAATTTTTCATCGACATGATAAATTCCAATATGACCGACTGGAGGTCAAAACACAATCGAGAATATCATCAACATGATAAACTCGATATGACCAACCGGAGGTCAAAACACAATCGAGAATATCATCAACATGATAAACTCCAATACGACCAACGAGCGGTCAAAGGTAATCGAGAATACCTTCAAGCGGTAAGCTCCAACACAATCAACACGGAACCACGAGAAACCGATATACGAGCGAATAAAGTTCTCAAAACGACACACCAATCACATACGGTGGATCTCAACGAAACACAACCGATGGTGAACATACCCCTCGGCATACGAACAACCAATCACAAACCGACGAACATATCCGATCATACGGGAGTGGGAACGTCCACTCAATATCAAAAACAACCAGTATGGGTCACCATCCCCAAATTTACACTTACAAAGAAATCATTCAAAGATCACTATGGTAAGATTGCGCTACTAACGCACCAATGGACTCACATAGCACATATGTCCCGGTTTTACAAAGTCCAAAGTTCCAAAAATTACATCTGCACATGAATCTACAACACGCAGTATATTTCTCTTATCTGATCAATCAACCGATCATCCTTGCATAACCAATCTACCATACTAAACTTCGAATCTCTTTTCCTTGTACCATCGATATGATATGCCCGATGCACTAAATGCGTATGTACATCAATCACATTTTCAAAACCAGTTTGAAATCATATATTCTTGTCAAAAGACAAATTTTCGAAAATTCTTTCAAGAGTTTGAAAACTCAAAACATAAATTTTCGTAAGACCACGAAATCAATTTTACAAATTAAATTGGCTCGTTGGTGCCAAGTTCTCGATAAAAATTCTTTTCGAATACACACGATTAAATAAAATGGAATTTATGCAAATGCTTGTCCATATCCATACTCCTGTATACCAATTCGGATCGTCACCAAATTCCACTGATATTCCATCGGGAAAACCACACGATAGAGTTCTAAAATCTCAATATATAAATTCCGACCAAAACTCCTTTTCCACATACTACTATAGCGTCAATCCTTAATCCATCACGGATCACCTCTAATATGCTATGACAAATAATTGAAACGAATCAATACAAATAAAGACTTCCGAGAAGTTTCATTTGAACGAGTAAACCAAAACCCCAAAAGGTAGGAACGAAATAAATAAATGATTGATAAAGTGTTTTACAACTCTCGGGAGTTTTAGAAAACAAGAAAAAGCCTTTTGAAACATTAGGGTCTCAGCCCGTATCTCGTTCCGCCTTACAAGAAGTTTAAAAAAAAGTAGAAAACTCTTTTCGGACTCCAAGTCCTGAGTTACAAAACTATTTCAAAATCGATTGGGTCTCGGCCCAAAAATCATTTTCCGTAAAACATCCGTAAAACATTCATTTTGAAAAGTATCATTTTCAAATGTTCAAAAGCGGTTTCATGTATCACAAAATGATCTATCATGACTACATGTTTTTCTCAACCATCCACAACCTTCTCCCAAATGTACAATTCCGTTCCAAAATCTAACCAACATACTGATTTCAGCATCATAACTTCCTAAGATCATCAATCCTGTCTCAACTCTGTCGTCTCATACCGTGACACATAATATTCTGCCGAATCTCAAAGCATATCAACTATAGAACAACAATAAATCTCAATACAATTCAAAAATCCAAATACTTACAGATCGTGAAGCCGACGATTCCCCGTGATACTGGCACATGTCTCGACTCTAGAAAATACTCGACACGGATATTTTCAAAACACACGTTTTGCCAAGTCAGTTCAACTCTAGAACACAATACAGCTCTATCTGAAGAAACACGTTAACACCATTTGAAAAAGTTTATAACAAGCCCAGTACTACACTGGCAAATCGCATAACACACAAGCCCGAGTGAACAACAAAAACTCACGGCTCTAATATTTGTCAATCGACAACTCGAATGACGCGACAAAAACACGACCCAACTCGACCCAAATGCCTAGGTTTTCTCAACCTAAGCTCTGATACCATATTCTGTAACACCCCAGTTGCTTAAGGAAATATTACAGCGCCGTAGGCCCCGATATGGAACCCACAAGGCTGAAGGAAATTTTCGCAAACATTTACAAACGTCCAAGAGGCTAACGAAGGTATTATCTTTAAAAATTCACAAAGACTTATAAAATCCATTTATCAAAAACCGTCGTAAAAACTCATTTGAAATCGCAAGGCCAAACGGCCGACACTCAAAAGTTTAGAAAATGATTTCCACAGTAATCTCAGTTACCGGATACCAAAAGAACATTTCAAAATACTCACGCAGCGGAAAAAGACCAACAATAAAGATACTCTAGCAGCGGAATACAAGAACCAATCAAGAGACTCAATGCACAAAACACGTCCTAGCCAGTATCCTCCGGGAAGCTCATCTCTTCACGACCGCTACATAGCTCGATACTCCAAGAACCTAAAAAGAAATCCCACGAATCGGCCATAATATCCAACAATGATAACCGTCACATTACATTAATAATTACATACCAATGAGAATACAACATAAGAATACGACCAACGTACTCTTACCGCCATAACTTTACTTACTCAAGTAATTCTCATCAGAATAACCATTATCACATTTCACATCCTGTACTCGATTAACCAATAAACTCGAACATAATATCTGTATTGTCCTCAAACAATACTCAAGATTCTTAAACTGTCATAACCAACTCACGATATGGAAATATACCAGTTCTGACCAATACGATCCCTCAAATAACATCATCAAATCCCAAGACGATAACCAATTGTCCATCAAAGACAAATACCAAAAGAAATATAGAACATACCTCGAGATACGAAATACCATTACCATCACGTCAGTCTAATCCGTGATCAGATCAACACAACATACGGACATGGTCCTAACACAAGACCTACAAATGCATACTCATATGACAACGTCAATATGATCACAACAATAACAACATTGTATACTTATGGCAAACCCATAATATACATATGCACAACAACAATACATGGCAATCCGATGATCCAGCGTTCACTGCCTAGATCCCCCGATGATCCCGTCAGACCAACCCGAGGTGGAAAACCCGTCCGATGATCCGGTATGCGCTAGCATAGATCCCCCGATGATCCCGTCGGACCAACACGAGGTGGACATATGACAACAATGCACAACTGCATAAAACAACAGTACACAATACACGACAACAACAATGCACAAACGCATGACAACAACGATACACGAATGTATCACGACGTGATTGACACAAATGATAAAAATGATTAGAGTGCTTGCCTCGAGTCCTTCGAGAACGATCTCAATGTCTAAACCATCACGAACCATTATTCTGAATATTCACCGATCCAAAACATCACGGACGGTAGATAATTCACGTTTTCGTCAATGGCATGATGTATCCTCGATAACAAGTATACCAACGACAATTGTAAATCATATACATTATGATTTAAATTCCCAAAACTAGAATACAACCTATAATCTCAAATCTCCTGTGATTACGATTCATAAACATTGCTATACGAACTATAAACGAATGACACTGAAACCATTCATTAAATATTATAACTGAGCAAGTAATAACTTGCCTCGATACCGATACGATGATGATGAATCCGCTACCAGTCGCAATGCCTTCGTCTAAGAGCTCCTCGGCCCTGACCATGCAATTCACGAACACACTCGAACACGACCGCAGCATCCGGTTATAATCACCGATCAATAATCTCAACCTATCGAAGTAATCAAATAACACATATCCGATAACAATTAACAACCGGCACGACCAACCAAATCATCTCAACGATTCAACGATATCTACAATACAAACTACAACTCGATGATCATAATCAATCAATACAACTGATCAATAAACCCAACGGTTCCACAACTATCCTGATTAATCACAAGTCCGAATAATCCAACTCAAACAATTACGAATTCACAACCACAATGCGATTACGGATACGAGCGTAAAGGAAATCATATTCGACGAACAATCACAATCTTTCCGGATTCCAAATTGATATCATGGTTCGTATTTCATTAAGAACATACGAATTCTACCACTACAACCAACGAATATTCGATCTTCATATATAAAAATACCGATAATTCAATATACGATCGTCTTGCTATGTTAAATTCATCAAAAGTTCCTCAAGAACACTAAGGGATTCGAACTCATGTTCATAACCATTAAAACAACATAATTCGATATCCTTTAACATGAAGATAATCTTCCAATTCGTAATCCAAGTAATGAATCATCGTATTCTTTAGTATACACTCTACATAACCTCAAGGATTGTAGCAACAACTCCCTAATCATCATCATACGGATCAAATACGGATAATAATACCAAGAACATCAAGAACTCTATGATTTCATAATCATAATCAACATATTCAAGGTATAAACCATCATTTCACCATCTTCCTTCAACATATAATTCATATAACCTCAAGAATCGAAACAACAACATCTTAATCCTCTTCATACGAATCATTTACGGATAACAATACCAAAATCCGAAATCAAAGTGAAGAATTCAACAACATACCTCAAGAACATGAATAACCCAATCAAACCCTTCAAGAATCATCCATAATTCCATATCCAAGCCTCAAATCCAAGTCCTCAAGCTCAAAGTCGACTTAGGAAGGCCAACATCTCTCTCTCTCAAAGTTTGAAGACGAAAAACGAAAAGAAACGTCGAAGGAAATGTAAGACGGGCATCTACTTATAAAACATTTACATTGCGTTACGTAACACACCAAGGTTAACGTACGTAACACGCATTACGTACGTTAGCCATCCTTGATAGCGTACGTAATGCTAATCCCAAAACTAACTGTCCCGTTTTGTTAACATGCTTACGTACGTAATGTTTCCTTCATAACGTACGTAACATGTACGTTGACTTGCTACAGTAAAATTCTATTTAACGTACGTTATACACTTCTCGTAGCGTACGTAATGGGCCTGTCCACATCCGCCGCCGACATTGGGTCCCACCTGCCGACCATGACTCGGTCCTGTCCGATTCCCTCGTTACGTACGTAATGCTTTAGCCATAACGTACGTAACACAACCAATTTAGCGTACGTAAGTCTTCAACATTAGCGTACGCTAAGTATTCTATACTTAGCCAATTTCAACTGTTACCGCCTGTCTCGACATATCGAAAACACATATATACATACTGAATACATATACTGAATCCAATAACATTCTCATACGATATACCCAATATAAAAAGTGCGATAACCTGATACACGATATCCTCAATGCAATTGTCGACCAGATACGACAATTATACCGACACCGACATCTCAGTCCTTTATTTATTTTATCCATACTGTACAGATTCCACGCTGTACAATATAACTCGGATAAAATAATATCAAACAACAATAGTAGAAATTCCGGATATTACATTCTACCCCACTTAAAATAAGTTTCGTCCTCGAAACTTGCAATCCGTCATAGAAAACAAATAAACATACTGTTCAACCCAAAATATCCCAAAACCATCACGACAACGATCAATTATCATCATTACCGAATATCCAAAAGAGCATACTTACAAATACGCAGGTCGACGATCTCCTTAGATACTAGCAAGCGATCTCACTGTACAGTCCCAATACGCTTACGATCACAATTCCATGAGTCTCAACAAAATTATATCATCGTTAGATGAAATAATCTATCCGTGACAAATCCTGTTTGCCTGATCACATGATCAAGTTCTAATTCTGATAAAACGAATAATATCCGATATATCTGTGAAACAACTGCCCCAACGACACGAATCCCGAGACACCGACACAAATCCGAACGCTCAGATGATCACCAACAATGATCAACCAATAAGTCAACCGAATTTTTCATCGACATGATAAATTCCAATATGACCGACCAGAGGTCAAAACACAATCGAGAATATCATCAACATGATAAACTCCAATATGACCAACCAGAGGTCAAAACACAATCGAGAATATCATCAACATGATAAACTCCAATACGACCAACGAACGGTCAAAGGTAATCGAGAATACCTTCAAACGGTAAGCTCCAACACAATCAACACAGAACCACAGAAACCGATATACGAACGAATAAAGTTCTCAAAACGACACACCAATCACATACAGTGGATCTCAACGAAACACAACCGACTGGTGAACATACCCCTCGGCATACGAACAACCAATCACAAACCGACGAACATATCCAATCATACAGGGAGTGGGAACGTCCACTCAATATCAAAAACAACCAGTATGGGTCACCATCCCCAAATTTACACTTACAAAGAAATCATTCAAAGATCACTATGGTAAGATTGCGCTACTAACGCACCAATGGACTCACATAGCACATATGTCCCGGTTTTACAAAGTCCAAAGTTCCAAAAATTACATCTGCACATGAATCTACAACACGCAGTATATTTCTCTTATCTGATCAATCAACCGATCATCCTTGCATAACCAATCTACCATACTAAACTTCGAATCTCTTTTCCTTGTACCATCGATATGATATGCCCGATGCACTAAATGCGTATGTACATCAATCACATTTTCAAAACCAGTTTGAAATCATATATTCTTGTCAAAAGACAAATTTTCGAAAATTCTTTCAAGAGTTTGAAAACTCAAAACATAAATTTTCGTAAGACCACGAAATCAATTTTACAAATTAAATCGGCTCGTTGGTGCCAAGTTCTCGATAAAAATTCTTTTCGAATACACACGATTAAATAAAATGGAATTTATGCAAATGCTTGTCCATATCCATACTCCTGTATACCAATTCGGATCGTCACCAAATTCCACTGATATTCCATCGGGAAAACCACACGATAGAGTTCTAAAATCTCAATATATAAATTCCGACCAAAAACTCCTTTTCCACATACTACTCGCAACGTCAATCCTTAATCCATCCTGGATCACCTCTAATATGCTATGACAAATAATTGAAACGAATCAATACAGCGAAAGACTTCCCGAGAAGTTTCATTTGAACGAGTAAACCAAAACCCCAAAAGGTAGGAACGAAATAAATAAATGATTGATAAAGTGTTTTACAACTCTCGGGAGTTTTAGAAAACAAGAAAAAGCCTTTTGAAACATTAGGGTCTCAGCCCGTATCTCGTTCCGCCTTACAAGAAGTTTAAAAAAAAGTAGAAAACTCTTTTCGGACTCCAAGTCCTGAGTTACAAAACTATTTCAAAATCGATTGGGTCTCGGCCCAAAAATCATTTTCCGTAAAACATCCGTAAAACATTCATTTTGAAAAGTATCATTTTCAAATGTTCAAAAGCGGTTTCATGTATCACAAAATGATCTATCATGACTACATGTTTTTCTCAACCATCCACAACCTTCTCCCAAATGTACAATTCCGTTCCAAAATCTAACCAACATACTGATTTCAGCATCATAACTTCCTAAGATCATCAATCCTGTCTCAACTCTGTCGTCTCATACCGTGACACATAATATTCTGCCGAATCTCAAAGCATATCAACTATAGAACAGCAATAAATCTCAATACAATTCAAAAATCCAAATACTTACAGATCGTGAAGCCGACGATTCCCCGTGATACTGGCACATGTCTCGACTCTAGAAAATACTCGACACGGATATTTTCAAAACACACGTTTTGCCAAGTCAGTTCAACTCTAGAACACAATACAGCTCTATCTGAAGAAACACGTTAACACCATTTGAAAAAGTTTATAACAAGCCCAGTACTACACTGGCAAATCGCATAACACACAAGCCCGAGTGAACAACAAAAACTCACGGCTCTAATATTTGTCAATCGACAACTCGAATGACGCGACAAAAACACGACCCAACTCGACCCAAATGCCTAGGTTTTCTCAACCTAAGCTCTGATACCATATTCTGTAACACCCCCAGATTTAACCGGAAATATTACAGCGCCGTAGGCCCCGATATGGAACCCACAAGGCTGAAGGAAATTTTCGCAAACATTTACAAACGTCCAAGAGGCTAACGAAGGTATTATCTTTAAAAATTCACAAAGACTTATAAAATCCATTTATCAAAAACCGTCGTAAAAACTCATTTGAAATCGCAAGGCCAAACGGCCGACACTCAAAAGTTTAGAAAATGATTTCCACAGTAATCTCAGTTACCGGATACCAAAAGAACATTTCAAAATACTCACGCAGCGGAAAAAGACCAACAATAAAGATACTCTAGCAGCGGAATACAAGAACCAATCAAGAGACTCAATGCACAAAACACGTCCTAGCCAGTATCCTTCGGGAAGCTCATCTCTTCACGACCGCTACATAGCTCGATACTCCAAGAACCTAAAAAGAAATCCCACGACGGGGTCAGCCATAATATCCAACAATGATAACCGTCACATTACATTAATAATTACATACCAATGAGAATACAACATAAGAATACGACCAACGTACTCTTACCGCCATAACTTTACTTACTCAAGTAATTCTCATCAGAATAACCATTATCACATTTCACATCCTGTACTCGATTAACCAATAAACTCGAACATAATATCTGTATTGTACCTCAAACAATACTCAAGATTCTTAAACTGTCATAACCAACTCACAATATGGAAATATACCAGTTCTGACCAATACGATCCCTCAAATAACATCATCAAATCCCAATACGATAACCAATTGTCCATCAAAGACAAATACCAAAAGAAATATAGAACATACCTCGAGATACGAAATACCATTACCATCACGTCAGTCTAATCCGTGATCAGATCAACACAACATACGGACATGGTCCTAACACAAGACCTACAAATGCATACTCATATGACAACGTCAATATGATCACAACAATAACAACATTGTATACTTATGGCAAACCCATAATATACATATGCACAACAACAATACATGGCAATCCGATGATCCAGCGTTCACTGCCTAGATCCCCCGATGATCCCGTCAGACCAACCCGAGGTGGAAAACCCGTCCGATGATCCAGCGCACGCTAGCATAGATCCCCCGATGATCCCGTCGGACCAACACGAGGTGGACATATGACAACAATGCACAACTGCACAAAACAACAGTACACAATACACGACAACAACAATGCACAAACGCATGACAACAACGATACACGAATGTATCACGACGTGATTGACACAAATGATAAAAATGATTAGAGTGCTTGCCTCGAGTCCTTCGAGAACGATCTCAATGTCTAAACCATCACGAACCATTATTCTGAATATTCACCGATCCAAAACATCACGGACGGTAGATAATTCACGTTTTCGTCAATGGCATGATGTATCCTCGATAACAAGTATACCAACGACAATTGTAAATCATATACATTATGATTTAAATTCCCAAAACTCGAATACAACCTATAATCTCAAATCTCCTGTGATTACGATTCATAAACATTGCTATACGAATTATAAACGAATGACACTGAAACCATTCATTAAATATTATAACTGAGCAAGTAATAACTTGCCTCGATACCGATACGATGATGATGAATCCGCTACCAGTCGCAATGCCTTCGTCTAAGAGCTCCTCGGCCCTGACCATGCAATTCACGAACACACTCGAACACGACCGCAGCATCCGGTTATAATCACCGATCAATAATCTCAACCTATCGAAGTAATCAAATAACACATATCCGATAACAATTAACAACCGGCACGACCAACCAAATCATCTCAACGATTCAACGATATCTACAATACAAACTACAACTCGATGATCATAATCAATCAATACAACCGATCAATAAACCCAACGGTTCCACAACTATCCTGATTAATCACAAGTCCGAATAATCCAATTCAAACAATTACGAATTCACAACCACAATGCGATTACGGATACGAGCGTAAAGGAAATCATATTCGACGAACAATCACAATCTTTCCGGATTCTAAATTGATATCATGGTTCGTATTTCATTAAGAACATACGAATTCTACCACTACAACCAACGAATATTCGATCTTCATATATAAAAATACCGATAATTCAATATACGATCGTCTTGCTATGTTAAATTCATCAAAAGTTCCTCAAGAACACTAAGGGATTCGAACTCATGTTCATAACCATTAAAACAACATAATTCGATATCCTTTAACATGAAGATAATCTTCCAATTCGTAATCCAAGTAATGAATCATCGTATTCTTTAGTATACACTCTACATAACCTCAAGGATTGTAGCAACAACTCCCTAATCATCATCATACGGATCAAATACGGATAATAATACCAAGAACATCAAGAACTCTATGATTTCATAATCATAATCAACATATTCAAGGTATAAACCATCATTTCACCATCTTCCTTCAACATATAATTCATATAACCTCAAGAATCGAAACAACAACATCTTAATCCTCTTCATACGAATCATTTACGGATAACAATACCAAAATCCGAAATCAAAGTGAAGAATTCAACAACATACCTCAAGAACATGAATAACCCAATCAAACCCTTCAGGAATCATCCATAATTCCATATCCAAGCCTCAAATCCAAGTCCTCAAGCTCAAAGTCGACTTAAGAAGGCCAACATCTCTCTCTCTCAAAGTTTGAAGACGAAAAACGAAAAGAAACGTCGAAGGAAATGTAAGACGGGCATCTACTTATAAAACATTTCTGTTCGTTACGTACGTAACACACCAAGGTTAACGTACGTAACACGCATTACGTACGTTAGCCATCCTTGATAGCGTACGTAATGCTAATCCCAAAACTAACTGTCCCGTTTTGTTAACATGCTTACGTACGTAATGTTTCCTTCATAACGTACGTAACATGTACGTTGACTTGCTACAGTAAAATTCTATTTAACGTACGTTATACACTTCTCGTAGCGTACGTAATGGGCCTGTCCACATCCGCCGCCGACATTGGGTCCCACCTGCCGACCATGACTCGGTCCTGTCCGATTCCCTCGTTACGTACGTAATGCTTTAGCCATAACGTACGTAACACAACCAATTTAGCGTACGTAAGTCTTCAACATTAGCGTACGCTAAGTATTCTATACTTAGCCAATTTCAACTGTTACCGCCTGTCTCGACATATCGAAAACACATATATACATACTGAATACATATACTGAATCCAATAACATTCTCATACGATATACCCAATATAAAAAGTGCGATAACCTGATACACGATATCCTCAATGCAATTGTCGACCAGATACGACAATTATACCGACACCGACATCTCAGTCCTTTATTTATTTTATCCATACTGTACAGATTCCACGCTGTACAATATAACTCGGATAAAATAATATCAAACAACAATAGTAGAAATTCCGGATATTACAGGTACCTCGGATACCCGAAGAAGTTATGGTACGGGATCGGATACCCGAAAAAGTTTGGGTACGCTTCACAATTTTATTCGTTTACATGATCTAGGGATTGCTTTCACACACCAAGTTGAATTAATGGAATCAAGAGCTGATCATAACATGTACGATGATGCGAGAAAAAAAGCCATGGATAGTGTACGACTTACAATAACCGATGAAATATGGAAGTCAGTCAAGGATAATGTGGAGTTGATAAAACAAATTTATGAAGAAGAGGAACAACAATTAACCGATTATGAAGATGATAATAGTTAATGTTCAATAATATTATTATTTTGCTCGATACTTCAACCATTAAAATGTTCTTGTCCAATACAATTATTTAAATATTTGATTTATTGTGGTTATTGTTCTTCTTGTTTTTTTTTAATTACCAACTTTTTCAATATAATTATAATTACCAATAATAATTAGCAATAATAGGAATAATAACAATAATAATATAATAATTAGGGGTGGGCATTCGGGTAGTTTGGGTACCCTATCGGAAAAAATTCGGGTATTCCAATTTGAATTTTGGGTACCCGATCAGGTACCCGACTATTTTTATGCGAAGTTCTAATATTTATTAGGGCATTAAATTCCTTAAATTTAAAAAAAAAAAAACTCGATACGGGTTCAGGTAGTTTAAAATGTCACCCGATCCCGAACATCCCGAAACACCTGATCCTGACCCGAACGCCCACCCTATAATATCAACTAAAATGATCAAATAATAATTAATAATAATCCCTAAACACAACAAAATTAGTGAATCGAATCAAAAAAGCGAATCAATTGAATCGAATCAATCGAAAAAATCGAACTTAATTGAAAAATCAATTAAATCGAATCAATCAATCAAAATAAGCTGGAGAGAGCAGGCCCTAAATTGTTGACGGATGATGTGATAGCACTCATGGACGTTGTTTACCAAGTGACCTGTGATTTTGAAGAAGGCTTGGCAAAAGCGGGTTTAAGAAGTCGTATTGGGATAGTTGAAAATAGACCCGTGTCTTGTCCCCACCATGGTTCTAAAAAAGGCTAGGCGCTAGGCGTTCGGATTGCTAACGCCTAGCGCCCAGATTATTACTCGGGGATTAATCGGACTAGGCGGATTTATTTTTTTATTATTACTTTAATCATTCTTATATATAAAATATTATATATGTGAAATTTTTTTAAAATATATAATATTTAAACTAACATATAATTGATTATATATTAAATTTTTAAATATGTATATATGTCTAAAATAGTCAATACTATCTAAATTTAAGAATTTATAGTACTGCTAAATAAAAAAAATAAAAAAAATAAAAATGCTTACCCGCCCACCCAGCCGCCTAGATGCCTGCCCAGCTTGCCTTCCTCGGCGCCCGCCTAGCCGCCTAGACGCTCGCCCAGATCGTCTAGGCGGCGGGCGATTAATCACCCAAACGCCCAGGCCATAATCGGAACGCCCGGTGGCCGCCCAGCGCCTCCCCACACCCCACACACCTTGTTTTAATTTGTTAAATTAATAAATATATTTTATTAATTTGCAAAATCGCATGTTGGAGTTCGTTCCTCATATATTTCGTGTGGCTGAACTTTGCCTATTCCCAAAATCTGCCCTCGCGACAGAATTGTCGGATAAAGTACCATTTTCATCCTTCAACTATGGTAAGTTTTACCTTTTCATCCTTGAACTATTTATCGTTACCTTTTAGTCCTTGAACTATTAATTTCAGGATTAGTTCGTCCTTCCGTCTATCTCCCGTTAGGAACGGCCGTTAAACCTTTGAACCATTCCCAATTTCTTGAAGTTCTGCGGCAGTCGACCCAGGAGAGAAGAAGGCGATTAGAGAGTGAGAGAAAGCATTCCAGGAAGAAAGCTTCAGAATCAAACCAAGTAAGTTCATTCATTGATTGACTGTTATTGATTAATTTTTTGATTGATTTGGTTTAAAAATTGAAGAATTAGGGTTTTTTCTAGGTTTTTTTCTATGGTATGTTGCCATTTTGATTTGTACTTTTGCTCGAAAATGGTACTTTTTTCTTTATATATCTGTCCATCTGCATTTTGTATGATAGTTAAGATTTATTTTTTAGCATTATATATATGTTTTTCATTTTTCCACATTATGGATGGTAATGATGGTCTTATGGATGAAGTTGATGTTGTGAATGTCCCCAATTCTAACAATAATAATGGAGAGAACATGGATAATGATACATGGTGGATCGAATATGATTTTATTATTGATACTCTAGCTTCTAAGTTCAAGTCAAAGGATGGTGGTAGTTGAACGTAAATCAAAATGATAATGTGAATGTTGATGGAAATGACAATGTGATTGGTGATGAGAATGCTAATAGTTTTGTTGGTGTGAATGATAATGGTAGTGATGAAGAAAGTGATAACGGAGATGATAAAAGTGATGATGGAGATGATACGATGTAGTTGATTATAGTGATGATGATGCCATAACAGATGATGATGAATATAAAACTAATAAAGAGGCGGCGGTTGCAAGTAGAAAAAATCTAGGGAAGTGTTGAATGATAATGGTGGCAACTTTGACTTTAACATTGGAGGCAAATTTCAACCATGGAAGAGTGATGATGATGATGAGGGGAGAAATTAATCGATTTTATTCCACTGAGTAGTAGTGATGAAGAAGATTGGGTTAAAAAGCCTAGATCAAAACTAGCTGAGGAGGTGCACTTCAATCCAAATGTTGATATTAAAGACTTTGACTTCTGTGTGAATATGATATTCGAAGCACCTGCACAGTTGAAACATCAAATTAGGTCATACGCTGCAAAACATAGGTATCCCATCTGGTTTAAAAAAAATGATAAAGTGAGGGTTCAAGCTAAATGCACTGATTGTCCATGGTCTATATATGCAAGTTATGAAGGCAAGGAGCAAACTTTTAAGGTGAAATCATACCAAAAAATCCATAGGTGTTCAAGCAAAACAAGCATAAAAGCTGTTAATTCTGAATGGTTGGAAAAACAGCTAGGTGACAGGATAAGGTTAACACCTTTCATGGGTTTAAATGAAATAAAAGACTTGGTAAAAAAAGAGATAGGTGTTGAGGTGAATAAAAAGATGTGTTTCAAAACAAGGAAGAGAGCCTTGGCTACTGTGAGAGAGTCATTGAAGGATCATTATGCAAAACTTTGGAATTATGTGAATGAATTGGCAAGAACAAATCCAAGAAGTACAATTGTCTTGAAGGGTACTGGTGATGACTGGGAAGGGCCTCCAGAATTCAGAAGATTTTACATATGTTTTGAAGCAATTAAGAGGGGATTTGTTGAGGGTTGTAGGAAATTTGTTGGGGTTGATGGATGCTTTCTAAAAACTTGGATAAAAGGTGAACTTTTAGTAGCTATGGGAAGGGATGCTAATAACCAGATGTTCCCAATTGCATGGGCAGTAGTTGAGAAAGAAGACCAACACAGTTGGAGGTGGTTCCTTAACTTGCTTGCAAGGGACATAGGTATGGGAGATGGAGATGGATGGACTATAATGTCTGATCAGCAAAAGGTAATACTTTTTCACTTTTACATCTGGTAATTTTTGTGTTTTGCTTCTTCTCAAATATTTCATTTAATTCTCTTATTGTATACATTTCAGGGCACGGAAGTTGCAGTAAAAGATCTCTTTCCTTCAATCTATCATAGGAACTGTGCAAGACATATTTATGGTAACTTTAGGAAGAGAGGTTTCACTGGAGTAAACTACAGAAGGTACTTCTGGGCAGCAGCAAAATCCACAACAGAGGACCAGTTCAAGACAAATATGGAGAAGATCAAAGCTCTATCTGAAAATGCTTACAAACATTTAATGGATAGGGAGCCATCCAGGTGGAGTAAGGCTTTTTTTCCTACTGATTGCACTGTTGATTCAGTTGACAACAACATGTGTGAAAGCTTTAATAACTGGATTTTAGATGCCAGGTATGAATTGAATTGTTTGAAACTTGAACTTCATTTATAGCTAGTGATTTTGTTCTTCTACTAATTTAATTTATGAATTGATGACAGGTATAAACCTCTCATCAGTATGTTAGAAGCAATTAGGCACCAGTTGGCATTTAGGATGAAAGAGAAAAGGGATAACATGAACAAGAGATTATTAGAGGGTAGGAGATTTGGGCATAGAGTGTTGGCAAGTTTGGAGGACTCAATAATTAAGTCCAGAGATTGCAATTCATTATGGGTTGGTGATATGGAATTTGAGGTAGGGGGTTCAAGAGGGGGAACAATTGTGGACCTAACTACATGGACTTGTACTTGCAGGGCTTGGCAACTTAATGGCATTCCATGTTGCCATGCTGTGTCTGCCATCTCTTTGATGAGAAGGGAACCAGAGGATTACATTTATAAATGCTTAAGTGGTGAGACATACCTTAGGTGCTATGGTCATATGCTTAGGGCTATGAATGGTCCAGAGAAGTGGCCTGAGAGTGATAAACCAGTGTTGCTACCACCACCACCAAGAGTTGTGAAGGGAAGACCTAAGTGGAATAGAAGGAAGGATGCATTAGAAGAGGGAAAAGGCAAAAGCACAAACACAAATGAGAATCGGTTGAACAACTTATTGTTCAAGAGGATCCATTTAAGAAATGCAAGAAATCAAAGAAAGGAACTAAAATGACTTGTAGACAATGCAAACAAGAAGGGCATAACATAAGAAAGTGTCCAGATAGACTTGTGAATGAGGATCCAAAAGCACCTACTGCACAAGATGCTCCAATTCCAACATCATGGAGAGAGAAGCAGGCTGTTAGAAGAAAAAAAAGTGCTGGATCTACATCTGAAAATATGGTAAGACTAACCATGAAACAAACCTTTGAATTAATTTTGTTTTATGTCTATTTTATGTCTTTTGAATCTCTCTTCTTATTCATTCAATGATACTGACTTATCTTCATGTTTTTGTGGTAGAATGGTACCAATAGTCTCGAGGCATCATTTACAAGGAGGGCAAGAAGCTTCATCACATCTGACTCTTTACAGCAACAAGCCAATACCAAGAAGAGAAGAAGTGGAATTTAGCTTCTGACAAGAATGTGCCTATGACAAGAATGTTTTTTTTTTTGGTCTTGTGCCTATGACAAGAATGTTCCCTGTGCAAGAACATTATGTATTTGGGAACAACATTAAGTATGGTAGTTTTTGGACAATGTTATTTCTTCATCTTATGTGTAAAACTTAAGTTTTTGGGAACAACATTAAGTATTTCTTCATTCCAGTGAGTTTTGTCTGTAATATTGCAACCATTGGTTATGAATGAACATGATTATTTTGTTTGGCATATGGCTCTGTTCTGCTATGTTTTTATGGTTATAATCTGCATGTTTTCTGCACAAGAATTTGAAAACCTGCATGTTTTTACAAATGAGTTATATAATCTGCATGTTTTCTGCATGTTATTACCAGCAAATGAGTTATATAATCTGCACAAGAATTTGAAAACCATATCAAACCATATCAAACCATATCAAACCATTGCTATGTTTGTAATGAAGAATTTGAAAATTTGAATCTGGACAAGAATCTAACCATATCAAACCATTGCTATGAATCTGCAAATTTTAATCTGCACAAGAACTTGAATCTAACCATATCAAACCATTATCTTCATTACAAAACCATATCAAACCATATCAAACCATATCAAACCATTGCTATGTTTGTAATGAAGAATTTGAAAATTTGAATCTGGACAAGAATCTAACCATATCAAACCATTGCTATGAATCTGCAAATTTTAATCTGCACAAGAACTTGAATCTAACCATATCAAACCATTATCTTCATTACAAAACCATATCAAACCATATCAAACCATATCAAACCATTGCTATGTTTGTAATGAAGAATTTGAAAATTTGAATCTGGACAAGAATCTAACCATATCAAACCATTGCTATGAATCTGCAAATTTTAATCTGCACAAGAACTTGAATCTAACCATATCAAACCATTATCTTCATTACAAAACCATATCAAACCATATCAAACCATATCAAACCATTGCTATGTTTGTAATGAAGAATTTGAAAATTTGAATCGACAAGAATCTAACCATATCAAACCATTGCTATGAATCTGCAAATTTTAATCTGCACAAGAACTTGAATCTAACCATATCAAACCATTATCTTCATTACAAAACCATATCAAACCATATCAAACCATATCAAACCATTATCTTCGTTACAAAACCATATCAAACCATATCAAACCATTATCTTCATTACAAAACCATATCAAACCATATCAAATCATTATCTTCATGTTATAAAACCATTATCTTCATTACAAAACACTAAACCTTATCAAACCACAAAACACTAAACCTTATCATCACTTCATTACAAGCAAAAACACTCCCAACAAACTGATAATAGAAATACAAAAACACATCATAAGCACCATCTTCATTCCACCAACAACACTTGTCAATCCTTGAATTCCCAGCTGCAATGTTTGCATTCCAGATTGTACTCCATCTCCAATGACCCTTATTTCCTCTAATTGTTGTTGTCCATTGTCCCTGTTTGCAACCAACTACGGACAATCGATATCTCTATTTTACGGCTCCCAAAACTTGTAAAAATTGCAAGCTCCGTGCTCACACTTGTAGTATAACTTGTTTGGATTGTTCTTAGACTCGGAAATTCGAACAACCGCACGCCTCCTACACTTGCACTCTTCATTCCAAAACTTTATGACTCCCCATTAAATTGGTCAGTTCTTGTATCTCTAGTACGCGACGATGACGAATAATCCATACAAGAAATCTAATTTTAAACACAATCAAATTATCAAATTATAAACGATATTAAAAATAAACCTAATATTGAAAAACAACAATTAAGTTAGAAACCATTATGAACTTACCCAAGAATTCAGTGTAGTCGACCGATCTTAATCGCCGGATGCAAACCAAAGAAACGTATAAGAAGAAAAAAAAAAACTCTAATCGCCTTCTTCTCTCCTGGGTCGACTGCCGCAGAACTTCAAGAAATTGGGAATGGTTCAAAGGTTTAACGGCCGTTCCTAACGGGAGATAGACGGAAGGACGAACTAATCCTGAAATTAATAGTTCAAGGACTAAATGGTAACGATAAATAGTTCAAGGATGAAAAGGTAAAACTTACCATAGTTGAAGGATGAAAATGGTACTTTATCCCAGAATTGTCAGAGTTTAGTCCCAGAATTTTCTGCCCATACCTATTGTTAGTTATATATAGAAGAAATAGCTTGTTTTGCCCTTTTAGATATAGTAATATTTTTTTCTGTCCCAAGTTTAGTAACAACTCTTTTGATATCCAAATTGTCGAATTTGATCTTTACTCGAATATATTCGAGTCATTTATTTTAATTTCGAGTAATAAAATTTCGAGTCATATTAAAAAAAATACAATATTTTATTCCGTGTAACACGAATATAATTACCCGAATGACTTCGTGTCACACGAATTCGGGCAATTATGAATACAGACTTCGTGTCACGAATTCGGGTAAGAATATTACTCGAATATTCGAGTTTCACGAAAACAAATTTCCACGAAATACTCGAACTGGCTTCTTCTTCACGAAAATCGAATTCGTGTAAGAACATTACTCGAATATTCGAGTTTCACATTCGGGTAAGAACATTACTCGAAGTACTCGAGTTCCTCTTTATACACACTCGAGGCTGGCTTCCTTCTTCACAAATCCGGGTAAGAAAGAACATTACTCGAATATTCGTGTTTCACGAATACATTACTCGAAATACTCGAGTTCATCTTTAAAACAATACTCGAACTGGCTTCCTTCTTCACGAATCCGAAACGAGTTTCACGAAAACAAAGACTCGAGTCGTCTTCTTCCTTCTTCACGAATTTCTCGAGTCGTCTTCTTCCTTCGTCACGAATCTGAATTCGAGGTTCAAGCAAGACTCCAGTCGTCTTCTTCCTTCTTCACGAGTTTCACGAATCTGTCGAATTCGAGTTTCACGAATCTTAGTTTCAAGAATCCGAATTATTTCCTCCTTCTCGATGGCGAATTCGACTTCCCCGAATTTGAGGCGTTCCCCGAATAGCGCCGCTGACGGTAATGCCGATTCCGAGCCCGCCGCCGCCGAAAACCAGGTAAGATTTCATTTTCGTGTCACTCGAGTATGCTCGTTACTCAATTTCGGTTTACACGTTTTACATTTGATTTACACGATTTGCATTCGAATTATAAGATTTGCATTCGATTTACACGATGAAGCCTTCTTTTCCAAATGATATCGCCCAACGGCGTTTTTCAACCTATCTTTGGAGAGAAATACAGACCCTCTTTGTAAAGATAGTATATTTGCAGGATGAAATTTCTCGTCCATATCATCATCTACTTCAGAAGGAGACACATATGGAGGTCTACTTGGAATTTTCCACCCAGGATCAGGGGGAGGAGTTGGAGCACCTTCTTCATTTACTAATTGATCGAAATCAAAGCGTCTCCATTCTGGTTCTGGTTGTGGTTCTGCTTCTTTTACCAATCTTTTGTTGAACATGCCCTTTTTCTCACAATATTTGCAAAATTTTTCAAACCAGTGTTTCTGAACCTCGACATCTTCGAGATCGATATCATCGATATTTATGTCGTTATTACCATCATCACTACTACCATCATCAGCACTACCACCACCACAATTACCACCAACATCACATACATTATTTGAAGGACCGCAACCATCAAATCGAGAACCATCAAATTCCTGAGGAATTTGCATGCTTGAACCCCAATCAGTCAAATAATCCATACGATTAGAATTGTACGGTACCGGAAAAGAGCTGGATCCAGGTAAGTCAAATTGTGGACCAAATGAGGGAGCTTTTGGAGGAATGCTAGTTGCATTCTGAAGGCTAACAAAAATCACAAGCTCAACATTGGATTGGAACAAGTAATTTATATCAGAATCATTCTTTATCTTCATCTTTCTTCGTTTTTTCCCATCAAAATCAATTGAAAACAGAACATAAACATGTTTTGTTCTATCAGCTTCAACAATAGACTCGACATTATCTACTAATGTTGCATAGCTCACACCAACGGGCACAGACAATATTTGTTCTTCTCCACCGTGATAGTCCAAATCTTGCCACTTGCCATTAAAACGAATGATAACTTTTTTCCAAAAACTCATCTGTCAAATAATATAAAAAATTTAGGTTATTAACTAAAAATTTACACAATTAAATAGTATTTGAATATTTTTGATATTTCAAGTATAAACATTATTGGAAATTGAGCGATAAATATACCTTTTATTTTTTGCAGTCGAAATAATCCTTCTTCTTCGATGTGAGAGAGCTCGAGATAATTAATCAGAGAAGAAAGGAAAAAAATATCGGTGAGATAATATCAGAAAAGAAAGGTGAAAATATTGCTGAGAAATAGTTCAATTCAATGGATGTTGTGGCGTGCTGAGCATGGTAGTTATAATTCAAAATTTTATGGATGTTTCGGGTCACACGAATTCGGGTCACACGAATTCGTGTTGAGTAATCCGAACTCCGAACTCTCTCATGCGATTCGGTCAATGATGTATTTCGTGTGACCCGAAATAATTACACGAATTTTTTCGTGTCACCTGAATCTCATTAATTGACTTTCGAGTAACCCGAACACGGCGTGTAATCCGAGTGAATTCGGGAGACTTTTTTTTTTATTATTTACATGTCCCGAATGAATTCGGGAGATTTTTTTTTTTTTTAAATGTCCCGAATGACTTCGGGAGACAATTTTTTTTTTTTTTTTTTTACATGTCCCGAATGAATTTCGGGAGACATTTTTGCCCGAAGACATAAAAAAAAATATATGTTACTCGAATTTCGGGCAACAAAATTCGTGTGACGCGAATTGTATTCGGGTGACACGAATTGGACTCGTGTAACCCGAATTTTCGGATTCCGGTAACTCATATTTTCAACCTTCCTCAATATTGTTTTTTTTGAAGTTGACTCGAAATTATGTTACTCGAAATTACACTATATGACTCGAATTTTATTCGAGTAAAGGTCAATTTCGACAATTTGGGTATCAAAAGAGTTGTTATTAAACTTGGGGCAGAAAAGAAAATTGCTATATGCAAAAGGGCAAAACAAGTTTTTTCCCATATATATATTAGACTATGAGATGGATTAGATAAAACATTTCTACAAATGTCAATTATGCAATAGCATTTCCAGATTTCTTTTGCAAAATCGCATGTTGGACTTCGTTCGTTCCCCTCATGCATTTTGTGTGTGTGACTTAACTTCGTATATAATTTTATCGTAAGGCGGTATTGACGGGGGTACAAGGACCTTACATTGGGCCTAGTCCAGGTTTTCTGCCCTCCCTTGTCATGGTTTAGAAATCCTCTCGAGGAAATCTTCTAAAATAATGTCGCATTGTCCTGGATGAGATTTAGTTTCACATTTTGGTTGAAGGTTTTGTGACAATGTTGAGAAGAAATGTCAAATTCATTTAATCCCCAAAATTAAAACTAATTGGGTTAGGCGCGGGCCGTGCGGCTACGGGGGAGTGGAGAGATTTCAAAATTTCTAACCTAATTTGTGTTATATATCAATGGCATGTTTGGTGCATGATTAAAAATTTTATATACCAAAGGCCTTGTTTGGTGTGTGTGTGTGTGTGTATATATATATATATTTTATCTGTTACCGAGTTTTTTTCCAGTTTTTCGGTCTGGTTCTTATCAGTTTCGGTTCAATTTTAAGGACTCGTATTCGAACTCGTTAATTGTCGGGTGAATTTCGATCCCGGGTTTTTCGATCCGGTTCTTGATCGGGTCCCGAGTTCACTCGGACCGCCAACAGCTCTAATCACGAACGGAGAAGTTATACATCATTGGGAAGAGTTAATAATTTCAATATAAAAGAAAACCTTCGATCTGTAGAGGCATAATTTACGATACACTCCAGAAAATCACACACACCAAAATCTCAAGTTATACGTCTGAGGCTTGGAAGACAACACCTCCGATGGTCTTAGGGCAATGCATATCCTTCTGCATATGAGAGCACTTAACTTTGTGCACATAATTTTGTTCCACTTTGGGTTACGTTGATCTGGAGCCGTTGCCAGATTTTTCCGTGTTTTACAAAATCGGGTTCTTACATCTTGTTTAAATTAAAGTCACTTCACTCCCACATATTTTTAAGAAATAGTCAATTATCCTTATGTATAAATAAAATAGGCACATTAGCATACACGTGTTTTAAAAAGTGTGCATCCCTTCTAGTTTGTCGCCTTGTGCCACGAGGCGGTAATTTGCACCTTTTGAATAAAACTCTGCACTTTTTTAGAACATATGGGAGTAATGTGTCTATTTTATTTGAAATAGAGGGTGATCTGATATTTTTAAAAAATCTGAGGGTTAATATGACTACTTAACTTGCACCTATTCATTTCATTAAAAAAAAAAAACAGTTGCTAGTAATTCACCCATTGACCTCAGACTTTTTGCCGCTTTTTGTAATTTTTGAAAGCAAGTATCGTACTTCTTTGAGTTCTTTAAACTTATAGTAGCAATTACAGTAAATGTATTGGGGAAGGAGAGCGAGTTCACTTGCAATAGCTGTCTCCGATTGGATTTTGGTGCGGGATGCCTTTTAGTTGTATTTGGAATGAATAATCCTTGAAATAGCCCAAGGGCGTAGTAATCAGAAGGTTATTTACAGCGGTAAAAAAAACACATAAACACAATCAAATTAAATAATAAAATTGAATTATGGAAGTTACTACCTCCTATGGCTACTCTTTCCAGCAAGATGCGGAATAGGAGGGATGTGCCTCCCACCTTTGATACAATTTGATTATGACATCAACTATCGAAAGATAGTTGGCTATCTGTTAAGTGATTAATAATAATTCCCCTAATTATTCCCGTGTGTCTCTTTGATATATAATCGCAGGACTGTGGTTGCCTGGTATTTTATGTTAGTACCATCCTAAAACGTGGGCTAGTCTCAAAGTATGATTAAAACAGAAATAAAGATCATATGCGAATCGTTCTATCCCTATAGATAGTTTTCATGTTGGAGAGAATAAAATCAGAAGATTCCATAAACACATATCTATAATCTAAGCAAACTTGTGTGCTCGTTTTTATTTAGTTATCCATTATAATCAGATTCATATAACTGTATGGAACTTTTCTATGTCTATTATTATATCGTTCCTACCATCCACATGTATATGTATAAATTACAGAATCAAGTTCGTGATTAATGGTAAAAAAAAAAAAAAAGATTTGTTGTTATCTTAACATTTCTATATATATATATATGAAAAGTTTAATTGAGAATTAACTCCTGTTGCCGGAACTATGAACCTGCCTCAAGTATTCAACAAGATGATCTAATTCTGGGGCCGACTGTTTGGATGCGTATTTTGAAAAATGATCGAATATCCAAATGTCAATAGTCCTATCGAGAAATTTTGTTGCTATTTTATTGTACTTATTAGTGTTGCTGCCATTGTCTAGTATATTTTGGAAGACTTTTTTTTATGGAAATTGTATATTAGTGCTATTATTGTGCATATTATTAATTTTGGAACGGATTTTTTTTTTTTTTTGGGAATAATAGCACCATAATCTTAGTGCTTTTGTTGTACGTATCAATGTTGGTCTTGTCCAAATTTTTAAAGTTGATAATGTAATTTTACTTGATTACGTTTTTAGGTATTTGTCGGATAAATAGTAGAATGTAATATAACATGTAACAATTGATTTTATAGTACTCAAATGTAACCGTTAAATATAAATAATTATGACTATATATATATATATATATACTTCAAAAAAACACGTATAATTGAATAGACTTAAAATTGAATTTTAAGGTATATTCCAACATACAAAAAATGCTTTTGATTCTTGTTTTGGAAATGTTTGTCCTTTTAATATATGGATATGTTTGTGGTCCACTTTCTTAATTATTTTCTTAATTGGATGGAATTGGAAAGTAAATTCATCCATTAATTAATAGAAAAATATAAAGTAAATATTATATTATTATAAATCACGTACAGTAAAACCTCGATAATTGAATATGATCGGGACCGGATAAAAATATTCATTTAGCAAAATTATTCATTTATCGAAAGGAAATTTGAACATGTTATAAAGAGTTGGGATCGGAAAAAATTATTTATTTGGCGAGATTATTCGTTTATCGAACATTCATTTATCGAGATTTAACTGTATATAATTTATATTATTTTAAAATTATGATGTTTTTACCCGAAATTGTCTTTACATATAATATTATATTACTCCCTCTGTCCCAGCCAAAGGTTGACAGAAGGTGTATATTTGGTGTATTTTAGGTAATGATTGGTATAAGTATGGATGATTAAATGTGTGGTGGGGATTAAAAAGTAAAAAGTGATTGTTTGATTTGATTGCAAAAAGTGATATATGTAAATTTACTACTAAATGGATTACTTTTTGATAGAAATGTAAACATTTGGGTGGGACGAATGAAGTATTACAAATTGGCTGATTATATTAGTTTGTCACTTTATTAATATATATTAGATTTATTTTTCTACGTTTATATTATTTTCTTAATAAATTCTTAATTACATACGTAAATTATGTTTCCTATAATCTATAATTTATACTTATTGATAGTCCGCAGTGTCATGCAAAGATAACTTTACTAATTTATATAAGTAGATTACTTTCTAAAGTTGCGATCTTTCCATATTAGTTGGTTTATGACTTTATGTGGATTTGAAACACTCAGTAAATATTCAGCTTAATTTTTTAATAATTTTTGCATTTTAAATTATCATTATTAATCCACAAAATTATCACAGTTATTATACGTATTTGACCATAATTAAGTAAATGTTATTTCTTAAAATTGGGATCTTCCATATAGTTGATTGATTTGAATTTAAATAATTTAACAGATGTCTGATCTAATTTTTAATAATTTATTTTATAGAGATTTAATAAATAAAAAATGATTTTTTTTGGGTCAGAGTCCAATCAAAATATACAGGACACCTAATATAGGTTCATGGGAATCTAGGATTTGATTGGAGTTTCCATCTAGAAATTGAGAGAAGAGAGGATCGGATATTTGCAAACACGTTCAATTTTGCTGATTAATTAAGAAAATTATTTAAGGTAAGAGAAAAAAGAAAAATTAAAAAGTGTGTTTAAATTATTTATTAACTAGAGAAAAAAAATCTTTTATTATATAGAAGTAATGTAGCCATCAAATTCGTACCAAAAAATAAATAAATCGCATCAGAATCTATTAATAGTCGCTAAATATTTTTTGAAATGTCGAATGATAGACAACACAAGGTTGGGAGAGATTCTGTCGGGGGAGGGCTAAATAAACACCCTATTCTACTAAATAAACACCCTATGCTACTTTACTTTCTTTCTCCCTCCAATAATTTTTTTTCCCCTCTCTCTCTCTCTTCCTATATATAATATAATATTATTAAAATTATTAAAATTTATTAAATACCTTCAGATTATATTGAATTATCACATTTACTTTTTTAATATTCACGATATACTCATCATCAGTATATTTTATTTTTTAATTTACATCATATTTACCATCAATACTTAGGGGGTGTATTGGATTAAATTATATTGGATTTTTTTGGACTTTAAAAGTCTGGAGGTATTCAATCTGGATTTTTAAAAACCTTAAAAATCTTGAGGTATTCAATCCAGACTTTAAGGGGCGTGTATTTAATTAAGATTTTAATGGAATTTGATAGATTTTAGAGTTTGATGAATTTGATAGATTTTAATGGAATTTAACAGACTTTCATAAATTCTCTTTGATTTCAATGGACTTCTATCTGTTAGAATTCTATAGACTTTTATAGATTTTTATGGACTTTTATGAATTTCTATTGACTTTATTTTTCTCAAAAGATAGTAACCACATGAATTTCATTTATTAGTGTTCTATCTTAATAGATAGTTGTTCTATATGTGATTTTAAATCAATTGTTATGTATAATAGATTTTTAAATTAAAAATAAATATCTATTACAAATAGAAATTTTACAACAAATTGATATAATTTGACGAGAAAAACTAAAGCAATGAGCAGATATAAAATATTTAATTATAAATTGAATTTTTTTTACAAGTTTTTGTAAATAATTATTTTTTTCTCATAAAAATTTGAAGAACAAGAGATAAAAATATTATAAGAACTTCTTTACTGTTCCGGGATACGGTGGTAGGGCTGTCTAAATGGTTCTCGGTTAGAACCGAAACCGTGGGGTTCCGGTTAACCGAGAACCGTAATTTCGGTTATCGGTCCGGTTTTCGATTCCATTGTGTATCATTTGTTCGGTTTTCAGTCTAACCGATAACCGTTCGGTTCCGAACCGAAAACCAGTTTTATAAAATATATTTATTAAATATTATTTTTATTTTATAATTATATTATATTATTTCAATTTTTGTAAATTAAAATTGGAAATTAGACTGTTTTTATGAAATTATATTTTGTAATTATATTATATAATTATAAAATAAAAAATAATATATAATAAATATATTTTATAAACTGAACCGGAAGCAGATTTTATTTATGAAATTATATTTTTATATTTTATAATTATATTATATTATTTCAATTTTTTTAAATTGAAATAAAAAAACGCTTTTTGTGGTTAACGAACCGGAACCGAAAATAATTGGTCTGGTTCTGGTTAACCGAAAATTTATACAGTCCGGTTTTCAGTTCTATTTTATGACATTTATGGTTCCGGTTAACCGAAAAATTCGGAGTGGTTAACCGAAACCGAACCGTTATGGTGGTAGTGGCAACGGGGTGACAGCGGAAATGGTGTTGGTGGTGGGACAGGACAGTGGCAATGGTGGTGGGGAGGCGGTTGTGGTGGAGGCGGTTGCGTCGGTGGTGGTGGGTAATGGTGATGAATACAAATCCATCAAAATCTTAGGGGTGTAGGAAAGATTTTAAAAGACAAATTATGTTTGTACTTTGTGCTTAAGGATGAGTACCTAGATGATTCCATTAAAATCCTTAAAATCCAAAATAAATTTGAATACCTCATAATTTTGTAAGATTTATAAAAGTTTTCATTTAATACCTCATGACTTTAATGGACTTTTAAGAACTCCATTAAATTCTATATTGAATATCATAAAAATTTAATTGACTTTTAAAAGTCTCAATTAAATACACGCAAATTTTTTCAAATCCATCAAATTCTATAAAAATCTTTAAAAGTCATTTGAAGTCTCAATTGAATACGCCCCCCTAAAAACTCCTTAAAAAATCCTGAGGTATTCAAAACTTCATAAAAGGTATTCAAAACTTCATAAAATCCAGATTTTGTAGAATTTCATTCAAAAGGGTTAATGACGCCAAAATCCACAACCTTTCATCCGACTTTCAGTTTTTCCACAACCTTTTCAAAAATCCTGTAAATCCACAACATTTGGCACTTGTTCGTTTTTTTTCATAATTTTGATTTAGCCCTAAATTCGGTCCTACGTGGATCCTACGTGGACGCTGTCGCCGCCGAAAATTCAAACTGCGTCGTTTTAAGTTTAGGGTTAATAACGCCAAAATACACAACCTTTGATGCCAACTCTCTGTCCGTCACTATAACGCGTGGGTGCATGCACTTGTCAAGTATGAACTTTAGACACGTTAATGCCCACTTATAGTTCTCCCCCCTTTCCTTAATGATAAAGGCAAAAGTTATGCTAAATGTCTTGTTGGTTGAAGTTACGCCAACAATATGAAGAAAAGGCATACCATATTTGTTTGTTTTGTATGTTGCATCCACAATCAACACGTGTGGAAATGCTTTCCATATATCTAACGACAATGGATGAACGAAGAATAGGTTTTCCAAGGCATTTGAAATACTATTTACGGAAAACTCAATAAGAAATTTTTTATCGTTTAAATCAGTCAACAATTTTTTTTCGTTTTCCTTCAACTGTCTTGCATAAGCATGCCCCTCCATATGTTGTGCAGGTGGATGATTATGTTGATCACATATCACCCTCAATATCCATCCATCATATTGTCTTAAATACGAACCCACCAATTGAAATTTACAGTTGATTTTTTTGGTGCCAGATCTTTTGCTTGATTCTTTAACTTGGTATTTACCACCACGATCACAAACAAGTGTGACGTAAAACACCACACCATCTTCATTTGTCATTGATCTTCTTGTGACAATGACATGACCAAGAGAAAATGATGTGTTTTGTACCCATTTCATCAACTCTTCGTGAGACTCGAACACCTAAATTTTAAATAATGATGTTAGCAAATATTAAAAATTACGAAATAACAAAAATTTACGTTGACATCATAGATATAAAAAATTAGACTTGATTGGTAAAAAATGGTGATGTAACGGAAGAGATCACATTGCCATCATTTAAATTATGTTCGTATAAATTTGACATCTTTTTCTCGCCTCTTACTCTTGAGTTTGCTTCTTCTCCCTTTTGCTTTCGAATTCTAAATCCTCCCAAATTCTAAATCCTCCCTTCACTAAAGCAAAAGAATTGTATATACAACATTACAATATTGAGTAAAACTTACATTCACCAAGAGACAGGTTGCTTCTGAGAGGCTTTCCCTCTACGCTCTCAAACCTTTTGCTTCTTCACATGATCTGTTAATTGTTTTGATCAAATAAAAACCAAAGAGTAGGATATTTAATATGACTAAAATTTAAAAAAAAAAAGGAAAAGGACAAGGCACAACAGCCAGATACATACGTCAAACCACCAAAAACATGATAGAACACGGACAAAACAGCAAAAAATGAATAAAAAATGAAATGGGTGTGTATAGGAGTAGGGGGTGTTCAAAACCGGATATCTGGACTTTCGGATATCCGAAAATTCGGATAGTAGATTTTGATATCGGATATCCAAATATCCGGAAAAAATATGAATTATGTTCGGATATCCATATATTCGAAAAAAAAATATTCGGATTTGGATATCGGATATCCGAATATCCGAAAAAAACTTCGGATATGGATATCGGATATCCAAATATCCGAATACCTTATATTATTTAAAATATAAAAAAAATAAAAATTTTAAGATTTTTCGGATATTTCGAATATCTGAATATCCGATTTTTCTGAAAAGTACTATCCGGTATCCGAATCCGAAGTTCCGGATATCCGAACTTCGGATATCCGAAACTTCGAATTTTCGGATATTTCGGATCGCATATCGGATATCGGATATTTTTGAACACCCCCACATAGGAGGATTGTGCAGAGACATACTGATGTGCATATACCAAAAAACAAATAAAAAATGAAATAGACCTGCATAGGGGCATGCATAGGCGTGTGCACAAGGGTGTGCCTATAGCAGCACCCATTCTGTCGGCTAATCAGTTCCACTGAATTGCAGAGAACATGTCGGAGTCCGTCGAAATGTACAAAATACTACATAAAACTAATAGCACTGCGTATCATGGAGTCGTTGAGTTGCTGTCGTGGACATAAAGTGCCGTCACATCAGTAAAATTCTCTATGTCATCAGAAATACTTTGGCACCACATTTTGTGCCGTTATCCTTGGCACCAGAAAATGTGGTGCCGTTGGAATTTTTTTTCATTTATATAAAATAAAACATACACAATATTAACTAAAATAAACTTCATTAAATTAAAAAAACACATTACATTAATAAAAAAAAGTTACATAAAAATAAAAAACATAGTACGTAAATAAGAAATAAAAATTACAAACTAGTGATTAAGGTTTCGTACATGCTCCACAAGGTCAGGCCCGACCCAATAGGTGAGGCAAATGAAACATTTGCCTCGGGCCTTCAATTATTTATAGTTTCTTTTGCACTCACTCTCTCTCTCTCTCTCTCTCTCTCTCTCTCTCTATATATATATATATATATATATATATATATATATATATATAGACTATGGTGGAAACACCCTTAATGGTGAAATATAGAAATCAATTGCATTATTAAGTAATTTCATTGCATATTTGTTATTATTTGTTGCATCAAGCTGGTCGCTAGTATATGCAACAAATAATGCAATAAAAAAAATACATAAATGCATATAATTCTACTCATCTACAGCCGTTAGATCACTAATATCAATGGCCTACAAAAATTTCTAAATTTCACAAGGTAATTAGTTTTCATATGATCTATATATATATATATATATATAACTATATTTTGCAAAGGAAATACTTAGGCCCAATTCCAATATGGATGGGGGAGACTTGTTCGTGGAATTGAAACAATTGAGAGAGGTGTTGCCAAAAGGGAAAATGGGGGCAATTGAAATCTTGAACTATTTGAAGGACATGGATGATTGTTATCCAAATGTCTTGATTGCTTATAGGATACTCCTCACGATACCCGTGATCATTGCTTCCGCCGAACGAAGTTTCTCCAAGTTGAAGTTGATTAAGGCTTACATTCGGTCTACAATGTCGCAAGAGATGTTGAGTGGATTAGCTATGTTATCAATTGAGAATGATTTGATTAAAAAGCTCGATTATGAGAGATTGATTAGTGAATTTGCTTCTAAGAAAGCAAGTAGAGTTGTATTAATAAAGTAAAAATATTATATTCTTTAGAAATTTTATTGAATCTTATTATTTAGAAAATGTAATTTTTTATATTTTTTTATATTTATTTTATTTATATTTGAGGGCCTTTTTTCCAAGTTTGCTTCAGGCCCCTAAAAACCTAGGGTTGGCCTTGCACAAGGTCTTGTCGAATATCGTCGTGCATTTTTCTATCTCGATTAGTGTGTGAAAAATGGTAGAATAAGAAGGTATTTATAGGATTTTTAAGGGGTAAAAATCATTTTTTTTGTGATATTAAATACAAAAAAACACAAAAAATGGTAACATAAACGTTACCCAACGTTCGGATTTTAAAAAAAAAATACTACCACATGGGCTAGTCACCATGGCGCGAGCAGCCATGGCGCCACCCACGATATGGTGCGCCATCGTCTTTTTTGGGCTGGTGGGTTAACGCGAGGCTAACAGCCAAGTGTAATAATTTGTCTGGTCCCAACTTAAGTTCATTTTAAATTTGGACACTAATTAATTAAACAATATGATAATATTTTTTTTGAAAATCTTAGTATATATATAAGGTCTCGAAGAGACTATAAATTAATAATTATTTAAAAAATTTCGAATATATTTACGTTATCCATCTGAGAATTTTTAAATAATTATATTTAAATAAGCATTAACACGTTGAATGACTTCTCAATTTCCTTTTAATGCTTACAATTGTTGGTCTTTCAAATAACTTATAACTTGCAATCTTTAGTTTTTCACCGGCAAGGCCTTTTGTAGCCTCTATATAGCAAGTATATGATTGAGTTGAGATATATGAAATAAGATGAAATGAAAATATCAAATTATTCTCTCTCAAATTCTCTCTAGTCCCTCTATAATATATTTATATACATAACACGATATCAGCACACATTGATAAAAGGTAGAAGATCTTTTGAGTAGAAAGATGAGCACACTTATCTGTGCGGATCTCTCTGGTAACGTATTCCGTTTAGCAAATAAGAATTAAAAAAATCATTAAGATTCAGGTACGAATTTCATATTCTTTTAACGTTACTCTAATTATTTGTTATCATATATTGATTCAATAATTTGTGAAGTTGATTTGTTGTATTATGGATGAATTCTTTCTTGTTTTTCATTATGTTTCGAAAATTCAGTTTTTGGTAGTCATATTCATAAATTGGTAGTAAATTGAATATGATTCAGAAATTATTGGTTCTTATATGCTTGTTTTCATTGTCTACAACTTTCATGTTTTGTGTTTTTTGATAAGTAAATTATAATTATGACTTATTTGGCATTTTATGCAGCTGATGTATATAGCTACGTACGGGATTAGCTTTCAAAATTGATACAAAATTGAATATAAATCTTAAAATTTCAAACCTTATCATTATGGAAAAATAATGTTGAACCCTACAAGTTTTGTTTACGGTTTATTCTCAAATTCTATGTTCTAGTATTTTTAAAATATTAAAAATTATTCTAGACAAAGGCTTTACTTATGTGAAAACCAACCGTCTACGTTTTATTATTTTCTGAATTCGTTTCATTTTCATTTTTTAGGAAGTCTTGTATTATTAAAACCTTGTTGAATTATCTAAAACTTTCATGTTTCATACTTTTCTCTACTTTATTATGGAAGTTTGCTCATCTTTATGCACAAAACTAAATATTATATTATCTTAAAAGTACAAATGTTACTAGCATATATACTAAATAAATGATTATCAATAAGTTACAACTAGAAATTGTAGATTATTACAACTAAAAAAAAGAGGTCATGAAAACACAAAAAGTCTTAATAATGAAAAAAAGACTTTTTAATACATATACACACATAAATAATATAATTCTTCCAAATATTACCTTACCCAAAAATTAGAATATACTACATATTATGCATACTCCAAATAAGTGATGATTTAATATTGTGAAGTCTTGCATGTGATGTTGATGATACTTGATAGCATTTCAATATCACTATGTGCCTTATAAACTTGTAATTAATTTATATTAAATTATATATTAGCATTTGCAAATGAGTATTCAGGAGAGGATGGAGGGGTGGTCCAAGGGGGTCCACGGACCCCCCGGCGGATGAAAATTCCCTTATAAAATAGGAGAACCTATATATATAGTTGTCCGATCTCCGTAATATCTATAGCTCCGAGCTCTCATGAGTAAATGCTCTGCTTCCGCTACTGTGAGTATCTTTACCACTCGAGTTAAATGCTAGAATTTTTACCACTCAAGTTAAATGTTGTTGATATTATTGACAATAACTATTTGATATTGTTTTTAATAGAACGATAAAAATCTTGCAACCAGAAGTTGTGTGATAGTTAACAACCAAATGTTGTGCGAATAAGAACATAAACTTTTGAGATAACACATGTTTTGATATGTACGATTTATATAAAACTCCGGAAGGACATTTTTTAATATGTTCATAGATGTGACATTGACGGATTTGATAGAGCAAATGTCATATGTTTAAGCACTTGATCATTTTTTTATCAAAACATTCTAGAAGAATGATCAATATAAATATAATATTCTGAATTTAAGTTTTACTAAAATTTTATAATATTACTGAAGGATGTAGCCATAAGATAATGAAATTCTTAATTTTTGGATATAATAAAATTATGATACAAAGAGTTAACCTTGTGATGATAAAATGTATCATGCAGATACAATATTTTGAAAAGGGTTATTAATATAATTATAAGTTGTTATCTTGTTTAATATATGATTTTTTTTACGAAGGATTATGAATTGCAAGAATGACATGCATTCCATTCCCTGAAGTGAATTTCATAGTAAGAAACTAAAGGATATAAACCATAACATTAGTGATGGTTATGATCTCGCAATCATGAATACGATTCTTTTCTTATCACGTGTATAAAAAAATTCTTGCTAATTGAGGATGACTACATCAAATATAAGTCATCCAAAGGGGGAGTATTAGATAAATTGGACGTCTTGCCATATTTTTCTTAATAGAAGGCTCCAGAAGAGCATGTATATGATTATCATAGTATTGCCTAAAAAGAGGTATTCAATAGTAATGTTATAATTTTACTCTCCCAAGTAACATATGAAGAAAATATCGTCAAGTTTTAAGTTCAACTCAAGGCGCTGAAAGTAGTTTGGAGATATTCATCGATATCTTCCAATAATTTATACTAAAAAAAACTATTGAAATATATATTAAAAGTAAACCAGAAGTTTACTAATAACTTCATAGTTTGGCATGACCGTTTATGTAATGCCCGAGATCTTTGTTATGTAATTGGAACTTGTGATATTGTAATGATCGTACTTTTGTCTGAGTATTATTCTCCGTATTTCATAATCCGATGTTGCCGAGCGTTTAATTTCATGGTTGTGATTTGTAAGGTTGAAATTCTGTGCATGTAGCGCACGCTACAGGCTAAGGGTAGCGTACGCTAACATGGTTTCATAGCGCACGCTACGGAATGTAATTAGCGCACGCTATGCGTGGTCAAATTGATTGGGACGTGCGGTAGGTGAGATCTGGCCGGGGGACCCCTGTCGGATCGTGTCGGGTGTACCTGGACGGCTTTCGGGAAAAGCCGAGTCAACGCCTTAGCGCACGCTACAGGTATATGCGTAGCGCATGCTAAGTGCCGAGTACGATTTAGGCGTGAGCCGTTAGCGCACGCTACAAACAGGGTCTAGCGCGCGCTATGACCATTTATTATAAATAGGACATCATCCTATTCGAGATTTGATTTTCTCCTCCCACAACCCGAACTCTTACACTTAGATCATAACTCCCTTCGTCCCAAACACTTCATATCAACCTCCTAGTTCGAGATTGAAGATCATACATCATTGGAGATTGGTGTTCAAGCCTTCGGTGTTGGATTGCTTCATTTCATCCGTGTTCTTCACTACTTCGAGGTAGGTGATTCTTCACCAATGATTAGTATGTTCATAAGGAAGATTTGAATCATGTTTGGATAGCAAGTATTTCGTTCATCACATGTTAGAAGGATACTTTTGACGTATCGGCATTATATATCGTATGAACCTTTGAACCATCTTATTATAAGGACTCCTAAGCATGTTCAAATAAAGCTATGATCAATAATCGGATATTTACCCAGTTGATACGTTTTACACGATGGAATCATGTGTTTTGGAACGTAGAACAAATGGAACTTAGATTATTTCTTGGAGATCGTAGATGAATTATGATGTTGAGTTGGCTATCCGTATATTTGTATTTCACGATCATAAATCTTCCACAAACCTTATTAGCATGATTTGCCCGAGGATAACTTGTATTATCACGGTAGGATTCATGAGTTCCTCACCATTCAACCCAGTTTTGGCTTGCGTATTCGCCATGCAATATTAGCGCACGCTAACACGTGTGAGTTAACGTGCGCTATCGGGTCGATAACGCCCAAACGCACGTAGCGTACGTTATGAGACCAGAGTCGAGGCGCCAGTGGCTAGCGCACGCTAGTCTTATACGATAGCGTCGCTAACGATGCATCTTAAGCGCACGTTACGTAGAGTACGTAGCGCGCGCTAAGCAGTCCAGGCAGATTGGTTATTTTGAGCTTTTCGGCCGTAGACCGAATTGTTAGGCCATTGTTCGACTTGAGATGATTTGTATATCATTCCTTTTGTTAAGGTTCGAGCTTGTTACGTTGATCGAAGGAGGCGGCCTTCGAGTGTGTTGAGATCATCGAAGTATTTCGTCTTGCCATTTTCGAGGCAAGTATCATATGTCGAGTTTGATTTATTATGCTTATGGTATTGTTCATATTTTGTATATGAGATGTATTTCTGGAAATTCGCGTGATATTCGTTGTTGTTTGTTCGTATTGATGAACATATTGAAATGCATATGTGTATGCATAATGGATTGATTATGGTATAAATGATCCGAGGGGGTCATGAGGATCTATGCTGAGGGCGCTGGATCGAATGTCCGCCATGCGTTGGTCCGACGGGATCATCATGGGGATCTATGCTGAGGGCGCTGGATCGCTGGACGGGTTTTCCACCATGCGTTGGTCCGACGGGATCATCATGGGGATCTATACCAAGGGCGCTGGATCATTTGGATTACCTGTATTATATTGATGGGATCGTGAGGATTCGCATCGTTGGATTCCGGTAGCGGAAGTCCGTTTTGCATGTTTTATGATGCATTGATGATTTATTGTATTATGATACTTGTACTAGCATCGTTTTGCTAACCCCTTCGGGGGTGGACATTGTTTTGATGTTCAGGTAGCCGAGGAGCGGGAGGCGACCACGATGCAAACGGGACGATGAGATGGCTCGGTGATGTGATTGATGTTATTGTTGTCGAGAGTTGTTTTCTTGTTTAGATTCGGTACTCGAGTACGTCTGTTTTAATAATGTCCTTTCGATATGGTTGTATAAATTAACTCTTTGATCGGTTGAATCAAATATGTCTTTAAACTTCAGTTGTACGATTGGTTTATATTTACACTCTTTTTTAAAATTAGCCTTGTAAATCCTTACCTAAAGGGTTTACGGCGCTGTAATTATTCCGAATATCTCGGGGTGTTACAGAATATGGTATCGGAGCTAAGATTTATGGATATCTTGGCAGTCGGGTTAGTTAGTGCATTTACGTTATTGATTATTGGTCGTTCGTAACATCATCACGAGCCGGCATCGTCAATCGAATTTGTGGTTGTAAGTTTCCTAATCTCGAATACTACTGTTTTATTTAATTCACGTCTTGTAAACATTAATGAATGTACTTTGAGAAAGTTTGTCCCAGATATTGAGTATTTATGTTTACAGTATGTTGAGAGGAGGTCGTGGACGCGGACGCGGTCGTGGACGCGGACGTGGTAATGCGAGGCAAGAAGAGTCGGTATCTACCCCAGAGATAACCGCTTGATCAAACGGATTCACATTAGGGGGACGGCGAGGATCGGCAAATAATAATGCAGATCCTAACGTGCCGGGAGTGCTTCAGCAGGTGGTTGCCCAGATAAACCAGTTTGCTCAAGTTGTGGATCGCATGCAGACGGCGATGGGACAGCAGAATAACGGGGACAATCGGGGAGATAAATGGCTTACCGAGGTGGTCAAATTGCATCCTCCGAAATTTGACGGTTCCACTGAGACGCTTTCGTGGGATCATTGGCTGAAAGAATTAGAGAAGATTTTTGCGGGGATTAATTGTCCCAACGATAGGAAGGTTCCAGTCGCCCAGTATCTTCTGACAGGGGAGGCTTTCGACTGGTGGGAGGCCATTCGACCGGAGGAGCATAATGTTGGACCGGACAATTCAAACTGATGATGGAGGCGCAGTATTGTCCTCGCCCGGTTAGAGAGGCCCGAGTTCGGGAGTTTTTCTCACCGCAAAATTCAGAAACAATTGTGACGGAAGTGATTAAGACTTTTAATCACCAGCTGACTTATGTGCGCCACCTGGTCAGGACCGAGGCGGAAAGGATTTTCCATTTTGACATGCGAATGAAGCCGGAAATTCAGCAATATATGTCCGGATTTGATTGTACCACCTTGAGGCGATGCTCGGACAAGGCGTTGGCCTACGATATGAAGGAAGCGGCAGAGAAATCGCGGAAGCAAAGAAACGAAGGTGTCGGGCAACTTCGCGGAGAATAAGAATAGCGGGCCCCGCCGTCAGTCCTCTTTTCACTCATCCAGAGACCTCCGCATCCTAGTCGAGGAGGAAAGAAGTTCCGGCAAGACCGATCGCTTCGACACAGGAAGAAGTGTTACAACTGTGGCAAGGCGGGACATGTTCGACGTGATTGTTTCGCGCCTGCTGTGACTGTTTAGTGTGGACAGGAAGGACATCGCGCAACATTTTGTGGGAATGCGACCCGATCTTTTGGTACTCGCGCTCCGGCTCCAGTCCCGAAGGAGACGAGTGTGAACCAGACGCGGCAAAGTGGATTTCAGCAGAGCCGGGAAGAGAGAGGCATCCATCTTGGGTCCGTTCCTCCACGCTGCATTTAAATGAGGAAATCGATGATCGAACACATTTGTTGCATCAGTACGATTCAGATCCTTTTGCAACCAGTTAGTGTCTTGTTCGATTCAGGAGCTACGCATTCTTTTATGTCTTTGAACTGTGTTAATCGTTTGAACATCTCGTGCTTGTATAATTGTGAACCTTATGTTGTGGGATTACCGAGCGGAGAGAAAATTGTGGGAACCTTAGAAGCTAAGGATTTCCCAGTATCTATAGAAGGGAGAGATTGGCCATCGAATCTTATTGTGGTTGACATCTGCGGTGACGATTTAATTCTCGGAGATGATTGGCTCAACCGTTATGGAGCTGTGCTGAATTACCGAGAGAGAGCCATTTCCATCATTGCTGATGACGGATCTGAACACGTATTCCGAGGATGGAGACCGGGAAGCTCGGGGAAATTGATCAAGGCAATGAAAGCTGTGAAATTACTGAAACAGGGATGTCATGGACTTTGGTGTTATGCCATGAGGAAAGAGGAAGGAGTAGAGCTCTCGTCCATTTCAGTGGTGAATGAGTTCTCCGATGTATTTCCTGACGAACTACCTGGGTTACCTCCGCAGAGGGGAGTGGAATTCACTATTGAACTAGAGCCTGGAGCAGCTCCTATTTCCAGAGCACCATACCGCATGGCGCCAACCGAGATGTATGAACTCAAGAAACAACTGGAGGAATTGTTGCAGAAGGGTTATATTCAACCAAGCGTTTCTCCTTGGGGAGCGCCCGTTCTCTTTGTCCGGAAGAAAGACGGATCCCTCCGACTGTGTATTGATTACAGGGAGCTTAACAAGATGACGATCAAGAATAAGTATCCTATACCTCGGATCGACGACTTGTTTGATCAACTGCAAGGGGCAAGGGTATTCTCGAAGATTGACTTGCGAACGGGATACCATCAGTTGAGAATTAAGGAATCGGATATACCGAAATCTGCTTTCAGATCCCGGTACGGGCATTATGAATTTGTAGTGATGCCATTTGGACTTACCAATGCTCCTGTGGTATTCATGCAATTGATGAATCGGGTATTCTTGGAGTACTTGGATAAATTTGTGGTCGTTTTCATTGACGACATCTTGATATATTCGAGGGACGCAGAGGAACATGCTGAACATTTACGTGTGGTTTTGAGCATCTTGAGAAAGGAGCAGTGTATGCTAAGCTTTCTAAATGCGAATTTTGGCTTAAGGAAGTAACCTTCCTTGGGCATGTGATATCATCCGACGGAGTTCAGTGGACCAAGAAAGTCGAAGCAATCTTGGAGTGGGAAGCTCCTAAACGTGAAAGAAGTCCGAAGCTTCTTAGGACTTGCTGGATATTATCGCCGCTTTGTAGAGGGATTTTCCAAAATTGCTCGTCCGCTCACTCAGCTGTTACAGAAAACTCAAAAGTTCATGTGGAATGAGGAGTGCCGGGCTAGTTTTGACGAACTTAAGAGGAGGCTGACGACAGCACCTATATTAGCGCTGCCAGAAGGAACTGACGGATTTATGGTATACAGCGATGCTTCAAATCAGGGTTTGGGTTGTGTGTTGATGCAGAAGGATAAAGTGATTGCTTATGCTTCTCGGCAATTGAAACCGTACGAAGTTAATTATCCGACTCATGATCTGGAACTAGCAGCTGTGGTCTTTGCCTTGAAAATCTGGCGACATTATTTGTACGGCACTCATTGTCAGATCTTTACAGACCATAAGAGCCTCAAGTACATTTTCAGTCAGAAAGAGTTAAACATGAGGCAGAGAAGGTGGCTGGAATTGATCAAGGATTACGACTTGGAGATTCTCTATCATCCGGGGAAAGCAAATGTAGTAGCCGATGCTTTGAGCCGTAAACCTGTTTCCCTTCGAGTGTTGGAAGCACTCACGTCCCAAACCAAAGATTCAACGGAACCGATCCGCGAGGGGATTGAAGTATGGGCACCAGAATCCAAGGGCAACTTTATGTGATGGAACCGACTTCATCACTAGTCGAGGAGATCAAGTCTAAACAATTGAGCGATTCTCCGATCCTTCGATTATGTGACGAAGTAAAGAAAGGAAAAGCCCGAGGATTCGTGATACAAGACGATGGAGTTACGAGATTTGAGTCGACTTTGCGTTCCCGACGATGATGACTTGAGACGGACTATTCGAAAGAAGCTCATAGCGCGCCCTATTCTATTCACCCGGCGTGATAAGATGTATAAGGATCTTAAACAAAACTTCGGTGGGGGAATATGAAGAAGGGCGTAGCGGAGCGTTTGAAGTGTTTGACTTGTCGGCAGTTAAGATTGAACATCAACGACCCGGAATGTTAAGACCGCTTAGATCCCCGAGTGGAAGTGGGAGGATATCTCGATGGACTTCATTACTAGTATGCCAAGGACTAGAACGGGAATGAACATGATTTGGGTTGTAGTTGATCGACTAACCAAGTCGGCTCATTTCCTAGGAATCAAAGATACATGGGGACCCGAGAGATTGGCACGAATATTTATTGCGGAGATAGTCCGATTGCAGGGACGCCGAAGACCATTATTTCGGATCGAGATGGTCGTTTCGTGTCACACTTCGGAAAGCGATTCACGGGGCTTTGGGGACCGAGCTAAACTTTAGTCTGACTTATCATCCCCAAACGGACGGTCGATCGAAAGGACTATTCAGACAGTAGAGGACATGCTTAGAGCTTGTGCATTAGATTGGTCGACTGATTGGGAAGTTCACTTGCCCTTGATCGAGTTCACTTATAATAACAGTTGGCATGCTTCTATTAAGATGGCACCATTTGAAGCTTTGTATGGGAGAAGATGCCGATCACCCCTGTGCTGGGATGATTCTTGGATTTGATCGGGACGGAACCGGAATTGATTATTCGGACTCAAGAGAAGATAACCTTGATTCGAGAGAGACTGCTGACCGCCCAGTCGACGAAGTCTTATGCCGATGTACGTCGTCGCCCTCTAGAGTTCGACGCTGGAGACCACGTACTATTGAAGGTGTCTCCTACACGAGGGATTTTCCGTTTTGGGAGAAGAGGCAAGCTTAGTCCGAGATACATCGGACCATTTGAGATCCTAGAGAGAGTTGGGGATTTAGCATACCGGTTGGCCTTACCGCCATCGCTGAGTCATGTTCACAATGTGTTTCACGTATCCCAACTGCGGAAGTATGTACCGGACCCCAGTCACGTCATTGATTTCGACGAGATCGAGATAGCTAATGATGGCACCTTCGAAGAGAGACCAATCAAGATACTTGAGAGCCAGATCAAACAGTTGAGAAATAAACCAATACACTTGGTTAAAGTACAATGGTCACGACATGGAGTCGAAGAGGCCACTTGGGAAACGGAGGACGGTATGAAGGCTAAATATCCGGAGTTGTTTTCATCTTAAGTTTCGAGACAAAACTTCTTTTTAGGGAGGAAGGATGTAATGCCCGAGATCTTTGTTATGTAATTGGAACTTGTGATATTGTAATGATCGTACTTTTGTCTGAGTATTATTCTCCGTATTTCATAATCCGATGTTGCCGAGCGTTTAATTTCATGGTTGTGATTTGTAAGGTTGAAATTCTGTGCATGTAGCGCACGCTACAGGCTAAGGGTAGCGTACACTAACATGGTTTCATAGCGCACGCTACGGAATGTAATTAGCGCACGCTATGCGTGGTCAAATTGATTGGGACGTGCGGTAGGTGAGATCTGGCCGGGGGACCCCTGTCGGATCGTGTCGGGTGTACCTGGACGGCTTTCGGGAAAAGCCGAGTCAACGCCTTAGCGCACGCTACAGGTATATGCATAGCGCACGCTAAGTGCCGAGTACTGATTTAGGCGTGAGCCGTTAGCGCACGCTACAAACAGGGTCTAGCGCGCGCTAACTGACCATTTATTATATATAGGAGATCATAATATTCGAGATTTAAGTTTTTCTCCTCCCATAACCCGAACTCTTACACTTAGATCATAACTCCCTTCGTCCCAAACACTTCATATCAACCTCCTAGTTCGAGATTGAAGATCATACATCATTGGAGATTGGTGTTCAAGCCTTCGGTGTTGGATTGCTTCATTTCATCCGTGTTCTTCACTACTTGAGGTAGGTGATTCTTCACCAATGATTAGTATGTTCATAAGGAAGATTTGAATCATGTTTGGATAGCAAGTATTTCGTTCATCACATGTTAGAAGGATACTTTTGACGTATCGGCATTATATATCGTATGAACCTTTGAACCATCTTATTATAAGGACTCCTAAGCATGTTCAAATCAAGCTATGATCAATAATCGGATATTTACCCAGTTGATACGTTTTACACGATGGAATCATGTGTTTTGGAACGTAGAACAAATGGAACTTAGATTATTTCTTGGAGATCATAGATGAATTATGATGTTGAGTTGGCTATCCGTATATTTGTATTTCACGATCATAAATCTTCCACAAACCTTATTAGCATGATTTGCCCGAGGATAACTTGTATTATCACGGTAGGATTCATGAGTTCCTCACCATTCAACCCAGTTTTCGGCTTGCGATTCGCCATGCAATATTAGCGCACGCTAACACGTGTGAGTTAACGTGCGCTATCGGGTCGATAACGCTCAAGCGTCGTAGCGTACGTTATGAGACCAGCCGAGTCGAGGCGCTGACCGTGGCTAGCGCACGCTAGTCTTATGCGATAGCGTCGCTATGATCTGTCTAAGCGCACGTTACGTAGAGTACGTAGCGCGCGCTAAGCAGTCCAGGCAGATTGGTTATTTTGAGCTTTTCGGCCGTAGACCGAATTGTTAGGCCATTGTTCGACTTGAGATGATTTGTATATCGTTCCTTTTGTTAAGGTTCGAGCTTGTTACGTTGATCGAAGGAGGCGGCCTTCGAGTGTGTTGAGATCATCGAAGTATTTCGTCTTGCCATTTTCGAGGCAAGTATCATATGTCGAGTTTGATTTATTATGCTTATGGTATTGTTCATATTTTGTATATGAGATGTATTTCTGGAAATTCGCGTGATATTCGTTGTTGTTTGTTCGTATTGATGAACATATTGAAATGCATATGTGTATGCATAATGGATTGATTATGGTATAAATGATCCGAGGGGGTCATGAGGATCTATGCTGAGGGCGCTGGATCGAATGTCCACCATGCGTTGGTCCGACGGGATCATCATGGGGATCTATGCTGAGGGCGCTGGATCGCTGGACGGGTTTTCCACCATGCGTTGGTCCGACGGGATCATCATGGGGATCTATACCAAGGGCGCTGGATCGCTGGATTACCCTGTATTGTATTGATGGGATCGTGAGGATTCGCATCGTTGGATTCCGGTAGCGGAAGTCCGTTTTGCATGTTTTATGATGCATTGATGATTTATTGTATTATGATACTTGTACTAGCATCGTTTTGCTAACCCCTTCTGTGGTGGACATTGTTTTGATGTTCAGGTAGCCGAGGAGCGGGGAGGCGACCACGATGCAAGCGGGACGATGAGATGGCTCGGTGATGTGATTGATGTTATTGTTGTCGAGAGTTGTTTTCTTGTTTCGTTCGAAGACTGAGTACGTCTGTTTTAATAATGTCCTTTCGATATGGTTGTATAAATTAACTCTTTGATCGGTTGAATCAAATATGTCTTTAAACTTCAGTTGTACGATTGGTTTATATTTACACTCTTTTTTAAAATTAGCCTTGTAAATCCTTACCTAAAGGGTTTACGGCGCTGTAATTATTCCGAATATCTCGGGGTGTTACAGTTTAAGCCATCCCGGTTTCAGAAAGATGCGAATAATAATTAAAACCTTATATGAACGTTTATTGAAGAACCATAAGATTCTTCTCAATTAAACATATGTTCTTTTGCTTGTAAAGTAAGTTGATCACCAACAAAGATATATTATAAATCTATCATCTTTGAGAATGAAGTACTAAAGATATGCATGAGATAATAATCTCCAAATACGGATCATTAAGATACTTAATAATTGATGCATGAATACTCAAATGCTCAATGAGAATTATTATCCATTGAAAATTATTGAATATCTTGTGGTACATATTTATTGATTCGCATCAAGCTAATAATTTATCTTTATCTCCCCGATCATATAGAATTTATGGTCAGTATATGTACAAATTATTCCACCACTTATAGCAAAGATGGGTCTGTAACGTCCCCAAATCCCATTGGGTTATTACAGTGTCGTGGACCCCACACCAAGAGATCCACCAGGCGAACACGACTAAAACACAACAAACTGATCAAAAAAGGGGAAATCACAGTCCTTACTATGATATCCGACATATTATTCCGATATGGAATTTCAACGACAAAAATAGGGCTACATGGCCAAAATAAAAACAGCAACATCCACGAGCCTTGCTCGGATAATACAAATGACAACAACTGACGAAACTGGAGTACTCCAAACTGTCTGACCGACATGAACATCGAAACATCTCAGATTAGTACCGCTCGAATGCCTCATCGCCATCATCATGCCCCTGTGTCTCAACCCTCTCCTCGCAAACACCTAAAACATGAAAACATGTTTCGCCCCCATGGGGTCAGTCATCCAGATAATGAATATCAAACACATGTACAACATGATATGCATCCAAAGGCAGAATAAATGGTACAACAATGATAATACGAGATGCTCACAAACCAAGGTAAGAACCGAGCGTTCGTGAAACACTATGCCCACGACATACGATCAGTACCTGCTCAACATGTTAGAGAACAAGTGCCCAACGGCGAATCATCAATATAGAACACAACAATAAATTACCTGAAGGTAAACCAAACCAGAGCTGAAATAAATACGAATCACAATGCCCGAAGGCTCCAATGGAAATACCAATACATCACAATGGCCTGAAAGCCCTCAGCCGAAGCTGCAAAATATCACAATGGTCTGAAACCACTCAGCCGAAGCTGCCAATCATCGCAATGGCGCGAAGCCAAGACAGCCCGAAGCTGTATCACATGAGGGCCGAAGCCACGACACGAAGCCATATCACAATGAGGGCCAAAGCCACGACATGAAGCCGTATCACAATGAGATCATCTAATGACCGTGACCTGCTGAATTGCAGGTGCTGGGAAACCAACCGCTGTAATATCCGTAACTTTCCATTTTTAGCAGTTTCCATTTTTGGTACATGTGTACTTTTATCGACTCGCTTGTAACCGTTTAGACATTTTGAATCTACTTTAGTCATGGAGTTTTTCCAATTGGACGAGTTTTGGTGATGTTTTCACGTGATTTCATTTTATGATATGTTTTGCCGTATGAACGTTCGATTCTCGTAAAACTCATTCGTTTTCGTGGTTTCTTGGGTTGTACAAGTTCGTATGATTGAGTTGTTTGTGTTGAGACTTTCGGTTTGCAAATCCGACGTCGTATCGTAATTTTCGGACACTCGGGTCATTTTCGTAATTTCCTATAAGTTTAGGGAATTTCATATTCGTTGTCGTATTTCGGATTCCCGGGTATTCGGATTGATGTTTTCTTGTGATGGTTAGACTCATCATCGAATATTCTTCGTAGTCGTATTTTTGGTTCGATAGCAGGTCCGAGTTTCGGGGTCGTCCGGAATCGTTTGGACGGTGCCGATCTTCATTGTCGATAGGGTGTTACGGCCGTAACACCCGAAGTTACGGCCGTAAGTTGGCCATGTTACGGCCGTAAGTGTCCCCTATTTATCAGAATGTGACCGCTTTAAAGCAGGCAGAGGTCCAAGACCTCGTTTTTTATCCTTTCTTTCGTTTTTCTTCACGGGGCGACTCCAGAGGCGATTCCTTCAGTTTTGATCGAAGAATTTTTCGTGTTCCATCACCGTAGAATCGTAGTAGCATATCACCATCAGCGTAATCATCCTTCATCGTCCGAATCCGAGGTATTTTCTTCAGGAACCCTAACTTGTATAAATTGTGGGGTTTTCGGGTTTTTCGTGATTGATTATGAATTGTTCATGTATGTTGCGAAACTTCTTACCGATTGTTGTTATTGGATGATTCCCAATCCGTTTTATTCGATTTAATCCGTGAATTATCAATATGGGGAGATTTAGCATAAACCATTGCCCGTATCGATTGAACGTCTATTGTCGTGAATTGTAATCGGGGTTATGGGAGTATTCCTTTCATTTATTGATGTCCGTTGGGACTGAGTTCTGTTAATTCTTCGTTAGGAACCGTCGTCTTCCACTCGGATCATCCGTAGTCGTTTCTCACTTCCGATTCTTCGAAAATATCACAAAGGCAAGTACTTTACATTTGTTTACATGTTCTAGTATTTGAATTATGGCTATATGTGGTTGTTGTGGGAGGATATGTGTATGTTCACCTAGGGACGGTCCGACGGGGCCTCTAGAGATATGTATTGCCGTGTGTGTGCGTATCACGAACTCTGGTTAACCACCCAGGGATGTCCGACGGGGCTCTGCAGGGTACGGTGGCCGTGAGTCACGTACCAAGGTTAACTTTGAATTGTTTTGGTTGGAGAAAATGTGTTTTGTGCTTGTTCATCGTAAATATTCTGGAATATAAAACGTTTTCTAAAATGATTTTTGGCGCATATATTCATCTGATTAGAATGTAGTTCAAATGGATTGTACTTACACTAGCAGTTGTCGCTAACCCCTTAAATGGGGAAATACTTTTGTATTTCGTATTGATCGTGGGGACAAGCGAGCACTGAGCCGTATGAGGATGATGGGCAAGCATGATATTGTCCGAGTTGATTTTCGGTGTTATGTCATCGGTTATTATTGATGTCGATTTTGGGATTTACGTATTATAAAATTGGTTTAAGTACTCGAGTACTTCTGTTTGAACTTATTCTTGTTGTGTTCCCGTTTTGGGAAATGAATTTGATGTCGATTTTATTTGTCGGTTTGTAGTCTTTTATGCGAATTGTCGTTTCATTAATGATTGTTTGTCATTGTCGAATGTCTTGTTTGGTATGTTAGCCTGGTGGATTTCACAGTGTGGGGTCCACGGTGCTGTAATATGCCCTGAATGTCTTGGGGGTGTTACAGAATATGATATCAGAGCTTAGGTTATGGATACCTAGGTTGTCGGTTGTTTGGGTCTAGTCAAGTGTCATTTTTGGGACAGTATAACTGCTATGCCATCATCTCAGTACGCCGGTACTCGTAAGTGTTTCCTAACTTGACTCGTTTCATCGTTCTGTTCTATTACTGTCTTGGTATCTTGTTGCGTTTTACGTTTGAATTGTACTTACCCGCTACTTCTTCAGAATTCCTGCTGGTAGAGGACGCGGACGCGGACGCGGTAGGGGACGTGGCGCAACTGGTGGGGCGGCCATGTCGGATCACTCAGGAACTGATTCGGCGATGCCTTCTTTGTCGAACAGTGTTCCCCCTAGTTCCGGAGGTTAGCAGGACCAGTCTGCTAGCTCCGGTAATGCACATGAGAATGTTGGAGTGGCCAACATTTTGCAGCAAGTAGCGAACCAGATGACGCTACTGACTCAGGCCGTTCTAGTCGGCCAAGCTAATGCCAACCCAGTTCCGCCTACTGGATCCGACAATGATAATTTACTTCAGGACGTGATTCGTATGCGTCCTCCACAGTTTGATGGTGCTTCCGACCCTTCCGGTTGGGAGAATTGGCTATTCGAGATGGAGAAAGTATTTGAGGCTGCTAATTTTTCCGAGGAGAGGAAAGTACTCATTGCTTAGTACTTCCTCGCCAAAGAGGCAGCAACGTGGTGGCAAGCGGTGAAACCGCGTGACCGGGCAGCTATGCGGGCAGAGTTTCGGGATCTGATGGAAGATGAATTCTGTTCATAGCCAGTGAAAGAGGGGAGGATCCGAGCCTTCTTTGAGGCTAAGCCCCAAGATGTTCCTATTTCTCAAGCTATCAAAGACTACAATCAACAGCTGCATTATGTGAGAAACTAAGTCCGAAATGAGCTTGATAAGATCCGCCACTTTGATATGCGGATGAAACCGAGGGTGCGCCACTACATGTCCAGTGCAGGGTGCACGACTTTGAAAGAATATCGAATAAAGCGATGGCTTATGAGATGTCGTTTCATGGCAGAGATGGCAACCGAAGGAATGAAGTAGAAGACCTCCGGTCATTTTTCGTGAGGCAAGTCAGGAGGGTATCCGAAGGCTCGGTCTGGTTCGCGAGTCTTTGGGAGTCAGTCGCCATCAGTTGGGCGAGGAAACGGTTCTAGGTCTGCTCCTACTGGTTCCGTTCGTGGTCCTACGTGCTTCAACTGTAGTCGTCCGGGCCACATGATGAGTGAGTGTGATAGGCCTCCGATTCAGTGTCTTGCTTGTGGTCGGATGGGTCATCGTGCTAAGTTTTGTATGGATGCGGCTCGAACTCCAGTTACTCAGATATCAGCCCAGTGCGGGAGCCGAGTGTGAATCGAGCAAGCAGTTCCTCGGCCCTTGCGAGTTTTGGTAGAGGTCGAGGACGTGGGCAGCCTTCTAGAGGGGGAGCCTCTAGTGCGGGGTCTACTCCGTCCCGAGTGTATGAGATAAGGTGAGTAGGAGATCCTGACGCGACGGTGGCTACAGGTACCGTCCACATCCTTGATCATCCTGTTTCCGTATTGTTCGATTCTGGTGCTACGCATTCTTTTATATACATGGATTGTGTGCGTCGTCTGCATGTTGATTGCCTTGTTGCTTGTGAGCCTTTTGTTGTTAAACTTCCTAGTGGGGATAGCATCGTGGGGGATCGTGAGGTTAGAGATTTTTCAGTGAGTATCGCGGGGAGGGTTTGGACTTCTAATCTGATTACGGTAGATATTAGGGATGAGGATTTGATTCTGGGTGAGGATTGGCTGGATCGTCATGGGGCGATCATGAATTATAGAACGAGAACCGTTTCGATGTTAGCCTCTGACGGTACCGAGCATTCTTTTGTGGGGCGTAAGCGGAGTAGCCGAGATGCGATCAGCGCCTTGAGGGCGGTGAGACTTCTTCGGGGAGGTTGCACGGGCTATTGGTGTTACGCTTTGAGATCGGAAGAAGGGGGAGTCGAGCTCTCGTCCATCCCGGTAGTGTGTGAGTATCCTGATGTTTTTCCAGACGAGTTGCCGGGTTTGCCGCCGGACCGAGAAGTTGAGTTTACCGTCGTTTAGAGCCGGGTGCAGCACCTATCTCTAAGACGCCATACCGTATGGCGCCCGCCGAGATGCTGGAGCTGAAGAAACAGTTGGGAGAGTTGCTAGACATGGGGTATATTCGACCGAGCGCTTCACCTTGGGGCGCACCGGTCCTGTTTGTGAAGAAGAAGGACGGGTCACTTCGTTTGTGTATCGACTACCGAGAGTTGAACAAAGTGACCATCAAAAACAAGTATCCGCTCCCGAGGATTGATGACTTGTTTGATCAGTTGCAAGGGGCAACCGTGTTTTCGAAGATTGATTTGAGATCGGGGTATTATCAGCTCCGAGTGAAGGATACCGATATTCCGAAGACAGCCTTTCGGACGAGATACGGTTACTACGAGTTTGTGGTTATGCCTTTTGGGCTAACCAATGCCCCGGCCGTGTTCATGCAGCTTATGAACAAGGTCTTTATCGAGTACCTCGATAAGTGTGTAGTTGTTTTTATCGATGACATCCTGATTTACTCGAGGAGCGAGGAGGAGCACGCCCGTCATTTGCATATCGTATTAGATATTTTGAGAACTCAGCATCTTTTTGTAATGTTCTCAAAGTGTGAGTTTTGGTTACGGGAGGTTATGTTTCTCGGCCATGTGATCTCGGCCGAGGGTGTTCGTGTGGACCCACATAAGGTAGAGGCAGTGTTAGATTGGGCACCGCCCAAGAACGTGAAGGAGGTCCGTAGTTTTCTGGGTTGGGCCGGGTATTACCGTAGATTCGTCGAAGGGTTCTCTAAGCTCGCTCGACCGCTGACTCAGTTGTTACAGAAGTCAGAGAAGTTTGTGTGGACCGATAAGAGGCAGAATAGTTTTGAGGAGTTGAAGAAGCGGTTAACGACCGCTCCTGTTTTGGCTTTACCGAGTGGTAATGAGGGTTTCTCGGTTTTCAGTGATACTTCGGGCCAAGGGCTTGGATGTGTACTTATGCAGTACAGGAGGACGATTGCCTATGCTTCCCGTCAGTTGAAACCGTACGAGTTGAATTACCCTACGCACGATCTTGAGTTGGCCGCAGTTGTATTTGCGCTAAAGATCTGGCGTCATTACTTATATGGCTCTTCATGTCAGATTTTCACCGATCACAAGAGCCTGAAGTACATTTTTACGCAGAAAGAGCTTAATATGAGACAGAGGAGATGGTTGGAGTTGATTAAGGACTACGACCTCGAGATTCTATATCATCCGGGTAAGGCAAATGTGGTGGCAGATGCCTTGAGCCAGAAATCGGTAGCGCTTCGGGCGCTTGAGTTGCTTACGGCCCAGTCGGGACTTCAGCGAGAGTTTATGAGGTTGAGCATTGAGGTTGTACTACCAGAGAGTTCCGGGCAGTTGCGTACTCTTGAGGTTTCTTCATCTCTGGTCGATGACATTAAATCGGGACAGTTGGGGGACCCGATGTGTATTCAGCTCCGAGTGAGTGTAGGAAAGGGGAAAGCCCCGGGATTCATTATTCATGAGGACGGTGTGTTGAGATTCCGAGGTCGGTTGTGTGTTCCAAACGACCCGGGATTGAGACAGAGTATTATGCGAGAGGCTCATGCGTCACCTTACTCAGTCCATCCGGGCTCGAGTAAAATGTATAATGATTTGAGGAAAAATTTCTGGTGGAACGACATGAAGAATGAGGTAGTTCGGTTTGTGGCTAAGTGTTTGACTTGTCAGCAAGTCAAGATTGAGCATCAGCGGCCAGTCGGGCTGTTGAAGCCACTTCCCGTCCCGGAGTGGAAGTGAGAGGATATCTCTATGGATTTTGTCACGGGTTTACCGAGGACGAAGACTGGTATGAATATGGTGTGGGTGATTGTAGATCGACTGACTAAGTCGGCGCATTTTCTGGGCATCAAGGATACTTGGGGCCCAGAAAAATTGGCTCGTATTTTTATCGCGCAGATAGTGAGACTTCATGGTACGCCGAAGACCATTATTTCGGATAGAGATGGCCGATTTGTATCGCATTTTTGGCAGGCGGTACATAAGGCATTGGGGACACAATTACGTTTGAGCACTTCGTTCCATCCCCAGACCGATGGGCAGTCCGAGCGTACTATTCAGACGTTCGAGGATATATTGCGCGCATGTGCGTTAGATTGGAGTAGTGACTGGGAGGAGCATTTGGCCTTGATTGAGTTTACTTATAATAATAGCTGGCACGCGTCGATTAAGATGGCACCGTATGAGGCACTTTATGGCGGGCGTTGCCGATCACCGATATGTTGGGATGAGCCGTCCGATTTAGTTGGCATCAACTGCACCTCGTGTTAGAGACGAGGGAGAAAGTTGAGTTGATTAGAAAGAGAATGTTGGCTGCTCAGAGTCGACAAAAGTCTTATGCGGATGTTAGGCGTCGACCTTTGGAGTTCGAGGTGGGAGATCATGTTATGTTGAGGGTATCCCCGACGAAAGGAGTTTTCCGTTTTGGAAAAAAGGGGAAGCTCAGTCCGAGGTATATTGGGCCCTTCGAGATATTGGAGAGAGTCGGTGAGTTGGCATACCGTTTAGCTTTGCCTCCGTCGTTGAGTCATGTTCATAGCGTATTTCACGTCTCCCAGCTGAGGAATTATGTTCCGGACCCGTCCCACATTATTGATTTTGGAGACGTGGAGATCGAGAAGGATGTTACGTTTGAGGAGAGGCCCGTCAAGATTTTAGAGTGTCGAGTCAAACAGTTAAGGCACAAAACCATTCCTTTGGTTAAGGTGCAATGGTCGAGACACGGAGTAGAAGAAGCGACGTGGGAGTTAGGGGAGGATATGCGTTCGAGGCACCCCGAGCTTTTCGATTCTTATGTTTCGGGACGAAACTTTATTTTAGAGGGGGAGAATGTAATATCCGTAACTTTTCATTTTTAGCAGTTTCCATTTTTGGTATATGTGTACTTTTATCGACTCGCTTGTAACCGTTTCGATATTTTGAATATACTTTATTCATGGAGTTTTTCCAATTGGACGAGTTTTGGTGATGTTTTCACGTGATTTCATTTTATGATATGTTTTGCCGTATGAACGTTCGATTCTCGTAAAACTCGTTCATTTTCGTGGTTTCTTGGGTTGTACAAGTTCGTATGATTGAGTTGGTCGTGTTGAGACTTTCGGTTTACCGTCAAGCGTCGTATCGTAATTTTCGGACACTTGGGTCATTTTCGTAATCTCCTATATGTTTAGAGAATTTCATATTCGTTGTCGTATTTCGGATTCCCGGGTAGTCGGATTGATGTTTTCTTGTGATGGTTAGACTCATCATCGAATATTCTTCATAGTCGTATTTTTTGTTCGATAGCGGTCCGGTTTCGGTCGTCCTAATCGTTTGGGCAAAGAATTGCCAAGATCGTTGTCCGGTAGGGTGTTACCGCCGTAACACCCGTGGTTCGGCCGTAAGTTGGCTATGTTACGGCCGTAAGTGTCCCCTATTCTGGCCATGTAACGGCCGCTTTAAAGCAATGGGCGAGGTCCAAGACCTCATTTTCTATCCTTTCTTTCGCTTTTCTTCACGGCGACTCCGAGGCGATTCCTTGATTTTGATCGAAGAATTTTTCGTGTTCCATCACCGTAGAATCGTAGTAGCATATCACCATCAGCGTAATCATCCTCCATCGTCCGAATCCGAGGTATTTTCTTCAGGAACCCTAACTTGTATAAATTGGGGGTTTTTCGGGTTTTTCGTGATTGATTCCGAATTGTTCATGTATTTTGCGAAACTTCTTACCGATTGTTGTTATTGGATGATTCCCAATCCGTTTTCTTCGATTTAATCCGTGAATTATCAATACGGGGAGATTTTGCGTAAACCCTCGCCCGTATCGATTGAACGTCTATTGTCGTGAATTGTAATCGGGGTTATGGGAGTATTCCTTTCGTTTATTTATGTCCGTTGGGACTGAGTTCTGTTAATTCTTCGTTAGGAACCGTCGTCTTCCACTCGGATCATCCGTAGTCGTTTCTCACTTCCGATTCTTTGAAGATGTCACAAAAGCAAGTACTTTACATTTGTTTACATGTTCTAGTATTTGAATTATGGCTATATGTGGTTGTTATGGGAGGATATGTGTATGTTCACCTAGGGACGGTCCGACGGGGCCTCTAGGGATACGTATTGCCGTGTGTGTGCGTATCACGAACTGTGGTTAACCACCCAGGGATGTCCGACGGGGCTCTGCGGGGTACGGTGGCCGTGAGTCACGTACCAAGGTTAACTTTGAATTGTTTTGGTTGGAGAAAATGTGTTTTGTGCTTGTGCATCGTAAATATTCCGGAATATAAAACGTTTTCTAAAATGATTTTTGGCGCATATATTCATCTGATTAGAATGTAGTTCAAATGGATTGTACTTGCACTAGTAGTTTTCGCTAACCCCTTAAATAGGGGAAATACTTTTTGTATTTCAGGTATTGATCGTGGGGACAAGCGATCACTCGAGCCGTATGAGGATGATGGGCAAGCATGATATTTTCCAGTAGTTGATTTTCGGTGTTATGTCTGTCGGTTATTATTGATGTCTGATTTTGGGATTTCTGTATTATAAAATTGGTTTAAGTACTTGAGTACTTCCTGTTTGAACTTGTTACTGTTGTGTTCCCGTTTTGGGAAATGGATTTGATGTCAGATTTTATTTGTCGGTTTGTAGTCTTTTATGCTAATTGTCGTTTCATTAATGATTGTTTGTCGTTGTCGAATGTCTTGTTTGGTACGTTAGCCTGGTGGATTCCACAGTGTGGGGTCCACGGCGCTGTAATATGCCCTGAATGTCTTGGGAGTGTTACAACCGCGAAGGTTCAAGCCCCATACTTACCCATAATGAGATCACCCAGAGACCGTGACCTACTGAACTGTAGGTGTTGGGAAACCAACCGCGAAGGTTCAAGCCCCAAACTTACCCATAATGAGATCATCAATATGACCATGACCTACTGAACTGTAGGTGTTGGGAAACCAACCGCGAAGGTTCAAGCCCTAAACTTACCCATAATGAGATCATCAACATGACCGTGACCTAGTGAACTGTAGGTGTTGGGAAACCAACCGCAAAGGTTCAAGCCCCAAACTTACCTATCGCCCGTATCGATTGAACGTCTATTGTCGTGAATTGTAATCGGGGTTATGGGAGTATTCCTTTCGTTTATTGATGTCCGTTGGGACTGAGTTCTGTTAATTCTTCGTTAGGAACCGTCGTCTTCCACTCGGATCATCCGTAGTCGTTTCTCACTTCCGATTCTTCGAAAATATCACAAAGGCAAGTACTTTACATTTGTTTACATGTTCTAGTATTTGAATTATGGCTATATGTGGTTGTTGTGGGAGGATATGTGTATGTTCACCTAGGGACGGTCCGACGGGGCCTCTAGAGATACGTATTGCCGTGTGTGTGCGTATCACGAACTCTGGTTAACCACCCAGGGATGTCCGACGGGGCTCTGCAGGGTACGGTGGCCGTGAGTCACGTACCAAGGTTAACTTTGAATTGTTTTGGTTGGAGAAAATGTGTTTTGTGCTTGTTCATCGTAAATATTCTGGAATATAAAACGTTTTCTAAAATGATTTTTGGCGCATATATTCATCTGATTAGAATGTAGTTCAAATGGATTGTACTTACACTAGCAGTTGTCGCTAACCCCTTAAATGGGGGAAATACTTTTTGTATTTCAGGTATTGATCGTGGGGACAAGCGAGCACTCGAGCCGTATGAGGATGATGGGCAAGCATGATATTGTCCAGTAGTTGATTTTCGGTGTTATGTCTGTCGGTTATTATTGATGTCTGATTTTGGGATTTCTGTATTATAAAATTGGTTTAAGTACTCGAGTACTTCCTGTTTGAACTTGTTACTGTTGTGTTCCCGTTTTGGGAAATGAATTTGATGTCAGATTTTATTTGTCGGTTTGTAGTCTTTTATGCGAATTGTCGTTTCATTAATGATTGTTTGTCATTGTCGAATGTCTTGTTTGGTATGTTAGCCTGGTGGATTTCACAGTGTGGGGTCCACGGTGCTGTAATATGCCCTGAATGTCTTGGGGGTGTTACAGAATATGATATCAGAGCTTAGGTTATGGATACCTAGGTTGTCGGTTGTTTGGGTCTAGTCAAGTGTCATTTTTGGGACAGTATCACTGCTATGCCATCATCTCAGTACGCCGGTACTCGTAAGTGTTTCCTAACTTGACTCGTTTCATCGTTCTGTTCTATTACTGTCTTGGTATCTTGTTGCGTTTTACGTTTGAATTGTACTTACCCGCTACTTCTTCAGAATTCCTGCTGGTAGAGGACGCGGACGCGGACGCGGTAGGGGACGTGGCGCAACTGGTGGGGCGGCCATGTCGGATCACTCGAACCGGTCGGCGATGCCTTCTTTGTCGAACAAGTGTTCCCCTAGTTCGGAGGTTAGCGAGACGATCTGCTAGCTCCGTAATGCACATGAGAATGTTGGAGTGGCAACATTTTGCGGCAAGTAGCGAACCGGATGACGCTCGACTCGAGCCGTTCTAGTCGGCCAAGCTAATGCCAACCCGGTTCGCCCTCTTGGATCCGACAATGATAATTTACTTCAGGACGTGATTCGTATGCGTCCTCCACAGTTTGATGGTGCTTCCGACCCTTCCGGTTGGGAGAATTGGCTATTCGAGATGGAGAAAGTATTTGAGGCTGCTAATTTTTCCGAGGAGAGGAAAGTACTCATTGCTTAGTACTTCCTCGCCAAAGAGGCAGCAACGTGGTGGCAAGCGGTGAAACCGCGTGACCGGGCAGCTATGCGGGCAGAGTTTCGGGATCTGATGGAAGATGAATTCTGTCCATAGCCAGTGAAAGAGGGGAGGATTCGAGCCTTCTTTGAGGCTAAGCCCCAAGATGTTCCTATTTCTCAAGCTATCAAAGACTACAATCAACAGCTGCATTATGTGAGAAACTAAGTCCGAAATGAGCTTGATAAGATCCGCCACTTTGATATGCGGATGAAACCGAGGGTGCGCCACTACATGTCTGGTCTGGGGTGCACGACTTTGAAAGAATATCAGAATAAAGCGATGGCTTATGAGATGTCGTTTTCTGCGACAGAGATGGCAACCGAAGGAATGAAGTAGAAGACCTCCGGTCATTTTTCGTGAGGCAAGTCAGGAGGGTATCCGAAGGCTCGGTCTGGTTCGCGAGTCTTTGGGAGTCAGTCGCCATCAGTTGGGCGAGGAAACGGTTCTAGGTCTGCTCCTACTGGTTCCGTTCGTGGTCCTACGTGCTTCAACTGTAGTCGTCCGGGCCACATGATGAGTGAGTGTGATAGGCCTCCGATTCAGTGTCTTGCTTGTGGTCGGATGGGTCATCGTGCTAAGTTTTGTATGGATGCGGCTCGAACTCCAGTTACTCATATATCAGCCCCAGCTGCGGGAGAGCCGAGTGTGAATCAGGCACCGACAGTTCCTCAGCCGCAGCAGAGTTTTGGTAGAGGTCGAGGACGTGGGCAGCCTTCTAGAGGGGGAGCCTCTAGTGCGGGGTCTACTCCGTCCCGAGTGTATGAGATAAGGTGAGTAGGAGATCCTGACGCGACGGTGGCTACAGGTACCGTCCACATCCTTGATCATCCTGTTTCCGTATTGTTCGATTCTGGTGCTACGCATTCTTTTATATATATGGATTGTGTGCGTCGTCTGCATGTTGATTGCCTTGTTGCTTGTGAGCCTTTTGTTGTTAAACTTCCTAGTGGGGATAGCATCGTGGGGGATCGTGAGGTTAGAGATTTTTCAGTGAGTATCGCGGGGAGGGTTTGGACTTCTAATCTGATTACGGTAGATATTAGGGATGAAGATTTGATTCTGGGTGAGGATTGGCTGGATCGTCATGGGGCGATCATGAATTATAGAACGAGAACCGTTTCGATGTTAGCCTCTGACGGTACCGAGCATTCTTTTGTGGGGCGTAAGCGGAGTAGCCAGAGATTACTGATCAGCGCCTTGAGGGCGGTGAGACTTCTTCGGGGAGGTTGCACGGGCTATTGGTGTTACGCTTTGAGATCGGAAGAAGGGGGAGTCGAGCTCTCGTCCATCCCGGTAGTGTGTGAGTATCCTGATGTTTTTCCAGACGAGTTGCCGGGTTTTCCGCCGGACCGAGAAGTTGAGTTTACCGTCGTTTAGAGCCGGGTGCAGCACCTATCTCTAAGACGCCATACCGTATGGCGCCCGCCGAGATCTTTGGAGTCAAGAAACAGTTGGGAGAGTTGCTAGACATGGGGTATATTCGACCGAGCGCTTCACCTTGGGGCGCACCGGTCCTGTTTGTGAAGAAGAAGGACGGGTCACTTCGTTTGTGTATCGACTACCGAGAGTTGAACAAAGTGACCATCAAAAACAAGTATCCGCTCCCGAGGATTGATGACTTGTTTGATCAGTTGCAAGGGGCAACCGTGTTTTCGAAGATTGATTTGAGATCGGGGTATTATCGGCTCACAGTGAAGGATACCGATATTCCAGAAACTGACCTTTCGGACGAGATACGGTTACTACGAGTTTGTGGTTATGCCTTTTGGGCTAACCAATGCCCCAGCCGTGTTCATGCAGCTTATGAACAAGGTCTTTATCGAGTACCTCGATAAGTGTGTAGTTGTTTTTATCGATGACATCCTGATTTACTCGAGGAGCGAGGAGGAGCACGCCCGTCATTTGCATATCGTATTAGATATTTTGAGAACTCAGCATCTTTTTGTAATGTTCTCAAAGTGTGAGTTTTGGTTACGGGAGGTTATGTTTCTCGGCCATGTGATCTCGGCCGAGGGTGTTCGTGTGGACCCACATAAGGTAGAGGCAGTGTTAGATTGGGCACCGCCCAAGAACGTGAAGGAGGTCCGTAGTTTTCGGGGTTGGGCCGGGTATTACCGTAGATTCGTCGAAGGGTTCTCTAAGCTCGCTCGACCGCTGACTCAGTTGTTACAGAAGTCAGAGAAGTTTGTGTGGACCGATAAGAGGCAGAATAGTTTTGAGGAGTTGAAGAAGCGGTTAACGACCGCTCCTGTTTTGGCTTTACCGAGTGGTAATGAGGGTTTCTCGGTTTTCAGTGATACTTCGGGCCAAGGGCTTGGATGTGTACTTATGCAGTACAGGAGGACGATTGCCTATGCTTCCCGTCAGTTGAAACCGTACGAGTTGAATTACCCTACGCACGATCTTGAGTTGGCCGCAGTTGTATTTGCGCTAAAGATCTGGCGTCATTACTTATATGGCTCTTCATGTCAGATTTTCACCGATCACAAGAGCCTGAAGTACATTTTTACGCAGAAAGAGCTTAATATGAGACAGAGGAGATGGTTGGAGTTGATTAAGGACTACGACCTCGAGATTCTATATCATCCGGGTAAGGCAAATGTGGTGGCAGATGCCTTGAGCCAGAAATCGGTAGCGCTTCGGGCGCTTGAGTTGCTTACGGCCCAGTCGGGACTTCAGCGAGAGTTTATGAGGTTGAGCATTGAGGTTGTACTACCAGAGAGTTCCGGGCAGTTGCGTACTCTTGAGGTTTCTTCATCTCTGGTCGATGACATTAAATCGGGACAGTTGGGGGACCCGATGTGTATTCAGCTCCGAGTGAGTGTAGGAAAGGGGAAAGTCCCGGGATTCATTATTCATGAGGACGGTGTGTTGAGATTCCGAGGTCGGTTGTGTGTTCCAAACGACCCTGGATTGAGACAGAGTATTATGCGAGAGGCTCATGCGTCACCTTACTCAGTCCATCCGGGCTCGAGTAAAATGTATAATGATTTGAGGAAAAATTTCTGGTGGAACGACATGAAGAATGAGGTAGTTCGGTTTGTGGCTAAGTGTTTGACTTGTCAGCAAGTCAAGATTGAGCATCAGCGGCCAGTCGGGCTGTTGAAGCCACTTCCCGTCCCGGAGTGGAAGTGAGAGGATATCTCTATGGATTTTGTCACGGGTTTACCGAGGACGAAGACTGGTATGAATATGGTGTGGGTGATTGTAGATCGACTGACTAAGTCGGCGCATTTTCTGGGCATCAAGGATACTTGGGGCCCAGAAAAATTGGCTCGTATTTTTATCGCGCAGATAGTGAGACTTCATGGTACGCCGAAGACCATTATTTCGGATAGAGATGGCCGATTTGTATCGCATTTTTGGCAGGCGGTACATAAGGTATTGGGGACACAATTACGTTTGAGCACTTCGTTCCATCCCCAGACCGATGGGCAGTCCGAGCGTACTATTCAGACGTTCGAGGATATATTGCGCGCATGTGCGTTAGATTGGAGTAGTGACTGGGAGGAGCATTTGGCCTTGATTGAGTTTACTTATAATAATAGCTGGCACGCGTCGATTAAGATGGCACCGTATGAGGCACTTTATGGCAGACGTTGCCGATCACCGATATGTTGGGATGAGCCGTCCGATTTAGTTGGCACTGAACCAGACCTCGTGTTAGAGACGAGGGAGAAAGTTGAGTTGATTAGAAAGAGAATGTTGGCTGCTCAGAGTCGACAAAAGTCTTATGCGGATGTTAGGCGTCGACCTTTGGAGTTCGAGGTGGGAGATCATGTTATGTTGAGGGTATCCCCGACGAAGGGAGTTTTCCGTTTTGGAAAAAAGGGGAAGCTCAGTCCGAGGTATATTGGGCCCTTCGAGATATTGGAGAGAGTCGGTGAGTTGGCATACCGTTTAGCTTTGCCTCCGTCGTTGAGTCATGTTCATAGCGTATTTCACGTCTCCCAGCTGAGGAATTATGTTCCGGACCCGTCCCACATTATTGATTTTGGAGACGTGGAGATCGAGAAGGATGTTACGTTTGAGGAGAGGCCCGTCAAGATTTTAGAGTGTCGAGTCAAACAGTTAAGGCACAAAACCATTCCTTTGGTTAAGGTGCAATGGTCGAGACACGGAGTAGAAGAAGCGACGTGGGAGTTAGAGGAGGATATGCGTTCGAGGCACCCCGAGCTTTTCGATTCTTATGTTTCGGGACGAAACTTTATTTTAGAGGGGGAGAATGTAATATCCGTAACTTTTCATTTTTAGCAGTTTCCATTTTTGGTATATGTGTACTTTTATCGACTCGCTTGTAACCGTTTCGATATTTTGAATATACTTTATTCATGGAGTTTTTCCAATTGGACGAGTTTTGGTGATGTTTTCACGTGATTTCATTTTATGATATGTTTTGCCGTATGAACGTTCGATTCTCGTAAAACTCGTTCATTTTCGTGGTTTCTTGGGTTGTACAAGTTCGTATGATTGAGTTGGTCGTGTTGAGACTTTCGGTTTGCAAATCCGACGTCGTATCGTAATTTTCGGACACTTGGGTCATTTTCGTAATCTCCTATATGTTTAGAGAATTTCATATTCGTTGTCGTATTTCGGATTCCCGGGTAGTCGGATTGATGTTTTCTTGTGATGGTTAGACTCATCATCGAATATTCTTCATAGTCGTATTTTTTGTTCGATAGCAGGTCCGGGTTTCGGGGTCGTCCGGAATCGTTTGGACAGCAGCTGCCAGTACTGTTGTCCAGTAGGGTGTTACCGCCGTAACACCCAGAAGTTACGGCCGTAAGTTGGCTATGTTACGGCCGTAAGTGTCCCCTGTTACGGCCGTAACAGCCCGCTGTTTTAAAACAGCGGGCAGAGGTCCAAGACCTCATTTTCTATCCTTTCTTTCGTTTTTCTTCACGGGGCGACTCCAGAGGCGATTCCTTCAGTTTTGATCGAAGAATTTTTCGTGTTCCATCACCGTAGAATCGTAGTAGCATATCACCATCAGCGTAATCATCCTCCATCGTCCGAATCCGAGGTATTTTCTTCAGGAACCCTAACTTGTATAAATTGGGGGTTTTTCGGGTTTTTCGTGATTGATTCCGAATTGTTCATGTATTTTGCGAAACTTCTTACCGATTGTTGTTATTGGATGATTCCCAATCCGTTTTCTTCGATTTAATCCGTGAATTATCAATACGGGGAGATTTTGCGTAAACCCTCGCCCGTATCGATTGAACGTCTATTGTCGTGAATTGTAATCGGGGTTATGGGAGTATTCCTTTCGTTTATTTATGTCCGTTGGGACTGTGTTTTGTTAATTCTTCGTTAGGAACCGTCGTCTTCCACTCGGATCATCCGTAGTCGTTTCTCACTTCCGATTCTTTGAAGATGTCACAAAAGCAAGTACTTTACATTTGTTTACATGTTCTAGTATTTGAATTATGGCTATATGTGGTTGTTATGGGAGGATATGTGTATGTTCACCTAGGGACGGTCCGACGGGGCCTCTAGGGATACGTATTGCCGTGTGTGTGCGTATCACGAACTGTGGTTAACCACCCAGGGATGTCCGACGGGGCTCTGCGGGGTACGGTGGCCGTGAGTCACGTACCTAGGGCTGTAAACGAACTGAGCTGTTCGCGAACAAAGCTCGGCTCGGCTCGTTAAGGGCTCGGTTCGGCTCGGTTCGTTAAGAACTCGAGCTCGAGCTCGAGCTCGAAAATCTGTGCGTTAAGAAAACGAGCTCGAGCCGAGCTTGGGCATGTGCGGCTCGAGCTCGGCTCGAGATCGACTCGAGCTCGGTTCGGCTCGTTAAGCTCGATTAAAAAATATATTTTTAAATTATTTTTTTATAATATTTATATATTATATTATAGATTAATAATTTTTTAAATATTTTTCATATATTAAAATATTAATTTTTATATATATTTGAAAATATATAATTTTTAATGATTATTTTAAAATATTTATTTTAAATAATTCAAATATATTATTTAAATAATTTAAAAATTTATAATTATTCGCGAGCTCGGCTCGAGCTCGACTCGGCTCGAGTTGTTCGCGAACAGCTCGTGTGCGGCTCGATTTATTAACGAGCTCGAGCTCGAACACGATTTTTGTTCGGTAAGAAAGCTCGGATCGGCTCGGCTCGTCAGAAAAAAATTTTAAACTCGGCTCGGTTCGATCAAAGCTTGGCTCGACTCGATTCGTTTGCAGCCCTACACGTACCAAGGTTAACTTTGAATTGTTTTGGTTGGAGAAAATGTGTTTTGTGCTTGTGCATCGTAAATATTCCGGAATATAAAACGTTTTCTAAAATGATTTTTGGCGCATATATTCATCTGATTAGAATGTAGTTCAAATGGATTGTACTTGCACTAGTAGTTTTCGCTAACCCCTTAAATAGGGGAAATACTTTTTGTATTTCAGGTATTGATCGTGGGGACAAGCGATCACTCGAGCCGTATGAGGATGATGGGCAAGCATGATATTTTCCAGTAGTTGATTTTCGGTGTTATGTCTGTCGGTTATTATTGATGTCGATTTTGGGATTTCGTATTATAAAATTGGTTTAAGTACTTGAGTACTTCTGTTTGAACTTATTCTTGTTGTGTTCCGTTTTGGGAAATGGATTTGATGTCGATTTTATTTGTCGGTTTGTAGTCTTTTATGCTAATTGTCGTTTCATTAATGATTGTTTGTCGTTGTCGAATGTCTTGTTTGGTACGTTAGCGCGGTGGATTCCACAGTGTGGGGTCCACTGCCGTAATATCTTGCCGAATGTCTTGGGAGTGTTACAACCGCGAAGGTTCAAGCCCCATACTTACCCATAATGAGATCACCCAGAGACCGTGACCTACTGAACTGTAGGTGTTGGGAAACCAACCGCGAAGGTTCAAGCCCCAAACTTACCCATAATGAGATCATCAATATGACCATGACCTCTCAATCAGTAGGTGTTGGGAAACCAACCGCGAAGGTTCAAGCCCTAAACTTACCCATAATGAGATCATCAACATGACCGTGACCTAGTGAACTGTAGGTGTTGGGAAACCAACCGCAAAGGTTCAAGCCCCAAACTTACCTATCGAGCACTAGCCGAGACTAGCCTCCAAAATACAATTAATCACAAACGGCAACGATCCCAAGATTACCGAATTCACAAGAATAATAGGGTGCTGCATTGAGTCGCCCAACACGACAACAATATCTCCCACCTAAAATTTATTGCTACTATTCCCCAACTAAAAATAAAAAGGAAAAAGCAGAATATATACTTTAGACTACTCCCACCAGCGAATAGAGATATTAAGCGGGCCAGTCCTAGCTATTTCGGGCTAGCCCTAGCAGGCTTCGAGCTAAACGGTCTGGGTTAAAAAAGCCCAAATTTAAACGGGCTCGGAAATATCAGCCCTAACCCTACCCCTACCCCGCGAGCTAATCGGTCCGGGCCAAATTGGCCCGAATTTAAACGAGCTGCAAAATTGCAGCCATAACCCGGTTTTTTGGCGGGCTAAATGGACTAGTCCGCCGGACCCTACCCGGTTTAACATCTCTAGCAGCGAACAATTGGATTGGTTGCTAGCTAGAAGACAAAAAAATGAAAAATCAAGAAGAAAGAAAAGAAATGTCACCAACCAAACCAAACATTTCGGATTCGTGAACAAGTGACCGGCCACTCATATCCTATTTTCATTCAGTCAAATTGAGCCAAGTATCACCCATTCATTTGCTTAATAAATTAAATAAAAGATACTCCCTCTGTCCCAGCCAAAGGTTGACAGAGGGTGTATATTTGGTGTATTTTAAGTAATGATTGGTATAAGTAATAATGATTAAATGTGTGGTGGAGATTAAAAAGTAAAAAGTATTGATGGTGATTAAGTGGTGGAGATTAAAAAGTAAAAAGTGATTGTTTGATTTGATTGTAAAAAGTGATATATGTAAACTTACTAAAAGGACTACTTTTTGATAGAAATATAAACATTTGGGCGGGACGGAGGTAATAGTTTAAAAGAGAGAATGTTAGTCGGGTTGTGTTGGATTGGGTTTCTCATGGATGTTAAAGAAAAAAGAGGAGATTGGTTGTAGATATAAATTGAGTAAATGTAGAAGAGGGAAATAATATTTAATTAGTGGGTTGGGTTGGTTTGTCGTTCATGGATATAGTCTTAGGATCATATAAGTCTTGCCTTTTGAGAAATGATTCCTACTGGGGCTGTCAATTTCCAACACGACACGATAACCCGACACGAACATGCACGAAATTAATGGATTAGTGTTTGGCCTTATCGTGTTCGTGTCCTTATTGTGTCGACACGATAAGGACACGTTAATTTCGTGTCGTGTTCGTGTCGGGTTCGTGTAACACGATAACTTTCGTGTTCGTGTCGTGTCGTGTTCGTGTAACCCGATAATATTTATATATTTTTAGTATTAAGTTTATTATCATTTTAAATATTTTTAATTTATTTTCTATTTTTTTATTTGAATTTATCGATTCGTGTCGCATCGTGTCGTTATCGTGTCGTGTCAACACGAAAAATATCGTGTTTGTGTCGTGTTCGGGCCGTGTCCGTGTTTCAACCTATCATCTCGTGTTCGTGTCGTGCATATACTTAACGGATCGTGTTCATGTTTGGCCGTGTCGTTATCGTGTCGACCCGATAACGACCCGACAGTCACGAATTGACAGCCCTATACCTACCTCTACCTTTCTTTATTGGTTCTGTACTCCCAAGTTAGGACGTGCGTTAGGACCCCAGTTGGTGACATCCAGTATTTTCCGGTTGAGATAGGGCTACACCAGGGGTCGGCGCTAAGTCCTCTTCTCTTCGCTCTAATCCTTGACGTCATTTCGCGAGGGATTCAAGATGGCATCCCGTGGTGCATGCTTTTCTTGACGACATTGTGTTAGTGGCGGAGTCGAGAGGAGGTGAACTCGAAGTTGGAGCTTTGGAGGGCTAAGTTAGAATCCCGGGGCTTGAGGTGAGCCGGCCTAAGACCGAGTATCTCTGTGTAACTTTAGTGGTGAGGCCAACGAGGAAGATGTCGAGGTAATGATTGCGGATCGATCGCACTCGCGGATAAGTTCAAGTATTTGGGTTCGATCATTCAGAAGGAAGGTGAGTGTGAATATGATGTCACGCATCGCATCAAGGCGGGGTGGCTAAGGTGGAGAACAGCGACAGGGGTCCTGTGCGACAAGAAAGTCCCTCTAAAGTTGAAGGGTAAATTCTATAGAGCGGCAATCCGACCTGCAATGTTGTATGGCTTCGAATGTTGGGCGATGAAGAAGTCGCTTGAGAGCAAGTTGGAAGTGGCTGAAATGAGAATGTTACGTTGGTCGTGTGGTCGCACAATGTTAGATAGAATTGCGAACGGGGTTTTCAGGAACGCGCTGGAAGTGGCGCCCATTTCAACGAAAGTTAGGGAAGATAGATTGAGATGGTTTGGCCACGTCCGCAGGAGGCAGGCATCTGCTCCGGTGAGGAGGGTCGAGAGTTTAATGGTTGTCGGGGAGAGGAGGAGAGGCAGACCGAGGAGGACGTTGGAGGAGCAACTGAGATTAGATTTGTAGGTCTTAAACCTTTCTGAGACTATGACTGTTGATAGGTGCGCTTGGAGGCGCCAGATCAGAGTTGTGAATTCTTTTGTAGGGAGCGGTGCTGTAGTTGAGAGCCTCAGGGTTGGGTTGTCTCGGTTAGCTTTGACATAGAACATTGCATTTTTACTTTTATTGTATATTTTATCCTATTGTCTTTGCGTGTGGTGTATTTTTGACAGGAAGCTGTACGCAGAGCCAACCTCTCTTTTGTTAGAGCAGCGTTCATCGGGAGTGAAGTAGCCAAATTCCGCTTAGGTAAGTCCCATGTGGATGTACGAAATTTCGGTATGGTCTCAGCCTTTTCGAATCATATGCTTTCCTGTATTTATCACACAAGATTCTCACGCGCAATGTTCTGCCTTCACTTGAAATGTTCTCCCTACCGTAATAAGTAGGGGCATGGTCTGCGTACATCTTACCCTCCCCAGACCCTACTCTGAGCGGGATATACTGGGTATGTTTGGTTTGGTTTTGGTTTTTTACTCTTGAAGCGCAGGTCAATTGTCGGGCAAGCTCGCGGGAGTCTTACATCCGAGCGAGAGGTCAGGGTCAGAGACATAAAAGCCAGCTCTAGCAACCACAAAAAGTAGACCGACTTCTCAAAGAAGAAAAGTCCGAATACCAGCGACGACGAGAAATAACGGGTATGAGTCATCCACGGCCGGAGAATATAGACTTCGATTCAGAAATATCAACCTCAAAATCAGCAAAACCTAATTGATCTGTCATGGAGCCACCACCACCAGAATACCATGTAGGTGCTAAGCGCCGAAAATTATCACAAGAAGAAGAGGACGATGATGTGAAGCAGCCTCGAGCAAAGCTGTGTATTATTACCTTTTCCGTGTCTGTGGACGGTGGCGGCTTAAGTCACGATATATTTGTGACAGATTTAGATGCTGCTGGTTCCAAGTCTAAGAAAGATGGTTTCATCCCTATCGCTCCCACATTCAGACTTGATCCTGAGAGCACTTATAAGAGTTTCTGTGTTTTAGGTTCGACGCTCTACATATTTGAGTCTACTGGTCTCCTCTCTGATTCTCCTCCACTAAAGACCGTATACACACTTGATTTATTATCAAAGCCTAGTTTGAAAAGGTTGGGAAAAAGTGAGCTTTGCACCATTGGTGATATGAATCATCCTAAAACATCTCCTCTTGCCACTCCAACACCTGATGGTAAGAAAATTCTGGCATTCTCTGCTTTTATTAGATTCGACCCTTTTGCTACACGTAGAAAAACTGTTAATGAAAATGATTTCGAATTGTATGATTTGAATGTCGGAAAATGGCACACACTCCCGGGAATACCTTATGATTGGCTGCTGCGACAGTACCGTGCGCACTCTTCTAAACGTGGAGATGTATGGATAGGTGGGTTTACTTTCATTGGTACGGCTACCTTTGTCATCCAAATAAAGGTTTTAAATCGTGGTTATGATGGTGGGACTATGGGTGATGATGATAAATTAATCTTATCTATTGACCTTGACTCTATGGACAGATGTTGGGAAGAAATGCATACCTTTTTTGGTGCCAGCGCTCTTCCTTTTGATGATGGCTGTTTCTTAGTAGTTGATGATCTTTTATCTGTCGCTCCTGATGGGGTTTATGATATTAAAAAGGGCCAGAAATTCCCTCCATGGGTTTTTTTTCCACAGCCGTGTAATGGTGGTGATGGTGGTGGTGGTGATGATATTGTGCTTTTTGGTCCTTCTGCCGTCACTCTTCTCAATGATGTCAAAAACGGAAAGGCCAATTTCTGCAATTTAGAAATTGGGATAAACATGCAGTCCATGCATCCTCATTTTGTGATCAATACATTCACTTGCGATCTTGCCAAATACAAAGAGGATAAGGAGAAATGGGGAGACTCTGCACAGCTTAGCGCCACCATAAGTACCGGCGACTCGTTCAAGTTTCATGTGGACGAGCCGTTCGAATCGTTCTCCGATTTAGGCTTCTTTTCCTTTTGAGCACTCCACTTCTGCCTCCAAAGAAGACCTTTTGAGCACTTCAATTTTTTTTGAATATATATCCTTATGAGCACAGCACTTAACTTATGCACATAAATCCTTTTGGCCACTTAACTTATGCACGTAAACTGCAACCACATTGCCTGCAGCCATCACCCTTTTTTTTGCTTTTGGGGTAAAAAGGATTTTTCACTGTCGTTTGTCTTTAGAGAGGATTAACACCTAGTAGTAGTAGTAGTAGTAGTTCAAATACTTTTGTAGTGGAAATTTCGTGCTGCTTATTTATCATGCAAGTTTCGTGCTTCCGTGCGGATTTATCATGCAAGTTTCGTGATGCTTATTTATCATGCAAGTTTCGTGCTGCTTATTTATCATGTAATCAACTATTGTTTTTAGTGAGAAAACATGTTTAATGTTGGATTACATCGACTTCAATTTCTCTGTATTTTATTTTTTTCTGTTTTTTTTTTTTTTTAGTTTGTGGTTGTTGTTTATGGTTTGCTTACATCACGAGGATCTAGTTTCACATCTGCTTTGACATGCTAACGCTGCATGCTTCTATTTGTTTATATGACATACTCTATCTCTATTGGCATAGGTGAGTCATGTTCCATGAAATACGTGATGATTTTATAATATCAATCACGTACTGTGACATGACTATAACAATTATCTCGACTCATCACCATCTCATGATATTTTCCATGTAACTGGAAAGCCTATGATTTTGATGGTTTTGGAATCTCATCTCATTTCGTCGTTATATGAAGGTTGCGACAGGAAGGGCATCGGACGTAAAACTTTGCCACTTTATCTTTTGCATGAATTTTAGTGTTAGACTAATTTTTGATAATTAATTGGCACTATAATTTCCATGCCACCGACCCCAAATTGTTTGGGATTAAGGTGCAGTTGATGATGATGTTGATGACTCTATTGGCATAGGAACCCATAAACGAGAACACTCTCACACCAATAAGCCTAACATCTTTATCATCCACAAATTCATGAAAGAGCCCAATGGCATTTGAACCTCAGCGCCCAATTTTTCCAGGGCCTGGTTTCGGTTTTCTTTGCCGATTACCGCATGAAACTCCCTTACCATCATAGGGTACGGATGGAGGCTGACAACAGACCCAAGTATGTAATGCGTGGATTCCATGTTAGTGACCCAAATCTTGTATGGCTTCGGATGTGGCGTCCCTATCCTTTAGTGTGGCAGTCCCCGAATGAACTGGTCTGACCTACATGTGAAATTAAGATAAATGAAAAGCAAAAATATTAATCATAATGGATAATAATCAGTTTCTTTTTCCCTTTTTTTTGGGATTGTACAATTTATGTGTTTTTGTGTTTTGAACTTCTCCGATACCAGATTTTTGACACTTCAGTTTTGTGAGTCAAGTAACGTCATCTATTTATATGTGCTGCTCTTTCTTTCCATCCTCTGTATAGATTTTAAGAGAGAAGTTTCGTGCTAAAGCTTAAATCACATTGTTTTCTATTGGTTTAAGATGATGTTGTTTATCTGGGCACCTTACCTGTCCTGTATCACTTGTTTGCTTTTTGTGTTGTTTGATAGCCGGCCATTTCTTTTCTTTGTTCAATTGCCTGTATGCTACCACCAATCCGTTTACCGCGAGAAAGTCTTTGAAAAAGGTACGGGACAGTTCTACTCTGCGTTATTGTTATAAGACATACCTGATATAGTTCAAGTTTTGAACAGGATCTTATGCTAAAAGCTTGAATCAGTCTTGCCTTCTTCTCTGCTGGACATTTTGCTGTTAGAACTTATTAACCAATCGAGATGATTACACACGTGTGTTAGTGTTTGGTTTCACCGTCTTTTGGATTCTTTAATATTCTTTTCAATTTATAAATAGATAATTTTTCAGACAGATGGTGCTGATAGATGTTTTTTTTTTTTTTTTTTTGTGGTTCTCGAGTTCTTAACTCTTAACATGAGATTAAGGGCGTATTTGATAGGCTAGTCAAGATACGTCAAGATATGTTAAAAATAACAAGGGTAGTTGGGATATGATGATAAATGATGAGCTAAATATAATACGGGGTTAGGACCTCTAGGTGTTTGGTACTCTACCTCAAAATCTAGATAAAACATCAATTTACATTTATAACCTTATGATATTTCGAAAATGACAAATATATCCATTTCTTCTACACTATCCACCCCACCGTCACCCACCATAACCATCTCCTTCTTGTACAATTCCACAAAATTTCCTGAATATTGCTGATTTCCACAAACCAGAAGGATTTCCACAAACCAATTAACTACTGCAAAAAGATCAAAAAAGGACAATTGAAGAATTTTCCCAACAACCCTAATCGAAGGATTTCCCCAAAATCAGTTGATGCAGCGGGTTGTCAGTAGCAATAGTGGACGGATTTGGGATAAACCTCTTGCACCACTTTCGTCGGCGCGGCTTTCTTGTTCAGGTAGGATGAATTCAAGGTCGAAGGGCCCTTCGTCGTCGGAAGAGTAAGGAACCTCCGAGAGAGAAGGGCGAAGTGTTATTTTTTTTCTTCTGTTAAGATGAAGGAACAGGTAATTTTGGAAAATGGTGAAATATCACTCAAATTAGCTCTTATCGGAGGGTGAGCGGCAGTTTAGAAAACCTAGCGAAATAGTGTTTTAACGTAGGGCCTTGGTTTTTAACCGGGCCAATAAGTTTGTCCAAAATGCTACCAAACAGCTGGTATTCCCTAGTTAATTTTAGTTAACCGTCCTTGACTAGCCTACCAAATACGCCCTAAGAGTTTAGGATAAGCTTAACTACTAACCTAATTAATTCCAAAACTCACATCTTGACTATCCCATAGTCACCCGGAGTATAAGAGGAATAGAAATCCCTACGTGATGTAACATGACACGTAGCTCCACTATCGACCACCCAACTCGAATCATCTCTGGCAATGTTCACCATGTCATAATCGCAACATACAAAGAACTCTTCGGTAGTAGTATTACTTCGGCTTTTTCATTACTCCCGCTCTCCTTCTTTTGAATGTTCTCTCTGCCTTGGCGATTTTCCTTCTTTAATTGTCGGCAAAATTTCTTCGTATGCCCTTTCTTACCACAATGGTAGCATTCAACATTGGCATACTTCCCTCTAGAATTACTTCTTTACCCTATATTACTCGGACCTCTGCTTTGACCTCTCCCTCATCTTTCGGTAACAAGAACATCCGACTGTGACGAAGATCCCTGTGACTTTCTTCGGACCTCCTCGTTCAGCATGTTTCCCTTAGCAAGTTCCATCGAAATGACACCATCAGGAGCAGAGTTAGACAACGACGTACGAAACGTCTCCCAAGTATCCGGTAATGTGCCCAACAACCACAAATCTTGAACCTCCTCTTCGAATTTAATGCCCATTCCCGCAAGTTGATTAGTGATGCGTTGGAATGCATTCAAATGATCCGAGAGAGGAGTCCCATCTTGATATTTTAGGTTCATCATTTGTTTAATGAGGAATAACTTATTATTCCCCGTTTTTGAGCATACAATTGCTCGAGCTTGTGCCACAATTCTCGAGCGTCCTTTTCTCCACTAATATGATTCAACACATTATCATCAACCCATTGTCGAATATAGCCACACACTTAGCGATGCAAAATAGCCCAATTCGGGTCGGACTTGCCTTTCGATTTTTGCTAAAAAACGGTAGATAATAATCCTTCACATATAGAAGGTATTCCATCTTGCCTTTCCATACATGGTAGTTCGAACCATTCAAATTCACCATTCTACTTGTATTGACTTCCATCTTACAATTGAGATAATACAACCACGAAACAAAAATCTCGTGGCTCCGATACCACTTTGTTGGGAAAAACTACACAATAGCGTCACAACGAAACGCGGAAATTCGTTTGACAACTTTCTCAATCTTCAATTGTAACTTCGAGGTTACCGAGTAAATCAAATACAACTCGATAAACAATACAAATGATATCCAAAAACGATAAACAACGAGACACAATTTTTAGCGTGGAAAACCCCTCAAGACGAGAGTAAAAACCACGGGACCGAAGCCTCTTAAATCCACTATCACCAATCCACAATACAAAAATCGTCCCTAGTACAAACTAGAGGTGTACAACAATAATCTTCAAATACTTGGTAATAAACAATCTTCAAGTATTTGAAATACACAACAACAAGATCGAGAAAGAAAAACACCGTAAATAGCTTACACAAAAAGCTAACAAAATACCCGAACTTCCGGACTCAAAACCTCGATCTATTCCGGTGAAAAGATTTGCCCAATCGCTACCAAGCTCTTGTCAAAATATCACGACGATCCGATTGATACAACTCCGGGAAATCGAACAAGTATAATTTCTCTTTTTCTTTTCTCTCTTGCTCTCTCTTGTGTGTTCTCTCAAAATGGTGAAGTTAATAGTGAAAAACGCAGCCCCCACTGCTTAAAAGAGCCCCCAAAAAATGAAGGGTTGACCCCGTGTGCCGCGACCCGAGCAGGGTGTGCCGCGGCACACTCAGAAAAATTGCCCAGGAGAAATCCCAGCGGGCCGCGGGCCGGAGGGCAGGGGCCACGGTCCGTAGTACAGCCTCGGCAAGTTTTGTGGGATGATTTCAGGGGGCCGCGGCCCGGAGTACAGTAGGTGGAGAGATTGTGAAGGAAAATATGTGCCGTGATCCGGATTCCAGTCAACTCCGAGAATGCCTATATTTCGTAAATAACTACTACAGCAAAAAATAGTAATTGAGAGAAGAGAGACATCGGACACCTGCTTTGAGATTAAGGTATTCTCAAAGCCTATAAGCGCCGTTCATTTTTTTTAGTCAATTAAGAAAATTAATTAAGGTATGTAAATGAAAAAAGAAGAAAAAAGACTCTTAATTACGCGTGGAAAAATGGCCAACAAAATATTTATTAAATAGATAAAGCACTTACTTATAATATATAGTACTAGATGTTCTCCCGTGCGATGCACGACATAAAATACTAAATATTTAATTATATTAATAATATGTTATTAAATTTTAATGTTTTTATAGAATAATTATAAAATATTCATATGTCACTACACACATATATTATCATTTGATATATTTTATCTATGTAAATATCATAATTTCTTATTTTATGTAGGACAATATGAGTCTTAAATCTAATTATGTAAAAAAGGAATTAACTTATTCTATTATTATTGTTATCAACATTCATTATAAAATATAAGACTATGTAAATTTTTAAATGATTTCACGTTAATGTAATCATTATACTATGTTTCATCAATCAAAAACTTTAAAGTTAAATAATTATTAAATTATTCAACTGTGGATGTAAATTAAAAATATAATTTCTTCAATGTTTTCACATTTTATGTAAAAGTATTTTTATTATCTAAATATATCACAATCAACCTTATAAAATATATCTTATATTTAAATTATTATCTCTCTATATATACACTATATGGATCTTTAATTAAAGATCATAAAGTAATGAGTAATTTTATAGTATACTAATTATCAAAAATATAATTGATATGAAAAAATTATAATCGTTTAAATTTATAAATTAAAAATAAAAATAATAAAGAAAGAGGAAGTTTTTGATTGGTAGATAAAAGTATATGATGGAATAACTTTCAATTATTTTTTTATTTTTTCTAAAAAAGACAAATAATATGAGAATGCCACGTGTCCGCCACTATCTTTTAATAGAATATAGATATGGATATAAATATAGATTGAACGAAAAGATCATTAGACTTCTCCCTTGAGTTTTGTAAAAGATTTTATAATATATTTATTAGTTTAATATGTCCTTGTAAAATTTAATTCGTCTACATTGAAAAATATATATGTTCTGCTATGTTGCACAGGTGCGGGGGGCGGGTGCGGGTGCGGGCAGATACGGGTGCGGGGATACGGTTTTTTGAAAATGTTAGGGTGCGATACGGCAAGGATACGTCTGTTTATTTTATATTTTATTATATATAACACTTGTTAAATATAAAAACAACAATTCAAATATCACCATAAAATCAATTCAAATACATAAAACAAGTCATACAAAAACAATTCAAAATGGCTTTGAGCAATGGAGCTTTCTAATGTTGTCCATGAATCTGCTAAAGGTAAAAGTAATTACTTATTAAATGATTTACTTTTTGTATTTAATTTATTTGATTTACTTTTAAAAATTATAAAAAATCTAAAAAAAAAAAAAAAAATTCGGACTCGCGTATCACAGCACAGGATACGCGTATCTCAGACGCGTATCCTGTGCCAGGATACGCGAGTCCTAATTTTTTTTTTTTTTTTTTTGCACGGATTCGCCACGTGGCGAATCCCGTGCGAATCCCACGCGAATCGCACCCGCACCCGCACCCATGCAGTATCCGATACTGCATACTGCCCAATTTTGAAGAATCCGTGCATTATAGATGTTCTGTAAAGAAAATCTAAACATATACTGCCTCCGTTCTCTTATAACTGCAAATCTGAACTTTCACGTTTGTCAATGCACAACTTTGATAAGAAGTTGATATTTTGAAAGTATATTTCGAGATGAATCTAACAAGATCTCACATGACTATATTATATATATATATAAATCACAAAAGATGGTCAAAAAAGAGTATGTGAATAGTGTAATAATCAACACATTGCAATAATAAAAGAACGGAGGAAGTATTAGGTTTTGTCTAGTTTTGGGACGAATATTTCTACATCCAAAAAATTTTAAATTGTCTAGTTTGTTTGTAATTTTGAGATGAATATTTTGGTACCAAAATCACTTAAATCCCAAATTCAGTGAATATAAAGAGAATTTGAAAACGTCGAAACTTGTCAACTTATACTTTTTCCACTAATTTTTTAAAGGGTTAATAGCCGCAAAATCCCTAAACTTTTGTCAAATTCTTATTTTGCACCTCAATTTAAAAATCTGCCTGAAAATCCCCAACCTGTAATACTAATCTGATTCTGCACCCGACGACATTTTCCGGTGATAGCCTTTCTTACGTGGCATATATGTGGCATTAGTAGATGTCGTGGCATCTACGTGTATTTGTCAACACAAGTGGAAGAAAACCACGTAAAAAAATAACAAAAGATTAAAACGTTTCTCAGATCCCCAAAGACACAAATCTTGCAAAGTTCCAAAATATCTCTCTTACTAATGGAAAATTCATCCTGAAATTAGCGAGGTGAGATTTCTCTTAATTCTTCGATTCTTGTCAGTTGTAGGGTCTGATTTTGATTAATTTACTGAACTTTTGTCTTTCTCTTGATTAAATATTCCTCGACGAACGCGTGAGAGTGGAATTGTGGTCCTGGTGGTCCCGTAGGTCGAAGTTCTCAAAACTCCCACAATCATCAATCTGTATTAAAAAAAATACTCACTCGTTACATTCAATTTCCAGAACTACAATAATCTCTTCGAAATCGTTTTCTTCCTGTTACATCTCTACGGCGATGGCAACAATAAAACCACCTCGGGATTTCAATCAGTGTGAGAAGTTCTCACCCTAGCAACAACACCATGCTCGCAAATTCAAATCTGAACAAAAAGGAATGATACATGGTTCGTAGCTTAAAGAACACCTAACCTAGAGGAAGAAGACAACCTGAAAAATCCTTAATTTTGCGTCTCTTAATGATTAAATAAAAATTATGACCCTATCTACGCAAAACGACGACGTTTAGAACAATTATATGCGGCGTCGTTTTGTTCACACTGGAGTATTTAGCAACATCAAACAATCCGGTTGCCACATAAGCACCCAATTGGGGTCTCACCAACGGGAGTGCAAAATCAGATTAGTATTAAAAGTTGTGGATTATCAGACAGATTTTTAAAATAAGGTGCAAAATAAGAATTTGACAAAAGTACAGAGATTTTGCGGCTATTAACCCTTTTTCAAATTTAAAAACTAGATTCATTTCTAAAATGACGACTCGCATTGTCTGATATAGGAAAATTTAGTGGAATAGGTGATTGTGAGATAAAAAGGTCACGGTTCGATTCTTGACGCGGTTTGAAAGCTATTACTGCTACCATCAAAATTTATACGCACTCAAAATTCTGAAATCTGACACGTCGGCAGTTCCAATTCCAAAATCCATTATAAACTCTTCCCTCCTCATCCACCACATTGCGCACTAAGGTTCCTCAATTCCATCCGGAAAATGGCTCGCAGCAGTAAAATCAGAGTCCCATGGCCTGATCTCCCAAAAGAGCTTATCCAGAAGATCGCTACATGCCTCGACACTGAAACCGACGTTCTCCGACTTCGAGCGGTTTGCAGTTCTTGGCGCTCCTCGACGACGCCGTTCAAGAAATTACCCCACACACCCATCAAGCTTCCATTCCCCTTCGACGCCGCCGATGGCGGCGGCACCGAAGTTTCCCATTCCAAACACGACGGCGCGTACTTTAGTCTCACCGAAAGAACCGTTTACCGCGTCCAGTCGCCCGATCGCAGAAAACCCAGTTTTTGGTTGGTCAAGGTCGAAAGTTTGGGTGACGGTAAATTGCGACTTTTGAATCCTATAAGTGACCATCAGATCAAGGTTCTGCCGGAAACCTTAATGCCGAAGGTTTTAAACAATTTGGATTTTCGTGTTTCTGAGGTATGTACGGCTTATACGCTTCATTATGTGAATCCTTCGAACCCTAAACGGAATGATGAATATAAATATGCTAAGAAAGTTGCTGTGTCCGCTGGTGGTGTTGAGAATAACAATTTTTATGTTGTAATGGCGATTGATGACCGTAAGAAGCTATGGTACATAAAATCAGGCGACCGGAGTTGGACTATGGTGCAGGATAGTTATGGGACTTATAATAGCTTTCTTGATGTTGTATGGTATAAGGGGCAATTCTATGGGATTGATGTGAATGGAGGGGCGTGGGTATTCGATTCTATGTTCAGTGGAACGAAAATTACGTATTATTTACATAATGGTGCTTCGAAAAGACACTTATTGGATTTGTATGATGAGGAGTTGTATTTAGTTGAAGTGTTGACAGATAAGGATAAACAAATCTGCAAGTGCTATGATATAGATAGTGGGTGTCAGTGTAGGTTTCCCCCTGTTAAGAATATGGTTGTGGAAATCATAATTTCTAAAATGGATAAAAAAAAAGGGGCATGGGTTGTGGAAAAAACGGTCAACGATCGGATAATTTTCGCGGGCGACGATTGTTCGTTCTGTCTTCCAGCGAGAGAATTCCAGGGCTGCAATGGAACTCGTGTTTTCTATACAGACCGATACTTCTATTTCCAAACTGAGAAGCCGCATCTTCATGATGATTTCGATTATGACGCCTACGGTGATTATGATTACAATTATTTTGAGTGTGATTGTTGTGTTTCGTCCGATGACGAGGCTGAAAAAGTCGATGATTTTGTTCCTGCTGATAATGTTAAACTCAAGTTGCGAGGATTACACGGGCATAACACTGGTGTTTGTGATTTTGGAAGTGGTAAAATGGGGTCATTGCTAAGGTTTCCTGAATATGCAGACATATTTTGGCCGCCGCCATCTTGGATCAGATAGTGCTTCTTCCGGATGCATGTAAGCTATGAGCCTTCTTCTTGTGTATTATCTGATTGTACTATGTGCATGAAGTGGTTTTCTAGTGACTTAATTACCTGCTTACTGATTACTATAAGATTTGTGTGCAACTAAATTAATCATTGAAACACGAGTTCCGTGATGTATGTGTTGATTTTTTTTTTTTCAATATCAATCATGAGAAATATAGTCATGTTCCATGATGTATGTGTTGATTTTACAACATCAATCACGTATTGTGACATGACAATAGCAATTATCTCAAACTCATCGCCGTCTCATGATATTTTCCATATAAATGGAAAAACCTATGATGTTGACGGTTTTGGAATTTCGTTCTATTTCTCCTTCATATGAAGGTTGCGACAGGAAGGGCATCCGGTGTAAAATTTTGCCACTTTGTTATTTGCATGAGTTATGGTGTTAACTAATTTTAGACAATTAAATGACACTATAATCTTCATGCCACCGACCCCAACATAGTTGGGATTAAGGTGCTGTTGATGATGATGATGATCAATCATGAGAAATGAGACTGTAGCAATTATGTCAACTCAATCTCATGATATTTTCCATGAAATGCAAAATCTATGATGATGATGCTTTTGGAATTAAATCTTGTTTCTCCATCGTATGAATATTGTCACACGAAGCGGAAGAGCATATAATTGATTAATATAATCTTGTTGTTGCTGATGAAGATAATGATGACGACAACGATGACGATGATGATGATGATGATGATTAGCATGTGATAACGGTAAATGAATCGAGCAGAGTCCGGTATAATAGTGTTGAACTTATTGAATTTGTATTTGAGTTTCGCTTGATTATTAATTGAATTGTGCTTAAAATGTGTATCTGGTCGAGCCAAAAGTCGAGGTTTCACTTTTGAGTAACTCGTATTATTATTGTTGTTGTTGTTGTTGTTATACACGATCTGTACCCTCCAGTTTCAATTTTCCTTCTATTTTTTGGTATTGTTAACTTTGATTATAGTAAGTTTGACAGTATTTTTTTTATCTGGATGTATGCAGGTGATAACTGATAAGCTTCTGAACGGTGCAGTTTCGTTTTGCTAAAAATCACAGTTTTTCTTAAATATCTTTTAATTAAAACTTAGTGAAAATGATGTTTTTATTTGATTTTGTTTGTTTTTTGATTGAGCTTTTGATTTATTTCCATTTTCCATTATTTTATACCCTTTTTTTACCTTTTTTTCCTTCTTTCAATTTTTTGTTATGTTTTAGTAAATTCGTGTCTATGAAATTCTTATTTGAACAAATTAATTTTCATTGTATGTTGAAATAGCAACTTTAAAATATCTATTTAATGGTTATATCATGTGTCATATTCTTCTGGTTTTCTCGTCTAGCATTTTCTGCGATTTTCTCATATAGCCCATTTTTATAATCCATCATTAAGATTTTCTTATGGTTCTGATGTGTATCTTCTTCTTATGATTTTCTCGTATATCTTCTTCTTACAAATATATCATGTAACATGTTCTTATAGTTATCACGTAGAATATTTTATTATAGTATTTATAGTTCCATCATTAGGATTTTCCTACGGTTCTGATGTGTATCTTCTTCTTACAAATCTCTCATGTAACAGTTTCTTGTAGTTATCACGTATAACATCTTCTTATGATATCCTGTCAAGCATCATATGATGATTTTATCGTGTAGTATCTTTATATAGTTCCCCCGTATAAAATTCTCTTATGATTCACCGTATAATTCACATGTCTAACATCTTCTTATAGTTCTCCCGTGTAATATCTCTCGTAACATCTTATTATGATTTCCAATGTAGCAACTCTTACGGTTATCTGTTGTAGCCTGTTATTATAGTTCTCCCATATAACATCTTTTCATAGTTTTATCATTAACATCTTACGATCTATCAGAAAATCTTCAGAAGTTGAAAAGAGAAAAGTAACACATTGTCAAAGTATAAATTTTCTTATGTAGATTATACAAATAAAAACATAGAAAATATGATTATTTTAAAATAAAAAATGCATTTTTTGTATGAAACAACGATCTAAAAATAATATATTCAGCTGAATTTTATAATTTAAATTATATATTCATGTGTAATATTTCTTATGGTTTTAAACTGAAAATAATATTAGCAATGTCTTATCATCTCTGTCTTTAGGCATTATCAATGTCCACGTCAAATATTTGTGAAGAAATTGTGAAGTCAAAAGCTTGTAAAAAATTAAAAAACTGTAGAAGTGATAGGTAAAACTTGACATGTATATTTACTAATGTAAAATAAAAAATCAAATTTTATTAGTTTTTAAAGATTATAAGTAAAACTAAGATTCGTTCCAAATGTTAATAGGTACAAAATAGACATTCATATTTCGTAAATATAAAAAAAAAAAAAAAGATATTATTTAAGTAATGCTATAGTGAAACTATCAATAGGTAAAAATAATTCATCTGTCTGAAACTAATTTTTGCCACAAAAATAAATTAAATTTTTTAATGATTTTAAAAGTTTCAATATTTTTTAATAATAATATTTTTTTATTTTTCATCATCCAGATTTTACGTAGTATATGTAACAATTGAAACAAAATAGTAACTTTGTAGAATAAAAAGGGGAAATTAGTATTTACCAGTAATATCAAGTGTTAAAACCAAACCAAACCAAACATACCCAGTATATCTCGCTCAGAGCAGGGTCTGGGGAGGGTAAGATGTACGCAGACCATGCCCCTACCTATTACTAGAGGGAGGTCAAGCTTTCAGTGAAGACTCCTCAACAGTGCACAACAATATATTGAGTGAAAAATACAAAGGGAAGCATATGATACGAAAAAAAAACTCAATACCATACCTGAGCCCATGGCTTAATCCACATGGGACTTACCTAAGAGGAATTTGGCTTCATCACTCCCGATGAACGCTGCTCAAACAGAAGAGATGTTCACTCCGCGCACAGCTCCCTGTCAAAAATACACCACACGCAAAAGGCAATAGGTAAAATATACAATAAATGTAAAAATGCAATGCTCTAGGTCAAAGCTAACCGAGACAACCCAACCCTGAGGCTCTCAACTACAACACCACTCCCAACTAAAGAATCCACAACTCTGATCTGACGCCTCCAAGCGCGTCTATCAACAGTCATGGTCTCGGAAAGGTTTAAGCCCTTCAAATCTAATCTCAGCTGCTCCTCCCACGTCCTCCTCGGTCTGCCTCTCCTCCTCTCCCCGACAACTACTAAACTCTCGACCCTCCTCACCGGAGCAGATGCCTGCCTCCTGCGGACGTGGCCAAACCATCTCAATCTCCCTTCCCTAACTTTCGCTGAAATGGGCGCCACTTCTAGTGCCTCAAGACCCTGCTCGAGATTCTATCTAACATTGTGCGACCACACGACCAGTAACATTCTCATTTCACTGCCTAACTTGCTCTCAAGCGACTTCTTCATCGCCCAACATTCAGAGCCATACAACATTGCAGGTCGGATTGCCGCTCTATAGAATTTACCCTTCAACTTTAGAGGGACTTTCTTGTCGCACATGACCCCTGTCGCTGCTCTCCACCTAAGCCACCCCGTCTTGATGCGATGAGTGACATCATCTTCACACTCACCTTCCTTCTGAATGATCGAACCCAAATACTTGAACTTATCCGTAGGGAGAACGATCTGATCCGCAATCATTACCTCAACATCTTCCTCGTTGGCCTCACCACTAAAGTTACACCAGATACTGCCTTAGGCCAAGCTCACACGCAAGCCCTGGGATTCTAACTTAGACCTCCATAGCTCCAACTTCGAGTTAACCTCCCTCCTCGACTCCGCCACTAACACAATGTCGTCAGCAAAAAGCATGCACCACGGGACGCCTTTTTGAATCTCCCGCGAAATGACGTCAAGGATCAGAGCGAAGAGAAGAGGGCTTAGCGCCGACCCCTGGTGTAGCCCTATCTCAACCGGAAAATACTGGGTGTCACCAGTTGGGGTCCTAACGCACGTCCTAGCTTGGGAATACATGTCTTGGATCGCCCTAACGAACGGCAACGACACCCTCCTCTCTACTAGGCTCCTCCAAATCACATCGCGCGGAATGCTATCATAAGCTTTCTCTAGATCTATGAACACCATATGAAGATCCTTACGCCGCTCTCTAAACTTCTCCATAAGGCGTCTGACGAGATGAATGCCCTCAGTCGTGGACCTCCCCGGCATGAAGCCAACTTGATTCTCTGAGATCTCAACTTCTCTTCTAACCCTGCATTCCACCACTCTTTCCCAAAGTTTCATAGTATGACTGAGGAGTTTAATACCCCTATAGTTACTACAACTCTGAGCATCGCCTTTGTTCTTGAAAAACGGCACGACAATACTATGCCTCCACTCTGTCGGCATCTTAGAACCTTTGAGGAGGATGTTGAAGAGCTCTCCTAGCCACTGAACTCCGACTTCCCCCAGACAAAGCCAAACTTCAATAGGGATCTGATCCGGGCCTACTGCCTTAGCTCTACCCATCTTTATAAGAGCACCCTTAACTTCCTCCTTGCTGATGCTTTCACAGGAACTAAACGAACAGGCAGAAGATAGACTAACTCCTTGCACCACCGAGTCACTACCCCTAGCCTCATTGAAAAGTTCAAAAAAATACCTATTCCACCTCTCCTTAATAGCCACATCGTTCACTAAAACTTGGCCCAAATCATCCTTAATAAACTTAACGGGACCCAGGTCGCGCCACCCTCTTTCCCTAGCTTTCGCTAGTTTAAAATGTTGGGTACGGGATCGGATATTTGCGCCGTGTGCGGAAGCGTAAATAAAAGGTGTGGAAAATAAAGGACACGAGGATTTATAGAGGTTCGGCTATAAACGAGCCTACGTCCTCTCTAGGTATCTTTTTCTATAGGATCAAGATAAAAACCTCTACGCCTCTCTTCTATCGGTCGAGGTATAACCGTTACAATCACGTCTTCTATTGGTCCGTGATAAACCACTCGTACTTGTCTTTGTGTCGGTCCAAGTTAAACCGTTTTCCTTTTCGTAGGACAAGGAATCAACCTCTCTAGCTTTCTATGGGTACTAGATAAACCTCACTCGATAGCGATTGCGATTCTAATAATGCCGGATCCTTGATCCTAATAACACCGAATCCAATCGTATCTTTTCTTTTATCACTCGTGTATGTTTTTCGTGAATTCTCACTCAAACACTTACAATTAAGCTCAATATCAACAACAAGAATGTGTGTAATAATATCACAAGAATAGACAATATGTTCAAGGTTGTTGTTCTCAAACAATACCATAGGGATGGTATTTATAGGCTTCATGATCAAACTAGCCGTTAGCTGCCAGGACCTTCATTACGTACGTTATATGCTCTCCATTACGTACGTAAGCCTCATTACGACGCGTTAACCATGGCTGGTTACGTACGTTAGCATCTACACAAATCACTCCAGTGAGTTTCATTATTAGAGTTACGTACGTTAGCCTTTCCTTTGTTACGAACGTTAACATTACGTCACTCATGACGTCATATATCCGTTGTATGCTTTGCTGACTTTGACTTCTCCAACGTTCACTTGTTTGAACTCCTTTACGTACGTTATCTCTCATCCATTACGTACGTTAAGTCATACCATTACGTACGTTAATGATCACATATTACGTACGTTAGCTTTGTGTTTTTCCAGCTTTTTGCACTTCGTTTTCCTTCGATGCTTGCTTCGTCTCTTCGTTGTTTTGTTTTGTTTGTCAACATTAATCATCAAAACACTCTTAAAATATGTATGGAACAAAATGTTCCAACAATCTCCCCCTTTTTGATGATTACAAAACAACACTTCGTCAATGGGATTTTCCTGCAAAAAATACAAATATATGTATATCTTTACAGACCAAAGTTTTTGACTTTGTCCGTTTCGTTAGAATCTTCTCCCATTTCTTTTTCGACTCCTTCTATTCTTTTCTCCATTTTTAAATTTTCATCGTCTTTTCGACGTCTCCGCATTTTTCTTTTCCTGTCTTTTTCGACTTATTTCTCCATTCTCTATCTCTCCCCCTTTTTGTATTCATCAAAAAGTGGATTAAATAACAATTGTAATAATACCAAAATATAAAATATGCATGATACTAATTTATGATAAATAAATGCATAAAGGGTAAAAACTCCCCCTGAAAATATTATCTCCTATCTCCCCTTTTTAAAAAAATACTCCCCCTGAGTAAAATACAAAAAATCAATTTTTGGGGATCCAACCTATAGTTGGTTTTTGTTTGGAAACATAGACGGTATTTGAAACCATTGTTCCTTTAGGAACCCAAATTTTCTTAATTTTTATCGTCCGCTTCGGGCTTTTGCAACTTGAAATATGATGCCCGATTTTCAAACACTTTTCGCAATGGGGTATTTTAAAATTAACGGATTCGTTTTTCGAACGTGGTTTGAATCCTAACCCCTATTTATTCAAAGTAAATTTTTGAACACCAAGTATTTGTTCAAATTTCTCGTTTCCGTACGAGAATTTCTTTGTCAAAGATTTAAGCTCGGTTTGGATTTTAGCGAGATCATTCTTCAAAATATTTTCATTTTCAATACACTTTGAATGATCGATTTCGACAAATTTTTCCTTTTCGATAATTTTAGAATTTTCAATTTCTAAAGATTTAATTTTAGACTTAAGGGATTTAATTTCCGATAATGCATTTTGAAAATCCGTATGAAGTAATTCAAATGCATCAAAAAGTTCGTCACGGAGGATGTACTAACTCGACTTTCGACGTCACTGTCGTCGAACGAACTCCGGGCCATGAGAGCGAGATTATTTTGATCGATGAAATCATCGTCTTCATCTTCATCGCTCCATGTTGCTACGAGAACCTCCTTCTTGGGTTTGACACGGCAATTTTTAGCAAAGTGGCCTGGTTTACCACATTGTCGACAGGAGTTGTCGAACTTCTTCGTTTCGCTCGAGATATCCTTCTTCCTCCGGTTTAATAAGGTTTGGAATTTATTAATATTCTTGGCATAATATGCCGCTTCTTCGTCGCTTTCCTCCACCGGGATTTCTTCTTTCTTCCTCGATATCTTAGCCTTCATGGCTAACGATCGTTCCTTCGGCTTCGGCTTGACACTTCGTGATTTTAAAACAATCTCATAATTGATTAGTGAACCAACAAGGGCACTAAAATCGAGCGTGTTGAGGTCTTTAGATTCCATAATCGCGGTCACGGTGCCGTCCCATTCGCTAGGTAGTGATCGTAAAATTTTCTTAACTTTTTCACTACTAGATAATGGTTTGCCAAACGAAGCTAGTCCATTGGTGATGACCGAGAATCGGTCGAGCATATTGGTGATGGACTCGTCACCCTTCATCATGAATAACTCGTAGTCATGGAGAAGCATATTTATCTTCGTCTCCTTGACTTGAGTCGTCCCTTCGTGTGTGATTTCTAGAATTTTCCATATTTCTTTCGCACTCTCACACGATGAGATTCGATTGACCTCTTCCGGATTTAAGGCACAAAATAAGAGTTGAGTGGCCTTACAATTTAGATGGTCATTTTTCCAATCGGCATCGTCGTATTCTTCGAAAGATTTGAGCGCATCGGATTTGATTGGAACTTTCGCCAAGGCAAATAATCTTCCAAATTTCGATGTCGTATGCTCGGATGAATATCGACATCTTCTTCTTCCACGTCAAATAATTTGAGCCATCAAAGAATGGTGGTCGGTTGAGAGCAAGGCCTTCGACAGGAGTAAATTGAAACGCCATTGGATCTTTTTCTCCTCGGATATTAAGCCGCGTATTGGAGTACTGCTCCGATACCAATTGTTGGGTACGGGATCGGATATTTGCGCCGTGTGCGGAAGCGTAAATAAAAGGTGCGGAAAATAAAGGACACGAGGATTTATAGAGGTTCGGCTATAAACGAGCCTACGTCCTCTCTAGGTATCTTTTTCTATAGGATCAAGATAAAAACCTCTACGCCTCTCTTCTATCGGTCGAGGTATAACCGTTACAATCACGTCTTCTATTGGTCCGTGATAAACCACTCGTACTTGTCTTTGTGTCGGTCCAAGTTAAACCGTTTTCCTTTTCGTAGGACAAGGAATCAACCTCTCTAGCTTTCTATGGGTACTAGATAAACCTCACTCGATAGCGATTGCGATTCTAATAATGCCGGATCCTTGATCCTAATAACACCGAATCCAATCGTATCTTTCTTTTATCACTGTGTATGTTTTTCGTGAATTCTCACTCAAACACTTACAATTAAGCTCAATATCAACAACAAGAATGTGTGTAATAATATCACAAGAATAGACAATATGCTCAAGGTTGTTGTTCTCAAACAATACCATAGGGATGGTATTTATAGGCTTCATGATCAAACTAGCCGTTAGCTGCCAGACCTTCATTACGTACGTTATATGCTCTCCATTACGTCGTAAGCCTCATTACGTCGTTAACCATGGCTGGTTACGACGCGTTAGCATCTTCACAAATCAGTCCAGTGAGTTTCATTATTTGAGTTACGTACGTTAGCCTTTCCTTTGTTACGTACGTTAACATTACGTCACTCATGACGTCATATATCCGTTGTATGCTTTGCTGACTTTGACTTCTCCAACGTTCACTTGTTTGAACTCCTTTACGTACGTTATCTCTCATCCATTACGTACGTTAAGCTGCTACCATTACGTACGTTAATGATCACATATTACGTACGTTAGCTTTGTGTTTTTCCAGCTTTTTGCACTTCGTTTTCCTTCGATGCTTGCTTCGTCTCTTCGTTGTTTTGTTTTGTTTGTCAACATTAATCATCAAAACACTCTTAAAATATGTATGGAACAAAATGTTCCAACATAAAAATGGCATTCGCTCCTGCTTTGGTGTCTAGGCGCTTGTACATCTCCTTGTAAGCCTCCCCTTTAGCCTTAGCTACTGCCTTCTTAGCCTCCCTTTTCGCCACCTTGTACGCTACAATCTTCAAGATTCTCTCATCCCCAACACTAACCGACAAAAGCTCCTTAAATAGTGCTTGTTTAGCTTTAACCTTCTTTTGGACCTCCTCATTCCACCACCAAACCTCCCTAGGTCCACTAGACCTGCCCGAAGAAACCCCCACCACCTTCTAGCCCACCCTCCTAATAGCATTGGCCATGCTGGTCCACATAAGGTTAGCATCACCCCCTTGCAAAAAACCTCATTCGCGGGTCAGAGACTCCTTGAATACTGCCGTCTTCTCACCCTTCAGATCCTTCCAGAGAATCCTAGGTCTAGCTTCTCTAGCCCTGCTAACAACACGACCTCCCATGGATAAATCCATAACCAGCAGCCGGTGTTGAGAAGCACAGGCCTCGCTCCGGAATACCTTACAGTCCACGCACGCCCTAGCATCACGACTGCGCAAAAGAAGGTAGTCAATTTGGGTGTTGTGCCCCCCACTACTGAAGGTGATGAGGTGCTCAGCTCTCTTCTGAAAAACAGAGTTTGCAATTACCAACTAATGCGCAGTGGCAAACTCCAACAGTGCGGAACCTCCTGCATTCCTAACTCCGAAGCCGAAACCCCCATGCGCACTATGGTAACCATCCACCCCCTCACCAATGTGCCCATTGAAATCGCCCCCCAAAACAATAAATTGATTGTCCGGAATACACCCGACCAACTCATCTAAACAGACCCAAAAAGCTTCCTTAACAGGCTCACCCAAACCAACATGAGGGGCATACGCACATACCACGTTAACCACCTTCGCCCCAACCACCACTGCCACGGACATAATCCTATCATTACACCTCTTCACTTTCACGACGTTGTCCTTAAATTCTTTAGACAAAAGAATACCCACACCATTACTCGAGTTAGCAAGGCCTGAATACCACAATTTATAACCGTTCGCCTCCCTGGACTGTGCCCCCTTCCACCTAGTCTCCTGAATACAAGCCACATCAACCCTTCTCTTACCCAAAACAACCACGAGCTCCAAAAGCTTACCCGTCAAGGTACCCAAATTCCAACTACCAACCCGCAAACAGCGCGACATCAACCAACACAAAACAACAAACGCACTACGAAAATAAATAAAATGTGGTAGTGTGTAGCAAAAGTGAAAATACGATGAGAATGTAAAAAACAATTTAAGCAGGAAAAATGCAGAGAAAGCACAGTAAATAATAGATATGTATAAAAAATGAAATTTAACGGAAAAGTACAATGATACCAGCCTTCGAGACGACTTGGAAAAGAGGAAGCCTTCGAGAGGATTCCGAGCAGCTTGAAAAATCGGCAAGGGAAACCTGCAATACAGCAAGCTATATGCTATGCTACTGTTAGATTGAAGGGGAGGGAATAAATGCCACGTTGAATTATTAATTTTCCGGCGATACGCCGGCCAGAAATGGCCAATGCCGGCACAACAGGAATTAGGGTTCGCGGTTCACCGGTTCACATGGAGGGTGCTTTCCGTCGACCCTAAACAATTCATTCGGATTATTCAAAATCCCAGAACAATTGGAACAGATCGGGAAAACGAGCACCAAATCGAGTGAAACAGATCTTGCAGCAGACAATTGCAGATCTTGCACGAAAATCAATTTATGCGCACGATGAACAAAGAATAGAGCAAGAAATCGAATTTTCAGCGGCGATTACAGAAGAAGGAATCGGTGCAAAGAGCAGTTGTTGCGAAAAGTGAGGCGAATCAGTAAAACCCTACGACGGCGTTAGAAACTGCCCCTTGTTGAAGGGAAAATAACACAAGACAAGAAAGTAGGGCAAAGTGTTGTATTATTCCATCATTGAGCTCCCTTAAATAGGGTGAAGTACATACAAACAGGCCTCAGCCAAATCCTATCTAGGAAAGCCCATAAACTAACAGACTTAGGCACACAACGGGTATTATTCCTTTAACACTCCCCCTTGTGCCTAGTCTACAAGCGCATGTCATGTTGCCTCGTTAAAACCTCGTCAAGCAAAAACCCAGTGGGAAAAATGTCTTGATCGTAGGGAAAAGAGTACAGCATCTAGACACATCAAGTTTGGACTTCGTCCTTTGAATCTATCCTCTCATATGATCGTTACATTTGATCATAGCGCTACTAAGGTGACCATTCCATCGATCCCTAAAATCGTACATCTTGTTACCTCGTTAAAAACCTTTCCAAGTGATAAAAACCCTGTGGGAAAAATGATCCTTGGAAGGAAAAGAGTATAACGTACGTTGTGGATGTAAGACTCCCCCTCAAGTCTACATCTCCCCCTGATTTGTACATCAATCAAGTAGTCGTTGCCTCATTAAAAACTTCGCCAAGTAACAAAACCCAATGGGAGAAAATGAACCTTGGTCAAAGAAAAGAGTACAACACATGTGATTAAGTTTCTTTATAATCATCATTTCCTTGTGATCTTTACATCAATCTCGGAAGTTGGAAAAATATTTAGCTCCCCCTAATGCTTACATTCACATACCGTTGCCTCGTTAAAAACCTTGCCAAGTAACAAAACCCATTGGGAAAAATAAACCTTGATCTAAGGAAAAGAGTGCGACCTATGTGAGTATGTTACGTTATATCTCACATATTTCCCGTTATGATCATTCCATCAATTAAGGGGATTTACAAGTTACATCATGTTCATAAATGTAAGTATGCTCATTAGTGGCAGTACTTAGCCGTTAGTTCCTCACACGTGTAGAATGATAGTTCTTAATCATGTACACTCACGGATTGATTCATGCAAAGCAATAATCTTGTCGTGGTTCGAGGAGGTAGCCAAAAGGGGTTTGCATAGTCGATTTCCCAAACATAAGCAATTCATACCAACACATACTTTGTGGTAGTTGCTTCGGCACCAGCATTTACTTTAGCATTTGCCATTTCGTAAGCAGCTTCCTTTGCCTGCTTGTAGGGAAAGAATAGTCCCAAGTCAATGGTTTCTTTTAAGTATCAGAAGATATTCTTGATACCATTCCATTGATGTTGCGTCGATGCTGAACTAAATCTAGTCAACGAGTTAACTGAGGAGTGATAGCAAGTCGTGTACATTGAGCTAAGTACAATAATGCGCTATTGCACTCAAGTAGGGAATTTCAGCTCCCAAAGCTCTTCGTCACTTTCCTTTAGACGAAATGGATCTTTCCTTTGCATCCAAATGTTCGACCTATCATGGGGTGCTAGTTGGGTTTACCTTGTCCATATTAAAGTACTTGAGAATCTTCTGGACATAAGCTGACCGGTGGAATAAATTCCACAAACTCGATGTTCTATGTCAATGCTTCGACAGAACCGAGTTTTCCCAAGATCTTTCATCTCAAACTCAGATTTTCAGTATCCGGTGGTTTCTCTTAGTTCATCAAGACCGATTATGTTCATGTCATCGACATACATTGCGATGATCGCAAATCCGGAACTTGTTTTCTTTACGAAGACGCAAGGACACAGTTCGTCATTCTTGTATCCCTTTCCAATCAAGTATTCACTCATACGGTTATACCACATCCTTCCGGATTGTTTCAAACCGTAAAGTGAGCGTCTCAAACGAACTGAATACGCACTCCGTGGTCTGGAGTTACTTGATTTGGGCAATGAAATGCCTTCGGGCACTTTCATGTAAATCTCCGTATCTAGATCCCCATAGAGATACGTAGTAACCACATCTATTGGCTGCATTTCCAGTCCCTCGGAAATTACTACGCTAATCAAATAGCGGATACGTATACGTGGGAGTACATTTCCTCGTAATCAATTCCAAGGCGTTGTGAGAAGCATTACTTCGTGAACCTTGTACATTAGGACTCTACTATTCTCACTATGATTTACGACAAAGGTTCGATTATGTCCTTCAGGCTTTACACTTGGTTAGGTTAGCACTACCTACACCAAATACATGTCTCTTTGTCGGAGAATCTAGTTCTACCTGGAATGTTTTTCTTATAGGCCAATCAGCTCTATGTTGATTTCATCCAACTGAGCGAGGTTCGACATCATCGTACTTTATGATTCATGACATGTCATCAAAGTGGGTGGTTGATCAGGCCACACTCTCATAATTTCATCGAGATTCTTGATTTTCTGAATCATATCTTCGGGGCGTCCCCCTCATCATGATTCATGGACATAATAAAATCAAGCATGATCTCATGAAACGAGTTCATTGATGGTTAACATGTAATTTGTGCCATACTCTACCTCTTACTTGGATGAGTATTTAGTCGAACCATGTGGCTTCCACCCATTCCTTCGCAGGGAGCCACGACCTCAACCACACCTCCACCAAGTGCGGTTGCATCACCCGGTTCATTGGTGATGTGCCCCTTGGAGGGGACTTCTAACCTTACAGGCACATTTGCAGCTGTAATGTGAGATCTTGTCACTTGAACGATATCAGTAAATGCATCAGGCATCGAATCTGCTACATCCTGAAGATCGAGTATTCTTTGTGCTTCACGGTAACATTGTGAAGTTCGGGGATCATAATGAGACAAGATGGAGACACCATGACAATTCCTGTCGTTCCCCGAGAAATTACATTTTCTATCCTCCCCCTAACGACGGGAAGGTTGTCTCATAAAAGTGACAATCCGCAAATCGTGCGGTAAAGAGATCATTGTGAAGGTTCTAAATAGCGGATAAACGTCTGGAGATTCTTATCCAACGTAAATACTTAATCGTTTCTAAAGACCGATGCGCTGTGGGGCGCAGAAGGCACATATAATGCGTAACCAAATATGCGCAATTGGCACTCAAGTCCATCTGGGTCCAAAATACAAAAATCAGGCTATCCAGTTACCAACTGGTACGCATAAACTAATTGGTTAGCAAAAGGTCTAAGAATGAACGATTTAAGTAAAGTTGCATGCAATATTGCATAATTCCAAGCAAATGTATGCAAATTGGTGCGCATAACCAATGACATAATCACCATACATATTCTTTCGACGGTGGTTTATGTGAGACCGTTTGCATATGCACATGGGACGAGATACTATTCATTGATCTCTATCATGCAATAAACATCAAGTACTTTTTGATGTGAACTCTCCAACATCATCGAGTCCTTTAGATGTGATAAGGGGGGTGAGTCCTTATAAATAATTTTGGAAGTTCTGCAGCAGTTTGAGTGGATAGGAGAGCGACATGTGACCAATATGTCGGAGAATCCATCAAAACCATCAATACATAAATGGTCCGCATATTAGGTGGATGGATCCACAAATTTCTCGTTATATTCAGCGTAAGAATGGAATGTTTGCTTTTGTTTCTTTAGCATAGGAAGGTCTCGCTCCTACTTTGGCTAAAGAGCAGGCTTTGCAACACTAAGTGGTGGCATTTGATATGCATATGGTTCTTTGGATGACATAACACGATTAACGTCAACATTGTGCTTTATGTTGAGTTGTTGCCATATTTTCGCTCGAAAAGTAATGATGTTCGTACAGGTTCTTTAGTATACATATCATCATACTTCGACCAGGATGACCTAGTCTATCGTGCCAAAGCCTATATGAGTCTATGTCCCAAAGTACATTGTTGGTGACAACATAGGATTTTAAAAACCTAATAATAGTGAAGTACATCCACTAGATCGACTCATCGGTTATTCTAAAATGCGTTTACGTCCACATTCATTAGAATTAATAAAAGAAACTCTATTCCATTCTCACAGTGGATTTCAATCTGGAAACCATTGCTACGTATATTATTGAAGTCAAGTAAGGTTCGAAGAGCTCTAGGTGCATACAGAGTATCGGTAACTTAGAAGACTGCCGTTTAGGCATCAAGAATTGAGCATTACCTCGCCCTTTGATGAGTTGGGAGGACCCAATCATCGTAGTTACCGAGGTTTGGCAAAGACTTATTCGATGAATAAAAGCCTTATTCTAAGAACATTCAAGCTCTCCTCGATTCATTTCTTAGAAAAGAGTGAAATTTCGAACCATAAGCATTCAAGCATTATTCAGTACTTCGAAATAAAGCTAAGAATCTAACGTAAGCAATATTAATATCTTGTTCGTGAAACAACATTGCATCACGCCATTATTGGAAAGAAAACACCAACACAGTCGTCTTGAGGCAACTATACCAAATGTAAACGAGAAAGTAAACATAATACTAAGATTCAGTCTATAGACTGTGGCTCGTATGACTCAATTCGACGATTGGTGACTGTGAAATTGACATAGGGGGACTTGTCTAGATCATATTCTTTCATATAGTGAGTTCTCATTTCTTTGGACTCTCTATATTTCTTGTAGTGAGATGCGACTTGCTTGCTTGCATGGCAGTTCTTGTACCATGTCCAGCATCTCCACAATGATAGCACGGTCATGGCCAACTCGAGCCTTAGAGGCGACAGGATGGGTAAGTGCTTTTTGGTTCCCTTGGCTAGTAGAGCCGGGAGCACCAAATCCTCGCATTACATTAGAAGAACCCCCACGTCCTCGACCACGAAGCCTATCATGTCCAGTCCCCTATTCATTGGGGTAGTTTCCATCCTTCACTTTGCCATAATTGGCCTTGGGAATTTTCTTTGTCCCAATCGGCCTGACATTACTGCTCACTAACACTTCGTTATGCCTCTCAACTACTTGCAGTAGGTTGATTAGCTTACTGAAGGTAGTGATGCGTTTATTATCATACTCCAGCCTATACTGATTCGTTAGTATATGAGCGGAAGTAGGGAAGGTGGAAAAAGCTTTCTGGATCATGTCATCTTCTGTGACGTCCTTTCCACAGAAATTTTAGGCGTGCCGTGAGGCGGAGCATATCTTTGTTGAAGTTGTTGATCCGTTTATAATCAAGCAAGCGGATTTCATTCCACTGCACGGTCAACTCTGGGAGCAAAGTTTGTCAATGTTCCCAAATTGGCCCTTACGGGCGTCCCACAGTTCTTTGAGGGATTTTCAACTGTAGATATTTCCATCTCAAGCTGGGTTCGATGTGTCACCTAAGGAATATAAGTGCACTCGCTTTGATCTTGTCAGACAGTACTTGGTCTGTGGTGTTGAGGAGCGTACCACTATATTCTTTAGTGATAAACATGGTCTCGACGTAGGAGACTCATCTATGGTACTCAAACCCTTTTGAGTCCAAGATGTCAAATTTGGGGCGAGTTGGATCAGCTATCTTAATACAAGAAAACGGAAAATGATTTTTCACAGTTTATCATGAGTACTTTCCATGATAAAATTTTCAATAATGAGAGCATTATTATTTTTCGGAACCAAGATATGGTCAAAATTACTTTCGATGCTATTGAGGATTACCAATGAAATTACTTTATCACGGTTCGAGTTGATATATACAGTAGAAATAAGTCCTCTAGGTTCTACTAATGATGAACCTAATACACATGCCATAACTAACGATGCATGCAAAGTATATATATAATTATAGATATAATCACATAGCCCTATGAATATATCTATACACGTATAAATGCAGTCAAAGAGGTATCTTATGCCGCAATTATTAATTCAACGTGAATTTATTTTAATTCAAGTTGCTGAAGCAATTTATTTTAATTTAATTAAAATTATTAATATATCATGCTTTAATTTGGTTTAATTAAGCATAACAAATTCGGAGTATAATATGCAATTAATAGTAAATAAAAAAAAATGTAAATTCGCACATTGCAGATAGTAGGGTTCGCATTTGTGTACTTTGTTTCGCGAATAGGAGCAGAAACGAACTGAAAATAAGACTGCGTGCGGGTCGGGTCAGCAACCGGATCTGGTTTCGTCAGCAACCGGGTCAGTGTTCTCCTTCTGGGTCTGGGTCGCGGGGATGATGTCACGGTCTGGAGATTTGGGGGAACCGGCGACGGGCCTCGATTGCAGGAGACGACGAGTTGCAGTGGACGGGTCGCGATCGGAGCAGCCGGAGGAAGTCGCGATCTGGAGAAGCCGGAGGAGGTCGCGTCTGGAGGATCTTCGCGCGCGGGATGAAGCAGGCGACGGAGGTCGGACGTCGGGGAAGAAACGAGCAGAAGACGGTCGCGATCGCTGCTAGGGTTTCGTCCGATCTGTGCGTGGCGGTTCGGGTCGGAGTTGCGGTGGGATCTGGGTCGGACGAGCGGTCGTGCGGTCCGTATCTGGGAGGTTCCGACGGTAGATGCCGATGGCGGAGGTCGGGTGATGGCAAAGCGGCGGAAGTAGATGATGACGGCGCGTAGGGTTTTTTTCGTAAAAATTTTTCGCTTTTTTTTCCAATTTTCGGCCGGGATTTTTCTCGGTTGGTTAGACACGCGTGATAACGTGTTGAAGGAAAATAACACAAGACAAGAAAGAGGCAAAGTGTTGTATTATTATTCCATCATCAGCCCTTAAATAGGGTGAAGTACATACAAACAGGCCTCAGCCAAATCCTATCTAGGAAAGCCCATAAACTAACAGACTTAGGCACACAACGGGTATTATTCCTTTAACACCCCTATGATTTTTTCTTTTTCTAAAATCGATGCCCAATAATACACCGTAAAACAAAGAAATGGGAATTTTAATCTCGCAGTAAGCGCACCAACTGTTTGATGCAACTAAATCAACAAAACTAAGTTAATAAAGAGAGTAGAGATTTTTTTTTTTATTCCCACAGTAGAAGAAAGAAAACTGCCATTACAGTCTGTATTCCAATTTCCCTATGCTATCCCTAATCGGCTTTCCAGATCCCGGATAAAATACTCAATCGCACAAAGAAACCAGAAAATAATAACAACACAGCAACAAATCGCAAACCAAAAAGCAGGAGAAACACCTATGCCCAGAGCAGATCGGAAAACCCACTGAATTGAATTTAATCCAACTGGAAATAATATTGATTATATAAATATTGATTAAAAAACTAAATTAGTTAATAATTAATAGATAGTTAACGGTTCGAGGATAAATCAAATTTAATAATTTAATACAAAGATAATATTATTAGTAAATATTTATCCTTAATATTATACATTGATTATGTGAATTTGGATTAATTCAAAATTAGCATTGCAACATACCGTTAAACCTCGATAAATAAATATTCGATAAATGAATAACCTCGTCAAATGAATAATTTTCTCCGGTCCAAACTCTTTATAACATGTTCAAGTTTTCTTTCGATAAATGAATAATTTCGCTAAATGAATATTTTTCTCTAATCCCGACCATATTTATTTATCGAGGTTTTACTGTATCTTTATAACATTTATTGATTTAACTATTTTTAGTAATCCAGATTAAATATGAAAATAAAGGAAATATATTTTCCATATATTAATGATTAATTTACCAAATGAGGAATCAGTCACTAATTAAGAAATAATCCAAATAGTCACACAATCCGGATCATCCATCACATACAATCAAGGGCTCAGATGCATTTTTATATCTCAAAATAAATCTCATTCTCATTATCTCATATGATCACTTTCACACACACACATATATATATATATATATATATATATACGATATATACGGGTGGGTTCTGCTGAGGATGATACTTAAGTTAAGAAATAAGAATGGATTTGATCCATAGATCTTGATAAATGTATGGCCTATATTTATTCTCACAAAACTATGCATAGAATGTAATATTCTAGTGCATCGATATTTTGATGCATATAATGCAGAGTTTTTATGCATTGCAAGTTTGATCTCGAAATCATATATTGCGTAAGCGATGTGGACCAAATGCATTCTGCATAGATCAATGATTGCATCTATTCTCAATTCACAACATAAAGACCATTCTTATATATATATATATATATATATATATATATATATATATATATATATATATATATATGTGTGTGTGTGTGTGTGTGGGTGCGCGCGCGCGTGCATATATGAAAGATGTATTTTTTATTCTTTTTATCCTAGTTTCTAGTTGTATTGTCATAATTTTCTAAGCAACATCTCTTTACGGTTCTGTTATAACATGTTCTTATAGTTATTTTGTATAATATCTTCTCATAGATCTTTCATGTAACATCTTTTTACTATCTATTTGAAAATTTTTCTTGAGATATTAAGAAGTTGAGAAGAGAAAAGTAAGACTTGTCATGGTGTACATTTAATTGTAGATAACAAAAGTAAAAAAAAATATGAGTATTGAAAATAAAAACATGTACTTTCATATAAAACAACATTCTAAAAACAATATACTATTAAACTAATTTTCAAATATTTAATTACATATTTAAGTGTATCAATTTTTTATAGTTTATGACAAGCCAATATTGACTAAGAGTTATAACTATTAGCAAGGTATTAACCTCCCTCTCTTTAGGTATTATCATGTCATTATCCGACAATATTCATAAGTAGATTATGAAGTTGAAAGTGGGTAATAAATTAAAATACCATCAAAGTCATAGCAAGTACAAATTAACATGTATACTTACTTATATAAATAAAAAATCAGATTTTATTATCTATTAAAGATTATCGGTAAAAATGAGATTCGTTCAAAGAATTCTTTGCGCATCAGTGCACCCAATGAGATCAAAGGTGCGCTCGAGCGACATGAACCATTCATCAACAAAAGTTGGTCCTTCCCGATCGTTGAATGATGGTGGCGTGAATCGCCGGAACTACTGCACATCTTGTGCCTGCGTAGGAGATGGCACGTTATTATTGTGGTTATCCTGACCTCCGTTACCACCACCACAAGCACCAAGGTTGGCATTCTGACCACCGAGATTATCTGCACCTCGGTTAGCTGGGCGTCCATGTCCACGAGTTGCCATTATCCTAAGGCATACCACACGCAACGATCCCTCAGTACTTACCCAACGAGATGGAGAAATAAAATAGAGGATTACATTGCATCTATAGGTTGAGAACTAGAGATTTCTAGTAATGATGATTAACGCTGATCACACATATATCTTTGAATTTATAAGAAAATAATTTCATGCCCAAATACTTTATCATAAAATTCTTATCTACAAAATAGATTGAAAATGCATTTTTAATGCATGAATCTTGGTTGATATGGTAAACTGCATTTATTACATAATGAATAATAATAACTTAATGTACCTTGGAGTCGACGTGGAGCGGCAGAGGTGGATGATCATAATTTCTAAAAATATTTGACTACTTGCGTAAACAAATTTTCAGTTTTTTTTTTAAAAAAAAAAACATTTTAACGAGTCTACAGAACCGTAAACCCGCTCCGATACCACTTATGTAGCGAGCAATATTCTAGAAAAATAATTCTTCTAATTTTAAAAAGAATAAATGAAAATTTTGCAGCGGAAATATATTTCAAAAAGACAAACTTAATAATCGCAAGTAATATTCTCAAGTCACCATTAAATAAAACATACTTTGATGTGAAATTGAATTAATTCGAACACTTGTTCATAAAGCATAGCTTGAGAAAAATAACAGTAAATAAATAAATATCTAATCATAAGCTTGATCATTCCACACTCAAACGCAGGCCACATCGATCTCCTCAACCTAAAAGGGTTATAAAATGGGGTGAGCTTTCAACTCGCTCAGTGTGGAGGGTACGCAATATGTCTAAATTAATTTCTAAATATATTAACAAGTATAAACATCATGACTGATAAATTTTGAAGCCCGTCGGCTAGCCCGAAGGCTTTATGCACAATTAAGTGCTTCTGATTGATTTGCACATTTAAGTGCTTCTGACTGATTTGCACATTACGCAAGTCAAGATCCACAATTAAACACAAAACAAAAATCGATCTCACAAGCCTTGGAATAGATGAAAATCAGCCAACCCCATAGATGTCCTATTTATAGGCTATTGGACTAATACTAGGGATCTTAAGGAGAATTATGGAAGGGCTCCCAATAGATTTCATCTTATCATATTAGGACTCTTCCTAATATAATGAATTTATTAATATCAACTTAATCCACTAAAAAGCTGATATTGCACTTCCTACCAAGATCGCAAATTACGAAATTGGGCTCCTTATCAAATATATTATTTTTCGTATTTAAGATATTGAATGTCCATTAATTGATTATAAGCTACTGACAGCTTTAATTAATTAATATCTTAACCAAGAGTAGTACCACTCGAACCTTATTATTATATCGGAATTAAATCCACCTGCATGGTTTAATATAATAATCATTATTGAGCTCCTCCATGGGACATCATCAACCCGCACGAGTCGGGACACGATTTCTAGTAATAATAATAACTGTCATATAAATAATATTATTGCCCAAGATACGAGGCTTATTGAGTTGATCATTTTGACTCTCACCCATGGTAAATCAAAGCAATAAGTATTATAATATAATAATTATTATCGAGCTCCTCAATGGGACATCATCAACCCGCACGAGTCGGGACATGATTTCTAGTAATAATAATATCTGTCATATAAATAATATTATTGCCCAAGATACGAGGTTTATCGAGTCGATCATTTTGACTCTCACCCATGGTAAATCAAAGCAATAAGTATTATAAATACATAATTAAATATTATATATTTAGAATTGAGAAATAATAATTATTCGAGATTTACGTTCTTCTTACAATCAGTACAGAAGACACTATCTCACCTCGATCCAGTTCAACGTATGCAAATACGCTAATGTATGCTAATAGTCAAGACCAACTAATCTCAATCATACACTACAACCTTTCATATAATTTGTTAATAATTGTATAGGTAGTGAACTATTATATTATTTTATAAGGCACCGATAATGTGATCTTCCGTGTGACACCAACACACCACATTATCTACAATATAAAATAAGACATTTCATTTGTATAACCATAACGTGAATAAATATGCAAAATATGTGATTAAATGTAATTAATATTCTCATAGGTAGTTACAGGGAAATAAGGTAATACAAGCATAAAGTATGCTTTGCAGTATACAACCCTAACAATCTCCCACTTATACTCAAAGCATGCTTTTAAGTATACTACTCTATTACATAGTCTCTCATTTCTCCAACTTATACTCAAAGCAATGCTGCCATACACCGTAATCCCATTCCTTCAACATGCATTTCAAAAACTTTTGAAGGTAAGCCTTTTGTGAAAGGATCAACAAGATTATCTTCCGATGCAACCCTGGCTACAACTACGTCTCCCTCCTTTACGAAGTGTCGTATGATGTGGTACTTGCGGTTGATATGTTTACTTGCCTTGTGAGCTCGTGGTTCCCTCGAATTTGCAACTGCACCAGTATTATCACAATAAAGTGTAATACCCCTTGGCAAATTAAGACTCACATCTATGTCCTGCAGGAAGTACTTGAGCCACACCGCCTCCCTGGCTGCCTCAGAGGCTGCCACATACTCGGCTTCCATGGTAGAGTCCAAGATGAATTTCTACTTCACACTCCTCCAACTAACGGCTCCACCTCCCAGGCTAAACACATAACTCGAAGTGGACTTGGACTTTTCTTTGTCCGATGAAAAATCTGAGTCAGTGTAACCCACCGGACATAGGTCGTCTAATTGATATACAAACATGTACTCCTTAGTTCTTTGCAGGTACTTGAGTATGTGCTTGACAGCAATCCAGTGTCCTGGACCTGGGTTTGACTGATATCTATCAGCCATACCTACGCCATGACAGATATCTGGTCTAGTGGAAAGCATAGCATATATGAGGCTTCCCACAGCTGACACATAAGGGACCATCTCCATGTCATCTATCTCCTTTTGTGTCTTGGGAAACATATCCTTAGACAGTTGAATTCCATGTCTATAAGGTAGAAAACCTTTCTTGGAATTCTCTATGCTAAACCGCTTTAGCACTGTATCGATATAGGATGTCTGGGATAAGCACAACATCCTTTTCTTCCGATCACGAAAGATCCTGATTCCAAGAATGTGTCCTGCTTCTCCCATATCCTTCATATCAAACTGCTCAGATAGCTATACTCGTGCGTCCGACCATTCCTTCACGTTGTTTCCAATCAGAAGGATATCGTCTACATACAGTATAAGAAACATCAACACATTTCCATTGCATTTCTTATACACACAACTCTCACTCGGACATTGGACGAATCCATATGACTGTACAACCTCATCAAAACGAGTGTTCCAAGATCTATATGCTTGCTTAAGTCCATAAATGGATCTCTTAAGCTTGATCACCAAGTGCTCTTCTCCTTCAGCAATGAATCCATCTGGTTGGCGCATATAGATTTCCTTGTCTAGACTCCCGTTCGAGAATGCAGTATTGACATTCATTTACCAAATCTCCAGATCCAAATGCGCAGCTATAGCTAAAAGAATCCGGATGGACTTAAGCATGGCTACCGGCGAAAAGGTTTCATCATAATCGATACCGTCTTTCTGAGTGTAACCTTTCGCAACAAGCCTCGCTTTGAAGATTTCAACCTTCCCGTTACCTCCTTTATTTTGCTTGTAGACCCATTTACTCCCAGTGGCTTGTACCCCATTGGGTAGCTCTACTAGCTCCCACATGTGATTGGAATCCATAGATCCCATTTCTGATTCCATTGCTACTTGCTAAGTTCTCAACCTGCCTCATATCAGTCGATACCAAATATCAGCTGAGTTTTTCAACTACTAAAAGTCAGCTGAGTTTTTAGTCTGAAAATATCAGATGGGTTTTCAACTTTCAAATATCAGTTGGGTTTTTATCAGGTGAGTTTTCGTTCACTGAATATCAGTTGGGTTTTTCTCAGGTGAGTTTTCGTCCACTGAATATCAGTTGGGTTTTCAACCTTCAATTATCAGCTGGGTTTTTCTTAGGTGAGTTTTCGTCCACTGAATATCAGCTGGGTTTTCAACCTTAAAAATATCATATGGGTTTTTTAAACTTGGCTGATGACATTGGACTTGGCTTAAAAAAAGTAATAATATAGTTACAGTCCAATCTCCCAAGGCCCAAGTCGCCCAAATCCATCCCAAAGTCTAATTGCCAAGAAACGAGCCCGTGCTCAAGCCGAGCCCGAGTCCGTGCCCGATCTGAGCCGAGCCAGCCGGCGGGCGAGCGACGTCGGCGCGTGCGTGGTCTTCGCATCGTTTGCCCACTAGTGTATACCACTAACTTGTTGAACTACCCATGGACCTTCTTACTATTAAACTAGTCAATCAGGCTTTATTTTTCCAATGTGGGATAACTTCTGATACCCACTTTAACTTTTCACCATTTCAATTAAATGACCAACTTTAATCATTTATTTCTCACTCACCGGAAATCAGTTTTGAGAACAATAAAATCCTACGTTCATCTTCTCGTAACATAGATTTACAATTTATTATTTAATTTCCAAGAATTAAATATTTTATCATTATTAAATTGGTTTAAGTTTGAGTCAAAACTCATTTTTCTAAAACTAATTTCCAACAAATCGAACCGTGCGGTCCGGTCCGTCGAACTATGGATTTTTAAGTTTGAGTTCGCGATTCCAAGTGCGAACCAAACGGAAAAAGAGAATCTACTGAACAGTAGTACTGTTCTTATAATTTGATTACAGGATACAAATTAAAAAACATAGAATGAATACACGAATAAAAATATGAAGCTGAGACGATTGATATCTTTCCGCAAGATAATTACGTCCCGTATAGTGCTGACGGTTTTAAGATGTATTATACTCAAAGATACAACGACTAACGTCTTCGGTTCTGCAGCACACGAGAAATGAAGCTCCGACGAACTTGAACTGTGCGAGAGATGATAAAAATTCTCTCTCTCTCTCTCTCTCTCTATATATATATATATATATATATATATATATATATGTTTCTGATAGTCTTGAGTATGATGTGATGGATCTCCTGCAGCCTATTATGCACTGATTTTTATAGGCCTCTCCATCGTGCAAGGTTTAAATTTCGTCATTAAGACAAACGCAACTGCAGAAATAAATACAGGTTTTGTGACCTTAAAACTACATTTTCAGTACATGACCGTTTCATTTCAACAATCATGAGGAGTTCAAACGTATAGTTTCATTTCAACAGTCAGGAGGAGTTCAAAAGTCCAGGTCTGCTAGGCACCAAAAGTTTAATATTCATGCCTAAGTCCAAGACCACCCAATTGCTAATTGCCAAGAACCGAGAACCAGGGTCCAAGGTCCACGAGTCAGAGCCAGAGCTCGAGACGAGCCGAGCGAGCCGGCCGGTCGAATAGGCGTGCGTGTGCGCACATGTGGTCTAGTCAACTCCAAGTCTAGGCGCATATTCTTGGTCATATTGTACACCATCCAACTCCCTTCACTAAGTGTCTCAAGAAAGGAGGTTCGACCGATCCCATTATTGTCCAAGCAAAATCCGGTAGCTCGTTGCGCATACAACGTCTGGGTTAAGGCGGATCATACTCTAGAAGGTCTAAAGGTAGAAATACAAGGTGATCAAGACGAAAGCAACTAATTCGCTTCAAAGGTGATATCCTATGATCTTTTAGATCTAGATTATGATATTTCAATTACCAACATATTTATTTAATATATAATAAATAAAACTTAAATTGCTTATTAGTCTTAGTAATTAATTAATTAGCATGCCTAAATAGATTTTATGCTCGTGGATGCGTAAAACGCAATTATCAAACACTTTCCCAAACTTCGCTTCCGCTGCGTTTTACTTCCAACAGAACGTTTGTCGGAGTTCTAGTTTTGGAGAGTACCTAACTCAGAAACGTGTAGCAGTTGTATCTTGGGGACATATTGCCTGAGCCGTCTGCTCTTATGCGGGGGCAAAATTGTCTTACAAAAAGAGTCCTACTCGCCTCTGCTAAATTGTAATTTGTATTTTACTAGAATTGTAATAGGTTGCCTTTCTTTTTAATTTTTTATGGTAATTACATTGTTGGAAATTCACAAAACCAACAATCGTAAGACAATTTTATTTTTCTGTAATTTCCAACGGCGACCGATGCTGATGCTGACGCCGCCGCTGCTGCTGCATCTACTATTCCAGTTCATGTTGAGAAACCCGAGAAGCTTTCGGGTGTTGATTTTAAGAGATGGCAGCAAAAGATGTTGTTTTATCTCACTACCTTAGGGCTTGCTGTTTACCTCAAGGATGATCCTTCTGTGGTTAGTGAGACAGAAACTGATCGAACAAAGTGTTTTGATTATGACCAGTGGTGTAACGGCGACTTTATGTGCCATAATACGATATTGAATAGGCTGATTGATTCTCTGTACAACATGTACAGTCAAATCAAGACATCCAAAGAGCTATGGAATTGTTTGGAGAAAAAGTATAAAACCAATGATGTTGGTGCCAAGAAGTTCGTGATCGGACGCTACCTGAACTTTCAGATGACGGACTTCAAAACCGTTATCGAATAAGTTCAACAATTTCAATTGATTGTGTATGAAATCAATGATCCTTCCTAAACCGTTTGTTGTGGAAACGGTAATTGAGAAGTTGCCTCCTAGTTGAAGGACTTCAAGAATTACCTGAAACATAAACGAAAAGAAATGAGCTTAGAGGACTTGGTTTTTCGACTCAGAATCGAGGAAGACAACCAGAAGTCTGATTCTAAGTTCAGGAGAGGCCCTGTGGAGGCCAAAGTAAATTTGCTTGAATATGGGCCCTTTAGCAAAAAGAGGAAACTGAACTATGTTCAGGACAAAGGAAAAATGTTGTTTAAGGCAAAGAAGTTCACTGGAAATTACCACAACTGTGGTAAGCCAAACCATAAGGCAAAGTATTGTCGCTTGCCAATAAGTTCAAGTGGTCAGCGAAACAAAGACAAGCGAGTTGCCAATGTGGTTGAACATGGCAATGTTGACATGCCAGATCTGGAGCTGTCAGCTATGGTTGAGGAGCTGGACGAGGAGATCTCAGCTAAGGTGATTTAAACTAATATGGTGGAGAATCACCGTGCCTGGTACGTTGATACTGGGACTACTCATCATGTTTGTTCTGAAAAAGACATGTTCTCTTTCTGCACTGTTACTAATGATAGAAAATTGCATATGACAAACTCTGCTTCTTCTGTAATTGCAGGTGTAGGGAACGTGATCTTAAAGCTAACCTCTGGAAAGGAGCTACCACTTAAAGATGTGCTGCATGTCCCAGATGTCCGAAGGAATTTAGTTTCAGGCTCTCTACTAGTTAGTCATGGGTTTAGACTAGTTTTTTAGTCTAAAAATTCTATTATGAGCAAGTTTGGAATGTTCCTTGGTCGAGGTTATCTTGACATGGGATTATTCAAAATGAATGTGATGCCTGTAAGCCGTGAAGGCAAGAACAAAAATAATACTCCTTCTTCTGTTTACTTGCTCGAGTGTTTAGATTTATGGCATTATAGATTAGGACATGTTGGTCTAAAATTGATTAAAAGACTAATTAATCAAGAATTGATTCTAAAAACCCATGTTAAGCTTAATAAGAAATGCGAAGTATGTGTTGAAACAAAAATGACTAAATTGCCTTTTCATTCAATGGAAAGGAATACTACTCCTCTAGAAATAATTCAGACTGATGCGTGTGAATTAAAATTTGTGCAAACTAGAGGAGGTAAAAATACTTCATCACTTTTATAGATGATTGCACAAGATATTGTTATGTGTTTCTTTTGAGAAGCAAAGATGAAGCAATCGAGGTATTTAAGATGTATAAAAATGAAGTTGAAAATCAACTGAATTGTAAAATAAAAGCAGTCTCAAGTGACCGAAGTGGTGAGTATGTTGCACCGTTTGAATAATTATGGGCTGATTCAGGCACAATTCATCAAATGCAGAATGGAAAAATCGAACCCTGAAAGAAATGACGAATGCTTCATTAATAAGTTCAGGGTTGCCGCATAACATGTGGGGGGAAGCTATTCTTACACCTAACCACATTCTAAATAAAGTGCCACACAAAGGGAAAGATAAAACTCTGTATGGGTTATGGAAAAGGCGCAAGCTTTCTTTCAAGTATCTTAAAGTGTGGGGTGTTTGGCAAATGTTGAAGTACGCGAACCACAATAAGTAAGAATTGGTCCAAAGACAGTTGATTGCATATTCATAGGTTATGCATACAACAGTAGTTCTAATTCATAAATCTAAAATTCCTGATATGCATGAAGGAACTGTCATTGAGTCAAGAAATGCCATTTTCTTTGAAAATATTTATCCTTGTAAAGAGAGGATTGCGACAAGCTCAAACAAAATAACTCTTGAAACTGCAATTAGTTCAAATCCTATAAATGAAGAGCCAATACAGAGTAAGAGAGCTCGAAAGGCTAAGTCATTTGGTCCTGACTTTGAGATTTATACAGTTGACGATGATCCAAAGACTATACAGGAGGCTTATGCTATTCCTGATGCTCCTTTTTTGAAGAAAGTTTTTATAGTGAAATGGATTCCATCATGCAAAATTATACTTGGGAACTGGTTGATCTTCCACCAGGATGTAAACCGTTAGTGTATTATCCGCAATTTCGATTTTTGGTAATTTTATTTTGGGCAGAAGTCCATCTTAGCAACTCGCTTGTGACTGTTTCGTCATTCTGAGAATGATTAATTCTGCACTTTTTGTCATCCGAGTTCGTTTCGGTGTCGTTTTGATGAGTTCCGTGTTTCTTAGCGGCTTTTCCGCACTTGAGTTCGATTCTTGCGAATCTCGTTCGAAACGGTTGTTTCGAGTTTCTCGTAAGTTCATTAACGTTGCTATACGTGTTGGGAGCTTTGGTTTGATTATCCGTTGTCGTATCATGATGTTTCGGGCGTTTGGGCTATTTTGTAATTTCTCAAAGTTTTGGGGCGTTTGCCTTCGTATCGTCCTTTTCGGGTTGTCAGAACCATGTGTTTGTTTAGTGCTTAACTCTTGTTTTGAATGTTATACTATTCGCCGTGTTCGTTCCGTACGATTTCGGGAATTTAAGTCGTCGAGTCATGGCGGCTGGGCACTGGCCGGCCAGGTGCGGCTGGGCACTGGCCGGCCAGGTGTGGCAAGGACTGGCCAGGTGCACACGAGCATGGCGCACGAGTTGGGCACACGATCCGGCGCTCGTGCGGCCCTGACTGTGCGCACATGAGCGTGTGCTCGTGCTCGGTGCTCATGCGTCCCGGCAGACGCCTGGCAGTGCCGCGCACGACCCGGCGCATGACCGGCTGCTCGTGCGTGTCTGCTTGTGCGTCGCTGGGCAGTATAAATATGGTCGGGTAGGTTACTTCTTCACTCGTTTTCTCATCATTTCATCTCCTCCGCGGCCGAGACTTGGAGAACACGAAGACATGATGTTATTCTATCAATCCACGAAGTTCTTGAGCTTCTAACGACGATTAATCATCCCATAACCTCCTCCGATCGACCGAATCTAGGTTAGATTTCTTACAAATCTAGTTTTGGGGAAATTGGGGATTTTGTTTGTTTTCGTCCGTTTAATCCGAATTAACCTAGATTAGTGATGGATTATTGATTATTAAGTTGTATTCTACCAATTTCCTTGTTGTTCCATGGTTTGATTGCCAAGGAATCGTTGTTTTGTTGAGTTCCTAATCGACGCCTTGAAGGTGTCCGGTAGAATGTCGTAGAGGGGATTTCGGGCGTTCAACGATTATTCTTCCTCGTATAATTTTTTATTTATTGATGATATGATATTAGGGTCGAGTTCCTTGCGAAGAGCTCGTGTTGAACCCTTCCATTGATCGTCGTCTTCAAGGGTTTCGAAGTTTCCCAGTCGAGCCGTGTTCGACGGAGTACCTGCGTGCCGATTTCGAGGCAAGTACCTTGTTCATACATTTCTTGTTTTGTGGATATGATGATCGGTGATCGTATTAGTGTGTTTGTTTGGTTGTTTGAAATGAACTTTCAAAAGATTCGGTTTAGCCTCGTTAAAGGCTCTCTTTCAAAACCCGTGTGTATTTTGTGATTGGTGTGTTTCGTAAATGATTATGTGAATCATATGGATATGTTTGGTGTTGATGTTGCGCTTGATAATGCGTGTGTACATATATTGCCTCATTTCGGTGCGTTGTGGTTTGACGTTTGCGTCGTGCTAAGTGTTTGTTTCCTCTGGGTGAATTGTTTGGATATACTTGGTGTACTATGTTATATGTGTGAATGTGTGGATATGGGCGGTCTACGGTCATGTGGTTAGGATGCAACAAGTAGACGTGCTGTCGGGCCCAAACCGCCGATTTCGGGCCTCGAACCGGCTGTCCTCGGTCCCCAAAACACAGGACCGAGACCGGACCGGAGACGAGCCCGACCACCCATGCCGGGCTAGAAGCACTCCGGTCCCGGGCCGGGCTAAAACCAGCAGTTTAGACGGGCCGGGCCGCAGCCCGCGACGAAAACAGGGGTTGCCCATTTTTTTTTAACTTTTTTTTTGTATATTTATTACTTTTATGAATAGAAAATGATAATTCTTAATGTTTTGATTTTGTTTTGATTTTTTTTAAATATTTAAAAACTGATTAAATTGTTGAAAAATGAATAAAGAGAAAGACACAATAATTTTGCATTAAGAATGAGGAAAATTACAACAAATAAATTAAGCACAATTTTAGGAGTTTTACACTTGAATTCTTGAAATGAAAAAATAATAATAATAAAGGACTTGAGCTCTCTACTCCGCATCTGATCGATCTGTCTCGGTGAAGGCTTCATCTTCGCTCTCATTTGCATCGTCCCATTTCGGTTCTTGAGATCTAAGGTTGGCCCTACTCCAATCATCGAGCAACATGGTAGCTTCAATGTTCGCCGGCTTCATCCTTGATCTTCTTTGATCTAGCATAAGTCCTCCGATGTTAAAGGCTTGTTCGACGGAAATGGTGGATGCCGAGACGGCAAATAACTCCTTTGCAATGATGGAGAGTATTGGGTACTCCTCTCTCTTCGACCACCACTTCAACACATCGATCGACGGACCACTATCTTCAACACCAAATACAAAACGAGTTTGCAAGAACATATCTAATTCACTATTACCTTGCCCCATTAGAAGTTCATTGCTTCTATTTTGCATCATTCCATGCAATTGTTGAACTAAAGGATCACTTTCATTCATCTCAAAAGGAAAATCACATGAAGGCATCATATAAGAAGGCATTGTAGAAGAAGGAAAATCACTACCATGTTTTAATCTATATTCTTGAAAAAGAGATCTCAAACCCCTATCTAGATCTATCTTGATTTGTGCCACGGAAGGAAGATCAAAGAAGACCCCTTCACCATCAATTACAACATCACTCAAGTCCATTTGAGCAAAAGCATCATAATAAATACCAAGTATTTGACAAACACCATCATACTTCCATTTAGGATCTAAACACTTAGCAAGCAAAAATCATAGGAATCTCCCTAAAATACTTAAGCCATTTTTGAACCATAAAATAAATCACACCTTTAAACTTTGGCCTAATAAAACAACTCTAAAAAGACAAGACAATATACATGCAATGTTCCAACACTTTAACTAAGTACAATAATAAACACCTGATAATTGTTTAGTAGCATTATAAAAAATCTTTAACAACCGATATAAATCCATACATGAATCTCAATGACTCTCATTAAGAACTAATTGCATGCTTGAGAATTCTTTTCTAAAAAAATCGCATAAATAACTCTGATACTCTATTGTACTATTAATCATCTCATAAGTAGAGTTCCAACGATGAGATACATCTAATTTGAAACAAGTATAAACAATACCCTTTACACGACAATATTTTTGCCATTTTTCCCCGAAGTTTTTGATTTGTGCAAATATTTAACGGCATTTTTAATAGGAACAACTGAATCTTGAAAAATACTAAGCGCACCTTGAACACATAAATTTAAAATATGACAAATGCATCTAGAATGAAAATATTTTCCTTCAAATGATGGTGAACATGCTTCAATAAGTTCCGGAATACTAGCGGTGTTCGCCGATGCATTATCAAAACCAACGGAAAATACCTTGTTAACCAAACAATACTCATTCAAAACCGTAATAATAATTAAAGCAATATTTTGAGCCGTGTGAGGCTCTTCAAACTCCCTAAAGGAAATCAAACGTTTTTAATAATCCATTTTGCATAAATCCAATGACAAGTAATTCCCATGTAACTTTTTTTATTATAAGCATCGGTCCAAACATCGGCACAAATAGAAACTTTTTGAGACAAACGAACTAAATAGACTTATTGAAACTCTTAAACTCTTTTTCTCAAAGAGTAAGTTTCTTCAGCTGATAGATAAACAAATGACTTGGAGTCGTTTGTTCTTAATACGTGCGGAAGTCAGCTGATGACGAATACAAAACAACTAATGAAACACTTAACAATGAATGCAGCAGTTAAAGTATGATGCTATAAAATAGTAAAGTACGCAGGCAATTATAGTGGTCTCAGAGGTGGGGTAATCCTCTACTAATCCACTTTTCTCCAAACCAGTTGGAGATAAATTCACTATAATTTTCAACTAGTGATAAATATTACAGTGATTCAACCAAATTACAACAGCTTCCAACCAGTGGAAATCCTTGCCGTTGTAACACACTTGACTGCCTTGCACCTCTTGATCCTCGATCCTTGGATGCCTTTACGCCTCTCGAACTTCAACCAGTGAAGTACCCCGAACTCAGGATTTAAGACACGAGTTTTTGTCTTTTCCAACTAAGAGCTTCTTCAAGTATGAACTTTTTAGAACTGCTCTTTTCACGATGATGTATTTCGTTTCAGATTGCTTGAATGCTTTGATCGTTTGTTCGCACCGTTTGTAATTGTTGTGTATGCTCAGCTTCAAATCTTCTGATATATATAGGTCACGATCTCTGAGCTTTTCCTTCATAGCCGTTGCAATTCTTTTTCAACAAATCCGTCCGTTGGAGAGGTAGACTTCTTTGTTTTTGTTTCTGAACGTTGCAAGGATGGATTCCCATAATTTAATCCATCTTTCGACCGTTGTGAAGACTTTGCATGTGAGGCGCCGAATCTTTTGAATATAATACGATTAAAGTCTTCAATGTGGGTCTGGATGAATTATTTAATTCATATCCTTTGCGGGAATCTCTCCAATTTGTCTCTGCACGATGCATGTGACTTTCCGTAATACTTGACTTTTCAACGCATGCTGGCGTGGACTTGGAGTACTTGGCTGATCTCGAGTAGGCTGATGTAAGTTAACTTATCTGTAGTTCTGGACCTCTCTGATGTTCCCTGTTTGGGACTCGCCTGATCAAATGACCTATCTGAGGTTACTTGACTGCAGTCTGGTCAAACATCTCTGATAATTTTTGTTGACCAGATCTCCTCTGACTTAACTCGGCTGTACCTCTCTGATGAACTTAGTTGTTCTTTTGTACTTAGCCGATTTTTAGCCTAACTTATTTTGGCCTATAGAAGATACTCATTTGGTTCTTCTTTATATTTTGCCAAGTTTTTCACTTAACATAATTTGGCCTATGGAAGACACTCATTTGGTTCTTCCTTACATTTTGCCAAGTAATAAACATTTGAATTTATATTAATGACATCATCAAAATATAACAAGTATTCCTAGCAAATTCCCCCTATTTTGATGATGGCAAAACTTTAAGGAAATATTCAAATGAACAAGTCTGCACTTGAGTGCACGACACACACTAAAATCAGTCTAATTCAAATGAACAAGTCTGCACTTGAGTGCACGACACACACTAAAATCAGTCTAATTTTTGAGACAACTGGAAATTGTCATTCAAAAGACTGTTATAAAATTTTCTGACTTGATTACAAATACATGTCTGAATTTTACAAGAAAATTTTACAAGTACAGAAATAAAATCATTACGAGTACAAAATAAAAGAAAGTCATCTGCCTCTGCCTCTGCCTCTTCGAATAGGCTGTTTGGCAGGCCTGAAAGGTTTCGCTCCAATTGGTCTTGTCTTGACAGGGGCAAGACCATACTTCCTCTTTACAACAAGAGCTGCAAAGTCTTGCTCTTCTTGTGATGTGAACTTATTCTCAACACATACTTTCTTGATTTTTCTCTGGAGAGCAAGTTCATTTAAAGCACTACCTTTCTCCAAGGTGGGAGGTTCTTTGGCTCTGAACAGAGGGATCATGGGATATGCATTTCGTTCCTTAGCATGTTTAAGAAGAACAGTCCAGAGTTTTGGATGAGATTCTTCCATGAAGTTGATGAAGATCTGCTGTGGGGAGAGATTGTCATCCTGGAGTATTTCCCAGATGTAGTAGTCTCTGATGAATTTCTTCTTAGCAGATCCCCACATGGGTAGAGCTTCATATGGCACAAAATCCTCAACATACCACAACTCCTTTCCTTCCCACTCTAATGAAGGCTCAAATCCTCCTCTGGTCCTCCTCTCCTTGCCTGTAGGCTGATCACCAGCCTGATCTTCTGGTTCTAAAACTTCCTTCCTCTTGGCTGAGGATGTCCCAGCAGTGATCAACTGGACATCCTGCCTCTTCTTCGTTCTAAGCTCCTCCCTTATTTCTCCTTGAATGCTGCCTTCCCTCTGTATCCTATCTTCCCCCTTTTTGCCAGCATCAACCAAAGTGGTCAGCTGCTGCTCCATCCTGTACATCCAGTCAGACATGCCAAATGGCATTCTGTTGTTTCTAGGGGGAGGAGGTTGAGGGACTTCCCGCTGCAACAATGTATCAATCTTGGCATTGATGGATTGGAGGTCAGGAGTGACCTGAGATGCAAGCAACTCTCCAATAGTATCCTTCACTATTTGTCTTATCAGCTCAGTCACCGCAGGTGAGATCTGCGATGGGGGAGAGTGCTCGCCTGAGCCTTCTGCAAATGATCCACTAGACTGCAGGCTCCTATCTGCAGCTGGCACTCCAGATGGGGTCTTTTCAGGTGTCCCTGATCTGGAGCCCTCAGCCAACTCTGCGTCCAGGCTGGTATACCGGGCAGGCGCCCCAGCCTTGTCTGCAGCCTCTACTTCTGGCTCTTTCTCTGGCTCCTTTTCTTTCTCTTTTTCTTCCTTTCTACTTCCTTCTCTTGTTCTTTCTCCTTTTATTCTTCATCAACATTATCTTTTTCCTTTTCAGCTCCCTGATCTTCTCCTTTATCCTTATCATCATCATCATCCTTTTTCCCATCTTTATCTTCTCCTTCATTCTCATCATCTTTTCCATCATCCTCATCATCTTTTTCTCCTTCATCATCCTCCTGTTCTACCTCTTCCCCTTATTCTTCTTCTTCATCAATTAACTCCTCTGTTTTCTCAACTTCTTCTGTTTGTTTTTCAACTAAAATATTTTCTCCTTCTTTTCTCTCTTCCTGCTCCTCTTCTTCGTCATCTATAACAATGACTTCCTCATCTTCTTCTCCATTTACTTCTTCAATCCTTATTTCTTTTTCTTCTTCCTCCTCATCTTCTTTCCCAAATGAACCATCAAAAATACTGTACATTATAGAAATGATGAATTGGTCCATATTGGTTTTGAAATTTGACATGAACCAATTCTCCTGGAGGATCAAAACTATTTCTGATACTTTGCAAAAGTGTATCAGTACATCCTCTGTGGCTTGGGGATATTCCCAACCACTGGTTTCAATATAAGTTTGAAGTTTAGCAAATGAAAGTGATTTGAAAAATTTCCACTCTTCAAAAATATTAACAAAAGAGTGTTTTAAAGCTTGTGGTTTAACAAGCTGTAATTGTTCTATGGACAGTTGAAAACATTGTTGTCCGTAGGTTAAAGGTGTAGTTTGCTTCAGGATTGAGATGATTAAACCCGCTTCTTCCTCCTCTGGAATGTATCCGGAGTGAGGACAGGACGATCTGAGTTTCAGTGCCGCTCGGAGCAGATGGTCTTCAGTGGGTCGGCACCCGGCCGCAGGATCTGCATAATGATCTCGGCCGTTAGGAGTATGCCCTCGAATGCCACTCGGAGGTTGTTGAGTGAGGGCATTATACTTGTAATTATGTAAACCATTTATATAAGGCAAATGAATGTTTCTTTATTTACTGGTAGTTACTGGCATTCCTAACTCCTAAATAAACATGTAGAAACTAGTCCGTGTGTTTGAGAGCAAAACGTTCCACTCCTTATTGGATAAGGGGGTCGCACCGGAAAGGTTTATAGCTCAAATACTTAATCGTTCGCAAGTCGATGAAACTTGACTGGGCGTTAAGTTTATGTGAAGACTTGTATGACGTGTTCTTTGACATGGAGAGTGCCTGTCGAACACTAATGGTTAGTGGGAGCACACGTTATAGGTATGATAATTATATTAGTATACTCGAACCGACTCACCTCGATTCGTCACACCTGATTTCACTCCGGACAATCAATGACTGAATAGAAAGGTTGTGATTTGTATTAGTGAAACTTCGACTTGAGAATTTGGTAGGGATGTGCTTGTGACGTCAAGATTTTCATTATAGTAGTTCGACCTCGTAAACCGTAAGGCGGGGTCAACCTCGACGTGCATCTTGACGGTAAGTAGCAGTCCTATCAATACCAAGATAGAATTCTTTCTCCGTTAGTGAACGGTTATATGTCCTATGCGGTTATCGCATGAGATCATAAGTCTTTGGCCAAAGCATTGGAGCTAGCTGTATTAGATACACGAGAGCTCGATGATCTCGATTTGCATTAACGCATGCATAGCGTCAAGTACAGATAGGGTTTGACTGACCGTGACCCTATAACTTGATCGGGATATTTGAAAGAAGGGTTTATACGTATACTCGTATTCACGACAGAATGGTTCTTGAATGATCCCAATCATTCGTTCTCAGTCGGGGTACAGTGTAGGCCACCAGACTGGCTAGGTGGTGCTACTACTCTTTGGTTCCTCCCATTGCTGACTGAGACGGACCTACCGAGTCGCGCATTAGGATTGACGACGAAATGAATTAAGCTAATTCTCTCATTATGAATATTAGATATTGGATATCTAATTTGGGACATTGGATTTCTAAATCGATTTATTGGATAAATTGATTTACGGCCTAATGAATTAAATATTTCACTGGGTGATTAATTTAATTCATGAATATAATTATTTCTTGGAGAAATTAATTATATTATTTTGTATTTGATATGTTTAATTAATTGGATTAATTAAACGACACAAATACATCGGAACTGAATCGGAGTTTATCTGTTTGGACTCGCGGGAGTCCGAAACGAAACGAACTTGTCCGATTTCTACATGGGCCGCCCCCCACATTTCCACCCACTTTCATATGGACCCTTGTTCCATTCTTTATGTTTTGATCATTGAGGTGGTGGGGCTTTGATTCTCATAATAATGAGATGTAACATGTGAAGAGTTGAATAAATGAAGAAGAAGACATCTCTCACTAATTCATGACAAGCTTCCAATGTGAGGATTGAGAGAGAGAGAGATAGACTTTGAGTTTAACACTCATTCTTCATCTTCTTCATTAACTTCTTCTTCATTTTTTTTGGAGAAAATTGAGAGAAAATTATTGAGAGATATATTATACACTTAGAGTGTAGTAATAAAAGCTTCATCACTTGATTCTAGCCGTAACCTTAGAGGTTAATCAAGTGTTGTTATTCCGGTCGTCTTTCCGGCGCGTGGCAAGTAGAGACGCGGTGCTTTCGGCGTTGGATCGTTCAAGAGCTTGGAGCGGATTGAACTCGTAGAGATCAAACTAAAGCTTGGGGAATAGCTCAAGAGAAGGTTACCATTTAATCAACGGACTTCGAGGGTTAGTTTCTTACGACTCTTGCTTTTCGTTTATATATTCGTATATACGTAGCTTGATCGATCCTCGTAGGGATTCAGATCGAATTAATTTTCGTTTTACCGCCTACTGGCCTTCGCTTTAGGCACCGAATCCCAACAAAGGGTATCGAGCGTAGGTCTTGCGATCGTATATACGATATTGGCATTTGGAATGCTTGATTAGATGGTGAATGATTTGGAATCATTTTAGTCATAATCGTGGTATATATTTTTACGTTCGTTGTAGTTATATTTTTCGTAAATTTATGTCTAAATATAAATCTTAATTTCTTGGAAATATGATTTATATTGAAGATATGAATGTTGAAAAATATTGATATCGATATCCTATTGAAAATCGAGCTCCGAATCGTCTTCGACGATTTTTCGGACAAAGGGCGTGTTGTCGCCAGGTGACTCGGCCGTCCGGTGACACGGCCGTGTCGGCGATCCCAGCCATCGCCAGCGTGACTCCGACCGTGTCGAGACACGGCCGTGCCCGGCCGAAGCCGCCGAGCGTGATCGCCATGCCAGTGCATGTTCACGGCATGTCAGCAGCGACTCGCCATGGCAGCCAATTTCGCTTCGGCCGATTTTTTCGGGTATTCTTGAAAATTAATCTCCCGCATGTTAAATTGGATTTAATATGATTAAAATGATTTATGGTATTTCATCTTATAAGGGAAATTTGATTAATTGGAATATTTATGGTCGACCGAATTATTTTGAACGTTATCATATTACCGATTGTGTGAATCGATTGGATCGGTTCGTATTGTTGATTGGATCAATGTATCTCTACGCTTTTCATTTATTTAGTATTTATTGAATGAATGCTTTTGAATGGGGATGTGGTTCGTGGACTTAGTTTTTGAATCGTTCGTTTTATTCGATTGGGTTGTAAAGGCCATTTTGAGCCTATTTATTTTACTAACTAGGTTGTGAATGGTTGTTTCATATTGTATGAATGCCACAAACGCGCTTAAACGATTAATGTGCAAAGTGTAACGTTAATCGCGATAATTCTCCCACAACAAATAATTAAGTTTATAAGGTTTCAAGGTTTTCCTTCCCTCCATCGAGTTTTCGGGAAATTGAAATCCAAACCGGATGTGCTATGCTTCCGAGTTATCGGGGTAGTCGTTCGGGGAGGACGGATAAATTACCGGGAGCGCATTGGATGCCTTCGGTTGGAGCAAATTTTATCCCTAGAAACCTGATAGATTGCCGGATAAGATTCAATTGTGAAACTGATTTGCGTCGATGGTATAAACTTAACTTGTTCACGAACCATAGAAACCGTATAGGTTGAGGGGAATGATCAAGCGGAAAAAGAAGATCGAATCATCCATTAGATGGGTTGGTGTTGGACACCACTTTATGAAAATTAATAGACTAGAAACCTGTTTGGTTGCCCTCTATTAAGATTTATAAAGAACTCGATCACCACTATGAAGTAGAGCGACGATACTTCCGGTTTTCACATGGGAGTTTGTTATTCCGATAAAAAATAGTGGGAGCTGGGTAACAAGAATAGAAAAGACCTTAATTCTATACTCAGAACATAATATAACAAGTCACTAATTAATCTGTTATACTTAATGCAGACATAACTCAATATGACAATGAATCCACTCGCAATTCTACTCGAAAAGAACACCTTAATGGGACCTAACTTTGTGGATTGGCTCCGCAACCGATGATTGTCCTCGGATAGAGGCACTGGGATACGTCTTGGAGACGGACATTCCGGCGCCTCCTGTGCGGACCCGAGCCAATCAAGAAGAGATTGAAAACCACGAAAAGTGAGTTAAGGATGACGTGAAAGTCCGTGCTTATATGATGGCTACCATGTCTAATGAGCTTCAGAGAGCTCATGAGAAAATGACTTCTGCTAGGCAGATTCTATCTCACTTAACCGAACTTTATGGTGAGCACAGCAGAACTGCTAGATATGAGATATCCAAGCAACTGTTCGGTGCAAGGATGAAGGAAGGTGAGAAGGTTGGGGAACACGTCCTTAAAATGATATCCATGATCGAGAGATTGGAGGCTCTTGATTTTAAAATGGATACTTCTCTCCAAACCGAACTTATCCTAAGGCTTCTCCCGATTCCTTCTCACAGCTTGTTATGAACTTTAATCGCAATGAGATTGCATGTAACTTAGTGGCTAATGAACAAACCGTGACCGTCGATCTCGGATGAAGACCCCGCGGATGAAGGAGTCTGCACTTGTGATTTCTTCTGGACTTCGGAAGTCTAAGAATAAGAAGAAAAACACCAAGAAGTTTGTTTTAATCACCTTGTGTATTAGAAGGTGCATTTGCATTGTGATGTTTATCATAACTTTTATATTTAAATTAGTTTATTTACATTAAAAGTTACAATTAAAATAGTCTCTTCATATATTTACAATTAAATCCCCCTTCCACATTAAATTAAGGGGGATAAGTATTATATAGTATAGATAGTTATATTTCAAAAATAATTTTGTATGGTCTCACACACATATATATATATATATATATATATATACAATATTAGTGCATGACATATAGAATATCTATAAATTAATTGGGAATATATATAAGATATTTTCTGCAGCATATTTATTACGTGAAAAGAATAGTGAATGATATAATTGTCTAATCAAATAATTCTGCATTTTCTAAGGTTATCAAAATCACTTGGAACAAAAATTCGAAACGCTCCACCTTCCCTTTCTCCATTCTTTCAGAATATATATAAAAGTCAGATTCATGCACAATAATAATATTTATCATCATCAGTCACAGTGGTTTCTCTATCATCAACCGTGCACGTATAAATCCAGGATAAGGCTTGCAAGAATCAAAGATTGAATGGATCAAAGTAAAAGATAGAATGGAAAGTTTTTTCAGTATTTTCAAATCAAGTAGTAGTAGTAGTAGGGCATTGATCCCATGGGCGATTCTGTTTGGCAGGAGGTTAATCATAGGAGATCGGTGTTTGAAAGATTAAACATTCCCCAAAGTATGAAGTCTAACAGGGAGGATTTGGCGAAGATTTCTTTAACCGTGTATGTCTCCAATTTTCCTTCCCATCTTACGGTTCGTGAACTTTGGAATATATGTGGTAAGAAGGCCAGGTGCGGCTGGGCACTGGCCGGCCAGGTGCGGCAAGGACCGGCCAGGTGCACACGAGCATGGCGCACGAGTTGGACACACGATCCGGCGCTCGTGCGGCCCTGACTGTGCGCACATGAGCGTGTGCTCGTGCTCGGTGCTCATGCGTCCCGGCAGACGCCTGGCAGTGCCGCGCACGACCCGGCGCATGACCGGCTGCTCGTGCGTGTCTGCTTGTGCGTCGCTGGGCAGTATAAATATGGTCGGGTAGGTTACTTCTTCACTCGTTTTCTCATCATTTCATCTCCTCCGCGGCCGAGACTTGGAGAACACGAAGACATGATGTTATTCTATCAATCCACGAAGTTCTTGAGCTTCTAACGACGATTAATCATCCCATAACCTCCTCCGATCGACCGAATCTAGGTTAGATTTCTTACAAATCTAGTTTTGGGGAAATTGGGGATTTTGTTTGTTTTCGTCCGTTTAATCCGAATTAACCTAGATTAGTGATGGATTATTGATTATTAAGTTGTATTCTACCAATTTCCTTGTTGTTCCATGGTTTGATTGCCAAGGAATCGTTGTTTTGTTGAGTTCCTAATCGACGCCTTGAAGGTGTCCGGTAGAATGTCGTAGAGGGGATTTCGGGCGTTCAACGATTATTCTTCCTCGTATAATTTTTTATTTATTGATGATATGATATTAGGGTCGAGTTCCTTGCGAAGAGCTCGTGTTGAACCCTTCCATTCGTCGTCGTCTTCAAGGGTTTCGAAGTTTCCCAGTCGAGTCGTGTTCGACGGAGTACCTGCGTGCCGATTTCGAGGCAAGTACCTTGTTCATACATTTCTTGTTTTGTGGATATGATGATCGGTGATCGTATTAGTGTGTTTGTTTGGTTGTTTGAAATGAACTTTCAAAAGATTCGGTTTAGCCTCGTTAAAGGCTCTCTTTCAAAACCCGTGTGTATTTTGTGATTGGTGTGTTTCGTAAATGATTATGTGAATCATATGGATATGTTTGGTGTTGATGTTGCGCTTGATAATGCGTGTGTACATATATTGCCTCATTTCGGTGCGTTGTGGTTTGACGTTTGCGTCGTGCTAAGTGTTTGTTTCCTATGGGTGAATTGTTTGGATATACTTGGTGTACTATGTTATATGTGTGAATGTGTGGATATGGGCGGTCTACGGTCATGTGGTTAGGATGCAACAAGTAGACGTGCTGTCGGGCCCAAATCGCCGGTTTCGGGCCTCGAACCGGCTGTCCTCGGTCCCCAAAACACAGGACCGAGACCGGACCGGAGACGAGCCCGACCACCCATGCCGGGCTAGAAGCACTCCGGTCCCGGGCCGGGCTAAAACCAGCAGTTTAGACGGGCCGGCACTGCGCATGACAACAGGGTTGCCCATTTTTTTTTAACTTTTTTTTTGTATATTTATTACTTTTATGAATAGAAAATGATAATTCTTAATGTTTTGATTTTGTTTTGATTTTTTTTAAATATTTAAAAACTGATTAAATTGTTGAAAAATGAATAAAGAGAAAGACACAATAATTTTGCATTAAGAATGAGGAAAATTACAACAAATAAATTAAGCACAATTTTAGGAGTTTTACACTTGAATTCTTGAAATGAAAAAATAATAATAATAAAGGATTTGAGCTCTCTACTCCGCATCTGATCGATCCGTCTCGGTGAAGGCTTCATCTTCGCTCTCATTTGCATCGTCCCATTTCGGTTCTTGAGATCTAAGGTTGGCCCTACTCCAATCATCGAGCAACATGGTAGCTTCAATGTTCGCCGGCTTCATCCTTGATCTTCTTTGATCTATCATAAGTCCTCCGATGCTAAAGGCTTGTTCGACGGAAATGGTGGATGCCGAGACGGCAAATAACTCCTTTGCAATGATGGAGAGTATTGGGTACTCCTCTCTCTTCGACCACCACTTCAACACATCGATCGACGGACCACTATCTTCAACACCAAATACAAAACGAGTTTGCAAGAACATATCTAATTCACTATTACCTTGCCCCATTAGAAGTTCATTGCTTCTATTTTGCATCATTCCATGCAATTGTTGAACTAAAGGATCACTTTCATTCATCTCAAAAGGAAAATCACATGAAGGCATCATATAAGAAGGCATTGTAGAAGAAGGAAAATCACTACCATGTTTTAATCTATATTCTTGAAAAAGAGATCTCAAACCCCTATCTAGATCTATCTTGATTTGTGCCACGGAAGGAAGATCAAAGAAGACCCCTTCACCATCAATTACAACATCACTCAAGTCCATTTGAGCAAAAGCATCATAATAAATACCAAGCATTTGACAAACACCATCATACTTCCATTTAGGATCTAAACACTTAGCAAGCAAAAAAATCATAGGAATCTCCCTAAAATACTTAAGCCATTTTTGAACCATAAAATAAATCACACCTTGCATGTTTGGCCTACTAAAACAACTCTTAAAAGACAAGACAATATACATGCAATGTTCCAACACTTTAACGGAAGTACAATAATAAACACCTGATAATTGTTTAGTAGCATTATAAAAAATCTTTAACAACCGATATAAATCCATACATGAATCTCAATGACTCTCATTAAGAACTAATTGCATGCTTGAGAATTCTTTTCTAAAAAAATCGCATAAATAACTCTGATACTCTATTGTACTATTAATCATCTCATAAGTAGAGTTCCAACGATGAGATACATCTAATTTGAAACAAGTATAAACAATACCCTTTACACGACAATATTTTTGCCATTTTTCCCCGAAGTTTTTGATTTGTGCAAATATTTAACGGCATTTTTAATAGGAACAACTGAATCTTGAAAAATACTAAGCGCACCTTGAACACATAAATTTAAAATATGACAAATGCATCTAGAATGAAAATATTTTCCTTCAAATGATGGTGAACATGCTTCAATAAGTTCCGGAATACTAGCGGTGTTCGCCGATGCATTATCAAAACCAACGGAAAATACCTTGTTAACCAAACAATACTCATTCAAAACCGTAATAATAATTAAAGCAATATTTTGAGCCGTGTGAGGCTCTTCAAACTCCCTAAAGGAAATCAAACGTTTTTAATAATCCATTTTGCATAAATCCAATGACAAGTAATTCCCATGTAACTTTTTTTATTATAAGCATCGGTCAAACATCGGCACAAATAGAAACTTTTTGAGACAAACGAACTAAATAGACTTATTGAAACTCTTAAACTCTTTTTCTCAAAGAGTAAGTTTCTTCAGCTGATAGATAAACAAATGACTTGGAGTCGTTTGTTCTTAATACGTGCGGAAGTCAGCTGATGACGAATACAAAACAACTAATGAAACACTTAACAATGAATGCAGCAGTTAAAGTATGATGCTATAAAATAGTAAAGTACGCAGGCAATTATAGTGGTCTCAGAGGTGGGGTAATCCTCTACTAATCCACTTTTCTCCAAACCAGTTGGAGATAAATTCACTATAATTTTCAACCAGTGATAAATATTACAGTGATTCAACCAAATTACAACAGCTTCCAACCAGTGGAAATCCTTGCCGTTGTAACACACTTGACTGCCTTGCACCTCTTGATCCTCGATCCTTGGATGCCTTTACAGTCTCGAACTTCAACCAGTGAAGTACCCCGAACTCAGGATTTAAGACATGAGTTTTTGTCTTTTCCAACTAAGAGCTTCTTCAAGTATGAACTTTTTAGAACTGCTCTTTTCACGATGATGTATTTCGTTTCAGATTGCTTGAATGCTTTGATCGTTTGTTCGCACCGTTTGTAATTGTTGTGTATGCTCAGCTTCAAATCTTCTGATATATATAGGTCACGATCTCTGAGCTTTTCCTTCATATCCGTTGCAATTCTTTTTCAACAAATCCGTCCGTTGGAGAGGTAGACTTCTTTGTTTTTGTTTCTGAACGTTGCAAGGCTGGATTCCCATAATTTAATCCATCTTTCGACCGTTGTGAAGACTTTGCATGTGAGGCGCCGAATCTTTTGAATATAATACGATTAAAGTCTTCAAGGTGGGTCTGGATGAATTATTTAATTCATATCCTTTGCGGGAATCTCTCCAATTTGTCTCTTCACGATGCATGTGACTTTCCGTAATACTTGACTTTTCAACGCATGCTGGCGTGGACTTGGAGTACTTGGCTGATCTCGAGTAGGCTGATGTAAGTTAACTTATCTGCAGTTCTGGACCTCTCTGATGTTCCCTGTTTGGGACTCGCCTGATCAGATGACCTATCTGAGGTTACTTGACTGCAGTCTGGTCAAACATCTCTGATAATTTTTGTTGACCAGATCTCCTCTGACTTAACTCGGCTGTACCTCTCTGATGAACTTAGTTGTTCTTTTGTACTTAGCCGATTTTTAGCCTAACTTATTTTGGCCTATAGAAGATACTCATTTGGTTCTTCTTTATATTTTGCCAAGTTTTTCACTTAACATAATTTGGCCTATGGAAGACACTCATTTGGTTCTTCCTTACATTTTGCCAAGTAATAAACATTTGAATTTATATTAATGACATCATCAAAATATAACAAGTATTCCTAGCAAATTCCCCTATTTTGATGATGGCAAAACTTTAAGGAAATATTCAAATGAACAAGTCTGCACTTGAGTGCACGACACACACTAAAATCAGTCTAATTCAAATGAACAAGTCTGCACTTGAGTGCACGACACACACTAAAATCAGTCTAATTTTTGAGACAACTGGAAATTGTCATTCAAACGACTGTTATAAAATTTTCTGACTTGATTACAAATACATGTCTGAATTTTACAAGAAAATTTTACAAGTACAGAAATAAAATCATTACAGGTACAAAATAAAAGAAAGTCATCTGCCTCTGCCTCTGCCTCTTCGAATAGGCTGTTTGGCACGCCTGAAAGGTTTCGCTCCAATTGGTCTTGTCTTGACAGGGGCAAGACCATACTTCCTCTTTACAACAAGAGCTGCAAAGTCTTGCTCTTCTTGTGATGTGAACTTATTCTCAACACATACTTTCTTGATTTTTCTCTGGAGAGCAAGTTCATTTAAAGCACTACCTTTCTCCAAGGTGAGAGGTTCTTTGGCTCTGAACAGAGGGATCATGGGATATGCATTTCGTTCCTTAGCATGTTTAAGAAGAACAGTCCAGAGTTTTGGATGAGATTCTTCCATGAATTTGATGAAGATCTGCTGTGGGGAGAGATTGTCATCCTGGAGTATTTCCCAGATGTAGTAGTCTCTGATGAATTTCTTCTTAGCAGATCCCCACATGGGTAGAGCTTCATATGGCACAAAATCCTCAACATACCACAACTCCTTTCCTTCCCACTCTAATGAAGGCTCAAATCCTCCTCTGGTCCTCCTCTCCTTGCCTGTAGGCTGATCACCAGCCTGATCTTCTGGTTCTAAAACTTCCTTCCTCTTGGCTGAGGATGTCCCAGCAGTGATCAACTGGACATCCTGCCTCTTCTTCGTTCTAAGCTCCTCCCTTATTTCTCCTTGAATGCTGCCTTCCCTCTGTATCCTATCTTCCCCCTTTTTGCCAGCATCAACCAAAGTGGTCAGCTGCTGCTCCATCCTGTGCATCCAGTCAGACATGCCAAATGGCATTATGTTGTTTCTAGGGGGAGGAGGTTGAGGGACTTCCCGCTGCAACAATGTATCAATCTTGGCATTGATGGATTGGAGGTCAGGAGTGACCTGAGATGCAAGCAACTCTCCAATAGTATCATTCACTATTTGTCTTATCAGCTCAGTCACCGCATGTGAGATCTGCGATGGGGGAGAGTGCTCGCCTGAGCCTTCTGCAAATGATCCACTAGACTGCACTGCAGGCTCCTATCTGCAGCTGGCACTCCAGATGGGGTCTTTTCAGGTGTCCCTGATCTGGAGCCCTCAACCAACTCTGCGTCCAGGCTGGTATACCGGGCAGGCGCCCCAGCCTTGTCTGCAGCCTCTACTTCTGGCTCTTTCTCCGGCTCCTTTTCTTTCTCTTTTTCTTCCTTTCTACTTCCTTCTCTTGTTCTTTCTCCTTTTATTCTTCATCAACATTATCTTTTTCCTTTTTAGCTCCCTGATCTTCTCCTTTATCCTTATCATCATCATCATCCTTTTTCCCATCTTTATCTTCTCCTTCATTCTCATCATCTTTTCCATCATCCTCATCATCTTTTTCTCCTTCATCATCCTCCTGTTCTACCTCTTCCCCTTATTCTTCTTCTTCATCAATTAACTCCTCTGTTTTCTCAACTTCTTCTGTTTGTTTTTCAACTAAAATATTTTCTCCTTCTTTACTCTCTTCCTGCTCCTCTTCTTCGTCATCTATAACAATGACTTCCTCATCTTCTTCTCCATTTACTTCTTCAATCCTTATTTCTTTTTCTTCTTCCTCCTCATCTTCTTTCCCAAATGAACCATCAAAAATACTGTACATTATAGAAATGATGAATTGGTCCATATTGGTTTTGAAATTTGACATGAACCAATTCTCCTGGAGGATCAAAACTATTTCTGATACTTTGCAAAAGTGTATCAGTACATCCTCTGTGGCTTGGGGATATTCCCAACCACTGGTTTCAATATAAGTTTGAAGTTTAGCAAATGAAAGTGATTTGAAAAATTTCCACTCTTCAAAAATATTAACAAAAGAGTGTTTTAAAGCTTGTGGTTTAACAAGCTGTAATTGTTCTATGGACAGGTTGAAAACATTGTTGTCCAGAAGGTTAAAGGTGTAGTTTGCTTCAGGGATTGAGATGATTAAACCTGCTTCTTCCTCCTCTGGAATGTATGCTGGAGTGAGGACAGGGACGATCTGAGTTTCCAGGCTGCCTGGAGCAGGATGGTCTTCCAGGTGGGTCGGCGACCTGGCTGCAGGACTGGCATAATGATCTGGCTGTTAGGAGTATGCCCTCGAATGCCACTCAGAGGTTGTTGAGTGAGGGCATTGTACTTGTAATTATGTAAACCATTTATATAAGGCAAATGAATGTTTCTTTATTTACTGGTAGTTACTGGCATTCCTAACTCCTAAATAAACATATAGAAACTAGTCCGTGTATTTGAGAGCAAAACGTTCCACTCCTTATTGGATAAGGGGGTCGGCACTGGAAAGGTTTATAGCTCAAATACTTAATCGTTCGCAAGTCGATGAAACTTGACTGGGCGTTAAGTTTATGTGAAGACTTGTATGACGTGTTCTTTGACATGGAGAGTGCCTGTCGAACACTAATGGTTAGTGGGAGCACACGTTATAGGTATGCTAATTAGATTAGTATACTCGAACCGACTCACCCTCGATTCGTCACACGGATTTCACTCGGGACGATCAATGATGGAATCGAAAGGTTGTGATAGGTATTCGTGAACCTTCGACTTGAGGATTTAGTAGGGATGTGCTTGTGACGTCAAGATTTTCATTAGAGTAGTTCGACCTCGTAAACCTAAGGCGGGGTCAACCTCGACGTGCATCTTGACGGGTAAGTAGCAGTCCTATCAATACCAAGATAGAATTCTTTCTCCCGTTAGTGAACGGGTTATATGTCCTATGCGGTTATTGGCGGATGAGATCATAAGTCTTTGGTCAAAGCATTGGAGCTAGTGTATTAGATACACGAGCTCGATGATCTCGATTTGCATTAACGCATGCATAGCGTCAAGTACAGATAGGGTTTGACTGACCGTGACCCTATAACTTGATCGGGATATTTGAAAGAAGGGTTTATACGTATACTGGTATTCACGACAGAATGGTTCTTGAATGATCCCAATCATTCGTTCTCGGTCGAGTACAGTGTAGGCCACCAGGCCCGGCTAGGTGGTGCTACTACTCTTTGGTTCCTCCCATTCTTGATCGAGACGGACCTACCGAGTCGCGCATTAGGATTGACGACGGAATGAATTAAGCTAATTCTCTCATTATGAATATTAGATATTGGATATCTAATTTGGGACATTGGATGTCTAAATCGATTTATTGGATAAATTGATTTACGGCCTAATGAATTAAATATTTCACTGGGTGATTAATTTAATTCATGAATATAATTATTTCTTGGAGAAATTAATTATATTATTTTGTATTTGATATGTTTAATTAATTGGATTAATTAAACGACACAAATACATCTAATCGAATCGGAGTTTATCTGTTTGGACTCGCGGGAGTCCGAAACGAACCGAACTTGTCCGATTTCTACATGGGCCGCCCCCCACATTTCCACCCACTTTCATATGGACCCTTGTTCCATTCTTTATGTTTTGATCATTGAGGTGGTGGGGCTTTGATTCTCATAATAATGAGATGTAACATGTGAAGAGTTGAATAAATGAAGAAGAAGACATCTCTCACTAATTCATGACAAGCTTCCAACGTGAGGATTGAGAGAGAGAGATAGACTTTGAATTTAACACTCATTCTTCATCTTCTTCATTAACTTCTTCTTCATTTTTCTTGGAGAAAATTGAGAGAAAATTATTGAGAGATATATTATACACTTAGAGTGTAGTAATAAAAGCTTCATCACTTGATTCTAGCCGTATCCTTAGAGGTTAATCAAGTGTTGTTATTCCGGTCGTCTTTCCGGCGCGTGGCAAGTAGAGACGCGGTGCTTTCGGCGTTGGATCGTTCAAGGGCTTGGAGCGGATTGAACTCGTAGAGATCAAACTAAAGCTTGGGGAATAGCTCAAGAGAAGGTTACCATTTAATCAACGGACTTCGAGGGTTAGTTTCTTACGACTCTTTCTTTTCGTTTATATATTCGTATATACGTAGCTTGATCGATCCTCGTAGGGATTCGGATCGAATTAATTTTCGTTTTACCGCCTACTGGCCTTCGCTTTAGGCACCGAATCCCAACAAAGGGTATCGGAGCGTAGGTCTTGCTATCGTATATACGATATTGGCATTTGGAATGCTTGATTAGATGGTGAATGAATTGGAATCATTTTAGTCATAATCGTGGTATATATTTTTACGTTCGTTGTAGTTATATTTTTCAGAATTTATGTCTAAATATAAATCTTAATTTCTTGGAAATATGATTTATATTGAAGATATGAATGTTTAAAAATATTGATATCGATATCCTATTTCGAAAATCGAGCTCGAATCGTCGCTTGACGATTTTTCTGGACAAAGGGCGTGTCTTTGCCAGGTGACTCGGCCGTGTCCGTGACACGGCCGTGTCGCGATCCCAAAGCATCGCCAGTGCACCCGACCGTGTCGAGACACGGCCGTGCCCGGCCGGAAGCCGCTGAGCGTGATCGCCATGCCGCATGTCTCACGCATGTCACGGTAGTGACTTCGGCCATGGCAGCCAATTTCGCCGGCCGATTTTTTTCGTATTCTTGAAAATTAATCTCCCGCATGTTAAATTGGATTTAATATGATTAAAATGATTTATGGTATTTCATTTTATAAGGGAAATTTGATTAATTAGAATATTTATGGTCGACCGAATTATTTTGAACGTTATCATATTACCGATTGTGTGAATCGATTGGATCGATTCGTATTGTTGATCGATCAATGTATCTCTACGCTTTCCATTTATTTAGTATTTATTGAATGAATGCTTTTGAATGGGGATGTGGTTCGTGGACTTAGTTTTGAATCGCTCGCTTTATTCGATTGGGTTGTAAAGGCCATTTTGAGCCTATTTATTTTACTAGAAAAATTTGTATCTAGGATGAAATTTTCAATGTAAAATTTATATGTAATGACGAAGACCGGAGGCAGATCCATTTCGAGAAGACGAAGATTCAAGACGAAGACTTGTAATTAGATTACGGAGTTTTTGTTTTCTAGGAACGGTCCATGAACCACATGTTGGTAGCAACTAGGTTGTGAATGGTTGTTTCATATTGTATGAATGCCACAAACGCGCTTAAACGATTAATGTGCAAAGTGTAACGTTAATCGCGATAATTCTCCCACAACAAATAATTAAGTTTATAAGGTTTCAAGGTTTTCCTTCCTCCATCGAAGTTTTCGAAATTGAAATCCAAACCGGATGTGCTATGCTTCCGAGTTATCGGGGTAGTCGTCGGGAGGACGGATAAATTACGGAGCGCATCGATGCCTTCGGTTGGAGCAAATTTTATCCCTAGAAACCTGATAGGTTGCCGGATAAGATTCAATTGTGAAACTGATTCGTCGATGGTATAAACTTAACTTGTTCACGAACCATAGAAACCGTATAGGTTGAGGGGAATGATCAAGCGGAAAAAGAAGATCGAATCATCCATTAGATGGGTTGGTGTTGGACACCACTTTATGAAAATTAATAGACTAGAAACTCATTCGGTTGCCCTCTATTAAGATTTATAAAGAACTCGATCACCACTATGAAGTAGAGCGACGATACTTAGGTTTTCACATGGGAGTGTGTTATTCCGATAAAAATAGTGGGAGCCGGGTAACAAGAATAGAAAAGACCTTAATTCTATACTCGAACATAATATAACAAGTCACTAATTAACTGCTATACTTAATGCAGACATAACTCAATATGACAATGAATCCACTCGCAATTCTACTCAAAAGAACACCTTAATGGGACCTAACTTTGTGGATTGGCTCCGCAATCCGATGATTGTCCTCGGTATAGAGGCACCGGGATACGCCTTGGAGACGGACATTCCGGCGCCTCTGTGCGGACCCGAGCCAATCAGAAGAGATTGAAAACCACGAAAAGTGGGTTAAGGATGACGTGAAAGTCCGTGCTTATATGATGGCTTCCATGTCTAATGAGCTTCAGAGAGCTCATGAGAAAATGACTTCGCTAGGCATTCTATCTCACTTAACCGAACTTTATTGTGAGCACGAGAATCGCTAGATATGAGATATCCAAGCAAGCTGCTCGGTGCAAGGATGAAGGAAGGTGAGAAGGTTGGGGAACACGCCCTTAAAATGATATCCATGATCGAGAGATTGGAGGCTCTTGATTTTAAAATGGATACTTCTCTCAACAGACCTTATCCTACAGCCTCTCTCGATTCCTTCTCACGCTTTGTTATGAACTTTAATCGCAATGAGATTGCATGTAACTTAGCCGGGCTAATGAACAAGCGGTGACCGCCGGTCTCGGATGAAGACCCGCGGATGAAGGAGTCTCGCACTTGTGATTTCTTCGGACTTCTAAGTCTAAGAATAAGAAGAAAAACACCAAGAAGCGGACTGACCGCAAGCTAAGGACCTTAAGGGAAAGGGCAAGGCCCCGATGGTTCCAAGAACAAGAAGAAGAAGGATGCTTGTCTCAAGTGCGGTGAGCCGGGCCACCGGGCTAGAGACTGTCCGATTCTTCATGGCACTTCTGCACGTAACTTTTAGTTTTGGAAACAAATTGTTCGCTCCGTATTTTCTACTTCCCGGATACCGGATTCTCGTGCTAGTTCTCATATTTGTACCGTGAATCAAGATCTGGAACAAAGTAGGAAGCTTGGAGCTGTAGAAGTCATGATCACAGTCGGTAGCGGGCATAGTGTCGAGGCAACCGACATAGGATCACTTCTTTTGGGTTTAGAATCCGGCTTTGTTTTGACTTTAGAAGATGTACTTGTTTTGCCCAAGGGGCACAAAAACATTGTATCCATTCCGGTCATGGACCGAAAAGGCTTTTCATTTTTCATTGGTGATGGTTCCTGCAAAATTTATTTTAGAAATAAACTAGTGGGTACTGCTACATTGTTGAATGGATTGTATCATCTAAATCTCAGCAACAAAGTAGTTGTGAATACTATGACTAGAAAACGTGGTAGGGATGAAACCAATCAAGTTTTGAAATAGCATCTAAGACTTGGTCATGTTGGTCAGACCAAGGTTTACAAGATGGAAAAAGATGGACTTATGGGTCCATTGGGATCGGATCCCTTTCCTACTTGTGAATCTTGCCTTAAAGGCAAAATGACTAAGTCCCCCTTCACAGGGACATTTCAAAGAGCCGATAAATCGGGATTAATCCATACCGATGTATGTGGTGCTTTGAAGCGAGACGTGACGGATATCAATATTTCATTACGTTTACAGATGATCATACTAGGTATGGTTATGTATAGTTAATGAAACATAAATCCGAGGCCTTTGAGAAATTCCAGGAATTCAAGGCCCTAGTCGAGAAACAAATTGGTAATCATATCAAAGCACTTCGGTCGGACCGAGGTGGCGAGTATATGAGCACGGAGTTTGACGAGTTCCTTAAGGAACATGGAATAGTTTCACAACTAACACCTCCAGGTACTCCTCAGTTAAATGGTGTGTCAGAAAGAAGGAACCGGACCCTGTTGAACATGGTCCGTTCCATGCTGGGCTATACTGACTTGCCGATTTACCTGTGGGGGTATGCACTCCTGACTTCCGCGTATATCTTGAACAGATGTCCTTCCAAATCCGTTCCTAAAACTCCACATGAGATGTGGGAAGGAAGGAAACCAAGTCTTAATCATATTAGGATTTGGGGATGTCCCGCTTATGTCAAGAAGACTAAGGTGGAAAAGTTGGAAGCTAGGTCTGCGAAGGGACGTTTCATTGGATTCCCGTCTGGGACGATGGGATATCTATTCTACATGCCCGAAGATCGAAGGATCATTGTTGCTTTACAAGCACACTTCCTGGAAGATGAGTTCATTCAGGAAGGCGGAGCAGGTAGAAGTATTTCTTTAGAAGAATACAATGAAACTCCTCGAGAGACACTGTGCAAGAAACTGGAACCGAACTTTCAAACACAAGTACAACCACCTCGTAGGTCTAGTAGGGTGTCTCATTTACCCGAGAGGTATGGGCTTGTGCACTTGGAGGAGCCGGGTCTCCATGAGGTTCCAAGTGATAGCCAAGAGACCGACCCGACGACCTATGACCAAGCGATGGTGGATGTAGACTCGCGAAATAGCGTGAAGCTATGGAAGCCGAGATAGACTCGATGCATGTCGGTCAGTCTGGACTCTAGTAGACCGCCCCAAGGGCATAGTGCCTATTGGGAACAAGTGGATCTACAAGAGAAAGACGATGGTGATGGCAATGTTGACGCCTATAAGGCCGCTTGTGGCAAAGGGTTATACCTAAGGAAGGGATCAATTACCACGATACCTTCTCGCCCGTAGCCATGATCAAGTCTATTCGCATGATGCTTGCTATAGCCGCTACCACGATTATGAGATATGGCAAATGGACGTAAAGACGGCTTTCCTTAATGGATTCCTCGAGGAGGAAATCTATATGGAGCACCTAAAGGCTTTGTGTCCGAAGTCGATATTCGTAAAGTGTGCAAGCTTCAGCGTTCCATTTATGGTGAAGCAAGCGTCGCAGTAGTTGGAACCTTCGTTTTGACGAGGCGGTCAAAGAGTTTGACTTCGTGCAAAATGAAGAGGAACCTTGTGTATATAAGAAAGTTAGTGGGAGCAAGATCGCATTCTTAGTACTATATGTAGATGACATTCTACTAATAGGAAATGATGTGGGAATGCTCAGTTCTGTGAAAGCTTGGCTTTCGAGTAATTTCTCCATGAAAGACTTGGGAGAAGCAACCTATATTCTTGGTATTCGACTCTACCAGGATAGAGCGAAGAGAACAATAGGCCTTTCCCAAGCCCTCTATATAGATAAGATCTTAAAGCGATTTAAGATGGATGATTCTAAAAGAGGGTTCCTACCGATGCAACATGGAATAAAACTCACCTTGAAGATGTGTTCTCAAAGTGAGGAACAACGCAAGGAAATGAGTAATATACCATATGCTTCGGTCGTGGGTAGCCTCATGTATGCTATGTTGTGTACAAGACCTGACATCGCGCATGCTGTAAGCGTGGTGAGTAGGTTTCAGGAAAACCGAGGTAGGGAACATTGGACTGCTGTAAAGAACGTTCTCAAGTACTTGAGAAGAATGAGAGATATGGTTCTTATGTATGGCGGTGGAGATTTGGATGTGGTGGGATTCACTGATTCGGACTTCCAAGGACTGAAGGACGACTCGATGTCCACTTCTGGCTACATATTTACTCTTAGTGGAGGAGCAGTATCTTGGCGTAGTGCCAAGCAAAGCGCAGATCTTGATTCCACTGTCGGTGAGTATCAAGCGACCTCGGAGGCTTCAAGGAAGGGTTACGGATTAAGAAGTTTCTAGGAGAACTTCAAATGATACCATGTCCGAGTCGCTGTCTACTGCATCGCGACAACGACGGAGCAGAGCACGTGCCAAGGAGCCGAGGTTTCACAACAGCACCAAACATATTGAGAGGAAGTATCATCTCGTAAGAGAATTTGTTCGCAAGGGATACATTGTGCTGCATAGAGTAGACTCGGCCGACAACGTCGCCGATCCACTGACCAAGCCACTATCTCAGACTAGCTTGGAGCGTCATCTGGAGAACATGGGTATTAGATACCATAGTGTGTGGCATTGAGTGCAAGTGGGAGATTGTTAGGAGTATGCCCTCGAATGCCACTCAGAGGTTGTTGAGTGAGGACATTGTACTTATAATTATGTAAACCATTTATATAAGGCAAATGAATGTTTCTTTATTTACTGGTAGTTACTGGCATTCCTAACTCCTAAATAAACATATAGAAACTAGTCCGTGTATTTGAGAGCAAAACGTTCCACTCCTTATTGGATAAGGGGGTCGGCACTGGAAAGGTTTATAGCTCAAATACTTAATCGTTCGCAAGTCGATGAAACTTGGTAGGCGTTAAGTTTATGTGAAGACTTGTATGACGTGTTCTTTGACATGGAGAGTGCCCGCGAACACTAATAGTTAGTGGGAGCACACGTTATAGGTATGCTAATTAGATTAGTATACTCGAACCGACTCACCTCGATTCGTCACACGGATTTCACTCCGGACAATCAATGACGGAATCGAAAGGTTGTGATAGGTATTCGTGAACCTTCGACTTGAGGATTTAGTAGGGATGTGCTTGTGACGTCAAGATTTTCATTAGAGTAGTTCGACCACGTAAACCTAAGGCGGGGTCAACCTCGACGTGCATCTTGACGGGTAAGTAGCAGTCCTACCAATACCAAGATAGAATTCTTTCTCCTGTTAGTGAACGGGTTATATGTCCTATGACGTTATTGGCAGATGAGATCATAAGTCTTTGGCCAAAGCATTGGAGCTAGATGTATTAGATACACGAGAGCTCGATGATCTCGATTTGCATTAACGCATGCATAGCGTCAAGTACAGATAGGGTTTGACTGACCGTGACCCTATAACTTGATCGGGATATTTGAAAGAAGGGTTTATACGTATACTGGTATTCACGACAGAATGGTTCTTGAATGATCCCAATCATTCGTTCTCAGTCGGGGTACAGTGTAGGCCACCAGACTGGCTAGGTGGTGCTACTACTCTTTGGTTCCTCCCATTGCTGACTGAGACGGACCTACCGAGTCGCGCATTAGGATTGACGACGGATTGAATTAAGCTAATTCTCTCATTATGAATATTAGATATTGGATATCTAATTTGGGACATTGGATTTCTAAATCGATTTATTGGATAAATTGATTTACGGCCTAATGAATTAAATATTTCACTGGGTGATTAGTTTAATTCATGAATATAATTATTTCTTGGAGAAATTAATTATATTATTTTGTATTTGATATGTTTAATTAATTGGATTAATTAAACGACACAAATACATCGGAACTGAATCGGAGTTTATCTGTTTGGACTCGCGGGAGTCCGAAACGAACCGAACTTGTCCGATTTCTACATGGGCCGCCCCCCACATTTCCACCCACTTTCATATGGACCCTTGTTCCATTCTTTATGTTTTGATCATTGAGGTGGTGGGGCTTTGATTCTCATAATAATGAGATGTAACATGTGAAGAGTTGAATAAATGAAGAAGAAGACATCTCTCACTAATTCATGACAAGCTTCCAACGTGAGGATTGAGAGAGAGAGATAGACTTTGAGTTTAACACTCATTCTTCATCTTCTTCATTAACTTCTTCTTCATTTTTCATGGAGAAAATTGAGAGAAAATTATTGAGAGATATATTATACACTTAGAGTGTAGTAATAAAAGCTTCATCACTTGATTCTAGCCGTAACCTTAGAGGTTAATCAAGTGTTGTTATTCCGGTCGTCTTTCCGGCGCGTGGCAAGTAGAGACGCGGTGCTTTCGGCGTTGGATCGTTCAAGGGCTTGGAGCGGATTGAACTCGTAGAGATCAAACTAAAGCTTGGGGAATAGCTCAAGAGAAGGTTACCATTTAATCAACGGACTTCGAGGGTTAGTTTCTTACGACTCTTGCTTTTCGTTTATATATTCGTATATATGTAGCTTGATCGATCCTCGTAGGGATTCAGATCGAATTAATTTTCGTTTTACCGCTTCCGCTGGGCCTTCGTTTTAGGCACCGAATCCCAACACTGGCTACTCCTCCTGGCTGAACTGCAGTCGCCTGGGCCTCTTGGGAGAGGGTTCTGGAGATGACTGCATGATGGATGGCTCTCCAGGGGCTGGTCCCCTTCTTTTGAACCGGACGGCAATCGGTGTGTTGTCTGACTCGGAGTCTGACTCGGCTGCAGTTGGGTTGATGTCTGCAGGTCGGTCCGACTCGTCTGATGAAAGACATTTGTAGGGCGGTGAATCAGACAAATCTTTGAGCATCCGAGCTGCTCTCCTGTTGCCTCCTAGTTTCCTTAGCGTCTCTTGGTCCAGATGACCAAGTCTCTTGTTGATGTGAAAGGGGTCAGTACTTCCCTTCGCCACACCCATCTTTTCAAGGATCCAACTCAGCTGCGTTCCAAACGCCAGCTTGGATCTGAATATCTTCTCATCAGCAAGCCATTCGGCTTTGTTGACTTCTCGAACAAATTGTCTGAAGATGTAATCAGCCCAATCAATCTGCTCATCTTGAATAAGTGCTCACAGCACTGTGAATTTAGCCGACGACAGTTGGTCGTAACTGCCGGCCATACCCATAATAATCTTGTTGGTAATATCCAACATATACCGATACTCCTTTTTAATCTCGCTCCTTTTTGCAGTGAGTTTCAGCTTCGTCGGCTGGTCAATCGCCTTAATCTTTAGCCAAACGTCGGTTGTTGTCTGTTTGAGAGCCTCGACGGCTATGCCGCGGTGCTTCATACCAAAGATTTTACGAATCGACTGCGGCGAGATGTTGACTTGATTTCCGCCGACTGTGCTTCTGATTCTTTTTTTGGTCACACGAGCTTCTCGGTAGAAAGCGATGACGTCCTCCTTGTATAGATGCTTGGGACTGATATCCAGAAATGGATAGATCCCATTCTTCATCATCGAATGGATAAGGAAGAGTACATCGTTGTTATCCAGATTTGCTTCCAAAAGACCTTCGAAATCAACGACCAGAGAAAAGATAATCTGGTCTTTGACCGCCTTCATGTTAACGCCTTCGAAATAAGATTCCATTTCTGCAAATAAGAGATTTTCAGTGTATTTGGAGTTCAAAAGATTTTTGCTCTGTAAATATAGGGTTTGAAAGATTGGTAAGCGTAATGGTAAAGTGAAGGGTTTTCCATCCTTTTAAAGAAGATGAAAAGACGTTGGATTAAATTATTATTTCTTTTGAATCGGTGGTTCGCCTTTTGATATTCTATTTAAATTTCAAATTCGAATCGGTGGTCCAGGTTTTGATTTTAAAATTGGACGGTTAGATTTAACTGGTCACCGTGGAGGTCGAATTATCAAGTGATCGCCACGTGTATTTAAATGCCACTTGCAACCAAAAATTAATATAATATTATTATACATATAGCAGACAATAATAAAATATTCAGAAGTCGGTTGAGTTTAGAAAACTTAGCCGGGTTTGATGTTGGATTGTTGACCGCCCGCATCAGTGAGTTGACTCCTTGGATTTCGCCCGAGATTCTCGATCACCAGTTCCTTTGTCCGTCCTTCGTCCTTTTGTCTGCATCAGCTAGGATCTGATTCCTCTAATCAGCTGGGTCCGTCCTTCCTCTGATATGCTTCAGCTTGCTTTTTCTTCAGTACTAGATTCCCAATCTAGTAGACCAAGTTCTCTGCTCAGCTCCAAAAACCTTTCTTCTGGTAAAGGTTTGGTAAAGATGTCAGCTATCTGGTAGTCTGTGCTGACTCTTTCAACTCTAACTCTCTTGTTAAGCATGTGGTCTCTGATGAAGTGGTGCTTAACATCAATGTGCTTGGTCCTCGAATGCAAAACCGGATTGTTGGTTATTGCAGTAGCACTATTGTTGTCACACCAGATAGGGACTTCATTGGCAATGATATTATAATCCCTCAGCTGTTGTCTGATCCATAAGATCTGGGCACAACAGCTACCTGCAGCTAGGTATTCTGACTCTGTGGTGGAGATAGAGTTAGAAACCTGCTTCTTGCTAAACCAGGATATCAGTCTGGTTCCTAGGAATTGGCACGTTCTACTAGTGCTTTTCCTATTAATTTTGCATCCTACGAAATCTGCATTTGAATATCCTGACAGCTCGAAGTTATCATTCTTAGGATACCATAGTCCATCGTTGACTGTAGACTTAAGGTATTTGATTATCCTCTTTGCTGCATCTAGGTGAGACTGCTTAGGCTTAGACTGGAATCGCGCACAAACTCCTACGGTATAGGATATGTCAGTCCTGCTTGCAGTGAGGTATAGCAATGATCCAATGAGTCCTCTCTAGTGGGTTGAGTCCACTGATATGCCTCCCTCATCTGCATCTAAGTGAGTACTTGTGCTCATAGGAATTCTTGCTGGTTTGGATGATTCCATTTGAAATCTCTTGATTAGATCTTTGGTATACTTAGCTTGGTTGATGAAAATCCCATTTTCCATCTGCTTAACTTGTAATCCGAGAAAAAAGTTAAGCTTTCCCATCATACTCATCTCAAATTCTCCTTGCTTGAGGTTAGAGAATTTCTCACATAGCTCTGGATTGGTTGAGCCGAATATGATGTCATCCACATATATCTGAACTATCAATATGTGGCCTTCGTGCTCCACTCTGAATAGGGTCTTGTCCACCTTTCCTTTGCAAAAACCATTCTTCTCAAGAAACACAGACAGTGTTTCATACCATGCTCTTGGTGCTTGCTTAAGTCCATAGAGCGCCTTCAACAGCTTGTAGACTTTGTCTCCTTTGACAAAACCTGGGGATTGCTCTACATAGACTTCTTCTTCTAGGATGCCATTTAGAAATGCACTCTTTACATCCATCTGATAGACTTCAAAATCTTTGAATGCAGCATATGCGAGGAATAGTCTGATGGCCTCTAATCTTGCAACAGGTGCATAGGTTTCATCAAAATCTATTCCTTCACACTGTGCATAACCTTTTGCAACAACTCTGGCTTTATTCCTAACAACAGCTCCATCTTCATCACTCTTGTTTTTGTACACCCATTTGGTGCCAATAACCTTCTTGTGATCTGGTCTGTCTGTTAGTTCCCAAACTTTGTTCCTTTCCATCTGCTCCAGTTCCTCTTGCATGGCATTTATCCAAGAATAATCTTCTAAAGCTTGTTCTGTTGTCTTGGGTTCTATCTGTGACATGAAGCATGAGAACATAGCCATTCCTGCGGGTAGAGTTGACTGTCTTGTCTTAACTCCATCAGTCAGCTTCCCGATGATTTGTTGGATTGGGTGGTCTTTGAGCCACTTGGGGATATCGTCTTCTTCTGGGTCTGTTCCCCCTATTGAATTGCTCTGGTGGATTTCTGCATCAGCTGGATTCTGGTATCCTTGGTCTGCAGCTGGATCAGCTACTGTCTTGTCATCTGCAGGTTGGGTCTAATCTGCAGATGAGTCTTTATCAGCTACAGCTGGGTCTTCATCAGCGGAAACTGGATCAGATAGGTTTGGTGATTCTGTCTGATCTGCAGTTGGGTCTTCAGCAGCTACAGTTGGATCTTCAGGCTGGTCTGCAGGTGAGTCCACCATTCCAGTGTCATGTACAATGACTTCTTCAAGGGTTGCTGATTTGAGCTTGTTCTCAATTAGCTCAACTTGCTTCCTGTACTCAACAGTAGATTCATCAAATACAACATGGGGTGTTTCCTCCACAACTAAGGTTCTTTTATTAAAAACTCTATATGCCTTGCTTCTTTGTGAGTATCCCATGAAGAGACCATCATCAGTTTTAGCATCAAAGGCATTTAGTTGTGTTTTACCGTTGTTGTGGATGAAACACTTGCAACTAAAAACGTGAAAGTAAGCAACAGTAGGAGTTCTATTATTCCAAACCTCATAGGGAGTTTTGCCATGTCTCCCTACTATCATACTCCTGTTCTGAGTATGGTAAAGCGTGTTGACTTCACCCTGAATCTCTTGGCGAGTCCACTGCAATCATGGACCTTCCGCTTCCTTCGTGGTTCTCGTTTCTTCTTCAAGAACGCCATTCTCGCCGGGGGTCCTGACTGCAGAGAGCTCATGCTGGATCCCATTCTGATCGCTGTAATCAGTGATCGTCTTGTTGAGAAACTCTCCTCCTCTATCTGATCTGATTTTGATGATGGATAGGGATTTCTCATTCTGGATCCTTCTCAGCAGCTCAGGTAGCTTGGTCAAGGATTCACTCTTCTTATACAGGAAGATAATCCAAGTGTACCTTGAATAATCATCTACTACCACAAGTGCATGCTTTCGGCCGCTTAGAGTCCTTGGCTTGATAGGACAAAATAGATCCATATGGAGTAGATCTAAGATCCTTGTTGTGTGGGTTGTAGGTTGGACTGGCTTGAATGATGCTCTCGTCTACTTTCCTTTCTGACACGCATCACATATGGCTTCCTTCTTGAATGCTTCATCTGGAAGTCCTCTGACCAGCTTCTGAGAACTAATCTTGTTGATGGCTTTGAAGTTCAGGTGACATAATCATTTGTGCCACAGCTATCCATTCTCAGCTACTGTCTTAGATAGAAAACAGGAGTTAGGTGTTCCTGTGTTCCAATCTATCATGTAGACATCTCTCCTTCTGTATCCTTGTAGCTTCACCTCACTAGATAGGATATCTATCACCATGCATTTCCATATGGTGAAGACTACTAGATTCTTCTCATCGCAAAACTGGCTTATGATCAGGAGATTATACTTGAGCCCTTTGACATAGTGAACTTTGGATATCACAATATTTCCTCGGTGCAGCTCTCCAAATCCCTTTGTTTGTCCTCCAGAGCTATCTCCAAAGGTTACATCTGGATCATTTTCTTTGGTGTATTTAGATAACATCTTCTTGTTCCCGGTCATGTGCCTTGAGCATCCAGAATCTACAAACCATTCTTCACCTCCAAAGTTTGAGTTTGTGGAGATGTGGTTGTAGTCCTTCCACCTTTTATGCAATCAGACAAGCAGAGATTTAGGTACCCAAATATGTGTGGGTCCTCTAGGGTTAGCTGGTTTCCTGGAGAATTGATTTCTCCTTGGATTGTGAAAATTGTTATTATTATTACCCTTGTAAGGTGTGTAAGATCTAGGTCTGTATCTTCTGTTGGGATTGTATACCGGATATTCCTCAAAATATTGATAGTGTGGGCCATTTCTAAACCTTGGCTGAGACCATTTGCTAAATCTTTGAGGTCTCCACACTTGTTCATTTTGGAAATCCATATGCCCCTCCCATTTTGAAATCTGTTTTTAGGGAGTTGTTGATAATAGTGGGCATGTTGTCTGGGCTGCTGCTTCTGCCTGGGCCATTGCCTAGTCACTTGTGTAGGTGGCTGCCTTATGTACCCTGGCTGCAGCCTAGACTTGTGACTTGGCTGTTGCCTATTTTTAAATATCGGTTTGTATGTAGGCTCAGCAATCGAGACAATTGTTTCTCCCTTGATAAAAGTGGTTTTAGAACTAGAGGGAGTGTGAGGATCATATCCAAGGCCTGATCTGGAATATAATGGCCTTTTATTAGTACACAATTTGTCCAAAGTTGAAGACGCCTTCAGGGAGGTTATTTCTTGCGCCTGAGTCTTATTTGCCTGAGTCAACTTAGTAAATTCGGCTTTGACATGAGCAAGTGCAGCTGATTTTTCTTTAAGTAAAATAGTTAGTCGATTTATCTCAGTTGTATTGTCATCAGCCTGATTTTGCAAGTTAGCTGCAGTTATCTCAATTGTATTCAGTTCTAGGCTGAGTTTTTCAAAATCATTTTTCACTTTATTCTCATCTTGCAATTTGAGTCTTCTCATTGATACGATAGGTGTCTGATTTTAGTGTTTCAAAATCTTTAAATAGCTGATTTACAGATTCGTGCAGATCCATATCTTGTGACATGGCTGAACTATTATTTGAACAAGAGGGTTTTGATGTTACCTCTTCATCAGCTAAGTTGGCCATCAGGCAGTCATACTCTTTATCATCATCAAAAAATAATCCGCTGCTTGATTCTACATGCTCTTGATCTTCTCCGATGAGGGCCTTCCTTCTGTTTTCTTTTCTGCCCACCTCCTTCTTGCTCTCGTCCTTCTTAAGATCAGGACAGTCGATTTGGATGTGTCCTGTCTTGTGACAATTGTAGCACTCCACCTTCCAGCTTCCGGCTTTCTGGTTCCTTCTGGGATTCTCCTTATAATTTTTCTTGTATTTGGAGTAGTTTTTTCGGAAGTTACTGAACCTTTGCATTATGAACGCCATTTTTTCCTCAAAATCTAATGGATTTGAAGGCTTTACATCAGATAAGCTCTTGGCGGGGGACTCGGCTGCAAAGGCTATTCCCTTCTCTAGTTGAGGATGAACTTGGAAGCTCGAACTCATAAGGCTTCAGATCAGAGAACAGCTCTTGGATCTTTATCTTATTGAGGTCCTTGGATTCTCTCATGGCCACAACCTTCATACTCCATTCAGGATTGAGAGATCTTAGAACCTTCAGTGCCATCTCCCTGTTGCCATAAGATTTGCCGAGGGAGTTGATCTCATTGATAATCTCAGTGAACCTTGTGTCCACTTAGTCTATGGATTCGCCATTCTTCATTTTGAAGTTGTCAAATTTTTGAATAGCAATCGACAACTTGTTTTCCTTGATCAGCTCCGTTCCTTCACACATTAGGGCTAATGTGTCCCATATTTCTTTGGCATTCTTGCAATTCTTGATCTTGACCATGTTGGATTTGTCAAGAGTTTGATATAGAACATCTATGGCCCGGTTATCAAGATTGGCCAGCTTTCTTTCTTTGGGAGTCAACTCTGTCCTCTTCTTAGGGATCTTCTCTGGCTTCCCTGCTGCGATCTCCTCTGCAGTGTTGTCCTTCTCGAAGATGAATGGACCGTCCTCTATGATGCACCACATGTCATCATGGATTGAAGATAAGTGTGCCTGCATCCTTATATTCCAAAGATCATACTCGTCAACTGAAAACACATGTAGTCTAGAATGCATGTGTTTTATTATAAAATGAGAGTAAAGATATATCTCAAATATAGATCTGGTTCGTGAAATAAATGAACCAACCTCTCTAATACCACTTGTAGGTCACAAGTCGTCCAGGAATAAGTCTAGAAGGGGGGTGAATAGACTTATTGAAACTCTTAAACTCTTTTTCTCAAAGAGTAAGTTTCTCCAGCTGATAGATAAACAAATGACTTGGAGTCTTTTGTTCTTAATACGTGCGGAAGTCAGCTGATGACAAATACAAAACAACTAATGAAACACTTAACAATGAATGCAGCAGTTAAAGTATGATGCTATAAAACAGTAAAGTACGCAGGCAATTATAGTGGTCTCAGAGGTGGGGTAATCCTCTACTAATCCACTTTTCTCCAAACCAGTTGGAGATGAATTCACTATAATTTTCAACCAGTGATAAATATTACAGTGATTCAACCAAATTACAACAGCTTCCAACCAGTGGAAATCCTTGTCGTTGTAACACACTTGACTGCTTGCACCTCTTGATCCTCGATCCTTGGATGCCTTTACAGTCTCGAACTTCAACCAATGAAGTAACCCGAACTCAGGATTTAAGACACGAGTTTTTGTCTTCTCCAACTAAGAGCTTATTCAAGTATGAACTTTTTAGAACTGCTATTTTCACGATGCTGTATTTCGTTTCAGATTGCTTGAATGCTTTGATCGTTTGTTCGCACCGTTTGTAATTGTTGTGTATGCTCAGCTTCAAATCTTCGGATATATATAGGTCACGATCTCTGAGCTTTTCCTTCATAGCCGTTGCAATTCTTTTTCAACAAATCGGTCCGTTGGAGAGGTAGACTTCTTTGTTTTTCTTTCTGAATGTTGCAAGGCTGGATTCCCATAATTTAATCCATCTTTCGACCGTTGTGAAGACTTTGCATGTGAGGCACCGAATATTTTGGATGAATTATTTAATTCATATCCTTTGAGGGAATCTCTCCAATTTGTCTCTTCACGATGCATGTGACTTTCCGTAATACTTGACTTTTCAACGCATGCTGACGTGGACTTGGAGTACTTGGCTGATCTCGAGTAGGCTGATGTAAGTTAACTTATCTGCAGTTCTGGACCTCTCTGATGTTCCCTAATTGGGACTCGCCTGATCAGATGACCTGTCTGAGGCTACTTGACTGCAGTCTGGTCAAACATCTCTGATAATTTTTGTTGACCAGATCTCCTCTGACTTAACTCGGCTGTACCTCTCTGATGAACTTAGCTGTTCTTTTGTACTTAGCCGATTTTTAGCCTAACTTATTTTTGGCCTATAGAAGATACTCATTTGGTTCTTCTTTACATTTTGCCAAGTTTTTCACTTAACATAATTTGGCCTATGGAAGACACTCATTTGGTTCTTCCTTACATTTTGCCAAGTAATAAACATTTGAATTTATATTAATGACATCATCAAAATCCAACAAGTATTCCAAATATTGTGATCATGTGGTCAGGATGCAACAAGTGATTGATCTAACCGTGAACGCCTAAGAATACCTACGGTGACACGTGGCATGCGATCATGTGGTCAGGAGACAACAAGTGATTGATCCAACCGTCAGATGACGTGGCATGTGTTCACGGTGTTATGTATATGATTGTGGATGTGTTTTTCCAGGTCGAGTACCTTGGATGTGTTACCGAGATTTCGTATCTTGGGTGGTTATGTTTTGTTGACTTTATGTCCGTCGAGGACACGTGACGTGGGCTTTGAACCTTGTGAATTGTTGTTGCTTTTTATTTGAGAAAGCAAATCTTTGGGCTGTGACCCCTGTTAGTTTTGGAAAGAGAAGGATTCGATAGTCCTAAATTGTTTTACGTTAAAACTCCCGAGGGCATTTTAACCATTTTACAAACTGTTCTCGTGATTTGTGATCTTTCGAATTTGGAAAGTTTTACTCAAACTCTTGCCTCGGGAAGTATTTTTCGTTATGTTTGAATCTTTGAGGATTCCTGATTATTATTATTATTGGAATATGATTTGTGTGACTCATATTTGCACTTTGTACTTGCACTAGCAAAATAGTGGAATTTTGCTAACCCCCCGAGTAATTGGGGGGTGGATGTCTGTATTGCATTCAGGTACGTGCAGGGCATCAGGGAGCATAAAACGGGGTTGGTACGAAGGATAATGAATGATGATCAATACTAATCACATGAGGACCCATACGGTGTCGTATTGGTTTAGTTGTACTTTATTTCCGCTGCAGTATTTTCCTCGTTGTACGGGAGTGTGTTGTATTTTGACCCCTGTGTTGGCATGTACTGAGATTGAGTTGTATGTATTAATTGAAAGACCAAATCGGTCTACTGAGTCATTTTAGCCTTAAAAGCGTTGTTGAGATGTTTGATTTTAGATACCAGCCTGGTAGATCCTTGAGGAAAGAGTCTACGACGTGTAATATCCCTGAGTGGGTTGGGGGTGTTAAATAAATGGTATCAGAGCTTAGGTTGTGGAAACCTAGACTGTTGGGTCAAGTTGTGTCTGTTGAGTCTTGTCTCATCAGATTTTGTCTGACTGAATCGTATCGCGACGCGTCGTCTGAGTTTGTTGGTGGTGATTAGTATCGCGGGGCGATCATCATCTTCATGCGACCTGTGGATGCAAGTCTCCTTTCTTTGTGTTGTGCCTCGTGTGACACAAGCTACTTGTATGATTATTTGTTAAGTGGTGGAATCTTTATGTAGATTTTTGGTTTCGTGATATGTGTTTATTTGACTCCCATATTTTGTTTATATGAGGAGTGGTGTCGCTGCTAATGATTTCAAAATGATTTGATCGATTTGCAAGTGTTCTCATGAAACCTTTGCGCTTAATATGGAATAGAAATGTATATGTGTTTGATTTGCTCACTCTGGGAGGGTCCGACGAGGCCTCGGGGGAATCCGTGACTTCACTCCGGATTCATGAGTTTGTTCGCTAGCCAGTTTGGGAGGGTCTTTAGAGGCCTCAAATGGGACCAGTGGCTTCGCCCCGGTCCTAGGCGATGCCTGTGCATGATTTGATTTATGATTATGGCCAATTCGGGGGGGTCCTTAAAGGCCTCGAATGGGATCAGTGGTTTCGCCCCTATCCTAGGCGGTTTTCAACTGTGGTTATTTGACTGTTTGTTTTCTGGAAAAGACATGCCTTGTTTTGATTTCGAAATGATTTGATGCATGTACTATGAAATGTGTAAGCGAATGTTGATACACGTGAGTTTTTAGGCATTCGGGCCTAATGGATTTTTTTAAACCTTGAGTATCTTATAGAATAAATTTCGAGACGTACTTTTAAAATGGATTATTTTCTCGCGGTATTTTCAAGGCGCCTACTAGCGCAACTATATGTTTCGAAATTCTCCTACCTTGAAAACCAAAATATATTGAGATATTATCAGTAATTTAGAAATGCATTTGCTTAGACCCGAAGGTCGAATATTTCCGAAAGTTTTTAACCAAAAGAAAGATGTCTTCATTTTTACCAAACACAAAACAATTTCTCAAAGTCTTGATAACGATGTTTGTATTACTTTTTCGAAATATAATACTCAAGATCAACTGGTGTTCCCAAAATTGTTTTCAAAAAGGTGGTTTTCATTTTTAAAACCTATCATTCCTGTTTGCGGTCCGGGAATATATGTATGATGTTAGCATTATCGTTAGGGTGTTAGCCCCCGAGTTGTGATTGAATTGGTGGTGTGAGCGTTGAGTCGTTCACATGTATTTGTTGTGTTAGCCCTCTATGAGGGGTGTGATGTTGGTACTTAATGTTGTTGTTTCATTGTGATTTACGTGTTATCGCACCTGTGCAAGCTGTTAGAGCTTGGGTTTGTATGATTGTGTACATATGTGATTGTTTCATGATGTTTTGTAATTGTGTGCTGGTTATCGTTCGGGCCGTTGAAATCGCCGAATGTATGCCGTCGTTGCTGTGATTTTGTGTATGTGGGTTGCCTTACGTTGATATGTTGTGCTGAGTTGGCATCTCTGCTATGTTGTTTTGCGATGTTATGTTCTATTGTACCTAGCAGTTGTATATTCGATATGCCGAGGTGCTTCAACTATAATGTGTCGGGGCATGTACGTACAAATTATCCTTCTCGCTAGTAACGTGTTTCGAGTGTGGACTAGAGGGACACATAATCCAGTCTTGCGAGTTGGTTACCGAGTCTTTCGGGGCACGGACTTCAGCACAGATATCAGGATCGGCTCTGAGAGGCTCTTGAAAGATGTTTCTATCGGTTGCTTGTTGTGTTGTTACCTTGCTTCCGTTGTTGTTAGTCTCGGGGACGACACTTCTTTTAAAAGAGGTTGAATGTAATACCCGTATTATTTTGACATCTGCTTTTTTGTTCTTTCTCAATTCTATCGACTTGCTCGTGTTTGTTGATACTTTCTGAACTTGTTTTGTATTTCGGTTTTTATCGTTCAAACGAGTCGTGATATTGTTTCAGATCGATCTGGTTATCGCTGTGACTTTTCCGAGTTCGGTTCGATTATTGTGAACCTTGTTCGAAAGTAACATCTTTTAGTTTCTAAAAGCTCTTTTAATGTCTTGAGTTGAAGTGTGAACTTCGGAGTCGTTGTTCGATTGTTGTTATTCGATCATTGTTGTTCGATCGTTGTTGTTTGACTGTTGTTATTCGATAGTTGTTGTTCGATCGTTGTTGTTCAATCATTGCTGTTCGATCGTTGTTGTTCGACCGTTGTTGTTCGATTATTGTTGTTCGATCGTTGTTTTTCGATCATTGTTGTTCAATCGTTGCTGTTTCACTGTTGTTGTATGATCATTGTTTTTCAATCGTGGTTGTTTGATTGTTGTTGTCTGATCTCGTACCGCGAAGAATGGTCGTTCACCGTTAGTCAGTTGTTTCGATTGCGGTCATTTAGGACACCGAGCCGTGCATTGCGAGATGGTAGCTGAGAGGTTTGGATATCAAGTTTGCGTCTCTGCTCCGAAAGGACACGGAGATGCCTAGTGTGGTTTTCGATAATTTCGGCGTGGCACTATAAGAATAAACGTCAAAGACTTCGGATAATATCTGAAGTAAAAACGTTATAATTACCGAAGTCTATGTTCGTGTAGTTAAAGGTATACTTTAAACTTCGCTTATTAGGCGAAGTCTAATATCGTAATAACCGAAGTCTATCTCGGTTTTTAGAACCCGAATATGGGGGTTTGCGAAGTAAAAAAGGTCCTTCCACTTCACTTATCTTATAATCGCTGAAGTGTATATTTTCTATTCACTTCAAGAAATATATACGAGATGAAGTGAAATAATGTTATCGACTTCGCTTGTTAATAGGCAACGAAGTTAAAGATACCACATTTACTTCACTTTTATTTGTTTAGCCGAAGCATTACACTCCTTTTTACTTCGCTTATTCTATTTTGTGTCGCTAATTATATATCTCTGACTTCGTTTTTTATCCGAAGTAAATAACCACATTGCATATTTCTTTTCAATTTGTAAATATAGAATCCCTGTTGTACAAAAACATGATCCATCCAATAAAAAACCTCAATTCACAAGATCGCGACACAACCTCAAATACATCAATCAACCTCATTAAAAATCCAACAAACTCAAATCACAAGATCCCAATTCAATAACACAAGATCATAAGCATTGATAATAGTAATAAACCACACTTTCATATATAAACGGCGGATTGTAGTACAAAAATGCCAAATATTCACCATATTTACTTCCACAATGTCTACGAGACACATGCATAGGTCTAGATAATGGACTGCACATCAACCAAACATTCACCATATTTACCCGATGAAACGACATGTTCTTATCTAACTATACCAACAGACATTCACCATCATCACCTGAGTACCAGTAGTGTTGCAACCAAGACCATACATATATAGTACTGAATTGAAACTAGACAAAGAACTTCCACACAATGAAGCGAGCCTAAGCACCATCGACAAACATGTAGACAAACTCGCTCCACTCGTTCCTGACTTCATCATACTGCTCTTGAGTGTAGTATTGGTCTTTGATTGAACCAGGATACTGATCAAATCACATTGAAACAAAAAAAAATAGATTAAGTACGTTCATAAAAGATGCATCCACATCAAAAGATTTTAATACCAAAACATACTATATAATATAAAAGCCATGAATGAGTCACTCCATGTCAAATTTATATATATATATATATATATAGATATATAGATATATTCACTCGTGCGAAAAGTTGTGTAAGTTGCATTTTATTGTCATTTTTTCCATTCAACCAACAATGGAAGTATTCTACTGTTCGTTCATTTTGCATTTCAACTTTCGAATATAAGAACTCCTTGTAGCTTTCCTGTTCGTCCAAGACTATAAGAAGAAATCTAACAACTACATACCAGGAGCTTCTTCTTATGTTGTTTGCGCTGTGGAAGTATGCCAAGGGCATCGACCATTGATTCATCCAATTCTGTGAATACATTGATAACTTAGTATATTGCATATATGCAACAGCTAACTAGCAATAAGGTGAGCTTATGACCTTTAGTCTGCAATAGAGTAGCCAGCACATTTAAAGAGCACGAAACTTGGACATCATCTCCATAGGTGACAAATGAAAGCAAAGCTTCCCCGCATGATTTGGACCAACGAATAAATCGACTCTTAACAAAGAATAAGACAAAGGAACTTGCAAATTCTCCGCAATCACAAAGGCTAAGAAATCTAATATTTATATGGCAAAGTCACATCATTTTCGGTAATTAAAGTCCCTTATTGTGCAAGGTACTCAAACCGAATAATCACCCAAGCGAGCTGAGAGAAAGAAAAGTAATAATACTCTTCAGCACCGTAACTATACCAGAATATTTCAGAAGACCTGTTTGATAAAATGTACTCCCTCCGCAAAATGCAACAAAGTAAATATAAAGAAGTGACAGCACCAAGACTTGGTTCCTGAATGTATAACACTAAGATAGTTACAAAATTATATATAAAACCACAAAACCAGTAACCAATAGAATATAAAAACCCATACCAATTGCAAAATTTTCAGAAAACAAATAAGACAAAACAAATAAGACACAATATAGAGGACAAATACAGCATACAATATAGGTATGAACACCTTGACTACTTCAGTCTTCAAGGAAGGAAGAATTAATGGAACTATCAGCAGCCTCAAAACATTGTCCATAATCAACCTTCCTACATCAGGAATTCAAGCAGAAACGACATAACTAAAATAATAGAGATTGTCTTCAATCTCGTCAACAGTGGAAAGATTGACAAATGGCGGCTCCATGCTCAGATTACGTCCGACAAAAGCTGTTCTTGTCAAGAAACCAAGAAAAAGTAAATAACAAAATAAACCGAATAGAATACAAAATTTCATTGCGAGGAAACACAATGTTTAACATCTTACTTTGAAGCATTTGAAGTCACTAAATTCAAATGGATGCACTGATCTCGGAAAAAACTGACCAAGTCCAAAAAGTAATCCGCATGAGGAGCCTTCGACACAAACCTATTTACAGCATCATCTCCAACTGCAAATCAGCACAAGATAATGTATTTCAATCGGTCAAAATGTTCTTCCACAATGAGTAGAACCATTGGATTGAGAAGTCAAGAAATAAAGCAGAAACTCACCATGATAAATATTTAGTGTTAAAGCACGTCTGATTCGGACCATACTCTCTTCATGGAAGGCAAACCGTATTGCCTCAACATAAAAGGGGAAAGAAACAACTTCATCCTAAATGTGAAAAAGTGTCGTGAGATAGCAAGAAGAGACAACGACGTTCTTCAATGTTAACTGTAATCTTTATGAAAGGAAAATATAATGATCACAAATACTGCTTCAGCACCCAGCTATCCTTTTTAAGATTATATCAGCGAGGCTAAAACGTGATAGTTAATGCAACCTTTGGCAAGTCAGACTGCAAAACACACACACATGTGCACACACGAACATAAGAAAAATGACACCAAATGCAAAATTAGTAGATAAGATGTCTAAACGACAATGGAGAAAACCTCTTCAAACTTTTTAAAGTTTTGCGTATCCAGTTCATCATTAACTTCTGGAATGAATGCAGCTTCATTTTGATATAACTTATCCCATTCAATGCCTTTGAACCACGGGTGACCCTGTGACATCGTTGAAACAGGTTAGAGTTCAAGGTTTATTATGAAATAAACTCCATTTTTAGATCAAATCAAACATATCACAAAACATCTTCAAAATGCTAATTCCAAAAAAGGCTCAAGCAAACGACAAAATAATACTAAATTGGAAACAAATTAGTACCAAGACACACAAATTTGAGCATATAACTAAATACTACTAGAGGTCAAAAGAAGAAACATGCATATAAGTCGAGAACATGCATTACCTCGCCAGGCTTCCCCATCCACTTCACTTCCCCACCAAGCTTCTCATATGTAGCTGCCAAAGTTCCTTCAATATATTTTGTTTGAGAAAAAAAAACTCAAATTATAAAGAAGATAATCGAAAAGGCTCCGACACCAACCGAAATATCGAAAAATATCACCAAATTCATAAGAGACAATTATTGCATATATTAATCTTCACCAGGCATCACGCGTAGAGCTCTAGCCTCAACAGTAACAAAATCTGGATTTGCTACGACCATGGGAATCTTTTTAGCAGCACACTGCCCCAAGATATCGTTAAGTTCCTCAAGTTTCATTGGAAGTGCTTCTCCAAATGGAAGCCCCAAAGCTTCAGTGCCATGAGCCAAAACAAACTCAGCTTCTTCAACATTATCCACTACTTGGAGTCCTAAGCCCTAAAGCAAGACATTTATTCTCAAAAAAAAAAAAAATAGGAATTAATTAATGACGAATTAGGATGTTAAAGAAATCCAAACACTTCCTATACAACTACATACTGAACAGATTAGAAATAAAAATTTGCGTACTTAATACTCATATTTGCGTTAATCAATATTTAGAAATTTCATCATCCCCAGTTTCATAAATTTGTAACACATAAGAATTTAAGTCTTAGCAGTCTACAGATAAAACTTGCACATACCATAGAGAAAATCTAGAAATAAGAACCAAAGCAATATAGCACCTCTAGCACATTGCCGGTTTGGAAATTAATATTAAATTGAAAACAAATTTGTATATCTAAAAACCATCTCAAACCCATTGGAAACAAACTAATACCAAGACAAAATCAACCAATAACATCAACCAAATGGGGAAAAGGGTCACCCTCTCTGCAAATAGAAGGCCCACCCTCAGCCCCATTCTGGTATACAACAGCCCCAAGGGCACACGCCCGATTTGTGCCAGATAAAGAAAAAGAAAGACGGGCTACAGTACCTTTGGAGAGACCCGATTGAGAATTTTCTGATACGGCGGAAGATGCAGAACCTCCGAAAATGGTCCTCTTATCCGTCGTGATACCTTTTATACCCGCCATAGAAGACGGCGAAGTGGTCAACTGGGGCAGAGCACCACCAAGGCAAAAGAGGAACTGGGTCATAAATCTGATTAAAAATATCGAAAGGAAGGTAATGAAATATTCTTCATGGTTACTTTTGCGGATTGTTGTGCGTTTAATTCCTATTTTTCGACTGTGCGTGTTTTCTGGTTATAGGTACCCCCTGTTTTGGTGATTCTTCGGATAGTTGACTTGATTGTGTTATCTGTTTGGTGATACTTGATACTTGTTGGTTTTATTATGTCTCTGTTTGTGACATTGTAATGTTTGTCGTTGAGCGTAATTTCACGTCGTATGTTTCTTTGCGTTTCTTGTAATGTTTCGCCAATGGTCGTAAGTTATGGGGTTCTTGTGTATCTCATTGAGATGTTCCTGGTGGGATGTTGCTCCTCCCTACTTATTTTTAAGTTTCGGGACGAAACTTCTTTTAATGAGGGTAGAATATAATATCCGCAATTTCGATTTTTGGTAATTTTTTTTTGGGTGGAAGTCCATCTTAGCAACTCACTTGTGACCATTTCGTCATTCTGAAAATGATTAATTCTGTACTTTTTGTCATCCGAGTTCGTTTCGGTGTCGTTTTGATGAGTTCCGTGTTTCTTAACGGCTATTTCGCACTTGAGTTTGATTCTTGCGAATCTCGTTCGAAACTGTTGTTTCGAGTTTCTCGTAAGTTCATTAACGTTGTTATATGTGTTGGGATCTTTGGTTTGATTATCCGTTGTCGTATCGTGATGTTTCAGGCATTTGAACTATTTCGTAATTTCCCAAAGTTTTGGGGCGTTTGCCTTCGTATCGTCCTTTCAACCTTCGGGTTGTCAGAACTATGTGTTTGTTTAGTTCTTTGTTCCGTACATTTTCGGGAATTTGAGTCGTCGAGTCATGGCGGCCGGGCATTAGTCGGCCAGGTACGCACGAGCATGGCATACGATCCGGCGCTCGTGCGGCCCTGACTGTGCGCGCACGAGCGTGTGCTCGTGCTCGGTGCTCGTGTGTCTCGGCAGACACCTGGCAGTGGCGCGCACGACCCGGCGCACGACCGGCCGCTCGTGCGTGTCTGCTCTTGCGTCGCTGGGCAGTATAAATATGGTCGGTCGGGTTACTTCTTCACTCGTTCTCTCACCCATTTCATCTCCTCCGCGGCCGAGAGTTGGAGAACACGAAGACATGATGTTATTCTATCAATCCACGAATTTCTTGAGTTTATAACGTCGATTAATCATCCCATAACCTCCTCCGATCGACCGAATCAAGGTTAGATTTCCTACAAATCTAGTTTTGGGGAAATTGGGGATTTTGTTTGTTTTCGTCCGTTTAATCCGAATTAACCTAGATTAGTGATGGATTATTTATTATTAAGTTGTATTCTACCAATTTCCTTGTTGTTCCATGGTTTGATTGCCAAGGAATCGTTCTTTTGTTGTGTTCCTAATCGACGCCTTGAAGGTGTCCGGTAGAATGTCGTAGACGGGATTTCGGGCGTTCAACGATTATTCTTCCTCGTACGATTTTTTATTTATTGATGATATGATATTAGGGTCGAGTTCCTTGCGAAGAGCTCGTGTTGAACCCTTCCGTTCGTCGTCATCTTCATTTTCTATAACATCAAGGGTTTTGAAGTTTCCCAGTCGAGCCGAGTTCGACGGAGTACTTGCGTGCCGATTTCGAGGCAAGTACCTTGTTCATACATTTCTTGTTTTGTGGATATGATGATCGGTGATCGTCTTAGTGTGTTTGTTTGGTTGTTTGAAATGAACTTTCAAAAAATTTGATTTAGCCTCGTTAAAGGCTCTCTTTCAAAACCCGTGTGTATTTTGTGATTAGTGTATTTCGTAAATGATTATGTGAATCCTATGGATATGTTTGGTGTTGATGCTGTGCTTGATAATGCGTGTGTACATATATTGCCTCATTTCGGTGCGTTGTGGTTTGACATTTGCGTCGTGCTAAGTGTACTTGGTGTACTATGTTATATGTGTGAATGTGTGGATATGGGCGGTCTACGGTGACACATGGCATGCGATCATGTGGTCAGGATGCAACAAGCGATTGATCCAACTGTGAGAGCCTAAGAAAAACTACGGTGACACATGGCTTGTGATCATGTGGTCAGGATGCAACAAGTGATTGATCCAACCGTGAGCGCCTAAGAATACCTACGGTGACACGTGGCATGCGATCATATGGTCAGGAGACAACAAGTGATTGATCCAACCATGATATGACGTGGCATGTGTTCATAGTGTTATATATATGATTGTGGATATGTTTTGCCAGGTCGAGTACCTTGGATGTGTTACCGAGATTTCGTATCTTGGGTGGTTATGTTTTGTTGACTTTATGTCCGTAGAGGACACGTGACGTGGGCTTTGAACCCTGTGAATTGTTGTTGGTTTTTATTTGAGAAAGCAAATCTTTGGGCTATGACCCCTGTTAGTTTTGGAAAGAGAAGGATTCGATAATCTTAAATTGTTTTACGTTATAACTCCCGAGGGCATTTTAAACCATTATACAAACTGTTCTCGTGATTTGTGATCTTTAGAGTTTGGAAAGTTTTACTCAAACTCTTGCGTCGGGAAGTATATTTCGTTATGTTTGAATCTTTGAGGATTCCTGATTATTATTTTTCTTGGAATATGATTTGTATGACTCGTATTTGTACTTTGTACTTGCACTAGCAAAATAGTGGAATTTTGCTAACCCCCGAGTAATCGGGGGTGGATGTTATATTGCATTCAGGTACGTGCAGGGCCTCGTGGAGCATAACACAGGGTTGGTACGAAGGATGATGAATGATGATCGATACTAATCACATGAGGACCCGTCGATGTCGTATTGTTTTAGTTCTACTTTATTTCCGCTGCAGTATTTTTCCCGTTGTACGGGAGTGTGTTGTATTTTGACCCCTATGTGGGCATGTACTGAGATTAAGTTGTATGTATTAATTGAAAGTCCAAATCGGTCTACTGAGACATTTTAGCCTTAAAGGCGATGTTGAGATGTTTGATTTTTGTTACGAGCCTGGTACATCCTTGAGGAAAGGGTCTACTACATGTAATATCCTTGAGTGGATTGGGGGTGTTACAATTAGGATGTAAATGGATCCTAAAGAGCAAATACAAAGATGACTGGTCGACAAATAAGTTTAAGGCTTGGCTTGTTGCCAAAGGGTTTAAACAGAAAAAAGGTTATGATTTTTTTGACACATATTCACCAGTAACCAGAATAACTGCCATTCGAGTACTTATCGCTATTGCTGCATCACACAATCTCGAAATTCATCAAATGATGTCAAAACTGCGTTCTTGAATGTAGGCCTGTCGAACAGTTCAGTTCTGGTTAACCGGACCGAAAAAATCAGTTAACGGAACCATTTTAGCCCCAAAGTTGGAACCGCAACCCGAACCATTTTATATATTCGGTTAACCGGAACCGCACCGAATTAATTCTGTTCCGGTTCGGTTAACCCGCAAAAACCATTTTTATTTTAAAACCTATTTGATTATAATACAACGGGAATAAGAAAATAATATTATGTAATAAAAAAATAATAATATTATTATAATACAATTCAGTTTATGTGTTAGGACTTGGGGTTCAAAAATAAAAAAAATTGGGAAATAAAAGATTAAAAGTATTATTTAATAAATAATAATTAATATAATAATATCTATTAATTATTTGCGGTTCTCGGTTCGGAACCGTTCGATTGTCGATTTAACCTAGAACCGCATAACCTCCTAAAATACTAACTGAGAACCGCCCCGAGAACCGTTAGTGTGGTTCTCGGTTAACCAGAACCGTGCAGATCCGGTTCTAACCGAGAACCGGGAACCATTTAGATAGGCCTACTTGAATGGTGAATTAGAAGAAGAAATTTATGTGGAACAACCTGAAGGTTTCATTGCGCCAGGTCAGGAAAAGAAAGTGTGTAAACTATTGAAGTCATTGTATAGACTAAAACAAGCTCCTAAACAATGGCATATGAAGTTTGACACAACTATGTTGGAAAATGGATTCAAAATCAATGAATGTGACAAATGTGTGTATATTAAAGGCATAACTGAGTCATTTGTCATAGTATGTCTATATGTAGTCGATATGCTTATCATGGGTAGTAGCAATGAAGTGATTGTGAATACAAAAATGATATTAAATCAAAACTTCGACATGAAGGATTTAGGTTTAGCTGATTTAATTCTTGGAATTAAAATTATCGGAACATCAAAAGGTATCTTCTTATCACAATCTCATTATGTTGAGAAAGTGCTTAAGAATGCTTTTAACAACCCACTGCAAAAACGCCTGTTGATACCAGTATTCACTTAAGTAAGAATAGAGGTGATCCAGTGGCTCAAGTCGAATACTCAAGAGTAAGCGGAAGTCCGATGTACATTACGAATTGTACACGACTAGACTTGGCATTTGCTGTGAACGAGTTGTGCAGGTTTACGAGTAGTCCGAGTAAATAGCACTGGAATGCACTAACTAGGGTTTTAAGATAAGTACACCCTAAGTTATATGGGCTATTTTATAGTAATTATCCTGCAGATTTGGAAGGATAAACTAATGATAATTGGATTTCAGACACAAAAGGCTCTACTCTACAAGTGGGTATGTATTTAGTATTGGGGGTGGAGCTATATCTTGGAAATCAAGCAAACAAACTTGTATAGCTCGATCCACCATGGAATCGGATCTAGATAAACCTGGAGAAGAAGCTGAATGGCTTCGTAACTTTCCTGAGGATATTCCATGATGGAAGAAGCCTGTGCCCAATGTTATGATCCATTGCGACAACCAAGCTGCAATTGGAAAAGCACAGAGCCTTATGTATAATGGTAAGTCTCGATACATTCATCGGAGACATAACACTGTGCGACAATTGATCAAAATGGAGTTATATATATTGACTATGTGAGGTCCAATATTAATTTGGCGGATCCACTCACAAAAGGTCTGAATATAGATCAATTTCATAAACTGCTAGAGGGAATGAGACTAAAATCCACATCCTGAAAGAACGATCATAGTGGTAAACCAACCTTGAAGACTGGAGATCCCAGAAACTTGGTTCAATTGGAAAACAAAATTATGAAAGTTTTATTGAATAGCGCTTATAATAAATCCATCCCTATAGAGCAGAATAAGTGCTGAGTCCTGTGAATGTGGTGAGGTTAAGTCTCTGGACTTTTAATGGTTCCATGTCCTTGAAAAGGAGAACTGTTGCAGGGTACTTTATAAAAGGAGACCACCTATCTAAGTGTGAGGACGGGCCGCCTCGAAATAACACTTAGAAAACCAAGATGTTGTCTATGGCCAAAACGGACACAACTATGAGAATGTAGGTGTTGAGACATTGCTGTGTAAGTGTCATTGACTCGGTATACACCAAGAAAGATTAGTTCAAGGCACTGTGTCCACGCTGCAGGTATATCCGACGATATTTTACTAAGGAAGGTTCAAAGCCACAAACTACCTTTCCCCATGCAGCACTGTTTCACGGAAACTGGGTGTGTGAGTGCATTCATGCATGATGCATGCATTTATTTCCACTCATGTAGGGGACTACTAGAAATTGGTTTTAAAAAAATGAGTTTTGACTCAAATTTATCAATTTAATAATAAAATATTTAATTCTGGAATTAAATAATAAAGAATCTACGTTTCGAGAAGATGAACGTAGGATTTTATTTTTCTCAAAAACGATTTCCAGTGAGTGAGAAATAAATGATTAAAGTTGGCAATTTAATTGAAATGGTGAAGAGTTAAAGTGGGTATGAGAAGTTATCCCACATTAGAAAAATAAAGCCTTCTTGACTAGTTTATTAGTAAGAAGGTTCATGGCTAGTTCAACAAGCTAGTAGTATATACTAGAGGGCCAACGATGCGAAGAAGACCACACGCGCGCTTCCGCCGCCCGCCCGTCGACCGGTTGGGCTCGGGCGTGGGCTTGGACTCGGGCATGGGCTTGGGATCGGATGTGGGCTTGGGCTCGAGTGTGGTCTTGGTCTTGGGTGTGGGATTGGGCTGGGCTGGGGCTTGGGCTTGACTTGGGCCTTGGGAGCTTGGCAATTGGACTTTGGGCTGGAGTTTGGCCTTGGGAGCTTGGGGTGTAACTATATTAATTTTTTATTTTGCAGCCAAGCCCAATGTCATTAGTCAGGTTTAAAAAACCCATCTGATATTTTGAAGGTTGAAAACCCAACTGATATTCAGTGTACGAAAATTCACATGAGAAAAACCCAGGTGATATTCATTGGACGAAAACTCACCTGAGAAAACCCCAGCTGATATTTGAAGGTTGAAAACCCAGCTGATATTCAGTGGACGGAAACTCACCTGAGAAAAACCCAGCTGATATTCAGTGAACGAAAACTCACCTGATAAAAACCCAGCTCATATTTGAAAGTTGAAAGCCCAGCTGATATTTTCAGACTAAAAACTCAGCTGATATTTGGTATCGGCTGATATGAGGCAGGTTGAGAACTTAGCTTCTGGCATATGACTATTCACACTCCATAATGTAACGTCCGAATTAAATAAGACTATTTATGGAGGTAACTATTCAGTTGAAGGATTAAAGAGAATTAATGGCACTTTAATATGTCGTAACTCCCCACCTGATGAGTGGAATTGTACCCTATAAAAGGGGGTCTTATGCATTTCATTTCATATACCGTAACAATGAACGAAATACAAGCGTACCATATATTGCATCATATTTCTTTTTTGCTTCTCGTGCCCAGTTTCCAGTACTTGAACGTTCGTCATAATTCTGAGTTTTAGAGAGCACCTAACTCAGAAACGTGTAGCAGTTTTATCTTGGGGACATATTGCCTGAGCCGTCTGCTTTTATACAGGGGTAATATTATCTTACGAAAAGAGTCCTACTCGCGTCTGCTAAAGTGTAATTTTTATTTTACTAGAATTGTAATAGGTTGCCTTTCTTTGTAATTTTTTAGTGTAATTACATTGTTGGAAATTCACAAAACCAACACGATTTAGTTTGGTCCGCAACTATTGAAGGGACTCTGGGCCATATATTTCCCATATATAGTAATTGGTTGATAATTTATAGGGATTTATGTGTTTTAGAAACGTGCAAACTCGAACTATTTCGAACCGTTCGCAAATTCGGACCGAATCGAACCGAATAATTTTTGTAGAAAAACCATGCGAGCCGAACTTCGAACCTCAAAATCTGAGGTTCGCACAAATCGGACCGGACCGAATGTACGTTCGAAAAAATACGGATCGAACTTCAGACCTACCAATAGTTCGATATAGTTCGGTCCGTTTATAGCATATATATATATATATATATTATTTATAAATAAATTTGTGATAAATTTCCTCATAACTCAATAAAAACTAAAATAATGACGAGTCTTCAAAAAATGTGTGTAAACTGCATTGATTATTTTAGATTTGTTTCTTTATTTTGAAAACCTTAATAATTTTTTCATTTTTCATCGATTTTAAATGTATAATAAATCCAAATTATTAATTTCTCGTGATATTTTGATTTGACATTCATATTGTACATATAAAGTGGAAAATACAGCTGCATATAGAAAAAAATATATTTATCTATTTATCTCAAATTAAAATTTTTAGTAAGTATCAAATAAAACTAAATATGAATATATAATGCATAAGTATCATTACATACAAATAACTTACACTAATTCATTAATAATTTTTTTGTTTTGTTTTTAAAGTGATTGTTGTATCTACTAATTTTAGTTTTGAAATACATATCTAAACTCCAAAAGGGTTTGCTCTCGCGGCGCACGATAGGGGCGATTTCTAACGTGCGCGTCCGCCGATGACGGGCCAGCGTGGGAGACCGAGGAAGAACAAATCGAAGGCGAAGAAGAAGACGGCGATGCCGGTGACTATAGTGGCATGCTCTCAATCAACAGTGGTAACTCCTAGGGATTCGGTGAATTCAAAACACATTTCAATACCTTCTCCAGTGGAAATATCGATACTTGTGAGTTCAAAGGAAGCTAGTAAATGAAGATTGAAAATGGAGATGGAAATAGGGCCTGGGATTACAGAGGAGCCGATACCTAATACAATTTCTAAGAATCAGATTGCTAAGCCAAGACCTGTTTCTCGGAAAGGTATGCGACTTGATTATATTGCCCCAATTTTAAAAGATGGATTGCCTGTTGCCTGTCTAAAAAAGAATGATGTTGAATTTGAAGCTCTTAAATGGAAGAATGCAGTAATCCTATATGTGATAGGTGATATTCCAACAATTAGCTATCTGCAAACTTTCTTCTCTAGACAATTGAGCATTGAGAAATGTGAAACTTCCACCATAATGAAGGATACTTTGTGGTAAGATTCAAATATGTAGAAGAATGAAATGTAGTGTTGTATGAAGGGCCTCATACTATAGCCAACAGACCTGTCATAGTGAAAGAATGGGAAGCAGATTTCTGTTTTGAGAGGGAGATACTAAAAGAAATTCCCCTTTGGGTTAGACTGCCAAATCTTCCACTGAATTGCTGGGGAGAGAAGTCTCTAAGTAGAATTAGAAGTTTATTGGGGAAGCCTCTGTATGCTGATGATTGCACTACCTCTCAAACAAGGATCTCATTTGCTAGATTGATGGTGGAAATTTATATCACAAGACCTCTTCAGTATCAGATACTCATAGAAGATGAAAAATGAAGAAGAGTAGAGCAGAAGGTGATATATGAATGGATTCCACTCTATTGTAAGACTTGTTTAACAGCAAGTCATGACTGTGAGCTGAAGAAGAAAGATAAACCTGTAGGTCCAAGGCCTAAACCTGAGGTGAAGAAGCAGTGGGTACCAAAGGCAAAACCAATAGATGTTGAAAAACAGAAAGAAGTGGTGGAGATAGAAGAAATTACTAAGGAAAAGAAGATTTGGTCAGTTCCAAAGAAATCTTATAGACAAGCAGTAAGCATATAGTGGAGTGTAAGTAGATAATGCTTCTGAGTTGCTAGATGAGCCTGTATTACAACATAAAGAACAATTGGGCCCCCATATCCCCTCTGTGATTAAATGAAGCTACTGATGTGGAACGTGAGGGGCTGTAACAAGCCCTTCAAGCAAAAGGAGCTTAGTCTCTTGATGTAGAAATTTAAAATAGACGTAGCTGTGTTTTTGGAGACAAGGGTGAAGATGAATAAGTTCCAACAAGTTTCTACTAAAATTGTGAAGGATTGGCATGTATTAAATAATTATTCTCATGCTGCAAATGGAAGGATATGGGTTTGCTGGAATCCTAGAGTTGCTAATGTTGTTTGGTGTGAAAATCATGAACATGCCATACATTGTATTGTAACTGATCTCATAACAGGGAAGGCTTTTAATATGATAGCAGTCTATGCGCTGTATACAAGTGAGCAAAGAAAGGCAGTTTGGAGATTTGTGCATCAGGTTTCCCAAAAGGTAAGTGGACCTCTCCTTGTGGGGGGGATTTTAATGCCTTATTACTTGTTGAGGATATATTTCAAGGACAACCTATCACAAAAGCAGAGTTAAAGGATTTAAATGACTGTTTACAGCTGAACTCTCTTACACCTATCAGAATGATTGGAAATGCATATACATGGTGTAATAATCAGGAATGGGAGGATAGGATTCTCACTAGAATTGATAGATGTTTAGCTAATACTTCTTGGTGTAGTGAATATTGCAATGTGGTGGTAGAAGTTTGCTTATGGAAACCTTCACAAAATTCTCAGAAGTGTCAGGACTCAAAGCAAATCAATCCAAGAGAAGTGTGTATTTGGAGGGGTAAATGATGTCATTCAAAAGTAGATTCTTGAAGAGTTTGGCATGGTAAAGGGGACTTTGCCATTTAAATATCTGGGGGTGCCTTTATCTACTAAGAAACTGACCATTCTCCAATGCCAACCTCTGATAAACAAAATAACAGATAGGATAAACTGCTGGGCTTCAAAATTCTTGTCATATGCAGGGAGGATCCAGTTAGTGAAATTAGTTTTTTCTAGCATGCAATCATATTGGAGCCAGGTCTTTCTCCTTCCACAAAAAGTGATAAAAGCCATTCAAACCATTTGCAGAATATTTTTGTGGACAGGAAAATACGACCCTTCAAAAAGAGCTCTTGTTGCATGGGATAAAGTTTGTTTACCAAAAGCAGCTGGTGGGTGGAACATTACTTAGTTTGCTGTGTGGAACAAAGCAGCTATCAGCAAACTATTGTGGTGTATATCTCAAAAGAAAGATAAAACTTGAGTGCAATAAATCCATGGGTACTATATAAAACATCAACAGATTACTACCATGAACATACCTTCACAGGCTTATTGGGTAGTGTTGTTACCCAAAATATTATCCGGAGATGATACTGCTGGAATGGTCGAGTAACAAACAAATGCGAGAACACTTCCGTGGGAAAGAAAATAACACAAGATTTGCCGGGGTTGTTAGTCCCGGGCTTGAATGCTCTCGCGAGATGTTATTAATATAAATACTAGAGAGTACAAATATTAATGTTAGAATACTATTACAATGAGTGTAATGATTCTAGTTATCTTAGCTATTGAGCATGAAGATTGCCGGAAGAACCAGATATGAAGCTCTGTGAGTTCTTCCTTTATGGTGATTGGCGTTCGTCAATGAATCTCACTGTTAGAATGTATTTGTCAATTGATTTCACTCTCTGTAAGTGTGAATGAATTTTCTCTTGTTTAGTAATCCCACCGTCAAGTAAGTCTCTTGTCGGGTAATTTCACTATCTCTAGGCCACTGTTGGAGGCCTTCTATTTATGGTAGAAGAGGTTGTTAGATCCTCCATGGCGATCGCGGGCGACCGCCGTATTCTATATTAGAATAAGGTGGGCGATCGTCCCATCACGTGGGACTGTTTCCTTAAAGTCCGAGGCTGCTACTGGCAGCCAGATGTGCGAGCCAATGAGAAGTCCGCACGCGTCCTGAGTCGCTGTCTGGGGAGGACCCACTTTGTATCTTTCGGCGGGCTTGTCGGTAGGGGTGAAAGTGGTGACAGGCTGGGGTCAAAAAGGCCTTATCTTGCGGTGCCTTTTGCGGATCTGCATGTGGGTCTTCGTTCGAGATTCGGTCTTCGACGACTCTGACGGATGTCGGATTCATACGTGGTACGGGACGATCGTCTACAGTTGGACATAATAGGAGATCGCCAGATGCCAATAGACGATCGCCTTGGACGTCGACCGCTAGACGCTTGCCCAGCATATGTCTTCTTAGGCTGGCTCCTGACCATTATGCCGTCGCCATCGAGGCGTATAAATTGCCGCACAACAATTGCCCCCCAGCTCGCTCCGATGTTGAAAACGTGGGGTGAGGTGGCACTGTTGGCGATCGCCTGCTTTAGACGATTGACTCATCTGTTTATGACAAGGACGATCGTCGCCTGGACGAACTGATTTCGAATCCGGACGATCTCCTTTGGCGCTGGAAATAGCGGGAAATGGAGGCGGGCTCTCGAAACTTCGCAGGGACACGCGTCGCGCCTCGATTGGAGTCCGCGGTTTTGTCGGACTGTTATGCAGCGTGCCCTCGAAATGACGCGTACGCGGGTTTCGAGGGCTGCATTTAATGTGTCCCCCCGACGGTTGCACTTCAGCCCCCGGGATTCCGCCTATTTGCACAGAGGTCCCCGCACTCGCCTATAAAAGGGCTAGGGCCACTTCAATTCAACTCTTTATGCGCCCTTGCTTTTTAGACGAGACTTTGCCGAATTTCTTTGAAGATTCTTGTGCCGACCGACTTTCTTTCTAGGTAAGAACAAAAATTTTCTTCCCCCTTTTCTCTTAAAAACATGTCTGGAGAAGGATCCAAAGCATACGAGGCTGGTAGCTCCTCTGCCGCCGCGACTTCGCCCGCCCGGGAATAAGCCTCTGCGGTTCTCCACATGGAGACGGCCGTTGAGGCCATCCGTACGGGAATCACACCCGCGAAGGTTGAAGAGCTCTTCAACAAGGCTGACGCGGTGAGATCGGCGGCGGCGGCGAGGCAGAGGGGCTCGCTGGTGGATGAGGACGAAGCGGTGAGGCTGTACTGGGAGCAGAACAACGTGTTTGGCCGGGCTTTTTTGGAGTTCGCCGGTCTTATGGAGGGGATTGCCGGACCATGTCCCCAGTTTGACTTCGAAGCATATTCTGCCGCCCACCCCTATAAGCCTGTGAAGCGGGCGACGTTTCGGGCCGCGGACCGGTCCCCGTGGACCCTCAGTCAGATTCGGAGTTCGGCGACCAGGAAAGACTTGAGTCACTGGAGGGCGAAATTCCATATCCCTTCTGACGTCTCACTGCACGTGCCCTCGGAGAACGAACGTGCCGACCAATATCCCGAGGGTTTGGTCGCTGTCAACGAAATGATTCTGGAGGCCGGCCTGCGGTTCCCCTTGCCGTTCGCCGTGTCATATTTGCTGATCGCCTGGAATGTGGCGCCGCTCCAGCTTACGTCGAACGCCTGGCTGCAGATCATTAGCACCTTGACACTTTTTGGCAGTCATCGGTTGTTCCGTCTACCTTCTGCACTAGAAATGAACTATCTCTTCAAACTGACTGCGCAGAAGGGATCGGTCGGCGGTTACCACATTCAAGGTCGCATGGGTAGGGTGGTCCTTGGGGTGCCGAACAAAGTTCGGGGCGACCTGGTAAAATGGTGCTGGGTCGGCGGAGCGTGGAGGTCGGCGTCAAGCAATAAGCCGGAGGAAGAGTTGGATATATCCACCAGTTTTCGGGAGAGGAATACGAGTAAGGGTTTTAACTCTCCCTTTGATCGGATACATCTTGGACTGATCTAATTTGGTTTCCTTTTTGCAGGTTTCCTTGTTCCAGCGATCGCGACCTTCCTTTCGACTTCTTGATCGTCTGGGAGCGAATTCACGGTCTGCCGGACTCCTATCTCGACGTTCGCACAGTTAACCACGAACCTCATTGGTTGGGCGCCCGATTGTTTCGCTTCCCTCGCCATCTGAAGGTTCCAGGTATAAGTTTTTACCTCCTCTTTCCTGTATGACGATCATCTGATTGAAATAGACGTCTAACTTGGCTGAATTTCTTCTTTCACAGAGATCCATTTTCCCCGTTACTCCGAGCCCCCGAGAGAAATCTCAATGTCGAACCCTGGTCTTCTGGCTCGTCTCCACCAGGGAAAGAGGACGGGTCGTGCCCCTGCAACGACGTCCCGTCCTGTCCCTGAGGTTAGACCTACTATAGTGCCGGTCGTCGAACTGGAAGCTCGGGAAGAGGAGCAGCTCCAGCGCAACTGCAAGAGGCGGAGACCGGAGGAGCCCCTGCCGACTGCTGATGCGGAGGTATCCATTTTGGAGCCGCCGGTTGCCACGCCACCTATCTCTGCTGTTCCAATGGCGGAGGGGTATAGGCCCTCAGTGGCCTTCCTGAAGACTGCGGCGATCGCTGAACCCGAAACTCCGAGGGGCAAGCCCTATTTCGGCCGCGACCCTGAGTTGGTCGCAAGGTAAGACTGGTTTTATCTTTCTGAGTTAGGCTACTTGTGTAGGATGCATACTAACTCCTTCGTTTTTTGTTGTTTGTGTTGCAGGGTCCGCCTTGCCGATCCAGACGTCTCGCCGATGGTGCTGGATTTCCTGGCGAGCAAGTCCCCGCGCGAGCCTGTCGACGTCCCTTCCTACGTCTCCCGGGCCATCACCTCTCTTCCTAAGGCTTGGACGACCGACTGGTGATGCCATGCAGGCGACACTCGCCCTGACTCTCCAGGCGGCGACGATGGCCGTCCAAGCTGCTAAAGATTATGAGGGACCCTCTACTGCTCGCCTCTATCAAGATCTTGAGGCTGCTCGGAACTAGAATGCCAGGTTCGCTAACCGGATCGTGGCCATGGAGAAGGAATATATTGAGATGGCCAAACGAGCCAAATAAGACCTCGACCGGATGAAGCAAGAGCTTGAGCGGTCCCGGGGGGTGACAGATCGGTTCCGTGACCAGATGGCGGATGCTCGCCGGTTGCACGCAGCCTCGCAGGAGGAGGTGACTGGGCTGAAGGCGACAGTGGGCCGGCTCAACGGCGAGCTGGAGAAAACAAAGGGGGAACTGTCTGCCAAGGTAGCCGAGCTTGCGGATGCGGACGAGACGACCGCGGGGCTGAAGGAGCAGTTAAAGGCGATCGAGACCGATCCCTACCTTAATGTGGGGTACGTCGGCGAGTTCGCATACTATGTGGCTTACGCCGACGCTACCCGTGCTGCCAAGAAGGTAGGGCTCGAGGTCGGCCCTATGATGGAAACCTTCAAATCCTATGTACTTGAGCATCCTTTGCAGCCGGACTTCTCCCTGCCGATCCTCGACCTTACCGACTTAGGGATCGATCTGAGCTGGTATCCATTTCCGGATAAACTTATTTACCCTGAAGCCAGTGAGGAAGCGCACGCCGATCCGCCTGCTGGAGGCGAAGGCTAGTCGGGGGTGGCCTGAGTGATGCTGGAGTTGTTTTGTTTTCCTTTGTAATTTCCAGTTTTTCCTTGTATTTCCTTCGGGCTTGTATGTACGAACTTTTCAAATGGAATAAAATACTTCCTTTTCGCATCTGATTCTTTATATGTACGATCGTCTCTTCTGAACGTTTGCATATGAATTTATACAAGTGTTTACACAGTTGCACTTGATGCCTTGTTTGTATGATCGACTGTCTGAATGTTCCGCATCACTTCGACTTTGCACAATTGTCTGAATACACCTGAATGTACTTGTAAATTTTTTGAACAAAACCGATCGTCATGTGTGTGTTTGAACAAAGCCGATCGTGTATGGTTTCTCCCTCCTGATCGCATGTATGGATGGCTCCACTTTGCCCCTTGTTTTTGTTTACTTAGTGTAAGTAAGGGAACAAAAATAGTATGTTTGGTGAGCTATCTTCCGTTTTGCCGATTCTTCGAGGGAGGATGACTATTTTGACTTTAAGGAACCGTGCACGGTCGCGGAGTTCGATATACCGACCTCCTTAACCGTGTCTTTGTGTGCGAGGGACATTCCACCTGTAGGGCTGTCTCGCGACTCACTTTATTGTTAGGGTCCTCCGTTAGGCTGCGCCCGCCTTGTATTGAAACAAAAGGCGAACGGTATTGGTCTGGAGGAGTCCTTGCACGGGGTCGGTTTATTCGACTCCATGTCCGTGGCTTGTTAGCACTTTTCTACCACGGATCGCCATGTTAGATGGCGACCCTCGACGGTATACGTTGTGATGGGTTTGGGACGCTTCGCCTTGGCCGGGTCCATCATGTTAGATGATGCACCTTTGAGGGAGAGCGAGCGTGTCCACAAATTTATTTGGAGGGTCCTTCGGCTACGCCCACCTAGTATTTAAATGAAGGGCGAGCGATCGCAGCCCAAAGGAACCTTGCATGGATGAAGTTGTCGGATCCATCGATCTCCAGGACCATGGCTGCACTTTTCTATCTCGGGTCGCCATGTTAGATGGCAACCCTCGACGGTATACGTTGTGCTTGGAGGGGCGATCGCTTGCATAGGTCCGTCAGGTTAGATGACGACCTCTTGTAGGGCGAGAGAGTTGTCCTTTTTTTATTTGTCTATTTTTGTCGAGGCGAATCATATATATAGGGGATCGAAGAATCTCATTAAAATCTTTGTACATTGGGTAACTGAATACAAAGTTTTTACTGGTAGTATTTCTTCAGATGGACGGCGTTCTAGGGATACGGGTCTGGAGTGCCGTCTGGGTGTTCGAGTTCGTAGGCTCCCCTAGTTAGCCACTTAGATATCCTGAAGGGGCCTTCCCAATTCGGGCCAAAGACTCCTGTGTGAGTCTGGACCTTTTTGAGGACTAGGTCGCCCACTTGGAACCTTCTTTCCTTGACCTTCGAATTGAAAAATATCTTGGATCTCCTTTTGTGGATTGTGTTCTTCATTTCCGAGGTCAGTCGCCGTTCTTCGAGCATGTCCAAGTCGATCCGTCGGGCTACATCATTGTCCGTCGTCATTTCCTGTTCAGTTCGGTGGCTGAGGACGGCGATCTCCGAAGGGATCACTGCTTCCGTTCGGAAGGTGAGGGCGAACGGGGTTTCGCCGGTTGAATTTCGGGTCGTCGTTCGGTAGGACCACAAAACATCCGGGAGTTCGCTCGCCCATCGTCCTTGTTTGGATTCGAGTCGTGCTTTGATCATGTGCTTGAGGATCTTGTTTACAACCTCTACCTGCCCGTTCGTCTGAGGGTGGTAGGGGGCCGATAACACTTCTCGCAGAATTGCATGACTTACAAGCCATCGAACTGCTTTCCGTTGTCGGAGATTATAGCCTGGGGTAGACCGAACCGGCATATGATGTTTTTCTAAATGAACTTGATTACTTGTTCTTGGCCGATCTTATTGAGTGGCTCGGCCTTAGCCCATTTTGTGAAATAATCGACCCCCACGATGGCAAACTTACACCCTCCTGGGGCCGTCGGCAAGGGACCGATGAGGTCGATGCCCCATTGGGCGAAAGGCCATGGACTGTACATAGAGGTGAGCTCCTCGGGGGAAAGCTTGATGTTCGGTCCCATCACTTGACACCTGTGACACGATCTGGCATAGGCGATCGCATCTTTTTGTAGTGTAGGCCAGAAAAACCTTGCCTGGTCGTTTTGTGGATGAGAGCTCGCCCCCCAGCGTGATTTCTATAGATCCCGTCATGAATCTCGACTAAAACGAATTGGCCTTCCTCCGGCGTAATGCACTTGAGGAGAGGAAGGCTGAAAGCTCGCTTGTAAAGCCGGTCGTCCAATAGGGTGTATCTAGTCGCACGGAGCTGAAGCTGGCGAGCTTTGATACGGTCGGCGGGGACCGTTATGTCCTTCAAGTATTTAATGAACGGAGTCATCCAGTTCTCTTCCGTGATGGTAATTGTGGTAACCAGGCTTCTATCGATCGCCGATTTTGTTGATTTCGTGATTTGGATGTTAGAGAAATTGGCCGCCCCATCTGACGACGCTAGTTTAGATAGGGCGTCGGTCTGGGAGTTGTGCTCTCTCGGGACTTGTTCAATCAGCACTTCTTCAAACTTTGTGCATATTTCGGCGACCAGCTCTTGGTATTTGATCATTTGTTCGCCGTGCGCCTCATATTCTCCCTTGACTTGGTTCACGACCAAGAGGGAGTCCATGAAAATGTGTAGACGGCGAACATCCAGGGCGAGGGCTAGATCGAGCCCGCCTATCAAGGCTTCGTATTCGGCTTCATTGTTGGTCGCACGAAACCCGAAACACACAGCATTTGTAAAACTTTGGTTGTCGGGGCTTATGAGGATAATCCCTGCCCCTGCTCGCAAGTTGGTTGCCGAGCCATCCACGTACAACTTCCAAGCAGGACGACCGACCTGGGTTGGACTGGGAGGGAATGTTAATTCCACCACGAAGTCCATCAGAGCTTGGCCTTTGATCGCCGTGTGAGGAGCGTACCTGATACCGTATTGGGCGATCTCCAGTGACCACTTGAGGAGTCGCCCGTTGGTGTCTGGCCGGTGCAGAACTCGCCTTAGGGGGGGAGTCGTCAGAATCTCCACTTGATGTTCGAAGAAGTAGGCCCTTAGTTTGCGAACACTCATGACTAGAGCGTAGGTGATCTTCTCCAGAGGCATGTATCGCGTTTCTGCGTCATGGAGCGATTGGCTAATGAAGTAGATTGGTAAGTGTGCTTGCCCCTCTGCTCGCACTAAAATGGCACTCAGCGTGACCTCTGAGGCCGCCAGGTAAAGGAATAGCTTTTCGACGGGGATCGGCTTTGCCAGGATCTGGGGGTTAGATAGATACTCCTTGATTTTAGCAAACGCTATTTGACTCTCCTTTGTCCGTGCGAACGTCTTGTTTTTTTATGGTCGCGAAGAATGGCTTGCTTTTATCTCCGAGCCGGGAAATAAAACGGTTGAGGGCAGCTAGACAACCTGTGAGGCGTTGCACCTGCTTGACATTCTGGGGCTCCTGCATGTCGAGGATCGCCTGGATCTTGTTGGGGTTTGCCTCGATCCCTCTTTGGCTCACGACGTGCCCCAGGAACTTTCCGGAGCTTACCCCGAAGTTGCATTTCTTGGGGTTAAGCTTCATATTGAACTTCTCGAGGATGGCGAACGTCTCGGCAAGGTCGTTGAGGTGATCTTCCTTTTTGAGGTTTTTGACTACGATGTCGTCAATGTAGACCTCCATGGTCTTGCCGATCTGGTTGGCGAACATCCCGTTGACTAGCCGTTGGTAGGTCCCCCCTGCATTCTTTAGACTGAATGGCATCCGGACCCAAAAGTATATGTCTTTTTCCGTGTGAAACGATGTATGTTTTATGTCTCTCTCCGCCATGGGGATATGATGGTACCCGGCTAAGGCATCCATGAACGACATCATTTCGCAGCCTGCTGTGCTATCGACCAAGTGGTCAATATGAGGCATCGGAAAGTGGTCTTTTGGACATGCCGCGTTGAGGTCGGTGTAGTCGATGCATAACCTCCAGGAGTTGCTCGGCTTTTTGACGAGCACCGCGTTGGCTACCCAGTGTGGCTCGTCTGTAGCTACTCCGATTAGTTTGTTATCGAGTAGCTTTTTGACTTCTATATCGAGTGCTGCGTACTTCTCCGGACCGAATTTCCTACGTTTCTGGTGAACAGGCTTCCTTGCCGGGTTGATCTTTAGATAGTGGCAAGCGTGTTCAGGACTTATGCCGACCATATCTTGATGCGACCAGGCAAAGACTCCGATGTTCTTACGTAGTAAATTGAGCAGTTCTTGTTCCTCCTTTAACTCGAGGTCGATGCTTGTGCCGATCTGTATTTCCCGTTCCGTGCGAGCCGGATCTATCGTTATATTCTCCAACTCTTCAATGGGGACAGTCGCTTCTCGTTTGGAACGATTTCCGGACTCAATCATTGGATCGATATCGAGGCTTGGCTCGAAACCGATCATTGGCTCGATGTCGTCCGTCAATCGATGTGAGATGGTGTCCTCTGAGTCGGGTTGGTACGAGGTGCTTGGCTCGTCGATCTCCATCGATTGATTGTCGATCGTCTCAATGTTACAAATAGCACGGGAAGTATTGAAAGAAGTTACGACACAGGAGTAATTTATACATTTCTTAGCCATTAATTGGTCTCCTTTTACAGTACCGACCGTCCCATTGGCAGTGGGGAATTTGATACAGTAAAAGAAAGAAGAGGCGACTGCCTCGAAGGTTTCTAGGAATGGATGACCTAGGAACCTATTATAGATGCTAGGCCTATCTATGATTACAAAGTTGAGGTTCCTAATAATCCTAACCTTGGGATCGTAATAGCATATTAGCTCGACAGAGAGCTTGATCCTTCCGTAGGCTTGGACTGTGCTGTCGTCGAATCCTTGGAGCACGGTGTCAAATGGCTTGATAAAATTGGTCAGGTTGCCGAGCTAGTCAAGAGCGGATTTGAATATGATATTGCAAAAGCTCCCATTGCCAACCAGCACGCGATCGACCATTTTCACAAGGATACATGTAGAGATCACCAATGCATCCTCTTTGGGGCACTGCACTCCCTCCCTATCCTTGTTGGAGAAAGTGATGAGCGCGTCTTTGGAGATGGTCGGCTCTGGGGGTACCACGACATGGACCCCGGCGAACGCCCTCAGTTCGGCCTTCCGCTTTCTGTTCGACATGGTGGAAACCGGGGAAAGGCCTCCGAGGTTCCCACCTCCCGCCTGAAGCATATTGATCCGGCCGCAGGGTTGATTGGAGGGATTGATTCGTCAGAATACTTCGGCTCATTCTGCTCGATCCTGGCGATCGGATTGGGAGGGATCCCATCGTTCTGCCGGCGCTCGCGCCCTACGGTCCTCTCTGCTCGAGGCTCCGGATTGGTAACCAAGTTATCCAATTTACCTTCCTAAAATAGTCTCTAGAGTTGTCTGAGGAGGTCGTGGCACTGGCTGGTGTTGTGGCCGGGACTCTTGTTGTAATATCCGCAATTTCGATTTACGGTAATTTTCATTTTTCGGCTGAGGTCCGTTTCGATGACCCGCTTAGGACCGTTTTGTCATTCTGGGAATATTTTATCCTGCACTTTTTGTCATCCGAATTCGTTTCGGTGTCGTTCTGTCGAATTCCGTGTTCTTTAGCGACTCTTCCACGTATGAGTTCGACTTTGTTAGATCACCATTAATTTTTGGAAACTCCAAAAATTCTGAATCTTTGCAATATTATAAATCATCGAGTTATCTTTCCAATGGTTCAAACGGAGAGTCAATCGGAGTCCGGACGAGAGAGTTATGGTCGAAATAGCTCAGACACTCATTTTTCCAGTTTTGGCCGAGCAGTCTGTACTGTGAGCCACGGCACAGGCCGGCAGGGCCGCGGCACACTGTCGAGTCACTGCCGTGGCACACCCGTCCGGGCCGCGGCACACTCGTGTTGCAATTGTCCTGGCCGACCCGTCTGTACTGTGAGCCGCGGCACATGCCGGCAGGGCTGCGGCACACTGCCGAGTCATCAGGCGCAATTTGCCTCGTGCGCGGCACACTTCCAGCAGGCCGCGGCACACAGGGCGGTCTGCCGATCACTGGGCGCGATTTTTGGCCCTGTGCCGCGGCACACTTCGGCTGGGCCGCGGCACACATAGCAGTCAACCTAACTGCGTTTTTTCCAGCGAAATTCACTCATTTCCTCATTCCTCTTCTCTTCTTCACGTCGAGGCGATTTTCCAAGGCGAGGGTTCATCAGATTTTCATCCAAACACTGATTGGGAAGCATAACTTAGCATCATATCATCACCACAACACCAAATCATCTATTGTTCGGCTTTGAATCAAGGTAAGATCTCCTATAACCCTAGTATGAATTTGGGGAGGGTTTGGTGGTGATCTTGTCTTTTAATCCAATTTAACCGATGTTGTTGTTAGATTTCGATAGTATACTCGTGACCCTTGGTTCCCTTGTTATTGGATGGGATGAAATCCCGTTAATTCACCGTTGACCTATTTTAATTCCCTATGCACTCTTGATGTTCGATGAATTGTCCCAACGGGTAGAACTAGGAGGAATTTCTTCATATTCATGATGTTGAGATTGATTGTATATCATTATTGTGTTAGGGTCGGATTTGAGAGGATTGTTCGGACCGAAACCTATTCCTTCGTCGTTCCCTTCGCGTCGTATTACCAAGGCAAGTACCTCGATATACGAATTGTAACTGTGTGAAATCATTGTTGTCGAAGTGTATGAGTTTATACGGATGTATATATGTGTATATATATATATATGTATATATATATATATATGTGTATTTATATATATATTTATATGTTAAATATATGTATGTATATACGTATATTGATATATATGCTTATGTCGGTGATCGACGAGTGATGAATGCTAACACTAGTTGACGTACTCAACTTGGATTGATGGATGAATTATAGTTATTCATATAATATAGTAAGGTTATATATATCTATATATCTATATATATATATAAATCTATATATTCGGTTGAGTCGCAATATAGAGATATATGTGCGGTGTGGATTGGTTATGCTTGAAGGCCTATTGTGATTGAGTTTGATTAATAACGTGCGTGTTACTGTTTATTTGTGTGGTTATGGACTGGCGGAGAAATTGTGTGACTTGATGTACCGAATTGAAAATTGTTGTGATGTTTGTCCGTGTGATTGATGTTTGAAAATAATGTGGATACTTGTTGTGAGAAACGTCGTATCCGGGAACCTCTGAGGGCGGGGCATGCACTCCGGCCTGGGGTATGCTGCAATGTGCGGCTCCATATGGGTGGTGAACGCCGGTGTTACCTAATGCGCGCGCAAGGGGCGGCTCTTACGGGAGTGATCGCCGGCGCGGTGACATGTTCAATGAGCGGCCAACATGATGGAGTGAACGCCGGTACAGTGCGCAAGGAGGCGCTGGCGGCTTATTAGTTACGGGTATTTGAGTGATAGCTAAGACCGTTCTGCGAACGATGTTCGTATCTCAAATTCTTTCAACTCACTTTTAAATGTTTGTCTTGATATAGACCGCGATTCGTGTTTTTGAAAGCTTGTTTCAAATTGTTTTTAAAGCGTTGGTATCAGGGTTAATTAACCACGGAGGTTTGACGAAATCTCAGGGTTAATGTCGAAGTCTTGAGCAGGTTATGTCGAATGAGAGATTGTGCCTTTGAATGAATTGTGGTGCCTTTCTGTGTATCGGGTCGAGGACCCTGTGAAATGTTGAGATGTTTGATCTCGTGATGATGTTATTTGGATTGGGTTGAGAACCCTGTGAGATGTTGTAATGATTTAAATGCATGATGATTCCTATGTTGGGTCAAGGGCCCGAGAGCTTTTTAAATCATTTTCCAAAAGTGTTCCCATTCGATTTTTAAAACCCCAAGACGGCCCGAGTCAATAATAATGTTTGCAAACTATCTTATCAAAATACTTTTCCTTTTACAAAAAGGATTTTTCTGACTCCTTGGGCTCGTTTAAAGTCTCATTGGTGTTATGTTCCGTAAAGAGAATATGACTATGTGATTATCTTTCACCTTGTGTATGTGAGTGTTATTCTGTGTTGACTATGGGAATGTATGGTTTGTGTTAAGGCTTCACGGCGGTTGAGTTTTGTGTTGTTACTGTTCGTATATCTTGTATATTATGTACTTGCACTAGCAAAATTCTAGTTTGCTAACCCCCGAGTTTTCGGGGTGGAGTGCTGTTATGCGCTCGAGTTTTGGCGGCTCGAGAGCGATCGGGATTGGCTCGGAAGGAGATGGAAGACGATGATGCTAATCACACCAGAGTCAGAGTCTTTTCTTTTGTTTCATTTTGGTCGGTATTTCTCTGTCGTTCGAGTATTCACCCTTGCATGGGTGTAGTTATCATTTATTAAATTGAGTTGTCATTCTTTTCTGTGTTCAAGTTTATTGTTGTCATGGTAATATGTATGTCGTTAATTCTGAATTGGTTAATGACCTTGTCGGTCTGTTTTGTATTTAATTTTGACCCCGGTCGGTCAATCATTGAGTAGTCTTTTGGAGTTTAGCCTGGTAGATCCTTGTGATAAGGTTCTACGGCGTGTGACATTCCCGGTCGTATTCTGGGGGTGTTACATTTATGGTATCAGAGCTTAGGTTTGCGAAAAACCTAGGCCGTTGGGTCAAGTCCATGTCTTGTGTAAGTCGCGCGCATCAGAGTTGTGATTAGTATCGTGGTTCCGAAATCATCTTCCGGCAATCCGTGATGGTAAGCCTCCCGATCGTAAGTTCCCTTATATACGTATTTGATTATATTGTGCTAATATGTTTAATGTAAACTAGGGATTGGAACTTGTTGGTGATATTATTGTTTTAGGATATAACATGCGTATGCGGTCCGAGTAAAAATGGTTATGTAGTATGCTTCGGAAGTCGAGCATATTTATCTATTTCGGCACTTTATTAGAATAAATTTATGAATGATAATTTTATCCACCGCATGAGTATTTTAAGATGTCTTTTGATATCTTGCAAACCGAGTTTTGATATTTTGGTCTTGCACGTTTTGATAATATTCTTATGACGGTATTTGATATTTTATAAATGACTTTTGTGAGTATTTGAGAATATTACCGACATCGTCCTTTTTGGCATTTTGAACATTTTTTTTAAAATGATTTTTAGCCTGGTAGGTTCCGGCACGAGGCTCACGGCGCAGTAGTATCACGAATATTTTAAAGTAATGCTTTGAAATTTTCTAACATTGTGTAAAGTCATGATTTAACATCGTCATGTGAAATGGTCACGTATCTCGGTGGAAAATTCTTTCGGATAAACATTTTGGAAGAAGAGGAAAGATTTTCAAAATTGTGGTATTTGAGACTCTAACATCTTTGAAATATTTCAAATTAGTTACAATTCAATTTTGATTTTTTTTTCTTTTATACATTACTCGAAAATAATTTTTAGAGTCGTTATATAAACTTCCTCTTCCGAAATAAAAGACAGTATTTATGAGTCTTGGGCGCAACGTGACTAGCCCTCTTTTCCAAAAATTTGTTTTCATTAAGTGCATACATATAATGATCGTCCTCGTCGAAGGACTCGAAATTGACTTCATAAAACCTTGTGCTTTACGATAGTACCGTTATTCTAAGGATGCTAAATAAAACTCGTGTTGATAATTGTGGTATATTGTACGACTGATAAACTAATATTGTTGATCGGTGTTATCCGTATTAGTATGTCGAGCCTCAGTGGACGTAGGCGCGGTGATGGGAATGGAAGCGGCGAGGTGGTTCGTACGACCACGATTCATGCTACGATGAAGGAGTATCAAGATCAAACGATATCCTATGAAATATCCTCAGTGGTCGAGCCCACGAGCAAAGCCAAGAGACCGAGGATATCTGGGAAGTTTTTGGGCGGTGAAGAATCTAAGGCTCCCAAACCCCCACGTCGTTCGAACGCGTCGTCTTCGCGATCGGGAGTGAGCGCTGGGAATCCCAAGCCAGCATCGGTGACTCTCGGTAAGAAGGGAGGGTGCTTCAACTGCAATCGTCAGGGACATGTTCGTGCAAATTGTCCCTTTCCACTCTTGACTTGTTACCGGTGCGGGTGTGAAGGTCATCGGGAGAAGCATTGTGAGATAATTTCCGAACTGGAAAAGAATGCTACCCTATTGGCGAACAGAGCAAGTGACCGGAGAATGTCCCGAAACCCTCTGTCTCCTTCTGAAGAGCCTAACATGGGAGGATGAATATTTTGTAATGTGTCCTAATCGTTGCTGTTTTGAACAATCGTGACTTTGATCGTTCTTCATTTCATTGCTCTACGTTTTCAACTCTTGTTGTTCTAAGTTTGGGATCGAAATATCTTTTAGTATGGGGGAGTGTATTACCCGTACTTTTCTTAGTATTTCCGGTATTGTGTGACTTTTCAGTATTGGTAATTCGATTATGATCCTCTCGACGATTTTAAACTATCTTGTTCTACTTAGTCTGCCGTCCTCCGAACGAATTTCGGAGCTCTTTGGTTAAATCCCGTGGATTATTGTGGTCTTTCCATATCTGAACTTAATCCTTGCAAATTTTGTTCGAAACTATTATTCCCACGCGTGCAATTAACACTTCCGAAAGTGTTATGAACTTGGATGCGGTTGGTCGAGCTCGAAATATGGTTTCAGGACGTCTGAGCCGTCTTGTGATTTTCTTAACTCTTGGAGTTATTGTCTCGAAATTCAAACCCCTCCACCTCAACTTATCGTGATCACTTACATTCTCTGAACCTCGCATTCGCGCATTGCTCGTGATGATGTGGGGTTGAGCAAGTAGTTATTTTCTTGATTGTTCTACCGCTCTCTATTTTAAGTTTCTGGACGAAACTTCTTTTAATGAGGGTAGAATGTAATATCCGCAATTTCGATTTCTGGTAATTTTCATTTTTCGGCGGAGGTCCGTTTCGACGACCCGCTTAAGACCGTTTTGTCATTCTTATTTTATCCTGCACTTTTTGTCATGCGAGTTCGTTTCGGTGTCGTTCTGTCGAATTCCGTGTTCTTTAGCGACTCTTCCACGTATGAGTTCGACTTTGTTAGATCACCATTAATTTTTGGAAACTCCAAAAATTCTGAATCTTTGCAATATTATAAAGCATCGAGTTATCTTTCCAATGGTTCAAACGGCGAGTCAATCGGATTCTGGACGAGAGAGTTATGGTCGAAATAGCTCAGACACTCATTTTTCCAGTTTTGGCCGAGCAGCCTGTACTGTGAGCCGCGGCACACTGCCGAGTCACTGCCGCGGCACACACGTCCGGGCCGCGGCACACTCGTGTTGCGATTGTCCTGGCTGACCCGTCTGTACTGTGAGCCGCGGCACATGCCGGCAGGTCACAGACACCGCTGAGTCACTGGCGCACTTTGCCTCAGGCCGGCACACTTGCCGGGCCGCGGCACACGAGCGGTCCGCGATCAATGGGCACGATTTGCCCGTCTTCGGCACACTTACTGGCCGCAGACACATAGCAGTCAACCTATAACTGCGTTTTTTCCAGCGAAATTCACTCATTTCCTCATTCCTCTTCTCTTCTTCACGTCGGGGCGATTTTCCAAGGCGAGGGTTCATCAGATTTTCATCCAAACACCGATTGGGAAGCATAACTTAGCATCATATCATCACCACAACACCAAATCATCTATTGTTCGGCTTTGAATCAAGGTAATATCTCCTATAACCCTAGTATGAATTTGGGGAGGGTTTGGTGGTGATCTTGTCTTTTAATCCAATTTAACCGATGTTGTTGTTAGATTTCGATAGTATACTCGTGACCCTTGGTTCCCTTGTTATTGGATGGGATGAAATCCCGTTAATTCACCGTTGACCTATTTTAATTCCCTATGCACTCTTGATGTTCGATGAATTGTCCCAACGGGTAGAACTAGGAGGAATTTCTTCATATTCATGATGTTGAGATTGATTGTATATCATTATTGTGTTAGGGTCGGATTTGAGAGGATTGTTCGGACCGAAACCTATTCCTTCGTCGTTCCCTTCGCGTCGTATTACCAAGGCAAGTACCTCGATATACGAATTGTAACTGCGTGAAATCATTGTTGTCGAAGTGTATGAGTTTATACGGATGTATATATGTGTATATATATATATATGTATATATATATGTGTATTTATATATATATTTATATGTTAAATATATGTATGTATATACGTATATTGATATATATGCTTATGTCGGTGATCGACGAGTGATGAATGCTAACACTAGTTGACGTACTCAACTTGGATTGATGGATGAATTATAGTTATTCATATAATATAGTAAGGTTATATATATCTATATATCTATATATATATAAATATATATATTCGGTTGAGTCGCAATATAGAGATATATGTGCGGTGTGGATTGGTTATGCTTGAAGGCTTATTGTGATTGAGTTTGATTAATAACGTGCGTGTTACTGTTTATTTGTGTGGTTATGGACTGGCAGAGAAATTGTGTGGCTTGATGTACGGAATTGAAAATTGTTGTGACGTTTGTCCGTGTGCTTGATGTTTGAAAATAATGTGGATACTTGTTGTGAGAAACGTCGTATCCGGGAACCTCTGAGGGCGGGGCGTGCACTCCGGCCTGGGGTATGCTGCAATGTGCGGCTCCATATGGGTGGTGAACGCCGGTGTTACCTAATGCGCGCGCAAGGGGCGGCTCTTACGGGAGTGATCGCCGGCGTGGTGACATGTTCAATGAGCGGCCAACATGATGGAGTGAACGCCGGTACACAGGTGCGCAAGGGAGGCGCCTGGCAGGCTTATTGGTTACGGGTATTTGAGTGATAGCTAAGACCCCGTTACCGAACGATGTTCGTATCTCAAATTCTTTCAACTCACTTTTAAATGTTTGTCTTGATATAGACCGCGATTCGTGTTTTTGAAAGCTTGTTTCAAATTATTTTTAAAGCGTTGGTATCAGGGTTAATTAACCACGGAGGTTTGACGAAATCTCCGAGGGTTAATTAATCGCGGGTCTTGAGCAGGTTATGTCGAATGAGAGATTGTGCCTTTGATTGAATTGTGGTGCCTTTCTGTGTATTGGGTCGAGGACCCTGTGAAATGTTGAGATGTTTGATCTCGTGATGATGTTATTTGGATTGGGTTGAGAACCCTGTGAGATATTGTAATGATTTCGTCTGTGACAGTATTCCCTATGTTGGGTCAAGGGCCCGAGAGCTTTTTAAATCATTTTCCAAAAGTGTTCCCATTCAATTTTCAAAACCCCAAGACGGCCCGAGTCAATAATAATGTTTTCAAACTATCTTATCAAAATACTTTTCCTTTTACAAAAAGGATTTTTCTGACTCCTTGGGCTCGTTTAAAGTCTCATTGGTGTTATGTTCCGTAAAGAGAATATGACTATGTGATTATCTTTCACCTTGTGTATGTGAGTGTTATTCTGTGTTGACTATGGGAATGTATGGTTTGTGTTAAGGCTTCACGGCGGTTGAGTTTTGTGTTGTTACTGTTCGTATATCTTGTATATTATGTACTTGCACTAGTAAAATTCCAGTTTGCTAACCCCCGAGTTTTCGGGGGGTGGGTGCCTGTTATGCGCTCAGGTTTTGGCAGCTCGGGAGCAGTCACGGGATTGGCTCAGAAGGAGATGGAAGACGACGATGCTAATCACACCAGAGTCAGAGTCTTTTCTTTTGTTTTATTTTGGTCGGTATTTCTCTGTCGTTCGAGTATTCACGCTTGCATGGGTGTAGTTATCATTTATTAAATTGAGTTGTCATTCTTTTCTGTGTTCAAGTTTATTGTTGTCATGGTAATATGTATGTCGTTAATTCTGAATTGGTTAATGACCTTGTCGGTCTGCTTTGTATTTAATTTTAACCCCGGTCGGTCAATCATTGAGTAGTCTTTTGGAGTTTAGCCTGGTGGATCCTTGTGATAAGGGTCTACGGCGTGTGACATTCCCGGTCGTATTCTGGGGGTGTTACACTTGTGGTAGGCACAAAATTTGCTGCGGTCTAGATGACTGTGGTCCCTCATCGGTTTCGGTTTGCTAAGCCACTTACGCCCCTTGATGGCGTTGAAAATGTGGGCCGGAGATAGATTGAGTTTGCGGAGGAGGTGAACCTCCACATCCTCGAAAGCTTTGAATTCGCCGGGCGGCTTCGCGATCGCCTTTCTGGGCTTGGCGACCGCCTTCCTCGGGATGGTAGTTTGCGCCTTACCTTCCCCGGTAGATCCCTCGCCTAAGCGAAGGGTGAGCATCCTCTGCCTAGCCAGAAAATCAGCGGCCTTGACGCGGAAGATCGCGTAGGTCGGGGGGATGTCCTTCGTAAGGTGCCTGAACATGGGTGAATGGCCATAGAATCCCCCTAGGACCGAGTAGAGAGCGAGCTCGTCGCTAATAGGCTCGCCAGTGAGGACTATTTCATCCACCCGGTCTATGTAATCTTCATCGGGCTCGTTCTTCCCCTGCCTGATTTTCATCATGCGGTGGGGTCCTTCTGGCCGAGCAAATTTGGCGGCGAAATACGACGTGAAGTCGTTCGCCAGCTTCTCAAAACAATTGATCGAGCATGGTGGAAGTGAGATATACCACATATGGGCAAGATCGTCGAACGTCAGTGGGAACATTCGACACTTCGTAGCGTCTGATGCCCCATATCCGGTCATGTAAATCCGGAACTTGCTCAAATGGGTCTCTGGATCTGATTTCCCCTTACATAGAGGTGTTTGAGGAGGAGCGATCTTCGGTTGAATGGGGGCGAGTTCGATCTGGGCTGCGAGTGGTTCACTCGGTCCGGCGATCGATCTCTTGGCGCCTGCCCCAGTTTCTAGGAGCGCCTTCATTTCGTCAAGTTGGCGCTGCATGGCGGCCATCGCCGTAGCCTGACTGCTCGCTGATTGGCTCTCGGAGCGGGAACCAAGGCGATCGTGTGCCGATCTCCTGGCCCCATGGTAGTGACGAGTTCTCCGCCACTGGGCTCAATTCTTAGGCGAGTGGGAGCCCGTTGGCCGGCTTGTCTTCTGGGAGTCAGATATGCCGAACTCCTGGTGACGGATTCGGACTCCGATGTCTCCCGGCTGGGGCCTGAATACCCGGGTCGCCATGATGGATCACTCCCTAGGAGGCTGAAGATGGAATCATCCCGCCTTACGAGAGCATTTTCGTGCGGCTCGAGGCTTTCCGACGATTTCTTGACGTATAGCCCTTTAAGTTTCCGCTTGCCTGCTCGGCGGATGGCTGATAGAGTGATGGTGGGCGAGTCGCATGCCCTTCGTCACTCCCTGAGGATGACCATAGCCTCCTCGATCTGTTCCGCGGTTTGGAACTGATCGAGTGAGAGGCTGGGACCATCCCTCGGGGGCGGGAGCGAGAGCCTAGCGTCGCCGCGGTTGCCTTCTGCCGTAGGTTGGGATTCGGTCTGGGCCGGAATGAGGTGTCCGGCAGATTGCAGGGTGGCTCTTTTTGAGGTCGTGGCAGATGTCATGTTTCTGAAGATTTTTCTTTGAAAAACAGTGAGTGTTTCCTCAAGTATATGCCCCGGAGAACAGTGAGTGTTTTCCGCGACGGTCGGAATAAAAATGAAGGTTTAGCCCTTCTTCTAGCGCCAATTGTTGTTACCCAAAATATTATCCGGAGATAATATTGCTGGAATGGTCAAGTAACAAACAAATGCGAGAACACTTCCGTGGGAAAGAAAATAACACAGGATTTGCCAGGGTTGTTAGTCCCGGGCTTGAATGCTCTCGCGAGATGTTATTAATATAAATACTAGAGAGTACAAATATTAATGTTAGAATACTATTACAATGAGTGTAACGATTCTAGTTATCTTAGCTATTGAGCATGAAGATTGCCGGAAGAACCAGATATGAAGCTCTGTGAGTTCTTACTTTATGGTGATTGGCATTCGTGAATGAATTTCACTGTGAGAATGTATTCGTCAATTGATTTCACTATCTGTAAGTGTGAATGAATTTTCTCTTGTTCACTAATCCCACCGTCAAGTAAGTCTCATGTCGGGTAATTTCCCTGTCTCTAGGCCACTGTTGGAGGCCTTCTATTTATGGTAGAATAGGTTGTTAGATCCTCCATGGCGATCACGAGTGATCGCGTATTCTATATTAGAATAAGGTGGGCGATCGTCCTATCACGCGGGACTGTTTCCTTAAAGTCTGAGGCTGCTGCTGGCAGCCAGATGTGCGAGCCAATGAGAAGTCCGCACGCGTCCTGAGTCGCTGTCTGGGGAGGACCCACTTTGTACCTTTCGGCGGACTTGTCGGTAGGTGTGAAGGTGGTGACAGGCTGGGGTCAAAAAGGCCTTATATTGCGGTGCCTTTTGCGGATCTGCACGTGGGTCTTCGTCCGAGATTCGGTCTTTGACGACTCTGACGGATGTCGGATTCATACATGGTACGGGACGATCGTCTACAGTCGGACATAATAGGCGATCGCCAGATGCCAATAGACGATCGCCTTGGACGTCTACCGCGAGACGCTTGCCCAACATCTGTCTTCTTAGGCTGGCTCCTGACCATTATGCCGATCGCCATCGAGGCGTATAAATCGCCGCACAACAGGTAGTAAGGAAAATACTGGAATCTAGAGATGTGCTTGCTTCTACATCTATGGGGATAGGGATCTTGACTCAATCAACATTCTCCATCAAAAAAATATACAAAGAATTGAGGGGTTCAGTAGAGACAGTGGAGTGGAAAAAATATTATGTTGTAATTTGGCTCCTCCAAAATGTGTATTTATCATGTGGTTGGCTATTTTGGGTAAAATGGTTACCAGCGACCGTTTGTGCTCTATGGGAATTCAGGTTCATCCTATATGCAACTTACGTGGAACTGATATGGAAACTATAAACCATTTGTTTTTTAGTTGTCCATTTTCAGCCAGGGTTTGGGAAGAGGTGACAACATGGAGTGGGATTTCAAGGATAGCAAAGGAGTGGAATGAAGAAAAAGAATTTCTGATATGTCAATGCAAGATAAAGTCTATCAAGCAAAACATGCATAGACTGGCAATTTCTGTTGTGACGTATCTGTTATGGAAAGAAAGAAATGACAGGAGGTTTAAGGATACAGCAAATGAGGAAAGTGTGGTAATTATGCAGTGTCAACTGCTAATCACACTGAGGAGTCACAAGGATGCTAGAATTTTCAGAATTTTAGATTCTTAAACTTGTATTTGTTGTTTGGTTAGATGGGTAGTTTTGGTATTTGTATACTGGATATTTTGTACTTGGTGGAATAAAATTAATTATTTACCAAAAAAAGTTATTGTTGTAGTTATTTCATTAACTTCCATATCTTAAGTAAATTTTTTAATTATATAAAATATCAATTAATTTTTTCGAACATCACACCCACACACCTACGTGTGTGTGTGTAAAGATAATTAAGTACTTCAAGTCTGACGATACTGATCAAGTAAGAAAATAATAATCTAACATATAAAATAAATTAGAAATTTATAAAACATATGAATATATTATTTAATAGATTGAATCACCAGATATCATAAAATAAACTGAAAAACAAAAAGAAAATAGTTTAAATAAACCAAAAAACAAAACTAATTTTCTTAACCGATGTCTTTACCACCAGCCGCCGTTTTTTTAATTTGTGGGCATGGATCCACCGACCAATGACCGCCGACAGATGTTGTTGTCTGGACACCCATCGATAACTTTTTTTGCACACGCTGATGACAACAGTTTTCGTCGGTAGACAATTGACAGACAATGATATTTTCTTTTTACACGCACCCACAACCGATTTTTATATATGTCAAGTCTGGGTTATGTCTTAATTTTGGGACTAATTTTACTAGTTGGTATTTGTTTTGAACAAGTTGAGCAGGTTCACGAGTAGTCCGAGTAAAGAGCACTGTAATGCACTAACTAGGGTTTTAAGATAAGTACACCCTAAGTTATGGGCTATTTTATAGTAATTATCCTGCAGTTTTGGAAGGATAAACTGATGCTAATTGGATTTGAGACACAAAAGGCCCTACTCTACAAGTGGGTATGTATTTACTATTGGGGATGGAGCTATATCTTGGAAATCAAGCAAACAAACTTGTATAGCTCGATCCACCATGGAATCAAATCAAGCAAACAAACTTGGAGTTATATCTATTGACTATGTGAGGTCCAATATTAATTTGGCAGATCCACTCACAAAAGGTCTGAATATAGATCAATTTCATAAATTGCCAGAGCGAATGAGACTAAAATCCACATCGTGAAAGAACGATCATAGTGGTAACCCAACCTTGAAGACTGGAGATCCCAGAAACTTGGTTCAATGGGAAAACAAAGTTATGAAAGTTTTATTGAATAGCGCTTATAATAAATCAACCCCTATAGAGCATAATAAGTGCTGAGTCCTGTGAATGTAGTGAGGTTAAGTCTCTGGACTTTTAATGGTTCCTTGTCCTTGAAAATGAGAAGTGTTGGAGGGTACTTTATAACAGGAGACCACCTATCTAAGTGTGAGGACGGGCCACCTCGAATAAACACTTAGGAAACCAAGATGTTGTCCATGACCAAAACGGACACAACTATGAGAATGTAAGGTGTTGAGACATTGTTGTGTAAGTGTCGGTGACTCGATATACACCAAGAAAGATTAGTTTAAGGCACTGTGTCCACTAAGCCACATGTATATCCGACGATATTTTACTAAGGAAGGTTCAAAGCCACAAACTACATTTCCCCATGCAGCAGTGTTTCACGAAAACTGGGTGTGTGTGAGTGCATTCATGCATGCATTTATTTCCACTCATGTAGGGGATTGTTGGAAACTGGTTTTAGAAACATGAGTTTTGACTCAAATTTAAATCAACTTAATAATAATAAAATAATTAATTCTTGGGAATTAAATAATAAATTATGAATCTACGTTTTGGAAAGATGGACGTATGATTTTATTTGTCTCAAAAACGATTTCCAGTGAGTGAGAAATAAATGATTAAAGTTGGCAATTTAATTGAAATGGTGAAGAGTCAAAGTGGGTATGAGAAGTTTCCCCACATTAGAAAAATAAAGCCTTCTTGACTAGTTTATTAGTAAGAAGGTTCATGGGTAGTTCAACAAGCTAGTAGTATACACTAGCGTGCCGCTGCCGCCTGCCCGTCGACCGGCTCGACTCGGGCATGGGCTCGGGCGTGGGCGTGGGATTGGGACCGGGCTTGGGCTTGGGCTCGAGCTTTGGCCTGGGCTTGACTTGGGCCTTGGGAACTTGGCAATTGGACTTTGGGCTGGAGTTGGGCCTTGGGAGCTTGGGCTGTAACTATATATATTTTTTTTTATTTTGCAGCCAAGCCCAATGTCATCAGTGAGGTCTAAAAAACCCATCTGATATTTTGAAGTTTGAAAACCCAGCTGATATTCAGTGGACGAAAACTCACATGAGAAAAACCCAGGTGATATTCACTGGACGAAAACTCACCTGAGAAAAACTCAGCTGATATTTGAAGGTTGAAAACCCAGCTAATATTCAGTGGACGGAAACTCACCTGAGAAAAACCCAGTTGATATTCAGTGAACGAAAACTCACCAGATAAAACCCCAGCTCATATTTGAAATTTGAAAACCAAGCTGATATTTTCAGACTAAAAACTCAGCTGATATTTAGTATCAGCTGATATGAGGCAGGTTGAGAACTTAGCTTCTGGAACTATTCAGTTGAAGGATTAAAGAGAATTAATGACACTTTAATATGTCGTAACTCCCCACCTGATGGAGTGGAATTGGACCATATAAAAGGGGGTCTTATGCATTTCATTTTATATACCGTAACATTGAACGGAATACAAGCGTACCACATATTGCATCATATTTCTTTCTTGCTTCTCGTGCCCAGTTTCCAGTACTTGAACGTTCGTCAGAATTCTGAGTTTTGGAGAGCACCTAACTCAGAAACGTGTAGCAGTTGTATTTTGGGGACATATTGCCTGAGCCGTCTGCTTTTATACGGGGGTAATATTGTCTTACGGAGAGAGTCCTACTCACTTCTGCTAAATTGTACTCCCTCCGTCCCACCGATCTTGGTTCATATTCCTCTTTGGGTCGTCCCAAGATACTTGGTCATTTCCTTTTTAAGACACATTTATCTCTCACAACTTTAAATAATATATATTCATGCCATCACTTTATACACTACTTTTCAGTTTTTCTTAAATCCGTGCCGAAAAGTAAATGCTCAAGATGAGTGGACAGAGGGAGTAATTTTTATTTTACTAGAATTGTAATAAGTTGCCTCGTAATTTTTTTATTGTAATTACATTGTTGGAAATTCACAAAACCAACACGATTTAGTCTGCTCAAGATGAGTGGGACGGAGGGAGTAATTTTTATTTTACTAGAATTGTAATAAGTTGCCTCGTAATTTTTTTATTGAAATTACATTGTTGGAAATTCACAAAACCAACACGATTTAGTCTGGTCCGTAACTATTGAAGGGCATCTGGGCCATATATTTCCCATATATAGTAATTGGTTGATAATTTATAGGGATTTATGTATTTTAGAAACCTGCAAACTCGAACTATTTCGAACCGTTCGCAAGTTCGGACTGAATCGAACCGAATAATTTTTGTAGAAAAACCATGCGAGCCGAACTTCGAACCTCAAAATCTGAGGTTCGCACAAATCGGACGGGACCAAATGTACGTTCGAAAAATTAAGAATCGAACTTCGAACGTACCAATAGTTCGATATAGTTCGGTTAGTTTTTAGCCTCTATATATATATATAATATATATATATATATAGTATTTATAAATAAATTTATGATAAATTTCCTCATAACTCAATACAAACTAAAATAATAACCAGTCTTCAAAAATTATGTGTAAACTGCATTGATTATTTTAGATTTGTTTCTTTATTTTGATTTGACAAACCTTAATAATTTTTTCATTTTCATCGAATTTAAATGTATAATAAATCTAAATTATTAATTTCTGGCGATATTTTGATTTGACATTCATATTGTACATATAAAGTGGAAAATATAGCTGCATATAGAGAAAAAAAAATATTTATCTATTTATCTCAAATTAAAATTTTTAGTAAATATCAAATAAAACTAAATATGAATATATAATGCATAAGTATCATTACATACAAATAACTTACACTAATTCATTAATAATTTTTATGTTTTGTTTTTAAAGTGATTGTTGTAGTTATTTCATTAACTTCCATATCTTAAGTAAATTTTATAATTATATAAAATATCAATTAACTTTTTCGAACATCACACCCACACACCTACGTGTGTGTCTATAAAGAATTAAGTACTTGAAGTTTGATGAACCAAGTAAAAAACTAATAATCTAACATGTAAAATAAATTAAAAATAAATCATTTGATGACGGGAGCCGCATCATGCTTTCTTTGAGTACAAGTGAATAAATTATTAGGTGGACGTAATAGTTCTATTCTGACAACCAGTAAACCACTGTGCAGTTCTCGTGTGCGCCAATCAAGAAAATATTTGTATGGAGAATCGAACTCGTGATTTTTCAGTCCCACGCTCACCTACTCTACCGACTTAGCTAAGTAGTGAGTTTCGTATAATTTTCGTATGAGGTGAGTATGCCCAATCGGCTTCCCCCACCACACTCTCTCTCTCCTATGCTATGTTTCAGATCTCTCGCTCGAAAATTTCTTCGACTCTCCAAAATTTCCATTTTTCGCTGTGTTCGTTTACGTAGAAATACATACGACATATATATATATACACACACACGCACTTGATAGTGCTATACTTTATCTCTCGTCGTAACCCCCTCCATTTACACCCTATTTTCCTCTCTCTAGATCTCAATTCGTTCTCTTTGGTTCCCCGAGTGTTGGAGGGTTTCTCTACGCTGCTCCAGATCTTGTGAGCGCTTTGCGCTGTCGTTTGGGCTCTTGGTTCCCTTGATTATTTTCCAGATCCGGAGTTCTGATCTCGAGGTTTTGGTTCGTCGCCCATCATGGCGGCCGCCAATGCTCCGATCACAATGAAAGAAGCCCTCACGGTATCCCATTTGATAATTATTCTAACTGAATTGATCACGGTCATTTCATTTCAGCCTTTTGAATGTTCAACTGGAAAAAAATCACGATCGAATTTGGTTTAGTTATAACTTGATTGGATTGTCCTTACAGTGTTGGTGATTGCGGAAAAATTTCGCAATTACTCCTTTTGATTTGTCATGTCTTGTTTAATTATCTGTTGAATATGTTTGGAGCATCTTGGGATTTGAGTTGGTGTTAGTGAGATTCACTATAGTGAGTGTGATGTTTTTTTATTTATTTTTATTGCAGTTGACTAGCATAGGGATCAATCCACAATTCATCACTTTCACAAATGTGACAATGGAATCTGAGAAGTATATATGTGTTCGGGAGACAGCTCCCCAGAACAGTGTGGTGATTATTGATATGAACATGCCAATGCAGCCGTTGAGACGGCCCATTACTGCAGATTCTGCGCTTATGAATCCAAATACTAGAATTTTAGCGCTGAAAGGTGGACGACTTTCTAAGCTTTTAATGCTTTGCTTATTGCTTATGTTTCAGTCATTTCAGATGTATTTTAATATAATTTTGGTTTGGGATGTTCAGTGGTCATATATTGCTTTGTATCAATTGTGATGCATTCTGGTGAAGTATAGTTGTTAGCTTGTGGAGTTGCTGTACTTGTGATAAATTGAGTATTAGAAGTTTGGCAGTCTCTGGAGTGTCTTTGTGCATGCAGTATAAGAATGCGTTTATTTTCCAACCACAGTTATTCTAGGAAAATGACTTGGAATCTCGTGCACAAGTAGCAGTAATAAATCGTGATGGAGAAGTAGAGCCTTTGGAGAATAGGAAAAGAGCTGCTGCTGGGTTAGGGGACCGGTACAATCTCATCTAGGAGCTGAAGATGGTGTCACTAACCTATTATTTAAGCTTGCTGACATTATTATTATGTAGAAAAAATCTTCTCTTTATTGTCCAATATGTTTAGTCTGTGTGTGTGTTTCAAATAGCCAAGGTTATTTTACAGACAAGCATTTACAGCTGCTAAAAATGGATGTAAGGATTCTACGTCAAGATATTAATGCCAGACAACATGATATCGGCTCCATGTTTGTTGTGTTTAAGATTGCTGCACGTTATTTTTCTGTGGAATGATCTCTCCCTTGTAATTGATAAGGTTATCGGTATCATAAATATCAGGAATCACTTTTTACATTTTTTGTTGATTTATGTTGCGCTTGTATTTAGTTACTAAAATTGCTGGGAACCACTTTTTTGATATACTTGTTCAAGAGCATCATAAATGGGGTCAATCGAGTTAACTTTTATTAATCATGCATTCTTTTATTATTTATTAAATCTAAATTCTGAAAAAATTAGTTTCCTTGTTGAAGCTCAACTTCCTGGAACGACTCAAGATCACTTACAAATATTTAACATTGAAGCAAAAGCAAAACTGAAGTCACACCAGATGCCTGAGCAGGCAAGATCTTAGTTCCTGAAGAATTCATTGATGCTCAATGTAGTAGCATGTGCAGTAGGTCTTATTTTTTGTGGTGGCTCTTGTGATGTCCGCATCATCTAGGTATTCTTCATTTTCACAGGTTGTATTTTGGAAGTGGATTACCCCTAAGATGTTGGGTTTGGTGACACAGTCCTCTGTTTATCATTGGTCAATTGAAGGTGAAATTTATATTGCTTGGCTCTATAATTTTGCCAACATTGTTTCATTTGTTTTTCTCAGTGCTGTCTTTCGTCTTAAAAATTTTCTCTCTTTCTGAGTAGGTGACTCTGAACCAGTAAAGATGTTTGACAGAACTGCCAATTTAGCAAACAACCAAATAATCAACTATAAATGCGATCCTTCTGAAAAATGGTTGGTGTTGATTGGGATTGCACCTGGCTCTCCCGAGGTGCGCTTATATTGTCTTATTCATCTGAAAGTGTTAGATATCAGTTGCAGTCATGTGAAGTGGAAATGGTTCCAGTAAAATTTTCGATTGTACACCCCCATCTCCACCCCCAAATTTTGAGTTTTCTTTTAAGATTAGATAAATTTTGTCTAATAATTTTTAGAATTCACACAAGAGCTTACAATACATGCTGTGAACCTGAATTTTCTTATAATAATGTAATCAATGTAGGTGCTCAATTTACTATAGTATATATGAGATACTATAACTTTCTTCTGTGTTTAATGAACTTTTGAGGTCACTTTTTATATACCTCTAAATTATTGTAGGACATTTATGTGTCTTATAGCATTTACTTGTTATATAACATTGAATTGTTTTACTGCTGGTGCTTTATTTGACGTAATTTTTTCACTTCACATGGCACTATGCGATGTGTTGCCTTGATACTTTTCCATGCTAATCTACTAGTTTCAACTGGAATGATTTGATATCCCTCCCTATGTTATCTGTCTTACTTTTTGGAATTCTGAGCCATATGTATTCTTTGCAAGTGGAATAAAATTATGTGGAGATTTTACACATCGGAAGCTGCAACTGCCATTTGTTTTTTTACGGGTTTTCTTAAATACAACCTTACTGACTTGAAATTCCTTTTTTAGCGGCCTCAACTAGTCAAGGGAAATATGCAGCTGTTTTCATTGGATCAGCAACGTAGTCAAGCTCTTGAAGCACATGCTGCATCATTTGCCCTTTTCAGAGTAGGTGTTTCTTTGATTTATGCATCATTTGCTGTTCCTATGTCGTATTCCTTATGTCTTTGTGTACCTTTGAGCAGGTAGCAGGAAATGACAAGGATTCTATTCTTATTTCTTTTGCATCAAAGACCTCTAATGCTGGTCAGATTACATCTAAGTTGCATGTTATTGAGCTTGGTGCTCAGCCAGGTGGATATATTTTCCTTTTTTGACGCAGTTGGTTTCAATAATTTAGTTCATCCCTTTGTTATGATGTTTATAGTTTTTCTATTATGCTTATTGGAACATGATTGTCAACCTATATCAGGGAAATCGTCTTTTACAAAAAAGCAAGCGGATCTGTTCTTCCCTCCAGATTTTGCTGACGATTTTCCAGTGGCCATGCAGGTGTTTACTGCTTTGAGTACTTTTTATGTTCTCTCTGGCTCCATGTGAATTTGGCGTGCTCATTTGTTTGTTTGTTTATTTCTTCTTATTTTGCAGATATCGCATAAGTATTGTCTTATATATGTGATTACAAAGCTTGGACTGCTGTTTGTATATGATCTGGAAACTGCAACAGCTGTATATAGAAATAGAATCAGCCCAGATCCCATTTTCCTGGCTTCAGAAGCTTCATCTGTTGGGGGTTTCTATGCAATAAATAGACGAGGCCAGGTTTTACTTGCAACAGTAAATGAATCAACTATCATCCCGTTTGTTAGTGGCCAAGTATGTTTATCAGCTTTGTCCTCTATTACATATCGTAAAGAAATTTCTCCAATTGCTCAGTCTTAAATTGGTCCTGCCAGTTAAACAATCTGGAGCTTGCTGTTAATCTTGCCAAAAGAGGAAATCTTCCTGGGGCAGAGAATTTGGTAAGTTAATTTGACGTTATAGAATTATTCTTTTTTGACATCATTGTGGCCCAGAAATTGGGATAACCTGTGTGCTAACGAGTGATACTTGTTTAGTGGCGGTTTTGTGGTGTGGAGTAGAATTTGCTTAGAACTGTTTCTTTATTTACGAGCGACACGATATTGAAGGAATACCTATCTTCACTGTGTTAGTGACTTGGTATGCAAGTTAATAAAAAATTGAAATGTTATTTTTATGATTCAATCCATCAGGTCTAGAATACCCCCACAGCCTCCTTATTAAACCCCAGAAAGTTTTTTTTCATTGAAATCATTTTTCTTCTTTTAGATGTCATGTTCCGTGTTGTTTTCTGTAGTCCAAGAAACTAATAATTTTCCTTTCTGCAATTTTAAATTTCTCAGGTTATTCAACGTTTCCAAGAATTGTTTGCTCAGACAAAATATAAAGAGGCTGCTGAACTTGCTGCAGAATCTCCACAAGGCATCCTCCGGACACCTGATACTGTTGCCAAATTTCAGGTATTTCTTGTTCATAATCTATCAGTTATTTTCTCCAGTGGTAAGCATATAGTGGGTGGAGGTACAAATTATTAAAGATGCCATCATTTTCCACGCAGAATTTTATCTGCAGCTGAAATCTGATTGGAACCTTGGGTATTCCTTGTGTGATTTAATAATTGATTAACATGCATTTCTGTTTCAGAGTGTCCCTGTACAAGCTGCACAGACACCACCATTGCTGCAGTACTTTGGAGCACTGTTAATTAAAGGAAAGCTTAATGCATTCGAGTCTCTGGAGTTATCTCGTCTTGTGGTCAACCAGAATAGGAAGAATCTGTTGGAGAACTGGTTGGCTGAAGATAAACTGGAATGGAGCGAGGAACTTGGAGATCTTGTTAAGGTTAGATTTTCAATAGAAGTTTGAAAGATCCTTTCTTTTTAATTGATGTTATTTCATCTTGTTGTAGAAGCTTCAATCTTTTTATTGCATGATACAAACTTTCCTTGTCTTTATATTGTAGACTGTTGACAACGACCTTGCACTGAAAATATATATTAAAGCCAGAGCTACGCCGAAAGTTGTGGCAGCTTTTGCTGAGCGTCGGGAGTTCGACAAAATCTTAATATACTCGAAGCAGGTCAGTCGGCACAGTATCCTGACCTTTCTTGCTTGTTTCTTTCCTATGATTCAGGAGGAGTAGTGGAGGATCTGCTCTTCATTTTTTTGTTGCTTATACCATTCTGTAATGCATTGCGATGACAATATGTTTATTTTGAAACAGGTTGGATATACACCTGACTATCTATTCCTTCTGCAAACCATTCTTCGGGCAGATCAGCAGGTATGCTTTGATCAATAAAACAAAACTCTTAATTTTTTATTATATTGAGTTTATATGCTACTTGAGTAACTTTCTTTATTCACTACGGGTGATCTGTATTTGGACAAACAGTTTTAAGTGTTGTGGTGTATGCAGGGAGCTGTTAAGTTTGCCCTTATGTTGTCTCAGATGGAGGGAGGTTGTCCTGTTGATTATAATACCATTACTGATCTCTTTCTTCAGGTGTAAATTTTGCTTTATTTTTGCCAACTCTGACTATGCTTCCGTATTCTGAAAGCATTTTTTTTCTGTACTTAATTATTGTTGATGATTAATTTGGTAATCTGTATCATCAATTGTTTTATTCTCTTTTTCCATCCAGAGGAATATGATTCGTGAAGCAACGGCATTTCTGTTGGATGTTCTGAAACCCAACTTGCCGGAGCATGCATTTCTGCAAACTAAGGTCAAATAACTAATACTCTTTGCTATTATAAATCAATGCCAATCTCCCGTGTTCTTTTGGCAACATGGTTCCGCCACTCATGTCTTTAATTCAGGTCCTGGAGATAAATCTTGTGACCTTTCCAAATGTTGCTGATGCTATCCTGGCAAATGGCATGTTCAGTCACTATGACAGGCCTCGCATTGCACAACTATGTGAGAAAGCTGGTCTTTACGTGCGAGCACTTCAGGTTTGAATGTCTATTCGTTTGTATACTACTGTTAGTTATGATGTTTGCTTTCTATATATTCTCAAACAATATGCCTGTGCTTGCAGCATTACTCTGAATTGCCTGATATCAAGCGTGTCATTGTGAATACCCATGCAATTGAGCCACAGGTTATTTGAACTTCTATCGCTTATTTGCACATAAGTTATTACTCGTTCCGGTGCTTAATGATTAGTCATTTCAGGCACTTGTAGAGTTTTTTGGGACACTTTCCAAGGAATGGGCTATGGAGTGTATGAAGGATCTTTTACTGGTCAATTTAAGAGGAAATCTGCAGATAATTGTTCAGGTAGGGAAGGTTAAATAAATTTGTGTTTTTGCCCAAGTAGTGGTTGGTTTCTTTTACATTGTAGAACTGTCTTGAAAAAATATTTTCAAGAATCGTGAGAAGCTGAGTTGTTTACGGCTATTTAGAGTGACTAATCTCATGTTGCATATTGGTTGCTGAAATTATATAGGTTGCAAAAGAATACTGTGAACATTTGGGGGTTGAAGCATGCATTAAGCTCTTTGAGCAGTTCAAGTCGTATGAGGGATTGTATTTCTTCTTAGGATCATATCTGAGCTCAAGGTAATCTATCTATAGAGGACTTGACTTCTATATGACTGGCAATTCCAGTTTGTGCTAATTTTGATGCCTGGCAGTGAGGATCCTGAGATTCACTTCAAGTACATTGAGGCAGCTGCCAAGACTGGACAAATTAAGGAGGTTGAGCGTGTAACAAGAGAATCAGAATTCTATAATCCTGAAAAGACTAAGAATTTTTTAATGGATGCCAAACTTCCGGATGCACGGCCATTGATCAATGTGTGTGACCGCTTTGGTTTTGTGCCTGACCTCACTCATTACTTGTACTCTAACAACATGCTCCGCTATATTGAAGGTTATGTACAAAAGGTATGCATTTTTGGTCGCATGTTTGTTTTTTGATAAAGCAAATTCTCTTTCATACAAGTGAGGTTGTTGCCATCTCTTTAATTAGGTCAATCCTGGAAATGCTCCATTAGTTGTTGGGCAGCTCTTAGATGATGAGTGTCCTGAAGATTTCATCAAAGGCCTTATCCTTTCTGTCCGTTCTCTGCTTCCAGTTGAACCTCTGGTGGAGGAGTGTGAGAAAAGGTACCTTGTGTGCTCTCACACAACTTTACTTCGACATAGCTTTTTCCTCGATATACTAATGCATGACCTGTAAATGCAGGAATCGGCTTCGCCTGCTTGCTCAGTTTTTGGAGCATCTTGTGAGCGAAGGAAGCCAAGATGTGCATGTACACAATGCTTTGGGTAAAATTATAATAGATAGCAACAACAACCCAGAGCACTTCCTCACCACCAACCCATACTATGATTCACGTGTTGTGGGCAAATACTGTGAGAAACGCGATCCAACCCTTGCTGTTGTTGCATATCGGAGAGGGCAATGTGATGATGAACTCATTAATGTGACAAATAAGAATTCTCTGTTCAAGCTGCAAGCTAGGTTTGTTATTGTTTGGTTTCCCCCTGTACTTTTGCGTCTTCCAACGAAGTTGATTGACTCTATCTGTTTCTGTTCTCTCAGGTACGTTGTTGAAAGAATGGATGGTGATCTCTGGGCTAAAGTTCTTGATCCTGAGAATGAGTTTAGAAGGCTGCTCATTGATCAAGTTGTATCCACTGCTCTGCCTGAAAGCAAGAGCCCGGAGCAAGTTTCTGCTGCTGTTAAAGCTTTTATGACTGCTGATCTTCCTCATGAACTAATCGAGCTACTTGAAAAGATTGTGCTTCAAAACTCAGCATTCAGCGGGAACTTTAACCTGCAGAATTTGCTTATCCTGACCGCAATCAAGGCTGATTCATCGAGGGTTATGGACTATATCAATAGACTTGATAACTTTGATGGGCCAGCTGTTGGTGATGTGGCTGTGGAAGCTCAGTTATATGAAGAAGCCTTTGCTATTTTCAAGAAGTTCGATTTGAATGTCCAGGCAGTAAATGTTTTGCTGGATAATATTTGCAACATTAACCGAGCTGTAGAATTTGCTTTCCGTGTTGAAGAGGATGCTGTTTGGAGTCAGGTTGCCAAAGCTCAACTTCGAGAGGGCTTGGTGAGCGATGCAATTGAATCATTTATTCGCGCTGATGATGCCACCCAATTCCTTGAAGTAATCCGAGCTGCGGAAGATGGTGATGTTTATCTTGACCTGGTGAAGTATCTTCTCATGGTTAGGCATAAAGCAAAAGAGCCAAAGGTGGACAGCGAGCTCATCTATGCATATGCCAAGATTGATAGGCTGGGTGACATTGAAGAATTTATTCTGATGCCAAATGTTGCCAATCTGCCTAGTGTTGGTGATCGCTTGTATGATGAAGCTTTATATGAGGCTGCAAAGATTATTTTTGCTTTTATTTCCAACTGGGGCAAGTTGGCAATCACTCTAGTGAAGTTGAGGCAGTTCCAAGGTGCTGTTGATGCAGCACGGAAAGCTAATAGCGCGAAGACATGGAAGGAAGTCTGCTTTGCTTGTGTGGATGCTGAGGAGTTCCGCTTGGCTCAGATATGTGGTCTCAATATTATAGTACAGGTACTTGATGAATTGTCATTTCCTATATAGGAAAATGTATTATTATTGAGCACAAGGGGTGATCGCACCTTTTTACAAAGTTTCACTTACAAAGATGGATTCATTATGATATATTGGCCCTTTTCAATTTCATGGTCACATTTCCATAAACTTTGCTGTTTGTATGTAACACCACTCTGATTTTTATAGGTAGATGACCTGGAAGAGGTTAGCGAGTATTATCAGAATAGAGGATGCTTTAATGAGCTTATCTCTCTGATGGAGAGTGGTCTGGGATTGGAACGTGCACATATGGGAATCTTTACAGAGCTAGGTGTCCTCTATGCCAGATACCGCCATGAGAAGCTCATGGAGCACGTCAAATTGTTCTCTACTCGTCTCAATATCCCAAAGCTGATCCGAGCATGTGACGAACAACAGCACTGGCAAGAACTAACTTACTTGTACATTCAGTACGATGAGTTTGATAATGCTGCAACCACTGTCATGAATCATTCCCCAGAAGCTTGGGATCACATGCAATTCAAAGATATCATTGTCAAAGTGGCTAATGTTGAGCTTTATTATAAAGCTGTGCACTTCTATTTGCAAGAGCACCCTGATCTCATCAATGATGTTTTGAATGTCCTTGCTCTTCGGTTGGATCACACTCGTGTTGTGGACATCATGAGAAAGGTCGACACTTTTTCCTGATGTGATACATCGATTTTCACTTGAGAACTGTTTGTTCCTTGTCTCAGCTTTAACTTTATTTTTGACACATTTAAGTTTGCTCCTTTTAGGCGGGCCATCTGCGTATTGTTAAGCCATATATGGTAGCGGTTCAGAGCAACAATGTGTCCGCGGTGAATGAAGCTCTAAATGAGATTTATGTAGAGGAGGAGGATTATGACAGACTACGTGAATCAATTGACTTGCATGACAGTTTTGATCAGATTGGCCTTGCCCAAAAGGTGAGCAATACTTTGCCAGACATGTCATTTTTGTTCTTTCTGTAAAAGGCTATACCTATAATATCTGTTTTGCTATGAGCAGATTGAGAAACATGAGCTGCTTGAGATGAGGCGTGTTGCAGCCTACATTTACAAGAAGGCAGGGAGATGGAAGCAGTCAATTGCATTGTCGAAGAAAGATAACCTTTACAAAGATGCAATGGAGACAGCTTCACAATCTGGCGATCGTGAACTTGCTGAGGAGCTGCTTATTTACTTCATTGAACAGGTATTTACATACATGACATAAACGATATTTCACATTAACGATTTGGAAATTTCCTTAGAATGAACATCAAAATTCTATTTTATCTCCAAGTCTATCTGTTTCTTTTGTGCTGTAACTGGCACGTTCTATATTATCGCAGGGTGCTCATCATTTTAGCTTCCCTTTTGCATAAATGATACTAATTTAGATTTTATAGGATTTTTGGGTTGTGTTGACCTTGTCATTTCATGGTTAAATGTTGTTCAATTGCAAAATGAGTGATATGATCTTTAAATCTTGTGCCGAACTCAAAGGGGCAAGGACATTGTGCTTAAGGATTATGAGTACACGAGTATGCATGTACTCGGTCAAATGAGTACACGAGTACTCATGTACTTAGCAAAATGAGTACTATTGTAGTCATAATATGAGTGCTAGTTTACTCGTACAATATGAGTACTTGAACCAAATAAGAAAAAATATAATGCGAGTACGGGAGTACTCGTTTGGTCGACCAATATGAGTAGAATAGTACTCGTATAGCTATGAGTACATGAGTACTCATTGGTCGAGCGATATGATTGTTGGAGTACATATAAGCATGATTTGAGCACGGAAGGGCTTAAACATGAGATCCGTTCCCCACTCAGAGGTACTGTTTGGTGTGTGTCCTGTTGTTCGTGTCCGGTGGCTGGCTTCTGTGAACTTCAGTTGTATCAGAGTACCCAACTTCAGATACTCTAATCCAATGATTTGAATCAGTTATTGTAACTGTTGTTTCTATGTTATCGTAGGGAAAGAAGGAGTGCTTTGCATCCTGCCTGTTTGTTTGTTATGATTTAATACGTCCGGATGTTGCTCTCGAACTTGCCTGGATGCATAACATGATCGACTTTGCCTTCCCATATCTGTTACAGGTGATTCTCTATTCCACCACTTTTATAATTTTGATTTTTTTAGGTGCTCATAATATATGAAAGACCTACTCAGAGCTAAATATGGATTAGGCTGCTTGTGTTGGGTTGGTTGTTTCATATGCAAGTATGTGTCATCTTTTCTCTCTTTTGCAGTTTATGCGGGAATACACTGGCAAAGTCGATGAACTAATTAAGGACAAGATTGAGGCTATGAAAGAAGAGAAGGCCAAACAGAACGAAGAGAAAGATGTCATGAAGCAACAGGTGTGTGTGTGTGTGTGTGTGTATACTGAAACAGTAAAATAAAATAGATTTGCATCAATGGTAACATCTAGTATTTAATTGTCTTAAGAGGGTATTTGCCTGAGCTTATATTAAAACATCTTATAAGATGCTCGCGAGCTTAACTGTTTGGTTAACTTTTTATAATATCTTGTAAGCTACCAATATAAGATGCTAGAAGCTAATTAGCTTGTTTAAAATGGTTTGGATCTCTCCAGCTCCCTTTTTTTCCCCCTAAAAAACCAGGATATTTTTTTCCCGACGAACAAGACGTGATACCTGAACTGCTATTACTATCATCTTATTTTTTCTGTGAACACTTTTTTTAACTTCTTTACAGAATAAGATTTAACGTTTTGTAAGCTCTAGAACATATTAGAAGATATAGGAGCGTAAATATAAATAATCTCACTTAAATGCCATCTTAGCCCATCGTATCCTCATTTTTAACAATGCAATGAAGAGTCGTTTTTCACATACATGAAAAAAAACATGCTTGGTTATTGTCAGAGCTTATAAAATATTTTGCTTGTTTTGTTTGCTGCAGAATATGTATGCCCAGTTATTGCCTCTTGCTCTGCCGGCCCCACCTATGCCAGGCATGGGAGGTCCTGGTATGGGAGGAGGGGTTTTTGCTGCAGCACCACAACCGCCCATGGGTATGGGTATGGGCATGGGCGTGCCTCCAATGCCGCCATTTGGAATGCCACCAATGGGGTCCTACTAATGTGCCGATGTAGTATCAGTGTGGACACGAAATGTTGAGGCTTCACGTTTTGGTATTTTCTGGTCTCGTTCTTATAGGTTTAAAGGTGGAGGCTTACTTCAAGTTGGGGAAAAGAATAATGTGGCTCGGTATTATTGTCTGTCGTCATAGGGTGTGGATATCTATATATAGATATATTTCTTTGTAATATTTTTTTTGTTGTCGGAGGCAAATTTTTTGCAGCATTAGGCAGCAAGATGAGGTGAATTTGTAATATTCAGAAAAAAGCAGATGCCCGGAGGGACATTTTGTACTAACTTCACTGTCTAATGTGCTTTAGTTCCTAATCTATAAGGCCTCCGAATGTTGTATACGTCTCTTTTTGGTTGGTCGTCTTTCATTTAATTGTAGTGCTTTACCTTGTTTTCTTCGTGGTTGATACTTCAACAACGGATTTATGTTTGGAAGATTCTGGGGGCAGAATAGCCATTCATTCTTCCGCCCTAATGTCGCAGTGATGAACTTGATTGAAGTATACCTTTTAGAAAGTGAATTACGAGCCAAAAAGCGAGTTATAATTGGGTTTAGTTACTTGGTGGATAATGAGAGCTTTTTTTATCATTTATGGATGTTTGATTTAGTCCAGTTTGTTATTTGTTTATTCATCATTTATGGATGTCTGGTTTACTCCACTTTGTTATTTGTTTATTTACTTATCATATGGTTGTGAAAATAAACATAATCAGGTTTAGTTTTATTGGTCATCCCTTGTATAAATATCATATCTTTGTGTTCGACGTGAATCGGTGGATTGTGGTTTCATGTATAGAGTTGGGACCATATTGATAGTGCTTCTTACGCAGCTTATCGGATGCCAAGTGGAAACAAGCGGGACGACCTTCCACGATGAAGAAAATCTTTAATCTTGACAATAAATCCAAGTAGACTACCACTAAATAAAAGAATTTGGTATAAGATAGAAATCAAGGGATTAAGCTTAAGAATGAAAATAGAGATGTACAAGAACCACTCTTTTTGCTGGGTCGAATGAAATTTTGTGGTATATGATTATTACATATATGACAGTGACACTTGCAGTTATAATGACACATCGTTGATGCCTCCTTGTATTGTTTCTTCCTTCTCTTCTTCGCCTTATTTCAGCCGAAGGACCACTCGCAGTAAAATGTACTTTTTTTCCCTTTACGTTCAGCAACACTTGTACAACACTACCTCAACATCTTCCAACCATTAAAACTAAAAGTTTGCAATTCATGATATTGAAGTTCATAACATCTGGTATCTAGTTAAACAACAATCCAAACAAAATCTCGTACTTCATACTAAAACCAAAACATTGCTCTTCAGTCGACACCCCCCCTCCCCCGCTCATTGAACACTGAATTAGCTAGATAACATAACCTTAAGAATGCGCTTCTAGACATCTTCAAGTTCTCGATGCAGTTGACATCACTAATATTTATAATCTTTTGCAAAGTGGAGACTAGTACCGGTATCCTGCTAATCATGTCATATTTTACCAACCGGTCGGATCGCCTACTATCACGCCGGCAAATATAAGCACGATATGCTTGCACTAGTATTTCTAGAAAAGAAATTGTTCCCATTGCCATCTCCTGCAATGCCACAGAGATCTGAGCTTTCTCTCCTGATGCATGTTTGGGTCCATGGTATACCCCCATGTAGTGCATCCCCTGCCGGATGCACTACACGTGGCGTGTATGGACGGTACAGATCGATACTCCATCTAGTGCATCAATCTACACCGTCCACGCACGCCACATGTAGTGCATTCTTTAGGGGATGCACTACATGGGGGTGTACCATGGACGGTACCCCTGATGCATCCATTCCATTATAGGTGTCACTGTCACGGAAGATGGCATTATAACCGTCATTCATAAACCTTTTTACAAAATGTCTAGGAATTGTCACTAAGGTTTGAGTTTTTCCTAAGATAAAACTTAAGTTTGCACTTGTAACAAATCGATACTTCCCACTGATACTTCGGATGGAAATCGTAACGGAAGTGGATGGAAGTATGGATTTTGCTACAAGTTCAAACAAAAATATATATTCTTATGAAAACTCAAACATTAGTGACCATTTTATACAATCTTGAAACCTAATTGACCATCCAGGCTAACTACCCCATAAAATATATATTCCCAAAAGAGCATTGACGGCGTGAATGTATTATGTTTTCATACATCAGAAATTAAGAATATATATATATATATATATATACACACACTTCATTCGCTTACTTAAGATTGCAACAGTTTGATTTTTGCACTATTTGTATACTAACGTTGGCCATATACTATATTAATATATAAAAGCTGATCATTATGTGAAATATAGTTAGACTTGTAAGACTATATATGTTTAAAATATAAAAATTGATGACTTTTATTAATATATAAATTAAGTAAACTACTAACTAAAACTTATAAACTGTTGCAGTTTATATAGTGTGTATATTTCCACTCGTCCTTATTTTTATTATATCATTCAGAGGAAGATTTGGAAGAGGTTGTCGAACGAATTTCTATGGGTGAGAAATTGATCATTGGTGGTGACCTCAATGGGCATGTCGGTGTTAGCAGAGATGGCTTTGAGAGCATTCATGGTGGCTTTGGTTTTGGAGATAGGAATGAAGCAGGAAATGGTATATTGGATTTCGCATTAGCTCATGACTTGGGTATTATGAACACTTGGTTCGAGAAAAGGGACTCTCATTTGGTGACATATAGAAATGGAGGTAATGTAAGTCAGATTGATTTCTTTTTAGTAAGGAACGTTTGGAGGAAAAGTTTTACTAATTGCAAGGTGATACCCGGTGAGAGTGCTGCAACGCAGCATAGGGTTGTGGTGCTTGACTTTCGAGGTAAGAGGCACTTAAGAAAGAGTAGACCACAAGTTGACCCTCGAATTAAGTGGTGGAAGCTCCAAGGGGAGAGTCGACATACTTTTGTGGCTAAGATTGCTGATAGTGGTATTTGGTCTGATTGCACGGAGATGGATATAGATTCGATGTGGAACTTGTTGGAGCATAACATAAAGGAAGTTGCAAAAGAAGTCCTAGGAGAATCTAAAGGAAACAGACCATCAAGTAAGGACACATCTTGGTGGAATGATGAAGTTAAGCAAGCGATAAAGACCAAACGTGAATGTTATAAGGTATTGGGTAAATGCTCGAGCGATGAGAATTATGAGAAGTACAAGAAAGCTCGAACAGAAGCTAAAAAGGCAGTGAGAAATGCCCGATCAAAGGTCAATCAAGAATTATATGCAAGATTAGATACAAAAGAAGGGGAAAAGATATTTATACACTTGCTCGAATGAGAGAGAAGAAGATGCGAGATATTGGAAAAGTTGAATGTGTAAAAGATACTCACCAAAAAGTTTTGGTTCAAGATAAAGAGATAAAAGAGAGATGGAGGTCATACTTTCATACCCTATTCAATGGCCATCAAGAACAAGATATTGAGAATTTAAACATCCCCTCAAGTATGGTTAACCGAGAGTTTAAGAGGAGAATTCAAAAGGGTGAAGTGACAATTGCATTGAAGAAGATGGGGTCAAAGAAAGCAGAAGGACCAGATGGTATACCTATTGAAGTTTGGAGGTGTTTGGGGGAGAGAGGGATCGAATGGGTAACTATGCTTTTCAATAAGATTTGGAGAAGCAATAAGATGTCATCAGCATGGAGGAAAAGTATTCTCGTCCCTTTGTATAAGAATAAAGGTGATGTTCAAGATTGTTCTAATTATCGCGGAATTAAACTAATGAGTCATACCATGAAGTTGTGGGAACAAGTGATTGAACAAAGGATCATGAAATGTGTGAAGATAACAGAAAATCAGTTTGGATTTATGCCTGGAAGATCGACCATGGAAGCAATTTATCTTATCCGCCAGTTGATGGAACATTATCGAGATAAAAAGAAAGATCTACATATAGTTTTTATTGATTTAGAGAAGGCATGTGATAAAGTACCAAGAGAAGTACTTTGGTGGGCCTTAGCAAAGAAGGGTGTATCGCAGAAATATATTGACATTATAAAGGACATGTATGAGGGAGCTAGTACAAGTGTACGTACTAATGTTGGGAGGACAGGAGAATTCCCTATTATGATTGGGGTGCATCAAGGATCTGCTCTTAGTCCTTTTCTCTTTGCCATAGTCATGGACGAATTGACAAGAGAAATTCAAAATGACATTCCGTGGTGTATGATGTTCGCAGATGATATTGTGTTGATTGATGAAACGAAGGTTGGAGTGCAACAGAAATTGGAACTTTGGAGGGATACTTTGGAAGCTCGAGGCTTTAGGCTGAGCAGAAGTAAGACTGAATATATGGAGTGTAGGTTTAACGAAAACAGTGATAGAGAGGCGGGGATGATCACATTTGATGGGAAAGTTGTTCATGGATCCACTTTCTTTCGGTATCTTGGATCTATTATCCAAAATGATGGAGAGCTGGATGGCGATGTGGCTCATAGAATAAAGGCTGGGTGGTTGAAGTGGAAGAGTGCCACAGGAGTTTTATGTGATCCTGACATGCCTCATAGATTAAAGGGTAAATTTTACCGCACGGCAATTAGGCCTGCGCTGTTATATGGCACCGAGTGTTGGGCTGTAAAATAGTGTCACGTTCAAAAGATGAATGTGGCGGAGATGCGTATGCTACGATGGATGTGTAGTCATACAAAAAAGGATCGGCTCAGAAATGAGGTGATTAGAGAGAAGGTAAGAGTTGCGGCTATAGAAGACAAGATGATGGAGGATCGATTACGATGGTTTGGTCATGTGAGAAGAAGACCTGTTGATGCCCCAGTGAGGAGGCTAGAAAGTTGGGGAACAAGTAATGTTGTGAAAGGTAGAGGAATACCCAAGAAAACTTGGATAAAAATAATTGAAAATGATATGCGGTTTCTTGGAATTGGAGAAATTATGGTGATAGACAGGCAAATGTGGCGGGAAAGAATACGGATGGTGGATGGAATCTGATTCCTTTTTTTTCCTGTATTTTTATTCCTATTTTTTCTTTTATTCCATGTTATCTGTTAATTTATTTTTCAGGATTTTTCATTTTTTTAAACATTCATTCTCTTTTTTTATTTGCTTTTTTCTATACTTTTTTCTCTACTTTTTTCCTCTTTTTCTCCTTTTATGTTATTTATGTAACGATCATTGACGGTTTCAAAGTTTGATTCATGTTAGCCGACCCCAAATCATTTTGGGACTAAGGCTTAGATGTTGTTGTTGTATTCAGAGGAAATGTAATCACCCTCGACCTTTCACAATATGTGTGATTTACCCCCACAACCTTTGAAAATGTGCAAACACCCGCCTAACCTTTGACAAGTAGTATGATGTGCCCAAATCTTAAATTTTCAGTCACTTTTTGAAATTATCACGAAACTTAAATTGAAGAATACGAAGACGATATTCGCAATTCAAGACATCAAAAAATACCCTAACTTCTATTTCATGAGCGACATTCTGGAAAAAGCAACTGAGTACTGAAGATCGTATCACTTAACTTCTACTCCCAAGGAATCGTATTGAAGATCAAAGAAGAGTGACTTGAGTATCACTTAACAATGACTTGAAAAAAACATTGCTCAACTTTAAGCCACCTAAAGGGCACAATACACCTCTTTATGGTGAGTTTTTGCAAAAAAAAAATTTTTTATCGATGTTTGGTTTTATAAGGGCGTAATATTGTAATGTAAAGTAATGTTCTCCGATTCCGTGTTAATGTTTACTCAAACATCGAAAGAAGCACCTTAATAGCTCCAAACTTGGGAGAAAGTAGTAGAAAGACACGTGAGTACTATGGAGGCCATCAAGTTTTCAACCCAAAAATGGATATAGAATTACCTGAATTCAAGATTGCGGATTCCAAAGGACACGTGGAGAAGAAGAAAGAAGAAGAAGACAAGTGAGGTAAGCCACATAAAGGGCATAACACACCTCTTTATGGTGAGTTTTTGCAATTTTTTTTTACCGATGTTTGGTTTTATAAGGGCGTAATATTGTAATGTAAAGTAATGTTCCCTGATTCCTTGTTAATGTTTACTCAAACATCGAAAGAAGCACCTTAATAGCTCCAAACCTGGGAGAAAGTAGTAGAAAGACACATGAGTACTATGGAGGCCATCAAGCTTTCAACCCAAAATTGGATATAGAATTACCTGAATTCAAGATTGCGGATTCCAGAGGACACGTGGAGAAGAAGAAGAAGAAGAAAGAAGAAGAAGAAAGAAGAACACCAGTGAGTTGAAGAAAACAATTGCATCAAGGCCTGTAGTAACGTTGAAAACTAGGTTTGCAATATCCAAGTCCACATCAAGCATTTGTATAGTTAAGTATCTGACATGAAATTTTCTGTTAATTTGTGTACTGGTTTTATTCAGAATTTTGTTGTTATTGTTGTTGTTGTTGTTGTTGTTGTTTTGCAGAGACAAAGTAAGGGAATCGTCATTTGTGAGCCTTCTGACCAAGTACCACTTAGGAGAAGCCCAAGAGTAGTAGATAAAAGCAAGGGAAATCAGGTCCTGCCGAATAAATTAGTGAAGAAGCAATTGATCATAGACAGTTGTTGTAACACCCCCAAAATTGTCTGGAGCGCTATAGCGTCGTGAGTCCCTCAGCGGAACTCACCACGCTAAAACATTACGTTTCGAAAATTATTTTCGGACCATTTTACAAAAACTCCCTGAAGGCTGTACATATCGCTTTATCAAAATCATGGACATGTCCTTCAAAATATAAAAATTGATTGGGGTCGAAAAACTGATCCCCAAGGGTGTTTATATATTGCTGCCAGGCGACACGGCAGTGTCGGGTCCGACATGGGTTGTGTCCGTTGACAGAACTAAATTTCTGCATGTAGTTTCCACTAATTCGATCATAATTTTCTCGTCCGAACTTGGATTGACTCATCGTTTGACTATTGAAAAGCTAACTCAATTCTCTTTGATACCGTTCGGTTTTAGAATGTTTGGATTTACCAAAAATCAGTGGTGATTTTTCAGAATCACCCATGGTGCACAACACTTTTCAAAAAACATGTGATTATGTTTCTACTCACACTCCCGGTATCACATTCATATTTGAAAGGTCCAAGAACATAATTATATCTGTGGTACATCCATGACAACTCACAAGTCCAATATATAATCCGCATTTCTCCGACCTTTGTTGAATGTTTCATCAAAGAATACAATGTTGGCCACCGTCACATTCTTACCAATAATCATTCGACGATATTAGAAAATATCTCCCGACATCTTACTCTCGTCTACTCAATGTCACATCCATAACTGGAAATAAATTCACACTTGCCAATATTTCAACAAGATCAATGATAAAATACTATTCTGAAATTCAGGATATTACAGTTGCAGCAACCCAACCATCACAGGTGAAGCAGCACCAATTGACACAGGGAGGTGACAATGTCCAACTAACATAAGAATCAGTATGTGCAAATAAAAAGTAGACAAGATGAATTACTCTCCTTTTTGTCTGAGCTCCTGAGATTTAGTAGATCACAAATAAAATCAAGATAGCATTTCTGAGACTCTCTAATTATTCTTTAAACATGATTACCATCATCAGTATCTGAAACTTCATCACAAAAATCAAAAACATCTAAAAAGATGCATTTTATCAGGAGTACGGGCAGTCTTCAAATTTCTCAGTCTCCACATCTTCTTCAAGAATCATCACATTAGCTTCCAAAGTGGCAATCTCTACTTCCAGTCGCTCATTCAATCTTCTCAGTAAAGCCTGGTATGCTCTATCGAGATCTGGCACACATTTTAGGATCAACCCACCTCCAAAAATCACATCCTCCCACTCGTTGTAGTTGTGGAAACGTGTAATCGAGGAAAGATTTATAGTACTTCATAATCGATAGAAGAATTTTAATTTGTAAGCAAAACATAAGCCCCAATCTTACTCCGCCGAAAGAACACCATACCTATTATTAATGCTTCTGTAGATAGAAATCGAAGACCCGAGAAGAACTTACGGGAACTGGGAAGAAAGGGGGTAAGAAATTGAAGAGAACGTATGGGAACTGAGAAGAACTTTGGAAGGGGGGAGAAATTGAAGAACCCTAATTCAAAGAAGGGATGTTTTCGTGTCGTATATTCCCTTAGATTCTTGCATGTGCGATCCACGTGTGTTTAATTTGCCTGATAATTTTAAAGAATGGCTGGAAATATTTAAAAAATTAAAATTTGGGGCACATCTACGATTGTAAACTAATCGAAGCGAAGTACATACAACGCATTCGATTCGTATTCGTGAAACTATTCGAAGTATCCGATTTGAAATTATTTTCAAATAGTAAAAATTGATTTGAATTCAATACGATATGAATATTCGAGTATACTCGATCCGGTTCGAAATACGAAATTCAGTTTTTTTTTCTAACTGAATTAATTAAATATATAATTAAAAATAAATATAATAAATATATCATATAATCTAAGTATATTTGATAAATATATAAAAAAATTATACATTTACCTATATGTATATATTATATAATAAAAAATATATTTAATAAGTTATATATATATATATATAGTGAATTGAATATTTGAAATAATCGAATCGAATAATGTTATATTTATATTTGGATTTGGATATATCGAATATGAAAAGTGAATTTTTATTTGAATTCGAATTCAAATTTTTAAAATTCGAATCAAAATTAAACGAATTTGAATTACGAATCGAATCAAAATAATTTGATTGATTAACAAACCATGCACATCATAATACTCTTCAAAGATTGAATGAGTTTTTACAAATTTAAATACCGGATCCGTTTGAGTAATTTTATAAATTACTTATAAATTAAAAATAAATAATTTTATAGATACTTTTTTCTGATTTATAACTCAGATTTAAGGGAAAAGAACGGAAATGTTGTGGATGATTGCGTTTCCCCCCCATTATTTATTCAATTTCTTATATGTGTTATAAACTTGAGAGAAAAAAAGAGAAATTGGAAGAGAAGAAGAATAATGTGTGTATTCTTATGAGGGCCAAAAACCTTTATTTATAGGTACACATCTAGGGTTTCAGGGGTATAAAGATCATTCGTTAATAAATACATTAATTATACCACTCCCCCTTGAATGACCTTTAATACATGTTGCCTCATTAAAATCTTGTCGGGAAAACCCAGTGGGAAAAAACCCGATCGAAGGAAAAAGAGTACAGCTACTCCCCCTGAAATCGATTACATAAGATCTTTGAGTTGACGCATTCCAATCTTGTGTACTAGTCTTCTGAATGTTGATGTCGGCAACACCTTTGTGAATAAGTTCGCCGACCAATCATTTAAGTGAATATTTGATGTATCTACCTTTGAGTAGAGATGTTAAACGGGCTAGCCCTAGCAGTTCCGGGCTAGCCCTAGCGGGCTTCGGGCTAAACGGTCCGGGCCAAAAGAGCCCGAATTTAAACGGGCTAGGAAATATCGGCCCTAACCCTAACCCTAGCGGGCTTCGGGCTAAACGGGGGCTAAATATTTAAAAAATATATTTTTTATTTTTATAAGAACCAAAAAAAAAACAGTAACAATATTATATATATATATATAAACAAATATACTATAATAAATATAACAAAAAATACATTTTTATATATATATATATACACACACATTAGATTATTAAAAAATACAGTAATAATATATATTATATATATAATATTAATATATATTACATATATAATATTAATATATGTTATATAAATATAGTATTACTGTAAGTTGAAATTATATATATATATATATAGGGCTTCGGGCTAGTCCTAACGGGCTTCGGGCTAAACGGTCCGGGCAAAAAAAGCTCGGATTTAAACGGGTTAGGAAATATCGGCCCTAACCCGGTTTTTTGGCGGGTTAAACGGGCCAGCCCGCCGGGCCCGAGCCCGTTTAACATCTCTACCTTTGAGATACAAGTGACATCGTCTTCATACAATACTTCCTCTTGAATATTATGATGTTCATGCCTCATCAACTACTTCGGAAAAACCCTGTGGGAAAAAACCGATAGAGAAAAAGAGTACATAGTTTAAATTTGCTCATGTGTTGCATTGCTTGCCTCGTTAAAAACCTTAACTAAGAAAACCCGGTGGGAAAAAACTTAGAAAGGGAAAAAGAGTACAATCATTTGGTCTTCAGGACCTTTTGACCTTTAGGGTCGACATAATCTTCAAACTGATTTAAAACTTATCACTTCTCCCCCTCAAGATAACAATCTTGTTGAGATTCGGTGCCTAAAACGAAGGCCCAGCGGAAGCGGTAAAACGAAAATTAATCCGATCCGAATCCCTACGAGAATCGATCGAGCTACGTATATACGAATATATAAAATGAAACACAAGAGATACGAGAAACATACCCTCGTAGTCCGTTGATTAAATGGTATCCTTCTCTTGAGCTATTCCCCAAGCTTTGCTTGATCTCTACGAATCTAATCCGCTCCAAGCCCTTTGATGATCCAACGTCGAAAGTATAACGCCTCTACTTGCCACGCGCCGGATAAACGAACGGAACGACAATCACATGATTAACCTCTAAGGTTACGACTAGAATCAAGTGATGGAAACTTTATATTCAAGATTATAACACTCTAAGTGCTTAATCTATAATCTCTCTATCTCACTTTAATTTTCTCCAAGAAAATATATGAAGATGATGAAGAATGATGAAGAACACTTTGAGAAACTCTTTTCTCTCTCTCTCTTGCCCAAAACTCACGGTTGGAATTGTGATGAAGAAGAGTGATTGTGTCTTCACATTAGTCTTCATTATATCCTCCACAATCAAGACCAAATCACCTATATAGATAAATAATATGATCTTGTCCCCTTGACACACATAAGTCATCCACCATCATGTGGAGAAAATGACCAAAGGAAATGGGAAGGAAAGATGGGCGGCCATCTAGAAGGAATTTTAAGAGTTCGGTTTGTTCCGGACTCCCGTGAGTCCAAACAGATAAACTCCGATTCCGTTCCGATGTATTTATATCGATTAATTAATCCAATTAATTAATCATATCAAATACATAATGACATAATTAATTTCTCCAAGAAATAATTATATTCATGAATTAAATTAATCACCCGATAATTTATTTAATTCATTAGGCCGTAAATTAGTTTATCCAATAAATTAATTTAGACATCCAATGTCCCAAATCAGATATCCAATATATAATATTCATAATGAGAGAATAAGCCCGATTCATTCCGTCGTCAATCCTATTGCGCGACTCGGTAGGTTCGTCTCAGTCAGCAATGGGAGGAACCAAAGAGTAGTAGCACCGCCTAGCCAGCCTGGCGGCCTACACTGTACCCCAACTGAGAACGAATGATTTGGGATCATTCAAGAACCATTCTATCGTGAATACCAGTATACGTATAAACCGTTCTTTCAAATGTCCCGATCAAGTTATAGGGTCACGGTCAGTCAAAACCTATATGTACTTGACGCTATGTATGCGTTAATGCAAATCGAGATCATCGAGCTCTTGTGTATCTAATACAACTAGCTCTAATGCTTTGGCCAGAGACTTTTGATCTCATCTACCGATAACCGCATAGAACATATAACCCGCTCACTAATGGGAGAAAGAATTCTATCTTGGTATTCAGTAGGACCTGCTACTTGCCCGTCAAGATGCACGTCGAGGTTGATCCCCACCTCCCGGTTTATAGGGTCGAACTACTCTAATGAAAATCTTGACATCACAAGCACATCCCTACTAAATCCTCAAGTCGAAGGTTCACAAATACCTATCACAACCTTTCGATTCCGTCATTGACTGTCCCGGACGAATCGAGGGTGAGTCGGTTCGAGTATACTAATCCAATTAGCATACTTATAACGTGTGCTCCCACTAACCATTAGTGTTCGACATGCACTCTCCTTGTCAAAGAACACGTCATACAAGTCTTCACATAAACTTAACGCCCAGTCAAGTTTCATCGACTTGCGAACGATTAAGTATTTGAGCTATAAACCTTTCTAGTGCCGACCCCTTATCCAATAAGGAGTGGAACGTTTTGCTCTTAAATACACAGACTAGTTTCTATATGTATATTTACGAGTCAGGAATGACAGTAAATACCAGTAAATAAAGAAACATTCATTGCCTTATATTAATAATTTACATAATTACAAGTACAATGCCCTCACTCAACATCACCTGAGTGGCATTTGAGGGCATACTCCTAACAATCTCCTACTTTCAATCAATGCCACACACTATGGTATCTAATACCCATATTCTCCAGATGACGCTCCAAGCAAGTTTGAGAAAGTGGCTTGGTCAGTGGATCAGCGACGTTGTCGGCTGAGTCTACTCTATGCAGCACAATGTATCCCTTGCGAACAAATTCTCTTACGAGATGATACTTCCTCTCAATGTGCTTGGTACTGTTGTGAAACCTCGGCTCCTTGTCCTGTGCTACAGCTCCGTCGTTGTCGCAGTACAGCGGAACAGGCAGCCCAGCACATGGTATCACTTTAAGTTCTCCCAGAAACTTCTTAATCCAGAACCCTTCCTTGGAAGCCTCCGAGGCTGCTTGATACTCAGCCTGACATGTGGAATCAGCAGTCGCGCTTTGCTTGGCGCTACGCCAAGATACTGCTCCTCCATTAAGAGTAAATATGTAGCCAGAAGTATACATCGAGTCGTCCTTCAGTCCTTGGAAGTCCGAATCAGTGAATCCCACCACATCCAATTCTCCACCGCCATACATCAGAACCATATCTCTAGTCCTTCTTAAGTACTTGAGAACGTTCTTTATGGCAGTCCATGTTCCCTAACTAGGTTTGCCTGAAACATACTCACCACGCTTACAACATGCGCAATGTCAGGTCTCGTACACAACATAGCATACATAAGGCTACCCACGGCCGAAGCATGTGGTATATTACTCATTTCATTTCGTTGTTCCTCACTTTGAGGACACATCTTCAAGGAGAGTTTTATTCCACGTCGCATCGGTAGAAATCCTCTTTTAGAATCATCCATCTTAAATCGCTTTAAGATTTTATCTATATAGAGTGCTTGGGAAAGACCTATTGTTCTCTTCGCTCTATCCCGGTTGAGTCGAATTCCAAGAATATAGGTTGCTTCTCCCAAGTCTTTCATGGAGAAATTACTCGAAAGCCAAGCTTTCACAGAACTGAGCATTCCCACATCATTTCTTATTAGTAGAATATCATCCACATATAGTACTAAGAATGCGATCTTGCTCACACTAACCTTCTTGTATACACAAGGTTCCTCCTCGTTTTGCACGAAGTCAAACTCTTTGACCGCCTCGTCAAAACGAAGGTTCCAACTATGCGACGCTTGCTTCAGTCCATAAATGGAACGCTGAAGCTTGCACACTTTCTGAATATCGACTTCGGACACAAAGCCTTTAGGCTACTCCATATAGATTTCCTCCTCGAGGAATCCATTAAGGAGAGCCATCTTTATGTCCATTTTCCATATCTCATAATCGTAGTAGGTAGCTATAGCAAGCATCATACGAATAGACTTGATCATAGCTACGGGCGAGAAGGTATCGTGGTAGTCGATCCCTTCTTTCTGGGTATAACCCTTTGCCACAAGCCTGGCCTTATTGGCGTCAACCTTGCCATCCCCACCAGTCTTTCTCTTGTATATCCACTTGTTCCCAATGGGCACTATGCCCTTGGGGCGGTCTACTAGAGTCCAGACCTGATTGACATGCATCGAGTCTATCTCATCTTCCATAGCTTCACGCCATTTCGTGGAATCTACATCCACCATCGCTTGGTCATAGGTCGTTGGGTCGGTCTCTTGGCTATCACTTGGAACCTCATGGAGACCCATCTCCTCCAAGTGCACAAGTCCATACCTCTCAGGTAAATGAAATACCCTACTAGACCTACGAGGTGGTTATACTTGTGTTTCAGAAGGTTCGGTTCCATTTTCTTGCACAGGTGTCTCCCGAGGAGTTTCATTGTATTCTTCTAAAGAAATACTTCTACCTGCTCCGCCTTCTTGAATGAACTCATCTTCCAGGAAGTGTGCTTGTAAAGCAACAACGGTCTTTTGATCTTCAGGCATGTAGAATAGATATCTCATCGCCCCAGACGGGAATCCAATGAAACGTCCCTTCGCGGACCTAGCTTCCAACTTCTCCACCTTAGTCTTCTTGACATAGGCGGGACATCCCCAAATCCTAATATGATTAAGACTTGGTTTCCTGCCCTCCCACATCTCATGTGGAGTTTTAAGAACGGATTTAGAAGGACATCTGTTCAAGATGTAAGCGGCAGTCAGGAGTGCATACCCCCACAGGTAAATCGGTAAGTCAGTATAGCCCAACATGGAACGGACCATGTTCAACAAGGTCTTGTTCCTTCTTTCTGACACACCATTTAACTGAGGAGTACCTGGAGGTGTTAGTTGTGAAACTATTCCATGTTCCTTAAGGAACTCGTCAAACTCCGTACTCATATACTCGCCACCTCGGTCCGACCGAAGTGCTTTGATAAGATTACCAGTTTGTTTCTCGACTAGGGCCTTGAATTCCTGGAATTTCTCAAAGGCCTCGGATTTATGTTTCATTAAGTATACATAACCATACCTAGTATGATCGTCTGTAAACGTAATAAAATATTGATATCCATCACGTGCTACTTCCAAAGCACCACATACGTCGGTATGGATTAATCCCAGTTTATCAGCGGCTCTTTCAAAAGTCCCTGTGAAGGGGGACTTAGTCCTTTTGCCTTTAAGGCAAGACTCACAAGTAGGAAAGGGATCCGATCCCAATGGACCCATAAGTCCATCTTTTCCATCTTGTAAACCTTGGTCTGACCAACATGACCAAGTCTAAGATGCCATTTTAAAACTTGATTGGTTTCATCCCTACCACATTTTCTAGTCATAGTATTCACAACTACTTTGTTGCTGAGATTTAGATGATACAATCCATTTAACAATGTAGCAGTACCCACTAGTTTATTTCTGAAATAAATTTTGCAGGAACCATCACCAATGAAAAATGAAAAGCCTTTTCGGTCCATGACCGGAATGGATACAATGTTTTTGTGCCCCTTGGGCACAACAAGTACATATTCTAAAGTCAGAACAAAGCCGGATTCTAAACCCAAAAGAAGTGATCCTATGTCGGTCGCCTCGACACTATGCCCGCTTCCAACTGTGATCATAACTTCTCCAGCTCCAAGCTTCCTACTTTGTTCCAGATCCTGATTCACGGTACAAATATTAGAACTAGCACCAGAATCCAGTATCCAGGAAGTAGAAAATACAGTAGCAGAACAATTTGTTTTCAAAACTAAAAGTTCTGTACCTGAAGTGCCATGAAGAATCGGATAGTTTCTAGCCCAGTGGCCCAGCTCACCGCACTTGAGACAGGCATCCTTCTTCTTCTTCTTCTTCTTGTTTTTCGGAACCGTCAGGGCCTTGCCCTTAACCTTAAGGTCCTTAACTTGTGGTCAAGTCTGCTTCTTGGTCTTTTTCTTCTTATTCTTAGACCTCCGAGGTCCAGAAGAAATCACAAGGGCAGACTCCTTCATCCGCGAAGTCTTCATCTGAGACTGAGCGGTCACCAGTTTGTTCATTAGCCCAGCTAAGTTACATGCAATCTCATTGCAGTTGAAGTTCATAACAAACTGTGAGAAAGAATCAGGGAGAGACTGTAGGATAAGGTCGGTTTGGAGAGAAGTATCTATTTTAAAATCAAGAGCCTCCAATCTCTCGATCATGGATATCATTTCGAGGACGTGTTCCCCAACTTTCTCACCTTCCTTCATCCTTGCACCGAACAGTTTCTTGGATATCTCATATCTAGCAGTTCTGGTGTGCTCACTATAAAGTTCGGTTAAGTGAGATAGAATCTGCCTAGAAGAAGTCATTTTCTCATGAGCTCTCTGAAGCTCATTAGACATAGAAGCCATCATGTATGCACGGACTTTTACGTCATCCTTAACCCACTTTTCGTGGTTTTCGATCTCTTCTTGATTGGCTCTGGTCCGCACAGGAAACGCCGGAATGTCCGTCTCCAAGACGTGTCCCATTGCCTCTATACTGAGGACAATCATCAGATTGCGGAACCGGTCCACAAAGTTAGGTCCAATCAGGGTGTTCTTCTCGAGTAGAAATGCAAGTGGATTCATTGTCGTATTGAGAGTTATGTCTACATTAAGTATAACAGATTAATTAGTGACTTGTTATATTATGATCTGAGTATAGAATTAAGGTATTTTCTATTCTTGTTACCCAGCTCCCACTATTTTTATCGGAATAACACACTCCCATGTGAAATTTGGAAGTATCGTCGCTGTCACACCCCAAAAAGGCGGCCATTACAGTGCCGTGGACCCCACACTGGGACCCACCAGGCGATACCCAAAATACAGATTAAATACACAATAAATGTGATACCGAACCACAATACATAATACTTACTCCGATTAGGAGTTCACAGTAGTATGGCCAACGGCCCCATTACACACAAGATCCGAAATACGAGTATAATCTATATGGAGATGGAATATACCTTAAATAACAATACATAGTCCACAATAAAAAATAAAGCGGAAAAATAACATTACACGGTCCGAACATGACCGGACGACAAAAGACTTGGGGCCCCTGAACTAGTATCCTTCGAACCCTTTGCCGTCACCATTATCTTCCCGTGCCTTGCCTTTTCCTCGACCTAAAATACAACACAAGTATTTCGCCCAACACAGGGTCAGTTATACATGATAAATGGTTTCTCAAGATATTATACAATTCACACATATTTGATTTCAAGGAAAAACAACCCGACTAACGAACATACCCCTCGGCCGTATGAACCGTTAGTCACAAAACGTCGAACACATCCAAATATATATGGACTATGAACGACCAAAAATAGTATGGCTCAATGATGGACATCACAGTACGCCCGGTCCGGAAATGTGTCAGTGCACATGTCCACCCCGTATATAGAATCCAGGATATACGTGGGACCATGTACCTAATGTAATATCCGCAATTTCGAATTTCGGTAATTTTCTTTTTTTGGTGTATTTCTCGATTGTAGTGACCCTCGTGTACTTTTCAGCGTGTCCTTCCTGTCAAACTGTTGAACTGTATTCTTGTTATTGTTGTGCGAAACCGCCGTTTCGGGGTTGCCGCGGATCCATTTCGTGTTATTAGTCCCCAAATATTGATTCCCATCATTTTATTCTCTTTCCGGATCATTTTTAGCATTTTGGGACCCAAAAAAAAGGTGTGGGCCGCGGCACAAGGTGCGTGCACCGCGGCACACAAATTTCTCCAAATGTTGGTCGAGCGATCTGTACTGTGTGCCGCGGCACACCTATCCGGTGCCGCGGCACAAGCAGTTGCCGCTGCCGCACACTGTCCGCGGCCGCGGCACACTCGTATGCCTTCGCGACCAAAACCCAATCAGACTGTGCCGCGCACACGCTGGCCGTGGCCGCGCACAATGCCAAAACCTCGGGGTAAATTTTCGGCTGTGCCGCGGCACACTTTGTCAGGCTGCTGCACACGAAGCGGCCAATCAGGCTCGTCTTTATTAGACGAAATCACCATTTCCACCTCCATTTTCACTGCGCGAGAGAAGGAGATCCAAGGGGAGAGAACTTCTCAAGCAATCTTCATCCGGGGTCGATTTTCATCATTTCCTTCTGGCCGTGAGGCTCGGGCAATCAATCTAACGCGTGTTCTACGGATCTTAGTTCTTGAATCTCCAAAGGTAACATCTCTAGAACCCTATTTTCGATTAAATTGGGGGTTTTGGGATTTTCTTCCGATTCGCTCCGTTTTGTTGGTGGATTCATGGTGTATGCGATTAATAATGTTAGTATCTTTAGTTTTCCTACGATTCATGGATATTTTGTGGATTTTTACGGAATCGAGAGGGTTTGGTTGTGGTCCGCCCTCGTTGTTATTTTTCGCATTTAATATACATGAATCGTAGGCGGGTTTTCGGATGTATTCCATTTCCGTAATCGTTAGAAGTGGTTGTGATTGTGCTATTCAATCGCTAGGTTCATTTTCGCCGTTCCTCGCGGTCGTGTTTGATTCTTCCGCTCCGCTCGTTGTCGTCTCCCTTTCGCTAGCATCGGGCGCCCGAAGCTTCCCGCTGAGCCGTATCCGTTCGTGGTTCCGTGCTCGTGGTATCGAGGCAAGTACCTTGCCCATACTTTTCTTATTTTGTGGATATGATGATCGGTGATCGTATTAGTGTGTTTGTTTGGTTGTTTGAAACGAAGTTTCAAAAGATTTCGGTTTGGCCTCGTTAAAGGCTTTCTTTCAAACGCGTGTGTGTTTTGTGAACGTTGTGTTTTGGAAATTGATTATGATTTGATTATTTTGAACGTTGAAGGCTTTGATGATATCCCTATTTTTAAAGTTATGGAATTGTGTATTCCGGGTTTAATCCTGTTATTATGTTTTGGGGAGTTGATAATGTTGTCGGATAAATGGCCATCTCTAGTAAGTATTCTTAATGAACTTACATTCTTAGCATGTTAGTATTGCATGAGTAACGTGTGTGTGTGTATGCTCACTACGGGTTAGATCCGACGGGGTCTCGGTAGGGCTCCACGAAGCTGTGGGACCGCGAGCTTGCTTTTAACCACTGTGGGTTAGATCCGACGGGGTCTCGGCAGGGATCCACGAAGCTGTGGGTCCGCGGTTAATTGTGGTGCATTTTACAAATGTGGTTTGATCATTGGCATTTCCGGAAATGAGCGCTTTTGAACGGTTTTCATTTGCATGCATTGACTAAGTGCGTAAGAGGTAAGTTGTTCGTTTGGCCTACTTGGCTAGGATGGCTCTACAGTATTTTGTTGTTGTGTTAAATCCTTTATTTGTGGATTTTGATGTTGGGAGACGAACCTTGTGGTCGTTCTTGTGTACTGTGAGTTGATGAGATTTGGGGCTAAAATCCCAACGGTTTGGTAAATGTCATTTTTCGGAAAGTAAACCTTTGGGGCGGTGACCCCTTTTATCTTTTGGATTTTGAAAAGTAGGATTTGATAATCCTAAATTGTTTTCTATTAAAACTCTCGATGGCATTCTAAACCGTTTTATAAATTATTTCCCTTGATTTATGATATTTCGTTTTTGAAATGTTTTCTCAAACCCTTGCCTCGGGAAGTACTTTTCATTTCGTTTGGATCTTTGAGGATCCTCGGTTATTGTTATTCGTGGAATGTGAATTGTATGGCTCGTATTTGCACTTTGTATTTGCACTAGCAAAACAGTGGAGTTTTGCTAACCCCCGAGTATTCGGGGGGTGGATGTCTATTTTTGCATTCAGGTTTTGGAGCATAACACAGGGACGGCACGAAGGATGATGGAAGATGATCGATACTAATCACATGAGGAACCGTACTCTGTTTATTGGTTCAGTTGTACTCTATTTTTCCGCTGCTATATTTTCCCGTTATGCGGTGTAGTTGTATTTTGACCCCTGCGTGGGCACGAGTTGTATTTGAGCTGTATGTATTCGTTGAAAGACCAAATCGGTCTACTGAGTTATTTTAGCCTTAAAGGCATGTTTGAGTTGTTATATGTCGTTACCAGCCTGGTAGATTCTTGAGGAAAGGTTCTACGGCGTGTAATATCCCTGAGCGGATTGGGGGTGTTACATAAATGGTATCAGAGCCTATTGAGTTCAGTGGCGGAGTCTATTGAGACCTAGGCTGTCGGGTCAGTGGTGTCTATTGAGTTCTGTCTCGTCGGATTTAGTCTGACTGAGTCGTGTCGCGACGCGTCGTTTGAGTTTGTTGGTCGTGATTAGTATCGTGGGGCGATCATCATCTTCGTGCGACCTGTGGAAGTAAGTCTCCCTTCTTTGTGTTGTGCCTCGTGTGACACGAGCTATTTTTTTTATGATTATTTGTTAAGTGATGGATCCTTATGTGGATTTTTATTTCACGATATGTATTTAATCGACTCTCGTATTTGATTTATACGAGGAGTGTCGTCGCTTGTGATGTCTTTTTATTGTTGTTTTTGTCCACTGCTGATGATTTTCGAATCGATTTGCACGTTTTACAAGTTCTCTTGTGGAAGCCTTGTGCTTATACACGTTCGACTTGTTCACTAGCCACTGCGGTAGGGTCTTTAGAGGCCTCGAATGGGGCCAGTGGTTTTGTTCTGAATATGGTTATTTGACTCTAATATTTTGTTCTTATGAGGAGTAGTGTTGCTGGATTGTGCATGTTGAACTGTATTTCTTTTATCCGCTGCGTGAGTTCTTTTGTAATGACTTTCGGTATTTTACCGACCGAGTTTTATTTCGAAAACCGATTCCCTTAACCGAGTTTTGGCATTATGGCCTTGATCATTTTGGCAAAATTCTTATGACGGTATTTAACATTTTGTAAATGGCTTCTGTGAGTTTTTGAAATATTACCGTCATCACCTTTTTGGCATTTTCAGAATGGTTTTTAGCCTGGGTTCCAACGCGGGACCCACAGCGCTATGATGTTCCGTGTGATTACTCAAATTTTTGGGCATTCTAGCCTTTTTGGCATCGTCCTTTTTGGTATTGAATTATTTTCGAAAACTTGAGTATCTTAGAAATAAATTTGAGACATATTTCTTTTTATTTCAATGAGTTATTTTCTTGTGGTACATCCAGGTGCCACAATATATTCCAAAATTTTTCTGCCTCGAGGACCAAAATGTTTTGAGATATTTTCAATGTTTTAGAAACACTTTTATTTAGACCCAACGGTCGAATATTCTGAAAGTTTTCACTAAGAGAAAGTGTCCTCATTTTTTTTCAAATGCGAAACGGTTCTCCAAAGTCTCGATAACGATGTTCCACGTTTGTACTTTTTGAAAGGTGATACTCAAGATCAATCGGTGTTCTTCTAAATTATTTTCAAAATGAGGTTTTCGTTTTTAAAGCCTATCCAATCCCGTTTGATGGCTGGGTATATATGTATGATGTTCGCGTTGTCATTTTGATGTTTGCTCCCGAGTATGACCGAATTGGCGGTGTGAGCGTTGAGTCGTTTTCCACACACTTGTTGTGTTAGCCCTCTGTGAGAGGTGGAATGTTGGTGTTGAATGATTGTCGCCTCGTGGTGATTTCTGCGTTGTCGCGCATGTGCGAGCTGTTAGAGCTTGGTTTGGTATGACCGTGTGCATCGGTGATCGTTCCGTTATGTGTCGGTTGTTTAATGTCTTGTTACCTTGCTCCTGTTTTTGTGAATTTCGTGGACGAGGTCGGAGGTAATGCTCGTACTATTTTGACTTCAGTATTTTCTCTTTCTCCAGACTATCGATTCGCTCATGTTCGTTGATACTTTCTGAACTTGTTCTGTATTTCGATTTCATCGTCTGAATGAACCGTGATCTTGTTGTGGGTCGATCTGGTTATCGCTGTGACTTTTTCGGGTTCGGTTCGACTCTTGTGAACCTTGTTCGGGAGTAACATCATTTGGTTCTACTAGTCCTCTTATTCGAAGGGATCGGATTTTTGAACTTCTGTATATTCTACTTTGTCGACTCATTTATGTTCGTTGACATTTTCTGAGCTTGTCCTGCCCCCTTGCTTTTGTTGATCGAACGAGGGTGGTATTTCGGAATTACTCGTTCGTCGTTGTGACCTTTCAATCACTATTCCCTTTCCTGTGGATCTTATGCGAGTGTGCATCTTGTTGTTTTCACCGGATCATGTTTTGTCTCGAGTCGAGGTGTGAACCTCGGAGTTGTTGGTTGAACTTTATTGTTCTTCGTGATCCGAGCATGATCGTTCGATTTTTGTTGTCTCGATCTTTTTTTGGTTCGATCGTTTGATTGTTCGGTTTTTGTTGATCTCGTTTCGTGATTGTTGAACATTCAGACTCCTTCCAAATTTCCTTAAGTTCGGGAAATTAGTCTCGTTTTCGATCTTCCAACCCCTGGGCGGTGGAATTCCGTATTTGTTCAGCGTGTGGCTCATGTTTTGATTGATATACCGTTGGGTTCGTCAATCGCATTGATTTTCGCTGGTTGTGTTTTGTGATTGTTCGGATAATCGACTTGATTGTGTTATCTGTCTGATGACACTTGTCGCTTGTTGATTTTATTATGTCTCTACCGGTGGCATTGTGTTGGTCGCCCTGGAGCGTGTTTTCACGCCGTTTATTCCTTTGTTTTGCTTGTAACGTTTTGCCGATGGGCGTAAGTTACGCATTCCTTGTGTATCTCGTTGAGTTTTCCCTGGCGGGAATATTGCTTCTCCCTACTTGTTTTAAGTTTCGGGACGAAACTTCTTTTAAGGAGGGTAGAATGTAATATCCGCAATTTCGAATTTCGGTAATTTTCTTTTTTTGGTGTATTTCTCGATTGTAGTGACCCTCGTGTACTTTTCAGCGTGTCCTTCCACAAACCGTTGAACTGTATTCTTTTTATTGTTGTGCGAAACCGCCATTTCGGGTTGCCGCGGATCCATTTCGTGTTATTAGTCCCCAAATATTGATTCCCATCATTTTATTCTCTTCCGATCATTTTTAGCATTTTGGGACCCAAAAAAGGTGTGGGCCGCGACAATTTGCGTGCGCCGCGGCACACAAATTTCTCCAAATGTTGGTCGAGCGATTCAGACTGTGCCGCGGCACACCTATCCTAAGCCGCGCACGCTGCCGAGCCGTTGTCGCGGCACACTGTCCGTGCCGCGGCACACTCGTATGCCTTCGCGACCAAAACCCAATCAGACTGCAGGTGCCGCGGCACACGCTGGCCGTGCCGCGGCACAATGCCAAAACCTCGGGGTAAATTTTCGGCTGTGCCGCGGCACACTTTGGCTATGCCGCGGCACACGGCGGTCAATCGTGCGGCTTCGTCTTTATTAGACGAAATCAGCCATTTCCACCTCCATTTTCACTGCGCGAGAGAAGGAGATCCAAGGGGAGAGAACTTCTCAAGCAATCTTCATCCGGTCGATTTTCATCATTTCCCTTCGGTCGTGAGGCTCGGGCAATCAATCTAACGCGTGTTCTACGGATCTTAGTTCTTGAATCTCCAAAGGTAACATCTCTAGAACCCTATTTTCGATTAAATTGGGGGTTTTGGGATTTTCTTCCGATTTGTTCCGTTTTGTTGGTGGATTCATGGTGTATGCGATTAATATTGTTAGTATCTTTAGTTTTCCTACGGATTCATGGATATTTTGTGGATTTTTACGGAATCGAGAGGGTTTGGTTGTGGTCCGCCCTCGTTGTATTTTTCGTACGAATATACATGAATCGTAGGCGGGTTTTCGGATGTATTCCATTTCCGTAATCGTTAGAAGTGGTTGTGATTGTGCTATTCGAATCGCTAGGTTCATTTTCGTCGGTTCCTCGCGGTCGTGTTTGATTTTTCCGTTCCGTTCGTTGTCGTCTCCCTTTTCGTTAGCATCGGGCGTTCCGAAGCTTCCCGGTTGAGCCGTATCCGTTCGTGGTTCCGTGCTCATGGTATCGAGGCAAGTACCTTGCCCATACTTTTCTTATTTTGTGGATATGATGATCGGTGATCGTATTAGTGTGTTTGTTTGGTTGTTTGAAATGAAGTTTCAAAAGATTTCGGTTTGGCCTCGTTAAAGGCTTTCTTTCAAACACGTGTGTGTTTTGTGAACGTTGTGTTTTGTAAATTGATTATGATTTGATTATTTTGAACGTTGAAGGCTTTGATGATATCCCTATTTTTAAAGTTATGGAATTGTGTATTCCGGGTTTAATCCTGTTATTATGTTTTGGAGAGTTGATAATGTTGTCGGATAAATGGCCATCTCTAGTAAGTATTCTTAATGAACTTACATTCTTAGCATGTTAGTATTGCATGAGTAACGTGTGTGTGTATGCTCACTACGGGTTAGATCCGACGGGGTCTCGGTAGGGCTCCACGAAGCTGTGGGACCGCGAGCTTGCTTTTAACCACTGTGGGTTAGATCCGACGGGGTCTCGGCAGGGATCCACGAAGCTGTGGGTCCGCGGTTAATTGTGGTGCATTTTACAAATGTGGTTTGATCATTGGCATTTCCGGAAATGAGCGCTTTTGAACGGTTTTCATTTGCATGCATTGACTAAGTGCGTAAGAGGTAAGTTGTTCGTTTGGCCTACTTGGCTAGGATGGCTCTACAGTATTTTGTTGTTGTGTTAAATCCTTTATTTGTGGATTTTGATGTTGGGAGACGAACCTTGTGGTCGTTCTTGTGTACTGTGAGTTGATAAGATTTGGGGCTAAAATCCCAACGGTTTGGTAAATGTCATTTTTCGGAAAGTAAATCTTTGGGGCGGTGACCCCTTTTATCTTTTGGATTTTGAAAAGTAGGATTTGATAATCCTAAATTGTTTTCTGTTAAAACTCTCGATGGTATTCTAAACCGTTTTATAAATTATTTCCCTTGATTTATGATATTTCGTTTTTGAAATGTTTTCTCAAACCCTTGCCTCGGGAAGTACTTTTCGTTTCGTTTGGATCTTTGAGGATCCTCGGTTATTGTTATTCGTGGAATGTGAATTGTATGGCTCGTATTTGCACTTTGTATTTTCACTAGCAAAACAGTGGAGTTTTGCTAACCCCCGAGTATTCGGGGGGTGGATGTCTATTTTTGCATTCAGGTTTTGGAGCATAACACAGGGACGACACGAAGGATGATGGAAGATGATCGATACTAATCACATGAGGAACCGTACTCTGTTTATTGGTTCAGTTGTACTCTATTTTTCCGCTGCTATATTTTCCCGTTGTACGGGTGTAGTTGTATTTTGACCCCTGCGTGGGCACGAGTTGTATTTGAGCTGTATGTATTCGTTGAAAGACCAAATCGGTCTACTGAGTTATTTTAGCCTAAAGGCATGTTTGAGTTGTTATATGTCGTTACCAGCCTGGTAGATCCTTGAGGAAAGGTTCTACGGCGTGTAATATCCCTGAGCGGATTGGGGGTGTTACACCTAATTAATCTCACGAACTACGTCTCGTGTGCACAGTCCAATACGGAAACATCCACGCATGACTATATATGTGCCTGGCTAAAAATCCTACACAATGACCAATCGGAACGCAAATATGATTCCGGAGATGTCACGATACAACATGACAGCGAATTCAGTAAATCACATATCCGGTTAAGGATCAAGAAACTCACCGAAATGACAATAAGGATCAATGACATCAACGGTTCAAAATGACGAACTTGGGAATGTAATTCCACGATGAAAACGGAACATCATCAAGAATAATATCAAACCACGGGTCACAAATTTATAAGTGTTTCACATATACGAAACGCATAATCATCACAAGAATCCAAACATCATTATAACCAAGCAAGATAACTTGCCTCAATACGGAGGCGAGAATAGTCATTCCTTGTCAAATGAACGAACGGTCCTCGACTTAATATCGGTTACTCGAACAATCAACCTTGTAAGGGATACAATCCATTCAATAACACATTCTCATAACTATCGATGTCTAGTTCAGCGAATCGATATCCTAAATTCAATTCACTTAGTTCGACTATTTTTGTATTAATTCCATTTCAAAGATTCATACTAACTTCAATTTATTATCATTTTCGATTACCATTCAAGGTGTTCTCGATTATTTCATGTGGTTCAAACGAATGAGTATTTATCAAGAACAATCCTCAAGGAGAACTTGCTAAAAATGGATATGCCGATAGAATTTCTTAAAATCAACATCAATATTTTGAAAGATATAATCCGAACAACTACGTTCATGAAACATGGATTAAAACAAGTTTACTCGGTGATTATCATTGTTCAACGAATCATGAGTTTGTAAAATTAATACTATGTTCATCGATTATGAGTTTATCAAGTTAGTTTAGTGATATAGTTGAGTTATTCATCACAAGATCATTACGAAATCATCATCAAGGTGAATTAACATCTCTGAACTATAATCTTATGTTGGTGTAATCCAAGGTTCAACCTAAATTTATCTAGTTTAAAATCTCTCTAAACATGATAGTTGATTCAATATAATGATAAAAATTCTACACATTAACCTATCTAAAATGAAATTAATGATTATTATTGTCCTAGTAATGTTAATAGTTCAGCAAGAAGAGTGAGTTTCTATTAGCCATGATTACTACCATTTAAAACATCAAGAATTCACCATATCAAACCCTTGATCTCCATATTCATCATTAAGTTATTGAAAAACTTAACTACAACCATGTTTATCTTGATTGATTTAACATTAGGTGGAGTATATATTATACTAACATTATAACTACAAAATTATAGAGTGAATTTGTATAACATACCTTCAGAAATGAAGAACACTACACCAAAATTACAAGAACACACTCTAAGCTTCAAGAATGACTCTAAACTTCCAATCAACAAGCTCCAAACCAAGATGTATAGCTCAAACACAAGTTGAAAGAAGGTAGAAGTGATCTAGGGAGGCAGGGGGATGTTTATACTGGAGAAATATCGAAGTTGGACGTGCAAAATGAAAGACACAAGTTGTCTTTATATAACAGCACAGTTCGCTACGTACGTTATACACCAAAGAATAACGTACGTTAGCATCTTTACGTACGCTACACCAAAAGTGTTACGTACGTAAGCTAATTTCCAGAGACTACTGGACTAAAATACGAACATCATTACGTACGTTATGGCCTGCAGCTTTACGTACGTAATGTAGGTCAACTAGGTTGCCTCCAAAAGATCAGATATTCGAATCACGCCCGACCTCACACGCCGAAAGTTGAGATCGGATACGACTACAAGTATTACGTACGTAAAAGTCACCTCCTTGCGTACGTAAATCTCACACTATAGCGTACGTTATGCTAAAGGGTTAGCGTACGTTAAGTGCAGAATTACTAGCCCAAAATGCTCGTATCTATACAACGTTGAGAAATCAAATCATAGAGCGAGTGATAGTTATTATCAAGTCTATTATGATACATTTCAACATCAATAAACATGAAACAAACGCAACAAGACTACAACAGTATTGAATCATCCGAATGATACAACAATAGGTAAGAATTTCCGTCGGATATTACAGTCGCTCTACTTCATAGTGGTGATCGAGTTCTTTATAAATCTTAATATAGGGAAATCGAACAAGTTTCTAGTCTATTAATTTTTCATAAAGTGGTGTCCAACACCAACCCATCTAATGGATGATTTGATCTTCTTTTTCCCCTTGTTCACTCCCCTCAACCTATACGGTTTCTATGGTTCGTGAACAAATTAAGTTTATACCATCGATGCAAATTAGTTTCACAATTGAATCTTATCCGGCAATCTATCAGGTTTTTAGAGATAAAATTTGCTCCAATCGAAGGCATCCAATGCGCTCCCGGTAATTTATCCATCCTCCCCGAACGACTACCCTGATAACTCAGAAGCATAGCACATCCGGTTTGGATTTCAATTTCCCGAAAGCTCGATGGAGGAAAGGAAAACCTTGAAACCTTATAAACTTAATAATTTGTCGTGGGAGAATTTTCGCGATTAATGTTACACTTTGCACATTAATTCATTTAAGCGCGTCTGTGGCATTCATACAATATGAAACAACCATTCACAACCTAGTTGCTAAACATGTGGTTCATGGATCGTTCCTAGAAAATAAAAACTCCGTAATCTAATTACAAGTCTTCGTCTAGAATCTTCGTCTTCTCGAAACGGATCTTCCTCCGGTCTTCGTCATTATATATAAATTTTACATTGAAAATTGCATCCTAGATACAAATATTTCTAGTAAAATAAATAGGCTCAAAACGGCCTTTACAACCCAATCGAATAAAACGAACGATTCAAAACAAGTCCACGAACCACATCCACATTCAAAAGCATTCATCCAATAAATACTATATAAATAGAAAGCGTATAGATACATTGATCCAATCAACAATACGAATCGATCCAATCGATTCACACAATCGGTAATATGAAAACGTTCAAAATAATTCGGTCGATCACAAGTATTCCAATAAAAATAAATTCATTATAAAATGAAATACCATAAATCATTTTAATCATATTAAATCCAATTTAAAATATGGGAAATCATTTTTAGGAATACACGAAGCAAATAAGCCCGAAACGGGTCCGAAATGGGCTGAACCGCGCCCGAAAACAACATTGGGCAGCAGTAGGGCTGCCCAACAGCCCTGGGACGCGACCCATTGAGCCTGGGCCACGGCCCCAGTCCAGAAAGTCTACAGGCAGGCTACAACAGCCTTGCGCCGCGGCCCCCGAGCCCTGGGCCGCGACCCCCTGCTTCCGGACCACTCCCGGACCGTCCAACGGCAATTCGGGGCTAGTTTTTCGACCGGATATCCAATATCTATATTTTCCAACATTCATATCTTCAATATAAATTACACTTCCCAGAATTTAAGATTTATATTTAGACATAAAATTACGAAAAATATAAATACGACGAACGTAAAACATATATCACGATTATGACTAAAATGATTTCAAATCATTCACCATCTAATCGAGCATTCCAAATGCCAATATCGTATATACGATCGCAAGACCTACTCTCTGATACCACTGTTGATATTCGGTGCCTAAAACGAGGGCCCAGCGGAAGCGGTAAAACGAAAATTAATTCGATCTGAATCCCTACGAGGATCGATCGAGCTACGTATATACGAATATATAAAATGAAACACAAGAGATACGAAAAACATACCCTTGTAGTCCGTTGATTAAATGGTATCCTTCTTTTTAGCTATTCCTCAAGTTTTGCTTGATCTCTACGAATCCAATCCGCTCCAAGCCCTTTGATGATCCAACGTCGAAAGTACAACGCCTCTACTTGCCACACGCCGGATAAACGAACGGAACGACAATCACCCGATTAACCTCTAAGGTTACGGCTAGAATCAAGTGATGGAAACTTTGTATTCAAGATTATAACACTCTAAATGCTTAATCTATAATCTCTCTATCTCACTTTAATTTTCTCCACGAAAATTTATGAAGATGATGAAGAATGATGAAGAACACTTTGAGAAACTCTTTTCTCTCTCTCTTGCCCAAAACTCACGGTTGGAATTGTGATGAAGAAGAGTGATTGTGTCTTCACATTAGTCTTCATTATATCCTCCACAATCAAGACCAAATCACTATATAGATAAATAATATGATCTTGTCCCCTTGACACACATAAGTCATCCACCATCATGTGGAGACAATGACCAAAGGAAATGGGAAGGAAAGAGGGGCGGCCATCTAGAAGGAATTTTAAGAGTTAGGTTCGTTCCGGACTCCCGTGAGTCCAAACAGATAAACTCCGATTCCGTTCCGATGTATTTATATCGATTAATTAATCCAATTAGTTAATCATATCAAATACATAATGACATAATTAATTTCTCCAAGAAATAATTATATTCATGAATTAAATTAATCACTCGGTAATTTATTTAATTCATTAGGCCGTAAATTAATTTATCTAATAAATCAATTTAGACATCCAATGTCCCAAATTAGATATCCAATATCTAATATTCATAATGAGAGAATAAGCTCGATTCATTCCGTCGTCAATCCTATTGCGCGACTCGGTAGGTCTGTCTCAGTCAGCAATGGGAGGAACCAAAGAGTAGTAGCACCACCTAGCCATCCTGGCGGCCTACACTGTACCCCAACTGAAAACGAATGATTTGGGATCATTCAAGAACCATTCTGTCGTGAATACCAGTATACGTATAAAACCTTATTTCAAATGTCCCGATCAAGTTATAGGGTCACGGTCAGTCAAAACCTATCTGTACTTGACGCTATGCATGCGTTAATGCAAATCGAGATCATCGAGCTCTCGTGTATCTAATACAACTAGCTCCAATGCTTTGGCCAAAGAATTATGATCTCATCTGCCAATAACCGCATAGGACATATAACCCGCTCACTAACGGGAGAAAGAATTCTATCTTGGTATTCAGTAGGACCTGATACTTGCCCGTCAAGATGCACGTCGAGGTTGACCCCTACCTCCCGGTTTATAGGGTCGAACTACTCTAATGAAAATCTTGATGTCACAAGCACATCCCTACTAAATCCTCAAGTCGAAGGTTCACGAATACCTATCACAACCTTTCGATTCCGTCATTGACTGTCCCGAAGTGAAATCCGTGTGACGAATCGAGGGTGAGTCGGTTCGAGTATACTAATCTAATTAACATACTTATAACGTGTGCTCCTACTAACCATTAGTGTTCGACACACTCTCCTTGTCAAAGAACACATCATACAAGTCTTCACATAAACTTAACGCCCAGTCAAGTTTCATCGACTTGCGAACGATTAAGTATTTGAGCTATAAACCTTTCCAGTGCCGACCCCCTTATCCAATAAGGAGTGGAACGTTTTGCTCTCAAATACACGGACTAGTTTCTATATGTATATTTACGAGTCAGGAATTCCAGTAACTACCAATAAATAAAGAAACATCCGTTGCTTTATATTAATGATTTACATAATTACAAGTACAATGCCCTCACTCAACATTCTCTGAGTGGAATTCGAGGGCATACTCCTAACAAATCTTGCACTATAATACCATGAATATAATTTTCAGACATGGAGAGATTTAGTGAATAAATCTGCTAGACTATCATTATTGCTCTTCTGAAGCTCGTGTGGAAATAAATTTCATCTTACTTGCCCAAACATTTTATGCAACACATAAATGGAGAATATTTATCATCATAATAAATAGGCAGTATGAGAACAAATATGAGATCATAATCCCTAATAGCCACCAATATCGAATCTCGATCTCTTTCATGTAATAAACCAATATGGTTAACACCATTCCACATTCTCCTTCGTGGAGAAATATTAAATTTTGCTAGCATGTTAACTTCAAATTGTATATCAGGACTGATAATGTAATGCTTCAATAACATACAAGTACGGAACTTCTGGTTCTCTTATATCTTTGTTATTTTCTTGAGATCTATATGAGTCGGTATCCACTTCAAGTGGTAAGACAACCTTTAGGTAGCTAAATGGATAAAAACTTTCCATCATAAATGCTCGATCTACAAGTCGAGACAATACTAATACTTAGTTTTATCTAAGTTTTTTATTTTGAACTTGTCTTTAGACACGAGTTCAAATCATTCACATATATCCTCTTCAGGAGGAATTCACTTAGTCGGTTGATCCACCAGACTATTTCAAAATGTATAAATATTTATAACTCAAAATAGTACATGTTGCGAATTTCATGTTCCTGTTACTTTAGAAACCTCAAGTCCGTCAGGGACTTTCATATAGATATTCGCGTACAATGACCCATAAAAAATGTGGTGATGACGTCACTAATTGAATATCTATATTCATAATAATTGTCATATGTATATTAAATGATGAAATATATTTTTTCAACGGGAGAATATGTTTCGGGTATGCACTTAAACCCTTAATATGCTAATCTCGCTTATCTTTCACCACTTTATTTTATTTTGCGAGTTAAGCTCTGTCTCAATTGCTTATATTTTATTTAGTGCTTCAGGCACTCCACTAGCAATTGTTGAGACACAAAGTGTTGTCGACAACTATCATTCTTATAAACAATTATCCCATATTCACAAAGTCCATGACAACTTCAAAAAAATCAAATATTCAAGATTTCCCATAACATTTGATTTGGTCGTTCCATTATCCCAATACTGTAATTATTTAGTGTACGTGCAAATTAAGGTATTGAGATTCCCGTCTTCGAGATGATCCTCTTCAGGAGGTTTTTGAAGTGATGTTGTAGTTTCATCTATTTGTATTCCGTGGATTTTATCTTTAATACCAATAAAGAATACGTCTCTCACGCTTCTAGCGTCGAGGAGTATCAACAAATATATTTCGTTCACATTCGACTTTTATTCTTTATGGTACATATACAACTGGTATATGAGATTTCATCACTCATTTGGCAATCAATAACTTGTTGAACTTCGAGTTCATAGTGCGTAAATTTAAATATCCAACCCAACGAGAATTTTCCGACTTTCTCTTATTTATATTTCATATCTCCCCCTAATGTCGGAGATAGTTGGAAATGGATTATAAAATCAATCCTCTTCAGGAGGTGCACTAATAACAGAGGGGGTGACCCAAATATTGAGCCTTTGATATGGATACTTGAATTTGAAATTCATCGCAACATGATCATTGGATAAAATAATATATCGCTTATAATTAATTCGATACTCATTGAATAAAGCTCCTTTTAGAGCCGACAATAAGAATATTGCCATATGAAATTATACCAATCCTTCGGGGATTGTCTTTCCATTCCTCAAGTGGAAATTGAACAAATCAATATGACATAAAGTTATGTATTTTTCATTTGAAATAAATACATGCAACTTCAAATGTAAATTGCTCTCCAGGAGCATGTATTTTTCTTCAAAAATATTAATTGTGCTAACTCAGGAGCAATAATTTAAATAAAAAATAATCATATATTACCGAAAATATGAAGTACTCATCAAGATTATGTGATATTCTTCAAAAGTATCAATTATGCTAACTTGGGAGCAACAACTTATAAGCATATAACATCCAAAAGATAAAATACTCTAATAAGTATGTAAATATTAATTAAAAGTATTAATTGTGCTACGTCATGAGCAACAATTTATGTCAATATGGTGATAATAAAAGCAATTCAATAACACAAGGCATATAGAAAATATTCAAAATAATGCCTTTTTTTGTTTAATATTCTTCACGAATATTAACTTTAATTGATGTGTTTATCATAAATACTATCATAAAAACATGAATATATATCGTTGTGTTTTATCAAGAACATCAACAATTTTCTTTTTAATAATATTCTTGATTATTAAAATTACAAATTCATGTTTCTTTAGGAAACCATGGAAATATATTAATGTAATGTATTAAAAGAATCATTACAAATAATTTTATATCAATGATACAAGTATTATCATCAATATAATATGTAATAACTATCGTTATTACTCTTCTTACAGAAGAAAATGCAATAATTATTATGCAATTAATCCAACATCTATAAGATGTTGATGAAAAATGGTCAACTCAAAATAATACAATTTTAAGTGTATAAATATACTTCATGATATTTACTAGTAATTTGTGATATTTATCATACAATATGTGTGAATTTGTATTAATATATTTTCAGGATATATATCATAAATAAACATATAGTTAAATAAAATATAAAAATGATATAAATAGACTTTAACACCAAACACGTAAATTTAAACATGTAAATATTGAAAGTATTGGGATTAGTAGGCTTCTGGTGTAATAGGTGGTGAATTTTATACGTCATTTACATTGATATTTTTTCTAATACCAATTTCTTTTCTTCAGAAATTGTATATGTCATTTGTCTCACTTGTTATCGCGGAATCATACATATTTCAAACGATAGTTTAGAAATCCATAGATTTATCGATACTTAAGATAATAGTGCATAAACTTCGACCATGTAGGAAGGAATTTAGTAGTTCTTCAGGAACTTTCAATAAATTTAGCACTACCTTTTTTATTTCCATACGAAAAGTATCATTCTAAAGATATCATGCATATTTGCACTTTGATGAGACAACAAATCATGACCACTATTTAATCCCAAGAACTTGACATTCTATTCACAAAAAGAAGAAATAAGATAAGCCAAGAATTTGAATGATACAAATATCTTCAGGATATTTAACCCTTTTATCACTAATTATATAGCAACGATCAATTCAAATCATACTTCAAGTATGACATCATATCTTATATTGATAAAAACTCACAATATATCATAAGAGATAATAAAATATTAAACTTCACAATATATAAGATTAGATATTGACATATAATCTTAAGATTATCATTTTCGTGTCCTTATCATTAACAGTTGATATATCAACTCAACGAGATAAGATTTATAAATAATTATCTCCTACAAGGATAAACTCTAAATTTTATCTACTTCGGGAGATAAAATTTGAGCCATGTAATATTGAAGTTTTTAATTTAATATTATTCACTTCCGGGAACAACTTGATAGGAATATTCGACCACTCACTAATCTTGCTACCATTGGAGCACAGTCGAATTATGATTGTGGAGTATATCATATCTTGTACAATCTCGATAGAGAATATTCTCAAATCATATTAATATTTTTTATTTGAGATATAAGTTATATTTTCCTTCAGGGATAATACCATGCTACATTAAGAGCATAATAATTTAACTGTGCTATTATATTTATAAGTAACAAATCAATATTCTTCAGGAATATTGTATCATCACATAATTCATGTATAAATAAGAATTATTCATTTAGAATAGTAATATTCTTCAAGAATATTACAATTAATTGTGCTACTTCGGGAGCAATAATTTAGATCCATAATTGAATATACAAAGGAAAAAAATAGTATGAGAATTAATCAAGGCTCGAAATAACTAAACTAAAATAGTTGCTTCTTCAAGAGCACTTACAATATTTTTCAAGAATATTATTTTGTATTTTTCATTAGGAATTGCACAAATTATTAGATCTCATAGTGTTCTTCATGAACACATCATATTCAACTAGAATATGACGAGATAACGTTGTCCTTCAAGAACTACAACAAATCTTTTATCTTAATAATCTTCTGGATTATTAAGTATTGTTGAATCATGTTTCTTCTGGAAACAAAGAGAAATATGATTTGATAATAAATTTTGCGGTCACCATATATATTATTTATATATGATGCACACAAAAATATAAATTTTAATAACTAAATATAATATATTTTTCCTCAAAATCATCATATGCAAGAAAGTTTTTGAAGGAGTAAATTGAATTAATACTGTTCACCAATATAAAAAAAAGACTATTTCTGCTCGGATTTTTTTTATGTATGCAATACATGTTAGAATCCGATCTCCACCGCTGAATTTGTAGATCTGTTTATCAAGAAGATACTGTAAAAATTTCATGCTGATCCGACGGTTAACAAAGCGGGAATCGCGATTTTAGCACGGTCTCGCACTGCAAAAAAGCTGCTTGCGTTTTTTTTTTTTTTAGATTTTGAAAATCGGAGAGAAAAAATTTTTACTTGCAGAGTATCGTGCTGATAACATATTATAAACTTGAGAGAAAAAGAGAGAAATTGGAAGAGAAAAAGAATAATATGAGAAATTGGAAGAGAAAAATAATAATATGTGTATTCTTATGAGGGCCCAAAACCTTTATTTATAGGTATACATCTAGGTTTCAGGGGTATAAAGATCATTCGTTAATAAATACATTAGTTGATATATACCCAATCGGCTGAAATTTCAGCTAAGCTCAAATGGCTTCGCTTCACATCTTGGCTTTGACGTTCTTAACCCTAATATCGGCGATCATCATCAGAGTCGTCTCCCTCGTAGTTTATCACCGGAGAAACCGGAGGAATTCGGTCGGATTCTTTCATCCGTACACAAACGACGGAGGCGGAGGCGAGCGAGTGCTGTGGTGCGCCGTCAAAGCCGTCCAAGAAGAGTTTCCGTATCTCGAGTGTGTCATCTACACCGGAGATCATGACGCTTCCCCTAAATCGCTTGCCGCTCGAGCGATCGATCGTTTTGGCGTCAAATTGATACACCCTGTGAAGGTATTTCAGTATTCAAACATTTTTAAGAGATAGTTTGACTTACTATTATGGATTGTTATGGAATTTCTCCCCTGGTTTATAATGGTTAATAGGTTTTAGTTTCGCGTCTTAAGTAAGTAATACTATTGTTTTACTTCATTTTGGAGAAACCTTAATCATGAAGTCCCCATTCTTTTGTTAAGCATTACCTTGCGATTTGGTTGAAAAGGCTTTAATGGGTGTGGATAGCGATGTAGTTCTTATGTTTATGTACCCAACAGGCAGAATAATAAATGAAAAGAAGGTGCAGCATTTGTTTCATCTGTACGTATTTGAGTTGTGAAGGGAAAATAAGTATCATAATGTAGGAATGTTTGCGAGTGTTTAAATTTGTTAGAGAGCTTTGGAGTATGTGATGCTAACTTGCTGTGTTGCGATGGGAATATGTGAGAATCTAATGTATGTTTGGTTTTATTATGGGAAAACGAATGGGAGTCAAGTTGTTCAGGAAATACAAGTTGAACATTCCCTAATATTTTTTAATTGTTTCTATTCGTCTTTCAATTTCCAATTATTCTTTTGCAGAAAGCAACCTTTTTGTTAGTTTTTTCTTTTATGTTTTTATTTTTCTTCTTTGTAAGGCTTTCAATGTTTCAAATAAGAAGAGTGTACAATGATTTTCTGGCTTCTTGTTTATGCTTCTTTTCTTCGATTACGGCAGGTGGTGCATCTGTATAAGAGGAAATGCGTTGAAGAAACTACTTATCCCCGATTCACTATGATTGGTCAGAGCCTTGGTTCAGTGTATCTTTCATGGGAAGCGTTGTGCCTACTCACTCCTCTATATTATATTGACACTAGTGGATATGCGTTTACGTACCCTGTAGGGTGGATATTTGGATGTAAAGTTATTTGCTACACACATTACCCTACTATTAGTTTGGACATGCTATCACGGGTTCATGCACGAAGTTCAATGTATAACAATGATGCTTTGATTGCGAAGAGGTATTACTTATTGCTCCTCGCAGCAAGCATTTATATAGCAGGTTGCAAGTGCGGTTTTGACATTTATTATTTGTATTTCATGCTATTTTGATATCTTTTACACTTCAACTGGATTGAGGGCTTTGAAATTCAAATGATTTCAAAACCGTAGATATGAAGTATATTAATTTACTTTTCTTGTTTGGATGCAATATGGATTTCTGAAGATTCCAAATTCATTACAAATTTGATTTTTTTTCGCAATTGTTATTTAATATATAATTGAAAATAACTATAAAAAAATATATAAATTTATATATTTTAGTGAAAGATGTGGTGTGAACACTACACACACTACACGAAACACACTACACAGACTACACAAAACACACAGTGCACACAGGAATGGATTAACGGTGTGTAATTGTAGCATACAAATAAAAGGTTTGATTTCAAATGACTAGATTTCACTAAAGATTTCAAATACATCAAAGCTAAAATAAAAAATGTGGATGAATTTGAAGGATGAGTTTTTAGCCAACATTATTGGTGGATTTGACAACGGGTTTTAAATCCTTCCCCCCAAATCCCTCCTCAAATCCCTCAATCCATATGGGGCCTCACGTTCTTCACAAAAGATATGTTTTGATGATTATGTATTGATTGAAAGTATTTCAAGTTCTGATCATATAATGTCTGCTCTAGTTTCTATATATTCATGAAGCTAATAGAATTTCCCCTCTGCCAGTGTTGTCTTCTCGCAGTGTAAGCTTATTTATTATAAGCTTTTCAGCTGGATGTACGGAATTGTAGGCTCTCATGCACATCTTGCCATGGTTAATTCGACATGGACGCAATCCCATATTCAGAAGCTTTGGGGGATTCCGGATCGTATTAAGAGGGTATATCCTCCCTGTGACACTTCTGGTCTTCAGGTTTGCATTTTGTACCTTATATTCTATGCCATTTATGCAGCTCTTTTTTAGTTGTTTATTTGTTCGTCTTTTTTGTCTTTACATACCAACTTAGATGAGTCTTCGATGATCCTAACAATCGAGTATCAGTTGAGTATCTTCATTTGTAAATATTGGTTTGCTGTTAGTTTTATTATGTAAGGCTTTCTGCTGCTAGTGTAAATTCTAATCTGTCGCCTCCAAACAGGTCCTACCATTAGAAAGGTCGACACAACCTGTAAAGATTATTTCAGTGGCTCAATTTCGTCCAGAGAAGGTGGGCATTTTATGAGACCAAAGGTATTCATACTTGTGGGATCATGTTGGTTCCTGATCTGTTGGACTTTTTTTGGATAAATTAAACTTAATCTTGGTAAATTGACAGGCGCATCAGCTTCAGCTTGAGGCATTTGCAGTTGCCATCAAGAATTTAGACGCAGGTATACCCATACCTAAGCTCCAGTTTGTTGGTAGCTGCAGGAACGATGCAGATGAGAAGAGGTTGCAACATCTGAAGGACCGAACCAATGAGCTGAAGTTGGACAGTGATGTGGAGTTCCACAAAAATGTGACCTACAGGTGTTTGACATTTTCGGTGTAGCTACCACTGAAATTTTATCACTCCAGTCTAAAGATTGATCACCATGTGCTGCAAATATGACACATTTTTAGCAAATACTGAAACTTTTGAAAATTTGCACTTGCCTTTTCGAGAATGATTCATATTCTACACGTCACAGGTTCGAGTTGTGGAAACAACCTTCGAGTAAGACCCCCCCCCCCCCCCAATCCTGGCACTAGCCCTTTTTTTATTCATCTTCCTGAGCCGATAATTTTTTCCCATAAATTATCTGAAAATAGTATTATTCGAATTTATGCATAGTTTATTGTCATTTCTTGTCTGTGTTAATGCTGTATCTCTTTGATTTGTGTACTTTCTTCGAACACTTTTAATATTTTGTTTTTGATTGATTGTTTACTTCCATCACATATGAGGTCTCGGCTTAACCCCCCCTCCCCCCGTCCCCTCTTCCGTCTCTCTTATTCATCAGTGAGCTGGTGAGTCTGTTGGGAGGTGCAACTGTAGGAATTCATTCCATGATAGACGAGCATTTTGGCATAAGCGTAGTAGAATACATGGCTTCTGGTGCCATACCTATTGGTCCGTTCCCACTTCACGGTCTTTATAGTATTTCCTATTTTATCATGTAATGTGCCTGTCTCATCTTTTTGCCTGCCGTAACTCTTTTTTTCCTTTTTTTTTTCTTCTAAATTTCTCAGCTCATAATTCAGCTGGCCCTAGGATGGACATTGTGTTGCCCGAAGATGGAAAGCAAACAGGGTTTCTCGCTCAAGACGTGCAAGAATATGCAGATGTTATTCTTACTATTATTAGAATGCCAGTGTCCGAGCGGCTTCAGATGGCTGCAGCTGCAAGGAAACGAGCTTCAAAGTTTTCTGAACAAAGATTCTATGAAGATTTCAAGGCTGCAGTTCGACCAATTATGTCAAATAATCATACACATGCGGAAAAGTTACCGTAATCATACACATGCCAAAAGTTTTAATTTTATATTAAATATAACGGATAATTTAACTAGACTTTCAAGTCCTAAGTGATCAACTGGTCATTTTATTTGCTTGTGCTTTCTTTTTAAGCAAATATCAGAAGAGTTATTTGTGGTTGATATTTTTTGTTTTTTTTTGGGAAGTTTTGCTTTTTACTTGTTGAGGTAATCCTTCTTTCATACTCCCTCGGTCCCAGCCAAAGGTTGACAGAGGTGTATATTTAGTGTATTTTAGGTAATAGTTGTTGGTATAAGTAATAATAGTAAATATGTGGTGGAGATAAAAAGTAAAAAAATATTGATGATGAATGTGTGTAGGAGATTAAAAAGTAAAAGTTGTGTTGATTGTAAAATGTGATATGTAAATTTATTAAAGGGATAATTTTTGGATGGAAATGTAAATATTTGGATTAGACGGACGGAGCAATGGGGAACTGATCTCTGAAATGTAAAATTTGAGAGAGGAACTATTGAAAAAAGGAAAGAATTGAGCGGATATAATTAGTAGTTGGAAACAGGTAATTAGAAGAATGAAATATGTGGGGAAGTGTTGACTTTACAAATTATGTTTGATAAATGATAGTTGATTGTTGGTTGTTTTACATAGAATATAATTATTAAAACTAAAAAGCCAAAAATCTACCCAAAAAAATTGCTCCCATTAATTTCATTTTAGTGGAAAAGTTGATTTTTCAATTAAGTAAAAAGTCAACTATTAAACACCTTTTTTTTTTTACTTGCTTGATCGAATGAGAAGCTACAACAAAAAAGTATATTAATTTTTTTATTAAAAATATAAAATGGTACTCAATACTTCCAAAGCTAGTACTTTCTCGGTCCCAAGAGTTCTAGACCGAATTTTTCCTTAATTTTCTAAAATTGCGTCTAGGAAAATATTAAGAAAATAGGCAACGAAGATGGACTTTTCTACCGTCAGGTCAGGAAAACTTGACTTGACATTAAGTCGGTACCAAAATTATATATTTTTTTTAATTTGTCGATTTTAATTTGTATATTCTTCTTATTAGGTTGAATGTACGGATTAGAATCAACAAATATAAAAAAATATGTAATTTTAGTACGATCTATAAGACCAAGTTCTCCTGACCTGGCTATAAGAAAATACATCTTAATTATACTACATGTTTGTTCATATTTGTTGATTCCAATTTGTATATTCTTCTAGTAAGGGTTTAGCTGTGCGGATTGCAATCGACAAGTAAAAAAATATGTAATTTTCAGACCAATTTTTCCTAGTCTAATGTTAAAAAAATTCATGATGGAAAAAGACAGAAGTTAAAAAGAAAAATATACACGCTATATCCCGAATTAACGAAATTTATACTAAAATTACTGACATATTATGATTTCTTATAATGGGACTCAATCTTCCTAGATTGCCCCTACGTTAATTTCGATTATTCTTGTTTGCTTTGATAATCAACTTTGACGGTTGATTATTCTTAGAATATTTTAACAAAAATTATGGAAAATATATCGATAAATTTATAGTACTCTCTCTCTATATCTATCTATCTATCTATCTATCTATCTATCTATCTATATATATATATTGTGTCATTTTATCTAAATAGCGAGAGATGTTAACTGTCAAAATTACATTTCGTAAAATGAAACCGACCTGTATTTAAGAACGGAGATAGCATTAATAGATACTTAAATTATACTCCCTTCGTCCCTTAATAGTAGTTCTATTTGGAAATAAAATTTGTCCCATAATACATGTCATTTTCTATTTTTCATGCAAATTTGTAAAAAAAATTCAAGAATATTCTTAATTTATTATGGGCTCTTCAACTTTAACATATACAAACGCATTAATTGATATATCTGATTTATTAAATTAATATAATTAATAAGGACAAATATAAAATTAATTAATTATCATTAAATTTTCTTAATATTTGTATAATTTTGAAATATAACTTGTATTAAGGGACAGGGGAGTAATAAATAAGAGTAGATTGGTCATTTGTAAGACTCATTAATCCGATTCCTAATTTATGCGAAATTTTCTAAAGTGACTTTTAAAAAGTGTGAGAAAGAGTCACATTTTTTTTTTGGTCTAAATAAATTTAAGATTTTTATTATTTTGTTGTGTTCTCAAATGCAACCGTAATATTCGTTCCGCAATATCCTGCAATTAATTAGGCCAGACGGAGTGGAGCTCGGGTACACAATCGAGCTCGTGAACCCGTTCGGGTACACCGTCCCGTGTACCTCGGGTACCAAAATCGTGTAACGAATTCGAGCTCCGAGCTCGCAACACTACCCGCATGTGTTGTGTTTGTATTTTTTTTTCTTTTGTCTCTTGCGTTGCAGGTACAAGAATTGGGAGGAAGAAGACTTGCAGGTAGGTGATGGTGGTTTTGCAGAGGAGGAAGAAGCCAGGTAAAGATATATTGTTTTATTTACAAAAAAAAAAAAATCGGGTACTAGGGTACCACTCCGTCCACTTAGGGTAGTGTTAGGGTAGTTTTGAGTTGGAAGGTTTTTATTGGATAGAGGTGATGTGGCACCCCCAGGGTATTAGGGTATTAGGGTTCCACTCCTCCCTCCCTAGGGTGGAGGGTATACCTCCTCTCTATCTTTCACCATCTTTCATAATCCACCTATCTTTCATCTATCTTTCATCCATCTTTCATACTAGGAATCCATCTTTCATCCATCTTTCAACCTTTTTTTTTTTTTTTACTTTTTAAAAATAACTTTAACACATTAAAAAAAAACTAAAATACATTTGATAATTAAAAATTTAAAACATTACATCTAGACATTAAAAAAAGGGCTAAAATCGGTAAAAAAAAATACTAAATACTAAAATAAAATAAAATGCTAGCCGTCTAGACTTGGAATGTGTGTGTGCTCAATATGGTCGATGAGATCCATTCGAAGAGTTTCGTGAACGCCTTCGTCTCGGATCTCCAATAGCACGTTGTCATTAACTTGTGCGTTCATTGGCGGATCTGGAATGTAGTCGGGACATAAAGCCAACCCCTCGTCTTTTAAAATCATGTTGTGCAAAATAATACACGCATACATGATTCTCCTAATTCTAGTTTCTTCGGTTTGTCGTGCTGGCCCACGAAGTATACCCCAACGCTGTTTAAGGATGCGAGCTCGCTCTACATCCTTCCGAGCGGCTTCTTGTGCCTTGCTATAACGTATACGCTTATCACCGGTTGGATAAGGAATTGTTTTCACAAACACTGCCCACCTCGGGTAAATTCCATCTGCGAGATAATATCCGTGCTTATACTCAGTTCCACGTATCATATATGGAATCACCGGGGAAGTACCATTGACTTGACCATTGAATAAGGGCGACTGATTCAACACGTTTAAGTCGTTGTTCGAACCAGCGACACCAAAATACGCATGCCAAAACCAAGTATCTTGTGACGCCGCTTCAAGCATGATAGTCGGACCTGGATGGTCACCCCTGTGGAATTGTGCACGCCAAGCCATTGGGCAATTCCGCCACGCCCAATGTGTACAATCAACACTTCCTACAAAATTAAGTATAGAAAACTAAATATATTAACTAAATATATTAACTAAATATGTAAAAATAAAAAAAAATATATATATATATATTAACTAAATAAATACATAAAATAATATATATGTTCGTAAATAAATACGTAAAAATATATATACCTAACATGCCGGGAAAACCATGACGCGCCGCATGATGTTCGTATAAAATTTGTACGTCGTTCGTAGTCGGTCGACGCAAGTATTCTTTCCCATACAAATGAATAATGCCCTCACAAAACGCTTGTAGAGATTCCCGCGATGTTCTTGCCGACATTTGTAAGTATTCATCTAGCGAGTCGGGAACGTGCCCGTAGGCCATTTGACGGATTGCGGATGTGCATTTTTGCAAACCCGAAAAGCTTATTCTACCTCTTGAATCGTACTTGGTTTGGAAAAATTCATAGTTGTTTACCATGTCGTCAACTATTTTCTGAAAAAGTCTTTTTTCCATCCGAAACCGGTCGCGAAAGTAGACACGATACCTCGCGTCGTCGGCAAAATAATCTCGTACGAGAAGGGCATGACGCTCACTACGGGCGTCTCTTTTTATAGACGTACGAGACGATGCAGTGTCACGAACATCGGATGAAAACATCAACTCTAAAAACGCGGCCGTGTCTCCAGCCGGATTATCCGAACTTGATGACGATGAACTTGATGATGAGTCTCCGAGAAACGACAATGGGTTCCATGAATTCGACGGATCCATAATATAAATCTATAAAATTTAAATGGGGGTTTATGTATTTTTTTTAGAGTGTTTATTTGTGTTTATGTTGGAGTATGTATATGTATATATAGGAAAAAGGTAAAGTAGGTGGATATTTAATTTAAATAGAAAAGCTTTTTTTTTTTTTTTAAATGGCCGTTGGGAACCGTCATATGACCGTTGGGGAGCTCCAAACCACAAGATACAACCAATCTTTCATGCACTATATAGAGAAGGGGGGTGGTGTGGATTTCTATAATCCTTTCATATGGCACCCACCTAGTGGTACACCCTGCAGCCTTATACTCTGCCCTTCTTTGTGAATTTTTTTTATCAAAGTCTCGATGAGATCTAGGGGGTGTATTGTATTTTGATTTTTGAGAATTTTTTACAAGTGATTGATTTCAAACATGTTTATGAGTTTTTATATATTTGTAAAGACATTTTGATAGATTTGTAAAATTTTCAAAATTTATCAGAATTTTGGATGTTAGATTTGTATAAAGTCAAAATAGCTCTACTAAGGACTGAAGTTTGACTTTTTTATTACTTAAGAGACTAAACTTTAAAGTGTATTAAAGTAGGGACTCAATTTTATTCCGTTATACACGTTAGGGACTCTGTTATTTTTACCCGTTAAGTTTTAACGGATTGCTGACATGGCCGTTAAGTGTCACGTATCGGCATTTTATTGGTCGGTAAAAATAATAAAATAATAATAAAAAATTCCAAATTTTTGTAATAATAAAAAATAATAATAAAAAATTTAAAAGTATAAAAATATATAATTAAAAAAATCTGGATTTTTTAAAAAATTGAAACTTAATTTGTTTTAAAAAAACTGGAATATTAGTATTTAAAATCAATATTTTTATTTAAAGTTTGAAAATAAAAAATAAAAAAATAAAAATTTGGATCTAATTTATAAATTATTTTTAAAAAAAAACAGGATATTATTTTTCATAAATAAATATAAAACTGGATCTAATTTTTATAATATTAATAAATAAATATTATTTTTAAAAAATCTGAAAATCTAATAAAACACATTAAAGATTAATTATAAATCAGATCCAAATATTTTACTTTTTACTTTTTATTTTTGAACTTTAAATAAAAACATCCGATTTTAAATACTAATATTCCAGATAGTTTCATTTTTGTTTTAAAAAAATCCAGATTTTTTATTTTTATATTTTTTTAGAATTTTATATTTTTACTATTATTACAAAATTTTGGAATTTTTTTATTATTTTATTATTATTACCGACAAATAAAATGCTGACATGTGGCACTTAACGGCCATGTCTGCAATCCGTTAAAACTTAACGGATTTAAAAATAACGGAGTCTCTAACGTGTATAACGGAATAAACTTGAGTCCCTACTTTGATACACTTTAAAATTTAGTCCTTTAAGTGATAAAAAGGTCAAACTTCAGTCCGTAGTAGAGTTATTTTGCATTGTATAAATTTTTGCGCATTTGTATGTACTTTTTTTTTAAATTTAATTTTTATGTGAATTTGACCACTCCTAATAATAATAATAAGAATAATTATAATAATAATAATAATAATAATAATATAAACTTGATCTGAATCAACATAACTAAACATGCAAAAAGCAGTTCATGTTTTTCTAAAATTTTCCGTTGTGTGTGTAATTGATTGAAATATATCAAATAAGAAAAATATGAATAAAAAAATATGTGGTTGGTGAAAGAGCGAGAAAAGATTGAGAGGGACAAAATAAAATAAAATAATAAAAATAAATAAAACTTATAAATCCACGCAAATCTTGAGTCTAATTAGGTTTTTCAAACCTATCTTCTTTCCAAATAAGGGTTGATAATCCATAAAGATTATCATTTTATGAATCATTTACAATTCATAAACTTTTTGAATAGTACTCATAAACTCCGGTGAACTTATTAAAAATAATAAAAAGTCTTTATTGAATACCTCCATACTTCCGTGAATTTAAAATATATTTATAAGAATCCAAAATGAATATCCTCTAACTTTTACACTTTACAAACATACAAATCCAAATACAATACACCCCCTTAATGTGGTCATTTTTGTATTAAAAGTGTAAATCAATCCAAACGGGCTGAATGTATATTTGTTCAAATTTATTTGTAATTTTGTTGAGCTTTAACCACTAAGTTTGATCTTTATCTGATTAGCAAGCCGAGCTTGAAGGAGTTTTAATCGAGCCGAAAGCGAATTGATTTCGAGTGGCTTGAATTTTTTATATATATTTTATAATTTTTAATCAAATCGAATCGAACTCAAACCGAGCTTTATATCTTATCAAAAAACGTATGTTTAAATTTGGTTCGTTATATTAACGAACCAAGCTCAAACAAATTTTTTACCAGTCGAATCTTTTTAATTTTTCATTTTTACTTTTGAACAATAAGTTCTGCCTTTCACCTCTTATATGTATTGATATGGGATAAGATTTTGTTGAGTTGATTACAGAATTAAGATGGCAATTTGAGTTAGACTATCAAGCTTTTTAGTTGTTATTTTTTTAATATTAGAGGATTTTTGTTTTTTTAGTTTTGTTCTTTCATTTTTTTTTAGTTTTTTTTTTTTGGAGTTTTCGGTCTTTTTAATATTTTGTTAATTTTTCATCTTTTTTTTTTTTTATAAAGTTTTAGGGTTCATAACATATTTTTGGTTCTCTTTTTGAGATAATATCATAACTGTCTTGTAATTTTTGACGAATCTGTATTTAATCCGTATCATTTTATTTTTTTAATTTTAGTTCTATTCGAGAGAAAATATTAATTTCGGCAGAGAAGCTCAGGCATCACACACGTGACTATGTTGTTAACAAAAATAAGGATTTTTTTTCTTAAAGTAAAAATAAAATCATAGTGAAACAAAAAAAGCAATAAAATATTACAGAAAACTATACTTTTTAGAAGGAAAAATCTTTAAAATTGTAGAAAATAATATAAGAAAAATATAAAAACATCTATATAAATAAAAATGAAGTAGATGTAAATTTAAAAATAACAACTGAAATAAAATAATACTTATTAAGTTATACAATCTAGAAAATTGTAAAATAATTAAAATCCAATAACCCTCTCAATTTGCTCATTAAAAATTTACTCATGAAGCCCAAATAAACACACCAACAATTAATATAATAAAAAATAAATCCTCTCTAAGAATCCAAAAAGACGTGATTGTTTTCGAAGAATTTTTCAACTTACTTAGTGGAATAAAACTACTTATTTACCCAAAAAAATGTTTACAAATTCGCCAAATAAAAACCAAAATTCCAAAATCGATCAATATGGATCTTCCATTTAGCGCCTTCAAGATATGGAATATTATGAAAAATCTTTAGATATTGTCCTATAATGTGATATAAGTAAATATATGGTTCTTTAAGCTGGTCATATTTAGATATTGTCTTTTATTGTAATTTTCTTTCCAGATATCGTCCTATAATTTAGCAAAATATTTGCTCCATATCCTCGGGTACACATGGCATACATTACACATCCCAATTAAATATTTGCATATTGCACCCATATTTTACCAATAGTCACACATTAAGTCATATTGTAACACACAACATTTCAATTCCCCACTTTGTAATGTGTTTTACTAACCACAAATTGAGAATAATGAGGTGGAAGAGCCGAGTCAAGAACAGCAGGACGCATTACAAGATGCAATCTACGGAGAAGATCCACCATCAGTTTCAACCTACTCTATAGAGACATCTATTCAAGAACAAGAAGTATTTGTTTGAGTAGTTGAAATATTTTGAATTTCAAAATTCATGTATCTTTCAACGCCTTCAAGGCTTCAACCACATATTCCTTTTCCCTACACCTGAAGAGGGGGAGTATGTGGCTCTTTATGCCCACCGTCGATCCCAACAATCTTCATGATAATGGTGAAGGCCTCAATGGGAGAGCAATAAAATAGAATAGAAGGGCCTCATCACATAATGATATATCAATATAAGTTTTAAGGGAGAAAAAATAATAGAGAAAAATGGCCATGTCTATTATATGAAGGGTCACACCTGGAGTGCCCGGATAATTTGCTGGGATAATCGGATGGTAACAAAAAAGAAAAACAACTCGAGAAATATGGAGAAATAAAGTTGTCCAGTAGCGCTTTTGGAACTACTATGAGTTAAGGGGATAAAAAAGCAATTTCCAAGATTCTGAGATTCTAAAATACTTAGTGGGGGGTGTTAATTATTATGATTTAGTTCTAATGTGTTCAAGTTAAAGTCACTTAAGCCATATTTATCTTACCCCTATCAAAAAATCTACATTACAACCTTATAAAGAGACCTTTCTGATTCCCCAAGTTGCGTTCACGAAATCGTGGTAGAGATGTAGACGATTGAAAAGTTTATTGGGATTCTTATTTCATTGAATGAGTTTTGAGCGTATACATGTCTCTACATACACCGAGAGTGAGTGAATACACCTAACCGGTGAATCTTGCATTTTCCAAGTATTGGCTATTATGTTAAGGAAGCACCCCAGAATATATGTAAACTTTATGAACTCGACTTATTCATCATCGCTTGAGACGTATTGAAAAATTTACATTATGCTTTGAGGTGTGTTGAGGGTTGAATTTCCTTGGGATTTTTTATTTTAAAGTGCATTACACAGGAGGACCATTGTTTAAGTTTGGGGGATTTTGTTTGCACACAATTTTACACATCTTTTTGTAGTATTTTTTTGGTACTTAATGATCTTGGATGTATGAAATTATAGTGTTTATACTTATTTCTCCATTTGTTTGGATTTGTTTATGTTTTGGTGTTTTTAGTTGTATTTCCACGCATTTTCAAGGATCAAATAAGAGCGTGAATGATGTCCCGACCCCCAAAATATATCAGGTGATGCACGAATAAGAAAACGAGTGGAAAAAGACTGGAAAATAAAGATGAATAGGGCGACACCGCCTGGACCGTGTCAAACAACACTGCTATGGCCCCGGCTGTGTTTCAATACAGATAAAAATGATTTTTTTGGAGCAGTTCGATGTGGGCCGTGTCATTTGACACGATCGAGTCACTGGGCAGTGCTGATTTCCTTGTTTGACGATTCTGGCGCGATTTAACAGTTGTGGACACTATTTGGCAGCTATAAAAGGACCCAAAGGCCATATTTTGGGATAATCAAGTCTAAGAAGGATTAGGAGACTAAAAATACCATCAAGAGGAAATCAAAGACATCATGGGAGATCAAATGCATGGAACAAGATCGAGAGATCATCATCCGAGTTTTATCTTTTTCCTTTCTTTCTTTCCTTGTTAGTTTAATTTAATTAGTTAAACTTGTTGAACTTGAGTATGATATATTCTTCTATTTCATCATATTCGGCTAAACTTGTTAGATGCAGACATGGGAGTATGCTGTTTGTGATGAACTGTTAGGATTGACTATTAAATTACTATCTACATGAATCCCTTTTCCAATTAATTGATTTTACTCCATGTTTGAACACTTGATCAATGTTTATACATGCTTCACATTATTGTTCATAAGTTGAGAGATGAGTTCAATAAAGGATCTCAATTAATTGACATAATCGATTATGAGATTGAGAGATCGATGATTGATATGATGACTTTTGGTCTTTTGTACTGTCTAGAGTTAGGTAATTTATGGTAGATGGGGACATCATCATATGTTATTTAATCTACGTTTTAACTGCATCTCGAGAGTAACTTTTAAAGGAATTTTGTGATTATCATATTAGGAAGACAAGTAGAACACTGAACACAAGTCAAATCTTTTTAATCCTAGCAAACAATGAAAACCTAATATTAAAATCTATTTTTTATTATATAAATTCTCCTATTTGAAAACTTTTCTGCTATTGCTTTATTTATTTTAGTGTTTAGTAAATTAAACTCTCATCAGATATCGATTATCTTGATAAAATTGAAAACACTACAATATAGTACTTGATACAACAAAACTAATTAATCTATGTTGATACGACCTTACTCGCCACTTTCTACATCTACTCCGTATATTTGCGGGTAGCAAAATATTTAGTGAAGAATAACGGATCGATACAAAGATGATGGGCAAGGATGATAATGTGTCATATTCTGTCGTGTTTACTGTTTATCTCTTTTATGCTTTCATGTTGCACTTCATTTAGATGGTACTCGAGTACTTTAGGATTTTCGAATTTTTGAGTTGATTCCCTTTTGAAGGGTGAATTTCCGTTGACTTTCTTTTACCGTTTTTGGATAATGTCATGGTGCAAGATCTCAATTTATTTTTTACTGTTTTGAATTCGGTCAAGTTATGTGAATGTCAAATGTATAACCTTGTCGATTCTGCGGTAGGGATTCACATTGCTGTAAATACTCCGAATACTTCGGGAGTGTTACATAAGCAGTCCCACATCTTTTTTTATAGTGGGTCAATGAACAATGCTAAATGTACACATAATGTGTACACATATCTATACACACATGCATCTCATCCATCCATTTAATGTGGTCCCACAATAAATGAATGGGTCCCACATTAAATGGATGGATGAGATGCATGTGTGTACAAATATGTGTACAAATATGTGTACATGTAGCATCACTCGTGGGTCAATATGTATATTTGTATTATTTTCTCAAATTAGTACAGAAAAAGATAGGGAGAAAGCTTTTATGAGTCAACATGAGTATATTTATGAAAAAGAATAAAAGAAAAGACATAACAACAAAAGAAGGAAAATATCAATGAACATAATATAAACTTGTTAGGGAGTTAAAATCTTATTTCTACAAAAGTAGGGACTTGATGTGCATATTGTGCAAATACACGATGCAATATGTAAATATTAATTGATATGCATGTTATGTGCACCAACCAATAAGACATGGAGCAGATTCTGGCTTAACTTCTTGGGTTATTTTTATAAGGAGCCTCCTTATGAGTTTGTAAGCCGTTGGATCTTTTTTTTTTATGATCAATGGATATGATAAATCATATCAAAAGGACAGAATAGGCAATGCACATTAGTAGTAAAATTATTTTGAGTATATTACATAAATGGTCCTCGTGGTTTGGCGAAAATTGCATCTACCGTCCCTGAGACTTTAAAATTGCATTTACAGTCCTTATATTTGCAAAGAATAACATCGATGGTCCTTTGTTTGGACGGCCGTCTATTGTGCCGTTAAACTGTCTGCATGTGCCTCACACGCGAGGGTATACTCATCTTTCCATCGACCTTGAGTTCGGTTTATTTTTTCTCATTTAAATTTTCAATATTTTTTTCGATTTTACTGTTTGTTCCTCACACCCCATACTTCCGTTATTTTTTTTTTACTGTTCGATCTCTCGCTTTCTCAGGTTTTTCCATCTCTCTAACTTCTCTCGACCCGTCTCTCCCACTCCGGATTTCTCCCACATCTCACTTTTCTCTCACTCGTCTCCCCTCTTCAGCCTGAAGACTTCAGATGCACACCCACTAACAAACAAGTCCACTCCCCTTCTTCTTCCTCTCGCTTGCTCAATCATCCTCAGCCCACGACGACTAGCAGCGGCGAATTATGTGGCGATTCGATTCCAGTTCCAGTGGGTCGGGTTTTAATTCTGGAAGCAGTTGATTTTTGTTGGTTATGACTTGGTGGTCGTAGTGGCTGCTGGTTCAGATTTGGGCTGGGTTCACCGGTGGCGCAGTGGCGAAGGCCGCTGCTTCTCGTTCCCTTTTTTGTGTTTAAATCTGGAATTCAGATTTCGGTCGGGTTCACCAGTGGCGCAGCAGTGAAGGCTACTACTCGTCCCCCTTTCTATTTTTGGTTTAAATCTGGAATATGATTAGTGCTGGAGGATGTTGGGTTTATGTGGATGGTCGGGGCTGGTTTCAATTTTAGAGTGCTATCGTGAATTGATAGAGACATTGATGTAATGGAAGGGCTCTCCTGCTGAAATCGTGAGAGAACTGTTGGTACAGTTTAGTCTAATTCAGTGACACATTCATGAATTCTGCACCATAAATGAAAAGACGAGTATACCTTCGTTTGGGAGGCACGTGCAGATAGTTTAACAGCACAATAGACGACCGTCCAAATAAAGGATCATCGATGTTATTCTTTGCAAAGATAAGGACTGTGAATGCAACTTTAAAGTCTCAGGAACGGTATTTTCGGCAAACTATATGGACCATTTATATAATTTACTCAATTATTTTTGAAATTATAAAAAATTATTTTTGGTATCACTCACTCACCGCCAAAGTCTTCAAATCACTGGCATAAACCAAGATCTTCTATTTACACCACCAATCTATCTTCCCCCTTCTGTAAGGGAATCCTTTTCATTTTTTCGCCATTCTAGAATCTCCTTTTTCCCAATTTCCAATGGGTTGTTCTTTCAGTAATCGTGCAGTTCTTTCATTTTGATTTATTGTTTTGTTTCCCTTCTGTTTCTGATTGTTATTTCCAGAAAATGACGGGGACGAGATTATGTGTTATATCAAGATTTAGTTGAGGTTAAAAATATTATGATCGCCTTTAGAAGGTAAATACGATGACAAAATGGGGATCTCGTTATTGTACCAAGAAGATTGATGATATATGTAATGACGATAGCATGTTTGATTTTCATTTTATGTTCATGGTATTTTCACCGTCTGTTTCATTTTATGTGTTTTTCATTTTCATCTTTTTGTATATATTTAGTGATATTTATAGTTTGTCATCTGAGGCTTTCTATTTTTCAAATATTTCCAATTTCTGAATAATTTGACGATATTTTTTGAAAAGTGTTCGCATTACAATGTGAGAACGTGGTGACATATATTACATTTTAATGTATTCATGCGCATTATATTTGTTTTCACATTTGAGCACAGAGACCGTGATATTTTTGAACAAGTGTTTCCCTACTTCTTTTGAATGTGGTGACACATTCCATTTTTAGATTTATTTTGTTGCAGTATATTTGTTTCCACATGTTATCTCATAGATTGTAACATTTAGAGTTATATGTCAGCAGAGTGTTAGTATACAATAATGACAATAGTTTTTCTCATTTCCCGCATGTTAGTGTCTCCACACATATACATGTTCAATTGATATTTTGTTCAAAAGTTTCTATTATTATGTTTGCATGTGGTAACATTTTGTGCAAATATTTTCACACTTCTGTGTGCTTGTGGTGACACTTATTATTTTGAATTTATCCAGTTGCAGTATGTTTGTTTCCAAATGTTATCCCTTAGATAATAACATCTAGAGTTGTTTGTCAGCACATTGTTAGTGTATAATGGTGATAATAGTGAATCTCATTTACGTATGAAAGTATTTCCACAATTATGTATTTGGGTCGATGACATTCTTTGCAATTCGAACTTTATAGTAGAAGTTATTGTCATAATAAGAAATGATATTGTTCAATTTTTTTGCAGGAGTTTGAGAACAATTCGGATTTTTTGATGAATAAAGGAATGAAGACATCAAGAAATGAATGAAGAAAGGAATTAATATGGGATGATAATCATTTTTTGGGATATTGATTGTGTTCAAGATTTAAGGGATTTAAATAATTAATGTGAACCAACCGCTTGTGATTGTACCACCGACCTTCAATTTAGTTGGAGGTCGGGGGTTGGTCTAGTGGCAACACTTTGGAATTGAATTTCTCAGCCACGATGATCCCTTAGTCTTTGATTAAGGGTTAGGGTCTGCAGACGCCTGTTGGTGGAACAATTAAATATTGAGCGGCCGTAGTGTGAGGCCGATCTCTGGGAACTCGCGGTTGGATTTGGGGGTCGCATGGAGCAATCACTTGACGACTCGCTTGTGATAGTTGAGGATATTTAAGAACTGAGCCGGATACATCTCGCGATTTAACCTAGTAGCAATCTTTGTATCAAAATTATCCCTGTGTATCAAAAAAATAATAAAAAATAATAATTAATGTGGTCAAAACTTTTTTATTTATTTGCTTTTAATTATTATGACAATTTTTTTAATATTAAAATAATTATCCTTATTAAGGAGCTCCTTAGAAATCATTAGTATTATTTAAATTTGAACTGTTACATTAGATTTACATTCTATTTGTTGTCTTTAAAATTTAATTTATTATAACTATATATTATTCGGTGACGGGGACGTGCCTTGGCAATTTTGGGTTGGCATCCGATGTATACCAATTTACCATAAAATCTGATAATCTCTATTCTTTTTTCTAATCAAGTGCACATCACACGAGTTTTTTCGACCAAAATTCGAGTTTCCCTAAGAAAATCAAATCAAATCAAACATATCCAGTATATCCCGCTCAGAGCAGGGTTTGGGAAGGGTGAGATGTACGCAGACCATGCCCCTACTACCTATTACGATAGGGATCTTTGTTTCAAGACTTCTCATAAGACAACAAAGATATTGAGTGAAAAATACAAAAGGAAGCATATGATACGAAAAAACTCAATACCATACATGAGCTCATGGCTTAATCCACATGGGACTTACCTAAGAGGAATTTGGTTACTTCCCTCCCGATGAACGCTGCTCAAACAGAAGAGAGGTTGACTCCGCGCACAGCTCCCTGTCAAAAATACACCACACGCAAAAGGCAATAGGATAAAATATACAATAAATGTAAAAATGCAATGCTCTACGTCAAAGCTAACCGAGATAACCCAATCCTGAAGCTCTCAACTACAGCACCACTCCCAACTAAAGAATCTACAACTCTGATCCGGCGCCTCCAAGCGCACCTATCAACAGTCATGGTCTCGGAAAGGTTTAAGGCCTTCAAATCTAATCTCAGCTGCTCCTCCCACGTCCTCCTCGGTTTGCCTCTCCTCCTCTCCCCGACAACTACTAAACTCTCGACCCTCCTCACCGGAGCAGATGCCTGCCTCCTGCGGACGTGGCCAAACCATCTCAATCTCCCTTCCCTAACTTTCGCTGAAATGGGCGACACTTCTAGCGTGTTCCTGAAGACCCCGTTCGAGATTCTATCTAACATTGTGCGACCACACGACCAACGTAACATTCTCATTTCAGCCGCTTCCAACTTGCTCTCAAGCGACTTCTTCATCGCCCAACATTCGGAGCCATATAACATTGCAGGTCGGATTATCGCTCTATAGAATTTACCCTTCAACTTTAGAGGGACTTTCTTGTCGCACAGGACCCCTGTCGCTGCTCTCCACCTTAGCCACCCCGCCTTGATGCGATGAGTGACATCATCTTCACACTCCCCTTCCTTCTGAATGATCGAACCCAAATACTTGAACTTATCCGTACGGGGAACGATCTGATCCGCAATCATTACCTCTATATCTTCCTCGTTGGCCTCACCACTAAAGTTACACCAGAGATACTCTGTCTTAGACCGACTCACACGCAAGCCCTGGGATTCTAACTTAGACCTTCATAGCTCCAACTTCGAGTTCACCCCCCTCCTCGACTCCGCCACTAACACAATGTCGTCAGCAAAAATCATGCACCACGAGACGCCATCTTGTATCCCCCGCGAAATGACGTCAAGGATCAGAGCGAAGAGAAGAGGGCTTAGCGCCGACCCCTGGTGTAGCCCTATCTTAACCGGAAAATACTGGGTGTCACCAGCTGGGGTCCTAACGCACGTCCTAACTTCCTAAGACATGACCGAAATTGATAAAAAAAAAAACTAAAAACACACAAAATGATCAAAACCAAAATAGTAAAAAGATACGGACTAAATGAGAACTCGTCGAAAGTTACAGGACCACTTTGAGATATTATCTTGTTTTTAGTAGTTTAGTTATTCTTAATTGTTTAAAAAGCTTTATATTTGTCCCATTTTGTTTATAATTTTAAATTTATTTTGAGTGGATCGATTTCACGAGGACCAATCTGTTAAGATTATATATGCATTGAACATATTGATTTGTTTGTCGTAATATTCCTCAAAAGTCAAAAAGTTTGAGATTTGCATATGAAACCACTTGCTAATATGTTTTAAGTGCTATTCTCCAATAATTCTTCGTTTCTTAAATAACTTTTTTTTTAATTAATAGGAGATAGAATTTAGTTTTTTTTTGTTCTAATCAATAATACATATCACGTCATTTGTATAATTTCTATCACCATTTATATATATATATATATATAAAAGCTTATACAAATTCCAATATAAGTCACCACGTCATATAATACACATGGAAACGATGGTGGAATTTAGACTTCCCCTCCGTGATGTCGATTAGAGAGCTGATGTGGTGGGTGGATGACACTCGACTTCACTCTTTGGAGAAGAAGGGGTTACATGCGGTTGTTGGAACGACAGCTTGGAGTATCTGGAATTTCAGAAATCAGAATGTTTTCCAAGAGGAGAAATCGAAGAAGGCGTTACTTTTTGATTCGATTGTTTCTATATCGTTTTTTTGGTTATCTAATAGAAATAAAAAGCTTAGGATTAACTGGATAGGTTTTCTTCAAGGTCCTATCATGGCTTGTAAGGCTCTGTTCTTTTGGACTGAATGAATCCGAATCGAATCGAACTAAATCAATCGAATGGATTCGAATCGAATCAATCAATCGAGTGGAACTGAATTGAACTGAAATATATATTAAGGGTAAATAATAATAATAGTAATTAACAACAACAACGATAATAGTAATATTATTATTAATAATAACAATAATAATAATTAAGATTAATAATAATAATAATAAGAAGAAGAAGAACAATCGACTGAATCAATCAATCGAATCAATGGAATCGAATCAATCAATCGAATCGAATGGACTGAATCGAATCGAAAAATAGAAAAATAAGTCCAAAAGAACAGGGCCTAATTTTTTGTAATTGTTTGTTGCTAGCTTCTTGCTAGCGTTTTTTGACGTTTGGGTGATTTATATAGTTTTTTAGTCCTTTGTGGTTAGGGTGATGGCTTTGCCGAAGTTCTATCCCTTAGTTCTGGTTGCTGGTAAAAAAAAATACACATGGAAACTCTCATTTAAGAGGATTTTTTTTTTCTATTTTTTATTTTTATATTAAAAATTATCAGAAATAAAAGAATATTAGAGATGGCCTTAGGGCCAGGGCAGCCCACCCTCGAGGGGCAGTCCAAATTTTATAAAAAGAAATCATAAATATATATTATTATTTTAAAACACACACACACACACATATATATATATATATATATATATATATATATATATGCATATCTAGTGAGATATTTTATATATATCTTGATGGTAACTTTTGTGTTACAAACTTGCTGGGCGAAAATTAAATTACAACTGGAAAAAAAAAAAATTACAACTCGAAAATGAGGAATTGCAAACTCGAACGAAATTAAAATTACAAAACTCGAACAGAATTACAACTCGAAAGAAAACAAAAAAAATAAAAATAACTAATAAACAGTAAATAAAACCGTAAATTAAAGCCGAGTCGAGGAAGGCCTCTTTCCGCAAGACGAGAAACGCCACGGTAGTGCTCTCGGTTTAGGCGTGTCGTCCCCAAAGATAAAACAGCTACGTCTCGGAGGTAGTAGCACCACAAACCTCTGAGCTCCGGCGAACTGAAACAAGGTTAGGACAGAGCTCTGACTTATGATATGTATGCAGAAACGGAGTGTATGCTGTATGCTGGAATATTGCAAAATTTCGTGTGTCAGAAACAAAGGAATGCATGCTTATATATAGGCCATCTCACCTGCAGGGGTTAGGATTTAATACAGCCACTAATGGCTATCATAATGCAGTCATTTATGCTCCATTATGCTAATGAGTTACGAATTTCAAACAAATGGCAGGGGCTACGAAATCCAAACCTGCCATTAACTCCTCCACATTACACTGGGAGGTTACAGACTGTATTGGCTGAATTTGAGCAATCAGGATGTACCTGGACTGTATTCAGCTCTTTAACCACTTGACGGATGTATCCAAACATCCTTATGTGCATACGAGCCCAATAACATTGTTGAGCCAGTCCAAAAATTCTTTAAGCTAGCCCAAGGCCTAGCTCACGGCCAAGTCCACGACCAGGCCCAAAGAACAGCCCAAAGACCACCCAAAGACCAATTGCCAAGATCAAGATCTAGATCAAGGCCAAGGCCAAGGTCCACGACACGCGGCACGCGGCTCGTGGCTCGCGGCCGAGGCGGGCAGGCGGGCGGCGGCGGCGCGCGCGTGGGCTTTAAGCCCATACACATGTGCCATTAACTATTACATGCATAAAGGTAACTCCTTATGTACTAGAATAATGATGGTTCATTATTCAATGTGAGATACCATCCCTTATTAATTCACAATTAAGTGACAAAATTTAATTAACTATTTCTCACTCACCAGGAATCGGTTCAGAGAAAGTGAATATACCACGATCATCTACTCGGAACGTAGATCGATCCTATGAAATTTAATTTTACAAAATAAAATTAAAATCATTAACGATTCCAACAATCCCCCACATGAGTGAAAATAGCACAAATACAATATGCAGACTCAAGCTCAGTCCTCAAGGGGCGTTAAAGTATAAGGATAGGTATTTTGTGACTTTGAACCTTTCATAGTTAACATCATCGGGTACACAGGTGGATTAGTGGCTTGATGCTTTGAGATATTCCCCCACGGTGTGCACCGAGACAATGGTGCTAATACTTGAACACCTTAACCTCATCCGTTCTCACGTTTTGTGTCGTTTGCGGGCCTTGGACACCCCTTTGGATTCATAAGTGATTTTCATGAAGCGGCCCCCACTTCTCACTTATATAGGTGATTCTTTATCGAGTATCTTGCCATATTCAACCTCCTCGAGGTCTTTAGAAATCATTAAAAGTCATAAACTTAACCTCACCACTAGGCAAGCTTTCAACACTCAATTGCTCTATAGGGAATAAACTTAGATGAGTGTTTCACTCGAACTCTCATAACTTAGTTCTCCCATTGAACCAAGTTCTTGGGATCTTCAGTCATCTTGGTCGGGTTACCACTATGATAATTCTCAATTTATGGATTTTAAACCCATTCCTTCTAGCAATTTATTCATTTGATCACGGTTTAACCCTTTGGTTAGCCGATCCGCTAGATTATCCAATGACCTCACATAGTCAATAGAGATAACCCCACTTTTGATCAAATGTCTCACGGTATTATGACGTCGACGAAATATGTCAAGACTTTCCATTATACGTTACTTCTTGCCCTACCAATAGCAGTTTGGCTATCGCAGTGTATCATCACCGCAGTTACTGGCTTTGACCAACATGGAATATCTTCTAGAAAGTTTCTGAGCCATTCGGCTTCTTCACCAGCTTTGTCCAAAGCTATGAATTCCGATTCCATGGTGGATCGGGCTATACACGCTAGCAAATAACGGTGTGAAAGCTATCACCTAAAAAAAAATGACGAAAAGGAGAAGTGTTGAGCAGCAACAACTGCCTAATTTTGGAGGTCTTAAGTTTTGCGAAAAATAAAGGACTAACCATTGTTGGTGCGTAGCTGCCGTCTCAGAAAAATTGGTGAAAAGAGCTACACGTTAGCAAATAACGGTGTGAAAGCTATCACCTTTTTTTTTTTAAAAAAAAAGAGATAGAAATTGTGTTAGTGAAAAGAGCTACACGTTAGCAAATAACGGTGTGAAAGCTATCACTAAGGGATGTAGTTTATGAGCAGATTTGAATTAATTAGCGGCTGAATTTCAATACACTCAATTTCGTGAAAAATCACAATATTTGATGACGCCAATGAAATTCTTCTTCATATTGAGTCGAAAAATAAACGAGTGATCGAGAGCAACCATTAAAGGGAGTCGTGTGTATCACGAGTGGGAAAGAAATAATCAACCTTTTGGGGGGAAACCCTTGAATTTGGAATTACAAAATAAAAACCGTGTTTTAACTTCAAAAATATTAGTAGATTTATTTTGAATCTTGATTCATTTCTATCTACTGTATAATGCTGGTTGTTATGTATTAATTGGCATTTTGATCTCCTTTTCTCTTTTTATATTTTAATTTATGTGTGTATTAATTTTTCTTATTTTTATTTTTGGAGCATGAATAATAAAGAGTCTTGCTCGGGACTAGCAAGAATTCAAGTTTGGGGGTGTGATAAGTGTCAGTTTTGTACACTTATCCATGGTTTGTATCGATAAAATTTACCCATAATTGAGCTAGTCTACTCGTTTTTTGCTTTTAATTAATTAGTTTTAATAATTTTATTTTTATCGGATGATGATCGGATTAAATAACTGATTTACTCAAGAAATAACATGTTTATTAAATATTCTCTTTGTTGAATTTTGATATATTCATGTTGTAGGGCTTTCGAGACGAATTCGGCAGCTTTTCCGATTCAAAATCGTAGTTATATATCAAAAGTTATCATCCGAAGAAGATTTGGGGCAAAAACGCAAAGTCCGAGAAATTCTAAGTGAAAAAGTAACTCTCAAGCAACCGGGAGCAAATTGACGAAGCCAAGTTACGTCGTAACTACGAATATTACGGCCGTAAGTCATCGAGTTACGGCCGTAACTCCTTAATGTTACTACCGTAACTCTTGTGATTGTTAAAATTTGTCTAATTTTTATACTTTTTGTGTATTATTGAGGGGATGGTGGCATTGATCCGATCTATTGTAATAATCTTTGGAGTTTTGGAGCTATTAGATGACTTTAAGTGTATAAATAGACCCCTTAGATCCTTCATCATTCATCATTCATCTTATAATTTTCTATTTTTTGTAAACTTTTCTTTTTGTGTGAAGAACACACTTGTGTTCTTGAGTGATTTTTGTAAGTGTGGTATAGCATATGTTGTTCGAGAGTTTATTGCTTCTATCTCCTTTATCTATTAAGGAGTTAGGATCAATTCTTTCTCTTGATTCAACTAATAATGACCACACAAGCTTGTAATATGTATAATAAACCCTTCATGGGCTAAGTAACCTTTAGTTGGGATTATAAACAAGGTTAGTCATGTTATTTATGTTTGTATAAAAGATCTATTGTGAATTACTTATTATTGTGTGTGATTTTCATTGTTTTAACAATCTTTATTTATTTGGCCAATAAATGACGATATTTATGGTCTTCATATGTTTCGAAAGAAAATATGTTTGATTAGATCAAATGATCTTCACTCTAAGTTGTTCTAGGGGATAGAAATATACCTCTAGTCCTTAGATGATTCTTTGAGTTATTTTCATAAATCCTAATGCTATGTATTGAAGCCAATCAACATAGAAATATAGTGGATTGATTCAATATGTAAGGGGTGTTTTATAGTTCGAAAGAGAAACCGTCTTTTTAAGGAAAATCGAATCTACACAACATAATAAGTAAATTCATCTTATGATCTCCTATACATCTTCTATAACTAATGACGAACTAAGTTTGTAATCCCAACTATTTCATTTTATCGTTAATCAATCTATTATTATTGCTATCTTTTTATTTCCTTAAAATATTAGAACTATTATTGCATTTACTTTGCAACTATTGAACCAAACTCTTTAATTGTGTGTTTCACTCATCTTAGTATCTATAAAAATAGACTAAATGTGTATAATTCAAATTATAACCAAACTTCCTTGTGGGATCGATAAACCGGACTCAAAAAGTCCACTTTACTACTTGATACGATATCGTGCACTTGCGATAGCTACACTAACAACGTGTCAGCGTCTGACAGAACCATTCCTTCGGCATTGACATCATGAATGCTGAGTTGGAACTCTTGCACTTGTTCCATGTTTGGCCTTGAGTCAACCATCTTGTAGTCCAGATACTTGGTGACTATGAACTTTTTTATACCTGCATCATCACTATGGTACTTCTTTTCAAGTGCATCCCACATTTCTTTTGATGTGCTTACAACAGAGTATACATTGTATAAACTATCTTCTAAAGAATTCAGAAGAAAGTTTTTACAAAGATAGTCTCCGTTGTGCCAGTTGTCATAGGCAGCTCGGCCTGTAAAACTAGTCTCTTGAGTACTTGGCACCCGTGGCGCATTTTCCTTAAGGAAGTTAGCAAACCCCAATGTTGTTAAATAGAACAACATCTTTTGTTGCCACCTTTTAAAGTCGGCACCACCAAACTTTGGTGGCTTCTAAGTGGTAGGCATCATCCTAGGCCCCAAGGTTGTTCCCAAAAAAGAACCACTCGTGTTGAACCCGTAGGCTCCAATACTAGATCCTAACATGAATCCCACGGTACCACTAAAAGTGGAACCAACGGTGCCACTCGAGGTGGATCCACCATTAGTCAGAAATAGGTTGTTGAAAACCCAAGCAGTTGTTGTTGACATCGTTGAAGCATTCGTGTTGAACACCGTCGTGCCGATAGTTGATGACGTGGTTGAGCCAATGTAGTTCGCCATGATCGAGGCGACGGTCGCGGAGGCAGTGGTAGCGGTGGTGGCGGAGTCGGCGGCAGCAACGGTAGTCGACATCTCCAGTTGTGTGATTTATTAACAACACCAAGTAAAGAATTTTCTCGTTTTGCGCTTGATGGTAACTTTTGTGTTACAAACTTGCTGGGCGAAAATTAAATTACAACTCGAAAATTACAACTCGAAAATTAGGAATTGCAAACTCGAACGAAATTAAAATTACAAAACTCGAACAGGATTACAACTCGAAAGAAAAACAAAAACAAAACGAAAATAACTAATAAACAGTAAATAAAACCGTAAGTTAAAGCCGAGTCGAGAAAGGCCTCTTTCCGCAAGACGAGAAACGCCCCAGTAGTGCTCTCGGTTTAGGCGTGTCGTCCCCAAAGATAAATTGGCTACGTCTCGGAGGTAGTAGCACCACAAACCTCTGAGTTCCGACGAACTGAAACGAGGTTAGGACAGAGCTCTGATTTATGATATGTATACAGAAACGGAGTGTATGCTGTATTCAACTCTTTAACATTTTTGAGCCAGTTCAAAAATTCTTTAAGCTAGCTCACGGCCAAGTCCACGACCAAGCCCAAAGAACAATTGCCAAGATCAAGGCACGCGGCTCGCGGCCGAGGCCGAGGCTGAGGCGGGCGGCGGCGGCGCGCGTGTGGGCTTTAAGCCCATACACATGTGCCATTAATTATTACATGTATAAAGGTAACTCCTTATATACTAGAATAATGATGATTCATTATTCAATGTGGGATATCATCCCTTATTAATTCACAATTAAGTGACAAACTTTAATTCACTATTTCTCACTCACCAGAAATCGGTTTAGAGAAAGTGAATATACCACGATCATCTACTCGGAACGTAGATCGATCCTATGATATTTAATTTTACAAAATAAAATTAAAATCATTAACGATCCCAACATATCTATTGTATATCAAAATTTAATCCTAACATATGATGAATGGAATTTAATGAATAGTTAAGAAGATGAGTTAATTAGAGGCATTAGTAAAACTATTAGAATAAAAGATAGAAAGACATTTATGTTGAATGAAAATGATTATATTAATCACTTGTTTTTACGCTTTTTTTTCTATTTAGTTAAAGAAAATGAAAACACCTGCCATTTTTATTCAAGAAGAATATAAGATAGCCACACCCGCCGTAACTGTTGTTGTTTCTATTTTGGACAATTAATAATGTAAATAGTGAGATACATGATGAAATAAATAATTAATTTAATAATAAATACATAATGAGATAGTGTATCGTAAAATTTTATCGTGCATACTGATTGTGCATGTAGTATTATTATTTATTCAATAGATGATAACGAACTGTGGCTGTGGGGGTGGTGGATCAATGGTCGTATCAATTCATAGCTAGAACCCCACTTGTGGTTGTATTATCTGCAAATGCTATTATTATGAGTAAGGGCCATTAGCATACACGCCCAAGACTTAAGGGGGTTGATTGTGATTGAAAACCCATTTGTTTTCTTGCCTAGGACAAATCTTATCCAGCCGATTCTTTTTCGGATAATTATATTTGGAACCTCAAACTTAAGATTGATATTAATTTGCACCCTAAATTATGTGGGTTGTTTTTCATTTTATACATAAATTATCTTTTTATTAATTAACGATCTATATTCTGCCGATTTATCAGTATGCAACTCCCGACAAAAGATTCCAGCCAAAAGAACAAAAATAAATTTTTTTTTAAAAATCAGAAATTTGTTTAAGAATCTGAAGATCATTTTAAAACCTTAGAATTATTTTTTAATTTCTAAAATTTATTTGATATATAAAAAATTAAGTGAAAATTTTATTTTATATTTTTATTATATTTTTAAATCTTTTTAAAAGGATACAATATCTTATCTCACTTTGAATACAGAATAATTTTCAGGTTTTATAAAATAACTTTTCAATTTTCTAAGAAATGTAGCTAAGTACACGAAAATAATTCCAATAATTTTAAGAATATAAAATTTTAAATTTAATTGAATATACAAAATAAAAGTTTTTATTTAATTTTCTGACATTTTAATTAAAACTATAGATTTGAAACGATTTTCAGTTTTTTAAGTATGTTTTGATTTTATATATATATATATATATATATATATATTATTTCTTTTTATTTTTTGGCCAGAATTCTCAACCGAAATTTAAAATTAATATATCAATAAAATATAGATTAACTGATAACAAAAATAATTTAAGACTTATCTGGACCGGCTCAATGGATGATCAATAAAGCCCACAGCCTAGGCTGGTGACCTCGAAAGGGTGCCCGCCTAAGGTCGGCCCAAGTGGTCGAGCCCACATCATAATTTGTGGTAGTGAGGGGCCTGCGTTCGCGCGACTCTGCCAAAATTATTAAAAAAATAATAATTATAATTTAGGTACAAAAGACAGGCATATATAACCACTTTGAAAATTTACTACTTAACGTGTCATGAGTTGATAATTTAAGGACTTTTGCTGTAAAGTAAACCAAATCAAACCAAACATACCCAGTATATCCCGCTCAGAGCATGGTCTGGGAAGGGTAAGATGTACGCAGACCATGCCCCTATTTTTTACGGTAGGGATGCTATTTCGTGAATACTCTCAGCTTAGTGCACAACAAAATATTGAGTGATAAATACAAAGAAGCACATGATTCGGAAAGCTCAAAACCATACCCGAGCCCATGGCTTAATTCACATGAGACTTACCTATGGGGACTTTGACTACTACACTCTCGATGAACACTGCTCTAACAGAAGAGAGGTTGACTGTGCACAGCTCCCTGTCAGAAAAACCACACGCAAAAGCCAATAGATAAAATATACATTAAAAATAAAAATGGCAATGTTCTAGGTCAATGCTAACCGAGACAACCCAACTATGAGGCTATCTACTACAGACCGCTCCCTAGAAAAGAATTCACAACTCTGACCTGACGTCTCCAAGAGCACATATCAACAGTCATGGTCTCGGATAAGTTTAAGGCCTTCAAATCTAATCTCAGCTGCTCCTCCCACGTCCTCCTCGGTCTGCCTCTCCTCCCCCCTACAATCAATAAACTCTCGACCCTCTTCACCAGAGCCGAGGCCTGCCTCATGCGGACGTGGCCAAACCATCTCAATCTCCCTTTCCTAACTTTCGCTGAAATGGGCGCCACTTCTAGTGCGTTCCTGAAAATCCCGTTCGAGATTCTATCTAACATTGTGCGACCACACGACCAACGTAACATTCTCATTTCAGCTGCTTCCAACTTGCTCTCAAACGACTTCTTCATCGCCCAGCATTCGGAGCCATACAACATAGCAGGTCTGATTGCCGCGCTATAGAATTTACCCTTAAACTTTAGAGGGACTTTCTTGTCGCACAGGACCCTGTCGCTGCTCGACTCCGCCACTAACACAATGTCGTCAGCAAAAAGCATGCACCACGGGACGCCATCTTGAATCCCCCTCGAAATGACATCAAGGATTAGAGCGAAGAGAAGAGGGCTTAGCGCCGACCCCTGGTGTAGCCCTACCTCAACCGGAAAATATTGGATGTCATCAACTGGGGTCCTAACGCAAGCCTTAGCTTGGGAGTACATATCTTGGATCGCCCTAACGTATGGCGATGTCACCCTCCTCTCTTCTAGGCTCCTCCAAATAACATCACGCGGAATGCTATCGTAAGCCTTCTTTAGATCAATGAACACCATATGGAGTTCCTTACGCCGCTCTCTAAACTTCTCCATAAGGCATCTGATGAGATGAATGGCCTCCGTCGTGGACCTCCCCGGCATGAAGCCAAATTAGTTCTCTGAGATCTCAACTTCTCTTCTAACCCTGCATTTCACCACTCTTTCCCACAATTTCATAGTATGACTGAGGAGTTTAATACCCCGATAGTTACTACAACTCTGAGCATTGCCTTTGTTCTTGAAAAACGGAACCACAATACTATGCCTCCACTCCGTCGGCATCTTAGAATCTCTGAGGAGGATGTTGAATAGCTCTGCTAGCCTCTGAACTCTAACTTCCCCCAGACAAAGCCACACCTCAATAGGGATCTGATCCAGGCCTATAGCCTTAGCTCTACCCATCTTCATTAGGGCACCATTTACTTCCTCATTGCTGCTCTCACAGAAACTAACGAACAAGCAGAATATAGACTAACTCCTTGCACCACCGAGTCGCTACCCCTAGCCTCATTGAAAAGTTCAAAAAATACCTATTCCACCTCTCCTTAATAGACACATCGTTCACTAACACTTGGCCCAAATCATCCTTAATATACTTAGCGGGACCCAGGTCACGCCGCCCTCTTTCCCTAGCTTTTGATAGCTTAAAAATAGCATTCGCTCCTTCTTTGGTGTCTAGGCGCTTGTACATATTCTCGTATGCCTCGCCTTTAGCCTTATCTACTGCCTTCTTAGCCTCTCTTTTCGCCACCTTGTAAGCTACAATCTTCAAGATTCTCTCCTCCCGAGCACTAACCGACAAAAGCTCCTTAAATAGCGCTCGTTTAGCCTCAACTTTCTTTTGAACCTCCTCATTCTACCACCATGCCTCCTTAGGTACACTAGACCTGCCCCAAGAAACCCCTACCATCTTCTCGCCCACACTCCTAATAGCATTAGCCATGCTGGTCCACATATGGTTAGCATCGCCCCCCCACAAAAAACCTCCTTCGTGGGTCAGAGACTCCCCGAATTCAGCCGTCTTCTCACCTTTCAGATCCTTCCATAGAATCCTAGGTCTAGCTTCTCTAGCCCTGCTAACAACATGACCTCCCATGGATAAATCCATAGCCAGCAGCCGGTGTTGCAAAGCACAAACCTCGCTCCGGAACACCTTGCAGTCCACGCACGCCCTAGCATCATGATTGCGCAAAAGAAGGTAGTCAATTTGCGTGTTGTGTCCCCCACTACCGAAGGTGATGATGTGCTCAACTCTCTTATGAAAAATAGAGTTAGCAATTACCAACTCATGCGCAGTGGCAAACTCCAACAGCGCGGAACCTCCTGCATTCCTAACTCCGAATCCGAAACCCCCATGAGCACTATGGTAACCATCCACCCCTCACCAATGTGCCCATTGAAATCACCCCCCAAAACAATAAATTGATCGTCCGGAATTGATGTGAATCGAGATATTATAAAGAACCCGGATGAGGACTTGAGCATGCCGACTGGACCAATAACGAGGTCTGATCAAAGAAGTCCAAAAATAATTTATCGACACTCATCGTTGATATGTTTAAAAATAACTATGTTATCAAAGATAACAAATTCGTGAGTAATATCGAAGTTGTTGAACAATAAGTTTTTTGTTTATTTTATCTTGGTGTATTTTAATTTGAGTTGTATTTATTGAGTTGTATTTGTTATATTTTGAGTTGTATATATTCTAGTCATGTAATATTAAAGTCGAAGATAATCAGAAAAGACGAACAAACAAACAAGGAAGCAAATTCCCGCGCGTAAGGCTGACACGCAGCAGTATCGTATTTTGGCCATAACTTACTCGTACGAAATCCGATTCTGGTGATTCAAGTGGATATGGAAAGCTAAGAAAGAGTGCTACAAATCTTACGAAGATCAGAGGACCAAATTCGGACCCATTGGATCCCAGAAATAACAAAACCTACTGTATCAGATTTATGGTGACTTGTTGTCCTTGTTTTCACACCTTAAAATATTGGTCTTTAATAGTTTGTCCCCTAAACATGTGTTGACTGACTTTGTATCAGATTTTAGGATCTTTGAATGTTGATTTTTCTATTTTGTAGGTTTCTTAGTTGCTTCCTTGTTCACACTAGAGTTAGGTGTAAGATTTTGGCTATAAATAGCCTTGAAGTTTCATTGTAAGGGGATACCAAAAGATTTTATGAAATTTGAGAGTGTTTGTATTAACAAACCTTTATGAGTGCTTTCTTGTTTTATTAACTGTGTCTCCAAAACATCCCCTGTGTGATTCATATACTTATCAAGTGTGTTGTGCGGCGAATTATACGCCTCGAAGGCGACCGGTATAATGGCCGAGCAACCGAAGCCGGCATCTAATAGACCAAGGCAGACGTGCCAACCGAAGATGCCAGATCATGGTCAAGTGCCTAGCGGTCGACGCCTAGGGCGATCGTTTCTTGGCACCTGGCGATCGCCTCTAGCACCCGACTGAGGACGACCGTCCTATGCCACGTGTAAAACCAAAATCCGTCAAAGTGCGAAGATTGAATCTCATGATGAAGGCCCACGTGTAGATCCGCAAAAGGCGCCGCAAGAAGAGGCTTGACTCCAGCCCATCAGCATTTGTCGGTGACAAGGACAGCCTCACCTACCGACAGACCCGCCGAAAGGTCCTAGGTGGGACCTCCGAAGACTGCCACGTGAGGCACATGTCGCCTTCTCATTGGTTCGTGCATCTGGCTGCCAGCAGCAGCTGCGGACTTTAAGGAAACAGTCCCACGTGACGAGACGATCGCCCGCTTAATTTAATGCAGGAACGGCGATCGCCCGTTTGGGACATAGACATCCCAACAACCTCCTCTTCTATAAATAGGAGACCTCCAGCATTGGAAAAGAGACGATTACACACAGTAAACAATACAGAGAACACTTCATCTTTGCAACAAGAACTCACAGAGCTTTAACTCTGGTTCTTCCGGCAATCATCAGCACTCAAATGCTAGATAACTAGGGTCATTACACTCATCGTAATTGTACTCTAACATTAATATTTGTACTCCAAAGATGTATCTGTATTAATAATATCTCGCGAGAACATTCAAGCCCGAGACTAACAACCCTGGCAAATCTTGTGTTATTTACATTCCTTCGTACGTGCTCTCGTATTTTGTTTGTTACTCACCCGTAGCCATATCCAGTTAACCATTACGTGTAATATTTTGGGTAACAACAATTGGCGCTAGAAGAAGGGGCCTGACCCTCATTTTCATTCCGATTATTTCGAAGAACACTCACTGTTCTCCGGAACATATATTTGAAGAAACACTCACTGTTCTTCAAAGAAAAACCTTCAGGATAATGACGTCTGCTACCACCTCGAAGAGAGCGACCCTACGGTCCGCCGTACGCCTTATTCCGGCCCAGACCGAGTCCCAACCTACGGCGTAAGGCAGTCGCGGTGACACTAGACTCTCACTCCCGCCCCCGAGGGACGGCCCCAGTCTCACACTCGATCAATTCCAAACCGCGGAACAGTTCGAGGAGGCCATGGCCATCCTAAGGAAGCGACGTAGAGCATGTGACACGCCCACTATTACTCCATCAGCCATCCGCCGTGCGGTCAAGCGAAAGCTCAAGGGGTTATATGTCGAGAAATCGTCAGAAAGCCCCGAGCCGCAGGAAAAGGCGCTCGCAAGGCGGGACGGTTCCGTATTCAGCCGCCTAGGGAGTGATCCCTCATGGCGACCTGGGCATTCTGGCCCCGGCTATGAGACATCGGAGTCTGAATCCATCACTAGGAGTTCGGCGCACCCAACTCCCAAAAAACAGGCCAGCCATCTGAACCCCACTCGCCAGAGAATTGAGCTCGGCGGCAGAGACCTCGTCGCCTACAATGGAGCCAGGATATTGGTACATGATCTCCTCGGCTCTCACTCCGAGAGCTAGACCGCGAGCAGCCAGGCTACGACGATGGTCGCCGTGCAGCGCCATCTCGACGATATGAAGGCGCTCATAGAAACTGGGGCAGGGCCCAAGAGAAAAGTCACCGGACCAAGTGAGCCACTCGCAATCCAGATCGAGCTCGCCCCCGTACAACCAAAGATCGCTCCTCCTCAAACACCTTTGTATGAGGGGAGATCGGACCCCGAGACTCACTTGAGCAAGTTCCGGATCTACATGACCGGATGCGGGGCATCGGACACGACGAAATGCCGAATGTTCCCATTAACATTAAGCGATCTTTCCCATAGGTGGTACATCTCATTGCCACCGCGCTCAATCAACTATTTTGAGAAGCTGGCGAACGACTTCACATCGTACTTCGCCGCCAAGGTCGCTCGTCCAGAAGGTCCCCACCGCATGATGAAGATCAGGCAGGGGAAAGACGAGCCCGATGAAGATTATATCGACCGGGTGGATGAAATAGTCCTCACCAGCGAGCCCATTAGCAACGAGCTCGCCCTCTACTCGGTCCTAGGGTGATTCTATGTTCATTCACCCATGTTCAGGCACCTCACGAAGGACATCTCCCCGACCTACGCAATCTTCCGCGTCAAGGCCGCCGACTTTCTGGCCAGGCAGAGGTTGCTCACCCTTCGCCTAGGCGAGGGGGCAACCGGAGAAAGGGAGGCACCATCTCCCGTCCTAAAGAAAGCGGTCGCCAAGCCCAGAAAGGCGGTTGCAAAGCCGCCCGGTGAGTTCAAGGCCTTCTAGGATGTGGAAGTTTACCTCTTCCGCAACCTCAATCTATCTCCAACCCATATCTTCAACGCCATCAAGGGGCGCGAATGGCTTAGCAAGCTGAAGCCGATGAGGGGCAACGGTCATCTAGACCGTAGTAAATTTTGTGCCTACCAAAAAAGTCCCGGCCACAACACCAGCCAATGCCGCGACCACCTCAGACAACTCTGGAGATTGTTCGAGGAAGGCAAGCTGGACAATTTGGTGACTAAGCCAGAGTCCCGGGCAGAAAGGACCGAGGGCCGCGATCGTCGACAGAATGACGACCGTCAACCTCCCAATCCGGTCGCCAGGATCGAGCAGAACGAGCCGGAGTACTCAGACGAGTCGATCCCTTCGATCAACCCCGGTGTCCGGATCAATATGCTTAAGTCGGGAGATGGAAACCTCGGAGGTGTTTCCCCGGTTTCCACCATGTCAAATAGAAAGTGGAAGGCCGAGCTGAGGGCATTCGCCGGAGTCCATGTCGTGGTGCCCCCAGAGCCAACCATCTCCAGAGATGCGCTCATCTCCTTCTCCAACAAGGATAGAGAGGGAGTGCAGTGCCCCAAAGAGGATGCATTGGTGATCTCTGCATGTATCCTTGGGAAAATGGTCGACCGCATATTGGTTGACAATGGGAGCTTTTGCAACATCATATTCAAATCTGCGCTGGACCAGCTCGACAACCTGACCAAGTTCATCAAGCCATTCGAGACCGTGCTTCAAGGGTTCGGCGACAACACGGTCAAAGCCTATGGAAGGATCAAGCTCCCCGTCGAGCTAGTCTGCTATCACTAGGAACCTCAATTTTGTAATCATAGATAGGCCCAGCATCTATAATGGGTTCCTAGGTCGCCCCTTTCTAGAAACCTTTGAGGCGGTCGCCTCTTCTTTCTTTTACTGTATCAAGTTCCCCACTACCGATGGGACAGTCGGTACTGTAACAGGAGACCAGCTAATGGCAAAGATATGTTTGAATTACTTTTGTGTCGTAACTTTTCCTTTAAACGTTTCTTGTACTGTTTGTAACATTGGGACGATCGACAATCAACCGATGGAGATCGATGAGCTAAGCACCTCATACCAGCCCGACTCAGAGGACGACATCTCACATCGGTTGTCGGACGACATCAAACCGAGGATCGGCTTTGAGCTAAGCCTCGATGTTGATCCAAGGATTGAGTCCGGCGATCGTTCCAAACGAGAAGCGACCGTCCCCATCGAAGAGTTGGAAAGTATAACAATCGATCCGGCTCGCCAGAGCGGGAAGTGCAGATCGGCTCAAGCGCCGGTCCCGAGTTAAAAGGCGATTTGATCAGTTTACTACGAAAGAACATCGGAGTCTTTGCCTGGTCGCATCAAAATATGGTCGTCATTAGTCCTGAACACGCTTGCCACTATCTAAAGATCGACCCGGAGAGGAAGCCTGTTCACCAGAAACTTAGGAAATTCGGTCCAAAGAAATATGCTGCGCTCCACGCAGAAGTCAAAAAGCTGCTCGACAACAAACTGATCGGGGTAGCTACCGACGAGCCACAGTGGGTAGCCAACGCGGTGCTCGTCAAAAAGGCGAGCAACTCCTGGAGATTATGCATCGATTTCACCGACCTTAATGCGGCGTGTCCGAAAGATCACTTTCCAATGCCTTATATTGACTACTTGGCCGATAGCACAGCAGGTTGCGAAATGATGTCGTTTATGGACGCCTTCGCCGGGTACCATCAGATCCCAATGGCGGAGAAATACGTAAAACACACATCATTCCACATGAAAAAAGACGTGTACTTTTGGGTCCGAATGCCGTTCGGTCTGAAAAATGCAGGGGCGACCTACCAACGACTAGTCAAAGGGATGTTCGCCGATCAGATCGGCAAGACCATGGAGGTTTACATTGACGACATCGTGGTCAAGAGCCTCAAAAAGGAAAATCACCTCAAAGACCTTGCCTAGACGTTCTCCATCCTCGAGAGGTTCAACATGAAACTGAACCCCAAGAAATGCAACTTCGGAGTAAGCTCTGGAAAGTTCCTGGGGCACATCGTGAGCCAAAGGGGGATCGAAACGAATCCACCAAGATCAAGGCGATCCTCTACATGCAGGAGCCACGGAATGTCAAGCAGGTGCAACGCCTCACGGGGTGTCTAGCAGCCCTTAGCCGTTTCATTTCCCGGCTCGGAGACAAAAACAAGCCATTCTTTGCCACCATAAAGAATAAGAAATTCGCGTGGACGAAGGAAAATCAAATGGCGTTCGCCAAAATCAAGGAGTATCTGTCTAATCCCCAAATTTTGGCAAAACCGATCCCCAGCGAAAAGCTATTCCTTTACCTGGCAGCCTCAGAGGTCGCGCTGAGCGCCGTATTAGTGCAAGCAGAGGGGCAAGCCCACTTGCCGATCTACTTCGTCAGTCAAGTACTTCACAATGTGGAGACGCGTTACACGCCCCTGGAGAAGCTTGCCTATGCACTAGTCATGAGTGTTCGCAAGCTGAGAGCCTATTTCTTCGAACAGCAAGTGGAGGTTCTGACGACCCTCTCTCTAAGGCAAGTTCTGCACCGGCCAGACGCCAACGGGCGACTCCTCAAGTGGTCACTGGAGATCGCCCAATACGGTGTCACGTATGCTTCTCGCACGGCGATCAAAGGTCAAGCTCTGGCGGATTTTGTGGTGGAATTAATGTTCCCGCCTAGCCCGACCCAGGTCGGCCGTCCTGCCTGGAAACTGTACGTAGATGGCTCGGCGACCAGCTCGCGTGCATGGGCAGGGATTGTCCTCATCAGTCCCGATGGCCAGAGTTTTACAAATGCTGTGCGTTTCAAGTTCCGACCGACCAACAATGAAGACGAGTACGAAGCCTTAGTAGGCGGGCTCGATCTAGCCCTCGCCATGGACATTCGTCGCCTTCACATCTTCATGGACTCCCTCTTGGTCGTGAACCAAGTCAAGGGAGAATATGAGGCGCGCGGGGCGAACAAATGATCAAATATCAAGAATTGGTCGCCGAAATGTGCACAAATTTTGAAGAAGTGCTGATCGAGCAAGTCCCGAGAGAGCACAACTCCCAGGCCGATGCCCTATCCAAACTCGCATCGTCAGATGGGGCAGCGGACTTCTCTAACATCCAAATCACTAAGTTGGCAAGATAGGCGATCGACAAAAGCCTGGTCGCCTCAGTTGCCATCGCCGAAGAGAATTGGATGACTCCGTTCATTGAGTACTTTAAGGACGGGACGGTCCCCACAGATCGGATTAAGGCTCGCCATCTTCAGCTCCGAGCAACCAGATACACCCTATTGGACGACCGACTTTACAAACGGGCTTTCAGCCTTCCTTTCCTCAAGTGCATTATGCCGGAGGAAGGCCGACTTGTTTTAGCCAAAATCCATGATGGGATTTGTGGAAATCACGCGGGAGGGAGAGCTCTCATCCACAAGACGACCAGGCAAGGCTTTTTCTAGCCTACCCTGCAAAAGGACGCGATCGCCTATGCCCGATCTTGTCACAGGTGTTAAATAATCGGCCTGAACATCAAGCTCTCCCCCGAGCAACTCACCTCTATGTATAGTCCGTGGCCGTTCTCCTAATGGGGCATCGACCTCATCGGCCCTTTACCGACGGCACCAGAGGGATGTAAATTCGCCATTGTGGGGGTCGATTACTTCACGAAATGGGCAGAGGCCAAACCACTCAACAAGATCGGCCAGGGGCAAGTGATCAGGTTTATCTGAAAAACATCATTTGCCGTTTCGGTCTACCTCAGGCGACCATCTCCGACAATGGAAAGCAGTTCGACGGTATGAAAGTCATGCAATTCTGCGATAAATGAGGAATAAAAAAGTCGTTCTCGGCCCCTTACCACCCTCAAACAAACGGGAAGGTAGAGGGTGTAAACAAGATCCTCAAGCACACAATCAAGGCCAGACTCGAATCCAAGCAAGGACGCTGGGCGAGCGAGCTCCCAGACGTTTTATGGTCCTATCGAACGATGATAAAAATTCAACCAGCGAAACCCCCTTCGCCCTTGCCTTCAGAACAGAAGCGGTGATCCCATCGGAGATCGCCGTCCTAAGCCACCGAACGACACAACAGATGACGACGGATAATGATGTAGCTCAGCGGATCGACTTGGATATGCTCGAGGAACGACGACTGACCTCGGAAATGAAGAACGATCAACAAAAGGAAATCCGAAAAATTCTTCCATTCGAAGGTCAAGGAAAGGCGATTCCAAGTGGGCGACCTAGTCCTCAAAAAGATCCAGACCCACACGGGAGTATTTGGCCCGAATTGGGAGGGCCCGTTCAGAATATCCAAGTGGGTGACCAAAGGAGCCTACGAGCTCCAACACCCAGACGGCACTCTGGACCAATATCCCTCGAAACGCCATTCATTTAAAGAAGTACTATCAATAAAAACACTATATTCATTTATTCAATGTACAAGGAGCTTAATGAGATTTTCCGACCCTCTCTAAGTGATTCGCCTCGGCAAAACAAACCAAAAAGAGGATGACTCGCTCGCCCTCCCAGAGTTCGTCATCTAACATGATGGACCAAGGCAAGCGATCGCCTCCCCCAGCACAACTTATACCGTCTAGGATCGCCATCTAACATGGCGATCCGAGGTAGAAAAGTGCAGCCATGGTTCTGGAGTTCGATGGAACCGACATCCCATCCATGCAAGGTTCCTTTGGGCAGAGATCACCCACCCTTTGTTTAAATACGAGGCGGGCGTAGCCGAAGGACCCTCCAAAATAGATCTGTGGACACGCTCGCTCGCCCCCATGTCCATCATCTAACATGGTGGACCCGGACAATGCAACGCGTCCCTCCTCCCGTCACAACGTATGCCCTCTTAGGTCCGTCATCTAACATATCGGTCCCAGGCAGAAAAGTGCTAACAAGCCACGGTCGCGGAGTCGATTAATCCGACGGCGCCCCATGCAAGGACTCCTTCAGGCAGAGACCGTCCGCCTCATCGCTACATTGCGAGGCAAAACGTAGCCTATGGAGGACCCTCACAATTAAGTGAGTTGCGAGAAGTTGACCATCATACGGAATGTCGCTCGCGCACAAGACATAGTCGTAGAGGTCGGTTCCATCGAACCCCACAACTGTGCAAGGGATGGTCGGCCTTCCTCGAGGAATATGCAAAATTGAAGATCGCAGGAACCAAACTGAAGATAGCTCGCTAAATGATTTATTTTTGTTCCCTTACTTTCACTAAGTAAACAAAAAAGGGGCAGAGCGGAGCCATACATACAATACGATCGGCTTTGTTCAAATACACACAACAATCGGTTTTGTTATGAGATTTACCAGTATGAATTTAAGTATATCAATCCATTTGGAGCTATACATACGACGATCGCTCTTCAAACACTTGTGTGAAGTCAAATGCAAAAGATTCAGACAGAAAATCGTACAAGCAAGAAATCAGAAGCAAATATTTATTTCATTTCATTCGAAATACATGTACAAGCGCCTGAAGGCAAAATACAACAAAGCTGAAAAATTACAAGCAAAAACAAAAATGAAAGCGGACAAACTCAGGCTGCCCTCGCCTGGCCTTCGCCACCGGCCGCTGGATCGGCCCGGTCTTCGCCACCGGTCGCCGGATCGGCCTGCGCCCCCTCACCAGCGTCCGGGTGAACGAGGTTCTCCAGTGACGGATACCAGCTCAAGTCGACTTCGAGATCAGAGAGGTCGAGGATCGACACAAAGAAGGCCGGCTGCAGAGGGTGCTCATTTTGGGATTCCACAAAAAATAAACGCAGCGGAAGAATAACGGAATCCCTAAGAGGATCAATCAAGTAACGTATATACGAAAAGAAAAATACGAAGATCAAGGAATCAAAGTCCCATACTTATGATGTCTCTGAAAAACCTTCGTATGATGATGATGATGATGAAGAGCCCTTCGTTCCAAGCACCTAAAGCAAGATGCCTCTACTTCACACGCCGGAACTTGATGGAAAAATCGACAAGCTTCCTTTCTTCAAGAATGCGGCTAGGGAAGCTTGTAGGAATTTTCTCTCTCAATGTATTCTTCTTATATCTTGTCTCTAAGATCAAGATGAAGTTTTAAAGCTTACTTTCTCACTCAAATTCGTGATTTTGAGTTCATTCAAGAAGAAGTTGTCCTCTCTCCTTTTTAAAGACTTTTATTTATAAAAAAATAAAAGTCTTCCTTTAACACATGATTGAGGGTATCAAATACACCTCACATATGTCACCTAGTGACATAAAATAAGTTTAAAAGAAACAAGAGAGGGAGGGGGACGGCCTTAAGGGAAATTTCCAAGAATACGGGTCGAATTTACTCGGCTCGTGTACTGGATGTTCGTCAAAACGAATCCCTCGTGTATCGGATGTTCGTCAAACGAATCCGTTTTATTTCCAATGTGTTTGGACTAATTAATTAATCCAATTAATTAATTATATCAAACACAAATATATATTTCTTTAAGAAATATAATTTATGAATTAAAGTAATCACCCAGTAACCTACTTACAATTCATAAGACCGCTATTTGATTTATCCGATAAATCAAACTTAGATATCTAATATCTAATATTATAAGAGAGATTATTAATTCACATTTATCCATCAATGATCCTATTGCGCGACTCGTAGGTTCGTCTCACCGGCATTGGGAGGAACTAATTAGTGCGGGCGGCACTTAGCCACTAGCGGGCCGCATCGTAAACCGGCGAGAACGAATGAACGAATCATTCCGTAACCATTATGTCGTGAATACTATATACGTATAGACCCTTCATCGATGTCCGGTCAAGTCTTCGGTCACGGTAAAGTCAAACCCTACATTGACTAAACTCTATACATGTGTTAATGCAAATCAAAACCATTGATTAATAGTGTATCTAATACGACTATATCGTAATGCTTTGGCCAAAGACTTATGATCTTATTTGCCATTAACCGTATAGGACATTCGCTGCTCACTAACAGAGATAGAATCCTTTCTTGGCATTCAAGAAAGATCGCTACTGCCGTATAGTCCGCACTTCGAGGTCGACTCGGCAATTAAGCAAATGAGTCTAACTACTCTAATGACAAACTAAACGTCACGGACACATCTTCTCGAAACCTCAAGTCAAAGGTCCACGTATACTATCACAACCTTTCGATTCGTCATCGACTCTCCGAGAGTGAATACCGTGTGGTGATCGAGTATGAGTCATGTTCGAGTATCTGTCCCACCAATATACTTATAACTATGCTATCAAGACGTGCACACATCCTAGCATCAGTTATACAAGTCTTATTAAAACTTAATGTCCTGTTAAGTTTTATCGACTTGCGAACTGGTTAAGCATTCGAGCTCTAAACACTTCTAGTGCCTATCTCCTTATCTCCATAAGGAGTAGAATGTTCACTCTCAAATGCAAGGACTATTATTCTATATACCAAATCACAATGCCAGTGATATACAATAATATAGAAATAATAATTGCCTTATTAAATATAATATTCATAATTACAATACAATTGCTCTCGCTCTCTCATCCTCTGAGTGGCATTCGAGGGCATATTCCTAACAGCTCAAGCACGTAGGCTTTGAAATTATCAACCACAGGGCCGACCTCGAGCCCTCCCTTCTTGGCAGCATGGATGGCGTCAGGATAAGCCATGTAATAGGCAAATTCACTGACGTACTCCACGTTGAGGAAGGGATCGGCCTCGGTCGCCTTCAGCTTCTCCCATAGCCCCACGATCGTTTGATCCGCGCCTTGGAGCTCGACAACCTTAGCGGCCACCTCTCCCTTCGACGACTCCAGTTCGCCATTCAACCGGTCCACAACCGCCTTCAACTAAGTCGCCTCCTTTTGCGAGGCCACGTACAACCGGCGGGCTTCCGTCATTTGATCACGCATCGGGTTGGTCGCCGCCCGGGCCCAGTCGAGATCCTGCCTCGCCCGCTTGGCCGCCTCCACGGAATCCTTGTCCGCATGGAGACGAGCGGTGGAGGGCCGCCCCTTATAATCCTTCACGGCCTGAGCGGCCGTCGTCGTCGTTTGAAGGGCCAGAGCAAGGGTCGCCTGCATTGCGTCTCCGGACCGCCGGCGCGCGATCGTATCCAGATCAGTCGTCCAAGCCTTCGGCAGGGCGGCAATAGCCCGAGAGACATAGTGAGGGACGTCGCTAGGCTCACGGGGAGATCTACTCGCGAGGAAGTCCAACACTATCGGCGAGCAGTTCGGGTCGGAGAGACGGACCCTGCACCAAGAGCAAAAGAGTTAGTATGTCCCCTACACAAGTGACATAACTCAGCAGAGCAACCAAGCTTACCTTTCGACATTCTCTAGGTCGCGGCCGAAGAACGGCCTTGTTGGTCCCAAGAATGATGAAGACTATCCTCATTGTACCAACACGAGTCTTTTCTTGCGCGCTTTGTCGTCACTCACGCGCACCTGGAAAACTTCCCAGAGGGTCACCCATCCCATAACTACTCCAGGCCAAGCACGCTTAACTTTGGAGTTTCTATGAGATGGATACCAGAAAAGAAGATGCATTTTGTTGGTATTAGTAGTCCAAATAAATTCATTTAACCACTTTCTAGTGCAGATCTCACAGGTCGAATCGCAAGCCGCGCCTCGCGCATTTTTAAGCCCATGTAGGCAGGATGCTGGACCGAAGCCCAACAATCCCCCTCCCAGTACCTGCCAGCATCTCAGCCCCATAGTTTGGAAACCTCCGCGAACTAGATTTGATCACACAGCCCTCTAGCAGCTGGATTCATTCACACAGTCCTCCAACACTTGACATCAGCATCTGTTCCAGCTCCGTTTACTTCTGCTGCGCCAGTATCTCAGTTCCAACATACTAGATTTGATCACATAGCCCTCCAGCACCTGACAACCTCCACAACGGCAGCATCTTAGTTCTGGCCAACTAGCAACATTTGCTGCATGCCCGCTTCTTAGTTCCAACACTTTGGCAGCCTCCACTGTAGGATACCTCGAGGGAATCCGCACCCGTGACCTGCTCCGATACCAATTGTTGATCCCAAGAATGATGAAGACTATCCTCACTGTACCAATACGAGTCTTTTATTGCGCGCTTTGTCCTCACTCACGCGCACCTGGGAAACTTCCCAGGGGGTCACCCATCCCATAACTACTCCAGGCCAAGCACGCTTAACTTTGGAGTTTCTATGAGATGGATACCAGAAAAAAAGATGCATCTTGTTGGTTTGAGTAGTCCAAATCAATTCATTTAACCACTTTCTAGTGCAGATCTCACATGTCGAATCGCAAGGCGCGCCTCGCGCATTTTTAAGCCCATGCAGGCAGGATGCTGGACCGAAGCCCAATAGGCCTGCCACGCGGGGTCTGGGCATCAGCGGTCGCTATGGCCTGCAGGAAAGCCGATGAGGGCGTAGACCCCTCCGCCATTGGAACTGCAGAAAGTGGAGGCGCGGTGACCGGCGGCACCATTGTGGGCGCCTCAGCAGCAACAAAGGGCGAAGGCTCCTCCAGCCTCCGCCTCTTGCGGTTGAGCTGGAGCTGTTCCTCCTCCCGAGGTTCCGGCTCGTTGACGACCGGCCCCATGAGAGGTCTTGCCTCCGGAATAGGACGGATTGTCGCCGCAGGGGCACGACTCGTCTTCTTCCCTTAGCGGAGACGACTAATGATCCCAGGGTTCGACATGGCAACTTTTCTCGGTGGCTCGGAGTAGCGGGGGAAGTAGATCTCTGAAAGACAATCAACCAATTTAGTCATATTCTTCAATCAAAGATGATCGTCAAGTAAGAGAAGATCGTAAATATTTGTACCTGGGACCCTTAAGTGGTGGGGAAAGCGAAACAACCGAGCGGCCAACCAATGAGCTTCGTTGTTGATCCGGCGAGCATCGATATAACTGTACGGAAGACTATAGATTCGCTCTAGACGATCGAAAAATCAAAAGGTAGATCGCCTGCTGCCGGAACAAGGGTACCTGCAAAAAGAAAGCTAAATTAGATCAGTTCAGGATATATCCGAACGAAGGGAGAGTCAAAACCCTTACTCGGATTTCTCTCACGGAAGCCGGTGGGGATTTCCAACTCATCGGCGGGTTTGTCGCTCGCGGCCGATTTCCACGCACCGCCGACCCAACACCACTTCGTCAGGTCACCCCGGACCTTGTTCGGCACCCCAAGAACCACCCGACCCGAGCAACCCTAGATGTGGTAGCCGCCAACGGAACCCTTCTGCGCCGTCATCTTAAAGAAATAGTTCATCTCCAGCGCAGAAGGAAGACGGAACAGCCGGTGACCGCCAAATAGAGTAAAAGTGCAGAAGATCTGCAACCACGCATTCGGCGTCAGTTGGAGCGGCGCCACATTCCAAGTGGTCAACATGTATGACATGGCGAACGGCAGTGGGAATCGTAGTCCGGCCCCCATGATCAACTCATTAAAGGCGACCATACCCTCAGGAGGTTTGTCGGCACGCTCATTCTCGGCGGGCACATAAAGTGAAACGTCAGAGGGGACATGGATCTCCGCCCTCCAACGAGTCAAATCTTTCTTGGTCGCGGAACTCTTAATCTGACCAAGGGTCCACAAGGAGCGGCACGTGGCCCGAAACAACGTCCGCCTTACGGGTTCATGGGGGTGGGCGACCGAGTATGCGCGAAAGTCGAACTTAGGGCGTGGGCCGGCTAATCTTTCCATAAGCTCGGCAAATTCTAAAAAGGCTTTGCCGAATACACTGTTTTGCTCCCAGTACAGTCTTATTGCCTCCTCCTCTTCAGCCAGCGAGCGCTTCCGCTCCGCCTCCGCCGAATTGGCCGCGTCAGCCTCATTGAAGAGTTCTTCAACCTCCGCGGGTTCAATCCCCGCGCGGATGGCCTCGACGGACATCTCCACATGAAAATCCGCAGAGAATTCATCCCGAGCAGTCGAAGTCGCGGCGGCGGAAGTGCTACCCGCCTCATACACGTTTGGTCTTCCTCCGGACATATTCAAAGAGAAAGGAGGGAGAAAAGATTTTGTTCTTACCTAAAGAGTCTGAGTCGAACGACGATCGTCACACAAAGATTCAAGGAAATTCGGCTATGTCTTTTTCTCAGACGAAAACGCGTAAGGATATAACCCCAGAAACCCTAGCCCATTTATAGGCAAGAGCGGGGACTTCTGGGCAAATAAACAAAATCTCGAGGGCTGAAGTGCAACCGTCGGATAAGTCGCATTTAATGCCGCCCTCGAAACCCACGCGTGCGTCGTTTCGAGGGCACGCCAAATGACAAGTCTGATAAAACCATCGGATTCCCCCAACAAGAGCGCGACACGTGCCCCAGTGACGTTTCATAGCCCGCTTCCACTTCCCGCTCTTTTCAGCGACCGGGGAGGTCATCCAAATTCGAAATCAGTCCGCTCGAGAGACGATTGTCTATTTCATAAAAGGAGGAGTCGCTCGTCTAATGCAAGCGATCGCCAGTAGAGCCACCTCACCCACGTCTTCAACATCGGAGCGAGCTGGGGGGCAATTGTTGTGCGGCGATTTATACGCCTCGAAGGCGACCGGCATAATGGCCGAGCGACCGAAGCCGGCATCAAATAGACCAAGGCAGACGTGCAACCGAAGATGCCAGATCATGGTCAAGTGCCTAGCGGTCGATGTCCAGGGCGATCGTTTCTTGGCAACTGGCGATCGCCTCTAGTACCCGACCGAGGACGACCGTCCTATGCCACATGTAAAACCAACATCCGTCAAAGTGCGAAGACCGAATCTCAGGATGAAGGCCCACGTGCAGATCCGTAAAAGGCGCCGCAAGAACATGCTTGACTCCAGCCCATCAGCAGTTGTCGGTGACAAGGACAGCCTCACCTACCGACATACCCGACGAAAGGTCCTAGGTGGGACCTCCCAAGACTGCGACGTGAGGCACATGTTGCCTTCTCATTGGTTCGCGCATCTGGCTGCCAGCAGCAGCTGCGGACTTTAAGGAAACAGTCCCACGTGACGAGACGATCGCCTGCTTAATTTAATGCAGGAACGGCGATCGCCCGTTTGGGACAGAGACATCCCAACAACCTCCTCTTCTATAAATAGGAGACCTCCAACATTGGAAAAGAGACGATTACACACAGTAAACAATACAGAGAACACTTCTTCTTTGCAACAAGAACTCACAGAGCTTTAACTCTGGTTCTTCCGGCAATCATCAGCACTCAAATGCTAGATAACTAGGGTCATTACACTCATCGTAATTGTACTCTAACATTAATATTTGTACTCTAAAGCTGTATCTGTATTAATAATATCTCGCGAGAGCATTCAAGCCTGGGACTAACAACCCCGGCAAATCTTGTGTTATTTACATTCCTTCGTACGTGCTCTCACATTTTGTTTGTTACTCACCCGTAGCCATATCCAGTTAACCATTACGTGTAATATTTTGGGTAACAACAAAGTGCAATCTTGTTGGTATTTATATCCCACGTGTCACATAGAGGTTTGGAAGTAAAGCCCCATTTTGCTTATTTTGGAAACATCCTGGGAACGAATTTATCTAGCGGTGTCGGTTACCATGGCGTGTCGTGTGGGGGTCACATCAGTTGGCTTCGGAGCTCGGTTATTCCAAAACTAAGTGGTATCATCTATTTTCCCTCATTATCATAATCTTCCTATCTTACCATCCTATCATCTCCTTCATCTTCTAAATCTTCCATCTTCTTCACATATATAAAAAAAATATATAAGTGGTGAAGGTTTTGATTGTTTTTTTATAACTCTTCAAGCCGAGGCCAGGGGAAGAACTTGTTCCTTAGCCTTCGGGCGTCTGGTGATTTTAAGCTTGCGGATCGAATATCAAATATCAATCTATTCATTTCATTACTAAAATAAAAAAAACAAAGAAAAAAAAAGCTAGTGATCAGTTTCGTTCTGTCCGTGCTGTGAAAAAAAAATTACATCAAAAAAGAAGAAGAGAAGAACGAATTTTGATCGATCTTATCAAACAATTATCATACTTTCGTTCCGTTCCATATTCTAAACTATTCCAAAATCTTTTGCTCACATCCTTCCATTTTTTTTTCTTATCGTCATTTCGCAATCTTTGGGGAGATCGTGGGATTTGAGTTCTTTCAAGAAGAAACTTGATTTGAATCACCTAAAATCACCTTGTAAGTTGTGTGGAAAAAGGCAAAAAAAATATTGTGAGGAATTAAGAAAAAGCCAAACGAGAGATACACGAGTGTGAGCGACCGAGCGATACACGTGAGGATCTTGTGAGGAAATTTTCTTAAAAAAAGAGAGAAAAAAAACAAAACAAAAAACCAAAAAAAAAATGTCAGGAACCGAAGGAAACGAGCAAAATCTTATCCTTCAAAATATTGTACAACAACTTGCTCAAATAGTCAGAAGACTAGATAAGCTATTTGCTACTCTCACGAAGGGTAGAGAAGAGGAGCCCGTACGAAGAGGACCGGAACCCATTCGATTTGGAGGCTATAATGATGAAGATTTTATGAATTACGAGGAGGAAACTCCGAGGTTTGTACATCGAGGAGGGCTATAATGATGAAAGGTTTGTTATCGGAATCGTATTTTGAAATAATTGATTTTTGGGCTGTCTCTAAATGTCTCGAAAGGCTTAAGAATTCTTAAACCCCAAATGTTTTCAAAACTCCCTAGATCGTAAAATATTTTGTGAGATGTAAAATGGGTTTATTCCTATCTTTTATAATTCAAAATGTTTCGATCAAGTGAATTATCTCGGGAAGTGTATTCACGATTTCTATGTTCTTGGAGTATGATATGTATGGCTTGTCTTTGTATTTATACTTGCACTAGCAAAACAGTGGAGTTTTGCTAACCCCCGAGTATTCGGGGAGTGGATGTCTGTTTTGGCATCCAGGTACTTGCAGGTTGCTGGGGAGCAATTCATAGGATCATTACGAAGGATGGTGGAAGACGGCGATACTAATCACATGAAGACTGGGGTTGAGTATTTGGTGATGTCTTGTTTTGTCCTCTCGTTGTGTTTATTTTTCCCCTTATACGGGAATGTTGATTTATGTTAACCCCTGCGTGGGTACGAGTTACGAGAAAGAGTAATGTATGTCGGTATGTATTGTATTGTGGTGTTTCTGTATTTAGCCTGGTAGATCCTCATGGAGAGGGTCTACGGCGCTGTAATATTCCCGAGTGGTTTGGGGGTGTTCCAGAATATGGTATCGGAGCTTAGGTTGCGGAAACCTAGGCTGTCGGGTCGAGTTTTGCGTTGTCGGGTCTTGTCTTGTCTTGTCAGATTTTGTCTGACTGAGTCGTGTCGCGACGCGTCGTATGAGGTGTCGGTCGTGATTAGTAACGAGGTGCAGCCATCATCTTCATGCGATCTGTGGATGTAAGTCTCCCTACTTTGTTGCGTCTCGTGTTATATGAGCTTGGGTGATTTTGTGTTATTATGTGGAGTTTAAAAATGAATTGTGAATACGAAATTCATGCTTGTTGATTCTCGTGTGTGCTGGAATGACAAGTGATACCGGTGTATAAATGTGTATATATATTGTGTGAATCGTTTAACTGGAGTAATGGCTTGGTGTGATCCCGCAAGGAAAGTTTGTCAGTGTGATATTTCAAAGTTTAATCATTTTTTTGAAGAGTCACATAAATTTTATTTTAAAACATTTACTTGAGACGTGACTTTCGCTTTCAACTTTTTGATTTCATAAAATTCCAGTAAAAAGGTATGTGGTAATGATGTTGTTGTCGTTTCGGATTTAAAGCCCCGAGTTGTGATTAAAGCGGTGATGTGAACGCTGAGTCGTTCGGTATACATTCGTCGAGGTAGTTCTCTGGACCGAGAGGTGGGGATTCGGTTTGGAACGTTAGTTAACTTTTGATGGTTATTTGTGTAATGTTATAAGTATGTGAACTGTTGGCGTTTGGACTTGTACGCTGTTGTTTATTCGTAACCTCCGGTCTAGTACTGCTGGAAGGTGATTATGAATGGGTTACCAAAGTTGCACAGTTAGCGCACGCCATCTCTTGTCATAAATCATGCTTTCTAGCTGGGCAAAAGTTTAGACTGCATTTTGCCGTTGATCGCTAGGATTCGCGTAGTATGGTTTTCAAATCCGATCAATTTTAAAATTTGTAAAACCTCGGAGTATTTCCAAGGTGTCGAACCCAAGGGAATTGATGTGTCGAAAATAAAGGAATTAACTCTACTCAAAATTTGACTGCTATTTAGGAGTCCGAAAAATTGTTTTGATTCTAATTATCTAACTTAAAAAATCGAAGAACAAAAATTGAATAAAAGATGAATAATCTAAATTAAGCAAATAAAGCAAATTAACAAGATAAAATCACAAGTCGCAAGGTAATTGATCCTAGGGTAGTATCATCTAATTGAGTTCACACAATCCATTCACTTGATTCCTTCTCCCCAAAATTTAATTCAATCCTAGAAATAATCACTCGGTCGATCTAGAATTTCTGTCAAGGCAACCTAGAAAGATAGTTAATTAAAACCCTTTTCACTTGGCTCAAAGAATTGATATCACTTAAAAAGCACCAAATTATTTATCTATGATTTTTCTTTCTCCGCTAGGTCTCAAGATAAAATCATATTGTGTGTCAAGTATTTCCACTAATCAATTACTCCTTCCTTAGGATGAAATCAATTAGCTAACATGCATCGATTAAGGGCCCTTTAATCTAACATGAGATTTAACACAACTTGAACACAAGCCTAGGATGAAAGGTCAAAAGGTAATCAAAGGAATATCATGTGATCATCAATTAAATTTACTAACCCTAGAATCAATCAATGAATTAGCCAGACATGATTGAAATTAAACAAGAAATTGATGAAGAATGCATATTATTAATATGAAAAGAGAGATTACAACCCTTATGGATGAACTCCGAGTCTTCAATCTCCCAAAAACAATAATAATTCTCCTCCAAAAAGTTCTTGCATCAAAGAAATTAATCTTGCTAAGAAGATCTAAAAATTGTAAAAGATGAAAAAGAATGATAAAGAATGATCCAATATGATAAAAGCTGCTGAAACTAGGTCTAGAAGGGTGTTTTTATAGCCTAAGGGTTACATTCCCGATTAGCCCTAATCTAGGAAATAAAATCTATCTAAAAGAGTCAAAATCCGTCCAAAACGAGAGTCCCATTGAAGCCTTTCGGCTGGCCTATCGGCCGATAGTGGCCGATAGTTGCTTCGTCATTCTCTTCACTCGTGGCGGGGATTCCTTTCGGGCACACCTATCGGCCGATAAGTGGGCCGATAGGGTGGTCTGTCTCTCGCAAAATTCCGTCTTTTCCGTCGTGACTCGACTCTTGGTCCTTTGTCTCGTTTTGGGTCCTTTTGGCTCTAAAAACCTGCAAACACACTAAAACCAACCCAAACGCGTAATACGGCTCGACTAATCATAAATAAGCCAAATACGAGCACATTAATCACGAAACGAGATAAAAACCCAAGATAAAATCCTAGAAATAAGTGGTAAAATTACCACTTATCAAACCCCCCCAAACTTAAGCCTTGTTCGTCCCGAACAACAAAAAGAAAAGAAAAAGAAAGTCGTGAATCATCGTGCAATTCATAGTGTTCAACCTAATCAATACTATCCTGTAATTTTCTCTAAATAATCCGATTGTCGTAAAAGCGAGCTGCACTAAGAATAATGATTCCGCAAAGTAGTCAAGTTCACCCTAATCATTCGCTCATGAAGAAAATCCAAACCAAAGATTAACAAAACGTGAGTCAAATCGATCTATATGAAAGGCTAAAATAAACAAGCTAGTTCGTCCCGTTACACAGTCTAGTGGCACAATTTTCACGAGTTTCATAACAAATAAACCTCGGTCAGTATTCCCTTATATATATGCTCAAAAATTTGATTCGAGTTGACCACTAGGTTAGGATCTCGGGATGTTTCATCGGGGTAATCCTAGGGTGGAACTTCCATTCTCATGTATTAGGAAACCGTTTGACGTAAAAGACACTCATGGGGCACATGGATGCTTCTAGTTACTAAGTTCCCGTCTACAACGGAGAAACAACTCGAATATAAAATTTCCGCATGTCCGAATCAAGGTCGCCGTTTTACGCGAGAGTAAACAATGGGTCACGCGAATACCCCGGTTACTAAGTTCCCTATCATTGGCACATGTGAAATATCTAAATCACTAGTCTAATCAGTCGTCGCTTTACGCGAGGGTAAACAACGGGTCACGCGAATGCCCCGGTTACTAGACTTCCCTTCATAGAACAACATTATCTCAACTTTTGGGAAAAGCGACCGACTCTAAATTCACTCTAAGTGCCAACACGACCGTAAACAAGCACGACTCACAATCCGAAGATGTAACCAAACGTATTGACGGTGATTTTAAAACAAGTATGTATCGTCTCTTATACGCCAAGACCTCTACAATCACGAAAAATTTTGGACCTAAATGAATACTATGCAAAAGCGAAATTACTAACTACAACTCGACTAAAACTCGACCGTTTCTTGAGAGAGAAAACAGTGTCGTAACATCGGTATCACACAATTAGAAGCACGAAAAATTCACTAATAAGGAAAAACTAAAGACAAGCAAGGCTATCTAAAAACAAACAACGAAAAGCAAATAAAAGCAAACATGAAATCTAAAAAAACTACTACGACCTTACGAAAAAATAGAAACTAGCAAACACACCAAACGAAAATGAACAAAAAATCTAAAAAAACTAAGCAACAAAAGCCAAAACCACGCAACACCAATATGATAAGCACAAATATAAACAACGGCACCAACACAAGCATATAAAGATACAAAGCAAACAAGGTACTCACACGTAAAGAAATTAACAAAGCCGCACTTCTTCCCCCCCCCCAAACTTATTTCGCATCCCAAAGGAGGAATAAGTTTGAAAAGAGAAAGGAGTGGCTGTGTTAATGGAGTAACTGATCACTGTGGCGGAAATGGCGGGTTTGTCGGCGAGCTCGTAGTGTATACAGGGCCTGGTATGTCCTATCGGCCAGCCTATCGGCGAGAGGCTAGGCCGATAGGAACCTGCCTCTTACCATGCTCATATCGGGCGGGATATCGGTCGATGTGGAATTCCTGTCGACCACTGCTGTCAACATGTAATTTTGTTTAATTTTCCTCAGCCTATCGGCCGGGCCTATCGGCCGATAGGCTCGCCCGATAGGATTTTCTGTTTCAGAAATTTTCCAGCTTTTTCTCTTTTCGCATAATTGGTCCCGTTTTTGCTTGGATATGGCGATGAAAGACCTGCAGGTATTCAAAACTCGGCATGCATGGATTAGAACTTAACGTAAACTAGCAAAGCTACTACGAAACTAGAAACTACAAAAATCACGCAAACGAAAAATCGAAAATAAATGAATAAAACGAACTAATATACATACATACGTTGGGTTACCTCCCAACAAGTGCTACGTTTAACGTCTTTAGCTAGACGATACCTCATTCAACCCGGGTCTTCAGTGACAACTCCCCCTTGAACGGGTTTGTTGATATCAAGATAGCATACGCTCCTCTCATTAAGTCGAGACTCGTTCGCCTCCAACATTCGAACATACTCTGGCAAATCCTCGGAAATTTCATCAACATCGGAATGTGAGTAAATGGAGTGTGAAATGCAATGCTCCAACAAGTCGGACGGGGGTGGCATAATAGACTCAATTTCAAAACATTCCTCGGGCGCATCGTCGGGCTTCTTCATCGCGTCATAGATGGAAATTTTCAGATTTTGATCATTAACCCGGAAAGTAAGATCACCCTCCTGGACGTCGATAAGTGCTCTCCCCGTCGCTAGAAACGGTCTCCCAAAGATCAATGGTTGATTTTCGTCCTCGGGCATATCAAGAACTACGAAATCGGCCGGGAAGACCAAGTGTTGGACTCTAACGAGCACATCCTCCACAATTCCCCTCGGATAAGTGATCGACCGGTCCGCCATGAGTAGAGAAATGGTAGTCGGCTTCATCTCCCCAATCTTCAACCTCTTAAAGATGGATAGAGGCATAAGATTGATGCTTGCCCCGAGATCACACAACCCATTACGGAACGTTTGGTCGCCAATCATGCATGTCAAAGTAAAACGTCCGGATCCTTCGCTTGAGTGGGAGCTTGTTTTGAATGATAGCGCTACACTCCTCTGTCATATTTATTGTTTCAAACTTCCTCAACTTCCTCTTGCTTGCCACAATCTTTCAAGAATTTCACGTACTCCGGCATGTCTCTCAAAGCGTCTAGAAGTGGAATGTTGATATTCACCTTTTGAAACATGTCGATAAATTGTTGAAGCTTTTCATCATATCTCGACTTGGCCAAACGCTGTGGAAATGGAGCTTTTCCTCAAAATTCTTCACATTCGCATCTCCGAGGACCTTTCGGCCGATAGGGGGCCGATAGGATCCACCGCCGCCTTCGTGCAGGTATCGGTTGGGCCTGTCGGCCGATAGGCTTGGCCGATGGGCTCTGCCGCATTTCATCTTCTTTCCCGTTCTCGGCTCCGTTTCTAATACATCCTCGTTTCCAGATTCCTTAACTCCAGCCCCATGATTAATGTACCTTGTCCCACTCCGAAGCTCGATTGCGTTGCATTGTTGCGTCTTCGGGTTGATCTCGGTACTGCTCGGAAAATGTCCCGGCTTATGAAATCCGGCTTGGGCATTCGCCATTTGACTCATTTGGGTCTCCACCATCGACATCTGCTTTGTCAAGGCTATCACCGAGTTTCCAATAGATGTCACACTATGCTCGAGAGCTCCGAACCTCTTGTCTACTTTATAAATAAAATCTTTTTGGCTCGCCTCTAATCGTTCCAACATCTCTTCCATAGGTGTCTTAGCAATCGGCTCTTGAATAACCCCATTTTCACGTTAAATCCTGGTGGTGGAGAGCATTGTTCGGGTTGGCATAGGAGAAATTAGGGTGGTTTCGATTGTTCGGATAAGAGTTCCCCCAATTTCCCCCTTGCCGGAAGTTTCCTCCTTGCATGTAGTTCACATCCTCCTTAACTGCAATAGGCTCGTTTAGCTCCTCATAAACTGAATTGACTCCCAAAGTATTCTTTTTTAGCGTCTCAAGTTCTTTTCAAATTTTGCCTTCAAATCACCGTAGGCGTCCTCGTCACCGGATGGAACCTTTCTTCTCGTCATCTTCCTATCGGTCACCTCCTCGTAATCATTGTTGACCGCTAGCTCAATGAGATTCTTGGCCTCTTCATAATCGTTAGCCAGAAATCCCCCTTTCGATGAGTAGTCCAACTCTCTTCTAGCCTTCCTCGTCAAACCCCGATAAAACCGAATATAGATCTCCTCTTTGTCAATTCCATGCTGTGGGCATTTGCGAAGTAGCTTCTTGAATCGGATCCATGCCTCGTATAAATATTCATCCTCATATTGCTCGAACTGCAAGATATCGTTGATTTGTTTTTGCACCTTGGAGGGAGGATAGAAGCGTCTAAGAACAACCGAGTCATATCTCTCCAAGTACCAATTTCCTTCCGATCTAGGCTCTTGTACCAATCTAGCGCATCGTCTTCTAAGGAGAATCGGAATAGGCGGAGCTTAATGACATCCGGAGGCACTCCGTTTTGCTTGATAGTGGCACATATGTCCAAAACGACTCAAGATGAGCGTTTGGATCTTCATTAACTTCCTCCGTATGTTTGAGACTTCACTGTAGCAATGAGGGACGGCTTAAGCTCGAAGTTGTTGGCATCAATCTTTCCCCAACCTCCTTCTTGATAATCGTCCAGCTTAGGTCGAAAGCGGGCATTCAAAGGGATCTTCTCGGGACGAGCGAGTTCTCGTGGTGGGTCAACAATGTCGGCCATGGTATCAACGAAAGGTATAGAACTAGTCTCGGTTCTCGCTTCTTGCTTCTTCCTCCTCAAAGACTTCTCGATTTAGGATCCAAAGGAAATAAGTCCTTTCCTTGGGATCTTGTGATCATGCACCGCCTACAACGAAGAGAAAACAAGATGTGAGGAAACGAGATCGAAAATTAATAATAAAAGTAAACAACCTAAAGTAACAATCTCTTCTTTTTCGAATTATTCCCTTAAATTTTCTATCAATTCCCCGGCAACGGCGCCAAAAATTGATCGCTAGGATTCGCGTAGTATGGTTTTCAAATCCGATCAATTTTAAAATTTGTAAAACCTCGGAGTATTTCCAAGGTGTCGAACCCAAGGGAATTGATGTGTCGAAAATAAAGGAATTAACTCTACTCAAAATTTGATCGCTATTTAGGAGTCCGAAAAATTGTTTTGATTCTAATTATCTAACTTAAAAAATCGAAGAACAAAAATTGAATAAAAGATGAATAATCTAAATTAAGCAAATAAAGCAAATTAACAAGATAAAATCACAAGTCGCAAGGTAATTGATCCTAGGGTAGTATCATCTAATTGAGTTCACACAATCCATTCACTTGATTCCTTCTCCCCAAAATTTAATTCAATCCTAGAAATAATCACTCGGTCGATCTAGAATTCCTGTCAAGGCAACCTAGAAAGATAGTTAATTAAAACCCTTTTCCCCGCCAGTGCTCAAAGAATTGAAATCACTTAAAAAGCACCAACTTATTTATCTATGATTTATCTTTCTCCGCTAGGTCTCAAGATAAAATCATATTGTGTGTCAAGTATTTCCACTAATCAATTACTCCTTCCGGATGAAATCAATTAGCTAACATGCATCGATTAAGGGCCCTTTAATCTAACATGAGATTTAACACAACTTGAACACAAGCCTAGGATGAAAGGTCAAAAGGTAATCAAAGGAATATCATGTGATCATCAATTAAATTTACTAACCCTAGAATCAATCAATGAATTAGCCAGACATGATTGAAATTAAACAAGAAATTGATGAAGAATGCATATTATTAATATGAAAAGAGAGATTACAACCCTTATGGATGAACTCCGAGTCTTCAATCTCCCAAAAACAATAATAATTCTCCTCCAAAAAGTTCTTGCATCAAAGAAATTAATCTTGCTAAGAAGATCTAAAAATTGTAAAAGATGAAAAAGAATGATAAAGAATGATCCAATATGATAAAAGCTGCTGAAACTAGGTCTAGAAGGGTGTTTTTGTAGCCTAAGGGGGTTACATTCCCGATTAGCCCTAATCTAGGAAATAAAATCTATCTAAAAGAGTCAAAATCCGTCCAAAAACGAGAGTCCGCTGGGAAGCCTTTCGGCCTGGCCTATCGGCCGATAGGCTGGCCGATAGTTGCTTCGTCATTCTCTTCACTCGGCGAGGCGTGGATTCCTTTCGGCACACCTATCGCCGATAGTCGGGCCGATAGGGTGGTCTGTCTCTCGCAAAATTCCGTCTTTTCCGTCCGTGACTCGACTCTTGGTCCTTTGTCTCGTTTTGGGTCCTTTTGGCTCTAAAAACCTGCAAACACACTAAAACCAACCCAAACGCGTAATACGGCTCGACTAATCATAAATAAGCCAAATACGAGCACATTAATCACGAAACGAGATAAAAACCCAGTATAAAATCCTAGAAATAAGTGGTAAAATTACCACTTATCAGCCGTTAGGTCTAAATTTTGCATTCGATCACCTGTGAGTGGATTTCATGTGTGCAGTAATATTGTTGTGTGTGATTATGTGACTTTCGTTGCATTAGGTTGTTGCTTGATTAATATGCCGATGGGCAGAGGTCGTGGTCGCAACTGTGGTACAGATGGCCACGAGGATCAGGAGCGGGATCGAGAGGATGTTGCCGGGAACGATATTGGTATGGATGTTGCTACCATATTGCAACAAGTAGCAGCACGACTGACTCAGTTGACCCAGGCGGTTCAACGCAATAGTGATGCGATTCAGAATATCGGGGCAAACCTATGACTCCGAGAGGTAGTTAGTATGAATCCTCCTCGATTTGTTGGTATGGCGGATGCATTGGGTTGGGATGGCTGACTCCTTCAGCTGGAAAAGATATTCGAGGCTATTAATTGTCCCGAAGATCGGAAGGTTCCTATTGCTCAATACCTTCTTAGCGAAGATGCTGCTCATTGGTGGGAAGCTGTCAAACCTTGAAATCGTGTCGTCATGTGGGCGGAGTTCCGTGGAAGTTGGGTTTTGTCTGGAACCGACTACAAAGTTGAGGAAGTTGGATGACATTGTGGTTAGTACTGGAGTTGGTGGTTGTGGATTGCAACGTCGTAGTCTTTCCACTGTGAAGCTCCATCGCTTGATGCATGAGACTGAGAGTTCCAAGTCGTCTACTTTGAATCTTGGTGAAGCTAGGAGGTGTTTTAACTGCAACGTATCGGGACATGTTCATGCACATTATCCTTCTCCGCCAGTAACGTGTTACAAGTGCGGACTCAAGGGACACCGGGTTCAGTTTTGCGAATTGGTCGCCGAGCCTTCCACGGCACGGACTTGAGCACTGATGTCAAGATCGACTCTGAGGAGCACCTGAGGGGTATAGTCTACCAACTATATGTTGTGTTATTTCCTTCATTTGTCGTTTCGAATTTCGGGGATAAACCTCTTTTATGAGAGGCGGATCAGATTGTTGAACTTCTGTATTTTCGAATGTATCGATTTGTTTGCGTTCATTGATATTTTCTGAACTTGCTCTATCCTTTGCTTTTTGTTGTTCGAACGAGTTGTGGTATTATTTCCGATTAATCTGTTTGTCGTTGTGACTTTTCCCGAATTTGGTTCTATGCCTATGAATCTTATGTGAATGCATATCTTGCCGGTCGAGGTGTGAACTTCGGAGTTGTTGTTTGATTCTTGTTGTTCGTCATGATTCGATTATGATTGTTCGACCGTTGTTGTCTCGGTCGCTGTGGTCCGATCGTTTGTTGTCCGATTTTTGTTGATCTCGTAGCGTGATCTTTTGAGCATTCAGATCACTTCGTAATTTCCTTAAGTTGTTTGGGTGGGATAATTTTGCATCTGTTCGGTGATTAACTCGAGTTCTGATTGTTGTACTGTTTGGGTTGGTCAACCGTATTGATTTATGTTCGTTGTGTTTTGTTATCATTCTGGTATGGCTATACGAATGGTAGCAGTTGCGTGCTGCATGTGAGTCGTTGCAGGGAGTCGGCAACGGAGAGCGCGTATTATATGAGTTTGTTTTGCGTTGTTCATTCTATGCTTTAAGTTTCGGAGACGAAACTTCTTTTAAGGGGGGTAGTATGTAATACCCGCAATATCGATTTTCGATAATTTTCTTTTTTTGGCGGGAGTCCATTTTAGCGGCTCGCTTGTGACCGTTCCGTCATTCTGAGAATGATTAATTTTGTAGTTTTTGACATCCGAGTTCGTTTCGGTGTCGCTTTGCTGAGTTCCGTGCTTTTTGGCGACTTTTCCGCATTTGAGTTCGATTCTTAGGAATGTCGTTCGAAACTATCGTTTCGTGTTTTCCGCAAGTCCGTTTAGCCTTGTTAGACGTGTTGTGAACTTCGGTATGGTTATTAGATCACGTATCGTGATTTTTCGGACGTTTGGGCCATTTTGTAATATCCCAAAGTTTTGGGTATTTATTTTCATACTCATTTTTAACCACATCCGAGTTGTCGGAATCGCATGTTTGTTTAGCGCTTTCATTCGTTGTTGAGAACTCTTCATTAGCGCTATGTCGCACCTTTCGAGTCGTCGCATTTTGAGGTTGTTCGGAACTGATCGGGCAGCAGAAGGAATCTGCTGCCAGAATGTAGCATGTTGTTGACTCAAAGTATTTTGATGATGATCGTATTCAAAACATTTAACAAAATCTATCCCATCGAGCTGCTATATTGAAGGAAAATCATGTTCTTAGCGCACGCTACAGCCTGTATGGTAGCGCACGCTATCGAGGAAAAAGTCACCTGCAGTCAGGCAAGTAATCTGCAGCCTAGTGGAGTCACCTGATAGATAGCGCACGCAAAATACAAAATATCAGCGCATGCTAAGTTGTTAATCTTAGCGCACGCTATTATCTATTTATAGCGCACGCTATCGCACTCAAGGCATATAGACAGTAAGGTCTGGACAGAAAACGAAAAAGCATTTGCGCACGCTACGGATGTACACTTACGTACACTATTCAGAGGTCTTAGCGCACGTTACATATTATATCTTGCGCACGCTACCGGAAAGTATTTTGGTAGTCCAGTAGGGTCTGGACTCATATCAAAGGAAGCTACTACGTACGCTAGTCAAGCTAACGTACGTTATTTGGAAAAGTTGTAGCGCACGCTACAATACATGTGTTAGCGCATGCTAAGCGTTCAAACTCCTACCGTTAGTCAACTTATCCGTTGGAACGCAAACGTCAAAAAGGAGATCCTCAAAATCTGGAAGGCTAACATTAAATAATGTTAACGCACGCTAATGTATATGTACTAGCGCACGCTACGTACATTATATCCATTGGAAAAGAGATGTTGGGGAGACAAACCGACAAGTTTCAACAGTCAAAAGTGAAGACCTGTTGACCGAAGATAACGCACGCTATAGAAGACCGACTAGCGCATGCTAGACGTATATTATGACTGTTGGTACAGTTTAAGGACCGTTCAGATCAGTCAAGTCAAAGCTCGTTAGCGCACGCTATGAAGGATTATTAGCGCACGCTAATAATACATTTTTCAGTATATGAAGAAGGACTTGATACTATAAATACCCATAGGACTTGGGTATCTCATACACAACTTCAAGCATTCAAGTATACAAGCAATCAAAGCATTCTTAAGCTCAGATTTCTATCTATTATTGCATTCTAAGTTGTGAGGAGAAAGATACAAAGAGTGATACATCTTGTAATATTTATTATACTTTGTATTCTTTCATTTGGTTGTGAGTGTTGCATCACTCATACAAGAGCGTTAGAGAAACGAATTTAGAGTCACTAATCCGGTGTTATTAGGATCTTTGATCCGGCATTATTAGGATTACACTCCAATATTCGTAATTAAGGATTATCTAGTTCCGATAGAACACCAGATAAACAAAGTTTATTTTGAGAGTGGTTGTGCTTGGACCAATAGAAGACAAGCAGTTGTAACAGTTGTTGTACTCGGACCGATCGAAGACGAGTCAAGTGTGTGGTTGTTCTTGAGCCAATAGAAAAAGAAATCGGAGAGAGGACGTAGGCAAGTTGCCGAACCTCTATAAATCTTTCAGTCTTTTACTTTCCGCACTATTTTCTTTTATTCGCGAGAAAGTTCGATATTCCGCATTACCACTATTCAACCCCCCTTCTAGTGGTGAATTTATCTCTTCAGTTGGTATCGGAGCGGGTCTCTTTTTAAGGGTTTAACCACCTAAGGGAAAAATATCCGCAAATGACACTTCTTGGCCAAATTGAAGGAAATGCTCTCAACCGTCCTCCCTTCTTCGACAGTTCCAATTTCATGACATGGAAAAAGAAAATGGCTATATTCGTTCAAGCCTATGATATTGAAATCTGGAAAGTCATTGCACTTGGTCCGAAACTTGCCAATAAAGAAGATGGATCGTTGAAAAAGTTCGACGAGTTCAACGACGAGGACTGGAGGAACACGCACATCAATTCACGTGCTACTCATCTTCTCTATTGTGCCCTTAATCCCGAAGAACTCAATAGGATATCTTCCTACGAAAGCGCAAAGGAAATTTGGGAAATCCTCAAAGTAACTCATGAAGGAACCACCCAAGTTAAGGAGACTAAAATCAACATGCTTCTTCATGACTACGAACTCTTCTCCATGAAGGACGAGGAAACGATCACCAATATGTTGGATCGTTTCTCGGCTATAACCAATGGACTTACATCATTCGGAAAGCCTATATCTAGTAGCGACAAAGCTAAGAAAATCCTTCGCTCGTTGCCACGTGAATGGGATGCCACGGTTACCGCGATCATGGAGTCCAAAGATCTCAACAAGCTCGAGTTTAGCACCCTCATCGGGTCACTCATCAATTATGAGATCGTTCTCAAGTCTAGAGGTATCAAACCAAAGCCTCGTGAAAGGGTAGTCGCATTCAATGTTGATAGCGATGTTGAGGAAGATGTTCCTGAGGATGAAGACGACGAGAAAGTTGCTCTCTACGCCAAGAACTTTAGAAGGTATTGACTGCGCTGTCGTGACGCGTCAAAATTAGTTATTTTTATTTTCTCTGGCTTACTTCTACTAACTAGTAGTATCGGCAAGTAAGGGTCGATCCCACGGAGAACGGTAAATCAATTAGACTAATTAAGGATTAAATACTTTTAGCAATTAAAATAAAATAAAAATGAGAGGGGGGGTTCAGTTTCTAATCTTAACTAAAATAAATTGCATAAGATAAAATAAAATAAAATAAGCAAAGGAAATAAAAATCGAAAATATCAATTAACGGAATAATCTAGTTCTTAGCTCCGTTCTCCATCGTTTCGAATTAATTCAAGTTTAAATGCAGCACTTATCTCTTCTCTAATCTCATGAACTCCTATTCCGAAGCCAACAACAAGCTCTGCTGACCCCAATTATTTCTTAAGTTTATTCAATTAAAACAAGCTCTTTAATCGAACCTATCTATGCGGTGGATTCAAAACAAGCTCTTCAAATCTCGCTCGCTAGATGTATTAAAAACCAAAATAATGGAATAGGCAAGATATTAAGTTCATAAGCTCGACTTAAGGGATCTCGATTTTGTGTTACCCAATTAGGAAAAATCAATTGTTTGCTACTTGTGAAATTAAAATTGCAATAATTACGGATTACAACTCAATTTCTTGCATAAGACATAAAACTCCTAATCTAGTTGGCCAAACCAAATCAAGAAATTAAATGGCATAGTCGTGAATTCAATAACACAAAAGTAATTCAAGAGAATTCGAGTTGAGAATACGCTACGGGATTAAAACATGAATATTTCGAATACGGTTTCAAACATCACTAAGAACTAGAATTGAAAATTAGCCGGACATGTTGGCTTTAGAAAACAGCAATTCAATGAGAGACATGAAAAGAAAGAAATTCAAACGGTGTAGTCTTCTTCTTCGCACGTCGGAATTAGCTCGGTTGCTCCGGCGAGAAAATCAGCTCGGTCGTGCTCTTCTCCTTCTGCTCCAGCCGTAAAAAGTGATGCTCCAAGTCCTCTCCTTTTATATTTATTCCATATCTCCTAGTTTCCTTCTTTAATTAGAACTCCTTCCTTCTTGAGTTTTAATTTCCTTGGAGTCTTTCTTCCCAAATCTATTCCAATTCCTTTTTCCAACCTATGGACCAATTTATTGCCTTGTGGAACTGATTGGGCGATTTTTGAGTCGTTTCTTGGGCCCCAAGTAAGATTATTTTCGTAACATGACTGACATTGGGTCGGCGAACTGACACTGGGCCACCCAGTGTCGCGCGGTATTTTCTTCATTTTAAGCCAAATCACCTTGGCTTGGTCCATTTGATGATCCAAATTATTCCTTAAGCTTAAAAACTCCATCAAACACCTAAATTAAACAACAATTTGCCAAGTGAAGTAAATTGCATCCGAAATATAAATAGGTAGAAAATAACCAAGTGTGCCAACATAAAATTCATTAAAACCTTATAATTAACAATGATTTTAGCACACTATTTTCGTTCTATCAGGTATAAAAATCTAATTCAAAGAAGGCGAAATTTCCTTGGTCGGGATGGTAAGGCGGAACAAAAGAAGAATAGCTATGTTCCTATAAAGAAGTTCGACAGTAATTGTCGGAAATCCGGTCAAGCCGATCACTATGCCAAGGATTATCGATGATCCTCTTCAAAAGCTCAAGTCGAAAGATTCAAAAGAAGGAGGTTCTAATCACGTCTTGAAGTGATGACGAGGAGGAGATTGAAAGATCTCTCGATGCTAATTTCGCATTTATGGCACTCGACTCCGAAAGCAATATCGAGGTAAGCTCTAAACTTAATGATGATGAATATGATAATTTCGATTTTTGCGATTCACAAGAAGTTCATCATGATGATGAGTTATTAAGTGCGTTTGAATCTTTAAACATAGAATACGACGAGATAGTTAAATTAAATATGTCTTTAAAGAGGAAAATAAAATCTTTAGAACTCCAAAAATCATCTCTTCAAAACAAAGGCAAAACTATTGAACTCGACCATACCTCATGCCTTGAAAAAGAAAACGTTTTGAAAATTGAGTTGACGAAAACTCAAAAGGAGCTAAAATATATTTTGAACAAATTTACTCTCGGAAACGAGAAATTCGAAAAGCTCTTATCCATTCAAAAATCTCCATTGTTAAAACACGGCCTTGGTTTCGACCCGTTTAAAAGGGAACAATCCCTTATCAATCTTGACAAAATAAAGAAAACCGAAGCCGAGAATTCAAAAACTCCTTTCAAACAACGAATTCATGATAACGTTCGTTCAAAGTTAAGAACCATCAAAGTTAAACAAATATGGGTTCCAAAAGGGACAATTGTTCCTAATGCTATAAGTATCGTTAACTTTGTAGGACCCAAAAGGGCTTGGGTACCGGAACAACCGAGAAACACTATTTTTGTAGGTACCGGCACCAAGGAAAAGCAAGTGGTACATTGATAGTGGATGCTCAAGGCACATGTGCAGCTCCGAGGACTTATTTTAAGACCTCGAATATCAAGAACAAGGACATATGACCTTTGGCGACAATCAAAAGAGAAAGATTAAAGGCATCGGAAAAGTCGGTAAGGAACCTTCTCCCTCTATCAACAAAGTATTATTTGTTGAAGGTTTGCATCACAACTTACTTAGCGTTTCTCAACTATGTGATGAAGTTTTTAAAATTCTCTTCGAGCAAACTCATTGCACGATATTTAGAAATAATAAAATTGCATTCATCGGTTTGAGATGTGGAAACATTTATATTGTTGATCTTAATGATAAAAGTTCATTTAATGAAAAGTGCCTTATTACTTTGGATGATAATGCATATTTATGGAATCGTAAATTGGGGCATATATCTCTACCCATCATTTCTATTTTATCGAGATATGATCTTATCCGTGGTTTACCCAAACTCAAATTTGATCGGAAGCATTTGTGTGAATCATGCATAAAAGGGAAACATACTCGAGAATCTTTCAAACCAAAATTCGAGGTTTCCACTAGTCGTATTCTTGAACTTGTGCATATGGATTTGATTGGACCATCTAGATATGTTAGTCTAAATGGTAAGCTTTATACTTTGGTCATTGTTGATGATTATTCCCGTTTTACTTGGGTTATATTTATTGCTCATAAAGATGATACATTTTTCGAGTTTTCCAAATGGTGTCGTTTGGTGCAAAATGAGAAAAATCTTTCTATAATTTCAATTCGCACAGATTACGGAGGTGAATTTGATTGCACTCCGTTTGAGCTTTTATGTGATAAATATGGTATTAGTCACAATTTTTTGGCTCCTAGAACGCCTCAACAAAATGGGGTTGTTGAAAGAAAAAATCGATCTTTGGAGGAAATGTCAAGGACTATGCTTAATGAATACTCTCTTCCACAATACTTTTGGGCCGAAGCAATTTTTACGGCATGTTATGTGATTAACCGAGTTCATGTTCGTAGAACTAACCTTAAAACTCCGTATGAATTATGGAAGGGCAAAAAGCCAAATATATCTTATTTCCATCCTTTTGGTTTCAATGTGTTTATCCTAAATAATGGTAAGGATAACTTGGGGAAATTTGATGCTAAATCCGACTCCGGAATATTTCTTGGTTATGCTACAAATAGCAAAGCATATCATGTTTATAACATTAGAACAAATAAAGTTGAAGAATCCATTCATGTTAAATTCAACGTTATGATCTCACCCCCGAGAAAGGTAGAATATTTTGATGATGCAGGTATTTTTCCAGACTCTCATCCCTCAAACGAAATGGAGAAAATTTCGGAAATCCAAAAGAAGTCAATCGAGTGTCTATCGAAAGATTGGAGGCACATCAAAGACCATCCAAAAGATCTTGTGATTGAAAACATTGAAGACGGTGTTCAAACTCGAAGGAGAACCATCGAATATATGGCTCATTGTGCTTTCGTATCCGAAATAGTTACCAAGAATATATCTGAGGCTCTTGATGATGAAATTTGGATGATGGCAATGCAAGAGGAGTTTGTACAATTCATGCACAATAATGTATGGAATTTAGTTCCCGCTCCTAAAGATAAAACAATTATCGGAACTAAATGGGTACACAAAATCAAGAGTGACGAAGACGGTTACCCAATTCGAAATAAATCTCGTTTGGTCGCACAAGGGTATAATCAAGAGGAAGACCTTGATTATGAAGAAAGTTTTGCTCCCGTGGCTCGACTCGAAGCCATCCGTTTGTTATGTGCATTTGCTGCTCACAAAAGATCAAACTATTTCAAATGGATGTGAAAAGTGCATTCTTGAATGGCTACATTCAAGAAGAAGTCTATGTCAAGCAACCTCCCGGTTTTGAAGATCATCAATTTCCGGATCACGTCTACAAGCTCAACAAGGCACTCTATGGGTTTAAGTCAATTTTTAATTGTAAATGATTATAAAAGAGGTAAAGTCGATAATACCTTGTTTGTGAAAACATTGAATAATGATATACTTGTTTGCCAAATCTATGTTGATGACATTGTTTTTGGAGCTACTAACGAGTCATTGTACCAAGATTTCTCTAATCTTATGAAAGGAGAGTTCGAGATAAGTATGATGGGAGAATTAACATTCTTCTTCGGGCTTCAAATCAAGCAATGCGAAGATGGAATCTTTATTCATCAAAAAAAGTACTCAAACGATCTCCTAAAGAAATTCAAAATGGAGAGTAGCAAAGTGATTTAAACGCCAATGTCCTCATCATTAAAGCTTGAAAAAGATGAAAATGGCAAATCCGTAGATAAAAAATTATATCGAGGTATGATCGGATCTTTGCTATATTTGACTGCTTCTAGGCCAGACATAATATTTGCTACATGCATATGTGCTCGATTCCAAGCTAATCCTAAGGAATCACATTTAATTGCTTGTAAACGCATTTTTCGTTACTTGAAAGGGACCATCGGACTAGGTCTATGGTATCCCTCTTGCTTGGACTTTAATTTGATTGCATATAGTGACGCCGATTTCGGCGGATGCAAAATTGATAAAAAGAGTACTAGTGGTACATGTCATTTCATCGGTTCATGCTTAATATCTTGGGGAAGTAAAAAGCAAACCAGTGTAGCGTTGTCTACAGCTGAGGCCGAATACGTTCTTTGCAGGAGTGCACATTGCTCGTGTACTATGGATTAAAAATCAACTCCGCGACTACGGCATTTATTTTGAAAATACCCCTATATTATGTGATAATACTAGTGCTATTAATTTGAGTAAAAATCCTGTGTTTCATAGTAGAACTAAGCATATATATATTAGACATCATTTTTTACGCGATCATGTGCAAAAGAAAGATATCTGCTTTATTTTTGTCGGGAGGAAGGACCAACTTGCTGATATATTTACGAAACCTCTTCCCGAGGAATCATTTAATACTATTCGTTTGCAACTTGGTATGGGACATCTAGACAATTTTTGAAATTATTCTTCTACTCGAGAAATCAATATCTTTGAAACGTTCCATTAGCTAGCGCGCGCTAGCTTCATTCTTTTAACGCGCGCTAAATTTTGTCTTCGATAGCATACGCTAATTCCTTTTCACTTGCGTGCGCTAATTAAAATTTCCTTATTTCGATATTTGCTACTGGGCAGTCCAGTGAGTTACCCATATATTCTTAACGTACGCTAAATATACACCAGTTGCATACGCTAATTAAACCAGCTCAGTTCACTATATAAACCCTATTCAGCCCAGAAACATTCCCATCATCTCATAACGTACACAAACACTCCAGATCCCCTTTCAGCAAGAACCCTAGCTATAAAATCGACCCATTCGAATCCCGATTACTTCTACAATCCTTCAATTCCTTTCAGATTTATGTCGAGCAAGGGCCGCAAAGCTATGGAGAAGACTTACAAAAACGCAAAACGCCCTCGCGATCCAGAATACGACGCATCCCGCTTCGTGTCATATACCACGTCGAAGGTTTTCTCTGAAATTCTTCCTCATGAGCATTTAACGGATTGTTACTTCTTCAATTTTCTAAGCCTGGAACGGGCGAATGTTGTCATCTCTGATTTTTTCTCCTCCATTGGAATTGCTCGCTTTGTTGAATGTAAGGAACTTATTTTTCCCGAGCTTGTTCGTGAATTTTATGCGAACCTTCACATTGCTGAGAGTGAAGGTTCCTCATCTCTAGTCTTAGGGAGTTTGGTTGGAGGAACGGTAGTAAAAGTTTCTTCGGAGATTTTATCTTAACTTTTTGGTTTGTCGTCCGATGGTTTTTCGTTTTGTGGGAAATCGATCTCTGATGAGGAGTCTGGAGTTAGGGAGATTGATGTCAAGGAATTTATGAGCTCGAAGGCCGTAATTGATATCACCGACGAGGCTTTTGAGAACAATGATTTCGGGATTAACATTCGACTTCTTTTGGTTGCACTCACAAAATGTATAATGCCCAAAGTTAACACGCATCATAAGTTAGTCAAAGTCGACAAACATGTTGTGTACCGAGTGCTGAACGATGACAAAGTTGATTTTGCCGCGATCGTCACAAGTTGGATGAAGGTTAAAGGCGACCTCTTTCGGTCGAAGAATTATGCTTCTTGGTCCCGCAAGGCTGGAATGCCGTATGGTTCCATCCTAACAGCGATTTTCAAATTTCATCATGTGGACATGACGAAGGACAAAGCCATTCCCGTTTCACTCGGCCATGAGATCTCGGATTACTCGCTCAAAGCCATGCACTATGTCCGCACGATCAACCGGGGCTGGATTCTCTTTCCATATCTTCATGAAGACGACCAAGTGGAGAAATGAACTCGTATGCCTACACCGGATGAGTGAATCACTCGACGAGGGCCTCACACCCTTCGGGAAATGCAAACCAGAGAATTCGTGAGGAAGCCCACTTCTAAGGGAAAGCGTCCTATGCGATAGACTCTTACCGAGGAAGAGGAGAGTGACCTCGTCTCACGGATGCGCAGCATCAAGACTTCTCAAATGGAGATCCGTGAAGATGTTCGTTCTCTTCGCTCCGAAGTTCAAGGAGTGCACGGGCTGCTTGAAGACTTCATTCGCTTCACTCATCCATCGTTCCCACTTCCACCATCCTCATCCGAGCATGCACCTTAGTTTTTAGGACATTGATTCTCGTTGTAGCGACTTTTCATATGTTTGTGATGTCTCGTGCCTTGGATATCTATGTGTAATACTTGAACTACTTGTAATGAAATACGCATTTCTATTCGTTTGGCTTTCATGTAGTTTAGTGTTTGTTAATTGTATGTTCACGTTTTGGCAAATGGCATTTGGTTGGCATCATATCTTATACGCAACGAGACAGGGGGAGTCCTTTTTGTTTATGTCAAAAAGGGGGAGAAACACTCTAAAAACCGGAACGTACTAACATATCGAACAAGTTACCTTGATTCGAAATTTTTTAAAATATTTTTGCAGGTATATATTAAATGTTTTGACATCATCAAAAAGGGGGAGATTATTGACTCAAAGTATTTTGATGATGATCGTATTCAAAACATTTAACAAAATCTATCCCATCGATCTGCTATACTTGAAGGAAAATCATGTTCTTAGAGCATGCTACAGCCTGTATGGTAGCGCACACTATCGAGGAAAAAGTCACCTGCAGTCAGGCAAGTAATCTGCAGCCTAGTGGAGTCACCTGATGGATAGCGCACGCAAAATACAAAATATCAGCGCACGCTAAGTTGTTAATCTTAGCGCACGCTATCATCTATTTATAGCGCACGCTATCGCACTCAAGGCAGAGAGACAGTAAGGTCTGGACAGAAAAAGAAAAAGCATTTGCGCACGCTACGGATGTACACTTACGTACGCTATTCAGAGGTCTTAGCGCACGTTACATATTATATCTTGCGCACGCTACCGGAAAGTATTTTGGTAGTCCAGTAGGGTCTGGACTCATATCAAAGGAAGCTACTACGTACGCTAATTAAGCTAACGTACGTTATTTGGAAAAGTTGTAGCGCACGCTACAATACATGTGTTAGCGCACGCTAAGCGTTCAAACTCCTACCGTTAGTCAACTAATCCGTTGGAACGCAAACGTCAAAAAGGAGATCCGCAAAATCTGGAAGGCTAACATTAAACAATGTTAACGCACGCTAATGTATATGTACTAGCGCACGCTACGTACATTATATCCGTTGGAAAAGAGATGTTGGGGAGACAAACCGACAAGTTTCAACAGTCAAAAGTGAAGACCTGTTGACCGACGATAACGCACGCTACAGAAGACCGACTAGCGTATGCTAAACGTATATTATGACCGTTGGTACAGTTTAAGGACCGTTCAGATCAGTCAAGTCAAAGCTCGTTAGCGCACGCTATGAAGGATTATTAGCGCATGCTAATAATACATTTTTCAGTATATGAAGAAGGACTTGATACTATAAATACCCATAGGACTTGGGTATCTCATACACAACTTCAAGCATTCAAGTATACAAGCAATCAAAGCATTCTTGAGCTCAGATTTCTATCTATTATTGCATTCTAAGTTGTGAGGAGAAAGATACAAAGAGTGATACATCTTGTAATATTTATTATACTTTGTATTCTTTCATTTGGTTGTGAGTGTTGCATCACTCATACAAGAGCGTGAGAGAAATGAATTTAGAGTCACTAATCCGGTATTATTAGGATCTTTGATCCGGCATTATTAGGATTACACTCCAATATTCGTAATTAAGGATTATCTAGTTCCGATAGAACACTAGATAAACAAAGTTTATTTTGAGAGTGGTTGTGCTTGGACCAATAGAAGACAAGCGGTTGTAACAGTTGTTGTACTCAGACCGATCGAAGACGAGTCAAGTGTGTGGTTGTTCTTGATCCAATAGAAAAAGAAATCGGAGAGAGGACGTAGGCAAGTTGCCGAACCTCTATAAATCTTTGAGTCTTTTACTTTCCGCACTATTTTCTTTTATTCGCGAGAAAGTTCGATATTCCGCATTACCACTATTCAACCCCCCTTCTAGTGGTGAATTTATATATTCACATGTTACGGCCGTAATGACCAGCATATTACGGCCGTAATGGACATGATGTTGCGGTCGTAACAAGGGCCTGTATTTCAGTCAGCGGGCAGTGTTATTTCAGAACAGTTTTACTCTTTTCCTTCCTCACGCGACGGGCAGAGTCTTGAGGCGATTCTAGGGCGATTCTTCACGGGAATTCATCAATCTTTCATCCTACAACATTATCATCAAGGTCTTGGTGTAGATTAACAACATCAGATCATCCTTTTTCCCCTTGAATCGAGGTAATCATCCTAGAACCCTACTTCGTGAATAATTGGGGGTTGTCTTGATTTCGTGATTTTAATCCGAAATTATTGGTTCCTTTATTGTTATCTAGTCATGTTGATCTTAACCCATGGTTGGAATTCTGTTTTTCATGAATTAACGAGTCGATTCGCATTCTTGACCGTTTTGGGGGAAACCCTTGAACTTTCGTCATTTGACCCTCTAATTCGGCGGATTTGAGTTATGCTGTGGAATCTATTTTCATTGTTATTATTGTCATTCGTAGTTTATGTTCACCTAAGTATGGTCTGACGGGGCCTCTAGGGATACGTATTGCCGTGAGTGTGCATATCACGAACTAGGGTTAACCACCCAGGGATGTCCGACGGGGCTCTGCGGGGTACGGCGGTCGTGAGTCTCGTACCAGCGGGGTTAACTTTGAAATGTTTTGTTGGAGAACTGTGATTTTTGGCGCATATTTCGTCTGATTAGAATGACAGTCCAAATGGTATCGTACTTGGCTGGAATGGCACCAGTAAATGTTTTGTGTGTGATTCGTCCCTTGGCTGTGATAATTTGGTATGGGTACGTGAGTCCTGTGGTTGCTCTGTGTATTGTAGCTCTGTGGTGTGTCGAGTTCGACCGTATGGTTAAGTTGCAAAGTTGTGCTCTTTGATGTCGTTCTGTGAGACTGTTGTCATGTTAATGTTTGACATGGTGTAGTTTCCGTCGGGTTATTCTTGCGAGTATGTGATGTAGATGATTTGGGTCGTGGACCCCGTGTTTGTAATTGGAATGTTATGATTGGGTCATGGACCCCGTATTTTATTATCGGAATCGTATTTTGAAATAATTGATTTTTGGCTGTGTCCCTAAATGTCTCGAAAGGCTTGAGAATTCTTAAACCCCAAATGTTTTCAAAACTCCCGAGATCGTAAAATGTTTTGTGAGATGTAAAATGGGTTTATTCCTATCTTTCATAATTCAAACTGTTTCGATCAAGTGAATTATCTCGGGAAGTATATTCACGATTTCTATGTTCTTGGAGTATGATATGTATGGCTTGTCTTTGTATTTATACTTGCACTAGCAAAATAGTGGAGTTTTGCTAACCCTCGAGTATTCGGGTGGTGTATGTCTATTTTGGCATCCAGGTACTTGCAGGTTGATGGGGAGCAATTCATAGGATCGTTACGAAGGATGATGGAAGACGGCAATACTAATCACATGAAGACCGGGTTTGAGTATTTGGTGAAGTCTTGTTTTGTCCTCCCGTTGTATTTATTTTTCCCCTTATACGGGAATGTTGATTTATGTTAACCTCTGCGTGGGTATGAGTTACGAGAAAGAGTAATGTATGTCAGTATGTATTGTATTGTGGTGTTTCTGTATTTAGCCTGGTAGATCCTCATGGAGAGGGTCTACGGCGCTGTAATATTCCCGAGTGGTTTGGGGTGTTACAAATGGTTAGTGGGAGCACACGTTATATGTATGCTAATTGGATTAGTATACTTGAACCGACTCACCCTCGATTCGTCACACGGATTTCACTCTGGGACGGTCAATGACGGAATCGAAAGGTTGTGATAGGTATTCGTGAACCTTCGACTTGAGGATTTAGTAGGGATGTGCTCGTGACGTCAAGATTTTCATTAGAGTAGTTCGACCCTATAAACCAGGAGGTGGGGGTCAACCTCGACGTGCATATTGACAGACAAGTAGCAGGTCCTACTGAATACCAAGATAAAATTCTTTCTCCCATTAGTGAGCGGGTTATATGTCCTATGCGGTTATTAGCAGATGAGATCATAAGTCTTTGGCCAAAGCATTGGAGCTAGTTGTATTGGATACACGAGAGCTCGATGATCTCGATTTGCATTAACGCATGCATAGCGTCAAGTACAGATAGGGTTTGACTGACCGTGACCCTATAACTTGATCGGGACATTTGAAAGAAGTGTTTATACGTATACTGGTATTCACGACAAAATGGTTCTTGAATGATCCCAATCATTCGTTCTCAGTTGGTGTACAGTGTAGGCCGCCAGGCTGGCTAGGTGGTGCTACTACTCTTTGGTTCCTCCCATTGCTGACTGAGACGAACCTACCGAGTCGCGCAATAGGATTGACGACGGAATGAATCGAGCTTAATCTCTCATTATGAATATTAGATATTGGATATCTAATTTGGGATATTGGATGTCTAAATTGATTTATTAGATAAATTGATTTACGGCCTAATGAATTAAATAAATTACTAGGTGATTAATTTAATTCATGAATATAATTATTTCTTGGAGAAATTAATTATGTTATTATGTATTTAATATGATTAATTAATTAGATTAATTAATTGATATAAATACATCGGAACGTAATTGGATTTTATCTGTTTGGACTCGCGGGAGTCCGAAACGAGCCGGACTCGTTCTATTCCTTCTAGATGGGCCGCCCATTTCCTCCCATTTTCCTTAGTCCTTGTCTCCACCTTAATTGGTGGATGACATAAGGCATCTAGGGGACTAAAGATATGTGGCATATCTTGGGGGTAGGTGAGTCTTAAAGAAACAAGAATAAGAGGACGACTAATCTCTTCTCACTCCAACACAATTCCAACCGTGGGAAAAGAATAGAGAGAGAAAAATAATTCTTCTCAAGTTTTCATCATCTTCTTCACCTTGTTCTTGAGTTCTCTTGGAGAAAATTCAAGATATATTGAGAGTGTGTAATTTATACACTTAGAGTGTTATAATCAAAGGCTTCATCATCCTAGTTCTAGCCGTATCCTTGGAGGATAGCAAGGTGATCGTCATCCCATTCGTTTCTCCGATGCGTGGCAAGTAGAGGCGTTGTATTTCGACGTTGGATCATTCAAGTGCATGGAGTGCTTTGGATCGTAAGGATATACAACTAAAGCTTGGGGAATAGCTCAATAGAAGGAATCCATTTAATCAACGGACTACAAGAGTGAGTTTCTATATCTCTTGTGTTTTCATTTGTATATTCGTATATACGTAGCTCGATCAATCCTCATAGGGATTCGGATCGAATTAATTTTCGTTTTACCGCTTCCACTGGGCCTTCGTTTTAGGCACCGAATCCCAACATGCACACGCACTTGTTGTTCGGAGAATGTTAAGTTCTCAAGCAAAAGAGGAAGAAGAAGGTAACGAACAAAGAAAAAATCTATTTCACACACGTTTTATTAAAAATAAAAATTGTAGTGTGATAATAGATAACGGGAGTTGCACTAATGTCATTAGCGCTATGCTAGTGGAAGAACTCGATCTTTCAACAAGAAGACACCCTAAACTGTATCGTTTACATTGGCTAAATGATTGTGGGGAAGTTCAAGTTAATAAACAGGTACTTGTGGCTCTCACCATCGGAAGATATCGAGACGAAATCCTATGTGATGTCGTCCCGATGCATGCTTGTCATATCTTGTTGGGAAGACCATGGCATTTTGATCGAGATGCTACTTTGAGCGGAAAAAAAATCGTTACTCATTCGAGAAGGACGGAAAGAAAATTACCTTAGATCCCATGACTAAGGTACAAGTACAAGAAGATCAACTTCGTTTTGAAAAGGAAGTTGAAGGTAAATCGAGAAAAGAAAAGGAAAAGAAAAATGAAAAAAATGAAAAAAACGAGAAAATGAAAAAAATGAAAAAAAGAAAGAAAAAGAAAATTTGAGAAAATGCATGCTTGTAAGTGCAAAGGAACTTGAAGAAGATATCAAGGAAAATGCACCCATGTACTTGATTATTTTCCAAAAAGTTTGCGCTACCCCAGGAACCTGATAATTCCGAGTTCTATTGAATCTTTATTGCAGGAATTTGTTGATGTTTTTCCTGAAGAACTACCTGCAGGGTTGCCACCAATCCTAGGGATTGAACATCAAATAGACTTTGTGCCCGGAGCAGTCATTCCAAATAGACCGGCATACCGACACAACCCCGAAGAGACCAATGAAATCCAAAGACAAGTCGAAGAGTTGTTAAGTCTTGGGTATATCTGGGAGAGTCTAAGTCCTTGTGCTGTTCCTGTGATCGTCGTGCCAAAGAAAGATGGAACGTGAAAAATGTGCACCGATTGCCGAGCGGTAAACAATATCACAGTTAAGTATCGACACCCTATTCCAAGGTTAGATGATATGTTAAATGAATTACATGGTTCATGTGTTTTCACTAAAATTGACCTAATGAAAGGATATCACCAAATTCGTATCAAAGAAGGAGATGAATGGAAAATGGCTTTCAAAACTAAATACGGATTATACGAATGGTTGGTAATGCCCTTTGGACTAACGAACGCACCAAGTACTTTTGTGAGATTAATGAATCATGTTTTACGCGCATATATCGGAAAATTCGTTGTTGTATACTTTGATGATATACTCATTTACAGCAAAAATATTGAAGAAGATGTTGAACATTTAAGATTAGTTTTAATTACCTTGAGAAGGGAACAATTATATGCTAGTCTTAAGAAATGTACTTTTTGCATCAATGAAGTTATTTTTCTTGGATATGTCGTTAGTGCTGACGGCATAAAAGTTGATGAAGAAAAGGTTAAGGCTATTCGAAAATGGACTAGACCGACGAACGCGTCCCAGGTAAGGAGTTTTCGTGGCCTAACAGGGTTTTACCGACGCTTCGTAAAAGATTTTAGCACAATTGCAGCCCCATTAAATGAACTTGTCAAGAAACATGCTAAGTTTAATTGGGGAAATGAACAAGAAAAAGCATTTAACACTCTAAAAGATAAATTGTGCACCGCACCTGTTTTAGCATTACCTGATTTTTCTAACACTTATAAAATTGAGTGTGATTCTTCAGGAGCATGAATTGGAGCAGTATTAATGCAGGGAAAAAGGCCGATAGCCTATTTTAGTGAGAAACTTGGAGGAGCTACATTGAATTACCCGACCTATGACAAGGAATTGTATGCTTTGGTTCGAGCCCTACGTACGTGGCAACACTACCTATGGCCTAAGGAGTTCGTGATTCATACTGATCATGAATCCTTAAAACATCTCAAAAGACAGAATAAATTGAGCAAGAGACATGCCAACTGGTTAGAAGAAATTGAATCATTTCCTTACATCATCAAATACAAACAAGGTAAGGAAAATATTGTCGCCGACACTTTGTCAAGAAGGTATGTATTACTCAATACACTTTCTTGTAAACTTTTGGGATTTGATTTATTGAAAGAAGCATATGAGGGGGATAAAGATTTCCATGATATTTATGTTGCTTGTGAGAAAAAGGGTGTAGAAATTTTTTATCGGGATACTGGATTCTTGTTCCGTGAAAATAAACTTTGCATTCCTTTTTGTTCAACATGGAAATTATTGGTAAAAGAAGCACATAGTGGAGGTCTAATGGGACATTTTGGAATCGCTAAAACTTACGAAATATTGCATGAATATTTCTTTTGGCCAAAAATGAAACATGATGTTTTTAAAGTTGTAAATTCATGCATTGTTTGTAGGAAAGCAAAATCACGAGTGTTACTGCATGGTTTGTATATGCCACTTCCGGCACCTTCTGAACCTTGGGTCGATCTTTCTATAGACTTTGTATTAGGATTACCAAGGGCGAAATCCGGTTGTGACTCCATTTTTGTTGTAGTTGATAGATTTAGCAAAAATGGCACACTTCATTGCATGTCATAAAACGGACGACGCCACACATATTGCTAATCTATTTTTTAAAGAAATTATTCGTTTGCATGGTATGCCCAAATGCATCATATCCGATAGAGATACCAAATTTTTGAGTCATTTTTGGAGAGTCTTATGGGCAAAATTGGGGACGAAATTACTTTATTCTACAACATGTCATCCCCAAACCAATGGTCAAACTGAGGTTGTTAACCGAACGCTTGGTCAATTGTTGCGAACTATTGTTAACAAAAATTTGAAAAATTGGGAAACATCTTTACAATTTATCAAGTTTGCCTATAATCGAACCGTATATTCTACAATGACATTTTCGCCATTTGAAATCGTGTATGGTTTTAATCCAATAACCCCTTTAGACTTGTTGCCTATTCCAATAGATGACAGGAGTAACCTTGATGGCAAGAAAAAGGCGGAAATGGTGAAGCAATTACATGCCAAAGTTCGTGAATAAATTGAGAAGCGCAACGAACACAATGCAAGGATAAAGAACAAGGGACGCAAACAAGTACTGTTTGAACCAGGTGATTGGGTTTGGGTTCATTTGAGGAAAACGGTTTCCCATTCAAAGAAAATCGAAGCTAATGCCAATGGGAGATGGACCATTCCAGATCTTAGAGCGGATTAACGATAATGCCTTTAAAGTAGATCTACCTGGTGAGTATAATGTTTCCACTACTTTCAATGTCGCTGACTTAAGTCCTTTTGAAATTTCAGATTCGAGGATGAATCCTTTTGAGGAACGGGGAAATGATGTGAATCGAGATATTATGAAGAATCCAGATGAGGACTTGAGCATGCCAACTGGACCAATAACGAGGTCTCGATAAAAAAAGTTCAAAAATAATTTATCGACACTCGTCATTGATATGTTTAAAAATAACTATGTTATCAAAGATAACAAATTCGTGAGTAGTATTGAAGTTGTTGAACAATAAGTTTTTCATTTATTTTATCTTGGTGTATTTTAATTTGAGTTGTATTTATTGAGTTGTATTTGTTATATTTTGAGTTGTATATAATCGAGTTATGTAATATTAAAGTCGAAGACGATTGGAAAAGACGAACAAACAAACAAGGATGCAAATTCCCGCGCGTAAGGCTGACACGCAGCAGTATCGTATTTTGGCCATAACTTACTCGTCCGAAATCCGATTCAGGTGATTCAAGTGGCTATGGAAAGCTAAGAAACAACAACAAAACAATATTACCCCAATGCCTCAACGGCTCCCGCAAAAAGTGGGGTAAGGGGGGATCGAATGTACGCAGCATTACCTCTGTCTTAAGTCTTAACACAGATAGGCTGTTTCCAGATGATCCAAAATGAAAATTGCATCGAGAATTGCATGGAATGACTAGTACTTCATGAAAAAAATAAGTGCAACTAGTTTAGTGAGTTATTTTGTTTTATTCCATTATAATCCAGAATCAAAGAATAAGGAGTCTTTGAAGACCATAGGACCAAATTCGGACCCATTGGAGCCCAGAAATAACAAAACCGACAACATCAGATTTATGGTGACTTATTGTTTTTGTTTTCACACCTTAAAATTTTGGTATTTGATATTTTATCCCCTAAACATATATTGACTGACTTTGTATCAGATTTTAGGATCTTTGAATGTTGATTTTTCTATTTTGTAGGTTTCTTAGTTGTTTCCTTATTCACACTAGAGTTAGCTGTAAGATTTTGGCTATAAATAGCCTTGAAGTTTCATTGTAAGGGGATACCAAAAGATTTTATGAAATTTGAGAGTGTTTGTATTAACAAACCTTTGTGAGTGCTTTCTTGTTTTGTTGAGTGTGTCTCCAAAACATCCCTTGTGTGATTCATATACTTATCAAGTGCAATCTTGTTAGTATTTATATCCCACCCCTTCCGAGTTGCTACAGCGTGTCACGTAGAGGTTTTGAAGTAAAGCCCTATTTTGCTTATTTTGGAAACATCCTGGGAACGAATTCATGTAGCGGTGTCGGTTACCATGGCGTGTCGTGTGGGGGTTGCATCAGGAATACTCCCGACCAACTCATCTAAACAGACCCAAAAAGCTTCCTTAATAAGCACATCCAAACCAACATGCGGGGCATACGCACAAACCACGTTAACCACCTTCTCCCCAACCACCACTCTAACGGACATAATCCTATCGTTACACCTCTTCACTTCCACGACGTTATCCTTTAGCTCCTTAGACAAAAGAATACCCACACCATTACTCGAGGTAGCAAGGCCTGAATACCACAATTTATAATCGTTCGCCTCCCTGGACTGTGCCCCCTTCCACCTAGTCTCCTGAATACAAGGCACATCAACCCTTCTCTTACCCAAAACATCCACGAGCTCCAAAACATCCACGAGCTCCATGCTGTAAAGTGAGACTATCATATACTTTTTCCTCTATCCCAGACAAAAATTGAAGAAGATATATATTTAATATATTTTAGGTAATGATTAATACAAATAATGATCGATATATATGTGATGAAGATTAAAAAATAAAAATATTGATGATGAATGTGTGATGGAGATTAAAAAATAAAAATAATTATTTGATTTGATTGTGAAAGTAATATATGTAAACTTACTAAAGAGATAATTTTTTAATAAAAATGTAAAGTTTTGGATGGTACGAATGAAGTAATTCAGAAGACATAACAAAGAGTATTCTCAAAATTAAACGAGAAAATTGCAAATATTTTGGTCAAAATATATTATATAGTTGATTATTTATGACACAAACCTCTCGAATTAAATGATTTAAAATTATACAGATTTAATGATAATATATATATGAGGTGGGTTCTGGTGAGAATGATACTTAAGTTAAGAAATAAGAATGAATTTGATTCATAAATCTTGATTAGATGGATGATCTAGATTTATTCTCACAAAACGTATGCATAGAATGTAATATAGATATTTTGATGCATATAATGCAGAGTTTTAATGCATTGCAAGTTTGATACACGAAATGCATATATTGCATGCATAAGCCAACATAGACCGTACATCACACACAGATCAATGATTCAGATTTATTCTCAATTCACAACATAAAAACCATTCTTATATGACCCTAAATCTATAGGGGTATATATACATGCACTTCGGCACTTATGTGTGGACCTTTAGATTTTCCAGAACTAATATGGTGTGATTAGTTCTAATGTGTCATCCTCTTTTTCTTATTTTTCTTCTCCTCGCCTCCGAGCTTGAGCTTGTTCGCGAACGGCTCGGTTCGTTTACAGCCCTACGCACTTATGGGTGGATCTTTAAATTTTCCGGAACTAATATGGGGTGATTAGTTCTACTGTTCTAATATGTCATCCTCTTTTTCTTATTTTTCTTTTCCTCGCCTAATAAGGACATAAATGGTGGGACAAATAATAATTCACACAAGCTGTTACGATTTATATGTTATTGTTATTTTGTTCAAGAAATCACTAATTACAGTGTGGTTAATGGAATCAGCAATTAAAAGGAAAAAAAAATCCCTTTGTTTCTTGCCTGCGGTGCGGCTTGATTACACACCAATCAGTCTGATGTGAATGTCTACACTCGAGCGTAAAGTATACCATTAATAATTACTAACAAAGAATCGTAAGGCACAAATTTAAAGAGAAGCACGACATCCATATCTCGATATTTTTCAATGTCTTTTAGGACTAAAAGCATAAAGCTATGATTTTTTTCTTGAATTTAACATTAGGAATATTGCCAAATGCAAGTATGCCCCACCGATCCCTAGATGTTGATCATACTTTAGTTGATGAAAAAAAAAATAGATAATATTAATAATTAATATGGAGGGTTTCAAAAGATAGTATAGAAGACTGAATCTTGATGGTAACTTCCAATTTGATAGAGAAAAGCCCAGCATGAAAATACTCGGGATCCTGAAGCCGGGAGCCAGAGTGTACTCTCGCGGTTTTACGCGGAGGCTATTGGTGCTGTAATTCGAGCATAGCGAGTCTGAGTGCCTGAAGTTCAAGCTTGACTCGAGCTTCTATCGAGCCATGCCGAGTTCGGCTTGATAATATTACCGAGTAAGAAATCTTGCCCGACTCAACTTGAATACGAGTCTAACGAGCCTTTCGAGTCGAGCTGAGCCTGACGAGTCTAATGAATGCATATGAAGGATCTCAGTTATCGAGCCTCCGAGACAAGCTCGAGCCGGCTCGTTTATAAATCGAGCACCTAAACCAGCTCGAGCTCGACTCATTTAGCTACACGAGTCGAGCTTTAACGAGGCTTAATGAGTTGAGTCGAGTTGACATCTCGAGCAGCTCAATTCACATAACAGCTCAGTCAAACATTGATATATGGTGTATTTTACAAGTTGTTCAGTAAAATAAAAAATTGATAGATTGCGCAAATTTTGATGTTGGGTGTATAGCTGAAATTATATATAAAATAAAAGCTAATAAGGATGAGTGTAGAGTAAAAATTAAGTGGTGATATTTTGATTGCTTGATTTGATCATATAATTATGATAAATGTATATTTCTTTCTTTAAATGCATGAAGTTATGAGTGATTTGAGTGATTTGTGAAGATTTGAACGAAAGAGAACCGTTATTTTGATTTTCATTTTGAGTGAATGTAATAAAAAATACAAAAAAAATCTGATCAAGAATCCATTAAATTGACCAGCTTCCTTGCCTTGGACAAAATAAGTTTCTATTTTTACTTTATTTTTAATTTAAAAAACATTCAAAAGCACCTACTGCATAGCTTAATGAGATCATCACAATAGCAACTGCAAAATGATATTGAGCACTATTTTTGTGTTAATCTTTCTCCAAGAGCTACTTTAAAAGCTCTTGTATTTTTGAAATATCTGCAGTGTTCTTCTATTTATATTTTAATATTATTCATTCTACCACACCATTCTATCTTATTTGTATTATTGTTTATTCACACATACACACACACACACACATATATATATATATATATTACTTTTAGCTATAACTTTCAAAAAATATTTTTTAAATTATATTTGCACATAAATTTGCACTAATTATTTGTTGCTCAATTTAGAAATTAAAAGCCTAGCTATTTTGATACTTTAAAATATATTGATTGAATATTTGTGATAATATTTTCCTAATATACAATTTTATAATATAAATTAGAATTTTTCGCGTTAATTCAGCGAAGCTGAATACAGTTAAATTTTATTATTATTTAATAGAGATAAAATGCATATAAATTTATACATAATATTAAGATTAGAAAAGGAATATAATAGAATATATATTTTTACTATATTTTGTACAAACTGTTGGAGGTACATTATTAGTTTCTGTATTTTTATATAAATTGTTGGACGTGCATTTTTAATTTTTTATATTTTTATATTTGAAATTACAGTACGGTTGAAGATGGTTTGAATGGCGATGAATACGCAAAGGAGGGTATTGTGCTGACCGTGGTGAGAGAAATAAAGGTACATTTGGATCTTGAACCAAACCTTTGACCAATCAAAGGCTGTGATTGAGTTGTGTGATATGTATACCGGTTTGGTTTTTTCAAGTCCAATATACTTATAAAATATACTTTTATTTTATTATTGCAACGTATTGATTATTACACTATTTACATACTCTCCTTTGACCATTTTTTATGATTTATACATATAAAAAAATATAGTCATGTGAGATCTTGTTAGATTCATCTCGAAATATACTTTCAAAATATCAACGTCTTATAATTTTTAAAAATAAAGAATTGAAGATATTAATAATCAAAATTGTGCATTGGCAAACGTGAAAGTGCAGATGTTGCAGTAGAATGGAGGTAGTATTATTGACAAAAGGAGAAATAAATTGTGCCATTTTTCTTATTTTTCTATTAAGAAAACAAAATTTCTATCCAATATTTAAAGAAAATAAATTTACTAGATCGAAGTTTGTCATTTTTATCACTTTAAGACTAAATTTTAAGTGTTTCAAGGACTAAAGTTTAATCCGTTCACCCGTTAGGGACTCAGTTAGTTTGGCCCGTTAAGTTTTAACGGATTGATGACATGGTTAAGTGCCATGTCAAGACATTTATTATTCGGTAATAATAAAATAATAATAAAAATTTTCAGATTTTTGTACTAATAATAAAATAATAACAAAAAATATAAAAGTCTAAAAAAATATAAATATAAAAATAAAAAAAAATCTGTATTTTTTAGAAAAATCGAAACTTTATTTTTTTTAAAAAAATCTGGAATATTAATATTAAAAATCTAATGCTTTTATTTAAAATTAAAAATAAAAATAAAAAATTAAAAATTAAAAATAGCTGGATCTGATTTATAATTAACCTTTAGTTAGTTTTTTTAGATTTTTAGTTTTTTTGTAAAATATATTTATTTATTAATATTATGAAAAATTAGATCCAATTTTCTATTTATTTATGAAAAATAATATCTCAATTTTAAAAAAAAAGTTTATATATTAGATCCAATTTTTTTAATTTTAAATAAAAATATCCGATTTTAAGTACTAATATTCCAGATTTTTTTTAAAAATTTGAGAAAAAAATAAAATTTCGTTTTTTTTAAAAAAATCCAGATTTTTTTATATTTTTTATATTTTTTAGACTTTTGTATTTTTATTATTATTTTATTATTATTACAAAAATCTGAAATTTTTTATTATATTTTTAATTTTTATTTTTAACTTTAAATAAAAGCATTAGATTTTTAATATTAATATTCCAGATTTTTTAAAAAAAAATAAAGTTTCAATTTTTCTAAAAAATACGATTTTTTTTTATTTCTTATATTTTTTAGACTTTTATATTTTTTTATTATTATTACAAAAATCTGAAAATTTTTATTATTATTTTTTTATTATCGACCAATAAAATACTGACACGTGGCACTTAACGGCCATGTCATCAATCCATTAAAATTAATGGGACCAAACTAACGGAGTCCCTAACGGGTGAAACGGATTAAACTTTAGTTCCTTGTTTGAAACACTTGAAACTTTAGTTCCTTAAGTGATAAAAATGACAAACTTCATGCTCTAGTAAAACTATTTTGCCTATTTTAAAATACTTGGATACCCCAAGACTTACAATTAAATTTACATCATATTCCTTCAATAGCTTTCTAGGGTCTAAAGAGTATGTTTTTTTTAGTATTAAAAAGGGTTGTTAACTCTTTGATTATTCGTTAAAATATTACTATATTCGATAATGTTATGAGAGTAGTATTTTTTGCTAATATTGCTTAAAAAACTGATTATACTTTTTTACTTTGGTTATTTTTTTTCGAAAGCTTTTTTACTTCGGTTAGATGATCAAAGATACCATTTAATACTCTCCCTGCCCTCTAAATTTATCCCCATCGTTTTTATTGGTACGTCTTTTTAATTTGTTCCTATATCATTTATAAACACGGGTATAACTTAATATTATATTACCATGGAACCCATTCTTCACTCACATTACACTCCATAATATACTCAATAATTTATTTTATATATTCAAACATGTATCGAAGTTTCCCAATAACAAATTCAGAAAACAAAGGGAGTACAACAGTAGCGGCTACATAAATAATCAGCTATTCATTAATTACCCAACAAAGCTTAAATATGATGATGAAAAATATCAAATGCATTGAAGGAAAAACACATTTAATATATATATCATTGATAGTAATTAATTGAAGTATGTGTTTCATTTATTCTTGCATTCATAATCCCGTAAACCCATATATATATATATATAGACAGTGGCGGGAGCAGAATATTTACTTGGGAGGGTCCGAAGCTATAAAAATTACGAAGAACGGACAACTATATATATATATAGCTTCCCCTATTTTCTAAAGGAATTTCCATCCGCGGGGTCCGTGGACCCCTCATAACACGTCCAATCGAGGATATTACACGCCGTAGACCCTCTCTCGAAGATCTACTGTAGTAACAACATTTAACATCTCTAAACAATGCCTTCAAGGCTAAATGACTCGATGAAGCCGATTTGGTCTTTCAATAAAAATATACAACTCAATTACAACATATACCCACGGGGTCAAAATACAATAAACTCGTCTGACGGGAAAAGATCTTGCGGCGGAAAAGAAAATACAACTAGACCAATACGACATCAACGGATCCTCGTGTGATTAGTATCGTTCATCTTTCATCATCCTTCGTGCGCCGCATGTTATGCTCCAAAACACGAATGCAAAATAGACATCCACCCCGAATACTCGGGGTTAGCAAACTCCATTTGTTTTGCTAGTGCAATCTGAAAGTGCAAATACGAGCCATACAATTCACATTCCACGAATAATAATAACCAGGAATCCTCAAAGATCCTAACGAAACGAAAAGTACTTCTCGAGGCAAGGGTTTGAGAAAACCTTTAAAAATCGAAATATCATAAATCAATGGAAATAATTTAGAGTTTTAATAGAAAATAATTTAGGATTATCAAATCCTACTTTTCAAAATACAAAGGACAAAAGGGGTCACCGCCCCAAAGGTTTACTTTCTGGAAAATGACATTTACCAAACCGTTGGGATTTTAGCCCCAAATCCATAAAATGACTTTTACAAAACCATTGGGATTTTAGCCCCAAATCTCATCAACTCACATTATACAAGAACGACCACAAGGTTCGTCTTCCAAAGTCAAAATCCACAATTAAAGGATTTAACATAAACAACAAAATACTCTAGAGCCATCCTAGCCAAGTAGGCCAAACGAACAACTTACCTCTTACACACTTAGTCAATGCATGCAATCATGAAAACCATTCAAAAGCACTCATTTCCGGAAATGCCATAAATAAGTCACATTTGTAAAATGCACCACAATTAACCGTCGATCCACGTCTCTGTGGACCCCTACCGAGACCCCGTCGGATCTAACCCGTAGTGGTTAAAAGCAAGCTCGTCGATCCACGTCTCTGTGGACCCCTACCGAGAACCCGTCGGATCTAACCCGTAGTGAGCATACACACACACACATTACTCATGCAAAACTAACATGCTAAGAATGTAAGTTCATTAAGAATACTCACTAGAGATGGCCATTAACTCGACACCATTATCAAACTCTTCAAAACACAATAACAAGATTAAATACGGAATACACGATTCCATAACTTTAAACAATAGGAGTATCATCATCAAATCCTTCAACGTTCAAAATAATCAAATCATAATCAATTCCCAAAACACGCCGTTCACAAAACACACACGCATTGGAAAGAAAGCCTTTAACGAGGCCAAACCGAAATCTTTTGAAACTTCATTTCAAACAACCAAACAAACACACCAAGACGATCACCGATCATCATATCCACAAAATAAGAAAAGTATGGGCAAGGTACTTGCCTCGAATAAGAATAACGCGAAGAATCGACCGAAGTAGGTTGACACGAACCGCCTTCGAACCTGCCGACTCCACCGATCGCCAACTCGCGTTCATAAACTACGAAGGACAATAACAATAATGAAATGAATTCCCTAACACGACTTAAAGCCGCCGAATTCAACGAACGAACGACGAATGTTCAAGCGTTTTCCCCAAAACGGTCAAGAACACGATTCGTCCCGACAAAACACGAAAATGGAATTCCAAGTTGAAATATGGATATACAATCCATAGAATATGTTTAACAACATCATTTAACCATAATCGATCCATCAAAAACGGATGAAAAACAAGATCGATGATAAATCCCCCAAAAAGTCGATTTGAAGGAAATCAAGAAATATACTTCGATTCGATGAAGAACAATGGATTAAATGATGTTAAACACAAGAATACTACCAAGATTAATCATATACATCATGAATTAATCAATAATACGGAACGAATCGGACAAAAACGCAAAAACCCCCAAATTCACGAAATTAGGGTTCTAAGGAAGGTTACCTTGATTCGCTGGATCAAAGGATGATAACGGATGATTGATTGATGATATGAACTCAATAACTTCATGGATTTGTTGTTAAACAACATGGCTCCATGGTAAGATCACCCTCAGCCGCGGAAGAGAAGGAGAAGAAGGAAAAATGGCGAAAACCCGTGTGCGGGGCCATAAATAGAAGTCTGCAGTGTCCGCGGCCCAGTAGTGTGCGCGACACGAGGCCCAAAAATGGCTCCCGGTGGTCGGCGGTGTGCCGCGGCTCGGCCGGAGTGTGCGCGGCACCGATCTGATCGGTTTGGCGAAAAATGCCACGAGTGTCTGCAGCCCTGCCGGCATGTCTGCGGCCCACGGTGCTCGGCGAAGCTGCCGAGACCTGCCGGCCGTGACTTCGGCGGAAGGCTGCCGAGCACTACCTGCCGTGACTCGGCGATGCGGCTTTGGCCCAGGTTGCCGGCCATGACTCGGCGGGGCCAACTCAAGCGGCGACGACCCGAAATCCGAACACGAATACGAATCGATGATACGATTCTGACGTACTCGCAAAGACGAATCTAAGAGCTAAGAGAACACACAATTCCGACCACGAAGGCTCGGAATTCAACAACGGAAGTAATTACCCAAAACTTTGGGAAATTACGAAAATGGCCCAAAACGTCCGAAAATCACGATACGCGATCGAAACACCAAACCAAAGCTCGCAACATGAATAATAACATTAAATGAACTTACGAGAAACTCGAAACAACAGTTTCGGACGAGATTCGCAAGAATCGAACTCAAGTGCGGAAAAGTCGCTAAAAAGCTCGGAACTCAACAAAGCGATGCAAGCGAACTCGGATGACAAAAAGTGCAGAATTAATCATTCTCGAAATGACGAAACGGTCATGAGCGAGTCATCAAAACGGACTCCGGCCGAAAAAAGAAATTTTCCGAAAATCGAAAATTGCGGATATTACACCCTTGGATCCCCCTCCCTCCGTCCCTGTATATAGATAGATAGATAGATAGAGAGAGAGATATTTAGGATCATATGAGAATAATTTTTATGATGTGAATTGAGAATAAATTTGAATCATTATTCTGTGTGTGATGTACGGTCCAGATTGGCTTATGCATGTAATATATACATTTCGTACGTCAATGCATAAAAATCTGCATTATATGCATCAAAATATCGATGCACGAGAATATTACATTCTATGCATACGTTTTTGTGAGAATAAATCTAGGTCATCCATTTAATCAAGATCTATGGATCAAATTCATTCTTAACTTAAATACCATTCTCACCAGAACCCAACTAATACATATATATATATATATAAAAAGTTATTATTTGTGGAACAAGATGATAAGTTTCATTTGAAGATGATATCCAAAACATGATTTTATCATGTTTTGAGAGGTATTTACAGTATAACAAAATCTTACAATTCTAATTAAATTTCATATAATATTTATTAAATTAATATTTACTGTTAAATAATTTACAATATTGGTTGATTGAAAAAAATAATAATAAACAACAATAAATTATTTAAAATAAATTGCAACTTAGTTAAAAACGTCTAAAAAATTGTGCCTTATAATTGAATAAAAGTGGGATCAATGTAGTAATATAAATATCCTCCCATTGACAGGGGAATATATTTATAATTAAATTTTAGAGATGGATGAAAAAGTCATCAAAATTTCTACATTTCATTACATAAATCCAATCACAACAAATTATCATTTTTTGGTATCATACATTTATCATCAATATATTTTATCTTTTAATCTACACCACACATTCACTATTAATATTTAGATAAATTACAGATCTATCATTCTACCAAAAAAAAAATTACAGATCCATCACATTCAATCATTCACGTAAAATACACCGATTTTTCTTTTAAATGTTGCAGTTCAACGGGAACTCGTCATCATTCTTATCTGACCAATCAAGGAAAAAAAAAGTTACTGTATAAGACATTACAACACCAGTCACCATCTACAATTTGGGGATCATGATCAACGAACTACACTGTAAAAAGAACAGTGTCACTAGATGTTTGCTGCTATAAAAAACCAAGCACACACCAAATATAAGTCTCATTATCTCCTCGTCACTTTTCTTTTTCTTTTCTTTTTTTTTTTTGAGGGACCACAAGAGAAAAAAAAATCAAGAAAGAAAAAAAAGACTGCTTCTTGAAGAATGGAAAATTGCTTTTGGCCTAAAGAGTACGGTTCATGGGACTACACCCAAAGTGAGGCTGCAGCCGCCGCCGCCGCACTTCAATACCACTTCTACCATCCTGCCGCTGGGGGACCGCCATGGGCGCCACAGTTTGAAGGGGCGGCGGGCGACAGAGCCGCCAGTGCTTCTAGAAGCCACAGTGAAGCTGAGAAGAGGCGCAGGGACAGAATTAATGCGCAGCTTGCTACTCTTAGGAAACTGATCCCGAAATCCGAAAAGGTACTCTATCTCTCTCTCTCTCTCTCTCTCTCACACACACACACTATTCTGCCAGTATGTCTGCATTTCGTTATGAGAGTGATATCCCACCCCTCCCTACACACCCGTGTTTTATGGGGATTGTACCGCATGCTTTACAGATAAAATATTTATAATAATATTATAATTAAATTAATAGTAAAACACGCAGTACAACACATGTAAAGCACGAGTGTGTTTGGGGTGTGGTCGAGGGTATTGCCCTATTATTTCTCTTTCATTATTAATCGTTTAATCCTTTGTTCTGTCCTAATATTTTCAAAACAGAATAAATGTCAGAGCCAAAGTTGGATAGATGGAATAAAATTATAATAATTTGTAGTATTATATTTATCATACAATATACTTTTTAAAAAGATAAATTTCTGAAAGAAATATACTTTTAAACGGGAAGAGCAGTATTTTATCAATTTTTGCAGCATATATATATAGTGTATAATAAAATCTAAACTAAAGTCTGATATTTGATCTACACGATTAATCTTTGGGTCTTTAACCATAGTCGTCTGCACCCTAACCGGTCTATGCGCCGAGCTCAGTAAGCGCGAACTTGTAACACAAGCACTGGTGACTTCACACGATCAGGTAAAAGTTAGATGCCTAGAGCTAATGTTAGAGGACTAACCCTGAATCACTAGTGGGAAGTTGAACCGAATCAATCCTAGTTGGGAAAGGTCCAAAAAGAAACAAAAAGCCTAATCAGTATGTGCGTATCTCGAAGTTTAACCGGCAGCAGTTGATGTTGTGCACATTTTTGTACAGATGGACAAGGCAGCTCTATTAAGTCACGTAGTTGACCGCGTAAAGGAACAGAGTAAATTAGCAAAAGAAGTGAGCAAATCCTCCACAATCCCGACTGAAACCGATGAAGTAACCGTTGATGTCCACTCAGAGGGTGGTGGCATAACATCATCATCGGTCCAAGAAAATAATCGAAACGACAACATCTATTTGAAGGCATCGGTTTGCTGCGACGATCGGCCCCAACTGTTTGCGGAAATTAATGGGGTGGTCAAGGGCTTAGCACTAACAGTACATCAAGCTGAGATCATAAGCATAGGTGGCAGAATGAAGATCAATCTTGTTCTGTGTGCTAAGAATAATCATAGTAATAATGAACAGAACACGTGCGCCACTACTACTACGACGAAGACTGAAACACTCAGGCACTCGCTCAAACTAGCATTGAGTCGTGTCGTTATATCGTCCGGGTCGTCGGGTTACACGGCTAGGAGCAAGAGGCAGAGGTTTTTTTACCCTAATTATCGTTGATTTCGCTGATAAGTAGTTTAAGAAAGAAAAAAATAATGTGTAATGTTTGAATTTCATATCCATTCTTTCCAGGGTTGTTGATACCAACTGCAATTTTTTTATCAACAGATTTATTACTGTAACATTTTTTACCATGAACATTGCTGATCCTCATGAGTTTGGTGACGGATTGTTATAAGTTATAGGGTCATTTACAGCCTGAACTATGTGGTTTTATACCTAAACTACTTTGTTTATCAAATATCAATCTACAATACTCCACGAGAGAAGTCCGGCTAGAAAATAAAAAAAAGGTTAAAAAATATTTAAAAATCATTAAATTATTTAAACAATCTGAAAATTATATAAAAAATCTGTGACATATTTTTGAATTCCAAGTTTTATTTAAACTGTCAAAAAAATAATAATTGAAAAATGTTGGTTTTAACCAAAGTTCTTTTCATAAATTTTCGAATTATTTTCATAATTATCGAATAATTGTATACTTTATAAAACTGTACAATTATTTTGAGATCTAAAAAATTTATTTGAGATATGTGAAAGTATCTATGAAATATTGGAAGTTATTTTTCAAGAAATTAATTTTCTTAAAAGGAATTTAAACTTATTTATTAAAAAAAATATAAAACTTACTTAAAATTTAGAACGTATTGTAAATATATCTTTTAGATATATCTTAGTGTGTTTGACCAAGAAATCTACCCTAAAGCCCTATCTCCCTACTTGTATAAATAGAGGCCTTTAGCCCTCATATTGAATACACAGAATTCTCATTCTCTTCTCTATTCTCTCAATCTCTCTAGTTTATAACATGTTATTAGCACGATAGTTCTTCTCCCCTTATTCCCCCCTTCGATCCCTTCAATCGAAGAAGAAAATCAAATAGAATCTTGTGATATTTGTCTTGCCTGAGGATAATGTTAGCACAATATCAGGTGCATCAAACATTATTGAAGGCTTCGGAAGAGCTTGTATCATTTTACCAAATGATACTGAATTAGACATTCAAATGTTGGAATTAGGGGTGTAAACGAGACGAGACAACTCACGAGCTACTCGAGATTGACTCGTTCAAAACTCGGTTAACACTCGACTCGAGTAGGCTCGACTCGAACTCGAGCTCGACTCAACATACTAACGAGTCGAGTCGAGCTACCCAATACTCGACTCGATAAGCTCGTGAGATACTCATTTTTTTTTATATATAGTTAGTTTTTATAATATACTTTATAAAATATAATATAAAAAAATATTACTTGGCCAAAAAAATAAAAAAATTAATAATACATATTAGATTTCTATTTTAGATCAAAGAAATAACAATTTATTGGTGAACAATTAAAATTACTAGTTAGATAATAAAAAAATCGAAATTATTCTATATTGTTTAAGGTTGTTTGAAGTGTTTACACAAGTTAAAAGCAAAATAGCTTCTCCCACATCGGTTGGGTGCTGTTTATTTTGGCTCACAAGTGGGTAATAAATTTAAGCCCAATCCCTTGTCCCAGATCGCCCATGTAATTATGATTGTGACTCAAATGAGATTTTTAAAGGAGGTTGGAAGGCTCTCCTTTAATATATTTGACTATATGCCCTCACCCAAGGGTACTATGTGAGGGTGTAAACTAGACGAGTCAACACTCGATTCGAGTAGGCTCGACTCGAACTCGACTCGACATACTAACGAGTCGAGTCGAGCTTGGATTTTAACTACTCGCGAGTTTTCGAGTCGAGTTCGAGCCTGAGAAATGAATATCGAGTTCGAGTCGAGTATACCAATACTCGAGCTCGACTCGCATCATTTACACCCCTAGTTGGAATATTTTATTCCAAATATTCATTATCGAGTTTTGATGATTAGTTGTTAAACAAAGAAAAACAACAAGGAAGCAAAACAAAACAACGAAGAAGTCGAAGACGCAAAAAACTAGAAATAACATGGATAACGTACGCAATGCATGAAGCATAACGTACGTAATGTAGCAAGCTTAACGTATGTAACATATGGTGCTTAACGTACGTAATGGAGTGTTTTTGAATTCAAACAAGGAGTCGTTGAAGATGACGTCATGACATAGGTCAGCATGCAATGGACATGAAGACTTATGAACGTACGTAATGGAAGAAACGAAGCTACTGGACTGATCTGCATTGAGCTTAACATACATAACATGTCGACGATAACGTACGTAATGCATATAACGTACGTAAAGAATGGATAATAACGTACGTAAAGAAGGCAGCAGGAGCTAACGGCTAGTTGAGGCTTTGGAGCCTATAAATACCGGTTCCTATGGTATTGAAGCAACAACAACTCCAAGCAATCGATACATTGATCAGATATTGATATACATTCTATTGTTGTTGTAATTGTGCTTATATTGATAAGAGTTTGAGTGTGATACACGAAAACTCATACACGAGAGGTAAAAGAAAGGATAATATTCGATTCGGTGTTATTAGGATCAAGGATCCGGCATCATTAGAAACGTAATATATATCCACGTGAGGTTTATCTAGCACCCATATAAAGCTAGATTGGTTGATTCCTTATCCAATAGAAAAGGAAAACGGTTTAACTTAGACCGACAAAAAGACAAGTGATTGAACGGTTTACTCGGACCGATAGAAGACGAGTTTGTAACGGTTATCCCTTGACCGATAGAAGAGAGGTGCAAAGGTTGATCTTTAGCCTATAGAAAAAGATACGGAGAGAGGACGTAGGCATGTTTGGCCGAACCTCTATAAATCTTATGTCGTTTAATTTCTGCACCTTTATTTAAACGGCTTCCGCAACGCGAAAGAGTTTTATAACTCTATCTCCAAACGGCGATACCGACCAATCTTGCTCCAACAATTGGTATCGGAGTGGTTCCTCCTAGAAGTGGCTTAACATCCGAGGAGAAGATCCAAATGGCATTTCAAATTGCACCGGTCGAAGGTCTTGCCTTGAACCGACCACCATTCTTTGACGGATCTAACTTCATGACATGGAAGACGCAGATATCAATATTCATCCGAGCTTATGACATCGAGCTTTGGAAAGTGATATGTCTTGGTCCAAAAATTCCAATCGAATCCGAGGTACGCTTAAATCTTTTGAAGAGTATGATGATTCCGATTGGAAAAATGATCACTATAATTGCAAAGCTGCGCAATTATTATATTGTGCTTTAAATCTGGAAGAACACAACCGGATATCTTCTTGTGAGAGCGCCAAAGAGATTTGGAAAATGTTATAAATCACACACGAAGGCACAAATCAAGTCAAGGAGACGAAGATCAATATGCTTATCCATGACTACGAGTTATTCATGATGAAGGGTGACGAGTCCATCACCAACATGTTCGACCGATTTTCGGTCATCACCAATGGACTAGCTTCGTTCGGAAAACCGCTATCAAGTAGTGAGAAAGTCAAGAAAATCTTAAGATCACTACCTAGCGAATGGGACAACACCGTGACGGCAATAATGGAATCTAAAGATCTCATTACGCTCGATTTTAGCGCCCTCGTTGGTTCGCTAATTAATTATGAGATTGTTCTAAAATCACGGAACAACAAGCCGAAGCCGAAGGAAAGAACGATAGCTTTAAAAGCAAAGATGTCTCGGAAAGAGAAATCCCGGTGGACGAAAATGACGAAGAATCGGCATATTATGCCAAGAATATTAATAAGTTTCAAAACTTATTAAACCGAAGAAAGAAAGAGATCAAAATGGGCGAATCTAGGAAATTCGACAATAACTGTCGAATCTGTGGTAAACCAGACCACTTTGCGAAGAATTGCCGAGCAAATCAAAAGAAGGAAGCTCTAATTGCCATGTGGAGTGATGAAGACGAGGACGAAGATTTCATCAATCAAAATAACCTCACACTTATGGCAGGAAGTTCATTCGACGAAAGCGACGTCAAAAGCTAGGTTAGTACGTCATCCCATGACGAATTATTTGAAGCATTCAAGTTATTACATACCAATTTTCAAAATGCTTTATCCGAAATAAAATCCCTCCAATCTAAAAATAAATTATTGGAAATTGAAATTTCCAAAATTCTTCAAAAGGGAAAATTATCGAGACCGATCATTCTCAATGTCTTGAAAATAAAAATATTTTAAAGAATGATCTTTCAAAAGTCCAAGACGAACTTAAAATTTTCATAAAGAAATTTTCATGCGGTAATGATAAATCTGAACAAATATTATCGGTTCAAAAATGTACTTTGAATAAACATGGGTTAGGATTCAAACCACATATTAAAACCGAATCCTTAAATTTCAAAATACCTCGTTATGACAAATGTTTAAAAATTGGGCACCATATTTCAAATTGTAAAAGCCCACAATAGACGATTAAAATTCAAAAGACTTGGATTCCTAAAGGAACCACTATTCCGAACATCATCTATGTTAATGAAAAACGACCGACTTTCAGTTGGATCCTCAAAAATTAATTTTTATCACTTAGTATTTTACTCAGGAGGGGTATTATATTTTTTCAAAACGGGTGAGATTTTTGTCACGGGGAGATTACCCATTTTTGCATATATTTTATAATCGATCGTTATTTGCATTTTATTTACACTTTTTGCTGATAACAAAGGGGGAGAGAATAGTTGAATGGGATAAAAAGCGTCATGGAAGAATGACGAGAAAAAATAAAAGTAAAAAGGGGGAGAGAAATATAAAAAAAAAAATAAAAAATTTCATACGAATCCGAAAGGAGGAGAACAGTCGAAGAAAGTCGAAAAAGAAAACGAAGAAGTTGAAAAATGAAAAGAAAAAGTCAAAAAGGAGAAAAAGAAAAGATAGGAGAAACTAACGAAACGATCAAAGACAAAAACTTTGATTCGTACACACACACACACACACACACATATATATATATATATATATATATACTTTATTTTGCAGGTTTTATCCAATTCAAGTTGTTGTTTTGTAATCATAAAAAAGGGGGAGATTGTTGAAATATTTTATTCCAAATATTCATTATCGAGTTTTGATGATTATTTGTTAAACAAAGAAAAACAACAAGAAAGCAAAACAAAACAACGAAGAAGTCGAAGACACAAAAAACTGGAAATAACATGGATAATGTACGCAATGCATGAAGCATAACGTACGTAATGTAGAAAGCTTAACGTACGTAACAGATGGTGCTTAACGTACGTAATGGAGTGTTTCTGAATTCAAACAAGGAGTCGTTGAAGATGACGTCATGGCATAGGTCAGCATGCAATGGATATGAAGACTTATGATAACGTACGTAATGAGATATTATAACGTACGTAATGGAATAAACGAAGCTACTGGACTGATCTGCATTGAGCTTAACATACGTAACATGTCGACGATAACGTACGTAATGCATATAACGTACGTAAGGAATGGATAATAACGTACGTAAAGAAGGCAGCAGGAGCTAACGGCTAGTTGAGGATTTGGAGCCTATAAATACCGGTTCCTATGGTATTGAAGCAACAACAACTCCAAGCAATCGATACATTGATCATATATTGATATACATTCTATTGTTGTTGTAATTGTGCTTATATTGATAAGAGTTTGAGTGTGATACACGAAAACTCATACACGAGAGGTAAAAGAAAGTATAAGATTCGATTCGGTGTTATTAGGATCAAGGATCCGGCATCATTAGAAACGCAATCTATATCCACGTGAGGTTTATCTAGTACCCATATAAAGCTAGATTAGTTGATTCCTTATCCAATAGAAAAGGAAAACGGTTTGACTTAGACCGACAAAAAGACAAGTGATTGAACGGTTTACTCGGACCGATAGAAGACGAGTTTGTAACGGTTATCCCTTGACCGATAGAAGAGAGGTGCAAAGGTTGATCTTTAGCCTATAGAAAAAGATACGGAGAGAGGACGTAGGCATGTTTGGCCGAACCTCTATAAATCTTATGTTGTTTAATTTCTGCACCTTTATTTAAACGGCTTCCGCAATGCGAAAGAGTTTTATAACTCTATCTCTAAACGGCGATACCGACCAATCTTGCTCCAGCAATTGGTATCGGAGCGGTTCCTCCTAGAAGCGGCTTAACATCCGAGGAGAAGATCCAAATGGCATTTCAAATTGCACCGGTCGAAGGTCTTGCCTTGAACCGACTACCATTCTTTGACGGATCTAACTTCATGACATGGAAGACGCAGATGTCAATATTCATCCGAGCTTATGACATCGAGCTTTGGAAAGTGATATGTCTTGGTCCAAAAATTCCAATCGAATCCGAGGTACGCTTAAATCTTTTGAAGAGTATGATGATTCCGATTGGAAAAATGATCACTATAATTGCAAAGCTGCGCAATTATTATATTGTGCTTTAAATCTGGAAGAACACAACCGGATATCTTCTTGTGAGAGCGCCAAAGAGATTTGGAAAATGTTATAAATCACACACGAAGGCACAAATCAAGTCAAGGATACGAAGATCAATATGCTTCTCCATGACTACGAGTTATTCATGATGAAGGGTGACGAGTCCATCACCAACTTGTTCGACCGATTTTCGGTCATCACCAATGGACTAGCTTCGTTCGGAAAACCGCTATCAAGTAGTGAGAAAGTCAAGAAAATCTTAAGATCACTACCTAGCGAATGGGACGACACCGTGACGGCAATAATGGAATCTAAAGATCTCATTACGCTCGATTTTAGCGCCCTCGTTGGTTCTCTCATTAATTATGAGATTGTTCTAAAATCACGAAACAACAAGCCGAAGCCGAAGGAAAGAACGATAGCTTTAAAAGCAAAGATGTCTCGGAAAGAGAAATCCCGGTGGACGAAAATGACGAAGAATCGGCATATTATGCCAAGAATATTAATAAGTTTCAAAACTTATTAAACCGAAGAAAGAAAGAGATCAAAATGGGCGAATCTAGGAAATTCGACAATAACTGTCGAATCTGTGGTAAACCAGACCACTTTGCGAAGAATTGCCGAGCAAATCAAAAGAAGGAAGCTCTAATTGCCATGTGGAGTGATGAAGACGAGGACGAAGATTTCATCAATCAAAATAACCTCGCACTTATGGCAGGAAGTTCATTCGACGAAAGCGACGTCAAAAGCTAGGTTAGTACGTCATCCCATGACGAATTATTTGAAGCATTCAAGTTATTACATACCAATTTTCAAAATGCTTTATCCGAAATAAAATCCCTCCAATCTAGAAATAAATTATTGGAAATTGAAATTTCCAAAATTCTTCAAAAGGGAAAACTATCGAGACCGATCATTCTCAATGTCTTGAAAATAAAAATATTTTAAAGAATGATCTTTCAAAAGTCCAAGACGAACTTAAAATTTTGATAAAGAAATTTTCATGCGGTAATGATAAATCTGAACAAATATTATCGGTTCAAAAATGTACTTTGAATAAACATGGGTTAGGATTCAAACCACATATTAAAACCGAATCCTTAAATTTCAAAATACCTCGTTATGACAAGTGTTTAAAAATTGGGCACCATATTTCAAATTGTAAAAGCCCACAATAGACGATTAAAATTCAAAAGACTTGGATTCCTAAAGGAACCACTATTCCGAACATCATCTATGTTAATGAAAAACGACCGACTTTCAGTTGGATCCTCAAAAATTAATTTTTATCAATTAGTATTTTACTCAGGGGGGGTATTATATTTTTTCAAAACGGGTGAGATTTTTGTCAGGGGGAGATTACCCATTTTTGCATATATTTTATAATCGATCGTTATTTGCATTTTATTTACACTTTTTGCTGATAACAAAGGGGAAGAGAATAGTTGAATGGGATAAAAAGCGTCATGGAAGAATGACGAGAAAAAATAAAAGTAAAAAGGGGGAGAGAAAAATAAAAAAAAAAAAAAAAATTTCATACGAATCCGAAAGGAGGAGAACAGTCGAAGAAAGTCGAAAAAGAAAACGAAGAAGTTGAAAAATGAAAAGAAAAAGTCAAAAAGGAGAAAAAGAAAAGATAGAAGAAACTAACGAAACGATCAAAGACAAAAACTTTGATTCGTACATATATATATATATATATATATATATATATATAGTGGCGCGTTCTATGCAGTACCAATATTAGATGCAGTACTTTACAGTACTAATTTATGCATGAGTTTTGTACTAATTATGCATGAAATATATGCATTTCGTGCATCAAAATTTCAATGCATTACTTTACAGTACTAATTTATGCATGAGCTTTATACTAATTATGCATGAAATATATGCATTTCGTGCATCAAAATTTCAGTCATTAAAATATACAATATATGCATCAAAATATCGATGCATTAAAATATTAGATTATATGTATCAATTTTGTTTGACCATTAATGCATTGAAATTTTGATGCACGAAATGCATATATTTCATACATAATTAGTACAAAACTCATGCATAAATTAGTACTGTAAAGTACTGCATCTAATATTGGTACTGCATTGAACATGCCCCTATATATATATATATATATATATATATACTTTATTTTGCAGGTTTTATCCAATTCACGTTGTTGTTTTGTAATCATAAAAAAGGGGGAGATTGTTGAAATATTTTATTCCAAATATTCATTATCGAGTTTTGATGATTATTTGTTAAACAAAGAAAAACAACAAGAAAGCAAAACAAAACAACGAAGAAGTCGAAGACACAAAAAACTGGAAATAACATGGATAATGTACGCAATGCATGAAGCATAACGTACGTAATGTAGCAAGCTTAACGTACGTAACAGATGGTGCTTAACGTACGTAATGGAGTGTTTCTGAATTCAAACAAGGAGTCGTTGAAGATGACGTCATGGCATAGGTCAGCATGCAATGGATATGAAGACTTATGATAACGTACGTAATGAGATATTATAACGTACGTAATGGAATAAACGAAGCTACTGGACTGATCTGCATTGAGCTTAACATACGTAACATGTCGACGATAACGTACGTAATGCATATAACGTACGTAAGGAATGGATAATAACGTACGTAAAGAAGGCAGCAGGAGCTAACGGCTAGTTGAGGATTTGGAGCCTATAAATACCGGTTCCTATGGTATTGAAGCAACAACAACTCCAAGCAATCGATACATTGATCAGATATTGATATACATTCTATTGTTGTTGTAATTGTGCTTATATTGATAAGAGTTTGAGTGTGATACACGAAAACTCATACACGAGAGGTAAAAGAAAGTATAAGATTCGATTCGGTGTTATTAGGATCAAGGATCCGGCATCATTAGAAACGCAATCTATATCCACGTGAGGTTTATCTAGTACCCATATAAAGCTAGATTAGTTGATTCCTTGTCCAATAGAAAAGGAAAACGGTTTGACTTAGACCGACAAAAAGACAAGTGATTGAACGGTTTACTCGGACCGATAGAAGACGAGTTTGTAACGGTTATCCCTTGACCGATAGAAGAGAGGTGCAAAGGTTGATCTTTAGCCTATAGAAAAAGATACGGAGAGAGGACGTAGGCATGTTTGGCCGAACCTCTATAAATCTTATGTTGTTTAAATTCTGCACCTTTATTTAAACGGCTTCCGCAACGCAAAAGAGTTTTATAACTCTATCTCTAAACGGCGATACCGACCAATCTTGCTCCAGCAATTGGTATCGGAGCGGTTCCTCCTAGAAGCGGCTTAACATCCGAGGAGAAGATCCAAATAGCATTTCAAATTGCACCGGTCGAAGGTCTTGCCTTGAACCGACTACCATTCTTTGACGGATCTAACTTCATGACATGGAAGACGCAGATGTCAATATTCATCCGAGCTTATGACATCGAGCTTTGGAAAGTGATATGTCTTGGTCCAAAAATTCCAATCGAATTCGAGGTACGCTTAAATCTTTTGAAGAGTATGATGATTCCGATTGGAAAAATGATCACTATAATTGCAAAGCTGCGCAATTATTATATTGTGCTTTAAATCTGGAAGAACACAACCGGATATCTTCTTGTGAGAGCGCCAAAGAGATTTGGAAAATGTTATAAATCACACACGAAGTCACAAATCAAGTCAAGGAGACGAAGATCAATATGCTTCTCCATGACTACGAGTTATTCATGATGAAGGGTGACGAGTCCATCACCAACATGTTCGACCGATTTTCGGTCATCACCAATGGACTAGCTTCGTTCGGAAAACCGCTATCAAGTAGTGAGAAAGTCAAGAAAATCTTAAGATCACTACCTAGCGAATGGGACGACACCGTGACGGCAATAATGGAATCTAAAGATCTCATTACGCTCGATTTTAGCGCCCTCGTTGGTTCGCTAATTAATTATGAGATTGTTCTAAAATCACGAAACAACAAGCCGAAGCCGAAGGAAAGAACGATAGCTTTAAAAGCAAAGATGTCTCGGAAAGAGAAATCCCGGTGGACGAAAACGATGAAGAATCGGCATATTATGCCAAGAATATTAATAAGTTTCAAAACTTATTAAACCGAAGAAAGAAAGTGATCAAAATGGGCGAATCTAGGAAATTCGACAATAACTGTCGAATCTGTGGTAAACCAGAGCACTTTGCGAAGAATTGCTGAGCAAATCAAAAGAAGGAAGTTCTAATTGCCATGTGGAGTGATGAAGACGAGGACGAAGATTTCATCAATCAAAATAACCTCGCACTTATGGCAGGAAGTTCATTCGACGAAAGCGACGTCAAAAGCTAGGTTAGTACGTCATCCCATGCCGAATTATTTGAAGCATTCGAGTTATTACATACCGATTTTCAAAATACTTTATCCGAAATAAAATCCCTCCAATCTAAAAATAAATTATTGGAAATTGAAATTTCCAAAATTCTTCAAAAGGGAAAATTAATTATCGAGACCTATCATTCTCAATGTCTTGAAAATAAAAATATTTTAAAGAATGATCTTTCAAATGTAACACCCCCAATCCGCTCAGGGATATTACACGCCGTAGAACCTTTCCTCGAGGATCTACCAGGCTGGTAACGACATATAACAACTCAACCATGCCTTTAAGGCTAAAACGACTCAGTAGACCGATTTGGTCTTTCAATAAGTACATACAACTCATGCCCACGCAGGGGTCAAAATACAATCACACCCGTACAACGGGAAAATATAGCAGCGGGAAAAATAGAGTACAACTGAACCAATAAACAAGGTACGGTTCCTCATGTGATTAGTATCGATCATCTTTCATCATCCTTCGTGCCGACCCTGTGTTATGCTCCAAAACCTGAATGCAAAAACAGACATCCACCCCCCGAATACTCGGGGGTTAGCAAAACTCCACTGTTTTGCTAGTGCAAGAACAAACTGCAACTACGAGCCATACCATTCACATTCCAAGAATAACAATAACCAAGGATCCTCAAAGATCCCAACGAAACGAAAAGTACTTCCCGAGGCAAGAGTTTGAGAAAATATTTCAAAATCGAAATATCATAAATCAATGGAAGTAATTTATAAAACGGTTTGGAATGCCATCGAGAGTTTTAATAGAAAACAATTTAGGATTATCAAATCCTACTTTTCAAAATCCAAAGACAAAAGGGGTCACCGTCCCAAAGGTTTACTTTCCGAAAAATGACACTTACCAATCCGTTGGGATTTTAGCCCCAAATCCGTCAAATGACCTTTATAAAAATCATTGGGATTTTAGCCCCAAATCTCATCAACTCACAGTACACAAGGACGACCACAAGGTTCGTCTCCCAACATCAAAATCCACAAATAAAGGATTTAAAACAAACAACGAAATACTCTAGTGCCATCCTAGCCAAGTAGGCCAAACGAACAACTTACCTCTTACACACTTAGTCAATGCATGCAATCATGAAAACCGTTCGAAAGCACTCATTTCCGGAAATGCCAATAATCCAAATCACATTGTAAAATGCACCACAATTAACCGCGGACCCACTGTTGTGCGGCATTTAAACACGCCTCGAAGGCGATCGTCATAGCAGTCGGGAAGTCTACCATGAGGGATATGCTCGGGGCAAACACCCTGAACTCGGCACCCACGGCGATCGCCTTTTGTTGATTGGCGATCGTCTTTTGTTGATTAGGCGATCGTCCTTTGTCGATTGGCGATCGTCTCGTGCCACGTATTAATCTGAGATCCGTCAGAAGTCACCAAAGCCCAAATCTCGGGCTGGGACCCGCGTGCAGATCTCAAAAGGTGCTGACAGACAAGATCGGTGCCCACTGCCTGTCACCTACTTCACCTACCAACAGGGCCGCAGACCTGCGAAAATCTTGTGAGACAAGACACTGTGCTCACGATGCATCACCTACTTCACCTACCAACAAGTACCGCGAAAAGGTGGGTGATGGCTCGGGCGCATGCGAGTTCCCGTCGCACCGTACAACCAATCACATCGGTAACTACCGCGGACTTTAAGGGAAAAGCCCCGCGACGAGGCGATCGGCCGTCTTATTATAATATAAATAACTACGATCATTGCGATCGCGAGAGGGCCCAGGAGCTTGGTGCTATAAATAGAAGGTCCATAACACGAGAATAAGGACCGCGAAATACCACAACAAACAAGAGAGAGAAAAAGAAAGACATTCTCACGGTTAGAACATCCATAGCAAGAATTCACGAACTCCATGCTCGATTCTTCCGGCATTCTATACGCTCCACAGCTTAGAAAACTAGAATCCTTTACACTCTTTGTGATAGATTCTAACATTAATATTTGTACTCAACCGTATACTTATTAATAAAATCTTGCGAGAGCATTCAAGCCCGGGATTAACAACCCCGGCAAATCTTGTGTCATTTAATTTCTCACGGACGTGCTCCCGCACTTGTTGGTTACTCGATCATTCCAGCAACATTATCTTCGGATAATATTTTGGGTAACAACACCCACAACTTCGTGGATCCCTGCCGAGACCCCGTCGGATCTAACCCACAGTGGTTAAAAGCAAGCTCGCGGTTCCACAGCTTCGTGGAGCCCTACCGAGACCCCGTCGGATCTAACCCGTAGTGAGCATACACACACACGTTACTCATGCAATACTAATATGCTAAGAATGTAAGTTCATTAAGAATACTCACTAGAGATGGCCTCTAACTCGACACCATTATCAACTCTTCAAAAATGCAATAACAATATTAAATACGGAATACACGATCCCATAACTTTAAACACAGGAGTATCATCATCAAAGACCTCAACGTTCAAAATAATCAAATCATAATCAATTCCCAAAACACACCGTTCACAAAACACACGCGTTTTGAAAGAAAGCCTTTAACGAGGCCAAACCGAAATCTTTTGAAACTTCATTTCAAATAACCAAACAAACACACCAAGACGATCACCGATCATCATATCCATAAAATAAGAAAAGTATGGGCAAGGTACTTGCCTCAAATAACCACAACGCGGAGAATCGGCCGAAGTAGGTTGGCACGAACCGACTACGAACTCGCCGACTCCACCGAACGATAATCCACAACAATGAACTACGAACGAAAACAATAACAACGAAAATGAATTTCAAAGTACGACCCAAATCCGCTGAATTCAAAGAACAAATGACGAAAGTTCAAGGATTTTCCCCAAAACGGCCAAGAACACAATTCGTCCCGTCAAAATCCGAAAACGGAATTTCAAGTTGAAGTATGGATATACAATCCATAGAATATGTTTAACAACATCATTTAACCATAATCGATCCATCGAAAATGGATGAAAAACGAGATCGGGGACAATTCACCCAAAAAGTCAATTTGAAGGAAATCAAGAATTATACTTCGATTCGACGAAGAACAATGGATAAATGATGTTAAACACAAGAATACTATCGAGATTAATCATACCCATCATGAATTAATCAACAACACGGAACGAATCGGACAAAATGCAAAAATCCCCAAATTCACGAAATTAGGGTTCTAAGGAAGATTACCTTGATTCGCTGGATCAAAGGATGATAACGGACGATTGATTGATGTTATGAACTCAAGGACTTCATGGATTTGTTGTTAAACAACATGGCTTCGTCACCCATGAATCTCCAGCCGAGGACGGAGAAGGAAGGAAGTGAAAAACGAAATGAAATGTGGCTGCTCAGCCACATTTATCTTAGGCGGACTAAGCGCGCGCTAAGTGCCGAGCTAGCGTCTTCTCGGCCCGAGCCGCGATCCGATGTATACGGACTAGGCCGCCGGCCAGTAGCGTCGCGCGCCTTCCGGCCGTAGCGTCGCTACACCGGCCGTGGCGTCTGCGTCCGGCGATAGCGTGCGCTACTGCCGAGCATGACCGATTCGAACCCCGTGACACCATGTCCGGACACTTCTAGCAGCGTTAGGCCATCCATTAGCGTCGCTACACTGCCGGTTAGCGCGCGACCTTCCGGCCGTGGCGTGCGCTCGCCGGTTCTGCCGCACCGTCGGCCGGTGCGCAATCATCGGCCGATCCATGGCCGTCGGCGATCCATAGCCGCCGGGCTCGGCGACCCGATTTCCAAAACGCACGCAGGCGAACACGGCGAAAAGTTCGCGGGCGACATCAACGACCGAAATGAAAACATAATACCATAATTAATCATACGCGACCAAGAAAGCGGTCGAGACAACAATTACAGATACGGATACGTAACTTTCAAGAAATTACAAAATGGCCCAAAACGCGGAAATCACGATACGTGATCGAATAACCAAACCGAAGTTCACAACACGTCTAACAAAGTTAAATGGACTTACGAAACTCAAAGCGGATTTGAGCGAGATTCGCAAGAATCGAACTCCAGCGCGGAAAAGTCGCTAAAAAGCACGGAACTCAACAAAACGACACCGAAACGAACTCGGATGTCAAAAAGTGTAGAATTAATCATTCTCGGAATGACGAAACGGACATGAGCGAGTCGTCAAAACGGATTTCGGCCGAAAAAAGAAATTTACCGAAAGTCGAAAATTACGGATATTACATCAAAAGTCCAAGACGAACTTAAAATTTTGATAAAGAAATTTTCATGCGGTAATGATAAATCTGAACAAATGTTATCGGTTCAAAAATGTACTTTGAATAAACATGGGTTAGGATTCAAACCACATATTAAAACCGAATCCTTAAATTTCAAAATACCTCGTTATGACAAATGTTTAAAAATTGGGCACCATATTTCAAATTGTAAAAGCCCACAACAGACGATTAAAATTCAAAAGACTTGGATTCCTAAAGGAACCACTATTCCGAACATCATCTATGTTAATGAAAAACGACCGACTTTCAGTTGGATCCTCAAAAATTAATTTTTATCAATTAGTATTTTACTCAGGGGGAGTATTATATTTTTTCAAAACGGGTGAGATTTTTGTCAGGGGGAAACTACCCATTTTTGCATATATTTTATAATCGATCGTTATTTGCATTTTATTTACACTTTTTGCTGATAACAAAGGGGGAGAGAATAGTTGAATGGGATAAAAAGCGTCATGGAAGAATGACGAGAAAAAATAAAAGTAAAAAGGGGGAGAGAAAAATAAAAAAAATAAAAAATTTCATACGAATCCGAAAGGAGGAGAACAGTCGAAGAAAGTCGAAAAAGAAAACGAAGAAGTTGAAAAATGAAAAGAAAAAGTCGAAAAGGAGAAAAAGAAAAGATAGGAGAAACTAACGAAACAATCAAAGCCGAAAACTTTGATTCGTACACATATATATATATATATATATATATATATATATATATATATATATATATATATATATACTTTATTTTGCAGGTTTTATCCAATTCAAGTTGTTGTTTTGTAATCATAAAAAAGGGGGAGATTGTTGGAATATTTTATTCCAAATATTCATTATCGAGTTTTGATGATTATTTGTTAAACAAAGAAAAACAACAAGAAAGCAAAACAAAACAACGAAGAAGTCGAAGACACAAAAAACTGGAAATTACATGGATAATGTACGCAATGCATGAAGCATAACGTACGTAATGTAGCAAGCTTAACGTACGTAACAGATGGTGCTTAACGTACGTAATGGAGTGTTTCTGAATTCAAACAAGGAGTCGTTGAAGATGACGTCATGGCATAGGTCAGCATGCAATGGATATGAAGACTTATGATAACGTACGTAATGAGATATTATAACGTACGTAATGGAATAAACGAAGCTACTGGACTGATCTGCATTGAGCTTAACATACGTAACATGTCGACGATAACGTACGTAATGCATATAACGTACGTAAGGAATGGATAATAACGTACGTAAAGAAGGCAGCACGATCTAACGGATAATTGAGGCTTTGGAGCCTATAAATACCAGTTCCTATGGTATTGAAGCAACAACAACTCCAAGCAATCGATACATTGATCAGATATTGATATACATTCTATTGTTGTTGTAATTGTGCTTATATTGATAAGAGGTTGAGTGTGATACACGAAAACTCATACACGAGAGGTAAAAGAAAGGATAAGATTCAATTCAGTGTTATTAGGATCAAGGATCCGGCATCATTAGAATCGCAATCTATATCCACGTGAGATTTATCTAGTACCTATAGAAAGCTAGATTGGTTGATTCCTTGTCCAATAGAAAAGGAAAACGGTTTAACTTGGACCGACAAAAACACAAGTGATTGAACGGTTTACTCGGACCGATAGAAGACGAGTTTGTAATGGTGATCCCTCGACCAATAGAAGAGAGGTGAAGAGGTTGATCTTTAGCCTATAGAAAAAGATACGAAGAGAGGACGTAGGCACGTTTGGCCGAACCTCTATAAATCTTGTGTCGTTTAATTTCCGCACCTTTATTTAAATCGCTTCCGCAACGCGAAAGAGTTTTATAACTCTATCTCCAAATGGCGATACCGACCAATCTTGGATAGAAAAAGATACGGACGTAGGCATGTTTGGCCGAACCTCTATAAATCTTGTGTCTTTAATTTCCGCACCTTTATTTAAATCGCTTCCGCAACGCGAAAGAGTCTTATAACTCTATATCCAAACGGCGATACCGACCAATCTTGCTCCAACATGAAAATGCCCTATATTCTAGTAAGTCTAAAAGGAACTTACCAAGTTTCAAGGATATCCGCAATAATGGCTACCACATCAAGACAATTGTGGAGGGTAGCAATGAATTTCTTACATAAACTCTTTTGTTTTCGGCTATAAGCTGACAATAGAAAAAATTAGCAACGCTGCCTTCTGGAATGTATTATACATTCATAAAAGCAATTGATACAAACCATGTCGTGAACATAAAGTTCAATGACACAAAAAGCTTTATGCTTTGGCATGATAGATTTGGACATCCTCGAGCAACTATGATGCGCTGAATAATAAACAATTCATATGGGCACAACATAAAGAATCAAATGATTCTTTCTGCAAATGAATTCTCATGTGATGCTTGTGCGCAAGGCAAGTTAGTCATTAGACCTTCATATACGAAGGTGAAAACTGAAACTCCATCTTTCTTAGAAAGAATTCAAGGAGATATTTGTGGACCTATACATCCACCTTCTGGACCTTTTCGATACTTTATGGTATTGATCGATGTTTCTTCTAGATGGTCACACATATGCTTGCTTTCTACTAGAAATGCAGCATTTGCTAGACTACTTGCTCAAATCATCAAGTTAAGAGCTCAATTTCCAGACAATTCAATTAAAAGAATTCGTCTTGATAATACTAGTGAATTTACTTCTCAAGCATTTCAAAACTATTGTATGGATATTTTAATTGAGATTGAACATTCTGTAGCTCATGTCCGTACTCAAAATGGTTTAGCTGAATCGTTTATTAAACGTCTTCAAATCATTGCTAGACCATTACTAATGAAGTCAAAACTCCCAACTACTCCTCAGAGTCATGCCATATTACATGCTGCAATATTAGTTCGCATAAGGCCATCTGCCAATCATGAATTTTCCCCAATGCAGATTATCTTTGGCCAACAACCTGATGTTTCTCACTTACGAACTTTTGGTTGCGCGGTTCAAGTCCCAATTTCTCCCCCACAACGAACAAAAATGGGTCCCCGACGACGTCTTGGGATATATGTTGGATTTGATTCACCCTCGATCATATGGTATATTGAACCTTTTGTAGGTCAAAAGTCATCAGGAATAAGTTTAGAGGGGGGTATGTAATGCCCGGTTGTGAGTTCATTTATTATCACACAGTAATCATCACTTATTAGTTTTCACTCTTTAATAATCATTCATTATTCATATTCATTCATTGTGTTCACCGTTCGGTGTATTCTGAATCGTGTATCAGTTATCATTCGTCTTTCAACCCTGTTTGAGAATCGAGATGAGAATATTATCATTATTATCGTAATTGGTAGCCTGTGTGTGAGGATTAGCGCACGCTACATACTCTTTGTAGTGCACGCTAATTGAGTACTAGTAGCGCACGCTAACTATCAACATTAACACATGCTACTAGTGTAATTGAGGCAGACATTCCAGTAGGTACTGGACTGAAATGGAGTATTCGTAGAGCACGCTATGAGTAGGAGATAGCGCACGCTATGCGACCATGGCAGCGCGCGCTAAGGCTCGAGCAGGCGGTGGACAGTAGGTTCTGGACTCCTTTTTCTGGACACCAACTATCAGGTAGCGCGCGTTAAACTCGGTTAACGTATGCTAAGAGTAAGGCGTTAGAGCACTATTGGGCTTCGGTCCAGCATCCTGCCTGCATGAGATTAAAAATGCGCGAGGCGCGGCTTGCGATTCGACCTGTGAGATCTACACTAGAAAGTGGTTAAATGAATTGATTTGGACTACTCATACCAACAAGATGCATCTTCTTTTCTGGTAGCCATCTCATAGAAACTCCAAAGTTAAGCGTGCTTGGCCTGGAGTAGTTATGAGATGGGTGACCCCCTGGGAAGTTTTCCAGGTGTGCGTGAGTGAGGACAAAGCGTGCTAGAAAAGACTCGTGTAGGAAAATAAGTTGGATTATCTATATTGGATACATGTGTTCCTACGAATTTATTGGTGTATTTTTTGGAATTGTTGAGTATTTGGGATGGTTGAGTGTGATTCACCATCTAGAGGCTTTCTTACCGGAATACATGTATCGTGGGTAGTGTTTTCGGGTGGATTCCAACTTATTTTCCTACCGATGGGTTATTGATAGTTGATTACAAACTTGTCTATGTTCGGAGTTGTCGTTTCCCTTCAACCTTGGTACCTCGGCGTTCGTACCCTTTCCTCTCATTCCAGGTAAGTTAATTCTTACTCAGTTATAAGGATAATCATCCCTTTCGTTGTCGTCCATTCATACATATAGTTCATTCATAGTATATCAATCATGTTGAGACTTGTAATTATCAAACTAATCATTCAATTCACGAGGAACGATGGTTCCAATCATTTCATTTGAGCTATCACTCATTGCGTTATTATTTCACCTCGGTGCGTCATTCTTGACCCTTGTCGGATTTCTATTTATTATTGTTCATCATGGTCACTCTTGTTCTTGTGATCTTCCGGTATCGTATTGCGTTGCTGGGTGGTATATGTGTGGAATTTTTAGTCAGGCACACAATGGTCATGTGTTATGCGGGTAATCGGCCACATTGGACTGTGCACACGGTAACATGCCTCCGTGAGACTAATTAGGCCCAAGTGTGTGTGTTTATGCGGGTTTTCCGAATACTCGGCGACTTTTGTACTTGCACATCCCATTCGGGCGTACTATGATGCCCCTCTTTCAAACTTGATTTCATAACTAAGACATGTGATTATTGTACTTGTTCAAATCTTGAGGATTGTTGTTTTGTGTAACTGACCCCGTTGGGGATGTGGTTTTTAGGTCATGGCAAGGCAAAGGCACAGGAAGATCACGGTGATGGCGAGGAGTCCTAGTGATACTAGTAGGGGACCCCAGTCTTCCCAGCTATTCATGTTTCATTCATTGTTTTCCGCTGTAGTTTCCGTTTGGACATTCATTTTTATTTGGTGTTGTATATTTCATCTTCATATGAAATATATATGTATTCTGTATTCCTGTGTGTATTGTACTTGAGACTCCTCACCGGAGTAATTGGTAATATAATGTGGTTCGGTACTACAGTTATATTATTTAAATCATTGTATTTCATTCGCCTGGTGGGTCCCAGTTGGGGGTCCACGGCACTGTGATAGCCGCCTAGTTTGGGGTGTTACAGGTGAATAAACTTATTGAAACTCTTTTTCCATGAATGGTCAGCAGTTTCTCAGTTGTGATAATTACATATGACTTGGAGTCGTCTGTAGACAGGATATGCGGAAGACACAGCTGATGACTAAAGCAGATAACTAAGCAATGGAACAGTAAATATGTATGCAGCATGTAAGTATGATGATTAAGGCAGTAAAATACGTAGACAATTATAGTGGTCTCAGAGGTGGAGTAATCCTCTACTAATCCATTTTTCTCCAAACTAGTTGGAGATGAATTCGCTGTAACTCTCAATCAGTGATAAATGTTACAGTGATTTTACCAATTACAACAGCTTCCAACCAATGGAATTCCTTGTCGTTGCAACTCCCTTTGGCTGCCTTGCACCTCTTGATCTATGATCCTTGGATGCCTTTACAACCTCTCTACTTTCAAGAACCTTGTCCAAGAAAGTAACCCCGGTACTCAAATTTTAGACACGAGTGTTGTCTTCTCCAACAAAGAGCTTCTTCGAATAAGATCTGTTAAGCTGCTCTTTTCACGAAACTATAGAATGCTTTTGATAGTTTGAATGCTTTGATTGCTTTGTTCGCTTGAGAATATTGTTCGCTTCGTTATGTGTTTTGCTCAATTAAAATCTTCAGATATTTATAGAGTTCGATCCTTGAGCTTCCTTCATAGCCATTGTACTTACTGTAACAAATCCGCCCGTTGGAGAAATGGACTTCTTTGTTTTTCTTTCCGAACGTTGCAAGGCTGGATTCCCTTAATTTAATTCAATTCCGACCGTTGTGAAGACTTTCACGTTGTAGCACCGAATCTTTAGATTATAATATGCATAAAGTCTTCAGAGTGTGGATCTTGATGAATATTTAATTCATTGCTTTCCGGGAATCTGTCCAGTTTGTCTCTCTACGCCCGCATGTGAATTTCCGTGATTATTGACTTTTTAACGCATGCTGACATGGACTGAGTTACTTGGCTGATCACTTATCTGATCTCTCTTGGTCAAACTGTTTGACGTATAGTCAACCTTATCTGATGTCGGACTCTCTATTGTAACTTCTCTGAGATGAAGTTCTATGTCCGACGAGTCTTCTCTGATCTGACGATCTCTCTGAAGTCTTCTGACCTGATGAACTTATCTGATCTGATGCTCAAACTTCAGTTGACTAGACTCCGTCTGATTACTTGACTGCAGATTGGTCAAACTTATGTGATAATTATTTTGACCAGTACTTCTCTGATAAATCACTCTCTGTAGAAGGTTGCCTCATGATAAGTCGTCTGTGGTCAATCTTCTATGAACAGTTGAGTTGATCAAGACTTCTCTGATTTACACTTGTCTGCAACTTGGCTTCTACAATGTGTTGGTCAACCTCTCTGATGTGTCCGTTGACCAAAGCTTGTCTGATATTGAACTTGCCTGAGGTTTATACTTGTAACACCCCGAGATATTCGGAATAATTACAGCGCCGTAAACCCTTTAAGTAAGGATTTACAAGGCTAATTAAAAGAAGTGTGAAAATAATCCAACAATATCACAGAAATTCAAGTTACAAAACTGGTTCCAACAGACCCATTTGAGTTAATTAATACAACCATATAATGATATTAATAAGACACGCGTACTCGAGTACTGAAAATGAACCAAGAAGACAAATCACAAAAACAACAAACATCAACCACATCACTGAGCCATTTCATCGTCATGCTTTGATCATGTCGCCTCCCGCTCCTCGGCTACCTGAACATCAAAACAGATGTCCACCCCCGAAGGGGTTAGCAAAACGATGCTAGTACAAGTATCACAATACAAATTTCATCAATGCATAATAAAACATACAAAACGGACTTCCGTCATCGGAATCCAACGATGCGAATCCTCACGATTCCATCAACACAATACAGGGTAATCCAACGATCCAGCGCCCTCAGTATAGATCCCCATGATGATCCCGTCGGACCAACGCATGGTGGAAAACCCGTCCAACGATCCAGCGCCCTCAGCATAGATCCCCATGATGATCCCGTTGGACCAACGCATGGTGGACATTCGATCCAGCGCCCTCAGCATAGATCCTCATGACCCCCTCGGATCATTTACAATATAAACCATGTAATCATGTATACAAATATGCATTTCAATATGTCTATTAATACGAACCATTAACCACGAATACCACAAGAATTCAAAGAAATTAATCTCATACTCGACAACATGAACAAAACCATATGCATGATCAAAGTTCAGTATAAACCAAACTCAACATATGATACTTGCCTCGAAAATGGCAAGAATGAAATACTTCAACAAATGTCACGCGTCCGTATGTCACCGCCCCTCGATCGTCCCATATGCAAGGCTCAGACCTTGTTCAAAATAAATAATAAAGAATTCATCTCATGTCGAACGAATGTCTAACAATCCGGTTTTACGTCCGAAAGCTCTAAAAATGAATTCTGCCTGAACTACTTAGCGTACGCTACGTACTCTACTTAACGTGCGCTAAGACTGCCCGTTAGCGTACGTAAACGGCGACGTCTAGCGTATGCTAACTATGTACCGACAGTCCTCTCTGATCAGCCGGCTGACTCGACTGATGTCATAACGTACGTTACGTACCAAACGTAGCGTACGTTAACTCATTCTCGATAGCGCACGTTAATATGCCTATCTTAGCGTGCGCTAACCGTGCATGGCAGTTTACTACTGGGCAGAAAACTTGATCTGATGGTGATAAAACCCATGAAATCTTTAGTGTTAATACATGTCATCTCCATGCATATCATGCTCATAAGGTTTGTGAAAGATCTTTACGGATTAAATGACTTTGAGATACAAGGTTACATATAATCATCACAACACCATAATTCATCTTGATCTTCAAGAAGATATCCTAAGTTCAATCCATTTTATGTCTCAAAACGTATAATTCCATGATGTAAAGACATAAGAACTTGGAAATCTCCATATACTGGTCATAATCGGTTTTGAAGCTTTATGAATATGCTAGGAGTTCAAACACTAATAGGTTCAATGGATTATACGATGAATAAGTACTGAAACATCGAAAATATCCTTCTAACACATGATGTTCGACTATTTATGAATTTAACTGACTAGATAATCCCAAATCATGATCAAAACGTCCTTCAAAACATTACTTAATATTGGTGAAGAATCACCTACCTCAAAGTAGTGAAGAACACGAAGGAACTTGAAGAAATCCAACACCGAGGGCTTGAACACCAATCTCCAATGATCTATCTTCAAACTCGTGCTAGTAGGATGATATGAGGGGTTTAGGATGCAGAGAGTGACTCTCTCTATGTCTCAGAATTCGGGTTTGGGAAGTGATGAAAGCTGAAAAAATGAAAAAGTGTGCTGTCCTATATATAAAAAAGGGTTATTAGCGCGCGCTAGCCCATATCCATATCGTGCGCTAACGTCCATACGAAGCTTACTGACTTCTCTGTACTCAGCATTTAGCGTGCGTTATCCTCATATCAGTAGCGTGCGCTACCGCGTTGACTTGGCTTTTCCCGAAAGCCGTCCAGGTTCATCCCTACATAATCCCAACAAAATCCGCAGCCTGATCTCACCTACCAACATGTCTCAATCATGCTGACTACGTGTAGCGCGCGCTACAACTCATACGTAACGTGCGCTAGCTAACTCAATTAGCGCGCGCTAACGCTAAGATGTTAGCGTGCGCTACAAGTGCACAAAAAACGCAAGTATGAACAACTTGCGTTAAATCATACGCTCAACAACACAGGATCATGAAATACGGAGAATAATATTCAGATCAAAATGAAATAAATACAATATCACAAGGTTCATATACACATCAGAAATCTCGGGTATTACATCCTCTCTCCCTAAAAAGAAGTTTCGTCCCGAAACTTAAGATGAAAACAACTCTGGATATCTAGCCTTCATACTGTCCTCCATTTCCCAAGTGGCCTCTTCAGCTCCGTGTCGTGACCATTGTACTTTAACCAAGTGTATTGGTTTATTCCTCAATTGTTTGATCCGACTCTCAAGTATCTTGATTGGTCTCTCTTCGAAAGTGCCGTCATTAGCTATCTCGATCTCGTCGAAATCAATAATATGACTGGGATCTGGTATATACTTCCGCAATTGGGATATGTGAAACACATTGTGAACGTGACTCAGCGATGGCAGTAAGGCCACCCTGTATGCTAAATCCCCAACTCTCTCGAGGATCTCAAATGGTACGATATATCTCGGACTTAGCTTGCCTTTCCTCCCAAAATGGAAAATTCCACGTGCAGGAGACACCTTTAATAGTACATGGTCCCCAATGTCGAACTCTAGTTGGCGACGACACACATCTGCATAAGACTTCTTTCGACTCTGGGCAGTCAACAGTCTTTTCCGAATCAGAGCTATCTTCTCCTGAGTCTGAACTATCGATTCCGGTTCCGTCCCGATCAAGTCCGAAGAATCATCCCAGCACAGGGGTGATCGGCATCTTCTCACGTACAAAGCTTCAAATGATGCCATCTTAATAGAAGCATGCCAACTATTGTTGTATGTGAATTCAATCAACGACAAGTGCACTTCCCAATCAGTTGACCAATCCAAAGCACAAGCTCTAAGCATGTCTTCTACTATTTGTATAGTCCTTTCGGACTCACCGTCCGTCTGAGGATGATAAGACGTGCTAAAGTTTAGCTCGGTCCCCAAAGCCCTGTGAACTGCCTTCCAGAAGTGCGACACGAAACGACCATCTCGATATGAAATAATGGTCTTCGGCGTCCCATGCAATCCGACTATCTCTGCAATAAATACTCGCGCCAATCTCTCGGGTCCCCAAGTGTCTTTAATTCCTAGGAAATGAGCCGACTTGGTTAATCGATCGACTATAACCCAAATCATGTTTATTCCCGTCTTGGTTCTTGGCATATTGGTGATGAAATCCATCGAGATATCCTCCCACTTCCACTCAGGAATCGGAAGCGGTTTTAACATTCCGGCAGGGCGCCGATGTTCAATCTTAACCTGCTGACAAGTCAAACACTTCGAAACGTACTCTGCTACGTCTTTCTTCATATTTCCCCACCAGAAGTTTTGTTTTAGATCCTTATACATCTTACTACTGCTCGGGTGAATAGAATAGGGCGCGCTGTGAGCTTCCTTCAGAATTGTCTGTCTCAAAACATCATCATTGGGAACGCAAAGTCGACTCTGAAATCTCAGAACTCTATCATATTGTATCACGAATCCTGGGGCCTTTCCTTTCTTTACTTCGTCACATAACAGAAGGATCAGAGAATCGTTCAACTGCTTAGATTTGATTCCCTCGACTAGTGACGAAGTCAGTTCCATCACATATAGTTGCCCTTGGATTCCTGGTGCCCATACTTCAATCCCTTCGCGGATTAGTTCTCGTTGAATGCTGGTTTGGGACGTAAGTGCTTCCAACACTCGAAGAGAAACAGGTTTACGGCTCAATGCATCGGCTACTACGTTTGCTTTACCCGGATGATAGAGAATCTCCAAATCGTAATCCTTGATCAATTCTAGCCACCTTCTCTGCCTCATGTTTAATTCTTTCTGACTGAAAATGTACTTGAGGCTTTTATGATCTGTAAAGATCTGACAGTAAGTGCCGTATAAATAATGTCTCCAAATTTTCAAGGCAAAGACCACAGCTGCTAACTCCAGATCATGAGTCGGGTAATTAACTTCGTACGGTTTCAACTGCTGAGAAGCATAGGCAATCACCTTATCCTTTTGCATCAACACACATCCCAGACCCTGATTTGAAGCATCGCTGTACACCATGAATCCATCAGTTCCATCTGGCAACGCTAATATAGGTGCTGTAGTCAGTCTCCTCTTAAGTACATCAAAACCAGCCTGGCATTTCTCATCCCATGTGAACTTTTGAGTTTTCTGTAACAGCTGAGTGAGCGGATGAGCAATTTTGGAGAATCCCTCTACAAAACGGCGATAATATCCAGCAAGTCCTAAGAAGCTTCGGACTTCTTTCACGTTATTAGGAGCTTCCCATTCCAAGATTGCTTCGACTTTCTTCGGGTCCACCTGAACTCCGTCCGCTGATATCACATGCCCAAGGAAAGTTACTTCCCTAAGACAGAACTCGCATTTGGAAAGCTTCGCATAAAACTGTTCATTCCTCAAGGTGCTCAAAACCACACGCAAATGCTCGACATTCTCTTCTGTGTCTTTCGAATAGATCAAGATGTCATCAATGAAAACGACCACAAACTTATATAGATATTCTAAAATACCCGATTAATCAATTGCATAAATACCGCAGGAGCATTGGTAAGTCCGAATGGCATTACCACGAATTCATAGTGCCCGTACCGGGATCTGAAAGCAGATTTCGGTATATCCAGTTCTTTAATTCTCAACTGATGATATCCTGATCGCAAGTCAATCTTCGAGAATACCCTTGCCCCTTGCAGTTGATCAAACAAGTCGTCGATCCGAGGTATAGGATACTTGTTCTTGATCGTCACCTTTTTTAGTTCCCTGTAATTGATACATAATCGGAGGGATCCATCTTTCTTCCGGACAAAGAGAACAGGTGCTCCCCAAGGAGAAACGCTAGGTTGAATGTAACCATTTTGCAATAATTCCTCTAGTTATTTCTTTAGTTCATACATCTCGGTTGGCGCCATACGGTATGGTGCTCTGGAAATAGGAGCGGCTCAAGGTTCTAATTCGATATTGAACTCCACTTCTCTCTGCGGAGGTAACCCAGGTAGTTCGTCAGGGAATACATCTGAGAATTCATTCACAACTGGAATAGACGAGAGCTCTACTCCTCCTTCTTTCTTCATGGCGTAGCACCAAAATCCGTGACAACCCTGCTTCAGAAATTTCACAGCTTTCATCGCTTTGATCAATTTTCCCGAGCTTCCTGGTCTCCATCCTCTGAATAAGTGTTCAGACCCGTCATCAGCAATGATAGAAATGACTCTCTTTCGGTAATTCAGAATAGCTCCATAACGGTTGAGCCAATCGTCTCCGAGAATTAAATCATCACCATGGATGTCAACTACAATAAGATTCGATGGCCAATCTCTCCCTCCTATAGACACTAGAAAATCTCTAGTTTCTAGGGTTCCCACAATTCTTTCTCCACTCGGCAAACCCACAACATATGGTTCACAATCAAATAAACACGAGATTTTCAAACGATTAACACAGTTCAATGATATGAAAGAATGTGTAGCTCCTGAATCGAATAAGACACTAACTGGTTGCAAAAGGATCTGAATCGTACCTGATGCAACAGCCGTGTTCTGATCGTCTGACTTCTTCATCTCGTAAATACGCGGAGGAATGGACCCAGCGCTGGATGCCTCTCTTTTCCCAACATTCGGTTGCTGGAATCCACTCTGCTGCATCTGGTTCACACTTATCTCCTTCGGAATTGGCACTGGAGTGTGAGTACCAAAAGATCGAGTCGTATTTGCACAAAACGTTGCGCGATGTCCTTCCTGTCCACGCTCGAAACAGGTCACAGCAGGTGCGAAACAATCACGTCGAACATGCCCTGTTTTGCCACAGTTATAACATTTCTTCCCTGCGTCTGAAACGGTTGGTGCTGCCCGGAACTTCTTTCCACCTCAAGAAGGATGCGGAGGCCTCCTGGACGAATGAAATGAGGACTGGCCCTTGCGGGGCCCACTACTCTTATTCTCCGTGAAGTTGCCAGACACTTTCTGCTTCTTTGCTTCCGTTGACTTCTCTACTGCCGCCTCTTTCATATCATAGGCCAATGCTTTGTCCTGATACTGCCGCAAGGTGGTACATTCAAATCCGGACATATAGTGCTGAATTTTCGGCTTCATCCGCATGTCAAAATGAAAAATCCTCTCTGCCTCGGTGTAATACCCGTAATTTTGATCCCCGGAAATTTTCTATTTTTGGCGGAAGTATATTTTGACGACTTGCTTGGGACCTTTTCGTCATCCTGAGAATGATTAATTCTACACTTTTTGTCATCCGAGTTCGTTTCGGTATCGTTCTGTTGAATTCCGTGTTCTTTAGCGACTTTTCCACGTATGAGTTCGACTTTGTTAAATCACCATAAATTCTTGGAAACTCCAAAAATTCTGAATCTTTGCAATATTATAGATCATCGAGTTAGCTTTCCAATGGTTCAAACGGTGAGTCAATCGGAGTCCGGACGAGAGAGTTATGGTCGTTTTAGCTCACCCGCTCATTTTGGCCGATCACCGCCGACCGGACTCGGTCGTGTCGTCCGACACGGCCCGTGCCGTACTCGTCCGGAATTGCCGAAGTTTATGCCGATCGAACTCGGCCGTGTCGTCCGACACGGCCCGTGCCGTACTCTTCCGGATAAGCCAGAACCAACTGCCGACACGCCCGACCGTGTTCCAGGACACGGTAGAGTCATGACGAAGTCATTGTCGGACGGTCATGTCGGAAGGCCCTCCGCGCCGCGACCGTGTCAAGCAGGACACGGTCGAGTCCCTGTCGGCCAGCTGTGCGACACGACCGTGCCGATCGGCACGGGCCGTGTCCGGCAGGGCAGTCAACCCCTATATAAGGCCCTGCAGACGTTTTTATCGCCATTTTTCACCTTCTTCTTCTCCTCTTCCGCAGCTGGGCGTGTTCTAAGCTTGAAGCCATGTTGTTTAACAACATATCCATGGAGTTCTTTGGGTTATATCATCAATCGTTCGTCCGATATCATCCCTTGATCCAACGAATCAAGGTTAGATCTTTAGAACCCTACTTTTGGTAAAATTGGGGGTTTTCACGTTTTTGTCCGATTCGTTCTGTTTTGTCGATTAATTCATGATGAATATGATTAATCTTGTTGGTATTCTTAGTTTCCCTACGGACTCATGGTATATTTCATGATTTTTATGGAATCGAGAGGGTTTGGTTGTGGTCCGCCCTCGTTGTGGTTTATATACGAATATACATGAATCGTAGGCGAGTTTCGGGAGTCTCTTCGTGTAATTTGAGTATGGATAATTAATTTTCATATTCCTTGCGAATCGTTTAGGTGCCGTAAGCGCGTTCTCGGACCTACCGAACTCATACCTTTCCTCCGTTCGATTTCTCGATGTCTCAAAGGCAAGTATACATTTATGATTGTACGTTCTCGACTTTGAAAGTAAGAGGAATTGATGGTATGATATGAACGAACCGTTTTTACGGCATTCATAGAAATATTGATGGCATATCATGAACGAACCGTTTTTACGGCATTCATAGATATATTGTTGGCATGTAATGAACGAACCGTTTGTGGCATTCTACATGTATCGGCGTATGAGGTGAACGACGTTTTACGGCATTCACATACGTAACGGCGTATGAGGTGAACGAACCATTTCTACGGCATTCACATACGCCTTATGAGATTTTAGTTATTCCTAATACTAGTCTTAAATTGATGAATTGACGGATATTGATGAATTGACGGATTACATTTACTTTATTGTCGAGAAGTATTATGTTTCTTATTGTTATACTTGCACTAGCTATTCGACGGCTAACCCCTGTATGGGGGAAATACGTTTCAGGTATTTCTGGTACTAGGAGAGCGGACAAAGCGGTACCGGTCGGCATGAAGATGATGGGCAAGTGTGATACTGTATCTTGTCTCCGGTTATCTCTTTTGGTTTCCTCCATTCAGTGTTGTTGTACTGGAATGGATTTTTAAATACTCGAGTATTGTATTTCAGTTTCCTTGATGTTCCGGCCTTTGTTGCCGAGGTATTGATTTGTGCAGTGATGTATATGGTTTCATTGTTTATGGTTTTGAATACCATTTGTATCGTCTTTCTTTCTATTGTATGTAGACCTTATCGGTCAAGTTTATAGTTCCGCGTATGTTTAGCCTTGTGGGTCCCACGGCGGGGCTCACGGCGCTGTAATATACCCTGAATAACTTGGGGGTGTTACAGAAGCTTAGGTTTATGGATACCTAGGCTGTCGGTCTTTTGGGTCGATTGAGTCGGCATTTGCCCACAGTATCACTACTCTGCCATCATCACAGTGCGACCGGTACTTGTAAGTCCTCTCACTCTTCTCGTATTTTTCTTAATCGTTTTGTTTATAGCTTGGTATTCTTGGGAATTGGTCACTTCGAGAATGTGCGATTCGGATTATACTTACACACGTGTGTGCCTTTCAGAATGTTGGCTGAAAGTAGGAAGAATCGTGACCGTGGTCACGGACGTGAACTCTTCCTTGAGATTTTGTTAAATTGCTAATTGCGATATTGGTGTGTATCGGTATTATGTTGAGACTTTGTTTAGGAGTCGCATGCTAGTATCACGGGAGATTTTCGACTTCACGGACTTGTAAGTATGTTGTTCGGATTATTCGATAATTCTTGGTGAATTTGAATTCCCGTTGAAATGTTGTTTGTGCGAGTGATTGCGAGTTTCGAGGACGAAACTTGTTTTTAAGGGGGGTAGAGTGTAATACCCCGATTTTTCGGATATATTTTTTTTCGTTTATATGTTGGATGTCGTTGATGGATAATTGTTCTTGAGGATGATGTGAACGTATGACAATGTTATTGAATGTGTTTATGTATTCATTGTGCCGTATGATCGTTTGGTATGTCGAGATGTTGGTCGAGAATAGCGAAAAATGGCTAAGTACAGCTACGTTAGCGCACACTACAAGGTATGCCTGGCGCGCGCTAAGACATATACTTAACGTACGCTACGGTGCATACTTGGCGCACGCTAAGAGGTTCGGTTACGTACGCTAAGGAGGACCCCTAACGTACGTAACGACTGGCTGGGTTAGTTTCGGAAGGCGACCGATAGGTAGGCCCAGGTTGATTTTTATATTCAGTTAGCGCACGCTAACGCATGTTGGTTAGCGCACGCTAACACCAGATCGCTGATAATGGAACCTTAACTTTCGGCGGAGGATGTTGACAGGTGAGTCAACGTACGTGTTACGTACGTTATACAGGACGTGTTACGTACGTAACACAACCATTGTACTGTAGCAAGTTAACTGGTATATTACGTACGTTGTATGGTATGGGTTACGTACGTAATGGACTGCACGGAATGAGACAGTGAGTTGGTTACGTACGTTAAGAAAGGACACCTACGTACGTAATGAGAGTGCAATTTATATATTGAAGTGTTGCCTTTCATTTCTCTCACGATCCTTTGAGATATTTCTCTCCAAAACTCGTCCCTCTTCACTTTTAAGAGTGTTCTAAGCACTTTTAACATGATTGTGAGCTTGGAATCATGGAATTAGAGCTTAGTTATGGAACTATTGTTGATTCTTGAAGTGATTCCTTGTGTTATCCATATTCTATGAGGTTTATGTTGAAGGAAAATAATGATATGCTTTGAATATGTTGATTATGATTATGGAATCATAGAGATCTTGATGTTCTTGAGGCCATATGATGACTATGATGATTTAATGATTCTTGGAATGGAGTTCAATTATTCTTTCTTCGTGGTTCGTCCATACAAGGTAATCCTCATATCCCTTTGATAGTGGCTCATTTTTTTTCTTTTTGGATTACTACTTGGGAGGGAGTATGTTGGGAATCGTGTATTTTGATGTTCGTCTTATTTTAATGAAAATGCATAAATTGGACTGTACTTTTATCCGCTGCGTGAGTATTTTTGAAATGGATTTTGGTATTTTGCCAACTGAAATTTTATTTTGTAAAACCGATTTCCTAAATCGAAGTTTTTGGCATTTTAACCTTGATCGCTTTGACGGTATTTGGAAAATGATTTTTAGTATTTAAAAATATTACACGCTTTTTTTTTTGACATTTTTGAAATAACGTGGAAAATTGTGCTTAGCCTGGTAAATCCTTGTGAGAAGGGTTTACGGCGTGTAATATTCCCAGGAGGATCTGGGGTGTTACAATTATGGTATCATGTGATAATGTTATACGAGATTTATTGGAATTGTAATAAGAGATTTCGGATGTTGATATGATTATTGAGATCTTCTTCATATGATGATAAGGGTTTGTTACGATTCTTGAGGTTGTATGAATGACATGATGAAGGAAATGGTAACACGGAGATATATACCTCGGATATGTTATTCTGAACGTGATTTCGGATATTTCATGTTCTTGAAGAACTCTTGAATTATACGAGATGATGAAAATTTTTAAGAAGTGTTGATGTTTTGAAAATGAATATGGAATATTCATATCTAGAACTAAACTATGTGTTGGAAATAATATTCGTATAGGAATACGAATGTGATGATGAGCTTGATGAGACTATTATTCATCTCTGAATTTGGAAGCCCATACGTATGGAACAAATATTCTAATCGAATGATTGGATTGTTTGATAACCTTTTTAATATGATTATCTATTGTTTTGAACCAGTCGGATGATTCGAATTGATGAGGTCATAAGTAAATTTTAACGATGGATTTACGAGAAGGGAACCTCGTCAATTCGTATTTAAGAATTGAGTTTGGAACATTTAGACCCTTATTATTGGTCCGAATTGGTTGCTGATATGATCATCATATTTCGACTCGTATTGTGGACAGGATTTGTAAGTGTCTGAGTTGGATTGTTCAGACTGTGATTACTCGAGATATGGTGAAACGGTTGAGTTTGTGGTTTGGTGGTGTTGATATTGGTCGTCATCGAACCTGTTGATTATTAATCCTTCGTTTTACAATAAGATATGATGTTTGATCATAGATTATGACTGTTGTGTTACGGTTAAGGTTGAAGGGTTCGTAGATTAACTTGGTCGGGACTGAGGAACTCGTAAGACGAAATCAACCAATTGGTAACATTCGTTGTATTGATATCGAGGCAAGTTTTATACTGCATTTCAATCATGAGACTAATGTTATCGTGTAGGCGTACGATTGTGTGTATCATTTTGGGACTTGGCCTCTTTATGATTGTATTGATATCAAGGGATTGGTTGACACGACGCCGTCGGCAAATTATGCCAAATGTTACTGTTGTTTGTAAAAGGCCGGTTCGAGGTATTGCGATACTTGTTGGTTAAGTCGCTGTCGATTGCCGGTTCGCGGTATCGACGTATCGATTGTGATTGTGATGGATGCTCCATTGAGATATTGTGGTGATCGTCGTCATTGACATCGGTGTTTTTCTATTAAATATTATATTAACCGATTAGAGACGTTTGATATATCCTTTATCATCTCCGTTCGGTGGTCGGTTTAAGACACCGGGACATCTATTCTATCGTATCATTGATTATCGATTGACCGTTATAAGGCAATCGAGGTATTGAATTGGGATTATCGAAGATAATTCCCATCCGTTGTCGAAGATATTCCCATCCGTTGTATAATTATTATCGATTGTCCGCTCTAACGGTAATCGATATATTGAATTGGGATTATCAAATATAATTTCCACCCGTTGTTAAAAAGATAATTCCCATCCATTGTATAATTGTTATCGATTGGCCATTCTACGGTAATCGAAGTATTGAATTGGGATTATCAACGATAATTCCCATCCGTTGAATTATTATTGTCGTGTTGACCGATTCAAGGCAGCACACTATTATTCTTGTGAACTCGGTAATTTTGTGATCGTTGAGGTTGAGGATTTCCCGAACTGTTGTGTTGTGATCGTTGCTCGTGTTAATCGGTCTTTAGGGAATTCTGATCCCAGGATGGTTGTTTTGAATATCGTTGGTCGTGTCGATCTTTCATTATTCGTGTGTCATCGTTCACTTGGTGAGTCGTATGATCCGTATTGGATGTTTTATCCCTTGAGTTTCGTTGTCATGTTGTATCGTGGCATATCTGGAATCATGTCTGCGTGCCGATTGGTTATGTGTAAGAATTCTTAGCCAGGCACCCGATGGTCATGCGTGTATATTTCCGCATTGGACCGTGCACACGAGACGTAGTTCTAGAGGCTAATTAGGTACATTGTCACACGTATATTCTGGATTCCGTATACGGGGTGGACATGTGCACGAACACATTTCCGGATCGGGCGTACTGTGATGTCCCTCTTGAGCTTTATTGATTGATCGTTCGTAGTCCATGTTGTATTGGATATGTCCGATTTAATTGCGATCGGGTTGTTCATACGCCGAGGGTATGTCCGATCAGTTTGCTTCTTTGAGATCTCAGTATTGTGATGATTTACGACTTTGGACTGCTCGCTTTCGTGCCATTGTGATGTATCGGTATTCCCGTTGGAGCCTTCGGGCATTGTGAATTCGTATCTTTTTCGGCATTGGTTTGGTTTGCCTTCGGGTAATGTATTGTGGTGTTCTATATTGATGATTCGCCGTTTGGGCGTAAGTTTCGGTTCTTGTGTATCTCGTTGAGTTTTTCCTGGCGAAATATTTCTTCTCCCTACCTGTTTTAAGTTTCGGGACGAAACTTCTTTTAAGGAGGGTAGAATGTAATACCCGTAATTTTGATCCCCGGAAATTTTCTATTTTTGGCGGAAGTCTATTTTGACGACTTGCTTGGGACCTTTTTGTCATCCTGAGAATGATTAATTCTACACTTTTTGTCATCCGAGTTCGTTTCGGTATCGTTCTGTTGAATTCCGTGTTCTTTAGCGACTTTTCCACGTATGAGTTCGACTTTGTTAAATCACCATAAATTCTTGGAAACTCCAAAAATTCTGAATCTTCGCAATATTATAGATCATCGAGTTAGCTTTCCAATGGTTCAAACGGTGAGTCAATCGGAGTCCGACGAGAGTTATGGTCGCTTTAGCTCACCCGCTCATTTTGGCGATCACCGCCCGGACTCGGTCGTGTCGTCCGACACGGCCTGCGTGCACTCGTCCCGGAATTGCCGAAGTTTCTGCCGACCGAACTCGGCCGTGTCGTCCGACACGGCCCGTGCATTTCTTCCGGATAAGCGAACCAATCGCTGACACGCCCGACCGTGTTCCGTGACACGGCCGAGTCATGCCGAAGTCGCCGGACGGTCATCGTCGGAAGGCCCTCGCGCCGCGACCGTGTCCGGGCAGACACGGCCGAGTCCCTGTCGGCCAGTGTGCGACACGACCGCGCCGATCGGCACGGCCGTGTCCGGCGCTCAACCCCTATATAAGGCCCTGCAGACGCTTTTATCGCCATTTTTCACCTTCTTCTTCTCCTCTTCCGCACCGGGCGTGTTCTAAGCTTGAAGCCATGTTGTTTAACAACATATCCATGGAGTTCTTTGGGTTATATCATCAATCGTTCGTCCGATATCATCCCTTGATCCAAATAATCAAGGTTAGATCTTTAGAACCCTACTTTTGGTAAAATTGGGGTTTTCACGTTTTGTCCGATTCGTTTCGCTTTTGTCGATTAATTCATGATGAATATGATTAATCTTGTTGGTATTCTTAGTTTCCCTACGGACTCATGGTATATTTCATGATTTTTACGGAATCGAGAGGGTTTGGTTGTGGTCCGCCCTCGTTGTGGTTTATATACGAATATACATGAATCGTAGGCGAGTTTCGGGAGTCTCTTCGTGTAATTTGAGTATGGATAATTAATTTTCATATTCCTTGCGAATCGTTTAGGTGCCGGAAGCGCGTTCTCGGACCTACCGAACTCATACCTTTCCTCCGTTCGATTTCTCGATGTCTCAAAGGCAAGTATACATTTATGATTGTACGTTCTCGACTTTGAAAGTAAGAGGAATTGATGGTATGATATGAACGAACCGTTTTTACGGCATTCATAGAAATATTGATGGCATATCATGAACGAACCGTTTTTACGGCATTCATATATATATTGTTGGCATGTAATGAACGAACCGTTTTGACGACATTCCTACATGTATCGGCGTATGAGGTGAACGAACCGTTTTTACGGCATTCACATACGTAACGGCGTATGAGGTGAACGAACCATTTCTACGGCATTCACATACGTCTTATGAGATTTTAGTTATTCCGGAATACTAGTCTTAAATTGATGAATTGACGGATATTGATGAATTGACGGATTACATTTACTTTATTGTCGAGAAGTATTATGTTTCATATTGTTATACTTGCACTAGCTATTCGATGGCTAACCCCTTTATGGGGGAAATACGTTTCATGTATTTCAGGTTCTAGGAGAGCGGACAGGCGGGTACCGGGTCGGCATGAATATGATGGGCAAGTGTGATACCGTATCTTGTCTCCGGTTATCTCTTTTGGTTTCCTCCATTCAGTGTTGTTGTACTGGAATGGATTTTTAAATACTCGAGTATTGTATTTCAGTTTCCTTGATGTTCCGGCCTTTGTTGCCGAGGTATTGATTTGTGCAGTGATGTATATGGTTTCATTGTTTATGGTTTTGAATACCATTTGTATCGTCTTTCTTTCTATTGTATGTAGACCTTATCGGTCAAGTTTATAGTTCCGCGTATGTTTAGCCTTGTGGGTCCCACGGCGGGGCTCACGGCGCTGTAATATACCCTGAATAACTTGGGGGTGTTACACTCGGTCCTGACCAAGTGGCGCACATAAGTCAACTGGTGATTGAAAGTCTTAATCACGTCTGTCACAGATGCCTCTGAATTTTGTGGTGAGAGAAACTCCCGGACTCGGGCCTCTCTAACTGGGCGAGGACAATATTGCACTTCCATCATTAATTTGAACTCCGTCCGCCAAGATTATGCTCCTGTGTCGAATGGCCTCCCACCAATCGAAAGCCTCCCGGTGGAAGATACCGGGCGATCGGAACCTTCTGCCGTTGGGACGCTTAATCCCAAAGAAAGATCTTCTCTAACTCCTTCACCCGGTGATCCCAAGAAAGCGTCTCAAACAGAATCACAAATTTCTGAGGGTGCAATTTGACCACCTCAGTAAGCCATTTGTCCCCCCGATTATCCTCGTTATGCTGCTGTCCCATCGCCGTCTGCATGCGATCAACAACCTGAGCAAACTGGTTTATCTGAGCAACCACCTGTTGAAGCACTCCCGGCACGTTAGGATCTGCATTATTATTTGCTGATCCCTGCTGTCCTCCGGAATGGGAATCTGTTCGACTAGCGGTTAATTCTGGGGTAGACACCGAATCTTCCTGTCTCGCATTTCCATGTTCGCGTCCATGACCACGTCCGCGTCCACGACCACGTCCGCGTCCACGACCACCCCTCAACATACTGTAAACACAAATACTCAATATCCAGGACCAACGCATGATGGACATTCGATCCAGCGCCCTCAGCATAGATCCTCATGACCCCCTCGGATCATTTACAATATAAACCATGCAATCATGCATACAAATATGCATTTCAATATATCTATTAATACGAACCATTAACCACGAATACCACAAGAATTCAAAGAAATTAATCTCATACTCGACAACATGAACAAAACCATATGCATGATCAAAGTTCCAGTATAAACCAAACTCAACATATGATACTTGCCTCGAAAATGGCAAGAATGAAATACTCCAACAAATGTCACGCGTCCGTATGTCACCGCCCCTCGATCGTCCCATATGCAAGGCTCAGACCTTGTTCAAAATAAATAATAAAGAATTCATCTCATGTCGAACGAATGTCTAACAATCCGGTTTTACGGCCGAAAGCTCTAAAAATGAATTCTGCCTGAACTACTTAGCGTACGCTACGTACTCTACGTAACGTGCGCTAAGCCTGCCCGTTAGCGTACGTAAACGGCGACGTCTAGCGTACGCTAACTATGTACCGACAGTCCTCTCTGATCAGCCGGCTGACTCGACTGATGTCATAACGTACGTTACGTACCAAACGTAGCGTACGTTAACTCATTCTCGATAGCGCACGTTAATATGCCTATCTTAGCGTGCGCTAACCGTGCATGGCAGTTTACTACTGGGCAGAAAACTTGATCTAATGGTGATAAAACCCATGAAATCTTTAGTGTTAATACATGTCATCTCCGTGCATATCATGCTCATACGGTTTGTGAAAGATCTTTACGGATTAAATGACTTCGAGATACAAGGATACGTATAATCATCACAACACCATAATTCATCTTGATCTTCAAAAAGATATCCTAAGTTCAATCCATTTTATGTCTCAAAACGTATAATTCCATGATGTAAAGACATAAGAACTTGGAAATCTCCATATACTGGTCATAATCGGTTTTGAAGCTTCATGAATATGCTAGGAGTTCAAACACTAATAGGTTCAATGGATTATACGATGAATAAGTACCGAAACATCGAAAATATCCTTCTAACACATGATGTTCGTCTATTTACAAATTTAACTGACTAGATAATCCCAAATCATGATCAAAACGTCCTTCAAAACATTACTTAAAATTGGTGAAGAATCACCTACCTCAAAGTAGTGAAAAACACGAAGGAACTTGAAGAAATCTAACACCGAGGGCTTGAACACCAATCTCCAATGATCTACAATCTTCAAACTCATGCTAGTAGGATGATATGAGGGGTTTAGGATGGAGAGAGTGACTCTCTATGTCTCAGAATTCGGGTTTGGGAAGCGATGAAAGCTGAAAAAATGAAAAAGTGTGCTGTCCTATATATAAAAAAGGGTTATTAGCGCGCGCTAGCCCATATCCATAGCATGCGCTAACGTCCATACGAAGCTTACTGACTTCTCTGTACTCAGCATTTAGCGTGCGTTATCCTCATATCAGTAGCGTGCGCTACCGCGTTGACTTGGATTTTCCCGAAAGCCGTCCAGGTTCATCCCGACATAATCCCAACGAAATCCGCGGCCTGATCTCACCTACCAACATGTCTCAATCATGTTGACTACGTGTAGCGCGCGCTACAACTCATATGTAATGTGCGCTAGCTAACTCAATTAGCGCACGCTAACGCTAAGATGTTAGCGTGCGCTACAAGTGCACAAAAAACGCACGTATGAACAACTTGCGTTAAATCATACGCTCAACAACATAGGATCATGAAATACGGCGAATAATATTCAGATCAAAATGAAATAAATACGATATCACAAGGTTCAGATACACATCAGAAATCTCGGGTATTACAATACTTAGCCGTTTCTTGGCCTAACTTACATGGCCTATAGAGGATACTCATTTGGTTCTTCTTTACATTTTGCCAAGTATTTAAATCATACATTGGAATAATCAATACAGGGATGATATCATCAAAATCTAATAAGTATTCCTAACAAATTTCCCCTATTTTGATGATGGAAAAACTTAAAACAAAATATTCAAATGTAGACAAGTTTGCATATGATCAAGTGCAAGACACAAATCAAACTCAGTCTTCTTTAGAGACAACTAGTAGTTATCATTCAAATGACTGTTATAAAACTTTCATTGATGATTACAAGTACAGTGCTGTATGAATGATCAAAAATACAGAAAGACTTTTACAAGTAATGCAAAAATTTACAAGTAAATTCTAAAGTAAAAATTATAAGTAAAATACAAAATTCCTATCTACCTCTCCCTCTTCCTGTTCTCACAGGCTGCTTAGCTGGAGGGAGAGACCTCAGAAGTTTTGCACCAATAGGTCATTTGGAGACAGGTGCTAAGTCATATTTCCACTTAATGATCAGATAGGCAATTGAGTTACTGGAGGTCAGGCTTGATGTTAGTTGCTATCATCTAGCCAATTGTTTCTTCTACAAGGCGCCTGATTAGGTCAGTCATCTCAGAGGAGATAAGTGCTGCCTGAGGTGAGTTTTCTCGAGAGACTTCAACTACTGCAGGTCGCTTGGCATTCGGCCTGTCTGATGGCAGACTCCTGTCTGCAGGTGGTTGATCAGATGGGGTTTTGTCAGGGGTCCCCGATCTGTCATCCTTATCCTCTGACTGATGTGAGCTGGAGGCTTGATTAGGTTCCCCACACTCATCAGCATCATCATCTTCATCCTTTTTTTCTTCCTCCTCATCATCTTCTTTTTCTTCAACCTCTTCTCCTTCTTCATCTTCGTCAATTTTTTCTGTTTTTTCATTTTCAACTTCTTCTCCATGCTGTTTTTCAACTTCTATTTTTTCTTCTTCTTCCACTCTTATCTCAGATTCCTCTTTTTCAACTTCTTCTATCCTGATCCCTTTTTCTTTTTCCTCATCTCCTTCATCTTCATCTTCAACTACCTTCCCAGCCATCACACCCTCCATAACAAAGAGGATGAACTGGTCCATGTTATTTTTGAATTTAGACAAGAACCAGTTCTCCCGGAGCATCAAAATTACGTTTGTCTCATGACAAAAACTCACGAGAAGTTGCTCTGTATCCTGGGGATATTCCGAGCAGGTGTATTACCTCCTCTGCAAGGAAATTCGAGAAGATTTAGAGAATACCCTGCTTCAGGGATATTAATCATCAGATATGCCTCTTCCTTCTCTGTCATACTAGGGTCAGCAGTGGGATTATGTCAGCCATTAGGTCTGAGTGATCAGGAGTTGTAACTATCTGCATCTGAGCTGCAGTGTCTTCAGATGGCTCAGGTGCAGGTGACTGTGGGAGCTGCTCTGCTTTTTCAAAATCAAGGCGTCTCGGCCTTTTCAGTGAGTGATCTGGATACGAAGTAACTTGAACCACCTCCTCAGCAACTGGTGCCTTCCTCTTGAATCTCAATGCCAGAGGGGTATCATCTGAGTCTGAGTGATATGCAGATGAATCCTTCTCTGCAGATGGCTTGCTGACTGCAAGTGACTTCTACACTGCAGGTAGGTCTGCGGTATCAGAGCAGTCTTCATCTGAGTCCGAAGGCGCTCTGTAGGGGGGAGGTCCACTCGACATTTATTTCAATAACTGGGCTGCCTTCCTCTCTACTCCTAGTTTCTTCAATGTCTCTTGGCTAGATGACCAAGTCTCTTGTTCACATGAAAGGGGTCTGCATTCCCTTTCGATTTTCCAAGAAATTCCAAAATCCAGCTGATTTGGGTTGCCATCTTAGTTTTGAATTTCTTCTCATCTTCCATCCAGTTTACTTTGTTGACTTCGTGGACCAACTGCCTGTAGATGTAGTCAACCCAGTCAATCCTCTGATGCTTGATAAGTGCTCCCAGCACCATAAATTTGGCAGATGACAGCTGATCGTAGTCGCCTTCCATCCCCATCACAATCTTATTGGTGATATTTAAAACATATCTGTATTCTTTCTTCAAATCACCTCTCTTCGCCGTCAGTTTGAGTTTGGGCGGCTGTTCCAGTAGCTTAATTTCGTACCAGGTCTCCACTGCGCTCTGTTTGAAGGCTTCAACAGCAATGCCCCGAGATCTCATTCCGAACGCCTCTGCAATAGTATGAGGAGAAATCATCACTTCTTCTCCAAAAATCGAGCTTTTGATTCCCGCTTCAGTGACTTTGGCTTCCTTGAAGAAAGAAATAACGGCTTCCTTGTAAACAAATTTAGGGTTAATGTCCAGAAATGGGTAGATCCCATTCTTCTTCATCGTACGGATGATAAAATGCCTATCCGACGCCAGATTCGCCTCTAATAAGCCTTCAAAGTCGACCACAAGGCTGAAAATTATCTGGTCCTTCATGAGTTTTAGGTTAACTCCTTCGAAATATGCTTCCATTTCTACAAATGATAGTTTTTCGCTGAGTGTATTGAAGATTCAAAAAAGTTTTTCCGCTTTTTGAAAATTAGGGTTTCTCAAGTTTGAAGACGGTAAATTTTGTGAAATGATTATCGCCGCCTTAAATAGCTATTCGGAAAGACATTTTGATTTTAATAATAAATTAAATTAAGCGGCGGTTCACCTTTTGAGAATTTGAAAACTGACGATTGAATTTTTAATTGGACACTGTGGCGGTCGTGTGAACGTGTAGTTGCCACATGTAAATAAATAATAATATAATATTCAAGAGTTGTTCAGGGATAGGAAAACTTAGCCGGTTGACCATTTGACATCTTGTCTGCTCTTCATCAGGTAGCTTGTGTCGCCTGTGGGTCAGCTAACTTCTCCTTGTCTAATCTGCATCAGTTAGCTTTCTGCATCAGGTAGGGTGTGTTGTTTGAGGTTAGCTTCGTCTGTCCTTTTAGCTTTTTGTTTGATCTGTCCAGGTGGGATGCTTGTCCGCTTTTGATCAGGTAGATTCTCCTTGACTGTATCAGGTAACTCTTCCTCGTCTGATCTGATCATCAGGCAGTTTTCTCGTCTGTACTAGATTCCCAATCTAGTAGGCCAAGTTCCCTGCTCAGCTCCAAAAACCTTTATTCTGGCAAAGGTTTAGTGAATATGTCAGCAATCTGAAACTCCGTACTAACTCTTTCTACTCTGAATCTTTTATTTAGCACATGATCTCTGATGAAATGATGTTTAATATCAATGTGCTTTGTCCTTGAGTGCAATACTGGATTATTGGTTATTGCGATTGCACTGTTGTTGTCACACCATATAGGAACTTTGTTTGCGATGATGTTGTAGTCCCTTAGATGTTATCTGATCCAAAGAGTCTGTGCACAACAGCTACCTGCAGCTAGGTATTCTGACTCTGTGGTTGATATTGAGTTAGATACCTGCTTCTTACTAAACCACGATATAAGTCTGGTTCCTAGGAATTGGCACGTTCCACTGGTGCTTTTCCTATTAATCTTACATCCTGCAAAATCTGCATCTGAGTATCCTGATAGCTCGAAGTTGTCATCTTTGGGATACCATAGTCCAACATTGATTGTAGACTTAAGGTATCTGATAATCCTCTTAGCTGCTTCCTGGTGAGACTGCTTTGGCTTGGATTGAAATCTTGCACATACTCCTATGGCATATGATATGTCTGGTCTGCTTGCAGTTAGATAAAGGAGTGATCCAATAAGTCCTCTATAGTGGGTTGGATCCACTGATATGCCTCCTTCATCTGCATCTAGGTGTAGGCTTGTGCTCATTGGTATTCTCGCTGGTTTGGCTGATTCCATTACAAATCTCCTGATTAAATATCTTGTATATTTACCTTGATTGATGAAAATTCCATTTTCCATCTGCTTGACTTGCAAACCGAGAATGAAATTTAGCTTTCCCATCATACTCATCTCAAATTCTCCTTGCATGAGGTTTGACAACTTCTCACATAGCTCTGGGTTGGTTGAGCCAAATATGATGTCATCCACATATATTTGTATTAATAATATGTGGCCTTCATGCTCTACTCTGAATAGGGTCTTCTCCACCTTGCCTTTGCTGAATCCATTCTTTTCCAGAAACACAGATAGTGTCTCATACCATGCTCTTGGTGTCTGCTTGAGTCCATATAGAGCTTTTAGAATCTTGTAGACTTTGTCTCATTTGAAAAATCCAGGGGGTTGCTCCACATAGACTTCTTCTTCTATAATTCCATTGATAAAGGCACTTTTCACGTCTATTTGGTAGACTCCAAAATCTTTGAATGCTGCATATGCAAGGAATAGTCTAATGGCTTCAAATCTTGCAGCAGGTTCATAAGTTTCATCAAAATCGATTCCTTCACATTGTGTATAGCCTTTAGCAACAAATCTGGCTTTATTCCTAACAACGGCTCCATCTTCATCACACATGTTCTTGTACACCCATTTGGTACCAATAACTTTCTTTTGATCTGGTCTGTTTGTTAGTTCCCAGACATTGTTTCTCTCCATCTGATTGAGGTCTTCTTGCATTGCATTGATCCATGAGTAATCCTCCAGTGCTTGCTCTGTCGTCTTGCGTTCCATTTGAGACATGAAACATGAGAACATTGCCATTCCTGCAGGTACTGTGGACTGCCTGGTTCTGACTCCATCAGTTAGGTTTCCAATGATCTGTTGAATGGGATGAACTCTAAGCCATTTGAGGATGTCTTATTCTCCAGGGTTTGTTCCCCCTGTTGAGTTGCTTTGGTGGACTTATTCTCTCTCTGCTTCAGCTTGGTTCTGACCTCCTTGGTCTGCAACTGGATCAGCTATGGTCTTGTCATCTGCAGATGGGTCTTTATCAGCTACAGATAGGTCTTCATCAGCTGCATCTGGATCAGGTAGGTTTTGGGGTCCTATCTGATCTGCAGTTAGGTCTTCAGGCTGATCTGCAGGTGAGTCCATCATTCCTGTGTCATGAATGATGACTTCTTCTAGGGTGGCAGATTTGAGCTTATTCAATTAATTCTACCTGTATCCCGTACTCAATAGTAGACTCATCAAGCACAACATGAGGTGTTTCTTCCACAACTAAGGTTCTTTTGTTAAATACTCTCTATGCCTTGCTTATTTGTGAGTATACCATAAAGACACCATCATCAGTTTTAGCATCAAAGGCATTCAGTTGGGTTTTACCATTGTTGTGGATGAAACACTTGCAACCAAAAATATGAAAACATGCAACAGTTGGTGTTCTGCCATTCCAAACCTCACAGGGAGTTTTGCCATGTCTCCCTACAATCATACTCCTGTTCTGAGTGTGGCATGTCAGGTTGTGACTTCAGCCCCAAACCTCTTTGCGTGTCACCAAGAATCATCGACCTGGCAGCTTCCTTCAAGGTTCTGTTTCTTCTTTCAGCAACACCATTCTGCTGTGGAGTTCTGGCTGCAGAAACCTCGTGCTGGATCCCATTCTGATCACTGTATTCAGTGATTGCTTTGTTGAGAAATTCTCTTCCTCTATCTGATCTGATCTTGATGATTGAAAGGGATTTCTCATTTTGGGATCTTTCTTAGCAACTCAGGTAGCTTTGTCAAAGTTTCACTCTTTTTATAAAGAAAAACAATCCATGTATATCTTGAGTAATCATCTACTACTAGAGCATGCTTCCTTCCACTCAATGTCCTTGGCTTGATGGGGCCAAATAGATGCATATGAAGTAGATCTAGAATCCTTGTAGTGAGAGTGGTAGGCTGAACTGGTTTAAATGATGCTCTGGTTTGTTTCCCTTTCTGACATGCATCACAGAGAGCTTCCTTCCTGAATACTTTTTCTGGAAGTCCTCTGACCAATTTTTGAGAACTAATCTTGTTGATGGCTTTGAAGTTCAAGTGACAGTCTTTTGTGCCACATCCATCCATTTTCAACTATTGTCTTGGATAGAAAACAGGTGTTGGGAGTTCTTGTGTTCCAATCTATCATGTAAACATCTCCCCTTCTGAATCCTTGTAGCTTCACTTCTCCAAATAAGATATCTATCACCATGCATTTCCAAATGGTGAAGACTACTAGATTCTTCTCATCACAGAACTGACTTATGCTCAAGAGGTTGTATTTGAGCCTTTTGACATAATGGACTTTGGATATTGTTATGTTTCCTCTGTGCAGCTCTTCAAAATATTTTGTCTGACCTCTAGAGCTATCTCCAAAGGTTACATCTGGTCCTCTTTCCTTGGTATAATTTGATAGCACCTTCTTGTTCCCAGTCATATGCCTTGAACATCCAGAATCTACAAACCATTTTTCACCTCCTATATTTGAATTTGTGGAGATGTGGTAGTAGTCCTTCCACCTTTTCTGCAATCAAACAAGCATAGATTTAGGTACCCAAATCCGTGTGGGTCCTTGGGGGTTAGTTGGTTTCCTGAAGAATTGATTTCTCCTTGGATTATAGAAGTTATGGTGATTGCCCCTAAAAAGGTGTGTGTTGTCTGGGCCTATATCCTCGGTTAGGATACTCGATATGCCTCATAAAATTGGTGGTGTGGGCCATTTCTAAATCTTAGCTGAGACCATTTATAAAATCTTTGGGGTCTCCACACCTGTTCATTTTGAAAATTTGGATAACCTTGAGGTTTCCATTTGCCCCTACCATTTTGAAATCTATTTTTAGGGAGTCTTTGATAATAGTGGGCATGTTGTCTAGGCTGCTGCTTTTGCCTTGGCCATTGCCAAGTCTCTTGTCTAGGTGGTTGCCTTGTGTGTAATATTCGAAATTTCTACTACTGTTGTTAATATTATTTTATCCGAGTTATATTGTACAGTGTGGATGGATAAATAAATGAAGGATTGAGAGATCTGTATTGGTATAATTGGCGTACTTAGTCGACAATTGCATTTGAGGATACAGTGCGTCATGTATACGTATCTAGTATGTCGAGACGTTGGACAAAGAATAAGCTGAAAATGGCTAAGTATAGCCTTGTTAGCGCACGCTAATATTCATGAAGAGCGCACGCTATCGTGCAGGTTTAGCGCACGCTACGGACATAGGTTAGCATACACTTGTGCAGAAAAGCTCAGAGGGAATCTACATGTGGACCCGGCCACTTTTGGCGCATGTTTCGGCAAGGTAAACAAATGTTTCTTATGAAGGATTAGCGCACGCTAATGCATGTTGATTAGCGCACGCTAATCAGATCGGTCCAAAGGAATCTTGGCTTTGTCAGGTTACTTTCGGCATGTGGGGACACGGGGGTAGGTGCAGACTGTAGCAAGTCAACTATGAGTAGCGCACGCTATGGCTGAAGGCTTGCGTATGCTAGATAGAGGCATTTACGTACGCTATTGCATGGGCATTGCGTACGTAAATCATTGTATGCAGTAAGGTAGTAGCCTCTAGACTGCGATAGCGCATGTTAACAAAGACAGTTAGCGCACGCGAAGCATGTAACGTACGTTAAATGAAGATGTTAGCGTACGTTAATGACGTACATTATATATATAAGTGCAGTTGGCCATTATTCGTCATTTCCATCCTTTTCTTCATGTGAGCCGATAGAGAGGAGGTATTTGAGGTTCCCAAATACTGAGAGATGATGATCTTTAACAAGATTAAGGTGGAGAGCATGGATTGAAGCCTTGTTCTTGAAGTTATTCATAATTCTTGGAAAGGAGTTCAATTGTTCTTCTTCTTGGTTCATCTATACAAGGTAATTTCGTATCCCTTTGATAGTGGTTCGTTTTTAAGGATGATTACTTATGAGGAAGTGAGTTGGATTATCTTGTGATGATGTTATATGAGATTTAATGGGATTTTGATAAGAGTTCTCGGATGTTAATTAAGATTCTCCATACTTTAAGAATTGTGTTTCGTTTAACCGATGAAAGAAGGATTTCTGAAGTATGTTGATTTCATATGAATCATGATATGAGGTTGTATTCCAGATTAAGTATGATATGATCCTTGTTAACGGGTTGGTCTGATTATTGATGATGTCGTTGATATCTTCTTCATGATGATATATACATCGGGCTATGTAGTTTTGAATGTGATTTCAGACATCTCATGTTCTTGAATAATATGATATGATGTTGATATTTGAGGAAGAAGATGATATGTGAATATATGAATTGGATTAAGAGTTGGATGATTACCTATATGTTAAAGGATATCGAATTTCGTTGTTTGATAGCTATGAACATGGTTTCGAAACACTTAGTGTTCTTGATAATCGTCCTATGTTGATCGGAATCTAAAAAACATGCATCTGTATAGCATTAGCGCACGCTAAGCTTACAGGCTAGCGCATGCTAACGGGAGCTACTTAGCGCACGCTACATTATGCGTTTAACGTGCGCTAAGTAGGCAGACAGTACAGTATTTTCGTGTTGTGGTTGTGAATTAGTAATTATTTGAGTTAAATTGTTCGGACTTGTGTCTAATCGAGATATTGTGAAATCGTTGGGTTTGTTGATCGGTTATATTGATCGTTAATATCGATTAGCGGATTTTGGTTCGTATTGTGGATATGAGTTCGTAACGGTTTGGGTTATACTATTTGGTTTTGTATATGATCGAAGTGTCATTGAACCGTTGTGATTGATAGGTTGGATATATCGGTTATTGATTGTTATTGAACTTGTTGTGCATCGAATTATGGTAAAAGGTTGAGAATATTGATCGGTGATTATAATCGTGCCTTACGGTCAAGTTCGAGGATGCTCGTGGATTGCATTGATCGGGGCCGAGGAACTTACAGTCGACGGCAAGGGATTGGTGACGGATTCATCGGTATCGAGGCAAGTTATTACTTGATCAATTATAATGTTTAATGAATGGTTTCAATTTCATTTCGTTTATAATGCATATAGCGATGATGATTATTATAAACCCTTGAGATTTGGATTTTATGTTGTCTTTCCGATTCTGGAATTTAAATCGTACTATATATGATTTACCTTGGTTATTGGCATAATTGGGTATCGAGGATACGTTGTGATAAAAGACGAGGATATGAGTATCTGTAGTCCATGGTATGTTTGGATCGCCGAGCATTGCGGATAATCGTCGGTGATGGTTTGACATCAAGATTTCTCCCGAAGGACTCAGGGCAAGTATCTTATATCGATTCGGTTAGTGTTAGTGATTTGATCATGCATATTGTCATTCATGTTGTTGAACATGAGGTCGTCTTAGTTGATTTGTCATATTGTAGTTCATGTTATGTTGTTCATGTTGATCAACATATTGATTTGCATATGTGTATGCATAATTGTGTTGTTTATGTTGTGTTGATCTGATGGGATCGTGTGATCTATGCTGAGGGCGCTGGATCAGATGTCCACCTCGTGTTGGTCCGACGGGATCATCTTGGGATCTATGCTGAGGGCGCTGGATCATTGGACGGGTTTTCCACCTCGTGTTGGTCCGACGGGATCATCTTGGGATCTATGCTGAGGGCGCTGGATCGTTGGATTACCCAGAATTGTGTTGATGGAATCATGTGGATTCGCATCTTTGGTTTTATATGTGTTGTTGTGCATATGTATATTGTTGGTTATCCACCTCGTGTTGATCTAGTAGGATCATCTTGGGATCTACGCTGAGGGCGCTGGATCATGGGATTTCCATTGAGTGTATACTGTTGTTATTGTTTTGAGCATATTGACGTTGTCATATGAGTATGCATTTGTAGGTCTTGTGTTAGGACCGTGCCCGTATGTTGCATTGATCTGATCTCGGATTAGACTGACATGATTTCGTGGTATTGTGTATCTCGAGGTATATTCCGTATTTCCCTTGGTATTTGTCTTTGATGGGCAATTGGTTTCCATGTCGAGATGTGATGATGTTACCCGACGGATTTGGGTTGGACAGAGTTAGTAGATTTCGTAACAGTGAGTTATGATGATGTTTTGAGAACCTTGGGTACTGTGCGAGATGTGAATTTTGGTAAGGTTATGATGATAAGATTACATTGGTCGTATTCTTATGTTGTATTCTCATTGGTATGTAATTATTAATGTGATGTGACGGTTATCATTATTGGATATTATGGCTGAACTCGTCGTGGGCTTTCTTTTTAGGTTCTTGAGGTATCGAGCTTGTAGCGGTCGTGGAGAGATGAGCTTCCCGGAGGATACTGGATAGAGCATGTTTTTGTGTGAATTTCCTGATCAGTTATTGTATTTCGCTGCTAGAGTATTTTTAATTATTGGTCTTTTCCGCTGCGTGAGTATTTTAAATGACCTTTTGGTATCTGGTAACTTAGGTTACTTTGGAAATCGTTTTCTAAACTATTGAGTTCGGCTGTTTGGCCTTGTCCTTTCAAATGATACTTTACGACGGTTTTGTTAAATGGGTTTTATAGAGTCTTCGAATATTTTAAAAGATAGTACCGTCGTTCACCTCTTAGGCGTTTGTAAATGTTTGAACATGTTTGCGAAAATTTCCTTCAGCCTTGTGGGTTCCATCTTGGGGCCCACGGCGCTGTAATATTCCCGGTCGAACCTGGGGGTGTTACATTCTGAACCTTGGCTGCTACCTATACTTTTGACTTGGCTGCTGCCTATTTTGAAATACAGGTTTGTAAGTTAGCTCAGTAGTCGGGACAAGTGTTTCTCCCTTGATGAAAGTAGTTTTTGAACTAGAGAGAGTGTTGGGGTCATATCCAAGGCCTGATCTGGAAAAAAGTGGCCTTTTATTCATACACAACTCATCCAAGGTTATAGATGCCTTGAGAAAAGTTATTTCCTTAGCTTGTTTATTACTTAGCTGTGTCAGTTTAGCAAACTCAGATTTAACATGAGCAAGTGCAGCTGATTTATCGCTATTTAAAACACTTAATCTTTTGATCTCAGCTGTAGTATTATCAGCTTGGTTTTTCAACTTGTCTTCAGCCTGATTTTCAAATTCAGATTTGGTTTTATTTAACTCTAGGCTGAGTTTTTCAAAGTTATTTTTCGGCGGCCTATTCTCATCTTGAAGCTGGGTCTTCTCGGCTGATACAGTTAAGTGTGCAGATTTTAATTTCTCAAAGTCTTTGAGGAGCTGATTGACAGATTCATGTAAGTCCATATCCTGAGACATGTCTGAGCTATTATTATTTGAAATTGAGGGTTTGGATGTTACCTCTTCATCAGCTAAGTTGGCCATCAGGAAATTGTACTCATCATCATCAGAGAAGAATCCACTGCTAGATTCTTGTAACACCCCCGATATATTCAGGAATATTACAGCGCCGTAAATCCTTTATATAAGGATTTACAAGGCTGAAGAATTGAACAGACATTAAAAGGTATTAACGAATGGAAATAACGGAATTACGATAAAACAGTTCTGACCAAGTACTAAAAATAATACAATTGTTCAACAGGAACTTAATAATACATCACCAAATTCAAATTCATCATAAATGACTTCGTACTCGAGTACTTATTGAAATAACCAATAAACAACAGACAAATAAACCCGGCCGAAACATCACTCTGCACCCTCGTCGTCATGCAGCTCCAGTGGTTGTTTTCCCGCTCCCCTGGATCCTGAACATAAACAAAATGTTCACCCCCGAAGGGGTTAGCACAACGATGCTAATACAAGTACCACAACATATTATTCATATCTCACGAAGAATAATAACGTAAACGACAAAAATACCAACGAGCCTTCTCCTACGAGAAACTCATAAATGACATACACAACTGATAATCACAACATGATATCATAACATACACATGGTAATTCCGTCGATCCAGCGTTCACTGCCTAGAACCCACGATGATCCCGTCAGACCAACTCGTGGTGGAAAAACCCGTCCGATGATCCAGCGCACGCTAGCATAGATCCCCCGATGATCCCGTCGGACCAACACGAGGTGGACATACAACAACGACATACAAGCACGACAATATGTATAACATCAATACATAAAACAATTAAAGTACTTGCCTCGATTTGAAGACAAGAACAATACTTCCACGAAAACGAACACTCGAAGGTCGTCCTCCTCAATCAATCACGTAACAAGATCAAACCTTAACAAAAGAAATGATATAGGATTTATCTCACGTCGTACGAATGTTTAACAATTCGATTTACGGCCAAAAGTTCATAAAATGTAATCTGCCTGAACTGCTTAGCACACGCTAAGTACTCTGTGTAGCGTGCGTTAAGTCTGCTCGATAGCGCACGCAACCAACAAAGCCTAGCGTACGCTAACTATGCATGGTCAAGATTTCACCGATTACCGATCGACTTCGTCGATGGCCTAGCGACGTTACGTACCAAACGTAGCGTCACGCTAACTCGTGCTCGATAGCGCACGTTAATCTTCATAGCTTAGCATGCGCTATTCGTACATGGCGCCATCTTTGGGCAAGAATCGTTCTCATCATGATCAAAACAATGAAATCTTCCGTGATAATTCATGTTACCTCCATGAATATCATGTTCATACGATTATGAATGATCTTATGGATAACAACAACTTCGGATTCAAGGATATGCATACCATTATAAAACCATATTCCATTTCGACTACAAATCTTCATACGATGATTCGAAAGGCTTAACGGTTGATATCAACACCTTTATATCCATCAAAATTATCATGCTGTAGTTGTTTAACATTCCATCTATACTAGATAAATCCTTCCATGATCAATCCGTTAGATTCATCTAACAATAATGATGTTAAAGTCAAGTCCATGATTGTTATGAAGTCATCTACTAGATTCGGATTATCAATGGTAGAAGCTTCCTCTACTTGTTCAATGTAATAAGGTTCGAATCATGATGTTCATAATCAAGGTACTTGAGGCATAACCATCTCTATATTCCAAACATGATGCATGTTGAATAATTCACTAATGAAAAATCAATATCTTGATAACATGATCATCTAATTCTTTAGAATCCAACTCTAAGTCTGGAGATAGGTTGAACATACCTTAATATGACGAAAATCACTGAACCGTAAGGTAGAATCCGACTCCGGTTGGTTGTATGCCACTCCAAGGTGCTATTCCACTTCAATGATCACTCACAAGTGATAACCAATATACAAAGACCAACAAGATGTGTTCTAAGTGTGTAGAAGGATTATTATAGCTCTCTGGCCTCTCAAGAATGAAGAATGAACGAATAAAATGTAAGCCAAAACGGTTTGTTGTCCCATTTATAATATTCTGCATTTTAACTAATTAGCGCACGCTACTAAGCTTTCCTTAGCGCGCGCTAATAAGAGTTGACTTCGAAACTGTCCAGGTTCGTCCGCGGGAATCTTATCCGGACCCATGTCCCGGCTGGCACATGTGCTAGCCGTCCCGCTCAATAATTGAGTTCTTAGCGCACGCAACTCCTACATGCATACCGTGCGCTAGTAGTAGCCCGATAGCGCGCGTTAAGCTACATTCTTAGCGTGCGCTATCACGAGTTTGCATGAGAAATTTTACATGTTGTTATACTCATGTACAAAGATACCAATGCAAGAAATATCATACTCCAATAATCAAAACCACAAATCCGAATAATACAGGGTTTGAATACAGATGAAATACACCGTAATAAATCCGGATATTACATACTCTCCTACTAAAAAGGAGTTTCGTCCCGAAGCTCAAGACGAAAATAACTCGGGATATCTGGACTTCATATCAGCTTCCGTTTCCCATGTGGCTTCTTCCTTTCCGTGACGTGACCATTGAACTTTGACCAAAACGATTGGTTTGTTCCTCAACTGCTTAACTCGACTCTCGAGTATCTTGACCGGTCTTTCTTCAAACATCCCATCTTGCGCGACTTCGATCTCGCCGAAATCAATGATATGACTGGGATCTGGTATATAATTCCGTAGCTGGGATACGTGGAACACGTTATGAACATGGCATAATGACGGCGGCAGTGCCAATATGTATGCCAACTCCCCAACTATCTCAAGGATCTCAAATGGTCTGATATATCTCGGACTCAGCTTTCCTTTTCTTCCGAAACGAAAGATTCCCCGAGTAGGAGAAACCTTCAAAAGTACGTGGTCTCCAGTATTGAACTCCAATGGGCGACGACGTACGTCTGCGTAAGATTTATGGCGACTCTGGGCGGTCAACAGCCTTTCACGAATCAAGGCTATCTTTTCTCGAGTCTGCACGATCAACTCTGGTTCTGTTCCGATCAAGTCTGAAGAATCATACCAACATAGGGGTGATTTACATCTCCTCCCGTATAATGCCTCAAACGGTGCCATATTAATGGAAGCATGCCAACTATTGTTGTAGGTAAATTCAGTTAATGGTAGATGAACTTCCCAATCGTTTGACCAATCTAAGGCACAGGCCCTTAGCATGTCTTCCACCGTTTGAATAGTCCTCTCAGATTGTCCGTCAGTCTGCGGGTGATAAGCTGTGCTGAAGTTCAATTCGGTCCCCAAGGCCTTATGAACTGCTTTCTAGAAGTGAGACACAAAACGGCCGTCTCGATCAGAAATAATGGTCTTCGGCGTACCATGCAATCGAGCTATTTCCGAAATAAATACTCGTGCCAACCTCTCTGGTCCCCACGTATCCTTAATGCCTAGAAAATGAGATGATTTGGTTAAACGATCAACTATCACCCAAATCATGTTCATTCCTGTCCTGGTTCTCGGCATATTAGTGATAAAGTCCATCGATATGTCCTCCCACTTCCATTCAGGAATCGGGAGTGGCTTCAACATTCCGGTAGGCCGTTGATGCTCGATCTTAACCTGTTGACAAGTCAAGCATTTCGAAACATAGTCCGTTACATCTTTCTTCATGTTGCCCCACCAGAAATTCTGCTTCAAGTCCTTATACATTTCTTGGTGCACAGGTGGATAGAATAGAGGCGAATCGTGAGCTTCCTTCATAATTATGCTTTAACATCGACATCGGGAACGCAGAGTCGGTTCTGAAATCTCAAAACTCCATCATCATGAATTATGAATCTGGGGGCCTTTCCCTTGATCACTTCATCACGTAACCGAATCATCAGAGGATCATCTGCCTGTCTAGATTTGATTTCTTCGGTTAATGATGAAGTTATTTCCATCACGCACAGTTTTCCTTGGACTATTTGTAACCACACTTCAATTCCTTCTCGAATCATCTCTCGTTGAAGGCTAAGTTGGGAGGTCAGAGTCTCCAGCATCTGAATAGAAACAGGCTTGCGGCTGAGTGCATCGGCCACTACATTCGTTTTGCCTGGATGATACAAAATCTCCAAGTCATAGTCCTTAATCAGTTCTAACCATCTTCTTTGCCGCATGTTCAATTCTTTCTGACTGAATATGTACTTGAGACTCTTGTGATCCGTAAAGATCCGATGTGAGTCCGTCTGAGATAATGCCTCCAGATCTTCAAAGCAAAAACCACTGTTGCTAGCTCCAAATCATGTGTTGGGTAATTCACTTCATAAGGTTTCAGCTGTCGCGACGCATAAGCGATCACCTTATCATTCTGCATCAATACGCACCCGAGTCCTTGGTTTGAAGCATCACTGTAAACTATAAATCCTCCAGTTCCCTGTGGAAGTGATAGAATCGGTGCCGTCGTCAATCTCTTCTTCAATTCATCAAAGCTAACCTGACATAACTCATTCCACTCAAACTTTTGAGTTTTCTGCAGGAGTCGAGTAAGTGGGCGGGAGATTTTAGAAAACCCTTCCACGAATCGACGATAATATCCAGCAAGTCCTAAGAAGCTTCGGACTTCTTTCACGTTCTTTGGAGGCTTCCAATCCATAATTGCTTCAATCTTCTAAGGATCTACTCGGACTCCTTTAGCTGACACCACATGGACGAGGAACATTACTTCCTTTAGCCAGAATTCACACTTAGAAAGTTTGGCGTACAATTGCTCGCTTCTCAAAAGTTCCAATACAATCCGCAAATGCTGCGCATGTTCTTCCGGGCTCTTAGAATACACTAGAATGTCATCAATGAACACGACCACAAATTTATCCAAATATTCGATGAACACTCGGTTCATGAACTGCATGAATACAGCAGGTGCATTGGTGAGACCAAACGGCATCACTACAAACTCATAGTGTCCGTAGCGAGTTCTGAATGCTGACTTTGGAACATCTGATTCCTTAATCCTCAGCTGATGGTATCCTGATCTCAGATCGATTTTAGAAAATACTGTTGCTCCTTGCAACTGGTCAAACAGATCATCAATCCGTGGCAATAGATACTTGTTCTTAATCGTCATCTTGTTCAGCTCTAGGTAGTCAATACACAGTCGAAGCGATCCATCCTTCTTTCGGACAAAAAGAACTGGTGCTCCCCAGGGCGAAATGCTTGGCTGAATATAGCCCTTGTCCAGTAACTCCTCCAGCTGCTTCTTCAGTTCGTACATCTCAGTAGGTGCCATACGATACGGCACCTTAGAAATTGGTGTAGCTCCGGGTTCCAGCTCAATGGTAAATTCTACATCCCTTCGTGGAGGTAGTCCAGGTAACTCGTCAGGAAATACATCTGGAAATTCGTTCACAACAGGAATGGATGAAAGTTCCACAATTTCGTCTTCTTTCTTCATTGCATAACACCCGATTCGATCTGACACTGTTTCAACAATTTGTGACTTTCATCGCTTTGATCAATTTTCTGAGTGCCGGTTTCCATCCCTCAAACAGAATTTCGGAACCATCGTCAGCGATCAGCGAGATATTCCTCCTTCGGTAGTTTACAATTGCTCCATACTGATTAAGCCAATCGTCTCCGAGTATCAGGTCGACTCCTTGCATTTCTATCACGATCAGATTTGAGAGCCACTCTCTGCCTCCAAATGATACAGGAAAATTTCTAGTTTCTAAGTTTCCGACAATCCTCTCTCCACTCGGTAAACCAACAACATAAGGTTCACAAGAATGAAAACCGGAAATATTCAAACGATTTACACAAGACAAAGATATAAAAGAATGCGTAGCTCCTGTATCGAATAAAACGCTAACTGGCTGGGAAAGGATCTGGACAGTACCTGATGCGACAGCAGCATCCTGATCGTCTGTCCTCCTCATCTCGTACAGATGTGGGGGAACAGATCCGGCACTCGATGTCCCCTTTCGGTCCCATTGGCCTCTGCCTCATCCGCGGCCAAAATTTTGAGGCATCTGAACACTTTGCCGTGTCTGTTGGATATTGGCTTCCTTCTGGACTGGCTATGGTGTACGGGCTCTAAAAGACTTTGGAGCCTCTTCACAAAACACTGCTCGATGTCCCTCTCGTCCACAATCAAAACAAGTTACGGCAGGTAGGGGTAATTCCGTCGATAGTGCCCCGCCTGGGCGCAGTTAAAGCATTTCCTGGTAACATCAGTAATATTTGATGTCGCTCCGATGTTCTTTCCGCTCTTAACTGGGTGCGGAGGTTTCTTGGAAGAGTGAAAGGATGACTGGGCCTTACGGGCCCCGCTGTTCTTGTGCTCTGTAAAAGTACCAGAGACTTTCTGTTTCTTAGATTCCGAAAATTTCTCCATAGCTGCTTCCTTGATCTCATACGCCAACGCCTTTTCCTGGTATTGACGGAGTGTGGTACATTCAAAACCGGACATGTACCTCTGGATTTCTGGTTTCATCCTCATATCGAAATAGATCATCATTTATGCATCTGTTCTGACCAGATGTCGAACAAATGCCAGCTGTTGGTTAAACGTCTTAATTGCAGGATACCGCACATCGGAAAGGCTGAGCGGAGAAAAACTCCCGAACTTTGGCTTCCCTCACAGGACGAGGGCAATACTGAGCTGCCATCATCAATCTAAACTCTGTCCAATCAGCATCATGGTCTACAGGCCGGATGGCCTCCCACCATTCGGACGCTTCCCCTATCAGAAAATATTGAGCGATAGAGGCTCTCCGGTCGTCTGGGCAGTTAATTCTGGCAAAGATTTTCTCCAGTTCCTTCAACCAATGGTCCCAGGTGGGAGTCTCAGAAATACCGTCGAATTTGGGTAGTTGCATCTTCGCCACCTCTTGCAGCCACCGGTCAACTCGATTTCCCATGTTTGGGATCCCTTGCTGTCTCTCTCCCTGCTGTAGTCCCACCGCCACTTGCATTCGGTCCACGAATTGGGCGAATTGAGTCATCTGGTTCACCACTTGACGAAGGATCTCTGTGCAATGAGTTCGGTTCGTTATTAATAGATTGTTGCGGCTCGCCTGAGCTATGACTGGCCTGATTAGAAGGTGACGCTTCCCTTTCAGCATTTCTTCGTCCGCGTCCACGACCGCGACCACGTCCACGTCCGCCTCTCAACATACTGTAAGCATAAATACTCAATATATAGGAAACAACATCGTTCTAATATTTGAGTATAAAGGGACATAACATGTAAAGAACGAGATAGAGTTTAGGAACTTACAACCACCGTTCGCATAAAGACGTAGGCAGTGCAGTGATGTCATTCACGGCTGGTTACCTCAAAAGACATAAATGACCCCTATTTTACCCCAACGGCCAAGATATCCATAATCTTAGCTCTGATACCATATTATGTAACACCCCTGATATATTCAAGAATATTACAGCGCCGTAAATCCTTTACATAAGGATTTACAAGGCTGAAGAATTGAACAAACATTAAAAGGTATTAACGAATGGAAATAACGGAATTACGATACAACAGTTCTGACCAAGTACTAAAAATAATACAATTGTTCAACAGGAACTTAATAATACATAACCAAATTCAAATTCATCATAAATGACTTCGTACTAGAGTACTTATTGAAATAACCAATAAACAACACACAAATAAACCCGGCCGAAACATCACTCTGCACCCTCGTCGTCATGCAGCTCCAGTGGTTGTTTTCCCGCTCCCCTGGATCCTGAACATAAACAAAATGTTCACCCCCGAAGGGGTTAGCACAACGATGCTAGTACAAGTACCACAACATATTATTCATATCTCACGAAGAATAATAACGTAAACGACAAAAATACCAACGAGTCTTCTCCTACGAGAAACTCATAAATGACATACACAACAGATAATCACAACATGATATCATAACATACACATGGTAATTCCGTCGATCCAGCGTTCACTGCCTAGAACCCACAATGATCCCGTCAGACCAACCCGTGGTGGAAAAACCCATCCGATGATCCAGCGCACGCTAGCATAGATCCCCCGATGATCCCGTCGGACCAACACGAGGTGGACATACAACAACGACATACATGCACGACAATATGTATAACATCAATACATAAAACAATTAAAGTACTTGCCTCGATTTGAAGACAAGAACAATACTTCCACGAAAACGAACACTCGAAGGTCGTCCTCCTCAATCAATCACGTAACAAGATCAAACCTTAACAAAAGAAATGATATAGGATTTATCTCACGTCGTACGAATGTTTAACAATTCAATTTACGGCCAAAAGTTCATAAAATGTAATCTGCCTGAACTGCTTAGCGCACGCTAAGTACTCTGTTTAGCGTACGTTAAGTCTGCTCGATAGCGCACGCAACCAACAAAGCCTAGCGTACGCTAACTATGCATGGTCAGTACTTCACTGATCAGTCGACTGACTCGTCTGATGGCCTAGCGTACGTTACGTACCAAACGTAGCGTACGCTAACTCGTGCTCGATAGCGCACGTTAAGCTTCATAGCTTAGCGTGTGCTATTCATGTACATGGCAATTCTTCTTTGGCGATGCTTGTTCTCATCATGATCAAAACAATGAAATCTTCCGTGATAATTCATGTTACCTCCATGAATATCATGTTCATACGATTATGAATGATCTTATGGATAACAACAACTTCGGATTCAAGGATATGCATACCATTATAAAACCATATTCCATTTCGACTACAAATCTTCATACGACGATTCGAAAGGCTTAACGGTTGATATCAACACCTTTATATCCATCAAAATTATCATGCTGTAGTTGTTTAACATTCCATCTATACTGGATAAATCCTTCCATGATCAATCCCTTAGATTCATCTTACAATAATGATGTTAAGGTCAAGTCCATGATTGTTATGAAGTCATCTACTAGATTCGGATTATCAATGGTAGAAGCTTCCTCTACTTGTTCAATGTAATAAGATTCGAATCATGATGTTCATAATCAAGGTATTTGAGGCATAACCATCTCTATATTCCAAACATGATGCATGTTGAATAATTCACTAATGAAAAATCAATATCTTGATAACATGATCATCTAATTCTTTAGAATCCAACTCTAAGTCTGGAGATAGGTTGAACATACCTTAATATGACGAAAATCACTGAACCGTAAGGTAGAATCCGACTCCGGTTGGTTGTATGCCACTCCAAGGTGCTATTCCACTTCAATGATCACTCACAAGTGATAACCAATATACAAAGACCAACAAGATGTGTTCTAAGTGTGTAGAAGGATTATTATAGCTCTCTGGCCTCTCAAGAATGAAGAATGGACGAATAAAATGTAAGCCAAAACAGTTTGTTGTCCCATTTATAATATTATGCATTTTAACTAATTAGCGCACGCTACTAAGCTTTCCTTAGCGCGCGCTAATAAGAGTTGACTTCGAAACTGTCCAGGTTCGTCCGCGGGAATCTTATCCGGACCCATGTCCTGGCTGGCGCATGTGCTAGCCGTCCCGCTCAATAATTGAGTTCTTAGCGCACGCAACTCCTACATGCATAGCGTGCGCTAGTAGTAGCCCGATAGCGCGCGTTAAGCTACATTCTTAGCGTGCGCTATCACGAGTTTGCATGAGAAATTTTGCATGTTGTTATACTCATGTACAAAGATACCAATGCAAGAAATATCATACTCCAATAATCAAAACCACAAATCCGAATAATACAGGGTTTGAATACATATGAAATACACCGTAATAAATCTGGATATTACAATTCTACTCTCTCTTGGTCTTCTCCAAGGAAAGCTTTTCTCTTTTCTTCTTTTCTGCCCACATCTTTCTTGCCTTCATCCTTCTTAAAATCAGGACAATCAATTTGTATATGTCCTGTCTTATGACAATTGTATCATTCAACCTTCCAGCTTCCAGCCTTTTGATTCCTCCTTGGATTTTCTTTATAATCCTTCTTATACTTGGAGTAGTTTTTCCGGAAGTTGCTGAATCTTTGCATTATGAATGCCATATCTTCCTCAAAATTTAAGGGATTTGTAGGCTTGACTTCAGATAGGTTCTTGGCAGGGGACTCAGCTGCAAATGTTATTCCCTCATCTGCAGGCTCGGTTGATGATGAACATGGAAGCTCGAACTCATAAGCCTTAAGACCAGAGAACAGCTCCTGGATCTTTTTCTTGTTGAGATCCTTGGACTCTCTCATGGACACTGCCTTCATACTCCATTCTGGGTTGAGATATCTTAGAACTTTCAGGGCCATCTCCCTGTTGCCATATGATTTTCCCAGAGAATTGATTTCATTTATTATCTCTGTGAATCTTGTGTCCACTTGATCAATTGATTCATCATTCTTCATTTTGAAGTTGTCAAACTTTTGAGTAGCAATTGAAAACTTATTCTCTTTTATCAGCTCAGTTCCCTCACACATCACAATTGATGTGTCCCAAATTTCTTTGGCATTCTTACCATTCTTGATCTTAACCATGGTTGATTTGTCAAAGGTCTGGTACAGCATATCTCTGACCCAGTTGTCAAGATTGGACAGCTTCCTTTCTTCAGGAGTTATCTCTGTCCTCTTCTTGGGGATCTTCTCTGGCTTCTCGGCCGCAATTTCTTTAGGGGAGTTGTCTTTCTCAAAGATGAAAGGACCGTCTTCAATTTTGCACCACATGTCATTATGTATGGATGATAAATGTGCCTGCATTCTTATCTTCCAAAGATCATACTCGTGAACTGAAAAAACAGATAACCTAGAGTGCATGTGTTGCATGTGTTCTATTCTAAATGAGAGATTAAAATATATATCCTCAATATATGGATCTGGTTCTGAAAAATTGAACCAACCTCTCCGATACCACTTGTAGGTCACAAGTCGTCAGAAATAAGTCTAGAGGAGGGTGAATAGACTTATTGAAACTCTTTTTCCACGAAGGGTCAGGAGTTTCTCAGCTGTGATAAGTACAGATGACTTGGAGTCATCTGTAGACAGGATATGCGGAAGACACAGCTGATGACGAAAGCAGATAACTAAACAATGGAACAGTAAATATGTATGCAGCAGGTAAGTATGATGATTAAGGCAGTAAAATACGCAGACACTTATAGTGGTCTCAGAGGTGGGGTAATCCTCTATTAATCCACTTTTCTCCAAACCAGTTGGAGATGAATTTACTATAACTCTCAACCAGTGATAAATGTTACAGTGATTCAACCAATTACAACAGCTTCCAACCAGTAGAATTCCTTGTCGTTGCAACTCCCTTTGGCTGCCTTGCACCTCTTGATCTACGATCCTTAGATGCCACTACAACCTCTATACTTTCAAGAACCTCGTCCAAAAAAGTAACCCCGGTACTCAAGTTTTAGACACGAGTGTTGTCTTCTCCAACAAAGAGCTTCTTCGAATAAGATCTGTTAAGCTACTCTTTTCAAGAAGCTAGAGAATGCTTTTGATAGCTCGAATGCTTTGATTGCTTTGTTCGCTTGAGAATATTGTTCGCTTCGTTGTGTGTTTTTCTCAATTCAAATCTTCAGAAATTTATAGCGTTCGATCCTTGAGCTTCCTTCATAGACGTTGCACTTACTGTAACAAATCCGTCCGTTGGAGAAATGGACTTTTTTGCTTTTCTTTCCGAACATTGCAAGGCTGGATTCCCTTAATTTAATTCAATTCCGACCGTTGTGAAGACTTTCACGTTGTAGCGCCGAATCTTTAGATTATAATATGCATAATGTCTTCAGGGTGTGGATCTTGATGAATATTTAATTCATTGCTTTTTGGGAATCTATCCAGTTTGTCTCTCTACGCCTGCATGTGACTTTCCGTGATTATTGACTTTTCAACGCATGCTGACGTGGACTGAGTTACTTGGCTGATCACTTATCTAATCTCTCTTGGTCAAACTGTTTGACGTACAGTCAACCTTATCTGATGTCGGACTTCTCTGTTGTAACTTATCTGAGATGAAGTTCTCTGTCCGACGAGTCTTCTCTGATCTGACGATCTGTCTAAAGTCTTATGACTTGATGAACTTATCTGATCTGATGGTAAAACCTCAGTTGACTGGACTCCATCTGATTACTTGACTGCAGATTGGTCAAACTTCTCTGATAATTATTTGACAAGTACTTCTCTGATAAATCACTTTCTTCAGAACGTTGCCTGATGATAAGTCGTTTGTGGTCAATCTTCTCTGAATAGTTGAGTTGACCAAGACTTCTCTGATTTACACTTGTCTGCAACTTGGCTTCTACAGTGTTTTGGTCAACCTCTCTGATGTGTTCGTTGACCAAAGCTTGTCTGATATTGAACTTGCCTTAGATTTATACGTAGCCGTTTCTTAGCCTAACTTACATGTCCTACAGAGGATACTCATTTGGTTATTCTTGACATTTTGCCAAGTATTTAAATCATACATTTGAATAATCAAATACAGGGATGACATCATCAAAATCTAATAAGTATTCCTAACACCTTTAACGAGTGATTTATTTACTACAAGATTTGCATATTGTCATTTTGATGGAATGACATTTCCAACATTAGGAACAAATCTACGTCCCGAAAAGCACAAGGAAATATCTTGGAATGAGAAAAACTTGTTACTTTTTTATTCTAGAACTAATCAATGTGAAGAAGAAGTTGAAAAGATCATTCACTTGCAAAAGATTGCAAATCAAATTCCTGATGCTTTCGTAGATACAAGAAAAATGACACAATCTGACATACATGCTGCAAATACTCCAGCCAAAATTGATGTCCCTGAAGGACAAATAGCTTTGGCAGCAAATGAGTCTAAAATTCGTCAAAAACGTGGTTGACCACTTGGTTCCAAAGATTCTATGCCTAGAAAAAGAAAGGGGCAAGATGGAAACCAATCAACGACGAAACTGACTAATCACACAAATGAAAGTGATGCAATTCCTGAAGAATTACAAGTATCTGAAAATCATGAGATCTCAATAAATTGCTTATATTCTAATCAGATACTGGAGAGAGATAATATTATCGTTAATGATACATTTGCCTTTCATATAGCTCTTCAAGTTTTAAATAAGGATCCTGAACCACAATCCATTGCAGAATGCAAACGCAAAATTGATTGGCCAAAGTAGAAAGAAGCTATAGAAAGGGAATTAAATTCCTGTGATAACCGGAAAGTATTTGGACCTATAGTCCTAACTCTAGAATCTGAAATCCCTGTAGGATACATATGGATCTTTGTTAGAAATAGAAACGAGAAAAATGAATTACGAGATATAAAGCAAGACTCGTAGCTCAAGGTTTCTCTCAAAGACCAGGAATTGATTATGAGGAAACATACTCTCCCGTAATGGATGCAAATACTTTCAGATTCTTGGTTAGTCTGGCTGTGTCACAAAGGCTTGATATGCGCCTTATGGATGTAGTGACTACTTATCTCTATAGATCATTAAATAATGACATTTTTATGAAAATTCCTGAAGGATTTAAAATGCATGAGGAATTGCAGTCAAGACCTAAAAGCATGTATTCAATTAAATTGCAAAAATCATTGTATGGGCTGAAACAATCTGGGCGCATATGGTATAATAGATTGAGCGAGTATCTTTTGAAAGAAGGATACAAGAATCATGTTATCTGCCCTTATGGTGAAGCAAACCTTAACCGCCACATCCTCAAATCATTCTGAAATCATTGCAATCCATGAGGCTAGTCGCGAGTGTGTATGGTTGAGAGATATGACAAGACGCATCCAAGAGTCATGCGTATTAGCTTCATCAAAGGACAACCCAACTGTTTTGTATGAAGACAATGTTGCTTGCATCGTGCAACTCAAGGAAGGATACATCAAAGGTGATAGGATGAAGCATATTTCTCTCAAGCTCTTCTACACTCACGATATTCACAAGGATGTCCATATCAATGTTCAACAAATTCGCTCAAGCGAAAATCTGGCGGACTTATTCAACAAGGCATTACCGACATCAACATTCAGAAAATTGATACACAACATCGGCATACGCCGACTCAAAGATTTACAATGATCTTAAGATCATGGGAAGCAGTTGTACTCTTTTTCCTCCGACTAGGTTTTGTCTCATTTGGTTTTTCTAGAAGGTTTTAATGAGGCAATATTTTTGTTTTAGGGATTGGTCAATCAAGGGGAAGTGTTGTAAATATATCTTTTAGATATATCTTAGCGTGTTGACCAAGAAATCTATGCTAAAACCCTATTTCCCTACTTGTTTAGATAGAGGCCTTTAGCCCTCATATTAAATACACAGAATTCTCATTCTCTTCTCTATTCTCTCAATCTCTCTAGTTTATAACAGAACGTAAAGTACTAAGAAAATTTAATTTTAAGAAATACCTAGATTTTTTTAATTTCAGAAAATTTGAAATTTTAGAACTTTAAAAAAAGTGAGATAAAGAGGTACTATTTCTACATCATTCTGAGAACAACATATTTGTTGCTCGAGAATGTGTCTTTTTGGAGAAGGAGCATCTTTCCAAAAAGAAGTGAGAGTAAAGTCAAAAAATTCGAGATGAGTATGAGCAACAAATAGAAATGAAAACTCCTAATCCTATCTGTGTACCTGTCCATATAAAGTAGTTCTGGAGAATCTAGAACTAGTGTTAGAAGCTACCTTGGTGTTGCACAACTGCTACAAAGGTCATAAAGATAAATTTCAGCCGAAAAGATACTATGGTATCATTACTAGGGCTGTTCTCGGTCCGGTTCGGTCCGGGTATTGTCTTCTCGGGTCTGGACCATTAAGGTATCGAGTATTATCTTTTTTGGTCCTTACCGATTCCGGGTTCCAACTTCGATACTTGTATCCGGACCGCTAACGTTCGGGTGAGTATCGGTCCCGTGTATTTCAGGCGGGTTCTCAGGTATCTTGAATCGTTAAAATCTCTAATCACCAAAACCTCATAACCGAAACAAGAATGGCGGTTTTTTTTTTCAAATGTATGCTAAGGAAATTAAGAGATAAGGTATTTTGAACTTATTTTTTCTATATGTACTAATACCTTATACAATATTTTGTACGAGTACCAGTATCCGGACCGCTAACGTTTCGGCTGAGTATCGGTCTGAGTTATTATCGGGCGGTTTTTGAGCGGTTCTCGGGTATACTTGGATCTCTAACAACCCTAATTATTAGTGAGAGTTATGAGATCATATTTTTAGAAAAAACAACGAACCAAGTATCTATGGGAAAAATGTTCTTTAAGACCATAACTTTGGGGGTTTGTATTTTGAGGAAAATATGTTTATGAGCTTGAAAATATAGGACAATAATTTTAAAATCTGTAAATCTAGCCAATTGAGTCCGAATTAGGTTCGATTGGGCTGAATAAGCATATGACTCGCACACGAGTGTCTAATTTCGGGCTTCTAGTCCCCGTTAGCGCCACATTAGTTATAAAAATTCATAAATATCAATTGGTAAGGCAAAATCCTGCAAAATTAAAACTATATGTTTAAATCGATGTAATTCATTAGTGTATTTTTGATTTGGTTGAAAACTTTACGTGTTGAAACAGTTTTTCAAGTTTCTACACCATATGTGTATGAAAATTGCAGTTTGATCCTTGATCTTTGAAAAATCATATCTCTTAAACCGTTAAGCGAAATTATTTGAAATTTATACCGTAGGTTCATAACTCGATGTAGTTCATTACTGCTTTTTTTATTTTTGCCTAAATCATTCATAAAGAAACATATTTTCACAAAATATCATTGTTCACATAAAAAAGTACAATTTCGTCACCCAAATTTCAAAAATCATATCACAAACCATAAATCGAAGTCACATAAAATTCGAACCGTAGGTTATTCCCTCAACACATTTAACACTACATTTTTGTTTTCTTAATAATCATTTTTTACAAAAAGTGATAATTTTCGAAATTATGCTACATAAATGTACATTCACTATAAGAATAAACGTCAAAGACTTCGGATAATATCCGAAGTAAAAATGTTATAATTACCGAAGTCTATGTTCGTGTAGTTAAAGGTATACTTTAGACTTCGCTTATTAGACGAAGTCTAATATCGTAATAACCGAAGTCTATCTCGGTTTTTAGAACCCGAATATGGGGGTTTGCGAAGTAAAAAAGGTCCTTCCACTTCACTTATTTTATAATCGCTGAAGTGTATATTTCCTATTCGCTTCAGTAAAATATATACAGATGAAGTGAAATAATGTTATCGACTTCGCTTATTAATGTAATATCCGCAATTTTCGATTTTCGGTAAATTTCTTTTTTTTCGGCCGAAGTCCGTTTTGACGACTCGCTCGTGACCGTTTCGTCATTCTGAGAATGATTAATTCTACACTTTTTGACATCCGAGTTCGTTTCAGTGTCGTTTTGTTGAGTTCCGTGCTTTTTAGCGACTTTTCCGCACTTGAGTTCGATTCTTGCGAATCTCGTTCGAAACTGCTGTTTCGAGTTTCCCGTAAGTCCGTTTAACTTTGTTAGACGTGTTGTGAACGTCGGTTTGTGTATTCGATCACGTATCGTGATTTCCGGGCGTTTGGGCCGTTTTGTAATTTCCCAAAGATTTGGGTACTTGTGTTCGTATTCACTTTACCCTACTCAGGAGTGTCAGGATCATGTACTTGTTTTAAACTTGAGCTCGTGTTTTTATTATTGTACTACTTGTCTTGTTCGACGGTAGTGATTCGTGTTCGTCGCGTTCCGCGATCCTTCTTGGATTCGATCTCTGGCAGCTGTTCTGTACTGCCAGATGATTAGCGCACGCTATTCTTCATAGATAGCGTACGCTATCGATGCCCGCCTTACGTACATAACACAACAATGGTTACGTACGTTACCTAGTTCAGGATTCAGTCCAGTAGGTACTGGAGTACCCCGTTAGCGCACGCTATTCCTCATCGATGGCGTCGCTATCCGTGCCTTCCTAACGTCGTAACACGGACTTGTTACGTGCGTTACGTTGTTCAGTCTTCGGACGGTTGAGTTTGGATTAACTCTTACGTGCGTAATAACTTGTCCATTACGTACGTAACATCACTAGCGTACGTTAAAGCTTATGGCTTACGTCGTTAGCTTCGCGCAGTTTATATATTTGAGGGTTGACCGATTTCGTGTCATTTCTTCCTCTCCTCCTCCCTGCCGCGTCTTGGGCGATTTGGGGTAGATTTTGGACGAGCCTTCGTCGATCTTTGTGAGTAATCACTCCGGTGGGTCTTCTTCGTGTTCATCAACATCTAGCCTTCATTCTTCTTGAATCAAGGTAAGGTTAGAACCCTAGTTGAGATATTTTCGGGTTTGTTTCGATTTCGTGAGTTCAATCCGAGATTGTTAGTTCTAATGTCGTTATCTATTCGCTTTGATCATATACCAATGATTGAAAATCCGTTTTCATATTTTTGTAGTGTCAATTCGTGTTCTTGGCCATTTTGGGGAAAACCTTGAACCTTCGTCATTTGTTCTTTGAATTTAGCGGCTTTGGGTCGTACTTTGGAATTCATTTTCGTTGTTATTGTTTTCGTTCATAGTTCCTTGTTGTGGATTGTCGTTCGGTGGAGTCCGTGAGTTCGTAATCGGTTCGTGTCAACCTACTTTGGTCGATTCTCCGCATTGCTCTTATTCGAGGCAAGTACCTTGTCCATACTTTTCTTGTTTCGTGGATATGATGATTGGTGATCGTCTTGATTTGTTTGTTTGTTTGAAATGAGTTTTCAAAAGATTTGGTTAGCCTCGTTAAAGGCCCTCTTTCAAAACCGTGTGTGTTTTGTGATTGGTGTGGTTCGTGGATAACTATGTGAATTCTATGTATATGCTTGGTGTTCATGTTGCACTTGGTATTGTGTCTGGACGTATATTATTTCATTTCGGTGCGTTATGGATTGACGTGGTGTTTTGCTAAGTGTTTGATGCCTCTGGGCGAATTGTTTGAATATCCTTGACATGATATGTTATTTGTGTGAATGTGTGGATATGGTTGAAGGTCTACGGTGGCACATGGCATGTGATCATGTGGCCAGGATGCAACAAGTGATTGATCCAACCGTGAGAGCCTGAGATAATCTACGGTGGCACATGGCATGTGATCATGTGGCCAGGATGCAACAAGCGATTGATCCAACCGTGAGATGTGTGTGATTTGTTTCGCTAGCCAGCTCGGGAGGGTCCTTCGAGGCCTCGAGTGGGACGTCGGTGGTATCGTCCCGGTCCTAGGCGATGCGCGTGCATGATTATGTTTCGTTGATTTTACGTCCGTTGAGGACACGTGATGTTGGGCTCTGACCCTGTAAATTGTTGGTGATTTCCTATTTGCGAAAACAAAACCTTTGGGCTGTGACCCTATTGATTTTTGGAAAGAGAAGGATTTTATAATCCTAAATTGTTTTCTATTAAAACTCTCGATGGCATTTTAAACTGTTTTGTAAATTGTTTCCCTTATTTGCAATCTTTCGGTTTTGGAAATGTTTACCCAAACTCTTGCCTCGGGAAGTACTTTTCTTTACGTTTGGATCTTTGAGGATTCCTGATTATTATTGTTCTTGGAACTTGTATTGTATGGCTCGTATTTTTGCACTTGTACTTGCACTAGCAAAACAGTGGAGTTTTGCTAACCCCCGAGTATTCGGGGGGTGGATGTCTATTTTTGCATTCAGGTTTTGGAGCATAGCACAGGGTCGGCACGAAGGATGATGAAAGATGAACGATACTAATCACACGAGGTTCCGCTGATGTCGTATTGGTCCAGTTGTGTTTTCTTTTCCGCTGCGGTATCTTTTCCCCGTTGTACGGGAGTTTATTTTATTTTGACCCCTGCGTGGGTATGTGTTTGGGAATGAGTTGTATGTTATTATTGAAAGACCAAGTCGGTCTACTGAGTCATTTTAGCCTTAAAGGCGATGTTTAGATGTTTGATTTTAGTTATCAGCCTGGTAGATCCTCGAGGAGAGGGTCTACGGCGTGTAATATCCCTGAGTGGATTGGGGGTGTTACATAAATGGTATCGGAGCTTAGGTTGTGGAAACCTAGGCTGTTGGGTCAGTGGTGTCTATTGAGTTTTTGTATCGTCGGATTTTATCTGACTGAGTCGTGTCGCGACGCGTCGTCTGAGTTGGTTTGTTGTGATTAGTATCGTGGGGCGATCATCATCTTCGTGCGACCTGTGGATGTAAGTCTCCCTTCTTTGTGTTGTGCCTCGTGTGACACGAGCTATTTTTTTATTATGAGTTAATTGACGGAATCCTCTTATGGATTTTGATTTCGTGATATGTGATTGTTTGACTCCCATTTTTCGTTCATATGAGGAGTAGTGTTGCTGTCTTGTGCATGTTTGACTTTATTTCTTTTATCCGCTGCGTGAGTTCTTCTGTAATGGCTTTCGGTATTTTACCGACTGAGTTTTATTTCGAAAATCAATTCCCTTAACCGAGTTTTTGGCATTATGGCCTTGATCATTTTGGCGAAATTCTTATGACGGAATCTAGTATTTTGTAAATGGATTTTGTGAGTTTTTGAAATATTACCGTCATCGGCCTTTTTGGCGTTTTTGTAAATGGTTTTTTAGCTTTGGTGGGTTCCGTAGCAGGACACACGGCGTCATATTGTTCCGTGTAATTACAGAAATTTTGGGCATTCAAGCCCATTGTATTAATTTTGAACACCTTGAGTATCTTAGAAAATTAAAATTCGAGACGTACTTTTAAAACGAATTATTTTCTTGCGGTGTTTTCAAGGTGTTTTCTAATGCCGCAATACATTTCAAAAATTTTCCGGTTGAGGACCAAAAATATTTTGAGATATTTTCAAATGCAGTTGCTTAGACCCAAGGGTCGAATATTTTTGAAAGTTTTTCACTAAAAGAAAGGTGTCCTCATTTTTGTTCAAACGCAAGATGATTTTCAAAGTCTCGATAATGGTGTTTGTACTACTTTTTGTAAAATGATACTCAAGATCAACCGTTGTTTCCAAAGCTGTTTTCAAAAGGTGGTTTTCATTTTTAAAACCTATCATTCTGTTTGCGGACCGGAAATGCGTGTATGGTTTTCGAACTTTCGTTACGGTGTTAACCCGAATTGTGATTGAATTGGTGGTGTGAGCGTTGAGTCGTTCGCCACGCATATGTTTTGTTAGCCCTCTGTGAGAGGTGTGAGTAGTGTTTCTTGTTTATCGCCTCGTGGTGATTTGCTGTTGACACGCGAGTGTGAGCCGTTGAAGCTTGGGTTGGTATGTTCGTGTATATGTGTGATTATTCCATGATGTTTTGTGATTATGTCTTTGGTTATCGTTCGGGCCGTTGAGATTCTTTGAACGATACCGTCGTTGCTATGATTTTAGTATGCATGTTGCTTTACGATGGAAATTGTTGTATATGGTATGTATTATGATTCCTTGTTGTCTTTGAGTGGTTACTTATTTAGTATGCCGAGGGCCGAGGTCGTGGTCGTGGCGATCGGACGCGTGGTCGAGCATGCCGCGGTGATGGTATTGGTATTGGTGTTGCTACTATTTTGCGGCGGGTAGCCACTCGGATGACTCGATTGACTCGGGCGATTCGGCGTGTTACGGATGTGACCCGACACCTGGTGCAAATCGGTGGCTTCGAGAAGTGGTTCGTATGAATCCCCTCGTTTATTTGGTGCTACTGAGATGCTTTAAGTCGGGACGGTTGGCTTTTCCGATTGGAAAAGATTTTCGAGATAGTTGATTGTCGGAAGAACGTAAGGTCCGGTAGCTCGGTATCTTTTCGACAAAGATGCCGCTTAGTCGGTGGGAGGCTATTAAGCCTCGAGATCGCGTTGTCACGTGGGCGAGTTCGAAATTCATGAGAGATGAGTTTTGTCCGAACCGATCAGAAATCGGAGGATTAATGAATTCTTTTCGGCGAAACCGCAGGATGTACCATTGTCTCAAGCTATTATTGATTTTAGCAAACAGCTCGGCTATGTGCGTAATCAAGTAAGGACAGAGGAGGACAAGATTTGTCATTTTAGTAGGCGGATGAAGCGGAGATTCGCCAAGACATGGCGAGTCTCGCTTGTACTTCCTTGAGAGATTATCGGAATAGGGCGTTAGCCTATGAGCTATCCAGTTATCGACCAGAGTATGTCGACTCGAAGAAACAGAAAACCGTTGGGAACTTTTCAGAAAACAGAGTGGGCCCTTGAGGTTGGGACTTCGTCTCGTCATCCCAAAATGGTTCCTAGATCGCGTGATCGGAGGAGTAGTACCCTGCGGTGAGTAATGTGAGCACTTCAAGATATGTTATAAGCGTAGTCGAGCGGGCCATCTGCGAAGAATTGTCGTTCACCGTTAGTCACTGTTTCGAGTGTGGCGGGTGGGTCACCAATCCGTGCATTGCGAGACGGTAGGCAGAGATTTGGGGATCGAGGTTGCGTCTCTGCTCCGAAAGGACACGGAGATGCCTAGGGTGGTTTTGAGGATTTCGGCGTAGTCCGAATTATTTATAATTACCCTTGTGGATCGTTTTGTGTTTATTCTCTGTTTTCTCGACTGTGCGTGTTTTCTTGTAACAAGTACTTTGTGTTTTGTGATTGTTTGGATAATTGACTTGATTGTATTATCCATTTGATGACGCTTGTCATTTGTTGGTTTTACTATGTCTCTACCAAATGACGTTGTGTTGGTCGTCATGGAGCGTGTTTTCACACCGTATATTCCGTTGAGTTGTGTGTAACATTTCGCCGTTGGGCGTTAGTTACGCGTTTCTTGCGTATCTCGTTGAGTTTTCTGGCGGAATATTTCTTCCCTACTTGTATTAAGTTTCGGGACGAAACTACATATAAGGAGGGTAGAATGTAATATCCGCAATTTTCGATTTTCGGTAAATTTCAATTTTTTTCGGCCGAAGTCTGTTTTGACGACTCGCTCGTGACCGTTCGTCATTCGAGAATGATTAATTCTACACTTTTTGACATCGAGTTCGTTTGTGTCGTTTTGTTGAGTTCCGTGCTTTTTAGCGACTTTTCCGCACTTGAGTTCGATTCTTGCGAATCTCGTTCGAAACTTGTTTCGAGTTTCCCGTAAGTCCGTTTAACTTTGTTAGACGTGTTGTGAACGTCGGTTTGTGTATTCGATCACGTATCGTGATTTCCAGGCGTTTGGGCCGTTTTGTAATTTCCCAAAGATTTGGGTACTTGTGTTCGTATTCACTTTACCCTACTCAGAGTGTCAGGATCATGTACTTGTTTTAAACTTGAGCTCGTGTTTTTATTATTGTACTACTTGTCTTGTTCGACGGTAGTGATTCGTGTTAAATCGCGTTCGCGATCCTTCGATTCGATCTCTGGCGGTACATTGCATCGCCGGATGATTAGCGCACGCTATTCTTCATAGATAGCGTCGCTATCGATGCCACTTACGTCGTAACACAACAATGGTTACGTCGTTACCTAGTTCAGATTGATCCGATGGTAATCGAGTACCACGTTAGCGCACGCTATTCCTCATCAGTAGCGTACGCTATCCGTGCCTTCCTAACGTACGTAACACAGCACTTGTTACGTACGTTACGTTGTTCAGGTCTTCGGACAGTTGAGTTTGGATTAACTCTTACGTACGTAATAACTTGTCCATTACGTACGTAACATCACTAGCGTACGTTAAAGCTTATGGCTTACGTACGTTAGCTTCGCGCAGGTTTATATATCTGAGGGTTGACCGATTTCGTGTCATTTCTTCCTCTCCTCCTCCCTGCTGCGTCTTGGGCGATTTGGGGTAGATTTTGGACGAGCCTTCGTCGATCTTTGACGGAAGTAATCACTCCGGTGGGTCTTCTTCGTGTTCATCAACATCTAGCCTTCATTCTTCTTCGAATCAAGGTAAGGTTAGAACCCTAGTTGAGATATTTTCGGGGTTTGTTTCGATTTCGTGATTTCAATCCGAGATTGTTAGTTCTATTGTCGTTATCTATTCGCTTTGATCATATCCCACGGATTGAAATTCCGTTTTCATATTTTTGTCGGGTCAATTCGTGTTCTTGGCCATTTTGGGGGAAAACCTTGAACCTTCGTCATTTGTTCTTTGAATTTAGCGGCTTTGGGTCGTACTTTGGAATTCATTTTCGTTGTTATTGTTTTCGTTCATAGTTCCTTGTTGTGGATTGTCGTTCGGTGGAGTCCGTGAGTTCGTAATCGGTTCGTGTCAACCTACTTTGGTCGATTCTCCGCATTGCTCTTATTCGAGGCAAGTACCTTGTCCATACTTTTCTTGTTTCGTGGATATGATGATTGGTGATCGTCTTGATTTGTTTGTTTGTTTGAAATGAGTTTTCAAAAGATTTGGTTAGCCTCGTTAAAGGCCCTCTTTCAAAACCGTGTGTGTTTTGTGATTGGTGTGGTTCGTGGATAACTATGTGAATTCTATGTATATGCTTGGTGTTCATGTTGCACTTGGTATTGTGTCTGGACGTATATTATTTCATTTCGGTGCGTTATGGATTGACGTGGTGTTTTGCTAAGTGTTTGATGCCTCTGGGCGAATTGTTTGAATATCCTTGACATGATATGTTATTTGTGTGAATGTGTGGATATGGTTGAAGGTCTACGGTGGCACATGGCATGTGATCATGTGGCCAGGATGCAACAAGTGATTGATCCAACCGTGAGAGCCTGAGATAATCTACGGTGGCACATGGCATGTGATCATGTGGCCATGATGCAACAAGCGATTGATCCAACCGTGAGATGTGTGTGATTTGTTTCGCTAGCCAGCTCGGGAGGGTCCTTCGAGGCCTCGAGTGGGACGTCGGTGGTATCGTCCCGGTCCTAGGCGATGCGCGTGCATGATTATGTTTCGTTGATTTTACGTCCGTTGAGGACACGTGATGTTGGGCTCTGACCCTGTAAATTGTTGGTGATTTCCTATTTGCGAAAACAAAACCTTTGGGCTGTGACCCTATTGATTTTTGGAAAGAGAAGGATTTTATAATCCTAAATTGTTTTCTATTAAAACTCTCGATGGCATTTTAAACTGTTTTGTAAATTGTTTCCCTTATTTGCAATCTTTCGGTTTTGGAAATGTTTACCCAAACTCTTGCCTCGGGAAGTACTTTTCTTTACGTTTGGATCTTTGAGGATTCCTGATTATTATTGTTCTTGGAACTTGTATTGTATGGCTCGTATTTTTGCACTTGTACTTGCACTAGCAAAACGGTGGAGTTTGCTAACCCCGAGTATTCGGGGGGTGGATGTCTATTTTTGCATTCAGGTTTTGGAGCATAGCACAGGGTCGGCACGAAGGATGATGAAAGATGAACGATACTAATCACACGAGGTTCCGCTGATGTCGTATTGGTCCAGTTGTGTTTTCTTTTCCGCTGCGGTATCTTTTCCCCGTTGTACGGGAGTTTATTTTATTTTGACCCCTGCGTGGGTATGTGTTTGGGAATGAGTTGTATGTTATTATTGAAAGACCAAGTCGGTCTACTGAGTCATTTTAGCCTTAAAGGCGATGTTTAGATGTTTGATTTTAGTTATCAGCCTGGTAGATCCTCGAGGAGAGGGTCTACGGCGTGTAATATCCCTGAGTGGATTGGGGGTGTTACAATTAATAGGTAACGAAGTTAAAGATACCACATTTACTTCACTTTTATTTGTTTAGCCGAAGCATTACACTCCTTTTTACTTCGCTTATTCTATTTTGTGTCGCTAATTATATATCTCTGACTTCGTTTTTTATCCGAAGTAAATAACCACATTGCATATTTCTTTTCAATTTGTAAATATAGAATCCCTGTTGTACAAAAACATGATCCATCCAATAAAAAACCTCAATTCACAAGATCTCAACAACACAACCTCAAATACATCAATCAACCTCATTAAAAATCCAACAAACTCAAATCACAAGATCCCAATTCAATAACACAAGATCATAAGCATTGATAATAGTAATAAACCACAATTTCATATATAAGCAGTAATTTGTCGTACAAAAATGCCAAATATTCGATTCGCGTGATTCACAAGTTTGCATTGGGCATAACTATAATATGCCAACATCAAATAAACTTCCACAATGTCTACGAGACACATGCATAGGTCTAGCTAATGGGTGCACATTAACAAAACATTCACCATATTTACCCGATCAAACGACATGTTACGATCTAACTATACCAATGAGATATACACCAGTACCAGTAGTGTTGCAACCAAGACCATACACATATAGTACTGATTTGAAACTAGACAAAGAACTTCCTGACAATGAAGCCAGCCTAAGCACCATCGACAAACGTGTAGACGAACTTGCTCCACTCGTTCCTGACTTCATCATACTGCACCTGAGTGTAGTATTGGTCTTTGACTGAACCAGGATACTGAGCAAATCACATTGAAACAAAAAAAATAGATTAAGTACATTCATAAAAGATGCATCAACATCACAAATTTTCAGTACCAAAACATACTATATAATATAAAAGGATGACAGAATTAAAATTACATGATGTGTTTTTCCTGCACATGTGTTTTTCCTGCATGATGTGATGCCATGATGTGTTTTTCCTGCACATGATGTGATGCCATGATGTGTTTTTCCTGCACATGATGTGATGCCATGATGTGTTTTTTCTGCACACTTGAGCTTAGTAATAAGTTTTGTTATTTCCCTATTTAAGCATAAAAGAACTTGGAAAAACATTCTTCAGTTCGCTTCAGCATATCATCGAAACTATCAACAGCATAATGTTCAGCGTCATAAAAACAGATCTCATACGGAACATTCAACATCATTTTAATAGAGTAATCATAAAGATGAAAGAAAGCAAGAGCACCTCCAATATTGCATGAAATTCTTCTTTGGCAACCACCAGCCTATCAGTGTCACTTGAATCAACAACATATATAATGGCTTGCGTATTAGGAAAATAGCACCTCCAATATGGCCTAAATAGCAACACCGAAAAAATAAGCATCAAGGTACGTTTGTTAACTACAAAAAGCTAAATACAGTCAAACACATCTCTAACAAAGCTTAATCAGTGAAAATTGTATGAAGGCAGCTTATATGAAGATTCAAAAAACAAGCGCGACTCTGTACTGTATCATCTGATTAAGAATAAAATGCAAACCCAATAAATCTTTGGTCAGAATGGACAATAACTCGAAGCAAATGCTAACCAAACAGGTGGTGCCAAATAGAAAACATGTATTTCTAACCTAATCCATTTTCTTCATTCACTTTTCTCATTATGGGGTTTCACCCCTGCTTTACATAAATCTTCTCAATCTTAGTCAATAAAGTACATTTCCCAACCAAGAAGTTGTTAAATGGTAATGAAAAACAAAGCACCGGATGAACCAAGATATAGGAAATATTAGCTTGTAAATGAAAGATACTTACAAAGGCAAACAATCGAGACAACAGTATAATCGAGAATCAAATAAAGTTACTCGATACTAGTCTCGCGCACTTTGCCACAAGGAAAGAAGACACAAGCATTAGAGATGGACTTGAATCACTTCTTCCATCACTTCTTCCATGTTGGTGCAAACGTTTGTGGATTTTCATAATGGGAGACCTTACTTCGAGATTTCGTGTTTCTCTTTCCAAAGTCGTGAGAATCTCTTGCTTCGTATCCAAATTTCGATCGTATGATTCTTCATCCGTGCTTCACTATCATCATCATGTCCGAGATTTTTCAAGGCCAAAACAAAAATGCTTCTTGATTATAAAATACCGTGATAATGCATACGGGCATGATTATCACCGTTATCTTATCTATCGCACCTTGAAAGGGCACCTCCTTGCATCCTCCGAATCGTGACACGATAATCGTAAACACTAGTCGGGATGGATTCTTGTTGGTGGTGAAGTTCTACATTACAACATTATGATATTCAGAGAAGAAAAGATATATCTTTGTAGGATACTAGCCGTGTATCTCGTGCCTTTAAGTTTTTGCACACTAACATGTAATATTGCGCCCGATTTTGACGTATGTAGTGGAAGAGTTAAATTCAATGGTTTGGTAGCCTCTGCTAGATCTCGCAAAATCAATTGAGACTTCTCCCGTGAAGCCCGACTTCGATGATCCCTGTAATTATTAAACTAATGTCATTACTATATAATTGATTTTTATTTTTCTCGAGCAGTGCGTAAAAGCAACATTTATTTCAATACTCAATCTTGGGTGAAGGTGAAGAAATGCGGGTAACTTATCGTAGATACAACCACATAATAAAATTTTTCTCTTATTCGTCTGTTTTAGTCTCCCGCACGAGTTTTAAGCCAGATACCGGCTTTCCAGTGCAGTTCCTTCAAGAATTGGCACTTTGGATAATCCGACATCGGCTTTCCTAAATCTACCGGAACCAGAGAAATCATAACCCTTTTTGCTTTTAGTTGTGGCACTGAATCAAGACATGAGATCGAATTACCCGTAAGATATCTGCTCCAAAATCTTGTGAATTGCTCGAACATTAATATCGGTGCCTAGATTCATCTCTAGTATCATGTATTCATGCATATGAATTATGAATCGATCCTATTTTCCCGTAGTTTGATTGCCATCAAAAATAGAAGAACAAATTATTATTTTTAATTTTTTTACGCTTTTTAGAAATTTGAATTATTATAAATCATCGATTATTATGAATCATGAAGAAGGTATTTTTCTTTCCCCACATTGTTGACTCAACATACCTCATTGTTCGAAATTGCATCAAATATTGATACCTAAGGAGCAACAAGGACCACACTAATTGAAAGATGCTTATTATGAGCGGAAGAATAAGAAAAACAGTTAATGCGTAATAGGAGAAAATAGAGAAGTGACCATAAAAGAAATTATTTTTTTCAAATTCAAAACCCCAAAATATAACTAAATCATGCAAAAAAAAACTTGCTAGCACCATTGTATCACTTAAGCTCAATAAGCTAGACCGTTTCAAAGAAGATCGATTAAGACCTTCCCTCCGTGGTTTCCACATATCCAATATCGAAAGTTTAGGTTAAAAGAAAAATAAATGCCTATAAACCTTGGTCAAAGCCTATGAAACCAAACACTATCACATTATTCTCCATTGCCATTCCATAAAGTGATCAACAAGTTCCATATGAACAAGGATAGCAAGTAAGCTAGCATGATTTTCAACAATAGTAAAATGGTAAAAGTGAACACAGAGGCAACATTCTATGCATGATCTTCCTTAGGATCATTCAAAGGAGCATTGATATGAATAATGCACCCAGACTACACATTCCACCTATATGCAAGAATGAAAGCTTATTTTGTTCTTTTGCCACTTGTTTCATCGCTCATGAATAACACATATTTCTCGTGCAAAAAAAAAAAAAATCAGTCAAGCGCAGATAAATTTACCTAGATCCCATACTTGAAACTTTATGTTGTTATACTGCAGAGTTTCCACATTGAATCCAATTGCTGCAATTAAAAGAAAATATATATACATAAAATCAACCATAAGCATCTCTTTCTCGAATATATCCACATTAATTCATTCTACTTCAAATAGACACACCAAAAATTTAAAGTCGAGTATGAGATCGAATTCGAAGAACAATAACGATCTGGAAGCTGTAGTCGGAAAAAATCTCTTTCATACGAAACAGGACCAAATGTTAGAAACAATGCAGTGCTCCCATCATTCTAGATTCGTTATATCAGGAAATAATTGAGTATGCAAAAGGACACACTTACTCGGAATAGTTGATACTACTTCACCCATCTGTAGTCGATCTGGCGAAACAATAACCAATAAAATCATATCCAATAATAGATTCAAACCCATGGGAAACCAACCAATACCAAGACTAAGCATCAGAAGGCAATAATCCATGGTATTGCTGGTTAATTCAAAACAAGGAAACCCAGCTGTTATTGCTACGTGTACAAGAAAAACCGATTAATCCCGAACGCGGCAGACATTCACGCTCAGAATATCAGAGAGAAATAGACGAATAACAGCAGTTGCTTTGCCATACCTGCTGCCAAAGAAATCCGTCCAAGAACAAACATGATCCAAGTTCAAGATGTTGGCATCTGCACATCGTGATCCAATTGAAAAGAGCGGGAGTTCTTGGCTTGGGTCATTTACAATCGGGTGACTAAGGAATTGCAAGCAGGCAGCGGCCTGGCCTTTTCGACGTGATGAAGTATTTTGAGGACTTCCTCGACACTAATCGTGCAACCGAAGAGCAAGTATGCAAAGACGGTATTGTAGCACTCAACCAAACGGGGTAAAGGGTCACCCTCTCTGCAAAAAGAAGGCCTACCTTCAGCCCCATTCTGATTTTCAACCGCCCCAAGGGCACACGCCCGATTTGTGCCATATAAAGAAAGAGAAGGACGGGCTACAGTACCTTCATTGGAAAGACCCGATTGAAAATATTCTGATAGGGCGGAAGAAGTAGCACCTCCGAGAATGGTCCTCTTGTCCGCCGTGATACCTATTATACCCGCCATAGAAGACAGCGAAGTGGTCAATCAAGGGCACCACCAAGGCGATGTTGCAACTCGAAGGACGTTGCCGACCGATGTCCTACAAAGCGGATCGTCGAGAAGACCACCGTAATGTAAAGGAAGAGATCCCCTTGACGACGGGGGATGCGAACGAGATCGAACTCGCGAGGATGAGATCCCCAAAACTCGAACCGGAGGAATTAAGTTGAAATTCAAACATCAAACGTGAATATAGAAAGAAAAGAAGAGCAAAAGCCGCCGGCCATGGAAGAATCGCACGTTCGGTGTGTGAGAATCGCACTGGAGAGTCGCGCTGATGAAAGGGTTTTTGTAGGGAAAATGGGAATTCCTATTTTGTTCCAAAACCGTAGGAGAAAAAAAGAATGAAATAAAAAGATAATCAACACTGATCATTAACTATTTAATGAATGAGAAGTCAAAACAAGACAAAAAAGAACAGTCGAAGACTCGGATTGATTTAGACGGCGGAATACTATGAAGAGAAGGGATAAAGAAATACAACGTCTAAGGGTAGAAGAATTATACTGGTATTAATTAAATATATCTTTATTTCGACTTTAACATAAAAATTGCAAAAATATTAATTCTCGGTTTCAAAACATACACTTCGCTATTGTAAAAGTTTTAGTAAAAAATAAAATTTCACACTTTTTACTTCAGTAATTATCAAATTAGTGAAGTCTTTGTAACTTAAAATTTCTAACTAGCTCCTGCTTTTTTGTTTGGTACCATTTACTGAAGTCTATGTGGGTTGTTTACTTCAGTAAATTGAAAAGCGAAGTTGTTGTTTGTTTTTACTTCGGTAATATACATTACCGAAGTGAGACGTACCGAAGTCTTTGATGTTTATTCTACTAGTGATTTTGTGCATATATGTCTCTTCACTCAACATATTTTAACTCCATCAATTATATTTTCTTTATTTTATTTTTTTAACATGATTGGAATTAAAATTAATTTTATTTTTTTAGTGAGAACGTGTAAAGCAAAAAAAAAAGAACATAAGCTCCTTCGTATTTGTTGGGGAAAAAATACTTTTTCTAAGCGCCAAATCAGTTAAAAAATTCATAATTATCAACTAGTAAGCGAAATCACATGAAATTAAAACTATAGGTTCAGGACTCGAAATTAAAACTGCAGGTTCAGTCTAAATTTCATACAATTCCGTTTTACGATTTAAGAGATGATTTTCCAAAGATCGAGGGTCAAACTGCAATTTTTGTACACGTAAGGTATAGAAACATAAGAAACTATTTCAACCCGTAAAGTTTTAAACCAAATCAAAAAATACACTAATGAATTACATCGAGTTGTGAACCTACAGTTTTAATTTTGTAGGATTTCGCCTTACAAATTTATAGTTGTGAAATTTTTTATCTAATGAGGTGCTTACGGGACTAGAAGCCCGAAATTAGACACCCATGTGCGAGTCATGTACTTATTCAGCCCAATCAGACCTAATTCGGGCTCAATTAGCCTAGATTTTTAGATTTTTGAAATTATCCTACATTTCCAAGCTTGAAAATATATTATCCTTAAAACACAACCCCATAAAGTGTGGCCCTAATAAAACATTTTTCATAGTATCTATAGAGAATGAAAACAATGAACCAAGTATCTATAGAGAAGCTGAGACGAGTTAATCGACAAACCATGAAACCTGAAATGGATTTCATGTATGTAAATCAAATTTGGAACTTGGTTGATTTGCGTGGTGGGAGTGAAACCCATAGGATACAAATGAGTTTTCAAGATGAAAATCTACATGGCTGGAAAATGTGCTATTTTCGAAGCTAAATTGGTAACAAAAGGTTACAAGCAAGTTCAGGAGGTGGACTATGATGGAACCCTCTCTACAGTCGCTGTGGTTAAATTCGTAAGGATTATCCTAGCTATTGCGTCTCGTTATGATTATGAGATCGGACAAATGAATGTCAAAACTGCCTTCCCAATCGGTTCTTAAAGAGGATGCATATGGCACAACCTGAAGGTTTTAAAGATCTGAAACATGCTGGAAGTTATGTAAGCTTCAAAGATCTATCTATGGAATGAAGCATCTCGAAATTGCAATCTTCATTCTGATGAGTCAATCTAGAAATTTGGCTTTCAAAAAAGCAAAGAGGAATATTGTATATACAAGAAAGTCGGTGGGAGCAAAATCACATTTCTAGTCCTACACGGCGACGATATTATGCTCATCAAAAATGACACTCCTATGCTGGATTCTGTAAACTTGGCTTAGAAAGTGTTTCTAAATAAAGGATTTAGCAGACAGAGTATATTTTATTGGATTCTAAACGAATAATAAGATAATTGGACTTAGTCAAAACACTTACATCGATAAGGTGTTTCATAGATTCAATGTGAAAGACTGTAAGAGAGGCTTCTACCCATATCTCAGGGCGTGCATCGTAACATGACTTACTGTCCATCAGGGTATGATGAGTTAAAGAGAATGAATATGGTTCCTTATGCAATAAGTTCCATCATGTTTGTCATGATATGTACTCGACCGAATGTAGTGTATGACTTAACTATGATGAGTAGGTACCAACCTAATCCAGGTGAGGTGCATCGGAGTCCAACGAAGAACATTCTTAAGTACATGAAAAGGACTAAAGATAAATTCCTGGTAATGGTGGACAAAATGAACTGGTTGTGACAGGGTATGCTGATGCGGGCTTCGAAGCAGAAAAGATAATTTCCAATCTCAAAGTGGTTACTTCTTTTGTCTAAATGGGGGTGCAATTAGCTGGAGGAGTGCAAAGAAAACCAGTACTACTGATCCGGCAACTATACCCGAATACATTGCTGCTCGAGAAGTTGTAAAGAAGGCACTTGGTTCCGGAAGTGAAGGAGACAAGAAGACACCACCTCTCCAAACATGTAGAGAAGAAATTTCACCTCATGCGAGATACCGTAAGAAGACGTGACCTAAAGATATGCAAAGTACCGAAGGACAACAACATGGTCGATCTGTTAATTCAACCTCTTCCACAGGCACACCATGATGTTCATATTGCTTTGATGGAAATCAGACACATTTGATAGTGATTGTTACTTCTTTATTGTTTTAAAATTTTATATAACATCGAAGATTATATGTATTCCATTAATGATTTTGTGTTTGTTTAATTTGGTTTTTTATTAAATAAGTAGTACAAAGTTTAAATTTCAAATATCCAAATAGGTTGTCGTGAATATATCTCGGATAATAAAACCCTATTAAATGAATTTGGATTAATTCAACATGTCCTTAGTCCAGGTCATTAGAAATTGGACACTAATGATGGAAGAAAACCAGCAAGTTAACTCATGGTCTGAGAGACCCATCATGAAAAGTCACTAATACGAAAAAAGACATTTAACATCGATTCCATTTTTGGTATTTACATCGATTTTGGACCCAATGTTGAGTTCAGCTTTAACAACCAATGTTAATCTCCCACAACTGATGTTAAATGTCACGATTTTAGAATATTATTAGACCGCGGCTACCCAGCTACCCCAACACAACCCCAATCCAACCCCAACCAGTCAACCACCTACCCAAGCCACCCGCCTTAACACGCAACCACACCTGCCAAACCGCAATAAATGCCATCAAATTTTGTTGTTGGTGGATTTCGAACCCACGACCTCTTGCTTGTGGAAGTGTAATCTTACCACTCCGCCAAATTAACTTCTTGTACATTTATAGCCATGTGTTATATTTATATACTATATACATTTATAATTTAATATATATATCATACAACTTTGAATATAATTGAATATGCAAAATATAACTCTATATGTATAAATATATATGACTTTAAATATTAACGAATACATATATTTTATATAAATTTGCATATACATATTATAATATAAGAAAAATATATAATAAGTTGTATTATATATATAAAAGTGATTATGATATAAAACTATTTATTGATAAAAAAAGTAATATGACTTTATTGCAATGTATCTGTAAATATATATAACTTTAAAAATAATTAAATATATTTAATATAAATTTATATCTACATATCATAATATAACTTTAAATATATATATATATATATTAAGTTATATTATATATTTGGAAAGTGAGATAACATATAAAAAGCTCTACTATGACTGAAGTTTGGCATTTTTATTACTTAATCGACTAAACTTTAAAGTGTATCATAGTAGGGATTCAAGTTTATTCTGTTATAGATGTTAGGGTCTCCGTTATTTTTAATCCGTTAAGTTTTAACGGATTGTTTGACATGGCCGTTAAGTGTCACGTATCGGTATTTTATTGGTCGGTATTCATAATAAAATAATAATAAATCCAGATTTTTGTAATAATAATAAAACAATAATAAAGAATATAACAGTCTAAAAAATATAAAAGATAAAAAATCTGGAATTTCTTTTAAAAAAATGAAACTTTTTTTTAAATCTAGAATATTAATATTTAAAATCAAATGTTTCTATTTAAAGTTTAAAATTAAAAAAAAAATTAAAAAATATGGATCTAATTTATAATATATTTTTTAAAAAAAAATTGGATTACTATTTTTTATAAATAACTAAAATACTAAATTATTATATGTTCTTAAAAAACTTGCTAGTTTTTGTTTTCGTATTTTTTTTTACTTTTCATAAAAAACTATTTTTTTTTTTTACAAAAATATCTAAAAAATAAATTAAAGGTTAGTTATAAATCAGATCCAAATATTTTAATTTTATTTTTTATTTAAACTTTAAATAAAGACATCAAATTTTTAATATTAATATTCCAGATTTTTTTAAAAAAAAATAACGTGGCGAATTTTCTAAAAAAATTACAGATTTTTTATCTTATATATTTTTTGGCGTTTATATTTTTAATTATTATTTTATTATTGTTACAAAACTTTAGGTTTTTTTGATTATTTGTTTATTATTAACGACCAATAAAATATTGACATGTGGCACTTAATGCCCATGTCAGCAATCCATTAAAACTTAACGGATTAAAAATAACGAAGGCCCTAACGTGTATAACAGAATAAACTTGAGTTTATACTTTTATACACTTTAAGGTTTAGTCCCTTAAGTGATAAAAAGGTCAAACTTGAATTCCTAGTAGAGCTGTTTTGCCTACAAAAACGAAATATGACTATATCTATACTTTCTCCGTTCTCTTATTATTGCAACGTGTTAACTATTACACTATTCACATACTCTCTTTTGACCATCTTTTGTGATTTATACATATGAAAAATATAGTCATGTGAGATCTTGTTAGATTCATCTCGAAATAAACTTTCAAAATATCAACTTCTTATAATTTTTAAAAATAAAGAATTGAAGATATTAATAATCAAAGTTGTACATTGGCAAGCGTGAAAGTCTAGATGTTGCAGTTATAACAGAACAGAGGTTTATATTATAATGTAACTTTATGTATAATATAATATATATGATAACATAATTTTAAATATGCATACGGATATAAATATAATATAACATTAAATATATTTATATGTATATCTTATAATATAACTATATATTATCATATAATTTGAATTTTGAGTATATATAATATAAATTTATATCTAGACATCATAATATATTTTAATATCAATTTTTTAAAAGTCATAAAAATATGGAACTATTTATTGTTTAAAAAATTAATATAACTATACATATGTACATATTGTAATATAACTATATGTATAAATAATCAACAAGTCTAATGTAATTCCTCATCTTCGATTATTTCATGTTTATTTATATATTCTAAATAATAAAAAAATATAATTTGATGTATTTATTTTATTTTCCTGAACGCAAGAAAATAATAACAATGTGAATCCTACTGGTATAAAGATTATATTTCTAAAACTTAAATAATGAAAAAGTAACCCGGATAAAAATTATTTGAAGTTTATTACTAGTTTATTATATTTCTTATTACTTGTTTATTTTAAGTTTATTTAAAAGTTGTGTATGCGTGAAACCTAAATAATCGAAAAGTGAACGTTACTGTAAGTTTTGCTTTTTACATTTATAAGACCTAAATAATGAAAATATGAAGCCTAATAGATAATAAATAATGAATTTTATTGGATAATTTTCTCGTTTTGTTTGTTTATAATTCTATTTTGTGATCTTTTTATGAAGCATAAATTACAGAGACTCAGGCTTTTCTTATACGAGGCATTTTGACCCGTGCAATGCACCAGTTTTGTTTTTCGATAAAAGTTTGAACTTTTGCTTATGTTTAAAACTCAATATTTTATTTAATATTATAATTTACGAACGGCTTCAAGTCAAAATTATGAATTTTTTCCTTTCTATCATTACTCAAGGTGATATTTTTAATATGTTGTATTTTGTTATTATAGCAAACTCATTTAATTTATCTGTTCAAATCAGATGTACTAACACTCACCGCAAAATGGTGTAAATATTGGTTTCTCACTAATGATGATTCTACATATAGAAAAATAAAACACTTTGCGATGTGCGGACCTTCTTTCTTTTCAATAATAATTCATTGCACGTGATAAATTCAATCTAATATTTCTCAAAGAGGATTCGAAAGCAACTACTTAGCAGAAGCAATCATAAGATGCGCAAAATACATAGTAATAACCTACATGAATATTATGAAACGTGTGATTTCATACTAATAATAACATGACCTTTGTAATTCCATAGTAATAACCTACACGAATATTTTGAAACGTGTGATTTCATAGTAATATTAACATGACTTTTGTAATTCCATAGTAATAACCTTCATGAATATTTTGACACTACTAAAAAAGATACATAATAGCTTCACATCTTTAGCTTCACCAGAGAAAGTGAAGCTAAAGAATTAAAGGCGACAAAAAAACTATATAAAGGCGTCACATATGTGACGCCTTAAAATTAGGTTAAAACAGTCTGCACAAAGGCGTCACATATGTGACGCCCTTATGCAAAGTTTTTTTTTATTGTATTCCACGTATTAGCGTCACATATGTGACACTAAAGATATATTCTTTGGCGTCACACATGTGACACCAATATGTGAAATTCGATTTTTTTAAAAAAATATTTTTTCTTGAAAGGTGTCACATATGTGACGCCAAAGAATATATCTTTAGCGTCACATGTGTGACGCTAATACGTGGAATAAAATAAAAAAACTTTGCATAAGGGCGTCACATGTATTGGTTTAAATATTAAATAATGTAAATAATAAATTTTAAATTATACTTAATAATTATAGTGTAAGAAGTTTCTTAACATTAAGAACTTAAATTACATTATATTTATTTATGCTTAAACATTTTGGAAATTGATTTAATTTGAAAGAAAAAATAAATATACGTAGGAAATATAGTATAAGGATAAATAAAATTCATTATTAACCTACGGAAATATAATAAATAATACTGTTAAATTTATATTTAATAATATTCATTATTAAGCAACTGTAATATAATAAATAATTAAATGAAATATATTGGATAATTTAATGGCAAACTTTTTCTTATTTAGGATATTTAATTAATTCAAATAACAAATAAATAAAAATATTTTACTGACTAAGTATATATTATATTTATTTAGTATAATTAATGAATGAAAACATAGCTCACTGGCAACATGCCACACCATGCATCACATGGGCACGGGTTCGAATCCCGCGCCGGCCACTGAGCTATGTTTTTTAGCTCAGTTATCTTTGAAATTATATTGGCGTCACATATGTGACGCCTTTAGTCCTTTATTTTTTTTAATTAACGGCGTCACATATGTGACGCCTTAACTTCTATCAGCGTCACATATGTGACGCTAATACTCTTCCAGTTTTTTTTTTAACAGCAGTAGTGAACAGAATAGACCTGTTAACCAAACAAAGGCAGTGCAGTGAACAAAACACCAAAACAACATGATTGTTTCAATACACCATCATAAACAACATTGTAATATACAATAAACAACATTGTAACTAAATTATCATAAACAATACACCATCAATACAACAACAAACAACATTGTAACCATCAATACACCATCATAATCAATACATCACAAAAAAAAACATATGAATAATAAACACAACACACCATCAACCGAACCAAACCAACACAACAACAAACAACATTGTAACCAAACCAACAAAGCAATATATTAACACCATGCAACAATAACATTTTATACATATCGAAATCAAAATATACGCAAAATATAACAAATATGATCATCAAGACATAAACCTAACATGCTACTCGTCAGATAATGATCGCATCAACTCATCCTCATCAAAGTCATCGGAGTCATCATCCTCACCGTTCGCCCGAGATGATGAGGAATCTACCTTCTTCTTTCCTTTGAGTAATCTCAACATGAGTTTACTCATCTTTAAAAATTTCGACTCCATATTCTCTCTCGACTTCTTCATCTCCTCTCTGTCCTTCTTCATCTCCTCGTTATCTTTTTTTAGCGCCTCGATGGTAGCCTCCAAAGACAGATCGACCTCGACAGGTCGTAATGATGCTCGTGAATCAACAAGACGACGACTTGTGGGTTGGTCGATGACTTCATTTATGATGATCCCCTTTGAAATTCCCCTCACCCTTCCACCCTGTAATATCCGTAATTTTCCCATTTTTAGCAGTTTCCATTTTTGGTGTATGTCTATTTTTATCGACTCGCTTGTAACCGTTTCGACATTTCGAATCTATTTTGTTCTTGGAGTTTTTCCATTGGGATGAGTTTTGATGATGTTTTCACGTAATTTCGTTTTATGACATGTTTTGCCGTATGAACGTTCGATTCTTGTAAAACTCATTCGTTTTCGTTATTTCTGGGTTTGTACAAGTTCGTATGGTTGAGTTGGTCTTGTGGAGACTTTCGGTTTGTAAATCCGACGTCGTTTCGTGATTTTCGGGCACTTGGGCCATTTTTGTAATTTCCTAATAGTTTAGGGAATCTCGTTTTCGTTGTCGCATTACGGACCCTTCGGTGGTCGGAATTGTATTTTTCTTTCAGCGCTTAGCTCCGTCGTCTTATATGCTTCGCGTTCATGTTCCTGGATTCTGACCTCGTCGTGCATTTCGTGTTTTGTACCTCCGACAGCAGCGTACTGCTGACATGAGCAGCAGTACTGAACTGCTGCGTAGGTAGCGCACGCTACCCCTATTGCCTTGCGTGCGCTACCAATGTGCAGTTAGCGTGCGCTAACTCATTTTTGTTAGCGTACGCTAGCGATGGCAGCAGTAGCCACTGGACCGGTCTCAGCCCCGTTAGCGTGCGCTATACATGTTAGTTAGCGTGCGCTAACTTCACATTTTTAAAGATCAGGGGCAGTTTAGTTTCAGCATTATTTTTCATTCTTTTCCTTTCCTTCCCTTCCTACGGGCGATTTTGGCGATTCAGAGCAGATTGGGGAGAGTAACCGGTGGAGTTCCCTTCCAGTCCAATTCTTGTGTCTCGAGCATAACACACCACCATCTAAACCCATCTCCATCGTCCGAATTCAAGGTAATTTCTCAGGAACCCTAACTTTGACGGATTTGGGGGTTTTTCCGGGTTTTACTAATTGGAACCGAATTATTCCAGTATGTTAGGATATTCTTCACCGATTGTGATTGTTGAATGATTCCAAATCCAATTTCCTTGATTTTAATCCGCGAATTATCGATACGGGAGATTTTGCGTAAACCTCGCCCGTATCAATTGATCGTCTATTGTCGTTATTGGTAATCGGGGTTTTGGGAGTATTCCTTTCGACATCGATGTCCGTTGGGACCGAGTTATGCTAATTCTTCGTTTAGGAACCGTCGTTGTCCATTCGGATCATCCGTAGTCACTTTTCACTTCCGATCCTTGAAGATGTCACAAAGGCAAGTACTTTACATTTGTTTACATGTTCTAGTATTTGAATTATGGTCGTATCCTGGTTGTTGTGGATGGTTATGTGTATGTTCACCTAGGGACGGTCCGACGGGGCCTCTAGGGATACGTATTGCCGTGAGTGTGCGTATCGTGAACTGTGGTTAGCCACCTGTGGATGTCCGACGGGACTCTGGGTACGGTGGCCGTGAGTCTCGTGCCAACGGTTAACTTTGAATTATGATTTGTTGGAGATAATGTGTTTGTGTTTGTACATCATAAATATTCCTAATATAAAATGTTTTCTAAAATGATTTTTGGCGCATGTATTCATCTGATTAGAATGTAGTTCAAATGGATTGTACTTGCACTAGCGATTGTCGCTAACTCCTTAAATGGGGGAAATACTTTTTGTATTTCAGGTATTGATCGTGGGGACAAACGAGCACTCGGGCCGTATGAGGATGATGGGCAAGCATGATATTGTCCAGTATTTGATTTTTCGATGTTATGTCTGTCGGTTGCTATTGATGTCTGATTTTGTGATTTATGTATTATAAAATTGGTTTAAGTACTCGAGTACTTCCTGTTTGAAATTGTTAATGTTGTGTTCCCGTTTTGGGAAATGGATTTGATGTCAAATTTTAATTGTCGGTTTGTAGTCTTTTATTTGAATTGTCGTTTTATTAATGATAGTTAGTCGTTGTTGAATGTCTTGTTGGTATGTTAGCACAGTGGATTCCACGGTGGGGTCCACGGCTACGTAATATGCCCCAACGTCTTGGGGTGTTACGAATATGGTATCGAGCTTAGGTTTATGGATACCTAGGGGCCGGTCATTCGGGTCTAGTTAAGTGTCGTTTTGGGACAAGATCACCGTTATGCCATCATCTCAAGACGCCGGTGCTCGTAAGTTTTCCTAACTTGACTCGTTTCACCGTCTGCTCTATTCTGTCTTAGTATCTTTTGCGTTTTGCGTTTGAATTGTACTTACCCGTTGCTTCTTCGTAATTCCTGCTTGGTAGAGGACTCGGACGCGGTCGATGACGCGGAACGGGACGTGGCTCAGCCGGATGGGCGGCCATGTCCGATCACTCTGGAACCGATTCGCGATGCCCTCTTTGTCGAGCAGTGTTCCCCTAGTTCCGGAGGTCACAGGACCACTGCTAGCTCCGGTAATGCTCATGAGAATGTTGGAATGGCCAACATATTACGGCAAGTAGCGAACCGGATGACGCTATCGACTCAGCCGTTACGGTCGGCCATGCTAATGCCAACCCGGTTCCGCCTACTGGAGCCGGTAATGTTAAGCTACTTCTGGTCGTGATTCGTATGCGTCCTCCGCAGTTTGATGGTGCTTCTGACCCTTCTGGTTGGGAGAATTGGTTATTCGAGTTGGAGAAAGTGTTTGAGGTCGCTAATCGCTCCGAGGAGAGGAAAGTACCCATTGCTCAAGATTCCTCGCCAAGGAGGTCGCGACGTGGTGGCAAGCGGTGAAACCGCGTGACCGGCAGCTACGTGGGTAGTTTCGAGATCTCGATGGAAGATGAATACCGCCCTCGCCGGTGAAAGAGGGAGGATCCGAGCCTTCTTTGAGGCTAAGCCCCAAGATGTTCCTATTTCTCAAGCTATCAAGGACTACAATCAACAGTGCATTACGTGAGAAACCAAGTCCGAGATGAGCTAGATAAGATCCGCCACTTTGATATGCGGATGAAGCCGAGGGTGCGCCACTACATGTCCGGGTCCAGGGTGCACGACTTTGAAAGATTATCGAGAATAAAGCGATGGCTTACGAGATGTCGTTTTCTGCGACAGAGACGGCACTGAAGGAAAGAAGCGAAGACCTCCGGTCGTTTCGGGAGGCAAGTCAGAGGGTATCCGAAGGCTCACCTGTTCGCGAGTCTTCGGGGCCGGGCCGCCATCGGTTGGTCGAGGGAACGGTTCTAGGTCCGCTCCTGCTGGTTCCGTTCGTGGTCCTACATGCTTCAACCGCAATGCCCGGCCACATGATGAGTGAGTGTGATAGGCCTCCGATTCGTGTCTTGCTTGTGGCCGTATGGGTCACCGTGCTAAGTTTTGTACGGATGCGGCTCGGGCTCCATTTACTCGTATATCTGCTCACCGCAGGAGAGCCGAGTGTGAATCGAGCACTGACAGTTCCTCACCAGCAGAGTTTTGGTAGAGGTCGAGGTCGTGGTCACCTTCTAGAGGGGGAGCTTCTAGTGCGGGGTCCGTTCCGCCCGTGTGTATGAGATGAGGCGAGCCGAGATCCCGACGCGACGGTGGCTACGGTGTACCGTCCACATCCTTGACCATCCTGCTTCCGTATTGTTCGATTCCGTGCTACGCATTCTTTTATATCTATGGATTGCGTGCGTCGTCTGCATGTTGATTGCCTTGTTGCTTGTGAGCCTTTTGTTGTTAAACTTCCTAGCGGGGATAGCATCGTGGGGGACCGTGAGATTAGAGATTTTTCTGTGAGTATCGCGGGGAGGGATTGGCTTTCTAATCTGATTGCGATAGATATTAGAGATGAGGATTTGATTCTGGGTGAGGATTGGCTGGACCGTCATGGGGCGATCATGAATTATAGAACGAGGATCATTACGATGTTAGCCTCCGATGGTACCGAGCATTCTTTTGTGGGGCGTAAGCGGGGTAGTCGAGATTACCGATCGCGCTTTGAGGGCGGTGAGGCTTCTTCAGGAGGTTGCACGGGCTATTGGTGTTACGCTTTGAGATCGGAAGAAGGGGAGTCGAGCTCTCGTCTATTCCGGTAGTATGTGAGTATCCCGACGTTTTTCCGGATGAGTTGCCGGGTTTGCCGCCGGCCGAGAGGTTGACTTTACAGTCGATTTAGAGCCAGGTGCGGACCTATCTCTAAGACGCCATACCGTATGGCGCCTGCCGAGATGCTTGAGTTGAAGAAACAGTTGGGATAGTTTCAGGACATGTGATATATTCGACCGAGCGCTTCGCCTTGGGGCGCACCGGTCCTATTTGTAAAGAAGAAGGATGGGTCACTTCGTTTGTGCATCGACTACCGAGAGTTGAACAAAGTGACCATCAAAAACAAGTATCCGCTACCAAGGATTGATGATTTGTTTGATCAGTTGCAAGGGGCAACTGTGTTTTCGAAGATTGATTTGAGATCGGGGTATTATCAGCTCCGAGTGAAGGATACCGATATTCCGAAGACGGCCTTTCGGACGAGATACGGTCACTACGAGTTTGTGGTTATGCCTTTTGGGCTAACCAACGCACCAGCCGTGTTCATGCAGCTTATGAACAAAGTCTTTATCGAGTACCTCGATAAGTGTGTAGTCGTTTTTATCGATGACATCCTGATTTACTCGAGGAGCGAGGAGGAGCACGCCCGTCATTTGCATATTGTGTTAGATATTTTGAGAACTCAGCATCTTTTTGCGAAGTTCTCAAAGTGCGAGTTTTGGTTACGGGAAGTTATGTTTCTCGGTCATGTGATCTCGGCCGAGGGTGTTCGTGTGGACCCACATAAGGTAGAGGCAGTGTTGGATTGGGCGCCGCCCAAGAACGTGAAAGAGGTCCGTAGTTTTCTGGGATTAGCCGGTATTACCGTAGGTTCGTCGAGGGTTCTCTAAACTTGCTCGACCTCCGACTCGATTATTCTGAAGTCGGAGAAGTTTGTGTGGACCGATGAGAGGCGTAATAGTTTTGAGGAGTTGAAGAAGCGGTTGACGACCGCTCCGTGTTAGCTTTACCGAGTGGTAATGATGGTTTCTATGTTTATTGTGATGCTTCGGGCCAAGGGCTCGGATGCGTACTTATGCAAAGACGGAGGACGATTGCCTATGCTTCCGTCGGTTGAAACCGTATGAATTGAATTACCCTACGCACGATCTTGAGTTGGCCGCAGATTGTGTTTGCGTTGAAAATCAAGGCCATTACTTGTATGGCTCGTCGTGTCGATTTTCACCGATCACAAGAGCTCAAGTACATCTTCACGCGAAGGAGCTTAATATGAGACAGAGGAGATGGTTGAACCGATTAAGGATTACGATCTTGAGATCCTCTATCATCCGGCAAGGCTAATGTGGTAGCAGATGCCTTGAGCCGGAAATCGGTATCGCTTCGGTGCTTGAGTTACTCACGGCCCGGTCGGGACTTCATGAGAGTTTATGAGGTTGAGCATTGAGATTGTCTTGCCAGAGAGTTCCGGCGATTGCGTACTCTTGAGATTTCTTCGTCTCAGTCGAGGACATTAAATCGGGACAGTTGGAGGACCCGATGTTTATTCAACATGGAGAGTGTAGAGAAGGGAAAGCCCGGGATTCGTTATTCATGAGGACGGCGTGTTGAGATTCCGAGGTCGGTTGTGTGTTCCGAACGACTGAACCGAGACAGAGCATTATGCGAGAGGCTCATGCGTCACCATACTCGATCCATCCGGCTCGAGTAAGATGTATAAAGATCTCGAGGAAGAATTTCGGTGGAGCGATATGAAGAAGGAGGTAGTTCGGTTTGTAGCTAAGTGTTTGACTTGTCACAAGTCAAGATTGAGCATCAATGGCGGCGGATTATTGAAACCACTTCTGCTCCGAATGGAAATGGGAGGACATCTCTATGGATTTTGTCACGAGTTTACCGAGGACGAAGACCGTATGAATATGGTATGGGTAATTGTAGACCGATCGACTAAGTCGGCACATTTTCTGGGCATCAAGGATACTTGGGGTCCGGAAAAGTTGGCTCGTATTTTTATCACTCGAGATAGTGAGGCTTCATGGTACGCCGAGGACCATTATTTCGCAGAGATGGCCGATTTGTATCGCATTTTGGCGATCGGTGCATAAGGCATTGGGGACTCGGCACGTTTGAGCACTTCGTTCCATCCCCGCATCGATGGCGTCCAACGTACCATTCGGACGCTCGAGGATTTGTTGCGCGCGTGTGCGTTAGATTGGAGTAGTAACTGGGAGGATCATTTGGCCTTGATTGAGTTTACTTATAATAATAGCTGGCACGCGTCGATTAAGATGGCACCATATGAGGCACTTTATGGCCGACGTTGCCGATCACCGATATGTTGGGATGAGCCGTCCGATTTGGTTGGCACTGAGCCAGATCTGGTATTGGAGACGAGGGAGAAAGTCGAATTGATTAGAAAGAGGATGTTGGCTGCCCAGAGTTGACAAAAGTCTTATGCGGATGTTAGGCGTAGACCTTTGGAGTTTGAGGTGGGAGATCACGTTCTGTTGAGAGTATCTCTGACGAAAGGAGTTTTCCGATTCGGGAAGAAGGGGAAACTCAGCCCGAGATATATTGGACCTTTCGAGGTATTGGAGAGAGTCGGTAACCGTTTGGCTTTACCTCGGTCGCTTAGTCATGTACATAGCGTATTTCACGTTTCCCAGTTGAGGAAGTACGTTCCGGACCCGTCCCACATTATTGACTTTGGGGACGTGGAGATTGAGAAGGATGTTACGTTTGAAGAGAGACCCGTTAGAATTTTGGAGCGTCGTGATAAACAGTTAAGGCACAAAACCATTCCTTTGGTTAAAGTGCAATGGTCGAGGCACGGAGTAGAAGAAGCGACGTGGGAGTTAGAGGAGGATATGCGTTCGAGATACCCCGAGCTTTTTGATTCTTAAGTTTCGGGACGAAACTTTATTTTAGAGGGGGAGAATGTAATATCCGTAATTTTCCCATTTTTAGCAGTTTCCATTTTTGGTGTATGTCTATTTTTATCGACTCGCTTGTAACCGTTTCGACATTTCGAATCTATTTTGTTCTTGGAGTTTTTCCATTGGGATGAGTTTTGATGATGTTTTCACGTAATTTCGTTTTATGACATGTTTTGCCGTATGAACGTTCGATTCTTGTAAAACTCATTCGTTTTCGTTATTTCTGGGTTTGTACAAGTTCGTATGGTTGAGTTGGTCTTGTGGAGACTTTCGGTTTGTAAATCCGACGTCGTTTCGTGATTTTCGGGCACTTGGGCCATTTTTGTAATTTCCTAATAGTTTAGGGAATCTCGTTTTCGTTGTCGCATTACGGACCCTTCGGTGGTCGGAATTGTATTTTTCTTTCAGCGCTTAGCTCCGTCGTCTTATATGCTTCGCGTTCATGTTCCTGGATTCTGACCTCGTCGTGCATTTCGTGTTTTGTACCTCCGACAGCAGCGTACTGCTGACATGAGCAGCAGTACTGAACTGCTGCGTAGGTAGCGCACGCTACCCCTGTTGCCTTGCGTGCGCTACCAATGTGCAGTTAGCGTGCGCTAACTCATTTTTGTTAGCGTGCGCTAGCGATGGCAGCAGTAGCCACTGGACCGGTCTCAGCCCCGTTAGCGTGCGCTATACATGTTAGTTAGCGTGCGCTAACTTCACATTTTTAAAGATCAGGGGCAGTTTAGTTTCAGCATTATTTTTCATTCTTTTCCTTTCCTTCCCTTCCGACGGGCGATTTTGGCGATTCAGAGCAGATTGGGGAGAGTAACCGGTGGAGTTCCCTTCCAGTCCAATTCTTGTGTCTCGAGCATAACACACCACCATCTAAACCCATCTCCATCGTCCGAATTCAAGGTAATTTCTCAGGAACCCTAACTTTGACGGATTTGGGGGTTTTTCCGGGTTTTACTAATTGGAACCGAATTATTCCAGTATGTTAGGATATTCTTCACCGATTGTGATTGTTGAATGATTCCAAATCCAATTTCCTTGATTTTAATCCGCGAATTATCGATACGGGGAGATTTTGCGTAAACCCTCGCCCGTATCAATTGATCGTCTATTGTCGTTATTGGTAATCGGGGTTTTGGGAGTATTCCTTTCGACATCGATGTCCGTTGGGACCGAGTTATGCTAATTCTTCGTTTAGGAACCATCGTTGTCCATTCGGATCATCCGTAGTCACTTTTCACTTCCGATCCTTCAAGATGTCACAAAGGCAAGTACTTTACATTTGTTTTCATGTTCTTGTATTTTAATTATTGATGTATGGTTGTTGTTGTGTTTGGTTATGTGTATGTTCACCTAGTGATGGTCAGAAGGGGCCTCTAGGGATACGTATTGCCGTGAGTGTGCGTATCGTGAACTGTGGTTAGCCACCCAGGGATGTCCGACGGGACTCTGCGGGGTACGGTGGCCGTGAGTCTCGTGCCAACGGTTAACTTTGAATTATGATTTGTTGGAGATAATGTGTTTGTGTTTGTACATCATAAATATTCCGGAATATAAAATGTTTTCTAAAATGATTTTTGGCGCATGTATTCATCTGATTAGAATGTAGTTCAAATGGATTGTACTTGCACTAGCAGTTGTCGCTAACCCCTTAAATGGGGGAAATACTTTTTGTATTTCAGGTATTGATCGTGGGGACAAACGAGCACTCGGGCCGTATGAGGATGATGGGCAAGCATGATATTGTCCAGTATTTGATTTTTCGATGTTATGTCTGTCGGTTGCTATTGATGTCTGATTTTGGGATTTATGTATTATAAAATTGGTTTAAGTACTCGAGTACTTCCTGTTTGAAATTGTTAATGTTGTGTTCCCGTTTTGGGAAATGGATTTGATGTCAAATTTTAATTGTCGGTTTGTAGTCTTTTATTTGAATTGTCGTTTTATTAATGATAGTTAGTCGTTGTCGAATGTCTTGTTGGTATGTTAGCCTGGTGGATTCCACAGTGTGGGGTCCACGGCGCTGTAATATGCCCTGAACGTCTTGGGGGTGTTACACACCCCGTCTAACTCCGCCACCCGCCTGAGCCCACAAGTTCGGGTAAAATTCATCTTTCGGAGGGGGGTTTGGGAAATGCAATGCCTCAACGATCTTATAGTATCGGTCCTATTCCAAGTAATATTTACAAAAAAAGTGAACAAGATACACAGTTTATAAATTAGGGACGTAATCGAAATACAAGTGAACAAATATAAAGCTAAACTTACGTATTGTTCTGCACTCCGGGCATCTATCCATTTGGGAAGAAAGACTCCCGACTCAACTTCTCCCGACTCAGCTTCTCCCTCCTCCAGTTGAGCATCCCTGCTGCCCTCACCAATTTTCTTTTTTTTTTCTTTTGATGTTTTTCCATTTCTTTCACATTGGTGATGTGAGTCTTCATGAAGGCCAAAGGATTAAACACTGGGTCCTCTACCGGTCTCTCCCTCTCACATGCCGGTCTTTGGTACATCTCCGACGCAGCATCACTCGCCTATGCGTTAACATAAAACATTAATAATATTTACGATGACACATAATTGAAAACAACATATATTATATAATAAAACGTTGACAGAATTTATAAGTACCATGGAATGAGCATGATCGTACATGCTCATACTGCCTCCAGTATATGTACCCGGTGCCTTTTGCATAATCACATCGGTACTCTCATCGTAAAGAGTGCCCCTGTTTTTAGATTTTTGAAAGGCCTCATTTTTCTTCTCTTCGGTCTCCCAACGCTTCCACAATGTAATATCCGGATTTTCTACTACTGTTATTTGAGATTATTTTATCCGAGTTATACCGTACAGCGTGGAATCTGTACAGTATGGATAAAATAAATGAAGGACTGAGATGTCAGTATTGGTACAATTGTCGTATTTGGTAGACAATTATAATTGAGGATATCATGTATCAGGTTATCGCACTTTTTATATTGGGTATATCGTATGAGAATATTATTGGATTCAGTATACGTATTCAGTATGCCGTATGTTCGTATTCTGTATGTCGAGACAGGTGGTAACAGTTAAAATTGGCTAAGTATAGAATACTTAGCGTACGCTAATGTTGAAGACTTACGTACGCTAAATTGGTTGTGTTACGTACGTTATGGCTAAAGCATTATGTACGTAACGAGGGAATCGGACAGGACCGAGTCATGGTCGGCAGGTGGGACCCGATGTCGGCGGTGGATGTGGACAGACGAGTCAACCCCGGCCATTACGTACGCTACGAGAGGTGTATAACGTACGTTAAATAGAGTTTTACTGTAGCAAGTCAACGTACATATTACGTACGTAATGAAGGAAATGTTACGTACGTAATCAATTGGACGAAACATGTCAGTTATTTTTGGAAATGAGATTACGTACGCTATTAAGGACGCTTAGCGCACGCTAAGTGCATTACGTACGTTAATGCTGGTGGTTAACGTACGTAGAGATCGATGCAGTTTATAAAATGAAAGTTCGTCTTTCATTTCTCCTGATCATTTCACTTCGTTTTTCTGTCCTTCTTCACTTCTAAGTATGTTCTAAACACTTTTAAGTCGATTGTGAGCTTGGAGGCATGGATTAGAAGCTTGGATATGAAGATATCAATGATTCTTGAAGGGTTGGATTGGGTTATTCATGTTCTTGAGGTATGTTGTTGAATTCTTCACTTTGATTTTGGATTTTGGTATTGTTATCCGTAAATGATTCGTATGAAGAGGATTAAGATGTTGTTGTTTCGATTCTTGAGGTTATATGAATTATATGTTGAAGGAAGATGGTGAAATGATGGTTTATACCTTGAATATGTTGATTATGATTATGAAATCATAGAGTTCTTGATGTTCTTGGTATTGTTATCCGTATTTGATCCGTATGATGATGATTAGAGAGTTGTTGCTACAATCCTTGAGGTTATGTAGAGTGTATACTGAAGAATACGATGATTCATGACTTGGATTACGAATTGGAAGATTATCTTCATGTTAAAGGATATCGAATTATGTTGTTTTAATGGTTATGAACATGAGTTCGAATCCCTTAGTGTTCTTGAGGAACTTTTGATGAATTTAACATAGCAAGACGATCGTATATTGAATTATCGGTATTTTTATCTATGAAGATGGAATATTCATTGGTTGTAGTGGTAGAATTCGTATGTTCTTAATGAAATACGAATCATGAACCGAATTTGGAATCCGGAAAGATTGTGATTGTTCATCGAATATGATTTCCTTTACGCTCGTATCCGTAATCGGATTGTGGTTGTGAATTCGTAATTGTTTGAATCGGATTATTCGGACTTGTGGTTAATCAGGATATTTGTGGAACCGTTGGGTTTATTGATCGGTTGTATTGATTGATTATGATCACCGAGTTGTAGTTTGTATTGTAGATATCGTTGAATAGTTGAGATGATTTGGTTGGTCGTGTCGGTTGTTAATTGTTATCGGATATGTGTTATTTGATTACTTCGATAGGTTGAGATTATTGATCAGTGATTATAACCGAATGCTGCGGTCATGTTCGAGTATGTTCTTGAATTGCTTCGGTCGGGGCCGAGGAGCTCGCAGACGAAGGCATTGTGACTGGTAGCGGCTTCATCATCGTCATGTCGGTATCGAGGCAAGTTATTACTTGCTCAGTTATAATGTTTAATGAATGATTTCAGTTTCATTTCGTTTATAATGCATATAGCGATGATTATTATTGTGAACTATGGGTATTTGGATTGGATATCGTTCTTCCGATTTTGGGAGTTAAATCATAATGTATATGATTTATTTCGGTTATTGGTATGTTTGGGTATCGAGGAGACATTGTGATAAAGACGAGGATTCGAGTATTTATGGTTCATGATACGTTTGGATCGTCGAGCGTTGCGGATAATCGTCGGTGATGATTGGAGATCGAGGTTGCTCCCGAAGGACTCGGGGCAAGTATTCCATATTGATTATGGTTTAGTGTTATTTATTTTGGTCTCGTACATTTTCTTTCATGTTGTTGAACATGAAGTAGTCCTAGTAAATTGTCATGTTGCCGTGCATGTTATGTTATTCATGTTGATGAACGTGTTGATTTGCATATGTGTATGCATATTGTGTTGTTTATGTTGTGTAAATAATCCGATGGGATTATGAGGATCTATGCTGAGGGCGCTGGATCGAATGTCCACCATGCGTTGGTTCGACGGGATCATCATGGGGATCTATGCTGAGGGCGCTGGATCGTTGGACAGGTTTTCCACCATGCGTTGGTTCGACGGGATCATCATGGGGATCTATGCTGAGGGCGCTGGATTGTTGGATTACCAATATTGTGTTGATGGAATCTTGTGAATTCGCATCATTGATTTTATCATGTGTTGTTGTTCATATGTGTATTGTTGGTTATCCACCTTATGCTGATCTGATAGGATCAACAAAGGGATCTATGCTGAGGGCGCTGGATCATCGGATTTCCATTGAGTATACATCATTGTTATTGTTGTGAGCATATTGACGTGGTCATATGAGTATGCATTTGTAGGTCTTGTGTTAGGACCGTGTCCGTATTGCATTGATCTGATCTCGGATTAGACTGATATGATTGTCGTGGCACTTCATATCTCGAGGTATGTTCCATATTTCCTTTGGTATTCATCTTGTGATGGATAATCGGTTATCGTTTTGGGATTTGATGATGCTATCCGATGGATTGTATTGGTCAGAACTGGTACTTTTCCATATCGTGAGTTGGTTATGATAGTTTGAGAATTGTTTGAGGTACAATACAGATATTATGTTTGAGTTTATTGGTTAATCGAGTACGAGATGTGAAATGTGATAATGGTTATTCTGATGAGAATTACTTGAGTAAGTAATGTTATGGCGGTAAGATTACGTTGGTCGTATTCTTATGTTGTATTCTCATTGGTATGTAATTATTAATGTGATGTGACGGTTATCATTGTTGGGTATTATGGCTGACCCCGTCGTGGGATTTCTTTTTAGGTTCTTGGAGTATCGAGCATGTAGCGGTCGTGAAGAGATGAGCTTCCCGGAGGATACTGGCTAGGACATGTTTTGTACATTGAGTTTCCTGATTGGTTCTTGTATTCCGCTGCTGGAGTATCTTTATGGTTGGTCTTTTTTCGCTGCGTGAGTATTTTGAAATGTTCTTTTGGTATCTGGTAACTGAGATTACTTTGGAAATCGTTTTCTAAACTTTTGAGTGTCGGCCGTTTGGACTTGTGATTTCAAATGAGTTTTTACGACGGTTTTTGATAAACGAATTTTATAACGTCTTCGAATATTTTTAAAGATAGTACCGTCGTTGGCCTCTTGGGCATTTGTAAATGTTCGCGAAAAAATTCTTTTAGCCTTGTGGGTTCCATCTCGGGGCCCACGGCGCTGTAATATTTTCGATTAAATCTGGGGGTGTTACACACAAGATCCTAAACTCTTTTTCCTTCAACCACTTCTCCCGCTGACCGACCGGTTTTTGATATGCTTTATTTTTAGCGTGCGTAAGCATATCAATAAACCGTCCGTGGATATATCTGTCCCAATACCACCCAATTCTCTCCTCATCCGATTTCTCCCATCTATAACGCATCTGGACAAATATAATAACAACTGTCAGAAAATCGAAAAACAATCAAATATTTTTGGCACAGCAACAGAACATAACAGTTTGAGTTAAATGAATGCAACTGTAATAATATACCCCAAATTCCCGCCACAACTCGTCCCTCGTCCGTCGAGAGACCTGGCCCCAATGCTCTTCACTGGAGTAGTACCTCTTAAGTAAGCCGACTATATCGGTCTCGACCTTCTTTGAACTAAAGCCAACTATTTTTGGCAAAGGGCGAATTAGTTTTCGATCATCATACTTCTCTTTCGCCTTGGAGATCTCAGTCGGACCTCTCCCTGGTGGTTGTGCTAAAATCTCTTGATCCTCGTCGTACTCAAACTCCATCGGCTCATCTGGAATAGAAATGTGATGCACTAATGGACCACCTGATGGGGGATCAGTAGTAGGTGGCTGCAACGGTGGCTGATCGTGTGACACGGTCCTCGACATCCCTGCATATGGTCCATGGCCAATCAGTGTTTACTACTGTGACGCCTCTGGACTGTCAATATGTCCATCAGAAGGATTGCTGCCGCCACCAATAAATGGAATATGCTGGCTCCCATGAGATAACAACGAACCATAACTCATGTACCGTGTAAATTCGGCATCACTAAACGGACGCCAATGCTGGAGTCCCGAGTCGGTACGCAAATGCTGTTGTTGTAGCTGCTGCCCGAAGGGTATGTGTCGGGTCAGATCTTCTATCTCTGGTCGTATGACAGACCCACTCCTATGTGACGACAAAGACTCGGGTATACTACGAGAAGACGAGGGGCTCGAACTAATACTCCTCCGGCGAGGTGCCCTGGTATGAGAAGGAACATCAGCACGCTGGTCGGAAGTGCGTCTCGACATCCGAAATTTTGGAGAAAGTACAAAAAACGAAAATTACAAATTGCAAGGTAGTGAACAAAACGAAAAAATGAAAATGCAGTGAACGAAACGAAAATTTTTTTTTTTGGAGAAAATACAAGGCAGTGAACAAAAACCAAAAAATGAAAATGCAAGGCAGTGAACAAAAACCAAAAAATACAAATGATTTCTACATGACAGAGAAAACGAAAATGCAAATGCAAATATATATAAAAAAAAAAAAACCAAACAAGGCAGTGAACAAAAAATGATTTCGACATGACATATTGAAAATACAAATGATTTCTACATGACATTTCCAAATACAAATGCAAAAAAATGCAGAAAATACAAATGATTTCGACATCTGAAATACAAATGCAAAAAAATACAGAAAATAAAAACAGTAAAAATAAAATATATACCTTTTGATTTGATTCAACATGTCCTTGATATGGTGGAGAATAAATTTATAATTAATAATTTGGATGAGATTAAGGAGTGTTTTGGATTTGGGAATTAGGGTTTATCGCGGACAGGAAGAGGAAAGAGGGAAATGGAAAAGAACCCGTCGATAAAAATAAAACTAATACATTGGCGTCACACATGGAACTAAGTGATTAACTCGTGCGAACTCCAAATCTCTAGTGGAGATATTACTCTGTAGTTGATTCTCAAATGCACTGAAATATATAATGTGTAAATACATGGTTACCTGTAAAAATATGGAATATCAAAATAATAATCGTACCATAGATATGGTTCTGCTTCTTCACAGTTCGTAAGAATATATAGGATTGCCATATTCCACTCAACTTCAGCCATGCGTCGCCCCTTACTTTTCCCCATTACTTGACCTTTTGATGTAAAGATCGACAGTTGTCCTTCAAATTGAGGGGCAAATAGAACCTCGTTCCTTTTTAGTCGTGTCGTCGTTGTGTCGATTTCTTTGTCGAAGTAGAAGGAACAAAAATTTGTGATCTCAGTTATTAAATAGGCCTCACATATGGATCCCTCAACCTTCGCTTTATTGCTCACCATGCCTTTTAGAATAAACATCATCCTGTATCGTACGAAATACTTAATTTATAAATACATACACAACATAATGCATATATTAACAGAAAGATAAGAGAGTACCTCTCGAATGGGTACATCCATCGATAGAAGACCGGTCCCCCGACAAGGGCCTCGTATGGCAGATGCACGAGCATATGTTCCATTGAGTCAAAGAATGCCGGAGGGAATATCTGTTCCAACTTGCACATAGTTACTATGACAGTCTTGGCTAAGTTTCTCATATCGGACGCTTTAATCTCACTCGTGCACAATGCTTTGAAACAGTTGCTCACCTCCGTTAATGCTTCCCAAATCGGCTCCGGTAAAAAATCTTTCAAGGCAATAGGTAGCAATCATTGCATAAAAACATGGCAGTCATGGCTCTTCATACCATTTATTTTATTAGTATCGAGATTCACACAGTTTGATATATTCGAAACATGCCCGTCTGGAAATTTTAGCTCTTTAAGCCACTCGCATATTGCATGTTTCTGTTCTGTGGTGGGCGTATATGTTGCTTTCGGCTTTCTATTTGTTCCCTCGGGTACAAACAACCCATCTCTTGTTGTGTACAATGGCAAGTCGCGTCTCGCCTTCAGGTTGTCCTTAGTTTTTTGGGGAATGTCCATGACTGTGTTAAGTATATTATCAAAGAAATTCTTCTCACAGTGCATGACGTCTAAATTATGACGAATCAGTAAGGTAGACCAGTAAGGGAGCTCCCAAAATATGCTTCTTTTTGTCCAATTATGCTTTTCTCCAAACCCTTCAATACCTTCATAATTCACACCAAAGGTTACATCAGGAATAAGATCAGCAATAATTTTCATTTCGGATGGCCCTCGACGTTCTGGAAAAAATGAACTTTCTTCATGACCTTTGTAAAAATCACGTTTGTTTTTTCTGTAAGGGTGTCGCAGTGGGAGAAAATATCTGTGATAGTCGAACCATGATGGTTTCCCTCCGTTCTTTAAACGAAAAGCAGAAGTACTTTCCATGCAATAAGGGCATGCTAACTTTCCATGTGTGCTCCATCCCGACAACATATCATAGGCTGGAAAGTCATTAATCGTCCACATCAGAGCCGCACGCATCGAGAAGTTTTCCTGCCTTAAACAGTCCCATGTTGTAGCACCATATGTCCACAAACTTTTTAGCTCATCGATCAAGGGTCGAAGCATCACATCTATGTTCATCCTCGGTCCTTTAGGGCCAGATATAATAAGACTTAGGAAAATAAACTCCTGACGCATGCATAAAGTTGGTGGTAAATTATACGGAGTTACGAAGACCGGCCAACAAGAGTAGTGGGCACCTGTTCCTCGAAATGGATTAAAACCATCAGTACAAAGACCGAGCCTGACATTTCGAGGATCTACAGCGAACGAAGGATGCGTACGATTAAAGTGTCGCCAAGCTTCAGCGCCGGCAGGATGAATTACTCTTTCAGACTCATCATGGCACTTTGTGTGCCATGTCATGTGTTCAGCAGTTTTGCGCTACATATACATCCGCTTCAACCTACCAGTGATTGGAAAATACCACAATTTCTTTGTGCACTCGATTTCCCTTCCTCGTACCGTGGCGCTGCACAACTAGGACAAAATTTCAAACTCTCACCTTCCCCATAGTACAGAAAATAATTGTTGCTACAAACATCATACTTGATCACTCGGATACCAAGTTTCGACATGATATTTTTTACTTCGGAATAATTATCGGGAATTTGGCTCTGATATTGCTCCGGTGTCATGCCTTTGTTGCTTTTGATGAAATAATCCATTGCTTTTTGTGAGGCATTATACGTCGTCTTGAAATGTTAGGAGTACCACTCAGAGGTTGTTGAGAGAGGGCATTGTACTTGTAATTATGTAAACCATTTATATAAGGCAAATGAATGCTTCTTTATTTACTGGTAGTTACTGGCATTCCTAACTCGTAAATAAACATATAGAAACTAGTCCGTGTATTTGAGAGCAAAACGTTCCACTCCTTATTGGATAAGGGGGTCGGCACTGGAAAGGTTATAGCTCAAATACTTAATCGTTCGCAAGTCGATGAAACTTGACTGGGCGTTAAGTTTATGTGAAGACTTGGATGACGTGTTCTTTGACATGGAGAGTGCCTGTCGAACACTAATGGTTAGTGGGAGCACACGTTATAGATATGCTAATTGGATTAGTGTACTCGAACCGACTCACCCTCGATTCGTCACATGGATTTCACTCCGGGACAGTCAATGACGGAATCGAAAGGTTGTGATAGGTATTCGTGAACCTTCGACTTGAGGATTTAGTAGGGATGTGCTTGTGACGTCAAGATTTTCATTAGAGTAGTTCGACCCTGTAAACCGGAAGGCGGGGGTCAACCTCGACGTGCATCTTAACGGGCAAGTAGCAGTCCTATCAATACCAAGATAGAATTCTTTCTCCCGTTAGTGAGCGGGTTATATGTCCTATGCGGTTATCGCGATGAGATCATAAGTCTTTGCCAAAGCATTGGAGCTAGTTGTATTAGATACACGGCTACTCGATGATCTCGATTTGCATTAACGCATGCATAGCGTCAAGTACGGATAGGGTTTGACCGACCGTGACCCTATAACTTGATCGGGACATTTGAAAGAAGGGTTTATACGTATACCGGTATTCACGACAGAATGGTTCTTGAATGATCCCAATCATTCGTTCTTAGTCGAGTACAGTGTAGGCCACCAGTGGCTAGTTGGTGCTACTACTCTTTGGTTCCTCCCATTCTTGTTGAGACGGACCTACCGAGTCGCGCATTAGGATTGACGACGGAATGAATTGAGCTAATTCTCTCATTATGAATATTGGATATTGGATATCTAAATTTGGGACATTGGATGTTTAAATCGATTTATCGGATAAATTGATTTACGGCTTAATGGATTAAATATATCATGGGTGATTAATTTAATTCATGAATATAATTATTTCTTGGAGAAATTAATTATGTTATTTTGTGTTTGATATGTTTAATTAATTGGATTAATTAATCGACACAAATACATCGGAATGAATCGGAGTTTATCTGTTTGGACTCACGGAGTCCGAAACGAACCGAACTCATTCGTTTTCATGATAGCCGCCCCATTATGCTTCCACCCACTTTCCCATTGTCTTTTCTTCCATTTATTAAGTGATGATAATGACTTGGTGGGACAAGACTTCATGTTACATGAGTTGTAAACATGAGGGTGGAAATAATATAAGATGATGTCTTTGACAAACTCTCCCACTTACTTGATTCCATTTCCAACGTGAGGTTGAAGAGGAGAGAGAGATAGAAGTCTTCTTCATCATCTTCATTATTCATCTTCTTCATTCATCTTCTTCACAACTTCTTAGAGATATTTTGTGAGGAAATATTGAGAGAGATAGATATTCATACACTTAGAGTGATATTAATATCTATAACAAGCTTCATCACCTAGCTCTAGCCGTATCCTCGGAGGATAGCAAGGTGTTGTCATTCCGTTCGTTTTTCCGGCGTGGCAAGTAGAGACGCGGTGCTTTCGGCGTTGGATCGTTCAAGGGCTTGGAGCGGATTGAACTCGTAGAGATCAAACTAAAGCTTGGGAATAGCTCAAGAGAAGGTTACCATTTAATCAACGGACTTGAGGGTTAGTTTCTTACGACTCTTGCTTTTCGTTTTGATATTCGTATATACGTAGCTCGATCGATCCTCGTAGGGATTCGGATCGAATTAATTTTCGTTTACCGCTCACTGGGCCTTCGTTTTAGGCACCGAATCCCAACAAAGGGTATTGAGCGTAGGTCTTGCGATCGTATATACGATAGTGGCATTTGGAATGCTCGATTAAATGGTGAATGATTTGGAATCATTTTAGTCATAATCGTGGTATATGTTTTACTTTCGTAATAATTGTATTATTCGTAAGTTTATGTCTAAAGATAAATCTTAAATTTCGGGAAATATGATTTATATTGAAGATATGAAAGTCGTAAAATATTGATATTGATATCCCATTCGAAAATCTAGCCCCGAATCGTCGTCGGACGACTTTTTGGACAAAAGGGTATTTTGGCCGAGAATGACTCGGCCGTGTCTGGGTGACACGGCCGTGTCCGGCAAGGTGGCCAAAGCCATCGCACGGAGACCCGATCGTGTCGAGACACGGCGTGTCCGCCGAAGTGACTCGACCGTGTCTGGATGACACGGTCGTGTCCGGCAGCCTACCCATCGCCAGCGACCCGACCGTGTCCTAGGACTCGGTCGTGTCTGGCCGGATTCTTCCGAGCGTGACTCGCCAAGCCAGCGTGATCGCCGTAGAAGCCGCCGAGGTGACTCGGTCATCTTGGCCGTTTTCACCCCGCTCGATTTTTTCGTATTCTTGAAAATTAATCTCCGCATGTTAAATTGGATTTAATATGATTAAAATGATTTATGGTATTTCATTTTATAAGGGAAATTTGATTAATTGGAATATTTATGGTCGATCAATTATTTTGAACGTTATCGAATTACCGATTGTGTGAATCGATTGGATCGGTTCATATTGTTGATTGGATCAATGTATCTCTACGCTTTCCATTTATATAGTATTTATTGGATGAATGCTTTTTGAATGGGGATGTGGTTCGTGGACTTAGATTTGAATCGTTCGTTTTATTCGATTGGGTTGTAAAGACCGTTTTGAGCCTATTTATTTTACTAGAAATGTTTGTATCTAGGATGCAATTTTCGATGTAAAATTTATATGTAATGACGAAGACCGGAGGAAGATCCATTTCGAGAAGACGAAGATTCAAGACGAAGACTTGTAATTAGATTACGAAGTTTTTGTTTTCTAGAACGGTCCATGAACCACATGTTGGTAGCAACTAGGTTGTGAATGGTTTTTTCATATTGTATGAATGCCTCAAACGCGCTAATATGATTAATGTGCAAAGTGTAACGTTAATCGCGAAAATTCTCCCACTATAAATAATTAAGTTTATAAGGTTTCAAGGTTTTCCTTCCTCCATCGAGTTTTCGAAATTGAAATCCAAACCGGATGTGCTATGCTTCCGAGTTATCGGGGTAGTCGTCGGGAGGACGGATAAATTACCGAGAGCGCATTGGATGCCTTCGGTTGGAGCAAATTTTATCCCTAGAAACTGATAGGTTGCCGGATAAGATTCAATTGTGAAACCGATTTGCGTCGATGGTATAAACTTAACTTGTTCACGAACCATAGAAATCGTATAGGTTGAGGGGAGTGAACAAGGGGAAAAAGAAGATCGAATCATCCATTAGATGGGTTGGTGTTGGACACCACTTTATGAAAATTAATAGACTAGAAACCTGTTCGGTTGCCCTCTATTAAGATTTATAAAGAACTCGATCACCACTATGAAGTAGAGCGACGATACTTAGGATATCACATGGGAGTGTGTTATTCCGATAAAAATAGTGGGAGCCGGGTAACAAGAATAGAAAAGACCTTAAATTCTATACTCGAACATAATTGAATGAGTCACTAATTAATCATATACTTAATGCGCACAAATCTTAATATGACAATGAATCCACTCGCAATTCTACTCGAAAAGAACACCTTAATGGGACCTAACTTTGTGGATTGGCTCCGCAACTGATGATTGTCCTCGGTATAGAGGCACGGGATACGTCTTGGAGACGGACATTCCGGCGCCTCCTATGCGGACTCGAGCCAATCAGAAGAGATTGAAAACCACGAAAAGTGGGTTAAGGATGACGTGAAAGTCCGTGCTTATATGATGGCTTCCATGTCTAATGAGCTTCAGAGCTCATGAGAAAATGACTTCGCTAGGCGATTCTATCTCACTTAACCGAGCTTTATGGTGAGCACGCAGAACTACTAGATATGAGATATCCAAGCAATCGCTCGGTGCAAGGATGAAGGAAGGTGAGAAAGTTGGGGAACACGTCCTCAAAATGATATCCATGATCGAGAGATTGGAGGCTCTTGATTTTAAAATGGATACTTCTCCAAACCGACCTTATCCTACGCCTCTCTCCCGATTCCTTCTCACGCTTGTTATGAACTTCAACCGCAATGAGATTGCATGTAATTTAGCCGGGCTAATGAACAACCGGTGACCGCTCGCCTCGGATGAAGACCCCGCGGATGAAGGAGTGCACTTGTGATTTCTTCTGGACTTCTAAGTCTAAGAATAAGAAGAAAAAGACCAAGAAGCGACTGGACCACAAGCTAAGGACCTTAAGGGAAAGGGCAAGGCCCCGATGGTTCCAAAGAACAAGAAGAAGAAGGATGCTTGTCTCAAGTGCGGTGAGTGGGCCACCGGGCTAGAGACTGTCCGATTCTTCATGGCACTTCAGTCACGTAACTTTTAGTTTTGGAAACAAATTGTTCGCTCGTATTTTCTACTTCTGGATACCGGATTCTCGTGCTAGTTCTCATATTTGTACCGTGAATCGGGATCGGAACAAAGTAGGAAGCTTGGAGTGGAGAAGTTATGATCACGGTCGGAAGCGGGCATAGTGTCGAGGCGACCACATAGGATCACTTCTTTTGGGTTTAGAATCCGGCTTTGTTTTGACTTTAGAAGATGTACTTGTTTTGCCCAAGGGGCACAAAACATTGTATCCATTCGGTCATGGACCGAAAAGGCTTTTCATTTTTCATTGGTGATGGTTCCTGCAAAATTTATTTTAGAAATAAACTAGTGGGTACCGCTACATTGTTGAATGGATTGTATCATCTAAATCTCGGCAACAAAGTAGTTGTGAATACTATGACTAGAAAACGTGGTAGGGATGAAACCAATGAAGTTTTGAAATGGCATCTTAGACTTGGTCATATTGGTCGACCAAGGTTTACAAGATGGAAAAAGATGGACTTATGGGTCCATTGGGATCGGATCCCTTTCCTACTTGTGAATCTTGCCTTAAAGGCAAAATGACTAAGTCCCCCTTCACAGGACTTTTGAAAGAGCCGCTGATAAACTGGGATTAATCCATACCAACGTATGTGGTGCTTTAGAAGCGAGACGTGACGGATATAAATATTTCATTACGTTCTGAGATGATCATACTAGGTATGGTTATGTATACTTAATGAAACATAAATCCGAGGCCTTTGAGAAATTCCAGAATTCAAGGCCACAGTCGAGAAACAAACCGTAATCATATCAAAGCACTTCGGTCGGACCGAGGTGGCGAGTATATGAGTACGGAGTTTGACGAGTTCCTTAAGGAACATGGAATAGTTTCACAACTAACACCTCCAGTACTCCTCGGTTAAATGGTGTGTCGTAAAGAAGGAACCGGACCACATTGAACATGGTCCGTTCCATGCCGGGCTATCTTGACTTGCCGATTTACCCGTGAGGGTATGCACTCGATCGCCGCGTATATCTTGAACAGATGTCCTTCCAAATCCGTTCCTAAAACTCCACATGAGATGTGGGAAGGAAGGAAACCAAGTCTTAATCACATTAGGATTTGGGGATGTCCCGCCTATGTCAAGAAGACTAAGGTGGAAAAGTTGGAAGCTAGGTCTGCGAAGGGACGTTTCATAGGATTCCGTGCGGGACGATGGGATATCTATTCTACATGCCCGAAGATCGAAGAATCGTTGTTGCTTTACAAGCACACTTCTGGAAGATGAGTTCATTCAGAAGGCGGAGCAGTAGAAGTATTTCTTTAGAAGAATACAATGAAACTCCTCGAGAGACACTGCAAGAAACTGAACCGAACTTTCAAACACAAGTACAACCACCTCGTAGGTCTAGTAGGGTGTCTCATTTACTCGAGAGGTATGGGCTTGTGCACTTGGAGGAGCCGGGTCTCCATGAGGTTCCAAGTGATAGCCAAGAGACCGACCCAACAACCTATGACCAAGCGATGGTGGATGTAGACTCCGCGAAATGGCGTGAAGCTATGGAAGCCGAGATAGACTCGATGCATGTCAATCAGTGTCCTGGACTCTACTAGACCGCCCCACGGGCATCGCGCCTATTGGGAAGAAGTGGACCCACAAGAGAAAGACCGATGGTGAGGGCAAGGTTGACGCCTATAAGGCCGCTTGTGGCAAAGGGTTATACCTGAAGGAAGGGATCGACACACGATACCTTCTCGCCCGTAGCCATGATCAAGTCTATTCGCATGATGCTTGCTATAGCCGCCTACCACGATTATGAGATATGGCAAATGGACGTAAAGACGGCTTTCCTTAATGGATTCCTCGAGGAGGAAATCTATATGGAGCAACCTAAAGGCTTTGTGTCTCAAGTCGATATTCGAAAGTGTGCAAGCTTCAGCGTTCCATTTATGGATGAAGCAAGCGTCGCGTAGTTGGAACCTTCGTTTTGACGAGGCGGTCAAAGAGTTTGACTTCGTGCAAAATGAAGAGGAACCTTGTGTATACAAGAAGGTTAGTGGGAGCAAGATCGCATTCTTAGTACTATATGTAGATGACATTCTACTAATAGGAAATGATGTGGGAATGCTCGGTTACGAAAGCTTGGCTTTCGAGTAATTTCTCTATGAAAGACTTGGGAGAAGCAACCTATATTCTTGGTATTCGGCTCTACCGGGATAGAGCGAAGAGAACAATAGGCCTTTCCCAAGCCCTCTATATAGATAAGATCTTAAAGCGATTTAAGATGGATGATTCTAAAAGAGGGTTCCTACCGATGCAACATGGAATAAAACTCACCTTGAAGATGTGTCCTCAAAGTGAGGAACAACGCAAGGAAATGAGTAATATACCATATGCTTCGGCCGTGGTAACCTTATGTATGCTATGTTGTGTACAAGACCTAACATCGCGCATGCCGTAAGCGTAGGTTTCGAGCAAACCTGTAGGGAACATTGATCTCAGAAAGAACGTTCTCAAGTACTTGAGAAGAACGAGAGATATGGTTCTTATGTATGGCGGTGGAGATTTGGATGTGGTGGGATTCACCGATTCGGACTTCCAAGGACCGAAGGACGACTCGATGTCCACTTACGCTACATATTTACTCTTAATGGAGGAGCGATTCTTGGCGTAGTGCCAAGCAAAGCGCGACCGCCGATTCCACCTGTCAGCCGAGTATCAAGCGGCCTCGGAGGCTTCCAAGGAAGGGTTCGGATTAAGAAGTTTCGGGAGAACTTCAAATGATACCATGTGCCGAGCCGCCATTCCTACTGCATCGCGACAACGACGGAGTCAGAAGCGCAGCCAAGGAGCCGAGGTTTCACAACAAAGACCAAACATATTGAGAGGAAGTATCATTTCGTAAGAGAATTTGTTCGCAAGGGATACATCAGATCGCACAGAGTAGACTCGGCCGACAACGTCGCCGATCCACCGACCAAGCCACTTTCTCGACTAGCTTGGAGCGTCATCTAGAGAACATGGGTATTAGATACCATAGTGTGTGGCATTGAGTGCAAGTGGGAGATTGTTAGGAGTATGCCCTCGAATGCCACTCGGAGGTTGTTGAGAGAGGGCATTGTACTTGTAATTATGTAAACCATTTATATAAGGCAAATGAATGTTTCTTTATTTACCGTAGTTACCGGCATTCCTAACTCGTAAATAAACATATAGAAACTAGTCCGTGTATTTGAGAGCAAAACGCGTTCCACTCCTTATTGGATAAGGGGTCGCACCGGAAAGGTTATAGCTCAAATACTTAATCGTCGCAAGTCGATGAAACTTGGTAGGCGTTAAGTTTATGTGAAGACTTGGATGACGTGTTCTTTGACATGGAGAGTGCCCATCGAACACTAATGGTTAGTGGGATCACACGTTATAGGTATGCTAATTGGATTAGTGTACTGAACCGACTCACCCTCGATTCGTCACATGGATTTCACTCCGGATACCAATGACGGAATCGAAAGGTTGTGATAGGTATTCGTGAACCTTCGACTTGAGGATTTAGTAGGGATGTGCTTGTGACGTCAAGATTTTCATTAGAGTATTTCGACCACGTAAACCTAAGGCGGGGGTCAACCTCGACGTGCATCTTAACGGCAAGTAGCAGTCCTATCAATACCAAGATAGAATTCTTTCTCCCGTTAGTGAGCGGGTTATATGTCCTATGCGGTTATTGGCGGATGAGATCATAAGTCTTTGGCCAAAGCATTGGAGCTAGTTGTATTAGATACACGGCTACCGATGATCTCGATTTGCATTAACGCATGCATAGCGTCAAGTACAGATAGGTTTGACCGACCGTGACCCTATAACTTGATCGGGACATTTGAAAGAAGGGTTTATACGTATACCGGTATTCACGATGAATGGTTCTTGAATGATCCCAATCATTCGTTCTTAGTCGAGTGCAGTGTAGGCCACCAGTGGCTAGGTGGTGCTACTACTCTTTGGTTCCTCCCATTCTTTGATCGAGACGGACCTACCGAGTCGCGCATTAGGATTGACGACGGAATGAATTGAGCTAATTCTCTCATTATGAATATTGGATATTGGATATCTAAATTTGGGACATTGGATGTTTAAATCGATTTATCGGATAAATTGATTTACGGCTTAATGGATTAAATATATCACTGGGTGATTAATTTAATTCATGAATATAATTATTTCTTGGAGAAATTAATTATGTTATTTTGTGCTTAATATGTTTAATTAATTGGATTAATTAATCGACACAAATACATCGGAACAGAATCGGAGTTTATCTGTTTGGACTCACGGGAGTCCGAAACGAACCGAACTCATTCGTTTTTCGTGATAGCCGCCCCATTATGCTTCCACCCACTTTCCCATTGTCTTTTCTTCCATTTATTAAGTGATGATAATGACTTGGTGGGACAAGACTTCATGTTACATGAGTTGTAAACATGAGGGTGGAAATAATATAAGATGATGTATTTGACAAACTCTCCCACTTACTTGATTCCATTTCCAACGTGAGGTTGAAGAGGAGAGAGAGATAGAAGTCTTCTTCATCATCTTCATTATTCATCTTCTTCATTCATCTTCTTCACAACTTCTTAGAGATATTTTGTGAGGAAATATTGAGAGAGATAGATATTCATACACTTAGAGTGATATTAATATCTATAACAAGCTTCATCACCTAGCTCTAGCCGTATCCTCGGAGGATAGCAAGGTGTTGTCATTCCGTTCGTTTTTCCGGCGCGTGGCAAGTAGAGACGCGGTGCTTTCGGCGTTGGATCGTTCAAGGGCTTGGAGCGGATTGAACTCGTAGAGATCAAACTAAAGCTTGGGGAATAGCTCAAGAGAAGGTTACCATTTAATCAACGGACTTCGAGGGTTAGTTTCTTACGACTCTTGCTTTTCGTTTTTGATATTCGTATATACGTAGCTCGATCGATCCTCGTAGGGATTCGGATCGAATTAATTTTCGTTTTACCGCTTCCGCTGGGCCTTCGTTTTAGGCACCGAATCCCAACATGAAATTCATTACCTCCGTAACACACTGCAACAACGACTTATTATGCAACTCATACAAAGGCCGATCGGCATACTCTAACAGATCATAAAATAATTTTGCTTCACGATTTGGCTCTGCCGGCTCATTATCAGTGTAATTGCGAAATTGAGGAAAACTATCAATGATCATATCTCTTTGTGATGTAAAGTAATTTTCCGCAGGTGTAGAAGATGATCCTCCTATATTGTAATCATTGATCCCGCAATTTTGATAATCTTCACCATGGCATACCCAAACACGATAATCCGGTGCAAATCCACACTGATATAAATGTTGCATGATTGTATTGCGATCACGTTCACGCCAATTCTTACACTTTTTGCACGGACATAATATCTTACTACCAACTACTACACGAGCGAATCCAAAATCTAGAAACATATTAACACCATCAATAAATTCTCTAGTAATCATACCGTCGAGACCACGACGTTTTTCGTACATCCATTCTCTAAAAGTTGACATTTTTTCACTGCATACAAAATAAATAACTACAAAATATATAAATATTTTCATTGCATTCCAAATAATTTATTATCAACTAAAATATAAAATTAGTATTCCAGTAAAAGATGCTTAGATATATTTGCCTTTATAAATTCGGAACATTTTGTTATACCAAGTCCAACCAAATTTCGTTAGTGATCGGTAGAATTAATTAGCAAATATATGTTTTGGTAAGAATATTAATGAATTACTAATATTTTATAAAGTCACTACTTTAGTGAATACAACTGACTTTTATTGAAAATAACATATATTTATTTAGTAAAATTAATTACATATACTTATTTTTACTGAATATTATTTTCTCAATAATTCTATGTGGCTCGATTCTATCTGGTTCGGTATCGATAACAAAAAACTTGTATAATTTAATGAAAGGGCTTAAGATATACTATCAACTAAATTTTCAACTAAATTATCAACTAAATTTTCATTTAATATAAAACTACAACTAGATCAGTACAATTAATTAGCAAATATATGTATTGGTAAGAATATTAATGAATCAGAAATATTTTATAAAGTCGCTACTTTACTGAACAAAGCTGGCTTTTATTGAAAAGAACATATATTTATTTAGTAAAATTAATTAAAGATACTTATTTTTACTGAATATTCTTTTCTCAATAATTCTATGTGCCTCGATTCTATCTGGTTCGGTATCGATAACAAAAAACTTGTATAATTTAATGAAAGGGCTTAAGATAAATTATATCAACTAAATTTTACAACTAAATTATCAACTAAATTTTCAACTAAATTATCAACTAAATTTTCATTTAATACAAAACTACAACTAAATTATATTTCGTATTAACATCAAGAAAAATAAGTATAATTAAATTTCAACTGTTTCTACATACCTTATAATATCGACGGAGATTGCTTGAAAATGCTCAATATATCCTTGAATATATATTCCGGAAAAAATTTCAGAAAAAAAAACATGTATATTTGTATAATTTAGTTGGTTTGAAAAAAAAAGATGTATATATCTCGTTCATCTGTCGAACTGAGTTATATAATATACTCAATCAGATATTGACTTCACATATGTGAAGCTAAAGAATAATATTAGAATAATTTTGGAAGCGGTAGGTGGCACATGCGGAAATGGTCGTTGACACGTTTTAGCTTCACATATGTGAAGCTAATATGTTATCTTACTAAAGGCATCACATATGTGACGCCAATATGAATATTTTAAAAAAAAATGGCGGAGGTTTGAAATTTTTGGCGTGGCCGCGGGAATTCAAATTTAGTGAAATACTTTAGCTTCACATATGTGAAGCTATTGTGTTTCAAAATATACTATAAATACACCATCACTCCAAACCTTCTTTCATTCAATTCTAATCCACATTTCATCTCATTTCTTCAACTTTCATCTCTCAATGTTCAAGGTAATTTCTAAATTATTTTCAATTTTATTAATAATTTTACTTATATAATTTTTTGTTTCTACTAACTTATTAATATTTTTGTTTTTTTCTTTCTTTTGCAGGATTTTTATTTATTTAAAAATAAGTGAATTACAATATTAATATTATTGAAACATAAAAAAATGATTATATTTATTCTCTAATTAAATAAATAATTTTTAGTATAATATAATTATTTTCTAATAATAATTAGAAGTGTAGCTTTTGGCATATTTTCTAATTACAACAAAAAATAATTTAAAAAATATTATATATATATATATATATTCACACGCACACACACACGAAATTAGCCAGAAATTCATTCGGGCTAATTTCATTTTTTTTATTTTAAATGAATATCTTTAGCGTCACGTATGTCACGATAAAGATATATTATTTATAATTAATGGACTTTCTTTGGCGTCACACATCTGACGCCAAAGATATAATAATTAAAATTGCTGGACTTCCTTTAGCGTCACACATGTGACACTAAAGATATAATAATTAAAATTACTGGACTTTCTTTAGCGTCACACATGTGACACTAAAGATATAATAATTAAAATTACTGGACTTTGTTTAGCGTCACAAATGTGACACTAAAGATATAATAATTAAAATTACTGGAGTTTCTTTAGTATCACACATGTGACACTAAAGATATACTGGACAGTTGTTTTATTTTCTCATTAGCTTCACCCATGTGACGCTAATGTTCAATTCTTTAGCTTCACAGGTCAAACATTGACGCTAAATCTTCTTTAGCGTCAGCTTCTTTAGCTTCACATATTAGCGTCACATATGTGAAGCTAAAGCACAAAAGTTTCACAGTCAACTTCTTTAGCTTCACATTTTTGTGAAGCTAAAGTAGTCATTTTTTAGTAGTGTGAAACGTGTGATTTCATAGTAATAATAACATGGCCTTTGTAATTCCATAGTAATAACCTACATGAATATTATTATTATTATTACTTATAGCTCGATGATTTGTAACCAAATTTAAAGTCATTTACTCACCTAATTAAAAATTCAATTAATATAGTGTTATTAGATAAAAATTAAAATCATTAAAACTTATCATTTATATAAGATTCTAAATTGAAGACAAATGAATCTTCAACTTCAATAGATCTATAGCTCAGGCCCAATGAAGCCTGTCAAAGTAATGGGCCACATTGTATAATGGGCCTACCTGAAACTCAAATTGGCTACATTTGTAAGAAAAGTTTTGACATATTACATTCCACAGTTTATTTAAGTACTCTCCTTTAATTACCAACAAAATATAAATCAAATTTATTTAAATAGTATCGACTCTGTCCAGCTTTAGTCTAACATTAATGTAAAAAATTGCGTACTCTATAAGAGATGATTAGACATGAAGGAAGGTTATGCAACAGATTTAGGGATTTATATAGTCTGTCTATATAGAAATTTTGTAGTGTAAGTGAGTTTTTTTTTTTTTTTTTTTTTTTTTCAGTTTGATGGAGATTCGTGGGTTTGGGTCTTTAGATGGAGTCCTTTCCTCAACACTAACGAGGTTTGTGAATTTTTGGATCTTTGGAACTGCATTTGCAGATTGGAGTTTGATCATAACCGTCCGGATTCTCGTGTTTGGACATGTTCGACTGATGGAGTGTTTCATACTCGGGACCTTTATTTCACCTTAGCGAATGCAACACCATCACCAAGCGAGGGAGATGTGAATGATCCATGGTCGAGGTTGTGGTGGAAAGTCATACCGTTGAAGGTTTAGGGTTTTGTTTGGAAAGCTTTGCAAGGTAGATTACCTACGAAGGACAATTTGATCACAAGAGGAATTCTACACTCGGAAGAAAGTAATGTCTGCGTTATGTGTCAGGCTCAAGTTGAATCAACAAGCCACCTTCTATCTACTTGCTCTGAGGCATTCCTTGTATGGTCTAAGGTTTGTGAATGGCTTTCTTGTCAATTAATTTATGCAGCAGATTTGGAAAATCATTTCAAGGAATTTGTGAGCTTTGGCCGTGGTAAAGTGAAGAAGAAAATCTGTGTCCTCATATGGCAATGTACTTTGTGGAAAATTTGGAAGGCGAGGAACGAAAAGATTTTCAAAAACTTAGTCCCGGACGCTGAGAATATTGTGGAGAGTATCAAGTTTGGCTCGTGGAAATGGTTAAAGTCACATTATCCTTCATCGTTTTGTGTTTCTTTTTACGATTGGAGCTTGCACCCCCTCGATTGTATTCCTGCTAAACTTTATATTTTTCTCTTAGTTTGTTTCTTTGGTGGGTTCGTGCTGCCCTGAATATTTGTACTTCGGTTTCGTTTGAGTACGTCTGGTACTCTTGAATGAAAATTTGATCTTTACCTTTCAAAAAAAAAAAAAAAAAAGAATGATTAGACGTGATTAGAGACAAATGTGTTGAGAAGTTAGTGGAATCAGCTTAACCCCCAACAGTAAATCTTTATTTAGATGGATATATATTTTTTTCGTCCACTTGAAGAGTTTACATTCAAAATATGATTTTATCACAATAAAATAGTCCAACTTTCACAATAATTTATGCAATGTTTCTTAAAATTAATATTTTTTGTCATATAATTACAATATTATAGTTGATTAGAAAAATCTAAAACCATAATTAAAAATAAACGATAAGTTGTACCTTAACAAATTAATATTGTACCTAATCAAAATAAACCTGGTATCCAGTGGCAGACCCAGGAATTTGCATTTGGCGGTACGATAAATATTATAAAACAATTTATGAAAAAATATAGTGTTAAAAATAATACATCTCATAAAATTGATGAATATCAAAGTCGTACATTTCAAAATACCAAAAAAAAAAAATTACATAGCAAACTAATCTATTATTCGACGAGTCTTCATTTCTTTAAAGCGATTGACGACCTCATCATCAGAAACTTGTAGGAACAAATCTTTCACAATGACAGTGACCAAACAATCATTTAAACAAATTCTTTATCATCTAATGGCACACTACTATTACTTGAACTACTCAAATTCATAGCATTTTCTTGAGCTTGAGGCGAATTATTTGTAGGAGACACACTAGCATTTGAATTACTTGAACTCTCTTGAGATTTCCTTTTCTTGATCATGAATTGTCGAAGATCGGGTTGTTTTGATATTCTTTTTGGTTTTTTTTGATTTAGATGTTTCACTTTCACTTGTCATTCCTATATTCAACACACAAATATAAGAGTTCTAAATATACTAATTAACACAAATAATTTCGCATTTAAATTATCAAATAAGCAAAAAACAATCAACAAATCATTTGGGCATTTTAAACCTAATTTAGAAAATAAAGCATAACAGGCCCTGTTCTTTTGGACTTATTTTTTAGTTTTTCAGTTCAGTTTAGTTCAATTCAGGTCTATTCAGTTCAGTTCATGTCCATTCAGTTTAGTTCAATTCAGTTCAGTTCTTCTTCTTTTTATTATTATTATTAATAATAATCTTAATTATTATTATTGTTATTATTACTAATAATATTTACTATTATCGTTGTTGTTGTTGATTACTATTATTATTTACCATTATTATCAGTGTTATTATTATTATTAATATGAATTATTATTGTTATTATTACTAATAATATTTACTATTATTATTAATAATATTTATTATTATCGTTGTTGTTGTTGATTACTATTATTATTATTTACCATTATTATCAGTATTATTATTATTATAGTTATTATCGTTATTGTTATTAATATCATTAATATTATTATAATTTATCCTTATCAAATAGATCTCAATTTATCATTTATATTTTATTATATTATTATTTTTATTTTTATTTTTATTTTATTATATTTATTATTATTATTATTATTATTATTATTTACCCTTAATATATATATTTCGATTGATTCGAGTCCATTCGGTTCATTCATTATTCGTATCCATTCGATTGATTCGATTCATTCAGTATAAAAGAACAGAGCCATAGTACCTTGAAATTGGAACAAGGTGAAGGTGAAATTGAATCTTAAAAGTGGCATTGGAACAAGGTGAAGGTGAAATTGAATCTTAAAAGTGGCAGCAAAGCAACCAAAAATCGGGAAGAAATCTCTTTTTCTCTTGCCCCTAGCTCTCGGAGTCGCTGCGTTTTTCTTTTCTTCCTTGCGTTGCTTCTGTTCTGTCGTGGGTGTGTAATGCGCCTGCTCTTTTCATTTTCTTTTCTTTTCATTTTTTTGAATTTTTTAATTTATATTATTAATATAAAGATTGGTCAAAGCAGTCAACAGGGGTACAATTTAAAAATTCTTAATATTTTTATAATATAATATATATATATATATATATAACTTTTTTTTTCTAATTTTGGGGGTACAGTTTGTTGCTACCCAAAATATTATCCGGAGATAGATATTGCTGGAATGGATGGGATAGCAAACAAATGCAAGAGCACTTCCGAGAGAAAGATAAATAACACAAGATTTGCCGGGGTTGTTAGTCCCGGGCTTGAATGCTCTCGCGAGATATTATTAATACCGATATTCGGGGATACAAGTATTAATGTAAGAATACAATTACAATGAGTGTAAAGTTTCTTGTTATCTTAGCTAGTGAGCGTGTAGATTGCCGGAAGAACCAGATTTGATGCTCTGTGAGTTCTTGTAACAAAGGTGATGAATAGTCACGGCGGTTAGAGGTCGACCGCCTCTCACGGCGAGTATTTAGCTGGATGTTTGGGCTTCTGGGCTTATGAATCCCTTGGAATCTGTCTAGTGGAGACTTGCTGCTTCTGCCGATCGTCTTCTGGACGAGAGATTTGGAGAGAGAAGTCCTGAGATGGATTCCGGTGAGATAGCCGGGAGCTTGATGATATGTGTGTTCTTCAGTATTTCCGTGGATGTATCGGAATATGAGAGAATGTGAACTTTTGGTGGAATGTATTTCGGACGTGAGTCAAATGAATTCCGGACCGTATATTCAGTGAATCGAACTGTTGAGTGAATTCCGAACCGTTGGTTCAAATGAATTGAATCGAGAACCCTTTTCCAAAGAGGAGGAGGTTCTCTATTTATGTGGCTTGATACGCGGCGATCGCTTTACCGCAATATAATAATCGGGCGATCGTCTTTTAGCACATGGGCCTCGCCCTTCAACGTCTCGCAGAAATGCCGGGCCAATCAGTGGCGTCCAATGGGGAGCTTACACGCGTCTGAGTTGCCGCCGCGGTGGTCCCACCGACAACTTTCGCGCGCATGCCGGTAGGTGAGGTAGGTGACAGTGTGTGGTCAAATGTCTTGTCTCACAAAAGATCTTATCTGTGGCGAAGATCTCGTCGCGCCTTTGGTGGATCTCGCACGTGGGTGCTTTCACGAGATCCAGTCCTTGATGGTTTTGACGGCGATCGTCTCGCTCGGGCGCAGTCGATTGCCCTTAGCCGGTTAGTAGAGCAGATCGCCACGCAAAGGGCGATCGCCCTGGGAGTCGATCGCTAGGTACCTGATGGTGGTTTGATATCTTTGATTTGGCGAGCTAGCCATAGTTTGACTGATGTTGACTTGGTCGCTCGGCCTTATAGTCGATCGCCTGTCGGGATGAATAAATCGTGACACAACAATTGCCCCCCAGCTCGCTCATACGTTGGAAACGTGGGGTGAGGTGGCTTTCTTGGCGATCGCTGAACTATTGACGAGCGACTTCGTGTTTAATGGAACTGGCGATCGTCTTTGGTGATATACTGGATTTGGGACGACTGGTTGGCCGAATCAGCGGGAAAAACAATGGGTGTTGAAAAGTCTCCTCGCACGTGTCGGGCTTCTATTGGAGGACGCCAACGGTCCTTAATGACTCCTCGATTGACGCGTCCTTGAAAAGACGCGTACGCGGGTCTCGAGGGGGTCAACTGGTGCGCCGTTTGAGATTCGACCCCGAGGTTTTCTCTTATTGCAAACGGGTCCCCGCCTTCTCTTATAAAAGGGGGCGCGGTGAGCCTCACTCACGCGTGCTTTTTGGAGAAAGAAGGACTCACGCCGAATTTTCTCGAAGATCTAAGAGCCGATCGTCGATCGATTTCACTTTAGGGTAAGAAAAATCCTTCTCTTCCCTTCTAACGAAAATGGCCGAACCTCATCATCGTTTGGAGCGGGAACTGCTCGCCACGGACATCGGCCGCCAGGAGAAACTTCTTCCGTCTTCCACCGGAGACGGCGGTGAGCAATTCGAGCCGGAATCGACCAGTGAAGTTGAGGCTTTGTTCAATGAGGCCGATATTGCTAGGGAGTCGGCTGCTGAGGAGAGACGATCGCAGATCGAGAGAGATCTGGCGATCAGGGCTTACTGGGAGCAACATAGTGATTTTGGACGGGCCTATAGGGCCTTTGCTGAAATAATGGAGAGATTGGCCGGTCCTACTCCGCGATTCGATTTCAGGGGATATTCGGTCGCTTATCCCTATGTGCTCCCCAAGCGGTCGCAGTATCGTGCCGCGCAGCGATCGTTGTGGTCGCTCGGCCAAATACGGAGCTCGACGTCCAGGAGAGATCTGGCCGTCTGGAGGACAAGGTTCCATGTTCCTTCAGATGTGGACATGTTCGCGCCCGCGGAGAATGAACGAGCCGACCAGCCTCCGATGGGTATGGTCGCAGTGAGTGAGGCCGTTATGGAGGCCGGGTTGCGCTTCCCTCTGTCCTTTGCGGTCTCCCATCTGCTGGCCGCTTGGAATGTGGCGCCACTTCGGTGGCGACGCCGAACGCCCGGCTCCAAATCATCTCGCACTTTCACCCTATTCGGCGGTCACCGCTGTACCGCCTCCGTCGCCGTTGGAGATGAATCATCTGTTTAAACCGACGGCTCATAGAGGGTTGGTCGGCGGTTACCATATTCAAGGCCGATCTGGCCGGTGATTCATGGAGTTCCGAATAAGATACGGGCGATCGACGAAGTGGTTACGGGTCGCCGGGCAAGTGGAGAGCTTCGAGCGACAATCCCACAGCGAACCGAGATCCCACCGAATTTCGGGAGAGGAATCCGTAAGGGTTTAGACTCTCCTTCGCTTGGATGCGTTTTGGTGATCTAATTTGATTGCTTTGAGGCTTTCATATTCCGGCGATCGAGGAGCTGCCTTTCGACTTCCTCGTTGTTTGGGAGCGAATTAGGAGCTTGTCGGACGACGACCTAGACGCCACTCGGATCAACAAGGAGAGTCGCTGGTTGTCGGCTCGACTATTCCGCTTCCCGAGACATCTCGCGGTGCCAGGTATGTGGTCCTGCGATCTTCACTTACTAGGCGATCGCCTTATTTTAAGGACAGTGTCTGACCGTTAGTCGATCGTCTTTAACTGCAGAGGTTCGTTTCCCTCGCTTTTTGGAGCCTCCGGCGGAGATCGCTATGTCGAACCCAGGAGTCCTAGGCCGTCTTCACGCGAAGAGGTCGACTCGGGTTCCACCCGTCGCATTGCCTATAGTTCCGGAGGCGGAGCCTCGTGCGGAGCCGGAGCCTCGCGTAGAGCAGGTCGTGGTTGAGGAGGAAATTCCGGAGGAGGGGCTTCGGGCGAATCGCAAGAGGCCGAGGCCGGAAGCAACCGTTTCCTGCCGGGCGATGAAGTGCCGATCGACGCGCCTCAGATCACAATCGATGCTACTGAGCGCGAGCCGCCCTCTGCGGCTTTTCTGCGGGAGACGGCGATCGCGGATGCAGAGATTCCTCGAGGGAAGCCGTTTTTTGGTCGGGATCCCGAGAAGGCTGAGAGGTAGATAGCATTTCTGTGTTTGACAATTGCATCTGCGTAGGAGTTGTACTAACTTAGCTGTTTTGATGCAGGATCCGTCGCGCAGATCCTTCTTGTCCACCGATGGTCGTAGATTTCCTGGCGAGCCGATCTCCTCGCCATTCCTGTGATATTCCTCCCTATGTTAGCAAGGCTGCTTCCGCCCTGCCGAAGGCGTGGACAACTGATCTGGATGCGATCGCTCGGCAGCGATCGTCGAGTTCGATGCATGCTGTTGTCGCCCTTTCTCTTCAGACGGCGACCATGGCCTTCCAGGCTGCTCAGGAGTTTGAGGGGAGGCCCTCCACTATTCGCCTTCAGGAGGATCTCGAGGCGGCTCGGAAAGAGAACGCCGAGTTTGCTGACAAGATCGTGGCGATGGAGAAGGACTCCTTGGAGGCGGCCAAGCGGGCGAGCCATGAGCTTGAGCTGGAGAAGAAGGAGACTGAGAAATTCCGAATGGCGGTCGACCGATTTCGGGACCAGATGCAGAGTGCCGTACAGGCGAGGAATGTTGCTGAGGAGGAGGCCGATCGCGAAGGTGACGATCGCTAGGTGACCAAATGAGTCAAGTGAGGCGAAAGAGAAGGTTGCTGCGAGGGAGGCCGAGCTCGTGGATCGCAACAGCGATGGCCGAGCCGAGAGGAGAGGTTGAGGCGACCAAGGCCGATCCCTTCCAAAATTTGGAGTATGTCGGCGAGTTCGCCTATTACTTGGCGTTCGCCGACTCGATCCGAGCGGCTAAGAAGGGAGGCTTGGAGGTCGGTCCTCTAGCCGAGAAGTTCAAGTCATATGCATTGGAGCATCCTCTCCATTCGGCTTTCTCCTTGCCGATCTTGGACACAGCGGACATCGGCGTGGATTTGAGCCGGTATCCGTCTCAGACAGTCTTGCTCATCCCGATGCTCCTAAGATGAGGAGACCGCGCCGAATGCCGATGGCGAAGGCCGGCAGGGCCTCGAGGCGCTTCCTTTACGCTTTTAGCTTACTTTCTTTGTGGTTTGTAGCTTTCTTTTTGTAGTACTTAGGCCTTCGGGCGAGTGTACTCTATTTTTCAAGTAATAAAATGAGCATTTGGATTTCGATTTATCACTTGAATGAATGGTTATTTTGAGTCTTTGTTTGACTTTGTACAAATGCGTGAGGAGAGATCGTTGCGAGGGTAGTTCCAAATGAATTGATAAACTCATAAGACAACTTTTTACAACAAGTTCGATCGCCGCACTACATCTCGAAAAATGACGATCTCCGTATGTGGTTGAATAGCGATCGTCATGTAGGTAGTCCGCACTCTTCTTGCCCCTTGTTTTTATTCACTTAGTGGGAGTAAGGGGATGAAAATAATTCCTTGAGTGAGCGGTCTTTAACTTTGTCGAATCCTGGGACGGTCGTCCATCATGAGGAACCGTGCACGATCGCGGAGTTCAATGGGCCGACTCCTTGATCATGTCTTGATGCGCGAAGACATTGAGTGTCTCGTGACTCACTTTATTATGAGGGTCCTCCGTTAGCCGCGCCTCGCCTCGTATTTAAACGAAAGGCGTGCGGTCTTGGTCTAGAGGAGTCCTTGCGCGGGCGGCGTCGGATGAATCAACTCCACGCCCGCGGCTTGTTAGCTCTGCTTCCACCTCGGCCACCATGGAGATGGCCGACCTCGGCGGTGTACGTTGAGACGGGGTTGTGGCACGTCGCATTGTCCGGTTCACCATGTCGATGATGAACCTTTGAGGGCGAGCGATCGTGTCCACCGATTTGTTTTGGAGGGCCTCGGACTACGCCCGGCCTCGTATTTAAACGAAGGGCGGGCGATCTTGGCCTAAAGGGACCTTGCATGGCCTAAGCAAATGGAATTATCGACCACCAGGACCATGGCTGCACTCTTCCACCTTGGATCGTCATGTAGATGCCGACCTTCGACGGTGTACGTTGTGCGGGGGAGGCGGTCTCGTGCCTTAGTACATCGTGTTAGACGGTGAACTGCAGATGGCGATCGAGTCCTCCGGTTTCTTAAATAAGGAGGGAGATCGGGATGACTTCCGTGGTCTCCTTCTCTTGATTGAAGCATATAGAGACGGTCGTCGAGGTTGATCCAGGGGTCGGCTCGTATGAGCTTCCCAGCCTGTTTTGCGTTCGACTCGGACGATCGTCTATAGAGATAGGCGGGGGCTTCGGCTAAACCAATAAGGCATCAACTTGCCCTCCTCGAACTGTCTCCAGAGCTGTTTGAGGAGGTCGCGGCTTTTGTTGGTGCTGTGGCCGGGACTCTTGTGGTAGGCACAATATTGATTGTTGTCCAGGTGACCGTGGTCCCTTATCGCCTTTGGCTTTTGAGCTCTTCGTGCCCCTTGATGGCATAGAAAATATGTGCCGGAGTTACATTGAACGTATGAAGGAAATGGGCTTCCATGTCCTCGAAAGCCTTGAGATCTCCGGTGTCTTGGCGATCGCCTTCTTTGCTTTAGCGATCGCTATCTTCCGGGCAAGAGGTGGCGTTTCCTCGTCTAAGCGGAGGGTGAGTAGCCTTTGCTGGCCAGAAGTTGGCGGCTTTAGCGCGGAAGATCGTGTAAGTTGGGGAATATCCTTGGAGAGATGTCCGAACATGGGAGAGTGACCGTGGAATCCCCCATGACCGAATAGAGAGCGAGCTCATCACCGACGGTTCACCGGTGAGGATGATTTCGTCTACCGGTCGATGTAATCTGCGTCGATTTCGTCCTTCCCCGCTTGATTTTTATCATGCGCTGGGGCCTTCTCGGTCTGGCGACCTTCTTGGCGAAGTATGACGTGAAGTCATCCGCCATTTCTTAAAAGAGGTGACCGATCGTGGTGGTAGTGAGACGTACCACTTATGGGCGCGCCCAATGTCGTGGAAGATCCGGCACTTGGTTGCATCGGATGCCCCACACCTACCATGTAAATTCGGAATTTACTCGGGTGGGTTTCTGGGTCCGATCTCCCCTTATACAGAGGTGTTTTAGGAGGAGCGATCGTTGGTTGTATGGGGGCAAGCTCGATGTGGACCGAGAGTGGCTCGGTCGGCCCGGCGATCTTCTTGCTGGTGCTTGCCCCAGTGTCCAAGAGTGCTCTCATCTCGTCGAGCTGACGTTGCATGGCGGCCACCGCCGTGGCCTGACTGTTAGCGGCTCGCGATCGAGCGGAGCCGAGGCGATTGAGTACCGAGTCCCTGGCGATCGGGCGGGAGTCGGATGGCCGACATGCGTTGGCCGTGAGGTGAGTAGGCCGAACTCCTGGTGACGGATTCGGATTCCGTCTTTTCAAGGTTGGAACAGAGTGCCCGGCCGCCGGGATGGGTCGCGTCCCAAGCGATCGAATATGGATCCGTCCGGTCGTGCGAGAGCCTTTCCTCGCGAATTGGGGCTTTTGACGATCGCTCGTTCAAGAGCCCATTGAATTTCCGTTTTCCCATGCGGCGGATGATCGAGGAGTTATCGCGGGTGGCGCGCATGCTCTCCGTCGCTCCTCGGGATGGCCATAGCCTCCTCGATCTGTTCCTCGGTTTGGAATTGATCGAGTGAGAGGTTGGGGCCATCTCTCGGATGCGGATCGAGAGTCTCGCCGCCGGCTTCCCCGTGCCGGCCGGGGTTCGGATTGAGCCGGATATGGTGTCCGGCGGTTCGGAGAGCAGCTTGCTTCGATGTACCGGCGGATGTAATGATTCGAAGGTTTTCTTTGAAGCGCATGAGTGTCACTTCAAGTATATGCCCCGAGAATGTGAGTGTTCTTCGACTAGAAGTAAAAGTTTGAGGGTTCGCCCTTCTTCTAGCGCCAATTGTTGCTACCCAAAATATTATCCGGAGATAGATATTGCTGGAATGGATGGGATAGCAAACAAATGCAAGAGCACTTCCGAGAGAAAGATAAATAACACAAGATTTGCCGGGGTTGTTAGTCCCGGGCTTGAATGCTCTCGCGAGATATTATTAATACCGATATTCGGGGATACAAGTATTAATGTAAGAATACAATTACAATGAGTGTAAAGTTTCTTGTTATCTTAGCTAGTGAGCGTGTAGATTGCCGGAAGAACCAGATTTGATGCTCTGTGAGTTCTTGTAACAAAGGTGATGAATAGTCACGGCGGTGAGAGGTCGACTGCCTCTCACGGCGAGTATTTAGCTGGATGTTTGGGCTTCTGGGCTTATGAATCCCTTGGAATCTGTCTAGTGGAGACTTGCTGCTTCTGCCGATCGTCTTCTGGACGAGAGATTTGGAGAGAGAAGTCCTGAGATGGATTCCGGTGAGATAGCCGGGAGCTTGATGATATGTGTGTTCTTCAGTATTTCCGTGGATGTATCGGAATATGAGAGAATGTGAACTTTTGGTGGAATGTATTTCGGACGTGAGTCAAATGAATTCCGGACCGTATATTCAGTGAACTGGGAACCGTTGAGTGAATTCCGAACCGTTGGTTCAAATGAATTCAGAACTGAGAACCCTTTTCCAGTAGGAGGAGGTTCTCTATTTATAGGGCTTGGATACGCCGGGCGATCGCCTTTACTGCAATATAATAATCAGGCGATCGTCTTTTAGCACATGGGCCTGTCCCTTCAACGTCTGCAGGAAATGCCGCAGCCAATCAGGCGGTCCAATGGGGAGCTTACACGCGTCCTGAGTTGCTGTCGCGGGTGGTCCCACTGACAACTTTCGGCGCGCATGCTGGTAGGTGAGGTAGGTGACAGGCTGTGGTCAAATGTCTTGTCTGTCAGCAAAAGATCTTATCTGCTGGCGAAGATCTCGTCAGCGCCTTTGGTGGATCTGCACGTGGGTGCTTTCCTGAGATCCAGTCCTTGATGGTTTTGACGGGCGATCGTCTCCGCTCGGGGCGCAGGTCGATTGCCCTTAGCCGGTTAGTAGAGCAGATCGCCAGCTGCCAAAGGGCGATCGCCCTGGGAGTCGATCGCTAGGTACCTGATGGTGGTTTGATATCTTTGATTTGGCGAGCTAGCCATAGTTTGACTGATGTTGACTTGGTCGCTCGGCCTTATAGTCGATCGCCTGTCGGGATGAATAAATCGTGACACAACACAGTTGTACCCCTTGTCCCTATACTCGGTCCGCCTATGCTGGTATCAGCTTAACCATGTATTTTTCCTTCTTTAAGACACGTCGATCCACCAACCCTCATTGAACTTTCACGGCATAATCTTCTCAATATACAACCTTCCTTGTCGTCGACTACTTGCGACGGTCTTTCTCTTCCGTTGCTATATATCGATGCCATTTTCATATTGTCATCGGTTCGACCATCTTCTTAGAACGACGACCAACCATGTCTTTGCTTCAGTTAACCGTGCTTCGGCTATTAGTTCTTTGCAACCACTGCTTCCTCCGGTCTTGCCTTGTATTTTGCCATTCTTGGGATACTACCCCTACCATAAATAATTGTTCAATCTTGTCATAAAAAAATATGATACTCAAATTTTGAACTGTAACATCCCCAAAATCCCATTGGGTTATTACAGTGTCGTGGACCCCACGCTAGGTGATCCACCAGGCGAACACGACTAACATACATCAATCTGACCAAAAAGGAAAATCACAGTCCCAACTATGATGTCCGACACAATATCTCGACATGGAATTTCAACGACAAGGATGGTCCTACATGGCCAAAATAACATACAACAACATCCACGAGCCTCGCTCGGATAATACAAAATGACAACAACTGACGAAACTGGAGTAATCCAAACTGTCTGACCAACATGAACACCGAAACAACTCGGACTAGTATCACTCGAATGCCTCGTCGCTATCATCATGCCCCTGTGTCTCAACTCTCTCCTCGCAAGCACCTAAAATATGAAAATATGTTCCACTACCACGGGATCAGTCATCCAGATAGTGAATATCAAATACATGTACGACATGATATGCATCCAAAGGCAGAATAAATGGTACAACAATGGTAATACGAGATGCTCACAAACCAAGGTAAGAACCAAGCATTCGTGAAATACTATGCCCACGGCATACGATCGGTACCTGCTTAACAGGTTAGAACACAAGTGCTCAACGGCGAATCATCAATATAGAACATAACAATGAATTATCCAAAGGTGAACCAGACCAGAGCTGAAATAGATACGCTTCACAATGCCCGAAGGCTCCAACAAAAATACCAAAACATCACAATGGCCTGAAAGCCCTCAGCCGAAGCTGCAAAATATCACAATGGCCTGAAAGCCACTCAGCCGAAGCTGCAAAATATCACAATGGCCTGAAAGTCACTCAGCCGAAGCTGCAAAATATCACAATGGCCTGAAAGCCACTCAGCCGAAGCTGCGAATCATCACAATGGCCCGAAGCCAAACAGCCCGAAGCTGTATCACATGAGGACCGAAGCCACGGCACGAAGCCATATCACAATGAGATCATCCAATGACTGTGACCTGCTGAATTGCAGGTGCTGGGAAACCAACCGCGAAGGTTCAAGTCCCAGACTTACCCATAATGAGATCACCTAGTGACTGTGACCTAATGAACTGTAGGTGTTGGGTAACCAACCGCGAAGGTTCAAGCCCCAAACTTACCCATAATGAGATCATCAACATGACCGTGACCTACTGAACTGTAGGTGTTGGGAAACCAACTGCGAAGGTTCAAGCCCCAAACTTACCCATAATGAGATCATCAACATGACCGTGACCTAATGAACTGTAGGTGTTGGGAAACCAACCGTGAAAGTTCTGTTAGGGTTGTATACTGCAAAGCATATTTTATGCTTGCATTATCTTATTTCCCTGTAACTACCTATGAGAATATTAATTACATCTAATCACATGTTTTGCATATTTATTCACGTTATGGTTATGCAAATGAAATGTCTAATTATTTTATACTGTAGATAATGTGGTTTGTTGGTGTCACACGGAAGATCACATTATCGGTACCTTATAAAATAATATAATAGTTCACAACCTATATAATTATTAGACAAATTATATAAAAGGTTGTAGTGTATGCTTGAGATTAGTTGGTCTTGACTATTAGCATACATTAGCGTATTTGCATACGTTGAACTGGATCGAGGTGAGACAGTGTCTTCTGTACTGACTGTAAGAAGAGCGTAAATCTCGGATAATTATTATTTCTTAATTCTAAGTATATAATATTTAATTGTGTATTTATAATACGTATTGTCTTGATTTACCATGGGTGAGAGTCAAAATGATCGACTCAATAAGCCCCGTATCTTGGGCAATAATATTATTTATACGACAGTTATTATTATTACTAGAAATCGTGTACCGACTCGTGCGGGTTGATGATGTCCCCTTGAGGAGCTCGATAATGATTATTATATTAAACCCTGCAGGTGGATTTAATTCCGATATAATAATAAGATTCGCGTGGTACTACTCTTAGATAAGATATTAATTAATTAAAGCTGTCAGTAGCTTATAATTAATTAATGGACATTCGATATCTTAAACACGGAAAATAATATATTTAATAAGGAACCCAATTTCTTAATTTGGGATTTGGGTAGAATGTGCAATATCAACTTTTAGCGAACTAAGTTGATATTAATAGATTCATTATATTAGGAAGAGTCCAAATATGGTAAGATGAAATTTATTGGGAGTCCTTCCATAATCCTCCTTAAGATTCCTAGTAGTAGTCCAAAAGCCTATATATAGGACATTAAGGGGTTGGCCGGTTTTACATATCTTTTTTAGGTTGTGTGATCAAATTTTTCCTCTTGTGTTTAATTGTAGATCTAGACTTGTGTCTTTGATTCTACAATTTAGATAACACATTAATTTGCTAAGAGTGTTCATAAAATACTAGAAAGCAAAGAAAAATTAAGTGACCACATACAAGAGGAATTTCGGCCGATTCATATAGTTGTCCAAGCAAGATCCGGTAGCTCGTTGCCCATACAACGTCCGGGTTAAGACGGATCATACTCTAGAAGGTTTAAAGGTAGAAATACAAGGTGATCAATACGAAAGCAACCACTTCGCTTCAAAGGTAATATCCTATGATCTTTTAGATCTAGATTAGGATATTTCAATTACCAATATTTTTAATTAATAAATAATAAATAATATTTAAATTGCTTATTAGTCTTAGTAATTAATTAATTAGCATGTCGAAATAGATCTTATGCTCGTGGATGCGTAAAACGCGATTATCAACTTTCTCAAACTTCGCTTCCGCTGCGTTTTACTTACAACAATTGGTATCGGAGCCGGATTTTTAGGCCTTTTGCTATTTTAATTAATTTTGGTGATTAATTGATAGCAATTTAAATATTCATATAATTTGATGTTGCAATATTTTGCTAGATGTGTTCTTGCAGGTGAGATGATCCAATTATCATGGTTTATGTGAATGGTTTATTTATTTATTTTATTTATGAAATTGTTGGTTTGGCCCGATTTTGAGGCGTGTAATGGTTTTTCCCGTGAGAAAATCCGTGGGTAGTTTTAGGTGTTTTATTTTTCGTGTAATCTAGCTGTAATTTTGATGTATTTATTTTGTATAAAATTGAAATCGAATTCGGAAAAGACAGGGTCACGAAGAAATAGAGCGTAAGGACTACCGGATCACTGGCTACATGACAAGCAGCCGGCCATGCTGCCGGCAGCGCCAGCGGCTTCAGAGCCACGGCACTGGTCCGGGCGATTCGGTTCGGTCCAGGTCGTCCAGTTTTTGGTCCGGTCCGTTTCGCCGCCGTTCGTTGCGTCCGCTGGTGAGTCGGAATTTAAAATTAATTTTTTTATGTAATTAATTTTACATGAAAGTGAAATTTTAATTTTGGAAATCCACGGTCCGGCCGGGGAGGAGCGACGAGATGCTTGATTCAGTGGGAGAGATCGAGTCAGAGATTTTTTTCGGATTCAACTCAAGGAAGAAGACCATGATAATTGGATAATTTAATTATCCATGCTTTATTTTTATTTTTTTATTGTTTTGATGTATGACATGTATGAATGTATGCGTGATATATTTTCTGCATGTTAGGACGAGAAAATTAAAAACCTCGGGGCTAAAATAACTAAGTGATTAAATTGATTTAATTTTAAAATAAAATCAAATTGGCCTCCATAATTAATTTAAATTGTGAAGTAATTAGCATGCGCGTTGACATTAGGGTCTTCCTCCATATCGGATGTGCTAATTATAGGTTCACCAGTTTTAAATTTCAAAATGATAACATAAGGTAAATATTATTTTTTTATGATAAAAACTCTCCATCTGTAGTACTATTATTTAAAAGATAATATTTTTAGATGTTAAATTATGGTGTTCACTTAGGTGTATTAATTAATAAGCTCCCCATCTGAATCTATGTTAATTAATACATGGCCAAGAGGAACCAACTATTAATTTTATTTGTCATAACGTAAGTTGACTGGATAGTAAAATTAAAGACGTAAAACTCTACTTGAAAATGTGTGTAAACGTCCACATGATCGTGGCTTGCATATGCAGATTTTTCGAGGTGTTGGTTGCTAGCATATATATTGTGTTTTAAGGTTTTTCGATATATTTTGCTATGCATTATGTGATGGATGTTTTTAATTTTTATCTCAGATGTCTTTCAATCCACTATCTGTTATTCTCAAAGAAAATAAACTTGATGGCACTAACTTTGCCGATTGGAAAAGAAATCTTGATATTGTCCTGACTGCTGAGGGACATAAATTTGTCTTAACTGAGGAGAGCCCTCTGGATCCAGAACCGGATGCCACTCCTGGAGAGTTGGATGAATTCCGAAAATGAAAGAAGTCTGATGAGATGACTCGTTGTTACATTTTGGCTTCACTGAAAAATGTATTGCAGCATCAGCATCAGACGATGGGCTCAACCGCGGAAATGATGAAAAGTCTCACCGAGATGTTTGGTCATCAGAACCGGGTGGCTAGACAAAATGCAATGAGGGTGTTGATGACAACTTAAATGTCTGAAGGGACCCCAGTAAGGGATCATGTTCTAAAAATGATGTCTCATTTGAGCGAACTGAGCATACTGGGGGCTACTATCGATGCGGAAACGCAGGTCGATATTATCTTGGGCAGCTTACCAAGAAACTTTGAGCAGTTCCGCCTTAACTACAATATTAATCGTAGGACATATACTTTGGCAGAACTTCTGACAGAGCTTCAATCTGCTGAAGGTCTCTTCAAACAAGGTTATCATCAGATTCTTGCGGCAACCGGTGCTACTGCTTCCAAAGCCAAATGGGTAAAGAAGAAAAAACAGGTTGGCTAGAAGCAAGTGGCAACTCTCAAGGTGAAAAGCAAGGCTCCTCACCCCGAGGCGAACAAAAAGGCAAAGGGAAAGTGCTACAAGTGCGGTCAGAAAGGACATTTTAAAGCGGACTGCCCTGCTCTTAAGAAAGGTATGTCTCGTGCACTAGTAGTCAAAACATGTTTGGCAACTTGTTCTTCCACTTCGTGGATAGTTGATTCAGGCTCCACAAATCATGTTTGCTTTGACTCACATGGTTTTCAGGTAACCAAGCAGCTCAGTGCAGGCGAGATTACCATCAATTGGGGTGATTATTCCAGGCTTATGGCTATTGCAGTGGAGTCGTGCAGTTGAAGATTAATGATAAATTATTAGTCCTCAATAATGTATTATTAGTACCGGATTTTAGAATGAATTTAATTTCAGTTTCTAAATTAAAATGCGATGGTTATTCAGTTTCTTTTGATGATGCCATTATTAGGAAAAGAAACGGTGAATATACGTGTAAAGATATTTTTAATGATGGACTATATGTCGTTAATACTGCATAAACTCCTATGTATAAATCACTTAACTCTTTGTCTAAACCTAAAAAGAGAAAAGAACCTTCAAGCATAAACCAAACATATCTGTGGCATTTACAGTTATGGCATGTAAACCTTGGGAGGATTCAAAGATTGGTAGATGATAGCCCATTGGATGATCTCCAAGTTGAGTCATTTCCAATTTGTGAATCCTGTCTGGAAGGTAAGATGACCAAAAGGGTTTTTAAAACCAAGGAAAACCATGCTCAGAATGTGTTAGAATTGGTTCGTACGGATATATGTGGTTCAATGAATATCCAGGCTAGGGGTGATTGACTGATTTCGAATACTTCATCACATTTATAGATGATTATTCGAGATATAGATACATCTATTTCATGCGACGTAAGTCTGAAGCCTTTGACAAGTTCAGAGACTTCAAGACTGAAAACGAGAAGCGACATGGGAAGAGTATCAAGTCACTACGATCTGATCATGGTGGCGAATACCTTAGTGGATAATTTTTGGATGTCTTGGCGAATGAGGGGATTTCATCCCATCTCACCGTGCCGGGAACTCCACAACAAAATGGTGTGGCTAAAAGAAGGAATAGAACTCTTTTAGAAATCGTTAGGTCAATGATGAGTTATTCGGATTTACCTATTTCATTTTGGGGATACGCCTTAGAAACAGCGGCGTACATTCTAAACCTGGTGCCTTCGAAATCAGTTCCAAAAACATCCACAGACCTGTGGAGTGGGCGAAAGCCCAGTCTAGGACATGTTCAGATTTGGGGTACTCCAGCACATGTGCTGAATAAGGAAGCTGACAAGTTGGCATCTCATACAGAAGTGCGAGTATTTGTAGGATATCCTAAGGGAACGAAGGGTGGCTTGTTCTATAGTCCCCAGGATCAGAAGGTCATTGTTAGCACCAATGCCCAATTCCTGGAAGAAGATTATATGATTAGTCACAAGCCCATGAGCGAGATAATTCTGGAAGAGTTGAGGGGCGAGACTCCGTCTATACCAATCGTACAAGCGCCAACTAACACTGCACCGCGTATCGATTCTGAGACTTTTACACCAACTCAGCATTTGCCTCGTCGTAGTGGGAGGGTTGTTCGTTAGCCGAAATGATTCATAGGTGTGGGAAAGTATTCGGACTGAATCCCAGGTGAAGATGAATCAGATCCCTGGACCTACAAGGAGGCAATCCAAGATAAAGATGCTGACTCATGGCAAGTAGCAATGTAATCAGAAATGGGATCTATGGATTATAATCAAGTATGGGAGCTAGTAGAGCTACCTGATAGTGTTGAGAGTAAATGGGTCTACAAGCAAAAGAAAGGAGGTGACGGGAAGGTTAAAGCCTTCAAAGCGAGGCTTGTTGCAAAAGGTTACACTCAGAAAGAGGGTATCGATTATGATGAAACCTTTTATATGGTAGCCATGCTTAAGAGTATCCGGATTATTTTAGCTATAGCTGCGCATTTGGATCTGGAGATTTGGCAAATGGATGTCAAGACGGCATTCTTGAATGGGAGTCTAGACAAGGAAATCTATATGCGCCAACCAGAGGGATTCATTGCTGAAGGAGAAGAGCACTTGGTGTGCAAGCTTAAGAGATCCATTTATGGACTTAAGCAAGCATCTAGATCTTGGAAAACTCGTTTTGACGAAGTTGTCAAGTCATATGGATTCATCCAATGTCCGAGTGAGAGTTGTGTGTATAAGAAATGCGATGGAGACGTATTGGTATTTCTTGTACTGTATGTAGATGATATCCTTCTGATTGGAAACAGTGTGAAGGAATTATCGGACGTACGGGTATGGCTATCTGAGCAGTTCGATATGAAGGGTCTAGGAGAAGCAGGACACATCCTTGGAATCAGGATCTTTCGTGATCGGAAGAAAAGGATGTTGTGCTTATCCCAGACATCCTATATCGATGCAGTGCTAAAACGGTTTAGCATGGAGAATTCCAAGAAAGATTATCTACCTTACAGACATGGAATTCAACTATCTAAAGATATGTGTCCCAAGACACAAAAGGAGACAGATGACATGAAGATGGTCCCTTATGTGTCAGCTGTGGTAAGCCTCATGTATGCTATGTTTTGCACTAGACCAGATATCTGTCATGTCGTAGGCATGGCTGCTAGATATCAGTTAAACCCACGACCAGGACATTGGATTGCTGTTAAGCACATACTCAAGTACCTGAGAAGGACTAGGGAGTACATGCTTGTATATCAGTCAGACGACCTGTGTCTTAAATACGGGAAATAATATATTTAATAAGGAGCCCAATTTCGTAATTTGGGATTTTGGTACGAAATGCAATATCAACTTTTTAGTGGACTAAGTTGATATTAATAGATTCATTATATTAGGAAAAGTCCTAATATGGTAAGATGAAATTTATTGGGAGTCCTTCCATAATCCTCCTTAAGATTCCTAGTAGTAGTCCAAGAGCCTATATATAGGACATTAAGAGGGTTGGCCAATTTTACATGTCTTTTTGAGGTTGTGTGATCAAATTTTTTTCTCTTGTGTTTAATTGTAGATCTAGACTTGTGTCTTTGATTCTACAATTTAGATAACACATTAATTTGTTAAGAGAGTTCATAAAATACTAGAAAGCAAAGAAAAATTGAGTGACCACATACAAGAGAAATTTCAGCCGATCCATATAGTTGTCCAAGCAAGATCCGGGAGCCCATTGCCCACACAACGTCTGGGTTAAGGCGGATCATACTCTAGAAGGTCTAAAGGTAGAAATACAAGGTGATCAATATGAAAGCAACCACTTCATTTCAAAGGTAATATCTAATGATCTTTTAGATCTAGATTAAGATATTTAAATTACCAATGTATTTAATTAATAAATAATAAATCATATTTAAATTGCTTATTAGTCTTAGTAATTAATTCATTAGCATGCCTAAATAGATCTTATGCTCGTGGATGCATAAAACGCGATTATCAACTTTCCCAAACTTCGCTTCCGCTACGTTTTACTTCCAACAGGTTCAAGCCCCAAACTTACCCATAATGAGATCATCAACATGACCGTGACCTACTGAGCTGTAGGTTTTGGGAAACCAACCGCGAAGGTTCAAGCCCCAAACTGACCCAACGAGCACTAGCCGAGACTAGCCTCCGAAACACAATTAATCACAAACGTCAACGATCCCAAGATTATCGAATTCACAAGAATAATAGTGTACTGCCTTGAGTCGGCCAACACGACAACAATAACTCACGGATCGATGGTCCCAATTTAAATACCTGGACTGCCTTGGAATGGCTAATCGATCACAACGACTCAATGGATGGGAACTGTCTTTGACAGTCCCAATTCAATACATCGATTACCTTAGAACGGTTAATCGACAATGACTCAACGGATGGAAAGTGTCCTCGACAGTCCCAATTCAATACATAGATTACCTTAGAATGGTCAATCAATAACGACTCAACGGATGGAAAATGTCCCTGATAGTCCCAATTCAAAACATCGATTACCTGAGAACGGTCAATCAATAAACAACAATACAATTAGAACATATGTCCCGGTGCCTTTAATTAACCACCAGAAACAGAGATGATAATCAAATACGTCGATGCCTTCAATCGGTCAATATAACATCAATAGCGAAGTACCAATATCAATAACAATGATCACATCAATGTCTTAAATCGGCATCAATACCAACAACAATCGAGCCGCGAACCGGCTATCGACAATAACATCAACAACGAGTATCTCAATGCCTTGAACGGCTTTTGCCGAACAACAGTAACATTTGGCATAATTTGTCGAAGGGTATCGTGTCAAACAATCCCCTGATATCAACAAAATTATAAAGAGACCAAGTCTCGAAATGACACACACATTCATACATATACATGATAACATTAATCTTATTGACTAGTACAAGTATAAAACTTGCCTCAAACCGAAGGCGATAAAATCCTCCAACGAACGACAAACGGCGTCCTCCGATGATCACAAGCACTCGAACAACCTTGAATGAAATACAATTCATTCAATAACACAAAATCAATAGAAAAAACACCAAAGACAATCCCGATTCAATCACGAATCGGTTAAACTCCACAAACGAATATCATAGTTCTCAACTATGAATTCTAACATCCTCCAATTCCTCAATGATCAATTAACATGATCATTATGTTCTTAACACTTGTGAAAAACAATTCAACAAGGATTATCAAGAACAACATCAAATCAATCATCTCAAAATGATAATATCACCAATATCCTCATCAATACCTCAAGAACATCATCAACCCTACTAACATGATGTCTAAACAATAATCAACCACCAATTCATCATGAATTCGGATTAATCAACAAGATTAACTTAACCATTTCAGAATTATAATAATCACTTCCTAATTCATCATAAATCCTTACTAAAATGGTTATAATCTCAAGGCTATGTTAGTCATCTAAAAATCTTAACATAACTCTTCCTAGACATGATTAAAACCTCCAAGTATTCTTAAACATCAAGAACACAATCAAACTCAAGCTATATCATCATGTTCTTCATCATAAGTTCATCAAAACTATGAAGAACCATACTAACCTCCAAAAAATCATCAAAACACGAAGTAACCAACAATAACAACATCATAATCTCAAGTTCAACACCAGATTAATGACATACCTCTTGAAGAAGTGAAGAACAACCTCAAACCATCAAGAAACACTCCAAACTCCAAGTTCCTAAGCTTCAATCCAAGTTATGAAGCTCCAAAACAGGTTGGAAGAGGCTGAAAAAGACTAAGGGATGCAAAGGGATGATTTCTAGAGGAAGAAATCGAAAATGGATCGTGAGAAAATGAAAGACGAATCATGTCTTTATAATATGCACATTGCATTACGGCCGCTATATCACCATTTTAACGTACGTTATGCATATAACGTACGTTATCACCTCTATGTAGCGTACTTTAAGTCCTGCTAGAACTCACTGCCTCAAAACGAACCATGCATTACGTACGTTCATTACTACAAAAACAGCATTTATTGACACTATTGTTTCTGACACTTTATCAAAAGTGTCAGTAACTTCGTACATTTGACTCATTTTTTGTTTTTAACATAATTGTGTCATAAGAAACCGACAATTTAGTTATATTTTAGAAATAATGTAGATATATTCCTCACTCCTTTCCTCCTCTCCTCTGCCGATTCCTTTTCTCTCTCTCTCTCTCTCTCTCTCTCTATATATATATATATATATATATATATATATATATATATATATATATATATATATATGATTTTCGGCATTTCTCTCTCTAAAGTCACTGTAAAATCCCGATCTCTCCATTTCTACACACTCAAGAAAGGCTAAATCTGAATCAAAGCACACACACACCTGTACACGGACACATTGTGATGGTCATAGACTGAGGCAAATTGACAAAATATTAGGGTTCCGCTCTGGTTCCCGACTGTCTCGCGACGTCGAACTCAAATGGCACCTGTAGAGGTCTCCAACTGCACGACGATGAGACACAGGGTCACAAAAATGCCTGCTGGGTTTCAGGCTCCTGGTCGGCAGTTGGCATTCGGGTTTTGGCCTTAATTTTGGTCGTACACGACAGGAACGAACAACGACTAGGAATGACCCGGAGGGAACATGACCGTTCCTAAATGAAGGATTAACACAACTTAATCCCACACGATGACAATAATAGAATGGAATACGCCCACAACCCCGACTAACAATCATAAACATACACGGACGACCAATACGGGCAAGGGTTTTCACAAAACCTCCCCAAATTGACAATCCACGGATTAAACACGGCGAAACGGATTGGGAATCCCCCAACAACAATAATCGATAAGAAATATCACAACATAAACGAACAATTCGAGTTAAATCTCAAAAAATCCCGAAAAACCCCCAAAATGGATAAAGGTAGGGTTTTAAGCCAAATGCCTTGGATTTGGATAAAGAAAGAGGATTAAGATGATGATAAACTTCACTTGGAACACAACAATTGATCCCTCAATGAACTCCACGGACAAAACTTGAAGAATCGCTCAAATCTCTCCTTGGAACGCAGCTCTCGGACGAGGAAAGAAGAAAGAGGAAAATGACGCGATGCAGGGTCAACTCAGGTTTATAAAACCTAACCACCCATTAAGTACGTTAACATACTGACGTTAACGTACGCTATGCCTCTTACGTACGTAACACTCAGGTGTTAGCGTACGTAATGGCTCGACAGAACAATCTGCCAAATTTGCTGAAGGCGATAGCGTACGCTACACTTAGACAGTTAGCGTACGCTATAAGGAGCTTACGTACGTAACACCCGCAAGTTAACGTACGTAAGGGCTAGGCAAAAACTGGGCAGAACTCACTGTCCAAGACGCTGAGGGCCATAACATACGTTAACACTAAGGTATAACGTACGTTGTGCAGGTACCGATAGCGCACACAAGAAAGCATGCATAACGTACGTTATGCATGCAGCAGTTCAACAATGTTGAATACTGTTTACTGCACAGGACAGTACGAAGTCGGGACGCAACACAAGGACAGAACCTAGAAGCGTAAACATGTAATATTCACGACGACGAAGCTAAGTGCTGAAAGAAAATACAATTCCAACTACCGGGGAATCCTAAATGCGACAAAGAAGATAAAATTCCCTAAACTTATATGAAATTATAAAACGGTCCAAACGTCCGAAAATCATGATACAACATCGGATTAAGAACCCGAAACTCACAACATAAACAACTCAACCATACGAACTCATGGAAACAAAGAAACAATAAAATCGAATGAGTTTTACGAGAAACTAACATACATGCGACAAAATATAACTCGAAACGAAAATACATAAAAACATCTCCGAAACTCGTCCAAATGGAAAAAACTCCAAGAAAAAAATAGATCCAAAATGTCGAAACGGTTACAAGCGAGTCGATAAAAATAGACATACACCAAAATAGAAACTGCTAAAAATAGAAAGGTACGAATATTACATTCTCCCCCTCTAAAAAGAAGTTCCATCCCGAAACTTAAGAATCAGAAAGCTCGGGGTGTCTCGCACGCATATCCTCCTATAATTCCCACGTTGCTTCCTCCACTCCATGCCTCGACCATTGTACTTTAACCAAGGGAATGGTTTTGTGCCTTAACTATTTATCTCGACGTTCCAAAATTCCAACGGGCCTCTCCTCAAACATCACGTTCTTCTCGATCTCCACATCCCCGAAGTCAATAATGTGAGTCGGGTTTGGAACATACTTTCTCAAATGTGAAACGTGAAATACACTATGCACATGGATCAACGATGGAGGCAATGCCAATCGGTAAGCTAACTTGCCAACTCTCTCCAATATCTCAAAAGGTCCAATATACCTTGGACTAAGCTTCCCCTTTTTCCCAAAACGTAGAACTCCTTTCGACGGAGACACTCTCAACAAGACATGATCCCCTACCTCAAACTCCAAGGGTCAATGCCTAACATCCGCGTAAGACTTTTGTCGACTCTGATCCGCCAACATCCTCTCTCGAATCAACTCGAATTTCTTCCTCGTCTCCAACACAAGATCCGGCTCGGTGCCAACTAAACCGGACGGCTCATCCCAACATATCGGTGATCGACACCGTCAGCTATAAAGCGCCTCATACGGTGCCATCTTAATCGATGCATGCCAGCTATTATTATAGGTAAACTCGATCAAGGCCAGATGTTCTTCCCAATCACTACTCCAGTCTAGCGCACACGCGTACAACATATCCTCGAACGTCTGAATGGTACGATCGGACTGTCAATCGGTCTGAGGATGGGACGATGTACTCAAACGCAAATGTAACACCCCCAATCCACTCAGGGATATTACACGCCGTAGACCCCTTTCCACAAGGAGCTACCAGGCGGGAGACTACAAATCAAAACCCACATGCGGTCAACTTGACCAAAACATAATACCGTAGACCGATTAGGTCTCTCAAAACATAGCATAACCGTACATCTGATGAAACTAAATTACAACTCGATTACATAGTACATAAAATGTCCATCCCCTCAAGGATGACAAGAACTCAAACTGACATATCACTGACAGACGACAGACTACAACTGTGACTAGTATCGCTGCATTGCATCATCCTACGAGCCAATCCTGTGGTTGCTCACTCTCCAGTCAGAACACCTGGAATAAATAACAAAATCCCCAACGCGGGGTTAGCGATGGAATCGCTAGCAAGTAACCAAGCTATACAATTATACATCAAGAATACAACCGTTATGAAAATAACATTTCGACAAGGTAGTAACACAATCCCCGAGTCTAAAGTCTTTTGAAAATTTATTCCTTTAAAACAAACCATGGGAATTACTCCAGAAATCATTGTAAGAGATTATTTAGAGACTTCGGGGGTCTCAGTGTAAAATCCTGAAATATGAATGTTTTTACTTTTCAAAGGGTTTTCTTTCAAAATCATACAATTGATTTTATTCTCAACTCAAACCTCAAGACCAAAACCATATTCACCAATATAATCGGGATTCAAAATTCAAAACATAAACAGTTCAGAGATATTAAATCAACAGTCAAAACGTCTCCGTGGCCCCGAAGGGTCCCATCCGGATTAGTCATCAAGAATAAACTCGAACACACCCATAAGTTATCTTGACATCGCACTCGCAAGTGACGATTCTCGGAGCCCTCTCCAGACCTACCCGATTAGATAACCTTATGGTCAAATCGTAATATCTGGCCGTACTCGCAAGCACGCGCCTCCGGAGGTCTCGACGGACCCTACCCGGATAACACCATTCAAGCACGCCCATAAGTTATCATGACATCGCACTCGCAAGTGCCGATTCTCGGAGCCCTCCCCAGACCTACCCGAATTGATAACCTTATGGTCACAACATAACGTCTGGCCGTACTGCAAGCACGCTCCTCCGAGGCCTCGACGGACCCTACCCGACAACATCTCAATTCGCTAAGATACACAACAACAACAAAGGCACAATATTCACTACAACCGGAAACACGTAACATATAAGTTAATGTAACATAACTTCCACCAAGGCATAACATCCACAGCAAACCATCATTCAGGAAAAAGGCCAACGAGCAAATAATACAAGTATTACGCGATTCCACAATTCTTCAGTTAACTACTCATTTCTAGTATTTATTTTAACAAAATAACATGAAGAGGTAGTTATCATTATTCTTGAAACTAAAGTTTACGTTGGTAATTACCTTCATAAAATCACATCTTCATTTAAAGTAGGTTACGGTTAAATATACCGTCACTAACGAGTCCACGTTAAATTCACGACACATCACATTCTCAAAGTATAAAGAATATAGACGAGATACTCGCCTCAAGTCCAACGCACGCGGAGCAACGGGAAAGCTCGACTTAATGACCGCTACCGAACACTCCGAAGAACACGATTCAACCGGGAAGCTCGGACCCCGAAGAAGACAACGAACGGGAGGGTTTCGATTCGAGTCCTTCACGAGAATTCGACCCTAACAATATATAATCAATAAATCATCGATCAAACGAGGAAGAATAATCGAAGAACGCCCGAAAACCCCTCTATGACATTTTACCGGACACCTTCAAGGCATCGGTCAAGAACTCGACCCAAATAACGAATCGATACGATCCAACCATGGAATAACAAGGGAAATGATATAATACATCTAAATAATCATCAATCCATCATAATCCTAAGTTAAATCGGATTAATCGGACGAAAACAACTAAAATACCCAAATTCCCCAAAACTAGATTTCTAGGAAATCTGACCTGATTCGGTAGATCGGAGGATGTTATAGGACGGATGATTGATGATATGAACCTCAAAACTTCATGTATTCATCGTCCAACAACATCTCTAGATTATTCACACACCCACAGCCGCGTATGGGAAGAAAAAGAATGAGAAATGGCTGAATAAAAACGCCGCTGTGCCTTTTATAGATCGATCGCCACGTGTTACGTACGTAATCGCCAAGGGTTACGACGTAACCGAAGTCATCGCTCTAAAATCGCTGCCCGCTACGCACGTTACGGCCGTGGCCTTACGACGTAATCGCCTTACGACGTAACGGCCGAGCACTAACGCACGTTACTCGCCAGTGGCCGCCCGGCCCGAGCACGCCCGCCATGACTCGGCCGACCAATTCCGACGGCCCGAACGACCCGAAACCCGAACTCGAGTACGAATCAAGATACGGTTACGAAGTACTCGCAAAGACGAATCCGAGCACTAAGAGAACACACGATTCCGACCACCCAAGGCTCGAAATTCGACAACGGAAAGTAATTACCCCAAACTTTGGGAAATTACGAAAACGGCCCAAAACACCCTAAATCACGATACGTGATCAAATAACCAAACCGAAGTTCACAACACGCCTAACAAAGTTAAACGGACTTATGGGAAACTCAAATGAATAGCTTTGACGAGATTCGCAAGAATCGAACTCAAGTGCGCGGAAAACCGCTAAAAAGCACGGAACTCAACAAAACGACACCAAACGAACTCGGATGACAAAAAGTGCAGAATTAATCATTCTCGTAATGACGAAACGGTCATGAGCGAAGTCGTCAAAACGGACTTCCAAAAGAGAAGAAAAAAAGAAAAAAAAGAAATTAATGGAATCGAAATCACGGTATTACATTCTACCCTCCTTAAAAGAAGTTTCGTCCCGAAACTTAAAATAAGTAGGGAGAAGCAATATCCACTGTCAGGAAAACTCGACGAGATACCCAAAAACCGAAAACTCGCGCCCGACGGCGAAACGCTGCAAGAAATGCAAAGGAACGTACGGCGTGAAAACACGCTCCACGACGACCAACACGACGCCACCGATAGAGACATAATAAAACCAACAAGTGACAACATCATCAAACAGATAATATAACCAAGTCGATTATCCGAACAATCACAAAACACAACGAACGAAAATCAATATGATTGACCACCCCAACGGTACATCAATCAAAACGCGAGCCAATCGCTGAAGAAATACGGAATTCCACCGCCCAAGGGTTGGAAGATCGAAAACGAGACAAATTTCCCGAATATAAGGAAATTAGGAAGGAGTCTGAATGCTCAACAATCACGAAACGAGATCAATAAAAACCGAACAATCAAACGATCGAACCACAACGGTCGAGACAACAACAAAAATCGAACAACCATGTTCGAATCACGAAGAACAATAAAATTCAAACAACAACTCCCAGGTTCACGTCTCGGCTCGAGACAACATATGATCCGGTAAAAGCAACAAGATGTGCATCACATAAGATCCATAGGAAAGGGAATAGCAATAGAAAAGTCACAACGACAAACGAGTTATTCCGAAATAATACCACACTCGTTCGATCAACAAAAGCAAGGGGCAGGACAAGCTCAGAAATATCAACGAACATAAACGAGTCGACAGAGTCGAAAACACAAGTGTTCCAAATCCGATCCACTTCCAATAGAAGAATTAGTAGAACCAAAGGATGTTACTTCCGAACAAGGTTCACAAGAATCGAACCGAACTCGGAAAAGTTACAGCGATAACCAGATCGACCCAAAACAAGATCACAACTCGTTTGAACGATGAAACCGAAATACAGGACAAGTTCAGAAAGTATCAACGAACACGAGCGAGCCGATAGAATTGAGAAAGAGAAATTGCAGGAGCCAAATATAATACGGGTATTATATTCGACCTCTTCTAAGAGAAGTGTCGTCCCCGAAATTCACAACAACGAAATCAAGGCGACAACACAACAAGCAACCGACAGAAACATCCTTCAAAGGCCTCTCAAAGCCGATTCTGATAACTGCGCTGGAGCGCGAACTCCGAAAGTCTCGGTAGCCAATTCGCAAAATTGAATTCGGTGTCCATCGAGTCCACACTTGAAATGTGTTACCGACGAGAAGGACAATATACACGTGCATGCCCCGGCACATCACGGTTGAAACGTCTCGGCTTGGCATACCGAAAATACAAATGCTCGACACAATGGAACATAAGATCACAAAGCAACAAACCCGAGATGCCAATACCACACAACATATCAACGCATACGAAAATCACCACAACAACAGCATCGTTCGACGATTACAACGGCCCGAACGATAGCCAGCACACAATCACAAACATCATGAAATAATCACCCATGTGTATAACGCACAAAAATCCAAGCTTTAACAACTCACACTAGTGCGACAACACGCAAATCACCACGAGGCGATAAACAGTAAACACCAGTTCCCACCTCTCACAGAGGGCTAACAAAACATATGCGTGGCGAACGACTCAACGTTCACACCACCAATTCAATCACAATTCGGGGTTAACATTGTAACGAAAGTTCGAAACCATACACGCATTTCCGGTCCGCAAACAGGAATGATAGGTTTTAAAAACGAAAACCGCCTTTTGAAAACAGTTTGGGAACAACAGTTGATCTTGAGTATCATTTTACAAAAAGTAGTACAAACACCATTATCGAGACTTTGAAAATCATCTTGCGTTTGAACAAAAATGGGGACACCTTTCTTTTAGTGAAAAACTTTCAAAAATATTCGACCCTTGGGTCTAAGCAACTGCATTTGAAAATATCTCAAAATATTTTTGGTCCTCAACCGGAAAATTTTTGAAATGTATTGCGGCATTAGAAAACACCTTGAAAACACTGCAAGAAAATAATTCGTTTTAAAAGTACGTCTCGAATTTTAGTTTTCTAAGATACTCAAGGTTTTCAAAAAATCATTCAATGGGCTAGAATGCCTAAAAAGTTTAGGTACTTACACGGAACATTATAGCGCCGTGTGTCCCGCGCCGGAACCCACAAGGCTAAAAACCATTTACAAAAACGCCAAAAAGGCCGATGACGGTAGTATTTCAGAAACTTACAGAAGCCATTTAGAAAATAATAAATACCGTCATAAGAATTTTGCCAAAACGATCAAGGCCATAATGCCAAAAACTCGGTTAAGGGAATCGGTTTTCGAAATAAAACTCAGTCGGTAAAATACCGAAAGTCATTACAAAAGAACTCACGCAGCGGATAAAAGAAATACAGTTCAACATGCACAGTCCAGCAACAATACTCCTCATAAGAACGAAATATGAGAGTCAAATAGTCACGTATCAAGAAATCAAAATCCATAAGAGGATTCCGTCACTTAACAAATAATCATAAAAAAAAATAGCTCGTGTCACACGAGGCACAACACAAAGAAGGGAGACTTACATCCACAGGTCGCACGGAGATAATGGTCGCAACACGATACTAACCACACGACCCACATTGGATCACACGGGATCGCAATGATCTCGATTGTTCACACCGGCACCCCCTGGTGACCCGACAAGACACGACTCCGACAAGACACGACTCGACAAGACCCAACTAGACCCAACTGCCTAGGTTTTCGCAAACCTAAGCTCCGATACCATTTCTGTAACACCCCCAATCCACTCAGGGATATTACACGCCGTAGACCCCTTTCCACAAGGAGCTACCAGGCGGGAGACTACAAATCAAAACCCACATGCGGTCAACTTGACCAAAACATAATACCGTAGACCGATTAGGTCTCTCAAAACATAGCATAACCGTACATCTGATGAAACTAAATTACAACTCGATCACATAGTACATAAAATGTCCATCCCCTCAAGGATGACAAGAACTCAAACTGACATATCACCGATGACGACGTACTACAACCGTGACTAGTATCGCCGCATTGCATCATCCTCCGAGCCAATCCTGTGGTTGCTCACTCTCGATCGTAACACCGGAATAAATAACAAAATCCCCAACGAGGGGTTAGCGATGGAATCGCTAGCAAGTAACCAAGCTATACAATTATACATCAAGAATACAACCGTTATGAAAATAACATTTCGACAAGGTAGTAACACAATCCCCGAGTCTAAAGTCTTTTGAAAATTTATTCCTTTAAAACAAACCATGGGAATTACTCCAGAAATCATTGTAAGAGATTATTTAGAGACTTCGGGGGTCTCAGTGTAAAATCCTGAAATATGAATGTTTTTACTTTTCAAAAGGTTTTCTTTCAAAATCATACAATTGATTTTATTCTCAACTCAAACCTCAAGACCAAAACCATATTCACCAATATAATCGGGATTCAAAATTCAAAACATAAACAGTTCAGAGATATTAAATCAACAGTCAAAACGTCTCCGTGGCCCCGAAGGGTCCCATCCGGATTAGTCATCAAGAATAAACTCGAACACACCCATAAGTTATCTTGACATCGCACTCGCAAGTGACGATTCTCGGAGCCCTCTCCAGACCTACCCGATTAGATAACCTTATGGTCAAATCGTAATATCTGGCCGTACTCGCAAGCACGCGCCTCCGGAGGTCTCGACGGACCCTACCCGGATAACACCATTCAAGCACGCCCATAAGTTATCATGACATCGCACTCGCAAGTGCCGATTCTCGGATCCCTCCCCAGACCTACCCGAATTGATAACCTTATGGTCACAACATAACGTCTGGCCGTACTCGCAAGCACGCTCCTCCGGAGGCCTCGACGGGACCCTACCCGGACAACATCTCAATTCGCTAAGATACACAACAACAACAAAGGCACAATATTCACTACAACCGGAAACACGTAACATATAAGTTAATGTAACATAACTTCCACCAAGGCATAACATCCACAGCAAACCATCATTCAGGAAAAAGGCCAACGAGCAAATAATACAAGTATTACGCGATTCCACAATTCTTCAGTTAACTACTCATTTCTAGTATTTATTTTAACAAAATAACATGAAGAGGTAGTTATCATTATTCTTGAAACTAAAGTTTACGTTGGTAATTACCTTCATAAAATCACATCTTCATTTAAAGTAGGTTACGGTTAAATATACCGTCACTAACGAGTCCACGTTAAATTCACGACACATCACATTCTCAAAGTATAAAGAATATAGACGAGATACTCGCCTCAAGTCCAACGCACGCGGAGCAACGGGAAAGCTCGACTTAATGACCGCTACCGAACACTCCGAAGAACACGATTCAACCGGGAAGCTCGGACCCCGAAGAAGACAACGAACGGGAGGGTTTCGATTCGAGTCCTTCACGAGAATTCGACCCTAACAATATATAATCAATAAATCATCGATCAAACGAGGAAGAATAATCGAAGAACGCCCGAAAACCCCTCTATGACATTTTACCGGACACCTTCAAGGCATCGGTCAAGAACTCGACCCAAATAACGAATCGATACGATCCAACCATGGAATAACAAGGGAAATGATATAATACATCTAAATAATCATCAATCCATCATAATCCTAAGTTAAATCGGATTAATCGGACGAAAACAACTAAAATACCCAAATTCCCCAAAACTAGATTTCTAGGAAATCTGACAGATCTAGATCGGAGGATGTTATAGGACGGATGATTGATGATATGAACCTCAAAACTTCATGTATTCATCGTCCAACAACATCTCTAGATTATTCACACACCCACACCGCATATGGGAAGAAAAAGAATGAGAAATGGTCAAGAAAACGCTGTGCCTTTTATAGATTGACGATCACGGCCGGTTACGACGTAACCGCCAAGGGTTACGACGTAACCGAAGTCATCGCCTCTAAATCGCCGCCCGCTACGTGCGCACGGCCAGGCCTTACGTGCGTAACCGCCTTACGACGTAACGGCCGAGCACTAACGCACGTTACTCGGCCGTGGCCGCCTGCCCGAGCACGCCCGCCATGACTCGCCGGACCAATTCCGACGGCCCGAACGACCGAAACCCGAACTCGAGTACGAATCAAGATACGGTTACGAAGTACTCGCAAAGACGAATCCGAGCACTAAGAGAACACACGATTCACCACCCGAAGGCTCGAAATTCGACAACGGAAAGTAATTACCCCAAACTTTGGGAAATTACGAAACGGCCCAAAACGCCCTAAATCACGATACGTGATCAAATAACCAAACCGGTTCACAACACGTCTAACAAAGTTAAACGGACTTGAGGGAAACTCAAACAAATAGCTTGGACGAGATTCGCAAGAATCGAACTCAAGTGCGGAAAAACCGCTAAAAAGAACGGAACTCAACAAAACGACACCGAAACGAACTCGGATGACAAAAAGTGCAGAATTAATCATTCTCAGAATGACAAAACGGTCATGAGCGAGTCGTCAAAACGGACTTCCGCCGAAAGAGAAGAAAAAAAAAAGAAAAAAAAAAAAAGAAATTACCGGAAATCGAAATCACGGGTATTACAGCAAACGTGTCCCCAATGCCTTATGTACCACTTGCCAAAAATACGATACAAATCGACCATCTATATCCGAAATAATAGTCTTCGTCATTCCATGAAGTCTCATGATCTGCGCAATAAAAATACGAGCCAATTTTTCTGGGCCCCAAGTGTCCTTGATACCCAAAAAATGTGCCGACTTAGTCAGTCGATCCACGATCACCCACACCATGTTCATTTCGGTCTTCGTCCTCGGAAAATTTGTGACAAAATCCATAGTGACGTCCTCCCACTTCCATTCCACGATGGGAAGTGGTTTCTGTTAGAAATATGCCCTCGAATGCCACTCAGGGGATGAGAGAGTAAGGGCATTATACTTGTAATTATGGAATAATTAATAAAAAGGCAATACGATTCATTCACTGTTTATTGTATTTCAATTGCATTCTTGACTTGGTAAACATTGAAGTGAAGTCCATGTAAATAAATCGAACATTCCATTCTCGTTATGGGATAAGAGAAAATGTACTGGAAGTGTTTAAAGTTTATTTACGTAAATTGTTCGCAAGTCAATAAACTTAAAATGGGCATTAAGTTTTAATATGACTTGTATAACTGATGCTAGGACGTGTGCACGTCTTGATAGCATAGTTATAAGTATATTGGTGGGGCCAGTATACTCGAACACGACTCATACTCGATTCAGTCACACGGTATTCACTCTCGGAGAGTCGATGACGAATCGAAAGGTTGTGATAGTATACGTGGACCTTTGACTTGAGGGTTCAGTAGAAGATGTGCCTGTGACGTTTAGTTTGTCATTAGAGTAGTTAGACTCATTTGCTTAATTGCTGAGTCGACCTCGAAGTGCGGACTATACGGGCAGGTAGCGGTCTTTACTGTACGCCAAGAAAGAATTCTATCTCCTGTTAGTGAGCAGGCGAATGTCCTATACGGTTAATGGCAAATAAGATCATAAGTCTTTGGCCAAAGCATTCTGATATAGTCGTATTAGATACACTATTAATCGGTCGGTCTTGATTTGCATTAACACATGTATAGAGTTTAGTCAACAGTAGGGTTTGACTTTACCGTGACCAAGACTTGACCGGACATCGATGAAGGGTCTATACGTATATAGTATTCACGACATAATGGTTCCGGAATGATCCCTTCATTCGTTCTCACGGGGTTTACATGCGGCCCGCTAGCCGCTAAGTGCCGCCCGCACTCATTAGTTCCTCCCAATGCCTACCGAGACGGACCTACGGAGTCGCGCATCGTGAGCGTTGACGGATAAATGTGAATTTATTATCTCTCTATTAATATTAGATATTGGATATTTAATTATGATTTATGGATAAATCAAATATCGGTCTTATGAATTTAAATTAAGTTACCGGTAATTAATTTAATTCATAAATTATATTTCTTAGAGAAATATATATTTGTATTTGATATAATTAATTAATTAGATTAATTAATTAATATAAATACATTGATGATTAAAAGGAGTGTATTTACGAGTCGTTTGACGAACGTCGATTACGAGCCGAGTGGCTCGGCTCGTTTTCTAGAAACTTCCTTGTGGCCACCCACTCCTCTCACATGGCATGATCACCATGCATGTGTTTTGTGTTGTCTTGTCATGAATAATTGTTAAGTTGAGATTCTTTCTCAATTTATAATTACATAAATGAGTTGTTTTATATCTTTATAAAAACCAACTCATATGGTGTATGATGAGTCTTGAAAAACACACACATACACATACTCATTCATTGGAGCTGCTGGACGTGAGCTTTGAGTGAGGGAGGAGAAAATTTTTTTCTTTTCTATAATTTTCATCTTAGAGGTGTTATAAAAGTTAAGAAAAATTGAGAGAAAAATTCCTACGAGTTCCCTAGCCGTGTTCTTGGAGAACGGAGTCTCGTTGAAATTTTTCCGGCAACTTCCGACGCGTGTGAAGTAGAGGCTTGAACTTTCGGTGCTTGGAACGAAGGGATTTCGTGTTCGGACGGATCGTGATCATCGGCTACACTTACGAAGATTTATTTCAAAGGCTTCAAGGGTATGAATCTTTATCTTCGTATTTATTTTTCGTATATACGTTACTTGATCGATCCGTTTGGGATTCGTTTTTATTTCAGCATATTTCGTTTTATTTTCTAATCCCAACAGTGGTATCGGAGCGAGGTCAATGATATCGTATATACGATTATTTGTGCATTTTGAATGCTTTTGGATGATGATTATGATTTAGAATCATATTTGGAATAATTTTAGATTTTAAATTGTTCGTTGTAGCATCACGTTTTTGGAAACGGGCCGAAAAACGAAGAAACGGGGCTGCTGGCAGTGGTGCCGGCAGCACTGCCTGGGCTGCCTGCCCAGGCTGCCGAGCGTGCTCGGCCATGACTCGGCCAGGAGCTGAGAGTGCTCGGCCAGGGGGCCGAGCATGATCGGCCAGTCTGCCGAGCAGTGGCTCGGCCAGGCAGCCCTCGGGTTTTTGGCCCGATTTTGAATCGGGCCGCGGGCTGGGCCTAAATCGGATTGTCCGGGACTCCGTTTTAAGTTTATATTTCGTTTTTAATTATTTCCCAAAATTTAAATTGGATTTTATTTTGACTAAATTAATATTTGGAATATTTTGAGTTAAGGGAAATAAATTAAACGAGAATATTATTTTTGGCCGGATTACTTCGAACGAATTAAAATGATGATTATTAGTATTAATTTGATTAATATCATTAAAATTGAATAGATTAATTTTATATTGATTGGATTAATATATTAATTGATTATTTAATTTTAATGCCACTTTATATTAATTGGATTAATATAGTAGAAATTGAATAGATTAATTTATATTAAAATTAATTGTTTAATTTCGTTGCCATTACATGTTGTATGGAATCCTTATGTGATGGTGATATAGCTCGTGGACTTAGTTTTTGATTTGTTCGATTCGATTGGGTTGTAAAGGCCGTTTTGAGCCTATTTATTTTTACTAGAAAATTTGTATAGGATGCATTTTTTCAATGATGTAAGTATTATTTTGGGTATGACGAAGACCGATGACAACCGACCGAGAAGACGAAGAATCGAAGACTGTATTTTTATTTATTGGGTCATTCGCTTGGCCCAAGATTTAGAATTAGGTCCATGAGCTATATGTTGGTAGTAACTAGGTTACTATTTTCTGTTTTTCATTTTGAATGATTGACAAACATACAAACGCGCGTATAATTGAATTAATGTGCAAAGTGTAACATTAATCGCGAAATTCTCCCGACTACAAACAGACTAAGTTTGAAAAAGGTTACGAGTTTTCCTACCCTCCATCAAACTCGTAGAAAATTGATACCCGAGCTGGTGTGCTATGCTTCCGAGTTATCGGGGTAGTACATTTGGTAGAGGTTGAAAAATTCTTGAGTGCATTAGATGCCTTCGGTTGGTGATAAATTTCGCCCTAGAAACCCGATAGGTTGCCGGTGAGATTCAATAGTCAAACCGATAGACGTTGATGGTCAACAACTTAGATAGTCCGGATTGCCAAGAAACCCGATAGGTTGAGGGCATGAAGACTAGGGGTAAAAGAAGATCAAATCATCCGTCGACGGGTTGGTGTTAGACACCACTTTACGTAAATTAATTGGCAAGAAACCCGATAGGTTGCGTCTGTTAAAATTTGTAAAGAACTTGATCACCACTAAGAAGTCGATCTAACCATGATTTCCTGATTATAACATGGGAGTGTATAATTCCGATAAAATTAGTGGGAGCCGAGACAAGAATTATACAAGCCCTTAAGTTCTATACTGGTCATAATTAAACAAGTCATTAATTTAATCTTGTCTAAATCTTTGCGTAAAACGAAATTGAATCTCTAAAATGGCTAAAAACCCACTTGCAATACTACTTGAAAAGAATCTCCTAACTGGCCCTAACTTTGTTGACTGGTTGCGGAATCTGATGATTGTACTCAGTATGGAGTCTCTGGGATACGTCTTGGAGGCGGACATTCCACCGACTCCAATCCGGACTAGGGGTAATCAGGAAGACATTAACGTCCATGAAAAATGGGTCAAGGATGATGTGCTAGTTCGTGGTTTTATGATGGGCTCAATGACTAATGAGCTGCAGAGAGCGCACGAGAAAATGACTTCTGCTAGGCAGATTCTCGCACACTTGACCGAACTTTATGGAGAGCACAGTAGGACTGCTAGATATGAGATATCAAAGCAGTTGTTTAGTGCTAGGATGAAAGAAGGGGAGAAAGTGGGAGACCACGTCCTTAAGATGATCTCTATGATTGAGAGGCTCGAGGTGCTCAACTTTAATATGGATTTATCCCTTCAAATTGATCTCATCCTTCAATCTCTACCTGACTCTTTCACGCAGTTTGTAATGAATTTCAACTGTAATGAAATTACATGCACATTAGCTGGGCTAATGAATAAACTGGTGACGGCACAGTCTAACATGAAGACTAAACCGAGAGAGGCTGCTCTTGTGATTTCTTCTGGGCCTAAGAGGTCCAAGAACAAGAAGAAAAAGACCTACGAGCGGACAAACCCAAGAAAGGGGTGCAAAAGGAAAGGGCAAGGCCCGAAAGGTTCAAAAGGTAGGCGGTCCAAAACCTACGGACAAATGCCTTGAATGCGGTGAGTCACATCGCGAAGGACTTGTCCCAAGATTAATGGCGCATCAGCACGGAACTTTTTGTTTTTGAAACTAATTGTTCCGCTATCGTATATTCTCGCTTCATGGATTCTCGATTCAGTGCCACTTCTCACATTTGTACTATGAATCAGATCTGGAACGAAGTAGAAAACTTGAAGTCGGGAAATAATGATCACCGTTGAAGCGGACAAAGTGTCGAGGCAACCGATATCGATCAATCCTTCCGGGTTTAGAATCGGTTTTATTTTGACATTAGATGAAGTACTTGTTTTGCCCAAGGGGCATAAAACATCAGATCCATTCCAGTCTTGGACCGGAAAGGATTTTGTTTCTTCATTGGCAATGGCGCTTGTAAAATTTATTTTCAAATAAATTGGTTGGAACAATACATTGTTGAATGGTTTATATCATCCGAACATGCAAAATAAAACAAAGTGAACACTATAACTAGGAAACGTGGTAGGCAAGATACTAATCAAGCTCTTAAATGGCACCTTAGACTTGGTCATGTTGGTCGACCAAGGTTCAAAATGGAGAAAGATGGACTTTTAAGTCCATTGGGTGTAGAACCCTATCCAACTTGTGAATCTTGCCTTAGAGGCAAATGACTAAGTTCCCTTCACAGGACTTTTGAAAGGGTCACGATAAACTTGGATTGGTGCATACCGATGTTTGTGGTGCTTTAGAAGTAGCCCGAGACGGATATCAATATTTCATAACGTTCACAGATGATCATACTAGGTATGGGATTGTGTACTTAATGAAACATAAATCAAGCCTTTGCTAAATTCAAAGAATTTAAGGCCCTAGTTGAAAAACAAACTGGATGTCATATCAAAGCACTTCGGTCGGACCGAGGTGGCGAATATATGAGCACCGAGTTTGATGAGTTCCTTAAGGAACATGGAATAGTTTCACAATTCACGCCTCAGAACCCCACAATTAAATGGTGTTTCGTAAAGGAGAAATCGGACTTTGTTGGACATGGTTCGCTCCATGTTAAATTACACCGATTTACCTATTTACCCGTGGGGTATGCCTTACTAACCGCTGCCTATATCCTAAATAGATGTCCTTCCAAATCTGTTCCTATCACTCCGCATGAGATGTGGAAGGGTAAGAAACCAAGCCTTAATCACATAAGGATCTGGGGATGTCCAGCCTATGTTAAAAAGGCTAAGGTGGACAAACTGGAAGCGAGGTCCATAAAAGGACGTTTCATAGGATACCCAGAGGACTCGATGGGTTATCTATTCTACATGCCGGAAGACCATAGGGTCGTTGTGGCATTACAAGCGCACTTCCTTGAGGATGAATTCATTCAGGAAGGTGGCTCGGGTAGAAATATCTCTTTGGAAGAGCATAATGAAACTCCTAAGGAGACATCTGATCAGGGATCAAGAACCGAACCTATTGTAACACAACCTCCACTTCGATGGTCTTTTTGGTTATCTCACTTACCTGTGAGTTATGGCTATACACATGTCGAGTAACTGGGTCTCCACGACACACCTGATAGCTTTGAAAACGACCCTGTCACCTATGACCAAGCGATAGTGGATGTAGACTCTGATAAATGGCAAGAAGCAATGGAAGCTGAGATAGACTCGATGCATACCAATCAGTCTGGACTCTAGTAGATCTTCCAACTGGCATGAGGACTATTGGAAATAAATGGATCTATAAGAGAAAGACATGGGGATGGCAAGGTTGATGCCTATAAGGCCGTGCTTGTGGCAAAGGGTTATACCCAAAGGGAAGGAATCGATTATCATGATACCTTCTCCCGTAGCTATGATAAAGTCGATTCGCATGATGCTTGCCATTGCCGCTATTATGATTATGAAATATGGCAAATGGATGTCAAAACGGCTTTTCTAAATGGATACCTCGAGGAGGAAATCTATATGGAACAGCCCAAAGGTTTTGTGTCCAAAGCTAATATTCATAAAGTGTGTAAGCCGCAACGAGCCATTTATGGTCCAAGCATGCTTCTCGGAGTTGGAACCTTCGATTTGACGGGCTTAAGGACTTTGACTTGAGCGAAATGAGGAGGAACCGTGTGTTTACAAAAAGATCAGTGGGAGCAACATTGCGTTTTTAGTACTATATGTAGATGATATTCTACTTATAGGAAATAACATAGCAATGCTCAGCACTGTGAAAGCTTGGCTTTCAAAAACGTTCTCCATGAAAAACTTGGGAGAAGCTTCCTATATTCTAGGGATCCGTCTTTACAGAGATAGACCGCGAAGAATGATAGGACTTTCCCAAGCCCTTTATATCGATAAAATCCTGAGAAGATTCAAGATGGATGAATCTAAAAGAGGGTTCCTTCCCATGCGACATGGAATTCATCTCACCACGAAAATGTGTCCTCAAAGTGAGGAAGACAAGAGAGAGATGAGTAAGGTACCCTATGCCTCGGCAGTGGGTAGCCTCATGTACGTTATGTTGTGTACGAGACCAGACTTAGCCTACGCTGTGAGTATGGTAAGTCGATTTCAAGCAAACCCGGGAAGGGAACATTGGACTGCCGTAAAGAACATTCTTAAGTACTTAAGAAGAACTAGAGATTTAGTTCTTACTTATGGTGGTGGAGAATCAAGGTGATTGGATTCACCGATTCTGATTTTCAAGGAGACAATGACGACTCTAAGTCGACATCCAGGTATTTATTTACTCAATGGAGGAGCAGATTCTGGAGAAGCTCCAAGCAAACCGCTACTGCAGATTCCACCCGCCAAGCAGAGTATCAAGCCGCCTCGCAGGCTAGCAAAGAAGCATTTTGGATGCGAAGTTTATACAAGAACTTCAAGTGGTGCCTAACGCGAGTTGCCTATATCACTATTCTCGTGATAATGATGGAGCCGTCGCCCAAGCCAAGGAGCCGAGGGCTCACCACAACACCAAGCATATAGAGAGAAAGTACCACATCGTTCGAGAGATGGTGGAAAAAGGATATGTTTCATTGGAAAGAGTAGACTCGTAAGACAATGTCTCTCGACCCGCCGACTAAGCCATTATCTCAGCCGTCTTAGAAAGACATCTCAAGAGCATGGGTATTGGATACCATGATGTGTGGCATTGAGTGCAAGTGGGAGATTGTTAGGAATATGCCCTCGAATGCCACTCGGGGATGAGAGAGTAAGGGCATTATACTTGTAATTATGGAATAATTAATAAAAGGCAATACGATTCATTCATTGTTTATTGTATTTCAATTGCATTCTTGACTTGGTAAACATTGAAGTGAAGTCCATGTAAATAAATCGAACATTCCATTCTCGTTATGGGATAAGAGAAAATGTAATCGAAGTGTTTAAAGTTTATTTACGTAAATTGTTCGCAAGTCAATAAACTTAAAATGGGCATTAAGTTTTAATATGACTTGTATAATCGATGCTGTGGACGTGTGCACGCCTTGATAGCATAGTTATAAGTATATTGGTGGGGCCAAGATACTCGAACACGACTCATACTCGATTCACACACGGTATTCACTCTCGGAGAGTCGATGACGAATCGAAAGGTTGTGATAGTATACGTGGACCTTTGACTTGGGTTCGGAGAAGATGTGCCTGTGACGTTTAGTTTGTCATTAGAGTAGTTAGACTCATTTGCTTAATTGCCGAGTCGACCTCGAAGTGCGGACTATACGGGCAGTAGCGCCTTTACCGTACGCCAAGAAAGGATTCTATCTCCTGTTAGTGAGCAGCGAATGTCCTATACGGTTAATGGCAAATAAGATCATAAGTCTTTGGCCAAAGCATCGATATAGTCGTATTAGATACACTATTAATCACGGTCTTGATTTGCATTAACACATGTATAGAGTTTAGTCAAGTAGGGTTTGACTTTACCGTGACCAAGACTTGACCGACATCCGATGAAGGGTCTATACGTATATAGTATTCACGACATAATGGTTCGGAATGATCCCTTCATTCGCTCTCGGGTTTACAAGGCGGCCCGCTAGCCGGGCTAAGTGCCGCCCGCACTCATCGTTCCTCCCAATGCCTACCGAGACGGACCTACGAGTCGCGCATCGGGAGCGTTGACGGATAAATGTGAATTTATTATCTCTCTATTAATATTAGATATTGGATATTTAATTATGATTTATCGATAAATCAAATATCGGTCTTATGAATTTAAATTAAGTTACCGGTAATTAATTTAATTCATAAATTATATTTCTTAGAGAAATATATATTTGTATTTGATATAATTAATTAATTAGATTAATTAATTAATATAAATACATTGATGATTAAAAGGAGTGTATTTAATCTGAGTCGTTTGACGAACGTCCAAGACACGAGCCGAGTGGCTCGGCTGCTTTCTAGAAACTTCCTTGTGGCCACCCACTCCTCTCACATGGCATGATCACCATGCATGTGTTTTGTGTTGTCTTGTCATGAATAATTGTTAAGTTGAGATTCTTTCTCAATTTATAATTACATAAATGAGTTGTTTTATATCTTTATAAAAACCAACTCATATGGTGTATGATGAGTCTTGAAAAAAAACACACACATACACATACTCATTCATTGGAGCTGCTGGACGTGAGCTTTGAGTGAGGGAGGAGAAAATTTTTTTCTTTTCTATAATTTTCATCTTAGAGGTGTTATAAAAGTTAAGAAAAATTGAGAGAAAAATTCCTACGAGTTCCCTAGCCGTGTTCTTGGAGAACGGAGTCTCGTTGAAATTTTTCCGGCAACTTCCGACGCGTGTGAAGTAGAGGCTTCGAACTTTCGGTGCTTGGAACGAAGGGATTTCGTGTTCGGGACGGGATCGTGATCATCGGCTACACTTTACGAAGATTTATTTCAAAGGCTTCAAGGGTATGAATCTTTATCTTCGTATTTATTTTTCGTATATACGTACTTGATCGATCCTGTTTGGGATTCGTTTTTATTTCCGCAAAGATATTTCGCTTTTATTTTCTAATCCCAACAGTGGTATCGGAGCGAGGTCAATGATATCGTATATACGATTATTTGTGCATTTTGAATGCTTTTGGATGATGATTATGATTTAGAATCATATTTGGAATAATTTTAGATTTTAAATTGTTCGTTGTAGCATCACGTTTTTGGAAACGGGCCGAAAAACGAAGAAACGGGGCTGCTGGCAGTGGTGCCGGCAGCACTGCCTGGGCTGCCTGCCCAGGCTGCCGAGCGTGCTCGGCCATGACTCGGCCAGGAGCTGAGAGTGCTCGGCCAGGGGCCGAGCATGATCGGCCAGTCTGCCGAGCAGTGGCTCGCCAGGCAGCCCTCGGGTTTTTGGCCCGATTTTGAATCGGGCCGCGGGCTGGGCCTAAATCGGATTGTCCGGGACTCGTTTTAAGTTTATATTTCGATTTTTAATTATTTCCCAAAATTTAAATTGGATTTTATTTTGACTAAATTAATATTTGGAATATTTTGAGTTAAGGGAAATAAATTAAACGAGAATATTATTTTTTGCCGGATTACTTCTAACGAATTAAAATGATGATTATTAGTATTAATTTGATTAATATCATTAAAATTGAATAGATTAATTTTATATTGATTGGATTAATATATTAATTGATTATTTAATTTTAATGCCACTTTATATTAATTGGATTAATATAGTAGAAATTGAATAGATTAATTTATATTAAAATTAATTGTTTAATTTCGTTGCCATTACATGTTGTATGGAATCCTTATGTGATGGTGATATAGCTCGTGGACTTAGTTTTTGATTTGTTCGATTCGATTGGGTTGTAAAGGCCGTTTTGAGCCTATTTATTTTTACTAGAAAATTTGTATAGGATGCATTTTTTCAATGATGTAAGTATTATTTTGGGTATGACGAAGACCGATGACAACCGACCGAGAAGACGAAGAATCGAAGACTGTATTTTTATTTATTGGGTCATTCGCTTGGCCCAAGATTTAGAATTAGGTCCATGAGCTATATGTTGGTAGTAACTAGGTTACTATTTTCTGCTTTTCATTTTGAATGATTGACAAACATACAAACGCGTATAATTGAATTAATGTGCAAAGTGTAACATTAATCGCGAAATTCTCCCGACTACAAATGTACTAAGTTTGAAAAAGGTTACGAGTTTTCCTACCCTCCATCAAACTCGTAGAAAATTGATACCCGAGCTGGTGTGCTATGCTTCCGAGTTATCGGGGTAGTACATTTGGTAGAGGTTGAAAAATTCTTGAGTGCATTAGATACCTTCGGTTGGTGATAAATTTCGCCCTAGAAACCCGATAGGTTGCCGGTGAGATTCAATAGTCAAACCGATAGACGTTGATGGTCAACAACTTAGATAGTCTGGATAGCCAAGAAACCTGATAGGTTGAGGGCAAGAAGACTAGGGGTAAAAGAAGATCAAATCATCCGTCAGACGGGTTGGTGTTAGACACCACTTTACAGAAATTAATTGGCAAGAAACCTGATAGGTTGCGTCTGTTATATTTTGTAAAGAACTTTATCACCTCTAAGAAGTCGATCTAACCATGATTTACTGATTTTAACATGGGAGTGTATAATTCCGATATAATTTGTGGGAGCCGAGAAAATATTTATACAAGCCCTTAAGTTCTATACTCGGTCATAATTAAACAAGTCACTAATTTAATCTTGTCTAAATCTTTGCAGAAAACGAAATTGAATCTCTCTAAAATGGCTAAAAACCCACTTGCAATACTACTTGAAAAGAATCTCCTAACTGGCCCTAACTTTGTTGACTGGTTGCGGAATCTGATGATTGTACTCAGTATGGAGTCTCTGGGATACGTCTTGGAGGCGGACATTCCACCGACTCCAATCCGGACTAGGGATAACCGGGGGTATTCGCGTGACCCGTTGTTTACTCTCGCGTAAAACGACGACCCTGATTAGACTAGTGATTTAGATATTTCACATGTGCCAATGATTGGAAGCCTAGTAACCGGGGGTATTCGCGTGACCCATTGCTTACTTCAGAAACGGCAACCTTGAGTCGGTCGTGCGGAAATTATGTATTCGAGTAGTTTCTCCGCTGTAGACGGGAACTTAGTAACTAGAAGCATCCATGTGCCCCATGAGTGTCTTTTACGTCAAACGGTTTCCGAATACATGAGAATGGAAGTTCCACCCTAGGATTATCCTGATGAAACATCCCGAGATCCTAACCTAGTGGTCGACTCGAATCAAATTCTTGAGCATAGTTATATAAGGGGATACTGTCCGAAGTTTATTTGTTATGAGACTCGTGAAAATTTGTGCCTTTAGACTGTGGAACAGGATGAACTAGTTTGGTTGTGTTAGCCTTTCATATTGACGGACGATTTGACTCATGTTTTGTTAATCTTTGAGCTGAAATTTTCTTCATGAGCGAATGATTAGGACTGAACTTGATTTCTTTGCGGAATCATTATTCTGAGTGCAGCTCGCTTTTATGACACTCGTATTATTTAGAGAGAATGGCAGGATGGTATTGATTAGGTTGAACACTATGAGTTGCACGATTGTTCACGACATTTTTTTTATTGACTTTAATTCTTTTTGCTTGAGGACAAGCAAAGGCTTAAGTTTGGGGGTATTTGTTAAGCGTATCTTTATACGCCTATTTATTATTATTTTGTGGTATTTTGGAGTGTGAAATCATCTAAATGAGCTTTTAATGCCTTAATTTTGTATGATTGACAGGAAATTGAAGTCCGGAAGCTTAAACGAGGCAAAACGGTAACGGCAAAATCGACTATGAGCCGCGGCACAAGGAAGCCGAGCCGCGGCAAAGGAAGACACCACCGAAGGGCGAGTAGGTCATGTACTGCGTGCGCGGCACGGCCAGTGTGAGCCGCGTAAGGATTTAATTACGCCCTGTATTCAGATTTTTGCGATGTGCCGCGGCACGAGTTGATGAGCGGCACACTTAGCGGGTTTGGTACGTCTGCGCGGATTTTGGGCCGTTTCAAGCCGTTCAAGCAACTAATACGGACGCGTTTTATGGAAGTGCTGAGCTATAAAGAGGGCTTAAGACCCTAATTTAATTATCTTTGGAATCATTGAAGCAAAACCTAGGGAGCTTAAGCTTGGAGATAGAGAAGAGGAGGAAAGCAGAAGAATTCAAGGGCAGAAGGCGGGAGCTGAAGAACGGAGGAATCCCAGCTTCATCTGCGTTTGAATTTTATGCTTTCGTTTATTTATTACGTATTTTCGCTTTTAGTATGTCGCTAAAGGCCTAATCTAGGGTTTTGATGAAACCTTTATTTTTGGAATTGATTGAGATTATCCACTTTATTACCTTTTTATTGAGTTTTCCCAATTACGTTTAATGCTTGCAATTATCTGGCCAATAGTTGTATTGATTTAATCATTCACTTCGAATCGGGAGAGGAGATTTGGTGAGGACCTATTGGTGAGGACCGTTTTATTCTGTGAGATAGGAATATACTCATAGGAACTACGTGGCCTTTAGGAGATTTCATGCTTTTTGCCTAGCGACGAGATAATTCACCTAGGGATAGAGTGCGTTAGTCGCCGTTAGATAAATCTATTGACCTCGTGAGAGGCGGTAGAATATTTTAGCAATCTCCGCCTTCAATAAATTGGGAAAATTAATTATTACGGATAATCAAGATTAAATTCGGATAAATTAAGGTGGATTCAGAACTCTAGACTTATTTATCATTTGATTCCTTTCATTCAAACTATCGTTTTCTGTTAAGTCTTTTATTAATTCTTTTAGATATTAATCCAAAAATCCAATTTCGATTGTTCAAATAAAATTGGAATACGAAAACGTCGGTAGTTAGAGATTCAATCCTCGTGGGAACGATACTCTACTTATCACTTTATTACTTGTATACGATGACGTGCACTTGCGTGTAGGAAATATCGCAACAAGTTTTTGGCGCCGTTGCCGGGGAGTGAATTTTTTTCTAATATCGACTTAAGTATTTCCAGTCTTAATTTGAACGTTTTATTTTTATTTTGCGTATTTAATTTCGTTCACTTGTTTTCCTTTTCAGGACCTTTTGTGTAGTGCATGAGAAGACTCGGTAACGAAGGCTTACTACCTTTGGACACCGAGCTCGAGCGCACTCTAAGAAGGAATAAAAAGGAGAAAAGAGAGCTGCAGACGACGGTCAACATGGCCGAGAATATTGAAATCCAAGGAGGAGACAACCAAGTGCGGCAAGTTCAACCGGAACTCGCTCTTCGAGACTATGCCATGCCGCAAGTTAACGCAAATTTTTCGGGAATTCGGCGTCCCACCATCCAAGCAAATAACTTTGAGATCAAGCCCGCCATTATTCAGATGGTGCAGGCGAGCCCATTCTGTGGATTGCCGAAGGACGACCCGAATGCCCACATTGCTTCATTCCTTGAGATATGCGACACATTTAAAACAAATGGAGTCACCGACGATGCCATCCGATTGAGGCTTTTCCCTTTCTCTTTGAGGGATAAAGCAAAATTCTGGTTGAATTCCTTACCGCCGGGGTCGATTACAACATGGGAGAGGTTAGTGCAAGCCTTCCTTGCAAAATTTTTCCCACCAGCTAAGACGGCGCGGTTGAGAAACGAGATAACTACTTTTGCCCAGTTCGATATGGAATCGCTCCACGAGGCGTGGGAGCGATATAAAGAATTGCTTCGAAGATGCCCTCATCACGGCATTCCTGATTGGCTTCAGCTGCATACGTTTTATGGTGGTTTGAGTGCTTCTACACGCACTTTAGTGGATGCAGCCTCCGGAGGAACATTCATGGGAAAATCTATGGCCGAGGCTCACGTGCTTTTGGAAGATATGGTGGCAACGCTTACCAATGGCCAAGTGAAAGATTGACACCGAAGAGGGTAATGGAAGTTTCGAGCAATGATCCGATTTCCACCTTGTCACTCAAGTCGCCGCTTTGACACAACAGCTCGAACTTTTCGCACGCACCACCCCGTTACCATTGAGACATGTAATTGGTGTAACGGATCACACCCGAGTGCGGAGTGTCAATTTGGAAATCCGTTCGAGCAAAATCGATGGAGCAGGCTCAATTCGTAGGAAATGGGAATCGACCGAATAACCCGTACTCCAATACTTATAATCCGGGGTGGCGCAATCATCCCAACTTTTCATGGAGAAACGGACAGAACGCACACCAGCCCCCTTTCGCCCAGAATCAACAACAGCCCCCTCCCGCTCCCAAAGTGTCTCTCGAGGAAGCACTTGCAAAATTGGCGGCAAATACGAGTCAATTTATGACTCGGACGGAAGCTACGTTACAAAATCATTCCGCTTCCATTCGGAATTTGGAGGTTCAGCTGGGCCAAATCGCTAATGTGTTGACAGCTCGTCCGGAGGGAGCATTGCCGAGTACCACAGAGACAAATCCTAGAGAGAGCCTAAACGCAATTAGCTTGAGAAGCGGGAGAGAGTTGCTAGATCAGCCCGAGCGGGGTAAAGAGAAGAAGGTGATTGAGGAAGAGATGGAATTAAAGCTGAAGGAGTCGAAGGAAGTTCAGCCGGATAACTCAAGGACATGTGTTCCCCCCGTTCCGTTTCCGCAGAGACTACAGCACAGAAGGGCAGACAAACAATTTTCTAAGTTCCTTGAGGTGTTCAAAAAGCTCCACATAAATATTCCGTTCGCCGAAGCATTGGAGCAGATGCCGAGTTATGTCAAGTTCATGAAAGAGATATTATCTAAGAAGAGAAAACTTGAAGAGTTTGAAACGGTTGCCTTGACAGAGGAGTGCAGTGCAATTCTTCAAAAGAAGCTCCCACCTAAATTGAAAGATCCGGGAAGCTTCAACATACCGTGCACTATGGGGAATCTTTCGTTTGATAAGGCACTATGCGATCTTGGTGCAAGTATCAACCTCATGCCTCTATCGATTTTCCAAAAGCTGAATATTGGGGAAGCTAAGCCAACCACAGTCTCATTACAATTGGCGGACCGATCGATAAAGTATCCGAGGGGAGTAATCGAGGATGTTTTAGTTAAAGTTGATAAGTTCATCTTTCCGGCTGATTTCATCGTACTAGACATGGAGGAAGATGAAAATATTCCGATCATCTTGGGACGACCATTTCTAGCGACGGGCCGAACCCTTATAGACGTGGAAAAGGGAGAGCTAACTCTGAGGGTCCAAGACGAGGAAGTTACTTTTCAAGTATTCAAATCGTTCCCGTGTCCCGGAAGTGCTGATAAAGGATCACAAATTGAGGGTGTGGATGTTTGTGAAAGAGGAAAGCATCGAAAAAATCGTCGTTGGGAAAATTCAGATTTTGGGTTAAATGGCCCAAGTTTGAAGAAGGATGTAGAACTAGTGGCGTTTCTCGACCATGAAGAAAAATCTGCTGCAGTTGTGAGTTCGTTTGTGAAGGAGGAGAGTGAGCCGAAAGCCAAGAGAAAAATTAGTCATGGAGAAACCGGGTGTTTCGGGAAGTTTTTCAAGTCGAAATCTTTTCGCAAACACCAATTGATGACCGAACCGAGAATCGAACCGCTGATGACCAATGGTCATAATTATAACCAAAATACAAACGGTTCGATGAACGGGGCGGAAGCCAAATGGAGTTTGCGAAAAGCGAACTAACGTTGTTCAATAGGTCCGGCTGAAGACTATAAACTTAGCGCTTCTCGGGAGGCAACCCGAGCTCGTAGTTGTAGAATTTTGCATTTCTTTATTTTTCTTGTTTTCGTGATTCTTATTTTTCATCATTTTTGTGCTTCTATCTGCTTCCTCCTCTCGTTTTTAACGTCTTCTTTTCAAAATTCTGTGCAGGAAAGTTCCAGGGGAGAAACTGGAGTATGAGCCGCGGCACAGTTATTGTAAGCCGCGGCACACATCGATCGCAATGGGAGGCAAAACCGACTGTACTTTGTGCCGCGGCACGGCATAAATGAGCCGCGGCACACTTGAGCACTGAGCCGCGGCATACGGAATTTGAGCCGCGGCACGCGAAAAAACGAGAACACAGGTCACAGGAACTGTACCTTGTGCCGCGGCTCACTTTAGTTGTGCCGCGGCACACTATGCGGAATCCGAAAGGGCAGGTAGCTTATAACACGCGAGCGGCCGGCATTTCCAGGTACGTTTTCTATTCTCATTCTTCCCTCCCCAGCGAGACCGGCCGAAGTTTTCCTTCAATTCTTCCCTGCGATTTTTTCTCTTGCAATCTTCAAAAAGGTACGTTTCTATCTTGCGATTTTACTTGCTTATGGTTTATATTTGGGAGTTTTGTATGTGTTTGATAAGTGGAATATGTTTATTTCTCCTTCAATTGGTTTTGTGATTGTAGAGAATAACAGGATGGTTTTATCGAATTTTCTGGATTAAATTGGAATATCAATGAGTTGATTGTGTTAAGTTGTTCATGATTGAATTGTATTTCTGTTTTTTGGGGATTGAATCGAGCTAGAACTATGCTTATTCTTCAAGTAAACATGCGCCCTCAAGGTGTCTGATAAATTGCCCAAATGAAAATTTTCTTTGAAAAAGAAATCGTTTTGAATTTTCGTGCAACGTATACGTTTTCAATTTACAGCATGCCCAACCCTTACATCCAGGACTGATTATGGCGCGCACGAAGAAGCTGACCAAAAGCGCTAGGACCGAGTCATCCCCTACGCGAGGGGAGACCTCTCGGGGTCCGGCCGAAGCGGAGGGGCACAAATTTTCGGACCCCGAAATTCACAAAATATTCCATGACAAGATCCGGCCACAGCTGAGAGATGAGATGAGGAGAGAGAGAGAGAGCTTGATGGCTGTCGTGCGGGAGGAGCAGCGGGCGGAGCGGGAGAGCGTTATTGCTACCGTCCGAGCCGAGATGCGAGAGCAGGCTCGCCGGGCCAGCCGACGAGCGGCGAGGCGTCTTGCTGCGAAGGATGCTTATCATCAGGAGCACCTCGCCGCATGGACGGCCCACATCATGCACCCCGACGGGCCATTTACTGCGCCCGCACGGCCAGCCACACCACCATCCTCACCGGACGATGCCGGCACCAGCTCCTGAGCAGACTGGAGGGGAGTACTTGACCTTTTACTTTTCTTGCATTTCATTTTTGTCCATTGAGGTCAATGTAGGTCCTAAGTTTGGGGGAGGGATTTACATTCAGTCTACATTCATTGCTGTACTCTATTTTCTTGCTGTACATTATATTTTGTTGCACTTTTCTTTTCTTTGCGAAAATTTTTTTTAGATAGCCTTGCTTGCCGTAGTTTTCCTTATTCGTGAATTTTCGTGCTTCTATTATGTGTGATACTGATGTTACGATACTGTCTTTTTCTCTGAATAAGCGGGCGAGTTCTAGTCGAGTTGTAGTCAGTTATTTCTGTTCTGCTTAGTTTTCAATTAGGTCCGAAATTTTTCGTAATTGTAGAGGTCTTGGCAGATAAGAGACGATACATACTTGTTTTTAAAACCCCTTCAATACGTTTGGCTGCATTTTCCGGATAGTGAGTCGTACTGTTTCTTCAGTCGTGTTGGCACTTAGTTTGAGTTTTGAGTCGGTCAGTTTTTCCCTAAAAGTCGAGATAATGTGTTCTATGAAGGGAAGTCTAGTAACCGGGGGTATTCGCGTGACCCGTTGTTTACTCTCGCGTAAAACGACGACCCTGATTAGACTAGTGATTTAGATATTTCACATGTGCCAATGATTGGAAGCCTAGTAACCGGGGGTATTCGCGTGACCCGCTGTTTACTTTCGCGTAAAACGGCAACCTTGAGTCGGTCGTGCGGAAATTATGTATTCGAGTAGTTTCTCCGCTGTAGACGGGAACTTAGTAACTAGAAGCATCCATGTGCCCCATGAGTGTCTTTTACGTCAAACGGTTTCCGAATACATGAGAATGGAAGTTCCACCCTAGGATTATCCTGATGAAACATCCCGAGATCCTAACCTAGTGGTCGACTCGAATCAAATTCTTGAGCATAGTTATATAAGGGGATACTGTCCGAAGTTTATTTGTTATGAGACTCGTGAAAATTTGTGCCTTTAGACTGTGGAACAGGATGAACTAGTTTGGTTGTGTTAGCCTTTCATATTGACGGACGATTTGACTCATGTTTTGTTAATCTTTGAGCTGAAATTTTCTTCATGAGCGAATGATTAGGACTGAACTTGATTTCTTTGCGGAATCATTATTCTGAGTGCAGCTCGCTTTTATGACACTCGTATTATTTAGAGAGAATGGCAGGATGGTATTGATTAGGTTGAACACTATGAGTTGCACGATTGTTCACGACATTTTTTTTATTGACTTTAATTCTTTTTGCTTGAGGACAAGCAAAGGCTTAAGTTTGGGGGTATTTGTTAAGCGTATCTTTATACGCCTATTTATTATTATTTTGTGGTATTTTGGAGTGTGAAATCATCTAAATGAGCTTTTAATGCCTTAATTTTGTATGATTGACAGGAAATTGAAGTCCGGAAGCTTAAACGAGGCAAAACGGGCGAAAACGGCAAAACTGGACTATGAGCCGCGGCACAAGGAAGCTGAGCCGCGGCAAAGGAAGACACCAGCCGAAGGGCAGAGTAGGCTGTACTCTGTGCCGCGGCACAGCCCAGGTGAGCCGCGGCACAGAAGGATTTAATTACGCCCAGGTATTCAGATTTTTGCGATGTGCCGCGGCACAGGTTCAGTGAGCCGCGGCACACTTAGCGGGTTTGGTACGTCTGCGCGGATTTTGGGCCGTTTCGAAGCCAGTTTTCAAGCAACTAATACGGACGCGTTTTATGGAAGTGCTGAGCTATAAAGAGGGCTTAAGACCCTAATTTAATTATCTTTGGAATCATTGAAGCAAAACCTAGGGAGCTTAAGCTTGGAGATAGAGAAGAGGAGGAAAGCAGAAGAATTCAAGGGCAGAAGGCGGGAGCTGAAGAACGGAGGAATCCGAGCTTCATCTGCGTTTGAATTTTATGCTTTCGTTTATTTATTCTGTATTTTCAGTTTTTAGTATGTCAGGCTAAAGGCCTAATCTAGGGTTTTGATGAAACCTTTATTTTGACGAATTGATTGAGATTATCCACTTTATTACCTTTTTATTGAGTTTTCCCAATTACGTTTAATGCTTGCAATTATCTGGCCAATAGTTGTATTGATTTAATCATTCACTTCGAATCGGGAGAGGAGATTTGGTGAGGACCTATTGGTGAGGACCGTTTTATTCTGTGAGATAGGAATATACTCATAGGAACTACGTGGCCTTTAGGAGATTTCATGCTTTTTGCCTAGCGACGAGATAATTCACCTAGGGATAGAGTGCGTTAGTCGCCGTTAGATAAATCTATTGACCTCGGGAGAGGCGGTAGAATATTTTAGCAATCTCCGCCTTCAATAAATTGGGAAAATTAATTATTACGGATAATCAAGATTAAATTCGGATAAATTAAGGTGGATTCAGAACTCTAGACTTATTTATCATTTGATTCCTTTCATTCAAACTATCGTTTTCTGTTAAGTCTTTTATTAATTCTTTTAGATATTAATCCAAAAATCCAATTTCGATTGTTCAAATAAAATTGGAATACGAAAACGTCGGTAGTTAGAGATTCAATCCTCGTGGGAACGATACTCTACTTATCACTTTATTACTTGTATACGATGACGTGCACTTGCGTGTAGGAAATATCGCAACAGAGCCTTTCGCATAATATATTGCCTCAATTCCAAGTCGTTCGGAACACACAGCTGACCTCGGAATCTCAACACACCATCCTCATGAATAATGAATCCCGGGGGCTTTCCCTTCACCACACTCTCACGGAGTTGAATAAACATCGGATCTTCTAACTGTCTCGATTTAATGTCGTCGACCAGAGATGAAGAGATCTCAAGAGTGTGCAACTGCCCGACACTCCCTGGTAGCACAACCTCAATGATCAACCCCATCAACTCTCGCTAGAGCCCTCGCTGGGGCGTGAGTAACTCAAGTGCCCGAAGCGATACCGATTTCTGACTCAAGGCATCTGTCACCACATTTGCCTTGCCCGGATGATAAAGGATCTCGATATCGTAATCCTTAATTAACTCCAGTAGTCTTCTCTGTCTCATATTGAATTCTTTCTGTGTGAAAATATACTTCAGGCTCTTGTGATCGGTGAAAATATGACACGACGAGCCATACAAGTAGTGACGCCAAATATTCAATGCAAACACAACTGCGGCCAACTCAAGATCGTGGGTAGGGTAATTCAACTCGTACGGTTTCAACTGATGGGAAGCATAGACAATCGTCTTCCCGTGCTGCATGAGTACACATCCAAGTCCTTGGCCCGAGACATCACTATAAACTGAAAACCCTCATTACCGCTAGGTAAATCCAAGACGGGAGCGGTAGTCAACCGCTTCTTCAACTCCTCGAAGCTTTTCTACCTCTCGTCGGTCCACACAAACTTCTATGACTTCTGCAACAACTGAGTAAGCGGTCAAGCGAGTTTAGAGAACCCCTCGACAAACCTATGGTAATATCCGGAAAAACCCAGAGAACTATGGACCTCCTTCACGTTCTTGGGCGGCGCCCAATCCAACACTGCCTCTATCTTGTGTGGGTCCACACGAACACCCTCGGCCGAGATCACGTGGCTGAGAAACATAACCTCCCGCAACCAAAACTCACACTTTGAGAATTTCGCATAAAGGCGCTGAGCTCCCAAGATTCCCAACATGATATGCAAATGATGTGCATGCTCCTCCTCGCTCCTCGAGTAAATCAGGATATCGTCGATAAAGATGACTACACACTTATCGATATATTCGATAAAGACCTTGTTCATTAGATGCATGAACACGGCTGGGGCGTTGGTTAGTCTAGAAGGCATAACCACAAACTCGTAGTGGCCGTATCTCGTCCGGAAGGCCGTCTTCAGAATATCAGAATCCTTCACTTGGAGCTGGTAATACCCCAATCTCAAATCAATCTTCGAGAACACAGTCACTCCTTGCAATTGGTCGAACAAGTCATCAATCCTCGGGAGCGGATACTTGTTTTTTATGGTCACCTTGTTCAACTCGTGATAGTCGATACATAGATGAAGTGACCCATCCATCTTCTTCACAAACATGACTGGTGCACCCCAAGGCTAAGCGCTCGGTTGAATGTAGCCCATGTATAGAAACTCCCCCAACTGTTTCTTCAACTCAAGCATCTCAACAGGCACCATGCGGTACGGCGTCTTCGAAATTGGAGCCACACCCGGCTCCAAATCAACAGTGAACTCAACCTCACGGTCTGGTGGCAAACCCGACAACTCGTCTGGAAAGACGTCAGGATACTCACTCACTACCAGAATAGATGAGAGCTCAACTCCCCCTTCTTCCGATCTCAAAACATAACACCAGTAACCAGTGCAACCTCCTCGAAGAAGTCTCACCACTTTCATAGTGCTGATCAGAAATCTCTGACTACTCCGCTTACGTCCCTCAAAAGAATGCTTGGTACCGTCAGAAGCTTACATCGAAATGGTTCTCTCTCTATAATTCATGATCGCCCCATGTCGGTCTAGATAATCCTCATCAAGAACCAAATCCTCATCTTTGATGTTTACCGCAATCATTTTAGAAGACCAATCCCTCCACGCGATACTCATCGGAAAATATCCAATCTCACGATCCCCAACAATACTATCCCCACTTGGTAGTTTAACAACAAATGGTTCACACGCAACTAGGCAATCAACATGCAGATGACGCACACAATCCAGTGAGATGAAAGAATGCATAGCACCAGAATCGAATAACACGAAAACAGGATGGTCAAGGATGTGGACGGTATCTGTAGCCACCGTCGCGTCAGGATCTACAGCTCGTATCATCTCATACACATGGGTCGAAACAGACCCCGCACTAGAAGCTCCCCCTCTAGAAGGCTACCCACATCCTCGACCTCTGCCAAAACTCTGCTGGGGCTGACTAGCTGTCGTCGCTTGATTCATACTCGGTTCTCTCGTAGCTGGGGCTGACACCTGAGTAACTGGTGCCCGACTCGCATCTCCACAACTTAGCACGATGCCCCATCCGACCGCAAGTAAGACACTGTAACGGCGCCCTGTCACACTCACTCATCATGTGTCCGGGATGACCACAGTTAAAACAGGTAGGACCACGAATAGGAGCAGTAGGGGCAGACTTGGAACCATTTCCTCGCCCAAATGACGGGGACTTATTCCCGAAGACTCGCAAGCCAGACTGAGACTTCTGATGCCCGCGAAACTTACCTCCCGAAAACTGACCGGAGGTCTTCTGTTTCTTACCCTCGGTTGCCGCCTCTATCGCAGAAAACGACATCTCATAATCCATCGCCTTGTTCTGATAATCTTTCAAAGTTGTACACCCGAGACCATACATGTAGTTCTGAACCCTCGTCTTCATCCGCATGTCGAAGTGGCGTATCTTATCTAGCTCATATCGGAGCTGATTCCTTATAAAATGTAGTTGCTGATTGTAGTCCTTGATTGCCTATGAAATGGGAACATCCTGGGGTTTCGCTTCAAAGAAGGCTCGAATCCTTCCCTCATTTACCGGCGACGGACAATATTCGTCCTCCATCAATTCTCGGAACTCATCCCACATGGCTGCTCGGTCACGCGGTTTCACTGCTTGCCACCACGTTGCTGCCTCCTTGGCGAGGAAGTACTGAGCGATTGGTACTTTCCTCTCCTCGGAGCAGTTAGCCGCTTCAAACACCTTCTCCATTTCGAATAACCAACTATCCCAACTAGAAGGGTCAGAAGTACCATCGAACTGCGGAGGACGCATACGGATCACGTCCTGAAGTAGCTTGTCAGTGCCGGAACCAATAGGCGGAACCGGGTTAGCATTAGCATTACTACTTGCTGCATAATATTCGCTACGCCAACGTTATCATTAGCATTGCCGAAGCTAGCAGACTGATCCTGCTGGACCTCGGCACTGGGCTGAACACTATTCGACAAGAAAAGCGTTGCCGAACCAGCCCCTGAACTATCGGACATGGCTGCCTCACCGGCTGCGCCACGTCCCCTACTGCGTCTGCGACCGCGTCCGCATCCTCTACCAGCAGGCATTCTGAAGAAGTAACCAGTGAGTACAATTCAAATGCAAAACACATCACGATATAAAAAAAGGAACAGAACAGGATAACGCAACGAGTCAAGTTAAGAAAAACTTATGAGCACCGGCGTACTGAGATGATGGCGTAGTAGTGATACTGTTAAAAAACGACACTCAACTAGACCCAAATAACTGACAGCCAAGGTATCCATAAACCTAAGCTCCGATACGATATTATGTAACACCCCCAAGACGTTCATGGCATATTACAGTGCCGTGGACCCCACCCTTTGGAATCCACCAGGCTAACACACAAACTCGACATGACAACAATGATTGACATCATCAACATATGAACGACTTCTCAATCCGAGACATACAAAATAAGTAAACCGAACTCAACAGTGCAATGCAACATCAGACCAAACCCCAAATCGGGTACACAACAATCACAATGTTCAAAGGAAAGAAGTACTCGAGTACTGAAGCAACAACATCATTAATAAAATGTAAAAGACATGACATCATGAACGACCATTGAACAGGATCACTCTTGCCCATTATCCTCGTACTTCCCGCATGCTCGTTCGCCTCCGAGACCTGTACATGAAATACAAAAGTATTTCCCCCATTTAAGAGGTTAGCGACAACTGCTAGTGCAAGTACAATCCATTTGAACTACCATTCTAATCAGATGAAATATGCGCCAAAATCATTTTAGAAAACATTTATATTCCAGAATATTACGGTGCACGAGCACAAAACACATTTCTCCAAGAAAACATTTCAAAGGTTAACTGCTGGTCCGAGACTCACGGCCACCGCACCCGCAGAGGCCCCGTCGGACCATCCCTGGGTGGTTAACCCCAGTTCGTGATACGCATACACACGGCACTACGTATCCCCAGAGGCCCCATCGGACCGTCCCTGGGTGAACATACACATACATATCCACAATATACACGGAAATCCATAATCCAAATACTAGAATTAGCAAACAAATGTAAAGTACTTGCCTTTGAGATATCTTCAACAAAACGGGAACGAACAACGACTAGGAATGACCCGGAGGGAACACGACCGTTCCTAAATGAAGGATTAACACAACTTAGTTCCAGACGATGAAAATAATCGAATGGAATACGCCCACAACCCCGACTAAAAATCATAAACATACACGGACCGGGAAACAAAGCCTTGGCCTGAGGCGTCGCTATAAACTGAAAAGCCCTCATTACCGCACGGTAAGGCTAAGACGGGAGCGGTAGTCAACCGCTTCTTCAACTATTTGAGACTCTTTTGCCTCTCGTCTATCCACACAAACTTTGCTGAATTCTGCAACAACTGAGTAAGTGGTCGAGCGAGTTTAGAAAACCCTCGACAAACCTTCGATAATACCCCGCCAAACCCCAGAAAAATACGGACTACCTTTACGTTCTTGGGCGGCGCCCAATCCAACACTGCCTCTATCTTGTGTGGGTCCACACGGACACCCTCGGCCGAGATCACATGACCGAGAAATATAACCTCCCGCAACCAAAACTCACACTTTGAGAATTTCGCATAAAGGCATTGAGTTCTCAAGATTTCCAATACGATATACAAATGACGTGCATGCTCCTCCTCGCTCCTCGAGTAAATCAGAATATCGTCGATAAAGACGACTACACACTTATTGAGATATTCGATAAAGACCTTGTTCATTAGCTGCATGAACACGGCTGGGGCGTTGGTTAGCCCGAACGGCATAACCACAAACTCATAATGGCTGTATCTCGTCCGGAAGGCCGTCTTCGGAATATCGAAATCCTTCACCCGAAGTTGGTAATATCCCGATCTCAAATCAATCTTCGAGAACACAGTCGCTCCCTGAAATTGGAGGCGGATACTTGTTTTTTATGGTCACCTTGTTCAACTCTCGATAGTCGATGCATAAACGTAGTGACCCATCCTTCTTCCTTACGGACAAGACCGGTGCGCCCCAAGACGAAGCGCTCGGTTGAATATAACCTGTGTCTAGAAACTCTCCCAACTGTTTATTCAACTCAAGCATCTTGGCAGGTGCCATACGGTACGGATTTTTCGAGTTTGGGGCCGCACCCGGCTCTAAATCAACGGTGAACTCAACCTCACGGTCTGGTGGCAAACCCGGCAACTCATCTGGAAGAACGTCAGGATACTCATTTACTACCGGAATAGACGAGAGCTCGACTCCCCTTTCTTCCGATTTCAAATCATAACACCAGTAACTAGTGCAACCTCATCGAAGGAGTTTTACCGCTTTCATAACGCTGATCAAGAATCTCTGACTACTCCATTTGCGTCCCACAAAGGAGTGTTCAGTACCGTCAGAGACTAACATCGAAATGTTCCTCGCTCTATAATTCGTGATCGCTCCATGTCAGTCTAGACAATCCTCACCAAGTACCAAATCCTCATCCTTAATGTCTACCACAATCAGATTAGAATACCAAGCTGTAATATCCGATGAAAATTCTTGCTTACTGTTGTATTATTCGGATAATTCAATACTGTTGTAGTCTTGTTGCATTTGTGTAATGTATATTGACGTTGGAATATATCATAAATAGATATAATAATAACTACCACTCGCACTATGATTTGAATTCTCAACGTTGTATAGTTAAGTACATTTTTTGAGCTATTAAATCTGAGCCTAACGTACGCTAATCCTTTAGCATAGTGTACGCTATATTGAGGCCTTTACGTACGTAAAGAGGTACTTGTTACGTACGTAACCAGTGTAATCGTATCCGATCTCAGATTTTGGCGTGTGGGATCGGGCGTGATACGAATATCTGATCTTTTGGAGGCAATCTAGTTGACCTACATTACGTACGTAATGCTCCAAGCAATAACGTACGTAATGATGTTCGTAATTTAGTCCAGCAGCCTCTGGAATTAGCTTACGTACGTAACACTTTTTGTGTAGCGTACGTAAAGCTGTTAACGTACGTTATCCTCTTGTGATAACGTACGTAACGAACGGTGCTGTTATAAAAAGACAACTTGTGTCTTTCATTTTGCACATTCAACTTCGTGATTTTCTATAGTATAAGCATCCCCTGCCCCCCCTAGATCACTTATACCTCCTTTCCACTTGTGTTTGAGCTATTCATCTTCGTTTAGAGCTTGTTGATTGGAAGTTGGAGTCATTTTTGAAGCTTAGATTGTGTTCTTGTGGTGTTGGTGTATTGTTCTTCATTTCTGAAGGTATGTTATACAATTTAATCCTATAATCTCGTAATTATAATGTTAGTGATTAAGTATGCTCCACCTAGTGATGAATTAATCAAGCTAAACATGTTTGTAGTTAAGCTTTCAACAAACTTAATGATGAATATGATGATTAAGGGATTTGTAATGATGTGTTCTTAGTGTTTTAAATGGTGATGATCATGCTTAGTTTAACCACACTCTTCTTGATGGACTAATAACACCATTGGGATAATAATAGTCCTTGTTTTCTCATAATGAAAGTAACTTGTTGACAAGAATTACCATAAAATGCTTTAAGAAACCCTTGATGAACATTAGAAGAATGGAATGATCTTCTTGAACGCTAGGTGAATTCAGAGGAATGATATTTGAATCTCCAAGTTAATTAGAAGATAATAAGGATTGTGTTAAACTTGAGATAGTCTTCATGATCATGATATGGAGTTATAACTAGTTAACTTAACATAAGTGATTGAGTGAAGTGCAGATTTTACTTTTAATAATTGTGATGTTCTTGATAAAGGGTATAAGATTATTGTTTAAACACATTATGGATCAATTCTTAATCCAGCAAATATTTGGTAACATCTTGTAATCAATTATAAGAATAGAATGGTATGGATAAGGTTCTTGGAGTAACACTTCAATATCTTAAAAAGTTGAACTACTCAAATGGAATTAAGGTGTTGTCTCGTTAAAATTCGGTATAAATGATCATATGAACGTATTATTGAGTAAAATATACTTCGTTTAAGGTTGATTGTTCGAGTAACCGATTTTGAATCGAGGGCCGTCCGTTCGTTCGTTCGACAAGGAAGGACTATTCTCGTCTCCGTATTGAGGCAAGTTATCTTGCTTGGTTATAATGATAATTGGATTCTTGTGATGGTTATACGTTTTATGTATATGAAACCCTTATAAAACTTGTGACTTGTGATTTGAGGTTATTCTTAATGATGTTCCGTTTTCATCGTGGGATTGTATTCCCAAGTTCGTCACTTTCGAACCCTTGATATTGTTGATCTTATTGTCATTTCGGTGAGTCCTTGATCCGTAATCGGATTTGTGAATTATTGAATTCGTTGTCATGTTGCATTGTGACATATCCGGAGTCATATCTACGTTCCGATTGGATATTGTGTAGGATTTTTAGCCGGGCACATATATAGTCATGCGTGAATATTTTCCGTGTTGGGCTGTGCACACGAGACGTAGTTCGTTGAGGCTAATTAGGTACATTGTCCCACGTATATCCTGGATTACGCATACGGGGTGGACATGTGCACTGACACATATTCGGATCGGGCGTACTGTGATGTCCCTCTTGAGCCGTACTATCCTAGTCGTTCATAGTCCATTTATATATTTGGATGTGTTCTACGTTTTGTGACTAAGCGTTCATACGCCCGAAGGGTATGTTTGTTAGTCGTGTTGTTTTCCTTGAAATCTTATATATGTGAATTGTATAAAATCTTGAGAAACCATTTATCATGTATATCTGACCCTGTGTTGGGCGAAATACTTGTATTGTATTTTAGGTCGAGGAAAAGGCAAGGTACGGGAAGATCATGGTGATGGCGAAGGGTTCGAAGGATACTAGTTCGGGGGGCCCAAGTCTTTTATTATCCGGTCGTGTTCGTATCATGTAATGTTATATTTCCGCTTTATTTAATTTAAGAACAAATGTATTGTTATTTAAAGTATATTCCATCTCCATATGGGTTATACTTATATTTTGGATCCTATGTATAATAAGGCTGTTGGCCATACTTCTGTAAACTCCTAATCGAAGTAAGTACTATGTATTGTGGTTCGGTACCACGTGTATTGTGTATTTAATCTGTATTTTGGGTATCGCCTGGTGGGTCCCAGGGTGGGGTCCACGGCACTGTAATGGCCGCCTTATTGGGGTGTTACATAAGATGGTATCAGAGCATCGCTAGTTATTTTTCTTTTTCTATTGAGTCTTTGTGTATTGAACTAGTACCAAGAGACCTTCGTGTCACGTGTGACCCGTGCGAGCGCCTGATCCTACGAGCCAAATGTGGTACGTACTTTATGAGCCATGGTTTAATTACTGGCATGACATTGATATCAGAATGGATCTCTTTGTTGATCTTGGCAATTTCAGGATTAGTGTCAGGAATTATCTGATTAAAATTCGAAGAAAATTCTGGATTTATTATTGTTCGACTCAAACGTCGATATGATATTCTGTGTGACCCTCGTAGTGTCGATAATTCATTACGAACTGTTTTCTTGAATATGTAATTGATTGTTGCTATTAACTTAGCATGATTTCATATTGGTATCATGAACTGTACTTATGATGATCTTTACGAATTGATTCTTTCAGTCTGGAAAGAAATTTGAGAGGTCGTGGCAGAGGGGGACGAGTCCGCGGAAGGGGCCTAATCTCGATACCACGAGACAACAGGCGTGCGAATGCAGAGCATAGTTCCGCAGGCAGTGATTCGCCTTCTAGGGACCAATCGCACCACAGTGGACGCGAGGATGCTCGTGTCGATCCTTACGCTGTGATGCGGGGTATGATGGCCCAGATGACCCACATGGGTCAGTTAATGGAAACTATGCAGAGAGCTGCTACCGACCAGCATCAGGGGCCACCTCCTGTACATGGCGGACCGGTGAGTCGGATCATCAGCGACATCTCTCGCCAGCGACCCCCGATTTTTGAAGGTTCCTCTGAGCCGGCTGATATCGTGCATTGGATTAAACACTTCGAGAAATTGTTCGATATGGTAGACTATCCAACAGAGAATCGCGTCTCAATAGCAGCTTACTACCTGGGCAAGGGCGCCCACACTTGGTGGCTTTCGGTGAGGCCAGCTGATGGCGTATGTACTTGGGAGGAATTTAAGAATCTCATGCTAGACCGATACTATCCGGGTCCTCTCCGCGAGGCCAAACTATCAAAATTGCTGAATCCAGACCCGCCCGAAGATGATGACGTACTATCTATTGCCGAGAAATTCCAGGCACTTCTTCCTTTTGCCGCGACGATTGTACGAACAGAGGCTGATAAGATCAAATACTTTCTCAAAAGACTTAAACCCCGAATGAGAATGCAGCTGTTGAACCATCATTGTGCGACCCTACCGGAGTTCATTGAGAAAGCCCTGGAGTACGAATTGACCGTGAAAGAAATTTCCAAGAAGCAACCGCAGTCTAACAACAAGAAATTCAGGAACCGTAACTGCATGCATAAAGAATCGGGAACATTCAAGAGGCCCCAACCAGTGCCAAATCCTTCTGAACGGCAACCCATGACGTCGAAGCCAACCGGATCGCAACCTCGAGCGGTCAGCCTATCTGTTGTGTGCTATAACTATGGAGACCAGGGGCACATCAATTCGAAATGCCCAAGGCCAGCCGTGGCATGCCATACTTGTGGGAAGAATGGACATCGTGCTCGTTATTGTAGGAGTGGACCAGGACGTACTCGCGCAACATCTCATGATCCAGTTCAGTCTTCAGTTCAGGACCTTGTACCTCCGTCCGCTTCTTATCAGACTACCGGGGCAAGCAAAGGGATGGGGCGTGGAAATCAAGCTGGTACATCTGGTGCTTGGACTGCAAAACCCAGAGTCTACGAGATGAAGAAGGCTGAAGATCCTGAAGCCAGCATGATTGCAGGTACTCTCGAGATCCAATCTCAGTCTGTCTGTGTTCTTTTTTATACTGGTGCTTCACACTCCTTTTTATCTGCTTCTTGTTTGAGTCGTTTGCAATTAGATCATGTTATCAATTGTGAACCTTATATAATTGGTCTACCCGATGGTAGAAGAATTGTTGGGAATCGTGAAGTTCAGGACTGCTCGATTCGCATGAACGACCTTGAGTGGTTGTCGAATTTAATTGTGGCCGATTTACCTAAAGATGATGTGATCTTGGGTATCGATTGGATGGACCGTCATGATGCCATAATTAGTGTCCGCAAGCGAACAGTGACCGTCACATCTGATGATGGTGTCGAGTGTACCTTTCAGGGTGACAATCCCAGTCGTTCCGTGAGAGTCATCAGTGCTATGAAAGCAGTGAAACTGCTTAATCAGGGGTGTATTGGATTTTGGTGTTTCATAAAAGCAGCGGATCGACCAGTCAAATTGGCTGATATTCCAGTAGTCCGAGACTACCCAGAGTATTTCCAGATGAGTTGCCAGGCTTACCTCCACATCGTGATGTAGAGTTCAATATTGAGTTAGAGCCTGGTACATCCCCGCTTTCAAAAGCGCCGTATCGTATGGCTCCGACTGAGATGCAGGAACTGAAGAGCCAACTTGAGGATTTGGCCGAAAAAGGATATATTAGACCTAGTGCGTCCCCTTGGGGAGCACTAGTACTATTTGTACGGAAGAAGGACAGATCCCTACGTCTGTGTATTGATTATCGTGAGCTGAACAGGGTAACCATTAAGAACAAATATCCATTGCCGCATATTGATGATTTGTTGGATCAGCTTCGGGGGCTGCTGTGTTTTCTAAGATCGACATGAGGTCTGGTTACCATCAGCTGAGGATTCGTGAGGCTGACATTTCGAAGACCGCTTTCCGTACTCTATGGGCATTATGAGTTCGTAGTGATGCCTTTTGGACTGACTAATACACCGACAGTATTGATGAAGTTGATGAATCGAGTCTTTATTAATTATCTGGATCACTTTGTAGTCGTTTTTATTGACGACATTCCGATTTATTCCCGTGACCATGATGAGCATGAGTGCAATCTCCATCAAGTTCTCGATGCTTTGAGGCGAGAACAACTTTATGGGAAATTTTCTAATTGTGAATTCTGGATGCGTGAAGTTATCTTTCTCGGACATGTGATATCAGCTGATGGGGTACGAGTAGACCCACAGAAGACAGAGGCTATCCGAGACTGGCTATCACCAAAGAACGTTAAGGAAGTACGCAGTTTCTTGGGACTAGCGGGTTATTACCGATGGTTCGTGGAAGGTTTTTCCAAAATTGCCCAACCAATGACTAATTTGCTGAGAAAGGATAAGAAGTATTTATGGTTAGAGGCATGTCAGCGGAGTTTTGATGAACTCAAGAGTCGGTTGATTTCGGCACCTATTTTGGTCCTACCGAAAGGAACAGAAGGATTTGTGGTGTATAGTGACGCATCTAAACAGGGCCTTGGATGTGTACTGATGCAGAACGGGAAGGTGATCTCCTATGCATCGAGACTGCTACGACCTTACGAGGTCAACTACCCCACCCATGATTTAGAACTTGCAGTCGTGGTGTTTGCTTTAAAAATCTGGCGTCATTATTTGTATGGAGTTACCTGTCAGATTTTTACCGATCACAAGAGCCTGAAGTACATTTTACTCAGAAGGAGTTAAACATGAGGCAGAGAAGGTGGCTAGAACTCATCAAAGATTATGATATCGAGATCCTTTATCATCCGGTCAAAGCAAATGTAGTTGCCGATGCTTTGAGTCGTAAAAAGTACAGGAGCAGATGCTTGCCCGCTTAACAGCTCAGAGGGAATTGCAGTTAGAATTGGTGAGGCCGGAAGTTGAAGTCTGGTTACAGTGTATTCAGGGACAACTCTGCACACTTGAAATTTCATCGTCCCTTGAGGATATAATTAAATCGAAGCAAGTTACGAACCCATTCTTATCTCGAGTTCGGAATGAAGTAACTCAAGGGAAAGCCCCTGGCTTTGTGATCCACGAGGATGGATTGATACGCTTCAGGAACCGAGTTTGTGTACCCGCAGACGACGAATTAAGGAACTCTATCCTAGGAGAAGCTCATGCTACCCCGTACTCCATTCACCCGGGGTCTATAAAAATGTATAAGGATTTGAAACAATATTATTGTAACACCCCCAAGACATTCAGGGCATATTACAGCGCCGTGGACCCCACACTATGAAACCCACCAGGCTGACGTACCAACAAGACGTTCGACAATGACAAACAATCATCAATAAGATGACAATTCATAATAAGAATACGAACCGACAATTAAAATCTGACATCAAATCCATTTCCCAAAACGGGAACACAACATTACAAATTCAAACGGGAAGTACTCGAGTACTTAAACCAATTTTATAATACAAAAATCCCAAAACAATACATCAACAATAATCGACAGAACAAAACACCAATAATCGACTACTAGATAGTATCATGCTTGCCCATCATCCTCATACGGCTCGAGTGCTCGCTTGTCCCCACGATCGATACCTGAAATACAAAAAGTATTTCCCCCATTTAAGGGGTTAGCGACAACTGCTAGTGCAAGTACAATCCATTTGAACTATATCCTAATCAGATGAATATATGCGCCAAAAATCATTTTAGAAAACATTTTATATTCCGGAATATTTACAAAGTACAAATCACGAAAATCTTTATCTCCAACAATCACAATTCAAAGTTAACCGTTGGTACGAGACTCACGGCCACCGTACCCCGCAGAGCCCCATCGGACATCCCTGAGTGGCTAACCACAGTTCGCGATACGCACACTCACGGCAATACGTATCTCTAGAGGCCCCGTCGGACCATCCCTAGGTGAACATACACATATCCATCCACAACAACCACGATTAAGCCATAATTCAAATACTAGAACATGTAAACAAATGTAAAGTACTTGCCTTTGAGACATTCTTGAAGAATCGGAAGTGAAAATTGACTACGGACGATCCGAATGGAAAACGGTGGTTCCTAAACGAAGAATTAGCATAACTCAGTCCCAACGGACATCAATAACCGAAAGGAATACTCCCATAACCCCGATTACATGCTACGACAATGAATGATCAATCGATATGGGTGAGGGTTTACGCAAAATCTCCCCGTATTGATAATTCACGGATTAAAACCAAGGAAAATGGATTTGGAATCACCCAAAAACCACAATCGGTAAGGAATATCATAACATAATTGAACAATTCGGAACTAATCCCTAGAATCCCGAAAAACCCCCAAATTCGTCAAAGTTAGGGTTCCTGAGGAAATACCTTGGATTCGACTGATGGATGATGATAATGTTGTAGATTAATCTCCTTGGTACACAATAGTCAATCTCTAGAGGAAATCCACGGATTGCTCTAGACAAATCGCTCCGAAGGTGCTCAAGAACGCTCACGTCGCGAGAAGGGGCGAAGAAGAATGAAAAGAAACTGACTGAGGTTAAGTCAGGTTTAAAAACGCTGACATCGCGTTATGTACGTTAACACAAGATGTTAACGTACGTTATGATGGTTACGTACGTAACCCAATACTGGTTAACGTACGTAACAAAATGTCTGTACCGATTTGGGAAGAGTCCTAACGTACGTTATGGATTATGCATAACGTACGTTATGCACGTAGCAGACCCCAGTTCTGAACACTAATTCTGCATAGTCGATCCAAAGACGAACCATAACACGAGGATAGAATCAAAAGTGTAAATACAAGGTATACATAACATCGAAGTTGAATGTTCGGCAGTAAATGCACTTCCAACTACCGAGGAATCCAAAATACGACAAGGAGATGAATTTCCCTAAACTTATAGGAAATTACAAAAATGGCCCAAGTGCCCGAAAATCACGAAACAACGTCGGATTTATAAACCGAAAGTCTCAACACGACCAACTCAATTATACGAACTTGCAAAAACCAAGAAACAACGAATACGAATGAGTTTTACGAGAATCGAATGATCATATGGCAAAACATATCATAAAAATGAAATCACGTGAAAACATCATCAAAACTCGTCCAAATGGAAAAACTCCAAGAATAAAGTAGATTCACAATGTCGAAACGGTTATAAGCGAGTCGATCAAAAATAGACATACACCAAAAATGGAAACTGCTAAAAATGGAAAATTACGGATATTACATTCTCCCCCTCTAAAATAAAGTTTCGTCCCGAAACTTAAGAATCAAAAAGCTCGGGGTGCCTCGAATGCATATCCTACTCTAACTCCCACATCGCTTCTTCTACTCCGTGCCTCGACCATTGCACCTTAACCAAAGGAATGGTTTTGTGCCTTAACTGCTTGTCTCGACGCTCCAAAATCCTGACGGGCCTCTCCTCAAACATAATATCTTTCTCGATCTCCATGTCTCCAAAATAAATAATGTGGGACGGGTCCGGAACGTACTTCCTCAGCTGGGAAACATGAAATACACTATGAACATGACTTAGCGACGGAGGCAAAGCCAAACGATATGCCAACTCGCCGACTCTCTCCAATATCTCAAAAGGCCCAATATATCTCGGACTGAGCTTCCCCTTTTTCCCAAAATAGAAAACTCCCTTCGTCGGAGACACTCTCAACAGAACATGATCTCCTACCTCAAACTCCAAAGTTCGACGCCTAACATCCGCATAAGACTTTTGTCGACTCTGAGCAGCCAACAGTCTCTTTCTAATCAACTCAACTTTCTCCCTCGTCTCTAACACGAGGTCTGGATCGGTGCCAACTAAATCGGATGGCTCATCCCAACATATCGGTGATCGGCAACGCCGGCCATAAAGTGCCTCATACAGTGCCATCTTAATCGACGCGTGCCAGCTATTATTATAAGTAAACTCAATCAAGGCTAGATTTTCCTCCCAGTCACTATTCCAATTTAACGCACACGCACGCAATATATCCTCGAACGTCTGAATAGTACGCTCGGACTGCTCATCGGTCTGGGGGAGGAAAGAAGTGCTCAAGCGTAACTGTGTCCCCAATGCTTTATGTACCGCCTGCCAAAAATGCGATACAAATCGGCCATCTCTGTCCGAAATAATGGTCTTCGACGTACCATGAAGTCTCACTATCTGCGCGATAAAAATACGAGCCAATTTTTCTGGACCCCAAGTATCCTTGATGCCCAGAAAATGCGCCGACTTAGTCAGTCGGTCTACAATCACCCACACCATATTCATACCAGTCTTCGTTCTCGGCAAACCCGTGACAAAATCCATAGAGATATCCTCCCACTTCCACTCCGGGACGGGAAGTGGTTTCAACAACCCGGCTGGCCGCTGATGCTCAATCTTGACTTGTTGACAAGTCAAACACTTAGCCACAAATTGAACTACCTCATTCTTCATGTCGTTCCACCAGAAATTTTTCCTCAAATCTTTATACATTTTACTCGAGCCCGGATGGACTGAGTAAGGTGATGCATGAGCCTCTCGCATAATACTCTGTCTCAATTCCGAGTCGTTCGGAACACACAACCGACCTCGGAATCTCAACACACTGTCCTCATGAATAACGAATCCCGGGGCTTTCCCCTTCCCCACACTCTCTCGAAGCTGACTAAACATCGGGTCCTCCAACTGTCCCGATTTAATGTCATCGACCAGAGATGAAGAAATCTCAAGAGTACGCAACTGTCCGGAACTCTCTGGCCGTACAATCTCAACACTCAATCTCATCAACTCCTGCTGAAGCTCCGGCTGAGCCGTAAGTAACTCAAGCGCCCGAAGCGATACCGATTTCAAGCTCATCTGCTACTACGTTAGCCTTGCCCGGATGATAAAGGATCTCGAGATCGTAATCTTTAATCAACTCCAATCATCTCCTCTGTCTCATATTAAGCTCTTTCTGTGTAAAAATGTACTTCAGGCTCTTGTAATCGGTGAAAATCTGACACGACGAGCCATACAAGTAATGACGCCAGATCTTCAATGCAAATACAACTGCGGCCAACTCAAGATCATGCGTAGGGTAATTCAACTCGTACGATTTCAACTGACGGGAAGCATAGGCAATCATCCTCCCGTGCTGCATAAGTACACATCCGAGCCCTTGGCCCGAAGCATCACTAAAAACTGAGAAACCCTCATTACCACTCGGTAAAGCCAAAACAGGAGCGGTTGTCAGCCGCTTCTTCAACTCCTCAAAACTATTCTGTCTCTCATCGGTCCACACAAACTTTTCTGACTTATGTAACAACTGAGTCAGCGGTCGAGCGGGCTTAGAGAACCCCTCGACGAATCTACGGTAATACCCAGCCAAACCCAGAAAACTGCAGACCTCCTTCACGTTCTTGGGTGGCGCCCAATCCAACACTGCCTCTACCTTATGTGGGTCCACACGAACACCCTCAGCCGAGATCACGTGGCCGAGAAACATAACCTCCCGTAACCAAAACTCACACTTTGAGAACTTCGCAAAAAGATGCTGAGTTCTGAAAATATCTAATACGATATGCAAAAGACGGGCGTGTTCCTTCTCACTCCTCGAGTAAATTAGGATGTCATCGATAAAAATGACCACACACTTATCGAGGTACTCGATAAAGACTTTGTTCATAAGCTGCATGAACACGGCTGGGGCGTTGGTTAGCCCAAAGGCATAACCACAAACTCGTAGTGACCGTATCTCATCCGAAAGGCCGTCTTCGGAATGTCAGAATCTTTCACCCGGAGCTGATAATACCCCGATCTCAAATCAATCTTTGAAAATACGGTTGCCCCTTGCAACTGATCAAACAAGTCATCAATCCTCGGGAGCGGATATTTGTTTTTGATGGTCACTTTGTTCAACTCTCGGTAGTCGATACACAAACGAAGTGACCCATCCTTCTTCTTCACAAACAGCACCGGTGCGCCCCAAGACGAAGCGCTCGGTCGAATATATCCCATGTCTAGCAACTCTCCCAACTATTTCTTCAACTCAAGCATCTCGGCAGGCGCCATACGGTATGGCGTCTTAGAAATTGGTGCTGCACCCGGCTCTAAATCGACGGTAAACTCGACCTCTCGGTCCGGCGGCAAACCCGGCAACTCGTCTGGAAAGACGTCAGGATTCTCACACATTACCAGAATAGACAAGAGCTCGACTCCCCCTTCTTCCAATCTCAAAGCGTAACACCAATAGCCCGTGCAACCTCATCGAAGAAGTCTCACCGCCCTCAAGGCGCTGATCAGGAGTCTCTGGCTACTCCGCTTACATCCCACAAAAGAATGCTCGGTACCGTCAGAGGCTAACATCGAAACATTCCTCGTTCTATAATTCATGATCGCTCCATGACGGTCCAGCCAATCCTCACTCAGAATCAAATCTTCATCTCTAATGTCTACCGCAATCAGATTAGAAGGCCAAACCCTCCCCGCGATACTCACTGGAAAATCTCTAATCTCACGATCCCCCACGATGCTATCCCCACTAGGAAGTTTAACAACAAATGGTTCACATGCAACCAAGCAATCAACATGCAGACGACGCACACAATCCATAGATATAAAAGAATGTGTGGCACCAGAATCGAACAATACGGAAACAGAATGATCAAGGATGTGGACGGTACCTATAGCCACCGTCGCGTCGGGATCTCCGGCTCGCCTCATCTCATACACACGGGCGTAATGCACCCGCACTAGAAGCTCCCCTCTAGAAGGCCGCCACGTCCTCGACCTCTACCAAAACTCTGCTGGGCCGAGGAACCGCTTGCTGATTCACACTCGGCTCTCCCGCAGCTGGGGCTGATATCTGAGTAATTGGAGCCCGAGCTGCATCTGTACAAAACTTAGCACGATGACCCATCCGACCACACGCAAGACACTGAATTGGAGGCCTGTCACACTCACTCATCATGTGGCCCGGACGACTACAGTTGAAGCACGTAGGACCACGAACGGAACCAGTAGGAGCAGACCTAGAACCGTTTCCTCGCCCAACTGACGGCGACTGACTCCCGAAGACTCGCGAACCAGACTGAGCCTTTCGATGCCCACCAGACTTGCCTCCCGAAAACTGGTCGGAGGTCTTCTGCTTCTTTCCTTTAGCTGTCGTCTCTGTCGCAGAAAACGACATCTCATAAGCCATCGCTTTATTCTGATACTCTTTCAGAGTTGTGCACCCCAGACCAGACATGTAGTGGCGCACCCTCGGTTTCATCCGCATATCAAAGTGGCGGATCTTATCAAGCTCATCTCGGACTTGGTTTCTCACATAATGCAGCTGTTGATTGTAGTCTTTGATAGCTTGAGAAATAGGAACATCTTGGGGCTTAGCCTCAAAGAAGGCTCGGATCCTCCCCTCTTTCACTGGCCATGGACAAAATTCATCTTCCATCAGATCCCGAAACTCTGCCCACGTGGCTGCCCGATCACTCGGTCTCACCGCTTGCCACCACGTTGTTGCCTCTTTGGCGAGGAAGTACTGAGCAATGGGTACTTTTCTCTCCTCAGAACAATTAGCAGCCTCAAATACTTTTTCCATCTCAAAAAGCTAATTCTCCCATCTGGAAGGGTCGGAAGCACCATCAAACTGCGGAGGACGCATACGAATCACATCCTGAAGTAACTTGTCATTGCCGGATCCAGTAGGCGGAACCGGGTTGGCATTAGCTTGGCCGACCAGAACGGCCTGAGTTAGTAGCGTCATCTGGTTCGCTACTTGTTGCAAAATATTAGCCACTCCAACATTCTCATTAGCATTACCGGAGCTAGCATATTGGTCCTGCTGACCTACGGAACTAGGGGGAACACTGTTCGGCAAAGAAGGCATCGCCGAATCAGTTCTCGAGTGATCGGACATGGCCACCCCACCGGCTGCGCCACGTCCTCTACCACGTCCGCGACCGCATCCGCGTCCTCTACCAGCAGGAATTCTGAAGAAGTAACGGGTAAGTACAATTCAAACGCAAAATGCAACAAGAAACTAAGACAGGAATAGAACAGAACAGCGAAACGAGTCAAGTTAAGAAAAACTTACGAGCACCGGCATACTGAGATGATGGCATGACAGTGATACTGTTCAAATACGACACTCGACTAGACCCAAATAACCGACAGTCTAGGTATCCATAAACCTAAGCTCTGATACCATATTCTGTAACACCCCCAAGACATTCAGGGCATATTACAGCGCCGTGGACCCCACACTGTGAAATCCACCAGGCTAACGTACCAACAAGACATTCAACAACGACAAACAATCATCAATAAGACGATAATTCATAATAAGAATACGAACCGACAATTGAAATCTGACATCAAATCCATTTCCCAAAACGGGAACACAACATTAACAAATTCAAACGGGAAGTACTTGAGTACTTAAACCAATTTTATAATACAAAAATCCCAAAACAATACATCAACAATAATCGACAGAACAAAACACCAATAATCGACTACTGGACAGTATCATGCTTGCCCATCATTCTCATACGGCTCGAGTGATCGCTTGTCCCCATGATCGATACCTGAAATACAAAAAGTATTTCCCCCATTTAAGGGGTTAGCGACAACTGCTAGTGCAAGTACAATCCATTTGAACTATATCCTAATCAGATGAATATATGCGCCAAAAATCATTTTAGAAAACATTTTATATTCCGGAATATTTACAAAGTACAAATCACGAAAAACTTTATCTCCAACAATCACAATTCAAAGTTAACCGTTGGTACGAGACTCACGGCCACCGTACCCCGCAGAGCCCCATCGGACATCCCTGAGTGGCTAACCACAGTTCGCGATACGCACACTCACGGCAATACGTATCTCTAGAGGCCCCGTCGGACCATCCCTAGGTGAACATACACATATCCATCCACAACAACCACGATAAAGCCATAATTCAAATACTAGAACATGTAAACAAATGTAAAGTACTTGCCTTTGAGACATTCTTGAAGAATCGGAAGTGAAAATCGACTACGGACGATCCGAATGGAAAACGGCGGTTCCTAAACGAAGAATTAGCATAACTCAGTCCCAACGGACATCAATAACCGAAAGGAATACTCCCATAACCCCGATTACATGCTATGACAATGAACGATCAATCGATACGGGCGAGGGTTTACGCAAAATCTCCCCGTATTGATAATTCACGCATTAAAACCAAGGAAAATGGATTTGGAATCACCCAAAAACCACAATCGGTAAGGAATATCATAACATAATTGAACAATTCGGAACTAATCCCTAGAATCCCGAAAAACCCCCAAATTCGTCAAAGTTAGGGTTCCTGAGGAAATACCTTGGATTCGACTGATGGATGATGATAATGTTGTAGATTAATCTCCCTTGGTACACAATAGTCAATCTCTAGAGGAAATCCACGGATTGCTCTGGACAAATCGCTCCAAAGATGCTCAAGAACGCTCACGTCGCGAGAAGGGGCGAAGAATAATGAAAAGAAACTGACTGAGGTTAAGTCAGGTTTAAAAACGCTGACATCGCGTTACGTACGTTAACACAAGATGTTAACGTACGTTATGATGGTTACGTACGTAACCCAATACTAGTTAACGTACGTAACAAAATGTCTGTACTGATTTGGGAAGAGTCCTAACGTACGTTATGGATTTTGCATAACGTACGTTATGCAAGTAGCAGACCCCAGTTCTGAACACTAATTGTGCACAGTCGATCCAAAGACGAACCACAACACGAGGATAGAATCAAAAGTGTAAATACAAGGTATACATAACAACGAAGTTGAATGTTCGGCAGTAAATGCACTTCCAACTACTGAGGAATCCAAAATACGACAAGGAGATGAATTTCCCTAAACTTATAGGAAATTACAAAAATGGCCCAAGTGCCCGAAAATCACGAAATGACGTCGGATTTATAAACCGAAAGTCTAAAAACGACCTACTCAATCATACGAACTTGCACAAACCAAGAAACAATGAATACGAACGAGTTTTACGAGAATCGAACAATCATACGGCAAAACATGTCATAAAAATGAAATCACGTGAAAACATCATCAAAACTCGTCCAAATGGAAAAACTCCAAGAATAAAGTAGATTCACAATGTCGAAACGGTTATAAGCGAGTCAATCAAAAATAGACATACACCAAAAATGGAAACTACTAAAAATGGAAAGTTACGGATATTACAATTATTGGTGGGGAAGTATGAAACGTGAAATTGCAGAAGTCGTTTCGAGGTGTTTAACCTGTCAACAAGTTAATATTGAGCATCAGCGACCCGCAGGAATGCTGAAACCACTCCCGATTCCCGAGTGGAAATGGGAGGACATATCGATGGATTTTATCACCAGCTTGCCGACGAGTCGACGAGGGATGAATACGATTTGGGTGATTGTGGATCGTCTGACCAAATCAGCCCACTTTCTGGAGATTAAAGACACTTGGGGACCCGAGAGATTGGCCCATCTATTTATCAAAGAGATTGTAAGGTTACATGGTACCCCTAAGAGTATTGCATCAGATCGTGACCGGCGATTCGTGTCACATTTTTGAAAAGCAGTTCATCGTGCGATGGGTACACAATTGAACTTCAGCACAGCATTTCACCCGCAGACGGATGGTCAGACTGAGAGGACTATCCAAACTTTAGAGGATATGCTGAGGGCGTGCGTTCTCGATTGGAAGGATGATTGGGAGGCCCAACTACCTTTAGTGGAATTCACTTATAATAATAGCTGGCACACTTCGATTCAGATGGCACCTTATGAAGCGTTGTATGGCCGTCGTTGTAGATCCCCTCTATGTTGGGACGATCCATTTGAGACCTTGGGTACGGAGCCCGATATGTTGTTAGCAGCCCGTGAGAAGATCGCTCTGATTAGGAGTCGTTTGTTGACAGCTCAAAGCCGACAGAAGTCTTACGCAGACAAACGTTGACGACCGCTTGAGTTCGAGGTCGGCGACCATGTACTAATGAAGGTGTCCCCTACTCAAGGAATTTTTCATTTTTGGAAGAGAGGCAAGCTGAGTCCGAGGTATATCGGGCCGTTTGAGGTTTTGGAACGAGTAGGCGATTTAGCCTATCGCCTGGCTTTACCACCAGCCCTGAGCTGGATTCATTACGTGTTCCATGTCTCCCAGTTAAGGAAATACGTTGCTGACCCAAGTCATGTACATCAGTTCGATGAGATCGATTTAGCGGAGGATCATTCGTATGAGGAGCGCCCCGTACGGATACTTGAAAGGAGGATCAAACAATTGCAGAACAAGACGATTCCCCTACTGAAGGTTCAGTAGTCACGACACGGAGTCAAGGAGGCCACGTGGGAGACGGAGACCAGCATTAAAGAGAGGTATCCCGAATTGCTTACCCCTTAGTTTCGAGGACGAAACCCCTTTCAAGGGGGGAGTATGTAATATCCGACGGAAATTCTTGCTTACTGTTGTATTATTCGGATAATTCAATACTGTTGTAGTCTTGTTGCATTTGTGTAATATTTATTGATGTTGGAATATATCATAAATAGACTTAATAATAACTACCACTCACACTATGATTTGAATTCTCAACGTTGTATAGTTAAGTACATTTTTTGAGCTATTAAATCTGAGCCTAACGTACGCTAATCCTTTAGCATAGCGTACGCTATATTAAGGCCTTTACGTATGTAAAGAGGTACTTGTTACGTACGTAACCAGTGTAATCGTATCCGATCTAAACTTTCGGCGTGTGGGATCGGGCGTGATACGAATATCTGATCTTTTGGAGGCAATCTAGTTGACCTACATTACGTACGTAATGCTCCAAGAAATAACGTACGTAATGATGTTCGTATTTTAGTCCAGCAGCCTCTGGAATTAGCTTATGTACGTAACACTTTTTGTGTAGCGTACGTAAAGCTGTTAACATACGTTATCCTCTTGTGATAACGTACGTAACGAACGGTGCTGTTATAAAAAGACAACTTGTGTCTTTCATTTTGCACGTTCAACTTCGTGATTTTCTCTAGTATAAGCATCCCCTGCCCCCCCTAGATCACTTCTACCTCCTTTCCACTTGTGTTTGAGCTATTCATCTTGGTTTAGAGCTTGTTGATTGGAATTTGGAGTCATTTTTGAAGCTTAGATTGTGTTCTTGTGGTGTTGGTGTATTGTTCTTCATTTCTGAAGGTATTTTATACGATTTAATCCTATAATCTCGTAATTATAATGTTAGTGATTAAGTATGCTCCACCTAGTGATGAATTAATCAAGCTAAACATGTTTGTAGTTAAGCTTTCAACAAACTTAATGATGAATATGATGATTAAGGGATTTGAATGATGTGTTCTTAGTGTTTTAAATGGTGATGATCATGCTTAGTTTAACCACACTCTTCTTGATGGACTAATAACACCATTGGGATAATAATAGTCCTTGTTTTCTCATAATGAAAGTAACTTGTTGACAAGAATTACCATAAAATGCTTTAAGAAACCCTTGATGAACATTAGAAGAATGGAATGATCTTCTTGAACCTAAGCTAGGTGAATTCAGAGGAAGGATATTTGAATCTCCAAGTTAATTAGAAGATAATAAGGATGGTGTTAAACTTGAGATAGTCTTCATGATCATGATATGAAGTTATAACTAGTTAACTTAACATAAGTGATTGAGTGAAGTGCAGATTTTACTTTTAATCAATTGTGATGTTCTTGATAAAGGGTATAAGATTATTGTTTAAACACATTATGGATCAATTCTTAATCCAGCAAATATTTGGTAACATCTTGTAATCAATTATAAGAATAGAATGGTATGAATAAGGTTCTTGGAGTAACACTTCAATATCTTAAAAAGTTGAACTACTCAAATGGAATTAGGGTGTTGTCTCGTTAAAATTTGGTATAAATGATCATATGAACGTATTATTAACTAAAATATACTTCGTTCAAGGTTGATTGTTCGAGTAACCGATTTTGAATCGAGGGTCGTTCGTTCGTTCGTTCGACAAGGAAGGACTATTCTCGTCTCCGCATTGAGGCAAGTTATCTTGCTTGGTTATAATGATAATTGGATTCTTGTGATGGTTATACGTTTTATGTATATGAAACCCTTATAAAACTTGTGACTTGTGATTTGAGGTTATTCTTAATGATGTTTCGTTTTCATCGTGGGATTGTATTCCCAAGTTCGTCACTTTCTAACCCTTGATATTATTGATCTTATTGTCATTTCGGTGAGTCCTTGATCCGTAATCGGATTTGTGAATTATTGAATTCGTTGTCATGTTGCATCGTGACATATCTGGAGTTATATCTACGTTCCGATTGGATATTGTGTAGGATTTTTAGCCGGGCACATATTTAGTCATGCATGAATATTTTCCGTGTTGGGTTGTGCACATGAGACGTAGTTCGTTGAGGCTAATTAGGTACATTGTCCCACGTATATCCTGGATTCCGTATACGGGGTGGACATGTGCACTGACACATATTCGGATCGGGCGTACTGTGATGTCCCTCTTGAGCCGTACTATCCTAGTCGTTCATAGTCTATTTATATATTTGGATGTGTTCGACGTTTTGTGACTAAGCGTTCATACGCCCGAAGGGTATGTTTGTTAGTCGTGTTGTTTTCCTTGAAATCTTATATATGTGAATTGTATAAAATCTTGAAAAACCATTTATCATGTATATCTGACCCTGTGTTGGGCGAAATACTTGTGTTGTATTTTAGGTCGAGGAAAAGGCAAGGTACGGGAAGATCATGGTGATGGCGAAGGGTTCGAAGGATACTAGTTCGGGGGGCCCAAGTCTTTTATTATCCGGTCGTGTTCGTATCATGTAATGTTATATTTCCGCTTTATTTAATTTAAGAACAAATGTATTGTTATTTAAAGTATATTCCATCTCTATATGGGTTATACTTATATTTTGGATCCTGTGTATAATAAGGCCGTTGGCCATACTTCTGTAAACTCCTAATCGGAGTAAGTACTATGTATTGTGGTTCGGTACCACGTGTATTATGTATTTAATCTGTATTTTGGGTATCGCCTGGTGGGTCCCAGGGTGGGGTCCACGGAACTGTAATAGCCGCCTTATTGGGATGTTACACAAGCCCTCCCCGTGATACTCACCAAAAAATCTCTAACCTCACGATCCCCCATAATACTATCTCCCCTAGCCATTTTAACAACAAACGGTTCACATGCAACCAAACAATCAACATGCAGACGATGCACGCAATCCAAAGAGATGAAAGAATGCGTAGCACCAGAATCGAGTAGCAGGGAAACAGGATGGTCAAGGATGTGAATAGTACCTGTAGCCACTGTCGCGTCAGGATCTCCAGCTCGTCTCATCTCATACACATGGGGCGGAACACATCCCGCACTAGACGCTCCCCCTCTAGAAGACTGTCCACGTCCTCGACCTCTGCCGAAACTCTGCTGAGGCTGATTAGCTGTCAGAGCCTGATTCACGCTCGGTTCTCTCGTATCCAAGGCCGACATTTGAGTGATTGGTGCCCGACTCACATCACCACAGTACGCATCCCGATGCCCCGAATGACCATAATTATGACACTGTAGCGGCGGCCTGTCACACTCACTCATCATATGCCCTAGACTACCACAGTTAAAACAAGTATGACCACGAGAAGGGACAGCCGGAGCAGACTTAGAACCATGGCCTCGCCCAGATAATGGGGTCTGATTCCCAAAGGCTCACGGACCAGACTTAGTCTTATGATGCCCGCCAAATTTACTTCCTAAAAACTGACCGGAAGTCTTCTGCTTCTTACCCTCTACTGCCACCTCCGTCGCAGAAAAAGACATCTCATAGGCCATCGCCTTGTTCTGATAGTCTTTCAAAGTCGTACACCCAAGGCCTGACATATATTGCGAACCCTCGGTTTCATCCACATGTCGAAGTGGCGGATCTTGTCCAGTACGTCCCGGACCTGATTTCTCACGTAGTGTAGCTGCTGATTATAATCTTTGATGGCCTGAGAGATGGGAATATCCAGGGCTTTTGCCTCAAAGAAGGCTCGAATCCTTCCCTCTTTCACTGGCCACGGGCAATACTCAACCTCTATCAATTCCCGGAACTCATCCCATGTAGCTGCCCGATCACGCGGTTTCACTGCCTCCCACCATGTTGCCGCCTCCTTGGAGAGAAAGTACTGAGCAATTGGTACTTTCCTCTCCTCGGAGCAGTTTGCTGCCTCGAATACTTTTTCCATCTCAAATATCCAACTCTCCCAACCAGAAGGGTAGGAAGTACCATCAAACTATAGAGGACGCATACGGATCACATCCTGAAGCAACTTGTCGGTACCAGAACCAGTAGGCGGAACCGGAGTAGCATTAGCTTGATTAATCAGGACTGCCTGAGTTAGTAGCGCCATCTGATTCGCTACTTGCTGCAGAATGTTAGATACCCTGACGTTATCGTTATCATTACCGAAGCTAGAGGACTGGTCCTACTATCTTTCGGCACTAGGCTGAACACTGTTCGAAAAAGACAGCGTTGCCGAACCCGCCTCAGAGCTATTGGACATGCCCGCACCACCGGATGAGCCACGTCCCCTACCGCGTCCTCTACCAGCAGGCACTCTGAAGAAGTAATTAGTGAGTACAGTTCAAATGCAAAACACATCATTATATTAAGAAAGGAACAACACACGTTAACGCAACGAGTCAAGTTAGGAAAGCTTACGAGCACCAACATATTGAGATGATGGTGTAGTAGTGATACTGTTCGGAAACGACACTCGACTAGACCCAAGTAACCGACAACCTAGGTATCCATAAACCTGGTTCCGATACCATATTTTGTAACACCCCCAAGACGTTCAGGGCATATTATAGCGCCGTGGATCCAACCCTTTGGAATCCACCAGGCTAACACACAAACTCGACATCACGACCGTTTTGAAACATCATCAACATACAAACGATTCCACAATTTAAGACATTCAAAACAAATAGACCGAACCCGACAGTAATAAATAAAATCTTTCCCAAACCGGGTTAACAAACAAACACAAGTCCAAAAGAAGAGAGTACTCGAGTACTGAAACAAATAACATAATTAATAAAACTAAAAGACATGACACCAAGCAGATGACCATTGAACAGAATCACCTTTGCCCATTATCCTCGTACTGTCCGCATACTCGTTCGCCTCCATGACCTGAACCTGAAATACAAAAAGTATTTCCCCCATTTAAGGGGTTAGCGACAACAGCTAATGCAAGTACAATCCATTTGAACTACCATTCTAGTAAAATCATTTTAGAAAATATTTATATTCCGGAATATTACGGTGCACGAGCACAAAACATAGTTCTCCAACAAAACATTTCAAAGGTTAACCGTTGGTACGAGACTCACGGCCACTGCACCCCGCAGAGGCCCCATCGGACCATCCTTGGGTGGTTAATCCCAGTTCATGATACGGATACACACGGCACTACGTATCCCCAGAGGCCCTGTCAGACCATCCCTGGGTGAACATACGCATTCACATCCACAACATACATGGAAAGCCATAATTCAAATACTAGAATATGCATACGAATGTAAGGTACTTGTCTTTGAGACATCGTTGACGAGACGAAAAAAGGTACGACTAGGAATGACCTGGAGTGAACACGTCCTCTCCTAAACGAGAGATTAACACGAATCAGTCCTAAACGACATCAACAACCGAATGGAATACGCCCACAACCCCGATTACCAACCATAAAAATACACGTACGATCAACACGGGCGAGGGTTTCGACAGAACTTTCCCGAATCGACAACTAACGGATCAAACACCAATGGAAATGGATTGGTAATCACTTAATAACATTAATCGATAAAAAATATTACAACATAAATGAACAATTCGAGTTTAAATAGACGAATCCCTAAAAACCCCTAAAATTGACAAAGTTAGGGTTCTAAGCCAAAGTACCTTGAATTCGGACGGAGTAGGATGATTTCGTTGATGATAATATGCTCCCACGATATCACGGTGATGGAAGATGATGAATGTAATATCCGGGGGTAATTTTTTTTTTCGTGTTACTGTTGAGTTGTACGTATTCATTTGGAATTGTACAAGTGTTGTTGTTTGGACCGATACAATGTATATTGTATTAGAATATTTCAGGATCGAAATATTTTTACTGGTCGTCGGTTTGGTTTCGTCGTTTGGTTGTTGTTTGGCGAGTTTGGAATTTTGGCTAAGTTTATAGCCATAGCGTACGCTACTTGTGTAGCATTACGTACGCTAATTTGTCACGATTACGTACGTTACGCCCTGAGGTTACGTACGTAATGCGTGGTAGATGGTGGGAACCTTCCTCGTGGTCAACTTTCGGGGCGAGTGTATCTTTGGGGTATCATATATATATATATATATATATATATATATATATATTGACAACTTTAGGAGATTCCCTCACGTTCCTCCCTCCTACTTTTATCCCTCATGCTGTATTATATATATACATATATATATAAAACTATCATCATCAACTATCATCATCACCTCATCCCATCTCACCCTCCCTCGCCACCTTCCCTCTCTCTTTTCTTTTTTTTTTTTTTTTTCTCTTCTTCTTTCTTCTTGCTGCCATCTCGTCCTCCCTCTCTTCTTCTCTCTCCGTCATTTTTTTTTCCGGCAAGGTGAAGCTTGAGGACGGGCCGGCTTCTCCATTTTTTCCGGCGAGATGGAGCTTGAGGACGGGCGGGCAGTGGCTTCTTCGTCTCTGGCGGCGACTGGAGCTCGGCGGCGGCCGATCGGAATTTACGAACAGGAAGGCATTATAAATCCGGTCGATCTGAACTGTTCCGGCATTTTTTTTTCTTCTTCTTCCGGCGAGGCGGAGCTCGGGCGTCCGGCGTTCTTCATGGTTTCCGGCCATGGATGCGGTTCCGTTGTTTCCGGCAACCGGAGGTGGTTTTTGTCCGGAACGGAAGGCGGAACGGAGTTTTGACATTCTTCCGGCGAAGAGTTACAAACGGAGATGGTGAAAACCGGCCATAGATGGAAACGGGCCGGAGTTGGACGAGGTCCGGCGGGTCATTTTTCCGGCGGCCGATTTCCGGCATGGGAGTTTTTTTTTCTCTTTCTTCTTTCGGGGCCTGGCCGATCGGCTCCTGGTAAGTTTTTCTTTTGTATGTGTTTGGTGTGTGTTTTGTTTATATATATATATATAATGTATATATAAATCTGTTATATATATATATATGTGTTAAGATGTGTTATGTATATTATATAAATATGTAACGAGTGATGTGTGTGTGTGTTGTGATGTGCACAATGTGTGTGTGTCTCATGTGAGTATATATATATATATATATATTTATATATATATATAGATATTATGAGTTGTATATCTATATATATATGTGATGTATGTATATTATATATATGTGTGTGTATACGGGTAAATATGAGTATAGTATGTGTTCATGTTAGAATCGGAATTATCTATTGTGTTGTTTTCGGTCGATATCGTGTTATCGAATGAATTGTATTTCATTCAAGGTTGTTCGAGTGCTTGTGATTGACGGAGGACGCGTTGATTGATTCGTGGTAGGACGTTGATCGTGGAAGGACTTTCTCACCTTCGGTTTGAGACAAGTTTTATACTTGTACTGGTCAATGAGATTAATGTTATCATGTATGTGTATGAATGTGTGTATCATTTCGAGACTTGGTCTCTTTGTGATTTTGTTGATATCAGGGGATTGTTTGATACGATACCCTTCGGCAAGTTATGCCAAATATTATTGTTGTTCGTAAATGGCCGATTTAAGGCATTGCGATACTTGTTGGTAATATTGTTGTCGATAGCCGGTTCGCGGTATCGACATATCGATTGTTATTGTTGATTGATGTTCCTTTGAGATATTGTGGTTGATAGCCGGTTCGCGGCATCGACGTATCGATTGCTATTATTTATTGATGTTCCATCAAGATATTTTTTTTGTGAATCGTCGTTATTGATATCAGTATTTTTCTATTGATGTCGTTTTGGCCGATTGACGGCATTGACGTATTCGATTATCATCTTCGTTATCGGTAACCGATTAAAGGTGCCGAGACATCCGTTGTACAATTGTTATCGGTTAACCGTTCTGAAGGTTATCGATATATTGAATTGGGATTATCAAAGATAATTCCCATCCGTTGTATAATTATTATCGATTGTCCGCTCTAACGGTAATCGATATATTGAATTGGGATTATCAAAGATAATTTCCACCCGTTGTCAAAAAAATAATTCCCATCCGTTGTATAATTGTTATCGATTGGCCATTCTACGGTAATCGAAGTATTGAATTGGGATTATCAACGATAATTCCCATCCGTTGAATTATTATTGTCATGTTGACCGATTCAAGGCAGCACACTATTATTCTTGTGAACTCGGTAATTTTGTGATCGTTGAAGGTTGAGGATTTCCCGAACTGTTGTGTTGTGATCGTTGTTCGTGTTAATCGGTCCTTAGGGATTTTGATCCCAGGATGGTTGTTTTGAATATTGTTGGTCGTGTCGATCTTTCATTATTCGTGTGTCATCGTTCACTTGGTGAGTCGTATGATCTGTATTGGATGTGTTATCCTTTGAGTTTCGTTGTCATGTTGTATCGTGACATATCCGGAATCATATCTGCGTGCCGATTGGTTATTGTGTAGGATTTTTAGCCAGGCACACGATGGTCATGCGTGGATGTTTCCGCATTGGACCGTGCACACGAGACGTTAGTTCGTGAGGCTAATTAGGTACATTGTCCCACGTATATTTCTCGGATTCCAGATACGGTGGACATGTGCACGGACACATTTCGGATCGGGCGTCGTGATGTCCATCTTTGAGCCGCATAATTTTTGATCGCTCATAGACCATGTTTGATTGGATGTGTTCGACGTTTTGTGATTGAGCGTTCATACGCCCGAGGGTATGTTCGACGATCGAGTTTGTTTCCTTGAGATCTGTATTGTGATGATTTACACTTGGTGTTTCGGCTTTGTGCCATCGTGATATTTTGGCAGCTTCGGCTGAGGGCTTTCAGGCCATCGTGATATTTTGGCAGCTTCGGCTGAGGGTATTTCCACGCATGACCATTGTGATGTAACGGTATTTCCGTTTGAGCCTTCGGGCATTGTGATCCTTATTTATTTCAGCGTTGGTTGATTTACCTTCGGGTAACGTATTGTTGTGTTCTATATTGATGATTCGCCGTTGGGCACTTATGTTCTAACCTATTGAGCAGGTATTGATCGTATGCCATGGGCATAGTATTCCACGAATGCTCGATTCTTACTTTGGTTTGTGAGCATCTCGTACTACCATTGTTATACTGTTTATTCTGCCTTTGGATGCATATCATGTTGTGCATATACTTGATATTCATTATACTGGATGGCTGACCCCGTGGGGGCGGAACATGTTTTCATGTTTTAGGTACTTGCGAGGAGAGAGTTGAGACACAGGGGCATGACGATGGCGACGAGGCATTCGAGCGATACTAGTCCGAGATACTTTGATGTTCATGTTGGTCAGACAGTTGGAGTACTCCATTTTGTTCAGTCGTTGTCGTTTTGTATTATCCGAGCAAGGCTTGTGGATGTTGTTGTATTTTTATTTTGGCCACGTAGGCCCATTCTTGTCGTTGAAATTCCATATCGGGATAGTATTTCGGACGTCATAGTAGGGACTGTGATTTCCTGTTTTGGTCAGTTTGTTGTATTTTAGTCGTGTTCGCCTGGTGGATCACCTGATGTGGGGTCCACGGCACTGTAATAACCCAATGGGATTTGGGGGTGTTACAGAAGATGGTATCAGAGAATTGGGTTGTGAGATACCCTGGCTTGTGTGTTATGTGGCTCTACCAAGGCGGTAGTAAGGGATCGAGTGTTATGACAATGCTGACACCGGGTTTTGTGAGTCGTGATAGTTGGACGACTGTATGAGTCATTCTTTCATCGAGTCGTCGTCAGTGAAGACTAGTATCGCAAGACCTCGAAGCTTCGTATGACCTTGCATTCATTTTGTCATTGATTAAACCTGTTTTGTTGACACTTGTATGTGACGATCGGGTGCGATTGATTTATGATTATTTGCTTTGGAGCGTGTGGGCTCTGTATCGGCTATGATTAGCGCGATCGATGTGATCCTTTATCTGTTGAGTATGTATACTCGTGTTTTGCGTTGACCTAGCATTCTGGCCGTTGAGGCGTATTTTGAGCTATGGTCATGATTGAACGTTATTCTTTCAGTCTGGAAAGAGGACGTGACAGAGGGGGTAGAGGCCGCAGAGTGGGCCGACACCCGAAACCTCGTACCGATAATTTGGTGGCTGACGAATCATTTTCGGAGTTGTGCTCGAGAACCCACCGATCGTGATTGTGTTTGGATCGAGTTCAAGACTCTCATGTTAGAGAGGTATTATCTGGCTCCACTTCGTGAAGCCAGGTTGTCGGAGGTTTTGAACCCCGAATCCGTCGAGAACGAGGGTGTTATTGTTATTGCCGAGAAGTTTCAAGGACTTCTTCGTTTCTTCCGTGAGAGGACTAGGATGCCGATTCGTTCGGAGGGACATCGAGCTCCGACGTCCCAAGAGGTCATTTCCTAGTCGGCTTCGCATCGGGAAAGTATTTTCTTCCTGTGCGACGAGTTCGACTTGTTTGTTTTAATCGTGATTCAATGGGGCATGTTAGTACTCGATGTACGGTGCCAGCTATTATTTATTTTCTGTGTCGGAGGTGGGGACACCTTCAGAATACTGCATGAGTTCTAGTGCCAGTAGGTCTCGAGAGAGCTCATGGGCCTCGAGAGATTTTGTCACTTCAGTCCGTACTTCATCCAAGGGGTCATATCGGGCTTCGGGAGCCAGAGGTATGGACACCCGAGGGGAAGTAGCGAGTTCAGATTAGGGTCTTCCTCGAGTCGATGAGATCGAGGAGCTCGATGATCTGGAGGATGTTGATTCCGGGTACATTTGAGATGTAGCCTTGATTGGTATTTTCCTTGTCTTTCGGATTGATGTTTGACTCGGTCTGTATTTTAATATTGCAGTTGTGAACCATTTATTATTGATCTATCTTGTTATCATTGTATCTGAGAATCTTGACACTTGAGTCATTTGATGTGATTTTCTTTCCTTTTGGTCCTGTACCCGAGATTTTTGTGATGATCTGGGTAATCGTTCATTGTGATTCGAGACGTCAAGTCGTGAGGACCTGGGCGTGCGTTCGATATAGTCCCGAGGACTATGTCTGTATTGTTATTATCTTTTGTGGTGCGACTTCCTGGCTGGTCTCTGGCGGAGGAGTCATGATTCGGCTAATCTCGCATTTGATTGAGTGTCTTTATCACTTGATTTTTCGCCTTGTTCAGACAGAGGAGACGTGGGGACCCGTGGGGTCGGCCCAGTTGCTTAGGCGGAATTGCTCGTATTGAGGAGTATTCCTGTAGATGTTGTTTTATTATCCTGATGGATAGTCCGTGCCCCGACTTGTGCACCCTGAGTTTCGGGGACGAAACTCTTTTTAAGGGGGGGAGTATGTAATATCCGGGGGTAATTTTTTTTTCGTGTTACTGTTGAGTTGTACGTATTCATTTGGAATTGTACAAGTGTTGTTGTTTGGACCGATACAATGTATATTGTATTAGAATATTTCGGGATCGAAATATTTTTACTGGTCGTCGGTTTGGTTTCGTCGTTTGGTTGTTGTTTGGCGAGTTTGAAATTTTGGCTAAGTTTATAGCCATAGCGTACGCTACTTGTGTAGCATTACGTACGCTAATTTGTCACGATTACGTATGTTACGCCCTGAGGTTACGTACGTAATGCGTGGTAGATGGTGGGAACCTTCCTCGTGGTCAACTTTCGGGGCGAGGGTATCATTGGGGTATCATATATATATATATATATATATATATATATATATATATATATATATATATATATATATATATATTGACAACTTTAGGAGATTCCCTCACGTTCCTCCCTCCCACTTTTATCCCTCATGCTGTATTATATATATACATATATATATAAAACTATCATCATCAACTATCATCATCACCTCATCCCATCTCACCCTCCCTCGCCACCTTACCTCTCTCTTTTCTCTTTTTTTTTTTTTTTTTTTCTCTTCTTCTTTCTTCTTGCTGCCATCTCGTCCTCCCTCTCTTCTTCTCTCTCCGTCATTTTTTTTTCCGGCAAGGTGAAGCTTGAGGACGGGCCGGCTTCTCCATTTTTTCCGGCGAGATGGAGCTTGAGGACGGGCGGGCAGTGGCTTCTTCGTCTCTGGCGGCGACTGGAGCTCGGCGGCGGCCGATCGGAATTTCCGAACAGGAAGGCATTATAAATCCGGTCGATCTGAACTGTTCCGGCATTTTTTTTTCTTCTTCTTCCGGCGAGGCGGAGCTCGGGCGTCCGGCGTTCTTCATGGTTTCCGGCCATGGATGCGGTTCCGTTGTTTCCGGCAACCGGAGGTGGTTTTTGTCCGGAACGGAAGGCGGAACGGAGTTTTGACATTCTTCCGGCGAAGAGCTACAAACGGAGATGGTGAAAACCGGCCATAGATGGAAACGGGCCGGAGTTGGACGAGGTCCGGCGGGTCATTTTTCCGGCGGCCGATTTCCGGCATGGGAGTTTTTTTTTCTCTTTCTTCTTTCCGGGCCTGGCCGATCGGCTCCTGGTAAGTTTTTCTTTTGTATGTGTTTGGTGTGTGTTTTGTTTATATATATATATATAATGTATATATAAATCTGTTATATATATATATGTGTTAAGATGTGTTATGTATATTATATAAATATGTAACGAGTGATGTGTGTGTGTGTTGTGATGTGCACAGTGTGTGTGTCTCATGTGAGTATATATATATATATATATATATATATTTATTTATATATATATAGATATTATGAGTTGTATATCTATATATATATATATATGTGATGTATGTATATTATATATATGTGTGTGTATACGGATAAATACGAGTATAGTATGTGTTCATGTTGGAATCGGAATTATCTATTGTGTTGTTTTCGGTCGATATCGTGTTATCGAATGAATTGTATTTCATTCAAGGTTGTTCGAGTGCTTGTGATTGACGGAGGACGCGTTGATTGATTCGTGGTAGGACGTTGATCGTGGAAGGACTTTCTCGCCTTCGGTTTGAGGCAAGTTTTATACTTGTACTGGTCAATGAGATTAATGTTATCATGTATTTGTATGAATGTGTGTATCATTTCGAGACTTGGTCTCTTTGTGATTTTGTTGATATCAGGGGATTGTTTGATACGATACCCTTCGGCAAGTTATGCCAAATATTATTGTTGTTCGTAAATGGCCGATTTAAGGCATTGCGATACTTGTTGGTAATATTGTTGTCGATAGCCGGTTCGCGGTATCGACATATCGATTGTTATTGTTGATTGATGTTCCTTTGAGATATTGTGGTTGATAGCCGGTTCGCGGCATCGACGTATCGATTGCTATTATTTATTGATGTTCCATCAAGATATTTTTTTTGTGAATCGTCGTTATTGATATCAGTATTTTTCTATTGATGTCGTTTTGGCCGATTGACGGCATTGACGTATTCGATTATCATCTTCGTTATCGGTAACCGATTAAAGTGCCGAGACATCCGTTGTACAATTGTTATCGGTTAACCGTTCTGAAGGTTATCGATATATTGAATTGGGATTATCAAAGATAATTCCCATCCGTTGTATAATTATTATCGATTGTCCGCTCTAACGGTAATCGATATATTGAATTGGGATTATCAAAGATAATTTCCACCCGTTGTCAAAAAGATAATTCCCATCCGCTGTATAATTGTTATCGATTGGCCATTCTACGGTAATCGAAGTATTGAATTGGGATTATCAACGATAATTCCCATCCGTTGAATTATTATTGTCATGTTGACTGATTCAAGGCAGCACACTATTATTCTTGTGAACTCGGTAATTTTGTGATCGTTGAAGGTTGAGGATTTCCCGAACTGTTGTGTTGTGATCGTTGTTCGTGTTAATCGGTCCTTAGGGATTTTGATCCCAGGATGGTTGTTTTGAATATTGTTGGTCGTGTCGATCTTTCATTATTCGTGTGTCATCGTTCACTTGGTGAGTCGTATGATCTGTATTGGATGTGTTATCCTTTGAGTTTCGTTGTCATGTTGTATCGTGACATATCCGGAATCATATCTGCGTGCCGATTGGTTATTGTGTAGGATTTTTAGCCAGGCACACGATGGTCATGCGTGGATGTTTCCGCATTGGACCGTGCACACGAGACGTTAGTTCGTGAGGCTAATTAGGTACATTGTCCCACGTATATTTCTGGATTCCGTATACGGGGTAGACATGTGCACCGACACATTTCCAGATCGGGCGTACTGTGATGTCCATCTTTGAGCCGTACAATTTTTGATCGTTCATAGACCATGTTTGATTGGATGTGTTCGACGTTTTGTGATTGAGCGTTCATACGCCCGAGGGGTATGTTCGACAGTCAGGTTTGTTTCCTTGAGATCTGTATTGTGATGATTTACAGCTTCGGACTGTTCGGCTTTCAGGCCATCGTGATATTTTGGCGCCTTACCGAGGGCTTCGTGCCATCGTGATATTTTGGCAGCTTCGGCTGAGGGCTTTCAGGCCATTGTGATGTAACGGTATTTCCGTTTGAGCCTTCGGGCATTGTGATCCTTATTTATTTCAGCGTTGGTTGATTTACCTTCGGGTAACGTATTGTTGTGTTCTATATTGATGATTCGCCGTTGGGCACTTATGTTCTAACCTATTGAGCAGGTATTGATCGTATGCCATGGGCATAGTATTCCACGAATGCTCGATTCTTACTTTGGTTTGTGAGCATCTCGTACTACCATTGTTATACTGTTTATTCTGCCTTTGGATGCATATCATGTTGTGCATGTACTTGATATTCATTATACTGGATGGCTGACCCCGTGGGGGCGGAACATGTTTTCATGTTTTAGGTACTTGCGAGGAGAGAGTTGAGACACAGGGGCATGACGATGGCGACGAGGCATTCGAGCGATACTAGTCCGAGATACTTTGATGTTCATGTTGGTCAGACAGTTGGAGTACTCCATTTTGTTCAGTCGTTGTCGTTTTGTATTATCCGAGCAAGGCTCGTGGATGTTGTTGTATTTTTATTTTGGCCACGTAGGCCCATTCTTGTCGTTGAAATTCCATATCGGGATAGTATGTCGGACGTCATAGTAGGGTCTGTGATTTCCTGTTTTGGTCAGTTTGTTGTATTTTAGTCGTGTTCGCCTGGTGGATCACCTGATGTGGGGTCCACGGCAATGTAATAACCCAATGGGATTTGGGGGTGTTACAATGAACACACAGATTTATCTTCACAAATCGCTCCAGAACACTCAAAGGAACTCAACTCGCGGACAAAGGGAGAAAGAAGAGAAAAAATGACGCGTGCGAAGTCAACTCGGGTTTTAAATACCTGAAAGTCGTTAACATGGGAAGTTAACGTACGTTATGATCTTAACATACGTAACCTTACGTACTTAACGTACGTAAGGACTCGGCAGAAGCTACTGCCCAAATTGTTGAATGCGATAATGTACGTTATGGCTAACAATTAACGTACATTAACAGTGCAGGCACAACATACGTAAGAGAGCATGCATAACATATGTTATGCATGCAGCAGTTCAGCACTGCTGATTGCAGCCCACTGCCAAAGAAAGTATAAAATCGAAACGCAACAAAAGATGGGATCTGAAGACAAAATTACGAAGTATTCGCGACAACGAACCTGGGCGCTGAAAGGAAACACCATTCTGACTACCCGAAGGTTCGGAATTCGACGACGGAAGTAAACTCCCTCAAACTTTAGAAAATTACAAAACGGCCCACAACATATGAAAACCATGATACGACGTCGGATTATTAAGCCGAAACTCACAACATGAATAACTCAACCATACGGACTCATGGGAACAAGGAAATAATGAAATCGAATGAGTTTTACGAGAATCGAACATACATGCGACAAGATTATAACATAAAACGAATTACGTAAAAACACCTCCGAAACTCGTCCAAATGGAAAAATACCAAGAACAATATAGATTCAAAACGTAAAAAATGTAACAAGCGAGTCATTAAAATAGACATGTGTCAAAAATAGAAGCTGCTAAAAATAGAAAGTACGGGTATTGCAATTTGGGCATAAATGACAGATTTATAGTGTTTCAGTGACTATGAAACTGCCCATTCAAAAACGTAATTATTATTTGTAACCACTGACCATTTAATTTCAATAGTCATAGTTTAGTAGAGGTAATTCAATGTTCATCATAATAGTCAAATTCAGGATATCAAATATATATGAAGCAGAAAGCCAGAGGAGAACTCTTCTTGACCAGAATCGCTATTGTACGAGAAGAGTGACTCTTCTGTTTTGCATTCACAGACCACAAGAGACAATCAATCCTTTTCATTACTAAAAAAAATAACTTTCAAAATCCGACTTGTTAGATCGGTTGTAGCAGACTCGATCAAGAAAGTGACGCAGTCATTTTCTGAATTGTTTCCAAAATAACCGATCTAGAAAGTACCTGTTCTAAATCGATTCTAGAATAACCGATCTAGAAAGTCATTTTTCTAAATGGTTGTAAGAAACCAATCTAGAAAAAGCACTTTTTAAATTGGTTATTGTAGAACGATGTAGAAAACTCACTTTCTAGATCGTTTATTTTAGAACTGATGCACTTTCTGGATTGGTTATTTTAGAACTGATTTAAAACTCACTCAAACAAGAAATATTTAAATTTAATATAGATGTAAATTATTCAAACAGATAAATATAGCCTAGCAGTTAGGGCTTGACTCCCCAACCACAAGGTTGAGAGTTCAAATCCTCAAGGTGACAAAGTGCAATAAATTTACATTGCAGGTCCGGAACGGGCCTGGGGCCAAGTTGGGGGTCAGGCCTGGTCAAGTCTACTTTTTTTAGAGAAAAGTAGACTTTCTAGATCGGTTCAAATAGGCTTTCTAGATCGGTTCAATAATCTATCTAGAAAGTGCATTTTCTAGATTGGTTCTAAAATAACTGATCTAGAAGGTCCAGACTTTCAATATCGTCTGGATCTATAATGGTTAAAGAATCGATTTAAAAAGTATTTTTTACCAAATTTAGAAAGTATTTTTCTAGTAGGTCTGTACCAGGAGATGAATCTGCTAGGTAGCGAAACTTATACGTATGCCAAGCCCAAGCCTGCCAGTCCACCCAAGATCGCCTATCACTACCAATCTCAGTAGTTTAACCGACAACCACAAGTTATCGGCTAAAGCCGAAAGCCATTGGCTACACTACTAGGTGGTTGTCTAACGTCCCATCGTCCAATGTTCGTCAGCTAAGGTTTAGCCGATGTTGACCTGAGTAAACCGTCAGGTAAAGTTGGGACTTTAGTCGACGACCTTCTCGTTGTATGCTAAAGTGTTGGCACTTTGACCGATGAATATTGTGCCGTCGGCTAAAGCGCACTAATACAAAAACAGCGATTCTGGAGCCATTTTAACAGCGGTTTCTGGAACCGCTGTTACAGAAACCGCTGTTAAAGGTCTCGTTGTTAAATTTAACAGCATTTCTTAAAAACTGCTCTTAAATTCTAAATTTAACAGCGGTTCTTAAGTAACCACTGTTAAATTATTATTTTTTTTATTTTCAAAAAAAAAAAATAGAAATTATTTTTTAATAATTATGCATATTCAGGATTCTTTCATTATACCTTTTAATTGTGCAAAACCCCAAAACGAAAAAGAAGAATCCTCAAAATTTGGAATAATACTTCGATAAGCAAAGGTATTAAGTTTCAACGGGAAGATGAAAACCAAAAGGCACCATGCAAAGGACTAACATATGCAAGTAATTGGTTTACCCGTAATTATTAGTAATTTGTTAGTAGTGAAAGAAATATCTTCATTGTCTTTTCTCATTAATGAGTAAAACAATATATACACCAATGAGTAGCATCATTCTAATTTCTAGGCTACATAATAGGAAGCTAATAATACATTGACTAATTTCTAGGCTATAGAACACGAGGCTAATTATATACATTGACTAATTACAAAATATTTTACTATATTTAGCACACCTCCGCAGTCGAAACAGAAGGTTTATGGACGCTGTTTCGAAAATCTTCAAACAATACTTGCAGAAGACCCTTGTTGAATATATCCGCAATTTGGTAACGGGACGACACATGAAGAACATGGACTAGTCCGCGTGCAACCTTTTCACGGACAAAATGGATATCCATTTCAATATGCTTTGTTCTTTGATGTTGAATTGGATCACCCGACAAATAAATAGTACTGACATTGTCACAGTATACAAGAGTAGTTTTCTTTATCGGACAATGCAACTCTAAGAGAAGATTTCGAAGCCAATGTGATTCGTAAACCACATTTGCCACCCGCACATCCCCGCCTGCCCCGCCCGTCCGCTCGCAACCCGCACATTTAGCATATAAATATGCATTTTTGCTGCTCATGGGATTCGAACGTGTGACCTCCATAAGATGGAGGTGGTATCAAACCAGTTAGCCGAAGTCATTTCTGATACTTTTGTTGCTTTATTTTATATAAGTATACAATAAATCATATATATATATATGTGTGTGTGTGTGTGTGTATATGTTTAGTAATATGTTCAGAATTATATTATATACATTAAAGTTATAATGTATATTATATAAAATTTTTAATGAAATTGATTATTAAACTTTTATGATTTATATTATTAATTAAGATATTAGATTATTATAGAATAATAATATAATGTAATAAAAATTATATTACATATTAAAAAATTATAATTTTTTATTGTATATAACCTACTGAAAATTTAAATTTTATAATGTACATTAAAAATTAGTATGTTATATTATATATTAGTAATATAATGTAATAAAATTATACTACATTATATAATGAAAATTATAATATATAAAATGGGATCTCTCTTTTTTAGTACCAACTCATAAAAGTAATAAGTTATATATCCCCATTCATAAAACTATAAGTTTTTGATACCAAAATGTGTTAAAAGACTTTATTACCCTTAAAGTCTACCACTAAAAGATAAAAAAAAATAAAAAATAGAAGGTTATTAAAAGCAAACAACAATAAAAAATAGAAAATTATTAAAAGCAAACAACAATAATCTAAACGGTCTCACAACTCAATATTTTCCTCTGCAAAAGAACCCTCCATATCTCTCTACAAAAAAATCTCCCGTCGTGAAACCCTTTCGCCGGCCAAAAAATGTCGAACTCCGACTACCACAGAGAATCTGAAGACGCCAGAAGTTCCTCACACGCTAGTGACACTCCATCTGAAGAGAAATTCGTCAATGAGCCGCCGGTTAGTGTATTTTCATTCACACACGATCGTGCCACGACGGTTGTTCATCGTCCCACGATGGTCCTGAAGAAGATGACACCATCGTGTACACGATGGCCTTTCGTGGGCACGATGGTTTACACACGACGGTCGTCGATCATGTGTGTTGTCGTGTGCTAGAGATCAAAAAATTCTGCCTTGCACACGATGGCAGGCACACGATCGACGCTCGTCGTGTGAGCCATCGTGTGGCACATGATGGTCTTCACACGACGGGCATCGATCGTGTGCCTGCCATCGTGTGCAAGGCAGAATTTTTTTTCGTTCTCTTAAGCATTCTATCATATTCTTATGAGTTGTATGTATATATTGCAGACTGGTTGCGTATGGAAGAGACCTACATTGCACTTTGTTACACGTCAAGTGAATCTTTACATACGGGCGGCGGTATTTAAAGAGATCATTGAGACACTAAGAAGTATGGGCCGCAATTCCGCAGTTGTTGATCGAGCTATTGAGAGCTTGACCGAGGGGGTCCGGGGGTGCTTGATTAAAGTTAGGAGAAATGGGAGTTCAAATACTGCCCTACATCACTTGATTGCCCGTCAATTGGAGGGTGATCAAATCCCCCCGGATGAGTCGTGGTTCCAAGTTTGCGGGAGGACCATTCGTTTTACGGCCCGTGATTTTGCCATGATCACTGGACTGCATTTTGGAAACTCTACCTTCCATCCATAGGACGACAATCTCCTTCGGTCTGACGGTATTTTCCACAGAATACTCCATGGCAAAAATATTAAGGTTAGTGTTCTGCGGAAGAGGTTCAATGCTCGAGATTTTGGTAGAGACATAAGAGATTATGTGAAGGTTGCCAATTTTCTTATATACTACTACTTTATCCTATGCCGTGACTGTAATACCCACGATTTTCGTTCCGGTTATTTTGGATTTTTTTTCGGATATTTCCCGGTTGTCGAGTTCCGGTATTATTTTCTCGACAACTGATTTTGGCGTCTAAGACCGTAGGTGATGATTTGTTATCCGTTGTTTTAATTTCGGACCGATGATGTTGTCCCCGAGTATTTTGTCGTGTTCGTTCCGTGCGATTTCGGAAAATCGAGTCGTCGAATCATGGTGGTCGGACACTGGCCGGACGGTTGGGGACGGTGGCCGGACGGCTGCAGTAATGGCCGGACGAGTGCGAGCCTTGGCCGGCGGTTGCAGCGAGAACCGGCGTAAGCGCACGCTTCTGGCCGGAAAAGTAGCGCACGCTACGGCCGGGAGCGGCGCACGCTATGGCCGGTTAGGCTGCCGCGCTAGTCGACCGAGGCGAGGGCGAAAGGTTACGGGTCGGGAGATCGGCAGTAGCGCACGCTCTTGCCGGACACTGCGCCTTCTGGGCCAGTAGCGCACGCCTTACGGCTCGAAAGCTGCGCACGCTACTGGCCGAGTCGAAGTCTCTGGAATGTGGTGGTGGGCCGACAGCCGCACGTGTTCGGCGCATGATGGCGGGCCGTGAACATTCTCGACCATGACCGCCGCTAGCGCACGCTAGCTCGGCGATCTAGCGCACGCTAGACCGCACCGAGATAAATATTACCGGCGATCCTGTTTGCACTCATTTTTCATTTTCTCCCTTTCTCTTCCGCGTCGGGTCATTGGAGATCATGAAGGCATGTTATTATACAACTAATCCACGAAGTTTTGGAGCTTATATCATCGATTAATCACTCCATAACATCCTTCAATCCAAATAATCAAGGTTAGTTTTCTTAAAATCCTAGTTTTGGGAAAAATTGGGGATTTTGTTGATTTCGTCCGTTTGATTCGTTATATCTTAGAATAGTGAGGGATTGATGATTATTAAGTTGTTTTATACCAATTTCCTTGTTGATCCATGGTTCGATTGTTAAAGATTCTTCGTTTTGTTGAGTTCCTAATCGGTGCCTTGAAGGTGTCCGGTGAAAATTCTTAGAGGGGGGTTTTGGGCGTTCTACGATTATTCTTCCTCGTACGATCGTTGATTATTGACGGTATTATGTTAGGGTCAGGTTCCTTGCGAAGAACTTGAGTCGGAACCCTTCCGTTCGCGGTTTTCTGATTGGTAGTGTTACCGTCGTTTTCGCCGGAGAGTTGGGGACGTTCGAGGTTTTCCGGTTGAGCCATGTTCGTCGGAGTGTCCGGAATCGACTATCGAGGCAAGTATCTTGCCCATACATTACGTATTTGGTGAATATGATGATTGAAAATTGACGATATGTGTTAAACAATTGTTCACAACCATTTTTCTAAAGAATCGTTATAACTATAATCATGGTTTTATTTAAAGAGGATTCTTGTGTTCAGGAATTAATGTGCTTAATTGACTATGCGTATTGGTGTCGAGTATAGGATCACATTATTTCGAGTGATGCCATTATGTGTGATTTTGTTGTTGGTAAGTTAAAGTTCAATCATTTTGTTAAGAATTTGTGTGGAGTCATGCGGATGTGTGTGAATGTGTGAACTCGTGTGATATTGGTTGTGTCGATTGGTCTTTGTTTAGATGGTGTGTTTCTTTGTGGATAGTATAAATTTTGGGTCGTGAGTATGTGTTGGATAATATGGCCATTTTAGCAAAATACCTCGACTATATATATTGTGATTGACTCTTGAGGATTGCGGTTTTGGAAATGTGAATTGATGAGAGTTGTAAGATTTTTCTCTGTACTCTCACTCTGGGATTGACTCGACGGGTCACACGGGGACTGGTGGCTTAGCGGTGGACCGGTCGCGAGTTACTTCAGTGGGCATTCTCACTGGGATTGCTCGACGGGGCACACAAGGACTTGGTGGCCTTACGGCGGAACCGGAGGGCTGGACCGGGTCGCGAGAATTGCCAGAGTGTTTGTACTGTTGATTAATTGTGATATGTCCGGAGTATCACAATGTTTGTTGCTCGGAGTCGAGAGACATTATATATCGAGTCTTGGTGTTTGGCTAAAATGGCATAAAAATAATGTGTTGTGTGTAACGTGTCGTTGGAAGTGAATTGAAGTGAATGAACGGGTCGTGGACCCTGTATTGATGATCGAAATGGTTGGTCGTGGACCCTGTGTTTTGTGACTGGAATGAGTTGGGTTGTGAACCCCGTGTTTTGTTAATCGAATTTGCATTTTTGGAAAATGAATATTGGGGCGGTGACCCTAAGTGGCTTTTGAAGAATTAAGAACTTTACTATCGCAAATGTTTTCGAAAACTCCCGAGATTTGAAAATGTTTTCAAAGTGCTTTCTTGTTTTGGTTTCTACTTTCAAGACTTGAACTACTTTAATTATCAAATAGCTCGGGAAGTCTTTTGTTGTATTCTCGGAATGTGTTTTGTATGGCTCGTATTTGCACTTTATACTTGTACTAGCAAAATAGTGGAGTTTTGCTAACCCCCGAGTATTCGGGGGTGGATGTCTGTTTTTGCCAGGTACATGCAGGTTTGGGAGCAAAACACAGGATCGGCGCGAGGGATGATGGAAGGCGAATGATACTAATCACACGAAGGCCAGTGTTGGATACAGTCAGTCCGAGTTTGTGTATGGTCTTTCTTCTGTCGTACTTTTGGTTTGTGAGTATATTTTACCCTTGCATGGGTATGAGTCGAGATAGAAATATGTATTTTTGACTTGTACGTTGTGACGAAAGACCAAGATGGTCTACGGATTTGGTATTTTATCATGTCGGTATGTAATTTATTGTGTGGTTTTGATGTCTAGCCTGGTGGATCCTCACGGAGAGGGTCTACGGCGTGTAATATTCCCGGTTTGATTCTGGGGGTGTTACAGTGACGACATGATGGTCGAGACATGGGCATGGGCATTAGTTGAGGATTTCGAGCAGTGGGATATGTTTCCTTGGGTTCTTATGCCTTTGGAGTTTTATCTTACTACATAGGCAATATTGCCATGAAGGAGGGACAAGAGCACAAGGACTATCACTTCTATGGTCCTATTTGGGCTTTACAGATATGGTCGTATGAGATGATTCCTTCATTGGGAGCATTGTGTGGTATTCGAGATAAATCTGTCCAAGTCTCCCGGTGTTTGATGTAGACTACGAGGAAGATGTTCTGTGATTTCACTCATTTCTTCGACGATAAGGTACATAAATTTGTAAACGTATTTTCTCCTGACTTCATCTCTTCAACATTATGTGATTGTCCATCTAATGGTATGCTTTAATGACTAATTTTGCAGCACAGAGTACTTCCCTCTTTACCGCATCTGGAGGAGGATGAGGCTGAGTACTACTACCTGAGCTTTGAGAATGGCTCGCCATATGACGTTAAGTTCATTAATCCTATAAGAATAGCTGTGAAGAACAAAGAGGATGAGCCTAATACTCTATCAAATGTCGGTCGAAGGCACGTATCAAATGCCCTAATACTCTATCCGAGTGCAACGAACATGTGGCAAAACACTCCCTCACGAGTCGTCTGCAAATCATAAATTGTCCCTGGATTACGCTGTTTTAACAAATACAGATAAGATGGGAGCCTCTGATACGACTCATCAAAGCCGCCATATGTATTCTCTATCGCTATATTCCTCGTCCGGAGAGCAAAACTGTATAGCATGTCAATGCCGTACTCCCTACACATCTCTGCAATCATCTCCTTTGGCCTCAAAGTGACCCATCACCGGTCAATCTTTTAGCAAAATAATGGGCGGCAACCTCAGAAGTGACCGATCGTGCGGTAGCACGGTTCAAATCAGGGTGTCAGCTGTGCTCCAATGTCAACTTAGTAATTCTCCAAATAGTTGCACCCTCAATAGCAAACAACCTAAACTGACAATTTTTTCGCCCACTCTTAGAGACAAACACTATACGTTTATCGGCGGAACGATCAGTGATACACTGTAGCATATTTTCCAAATGATACATTCCTACAGTTATCCTCAACTCTGTCTTGGAACGAAAGGTGGACCCCACCTCTAGCTGACCGGTAAGTGGTGGAGGCTGCTCGACCCAACCCAAAGTCCCGGCACTACCGGGGTCCGAAAATGGAATGATCCAGTTACGCATTGATTGTAGATCCTCATGCTCGCTCGCAGATTGATGGTCGGATGAGAAGTTCCGACGACTCATAATCCTATCCATTTGGACCGGTTGGCGAACCCAAGCAAGAAATTCCGCAGATAGTGACTCAAGCAAGTCTTTACAACAATCTTCGTCTTCGGATGTATGCACCTCCTCATCTTCCTCGTCTTCCTCATCTTCCTCGTATTGATAATCTTTGGAAGGCATGTCATAATTTATGTTGTCGGGCTCTACTCTCGAGTTGCTACATCCCATATTAACCTCGGGAGTGGAGGAGCTGCTGTTCTCAACATAGACCTCAGGAACTTCCTTGTATTCTACTAGTAATCGAAGTATCTCGGTATCGCCCCGTAATAGGACTTTTACTTTGTTTCTCTTGGCCATGTGTGTCAAGTACCATAATTTGTAATCGAACTCATTTGGACCACCCAAACCCTCTCTAATAACCCCCACGAGGTTTGCACGACTAACTTTGCTCGTGTCGATATAGACAAAAAAGGAATCCCATCTACATATATCGATCGCTCCCAATGACCACCATGATGTATCAAAATACGCTGCCACGACATCTGATTACAAAAGGATGAATAACTATTCAGAAAACTGAGCGAACAATATTACAAAACGGTCTGCCTTAGACACGACCGATGCACACAGTCGTATACTACCGTGTGCAGTGATCGTGTGCAAGTTTCTGGCCATGAACACGATCGCTGCACACGATTGTAGACGATCGTGTTAAACGATCGTGAACACGTTAGTTGTGCGCACGATGTCAAGGTCGTTGTTTGCACACGATCGTTGCACACGGTGGCTTCCCATCGTGTGCAGCGATCGTATCCGTAAGAACTGGTCGGGAATTTTTTTTTCCAGCGGTCAAATACTGATGCATACCTTCTTTATGAACCCAGAAACACGACAAATGAAGTCCTATTTGAACGTCAACTTTTCTTTTCGAGTATAATCTTGTGATTTTTATAAGATTTTTGAGAGACCCTTGTCAAAAATGGTTGTGTTGTTTTGATGTATATGTTTTTAGTTAAATTTTGGTTGTTGGACATTAATATCGATCGGAGCAGATGAGGAAAGTAAAAAAGAAAAAAGAGAAGAAAAGTAGTTTAAATTAAATAAAATAAAAAAAAGTGAGAAGCCAACATTACAACAAAAGAGAGGATAATTTAGTCTTTTTAATCAAAATGTTACTAAAAACTTATAGTTTTATGAATGGTGATATAAAACTTATCAATTTTATGATTTGGTATTAAAAAATTGATTCCCACATATAAAATTATAATGTATTTGTATATATATACTAAAAACTATAATGTATACATATTATATAATAAATTTAATCATGCTGAAAATTAAAAATTTATAATGTATATTGACTATTAGTATATTTGATTATATATCAATATTAAAAATTATATATTACATTATATATTGAAAATTATACATATATATTTTTTTACGAATTACAATATATTTGTAGAATTATATTATATGTGAAAAATTATAATTTATATTTTATATAAAAACTTAATCATGCTGAAAATTATAAATTTGTATCATATATTAAATATTAATAAGTTATATTATATGTTGATGATATACTGTAATGAAAACATTATATATCAACAATTATAATACATAGTGATATTTTTACAAAATATAATATATTTGTAGAATTATATATATATATATATATATATATATTAAATATTATAATTATATTGTCCAATAAATTTGACCAAATGAACTTTAAAATTTATATTGTACATTGAAAATATTTATATTATAATATAATAAAAATTATATTACATCAAATATAATGTATGTATAGAATTTATCTTATACATATTAAAATTTTAATGTATGATTTTAACAGCGGTTCTTTCTAGATAGTTAATTAATACATTAAATTTCTAATATATATATATATACGATAAATTCTATAAATACATTATATTTGATATTTTTTTTGATTATATTTTAATATTAATATTTTCAATGTACAATATAAATTTTAAAGTTTATTTGATGACTTTCTAGATCAGTTAACCTATCTAGAAAGTGCATTTTCTAGATTGGTTCTAAAATAACTCATCTAGAAAGTCCAGACTTTCAACATCGTGTGGAATCTATAATAGTTAAAGAATCGATTTAAAAAGTATTTTTTTTACCAAATTTAGAAAGTATTTTTTCTAATAGGTCTGTGCCAGGAGATGAATCTGCTGGGTAGCAAAACTTATACGTATGCCAAGCCCAAGCTTGCCAGTCCACCCAAGATCGCCTATCACTACCAATCTCAGTAGTTTAACCGACAACCACAAGTTATCGGCTAAAGCTGAAATCCATTGGCTACACTACTAGGTGGTTGTCTAACGTCCAATCGTCCAATATTCGTCACCTAAGGTTTAGCCGATGTTGACCTGAGCAAACCGTCAGCTGAAGTTGGGACTTTAGTCGGCGACTTTCTCATTGTAGGCTAAAGTGTTGGCACTTTGGCGATGAATATTGTGCTGTCGGCTAAAGAGCACTACTACAAAAACAACATTCAACAGCAGTTTTGGAGCCATTTTAACAGCGGTTTCTGGAACCGCTGTTAAAGGTCCCGTTGTTAAATTTAACAGCGATTCTTAAAAATCGCTATTAAATTCTAAATCTAACAGCGGTTCTTAAGAACCGCTGTTTAATTATTATTATTTTTATTTTCAAATAAAAAATTAGAAATTATTTTTTAATAATTATGCATATTGAGGATACTTTCTTTATACCTTTTAACTATGCAAAACGCCAAAACGAAAAAGAAGAATCCTCAAAATTTGGAATAATACTTCGATTAGCAAAGGTATTAAGTTTCAACGGGAAGATGAAAACCATAAGGCACCATGCTCCATGCATAGGACTAACATATGCAAGTAATTGGTTTTGTTTTTATCCGTAAATATTAGTAATTTATTAGTAGTGCAAGGAATATCTTCCTTGTCTTTTCTCATTAATCAGTAAAACAATATATACACCAATGAGTAGCATCATTCTAATTTTTAGGCTACATAATAGGAAGATAATAATACATTGACTAATTTCTAGGCTACAGAATAGGAGGCTAATTATATACATTGACTAAGTACAAAATATTTATTATATTTAACACACCCCCGCAGTCGAAATGAAAGGTTTATGGACACTGAGACTGTTTCAAAAATCTTCAAACAATACTTGCAGAAGACTCTTGGTGAATATACCGCCATTTGGTAACGAGACGACACATGAAAAACATAGACTTGTCTGCGTGCAACCTTTTCACGGACAAGATGGATATCCATTTCAATATGCTTTGTTCGTTGATGTTGAACTGGATTACCCGACAAATAAATAGCAGTGACATTGTCACAGTATACAAGAGTAGCTTTCTTTATCGGACAATGCAACTCTAAGAGAAGATCTCGAAGCCAGCATGATTCGGAAACCACATTGGCCACCCCACGATACTCGGCTTCGGCACTAGAACGAGACAATGTGGGTTGACGTTTAGAGGACCATGAGAGCAAGTTATCTCCCAAGAACACACAATAACCAAATGTAAAGTCTACTTTTTTGTTAAAAAGTAGACCCGACTAGGCCCGACCTGGCCCCAGGCCCGTTACGGACCTGCAATGTAAATATATTGCACTTTGTCACCTTGGGAATTTGAACTCTCAACCTTGTGGTTGGGGAGTCAAGTCCCAACTGCTAGGCTATATTTATTTGTTTGAATAATTTACATCTATATTAAATTTAAATATATTCTTGTTTGAGTGAGTTTTAAATAAGTTCTAAAATAACCGATCTAGAAAGTGCATGTTCTAGATCAGTTCTAAAATAAACGATCTAGAAAGTGAGCTTTCTATATCGATTCTACAATAACCATTCTAAAAAGTGCTTTTCTAGATTGGGTTCTTACAACCATTTAGAAAATGACTTTCTAGATCGGATAGTCTAGAATCGATTTAGAACAGGCACTTTCTAAATTGGTTATTTTGGAACCAATTCAGAAAATGACTGCGTCACTTTCTAGATCGAGTCTGCTACAACCGATCTAAAAAATCGGATTTAGAAAGTTATTTTTTTAGTAATGAGAAGAATTGATTGTCTCTTCTGGTATGTGAATGCAAAACAGAAGAGTCACTCTTCCTGTACAGTAGCGGTTCTGGTCAAGAAGAGTTCTCCTCTGACTTTCTGCTTCATATATATTTGATATCCAGAATTTGACTATTATGATGAACATTGAATCACCTCTACTAAACTATGACTATTGAAATTAAACGGTCAATCGTTACAAACAATAATTACGTTTTTTAATGGTCAGTTTCATAGTCACTGAAACACTATAAATCTGTCATTTATGCCCAAATTTATTCTCTAGTTGATGGAGATTACTATAAGTAAGAGATTATTGTAGGTTGCATTACACACGATAAGGTTCAAGCATTTGAATAGCCTAACGCATACAAATGTACTTTGTTCAGTTCTCACATTTTTGCAGATTGCCGGAGTTCCTATTTTCTTGCGTGCTACAGAATCAAAGACATTAGATTTTGTATCTTTGAAGACAACATCTCGGAGCTGTCAACACTATATGGGACGCAATTATTTTGCGGAAAGAGATTCCCGCCTCTATTTTTAAGTATTTTTATTGTAATATTTTTCTTTATTATTTTTTCTCGATTTTATTTTTACAATCAAATTATCAAAATAGTAGCATTGTTCGATAGATCATCATTTCACCCTCTGTAACTTTTATTCGAGGACCTCAACAAGTTGCATATGTTAACCAGTGTCTTTATTACACTGGCCATCGAGTTCTTCACTTTATGGAGATTGGTATTCAATTCTCTCCGGAGATGAATTAAAGATTTATAAAGTAATTTAGTGGTAAAGATGTTCAGGTTAAGAAGTCTTGAAATATACGGTAGTCGGTGAACTAACTACTTGTTAAATATAGTAAATATTTTGTAATTAAAAACCAAACCAAACCAAACATACCCAGTATATCCCGCTCAGAGCAGGGTCTGGGAAGGGTAAGATGTACGCAGACCATGCCCCTGCTTATTACGGTAGGGAGGCTGTTTCCGTGAAGACCCCCAGCTTAGTGCACAACAGAATCTTGTGTGATAAATACAAAGGAAAACATATGATTCAAAAAAGCTCGAGACCATACCTGAGCCCATGGCTTGATCCACATAGGACTTACCTAAGCGGAATTTGGCTACTTCACTCCCGATGAACGCTGCTCTAACAAAAGAGAGGTTGGCTTTGCGCACAGCTCCCTGTCAAAAATACACCACACGCAAAGACAATAGGATAAAATATACAATAAAAGTAAAAATGCAATGCTCTAGGTCAAAGCTAACCGAGACAACCCAACCCTGAGGCTCTCAACTACAACACCGCTCCCTACAAAAGAATCCACAACTCTGATCTGGCGCCTCCAAGCGCACCAAACATTTTGTAATTAGTCAATGTATATTTTGTCAACAAGTCTTGAAATATTTTGAAATAAACCGGCTACTATTCGTACTATTCTTAGTCTTTATCTTTCTAAGGCATGGCCAATCCATCAATTGGATGTCAAAAATACCTTCCTTCATGGTGAGCTTCTAGAGACAATTTATATATGCATCAATCATTGAGGTACAAGGATCATACCGCGTCCAGATTATATGTGCCTCTTGCGTAAGTAATTGTATGGGCTTAATCAAGATTCCCGAGCTTGGTATAAGCGTTTTGATGATTTGTTGTGTCTGTTGGTTTCACTAAAAACAGATGTGACAACTCATTATTCATTTACATAAAGGGGTCAGATATGGCATACAGTTTATTATATGTTGATGATATTATTCTTACTGCTTCTTATCATGCTCTCCGGTGCTCCATTATGGATCTTCTTAGCTCTGAATTTGCTATGGAGGATATTGGTTCCTTAATGTTTTTTTTTTTGATATTGCGGTGACATGACATACAGATGGAATGTTCCTTTCACAACGCAAATATGCTGAAGAAATAATTGAGCGTGCCGGAATGTCATCCTGTAAACCATATGCTATTCCAGTTGGCACCAAGTCCAAGGTTAGTGCTAATTTGAGTACTGCATTTCACGATCCCACACTGTATCGAAGTCTTGCAGGGGCTCTACTGTAATATCCGGAATTTCTACTACTGTTGTTTGATATTATTTTATCCGAGTTATATTGTACAGCATGGAATCTGTACAGTATGGATAAAATAAATAAATAAAGGAATGAGATGTCAGTATCGGTATAATTGTCGTATCTGGTCGACAGTTGTAATAGAGAATATTGTGTATCAGGTTATCGTACTTTCGATATAGAGTATATCGTATAAGGATGTTATTGGATTCAGTATATGTATTCAGTAAGTGTATATGTGTTTTCGGTATGTCGAGACAAAGCAGTAATATTGAAATTGGCTAAGTATGGAATACTTAGCGTACGCTAATGTTGAAGACTTACGTACGCTAAATCACAAGAGTTACGTACGTTATGGCCGAGACATTACGTACGTAACAAGAGGAATCGGACAGTTGGGGCCCGATGTCGGCGGCTTTCGGCGCAGATGTGGACAGGTGAGTCAACGGATGGGGTTACGTACGTTATACAGGGTGTATTACGTACGTAATACGAGTATAATACTGTAGCAAGTCAACGTACGTATTACGTACGCAACGGAATAAGTGTTACGTACGTTACGGGCTACCGCCGAGTCGTGGCCGAGATGACTGGATGGCCGAGCATGGCCGGCCGTGATTCGTTGGAATGGCCGACCATGGTCGGCGATGACTTCGCAGGTGGCCGATCACGGTCGGCGGTGACTCGGCCGGGCGTAAGGATGGCCGATAACGTCGTAAAGGCGTGTCCTGATTACGGCCGTAAGTGCCGTTACGTGCGTAGCGACTTCCGATTACGTGCGTAAAGGCCCGAGCGAAATGGACAGAAGGTTAGGCCGCATCCGGCTACGTACGTAAGGACCCGCCGGTTACGTACGTAACTGGCCGGTAGGTCTCGGCCTATAAAAGGCCTGGACCGAGTCACCCTTGTCATTTTTCATTTTTCTTCGTTCCTCTCGCGATTTCTTCAGCAAAGTTGATGGATTTGAGTAATAACATCATGTAGCAACATGTTTTGGAAGTTGGAATCATGGATTAACATCATCTTCCATCCGGATCGAAGGTAAGAACACCTAAACACTTGGTTTTGGATAGTTTTGGAGTTTCTTGATGATTTGGCCGAATGGATTCGTTTTAACTCAGATTATTGATGGAACCTTGTTGTATTCTTGAGATTATACATTATCCTTGAAGTTTTGTGGAATTAATTCGAGTATTTCTTCGTTAAAATGATTGATTTGGATTATGCCTTCAAAGTGTTCGATGAAATGCCTTAATGAGTAGAACTTGGGAAATTCTACATGTTTTCGTATGAATGGTGATGGAATTGATAGTGTTGTGATTATTCTTGGTCATTATGGGAATTTTGTTAAGGGAAGATAATGAATTGATGATCAAATACCTTGATTATGTCGTTATGATTATGGAATCGTAGTAATCTCGATGTTCTTGATAGTTTGTTGTAATCCATGATGTTATGAGAAGTGTATATGTTGAAGAACATGATTACATACACCTTGAATTGTGAATAAGGATTGTTTAGATGTTAGAACACATCGGATTATGCCGTTTGGGGACTTTGAATATGAGTTCGGAATAAGTTGTGGAACTCTTGGAATATGATTATCTATAATTAATTGGATTGTCCGGATTGATGATGATAATCGGTAATTGGTTTTATTACGAATATACAAGGAGGAAACTTGTAAGTATTTAAGATTGAATGTGGAATCATAGTGTTGTCTTGAATTCGTGTTTGTTTGGTTTGAGTTGTATTGTTTGGTTTTGTGTATGATCGAGGTATTGTTGAGCCGTTGAGTTTGATCGGTTGGCTATGTCGGTCATTGATTATTATCGGATTTTATGTTAATCGATTATTTCAATAGGTTGAGATTATCGATCGGTGAGTATAACCGTATGTTGCGGCCATGTTCGAGTATGTTCGTGAATTGCTTCGGTCGGGGCCGAGGAGCCCGTAGATGAAGGCAATGTGACTGGTAGCGGCTTCATCATCGTATCGGTATCGAGGCAAGTTATTACTTGCTCAGTTTATAATATTTAATGAATGGTTTCAGTTTCATTCGTTTATAATTCGTATAGCAATGTTTATAATCGTAAACACAGGAGATTTGGAATTATAGGTTGTATTCGAGTTTTGGGAATTTAAATCATAATGTATATGATTTACAATTGTCGTTGGTATATTTGTTATCGAGGATACATCATGGTATTGACAAAACGTGAATTATCTACCGTTCGTGATGTTTTGGATCGGTGAATATTCAGAATAATGGTTGGTGATGGTTTAAATATCGAGATTGCTCTCGAAGGACTCCGAGCAAGTATTTTAATCATTTCTGTCATTTGTGTCGATCATGTCGTGATACATTCGTGTATCGTTGTTGTCATGCATTTGTGCATTGTTGTTGTCGTGTATTGTGCACTGTTGTTCTATGCAGTTGTGCATTGTTGTCATATGTCCACCATGCGTTGGTCCGATGGGATCATCATGGGAATCTATAGTCAGTGTCTACTGGATCGCCGACATGTAATGCCACCATGTGTTGGTCCGACGGGATCATCATGGGAATCTATAGTCGTGTGTCTTGGATCGTTGGATTACCATATGTATTGTTGTTGTGCATATGTATATTATGGGTTTGCCATAAGTATACATTGTCGTTATTGTTGTGATCATATTGACGTTGTCATATGAGTATGCATTTGTAGGTCTTGTGTTAGGACCATGTCCGTATGTTGTGTTGATCTGATCTCGGATTAGACTGACGTGATGGTAATGGTATTTCGTATCTCGAGGTATGTTCTATATTTCTTTGGTATTTGTCCTTGATGGACAATCGGTTATCGTCTTGGGATTTGATGCTGTTATTTGAGGGATCGTATTGGTCAGAACTGGTATATTTCCATATCGTGAGTTGGTTATGACAGTTTAAGAATCTTGAGTATTGTTGAGGTACAATGCAGATATTATGTTCGAGTTTACTAGTTAATCGAGTACAGGATGTGAAATGTGTTAATGGTTATTCTGATGGGAATTGGTTGAGTAACCAAAGTTATGGCGGTAAGATTACGTTGGTCGTATTCTTATGTTGTATTCTCATTGGTATGTAATTATTAATGTGATGTGACGGTTATCATTGTTGGATATTATGGCTGACCCCGTCGTGGGATTTATTTTTAGGTTCTTGGAGTATCGAGCTTGTAGCGGTCGTGAAGAGATGAGCTTCCCGGAGGATACTGGCTAGGACATGTATTTGTGTATTGAGTTTCGATCGATTTGTATTCATTTGCTAGAGTATTTTAAGTTGTTTGTCTTTTCCGCTGCGTGAGTATTTTTAAATGACCTATTGGTATCTGGTAACTTAGGTTACTTTGGGAAATCGTTTTCTAAATTTGTTCTGTCGGCACGTGTAAGCGATAGCTTAACGTATGTTTTTAAACTGTTGAGTTTTGGCATTTTGGGCCTTGTGGTTTCAAATGAGTTTTTACGACGGTTTGATAAACGAGTTTTATAAATCTTCGAATGTTTTTAATAGATAATACCGTCGTTAGCCTCTTGGCGTTTGTAAATGTTTTCGAAAATTTCCTTCACCTTGTGGATTCCATCTCGGGGCCACGGCGCCTGTAATATTCCCGGTCGGATCCGGGGTGTTACGAATATGGTATCGGAGCTTAGGTTGAGAAAACCTAGGCATTTGGGTCGAGTTGGGTCGTGTTTTTGTTGCGTCATTCGAGTTGTCGATTGAAAAATATTAGAGCCGTGAGTCTTTGTTGTTCACTCGGGCTTGTGCGTCATCAGTTGCCGATGTCGTCTTTGGGCTTGTTATAACTTTTCCAAATGGTGTTAACGAGATTCTCGGAATGAGATGTATTGTGTTCTTGAGTCGAATCGATTTGGCAAACGTGTGTTTTGATAATATCTGTGTCGAGTATTTCCTTGAGTCGAGACATGTGCCAAGATCGCGGGAATCGTCGGCTTCACGATCTGTAAGTATTTGGATTTTTGAATTGCATTGAGATTTATTGCCGTTCTAAGTTGATATGGTTTGAGATTCGTAAAGATATTATGCTTCACAGTATGAGATGACAGATTTGGGACGAGATTGATGATCTTGAGAAACTATGATTTTGGAAATCGAGTATGTTGAGTAGATTTTGGAACGGAATTGTGCATTTGGGAGAAGGTTGTGGATGGTTGAGAAAAACATGTAGTCATGATAGATCATTTTGTGATACATGAAACTGCTTTTGAGCATTTGAAAATGATACTTTTCAAAATGAATGTCTTACTGATGTTTTATGGAAAATGATTTTGGGCCGAGACCCAATCGATTTTGAAATGGTTTTATAACTCAGGACTTGGGGTCCGAAATGAGTTTTCTACTTTTTAAACTTCTTGTAATGTGGAATGAGATACGGACTGAGACCCTAATGTTTCAAAAGACTTTCCTGTTTTCTAAAACTCCCGAGATTTGTAAAACACGTTATCAATTGTTTATCTACTTTATCACTACCTTTCGGGGTTTTGATTTATTGGTTCAAATGGAAATTCTCGGAAGTCTTTCGCCGTGTTTGATTTGTTGAATTGTTTCAACGTTTTGTCATATCATATTTGAGGTGATCCAGGATGGATTAAGGATTTACGTTGCGAGTAGTATGTGGAGAGGAGTTTTATCAGAGTCTATATATTTGAGATTTTGGAACTCTATCGTGTGGTTTTCCGATGGAATATCAGTGAATTTGGTGACGAGCTGAATTGGTATACAGGAGTATGGATATGGTCAAGCATTTGCATAAATCCCATTTTATTTAATCGTGTGTATTTGAAAAGAATTTTTATCGAGAACTTGACACGAGCGAGCCGGTTGGTTCGAAAATTGATTTTGTGGTCTTACGAGAATTTATGTTTTGAGTTTTCAAAATTTTGAAAGAATTTTCGAAAATTTGTCTTTTGACAAGACTATATGATTTCAAACTAGTTTTGAAAATGTGATTGATAACCATACGCATTTAGTGTATATTCCATATCATGGTGAAGTTGTGAGTGTGACTCACGAAATGGTTATGACATTCCTATGGTGCGATGAAAAGGGATCCGAACTTTGGTATGGTCGTTTGGTTATGCAAGGATGATCGATTGATTTATCGGATAAGAGAAATATGCCGTATGTTGTAGAATCATGCATATAATATAATTTTGGAACTTTGGATTTTGTGAAACTGGGGCATATGTGCTATGTGATTCCATTGGTGTGGTAATATTGTGACTTTACCATAATGATTTTGAATGATTTCTTTTGTAGATTTGGGGATGGTGACCCCATGTTGGTTGTTTTAGATGTCGAACGGTCGTTTCCACTCCAGGTATGATTGGTTATTTTCGTCGACTTGATTGGTTGTTCGTATGCCGAGGAGTATGCTCACCAGTCGAGTATGTTTATTGAGATCCACGATATGTGATTGGTGTGTCGTTTTGAGAACTTTATTCGTCCGTATATATGTCTCTATGGTTCTGTGTGTATCGTGTTGGAATTTACCGTGTGAGGGTATTCCTGATTATTATCGCTCCTTCGTTGGTAATATTAGAGTTTATCATGTTTATGATATACTCGATTGTGCTTTAACCATTGGATTGGTCGTATTGGAATTTATCATGTCAATGGTATTCTCAGTTAATTTGTTGGTTGATCATTGTTGATGATCGTATAAGTGTTCGGATTTTGTGTCGATGTTTCGAGATTGGTTGCCATTGTTTTGAGCAGTTGTTTCACAGATATATCGGATATTATTCGTCTTATCAGAATTGGAACTTGATCATGCGATCAGGCAAACATGATTTGTCACGGATAGATTATTTCATCTGACGATGATAAAATTTTGTTGAGACTCAAGGAATTGTGATTGTAAGCGTATTGGGACTGTACAGTGAGATCGCTTGCTAGTATCTCAGGAGATCGTCGACCTGCGTATTTGTAAGTGTACTCTTTTGATTATTTAGTAATGATGATGATTGATCGTTGTCGTGATGGTTTTGGGATATTTTAGTTGAACGGTTTGTTTCTTTTATGACGGATTTCAAGTTTCGAGGACGAAACTTATTTTAAGTGGTGTAGTATGTAATATCCGGAATTTCTACTACTGTTGTTTGATATTATTTTATCCGAGTTATATTGTACAGCATGGAATCTGTACAGTATGGATAAAATAAATAAATAAAGGACTGAGATGTCAGTATCGGTATAATTGTCGTATCTGGTCGACAGTTGCAATAGAGAATATTGTGTATCAGGTTATCGTACTTTCGATATAGAGTATATCGTATAAGGATGTTATTGGATTCAGTATATGTATTCAGTAAGTGTATATGTGTTTTCGGTATGTCGAGACAAAGCGTATGATTGAAATTGGCTAAGTATGGAATACTTAGCGTACGCTAATGTTGAAGACTTACGTACGCTAAATCACAAGAGTTACGTACGTTATGGCCGAGACATTACGTACGTAACAAGAGGAATCGGACGGTTGGGGCCTTGTCGGCGGCTTTCGGCGCAGATGTGGGACAGTGAGTCAACGGATGGAGTTACATACGTTATACGGGGTGTATTACGACGTATACGAGTATAATATCGTAGCAAGTCAACGTCGTATTACGTACGCAACGGAATAAGTGTTACGTGCGTTACGGCGGGCTGGCCGTGGCCGAGATGACCTGGATGGCCGAGCATGGCCGGTCGTGATTCGTTGGAATGGCCGAGCATGGTCGGCAGTGACTCGCAGGGGTGGCCGATCACAGTCGGCAGTGACTCGCTGGGCGTAAGGACTGGCTGATAACGTACGTAAAGCTGTGTCCGGTTACGGCCGTAAGTGCCCGTTACGTACGTAAGCAGCTTCCGATTACGTACGTAAGGCTGCCGAGCGAAATGGACAGAAGGTTAGGCCGCGTCCGGCTACGTACGTAAGGACCCGCCGGTTACGTACGTAACTGGCCGGCAGGTCTCGGCCTATAAAAGGCCTGGACCGAGTCACCCTTGTCATTTTTCATTTTTCTTCGTTCCTCTCGCGATTTCTTCAGCAAAGTTGATGGATTTGAGTAATAACATCATGTAGCAACATGTTTTGGAAGTTGGAATCATGGATTAACATCATCTTCCATCCGGATCGAAGGTAAGAACACCTAAACACTTGGTTTTGGATAGTTTTGGAGTTTCTTGATGATTTGGCCGAATGGATTCGTTTTAACTCAGATTATTGATGGAACCTTGTTGTATTCTTGAGATTATACATTATCCTTGAAGTTTTGTGGAACAAATTCGAGTATTTCTTCGTTAAAATGATTGATTTGGATTATGCCTTCAAAGTGTTCGATGAAATGCCTCAATGAGTAGAACTTGGGAAATTCTACATGTTTTCGTATGAATGGTGATGGAATTGATAGTGTTGTGATTATTCTTGGTCATTATGGGAATTTTGTTAAGGGAAGATAATGAATTGATGATCAAATACCTTGATTATGTCGTTATGATTATGGAATCGTAGTAATCTCGATGTTCTTGATAGTTTGTTGTAATCCATGATGTTATGAGAAGTGTATATGTTGAAGAACATGATTACATACACCTTAAATTGTGAATAAGGATTGTTTAGATGTTAGAACACATCGGATTATGCCGTTTGGGGACTTTGAATGTGATTTCGGAATAAGTTGTGGAACTCTTGGAATATGATTATCTATAATTAATTGGATTGTCCGGATTGATGATGATAATCGGTAATTGGTTTTATTACGAATATACAAGGAGGAAACTTGTAAGTATTTAAGATTGAATGTGGAATCATAGTGTTGTCTTGAATTCGTGTTTGTTTGGTTTGAGTTGTATTGTTTGGTTTTGTGTATGATCGAGGTATTGTTGAGCCGTTGAGTTTGATCGGTTGGCTATGTCGGTCATTGATTATTATCGGATTTTATGTTAATCGATTATTTCAATAGGTTGAGATTATCGATCGGTGAGTATAACCGTATGTTGCGGCCATGTTCGAGTATGTTCGTGAATTGCTTCGGTCGGGGCCGAGGAGCCCGTAGATGAAGGCAATGTGACTGGTAGCGGCTTCATCATCGTATCGGTATCGAGGCAAGTTATTACTTGCTCAGTTTATAATATTTAATGAATGGTTTCAGTTTCATTCGTTTATAATTCGTATAGCAATGTTTATAATCGTAATCACAGGAGATTTGGAATTATAGGTTGTATTCGAGTTTTGGGAATTTAAATCATAATGTATATGATTACAATTATCGTTGGTATATTTGTTATCGAGGATACATCATGGTATTGACAAAACGTGAATTATCTACCGTTCGTGATGTTTTGGATCGGTGAATATTCAGAATAATGGTTGGTGATGGTTTAAATATCGAGATTGCTCTCGAAGGACTCGGAGCAAGTATTTTAATCATTTCTGTCATTTGTGTCGATCATGTCGTGATACATTCGTGTATCGTTGCTGTCATGCATTTGTGCATTGTTGTTGTCGTGTATTGTGCACTATTGTTCTATGCAGTTGTGCATTGTTGTCATATGTCCACCATGCGTTGGTCCGACGGGATCATCATGGGAATCTATAGCTGTGTGCGCTGGATCGCTGGACAGGTAATGCCACCATGTGTTGGTCCGACGGGATCATCATGGGAATCTATAGCTGTGTGCGCTGGATCGTTGGATTACCATATGTATTGTTGTTGTGCATATGTATATTATGGGTTTGCCATAAGTATACATTGTTGTTATTGTTGTGATCATATTGACGTTGTCATATGAGTATGCATTTGTAGGTCTTGTGTTAGGACCATGTCCGTATGTTGTGTTGGTCTGATCTCGGATTAGACTGACGTGATGGTAATGGTATTTCGTATCTCGAGGTATGTTCTATATTTCTTTGGTATTTGTCCTTGATGGACAATCGGTTATCGTCTTGGGATTTGATGCTGTTATTTGAGGGATCGTATTGGTCAGAACTGGTATATTTCCATATCGTGAGTTGGTTATGACCGTTTAAGAATCTTGAGTATTGTTGAGGTACAATACAGATATTATGTTCGAGTTTATTAGTTAATCGAGTACAGGATGTGAAATGTGTTAATGGTTATTCTGATGGGAATTGGTTGAGTAACCAAAGTTATGGCGGTAAGATTACGTTGGTCGTATTCTTATGTTGTATTCTCATTGGTATGTAATTATTAATGTGATGTGCCGGTTATCATTGTTGGATATTATGGCTGACCCCGTCGTGGGATTTCTTTTTAGGTTCTTGGAGTATCGAGCTTGTAGCGGTCGTGAAGAGATGAGCTTCCTGAGGATCGGCTAGGACATGTATTTGTGTATTGAGTTTCGATCGTCCGTATTCCATTTGCTAGAGTATTTTAAGTTGTTTGTCTTTTCCAATGCGTGAGTATTTTTAAATGACCTATTGGTATCTCGTAACTTAGGTTACTTTGGGAAATCGTTTTCTAAATTTGTTAAATTGCACGTGTAAGCGATAGCTTAACGTATGTTTTTAAACTGTTGAGTTTTGGCATTTTGGGCCTTGTGGTTTCAAATGAGTTTTTACGACGGTTTGATAAACGAGTTTTATAAATCTTCGAATGTTTTTAATAGATAATACCGTCGTTAGCCTCTTGGGCATTTGTAAATGTTTTCGAAAATTTCCTTCAGCCTTGTGGGTTCCATCTCGGGGCCCACGGCGCTGTAATATTCCCGGTCGGATCTGGGGGTGTTACATCTACAATATCTCACTTTCACCAGGCCAGATACCTCTTATGCCATCCAACAGGTTTGCCTACATATGCATGATCCGAGAGTTGTCATGTGTCTGCTCTCAAGCGGGTTATTCGGCATGTACAAGGATCACGAGCATCATCTGTACCCATCTTCTTTCTCTACTCTGGTATCTTATACCGATGCCGATGGGGTGGGTGCCTTGATACGAGGAGATCTACATCTGGTTATTGTGTGTTCTTGGGAGATAACTTGATCTCATGGTCCTCTAAACGTCAACCCATATTGTCTCGTGTTAGCGCCGAGACCGAGTATCATGGGGTGGCAAATGTGGTTTCCGTATAATGTTGGCTTCGAAATCTTCTCTCAGAGTTGCATTGTTCGATAAAAAAATCTACTCTTGTATACTGTGACAATGTCAGTGCTATTTATTTGTCGGGTAATCCAGTTCAACATCAATGAACAAAGCATATTGAAATGGATTTCCATTTTGTCCGTGAAAAGGTTGCACATGGACAAGTCTGTGTTCTTCATGTGTCGTCCTGTTACCAAATTGCGGATATATTCACCAAGGGTGTTCCGCAAGTATTGTTTGAAGATTTTTGGAACAGTCTCAGCGTCCATAAACCTTCCGTGTCGACTGCGGGTGTGTGTTAAATATAGTAAATATTTTGTAATTAGTCAATGTATATAATTAGCATCCTATTTTATAGCCCTAGAAATTAGTCAATATATTATCATCTTCCTATCATGTAGCCTAGAAATTAGAATGATGCTACTCATTGGTGTACAGTTAAATCTCGGTAAATGAATATTCGATAAACGAATAACCTCGCCAAATGAATAATTTTCCCCGGTCCCAACTCTTTATAACATGTTCAAATTTTCTTTCGATAAATGAATTATTTCGCTAAATGAATATTTTTCTCCGGTCCGATCATATTCATTTATCGAGGTTTTACTATACATGTTGTTTTTACTTATTAATGAGAAAAGACAAGGAAGATATTTCTTTCACTACTAACAAATTACTAATATTTAAGGATAAAAAGAAAACCAATTACTTGCATATGTTAGTCCTATGCATGGTGCCTTCTGGTTTTCATGTTGAAACTTGATACCTTTGCTTATCGAAGTATTATTCCAAATTTTGAGGATTCTTCTTTTTCGTTTTGGGGTTTTGCACAGTTAAAAGGTACTCCCTCCGTCCACCATTGTTTTGACCGGCACAGGTTTTAATATTTCAGTTGACTTAGTTGGTAGGATATGTTATGAGTAGAGTTGTGGTAAAATTTGTTGCAAAAAATAAACAATGCACATAGGTTGCGGACGAACGAAAAAGGAAATTATTGCACATGGATGGCGAATGAATCCCGAAAATGCATAATTATTAATTATGTTGCTGGGATTAGGGGTGTTCAAAACCGGATATCCGGACTTTCGGATATCCGAAAGTTTGGATAGTAAATTTTGATATCCGATATCCGTATCTGAAATTTCGGATATCCGATTTTCGGATATCCGAAATTTCGGATACGGATATCGGATATCCGAATATCCGGAAAAAATATGAATTTTATTCGGATATCCATATATTCGAAAAAAAATATTCGGATTTGGATATCGGATATCCGAATATCCGAAAAAAACTTCGGATATGGATATCGGATATCCGAATATCCGAATATTTTCTATTATTTAAAATATAAAAAAATAAAAAATTTAGGATTTTTCGGATATTTCGGATATCCGAATATCCGATTTTTCTGAAAAGTACTATCCGATATCCGAATCCGAAGTTCCAGATATCCGAACTTCGGATATCCGAATTTTCGGATATACGAATTTTCGGATATCCGAACTTCGAATTTTCGGATATTTCGGATTTTCGGATATCGGATATCGGATATTTTTGAACACCCCTAGCTGGGATCGTGCAATGCCGCACAAATTTTGGACACATGCACCAAAAAATGGATAATTTTAGTTATTAATATTTTTTTACTATTATATTAGTTAAAATTTTGTAAAAGAATATTTAAAAACTATATACAAGAAAGATGCAATATCTTAGTGATGAAATAATAAAATATTATTCGTAAGATAGCCGAGTTGGTAAAGTATGTGAATGCGACATCAAAAGGTCACGAGTTCGATTCCATCTGGAAACATTTTTTCGGTTGAGCCTGTCACACAAGGTTAGCCTAGTGGAGTTTACTTGGTTAGCATAGTTTCCAGGCTATTACGTTCATGCATATATAGGGTTTTATTCGGTGCGCACTTGAAGAATAGCGTCTGCGGGTTTCAAGTCATTAAAAAAAATATTTTAACTGAAAGGTTACCGAAAAAATATGAGGAAAAAAGTTTTTCATTGCCATAATTTAACTATCTAATTTCAATCCCATAATTATTTGTAGTTTCCAATTTTAATCCAATTTCCACGGAGAAACAAAAACTATGTCGTTTTGAATCATATGTCAGTCACGTGCCGGTCGAATTTGGGTACTATTTTCTCAAACAGAGTCGTTTTATTTTTCGGTGAAAATTGGACCAAAATTGGACCTACTAGATAATTATGGGACTAAAATTAAATAATCAATTTTGGGATAAAAAAGGAAAGACATATATATATATATATAACAATCAATATATTGTGGTATAATTACATGAATATTTGTATATTGTATCATTGTAACACTAGCACATTGAGTAGAAGTTTGTTGATTATGCACAACTGAATTGTGTACTGCAATATTGATATGTAATCCAAATTGCGTACCGTTGGCCTTTTTTTATCATGTCATTATTCCGTTAGACGATTGAAGTATTCTACTTCAATTCAATTCTGGTAATTTATTCAATTATTTTAATTAAGGTACAATAAATCGAACAATTTATATAAAATTATATGTTATGTATAATAACCAACGTTAGGATTTCAACTTATCAATTGGTATGTTCGAGCTTAGTTTGTGTTTAGCAAAGTCATATTCGCCGAAGACAATAACTTATTTTAATTGTAATTATACCATAATGTATTGCTTGTTGCATAATTGAATTATTCATGTGAATATATGTATTTATTTTTTAAAATATGTTAACAATAAATTAAAAAATTAATCTCAACAAATCCATTTTGAATTAAAAAATCATTTATTATTAAATTAAATGGGGAGAAGCGGTGTGGAATGGGGTGGGGTGGACATGCTCGGCTGTGGGCCAGTTCGGTCCGAACTCTGGGCTGGGCCGACCCGAGCTGGGAGCGGAGTGGGCAGGCTGGGCCTAGGTTGGGGAGTTTTGGATCGGGGCCGTCCGGGGTCTCGATGGGCTGAACTCGGGCCTGGACCGGGCTGGCCCAAATGGCCCATAGGCCTGGAGAACCCGAGCTGAGCTGGGATGGCTGGGTCGCCCCAGCCATTGGCCAACTCTAATGGTTATCATGTCTAGCATTTCCACATAAAATTATTATATGTAAATTAGAAATTGATATTGTAATTCACAAGTCATAGCATTTTCAAAAAATTGTTGAATAGATTGTATAAGTTAATTCTTGATTCTTATTATTATTTTTGTTATTATTAATATTATTTGTGCCCTCAGCTTTAGAAACTATTAGGTCATAAATTTATGATAGGATTCTCAAAATTTTATTTAGTAATAAGATTCTTTCCTCTTCTTGTTGTTATTATTATTATCAAATTATAATAAAATTATCACGATTTTGGTGTTATATCAAAACTGTTGTGATACGAAGTCCACTCTAATTGGATGTTAGAGAAGACATATGAACGATTAATTACTGTTATAAATTTCAGAGAAAAAATGAGTAATTGGAAGAGTGTAAGAATAATGTGTATTCTTATGAGGTTCAAAAGCCATTATTTATAGGTACACATCTAGGGTTTCGGGGGTATAAAGGTCATTCATTAATAAAAACATTAATTACAACACTCCTTCTTGAATGACCTTTAATACATGCTGCCTCATTAAAATCTTGTCGGGAAAACCCAGTGGGAAAAAACCCGATCGAAGGAAAAAGAGTACAGCTACTCCCCCTGAAATTGATTACATAAGATCTTTGAGTTGACGCATTCCGATCTTGTGTACCAGTCTTCTGAATATCGGCAACGCCTTTGTGAATAAGTTCGCCGACTAATCACTTAAGTGAATATTTGATGTATCTACCTTTGAGATACAAGTGACATCGTCTTCATATAATACTTCCTCTTGAATATTATGTTCACGCCTCATCAAAACTCCTTCGGAAAAACTCTGAGGGAAAAAAGCCGATAGAGAAAAAGAGTACATAGTATAAATTTGCCCATGTGTTGCATTAGTTGCCTCGTTAAAAACCTTAACTAAGAAAACCCGGTGGGAAAAACTTAGAAAGGAAAAAGAGTACAACCATTTGGTATTTAGGACCATTTGACCTTCAGGGTCGACATAATCTTCAAGATGATTTCAAACTTATCACTTCTCCCCCTCAAGATAACAATCTTGTATTCCAATATCATGAATATATTTTTCATATATAGAGAGAGTTAGTGAATGAGTCTGCTAGATTATCACTACCGCTCTTCTGGAGCTCATGTGGAAATAAATTTCATCTTACTTGCCCAAACATTATATGCAACACATAAATGGAGAATATTTTTCATCATAATAAATAGGCAGTATGAGAACAAATATAAGATCATAATACCCTAATAGCCACCAATATCGAATCTCAATCTCTTTCATGTAATAGATCAATATGGTTAACACCATTCCACATTCTCCTTCTTGGAGAAATATTAAATTTTACTAGCATGTTAACTTCAAATTGTATATCAGGCCTGATAATGTAATGCTTCAATAGCACACAAGTAAGGAACTTCTGGTCCTCTCATATCTATGTTATCTTCTTGAGATCTATATGAGTCAGTATCCACTTCAAGTGGTAAGGAAACATTTAGGTAGCTAAATGGATAAAATTTCTCCATCATATATGCTCGATCTACAAGTCGAGACAATACTAATACTTAGTTTTATCTAAGTTTTTCATTTGAACTTGTCTTTAGACATGAGTTCAAATAATTCACATATATCCTCTTCACTTAGTCGGTTGATCTACCAGATTATTTCAAAAGGTATAAATATTTATAACTCAAAACAGTACATGTTGCGAATTTCGTGTTCCTATTACTTTAGGAACCTCAAGTCCGTCAGGGACTTTTATTTAGATATTCGCGTCCAATGACCTATAGAAAAATGTGGTGATGACATCACTAATTGAATATCTATATTCATAATAACTGTCATATGTATATTAAATGACAGAATGTAGTGTCAACGGGAGAATATATTTTGGGTGTGCGCTTAAACCCTTAATATGCTAACCTCGCTTATCTTTCACCATTTTATTTTATTTTGCGAGTTAAGCTCTGTCGCAGTTGCTTATATTTGATTAGTGCTTCAGGCGCTCCACTAGCAATTGTTGAGACACAAATTGTTGTCGACAATATAACACCCCCGATAAATTTAGGAATATTACAGCACCGTAAATCCTTTACGTAAGGATTTACAAGGCTGAGATAACGAAATGACAATAATAAACAACAATAAACGATGACAACAATAAAATACAACAAGTCCGAAACAACACCGACAATACAACGCCCAACAGTTAATATCAATACAAACCCAAATCAAATATAACAAAGGACAACGTACTCGAGAACTTTATTAAAAACAACATTTAAACTCCATAAATTATTTCGGACGGAACATCACTCTGCACCCCTATCGTCATGCGGCTCTAATGGTTGTTTTCCTGCTCTCCTGTATCCTGAACATAAACAAACGTTCACCCCCGAAGGGGTTAGCACAACGATGCTAGTACATGTACCACAACATATTATTCAACATCTCACGAATAATAACATAAATAACAACAATACCAATGAGTCTCTTCCTTCGAGAAGACTCACAAATATCATACACAAATGACAATCACAGCATGACATCACAACATACACATGGTAATTCCAATGATCCAGCGTTCACTGCCTAGATCCCAAGATGATCCCGTCAGACCAACACGAGGTGGAAAAACCTGTCCGATGATCCAGCGCATGCTAGCATAGATCCCAAGATGATCCCTTCGGACCAACACGAGGTGGACATACAACAACGACACATATGCACGGCAATATGTATAACATCAATACGTAAAACATAAATAACGCATTTGCCTCGAATTTGTAACACCCCAATTCACAAATGGGACATTACACGTCGTAGAACCCTCATGAGGTCTACCAGGCTAACACATGACACACATTCCGTACATGAAAATCCCAAAGACACAATCATCAATATAAAATGGGGCCGTGGCCTCGGCCAAAACGTTTTAATAGACGTACGTGAAAATATAAGTCAATACCGTATCATTGCCCATGTAGGGGACTTTAACCGAATTCAATAAAAATAAGTCAAATTCCGATACTCAAACAGTATAATTTACCAATCATAAATAAAGACTCGAGCCTCATAATCATGTCAGTCCATCCTTTGCGTGCATATCCCGTGCTTGCTCCTCACCTCTTCCGGTACCTGAAATGCATAAGACGCATTTCCCCCATTTAAGGGGTTAGCATTCGAATAGCTAGTGCAAGTACACAATTACACTACATTATATACAAATACGATTTTACACAATCATCTCAATCAGAAATCATTTGCCATGAATATTTCGGAATACTACATTGGCAATCAAATCAGTTATCAATTCATCACGATATCACAAATCACAACTGGTATCCCGTGGCCGTACCCCTTAATATCGACCCCCAGACATCCCGTCGAACGCTCCGGGTGGGATACCACTTCCACGGCCGTACCCCTTAGTATCGACCCCCAAACATCCCATCGAATGCTCCAGGTGGAAGTTCAACCCCACACGCACCCAAGTCCACTTCCGCGGCCGTACCCCTTAGTATCGACCCCCAGACATCCCGTCGAACGCTCCGGGTGGAAGGAACACAACTCACGCACCCGAAAACCACGATTTATCATTCATTTCAAAAACGTAACATACATAACAGAATGTAATATATGTACTTGCCTTGATTAACACGACGTGACGGAAAACGGTGAACGGAAAGGTTTTGGCCCGAATAATCTTCACAAATCCTATCCTAGCACAATAATGATATACAACCAATCTCAATACTATGAAAACGTAGGAATACATCCTAGTTCTACCCGTTGGAACAATTCTTCGAACATTACTAGGGTATCGTCGAGTATAAGTGACGAACAGTGGAAAAATCGGAGTTTAAATCCACAAATCCTCAAGAACCACGAAGGAATACAAGTATACAATTGGAGTCTAGTAATAACCTATGACGAATCGGATTGAAATGGTTTAAATCGCAAGAAACCCCCAAAATTCCTCCAAAATCTCAAAACAAGGGTTTTATGAATTCTTACCTTGATTCGGGTGGCGGGAGATGTTAAGAACTTGATGAATTCGCTAAAGGAATGCAGGGATGTTAGAAGATGATAATATCAGTCGAAATCGATTCTATCTATCGTCTTGAATCGCCCAAAGCCTAAGAGAAGGTGTGAGGATGGAAAAATGATGACGTTGACTGCTGCTGTCCTATATATAACGGACATGCTTAGCGCACGCTATGCCCAAAGAATTAGCGTGCGCTATCGGGGTGGGGGAAAACAGTCAGAGACTTCTGTCCTCCTATTAGCGTACGCAGATACAAGATAGCGTGCGCTAGCGCTAGAAATTAGCGTACGTTACCACTCAATTAGCGTACGCTATCTGGTTCAGTACCGAAATACTAAACCTTCTGCCCAGTCCCAGGGTATTCTGCCCAAAGGTATTAGTGCACGTAAACAAATGTAGATCTAGCGTGTGCTAGTTTTACCCTCATAGCGCGCGATACGGAAAAACGTTAGCGTGCACTAACGGCGCCTGCACAGAGTACAGTCAGGACTCGGCCAGACTGTATCCGACTCGAGCGACACGAAAACTTGACAGATGCCAGCAACCAACGAGACATGACAACGAAACAAAAGCATGCAAGCAAAATCTCTCAACCGAATGTATGATTCCGACTACTGAGGGACTTGAAATACGGCAACGGGAACAAATTCCCTAAACTTATATGAAATTACAAAACGGCCTAAACATCCGAAAATCACGATACAATGCCGGATTAACAATCCGAAACTCACAACATGAGCAACTCAACCATATGGACTTATGGGAACATAGAAATAATGAAATCGATCGAGTTTTATGAGAATCGAACGTACATGCGACAAAACATAACTCAAAACGAAAATACAAAAAAAAAAACATCCTCGAAACTCATTCAAACGGAAAAACTCCAAGAACAAAATAGGTTTAGAACTTCAAAACAGTAACAAGTGAGTCGTCTGAAACGAACATACACCAAAAATAGAAATTACCAAAAATAGAAAGTACGGATATTACATTCTCTCCCCCTAAAAAATAAGTTTCGTCCCGAAACTTATAACGCGAATAACTCGGAGTATCTCGACTTCATACTCTCTTCCGTCTTCTACGTGGATTCCTCGGATCCATGTCTCGACCATTTCACTTTAACCAAGGGAATGGTTTTGTGCCGAAGTTGCTTCACCCGACGCTCCAGAATCTGAATCGGTCTTTCCTCGATGGTCATGTTGGGCCCTAGCTCGATCTCCCCAAAATCAATAATATGGCTAGGGTCCGGTACGTACCTCCTAATCTGGGAAACATGACATACGTTATGTACGTGACTTAGGGACGGCGACAAGCCTAACCGATATGTAATTTCTCCATCTTTCTCTAAAATCTCGAATGGTCCAATATATCTCGGAACTAAGTTTACCCTTCCGACCGAAGCGGTAAACTCCCTGTGTCGGCGATGATCGGTCAAAAACTTATCCTAAAAATAGGAGTTCTTGAGTCGCTCGCAAATATATACGAGGTAGAAGTAGTTTGTGGTAAGTTCTACCAAGGTCTTTTCTCTCGAGGATTGTCCAACAGGGCTTCGTATAATATTTTGTATAGATTGCAAGAAGTAAATACTAAAATATACTAAAATATATTTTTGGGTTTTTAAATATTAACTAAATTAAATTGCACTATATTTTAAACTAAACTATTTTTTAATAAGACTAGTTTATCTAAGACTATTTTTATTAAGACTATTTATACTCGACTATTTATATTAAGACTATTTTTAACTAGACTATTTATACTAGACTATTTATATTAAGACAATTTTTAACTAGAATATTTTTAACTAGTGAAAATGAATAGAATTAAAATGAGTTGGGAATTTATAAAATCTAGGGGATTACGGTTTCATTAAATTAGGTATTTAATTAAGTATAGGAATTGATTTATATGGATATAAAAGAAAAAACGAATGTTTATCGAGTAATCAACTTTTCACCTCCGTATTTTCGTAATCAAAGATGTCTTAATCACTGTCACTTTTTTAAGATGTTGATAACAAGATTAACACTTGATTGATTGAAAAGATGTGTTTCCAATACACTTAACAATCAATCAAGGAGGTTTAACTAGTAGAAATAAGATATGATCAATCTCTATTTAAACCAATTACTCCTTTCATTTCTCTAACTTGACTATTTTTAGGATAAACGATCGTTCATCGAGTAATCAACTTTTCACCTCCGTACTTTCGTAATCAAAGATGTCTTAACCACTTTCGCAATCTTAAGATGTTGATAACAAGATTAACATTTGATAGATTGAAAAGATATGTTTCCAATTCACTCAACAATCAATCAAGAAGGTTTCATTAGTAAAAATAGGATATGATCAATCTCTATTTAAACCAATTAGTCCTAAAAATAGTTTAAATCAATCAAATACTCAATATATAACCTAATAGAAATCCCCCTTCCCCTAGGAAGAAAGATTAGCTACTCATTGGTTCATACAAACTAAAATTATAATAGAAATAATTGATATATATAATATATATATAGAAACTTTTAATTACTAGAACTTAATGACAATAGATAAAACTTACTTGAATATGATGAATCAAAGTGCAAGAAACAAACTTCAAAATATAACTTCAAACTTGTTTAAAGGTTACAAGCTTACAAAAATTGATAGTAAAATACTAAGTGCTTATTGATCAAGCACTTTTCAGTTACAAACTAAATGAAAGAAAAACTTCAAACCAAAAATAAAGTACAAACTAAAATTGAAAGTTCTAAGGAAAATATATTTCTAAAAGAAAGGAGTATTTCTTAGCAAGAAGATGAGTTTGAGAATTGGTAATTGGTGATTTTGCAATGGATGAAGATGTCCTTTTATAGGTGATTTTCAAGAATACAATTGATTATTTAATTCAAAATATCTATTGTAATATCTTTGATTAATTCTTTGTTCACACTTCACCCATGTCTTTGAATTTTCAGATTTTTGACCAAAAAAAAATATCTTGTGGTTGAGTTCACAAGTTGGTCAAAAGTGGACTAATTTTGCATGGCATCTGCTGAAAAACGGCCCAGTTTGCCCCGTGTTGTGCGCCGTTTTGTGGTGACTCGGTCTCTTCCGGAATACGCGCGAGGACACGGCGCTAAATGCCGGCCGTGTGTGAAACGACCCAAGACACGACCCTTGTTGCGCCGTATGTGAAACGGCCTACATAACACGGTCCTTTTTGCGCCGTGTTGTATGGTCGTTTTGCCTTGAAAAATTCCCGTCGTTGGATTTGATCTTGTTTTCCGTCCTTTTTGATGCTTCATGTCAGTAATCTGTAAAATAACCATTTTTAGCTCATGTTTGGACATATCTGTAAAATATGTATTTTTAATCACAAATCAGTACGATTATGCCCGAAAAAAGGAATATTTTGTATATGAATTTGAGATCAATTATGCACTAATCAAATACCCCACACTTAAATTCTTGCTAGTCCCGAGCAAGACTCTTTATTAATCACACACAAAATAAAAATTAAAATAAGACATAAAATAAAAAATAATACACACAAATTTAAGAAAAATAATTATATATAAAGATAAAAAGAGATCAAAATGCCATTAATACACAATAACCAACTTTATACAGTAGATAGAAATGAATCAAGATTCAAAATAAATCTACTAACGATTTTGAAGTTAAAACACGGTTTTTATTTTTGTAATTCCAAAATGCAAAGTTTTCCCCCCAAAAGGTTGATTATTTCTTTCCCACTCATGACTTCATACGACTCCCTTTAATGGTTGCTCTCGATCACTCGTTTATTTTTCGACTCAATATGAAGAAGAATTTCATTGGCGTCATCAAATATTGTGATTTTTCACGAAATTGAGTGTATTGAAATTCAGCCGCTAATTAATTCAGATCTTGCTCATAAACTACATCCCTTAGTGATAGCTTTCACACCATTATTTGCTAACGTGTAGCTCTTTTCACCAACACAATTTCTATCTTTTTTTTTAAAAGGTGATAGCTTTCACACCGTTATTTGCTAACGTGTAGCTCTTTTCACCAATTTTTCTGTGAGACGGCAGCTACGCACAAACAATGGTTAGTCCTTTATTTTTCGCAAAATTTTAAGACCCCCAAAATTAGGCAGCTGTTGCTGCTCAACACTTCTCCTTTTTGTCATTTTTTTAGGTGATAGCTTTCACACCGTTATTTGCTAACGTGTGGCTCTTTTCACCAATGATTCCTTTTTTTTAGGGAATAGTATTTTTGCAGAAAATTATTTATTAGTTAAGCATGAAAAATAAAAAACTCCACAAATTAAGTAAATTTCAGTTCTATTTTTCATCAACCGACTGATTCTTCTTTTCTCAAGGTAACGAATGACTCGATTTTATATGATAACTACAAGGTTTGGAAAGAGAGATTAAGGCTCAAAAATTTTGGAATATACAATTTTTTTTTACCGGTTAAAACAATTTTAGAAGCTTGTATATAGCTAATTTATTGGTGTTTATGGCCAGATCTAGAAATCTCACAAATTAAAATAATATATATATATATATTAAAAAAAAATTAAGGCAAATAACCAAAATAATCAAAAACACACCAAAATAATTAAAACATACCACCCCCAAACTTGAAAAAGAAACTGTCCTCAGTTTTTTTTAAAAAAAAAATAATAAAAAGCAAGAGAAAAAAAATACTCCCTGTTATGAAAATTGATGCTTGAGCTATGCCTTTTTGGATCTGCATGAAAAAATATACAAGGCAAACAACAACAACAACAACAAAAGTATACCCGGAAGTATAACACAATTTTTAAGATGCGCATCAAGAAAGTCCGAAGAGTCACCTTACGCTGCCATCAATGCTTTTATTAAAAACAAAAAGAAATACGGCAATAAAAATAACAATACATAAATCGCGAATAGATGCGCGTCAAGAGATCAAGAAGAAACTCCTTAAGCTGCCACCATTTACCACGATTATTACACACGACAGAAAGTAAAAATACAAGAGGTCCGATATGGGTTATCAAAGGGAGAGGAATGAATCCACTTTTCGTTTTCTCACGGTAAAATCTTCCATCCAGACAATTTTAGCTAGAGCTGGATCTGGTTGAGGAACAAATTCATTGAGTTTTTTGATTAGTTCTTCTGGTGTGGTTGCAACGACTATGATTCGTTTAGCACGCTCGGAAATAAAACCTTTTCATTGAGTAGTCGATGAAAGATAACAAACCATCAAAGAAACCATTGACATTAAGCAGACCTATTGGTTTTTGATGAACATTTAGCTGGGCTCTGGTAACAACATGAAAAAGTTCCTCAAGGGTGTCAAAACCACCAGGAAGGATGATAAAGGCGCCAGAATTATTTATCATGTGAGTTATGCGATCTTGCATATTTACAGATCTAAACTCATCTCCAATAGTTGACCCGGTGATTTTACTTTCAGCCAGAGGTTTTGGAATTATTCCCAACACTCTTACTCTTTCCATATAGGCAGAAGCAGCAGCTCGTCCCATTAATCCTAGACTTCCTCCTCCGTAAACTACATGAATGTATTTTTCTCCTAAAGTACGACCCAAGTTGTGTGCTGCTTTAGTAAAGCATGCATTTTTTCCATAACTAGCTCCACCAAAAATGCAGACTGAGTTAAATCTTTTTGTGGAAGATGATAACTCCATTTTTGAAAAGAATTTTTTTTGAGAGAAAAAGAGAAAAGTACAAGTTTGAGGGATGAATAAAAGAAACAAGCACAAAGGTTATTTATAGAAGAAAAAATGAGGAAAAATTGCTTAACAAGGTTGTGATTGCGTTGATTGCGCTTCAACTACTCAATAGAATAATGAATGCATTTATCGCGTATCACATTTTTTATTCAGAAAATCTCACCATACGACAAAAATAAAAGATACTCACGTGTATGCACAGTAGTTGTGATTGTGGCTCACATCTTCCTCTGATTTTACGTTCAGAAACGGATTAAACGCCTTCTATGAGTCGGGGAGAAGCTTCCCATCCAATTTTCTTACAAATTGGCAAACAGGGTCTTTTAATGTCAGATTCCCAAGACGACGTTCATATTCTGGTTTGAATTTATTCCATAAACATCGAATTCCGTAATATACAAGTCCACTAGGATGCGTGTCAAGAGAAATTTCGATATTATCTAAATTCTTTTTATTCAGACCATCATTAATGAACTGAAATTTATCTTCTCTGTTTGTAGATGGAATTCCTAAAGATCGACATTTTAAATTACAGTTCCATCTAGCACATTTATAGCAAACGGCTAGCATCTTTGCTCGTCGTTTCTTGGCATATGAACTTTTTCCAAGCCCTGGTAAAATCTAGTAGGTGTTTCCGTGAATTCACCTGCTATTCTCACTTTGGCTTCAATTATGAACCTAATATCAACATGTATGCTTTTTTTCATAAGCAACCTCATCCTTTCAATTCTTGCTTTGTAGATTTTTAAAATTACTTTTTTGCTTAGAAAGGAAAATCTTTTTTCAATATTATTCAAAGTTTCATCCATGATAAATAAAAAATAAAATAAAAAGAGAAAATATTAACAAATATCAGTTGTTGTGGGAAACTGAAAAATCCGACTTTGATAGTCACGGAGTACCGTTATCCGCCACTTGACCGGACATAAGAATAAAATATGCAGAAATAAAGAAAGGTAAAATAACAAGATATAAACAAAAGTATACAAAAAATTATATTTGGCCTAAAACAATCCCCGGCAATGGTGCCAAAATTTGATCGGTCAAAAACTTATCCTAAAAATAGGAGTTCTTGAGTCGCTCGCAAATATATACGAGGTAGAAGTAGTTTGTGGTAAGTTCTACCAAGGTCTTTTCTCTCGAGGATTGTCCAACAGGGCTTCGTATAATATTTTGTATAGATTGCAAGAAGTAAATACTAAAATATACTAAAATATATTTTTGGGTTTTTAAATATTAACTAAATTAAATTGCACTATATTTTAAACTAAACTATTTTTTAATAAGACTAGTTTATATAAGACTATTTTTATTAAGACTATTTATACTAGACTATTTATATTAAGACTATTTTTAACTAGACTATTTATACTAGACTATTTATATTAAGACTATTTTTAACTAGAATATTTTTAACTAGTGAAAATGAATAGAATTAAAATGAGTTGGGAATTTATAAAATCTAGGGGATTACGGGTTCATTAAATTAGGTATTTAATTAAGTATAGGAATTGATTTATATGGATATAAAAGAAAAAACGAATGTTTATCGAGTAATCAACTTTTCACCTCCGTACTTTCGTAATCAAAGATGTCTTAATCACTGTCACTTTTTTAAGATGTTGATAACAAGATTAACACTTGATTGATTGAAAAGATGTGTTTCCAATACACTTAACAATCAATCAAGGAGGTTTAACTAGTAGAAATAGGATATGATCAATCTCTATTTAAACCAATTAGTCCTTTCATTTCTCTAACTTGACTATTTTTAGGATAAACGATCGTTCATCGAGTAATCAACTTTTCACCTCCGTACTTCCGTAATCAAAGATGTCTTAACCACTTTCGCAATCTTAAGATGTTGATAACAAGATTAACATTTGATAGATTGAAAAGATATGTTTCCAATTCACTCAACAATCAATCAAGAAGGTTTCATTAGTAAAAATAGGATATGATCAATCTCTATTTAAACCAATTAGTCCTAAAAATAGTTTAAATCAATCAAATACTCAATATATAACCTAATAGAAATCCCCCTTCCCCTAGGAAGAAAGATTAGCTACTCATTGGTTCATACAAACTAAAATTATAATAGAAATAATTGATATATATATATAATATATATATATATATATAGAAACTTTTAATTACTAGAACTTAATGACAATAGATAAAACTTACTTGAATATGATGAATCAAAGTGCAAGAAACAAACTTCAAAATATAACTTCAAACTTGTTTAAAGGTTACAAGCTTACAAAAATTGAAAGTAAAATACTAAGTGCTTATTGATCAAGCACTTTTCAATTACAAACTAAATGAAAGAAAAACTTCAAATCAAAAATAAAGTACAAACTAAAATTGAAAGTTCTAAGGAAAATATATTTCTAAAAGAAAGGAGTATTTCTTAGCAAGAAGATGAGTTTGAGAATTGGTAATTGGTGATTTTGCAATGGATGAAGATGTCCTTTTATAGGTGATTTTCAAGAATACAATTGATTATTTAATTCAAAATATCTATTGTAATATCTTTGATTAATTCTTTGTTCACACTTCACTCATGTCTTTGAATTTTCAGATTTTTGACCAAAAAAAATATCTTGTGGTTGAGTTCACAAGTTGGTCAAAAGTGGACTAATTTTGCATGGCATCTGCTGAAAAACGGCCCAGTTTGCCCCGTGTTGTGCGCCGTTTTGTGGTGACTCGGTCTCTTCCGGAATACGCGCGAGGACACGGCGCTAAATGCTGGCCGTGTGTGAAACGGCCCAAGACACGGCCCTTGTTGCGCCGTATGTGAAACGACCTACATAACACGGTCCTTTTTGCGCCGTGTTGTATGGTCGTTTTGCCTTGAAAAATTCCCATCGTTGGATTTGATCTTGTTTTCCGTCCTTTTTGATGCTTCATGTCAGTAATCTGTAAAATAACCATTTTTAGCTCATGTTTGGACATATCTGTAAAATATGTATTTTTAATCACAAATCAGTACGATTATGCCCGGAAAAAGGAATATTTTGTATATGAATTTTAGATCAATTATGCACTAATCAGGCGACACCTTAAGCAAGACATGATCTCCCACCTCAAACTCCAACGGCCGGCGACGTGTATCGGCATAAGACTTCTGCCGACTCTGGGCCGTCAACAACCTATCGCGAATCAGAGCAATCTTCTCTCTCGTCTCAACTACCATATCAGGCTTGGTACCAATCAGCTCGGACGCATCGTCCCAACACAACATCGATCTCCACCTCCTCCCATACAATGCCTCAAATGGTTCCATTTTGATCGAGGAGTGCTAACTATTGTTGTACGTGAACTCGATCAATGGCAAGTGCGACTCCCAATCATCCTTCCAATATAAGGCACATGCTCTCAACATATCCTCCAGCATCTGGATCGTCCGCTCTGACTACCTGTCAGTCTGAGGGTGGTAGTTTGTACTGAGTCTCAACTCCGTCCCCAAAGCTCGATGAACGGCCTGCCAAAAATGTGATACGAATCGGCCATCTCGATCTGAAATAATACTCTTGGGAGTCCCATGCAACCTCACGATCTCCGCAATGAATACACGTGTTAATCTCTACGGCCCCCAAATATCCTTAATACCTAGTAAATGAGCTGATTTGGTTAGTCGATCGACAATAACCCAAATCATGTTCATTCCAGTCCGAGTCCTAGGCATACTGGTAATGAAATCCATGGAAATGTCCTCCCACTTCCACTCCGGAATTGGAAGTGGTCGCAATAATCCTGCGGGTCGCTGGTGCTCAATCTTAACCTGCTGATTGGTTAAACACCTCGATACAAACTCGTTCACGTCCGTCTTCAAATTGCTCCACCAGTAGTTACTCCTTACATCCTTATACATTTTGCTCGTACCAGGATGTATAGAGTAAGGCGTAGTATGAGCCTCACTCAAAATCTTCTGCCTCAACTCAATGTCATTCGGTACACATAATCTGCCGCGAAATCTCAAAACTCCGTCATCCTGAATCACAAACCCAGGGGCTTTCCCCTTCCTCACATCCTCCCTCAACTGGACCAAAAACGGATCGTCATACTGTTTCGTCTTGATATCATCAGTCAATGACGAAGCGATTTCCAATGCACATAACTGACCCTGAACTCTCTGAACCCAAACCTCGATATCTTGACAAATAAAATCCCGCTGGATCCTGCTCTATGGTGTAAGTGCCTCTAACATGTGTAACACTATCAGCTTCCGACTCAACGCATCAGCTACTACATTAGCCTTACCCGGATGGTAAAGTATCTCTAGGTCGTAATCTTTAATTAGCTCCAACCACCTACGCTGTCTCATATTCAACTCCTTCTGACTAAAGATATACTTCAAACTCTTGTGATCCGTAAAAATCTTACACGACGACCTAAGGAGATAATGCCTCCAGATTTTTAAAGTGAAGACAACCGCATCTAACTCTAAATCATGCGTAGGGTAATTTGCTTCGTAGGGTTTCAACTGTCGGGACGCATAAGCAATAACCCTATCTCTCTGCATTAACACACACCCGAGACCGAGGCCCGAAGCATCACTATACACTACGAAATCCTCATTCCCCTGAAGCAATGCTAAAATGGGTGCGGTAGTCAATAGTCTCTTCAACTCGTCAAAACTATCCTGTCTGTCTGCGGTCCACTCAAACTTCTGAGTCTTCTGGAGTAACTGGGTGAGCGGTCTAGCGATCTTAGAAAATCCCTCAACGAATCTACGACAATAGCCGGCAAGTCCCAGAAAACTCCTCACTTCCTTCACATTCTTGGGCGGTTCCCATGCCGTCACTGCCTCTATCTTCTGCGGGTCTACCCGAACTCCCTCCGCTGAAATCACATGCCCGAGGAATGTCACCTCTTTGAGCTAAAACTCACACTTAGAGAACTTCGCGTATAACTGCTCAGTCCTCAAAATGTCCAACACAATCCGGAGATGTAAGGTATGCTCTTCTCGACTCTGGGAATAGATAAGGATGCCATCGATAAAGACGACCACGAATTTATCCAGATACTCGATAAAAACTTTGTTCATTAACTGCATGAACACTGCTGGGGAATTGGTTAGCCCGAAATGCATAACCACAAACTCGTAATGGCCATATCTCGTCCGAAATGCAGCTTTTGGTACGTCACTATCCTGAATCCTCAACTGGTAGTAGCCCGATCGTAAATCAATCTTCGAAAAAACTGTTGCTCCCTGAAGCTGATCAAACAAGTCGTCAATCTGAGGCAAAGGGTACTTATTTTTGATGGTCAACTTGTTTAATTCTCGATAATCGATACATAAACAAAGCGACTCATCCTTGTTTTTAACAAAAAGCACAGGCGCACCCCCAAGGCGATGCGCTCGGTCGAATATACCCTTTATCTGGCAATTCTCCCAACTGACTCTTCAGCTCTAACATTTCCGACGATGCCATATGGTACGGCGCTCGAGAAACAGGGCCGCATTCGGCTCTAGATCAATAGGAAACTTAACCTCTCGCTGTGGTGTTAATCCCGGCAAGTCATCTGGAAATATGTCGGGGTACTCACTAACAACTGGAATCGAAGACATGTCGACTCCACGATCCTCCGCCTGCAGACCATAACACCAATAGCCGACACAACCCTGATTCAGAAGTTTCAGTGCCTTCAAGGCACTAATCACACTTCCCGATCTACCCAGTTTACAACCGACGAGAGTATGCTCGGTGCCGTCCTCAGCCACTATCGAGATGGTGCGAGTCCGATAATTCATGATAGCACCGTGACGGTCCAACCAATCGTCCCCGAGGATCAAATCCTCACCCTTAAGATCTATAACAATGAGATTCGAGGGCCAATCTCGGCTCCCGATCCTCACTGGGCAATCCCTAACTTCCCGGTCCCCAACCATACGATTCCCGCTAGGCGTACCCACTACGAACGGTTCGCACTCAAATAAGCAGTCAATACCAATACGACACGCACAATCTGAAGCAATAAAAGAATGAGTAGCACCCAATTCGAAAAGCACCGAAACTGGATGAGAAAGGATCTGAGTGGTACATGACGCCACCGGAACATCTGCCTCCTCCGTGCGCCTCATCTGATATAACCGAGGGTGTACTGTGTTATTCCCGCGATTTTCTCTTTCGGTACTTTTTCGTTTTTGGCATCTTTCTGGTTTCCAGAAGCTCACTTGCGAGCGTTTTGACATTTTGATAATGTTTCGTTCTACGTGTTTGGTCATCCGAGTTGTTCCGGGGCTATTTTACCCGAATCCATGTTTTGAGAGACTTTTCCCGCTATTTGGTTCATTTCGTCTGATGATAGTTTGAAACTATGGTTTCGTGTTTCCTATAAGTCCGTTGAGCTTTATTATGCGTGTTGTGAGCTTCATTTTGGTTGTTTGATGTCATATCGTGATTTACGGACATTTTGGGATGTTTCGTAATTTCCCAAAGTTTGGGGGTGATTACTTCTGTTATCGTATTCCGAACCTTCAGGTTGTCGGAATCGTACTTTATTTTAACGCTTGAATCCATCGTTCTGCACTTTTCGTATGCATCCCCTCGTCTTGTGTTGTAATTGTCGTTTCGCGGTTTCGTCGCGCTCGTACGTGACGAGCTGAACTTAGCGATTAAGGCGCTAAGTGACTAAATGACGCTATGCTATAAGCATAACGTACGTTATCATCATGCGACTTACGTACGTTAAGACCTTCCCTTTACGTACGTAAGGGTCTTACCAGTTCAGACATTGAGTTCTGGCCGTCGATAGCGCACGCTATGTGTTGATCATAGAGCACGTTAGCGTGCTCGCCACGTGCGTTAAGCCCTCACCATAACGTAAGTAAGGGTCTTCGCTATTTTGGACAGAGAAGTGCAGTTATCGATTACGTACGTAATCTTTGATGCATTACGTACGTAATACAGATAACGTACGTTATTCTTCTTGGTTAACGTACGTAACTCATGCGCAGGTATTTATATATCGAGGGTTGACCGTGTTCGTCATTTTTCACCCATTCTTCACTCCTCCGCGGCTGAGGCGATCTAGGGGCGATTTTGGAGTCCTGTAACTCCAAGTTTACATCTTCCTTTAGTTCTTGGTGTTGATTAACATCATCAATCCGTGTTCTTCGTCTTCGATTCGAGGTAATCATCTTGTAAACCCTTCCTTTATATTTCGTGAATCTTCAAGATTCGGGTTGTTCTTCATGAATCGTGCTGTTGTATATCATCAATCGGTTGTATTGATTCTCTCCCTATGATTTGATTCGTATTTCTTACCGTATTCGGGTCCGGATTATGTTCTTGTTGTTCTTGGGGAAGTATTGAACCCCAAGTGTTCGATCTTTTGTTTCTACGAATTCTTGTTGGGAATTTCGTATATTTTCCATCCCTCTTGTGATCGACTTCGTAGTAATTTTACTGTTCTTGTGATTTCGACCTAGTTGAAGATTCGAGGGTTGCCGGTCAAGCTTTTCCATCGCTTCGCATGCTTTGGATTTGAGGCAAGTACCTTGATATACGAATTATAAACTTCATGAAATCATTGTTGTCGAAGTGTGTGATTTTATACGGACGTATATATATGTATATATAGAAAGAGAGATATATAGAGATTTATATAGTTATTTGTTAAATATATGTATGTATATACGTATATTGATATATATGCCTATGTCGGTGAATGCCGAGTGATGAATGCTAACACTAGTTGACGTACTCAATTTGGATTGAGTGATGAACTATATTTATAGATACAATATAGTAAGGCTATATATATATTCGGTTGAGTTGCAATATAGAGACATATGTGCGGCGTCGGTTAGCTATGCCTGAAGGCTTATTGTGATTGAGTTTTGATTGATAACGTGTGTGTTACTATTTATTGTCTGGTTGTGGACCGATGGATAAATTGTGTGAATTAGTGCACTGAGTGAATAGTTTTGTAACGTTTGTCTGTGTGCTTGATGTTTGAAACAATGTGGTTACTTGTTGTGAGAAACGTCATATCCGGGAACCTCTGAGGGCGGAGCGTGCACTCCGGCCTGATGTATGCTGCAATGTGCGGCTCCATATGGGTGGTGAACGCTGGTGTTACCTAATGCGCGCGCAAGGGGCGGCTCTTGCGGGAGTGATCGCTGGCGCGGTGACATGTTCAAGGAGCGGCCAACATAGTGGAGTGAACGCCGGTGCACAGGTGCGCAAGGTAGGCTCCTGGCAGGCTTATTGGTTACGGGTATTTGAGTGATAGCTAAGACCCCGTTACCGAACGATGTTCGTATCTCAAATTCTTTCAACTCACTTTTAAATGTTTGTCTTGATATAGACCGCGATTCGTGTTTTTGAAAGTTTGTTTCAACTTGTTTTTAAAGCGTTGGTATCAGGGTTAATTAACCAAGGAGGTTTGACGAAATCTTCGAGGGTTAATTAATCGGGGGTCTTGAGCAGGATATGTCGAATGAGAGATTGTGCCTTTGATTGTATTGCGGTGCTATTCTGTGTATTGGGTCGAGGACCCTATGAAATGTTGAGATGATTGATCTCATGATGATGTTATTTGGATTGGGTTGAGAACCATGTGAGATGTTGTAATGATTTCATTTGTGACAGTGTTCTATAAATTAGGTCGAGGACCCCGAATAACGTTGACATGGTTTTCGTGTAATTGTTTTCCATATACTGGGTCGATGACCCGAGAGCTTTTGAAGTTATTTTCTAAAAGTATTCCCATTCGATTTTCAAAACCCCAGGGCGGCCCGAGTCAATAATAACGTTTTCAAATTATCTTATCAAAATTCTTTTCCTTTATAAGAGGGGATTTCCAAACTAGATCTTTTGACTCCTTGGGCTCGTTAAAAGTTTCATTGGTGTTATGTTCCGTAAAGAGAATATGACTATGTGATTATCTTTCACCTTGTGTGTGCGAGTGCTATTCTGTGTTGACTATGGGAATGCATGGTTTGTATTAAGGCTTCGCGGCTGTTGAGTTTTGTGTTGTTATTGTTCGTATATCTTGTATATTATGTACTTGCACTAGCAAAATTCCAGTTTGCTAACCCCCGAGTTTTGGGGGGTGGGTACCTGTTATGCGCTCAGGTTTTGGCAGCTCGGAAGCGGTCACGGGATTGGCTTGGAAGGAGATGAAAGACGACGATGCTAATCATACAAGAGTCAGTGTCTTTTTCTTTTATTTTCATTCTGGTCTAGTATTCACCCTTGCATGGGTGTAGTTTTCATTTATTAAATTGAGTTGTCATTTCTTTCTGTATTCAAGTTTATTATTGTCATGGAGATGTGAATGTCATTAGTTCTGAATTGTTTAATGACATAGTCGGTCTGCTTTGTAATTAGATTGACCCTGGTCGGTCATTCTTTGAGTGGTCTATTGGAGCTTAACCTGGTAGATCCTTGTGAGAAGGGTCTACGGCATGTGACATTCCCGGTCGTATTCTGGGGGTGTTATAGATATGGTATCGGAGCTTAGGTTTGCGAAAAACCTAGGCCGTTGGGTCAAGTCCTTGTCTTGTGTAAGTCGCGCGCATTAGAGTTGTGATTAGTATCGTGGTTCCGACATCATTTCCCGGCAATCCGTGATGGTAAGCCTCCCGATCGTAAGTCCCTTTATATACGTATTTGATTATATCGTGCTAATGTGTTTAATGTGAACAAGGGTTGGAACTTGTTGGTGATATTATTGTTTTAGGATATAACATGCGTATACGATCCGAGTAATAATGGTTATATAGTATGCTTCGGAAGTCGAGTGTATTTATCTGTTTTTGAATTTCAGTAGAATAAATCTTTTAATGTTAATTTTATCCGCTGCGTGAGTATTTTGAAGTGGCTTTTGGTATCTTACAACTGGATTTTATTTCGTAAAACTGATTCCCTAAACCGAGCTTTGGCATTTTGGTCTTGCACGATTTGACGGTATTTGACATTTTATAAATGACTTTTGTGATTATTTGAGAATATTACCGTCATCGAGATTTTTGGCGTTTTGGACGTTTTAAAAATGATTTTCAGCCTGTTGGGTTCCGGTGCGGGGCCCACGGTGCTGTAATGTCACGAACATTTTAAAGTGGTGCTTTAAAATTCTCTAATATTGTGAAAACCCATGATTTAATATCGTCATGTCAAATGGTCACGAATCTCGGTAAAAAAAAAATCCTTTCGACTAAGCATTTTGGTAGAAGAGGAAAGATTTTCAAATTGTGATATTTGGAACTCAACACTTGAAATATTTCAAATTAGTTACGATTCAACTTTCAATTTTCTTTTATACATTGCTCGAAAATAATTTTTGAAAGTCGTTGTATAAACTCCCTCTTCCAAATAAAGAACAGTATTTACAAGCTTTGGGCGTAACGTGACTCGCTCTCTTTTTCAAAACTTTCTTTTCGTTAAGTGCATACATATAATGATCGTCCTCGTCGAAGGACTCGGGATTGACTTCAGAAAACTTTACGCTTTACGTTATTCTATAGATGTTAACTAAACCTTGTGTTGATAATTGTGGTATACTGTACGACTGATTATTTGATAATGCTGAACGGTACTATCTGTATTAGTATGTCGAGCCTTGGCAGACGTAAGTGTGATGACGGAAATGGAAGCGGCGAGGTGGTTCGTACGACCACGATTCATGCTACGGTGAAGGAGTATCAAGATCAAACGATATCCTATGAAATCTCCTCAGCGGTCGAGCCCACGAGCGAGGCGAAGAGACCGAGGACATCTGTGAAATTTTTGGGCGGTGAAGAGTCTAAGGCTCCCAAACCCCCACGTCGTTCGAACGCGTCATCTTCGCGGTCGGGAGTGAGCGCTCGGAATTCCAAGCCAGCATCAGTGACTCTCGGTAAGAAGGGAGGGTGCTTCAACTGCAACCGTCGGGGACATGTTCGTGCAAATTGTCCCTTTCCACTCTTGACTTGTTACCGATGCGGGTGTGAAGGTCATCGGGAGAAACACTGTGAGACAGTTTCCGAATTGGCAAAGAATGCCGCCCTAAGAGAGAGCAGAGCTAGTGACCGGAAAGTGTCCCGAAACCCTATGTTTCCTTCTGAAGATCCTAACATGGGAGAATGAATATTTTGTAATATGTCCTAATCGTTGCTGTTTCCAACAATCGTGACTTTGATCGTTTTTCATTTCATTGCTTTACGTTTCCAACTCTTGTTGTTCTAAGTTTCGGGATCGAAATGTCTTTTTAGTATGGGAGAGTGTATTACCCGTACTTTTCTTCGTATTTCCGGTATTGTGTGATTTTTTTCATTGTTGGTAATTCAATTGTGATCCTCTCGACGGTTTAAACTACCTTGTTCTACTTAGCCTACCGTCCTCCAAACGAATTTCGGAGCTGTTTTGATAGATTCCGTGGATTATTGTGGCTTTTTCACATCCGAATTTGATTCTTGCAAATTTTGTTTGAAACTATTGTTCCATCGCTCTCTATTTTAAGTTTCGGGACGAAACTTCTTTTTAAGAGGGTAGAATGTAATACCCGTGATTTTCTCTTTCGGTACTTTTTCGTTTTTGGCATCTTTCTGGTTTCCAGAAGCTCACTTGCGAGCATTTTGACATTTTGATAATGTTTCGTTCTGCGTGTTTGGTCATCCGAGTTGTTCCAGGGCTGTTTTACCCGAATCCGTGTTTTGAGCGACTTTTCCCGCTATTTGGTTCATTTCATGTGATGATGGTTCGAAACTATGGTTTTGTGTTTCCTATAAGTCCGTTGAGCTTTATTATGCGTGTTGTGAGCTTCGGTTTGGTTGCTTGATGTCTTATCATGATTTACGAACGTTTTGGGCCGTTTCGTAATTTCCCAAAGTTTGGGGATGATTACTTCTGTTATCGTATTCCGAACCTTCGGGTGGTCGGAATCGTACTTTCTTTTAACACTTGAATCCATTGTTCTGCACTTTTCGTATGCATGCCCTTGTCTTGTGTTGTAATTGTCGTTTCGTGGTTTCGTCGCGCTCGTACGTGACGAGCTAAACTTAGCAGTTCTGGAACTGCTAAGTGACTTACGTACGCTATGCTATAAGCATAACATACGTTATCATCATGCGACTTACGTACGTTAAGACCTTCCCTTTACATACGTAAGGGTCTTACCAGTTCAGACATTGAGTTCTGGCCGTCGATAGCGCACGCTATGTGTTGATCATAGCGCACGTTAACTGTGCTCCTTACGTACGTTAAGCCCTCGCCATAACGTACGTAAGGGTCTTCGCTACTTTGGACAGGAAGGTCTGTTTATCGATTACGTACGTAATCTTTGATGCATTACGTACGTAATACAGATAACGTACGTTATTCTTCTTGGTTAATGTACGTAACTCATGCGCAGGTATTTATATATCGAGGGTTGACCGTGTTCGTCATTTTTCACCCATTCTTCACTCCTCCGCGGCTGAGGCGAACTAGGGGCGATTTTGGAGTCCTGTAACTCCAAGTTTACATCTTCCTTTAGTTCTTGGTGTTGATTAACATCATCAATCCGTGTTCTTCGTCTTCGATTCGAGGTAATCATCTTGTAAACCCTTCCTTTATATTTCATGAATCTTCAAGATTCGGGTTGTTTTTCATGAATCGTGCTGTTGTATATCATCTATCGGTTGTATTGATTCTCTCCCTATGATTTGATTCGTATTTCTTACCGTATTCGGGTCCGGATTATCTTCTTGTTGTTCTTGGGGATGTATTGAACCCTAAGTGTTTGATCTTTTGTTTCTACGAATTCTTGTTGGGAATTTCGTATATTTTCCATCCCTCTTGTGATCGACTTCGTAGTAATTATATTTTTCTTGTGATTTCGACCTAGTTGGAAGATTCGAGGGTTGCCGATCAAGATTTTCCGTCGCTTCGCATGCTTTGGATTTGAGGCAAGTACCTTGATATACGAATTGTAACTTCATGAAATCATTGTTGTCGAAGTGTGTGATTTTATACGGACGTATATATATGTATATATAGAAAGAGATATATATAGAGATTTATATAGTTATATGTTAAATATATGTATGTATATACGTATATTGCTATGTATGCCTATGTCGGTGAATGCCGAGTGATGAATCCTAACACTAGTTGACGTACTCAATTTGGATTGAGTGATGAACTATATTTATAGATATAATATAGTAAGGCTGTATATATATATATATATATATATATATATATATATTTGGTTGAGTTGCAATATAGAGACATATGTGCGGCGTCGGTTAGCTATGCCTCAAGGCTTATTATGATTGAGTTTTGATTGATAACGTGTGTGTTACTGTTTATTGTGTGGTTGTGGACCGATGGATAAATTGTGTGAATTAGTGCACTGAGTGAATAGTGTTGTAACGTTTGTCTGTGTGCTTGATGTTTGAAATAATGTGGTTACTTGTTGTGAGAAACGTCATATCCGGGAACCTCTGAGGGCGGGGCGTGCACTCCGGCCTGGTGTACGCTGCAATGTGCGGCTCCATATGGGTGGTGAACGCCGGTGTTACCTAATGCGCGCGCAAGGGGCGGCTCTTGCGGGAGTGATCGCCGGCGCGGTGACATGTTCAAGGAGCGGCCAACATAGTGGAGTGAACGCCGGTGCACAGGTGCGCAAGGGATACACCTGGCAGGCTTATTGGTTACGGGTATTTGAGTAATAGCTAAGACCCCGTTACCGAACGATGTTCGTATCTCAAATTCTTTCAACTCATTTTTAAATGTTTGTCTTGATATAGATCGCGATTCGTGTTTTTGAAAGTTTGTTTCAACTTGTTTTTAAAGCATTGGTATCAGGGTTAATTAACCAAGGGGGTTTGACGAAATCTCCGAGGGTTAATTAATCGGGGGTCTTGAGCAGGATATGTCGAATGAGAGATTGTGCCTTTGATTGTATTGTGGTGCTATTCTGTGTATTGGGTCGAGGACCCTGTGAAATGTTGAGATGATTGATCTCGTGATGATGTTATTTGGATTGGGTTGAGAACCCTGTGAGATGTAATGATTTCGTTTGTGACAGTGTTCTATAAATTGGGTCGAGGACCCCGAATAACGTTGACATGGTTTTCGTGTAATTGTTTTCCATATACTGGGTCGATGACCCGAGAGCTTTTGAAGTTATTTTCTAAAAGTATTCCCATTCGATTTTCAAAACCCCAGGGCAGCCCGAGTCAATAATAACGTTTTCAAATTATCTTATCAAAATGCTTTTCCTTTATAAGAGGGGATTTCCAAACTAGATCTTTTGACTCCTTGGGCTCATTAAAAGTTTCATTGGTGTTATGTTCCGTAAAGAGAATATGACTATGTGATTATCTTTCACCTTGTGTGTGTGAGTACTATTCTGTGTTGACTATGGGAATGCGTGGTTTGTATTAAGGATTCGCGGCTGTTGAGTTTTGTGTTGTTATTGTTCGTATATCTTGTATATTATGTACTTGCACTAGCAAAATTCAAGTTTGCTAACCCCTGAGTTTTGGGGGGTGGGTGCCTGTTATGCGCTCAGGTTTTGGCAGATCGGAAGCGGTCACGGGATTGGCTTGGAAGGAGATGAAAGACGACGATGCTAATCATACAAGAGTCAGCGTCTTTTTCTTTTGTTTTCATTCTGGTCGAGTATTCACCCTTGCATGGGTGTAGTTTTCATTTATTAAATTGAGTTGTCATTTCTTTCTGTATTCAAGTTTATTATTGTCATGGAGATGTGAATGTCATTAGTTCTGAATTGTTTAATGACATAGTCGGTCTGCTTTGTAATTAGATTGACCCCGGTCGGTCAATCTTTGAGTAGTCTATTGGAGTTTATCCTGGTAGATCCTTGTGAGAAGGTTCTATGGCATGTGACATTCCCGGTCGTATTCTGGGGGTGTTACAGATATGGTATCGGAGCTTAGGTTTGCGAAAAACCTAGGCCGTTGGGTCAAGTCCTTGTCTTGTGTAAGTCGCGTGCATCAGAGTTGTGATTAATATCGTGGTTCCGACATCATTTCCCGGCAATCCGTGATGGTAAGCCTCCCGATCGTTAGTCCCCTTATATACGTATTTGATTATATCGTGCTAATGTGTTTAATGTGAACAAGGGTTGGAACTTGTTGGTGATATTATTGTTTTAGGATATAACATGCGTATACGATCCGAGTGATAATGGTTATATAGTATGCTTCAGAAGTCGAGTGTATTTATCGGTTTCTGAATTTCATTAGAATAAATCTTTTAATGTTAATTTTATCCGCCGTGAGTATTTTGAAATGGCTTTTGTTATCTTACAACTGGATTTTATTTCGTAAAACCGATTCCCTAAACCGAGCTTTGGCATTTTGGTCTTGCACGATTTGATGGTATTAGACATTTTATAAATGACTTTTGTGATTATTTGAGAATATTACCGTCATCGGGATTTTCGGCGTTTTGGACGTTTTAAAAATGGTTTTCAGCCTGGTGGGTTCCGGTGCGGGGCCCACGGTGCTGTAATGTCACGAACATTTTAAAGTGGTGCTTTAAAATTCTCTAATATTGTGAAAACCCATGATTTAATATAGTCATGTCAAATGGTCACGTATCTCGGTAAAAAAAATCCTTTCGACTAAGCATTTTGGTAGAAGAGGAAAGATTTTCAAATTGTGATATTTGGAACTCAACACTTGAAATATTTCAAATTAGTTACGATTCAACTTTCAATTTTCTTTTATACATTGCTCGAAAATAATTTTTGAAAGTCGTTGTATAAACTCCCTCTTCCAAATAAAGGACAGTATTTACAAGCTTTGGGCGTAACGTGACTCGCTCTCTTTTTCAAAACTTTGTTTTCGTTAAGTGCATACATATAATGATCGTCCTCGTCGAAGGACTCGGGATTGACTTCAGAAAACTTTACGCTTTACGTTATTCTATAGATGTTAACTAAACCTTGTGTTGATAATTGTGGTATACTGTACGACTGATTATTTGATAATGCTGAACGGTACTATCTGTATTAGTATGCCGAGCCTTGGCGGACGTAAGTGTGATGACGGAAATGGAAGTGGCGAGGTGGTTCGTACGACCACGATTCATGCTACGGTGAAGGAGTATCAAGATCAAACAATATCCTATGAAATCTCCTCAGCGGTCGAGCCCACGAGCGAAGCGAAGAGACCGAGGACATCTGTGAAATTTTTGGGCGGTGAAGAGTCTAAGTATCCCAAACCCCCACGTCGTTCGAACGCGTCATCTTTGCTGTCGGGAGTGAGCGCTGGGAATTCCAAGCCAGCATCAGTGACTCTCGGTAAGAAGTGAGGGTGCTTCAACTGCAACCGTCGGGGACATGTTCGTGCAAATTGTCCCTTTCCACTCTTGACTTGTTACCGATGCGGGTGTGAAGGTCATCGGGAGAAACACTGTGAGACAGTTTCCGAATTGGCAAAGAATGCCGCCCTAAGAGAGAGCAGAGCTAGTGACCGGAAAGTGTCCCGAAACCCTATGTTTCCTTCTGAAGATCCTAACATGGGAGAATGAATATTTTGTAATATGTCCTAATCGTTGCTGTTTCCAACAATTGTGACTTTGATCATTTTTCATTTCATTGCTTTACGTTTCCAACTCTTGTTGTTCTAAGTTTCGGGATCGAAATGTCTTTTTAGTATGGGAGAGTGTATTACCCGTACTTTTCTTCGTATTTCCGGTATTGTGTGATTTTTTTCATTGTTGGTAATTCAATTGTGATCCTCTCGACGATTTTAAACTACCTTGTTCTACATAGCCTACCGTCCTCCAAACGAATTTCGGAGCTGTTTTGATAGATTCCGTGGATTATTGTGGCTTTTTCACATTCGAATTTGATTCTTGCAAATTTTGTTTGAAACTATTGTTCTATCGCTCTCTATTTTAAGTTTCGGGACGAAACTTCTTTTTAGGAGGGTAGAATGTAATACCCGTGATTTTCTCTTTCGGTACTTTTTCGTTTTTGGCATCTCTCTGGTTTCCATAAGCTCACTTGCGAGCGTTTTGACATTTTGATAATGTTTCGTTCTGCGTGTTTGGTCATCCGAGTTGTTCCGGGGCTGTTTTACCTGAATCCGTGTTTTGAGCGACTTTTCCCGCTATTTGGTTCATTTCGTGTGATGATGGTTCGGAACTATGGTTTCGTATTTCCTATAAGTCCGTTGAGCTTTATTATGCGTGTTGTGAGCTTCGGTTTGGTTGCTTGATGTCATATCGTGATTTACGGACGTTTTGGGCCGTTTCGTAATTTCCCAAAGTTTGGGGATGATTACTTCTGTTATCGTATTCCGAACCTTCGGGTTGTCGGAATCGTACTTTCTTTTAACGCTTGAATCCATCGTTCTGCACTTTTCGTATGCATGCCCTCGTCTTGTGTTGTAATTGTCGTTTCGCGGTTTCGTCGCGCTCGTACGTGACGAGCTGAACTTAGCAGTTCTGGAACTGCTAAGTGACTTACGTACGCTATGCTATAAGCATAACGTACGTTATCATCATGCGACTTACATACGTTAAGACCTTCCCTTTACGTACGTAAGGGTCTTACTAGTTCAGACATTGAGTTCTGGCCGTCGATAGCGCACGCTATGTGTTGATCATAGCGCACGTTAACTGTGCTCCTTACGTATGTTAAGCCCTCGCCATAACGTACGTAAGGGTCTTCGCTATTTTGGACAGGAGGGTCTGGTTATCGATTACGTACGTAATCTTTGATGCATTACGTACGTAATACAGATAACGTACGTTATTCTTCTTGGTTAACGTACGTAACTCATGCGCAGGTATTTATATATCGAGGGTTGACCGTGTTCGTCATTTTTCACCCATTCTTCACTCCTCCGCGGCTGAGGCGATCTAGGGGCGATTTTGGAGTCATGTAACTCCAAGTTTACATATTCCTTTAGTTCTTGGTGTTGATTAACATCATCAATCCGTGTTCTTCGTCTTCGATTCGAGGTAATCATCTTGTAAACCCTTCCTTTATATTTCGTGAATCTTCAAGATTCGGGTTGTTCTTCATGAATCGTGCTGTTGTATATCATCAATCGGTTGTATTGATTCTCTCTCTATGATTTGATTCGTATTTCTTACCATATTCGGGTCCGGATTATGTTCTTCTTGTTCTTGGGGAAGTATTGAACCCCAAGTATTCGATCTTTTGTTTCTACGAATTCTTGTTGGGAATTTCGTATATTTTCCATCCCTCTTGTGATCGACTTCGTAGTAATTATATTGTTCTTGTGATTTCGACCTAGTTGGAAGATTCGAGGGTTGCCGGTCAAGCTTTTCCGTCGCTTCGCGTGCTTTGGATTTGAGGCAAGTACCTTGATATACGAATTGTAACTTCATGAAATCATTGTTGTCGAAGTGTGTGATTTTATACGGACATATATATATGTATATATAGAAAGAGAGATATATAGAGATTTATATAGTTATATGTTAAATATATGTATGTATATACGTATGTTGATATATATGCCTATGTCGGTGAATGCCGAGTGATGAATGCTAACACTAGTTGACGTACTCAATTTGGATTGAGTGATGAACTATATTTAAAGATATAATATTGTAAGGCTATATATATATATATATATATATATATATATATATATATTCGGTTGAGTTGCAATATAGAGACATATGTGCGGCGTCGGTTAGCTATGCCTGAAGGCTTATTGTGATTGAGTTTTGATTGATAACGTGTGTGTTACTATTTATTGTCTGGTTGTGGACCGATGGATAAATTGTGTGAATTAGTGCACTGAGTGAATAGTGTTGTAACGTTTGTCTGTGTGCTTGATGTTTGAAACAATGTGGTTACTTGTTGTGAGAAACGTCATATCCGGGAACCTCTGAGGGCGGAGCGTGCACTCCGGCCTGGTGTACGCTGCAATGTGCGGCTCCATATGGGTGGTGAACACCGGTGTTACCTAATGCGCGTGCAAGGGGCGGCTCTTGCGGAAGTGATCGCCGGCGCGGTGACATGTTCAAGGAGCGGCCAACATAATGGAGTGAACGCCGGTGCACAGGTGCGCAAGGGAGGTGCCTGGCAGGCTTATTGGTTACGAGTATTTGAGTGATACCTAAGACCCCATTACCGAACGATGTTCGTATCTCAAATTCTTTCAACTCACTTTTAAATGTTTGTCTTGATATAGACCGCGATTCGTGTTTTTGAAAGTTTGTTTCAACTTGTTTTTAAAGCGTTGGTATCAGGGTTAATTAACCAAGGAGGTTTGACGAAATCTCCGAGGGTTAATTAATCGGGGGTCTTGAGTAGGATATGTCGAATGAGAGATTGTGCCTTTGATTGTATTGTGGTGCTATTCTGTGTATTGGGTCGAGGACCCTGTGAAATGTTGAGATGATTGATCTCGTGATGATGTTATTTGGATTGGGTTGAGAACCCTCTGAGATGTTGTAATTATTTCGTTTGTGACATTGTTCTATAAATTGGGTCGAGGACCCCGAATAACGTTGACATGGTTTTCGTGTAATTGTTTTCCATATGCTGGGTCGATGACCCGAGAGCTTTTGAAGTTATTTTCTAAAAGTATTCCCATTCGATTTTCAAAACCCCAGGGCGGCCCGAGTCAATAATAACGTTTTCAAATTATCTTATCAAAATGCTTTTCTTTTATAAGAGGGGATTTCCAAACTAGATCTTTTGACTCCTTGGGCTCGTTAAATGTTTCATTGGTGTTATGTTCCGTAAAGAGAATATGACTATGTGATTATCTTTCACCTTGTGTGTGCGAGTGCTATTCTGTGTTGACTATGGGAATGCGTTGTTTGTATTAAGGCTTCGCGGCTATTGAGTTTTGTGTTGTTATTGTTCGTATATCTTGTATATTATGTACTTGCACTAGCAAAATTACAGTTTGCTAACCCCCGAGTTTTGGGGGGTGGGTGCCTGTTATGCGCTCAGGTTTTGGCAGCTCGGAAGCGGTCACGGGATTGGCTTGGAATGACATGAAAGACGACGATGCTAATCATACAAGAGTCAGTCTTTTTCTTTTGTTTTCATTCTGGTCGAGTATTCACCCTTGCATGGGTGTAGTTTTCATTTATTAAATTGAGTTGTCATTTCTTTCTGTATTCAAGTTTATTATTGTCATGGAGATGTGAATGTCATTAGTTCTGAATTGTTTAATGACATAGTCGGTCTGCTTTGTAATTAGATTGACCCCGGTCAGTCAATCTTTGAGTAGTCTATTGGAGTTTAGCCTGGTATATCCTTGTGAGAATGGTCTACGGCATGTGACATTTCCGGTCGTATTCTGGGGGTGTTACAGACTGAGCCCGAACTTGACGTAACTCGGCGGTCCGGCTGACCCCGACCTCCACCACGGCATGTACTCTGCGGGGTCTGAGTGACTGGAGCCTTCTGATCCATGATGCGCTCTCTCTGAACGGTGGTGGTAATCGGAGCTCTGGCAGCCCTGGTAGCCCTCTTGCAATGCGCTGCTCAGTGTCCGGTCTACCCGCAAGTAAAGCAAGTAACCGGAGGAGAAGGACAATCCTTCATCAAATGCTCATATTGGTTGAAGTTAAAACAAACCCTGCCACCAGAAGCAACGGACTGTACTGAACGATTACCCTGAGATCCTCCAGTCTGATGAAACGGCCTCTTCCCAGGTGTAGGGACAGACTGAGTTCTCGAAAATCTACCACTCTTGCCGGCTGAAAAACTGTCGGCTGTTTTCTGTTTCCTGGCCTCGGAACTCAACTTTGATTCCAGTGCAGCCATCTCGATCGCTAGGGCGCGATCCTGATACTCCTTCAAGGTGGCCCACATGAGCGGTTCCATACTTTGCCTGATATGCGGCTTCATGCGTATATTGAAATAACGGATCTTATCGGCCTCGGTCCTCACCTGATCTTTCACGAATCCTAACTCCTGATTATAAGTGATGATGGCCTGAGAAATCGGCACATCCTGAGGTGTAGCAGTATAGAATTCCACAATCCTGGACTCCTTGACTGACGGTGGACAATATTCTGCTTCCATAGCAGCCTTAAATTCCTCCCAAGTGGCTATGCGGTCTCTGGGTGTCACCGCCTCCCACCATTCCGCAGCTTCCTTATCCAGGAGGTACTGGGCAATAGGTACCCTCCTGTCATCGGGACAAGCTACGGCATCGAAAGTCCTGCTCAACTGAAAGAGCCAATTCTCCCAACCGAGGGAGTCAGAAGAACCAAAGAAACGAGGGGGGTGCATTTTAGTTACTTTCTGAAGCCATTTACTAGCTTTGTCCTCTGGAGTAGGGGGCGGATTTTGGCGTCCACCCTGAGCTATCTGAGTGAGTTGCGCTACCAACTGCTGGAGTACGGTAGTAACCCCGGCGTCGGCGTTATTATCCGACGGCACTGAATGAGAAGCCGAATCAGCAGAGGACTGAGTGTAACACCCCCAAGTTATTCAGGGTATATTACAGAGCTGTGAACCCCACCGAGGGACCCACAAGGCTAATCATACGCGGAACTATAAAACTTGACCGAGAAGATCCAAATACAATGAAATGAAATATGATACAAAGGGTATTCAAACCATGTCCAATGTATCTATATACATCACAGTACAAAATCAAAACCTCGGCAACACAGGCCGGAACATCAAGGATGACTGAAAATGAACAATACTCGAGTATTCAATAACCATTCCAGTACAACAACACTGAATGGAGGAACACAAAACATAACCGGAGATAAAACACAGTATCACGCTTGCCCATCATTTTCATGCCGACCCGATACCTGCCTGTCCGCTCTCCTGGAACCTGAAATAGATAAAAAGTATTTCCCCCATAAAGGGGTTAGCCGTCGAATAGCTAGTGCAAGTATATCAAGTATGAAACATAATACTCATCGACAATAAAGTAAAGGTAACCGTCAATTCATCAATTCAAGACTAGTATTCCGGAATAACTAAATCTCATAGCATCACAACAATGCATACATGATCAACCATGGAACCGCACCAAAGGCTACGGAACCCTCAGGGGACCTGTCAGCCCGCCCCAGAGTGGTTAACCCAAATCATCCGTGGAATCGCACCAAAGGCTACGAAACCCTCAGGGGACCTGTCGGCCCGCCCCAGAGTGGATATAAATAAACATGCCATTCATATATCTTACTTTCAATGTCGAGAACGTACAATCATAAATATATACTTGCCTTTTAGACATCGAGAAATCGAACGGAAAAGAGTATGAGTTCGGTAGGTCAAAGAACGCACTTCCGGTACCTAAACGATTCATAAGGGATATGATAATCAATAATCCATTCTCATAATTCACGAAGAAACTCCCGAAACCCGTCTATAATTCACGAAAATACAAGGGTAAACAACTAGAGATTGGAAAATCACCCAAATCCTCACAAGTCCGAACACGGCACAAACCAATCCGTAAAATCTTAGGAAGAGTATGTATATGGGGTATATATATCATAATCTCAAGATTCCCAAGCCTCAAACCGGATAAATCGAACGAATCTAAGAAAAATCCCAAAATTCCCAAAATTAGGGTTCTAAGGGTTTTTACCTTGCTTTGGAAGATGGAATGGATTAGATGCTGTGAAATATTTGTTCTCCAACCAAAGATGTTGTTATCTGAAGAAAAATCGCTTCCAAACTCCCCGAATCGCCCAAGCCTGCTGCTCCCGATCGGAAATGTGAGAAGAATGTGAAAAATGACGAAATGGAAGTCAACTGTCCATTATATACTCGCCCAGTCTAGCGCACGCTACACCTAAATATTAGCGTGTGCTAACGGGCCACCCGGTAGTCCAGTGACTACTGTCCGCAGATGTTAGCGCGCGCTACTCAACATCCTTAGCGTGCGCTAACTGGTGTCCTGCCAAAGTCCCAATTCACTGACTCAGCCCGATAACGGGCGCCAACACTGTGAATTAGCGCGTGCTATGCAACACATATAGCGTGCGTTAGCCGCTGCTTAGCGTGCGATACCTGCTAGTCCAGAAAGTCTGAAACCTCACTGCATCTGCCGAATCAGTCCGTTAGCGTGCGCTAAGGCTCAAAACTAGCGTGCGCTACTCACGCAGAATTAGCGTGCGTTAGCATAGGCCTAGCGTGCGCTACCTCCCTGACCCAGAACACTTCCGAAAGGTCTAAACAGCACGATCATGATCCAAACAAGGCATGAAACACTAGATCAATGCCGACACCATCACAAAGAGTTTACAAAGTGACAAAATAGGAAGAACGGTAAGGTCAAACAGTCAATAAAAAGTACGGGTATTACATTCTCCCCCTCTAAAAAGGAGTTTCGTCCCGAAACTTAAGAAATAAAAATTTCGGGGTACTCCAATCGCATATTCTCTTCCGTGTCCCAAGTCGCCTCCTCGACTCCATGTCTCGACCATTGCACTAAAACCAACAGGATGGTTTTGTGCCAAAGCTGCTTCTCACGACGTTCAAGAATCTTCACTGGTTTCTCCGGATAGGTAACATCCTTGGTTACGTAAATCTCACTATAGTCAAAAACATGACTTGGATCCGGCATGTGCCTTCTCAACTGAGAAACATGACAAACGATATGGACAAGACTAAACACAGGGGGCAACGACAAGCGATAAGCTAAGTCTCCAACCCTGGAGTAGGACATGGTCTCCAAAATCGAATTCCAAAGGTCGACCACGATTATCGGTATACGATTGATATGTTGAAGGGCATCTCAAAATACGAAAAAAACTCAACTGCAATTGTCTGTACTGTATTCAACAATATCAAGAATTTTCTAAACATTATCATAACTCAAAAGTGTAGCATGAACTATCTGTGCCAAATCCTGTCCGTCGGATTGTACCGATAAAGCTCAATATGGACGAAAACTGTTAGGTGTATTTTTATACACTTAATTATCATTATTTTGTAGTATATTGGAGAGTGAAATTGTCTAAATGAGCCTTTAATGCCTTAATTTTGTATGATTGACAGGAAATTGAAGTCCGGGAGCTAAAACGAGGCAAAACGGGCGAAAACGGAAAATCTGGACTCTGAGCCGCGGCACAAGGAAGCAGCGCCGCGGCACAGGAAGACACCCAGCCGAAGGCAGAGTAAACTGTACTCTGTGCCGCGGCACAGCCCAGGTGAGCCGCGGCACAGAAGAAATTGATGACGCCCAGGCTTCCAGCTGAAGGCTCTGTGCCGCGGCACAGGTTTAGTGCGCCGCGGCACACTTGGCGGTTTTTGGTTGTCCGCGCGAATTAGGGCTGTTTCGAAGCCAGTTTTCGACCGACTGATACGGACGCGATTTGGAGAAGTGCTGAGCTATAAATAGGGTTTAAGACCTTAATTAAGATATCTTTTGATCTGGAAATCTTTTGGAGCTTAAGCTTGGAGACGGCAGAAGAAGAGGGAAGCAGAAGACTTCAAAGGCAGAGGGCGGAAGCTGAAGAACGGAGGAATCCGAGCTTCATCTACGTTTGAATTTTATGCTTTCATTTATTTATTCTGTATTTTCAATCATTAGTATGTCAGGCTAAAGCCCTAATCTAGGGTTTTGATGAAACCTTTGTTTTGACGAATTTCTTGAGATTATCCAATTAATTACCTTTTTATTGAGTTGTCCCAATTGTGTTTAATGCTTGCAATTATCTGTCCAATAGTTGTATTGATTTAATCATTCACTTCGAATTGGGAGAGGAGATTTGGTGAGGAACTATTGGTGAGGACCGTTTTATTCTGTGAGATAGGAATATACTCATAGGAACTACGTGGCCTTTGGGAGATTTTAAGCTTTTCGCCTATTGACGAATTAATTCACCTAGGGATAGAGTGCGTTATTCGCCTTTAGATAAATCTATTGACCTCGGGAGAGGCGGTAGAATATATTAGCAATCTCCGCCTTCAATAAATTGGGAAAATTATTTATTACGGATAATCGAGAGTAGAATCGGATAAACTGAGGTGGATTCAGAACCCTAGACTTATTCATCATTTGATTTCTTTTATTCAAGCTATCGTTTTCTACTGCTTAGTCCTTTAGTAATTCTTTTAGTTATTAATCGCAAAACCCAAATTCGATTGTTCAAATAAAATTGGAATACACAAAAATCGGTAGTTAGAGATTCAGTCCTCGTGGGAACGATACTCTACTTATCACTTTATTACTTGTAAACGATGACGTGCACTTGCGTGTAAGAAATATCGCAACAAGTTTTTGGCGCCGTTGACGTGGACAGAAATTTTCTAAAATAGATTTAAGTATTTAAAGTCATAATTTGAACGTTTTATTTTTATTTTTGTGTATTTAATTTCGTTTATTTGTTTTTCCTTTCAGGACCTTTCGTGTAGTGCATGAGAAAACTCGGTAACGAAGGCCTACTACCTTTGGATACCGAGCTCGAGCGCACTCTATGAAGGAACAAGAAGGAGAAAAGAGAGTTGCAGACGACGGTCAATATGGCCGAGAATATCGAAGTCCAAGGAGGAGATAACCATATGCGGCAAGTTCAACCGGAACTAGCTCTTCGAGATTATGCCATACCGCAGATCAATGCTAATTTTTCGGGAATTCGGCGTCCCACTATCCAAGCCAATAATTTTGAGATCAAGCCGGCTATTATTCAGATGGTGCAGGCAAGCCAATTCTGCGGACTGCCGAATGACGACCCGAATGCCCATATTGCTTCTTTCCTTGAGATATGCGACACGTTCAAGACCAATGGTGTCACCGACGATGCCATCCGATTGAGGCTTTTCCATTTCTCTTTGAGGGATAAAGCAAAATTTTGGTTAAATTCCTTACCGCCGGGGTCGATTACAACATGGGAGGGGTTAGCGCAAGCCTTCCTTGCCAAATTCTTCCCACCTGCTAAGACGGCGAGGTTGAGAAACGAAATAACCACCTTTGGTCAGTACGATATGGAATCGCTCCACGAGGCGTGGGAGCGATATAAAGATTTGTTACGAAGATGCCCTCATCACGGCCTTCCTGATTGGCTTCAGATTCAGACGTTTTATCTTGGTTTGATGCTTCTACACGCACTCTTGTGGATGCAGCATCTGGTGGGGCCTTGATGGGAAAGAGTATGGCCGAAGCACACTCGCTTTTGGAAGCTATGGCCGCAAACGCATACCAATGGCCATCGGAAAGATTTACACCGAAGAGAGTTATAGAAGTTTCAAGTAATGATCCGATTTCCACCTTGTCAGCTCAAGTCGCCGCTTTGACCCAACAGCTCCAAGCATTTTCGCACGCACCAGCCCCCGTTACCATAGAGACATGCAATTGGTGTAATGGATCACACCCGAGCGCGGAATGTCAAGTTGGAAACCCGTTTGAACAACATCAGATGGAGCAGGCTCAATTCGTGGGAAATGGGAATCGGCAGAATAACCCGTACTCCAACACTTATAATCCGGGGTGGCGCATTCATCCCAATTTTTCGTGGAGAAACGGACAGAACTCACACCAGCCCCCGTTCGCTCAGAATCAACAGCAGCCCCCTCCCGCTCCCAAAGTGTCTCTCGAGGAAGCACTTGCAAAATTGGCGGCAAATACGAGTCAATTTATGACCCGTACTGAAGCTACATTGCAAAATCATTCCGCTTCCATTCGGAACTTGGAGGTCCAGCTGGGCCAAATTGCTAATGTGTTGACAGCTCGCCCGGAGGGAGCATTGCCGAGTATAACAGAGACAAATCCTAGAGAGAGTCTAAACGCAATCAGCTTAAGAAGTGGGAAAGAGGTGCTGGATCAGCCCGAGCGGTGTGAAAAGAAGAAAGAAATTGAGGAAAAGAATGATTTAGAGCCAGAGGAGTCAAAGGATTTGAAACCTTCAATAAAGTTGCCGGATAACTCGAAGACATGTGTGCCCCCCGTCCCGTTTCCGCATAGATTACAGCAAAGAAGGGCGGACAAATAATTTTCTAAGTTCCTTGATGTGTTTAAAAAGCTTCACATAAACATTCCGTTCGCCGACGCATTGGAACAGATGCCGAGTTACGTGAAGTTCATGAAAGAGATATTATCGAAGAAAAGAAAGCTTGAGGAGTTTGAAACGGTCGCCTTGATAGAGGAGTGCAGTGCAATTCTTCAAAAGAAGCTCCCACCAAAATTGAAAGATCCGGGAAGCTTCAACATACCGTGCACCATGGGGAATCTTTCGTTTAATAAGGCACTATGCGATCTTGGTGCTAGTATCAACCTCATGCCTCTGTCGATTTTCAAAAAGCTGGATATTGGGGAAGCCAAGCCAACAACAGTCTCCTTACAATTGGCGGATCGATCCATCAAATACCCAAGGGGAGTGATTGAGGACGTTTTAGTCAAAGTTGACAAGTTCATCTTTCCGGCCGATTTCATCGTACTCGACATGGAGGAAGATGAAGATATTCCAATCATCTTGGGACGACCATTTCTAGCGATGGGCCGAACCCTTATAGACGTGGAAAAAGGGGAGTTAACTCTGAGGGTCCAAGACGAGCAAGTTACTTTTCAAGTATTCAAATCGTTTCCATGTCCTAGAAGTGTTGATAAAAGGTCACAAATTGAAAGTGTAAATGCCGTTGAAAGAGGAAAGCACCGAAAACATCGGCGGTGGGAAAATTCAGATTTTGTGTTAAATGGTCCAAGTCTTAAGAAGGATGTAGAACGAGTGGCGTTCCTTGAGCATGAGGACAAATCTGCTGCAGCCTTGAGTGCGTTTGTGAAGGAGGAGAGTAAGCCGAAAGCCCAGCGGACAATTAGTCATGGAAAAAACGGGTGTTTCGGGAAGTTTTTCACGTCGAAACCTTTCCGCAAACAACATTTGATGACCGAACCGAAATTCGAATCGCTAACGACCACTGGTCATAATTTTTACAAATGTATGAACGGTTCGATGAACGGGGCGGAAACCAAATGGAGTTTGCGAAAAGCGAACTAATGTTTTCCAATAGGTCCGGCTGAAGACTATAAACTTAGCGCTTCTCGGGAGGCAACTCGAGTTCATAGTTGTAGATTTTTGCGTTCCTTTATCTTCCTTGCATTTTTGATTTGTATTTTTCCATCATTTTTGTGCTTCAATTTGCTTCTGCCTCTCGCTTTTAACGAGTTCTGCTCAAAATTATGTGCAGAAAAGTCCTAGGGAAGGAACTGAAGTCTGAGCCGCGGCACAGGTATTGTGAGCCGCGGCACACATCAATCGTAAGGGGAGGCTAAACCAACTGTACCCTGTGCCGCAGCACGGCATAAATGAGCCGCGGCACACGAAATCTGTGTCGCGGCACACGACAACACGAAAACACAGGTGAAAGGGACTGTACCCTGTGCCGCGACTCACTTTAGCTGTGCCGCGGCACATTATGCGGAATCTGAAAGGGCCTGGTAGCTTATAATTCACAATCGGCCGAGCACCCAGGTATTTCTTCTTCCCTTCTCCTTCCCTCCCCAGCGCACGATCCGGCCGAAGTTGTCTTCCAATTTTTGTTGCGATTTCTTCTTGCAATCTTCACAAAACCAAAAGGGCTGATTATGGCAAGAACAAAGAAGCTGAGCAAGAGAGCTAGGACCCAGTCATCCCCTACTCGAGGGGAGACCTCTCGTGGTCGGGCCGAATCGGAGGGGCACCAATTTTCGGACCCTGAAATTCACAAGATATTCAATGAAAAGATCCGGCCACGACCACTTATTCCAGAGAGGGGTTTTACTCCAGCTCCTCAGGACGGGGAATTGCTCACTATGATTGATGAGATGGGGTGGGCCAGATTTGCTGCACCCCAGCCGCAGCTATCTCGATTGTGCAGAGTTTTACGCCAGCCGCTTCAAGCACATTCGGGCGGGGCATAAGTTGCCGTCATTAGAGTCTCGGACTCGTGTCGATGTCCAGGGGTTACGATTGATTTCTCCACAGGCTATTCGGAGGCTGTTTGGGCTTCCAGTGGTTGATGAGTCGGCCTATGACCGAGTGATGACCGATCTCACGAAGGAGGCCCGCCGAGACCATTGCACGGCCCGATACCGACCGGGAGCAATGAGCACGTGGTTCTTCCACTTTCCACTTCAGAGCTCGCGCCTCATCGGCTCGGGCGTGCACAGCTTTATTTTATCTGCGCATGCATTGACCCCACCTCCCGGATCCGTCTCGTCTTTCTCTCCGCGCCGGACACTTTATGCTATCACTTCCGGGTTGCGTTTCGATGTGGCCCCCATCCTGGTCCGATCTATCTTCCAGTGTATCCAGGGGGGGCCAAGACGGGGTTGAAGCACCCCTCTCTCATCTGCGCTTTATGCCGGCAGTCGGGGCTGACGTGGTCCGACGACGAGCCGATGCTTGCCCCCCAGGCCCCGATCGACCACCGCATCATATCACACTTTGATCAGTGGGGAGGAGCGCCGGCGCACGCTCGGGGGAGAGGATTTCTGCTAGAGGAGGCCCACGAGGGATCCCCCGAGCCGCTTCTGTTGACACATGGAGATGCCGGCCCGCCACCCGACAGAGCGAGGTTGCAGGAGTTGTTTGATGGGCTGAGGGAGGATCTGAGGAGAGAGAAAGAGGAGCTGAGAGAGGAGACGAGGAGAGAGAGAGATGAGATGAGGAGAGAGAGGGAGAGCTTGATGGCTGCCATGCGGGAGGAGCAGCGGACGGAGCGGGAGAGCGCTGTTGCTGCCGTCAGAGCCGAGATGCGAGAGCAGGCCTGCCGGGCCAGCCGACGAGAGGCGAGGCGTCTGGCTGCGAGGGATGCTTATCATCAGGAGCACCTCTCCGCATGGACGGCCCATATCATGCATCCCGACGGGCCATTTATTGCGCCCGCCCGGCCAGCCACACCACCCTCCTCACCGGATGATGCCGGCACCAGCTCCTGAGCAGACTGGAGGGGAGTACTTGACCTTTTACTTTTATTGCATATCATTTTTTGTCCATTGAGGTCAATGTACGCCCTAAGTTTGGGGGGGGGATTTACTTTCAGTTGCTACATTCATTGCTGTACTTTATTTCATTGTTGTACTTTATTTCGTTGCACTTTTCATTACTTTGCGTAAAAAATTTTTTAGATAGCCTTGCTTGTCTTAGTTTTTCTTTATTCGTGAATTTTTCGTGCTTCTATTTGTGTGATACCGATGTTACGACACTGTTTTTCTCTCTGAAGAAACGGTCGAGTTTTAGTTTAGTTGTAGTCAGTTATTTCTGTTCTGCTTAGTATTCATTTAGGTCCAAAATTTTTCGTGATTGTAGAGGTCTTGGCAGATAAGAGACGATACATACTTGTTTTAAAATCACCGTCGATACGTTTGGTTACATTTTCCGGATAGTGAGTCGTACTGTTTCATTAGTCGTTTTGGCACTTGGATTGAGCTTAGAGTCGATCAGTTTTTTCCAAAAGTCGAGATAATGTGTTCTATGATGGGAAGTCTAGTAACCGGGGGTATTCAAGTGACCCGTTGTTTACTCTCGCGTAAAACGACGACCCTGATTAGACTAGTGATTTAGATATTTCACATGTGCCAATGATAGGGAGCCTAGTAACCGGGGGTATTCGCGTGACCCGCTGTTTACTCTCGCGTAAAACGGCAACCTTGATTCGGACATGCGGAAATTATATATTCGAGTTGTTTCTCCGCTGTAGACGGGAACTTAGTAACTAGAATCATCCATGTGCCCCATGAGTGTCTTTTACGTCAAACGGTTTCCCAATACATGAGAATGGAAGTTCCACCCTAGGATTATCCCGATGAAACATCCCGAGATCCTAACCTAGTGGTCAACTCGAATCAAATTCTTGAGCATATATATAAGGGAATACTGTCCGAGGTTTATTTGTTATGAAACTCGTGAAAATTGTGCCATTAGACTGTGGAACGGGACGAACTAGCTTGTTTATTTTATCCTTTCATATTGACGGTCGATTTGACTCACGTTTTGTTAATCTTTGAGCTGGATTTTCTTCATGAACGAGTGATTAGGACTGAACTTGATGTCTTTGCAGAATCACTATTCTGAGTGCAGCTCGCTTTTATGACACTCGTATTATTTAGAGAGAATTACAGGATAGTATTGATTAGGTTGAACACTATGAGTTGCACGATGATTCACGACATTCTTTTATTGAATTTAATTCTTTTTGCTTGAGGACAAGCAAAGGCTCAAGTTTGGGGGTATTTGTTAGGCGTATTTTTATACGCTTAATTATCATTATTTTGTAGTATTTTGGAGAGTGAAATTGTCTAAATGAGCCTTTAATGCCTTAATTTTGTATGATTGATAGGAAATTGAAGTCCGGGAGCTAAAACGAGGCAAAACGGGCGAAAACGGCAAATCTGGACTCTGAGCCGCGGCACAAGGAAGCAGCGCCGCGGCACAGGAAGACACCCACCAAGGCGAGTAATCAGACTCTGTGCCGCGGCACATCCCAGGTGAGCCGCGGCACGTAAGAAATTGATAACGCCTGTGCTTCAATGAAGGCTCTGTGCTGCAACACAGTTTAGTGCGCCAGCACACTTGGCGGTTTTTGGTTGTCCGCGAATTAGAATTTGGCTTGATTTAAACCGACTGATACGGACGCGATTTGGAGAAGTGCTGAGCTATAAATAGGGTTTAAGACCCTAATTAAGATATCTTTTGATCTGGAAATCTTTTGGAGCTTAAGCTTGGAGACGGCAGAAGAAGAGGGAAGCAGAAGACTTCAAAGGCAGAGGGCGGAAGCTGAAGAACGGAGGAATCCGAGCTTCATCTGCGTTTGAATTTTATGCTTTCATTTATTTATTCTGTATTTTCAATCATTAGTATGTCAGGCTAAAGCCCTAATCTAGGGTTTTGATGAAACCTTTGTTTTGACGAATTTCTTGAGATTATCCAATTAATTACCTTTTTATTGAGTTGTCCCAATTGTGTTTAATGCTTGCAATTATCTGGCCAATAGTTGTATTGATTTAATCATTCACTTCGAATCGGGAGAGGAGATTTGGTGAGGAACTATTGGTGAGGACCGTTTTATTCTGTGAGATAGGAATATACTCATAGGAACTACGTGGCCTTTGGGAGATTTTAAGCTTTTCGCCTATTGACGAATTAATTCACCTAGGGATAGAGTGCGTTATTCGCCTTTAGATAAATCTATTGACCTCGGGAGAGGCGGTAGAATATATTAGCAATCTCCGCCTTCAATAAATTGGGAAAATTATTTATTACGGATAATCGAGAGTAGATTCGGATAAACTGAGGTGGATTCAGAACCCTAGACTTATTCATCATTTGATTTCTTTTATTCAAGCTATCGTTTTCTACTGCTTAGTCCTTTAGTAATTCTTTTAGTTATTAATCGCAAAACCCAAATTCGATTGTTCAAATAAAATTGGAATACACAAAAATCGGTAGTTAGAGATTCAGTCCTCGTGGGAACGATACTCTACTTATCACTTTATTACTTGTAAACGATGACGTGCACTTGCGTGTAAGAAATATCGCAACAAAAACCAATAACACACAAAATAATGACAACAAGTCCCGAAACACTGACGTACAATCCGAACGCTCACACTGTCAATAACAATAATCAACCCATAAATCAACCGAGAATATCATCAACATGATAAACTCCAATGCTATCAGTGAAAGATCCACCATAATCGAGAATACCATCAACATGATAACCTCTAACATGATCAATAAGGGACCAACAACGACCGAGAGTACCATCAACAAGGTAACTCTAAACGATCAACAATAATGGGTCCCAAAGAAAATAACCCCGACTGTCGAACAAACCCCTCGGGCGTATGAACAACCAGTCGCAAACAGTCAAACATATCCAATACAACATGGACTATGAACGACCACAATAATAAGGCTCAAGAGGGCCATCACAGTACGCCCGATTCGGAAATGTGTCCGTGCACATGCCCACACCATATATGGAATCCAGAACATACATGGGACAATGTACGTAATTAGCCTCACGAACTACGTCCCGTGTGCATGGTCCAATGCAGAAACATCCATGCATGACCATCGTGTGCCTGGCTAAAAATCATACACATAACCAATCGGCACGCAGATATGATTCCAGATATGTCACGATGCAACATGACAACGAAACTCAAAGGATAACACCTCCAATACGAATCATACGACTTACCAAAGTGAACGATGATACATGAATAATGAAAGATCGACATGACCAACAATATCCAACACAACCATCCTGGGACCACAATCCCTAAGGCCCGATTAACACGAACAACAATCTGGAAATCCTCAACCCTTAACGATCACAAAATTACCGAGTTCACAAGAATGATAGTGTGCTGCCTTGAGTCGGCTAACACGACAATAATAACTCACGGATGGGCACCGTCCTTGGCGATCCCAATTCAATACCTCGATTGCCTTAGAATGGCCAATCGATAACAATACAACGGATGGGAATTATCTTCGATAATCCCTACACCAATTGCCTTAGAATGGCCAATTGATAACAACAATACAACGGATGTCTCGGCACCTTTAATCGGTTACCGATAATGAATATGATAATCAAATACGTCAATGCCTTCAATCGGCCAATAAAACAACAGCAGAAAAACACTGATCGGCGATTCAAAACAATATCCCAATGGAACATCAATCAACAATAACAATCAATACGTCGATACTGCGAACCGGCTATCGACAACAATATAACCAACAAGTACCGTAACGCCCTGAACCGGCCATTACGAACAACAATAACATTTGGCATAACTTGCCGAAGGATATCGTATCAAACAATCCCCTGATATCAACAAAATCATAAAGAGACCAAGTCTCGGAATGATACACACATTCATACACATACCTGATAACATCAATCTCATTGACTAGTACAAGTATAAAACTTGCCTCGATATCAATGCCACGAACTGTTACCAATTCAGTTGCTTTCGTCTACGAGTTCCTCAGTCCCGACCAAAGTAATCTACGAACTCTTCAATCTCAAACGCAACACAAAAGTCATAATCTACGATCAAACATCACAACTTATTGTAAAAAGAAGGATTAATAATCAACAAGTTCGATGACGATCAATATCAATACAACCAGGCCACAAACTCATCGGTTCCACAATATCTCGATTAAACACATTCTGAACCATCCGACTCAGACCCTCACGAATCCACGTCCACAATACGAGCCGAAATCCGATGATCATATCAGCAACCAATTCGAACCAATAATAAGGGTCTAAATGTTATCGATTCCAAACTCGATTCTTAAATGCGAATTGACAAGGTTCTTTCTCGTAAATCCATTGTTAAAATTTACCTATGATCGTCATCAGTTCGAACCATCCAATTAGTTCACTATAATAGATAATCATATTAAAAGGTTATCAAACAATCCAATCATTCGACTTAAACCTTTGTTCCATACGTACGGGCTTCCAAATTCAGGGATGAATAATAGCCTCGGCAAACTCGTAATTATATTCGTATTCCTATATGAATATTATTTCAAAGCACATAATTTAGCCCTAGATATGAATATTCCATATTCATATTCAAATCACCAACACATCTTATAAATATTCATCATCTAGTATAATTCAAGAGTCCCTCAAGCATGTGGATTAATCCGCAATCACGTCCATAATCGACCAAACGACATAATTCGATGTTCCAACATCTAAGCCTACATATAACTCATAATCTAAGGCATATATCATCATAATATCAAGAATCACAACAATACTTCCAAGGGCAACATGATTCCCTGACTATGTTCATGACAATATAACATAACCTAACATATAAGTCATCATGTCATTATCTTCTTCAACAAACTTCCCGTGGAATACCAAGAATCATCCTTTAAAATAAACCACTATCAAAGGTATACGAGAGTTACCTTGAATAGACAAATCAAGAAGAAGAACCATTGAATTCATTCCAAGAATCATGAATGACTTCAAGAACAAGGCTTTAATACATGATCTCCACCTTAATCTTGTTAAAGACCATCATATCAGAGTGTTTGGGAACCTCAAATTCCTCCTAAAGCTCTCTCTATTAACGGAAGGAAGGAGAATGGACAAAATGCCTCTCAGCACCCATCTGTCCCCTTTTATAAAACACATTACTAGCGTGCGCTATCCATCCTCGATAGCGTGCATTATCGGGCAGTCCAAGGGCTACTGTATTGCTTCGCACATCATCTAACGTACGTAATGCCCAAGTATTAGCGTACGCAAACCGGTGTTGACTTGCTACAGTGAAATGCTCAGTAGCGTGCGCTATTCCTCGACCTTAGCACGCGGTAATTGTCGTTGACCCGACAATCCGTACCTTTCCAGAAGATGCCCGGGTCCTACACGCCGAAAGCAACTAATAAAGCCAAGATTCCCTGTTGACGATCTGAAATTAGCGTGCGCTACCAACATGCATTAGCGTGCGCTAATCGCCGATAATAAACAGTCTGGGCCTACCTGTCGGCCACCTTTCGGACCTTATCCATAATACCTTACGTACGTTAGGGGTCCTCCTTAGCGTACATAACTCAAACCTCTTAGCGTACGCTAAGTATGCATCGTAGCGTACGCTAAGTATATATCTTAGCGCGCGCTAGGCATACCTTGTAGCGTGCGCTAACGTGGTTGTACTTAGCCATTTCCCGCTATTCTTGTCCGTCGTCTTGATATACTAGATGTATATACACGACATATTGAATACATATATACAACCTGATAATATTCTCATATCATATACCCAATATCAAAAGTACGATAACTTGATACACGATATCTTCAAATGTAATTGTCGACCAACTATGACAATTATACCAATACAGCTGTCTCAGTCTTCAAATTATTTTATCCATACTGTATAGACACTAAGCTATCCAGTATATCTAAGAGAAAATAACGCGAAAATGTATACTGAAATTCCAGATATTACATAGTAGAAATCGGGATATTGCCTTAAAATAAGTATCGTTCTCGAAACTTGCAGTCTTGTCACTAACAACAGATCAATCCAAAATTTCCAAACTCATAACGAAAGCAATCAAACACCGCCACAAGCGAATAACCAAAACAATATACTTACAGGTACGTGAAGCCGATGATCTTCCGTGATACTAACATGAGACTCCCAAACAAAGTCTCAACATAATACCGATACACACCAATATCAAAATTAGCAATTTAACAAAATCTCAAGGAAGAGTTCACGTCCGTGACCACGGCCACGACTCTCCCTCCTTTCAGCCAACATTCTGAAGGGCACACACGTGCGTAAGTATAATCCAAATCGCACATTCTCGAAGTGCCCGATTTCCAAGAATACTAAGCTAAAAACGAAACGATTAAGAAAAATACAAGAAGAGTGAGAGGACTTACAAGTACCGATCGCACTGTGATGACGGCAAAGTGGTGATACTGCAGGCAAACGATGACTCAATCGACCCAAATAACCGACAGCCTAGGTATCCATAAACCTAAGCTCCGATACCATATTCTGTAACACCCCTAAGTTATTCAGGGTATATTACAGCGCCGTGAACCCCACCGAGGGACCCACAAGGCTAATCATACGCGGAACTATAAAACTTGACCGAGGAGGTCCAAATACAATGAAATGAAAGACGATACAAAAGGGTATTCAAACTATGTCCAATGTATCTATATACATCACAGTACAAAATCAAAACCTCGGCAACACAGGTCGTAACATCAAGGAAGACTGAAAACGAACAATACTCGAGTATTCAATAACCATTCCAATACAACAACACTGAATGGAGGAACACAAAACATAATCGGAGATAAAACATAGTATCACGCTTGCCCACCTGATACCTGCCTGTCCGCTCTCCTGGAACCTGAAATACATAAAAAGTATTTCCCCTATAAAGGGGTTAGCCGTCGAATAGCTAGTGCAAGTATATCAAGTATGAAACATAATACTCCTCGACAATAAAGTAAAGGTAACCGTCAATTCATCAATTCAAGACTAGTATTCCGGAATAACTAAATCTCATAGCATCACAACAATGCATACATGATCAACCATGGAACCGCACCAAAGGCTACGGAACCCTCAGGGGACCCGTCGCTCCGCCCCAAAGTGGTTAACCCAAATCATCCGTGGAATCGCACCAAAGGCTACGAAACCCTCAGGGGACCTGTCGGCCCGCCCCAGAGTGGATATAAATAAACATGCCATTCATATATCTTACTTTCAAAGTCGAGAACGTATAATCATAAATATATACTTGCCTTTGAGACATCGAGAAATCGAACGGAAAAGAGTATGAGTTCAGTAGGTCTAAGAACGCTCTTTCGGTACCTAAACGATTCGTAAGGGATATGATAATCAATAATACATACTCATAATTCACGAAGAAACTCCCGAAACCCGTCTACAATTCACGAAAATACAAGGGTAAACAACTAGAGGTTGGAAAATCACCCAAATCCTCACAAGTCCGAACACGGCACAAACCAATCCGTAAAATCGTAGGAAGAGCATGTATCCGGGGTAGATATATCATAATCTCAAGATTCCCAAGCCTCAAACTGGATAAATCGAACGAATCTAAGAAAAACCCCAAAATTCCCGAAAATAGGGTTCTAAGGATTTTTACCTTGCTTTGGAAGATGGAATGGATTAGATGCTGTGAAATCTTTGTTCTCCAACCAAAGATGTTGTTATCTGAAGAAAGATCGCTTCCAAACTCCCCGAATCGCCCAAGCCCGCTGCTCCCGATCGGAAATGTGAGAAGAATGTGAAAAATGACGAAATGGAAGTCAACTGTCCATTATATACTCGCCCAGTCTAGCGCATGCCACGCCTAAATATTAGCGTGCGCTAACGGGTCACCCGGTAGTCCAGTGGATACTATCCACAGACGTTAGCGCGCCCTACTCAACATCCTTAGCGTGCGCTAACTGGTGTCCTGCCAAAGTCCCAGTTCACTGACTCAGCCCGATAACATGCGCTAACACTGTGAATTAGCGCGCGCTATGCAACACATATAGCGTGCGTTAGCCGCTGCTTAGCGTGCGATACCTACTAGTCCAGAAAGTCTGAAACCTTACTGCATCTGCCGACTCAGTCCGTTAGCGCGCGCTAAGGCTCAAAACTAGCGTGCGCTACTCACGCAGAATTAGCGTGCGTTAGCATAGGCCTAGCGTGCGCTACCTCCCTGACCCAGAACACTTCTGAAAGGTCTAAACAGCATGATCATAATCCAAACAAGGCATGGAACTCCAGATCAACGCCGACACCATCACAAAGAGTTTATAGAGCGACAAAACAGGAAGAACGGTAAGGTCAAACAGTCAATAAAAAGTACGAGTATTACACTAAGAAAGTGAGCCTTCCTCATTATTAGCACCACGACCTCGGCCGCTTCCCCTAGCTGGTCTATCGCGACCTCTCAACAAACTGAAGAAAATATGAAAAGAACAAGATCAGAAAAATTTCACAATTCACAATTCCGAACAACGCAAGTAAATGAATTACAGATGTATAAGAGTTCGAGGAGACTTATAGCCACAGGTCACACGAAAAGACGGTAGCACGATGATATTAGGCTCAACGACTGACTCTAACGACACAACTGACAGACCCAAAATTAACCGACAGCCTAGGCATTCATAGCCTTAGCTCCGATACCATAAATGTAACACCCCAATTCACAAATGGGATATTACACGCCGTAGAACCCTCATGAGGTCTACCAGGATAACACATGACACACATTCCGTACATGAAAATCCCAAAGACACAATCATCAATGTAAAATGGGACCGCGGCCTCGGCCAAAACGTTTTAATAGATGTACGTGAAAATATAAGTCAATACCATATCATTGCCCACGCATGGGACTTTAACCGAATTCAATAAAAATAAGTCAAATTCCGATACTCAAACAGTATAAATGACCAATCATAAATAAATACTCGAGCCTCATAATCATGCCAGTCCATCCTTTGCGTGCATATCCCGTGCCTGCTCCTCACCTCTTCCAGTATCTGAAATGCATAAGACGCATTTCCCCCATTTAAGAGGTTAGCATTCGAATAGCTAGTGCAAGTACACAATTACACTACATTATATACAAATACGATTTTACACAATCATCTCAATCAGAAATCATTTGCCCTGAATATTCCGGAATACTACATTGGCAATCAAATCATTTATCAATTCATCACGATATCACAAATCACAACTGGTATCCCGTGGCCGTACCCCTTAGTATCAACCCTCAGACATCCCGTCGAACCCTCCGGGTGGGATACCACTTCCACGGCCGTACCCCTTAGTATCGACCCCCAGACATCCCGTCGAATGCTCCGGGTGGAAGTTCAACCACACACGTACCCAAGTCCACTTCCGCGGCCGTACCCCTTAGTATCGACCCCCAGACATCCCGTCGAACGCTCTGGGTGGAAGGAACACAACTCATGCACCCGAAAACACGCTTTATCATTCATTTCGAAAACGTAACATACATAACGGAATGTAATACATGTACTTGCCTTGATTAACACGACGTGAAGGAAAACGGTGAACGGAAAGGTTTTGGCCCGAATAATCTTCATAAATCCGATCCTAGCACAATAATGATATACAACCAATCTCAATACTACGAAAACGTAGGAATACATCCTAGTTCTACCCATTGGAACAATTCTTCGAACATTACTTGGGTATCGTCGAGTATAAGTGACGAACAATGAAAAAATCGGAGTTTAAATCCACAAATCCTCAAGAACCACGAAGGAATACAAGTATACAATTGAAGTCTAGTAATAACCTATGACGAATCGGATTGAAAAGGTTTAAATTGCAAGAAACCCCCAAAATTCCCCCAAAATCTCAAAACAAGGGTTTTATGAATTCTTACCTTGATTCGGGTGGCGGGAGATGTTAAGAACTTGATGAATTCGCTCAAGGAATGCAGGGATGTTAGAAGATGATAATATCGATCGAAATGGGTTCTATCTATCGTCTTGAATCGCCCAAAGCCGAAGAGAAGGTGTGAGGATGGAAAAATGACGATGTTGACTGCTGCTGTCCTATATATAACGGACAGGCTTAGCGCACGCTACGCCCAAAGAATTAGCGTGCGCTATCGGGGTGGGGGAAAACAGTCAGAGACTTCTGTCCTCCCGTTAGCGTACACAGATACAAGATAGCGTGCGCTAGCGATAGAAATTAGCGTACGTTACCACTCAATTAGCGTACGCTATCTGGTTCAGTACAGAAATACTGAACCTTCTGCCCAGTCCCAGGGTATTCTGCCCAAAGGTATTAGCGCACGCAAAAAAAAATGTAAATCTAGCGTGCGCTAGTTTTACCCTTATAGCGCGTGCTATGGAAAAATGTTAGCGTGCGCTAACGGCGCCTGCACAGAGTACAGTCAGGACACGACCAGACTGTATCCGACTCGAACGACACGAAAACTTGACAGATGCCAGCAACCAACGAGACATGACAAAGAAACAAAAGCCTGCAAGCAAAATCTCTTAACCGAATGTATGATTCCGACTACTGAGGGACTTGAAATACGGCAAGGGGAACAAATTCCCTAAACTTATAGAAAATTACAAAACGGCCCAAACGTCCGAAAATCACGATACAACGTCGGATTAACAATCCAAAACTCACAACATGAGCAACTCAACCATATGGACTTATGGGAACAGAGAAATAATGAAATCGATCGATTTTTACGAGAATCGAACGTACATGCGACAAAACATAACTCAAAATGAAAATACGAAAAAAAAACGTCCTCGAAACTCATCCAAATGGAAAAACTCCAAGAACAAAATAGGTTCAGAACTTCAAAACAGTAACAAGCGAGTCGTCCGAAACGAACATACACCAAAAATAGAAATTACCAAAAATAGAAAGTACGGATATTACAGAATTGATGACAAGGATAAAACTCCAATGAATATCAAAACACTTGAAGGTCGCCCCTTCGATTAATCACGTTGAAAAGATCGAACCTTAAACAGAAGAAATAATATAAAGTTCATCTCACGTCGAATAACTATCGTAAGAACATCTAACGTCCTAAATTACGGCCGAAAGTTCAACAAAATGTAACCTGCCTGATCTGAATAAGGTACGTTACGTACCAAACATAGCATACGTTAAGTATGCTCGTTAGCGTACGTAAGCTACGAAGACTAGCGTACGCTAATCATGTATTTGATAGTTCACTTCTCTGATCAGATGACTGACTCGTCTGATGATATAGCGTACGTAATTCTTAGTGGTTAACGTACGTTATCCTTATACATACTATACTCATGCAAACTTGAATGATCTTACGGTGAAAGACATCTTCAAATTCAAGGATTCACATAACATCACAATGCTATACTCAATCTTGATTACAATTTCTCATATGAAGTTCGGTTGATACGCTTATTACCAATATCATCATTACATTCAACTTCATCATGAAGATTAATTAACCAATCCAACTTCAAACTTCGGTGATCCTTCATCTAATTCCGTTTAACAAAAGTGATACCAATACCATGTCTACGATCATTATGGCAACACAATTCAATACGGATTATCAATCTCAGAACACTACTCTTATTGTTTGTCGTAAAAAAATTCCAACTATGATGTTCTCAAAAAGCCTTTTTGAAATATTAGGGTCTCAGCCCGTATCTCGTTCCGTACTACAAGAAGTTTAAAAAGTAGAAAACCCTTTTTCGGACCCCAAGTCCTGAGTTATAAAACTATTTCAAAATCAATTGGGTCTTGACCCAAAATCATTTTCCAGTAAAACATCCATAAAACATTCATTTTGAAAAGTATCATTTTCAAATGCTCGAAAACAGTTCCATATATCAAAATGAATTAACATGACTACATGTTCTTCTCAACCATCCACAACATTTCTCCCAAATGCACAATTCCGTTCCAAAACTTAACCGACATATTGATTTCCAAAATCATAACTTCTCAGGATTATCAATCCTGTCTCAACTCTGTCATCTCATACTGTAACGCATAATATCTTTCTGGATATCAAAACGTATCAACTTAGAACGGCAATAAATCTCAATGCAATTCAAAAATCAAAAAACTTACAGATCGTGAAGCCGACGATTCCCCGTGATACTGGCACATGTCTCAACTCTAGAAAATACTCGACACAGATATTTTAAAAACACACATTTTGCAAACTCGGTTCAACTCGGGAACACAACACAGCTCTATATGAAGAAACACGTTAACACTATTTGAAAAAGTTTACAACAACCCCAGTATCACACTGGTAAATCACATAACGCACAAGCTCGAGTGAACAACAAAAACTCACGGCTCTAATATTTGTCAAATCGACAACTCGAATGACGCGACAAAAACACGACCCAACTCGATGCGACTGCCTAGGTTTTCTCAACCTAAGCTCTGATACCATATTCTGTAACACCCTCAGAGCCATCCAGGAATATTACAGCGCCGTGGGCCCCGAGATGAAACCCACGAGGCTGAAGGAAATTTTCACAAATATTTACAAACGTCCAAGAGTCTAACGACAGTATTATCTATTTAAAACATTCGAAGACTTTATAAAACTCGTTTATCAAAATCGTCGTAAAATCTCATTTGAAGCCACAAGGCCTGAAATGCCAAAACTCAATAGTTTAAAAACATACGTTAAGCTATCGCTTACACATACCGACAGAAAAGATTTAGAAAATGATTGCTAAAGTAACCTAAGTTACCAGATACCAAAAGACCATTTAAAAATACTCACGCAACGGATAAATATAAACAATTAAAATACTCTAGCAGCGGAATATAACAACTGATCAGAAACTCAATACAAAAATACATGTCCTAGCCAGTATCCTCCGGGAAGCTCATCTCTTCACGACCGCTACAAGCTTGATAGTCCAAGAACCTAAAAAGAAAGCCCACGACGGGGCCATAATATCCAACAATGATAACCATCATATTACGTCAATAATTACATACCAATGCAAATACTAAGTAAGAATACGACCAATGTAATCTTACCGCCATAACTTTACCAAACTCGTAATAATTCTCATCAGAATACCATTATTGCAATGCACATCTCGTGATCTCGATTAATCAATTAAATCAAATATAACGTCCATACGGTACCTCAAGCAATACCCAGGATTCTCAAAACGTCATCATACTCGCAATATGGAAGTATACTAACTCTGTCCAATTCGATCTATCGGAAATAAACATCATCAAATCTCAACACGACAATCGATTGTCCATCCCAGGACAAGAATCAAGAAGGAAAATACGGAACATACCTCAAGATATGAAATGCCACGACGAAATCACGTTAGTCTAATCCAAGATCAGATCAACACAACATACGGACATGGTCCTAACACAAGACCTACAAATGCATACTCATATGACAACGTCAATATGATCACAACAATAACGACAATGTATACTTATGGCAAATCCATAATATACATATGCACAATAACAATACATGGCAATCCGATGATCCAGCGTTCACTGCCTAGATCCCCCGATGATCCCGTCAGACCAACCTGAGGTGGAAAACCCATCCGATGATCCAACGCACGCTAGCATAGATCCCCCAATGATCCCATCGGACCAACAAGAGGTGGACATATGACAACAATGCACAACTGCATAAAACAACAGTACACAATACACGACAACAACAATGCACAAATGCATGACAACAACTATACAGGAATGTATCACGACATGATCGACACAAATGATAAAAATGATTAAAGTACTTGCCCCGAATCCTTCGAGAACGATCTCAATGTCTAAACCATCACAAACCATTATCCTTAATACTCGACGGTCCAAAGTATCACGGATTGCATATAATTCATATCTTCGTCTTTATCACAATATATCCTCGATATACAAGTATACCAATAACAAAAGTAAATCAAATACATTATGATTTAGATTCCCAAAACTCGAATATGATTTATAATCCCAAATCTCCTGTTATTACGATTATAAACATTGCTATACGAATTATACACGAATGAAATGGAAACCATTCATTAAATACTATAAACTGAGCAAGTAATAACTTACCTCGATACCGATGAAGCCGTTACCAATTCCATTGCCGTCATCTACAAGTCCCTTGTCCCCAATCAGTGCAATTTACGAACATTCTCGAACATGACCGCAACGCATAGTTCTAATCACCGATCAATAATCTCAACCTATTACAATAATCGATAAACAACAAGTTCGACAACAATCAACAAAAACTAATTCACAAACCCAACGGCTCAACAATATCTCGATTAACCACAAGTCTGATCAAACCAACTTAAACGATCACGAATTCATAACCGAAACAGAATATACTACCCTGCCTGTTAACTTAGCGCACGTTAATACCTTAACATAGCGTGCGCTAAGTTACTCTCGTTAGCGTGCGCTAGCCAGTAGGCTTAGCATGCACTAATGCTATACAGAGGCATACATTCCAAGCATCGACTAACACTTTGCGACTACGAATACGAAAGAAAAGGAAATCATGCTCCAAGTGTAACACCCCAAACTAGGCGGATATTACAGTGCCGTGAATCCCCGACTGGGACCCACCAGGCAATGAAAATGATGAATTAAATAATATAATTGTAGTACCGAACCACATTATATTACCAAGTACTCCGATGAGGAGTTTAAGTACAACACACCAGGACAATACCGAATACTAGTATATTTTATATGAAGATAAAATACACCACCCTGAATAAATAAACATCTCAAACGGAATTTGCAGCGGAAAATACAAATGACAGAATAACTAAAATGACTGAAGATGACTGAACAAACGGAATGATCGGGGCCCCTACTAGTATCACTGGGACTCGCCGCCAACATGCTCTTCCCGTGCCTTTGCCTTGCCGTGACTAAAACAAAATCCCCAACGGGGCCGGCCATACGTAACAACAATCCTCAAGGGTTGAAAATACACAATCATGAATTAACTGAAGTTATGAAATATTCTTAATTATGAATTACGCTGAAGAGGAGTATCATAGTACGCCCGTAATGTTCTGTGCAAGTGTACAATACGAATGACCGGACACACCCGTCCTTGTACCTAATTAGTCTCACGGAGGTAAGCGTTACCGTGTGCACGGTCCAATGTATCGGTGAACCCAATACATGACCATCGTGTGCCCGACTAAAAATTCCACACAGCCACACCCGGCCACGCAATATGAACCCAGAAGGTCATATGAACGAGAATGACCACAATGAATGTCAATGAATAATAATTCGACAAGGCCAAGATGACTCACCGAGATGAAAATAATAGTGACGTGATTGATAACCCGATGAAGTGATTTGGAACCGTCGTTCCTCGTGAATGAAATGATTATTCGACAATTACAAGTCTCAAAATGATTAATATTATGATGAATGAATTATGATTATGAGCAATCAACAACAAAAGGAATGAGTATCCTTTTAACCGAGTAAGAGTTAACTTACACAATACCGATGAAGAATGTCCGTCCACGAACAACGTCCTAAGTGAAATACCGGTCGCTCGAACAACCTTGAATAACACAATATACCAAACATTCGATCATTACACGAATCAAATACGATCATAACCGATTCAAACGTTGATACAACAACGTCCGAACTCGTAGATGTACTCTAACGAAAACGTTGAGAATATCCTTCCCGTTGGTTGCAACCAAACCCAAAATATCGAACTACTCCAAATGATTGATTCAAACCAGCAAAATGTTATCAATGACATCAATAATCTCGTAGAGATCCACAATTCAAGTTTACGACAACAACAATTGGAAAATCCCCAAATTAACTGAAGTCAACCCTAAGGGTTCTTGAAATAATTCCGAAAATAGCCATTAAATCCGTAGGAATACATTTATCCAAGGTAGATAATCCATATCTAATGTATTCCAACAATAATCCAAGCTTACACGAAGAAATCGGAAGGAAAAACCCAAAAATCCGAAATTCTAGATCCAAGAGATTAATACCTTTGATTCGATGTTAATGAGATGATGAAGTGATGATAATCCATCTCAAAGACTTGAAGATGATGATGGATGATAGAAGCTCGAAGAGAACTCTCCAAAATGCCGGAAATCGCCCGAAACCGATGAGGGAATGAGAAAGGATGATAAAATGACGAACTCAGGCTAACTGTCCAATATATAGCCACTCCAGGTTAGCGTGCGCTAGCCCTTGTGCGTAGCGTGCGCTAACGGGTAATTTGGGTAGTCCAGTACCCACTGTCCAAATACGGTAGCGCGCGCTACGTACCTTTTTGTAGCGTGCGCTACGGCCATGCCATTAGCGTGCGCTAATACCCATTGTTAGCGTGCGCTAACGAATTATGTGATGCCCAGTACTGGAATCCAGAAACCGTCTGTCCTCTGATCTGACCTCGGTAGGGTGCGCTACACTTAAAATTTAGCGTGCGCTATAATATCGATTGCGTACGCTAAATATCACTCATAGCGTGCGCTATGAATTAATCCAGTGCAGTCCAGTAGCCACTGGACTCAACCTGATCTGTCCTTAGCGCGCGCTACTCCACATATTTAGCGTGCGCTACTACGACCCACTAGCGCGCGCTACTTACCACTCGTAGCGTGCGCTACATATAACTCACCTGCACCCGGTACCTTCGGATCGCAACTGTGGTAACATTAGCGTGCGCTAATGCTGAGTGGTAGCGTGCGCTACCTGTACTCAATTAGCGTACGCTAAAAAGAGTACGTAGCGTGCGCTACTCCTCACGCACAGCCCACAACGAAAATGACAACGATGATAAACAAGGCACGAAACTCCAATTAGATTAGTGACGAATGGCGATTGATACACGATACAATTACTCTGAATGATGAATACCATGATTGAATATGAGTGACAAATGATCAATAATGAGTAAAATTACTGAGTATCAATTACTGAGTGATAATTACTGAATGATAATTACTGAATTACAACCGGGTATTACACCAATATTAACAATAACTTTTCCAAATTCAATCTCATCACCATACTCGAAATCATACTCATGTTCTTATACGAATATTATATCAAAACACATATCTTAGCTCTAGATACGAATACACCAACACCTCCTATACATAATCATCCTATCATATCGTTCTTAATCTGGAATACAACCTCATATCATGATCAACATAATTTAGAAATCCATCTTTCATCGGATTAAATGAAACACAATTCTTAAAGTATGGAGAAATCTTAGTTAACATCCAAAAACTCTTATCATAACTTCATTAATCCTCATATAATATCATCACATGATTATCCAACAAATTCCTCACATGTAATCATCCTTAAGAACGAACCACTAACAAGGGATACGAAATTTACGTGGATTAGATGAACTAAGAAGAAGAACACTTGAACTTCATTCCAAGAACCATGAATAACTTGAAGAATAAGGCTTTAATCCATGCTCTCTACCTTAATCTTGATAAAGATTATCGTCTCGGAGTGTTTCTGGACCTCAAGTACCTCCCAAAACTCTCTCTATCGAGTGAAAGGAAAGAAATGGACGAAATGCTTCATAACACCCGTTTGTCCCTTTTTATAAAGTATATTACTTGCGTGCGCTAAACCTTATGTTTAGCGTGCGCTACAGCCTTAGCGTGCGCTAACTGACTTTGTTAGCGTGCGCTATCGTAGTCCAGGCTAGGCTGATCAAGCCGTACATGTGCTTACGTACGTAACGCCCATGCATTAGCGTACGTAACTTACACTCTCTAGCGTACGCAAGTCCTTGCGTTTAGCGTGCGCTAATATCAGTTGACTCGTTTATCTGTATGCTCCGAAGACTGGTCCACACGCCGAAAGTGCTGATGAGGATAAGATTCATTTTTGTCCAATATACCATTAGTATGCGCTAACCTTTAGGGTCTAGCGTGCGCTAGTACTAAATTACAAACATCCGTCGACTTATCAGAACGTGCGCTGAAAGTGGCCTGGTCCACACGTAGATTCCCTCTGATCTACCTGCACTAGCACGCGCTATTATTTTACCTTTAGCGTGCGCTACACCTGCACGTTAGCGTGCGCTATGAATGAGTATTAGCGTGTGCTAATAAGGCTATGTTTAGCCATTATCATCTACTCGTCTCCAACGTCTCGACATGCAGAATACGAACATACGGCATACTAAATACATATACATATACTAACAACATTCCCATACGATAAGCCCGACACACAATGTCTTCCAATACAACTGTCAACCAAGTGCGGTAATAATACTAATACAGGTGTCTTAGTCCTTCATTTATTTTATCCATACTGTACAGATTCCACGTTGTACAACATAACTCAGATAAAATAATATTAAACAATAGTAGTAGAAATTCCGGATATTACATTAAGTGGCTGGGAACTCTCTGGGAATGAAGGGAGGTGAAAGAAAATTGAAGGAAACGAAATGAAATGAAATGGGGTGCTGTCCCTTTTATATGAATTTACGTACGTTAGCCTTCATGCATAACGTACGTAATCCTCTTAGAGTATGCTATCTGTTATCCTTAGCGTATGTTAACGTTCAATAATAGCTTTCTGTCCCGTTCCTGTACACTCTTACGTACGCTACCTCATCCAAGTTACGTATGTAATCGATTAGAATTAGCGTACGCTATACACATCACTTAGCGTACGCTAACACCCGTTGATCCCAAAACTGTCCAGGTTCATCCGCGGGAATCTTATCCGGACCCATCGACCAGCTGGCTCATGTGCTAGCCGCCCTGCTCAATTATTGGCTGCCTTACGTACGCTATGCTTCATTCATAGCGTACGCTAACCTTGGCACATAACGTACGCTATGCTCACTTCTTAGCATACTTTATCACGTAATTGCATGTGAAGATTTATACGTTGATATAATCATGCATATGGATATGAATACGAGAAAGATCAATACTCTCCTTCTAAAAAGGAGTTTCATCCCAAACTCAAGACGAAAATAAGTCTGGGTATCTGGATTTCATGCTATCCTCCGTCTCCCAAGTGGCTTCTTCCACTCCGTGGCGCAACCACTGAACCTTAACCAAAACGATCTGTTTATTTCTCAATTATTTGACTCGACTTTCGAGTATCTTGCGGTCTCTCTTCAAACGTACCATTCTTAGCGACTTCAATCTCGCCGAAATCAATGACATGACTTAGATCTGGTGTATACTTCCATAACTGGGATACGTGGAACACGTTATGAACATGGATCAGCGATGGCGGTAATGCCAACCTGTATGCTAACTCTCCAACTTTCTCAAGAATCTCGAACGGTCCGATATATCTCAGAATCAGCTTTCCCTTTCTCCCAAAATGAAAGATTCCCCGAGTAGGAGAAACTTTTAAAAGCACGTGATCTTCAATACTGAACTCTCATGGGCGACGACGCACGTCTGCATAGGATTTTTGTCGACTATGGGCGGTCAACAGTCTTTCGCGAATCAAGGCTATCTTCTTTCGTGTCTGTACGATCAATTCTGGTTCTGTCCCTATCAAGTCTGATGAATCATCCTAACATAGGGGCGATCTGCATCTCCTCCCGTATAATTCCTCAAACGGTGCCATCTTAATGGAAGCATGCCAATTATTGTTGTAGGTGAATTCAATCAACGGTAGATGAACTTCCCAATCAGTCGACCAATATAAGGCACAAGCTCTCATCATGTCTTCCATTGTTTGAATAGTCTTCTCGGACTGTCCGTCTGCCTGCGGATGATAAACTGTGCTGAAGTTCAATTCGGTTCCCAAGGCCTTATGCACTGCTTTCCAAAAATGTGACACGAAACAACCGTCTCGATCAGAAATAATAGTCTTCAGAGTACCATGCAATTGGACTATCTCTGCAATAAACACTCGTGCCAACTTCTCTGGTCCCCAAGTGTCCTTAATGCCCAGAAAATGAGCCGATTTGGTTAGACGGTCAACTATCACCCAGTCATGTTCATTCCTATTTTGGACCTCGTCATATTAGTGATATAGTCCATCGATATGTCCTCCCACTTCCATTCAGGAATCGGGAGCAGCTTTAGCATTCCGGCAGGTCGTTGATGTTCGATCTTAACCTGCTGACAAATCAAATATTTTGAGACATAATCCGCTACGTCTTTCTTCATGTTGCCCCACCAGAAATTCTGCTTCAGGTCCTTATACATCTTACTGGTGCCCGGGTGGATAGAATATGGCGTACTGTGAGCTTCTTTCATGATTGTCTGCTTCAAGACATCGACATCGGGAACACAAAGTCGGCTCTGGAATCTCAAAACTCCATCATCATGAATTATGAATCCTATGGCCTATCCTTTACTCACTTCATCACGTAACCGAACCATCAAATGATCATCCAATTGTTTAGATTTGATTTATTCGGTTAATGATGAAGTTAGTTCCATCACACACAGTTGTCCTTGGACTCTTTGCAACCATACTTCAATTCCTTCGCGAATCAATTCTCGTTGAATGCTGGGCTAGGAGGTAAGAGCCTCCATCATTCGAATAGAAACGGGTTTGCGGCTTAGTGCATCAGCCACCACATTTGCTTTGCCTGGATGGTAAAGAATCTACAAGTCATAGTCATTAATCAATTCCAGCCATCTCCTCTGCCGCATGTTTAACTCTTTCTGACTGAAGATGTATTTGAGACTCTTATGATATGTGAAGATCTGACAGTGAGTCCCGTACAAATAATGTCTCCAAATTTTGCAAGGCAAAAACCACAGCTGCCAACTCCAAATCGTGCATTGGATAATTTACTTCATAAGGCTTCAACTGTCATGACGCATATGCGATCACCTTCTTGTTTTGCATCAGTACACAACTGAGACCTTGGTTTGAAGCGTCACTGTAAACTATGAATTCTCCAGTTCCTTGTGGTAGTGATAAAATTGGAGTTGTCGTCAGTCTCTTCTTCAGTTCATCAAAGCTAGCCTGGCACATTTCGCTCCATTCAAACTTTTGGGTCTTCTATAGTAATCGAGTAAGTGGGCAGGTAATTTTGGAGAAACATTCCACGAACCGTCGATAATACCCAGCAAGTCCTAGAAAACTTCTGACTTCTTTCATGTTCTTAGGAGGCTTCCAATCCAAAATTGATTCGAATTTCTGGGGGTCTACTCGAACTCCTTCTGCTGATACCACGTGACCGAGGAACATTACTTCCTTCAGCCAAAATTTACACTTAAAAAGCTTGGCGTACAATTGCTCGCTTCTCAAAAGGTCTAAAACGATCCGTAAGTGTTGCGCATGCTCTTCTAGGCTCTTGGAATAAACCAGAATGTCATCAATAAATACAACTATAAATTTGTACAAATATTCTATGAACACTCGATTCATCAATTGCATGAACACATCAAGTGCATTAGTGAGACCAAACGGCATCACTACAAACTCATAGTGTCCGTAGCGAGTTCTGAACGCTGACTTTGGAACATCGGATTCCTTAATCCTCAACTGATGATATCCCGACCTCACATCGATCTTAGAAAACACTATTGCTCCTTTTAACTGCTCAAACAAATCATCAATCTGTGGCAATGAATACTTGTTCTTAATCGTCATCTTGTTCAGCTCTCGGTAGTCAATACACAATCGAAGCGATCCATCTTTCTTACGGACAAAAAGAACTGGTGCACCCCAGGGCGAAACGCTTGGCTGAATATAGCCTTTGTCCAGTAACTCTTCCAGTTGCTTCTTCAATTCATACATCTCAGTAGGTGCCATACGATACGGCGCCTTAGAAATCGATGTAGCTCCTGGTTCCAGCTCGATGGTGAATTCTACATCTCGTCGTGGAGGTAGTCCAGGTAATTCGTCAGGAAACACATCCGGGAATTCGCTCACGATAGGAATGGATGAAAGTTCTACTTTTCCATCTTCCTTCTTCATTGCCTAACACCAGTATCCAGTACATCCCTATTTTAGCAGTTTAATAGCTTTCATCGCTTTGATCAACTTTCCTGAGCTTCCTGGTCTCCATCCCTCAAACAGTATTTTGGAACCATCTTCAGATATCATCGAGATATTCCTCTTCTGGTAGTTTACAATAGCTCCATATCGATTAAGCCAATCATCTCCGAGAATCAGGTCATTTCCTTGCATTTCTATCACAATCAGATTTGAGGGCCAATCTCTGCCTCCAATTGATATGGGAAAATTTCTGGTTTCAAAGTTTCCCACAATTCTCTCCCCACTCGGTAGACCCACAACATAAGGTTCACAATTAACCAGAAATGTTCAAACGATTAACACAAGACAATGATATAAATGAATGTGTGGACCCTATATCGAACAATACGCTAACTGGTTGAGAAAGGATCTGAATGGTACCTGATGCGACAGCAGCATCCTGATCGTCTGCCCTCCTCATCTCATACAAGCGTGGGGGAATGGATCCGGCACTCGATGTCCCTCTTTGGTCGAACTAATGGACACTCTATTGCATCTGCTGAACACTCGTCTCTTTCTGAGATGGTTGTAATGCACGAGCTCTAAAAGATTTTGCAGCTTCCTCACAGAACACCGCACGATGTCCCTCTTGACTACAATCATAACACGTCACGGCGGGAAGTGAGCAATCTCGTCGATGGTGTCCTGTCCGACCACAGTTAAAAGCACTTCCTGGTCACATTCGCCATGGCTGATACTGCTCCAGAATTCTTCCCACCCTTGGATGGATACGGGGGTCTCTTGAAAGAATGGAAGGATGACTGGGCCTTACGGGGCCCACTGTTCTTGTGCTCTGTAAAATGACCAGAGACTTTCTGCTTCTTGGATTCTGCAAACCTTTCCATCGTTGCTTCCTTGATGTCATATGCCAACGCTTTGTCCTGATATTGATGGAGAGTGGTGCATTCAAAACCTGACATGTACCTCTGTATCTCCAGTTTTATCCTCATATCAAAATGGATCATCATTTCCGCATCTGTTCTGAACCAGGTGTCGAACAAACGCCAGCTGCTGATTGAATGTTTTAATCGCCTGAGATACTGGCACGTCTGACGGCTGTGCGGAGAAAAATTCCCAAACTTTAGATTCCCTCACCGTACGGGGACAGTAATGAGCTTCCATCATCAATTTGAATTCTTCCCAGTCGGCATCATGATCTATAGGTCAGATGGCTCCCCACCACTCGGATGCTTCCCCTGTCAGAAAGTACTGAGCAATGGAGGCTCTTCGGTCATCTGGGCAGTTAATTCCGGCAAAAATTTTCTCCAATTCCTTCAACCAATGATCCCATGTCGGTGTCTCAGAAAAACCATCAAATTTTGGTGGTTGCATCTTTGCTACCTCCTGTAGCCATCGGTCTCCGCGATTTCCCAAGTCTGGGATGCCTTGCTGTCTTTCTCCTGATTGCAACCCTACTGCCACCTGCATTCGGTCCACAACCTGCCCAAACTGAGTCATCTGGTTAACCACCTGGAGGAGGATGTTAGGAACGGCGGGTTCCGGTTCATTGTTAGTGGATTCCTGTGGCTCGTCTGAGCTGTGGGCAGCCTGATTTGAAGGCGAAGCTTCTCTTTCGGCATTTCTACGCCCGCGTCCATGACCGCGACCACGTCCATGTCTATCTCTCAACATACTGTAAATATAAGCACTCAATATACAGGGAGCAATATTGTTCAACTTTCAAGTATAAAAGGTACATCATATGAATGACGAGATAGAGTTTAGGAACTTACAACCACCGCCCGCACGAAGGCGTAGGTAGTACAGTGATGTTATTCACGGCTGATAATCTCAAAAGACATACACGACCCCTATTTTAACCTAACGGCCAAGATATCCATAACCTTAGCTCCGATACCATATTCTGTAACACCCCTGATATATTCAGGAATATTATAGCGCCATAAATCCTTTACGTAAGGATTTACAAGGCTGAGATAACGAAATGACAATAATAAACAACAATAAACGATGACGACAACAATAAAATACAACAAGTCCGAAACAACACCGACAATACAACGTCCAATAGTTAATATCAATACAAACCCAAATCAAATATAACAAAGGACAACGTACTCGAGTACTTTATTAAAAACAACATTTAAACTCCACAAATTATTCCGTCCAGAACATCACTTTGCACCCCCATCGTCATGCGGCTCTAATGGTTGTTTTCCTGCTCTCCTGTATCCTGGATATAAACAAACGTTCACCCCCGAAGGGGTTAGCACAACGATGCTAGTACAAGTACCACAACATATTATTCAACATCTCACGAATAATAACATAAATAACAACAATACCAACGAGTCTCTTCCTTCGAGAAGACTCACAAATATCATACACAAATGACAATCACAGCATGACATCACAACATACACATGGTAATTCCGATGATCCAGCGTTCACTGCCTAGATCCCAAGATGATCCTGTCAGACTAACACGAGGTAGAAAAACCTGTCCGATGATCCAGCGCAAGCTAGCATAGATCCCAAGATGATCCCGTAAGACCAACACGAGGTAGACATACAACAACGACACATATGCACGACAATATGTATAACATCAATACGTAAAACATAAATAAGGTACTTGCCTCGAATTGATGACAAGGATAAAGCTCCGATGAATATCAATACACTCAAAGGTCACTCCTTCAATTAATCACGTTGCAAAGCTCGAACCTGAAACAGAAGAAATAATATAGAGTTCATCTCACGTTGAATAACTATCGTAAGAACATCTAACGTTCTAAATTACGGCCGAAAGTTCAACAAAACGTAACCTGCCTGATCTGAATAACGTACGTTATGTACCAAACATAGCGTACGTAAGCTACAAAGCCTAGCGTACGCTAATCATGCATTTGACAGTTCACTTATCTGATCAGATGACTGACTCGTCTGATGATATAGCGTACGTAATTCTCAGTGGTTAACGTACGTTATCCTCATACATACTTTACTCATGCAAACTTGAATGATCTTACGGTTAAAGACATCTTCGAATTCAAGGATTCACATAATATCACAACGCTATACTCAATCTTGATTATAATTTCTCATATAAAGTTCGGTTGATACGCTTATTACCAATATCATCATTACATTCAACTTTATCATGAAGATTAATTAACCAATCCAACTTCAACCTTCGGTGATCCTTCATCTAATTCTGTTTAGCAAAAGTGATACCAATACCAAGTCTACGATCATTATGGCAACACCATTCAATACGGATTATTAATCTCAGAACACTACTCTTATTGTTTGTCGTAACAAGATTCCATCTATGATGTTCTCAACAATGATAACTTAAGCATAATCATCCCAACTTCTAAACATGATGTTTGGTTGAAATAAGTCATCTATGGAACCTAATATTCTTGGTCGTATGATCATAACATCCTTAAGAACACGAATCCAAGGTTGGAGATAGCATTAACATACCTTAAGATGAAGAAAACACCGAGACAATAGGTAGAGTCCAACTCCGGTTGCTTGTGTGCCAATCCAAGATGTTACTTCACTTCAATGGTCAAGTATATGTGATATCCAAACTTTAATGATCAAATATAAGTGATCTATGGGTGTTTAAAGTGGTTGGGCAGTCTCTGGGAATGAAGGGAGGTGAAAGACAATTGAAGGAAACGAAATGAAATGAAATGGGGTGCTGTCCCCTTTATAATTTTTCTGACTTTACGTACGTTAGCCTTCATGCATAACGTACGTAATCCTCTTAGCGTACACTATCTGTTATCCTTAGCGTACGTTAACGTTCAATAATAGCTTTATGTCCCGTTCCTGTACACTCTTACGTACGCTACCTCATCCAAGTTACGTACGTAATCGATTAGAATTAGCGTACGCTATACACATCACTTAGCGTACGCTAATACCCGTTGACCCCAAAATTGTCCAGGTTCATCCGCGGGAATCTTATCCGGACCCATCGACCAGCTGGATCATGTGCTAGCCTCCCTGCTCAATTATTGGCTGCCTTACGTACGATATGCTTCATTCATAGCGTACGCTAACCTTGGCACATAACGTACGCTATGCTCACTTCTTAGCGTACGTTATCACGTAATTGCATGTGAAGATTTATATGTTGATATAATCATGCATATGGATACGAATACGAGAAAGATCATACTTCGATTATCGATATCACGAATCCTAATAATACAGGGTTCAATTACAGACGAAATACTCATTAATTAATCCGGATATTACAGACAACTATCATTCTTATAAACAATTCTCCCATATTCACAAAGTTCATGACAACTTCAAAAAAATCAAATATTCAACATTTCCCATAATACTTGATTTGGTCGTTCTATAATCCCAATATTTTAATTATTTAGTGCACGTGTAATTTAAGGTATTGGGATTCTCATCTTCGAGATGATCCTCTTCAGGAGGTTTTTGAAGTGATGTTATTAGTTTAATCTATTTGTATTCCACGGATTTTATCTTTAATACCAATAAAGAATAAGTCTCTCACGCTTCTGGCGTCGAGGAGTATCAACAACTATATTTCGTTCACAATCGACTTTAATTCTTTATGGTACATATACAACTGGTATATGAGATTTCATCACTCCTTTGGCAATCAATAACTTGTTGAACTTCAAGTTCATAGTGCGTAAATTTAAATAGCCAACCCAACGAGAATTTTTCGACTTTCTCTTATTTATATTTCATATCTCTCCCTAATGTCGGGGATAATTTGAGTTGGATTATGAAATCAGCATACCAAATGATCAATTGACCCTAATTTTGGGCTCAAAATGTGTATTTTGACAGAGTATACATGTATTTTTCATGTAGCCCATATAGGTATGTGAAATTATCATATGAGAAATCCTCTTCCGGAGGTACTTTAATTACGCACTAATTATATATTGATCCAAATATTCAAGCCTTGATAATAATTTGGATCCTTGAATTAAAAATTCATCGCAACATGGTCATTGGATGCAAAATACATCATGTAATTAGTTTGATACTCATTGGAGAATCAATATATAACTAGTTTGATACTCGTCGAAGGATCAATGAAGCTCTTCGAGAGACAATAATAAGAATATTATCATTTGAAATTCTACCAATCCTTCAGGGATTGTTTTAATAAGATATTGCGAATCAATTTCAATATCATTCCACAAATAGGATTGATCAAATCAATGTTAATATGACATATTATATTTTTTTCGTTAGAGATAAACATATCACCTAAAATATTAATTGCTCTTCAAGAGCACGTAATATTCTGCAAGAATTGTGCTACTTCGGGAGCAATAATTTAAAATAATATAAGGATAATGATTAAAATAATTAAATAATGAGAATGGAAGATAACAATGCTCGAAATAAAGCATAGAAAAATGCAATCTCAATGTTTTGATATTCTTCAGAAATACTAATTTATTTGACGTGATTATCATAAACATATTATAAAATTATGATGAGATATCGTTGTGTTGTTCTCAGGAACTTCAACTATTTATTTTTAATTATCTTCAAGATTATTGAGATTGCAAATTTGTGTTTTTTCAAGAAACTAGTTAGAGGGATTAACATATATCACCTACAATATGAATTATTCTTCGAGAATTTGTAATATTCATCAAGAATATTTAATGTGCTACTTTAGGAGCAACAATTTAAATCAATATAATTATAACTATAAAAATAATTCTATAACGAGAAAGAGTACAAATGCTCAAATTTAAGGTCAAAAAAATTGCAACCTCAATATTTAATATTCTTCAGCAATATTAATTAACTTATTTAATAAAAACACATTATTTTTATGATAAGATATTGTTGTGTTCATTAAGAACATCGACTATTTATTTCTTAATAATCTTCAAGATTATTAAGAATATTGCAATTTATGTTTCTTCTAGAAACTACAAAATTAATGCAATATAATCGATTTCATAATTAAATCATGTAGCAACAGAAATACATGCATTACAAAAATAATCAAAACATGTCGATGCAATTGAGCAAATCACAATTTCTGCACAAGTAACAAAGTACTTCCATTTTAATATCATGATTTGCAGTTTATGAAATGTATATATTTTTAACATTAGTTTTCATATCCATTGATTTTTTTTTCTAGAATTATGACACAACATACTTGTAGAATCATAAGAAAAAGAATCAATTGAATATATCATATTTTAAACCAAAAAAGAATCAATTGAATATATCATATTTTAAACCATTCGTAGATAATTGATCAAGCACCGAACCAAAATATTCATATCATATTTTAAATTGTACAGTATGTTAGTCCATAATTATTCAATCAAAATATCATCAAAAGTTATTTTTGAAAAATTCTTTCAATTTTCATAACTTTCGATCGGTAATAATGTTAATACAATATCAAATTTAAATCTATAGCTTTCGTACCTTTAGGAAGTCAATCCCCCAAAAGAATCGAGAAGGTAGAACCATAGATCCAAAAAGAATTAGAGAAGATGAGGTAGAATTATGGTGATGTGATCCATTTATTTGTAGTCTACGGATTTGGATCTTAATCACCAACGAGTCTCCCTCGCTTCAGCGTAAAGGATCAGCACTTAATTCATTTAGTTCACAAAGAACTATAATTCTCTCGTGGTGCATATACAACATGTATATGAAATACAATCACTCGTTTAGCAGTAATATTTCTTGAACTTTAAGTTCATCTGCGTGAATAGTCGATAACTTTCGACATTATTTCATATATTTTTCAAAACATGAATCGCTCTTTCCAGAGCATGTAATATCCATCAAGAATATCAAATTGTGCTATATCAGGAGCAAAAATATTTTCAAATTTATAAAGAACATTTAATATATATGCTCCATAAACATTAAGTGTGCTACTCGTGAGCAACGACAAACAATAATCTTTAATATTACTATTCATCAAGAATATCAATTGCTCATTCGGGAGCAACTATGTGAAATAATTCTTAAGATTATTTGAGAGTTTCAACTTGAAACTACGTTTATCAAATCAAGATGATAATAATATAGTTCTCGTATGAACTATCACATAGTGAACTCATTTTTCACTTTTATCTATCATTTGTGCCATTATGCACAAAAGATCATGGATAAATATCAATATATTTTTCATAGATTTAATTTGCTCTTAAGAGCATGTTATGTTCCTAAAGAATATCAATCATGCTACTTCGGGAGCAACGATATGTAATCTTTATGATTATCATAAATCGTAACCATATATCAATCGTGCTACTTCGGGAGCAACGATATATAATCAAAAATATTATATCATAAATCGTAACAAATACGATTATTACATCAATACAACATGATATATGAAATACATCTTGCAATAAAATATATCTTTTTTTTTTATAATTCACAAAATCAAAGCATATTCACAATTAAAATATGTTATGAATCAATTTCAATATATATAAAAAATTAAATGCTTTGGTATGCTTACTTACTCCATAAATAATTTCAGATCTTTGATACTTCAATGAGATACTAAATATGTCTTCTCTCCATAACATGCACATTATCATGGGCAACATGTTTTTCTATATGCACGTAAAACATAAACATGGTTAGATTTGTAAGTGTACAAATCAATGGACAAATGAATCATTAATTAGAAAAAGATGGAGTTGAGAAATGCCCGGAACAGGGCTACTGGGTTCGATAATTGGCTGAAAAAGAACTCGGGTGCCGCGGTGCAGCAGCTCGGTGTTGGATGAGGTCGGATCTTCAAATTTTTTCATAAAAATCTGCTTCTATTCGGTGACATATTCGGTAAGAAATATTGCACAAAATCCGATCTCCACCGTTCAATATATAGATATTTATGTTAGGAAGTTGCTGTCAAAATTTCAAGATGATCCGACGGTTAACGATGCAGGAAACGTAATTTTTCCGCGGCTTCACAGTGCAAAAAATCTGCTCTCAGGTTTTTTTTTTTTTTTTTTGCGAATTTCGGAAATTAGAAGGAAAAAAAATCCACCGTTAGATAATCGTGCTGATAACGTGTTATAAACTTCAGAGAAAAAGAGAGAAATTGGAAGAGAGTAAGAATAATGCGTGTATTGTTATGAGGGCCAAAGACCTTTATTTACAGGTACACATCTAGAGTTTCAGGAGTATAAATGTCATTCATTAATAAATACATTAATTACAACAATTAAAATTATATATACACACCAAAACAATGTATTGGAGAAAAGTAATTAAGTGTATTATTAATTAATAAATTAATATATTTTATGCTTATGATTTGCTATAAATAATTAAAAGTCCAATGCATTAATAATTCAATGAGCAAGTATTGTAATCAATTTGAATTAAGTTTAATAAATGAGTACTATATATATAATTATAATTAATGGGGAAAATATTTTTTTAGGCCCGTAACTTTGGCCTAGTTGGGTTATAAGTGTAATATCCGCAATTTCAATTTCCGGTAATTTTCTTTTTTTGGCAAAAGTCCATCTTAGCGACTCTATTGTAACCGTTTCGTCATTCCGAGAATGATTAATTCTACACTTTTTGTCATCCGAGTTCGTTTCGGTGCCATTTTGTTGAGTTCCATGTCCTTAATCGACTTTTTCACATGTGAGTTCGACTTTGTAAAGTCACCATTAATTCTTGGAAACTCCGAAAATTCTGAATCTTTGCAATATTATAGATCATCAAGTTAGCATTCCAATGGATCAAACGGTGAGTCAATCGGAGTCCGGACAAAAGAGTTATGCTCGAAATAGCTAAGACTGCATCCTGGAACGGGCTGTACCGCGGGCCGCGGCTCCTTCTGGCCGGGCCGCGGCACAAATCTGATTTCTGGGCCGATACTGGCCGCTAGCGCACGCTAGCTCGGCAGCCTAGCACACGCTAGGCTGCACCAGTATAAATATGACCGAGCAGTCATATTTTCACCCGTTTTTCATTTCCTTCCTTTCCTTTCCGCAGCTGGAGTCCTGGAGGAGTCGAAGATATGTTGTTATAATATGAATCCACGAAGTTTGGGAGCCCATATCATCCATTGATCGCTCCATAACATCCTTCAATCCAGCGAATCAAGGTTAGTTTTCCTAAAACCTTAGTTTTTGGGAAATTGGGGGTTTTGCTTGATTTCACCCGTTTGATCCGTGATAACTTATATTTGTGATGGATTGATGATTGTTAAGCTATATTATGTCGAATTCCTTGTTATTCCACAGTTGGATTGCCGTGGATTTGTCGTTTTATTGAGTTTCTTATCGACGCATTGAAGGTGTTCGATAAAATATCTCAGAGAGGATTCGAGCGTTCTACGATTATTCTTCCTCGTTTGTTCGTTAATTTATTGATGGTATGATATTAGGATCAGATTCCTTGTGAAGAACTCGAGTCGGAACCCTTCCGTTCGTTGTCTTCTTCGTGAGCTTCCCGGTCGAACCGTATTCTTCGGGGTATTCGGTAACGGTTATCGAGGCAAGTATCTTACTTATACGTTTTGCACCTCGTGAATATGACTACGCGTTGAAATGAATGAATTGTGGTTACTTGTGATAAACTTAGAAATGTGTCTATATTGGTCGATTGTACACTTGAATGTGTACCGTGTTATAGGTATTGATTGCGAGTTATGTGACATCGATTCATCGAGGATTTGGATGATAATATCGGGTTATATGTGTTTGATTGTATAAGGCTTGTATTGGTTGTAATGTCGGCTTCGGGCTAAGTATACTAGTTGTGTGAAATTATAATGGACAAGATGATTGTTTGATTGTGTGCGTGTTGGTGTAATGTGAATGTGTATGTTGTGTGCTGGAACGCTAAGTTCACTCGTGTGGGTTCGACGGGGCCCACGAGGATTCATGGCACAGGTCCATGGGATCAGAACTTAGTGTGTGGTGCTGAGGTCCAATCGTTCGGGTCTGACGAGGCCTACGATGATTCATGGCACAGGTCCATCGAATCAGGACACAGTACATCCAACCGTGCGGGTTCGACGGGAGCTACGGTGACACGTGACACAGGTTCACGGGGTCAGGACTGGTTATAATGGTTGTTGTGTGACTTCCAACCGTGCGGGTTCGGCGGAACCTACTGTGACACGTGGCACAGGTTCACGGGGTCAGGACTAGATGTTGTGATCGATGTGTTTGTTTCTTTCCGTATGGGTTGTCGAACCTACGGAGACTCGTGGTAGGAGATCACGGGGTCATGAATATGTTTTGATCGTCTAAGTTTTGAGAATGAAGTTTTCTAGAAAGGAATGTTGGGCCGAGCCCCGCGATATTTGTGGAAATATTTTCGTATTGTAAATTACCGGAATGCGAATCGTTTTTGGGTTTGAACCCTAAGGTTTTTCTAAAAGGATTACCAAATCAGGACTTGAGGTCTTAAAAGTTTTGAATTTCTAAAAATCCCCGAGATGATGAATTCCTTTTCAATATCTCTTGCTTGAGTTCGAAATTTTAAAACTTCTCGGGAACATTTGATAACTAATTTCCATATTAAGTTAGTAGTTGCTATTTACTTGTTGCATTTCGTATCGTATTATACTTGCACTAGTAAAACAGTGGAGTTTTACTAACCCCCGAGTAATCGGGGGTGGATGTCTGTTTTGCGTCCAGGTACATGCAGGTTTGGTGGAGCAGTCACAGGATCGGCACAAGTGGATGACGAGCTGCGATACTAATCAAGAGTTGAGAGTTGTTTTGATTTTGTTGTGTTGTCAGAGTTGATTACAGTCTTCCGTTGTATTGTGTTTCGACCCCCCTGTGTGGGTAATGTTATTTTAGTCAATTTTGTTGATAGAGTTGTGTGACCTCATCGGTCAGTGTATTCTTCTGTAAGTGACCTTAACGGTCTGTATTATTTTATTGTTTGACCCTGGCTGGGCAAATATTTGGTCGTTTTGTAAGGTTTAGCCTGGTAGATCCTCGTAAAAAGGGGTCTACGGCGTGTAATATTCTCATATGATTTTGGGGGTGTTAAAATAAGGACATTATCTTTTCGGGCCTGGAGAAGGACATTAATTTTAAAAAGTGGGAAAACAAGGACAATTAAGCCCGAAGGAGGTCCGATTGGGTTTAGTTGTCCTTGTTTTCCCACTTTTTAAAATTAATGTCCTTCTTCTCCAGGCCCGAAAAGCTAATGTCCTTATAACGCAACTAGGCCAAAGTTACGGGCCTAAAAAAATATTTCAGCCGTTCGGAATAACTCATCTAACATGAAAAGTAAATATATTCTTAAAGAATGTAGTATTAAGAATTACATGTTTTAAGTTTTAACCGAACTGTATTTAGGGCTAGTTCATAGCATAGTTTAACAAAATTAGCTAGTGAGTCCGCTAAATATTAATACAGACATAATTTTAATATCTTATATTTATCTTTAATTTATCCCTTATAATAAAATAAAATTAAATGTACTCATTTTTTGTTGGGCATCACGATCGTTTTGAAATATTTTTTCTAGTGTATGTAGTATTTAATTAAATTTTAAAAAATTTATTTCTAGTTAATTTTTTTAAAAATAATTATTACTTAAAATAAAATTTGAATTTAATTATTTCTTAGAAATCATGGTTTAAACTGAAACCAAACCAAGAAATAAGAATCGAATAAAATCACACCGAATTTAAATAATTTAGTTTTATTTATAAAAATGAACACACCAAACCGAACTAAATCTATTCGTGCTCACTTCTAATCAAAAGAAATATTTCTCACTGAGTTAGTATTTTTTTAAAATACCTTTTCATTTTTTAGAAAGTTTAAAAACACTTCAAATCTATTTATATTGTTTAGAAGAGTTGGAGAAAAAATATTTTTGTTAAAACATCAATTATGTATTTTTGTTAAGAGTATTGTAGAGTTATTTAAAACGGTCATGTGAAGCAAACGAATGCTCATGTGAACATCAAGATCTTTTAATAAAAAATTATTTAAAAATAAAAGAAAAGAACATTTTGATATCTTTTCCATCCAAAAAAATATTTATAATTCTCTTAATTTTTATATTTATATTGTAATATATGAACTAAAAAAATAATTTTAAAAATATTATTGATTAATTTATCAAAAAAATATTTCAATTATTTATAATTTTTAAATCAAATCAATAAATTTTTATTATAAAATAAAATTTAATCTAGTTAACCAATTTGATTAGTTTAATTTATTTTACCTCATCTAAAGAATTTTTCAAATTGATAAAAAACTATATCAATATTATTTTTAACTATATCAAAATATTCACGTTTTTACATATATTTTTTTGCTGTTAATTAGTTGATGCTTACTAATTTTTAAATTTTATACTTAATTTTTTATTTTAAATTATTTGATAGTTTTAATTTTGTGATGATTTTCAAATTTTAAAACTTAAAATTTGAGTACATTTCAGTTATTAAGATTTTAATGATATGTAATTATTAAAAATTTAAATATTTTTATTTTTAAAAATATATTTCAAAATAATTGAAATAAAAATATTAATAAAATTATAATAATTGAAAAGATAAATGGTAAAATAAATAAAAATGTAATTTATAAACTTTAGAAATAATAAGTAATTTAGAAACTTTAGAAATATATGGTAGTGTCTAAAGGACATCATCTTTTGGTACGGAGAAGAAGGACATTAATTTTAAAAAGTGGAAAAATAAGGACAATTAAGTCCAATCGGACCTCCTTCGGGTTTAATTGTCCTTGTTTTCCCACTTTTTAAAATTAATGTCCTTCTTCTCCAGACCCGAAAAAATAATGTCCTTATAACCCAACTAGGCCAAAGTTACGGGGCTAAAAAACATTTTTCCTATAATTAATATAACCATTATAAATTCAATCGTTTATAGATTTTAATATTAATATGGTGTTACACCAAAATAGATTTGCACCAAACCTAATAATATTATATATTAAAAAATATTAATTTGGTTAGAATACTTTTAATTTACAAATTAACCAAATTTTGTTAGAGTGCTTCTAATTTACAAATTAACCAACTTTGATTGGAGGGGTTATCGGAAATTCTGAAGGAAAAAGAGAAAAAAAAAGTTATAAATACTTACGGGTAATAAATACACATGCAAGTCGCCACAGTCCCACATGACCACCGCCCTCCTCCACCATTTACAGTGTGATGCTTCTTTGCCAAAAAAAATTTACCCTCAGTCATCTCAATTGGATAAACACACTACGAGGCAACAGGGAAAAGAAATAGAAAAACCATAACAGTCCTCTCTCTCTCTCTCTCTCTCTCTCTCTAAATAGCATTTCATTTTATTTTTTTAATAATTCTCCCCACCTCCACGGCAACCACTCACCATGAGCGGTGCTGCAATATCAAACCCTAATCCTCACCCTCCCCAAGACGACGATGTTCTACACAACAATGACGATCATCTCCCCACTGCTGACAGCCCTAGCGGTGCCACCAGCAAGCGACCCAAGGGCAAGGGCGGCCCCGACAACGCGAAGTTCCGTTACAGAGGCGTCCGGCAGCGGAGCTGGGGCAAGTGGGTGGCCGAGATCCGAGAGCCGAGGAAGCGGACGCGCCGCTGGCTTGGCACCTTCACCACGGCGGAGGACGCAGCGCGAGCCTACGACCGCGCCGCCAGTATACTCTACGGCTCCAGGGCTCAGCTGAATCTCCAACCCTCGGGCGGCGGAGATACTGGCTGTAATGGAGGCGCCGGCAGTGGCGGTTCGTCTTCTCAGTCCTCGTCTCGATCGACCTCGTCCTCGACGCAAACCCTACGCCCTTTACTGCCGCGTCCGTCGGGGTTCGGGCTCAATTTTTCGACTCCATCGGCCGCCGTGCAGATGCCGCCTCCGTCGGCGAACTTCGCGCAGTACGGGTTGTACCCTGGCGTACAGTACCCCAATATTGTACCTCAATTGGCGCCGCCGCAGCAGATTGGTGCTATGGCACATTCCGCGCAGCAACTTGAGGTTGATCGCACAATTAGGTCGAAATCAGAGACAACCTCGTCTTATCAAAACCCTAATAATAAAAATAATAATAATATTATTGATACAGCAACTTATTATCGTCAACATCTGCAAGAAAATCATCATAATTTACAGCGTTTCCAGGCCACCGGGTATGATAATATGATGGGTTCACTTGTGGGCTCTGTCGACTCGAGTTTGTCAATCACGTCGACTGGACCGGCGGCGGCTCCTGCGATTTCTGATCCGGCGGCGGCATTTTACGGATACGAAACGTCTCCGTCTTGGCCGTTGGGCGCCGGTGAAGACGAATATCCTTCGACGAGCCTCTGGGACTACGGGTATCCGCCTTTTTTGTTTGATAGTATTTGAAAACCTAGCTAGGGTTTAAAAAATTTTACGACCTTCAGAAAAAATGGGTCTTGCATGCAAGATAAAAATAGACTGTGGAAGAACCATTTTTTCAAGAAGGGTTGATCTCCGATGAAACAGAAAATTAAAGAAGATGATGAAATAGTTACAGATTTTGGCATGTTATTGTGATACTTGAGGATGATGATGATGATGATGATGATGATGGAGGAAGTATGCATGTACTCTTTTTATCAGGTAAGATCGCATGGAAAGCTTGAAGAATTATTCTTTTTTTTTTCTTTATATTTTCTTCTCAATATTCAGGTCCAAGACATAAATTACTTAAGTGAAATCCTCCCACATTATTTAGGCACTCTAATCACTTATGCATCAGATTTTCTGAATGATTAATGACTCGAGATTGTGAGATGTCTTGATTATAATTCGTGTATTTTGCTTCGTATTTCATCTGACAATATTAGTACACATGGACCAGGGACAAAAACGACATCATTTTGACAATTTTCGATGGCTGAAATGTAAATTGCGACGTAAACTGAAAAAATTGGGATGTGAATGGGAAATTCAACTCTTGTGAAACTTTTTAGAAAGATAAAAAATTATGAGGTGCAAAAAATTTTATTATTTCCCTTTAGTTGTAAAACATAAGCTGATATAAGTATTCGTATAATATAAATTGATAAACTAAACATATACTTTCTCGAGGAACTCATTTTGACAGGCAATATCTCGTAAAATATAAGTAAAAAAATATGAAAACATTTTTTATGGTATTTTTTATACGAACTTGTGTTATATATATATATATATATATATATATATATATATATCATAATTTTAAAGAATGTTAATTGTTAGATTGAAAGTCAAAGCATCATCCTATATGTGAGATATATATATATATATATATATCATAGTTTTAGAGAATGTTAATTGTTAGATTGAAAGTCAAAGCATCATCCGATATGTGAGAAACATCATGTTTGGAAAATTAACATCGTAGAATCGACGATACTCTAAAACATGATAGGAAACATGTAACAATGTTTTGTAAACCTCGTGGATTCAAGAAGAAATGTCGTAAGAGAAGATCGGATATAGTGATATCTGAGTGACTGATCCCCGTGGTTTTTCTTGCCGATGGGGGATTATTGAACAAAAGGGCATGCATATGGCACTTTTTTTTCAACGGCGAAATACCTAAGGAAAGACGGCATCCCTTTTCGTAGAGCGAGAACTACGCACATAAAAATGTCATGGAAACCTTTTGATGTTTGGTTAATATCTATTTGTATGTATGATCTGTTTTTATATACTAGTGAAGGAATAAAAACGGAGTAGTAATTAATTAGCTGGAGTTCTGTTGTTCCCAAAAGAATCCATTAATTAACCTTGTTTTAAGAATTTTCCATTAGTTTAAGAAATGTAAGTGTGAACAAAATGAGATCGATGAAGCGTTTATTGCACGTTTATATATAGGGTAATTTATGGGCAATTAATTAATTCACGATCCGTCGTGTGACTTTTAAATTATTCATCAAAATGTGAAATGTATTTGGAGAATATAAAGGTAAATGTATAATGTTTGCATATTGTTGTTCATATATTCACCACAGGAAATGTAAAGGAAAAGTCTTTCTTTGTCATTTCATTTATTTTATATGGTAAATAGAGAAATGATTTTTGTCTTTAGAGCATCGCCAACGGTAGGGGTGGCATTTCGGAACCGAAAACCGAAAACCGAACCGAGAAAACCCGAAAAAAAAACCGAAAAACCGAAACCGAAGAAAACCGAACCGAAAAATAGAAAAACAGAACCGGACCGAAACAGTTCGGTTTGGTTCTCGGTTCCAGGACGGACCGAACCGAACCAGACCAATATGGACCGAAATCAAATTCAGGCATATTAAAACGACCACTGACTTGCTTATTGATGTATTGTTGTACTACTTTTTTTGCATTGAATTCCTCCTGCTTATTGATGTATTGCTGTACTGCTTTTTTTGCATTGAATTCCTGCTTCTGTCATGTAATTGTTCTCATAATCTCTATAAAGTTTTACATTTTCATTAGTCCTCATATAACGAGGAACTTTAAACCAAAGTCTTCATTATACATTTCAATCATGATTTCTTAAAAGTTAAAAAAATGAACCGCAAAAACATCAAACCAAATTGAAACCGAACCGAATATTTAAAAAACCGAACTTAACCGAACCGAACTTCAAAAAGAATCGAACCAAACCGAAACCGAATATTTGGTTCGGTTATCGGTTTCAGTCAAAAACCAAACCGAATGGAACCGAGTCCACCCCTAGCCAACGGTACTGGCTAAAATAGTTAGCTAAAACAATATAAAATAATGATTAGATAAATAGTTACCTAAAATAATATAAAATAATGGTTAGTTAAAATTTACTGAACCTGTAAAGTGTTTTACTCCAATGAGGCTAGCTATATTAAATTTTAAAACAGTACAAAATCAGTATAAAATTAACTAACAGGTGCTTTTCCATTCAACAAATAGCGCTAATGGATTGCAGTGAATGAATTTAAAAAAAAAAAAATTGTGAAACATATGGTAAGAGTTAATTTGGTAGTCAACATGAACATTCTGAGGGCGTCGTTCCCGTATGCATATCATACACTTTTAGGACCACGTCGTTTTGGTAGCCATAAAATTAAGAAATGACAACGTCGTTTTGATAGTCGCAATATTGACGTTTTGATTTTAATGAACAAGGTTCGTTATTGTTCATTCGAATTCGAGCGAACGGTAAGATCCGAGCTTCAAATTGGTTTGAGCAGCATTCCCCAAGCACTTCCAAGCGTCTCGCGGGCATTATTTTTACATTTTTATCTTTATTTTTAATTAAAGAAATAATAAACAACTATTTATTTTGATATATAAATGTAGTTATTAGTAATAAATAATTAAAATAATAAGGGTATTTTTATATAAAAAATAAAAAATATATATAATTTAATTACTCTCGAGCCGCTCGTAAATTTACGAGATAAGTATTCACGAGCTCGAGTCGAGCTCGAATCTAGCTCTGACCAAACATGCTCACGAGAGCTCAAGGGCAGCTCAGTTGGCTGCAGTCCTTTGTGTTTCATAAGCAATAAGGATATTATCCTTCATGAGATGTCTCGAAATGAACGCTGACTGTGACTCAGAAATAATATGCAAAGGCTATATATGTTGGTGAAAATTGATTTCTCCTTGCTCTATATTACATTTTCTAATCTCCACCATATGCTCATACTCATCTATCACATCTAGTGGCGGATTTAGAAAAAAATTATTAGAGGGTTTATATAATATCCGGTGGTAATTTTTTTCGTTTCACCGTTGTGTTGTACGTATTCATTTGGAATTGTACAAGTGTTGTTGTATTTGACTGATACAATGTATATTGTATTGGGATATTTCGGAATCAAAATATTTATACTTGTCGTCGGTATTGTGTTGCCGATCGGATGTTGCATGGTGAGTTTGGAGTTTGATTTTGGCTAAGTATATTGGACCTAACGTACGCTACATGCATAGCATTACGTACGTTAAGGATCGCAGGTTACGTACGTTAAACCATGTTGGTTACGTACGTAACATAGGGTATCTGATCGCATCTGACTTTCGACGTGTGGGGCCGAACATGATTGGATAATGCTGGCCTTTTGAGGCAGCCAAGTCAACGAGCATTACGTACGTAATGCTTATGCTAATAACCACTAGTACAAATATCCTCTTTACTGATACTAAAATAGTGTCAGTAATTATTTTTACTGACGCTTTATAATTGTGTCAGTAATGCTAAAGCCAGAAAATACCGACACTAAATTTTAGTGTCAGTAAATACCGACACTAAAATAGTGTCAGTAATTATTTTACTGACACTAAAATAACTAATTTTTAGTGTCAGTAAATACCGACACTAAAATAGTGTCAGTAATTATTTTTACCGACACTAAAATATTGTCAGTAATTAGTTTTACTGACACTAAACATTAGTGTCAGTATGTTCTGGCTTTAGCATTACTGACACTAATATAAAGTGTCAGTAAAAATAATTACTAAAACTATTTTAGTGTCAGTATATGTTCAGATTTGTGAAAAAAAACTATTTTTATCTCAATTCTATTTTTATCTTAACTACATTTTTTGGTTTAATTACAAGAAAAAAAATTACCATAAATTAAAATTATCAAACAGACAATTCACTTATAAAACACCCCAAATGCATTATTAAATTGAATAATCAACATCAGTCGATGACATTTTAGTCTAGAAAAAAAAAGAGCAGGGAATACAAAACTCAAAATCTTATTAAACTACTACTAAAACTGTAACGACCCGATTTTCGAGCATGTATTTATTTTATAATTTATAGAAAGCGCGTGAATGATTTTAAATGTCCAACAATTTATTTATGAATTTGATTTCCATTTATTAAATAAGGTCAAAAATTTTCTTATTCGCATATCATGATTGTAGTTTACGCTCCAGGCTCGAGTCCAAGTTCTCATATTATAATGGCCCGAATCATTTCGTCATATATATATATATATATATATATATATATATATATATATATATATATATATATATATATATATTCAAATGGTCATTATTTATTTTATGATAGTGTTATTAATTATTCGAGTATAATACTAACACTACTATCAATAATGTTATCATTATTATTATTATTATTATTTAATTTATGATAGTGTTATTAATTATTCGAGTATAATACTAACACTACTATCAATAATGTTATCATTATCATTATTATTATTATAATGGCTCGAGTCATTTCGTCATATATATATATATATATATATATTCAAGTGGTCATTATTTATTTTATGATAGTGTTATTAATTATTCGAGTATAATACTAACACTACTATCAATAATGTTATCATTATTATTTTTATTAATAATATTATTTTATTAATATTATTAATATTGTTATCATTATCATTTTTTAGATTTATTTTATGATCAATATTACCAATTAATTATTATTCTACATTTACTATTATTATTATTATTATTATTATTATTATTATTATACCATTCATTTTTAACCATGTGTCTTAATTTAACCAACTATGATTAAACTAAACTAATCATAATTAAGAATTCTCCCAATCCATCGTTCCCTGCCATTCCCCTAACTCCATGAGACTCCTCAATACTTATCCAACACAAATTCTACTGCTACTCAAACACTTAAGAACCCAACAAAAACACCTTCCAAACCCGAACTTTAATTCGGAAATCAAAACTTAATACTTTTCATTTTTCCCGAGCAGAAGAATTCCGGATTCGGGCCAAGCCCGAAAACCATCTGAAACCCGAAACCGTGTCAGCCCACATCGGATATTTTTCCAACGCATAGCCCGAATCCGACAAAAAAATTTGGAATGCAAATTGAAAATGAAATTAAACCTAAACTTAATCAAACTCCACATAATCAAATCCTTACCAAAGTTTAATCAAAACCCGTACGAGAAGCCTTAATCGCCCCTCTATCTGTGTATCGTACTACTCTGGCCGCCGTCCGCCGTCGTGCATGTCGGAATCTAGGAAGCTCTGCCGAATCGAACTCACCGGAAAATCCGAAAGCAGTCGTCGGTGCACTGCTGAGACGAACCACCACCGGAGATCCAGGGTTGCAGCCCTTCTATTTTGCTGCCGGTGATTCCATATCAGTGGGCGGGTTTCTTCTTGTCAATGCGTAAGTTGTGTCTGCGTGTGTTCGATTTGTATGTGGCAGGTGTGAGGAACGTTTTGTAGAGGCATCTTTCGTGAAAGATTGAAACTGGTATTTTGAGAGAGAGAGAGAGAGAGAGAGAGAGAAGAGAATAGGGAGAGAGGCCGAGTCGAGGTTGGAGAGAGAGGCTTCAGGGAATCTACACAGTGAGACGAGAGGAATAATGACAGAGGTGAGAAAATGTTTATGTCGGCTGAGGCAGGGTAGAGGGTATTTATACCCGCGAGAAATTAGGGTTTTTCATTTAAGTCCTCACATATTCCAGCAGCCTTCAATTCAGCCCCAGACAGTTTTAATTAACTCGATTTTAACCAAATCATCTTCTTGTAATACCCGAGATTTCTGATGTGTATTTGAACCTTGTGATATTGTATTTATTGTATTTTGATCTGAGTATTATTTTCCATATTTCATGATCTGGTGTTGTTGAGCGCGTGATTGCATGATTGCGTTCAATATTGTGATTTTGCACTTGTAGCGCACGCTATCGACTAGGCGTAGCGTACGCTAATTTGGGTTTAGTAGCGCACGTTATATATGAACCTTAGCGCGCGCTATACGTAGTCAGCATGATTGAGACGTGTTGGTAGGTGAGATCAGGCCACGGATCTTGGTCGGATTATGTCGGGATGAACCTGGACGGCTTTCGGGAAAAGCCAAGTCAATGCGGTAGCGCACGCTAATGATATGAGGATAGCGCACGCTAAATACTGAGTACAGTGAAGTCAGTAAGTTTCGTATAGCCGTTAGCGCACGCTATGAATATGGACTAGCGCGCGCTAATAACCATTTTCTATATATAGGACAGCACCCTTTTTCATCTTTTCAGCTTTCATCACTTTCCAAACCCGAATTCTGAGACATAGAGAGTCACTCTCTCCATCCTAAACCCTTCATATCATAATCCTAGTCCGAGTTGAAGATTGTAGATCATTGGAGGTTGGTGTTCAAGCTCTCAGTGTTGGATTTCTTCAAGTTCCTTCGTGTTCTTAGCTACTTTGAGGTAGGTGATTCTTCACCAATATTAGTAGTATTATGAAGGATGTTTTGATCATGATTTGGGATTATCTAGTCAGTTAAATTCGTAAGTAGTCTAACATCATGTGTTAGAAGGATATTTTCGATGTTTCAGTACTTCTTCATCATATAAATCGTTGAACCTTTTTAGTGTTTGGACTCCTAAGCATATTCATGTATCTTCTAACCGATATTGGCCAGTTCATGGAGATTAGCAAGTTCTTAGGTCTTTACATAATGGGATCATACGTTTTAGAATTTGGAATGGATTGAACTTAGGATATTTTCTTGAAGATCAAGATGAATTAAGATGTTGTGACGGTTATACGTATCCTTGTACCTTGAAGTCGTTTAATCCGTAAAAGATCTTTCACAAACCATAGGAACATAGTATGCTCGGAGATGACATGTTTTATCACTGAAGATTTCATGAGTTTCATCACCATTAGATCAGTTTTCTGCCCAATAGTAAACTGCCATGCACAGGTAGCGCACGCTAAGATGTATATATTAACGTGCGCTATCGGGAATGAATAACGTACGCTACGTTTGGTACGTAACGTACGTTATGTCATCAGGCGAGTCAGTCGGCTGGTCAGTGAGGACTACCGGTACATAAGTTAGCGTACGCTAGACTTCGTCGTTTACGTACGCTAACGGGCAGGCTTAGCGCACGTTACGTAGAGTACGTAGCGTACGCTAAGTAGTTCAGACAGATTGCATTTTTAGAGCTTTCGGCCGTAGACCGGGTTGTTAGACATTCGTACGACATAAGATAAATTCTATATTATTTCTTTTTTTAAGGTTCGAGCTTGCTACATTAATCGAAGGAGACGGCCTTCGAGTGTGTTGAGATTCGTTGGAGTGTTTTGTTCTTGCCATCTTTGAGGCAAGTATCGTATTTTAAGCTTATTGATATTATATTGTTGATCGTGTGTACGATTTATTCGTGTCGTTGAACATGAGATTATATTCTTTGAGTTGTCATGATATTTACATCGATGAACGTGTTGATTTGCATATGTGTATGCATAATGGTATTGTTTGTGTTGTAAATGATCCGAGGGGATCATAAGGATCTATGCTGAGGGCGCTGGATCGAATGTCCACCATGCGTTGGTCCGACGGGATCATCATGGGGATCTATGCTGAGGGCGCTGGATCGTTGGACGGGTTTTCCACCATGCGTTGGTCCGACGGGATCATCATGGGGATCTATACCGAGGGCGCTGGATCGTTGGATTACCCTGTATTGTATTGATGGAATTGTGAGGATTCACATCGTTGGATTCCGATAACGGAAGTCCGTTTTGCATGTTTTATGATGCACTGGTGATTTATGTATTATGATACTTGTACTAGCATTGTTTTGCTAACCCCTTCGGGGGTGGACATTGTTTTGATGTTCAGGTAGACGAGGAGCGGGGAGGCAACCACAGTACCAACATGACGATGAAATGGCTCAGTGATGTGGTTGATGTTTATTGTTTTGTGATTTGTCTTCTTGGTTCACTTTAGTACTCGAGTACGTGTATTTTAATAATGTCATTTTCGATATGGTTGTATAAATTAACTCAATGGATCAGTTGAACCGGTTCTGTATTTCAAAATTCAGTGGCACTGTTGAATTATATTTACTTTCTTTTAATTAGCCTTGTAAATCCTTACTTAAAGGGTTTACGGCGCTGTAACTATTCTGAATATCTCGGGGTGTTACGGAATATGGTATCGGAGCTAAGATTCATGGATATCTTGGCAGTCGGGTTTTAGTTGGGTCTGTTTGCGTTATTTACGGGTCGGTTGTAACATCACTGCTGATCCAGCATCGTTATGTGGACTATGGTTGTAAGTCTCTTAATCTCAGTTACTACCGTTTTATTTAATTCCTTTTTGTGAATATTGACAGACTTTCTTTTAAGAAAAGTTGCCTTGGATATTGAGTATTTGTGTTTACAGTATGTTGAGGGGAGGTCGTGGACGCGGACGCGGTCGTGGACGCGGACGTGGAAATGCGAGACAGGAAGATTCGGTGTCTACCCCAGAAATAACCGCTAGTCGAACAGATTCCCATTAGGAGGACGAGAGGATCGCAAATAATAATGCAGATCCTAACGTGCGGGAGTGCTTCAACAGTGGTTGCTCGATAAACCAGCTTTGCTCAGTTGTTGATCGCATGCATAGCCGATGGGACAAAGAAAGATAACGAGGTTAATCGGGGGGACAAATGGATTACTGAGGTGGTCAAATTGCACCCTCCAAAATTTGACGATTCTGCTGAGACGCTTTCTTGGGATCACTGGTTGAAGGAGTTAGAAAAGATCTTTGCAGGGATTAACTGTCCCAACGACAGAAAGGTTCCGGTCGCCCAGTATCTTCTGACTGGGGAGGCTGATCGGTGGGAGGCCATTCGACCTGAGGAGCATAATGTTGATTGGACGGAGTTCAAATTAATGATGGAAGCGCAGTATTGTCCTCGCCCAGTTAGGGAGGCCCGAGTCCGGGAGTTTTTCGCACCACAAAATTCAGAGGCATCTGTGACCGACGTGATTAAGACTTTTAATCACCAGCTGACTTATGTGCGCCACTTGGTCAGAACTGAGGCGGAAAGGATTTTCCATTTCGACATGCGAATGAAACCGGAAATTCAGCAGTATATGTCCGGATTTAAATGTACCACCTTGCGACAGTATCAGGACAAGGCTCTGGCCTATGATATGAAAGAGGCGGCATTAGAAAAGTCAACGGAAGCAAAGAAGCAGAAAGTGTCTGGCAACTTCACGGAGAATCCGTAAGGGCCAGTCCTCATTTCATTCGTCCAGAAGGCCTCCACATCCTTCTCGAGGCGGAAAGAAGTTCCGGGCAGCACCAACCGTTTCAGACGCAGGGAAGAAATGTTATAACTGTGGCAAAGTGGGGCATGTTAGACGTGACTGTTTCGCACCTGCTGTGGCCTGTTTCGAGTGTGGATATGAAGGGCATCGCGCAACATTTTGTGGAAATGCGACTCGATCTTTTGGTACTCGCACTCATGCACCGGTTCCGAAGGACACTAGTGTAAACCAGACGCAGCAAAGTGGTTTCCAGTAGCAGAATGTTGGGAAAAGAGAAGCATCTAGCGCTGGGTCCGTTCCTCCGCGTATTTACGAGATGAAGAAGTCAGACAATCAGAACACTACATTTGCATCGTGCGATTCGAGATCCTTTTGCAACCAGTTAGTGTCTTATTCGATTCAGGAGCTACGCATTCTTTTATATCTTTGAACTGTGTTAATCGTTTGAAGATCTCGTGCTTGTATGATTGTGAACCTTATGTTGTGGGATTACCGAGCGGAGAGAAAATCGTGGGAACCCTAGAAACTAGATATTTTCCAGTGTCTATAGGAGGGAGAGATTGGCCATCGAATCTTATTGTAGTTGACATCCATGGTGACGATTTAATTCTCGGAGACGATTGGCTCAACCATTATGGAGCTATTCTAAATTACCGAAAGAGGGTCATTTCTATCATTGCTGATGATGGGTCTGAACACTTATTCAGAGGATGGAGACCGGGAAGCTCGGGAAAATTGATCAAAGCGATGAAAGCAGTGAAATTACTGAAGCAGGGATGTCATGGATTTTGGTGCTATGCCATGAAGAAAGAAGAAGGAGTAGAACTCGCATCTATTCCAGTTGTGAATGAATTTTCAGATGTATTCCCTGACGAACTACCTGGGTTACCTCCGCAGAGAGAAGTGGAGTTCACTATCGAATTAGAGCCTGGAGCCGTTCCTATTTCCAGAGCACCATAACGCATGGCGCCAACCGAGATGTATGAACTAAAGAAGCAACTGGAGGAATTATTGCAGAAGGGTTACATTCAGCCTAGCGTTTCTCCTTGGGGAGCACCTTTTTGTCCGAAAGAAAGATGGATCCCTCCGATTATGTATTGATTACAGGGAGCTAAACAAGGTGACGATCAAGAACAAGTATCCTATACCTCGGATCGACGACTTGTTTGATCAACTGCAAGGGGAAAGGGTATTCTCGAAGATTGACTTGCGATCAGGATATCATCAGTTGAGAATTAAGGAATCGGATATACCGAAATCTGCTTTCAGATCCCGGTACGGGCACTATGAATTCGTGGTGATGCCATTCGGACTTACCAACGCTCCTGTGGTATTTATGCAATTGATGAATCGGGTATTCTTAGAATACCTAGACAAGTTTGTGGTCGTTTTCATTGATGACATCTTGATCTATTCGGAAGACACAGAGGAGCATACCGAGCATTTGTGTGTGGTTTTGAGCACCTTGAGAAATGAACAGCTTTATGCGAAGTTTTCCAAATGCGAGTTCTGGCTTAGGGAAGTAACCTTCCTTGGGCATGTGATATCAGCTGACGGAGTTCAGGTGGACCCGAAGAAAGTCGAAGCAATCTTGGAATGGGAAGCTCCTAATAACGTGAAAGAAGTCCGGAGTTTCTTGGGACTTGCTGGATATTATCGCCGTTTTGTAGAGGGATTTTCCAAAATTGCTCGTCCACTCACTCAGCTGTTACATAAAACTCAAAAGTTCACGTGGGATGAGAAAATGTCAGGCTGGTTTTGACGAACTTAAGAAGAGACTGACGACAGCACCTATATTAGCATTACCAGATGGAACGGATGGATTCATGGTATACAGCGACGTTTCAAATCAGGGTCTGGGATGATGCAAAAGGGTAAGGTGATTGCCTATGCTTCTCGGCAATTAAAACCATACGAAGTTAATTACCCGACTCATGATCTGGAGTTAGCAGCTGTGGTCTTTGCCTTGAAAATTTGGTGACATTATTTATACGGCACTCATTGTCAGATCTTTACAGATCATAAAAGCCTCAAGTACATGTTCAGTCAGAAAGAATTAAACATGAGGCAGAAAAGGTGGTTGGAATTGATCAAGGATTACGACTTGGAAATTCCCGGGTAAAGCAAACGTAGTAGCCGATGCATTGAGCCGTAAACCTGTTTCTCTTCGAGTGTTGGAAGCACTTACGTCCCAAACCAGCATTCAACGAGAACTGATCCGCGAAGGGATTGAAGTATGGTCACCAGAAATCCAAGGGCAATTATATGTGATGGAACTGACTTCGTCCCTAGTCGAGGAAATCAAATCTAAGAAGCTGAACGATTCTATGATCCTTCGGTTATGTGACGAAGTAAAGAAAGGAAAGGCCCCAGGATTCGTGATACAATATGCTGGAGTTCTGAGATTTCAAAGTTGACTTTGCGTTCCCGATGATGATAATTTGAGACGGACAATTTTGAAGGAAGCTCACAGCGCTCCCTATTCTTCTATTCACCCAGGCAGTAGTAAGATGTATAAGGATCTAAAACAAAATTTCTGGTGGGGAAATATGAAGAAGGGCGTAGCAGAGTACGTTTCGAAGTGTTTGACTTGTCAGCAGGTTAAGTTTGAACATCAGTGACCTGCCGGAATGTTAAAACCGCTTCCGATTCCTGAGTGGAAGTGGGAGGATATCTCGATGGATTTCATCACCCGTATGCCAAGGACCAAGACGGGAATGAACATGATTTGGGTTGTAGTTGATCGACTAACCAAGTCGGCTCATTTCCTATGAATTAAAGATACTTGGGGACCCGAGAGATTGGCGCGAGTATTTATTGCAGAGATAGTCAGATTACATGGGACACCGAAGACCATTATTTCAGATCGGGATGGTCGCTTCGTGTCGCACTTCTGGAAGGCAATTCACAGGGCTTTTTGGACCGAGCTAAATTTTAGCACGGCTTATCATCCCCAAACGTACGGTCAGTCCGAAAAGACTATACAAACAGTAGAAGACATGCTGAGAGCTTGTGCTTTGGATTGGTCAACTGATTGGGAAGTTCACTTGCCATTGATTGAATTCACCTACAACAATAGTTGGCATGCTTCTATTAAGATGGCACCATTTGAAGCTTTGCACGGGAGAAGATGTCGATCACCCCTGTGATGGGATGATTCTTCGGACTTGATCGGGACGGAACCGGAATTGATAGTTCAGACTCAAGAGAAGATAGCTTTGATTCGGGAAAGACTGTTGACTGCCCAGAGTCGACAGAAGTCTTATGCTGATGTGCGTCGTCGCCCGCTAGAGTTCGAGATTGGGGACCACGTACTATTAAAGGTGTCTCCTACACGAGGAATTTTCCGTTTTGGGAGGAAAGGTAAGCTAAGTCCGAGATATATCGGGCCATTTGAGATCCTCGAGAGGGTTGGGGATTTAGCATACAGGTTGGCCTTACCGCCATCGCTGAGTCACGTTCACAATGTGTTTCACGTATCCCAATTGCGGAAGTATGTACCGGATCCCAGTCATATCATTGAGTTTGATGAGATCGAGATAGCTAATGACGGCACCTTCGAAGAGAGACCAATCAAGATACTGGAGAGTCGGATCAAACAATGGAGGAATAAACCAATACACTTGGTTAAAGTACAATGGTCATGGCATGGAGCTGAATAGGCCACGTGGGAAACAGAGGACAGTATGAAGGCTAAATATCCAGTGTTTTCATCTTAAGTTTCGGGACGAAACTTCTTTTTAGGGAGGAAGGATGTAATACCCGAGATTTCTGATGTGTATTTGAACCTTGTGATATTGTATTTGTTGTATTTTGATCTGAGTATTATTTTCCGTATTTCATGATCCAGTGTTGTTGAGCGCATGATTGCATGATTGCGTTCAATATTGTGATTTTGCACTTGTAGCGCACACTATCGACTAGGCGTAGCGTACGCTAATTTGGGTTTAGTAGCGCACGCTATATATGAACCTTAGCGCGCGCTATACGTAGTCAGCATGATTGAGACGTGTTGGTAGGTGAGATCAGGCCGCGGATCTTGGTCGGATTATGTCGGGATGAATCTGGGCAGCTTTCGGGAAAATCCAAGTCAACGCGGTAGCGCACGCTAATGATATGAGGATAGCGCACGCTAAATGCTGAGTACAGTGAAGTCAGTAAGTTTCGTGTAGCCGTTAGCGCACGCTATGAATATGGACTAGCGCGTGCTAATAACCATTTTCTATATATAGGACAGCACCCTTTTTCATCTTTTCAGCTTTCGTCACTTTCCAAACCCGAATTCTGAGACATAGAGAGTCACTCTCTCCATCCTAAACCCTTCATATCATAATCCTAGTCCGAGTTGAAGATTGTAGATCATTGGAGGTTTGTGTTCAAGCTCTCGGTGTTGGATTTCTTCAAGTTCCTTCGTGTTCTTCGCTACTTTGAGGTAGATGATTCTTCACCAATATTAGTAGTATTCTGAAGGATGTTTTGATCATTATTTGGGATTATCTAGTCAGTTAAATTCGTAAGTAGTCGAACATCATGTGTTAGAAGGATATTTTCGATGTTTCGGTACTTCTTCATCGTATAAACCATTGAACCTTTTTAGTGTTTGGACTCCTAAGCATATTCATGTATCTTCTAACCAATATTGGCCAATTCATGGAGATTAGCAAGTTCTTAGGTCTTTACATAATGGGATCATACGTTTTAGAATTTGGAATGGATTGAACTTAGGATATTTTCTTGAAGATCAAGATGAATTAAGATGTTGTGATGGTTATACGTATCCTTGTATCTTGAAGTCGTTTAATCCGTAAAAGATCTTTCACAAATCATAGGAACATAGTATGCTCGGAGATGACATGTTTTATCACTGAAGATTTCATGAGTTTCATCACCATTAGATCAGTTTTCTGCCCAATAGTAAACTGCCATGCACAGGTAGCGCACGCTAAGATGTATATATTAACGTGCGCTATCGGAAATGAATAGCATACGCTACGTTTGGTACGTAATGTACGTTATGTCATCAGGCGAGTCAGTCGGCTGGTCAGAGAGGACTACCGGTACATAAGTTAGCGTACGCTAGACTTCGTCGTTTACGTACGCTAACGGGAAGGCTTAGCGCACGTTACGTAGAGTACGTAGCGTACGCTAAGTAGTTCATACAGATTGCATTTTTAGAGCTTTCGGCCATAGACCGGGTTATTAGACATTCGTACGACATAAGATAAATTCTATATTATTTCTTTTGTTAAGGTTCGAGCTTGCTACGTTGATCGAAGGAGACGGCCTTCGAGTGTGTTGAGATTCGTTGGAGTGTTTTGTTCTTGCCATCTTTGAGGCAAGTATCGTATTTTAAGCTTATTGATATTATATTGTTGATCGTGTGTACGATTTATTCGTATTGTTGAACATGAGATTATATTCTTTGAGTTGTCATGATATTTACGTCGATGAACGTGTTGATTTGCATATGTGTATGCATAATGGTATTGTTTGTGTTGTAAATGATCCGAGGGGATCATGAGGATCTATGCTGAGGGCGCTGGATCGAATGTCCACCATGCGTTGGTCCGACGGGATCATCATGGGGATCTATGCTGAGGGCGCTAGATCATTGGACGGGTTTTCCACCATGCGTTGGTCCGACGAGATCATCATGGGGATCTATACCGAGGGCGCTAGATCGTTGGATTACCCTGTATTGTATTGATGGAATCATGAGGATTCACATCGTTGGATTCCGATGACGGAAGTCCGTTTTGCATGTTTTATGATGGACTGATGATTTATGTATTATGATACTTGTACTAGCATTGTTTTGCTAACCCCTTCGGGGGTGGACATTGTTTTGATGTTCAGGTAGCCGAGGAGCGGGGAGGCAACCACAGTACCGACATGACGATGAAATGGCTCAGTGATGTGGTTGATTTTTATTGTTTTGTGATTTGTCTTCTTGGTTCACTTTAGTACTTGAGTACGTGTATTTTAATAATGTCATTTTCGATATGGTTGTATAAATTAACTCAATGGATCAGTTGAACCGGTTCTGTATTTCAAAATTCAGTGGCACTGTTGAATTATATTTACTTTCTTTTAATTAGCCTTGTAAATCCTTACTTAAAGGGTTTACGGACTATTCCGAATATCTCGGGGTGTTACACTTCTCAACTCTTACAATTTGACCCAAATCTATTTTCAGTTCATTCAATTTCAGCCTTTAACTTTCAATTTCATGCGAAATTTAACCCCAATCAGTTTTCAATGCTTTTAATTTGATCCCAGACAGTTCCCAATATTTAAATCAGATCCCTTTTACTCAATTATAAATTCAATAATTTATATTAGTTTATTTTGGGAGCTATATTAATATTAAAATTTAAATGTTATTTTAGGAGACGAGGACTTGGAGCCCAGGACTTGAACTGCATTCGCATCTCAAATTTTCAAGGATCATCATCGTATTTCGAGGTGGGGACTTTACGTTTGTTTTATTTAATGCATGATGTTACTTGTGTATATGCTTGTTTCTTGCCAAATATTTATATGCTCAAAGTTTGCATATTAATTACGTTGTAGCCTCCAATGAGTAGTAGGAATAATGTGCTCAAAGTTTGCATATTATTTACGTTGTAGCCTCTAATGAGTAGTAGGCATAATGTGCTCAAAGTTTGCATATTATTTACGTTGTAGCCTCCAATGAGTAGTAGACAGTATGCACAAAGTTCGCATATTAATGGCCATCGGGCAATCACCAGGTTCAGGCATGTCATATCTACTTGACAACATGTATGTATTTAAATTTAACAAAGTGTTCCCTCCTCACTGAGCGAGTTGAAAGCTCACCCCATTATTTAAACCTTTCAGGTTGAGGAGTCCGGCGTGGCGGGCAAAGGCGTGGCGTGATAATAATAATTATCAGCTTTTTACTTACTTCATTCATTTAAAGTTTTAACTTTGGCTTCAATATCATGTTGGATATTATGGATATTTGAAATATTGAGAATTTATTTTTATTTACTTGCGAAATGGATGACCTTATTTCAATTTCCGCTGCGCTTATTTAAAAAAAAATTTGGGATAATTAATCTCCCTTGAAATTATTTTAAAAAAAAAGACATTTTGAAAAGTGATCGCTACATAAGTGGTATCAGAACGGGTCTACGGTTCTGTAGACTCGTTAAAATAATTTCTTTTTCAAACTAAATTTTTTTTTTTCGCTAGTTAAAACTTTAATGGCATCTATGACTATTATCAGCCACCGTCGCCACTCCACGTCAACTCCAAGGTATATATTTCAAGTTATGTTTATGTTGTAATCGTAACAAAATTTTACTATTATGAGATTCAACCCATTTTTGGATCATGTTGTAATACCATGTTTATATTTTAGAGATGATATGCTATTGAGATTCATAATAAATGTTGGACATGTATGTGCTTTCTTATAAATTTATAAACACATGTAAATGCGTTCGTATATCACTGTTGGAACGTCTATTGGGAGCCGTTAACCCTTATACGGGATGTATACTCTTACTTCCATCCCTTATGAGGAGACTCCTACGAAGTTATTGGCTATAATGCACCTTAGGACCATAGCAACTCGTGGATGTGGACGTCCAGCTAACCGAGGTGCTGATAATCACGGAGGTCAACATAACCACTATAATAATGAGCCACCTCTTACCCAAGCACAAGTTGTGCAACAGTTCTGACGTTTCATACCACCATCATTCAATGGTCGAGAAGGACCAACTTTTGTCGATGAATGGTTGATGTCGCTCGAGCGTACCCTTGAGCTCATTGGGTGCACCAATGCGCAAAAGATTCTTTGCGCCCAGTATCAAATGGTAGAGGATGCTGGACGTTGGTGGATGAGCTATTGGCATTTGAGGCCGGCAGCCGAGCGTGCTGCATTAACTTGGGATCGGTTCAAAGAACTAGTGATGGAACAGTACTATCCGCAGCATTACCGAGAGAAGATGGAGAGAGATTTCTGGAACCTTGAGCAAGGGATCTTATCTGTTAAAGAATATGAGAGAAAATTCAACCAAATAGCAGAAAACTTTTGGTCGTCGGCTAAAGTACTAAAATTGGTAGTGATCATGTGTTGTGCGGCGATTTATACGCCTCAATGGCCATCGTCATAATGGTCGGGAGACAACCAAAGAAGACTGATGCTGGGCAAGTGCCTAGCGATCGACGTCCAAGGCGATCGTCTTTTGGCATTTGGCGATCGCCTCTAATGTCCGGCCGGGACGACCGTCCCATGCCACGTGTGTATCCGACACCCGTCAAAGTCTGCGAAGACCGAATCTCGGGTTAAGACCCACGTGCAGATCCGCAAAAGGCGCCGCAAGAACAGGACCTACTCCAGCCCATTAGTAGCTGTCAGTGATAAGGACGGCCTCACCTACCGACAGACCCGCCGAAAGGTCCTAGGTGGGACCTCCCAAGATAGCGACATGAGGCACCTGTCGCCTCCTCATTAGTTCGCATGTCTGGCTGCCAGCAACAGCTGCGGACTTTAAGGAAACAGTCCCACGTGCTGGGACGATCGCCCACCTTATTTAAATACAGGAAACGACGATCGCCCGCGGTGGACAGGGACATCCCATCAACCTCTTCTCCTATAAATAGAAGGCCTCCAGCATTGGCAAGAAGAAAAACGGTTACAATGTTAAAACGGTAACAGTGATAACGCTAACATACAGCAAACAATACAGAGAATTCCTCATCTTTGTAATAAGAACTCACAGAGCTTCAACTCTGGTTCTTCAGGCAATCTTCAGCACTCGATAGCTAAGATAACTAGGGTCTTTACACTTATTGTAATTGTACTCTAATATTAATATTTGTACTCACAAGTGTAGGTCACAAGTCATCCAGGAATAAGTCTAGAGCGGGGTGAATAGACTTATTGAAACTCTTAAACTCTTTTTCTCAAAGAGTAAGTTTCTTCAGCTGATAGAGAAACAAATGACTTGGAGTCGTTTGTTCTTAATACGTGCGGAAGTCAGCTAATGACGAATACAAAACAATTAATGAAACACTTAAGAATGAATGCAGCAGTTAAAGTATGATGCTATAAAACAGTAAAGTACGCAGGCAATTATAGTGGTCTCAGAGGTGGGGTAATCCTCTACTAATCCACTTTTCTCCAAACCAGTTGGAGATGAATTTACTATAATTTTCAACCAGTGATAAATATTACAGTGATTCAACCAAATTACAACAGCTTCCAACCAGTGGAAATCCTTGCCGTTGTAACACACTTGACTGTCTTGCACCTCTTGATCCTCGATCCTTGGATGCCTTTACAGTCTCGAACTTCAACCAGTGAAGTACCCCGAACTCAAGATTTAAGACATGAGTTTTTGTCTTCTCCAACTAAGAGCTTCTTCAAGTATGAAGTTTTTAGAACCGCTCTTTTCACGATGCTGTATTTCGCTTTTAGATTGCTTGAGTGCTTTGATCGCTTGAAAGTATGTTCACACCGGCAGTTGCTCAACTTCAAATCTTCGGATACATATATAGGTGTTGATCCTTGAGCATTTCTTCATAGCCGTTGCAAATCTGTAACAAATCAGTCCGTTGGAGAGAGACTTCTTTGTTTATTCCTTTCTGAACGTTGCAAGGCTGGATTCCCATATTTTAATCTATCTTCCGACTGTTGTGAAGACTCTGCATGTGAGGCACCGAATCTTTTGAATATAATACGATTAAAGTCTTCAAGGTAGGCCTGGATGAATTATTTAATTCATATCCTTTGTGGGAATCTCTCCAATTTGTCTCTTCACGTTGCATGTGACTTTCCGTAATACTTGACTTTTCAACGCATGCTGGCGTGGACTTGGAGTACTTGGATGATCTCAAGTAGGCTAATGTGAAGTTAACTTCTCTGCAGTCTGGACCTTTCTGATGTTCACTGTTTGGAACTCGCCTGATCAGATGACCTGTCTCAAGTTACTTGACTGCAGTCTGGTCAAACATCCCTGATGATTTTGTTGACCAGAACTTCTCTGATTTGACTCGGCTGTACCTCTCTGATGAACTTAGCTGTTCTTTAGTACTTAGCCGATTTTTAGCCTAACTTATTTTAGCCTATAGAAGATACTCATTTGGTTCTTCTTTACATTTGGCCAAGTTTTACACTTGACATAATTTGGCCTATGGAAGATACTCATTTGGTTCTTCCTTATATTTTTGCCAAGTAATAAACATTTAAATTTATATTAATGACATCATCAAAATATAACAAGTATTCCTAACAAATTCCCCCTATTTTGATGATGGCAAAACTTAAGGAAATATTCAAATAAACAAGTCTGCACTTGAGTGCAAGACACAAACTAGAATCAGTCTAATTTTTGAGACAACTGGAAATTGTCATTCAAAATACTGTTATAAAATTTTCTGAATTGATTACAAATACATGTCTGAATTTTACAAGAAAATTTTACAAGTACAAAAATAAATAAAAGTCATCTGCCTCTGCCTCTGCCTCTTCGGATAGGCTGCTTGGCAGGCCTGAAAGGTTTAGCTCCGATTGGTCTTGTCTTGACAAGAGCAAGACCATACTTCCTCTTTACAACAAGAGCTGCAAAATATTGCACTTCTTGTGATGAAAACTTATTCTCAAGACACAGCTTCTTGATTTTTCTCTGGAGTGCAAGTTCATCCAAAGCATTTCCTTTCACCAAGGTGGGAGGTTCTTTGGCACAGAACATAGGGATCATGGGATAAGCATTGTGTGCCTCAGCATGTTTCTTCAGAATAGTCCAGAGTTGTGGATGAGCTTCTTCCATGAAGTTGATGAAGATCTGCTGTGGGGAGAGATTATCATCCTGGAGTATTTCCCAGATGTAGTAGTCTCTGATGAATTTTTTCTTTGCAGATCCCCACATGGGTAGAGCTTCCTCTGTTATAAATTCTTCAACGTACCACAACTCCTTGCCTTCCCACTCTAGAGTAGGCTCAAATCCTCCTCTTGTCCTCCTCTTCTTGCTAGCAGGCTGACCATCAGCCTCTTCTCCCTTTCTTTTGGCTGAGGATGTCCCAGTAGTGATCAATTGGACATCCTGCCTCTTCTTCGTTCTTAGCTCCTCCCTTATCTCTCCTTGAATGTTGCCTTCCCCCTGTATCCTATCTTCCCCCTTTTTGCCAGCATCAACCAAAGTGGCCATCTGCTGCTCCATTCTGTGCATCCAATCAGACATGCCAAATGGCATTCTGTTGTTTGTAGGGGGAGGAGGTTGAGGGACTTCCCGCTGCAGCAAAGTATCAATCTTGGCATTGATGGATTGGAGATAAGGGGTGACCTGAGATGCAAGCAACTCTCCAATAGTATCCTTCACTATTAGCTCAGTCACCGCAGGTGAGATCTGCGATGGAGGAGAGTGCTCGCCTGAGCCTTCTGCGAATGATCCACTAGACTGCAGGCTCCTATCTGCAGCTGGCACTCCAGATGGGGTCTTTTCAGGTGTCCCTAATCTGGAGTCCTCAGCCAACTCTGCTTCCAGGCTGGTATACCGGGCAGGCTCCCCAGCCTTGTCTGCAGCCTCTAATTCTGGCTCTTTTTCCGGCTCCTTTTCTTTCTCTCCTTCTTATTTTTCCAATTCCTTCTCTTGTTCTTCCTCCTTTTATTCTTCATCAACATTCTCTATTTCTTTTTCAGCCAGTTGTTCTCCTCCTTCATCCTTATCATCACCATCATCATCATCATCATCATCATCCTTTTTCTCATCTTTTTTATCTTCTCCATCATTCTCATCATCTTTTCCATCATTCTAATCATCCTCCTTTCCTTATCATCCTCCTGATCTACCTCTTCCCCTTCTTCTTCTACTTCATCCACTAATTCCTCTGTTTTTTCAACTTCTTCCTCTGTTTGTTTTTCAACTAAAATATTTTCTCCTCCTTCTTTTTCTTCCTGCTCCTCTTCTTCGTCATCTATAACAATGACCTCTTCTTCTTCTTCTTCATTCACTTCTTCAATCCTTATTTCTTTTTCTTCTTCCTCCTCATCTTTTTTCCCAAAGGATCCATCAAAAATACTGTACATTATAGAAAGGATGAATTGGTCCATGTTGGTCTTGAAATTTGACATGAACCAATTCTCCTGGAGGATCAAAACTATGTCTGATACTTTGCAAAAGTGTATCAGTACATCCTCTATGGCTTGGGGATATTCCCAACCACTGGTTTCAATATAGGTTTGAAGTTTGGCAAATCACAGTGATTTAAAGAATTTCCACTCTTCAAAAATATTAACAAAAGAGTGTTTTAAATCTTGTGGTTTGACTAATTGTAATTGCTCTATGGACAGGTTGAAAACATTGTTGTCCAGCAGGTTAAAGGTGTAGTTTCCTTCAGGGATTGAGATAATTAAACCTGCTTCTTCCTCATCTGGAATGTATGCTGGAGTGAGGATAGGGACGATTTGAGTTTCCAGGCTGCCCGGAGCAGGCTGGTCTTCCAGGTGGGTAGGCGACCTGGCTGCAGGACTGGTATAATGTTATGGCTGCTCCTCCTGGCTGAACTGCAGTCGCCTGGGCCTCTTGGGAGAGGGTTCTGGTGAGGAGTGTATGAATGATGGCTCGCCAGGGGCTGGTCCCCTTATTTTGAACCGGATAGCAATCGGTGTGTTGTCTGACTCCGAGTCTGACTCGGCTGCAGTTGGGTTGTCGTCTGCAGGTCGGTCCGACTCGTCTGATGAAGGACATTTGTAGGGCGATGAATCAGACAGTTCTTTGAGTATCCGAGCTGCTCTTCTGTTACCTCCCAACTTCCTTAAGGTCTTTTGGTCCAGATGACCAAGTTTCTTGTTGATGTGGAAGGGGTCAGTACTTCCCTTCGCCACACCCATCTTCTCAAGGATCCAACTTAGCTGCGTTCCAAATGCCAGCTTGGATCTGAATCTCTTCTCATCAGCAAGCCATTCGGCTTTGTTGACCTCGCGAACAAACTGCCTAAAGATGTAGTCAACCCAATCAATCGCCTCGTCTTGAATAAGTGCTCGGGACTGATATCCAAAAATGGGTAGATCCCATTCTTCTTCATCGAGTGGATAAGGAAAAGTACGTCGTTGTTATCCAGATTTGCTTCCAAAAGACCTTCGAAATCAACGACCAGAGAAAAGATGATCTGGTCTTTGACCGCCTTCATGTTAACGCCTTCAAAATACGATTCCATTTCTGCAAATAAGAGATTTTCAGTATATTTGGAGTTCAAAGGATTTTTGCTCTGTAAATCTAGGGTTTGAAAGACTGGTAAGCGTAAAGGTAAAGTGAATGGTTTTCCGTCCTTATAAAGAAGATGAAAAGACGTTGGGATTAAATTATTATTTATTTTGAATCGGTGGTTCGCCTTTTGAGATTCTTTTTAAATTTCAAATTCTAATCGGTGGTCCAGGTTTTGATTTTAAAATTGGACGGTTGGATTTTAATTGGTCACCGTGGAGGTCGATTTATCAAGTGATTGCCATGTGTATTTAAATGCCACTTGCGAACCAAAAATTAATATAATATTATTATACATAAAACAGTCAATAAAATATTCAGAAGTCGGTTGAGTTTAGAAAACTTAGCTGGTTGACTGTTGACTGTTGACTGCTCTGCATCAGGTGAGTTGACTCCTTGGACTTCTCGCCTGAGATTGTGATCAGCTAGGTTCCTTTGTCCATCCTTCGTCCTTTTTGTCTACATCAGCTAGGATCTGATTCCTCTAATCAGCTGGGTCCGTCCTTTCTCTGATATGCTTCAGCTTGCTTTTTCTTCTGTACTAGATTCCCAATCTAGTAGACCAAGTTCTCTGCTCAGCTCCAAAAATCTTTCTTTTGGCAAAGGTTTGGTAAAGATGTCAGCTATTTGGTAGTCTGTGCTGACTCTTTCAACTCTAACTCTCTTGTTAAGCACGTGGTCTCTGATGAAGTGGTGCTTAACATCAATGTGATTGGTCCTTGAATGCAAAACCGGGTTGTTGGTTATTGCAATAGCACTATTGTTGTCACACCAGATAGGGACTTCATTGGCAATGATATTATAGTCCCTCAGCTGTTGTCTGATCCATAAGATCTGGGCACAACAACTACCTACAGCTAGGTATTCTGACTCTGTGGTGGAGATAGAGTTAGAAACCTACTTCTTGCTAAACCAGTATATCAGTTTGGTTCCTAGGAATTGGCACGTTCCACTAGTGCTTTTCCTATTAATTTTGCATCCTGCGAAATCTGCATCTGAATATCCTGACAGCTCGAAATTATCGTCCTTAGGATACCATAGTCCAACATTGACTGTAGACTTAAGGTATTTAATTATCCTCTTTGCTGCATCTAGGTGCGACTTCTTAGGCTTAGATTGGAATCGCGCACAAACTCCTACGGCATAGGATATGTCTGGCCTGCTTGCAGTGAGGTATAGCAATGATCCAATGAGTCCTCTGTCGTGGGTTGAGTCCACTGATATGCCTCCCTCATCTGCATCTAGGTGAGTACTTGTGCTCATAGGAATTCTTGCTGGTTTGGCTGATTCCATTCCAAATCTCTTGATTAGATCTCTGGTATACTTAGCTTGGTTGATGAAAATTCCATTTTCCATCTGCTTAACTTGTAATCCGAGAAAGAAGTTAAGCTTTCCCATCATACTCATCTCAAATTCTCCTTGCATGAGGTTTGAGAATTTCTCACACAGCTCTGGGTTGGTTGAGCCAAATATGATGTCATCCACATATATCTGAACTATCAATATGTGGCCTTCGTGCTCCACTCTGAATAGGGTCTTGTCCACCTTTCCTTTGCAAAAACCATTCTTCTCAAGAAACACATACAGTGTTTCATACCATGCTCTTGGTGCTTGCTTAAGTCCATAGAGAGCCTTCAACAGCTTGTAGACTTTGTCTCCTTTGACAAAACCTCGGGGTTGCTCTACATAGACTTCTTCTTCTAGGATGCCATTTAGAAATGCACTCTTTACGTCCATCTGATAGACTTCAAAATCCTTGAATGCAGCATATGCGAGAAATAGTCTGTTGGCCTCTAATCTTGCAACGTGTGGATAGGTTTCATCAAAATCTATTCCTTCACACTGTGCATATCCTTTAGCAACAAGTCTGGCTTTATTCCTAACAACAGCTCCGTATTCATCACTCTTGTTTTTGTACACCCATTTGGTGCCAATAACCTTCTTGTGATCTGGTCTGTCTGTTAGTTCCCAAACTTTGTTCCTTTCCATCTGCTCCAGTTCCTCTTGCATGGCATTAATCCATGAATAATCTTCTAAAGCTTGTTCTGTTGTCTTGGGTTCTATCTGACACATGAAGCATGAGAACATAGCCATTCCTGCGGGTAGAGTTGATTGTCTTGTCTTAACTCCATCAGTCAGCTTCCCGATGATTTGCTGGATTGGATGGTCTTTGAGCCACTTGGGGGATATCGTCTTCTTCTGGGTCTGTCCCCCCTGTTGAATTGCTCTGGTGGATTTCTGCATCAGCTGGGATCGGGTCTGCTTGGTCTGCAGCTGGATCAGCTACCGTGTTGTCATCTGCAGGTTGGGTCTGATCTGCAGATGAGTCTTTATCAGCTACAGTTGGGTCTTCATCAGCGGCAACTGGATCAGATAGGTTTGGTGTTCCTGTCTGATCTGCAGTTGGGTCTTCAGCAGCTGCGGTTGCGTCTTCAGGCTGGTCTGCAGGTGAGTCCACCATTCCAGTGTTATGTACAATGACTTCTTCAAGGGTTGCTGATTTGAGCTTATTCTCAATTAGCTCAACTTGTTTCCTGTACTCAACAGTAGATTCATCAAATACAACATGGGGTGTTTCCTCCACAACTAAGGTTCTTTTGTTAAATACTCTATATGCCTTGCTTCTTTGTGAGTATCCCATGAAGAGACCGCCATCAGTTTTAGCATCAAAGGCATTTAGTTGTGTTTTACCGTTGTTGTGGATGAAACACTTACAACCAAAAACATGAAAGTAAGCAACAGTAGGAGTTCTATTATTCCAAACCTCATAGAGAGCTTTGCCGTGTCTCCCTACTATCATACTCCTGTTCTGAGTATGGCAAGCTGTGTTGACAGCTTCAGCCCAGAACCTCTTGGGCAGGTCCGCTTCTGCAATCATGGACCTGGATGCTTCCTTCAGGGTTCTGTTTCTTTTTTCAGCAACGCCATTCTGCTGGGGGGTCCTGACTGCAGAGAGCTCATGCTGGATCCCATTCTGATCGCTGTAATCAGTGATTGCCTTGTTGATAAACTCTCCTCCTCTATCTGATCTGATCTTGATGATGGATAGGGATTTCTCATTCGGGATCCTTCTCAGCAGCTCAGGTAGCTTGGTCAAGGTTTCACTCTTCTTATACAGGAAGATAATCCAAGTGTACCTTGAATAATCATCTACTACAACAAGTGCATGCTTTCGGCCGCTTAGAGTCCTTGGCTTGATAGGACCAAATAGATCCATATGGAGTAGATCTAAGATCCTTGTTGTGAGGGTTGTAGGATGGACTGGCTTGAATGATGCTCTCGTCTGCTTCCCTTTCTGACATGCATCACAAAGAGCTTCCTTCTTGAATGCTTCCTCTGGGAGTCCTCTGACCAGCTTCTGAGAACTAATCTTGTTGATGGCTTTGAAGTTCAGGTGACATAATCTTTTGTGCCACAACCATCCGTTCTCAGCTACTGTCTTAGATAGAAAATAGGAGTTAGGTGTTCCTGTGTTCCAATCTATCATGTAGACATCTCTCCTTCTGAATCCTTGTAGCTTCACCTCTCCAGATAGGATATCTATCACCATACATTTCCAAATGGTGAAGACTACTAGATTCTTCTCATCGCAAGACTGGCTTATGCTCAGGAGATTATACTTGAGCCCTTTGATATAATGAACTTTGGATATCACAATATTTCCTCGGTGCAGCTCTCCAAAACCTTTTGTTTGTCCTCTAGAGCTATCTCCAAAGGTTACATCAGGACCTCTTTCTTTGGTGTATTTGACAACATCTTCTTGTTCCCGGTCATGTGCCTTGAGCATCCAGAATCTATAAACCATTCTTCACCTCCAAAGTTTGAATTTGTGGAGATGTGGTTGTAGTCCTTCCACCTTTTCTGCAATCAAACAAGCAGAGATTTAGGTACCCAGATCTGTGTGGGTCCTCTAGGGTTAGCTGGTTTCCTGGAGAATTGATTTCTCCTTGGATTGTGAAAATTGTTATTATTATTACCCTTATAAAGTATGTAAGGTCGAGGTCTGTATCTCCAGTTGGGATTGTATACCGGATATTCCTCAAAATATTGATAGTGTGGGCCATTTCTAAACCTTGGCTGAGACCATTTATTAAATCTTTGAGGTCTCCACACTTGTTCATTTTAGAAATTGGGATAACCTTGAGGTTTCCATCTGCCCTTCCCATTTTGAAATCTGTTTTTAGGGAGTTGTTGATAATAGTGGGCATGTTGTCCTGGCCGTTTTCGCCCGCCATTGCCTAGTCGCTTGTCTAGGTGGCTGCCTTGTGTACCCTGGCTGCAGCCTAGACTTGTGACTTGGCTGTTGCCTATTTTTAAATATCGGTTTTTATGTAGGCTCAGCAGTCGAGACAATTGTTTCTCCCTTGACGAAAGTGGTTTTGGAACTAGAGGGAGTGTGAGGATCATATCCAAGGCCTGATCTGGAATATAGTGGCCTTTTATTAGTACACAGTTCGTCCAGAGTTGAAGACGCCTTCAGGGAGGTTATTTCCTGCGCCTGAGTTTTATTTGCCTGGGCCAGGTTAGTAAATTCGGCTTTGACATGAGCAAGTGCAGCTGATTTTTCTTTAAGTAAAACAGTTAGTCGATTTATCTCAGCTGTATTGACATCAGCCTGGTTTTGCATGTTAGCTGCAGTTATCTCAACTGTATTCAGTTCTAGGATGAGTTTTTCAAAATCATTTTTCAGCTGTCTATTCTCATCTTGCAGCTGAGTCTTCTCGGCTGATACAGATAGGTGTGTAGATTTTAGTGTCTCAAAATCTTTAAACAGATGATTTACAGATTCATGCAGATCTATATCTTGTGACATGGCTGAACTATTATTTGAACCAGAGGGTTTTGATGTTACCTCTTCATCAGCTAAGTTGGCCATCAGGCAGTCATACTCTTCATCATCATCAGAAAATAATCCGCTGCTTGATTCTACATGCTCTTGATCTTCTCCGATGAGGGCCTTCCTTCTGTCTTCTTTTCTACCCACCTCCTTCTTGCTCTCGTCCTTCTTAAGATCAGGACAGTCGATCTGAATGTGTCCTGTCTTATGACAGTTGTAGCACTCCACCTTCTAGCTTCCGGCTTTCTGGTTCCTTCTGGGATTCTCCTTATAATTTTTCTTGTACTTGGAGTAGTTTTTCCGGAAGTTGCTGAACCTCTGCATTATGAACGCCATTTCTTCCTCAAAATCTAATGGATTTGGAGGCTTTACATCAGATAAGCTCTTGGCGGGGGACTCGGCTGCAAAGGCTATTCCCTTCTCTGCAGGCTCGGTTGAGGATGAACTTGGAAGCTCGAACTCATAAGCCTTCAGATCAGAGCAGCTCTTGGATCTTTATCTTATTGAGATCCTTGGATTCTCTCATGGCCACTGCCTTCATGCTCCATTCAGGATTGAGAGATCTTAGAACTTTCAGCGCCATCTCCCTGTTGCCATAATATTTGCCGAGGGAGTTGATCTCATTGATAATCTTAGTGAACCTTGTGTCCACTTGGTCTATAGATTCGCCATTCTTCATTTGAAGTTGTCAAATTTTTGAATAGCAATTGACAACTTATTTTCTTTGATCAGCTCCGTTCCTTCACACATTAGGGCTAATGTGTCCCAGATTTCTTTGGTATTCTTGCAATTCTTGATCTTGACCATGGTGGATTTGTCAAGAGTTTGATACAGCACGTCTCTGGCCCGGTTATCAAGATTGGCCATCTTTCTTTCTTCGGGAGTCAGCTCTGTCCTCTTCTTTGGGATCTTCTCTGGCTTCCCTGCTGCGATCTCCTCTGGAGTGTTGTCCTTCTCGAAGGTGAATGGACCGTCCTCTATGATGCACCACATGTCATCATGGATTGAAGATAAGTGTGCTTGTATCCTTATCTTCCAAAGATCATACTCGTCAACTGAAAACACAGGTAGTCTGGAATGCATGTGTTCCATTATATAATGAGAGTAAAGATATATCTCTGATATAGATCTGGTTCCTGAAATAAATGAACCAACCTCTCTGATACCACTTGTAGGTCACAAGTCGTCCAGGAATAAGTCTAGATAGGGGGGTGAATAGACTTATTGAAACTCTTAAACTCTTTTTCTCAAAGAGTAAGTTTCTTCAGCTGATAGATAAACAAATGACTTAGAGTCGTTTGTTCTTAATACGTGCGGAAGTCAGCTGATGACGAATACAAAAAAAATAATGAAACACTTAAGAATGAATGCAGCAGTTAAAGTATGATGCTATAAAACAGTAAAGTACGCAGGCAATTATAGTGGTCTCAGAGGTGGGGTAATCCTCTACTAATCCACTTTTCTCCAAACCAGTTGGAGATGAACTCACTATAATTTTCAACCAGTGATAAATATTACAGTGATTCAACCAAATTACAACAGCTTCCAACCAGTGGAAGTCCTTGCCGTTGTAACATACTTGACTGTCTTGCACCTCTTGATCCTCGATCCTTGGATGCCTTTACAGTCTCGAACGTCAACCAGTGAAGTACCCCGAACTCAGGATTTAAGACACGAGTTTTTGTATTCTCCAACTAAGAGCTTCTTCAAGTATGAAGTTTTTAGAACCGCTCTTTTCACGATGCTGTATTTCGCTTTTAGATTGCTTGAATACTTTGGTCACTTGAAAGTATGTTCGCACCGGTAGTTGCTCAACTTCAAATCTTTGGATATATATAGGTGTTGATCCTTGAGCATTTCTTCATAGCCGTTGCAAATCTGTAACAAATTAGTCCGTTGGAGAGAGACTTCTTTGTTTATTCCTTTCTGAACATTACAAGGCTGGATTCCCAAATTTTAATCTATATTCCGACCGTTGTGAAGACTCTGCATGTGAGGCGCTGAATTTGAATATAATACGATTAAAGTCTTCAAGGTAGGCCTGGATGAATTATTTAATTCATATCCTTTGCGGAAATCTCTCCAGTTTGTCTCTTCACGTTGCATGTGACTTTCCGTAATACTTGACTTTTCAACGCATGCTGACGTGGACTTGGAGTACTTGGCTGATCTCAAGTAGGCTGATGTGAAGTTAACTTCTCTGCAGTCTGGACCTTTCTGATGTTCACTGTTTGGAACTCGCCTGATCAGATGACCTGTCTCAAGTTACTTGATCGCACCGTCAAACATCCCTGATGATTTTGTTGACCAGAACTTCTCTGATTTGACTCGGCTGTACCTCTCTGATGAACTTAGCTGTTCTTTAGTACTTAGCCGATTTTTAGCCTAACTTATTTTGGCCTATAGAAGATACTCATTTGGTTCTTCTTTACATTTTGCCAAGTTTTACACTTAACATAATTTGGCCTATGGAAGATACTCATTTGGTTCTTCCTTACATTTTTGCCAAGTAATAAACATTTGAATTTATATTAATGACATCATCAAAATCTAACAAGTATTCCTAACAACAAGTATTCATATTAATAACATCTCGCGAGAGCATTCATGCCCGGGACTAACAACCCCGGCAAATCTTGTGTTATTTATTTCCCTACGGACGTGCTCTCGCATTTTGTTTGTTACTCGTCCATTCCAGCATATCATCTAAGGATAATATTTCGGGTAACAACAATTGGCGCTAGAAGAAGGGGATCTACCTTCATTTTATTCCCGACCGCTTCGAAGAACACTCACTGTTCTCCGGAGCATATACTTGAAGAAACACTCACTGTTCTTCAAAGAAAAACCTTCAGAATCATGACATCTGCCACGACCTCGAAAAGGGACACCTTACGATCTGCCGGGCACCTTATTCTGGCCCAGAAAGAGTCCCAACCTGCAGCGGAAGGCGACCGCAGCGACGCTAGACTCTCACTCCTGCCCCCGAGGGATGGCCCAAGCCTCTCACTCGATTAGTTCCAAACCACGGAACAGATCGAGGAGGCCATGGCCATCCTAAGGGAGCGACGGAGAGCATATGACACGCCCACTATTACTCCATCAGCCATCCGCCGTGCGGGCAAGCGAAAGCTCCAGGGTTTATATGTCGAGAAATCGTCAGAAAGTCCCGAGCCACAGGAAAAGGCGCTCGCAAGGCGGGACGATTCCGTCTTCAGCCGCCTAGGGAGTGATCCCTCATGGCGACCTGGGCATTCTGGCCCCAGCCATGAGACGTCGGAGTCCGAATCCGTCACCAGGAGTTCGGCGCACCCAACTCCCAGAAAACAGGCCAGCCATCTGGCCCCCACTCGCCAGAGAATTGACCTCGGCGGCAGAGACCTCGTCGCTTACAACGGAGCCAGGATATCGGTACATGATCGCCTCGGCTCCCGCTCCGAGAGCGAGACTGCGAGCAGTCAGGCTACGGTGATGGCCGCAATGCAGCGCCAGCTCGACGAAATGAAGGCGCTCATTAAAACTGGGGCAGGCGCCAAGAGATCGATCGCCGGACCAAGCTCTTTAATTAAACCTATCTAGGCGATGGATTCAAAACAAGCTCTTCAAATCTCGCTCGCTAGATGCATTAAAAACCAAAATAATGAAATAGGCAAGATATTAAGTTCATAAGCTCGACTTAAGGGATCTCGATTTTGTGTTACTCAATTGAGAAAATTCAATTTTTTGCTACTTGTGAAATTAAAATTGCAACAATTACGGATTACAACTCAATTTCTAGCATAAGACATAAAATTCCTAATCTAGTTGGCCAAACCAAATCAAGAAATTATATGGCATAGCAGTGAATACAATAACACAAAAGTAATTCAAGATAATTCGAGTTAAGAATACGATACGGGATTAAAACATCAATAATTCAAATACGGTTTCAAACTTTACTAAGAACTAGATAGAGAATTAGCCGGACATGTTGGCTTTATAAGACATCAAATTAATAATGATATAAGAAGAAAGAAATTCAAAAGGTGTAGTCTTCTTCCTCGCGCGTCGGTGGTGTAACACCACCAGATTCGACTGGGAATATTACAGCGTCGTGGGCCCTGAGATGGAACCCACAAGGCTAAAGGAAATTTTCGCAAACATTTACAAACGTCCAAGAGGCTAACGAAGGTATTATATATTTAAAACATTCGAAGACTTTATAAAACTCGTTTATCAAAACCGTCGTAAAATCTCATTTGAAACCACAAGGCCCGAAATGCTAAAACTCAACAGTTTAAAAACATACGTTAAGCTATCGCTTACACGTATCGACAGAATAGATTTAGAAAATGATTGCCAAAGTAACCTAAGTTACCAGATACCAAAAGGACATTTAAAAATACTCACGCAACGGATAAAAACAAACAATTAGAATACTCTAGCAGCGGAATACAAAAAATAATCAGAAACTCAACACACGATTACATGCCCTAGCCAGTATCCTCCGGGAAGCTCATCTCTTCACGACCGCTACAAGCTTGATAATCCAAGAACCTAAAAAGAAAGCCCACGACAGGGTCATCCATAATATCTAACAATGATAACCATCACATCTCGTCAATAATTACATATCAATGGAAATACTAAGTAAGAATACGACCAATGTAATCTTACCATCGTAACTTTATGAAAATCCACGATTCGTATCCTTAACAACACATTAAGATAATACCGAAATATCTGTACAGTATCTCAACAATACTCAAGGTTCTCAAAATATTATCATAACTCGGGATACGGAAATTTTACCAACTCTGGCCAATTCAATCCATCGGATAACGTCGACATTTCCAATACGTTAATAGATTTCCAATCAAAGACAAGTCTCAAGGAAATACGGAACATACCTCAAGATACGAAATACCATTACCATCACGTCAGTCTAATCCGAGATCAGATCAACACAACATAAGGACATGGTCCTAACACAAGACCTATAAATGCATACTCATATGATAACGTCAATATGATCACAACAATAAAGACAATGTATACTTATGGAAACCCATAATATACATATGCACAATAACAACAACATATATAGTAATCCAACGATCCAGCGCACACAGCTATAGATTCCCATGATGATCCCGTCGGACCAACGCATGGTGGCATTACCTGTCCAGCGATCCAGCGCACACACCTATAGATTCCCATGATGATCCCGTTGGACCAACGCATGGTGGACATACGACAACAATGCACGACTGCACAAGACAATAGTACACAATGCACGACAACAACTGTGCACAAATGCAAGACAACAACGATACACGAATGTATCACGACATGATCGACACAAAATGACAAAAATGATTAGAGTACTTGTCTCGAGTCCTTCGAGAGCAATCTCGATGTCCAAACCATCACGGACAATTATCATCAATACTCGACGGTACAGATTACCATGGACGGTAAATAATTCACGTCTTCGTCTATACCACAACATATCTTCGATACCAAGTATACCAACAATAAATGTAAATCATATACCTTATGATTAAATTCCAAAAACTCGAATACAACCTATAATCCCAAATCCCCTGTGATTACGATTATAAACATTGCTATACGACTTATAAACGAATGAAACTGAAACCATTCATTAAATATTATAAACTGAGCAAGTAATAACTTGCCTTAATACCGATGAAGCAGTTACCAATTCCATTGCCGTCATCTACAAGTCCCTCGGTCCCGACCAAAGTAATTCACGAACATACTCGAACACGACCGCAGCATGCGGTTATAACCACCGATCAATATTCTCAACCTTTTTGGAAGGAATGGGTTGATTTCCGAGGTTGAATCCATTTCCAAGAATCATTAATGATTTCAAGCTTCAAATGTTGTTATGGATGATTAACTCCACCTTAATCCAGTGTTTGGAACCTCAAATACTTCTCAAGGCTCTCTCTCTATCGGCTCACATGAAGAAATGGATGAAAATGACGAAAAATAGCCAACTGCCCTTATATATATATACTGTACATTATTAACGTACGCTAACATCTTTAGTTAACCTACGTTACACACTTAGCGTGCGCTAACTGTCTTTGTTAGCGTGCGCTATTGAAGTCCAGAGGCAACTGTCTTACTGCATGAAGTGATTTACGTACGCAATGCCCATGCAATAGCGTACGTAAATGCCTCTATTTAGCGTACGCAAGTGTCCTACCTTAGCGTGTGCTACTCATAGTTGACTCGTTTGTCTGTATGCTTCCGAAGACAGGTCCACACGCCAAAAGTGCTGACGAGGATAAGATTCCTTTTTGTCCGATATACAGTTAGCGTGCGCTAATCAACATGCATTAGCGTGCGCTATCACTACATTACAACATCCGTTGACTTATCAGAATGTGCGCCGAAAGTGGCCTGGTCCACACGCAGATTCCTTCCGATCTGACTGCATTAGCGTGCGTTATCTTATATCCGTAGTGTGCGCTAAACCTGCACGATAGCGTGCGCTACTCATGATTATTACCGTGCGCTAATAATGTTACACTTAGCTATTTTCAGCTATTCTTGTCCAACATCTCAACATACAGAATACGAACATACGGCATACTGAATACATATACTTCTTACATCCAATTGTCAACCAAGTACGACAATTATACAAATACAGATGTCTCGGTCCTTCAATTATTTTACCCATACTGTACAGATTCCACGCTGTACAACATAACTCGAATAAAATAACATTAAACAATAGTAATAGAAATTCCGGATATTACATACTACACCACTTAAAATAAGTTTCGTCCTCGAAACTTGCAATCCGTCATAAAAACAAATAAACCGTTCAACCAAAATATCCCGAAATAATCACGACAACGATGAATCATCATTATTACCGAATAACCAAAATAGTATACTTACATATGCGCCAAGTCGACGATCTCTTGAGATACTAGTAAGTGACATCACTGTACAATCTCAATACGCTTACAATCACATTCCATGAATCTCAACAAAAATATATCATCTTCGGATGAAATAATCTATCCGTTTCAAATCCTGTCTGCCTGATTACACAATCAAGTCCAAATCCTGATACAAATAAATAATACACGATGTGAAACAACTGCCCAACACAATGGCAACAAATCCCGAAATATCCACACAAAATCTGAACGCTCAGATGATCACTAGCAATGATCAACCAATAAATTAACCGAGAATATCATCGACATGATAACCTCCAATATGACAAACGAACGATCAACGATAATCGGGAATACCCTCACACGGTAAGCTCCAACATGGTCAACACAGAACCACGGAAACAGATATACGAAAGAATAACATTCTCAAAATGACACACCAATCACGTACAGTTGATCTCAATAAACATACTCGACTGGCGAACATATCCAATTCTATATGGAGTGGAAACGACCACTCAATATTCAAAGCAACCAGCATGGGGTCACCATGTCCAATGTCTCAGTTTCACAAAACCCACAGTTCCAAGATTACATTATGTGCATGAATTCTACATTCTGTAGCATATTCTTCTTATCCGATCAATCAACCAATCATCCCTAGATAACCAACTACCATACTGAAGTTCGAATCTTTATTCATCGTACCGTACTGATGCCTTATCCAGTTTGTGACTCACGCTCATAACTCCATCATGATATGCATTATGCACTAAATGCGTATTTATATCGATCATATTTTCAAAACCAGTTTGAAATCATATAGTCTCGTCAAAAGACAAATTTCCGAAAGTTTTCTCAAAAATTTCAAAACTCAAAACATAAATTTTCGTAAGTCCACGAAATCAATTTTCGAAAAATTAAATCGGCTCGCTGGTGCCAAGTATTCGATAACAGTTTCCTTCGATTCTACACGATTTCGAAGTTTCAAATGAAAACTATGCAAATGCTGGACTACATCCATATTACTGTATACCAATTCGGTTCGCTATTCCATCGGAAATCCACACGATAAAGTTCCGAAATTTTCAATATATAAACTCCGACTAAAAACTCCTTTTCCACATATGACTCCCAACGTCAATCATTTTCCATCCTGGATCACCTCAATTATAATATGACAATGCATTGAAACAAATCAACACAGCGAAAGACTTCCCGAGAAGTTTTTTTTGAACAAGTAATCCAGAACCCCGAAAGGCAGGAACGACATAGATAAACGATTGATAAAGTGTTTTACAAGTCTCGGGAGTTTTTAAGAAAACAGAAAAGTCTTTTGAAATATTAGGGTCTCAACCCGTATCTCGTTCCGCATTACAAGAAGTTTAAAAAGTAGGAAACTCTTTTTCGGACCCCAAGTCCTGAGTTATAAAACAATTTCAAAATGTTAGATTGGTACCGCCACTAGAAGGGGGGGTTGAATAGTGCGGTTAAGAGTATTGTACTCTTTTCGTGCGGAAGCAAAAATATCGGAGTAATAAAAGTGCGGAAAAGAAAGAACACAAGGAATTGTTCGAGAGGTTCGGCTATTAACGAAGCCTACGTCCCCTACCTAGTTTTATCGACTAGGACTTTTCTTAGAACTTGGAATTTGCACTTTCTAGTTTAGTGCCAACTTCTTACAACTTCTTGATTTCCGGGCTCAAGAACAACCTCACAAAAACACTCTTGTTTTTCTAGGTACAAGATAACCAATACACAAAATAAGTGCGAGTAGAAACTCGGCTTTCACGATATATCGCTCTTAGATACAAGAATGAAGATTGGAAATTATAGAACAAATCTTCTCGTATCACAATCTAGAATAAGAATATCTCTCAAAATATTTGCTTGATATTGCTTGAGTATGCTAGTAGGCTCAGAATGCTTGTGTATTATCAATCTCCATGAAGGTGGCTATTTATAGCCTTCTTGAGCTCAATTTCCCGTTGGAACAGTTTAACTGGTTACGTACGTTATATGCTGTGGATTACGTACGTTACGTACGTTATATGTTCTGAATAACGGCCGTAATGAAGGTGCCGAAACTGTCCAGTGAGACATGATGAAATGCGTTACGTACGTTATGAACCTCATGGTTACGTACGTAATATCTTGGTCAAAGATCCGTTGATTGAGACGACTTGTTGCAACGGCTAGTGGCTTTTCCAACGGTCAGAATAATTCAAGCCTTACGTACGTTATATATCTCGATTACGACGTTACTGCATGCAAAAACTTACGAAAATAGTGAATGTTACGACGTTATAAAGATGCGTTACGACGTTAATGCATTTTAAAAATCTTGCAGATAATCGCGTGAATGTTACGTACGTTAATGTGATGTGTGTTACGTACGTTAACTGAATAGAAAATATGTTTTAAGTAAATTTTGGTTTTAATAACACATCATCAAAATGATCTAAAAAATATTGTTCCAACACAAAAATCTATTGGGTCTCGGCCCAAAAATCATTTACGGTAAAACATCCGTAAAACATTCATTTTGAAAAGTATCATTTTCAAATGCTCAAAAACAGTTCATATATCATAAAATGAATTAACATGACTACATGTTCTCCTGAACAATCCACAATATTTCTTCCAAATGCACAACTCCGTTCCAAAGCTTAACCGACATATTGATTTCCAAAATCATAACTTCTCAAGATCATCAATCCTGTCCCAACTCTGTCACCTTATACTGTAACGCATAATATTTGCTGAATCTCAAAGCATATCAACTTAGAACGGCAATAAATCTCAATATAATTCAAGAATCCAAATACTTACGGATCGTGAAGCCGACGATTCCCCGTGATACTGGCACATGTCTCGTCTCAAGAAAATACTCGACATAGATATTTTCAAAACACACATTTTGCAAACTCAGTTCAACTCGAGAACACAACACAACTCTATCTGAAGAAACACGTTAACACCATTTGAAAAAGTTACAACAATCCCAGTACCACACTGGTAAATCACCTAACGCACAAGCCCGAGTGAACAACAAAAACCCAGAGCTCAAACACTTGTCAACCGACAAATCGAATGACACGACAAAAGCACGACCCAACTCGACCCGACTGCCTAGCTTTTCACAACCTAAGCTCCGATACCATATTCTGTAATACCCCCAGATCCGACTGGGAATATTACAGCGCCGTGGGCCCCCGAGATGGAACCCACAAGGCTAAAGAAAATTTTCGCAAACATTTACAAACGTCCAAGAGTCTAACGACGGTATTATATATTTAAAACATTCGAAGACTTTATAAAACTCGTTTATCAAAACCGTCGTAAAATCTCATTTGAAACCACAAGGCCCGAAATGCTAAAACTCAACAGTTTAAAAACATACGTTAAGCTATCGCTTACACGTATCGACAGAATAGATTTAGAAAATGATTGCCAAAGTAACCTAAGTTACCAGATACCAAAAAGACATTTAAAAATACTCACGCAGCGGATAAAGACAAACAATTAGAATACTCTAGCAGCGGAATACAAAAACTGATCAGAAACTCAACACATGATTACATGCCCTAGCCAGTATCCTCCGGGAAGCTCATCTCTTCACGACCGCTACAAGCTTGATAATCCAAGAACCTAAAAAGAAAGCCCACGACGGGGTCAGCCATAATATCCAACAATGATAACCATCACATCTCGTCAATAATTACATATCAATGGAAATACTAAGTAAGAATACGACCAATGTAATCTTACCATCGTAACTTTACGAAAATCCACGATTCGTATCCTTAACAACACATTAAGATAATACCGAAATATATGTACGGTATCTCAACAATACTTAAGGTTCTCAAAACATTATCATAACTCGGGATACGGAAATTTTACCAACTCTGGCCAATTCAATCCATCGAATAACGTCGACATTTCCAATACGTTAATCGGTTGCCAATCAAAGACAAGTATCAAGGAAATACGGAACATACCTCAAGATACGAAATACCATTACCATCACGTCAGTCTAATCCGAGATCAGATCAACACAATATACGGACATGGTCCTAACACAAGACCTATAAATGCATACTCATATGACAACGTCAATATGATCACAACAATAACGACAATGTATACTTATGGCAACCCATAATATACATATGCACAATAACAACAACATATATGGTAATCCAACGATCCAGCGCACACAGCTATAGATTCCCATGATGATCCCGTCGGACCAACGCATGGTGGACATACGACAACAATGCACGACTGCACAAGACAATAGTACACAATGCACGACAACAACCGTGCACAAATGCATGACAACAACGATACACGAATGTATCACGACACGATCGACACAAAATCACAAAAATGATTAGAGTACTTGTCTCGAGTCCTTCGAGAGCAATCTCGATGTCCAAACCATCACAGACAATTATCCTCAATACTCGACGGTACAGATTACCATGGACGGTAAATAATTCACGTCTTCGTCTATACCACAACATATCTTCAATACCAAGTATACCAACAATAAATGTAAATCATATACCTTATGATTAAATTCCCAAAACTCGAATACAACCTATAATCCCAAATCCCCTGTGATTACGATTATAAACATTGCTATACGACTTATAAATGAATGAAACTGAAACCATTCATTAAATATTATAAACTGAGCAAGTAATAACTTGCCTTAATACCGATGAAGCAGTTACCAATTCCATTGCCGTCATCTACAAGTCCCTCGGTCCCGACCAAAGTAATTCACGAACATACTCGAACACGACCGCAGCATACGGTTATAACCACCGATCAATATTCTCAACCTTTTTGGAAGGAATGGGTTGATTTCCGAGGTTGAATCCATTTCCAAGAATCATTAATGATTTCAAGCTTCAAATGTTGTTATGGATGATTAACTCCACCTTAATCCAGTGTTTGGAACCTCAAATACTTCTCAAGGCTCTCTCTCTATCGGCTCACATGAAGAAATGGATGAAAATGACGAAAAATAGCCAACTGCCCTTATATATATACTGTACATTATTAACATATGCTAACATCTTCAGTTAACGTACGTTACACACTTAGCGTGCGCTAACTGTCTTTGTTAGCGTGCGCTATTGAAGTCCAGAGGCAAATGTCTTACTGCATGAAGTGATTTACGTACGCAATGCCCATGCAATAGCGTACGTAAATGCCTCTATTTAGCATACGCAAGTGTCCTACCTTAGCGTGCGCTACTCATAGTTGACTCGTTTGTCTGTATGCTTCCGAAGAGAGGTCCACACGCCGAAAGTGCTGACGAGGATAAGATTCCTTTTTGTCCGATATACAGTTAGCGTGCGCTAATCAACATGCATTAGCGTGCGCTATCACTACATTACAACATCCGTTGACTTATCAGAACGTGCGCCGAAAGTGGCCTGGTCCACACGCAGATTCCTTCCGATCTGACTGCATTAGCGTGCATTATCTTATATCCGTAGCATGCGCTAAACCTGCACGATAGCGTGCGCTACTCATGATTATTAGCGTGCGCTAATAATGTTACACTTAGCCATTTTCAGCTATTCTTGTCCAACGTCTCAACATACAGAAGACGAACATACGACATACTGAATACATATACTTCTTACATCCAATTGTTGACCAAGTACGACAATTATACAAATACAGATGTCTCGGTCCTTCAATTATTTTACCCATACTGTACAGATTCCACGCTGTACAACATAACTCGGATAAAATAACATTAAACAATAGTAATAGAAATTCCGGATATTACAGGTGGCTCGGCTTGGTGCTCCTTCTTTTTTTCTGTTCAGCCGTGAAGATGCTAATAATGATGATCAGAACTCGTGCTCCAGCGTGAAGATGATGCTGATAATAATGATAATTTAATAATCTCAGCCTCTTCTTTTATAATACTCCCTTATCTCTTAGTTTTCTTCTTTTATTAGATCTCCTTCCTTCTTATCCTTCTTGAGTTTTTATTCTTTTGGAGTCTTTCCTTCCAAGTTAATAAAAATTCCTTTCTCCAGCCTACGGGACCATTTTTCACCTTATGGAATTAATTGGGACGGATTTGAGTCATTTCTTGGGCCCCAAGTAAGAGGATTTTCGGGTCAGGGCCGATACTGGGTCACCTAGTGTGCGCGGCAGTTTCTTCGTTAAAGCCCAAATCACCTTGGCTTGGTCCATTTGATAGCCCAAATTATTCCTTAAGCTTAAAAACTCCACCAAACACCTAAATTAAACAACAAATTGCCAAGTGAAATAAATTGCATCCAAAATATAAATAGGTAGAAAATAACCCAGTGTGTCAACATAAAATTCATTAAAACCTAATACTAAACAATAATATTTCCACACTATTTTCGACCTATCATAGATGATCGAGATTTTGGATGAAGTTTTAATCTAAAATTAATTCTTAGCTAAATAATGAAACTAAATTGGCCAAGAAAGTAAGAAAGATAGACCAAGTTCAATAAACAGATTCCAAGAATGGTTTCGATTGATTACTAAGTTCAATCGGATAAATTACAACTGAGGTTTTTACTTATCTTCCCTATGAGACGATCACAAAAGTCATTTATTGCCTCTCTCGAGATTACATAAACACATAGATTAAATAACATACCTTGACATCTCCATCTAATATATGAAATTCAAGTCCTTAATTTTAAGATCAAAAGTCCTCTCAATTAATTACTAATTTCTCAATCATGTAATTAGATCATGTCAAATATTAAAGACCTATTATTGTGCTCATCTCTCGAATTATGAACAATAATGTTTAACATGTAAAAACAGATCAATTAAACATGAATTAAAGCAAACTATTTGAATAGGGTTCTAACAAAATATTAGGAATAAACCTTCACAAAACCATTATAGTCAATCTACGAAACTAGTCGGACATGGTGAAATAGAAGTACATAGACAAATTAACTTTCATCATGTTCAACAATAAATATAAGAGATACAAGGATGAGATGAAGAAATAAAACTTGGAAGCTGGATGAATCTTTCAACCCGTCTTGACTCCTCGAAGAATTCCTCCTCTTATCTTCTTCTCTTCTTGGTTGTCTTCCACTTCTGAGGCTAATATATGATGAATCCTCCTTCTTTGGATCTCAAAAACATGTATTCATAGCCTTCCAAAGGAGTTCTAAGTGCAAAATTCGCGTTTTGACCAAGTCGGTACCGTCCAGCGACACGAGCAGTGTCAAATGACACGGCCGTATCGTACTACTCCAAATAAGGTTGTATGATCCGCCAACGAACATGGCCTGGGCCACGGCCGCGTTAAATGACATGGACCGGTCGTGTCGCCTGTAACTCGTCTATTTTTGCGACTTTATGTGTCTGTTTCATCATATGTGCATCGATCACTAGTCTTGGGGATTAGGATGTGCGTCTTGTCTGTATATAACCTCAAAAACACCTACAAATTATATACACGACAAGCAATGCAATAACGTTCAAACAAATAAAGAACATACGCACAACATTGCAATTCTAAATACTTTGCCAAGTTCTCCAATGTACAACTTTATTCTGAGCCAACTTCCAAACAAACGTAAAAAAAAACCTTACACCATAACGTATTCACTGAAGAACTCGTCTTTCATACTATTTTAAATATTTGGTTCAATTATTAATTATTTTGTTCTTTTGTTCAATTATTAGTTATATTAGTTGGTTTATTATGTTGCAAATAGTTGATTTTTGCACAATAGCCTCAATAAAGATTGTCTAAGGTATGTTGGACGATAAGATTTATTGTTGATGCTGTGTTATACTCCATCTGTCCCATATATATATATACCACGTTTGACTTTTTCGGTCAATCGTCTCCGACTTTGACTATAAATTAATCTTAAATCGCAAATATAAAATGTTCGACTGAATTATATAATGAAAGTTTAGGTACTAAAGTTTCATTATATAATTTAATTGAAAATTTTACATTTGCGGTTTAAGATTAAATTTTAGTCAAAATCATAAACGATTGACCAAAAAAATCAAACGTAACCTATATATATGGGACTGAGGGAGTACTATTTTGAGCAATGTTTTATAGAAAAAAATGACTTTTGTCCAATCAGGTCAACAAACTAATTATTGTAATCGAGTCATTCCAACTCGTCCTGCTTATGACACATACCATTAATGATGCATTGCCATATCGAATATATGAGTCGGAAGATTTTAATAGCTTATTCAAAAAATTACCTTCTTCTATACATGTTAGAAGAGAGAAGCTGAAATCTAGGCTAGCAGTGGGAGACATGAAAATATTGAGAGGGGTGATAGGGCAACACCTTGAACCACACCCCATACACACCCCGTGCTTTATAGATATTGTACTGCATGCTTTATAGATAAAATATTCATAATAAAATTATAATAAAATTAATAGTAAAGCACGATGTACAACACCCATAAAACACGAGTGTATTTGGGGTGTTGTTCCGGCTTTCCATATTATTTCTCAATATTGCCAAAATGAACAACTGTACTAATTAGAAAACGACTGTATAAGTACTATTCCGGTCCCACAATATAATTGACTGAATTTGACAATTAAATCCTAACTGATGTATATAAAAACATAATCATATAGTAGCTTGACAGCTTCCTCGTAATATATATAATAATTATATGGGATAGAGGGAGTACGATTTTTTATCTAAGTATCTCGATCACTCCAATGCATATTCTTCCCAAGAACTCTCACGCATGGATTTTCATCTTGCTGGATTTTATTTTTATTTTATTTTGTTCTCCCGTCTCAACCCAACTAAAATATACTCAAATATAAGATCTTTGTTAATTGATTACATTAAAACAACATGTTAAAAATTAATTGTAAAGACACTCAAGATTTAAACAAAACGTCGGATCCTAAACATCATTAACATCTAAAACTAATGTCCTTATCACTAAAACCCAAAAAGATAAGGACCGAACCAACCGCCGCTTTAAGATTGCACCCGACCTTTAATTTAGTTGGAGGTCGGAGTTCAATTCTAGCCAACACTTTGGAATTGAATTTCAAGGCCATGATCCCTTACTTTGACTAAGGGTTAGCCTAGCCCTCCAGACTGTTGGTGGAACAATTAAATATTGAGGCTTGCAGAATGTGGGAGCAGGATCTTGGTGGGAACTCGCGGTTGGATTTGGGGTCCAGATTGGAGCAATCACTGGGACGACTCGCTTGGCGGTAGTTGTGTATATTTAAGAACCTGATAGCCAGTTACACTTCTCGCGTTTTAACTAAGAGCGATCTTGGGGTAATGCATTATCCTATGACTAGTCAGTGTAGTTCTAACCCTGTATCAAAAAAAAAAAAAAAAGATAAGGACCGATTATATTATCTAATACATTTTATAAAAGTATTAAAAAATATCACATTACTAAAATAATTATAACAAATTACCAATATATTGCACTCGCAAATAAAATATATCAAGTAATTAAATTTTTATTTGCAAGTATCTAAATAAAATATACCTCATTGGAGGTTGAGGCGTTAGATGTCGAATAACTGCTATCCAAATACTCCCTCCCATTCAAAATATAAGTCTTTTTAGATGAATGCACACATATTAAGAAAATATTGACTTTCTACTTTCACTTAATAAATTGCTTTGAAATTCACACTATACATTTAAAATTACCAATAACTAAGCTATTTTTAGTAAGTTTGCACATCATTTGAGAAAAAATATAATTAATTATCATTGAAAAATGCAAAACGACATATAAAATGAAAATAGTGTAAATAGCCAAAAAGACTTATATTTTGAATGGGAGGGAGTATATCATTTCAGGTAACAGAATTATTAATTACAAGTATGTAATGCGTCTATTTTGTACTTATTTTATTTATTTTTAATTTGTGTAATTAATTTATAAATATTTTATAAACATGTGGAGAACAAATATAACATGTAAAACATTTCAGAATCCATTTTTACGGAAACGGTAGATCACCAATACTGCCATTCAAGTTCAAGCTCAAACAAATAAACACATCTCCAATAATCAAACAAATGAGCTTCATTAGTTTCGCACACTTCAAATCCCTTGCGAAAATCCCCTACAACCACACACACACACACACAGAGAGAGAGAGAAAGAGAGAGAGAGAGAGAGAGAGAGAGAGAGAGAGAGAGAGAGATCGAGTATAAATGTAAAAAATGAAAAGAGAGAGGGACACACAAATCAACCCCATCATGGAAACTGCTGGAATACTGGACCGAGCAGATCATCATCCAACGGGAAGGAATGATTATGATAAAGACTGTCACTCAACCCACCGCCAGGCTCTTGGATGTCAGCAAAAGGAGCCATATTGACACGATCATCCCAAAACGAAAATTGCAAATGTTCAACATAGGCGGCAAGACGCGCCCGTGCCACAATAAGATCATGTTGTAACTCCACCATCTTATGCTGCAACGAGGCTATAGCCCCTATGCAGCCGTAGACGGGGTCCTGGAGTCTTACCTCCGCCTCATAAACGAGCGAATTAACGGTGTCCTCTCGTTGATCCTCGGCCACCTCGTTTAGGATCTTGCTAACGTTGCTGGCTCCGAAGACCTTGTGCACTTTCGCGAATTTTCTTGGCTCGTCGGCTCGGAAGTACGGGGCGAATGGACATTTCGGGGTGCATCTTCTTTTCAAGAACTTGCAGGCTGCGCATGAAGAGCTTGAACGAGGTTCTTGCCTTTTCATGATGGCTAGCTTTGTTGTTGGGTTTTGTTAGTTGTGTTTAGCCCCTCTACATTTATAGCCTCGAGTGCATATATAATGGAAGGTTTGAAAAATGTGTTCGAGAAAAAGTTGCCAATGAGCACCTGAAGGGGCGGAACCACGACAAGTTTTCTGTGGGGCTGGGGTGAGACAATACTTGGATTGGGCTCATAGCGTATCCAGCTTTCAAAAATTACTGGTACACCGACGTATCACAACAAAAATAATGAATGATAAAGAAAACTTTAATTTTTTATTTTTTAAATAAAAAAGGATCAAAACGACGTCGTTTTGATAAAAACTTTTTGTGGCGCACATACACCACCAGACAATGAGTAGATTCGCCAATGAGTGGGCTATCACTATCTATTACTATTTAAGTGTTCTAAATGTATTATGTCTATATTCTTAATCTTATATGAAGTTCTAACTTCCGTGCTTGGGGTTCGGAAGTTTATTTATCGACCAGTATTATTTATATTAAATATTTGTCAATGACTTTCTATTTAAATAAAAAAATAAAATTTGTCACTAAATTAATATATAATATTGTTCCAAATACGATATGAAATCCTAAGTTAACTATCAGTAAATAATAAAAGAGGAATGTTACACCCACAAATAAATTTCCACAAAACCACCCACAAAATGACGTGTCAGCGGGTGATTGGTGTAATCAGATAGAGGAGAGAGAAACTGCCACACATTACACCAATCACCCGCTGACACGTTATTTTGTGGATGTTTTTGTGGAAGTTTGTTTGTAGGTGTAACATTCCTCATAATAAAAACTAAACCTATATTTTCAAAAAAAAAAATATGAAGCGCAAAAAATTCACATATTCTAAAAACTACTACAAGTTTATATACATATAATTAGTATTTTTAGAATTTGGTGGGAGAGGGAGAGCAATTTTGTTCACTCTTAAGAGAAAATGAACATTACCCCCTAATATTATATTAAAAAAATACATGTAGGACTATTAATTTTATTAAAACAAAAATTAAAGCTTATCATTTCACCTGTAATACATCTTTTATTCTTTCTCCACATTCATTCTCTTTCTTCCTGGAAAGACATTAATGAAGATATACAACTTAAGACACAAATCATGAGAGGAGTTGGGGTAAAGAGATTACACGAGGCTTTTTCTTTGGTAAGGGCATTAATTGAAAAATGCAGTACACAAATTTTTATTGCTGTATATATGATTTTATTGAAGAAGCTGGTGGAGTTCAGAATATGAATTTCGCAAGATCTGGTTGCAATAATTTCTCACAAAGAGAATGGGCAGAGTTTCTCAAGAAAGGTGATGCTGAATGTCTCATAGAGTACTTTCACACTGAAAAAAAAAAAAACTATTTTTACCGACGCTAATTACCGACGGCAAAAAGACATGCCGTTGATAAAAGCGGTTACTGACGACGTTACAAATGACACAAATCCATTGGTAAAACCTTCGACGATAAAAGAAATCCCGATAGAAAATGCCGCCACCGCTGATTTACCGATGGCTTACCGATCCCCCGTCTCTCGGTAAATTTCTCCTTATCAAAATTCTGGAACTGTTTTACCAAGGGATTACCGACGGCAACGACCATTGGTAATTTACCGACGGCACGGTGCCGTTGGTAAAATCTGTATGCATTAAAGCTTGTATTTTTGGTCTGGGCCGGGGTCGGGTCGGGTAGGGGCTCGGCCAGGATCGGGTCGGTTCGGGTCTCGACTAGGGTCAGGTCGGGTCGGTATAGACCATGTCTTCATCCAATGTTACCCAGCAAAGTTTCGGTTTACAAAGTGATGAATATTGTGGTACTTTTTCGATGTGGGATAAGTTTATTTCAGAATTTACCAACGGCAACTGGCTGTCGGTAAAGCCATCTGGAAATACCGTCGGTAAATTCTGAAATATAAAGGAATGGAAAAATTATTCTCGCCATCGGTAAATTATGAAATATAAAAAAATGGAAAAATTATTTACCAACAGCAATCGTGCCGTCGGTAATTCTGTCGTCTCTAATACCGCCGGTAAATTTGATGGTAAAGTTCGCGCCAACATCCCGCCAACATGCCGTCGCTAAATCTGTTGGTAAATTTAGTTAATTGATGCTGTCGTTAATCCATCGGTATTTTAGGTATTTACCAATAGCATAGCGGTCGTCGGTAATTTTTCGATGGTAAAACTAGTTTTTTTGTAGTGTCAACAGAAGAAACGTCAGAATAAATATTATTGATAGAGCAAAAACTCCACTAGAAGGGAGGTTGAATAGTGCATAGAACTTTGTTCGTAAGTTAAAAATATGCGGAAAAATAAACTACACCAGATTTATAGAGGTTCAGTATGACCAACGTCCTCTAACACCCCCAAACCACTCGGGAATATTTGTTGCGATATTTCGTTAACGCAAGTGCACGTTATCGTTGACAAGTAATAAAGTGATGAGTGAATATCGTTCCCACGAGGACTGAATTACTAAGTACCGATTTTTATGTATTCTAATTTTATTTGAACAGTCGAATTTTTAGTTGCAATTAATTACTAAATAAAACCAATAAAAGAACTAACAGTAAAAACGATCGCTTGAAGAAAGAAAATCAAATGGTGAATAAGTCTAGGATTCTGAATCCACCTTGGTTTATCCGAATTTACTCTCGATTATCTGAAGTTAATGATTTTCCCAATTTATTGAAGGCGAAGATTGCTAATATACTCTACCGCCTCTCCCGAGGTCAATAGATTTTTCTAAAGACGAATAATGCACTCTATCCCTAGGTGAATTAATTCGACAATAGGCAAAAAGCACAAAATCCTCAAAAGGCCACGTAGTTCCTATGAGTATATTCCTATCTCATAAGATAAAACGGTTCTCACCAATAGTTCCTTACCAACTCTCCTCTCCCGATTCGAGTAAGGTAATTAAAATAATCCAATTATTGGCCAGACAATTGAAAGCATTAAAATCGATTGGGGAAACTCAATAGAAAAGGGAATTATATAGATAATCTAAAGCAAATCCGTCAAAACTTAGGTTTCATCAAAACCCTAGAACATGGTTTTAGCCTGACATGCTAAAAGATAAAAATACAGAATTAATAAATGAAAGCATGAAAATCAAACGCAGATGAAGAGCTCGGATTCCTTCGTTCTTCTGGCTTCCGCCCTCTGCTCTTGATGTCTTCTGCTTATCTCTTCCTCGATTCCAAGATTGATCGATCCTATCCAAGATCAAAGATGATTTATTATGGCCTTAAACCCTTATTTATAGCTCCCAGCAGCCTCCAAATCGCGTCCGTGTGATTAGGTCGAGAACAGGCTTCAAAATAGCACAAACCCGCGCGGAGTACACCAAAACCGCCCCGTGTGCCGCGGCTCACGGGGCGCAGATTAAAATCCTGGGCGCTGTTTATTCCTTCTGGGTCGCGGCTCACCATAACTGTGCCGCGGCTCAGAGTACAGTTTGCTCTGTGTCTGCTGGCTACCTTTGTGTGCCGCAGCTCACTTGGTACGCGCCGCGGCCCCCCAGGCCAAAAATCTCCGTTTTCGCCCGTTTTGCCTCGTTTTAGCTTTCGGACTCCAATCTCCTGTCAGACATACAAGAATAGGGCATTACAAGCTCATTTATGCAAATTTACTCACAAAAAAGAATACAAAATAATAATAAATAAGCGTATAAAAATACGCCTAACAAATACCCCCAAACTTGAGCCTTTGCTTGTCCTCAAGCAAAAATTAATCAATTTCAACAAAAGAATATCGTGAATAATCGTGCAACTCATAGTGCTCAACCTAATCAATACTATCCTGAAAATCTCAAAGAATAGTACAAGTATCGTAATAGTGAGTCACATCCAAGACACTGATTCCACAAAGTAACCAACTTCAGTCCAAATCAATCGTTCATGAAGACAATCCAGCTCAAAGATTAACAAGTGTGAATTTAATCGACCGCCAATATGAAGGGTTAAAATAAACAAGCTAACTCGCCCACTTCCACAGTCTAGTGGCAAAAATTTCAAGAGTTTCATAAAAAAAAAAAATAACCCCCGGACAGTATTCCCTTATATATGCTCAATAAGATGATTCGAGTTGACCGCTAGGTTCGGATCTCGGGATGTTTCATCGGGATAATCCTAGGGTGGAATTCCATTCTCATGTGTTGGGGAACCGTTTGGCGTAAAAGACACTCATGGGGCACATGGATGCTTCTAGTTACTAAGTTCCCCTCCACAGCGGAGAAACAACTCGAATAGCTATTCCCGCATGTCCGATTCAAGGTCGCTGTTTTACGCGAGAGTAAACAATGGGTCACGCGAATACCTCCGGTTACTAGGCTCCCCATCATCGGCACATGCGAAATCTCTAAACCACTAGTCTAATTAGGGTCGTCGTTTTACGCGAGAGTAAACAACGGGTCACGCGAATACCCCCGGTTACTAGACTTCCCGTCATAGAACAAATAATATCACGACTTTTGGGAAAAACTGTCCGACTCTAAACTCAAATTAGGTGCCAACACGACTTATGTTACTGGACGACTAGCTACGCGAAAAATGTAGCCAAACGTATCGACGGCGATTTTAAAACATGTATGTCTCCTCTCTTATCCGCTAAGACCTCTACAAAAACGAAAAAATTTCGGACCTAGATGAAGACTTAACAGAAACAGATATCGCTAACTGCAACTCGACTAAAACTCAACCGTTTCTTCGGAGAGAAATCAGTGTTGTAACATCAGTTTCACGCAAAAAGGAGCACGAAAAATTCACGAATAAGAGTAAAATCATGACAAGCAAAGCTAGCACAAAAATAACGAAAAATAATGAAAAGTGCAACCGAATAAGTACAGCAATGATAAAAGCAACAAAAAGTAAACCCCCCAAACTTAGGATGTACATTGACCTCAATGGACAAAATGTATTATGCAGCAAAGGAAGAAGGTCAAGTACTCCCCTATAGTCAGCTCACGAACTGGCGGCGGCGGTGTCCGGCGAGTATGCGCATATCTCGACTACACCATGCGGAACGTGAATGAGTGAGCTTGCAACAACAAAGAGGAAGTTAAGGATGAGCTCTCAAGTTTAAACATGATGTAAGTGTTGGGAGATAATATAATCCGATAAAACGATTCGTTGCATATAGTTTGAAAATGCTTGCCTTAACAATTTTTCATTGCTGCAATTTACCAAACACTTGGTATGCAAAAGTCAAAATGAAGAAGAAGTTTAATGGCTAACTCCAAATCCCAAAAATAATAACACAGATAATAGTCATGAAAAACGACAACTAACATCACCAATTCGTTCATAATCACCAATCCCATCACAATCAAATACCATATTCACCATATTCCAACTCCATTTTTGATAAAACATTGAAGAACAACTAGCAACATATAACTTCAATTCACTTTTCAAATCATGTATCAATTATGATTAGAAGATTGAGATTTACTTGACTTGGAATGAAGAATGCAAGAAGAAGGAGCAGAAAAAGCTATCGACCGATCGCGGTGCAAAGGAAAGGGAAAGAAATTTACCTGAGGTCCCGGCCGATCGAGTATAAGAAGAATACCTGGGCTATTCAGATTCTGAACGGGGGCCGCGGCACAGCTTAAGTGATCCGCGGCCCATAGTACAGTCGGCCTGGGACTTTTTGTGATGTCGCCGGGTGCCGCGGCTCAACATACGGGTGCCGCGGCTCAAAATGTTAATGTGCCGCGGCTCAGCACATATGTGCCGCGGCACAGAGTGCAGCCTCCTGGGCAAATTTTTGGCAATTGGCGTACCGCGGCTCAGCAGCAATGTGCCGTGGCTTAGGGGTCCGATGTGCCGCGGATCAGTAAGATCGTGCCTCGGCACAGAGTACAGTCTGGTTTGGACTTTTTCCTGCAACTGGTGTGTGCCGCGGCCCATTATTCTTGTGTCGCGGCCCATCATTGATTTCTTCCCTGGAGTGATTCCTGCACAGAATTTTTAAAGAAAAACATCAAGAACGAGAGGGATAAGCAAATCAACGCAAAAATGACGAAAAATAAAGACTCTAAATTGCAAGAAAGCACTAAAAATAAATTCTACAACTAATACTCGGGTTGCCTCCCGAGAAGCGCTAAGTTTATAGTCTTCAGTCGGACCTATTGAAAATCAGTTCGCTTTTCGCAAACTCCATTTGGACTCCGCCCCGTTCATCAAACCGTTAATATGTGTTTTAAAATTTTGACCATTAGTCTTTAATGATTCAATTTTCGGTTCGGACACCAAATGTTGTTTGCGAAAAGGTTTTGACACAAACAACTTTTCGAAGCACCCATTTTTCTCATGATTTGGCCTCCGTTTTACGTCCGGCTTATTCTCCTTTTTCTCGAACGAACTTATGACAGCATCGGGACTTCTTATTGTTGGATGAACGGTTGATGATGACGGCATGTCCACATGCTTGAGATATGCAACTCGCTCTAAATTTTTCTTAGGCATCGGACCCTCTGAAACGGACTCTGAGTTTTTCGACCGACGATTCTTCCGGTGTGTGTCTTTCGCAACGGTATCCACACTTTCAATTTGCGAGCTCTTCTCAACATCACCCGGACATGGAAGGGATTTAAATACTTGAAAAGTGACATGCTCGTTTTGAACCCTTAGAGTTAGTTCCCCTTTTTCCACGTCGATTAAATTTCGGCCGGTTGCCAAAAATGGTCTTCCTAAGATAATTGGGATGTCGTGGTCTTCCTCCATGTCAAGCACAGTGAAATCGGCCGGAAAGATGAACTTATCAACTTTTACCAAGACGTCCTCGATTATTCCCCTCGGATACTTAATGGATCTATCAGCTAATTGTAAGGAGACAGTCGTCGGTTTCGCTTCTCCAATCCCAAGTTTCTTGAAGATAGACAGAGGCATGAGATTAACACTAGCGCCGAGATCGCACAATGCCCTTTCAAAAGTCAGATTTCCCATTGTGCAAGGTATATTAAAACTTCCCGGATCCTTCAATTTTGGCGGAAGCTTTTTCTGAAGAATAGCGCCACTACTACAAATATGACCTTTAATGACAGAAATTTTATGACGTTTTGCCAAAAACGTCATTGTAATGTCTTTTCATGACGTTTCCAGCAGCAAACGTCATAAATTTGGATTGGAGTTTAGTTTTATGACGTTTAGTAACAGTCATCGTGAATAATGAATTTAATGATGTTTAAAAACCGTCATAAAATTTATGACGTTTTATAAACGTCATATACTAGTTTTCCATGATGAATTACGAACGTCATAGTAGATCTATTGACGACAGTTTCTAAGTATCATTGAATATTCTTTCAATGACATTTGTTAAATGTCATAAATTATAGGTGGGCCATGACACAAGTATTAGCGCCTTAGCCTAATTCTCTGCCGCCCAATTTTTTTATCGGGAACTTTCTATTGATAAGTCTGACCACCGCTTAAAATACATTTACAGAAAATAAAAAACCGTCCCAAAAAAACCTAGTTTCTATCCCTACGTACGCCGCCCCTTCTCTCTCACCTCTTGCGTTCGCGACCTTCCCAATCTGATTCAGAAATCTGCTTTCTTTCTCACACGACGCCACATCTGCTTCTCTTCCAGCGACCTCTGCTTCTCTTAGCCGACGGCGTAAGCCTCATGCTCGATTTGTTCAATTTTTTTTTTAATTTACGTCAATAGAGTTGTATGATATTTTTTAATTTGTTCGATTTGTGCTACTTAATTATTCTGTCTATAGAGTTGTATGATATTTGGATTTGGGTGATTCTTGTATGGTTGATGTTAATATTTCTTAGTAGTAAACTTTCCTCTACGCTGACTTCAACGGAGGAGATGAATTTTTTCATGTATTGAGTTTCTCCATCCTCAATTTTCTCGTGTTTTTGTCCAGGATGATGCTTAAAAACTGGACAACCCCTACTTGATGAAGAGAATGCAACAACAGTCATAGACAAAACCTATAGGTATGATGACAATTCTATTTTGAATGCTTATGTGGTGATTGATTTTCCGAAGATGATGTTCTCTAGTTCGTGATATTTCTTTGGAATTCCAGATTCATCGCTTCGTGACCAAGTCGACTCCATCGTCATCGCCTCCATCGTCGTCGCCTCCATCGTCTATAAATATACTATATATATATATACTCTGTTTATCTGTTTATAATATATATATATATATATATATTAATATATATATTATATAATTACATATACAATACAGACTAGTTGATTGTTATATATGTTGAATGCTATAATTTGGCTGCCTGCTGTTGTATTAGGTATGTTAGAAACATATAATATTCTACATGTATAATTACTATTTATTATTTATACCTTGCATAGTTATCAATAGCGCCCGTAGCGCTCGCTATAGCGAGTAGCGAAGCGTAGTGAGGCTTCATCGCTATAGGGCGCTATGAGCTACGCAGTTTTGGATAGCGAGCGCTATCCTCGCTATTCTCGCTATAGCCCCGATGGCGATAGCACCCAATAGCGGCGCTATTTCATATTCTGTGTTTTTTTTTCCTGTAACAATTTTGTAGGTTGCCCTTTTCAATTCCAATAAAAAATGTGTTTTCAGTAACATAAACTGAAAAAAATATAAAAGCCCAAAATCAATATATTTTTAGGTAAGATGACATTTATATTATGTTTTTCTAGTATTGGAATTGATGTTTTGTGTTATTTGAACTTATATCCATGTTATTTTTCGGTTTATGCATGAACTCTTGAATTGGATTTAGTATATAATATATATTATATATTTATGTACTTGTGGCGCTTCACTTCCAAATAGCCCTCGCTATTCGTTATAGCTATCGCTATAGCCGTAAGGGACCTTGTCGCTATGGAGCGCTATTGTTGGGTTCATTTTTCGGTCGACTCTTGTTTTCTTATTATTTAAAACTCAAACAAATTATAACCTTAAAATCCAAAACAGCACTAATCTTGCGCTGCCTGGGCCGGAAGTGTCCCTCGGATCTTTGTCAAGAGCTTGAGGATCCCGGTTTTAATTTAAACGGGTTTTAATCTCAAAATTCAAATCGAGCGCCTGAATTTGAGTCTCACCAGCTGCGTGCTCCCTTTCCTGATCTTTGTGCTTCTCAAGTTTAATAATGCGCCCTCGGATAATGTTTGGGGAGCCTGTCTAGCGCTGCAAGGTCGTTTTCTCTTAACATATGGATTGCCCGATTTACTGCAGCATTTAGTGTTTTCTACATACTATTAATAACTATGATACCTTGTCGACTAGTGTCGACTAGTCTACGACAAGTCACGGCTAGTCTACGACTCGACTTGTCGGACCCTCCGTCGACTCGGATCGACTGGTCGATGTACCAACCATGGTCTATTCACCTTGTAATAACTCTAAGAACAATTTATTATGCAGAACGTATAATTATAAGAGGTTTATGATAATGTTTTTTTTATGATTTTGTTTGTATATGAAACCTAAATATGTTACTGGTGTGATGGTTCTGTATTTGTGTTGTAAACACATGTGAGAAGCAAAAAGTGATATCTATTACCTTATAACAATTTTAATTCATGAGGTATCTTTCCCTTTGATTACCTTCATAACATTATATTTCCTGGCCTGCTATTTGCAAAAGCATATTTTGCAGTTCAGTTTTGTCACTTTGAAAACTAGAAACTGCAGTGGAACCGGAACGCTGCAAACCAGTCTGGTTTTCGCGGTTTCTCGATTCATAATTGATTGTCTTGAATGTGTCTGCTCTTTCTGGAGAACTTTTCACATACTTGCAGGCTTTCCTAATTGATGCAACTGATTTATCCATAATATGCAACCCAGATCTCGCAATCAGGTTAACAATATGTGCGAGGCAGCTCACATGCATCACCCCCCTTGGTGGCCTCTTCTCCCAATCATCCATTTATGTCTTTAGATAGTTAATAGCAACTTTTTTTGCTGCTGCATTGTCCACACTGATTGTCAACCCACACTGATTGTGAACACAATCTCAATCCCCATTTTATCAAACAATCCTCTAAGATTTTTCCTATAGTCTTTCCATTATGATTAGAATCAATTTAAAGTTCAAGGTTTTTCTATGAAGTGTAAAACCATGATCGATAAAATATGTTGTGATGACCATATAGTTCGAGTTTTACAACCGGCCCAGTGCCCGTTGTCAAACAGAGTGGGTGGGATTGTAACTCAACCGTTAATTCCGCCTTCTTAGCATCATACATCCTCTACAAATTACGAAAAATAGTCTTCCTACAAGTAGGCAACCATCTCGAACGGAACTTCCACAAAATGCGAATCCACTATTTTTAATAAAGCTAAACGACAACTCATCGATAACAATCATCCTGGTTGCGGCAACTCTCCTTCGACCAAGCGGATGTTTTCAATGTTCTCACAACACCCACCATAATACGTCACTAGTTAAGGCTTGTTGTCCTCCCGCTCTAGATTCAATCTATCCCCAAAATTTTTACAAACAGACTTAAGATGACTCTAAGAGTACTTGTACCTACTCCGAAATCACACTTGAATTCGATGTTACAATGAATGCCACGACAGCGTTTCTCTAATCCAACAACCTTCTTTTCCCCATCTACTTCATCATAAAGATGTGCAACATATCTGTCAAAATGAGGCCATACGTTATAGGTAAGCCGTGGTTCCTTATTCAAGGCGGTCATCTTTCTCTTCCCTTTTACCGTAGTAGCACCCATACGTTGTTGGACTTCTTCGTCCTCGAGATGGAACTTGCATGGTTTGATTATCATCACATGAATTCGATCTAGACATAGTAATATGAAAAAAAAGAAAAAAAAACATATTATTCATTTGGTCATCATCAATAATTCAATATTACAACCTAATAGTAATAGATTTCTCTATATAATGAAACACTAAATCTAAAATGAATATCAACCTTACCCTACCAATCACAAAGATTAAAAACGAATTCGTATTAAGCGTTAAAACAAAATAACCTAAACAATAATGGAATTTATTAATATGTAAATATAAATATGTATACACAACATAATAAAAATAACCTACAATATCCATTTTTCATCCTCCTTCAGACCTAGTTAACAAAGAACATAATTTATCCTTTGTAATTATAATCAGATTTTTGAAGAAAAAATCCGATCAAACTAATGATTAAGATAATAAATTGAGACGCAGAAAACACCTGGAAGAGAAAACATGATTTTTCTGCAGAAAAATGCTTTTTTATAAGGATGTTAATAAGGTTACATGTTGTTTCATATTAATTTATGTTTGGTATATATCATAACATGGTAGCACTCTTAAGTCTTAAAGTCATGAATTTAATCTGTTTGAGTTTTTAAATATTGGTAGGTGTAAAGCACGTATAAGTTAGCATGGATAAGAGTGGATATCTTGGGACCCAAATAATCCTCAGTTTCAAGAAAAGGCTAAAGAATTTATTATTAATTCTAAGAAGTTTGCAAGGAATCCTGAGATGATCATCTGTCCTTGCGTAATCTGTAGAAACCGCTCTTCACAAAATGATGAAACATTATTGTTTCACCTAACTAAGTATGGATTTGATCCTACATATAAGGTCTGGGTCGCTCATGGTGAGCCAAATCTTATAGGAAGAAGTGCACAAGTTGATGAGTTTGTAACATCATATGATGTTCGTGAGGATTCGAAATGTTAGAAGTTCATCGGATGTATGAAGATGCGTGTTTTAAGTTACCATTTCAGGTGAATCCCTGAGTTTCTTGAATGTAGATGATATGTATCAAAAAAGATTTGAGATGTGAAGTTCCTCTGTACCCTAGTTGTACTAAGTACACAAAACTTTCAAAGAACCTTAATCATGTATACTTTGAAAGTGAATCAGTCTATCTAATTCTGGTTTTGATAAGATCATGAGTGTGTTTAAAGATATGCTACCAGAGGAAAATACTTTTCCTGAGTCACTATCCATAGTCAAGAAAACACTTAAAGATTTTGATTTAGGGTATGAGAAGATAGACGCATGTCTCAATGATTGTATTTTGTATAGGGAGAGGAATATAGAGACTTACATAAATGTCCCGAATGTAATGCTTCTAGATATAAAGTAAACCTACGTCTTGGAAAGATAAAAGAAGGTGTTCTTTGCAAAAGTATTACGTTACTTTCCTATAATTCCAAGACTTCAGGATGTTTCTTTCTCGCATCCGTTAGTGAGCGATTAACATGGCATTCTAGTCATCATAGTCAAGATGGTAAGATGCGTCATCCTGTGGACTCGGTTTCTTGGAGTTCCATAGATAAAAATACCCCGATTTTGCATCGGATCCGAGGAATTTAAGATTTGGACTTGCATCGATGGGTTCAACCCTTTCAGCAATCTTAGCTCCACACACGATCTTTGGCGATTATCTTAGTCATCTATAATCTTCCACCAAATGTGTGCATGTCTTCCGAAAACGATGCTAAGCTTACTTATTCAGGCCCTAAACAACCAGAAATGACATTGATGTATACTTACGGCCCCTTATAGATGATCTAAAATTGTTGTGGGATGGTATTAATATGTATGATGCATATACTAAAGCCATGTTTAACCTTAGAGGTATCCTATTATGGACCATTAATGATTTCCTACTTATGGGAATTTATCCGGGTTGACTAATAAAGGGAATTTGCTTGTCCTGTTTGTGGGCACAAACGTGTTCTTCTTGCCGCCACTTGCTCGAAGACTATCTATGTGGATCATAGAAGATTTTTGCCATCAAACCATATGTTTGGAGAAAACCTAAGTGGTTCAATGGAAAAAATGAGAGAAGGGTGCGGCCAAAGATCTTTACAGGAGAGATACGATTCATGCTTTAGTTGGGTTCACAAATAAGTGGGAAAAAAAGAAAAAAGCAGAAGAAGATTAAAAGGAGACCCAACAAAGTTATTAAAAAGAAGTCCTTATTTTTCGACTTGCCGTATTGGGAGGTCGAGTTATATTCTTACTATTATTTACTACTCTAATTCAATAAGATTCGATGAAACATTATAATTAAGTTTGATACGTATTTTGTTTGCTAACTATAGGAAGCTTGTGCGACATAATTTGGATGTTATGCACATTGAAACAATGTCTGTGAAAGTGTTTTAGATACACTCTTAGATGTGAAGGGAAAATCTAAAATTGGGGCAGATTCACGTAGAGATCTAGAATTACAAGAATTAATGGAAGATGTTGTAGTAGAAGCAAGAGCAGAAAAGTTAGATCCTTCTGGTGCTTACACCTTTACAAAGCTTGAGAAGGAAAAATTTCTTTGGAGGCTATGGATGCAAAGGTTTCCTGATGGATATTGCTCTAATATTGGAAACTGCATCAAGATTACATCTGGAAAAATTCTAGGGATGAAGTCTCATGATTACCATGTCCTAATGCAACAACTATTGTCTGTTGCTATTAAGGGGCTTTTACCTGAAGGGTTACGAAAATCATTATTTCGTTTATCTGCATTTTTTCACGAGTTGTGTCAAAGAGTAATTGATAAGAAAAGATTAGAGGAGCTGGAAGATGAAATTATTGAGACCTTGTGCTTGTTCGAGAGGTACTTCCCTCCATCATTTTTCTCCATAATGATTCACCTTACAATTCATATAGGAAGAGAAGCGAAATTATGTGGTCCTGTCCATTACAGGTGGATGTACCCTTTTGAAAGGTATTATTTAGTGCTTATAACTTTCATCATAAACTATATAATGGTTGTTATATATGTTTAGCTTACTATTATTTTAACTTAATGAACTTTTAGATACATGAAGGTCCTCAAAGGTTATGTTAAGAATCGTCTTTGCTCAGGAAGGAAGTATTCTTGAAAACTACTTGGTGATGAGTGTGTTAGGTTTTGTGGCGATACATGAAAAACTCTTCCTTGTTTGGTAACAAAGCGAAACGTAATGATGTCATTGAAAATGAAACAATAATCGAAGGATGCACTTGCTGCGTAAAGGCCGACCTTTACAATTGGTGATGAGTTGCATAAAGCCGCACATCTATGTGTCCTTATCAATAGTCAAGAAACTGAACCTTATATTGAGTTAGTAAATCTCCAGTGACTTATATTTATTTCCTTTAATTAATGGATATTTTATAGATACCTTACATATACATATCTGCACATCTCGGTTTGTTTTCTCATTAGGGTTCATAAGGAAGAGTTAATATGCTCTGACCAACGGTTGATATCTCAGACAAAAATAATAGAGAAAATACATTTACAATTTTGTGCAATGGTTGCAAGCTAAGGTTTGATCCATTGATGTATTTTTTTGGGACTAATGATTAAACTTAAATGTATACTTGACACAAAACTTGTTGCTTTGGGTTCTTGATTAAACTTGGCCCGATAAGTGCGGTGTCGAGTCATCGAAATGCTAAAGTACCTTGTTAAAGGGCCAAGACATTGTGCAATGTCCCACTGGTTTTATTATTAATGGAAACCGCTTTCATACTGTGGATGCTAATGTCTCTACGCAAGACTATGGTGTACACGTACAAGCAGATACTTTATCAAATTATTATGGGATAATCAAACAAATTTTGATCTTAGACTTTTATAAGTTCCGTTTGGCTGTATTCCTTTGTGATTGGGCAAACATTACTTCTGGTGTGAAGAAAGTAGATGGATTCACCTTAGTTAACCTCAATGAAGGTCTAAGTAAAAAAGATCCATTTATTTTAGCATCACATGCTAAACAAGTTTTTTACTCTCGGGATAATGAAAAATCCAGTTGGTATGTCGTGCTGAAGGCACCACAAAGAGGTTTTGATGATCTGGAACAATTTGATGAGACATTTTATGGTTCTTTTGTTGATCAAGAACCATCTGCACTTGACATTGACAATGAAGATAAAGTTGATTCCTGAGGCTGATCCTTTTGTGGTAACCACTGTACTAACATCTTTCGTACTAGATTGCATAATATTGACATCTTAGTAATGCTTGAAATATTTGTTCATATACGTAATGATAATTTCATGACATCAATATTTTACTAAAATGTTAGTTATTGTTGTCCTTTACTTAAAATTTGTATTGTAGGTTACATAATGATAATATTGTCCTTCGTGTTTTAGTTATCTAATGAATTTGTTTTCCATGTATATATATAGAACTATGGCAACAGCAGGAAAAGAAATAGAATAGGAGTGCGGCTTGAGATTGAGGATACTCCAAGGGCGTAAATTGTTGCGATATCCAACAAGAAGGTGATAGCGGTGAGCTAACTCCAAATGATGGCAAAGGGAAAAAAAGAGGTAAAACTACTTTGCAAGTTATTCCTACTGGAGAATCACAGCGTCAAACCATTGAGTGGAATGAGAGAGGACAACCTGTTGGACCACAATCAGTCAAGTTTAGCTCAGCTGTTGGGTGCATAGTCAGGGAGCAAGTGCCGATCAACATAAAAGACGGCGTTTAGTTACGAGACAAGCCCAAAATGAAGTTTGGGGTATTTTGTTGGTAATGTTCTTGCATATTTTTTTTATTTTGTTCCTGCTATAACATTATACAAATATTTTAACTATGTAATTTACCAAGTATTTTAACTGGTTCTTTTTATCTGTTTGTGTGTAGCAACAATATAAGGTGGCTGAGATTCATAAGACATATATCTTCCAACAAATGGGAAGGCTATGGAGAGCTTACAAGAATGAACTCACTAATAGCGTGCTGACTGCTTTAGATTCTCGTCGTAGTAGACGGAGACCTTTGCCACGACTAATTGGCTCGATTAGGCACGCTTGTGTGCCACGAACGAGTGGGATGAATTCGTGGCGAAAGAAGCTCCCCGAATGGAGAGTAAGTCAATTTATATTATGTTCGTGTGTTAAAGTAGCGGTGAAATGAAAAAATATATGGTACATAATCACGTTATCACATCGACAACTAGTCATCGGCTAGTCGACGATCGCCCAAATTGAAGCGATCGTCCATGACTTGTAAAGTAAGTCGACTAGAGTTTCTTATTAATGACACGAACCATTACCAATTTCTTTGAAACATACCCGTCCAGTCCTATTTAAAGAGTATTGAGCCTAAAAACCCTAAAAACACGATCGGTCCAAGTCCCAATCGCGATCGCCTCCTAAATCAAAGAATCGGTCGTTTTCTTCCGGATCTGGTCGTTTTCTTGGCTAGGTCTTTATTTAGAAATGCACTTCCAGATCTGATCTATCATCTATTATGGATATTTGTCATGGATATTTGTTGAATTTGAACTTATTATTATGTTTAATTTGAACTTATATCTATCATATTATTATTATATTAAATTATGTCATATGCTCATATATTAAATTTAAAAATACATGTATAAAATACACTTGGCGACTAGTCACGACTTGTCGACTAGTCTTTCTGAAGGTACTCGGGAGTGAGCTCGACTTTCCGACTTAATAACCTTGTGCGTAATGTGAAATTTGTTTGTTATAATTTACGAGTAAAGAGGGAAAAATGCAGAAATAAGGGCTAAACAACTTCTTCCACACACTTTAAGTAGAAAAGGATATGCAAGGGAGGAATATGATCATGTAAGTAAAAGAATTCATCCTACAATACTAAAGTATTTATATTTAATCTATAAAACATCAATATGTTAAATGTTACATTGTTTGAAGAAAAAAAAAAAGGAGAAACACTCAGAGAACACAAGTCATTTCTTAAAGGCCATGAGAAGTCCAAAAAAGTATGTTCAAGACATATGTGTAAGTACTCTCCCCAACATGTTTGTTTCTTCAAGTTTAGGTACAAAGTTCAATTTCTATTATGATATGTATGATTTCGATTTTCTCTTGTCTTTGTTTAATTTGAGTTAAAAGTGAAACTTCTTTGAGCAACCTCCTTCGAAGGACCTATTCCTATAAAGCACGATGTGCTGAGTCAAGTACTTGGTAAGGAGAAAAATGGTCGTGTTCGAGGCATGGGAGCCGGCGTCACACCTTCAAGGGTAGATGGAATACTACAAAATGCTACTACCTTACAAGCATTTCAGGACAAACTTGATGCAACTTGTGAAAGGACAAAGAGGCTTGAAGAAATGTTTCTACAACTGGTAGTTATTCACTGTCTTCATATATATATATATATATATTTATATATTTTATATTTGTTTCTCGCTGAAATAGTTATCATTTTCATATTTTGAAAGACTGGAAATAAGCAAATACGAAGTCCTAGCGATGCTGGAAGTAAGCATAGAAAGATCATGATAATGCAGAGACAAGTTACTTTACAATTAGCTTTAAAATCATATAGTAGTTTGTTATATTGTTAATCGCCTAATGACTTGCCTATATTTTGTAAGTAGGATGGTCATGTCAATGGCGAAAGGAGTACAGCAGGCCCTATTACGGGAAATTCTAAAGTAAGTTTAATTTTCTACATTTGAGGTCTCTTTTTTGTGTACGAGTTGTAATATTTTCCATTTTAAAATGTCATTATTTTATAGTCAGGAAAGTGTAATGAAAGAGCATGAAATGAACTTTCAAACGAAGCATCTTGAGATAAGTTTGCGAATATAGGTGTGTTTTTAATAGACAAATGAACCTTGAAGTAATTTAAACTATATCACCTCTTGCCTTTTGAACTATATCGATTTGAGATTTGTTTTGTTATAGATAAATGGACCTTATAGGCTTTGTTGGCCCGAAGCCGAGCCACGGGACTAGAAAAAAGAAGATTCACGTCTTAGGACATTTAGTTCATATTTGTAAGGGACTTGGAGAAGAAGACAGTTCAAATGCCTATGCTTTGACCGATGAAATTTATAGGGGAAAATGCCTACTCTTCTATGTCAAAGTTTCGCTTTAAGAATGAGAATCATGTTAAATGAAAACTTATAGGCAACTTGTAATGGTTAGAGTGAGGGATTGGTTTATGCATAATACTGTTATTCATATGCTGCAACCATTTCCTAAATCTTTATTCATGTTTTATTCAAGTATTAAAGCTGTTTAGAGGAGATTATGAGTGTTTCGATAGGCATTGCCTTGGCATGGAAATATATCAAATCCATTTGGATGAGCATGTTGGTTTTTTATGTATGTAAACTGCACATTAACTTGGAGTTATGTGTTAATATACTTCTGAACAAACCACAAATTTTTAGGACTTAAATAATAGTTAAAGGTGGTGTTATACACAAAATAGTCTATTTCAGTTGATTCCCTTGGTTTAGTCCCTTTCAGAAGGTTTAGGATCACAAACTGAATCTGGATAAGACTGGGGTTAAAGCTTTCCATGGTAGTCAGAATAGCAGCAGAATTAATAGTAGGAGCATGGGAACAGATTCAACCGATCCGGCTCCCTATGTGACATAAGAGAAGACTGAAAGTAGGTTCTTCTTCTTACTAGTTCGGAAAGGCAGGTAAGGGAAAGGTTTGTTCCTAAAGTTCAATAGCTAGCATGGAGCTCTTAGGTTGTCAAGAGCGGTAGGAGGCTCGAAAGATATTTGACTGCCCTTGAACTCAATTTGAATAAACTAGTTTTAGGCTCATTAGAGTTCGGAAATTGCCCAGAATCATTGCATTCATTAGAATAAGTCGAGCTCTTCACAATGCTTAGTCTATGATTCAATTACCAATCGTTCAGTCGTTTACCTCTTGCTAATGTAATGTTAGGAATTCTTAAGATTATGTTAGAAAATGTTCAAATTTTTTCATCAGCTCACCTCTTTGTTATTCGAAAAAAAAAGATACTGGGCATATTTTATCAGCAGCTCACCTCTATGATTCTAAAGTTTGCTGCCTGCATATTTTCAAGTCTTGATACTTGTGTTTTAAGTTTGCTGCCTGCATTTTCAAGTTTGCTCAAAGCATTTTGTTGTGTTGTGATTTAGAATGTTCAATTTGTTGATTGTGAGAGCAACTTGTTGTATATTGTAAAATCTTGTTGGTTTTGAAGTTAGTTTGAATTGTGTAGTCTGTACAAGAAAGCAACCTTTGTCTTCTTAATCAATCATGCAACATACTTAGCTGGATGGGTACAAATGAAGTGGTGGCAAAAGGGAGAGTATCTGCCATTGATCCTTCAAGCAAAGTGCATGGCTATGTGTTGGGACCAGATTGTTATAGAGTTGAGGTCGAGGAAGCTGTCAATCCTAGAGCAGAATTCTACCGATTCCAGCCAGAGTTTTCAGTCATGGAAGATGCAGTTGGGAGTACGATTGCGTGGCCAATTAAGTATATTATCCCACGCACTTGAATAATTTGTAGTTGTGTTCTTTTCTAGTTTTTTGCTATATGCATATAGCGAATTTTCGTTGAGCTTGTGCATTATTTTGATGTTGGCACACTATAGTCCATGACAATTTGATTAGGATGTTCGTGTATAGCTGGCATCACAATGTTGATGCAAATATAAATGCTTGAATCTATGATGTAATTGAACATTTGGATCTGTAACTAGAAATATTAATGCTATTTTGACCCCTGTAAATCGTAATATTTTTTTTGTACAAAGTGTAGTTTTAATGACATGTAAAAATTGTCATTAAAATGTTTCAATGATGGAAAGTAACTATCATATAAACAAATATAATGACATATTGAGAGTTACAATGATAGGGTAAAATTGTTGTGGAAAATATTTTATAAAAATTGAGAGACGTCGTTGACAATATTTAATAACAGTTGCCAAATGTCAATAGATAACTTCTTTGACGAAATATAAGTGTCATCATAAACTATATTATGACGTTTAACAAACGTCGTTGAAGTTTGCCCCTACAATGACACTTATATGACGAAATAAGTGTGTCATCATAAACTATATTATGACGTTTAACAAACGTCGTTGAAGTTTGCCCCTACAATGACACTTCTATGACGAAGAAAGTTTGTCATCATAAACTATATTATGACGTTTAACAGACGTCGTTGAAATCCGGCCCTATAATGACACTTATATGACGAAAAAAGTTTGTCATCATAAACTATATTATGACGTTTAACAAACGTCGATGAAGGTTGAGCTTACAATGACACTTCTATGACAGAAATAGAGTGTCATCATAAACTATATTATGACGTTTATCAAACGTCGTTGAAGGCCGCCCCTACAATGACACAGGCTTTAATGATGTTTCGGACGACACACAGTAACTGTCATTGAAGGCATTCCATGACATTTTTTATGTGTCATGGAAAGGGTCATTTCTACTAGTGCGTTGCACTCCTCCGTCAATGCGACTGTCTCAAACTCCTCGAGTTTTCTTTTCTTTGACAAAATTTCTTTCATGAATTTCGCGTAACTCGGCATTTGCTCCAAGGCGTCGGCAAATGGGATGTTAATGTGCAACTTCTTAAAGACGTCGAGGAACTTAGAGAATTGCTTGTCCACCTTTTTCTGATGTAATCGCTGCGGAAACGGGACGGGTGGTACATATGCCTTTGGATTGTCCGGAAATGGTATCGAGGGTCTCCAATCTTGTGATTTGTCCGTCGTTGAATTTTTCTTCTCCTCCTCCTCACTTCTCTTTTCGCTCTGCTCAGGCTGCTCGCACAATTTCTTCCCACTTCTCAAACCAATGGCATTGACACTCTCTCTGGGATTCGTTTCAGTGGTACTTGGCAAGGTACCTTCCGGTCGGGCTGTTAATACATTTGCTATCTGGCCCAGTTGGACTTCCAAGTTGCGAATGGAGGCAGAATGGTTTTGCAATGTTGCTTCCGTACGGGTCATGAACTGACTCGTATTCGCTGCCAATTTCGCAATTGCTTCCTCTAGAGAAACTTTTGGAGCAGGAGGAGGTTGTTGTTGTTGTTGAGCGAACGGAGGCTGGTTCGAGTTCTATCCGTTTCTCCATGAGAAGTTAGGATAATTACGCCATCCCGGATTATAAGTGTTGGAGTACGGATTATTTTGCCGGTTTTCGTTTCCTACGAACTGAGCTTGTTCAATTGGGGGCTGCTCGAAGGGTTTCCGACTTGGCACTCTGCGCTAGGGTGAGATCCATTACACCAATTACAAGATTCAATGGTAACAGGGGAAGGAGCATGCGAAAATGCCTGAAGTTGCTGCATCAAAGAGGCGACTTGAGCTGAAAGTGTAGAGATCAGATCATTATTGGAGATTTCCATGACTCGCTTCGAATTTACTCGCTCGGACGGCCATTGATAAGCATTTGCGGCCATAGCTTCCAACAAAGAATGTGCTTCAGCCATTGTTTTTCCCATCAAGGCTCCTCCAGCGGCTGCATCCACGAAAGTGCGTGTAGAGGCACTTAATCCATTATAGAACGTCTGAATTTGCAGCCAGTCCGGTAGGCCGTGATGTGGGCATCTCCTTAATAAATCTTTGTATCGCTCCCACGCCTCGTGAACCGACTCCATATCAAATTGACCAAAAGTGGTAATTTCGTTTTGTAACCTCGCTGTCTTTGAGGGTGGGAAGAATTTGGCAAGGAAGGCTTGCGCTAATTCTGCCCATGTCGTGATCGAGCCCGGCGGTAAAGAGTTCAACCAAAATTTGGCTTATCCCTCAAATAGAAAGGGAAGAGCCTTAGACGGATGGCATCATCGGTGACATCGTTGTTCTTGAACGTGTCACAAATCTCGAGAAAAGATGCAATGTGTGCATTGGGGTCATCATTCGGCAATCCACAGAACTGGCTCGCTTGTACCATCTGAATTATAGCCGGCTTGATTTCGAAGTTATTTGCCTGAATTGTCGGACGCCGGATCCCCGAAAAGTTCGCGTTGATTTGCGTCATAGCATAATCGCGGAGTGCTAATGCCGGTGCTTGTTGTACAAGATTATCACCTCCGTGATTTTCGGTATTTTCGGCCATGGCGACTGTGGTTGGTAACTCTCGTTTCTCCTTTTTGTTTCTCCGAAGAGTGCGCTCGAGTTCGGTATCCAAAGGTAGTAGGCCCTCGTTACCGAATTTTCTAATGCACTAATCGAACAATCCTGAAAGGAAAAACAACAACTAAAATAACACAAAAACAATAAAAATATTCAAACTAAGACTAGAAATACTGAAATCGATATTAGTAAAAAAAATCAGTCCCCAGCAACGGCGCCAAAAACATGTTGCGATATTTCGTTAACACAAGTGCACGTTGTCATTGACAAGTAATAAAGTGATGAGTGAGTATCGTTCCCACGAGGACTGAATTACTAAGTACCAATTTTTATGTATTCTAATTTTATTTGAACAGTCGAATTTTTAGTTGCAATTAATTACTAAATAAAACCAATAAAAGAACTAACAGTAAAAACGATCGCTTGAAGAAAGAAAATCAAATGGTGAATAAGTCTATGATTCTGAATCCACCTTGGTTTATCAGAATTTACTCTCGATTATCTGAAGTTAATGATTTCCCCAATTTATTGAAGGCAAAGATTGCTAATATACTCTACCGCCTCTCCCGAGGTCAATAGATTTTTCTAAAGGCGAATAACGCACTCTATCCCTAGGTGAATTAATTCGACAATAGGCAAAAAGCACAAAATCCTCAAAAGGCCACGTAGTTCCTATGAGTATATTCCTATCTCACAAGATAAAACGGTTCTCACCAATAGTTCCTCACCAACTCTCCTCTCCCGATTCGAGTAAGGTAATTAAAACAATCCAATTATTGGCCAGACAATTGAAAGCATTAAAATCGATTGGGAAAACTCAATAGAAAAGGGAATTATATAGATAATCTAAAGCAAATCCGTCAAAACTTAGGTTTCATCAAAACCCTAGAACAGGGTTTTAGTCTAACATGCTAAAAGATAAAAATACAGAATTAATAAATGAAAGCATGAAAATCAAACGCAGATGAAGAGCTCGGATTCCTCCGTTCTTCTGGCTTCCGCCCTCTGCTCTTCATGTCTTCTGCTTATCTCTTCCTCGATTCCAAGATTGATCGATCCTCTCCAAGATCAAAGATGATTTATTATGGCATTAAACCCTTATTTATAGCTCCCAGCAGCCTCCAAATCGCGTCCGTGTGATTAGGTCGAGAACAGGCTTCAAAACGGCCCAAACCCGCGCGGAGTACACCAAAACCGCCCCGTGTGCCGCAGCTCACTTAATCTGTGCCGCGGCTCACGGGGCGCAGATTAAAAACCTGGGCGCTGTTTATTCCTTCTGGGCCGCGGCTCACCATAACTGTGCCGCGGCTCAGAGTACAGTTTGCTCTGATGTCCGCTGGCTACCTTCGTGTGCCGCGGCTCACTTGGTACGTGCCGCGGCCCCAGGCCAAAAATCGCCATTTTCGCCCGTTTTGCCTCGTTTTAGCTTCCGGACTCCAATCTCCTGTCAGACATACAAGAATAGGGCATTACAAGCTCATTTATGCAAATTTACTCACAAAAAAGAATACAAAATAATGATAAATAAGTGTATAAAAATACGCCTAACAATATTACAGTGCCGCAAACCCTCTCCGTGAGGATCTACCAGGCTAAATACAGAAAACACCACGATACAGTACATGCCGACATGGCTAAATAACGAACCATTAGACCAATTTGGTCTTTTACCACAACATACACATCAACCATACATTACTCTTCTCACAACTCATACCCACGCAGGGGTTAGAATGCATCAATATTTCCATAAAGCGGAAATTACTACAATGGAAAGACAAAACAACAAGACTTCACCAAATACTCCACACCGGTTTTCATGTGATTAGTATCGTCGTCTTCAATCATCCTTCGTAACGATTTGCTCCCCAGCAACCTGCAAGTACCTGGACGCAATACAGACATCCACCCCCCGAATACTCGGGGTTAGCAAAACTCCGCTGTTTTACCAGTGCAAGTATAAAACACATACAAGCCATACACAAAATACTCCGAGAACATAATAATCATGAATATACTTCCCGAGATATTTCACTTGATCAAAACAGTTTGAATTATGAAAGGTAAGAATAAAACCATTATACATCTTGCAAAACATTTTACGATCTCGGGAGTTTTGAAACCATTTAGGATTTAAGAATTCTCAAGTCTTTCGAAACCACTTAGGGACACAGCCCAAAAATCATTTTAGCAAAGTACAATTCCGATAACAAAACACGGGTCCACGACCCAACCATAACATTCCAATCTCAAATACAAGGCCCCAAATCATCCATATCACAAACTCGAAAGAATAACCCGACGGAAACTACACAGTGTCAAACATTACCATGACAACAGTCTTACAGAACAACATCGGAGAGCACAACTTTTCAACTTAACCATACGGTCGAACTCGACACACCACAAAGCTACAATGCATGGAGCAACCACATGACTCACGTACCCACACCAAATTATCGCAATAAGAGACGAATCACACACAACACATTTTCTGGTGCCATTCCAGCCAAGTACAATTCCATTTGAACTGTCATTCTAATCAGATGAAATATGCGCCAAAATCAATAGTTCTCCAACAAAACATTTCAAAGTTAACCGTTGGTACGAGACTCACGACCACCGTACCCCGCAGAGGCCCCGTCGGACCATCCCTAGATGGTTAACCCTAGTTCGCGATACGCACACACACGGCAATACGTATTCCCAGAGGCCCCGTCGGACCATCCCTACACATACACATCCACAACGCCCACGGGAAGCCATAATCCAAATACTAGAATATGCAAACAAATGCAAAGTACTTGCTAGAAAGTCCCCTTTATTCGACGTATACTCACAACTAATGTCACACAACAACAAACAAATATCGGAACCAAACAACACCAAGCACCACAACCTCCTTGCAAAGGAGTAACAACTAATATCACACAACGTCACATAATCACCGAAAAATTACACATATCAATACACAATCCTCGGCAAATAATTACGGTCTACTATATTCACTAAATATGTTCAACATTTTCCAACATACGAAACTAACGCACATATTCCGAAATCACATTAATCCACAAATTATACGAGTTATCTTTTGAAAGACAACAATTTTCGAGAACATACCAATTCTTTTTAAAGTTCATTTAAACATTCGGATAGAACATAAAATCATTCACCCAAAAATTACGTCTACGAAATATGAAACATATGGGCAAGATACTTGCCTCGATACCAGGAGCAATGGAACCACGAACGGACACGGTCGGGTAGCCCCCGAACTTCAAAGAACGATCAAGAAATCTACAACTCCTACGAATACTACGAAAATAACATCACCACGAATCAATAACACTAATCGGAATCCGAATCGACACGAAAAACAACAAGGATTCGAGGATTTCTTCAAGACAATCGAGAATCAAGTTCCGGGTGATAAAAATCGATAAACGGGTTACAAAATCCGAAGATCATGGCCAAGACAACAAGAATTCCATAAATAATTCATCAACCATGGATTAAATCGAAGAATCACGAAGAAACCCCCAAAAATTCAAGAAATTAGGGTTCAAGAGGAAAATACCTTGATTTGGACCAAGAGGATGATTAGATGATGTTAGATATACATAAATCCACCCCAAGATGAAGCTTGAAGAAGAAGGTCGCTCGAAATCGCCTCAGGAGCTCACTCTCGTCGAAAAAAGATGAAGAATGGTGAGAAATTACGAACTAAAGCTCATATCCAGTATTTATAATGCACAGTTATTAGCGTGTGCTAAACATTCTCATTAGCGCGCGCTAACGGGGTCAACGCCTCAGAACACTCCGCCTGCAACATTGTTAGCGTGTACTAGCCAATATGTGTAGCGTGCGCTAATGAGTCACGAATCCAGTCCAGTAGCTCCTGGACAGATCTGCACCTACCAGGTAGCGTGCGCTAGAAAGAGAAGTCAACGTGCGCTAAGCAGTCGATAGCGTGCGCTAGATACCAACCTTAGCGTGCGCTAATGACACTCCAGTCCCAGTCCAGTAGCTCCTGGACTGCCTCTAGACTGCCAGTTAGCGTGCGCTACACACCCGGTAGCGTGCGCTAATAACAACACAGTAGCGCGTGCTACCCCACCAGCGTTAGCGTGCGCTACACCACAATAAACCAAAAACTCACACAGTGATCTGAAACGCCTCCGAACACATGTCCCAACAAGGCACACCCAAAACATGGCACAAAATTCCAACGATGTGGACAATAACAATCCGATAAACCCCAGAAAACTCAACGAATCCGGAACAAAGATCTCGGGTATTACATTCTACCCCTCTTAAAAGAAGTTTCGTCCCCGAAACTTAAAACATAAAATGTTCAACGCAAAACAGTCTCAAATAACATACGTTATCCGTCGCGGACGACCTGCAATGAATAACATGCAGCACGTGGCTGCTACCATCCATATCGCTATGCTCGAATGATAACAAAACGCAACGAACAAAAATAATATGGTTGACTAACCCGAACAGTACATCAATCAAAACACGAGTTACTCGTTGAACAAATATGAAATTCCAACGACCCAAGGTTTAGAAGATCGAATATGAAGTTAATTTCCCAAACTTTAGGAAATTACGAAGTGATCTGAAAGCTCAAAAAATCATGATACGAGATCAACGAATACCAGACAACAAACGATCGAACAATTATATCTGAATCATAACGAATAACAGAAATCGAATAGCATCCCCGAAGTCCACAGCACGAATCAAGACAATATATGATCCGGTGAAAATGACAAGATATACATTTACATAAGATTCACAGGAGCAGAACCGAATTCGAAAAAAGTCACAACGACAAACGGATTAACCCGAAATAATACCGCAACTCGTTCGAACAACAAAAAGTGAAGAGTAGAACAAGTCCAGAAAATATCGACGAACACAAACGAGTCGATAGAGTCGAAAAAACGAAAACGAAAAAATATGGGTATTACACCATATCACCTTTAAAATCGGTTTCGTCCCCGAAACCTAAACAACGAGAACGAAGTGCTAGAATAGCAACCTTCCTGGAAATCTTCTCTTGGTCCCGCATCTGATCTCCATGACTATATGTACCGCAGTCACGACTGCGCCTTTTGCCCCTCGGCATACTAAGCGGATACTCACTCATTACAATGGCACAACATCGCAAAATAATATACCAAATTGCCAACTCAGCTCGACATATCACATAAGACAACTAATAGCAAATCGATAAGAAGATCCACGAGGTATCCTTTTAAATGATATCATTTGAAAATCCTTAGATTTGCATGTTTATTCAAAATAAAACTTTAAAAGTATTTTTGGTACCTCGGGCTTTTTATCAAAACTTGTAAACAACAGACTTTAACCGTCTCAGTTTGAAATTATTTGCAAAATAATAATTGCTTACAGGACACTATCAAAATCACCATGCCACTACACATCATCATTTTGGAGTGATTCAAGATCACCCGCGATAACTGGCTCAGTACAGAAAACTTTTCTAAATCCGAGTTGAAGTTTAAATCGAGTAAGATTCTTTATCTTTCACAATATATTTTTGAAAATAAAAATTGTATTGGTTTTTGAAAAAAAAATTATGGTGTGAAAGATTTCTGAAAATCATATACTCGAATTATTTGAAAATACCACAATACGTCCAAAAATCATTTTCGAAAATCCTCTCAACACTACACAATAATCAACGACGGTAATATTTTACACAATGTTCAAAGATACTTTAAAACAACTCTTTCAAACACCATCGAGGTTTTATTTGAAAATCCTAGGACGGCTCGCCGATTCCAAATAATTTTCAAAGTTCACACGAAGCCGCCGATTAACCGAACCGTCAAAACTTTATGAAATTTGATTTTCCACAACTTGCTCAAGTTTATAAAATTTTCAGGAAAGCGTTTTCGAACACACATACAACAGACATAATTTATCACTTTATTAAACACGATCCATTACCATCAAATCCAATCACACGTCAACACCATCTGTCTACATAATTACAGTATCACACAAGCAACCGTCAAAAGATAATTAACATCTAAAACTGAAATCCTACCTCTCAGTAATGAGGGCTCTCACAACAAGTGCATTCAGAACGACTTAACGTTCACACCACCAACTTAATCACGATTTTGAGCATTATTGTCCAAATAATAATGTCAACATCACCACATACCTCCGAACCGACGATCATGAAATCAAAAAGTTGGAAGCAAGAGTCATGTTTCGAGTAAATTTAATTTACGTGGCTCTTCAAAAATAATTAAAACTTTGAAATATTACATTGATAAATTTTACTTGCGGAATCACATCAAAGCCATTACTCCAGTAAAACGATTCATACAATATATATATATATACATTTATACACTGGTATCACTTTTTCATTCCCGCACAACATGAGAATCAACAAGTATGGATTACGTATTCACAATTCACATTTAAACTCCACATAATAACACAAAATCACACAAGTTCGTATAACACGAGACACAACATAGTAGGGAGACTTACATTCACAGATCGCACGAAGATGATGGCTGCATCTTGATACTAATTACAACCGACATCTCAGACGACGCGTCGCGACACGACTCAGTCAGACTGTTACATGTGTGTTTTATGCGCTTTATTGTCATTATTTTATCTCCATTTTGGGTTTAAATCTGTGTAAATGAGCTCTTAATGCATTATGTTTACATGTTTTGAAGGAAATTAGAGTCCTGAAGCTCGAAAATGGAAAAACGGGCCAAAAACGACATTTTTCGGTCAAGAGACGCGTCGCGCCGAGGCGGGGCCGCGGCACAGGCGCAGCTCCAAGCAAGGCAGTACAAACTGTACCGGGGGCCGCAGCACACTCCTTACGAGCCGCGGCCCGTAAAGAAATCTCGCCCAGGTCTGGGCTGCCTAATGACTAGGGCCGCGGCACACTTAAGCCGGGCCGCGGCCAGCGGTGCGGGTTTCCTAAATTCAGATCGCGATTTTGGGCTGTTTCGGAGGCGGATTCGACCTAATCCTCGGATGCGTTTTTGGAGGCGGAAAGAAGGTTATAAAAAGACAGTGAAAGTCAGAAAAAAAGGATCATCAAAGGAGAGGAGAAGAATACCTAGCAGCAGAGAGCAAGGCCAGATAATGGAAGAAGCCAGTTCTTCAATTGTATTTGAATTTCTTCCTTATGTTTAATTCAAATATTTGTGTATTGTTTTCTAGTATGTCGGGCTAGACCCTTTTATTATAGGATTGTGATGAAACCGAGATTATGATGGATTAATTTTGATTTTACGTTATTGATATATTTCCCTTTTCTATTGAGTTTTCCCCAATTGTTCTTAATGCTTTCAATTGTGTGGCCTATGATTGAATTGTTATAACTACGTAACTTGAATCGGAAGAAGAGAGTAAGTAGTGAAAATTGGGAGAAAACCGTTTTGTCTTGTGAGATAGGAAGATACTCATAAGAATTACGAAGCTCGTTTGAAGATTTTAGAACTTTTTGGCTAAGGTCGAATTAACTCACCTAGGAATAGAGTAAATTATTCACTTTGGAAAATTCTATTGGCCTCGGGAGAGGTATTAGATTAACTTAGAATCTTCGCTTTCAATAAATTGGGAAATTACATAAATTATATTAATCAAGATTAATTTGGATTAATCGAGGCGAATTCTCGATCCTAGATTCTTCTCCTATTTGATCTCCTTTTATCAAACTGTCGATTTTATTGTTTGTTTTTTAGTTATCGCAATATTTAGTTATTAATAATTATTCAACCCCAAAATTTGGGTCGTTCAGATAAAATTAGAAATACTAATAAATTGGTACATAGTACATCAGTCCTCGAGGGAACGATACTTTTCTCATCACTTTATTACTTGATTACAACAACGTGCACTTGCGTTCACAGAAAGACGTAACAAGTTTTTAGCGCCGTTGCCGGGGACTGATTGATTTTACTAATATCAATTTCAGTATTTTTAGTCTTATTTTGAACATTATTTTATTTTTGTGTAAATTTGTCTTTATTTGTTTTTCTTTCAGGACTTCGTTTAGTGCATGAGAAAATTTGGTAACGAAGGTTTATTCCCTTTGGATACTGAACTCGAATGCACTTTACGGAAAAACAGGAAGGAAAGACGTGAACATTTGACTACGGATACCATGGGTGACAACACCGAAAATCAAGGTATTGACAACCCTATTCAGCCAGTTCAACCAGCATTGGCTCTCCGTGACTATGCAATTTCACAAATTAATGCAAACTTTTCGGGGATTCGGCGTCCAACCATTCAAGCGAACAATTTCGAAATCAAGCCGGCTATCATCCAAACGGTACAAGCAAGCCAATTTTGCGGATTGGCGAACGACGACCCCAATGCTCACATTGCCTCGTTTCTCGAGATTTATGACACATTAAAAATAATGGAGTTACTGATGATGCCATTCGTCTACGGCTTTTCCCATTCTCTCTAAGGGACAAGGCCAAGTTTTAGTTAAATTCACTCCCGCCGGGCACTATCACGACTTGGGCGGAGTTAGCACAAGCTTTTCTGGCTAAGTTCTTTCCGCCGGCGAAGACAGCGAGATTTAGGAATGAAATAACTACTTTCGGGCAATTTGAGATGGAATCACTGCATGAGGCATGGGAGCGATCCAAGGATTTACTAAGTAGATGCCCCCATCATGGTCTACCGGATTGGCTGCAGATTCAAACGTTCTACAATGGACTGAGTACTTCTACACGCACTCTTGTTGATGCAGCCGCTGGAGGTGCTTTAATGGGCAAGACGATGGCTGAAGCTCATTATTTACTAGAAGCTATGGCGGAAAATGCTTATCAGTGGCCTTCAGAACGTGTGAATCCAAAGCGAGTTATGGGAATTTCAGACAACGATCCAATCTCTACACTATCAGCCCAAGTTGCATCTTTAACTCAACAACTGCAATCTTTTTCACATACCCCTTCTACCAATACCATGGAAACATGTAATTGGTGCAACGGGTCACATCCTAGTGCTGAATGTCAAATTGGGAATCCTTTTGAGCAAACTCAGATGGAACAAGATCAATTTGTAAGGAATGGAAATCGTCAGAATAACCCGTATTCTAACACTTACAACCAAGGGTGGCGAAATCATCCAAATTTTTCATGGAGGAATAGGCAAGCGTTGAACAATCCTCCACAAGCTCAAGTCACTCAGCCACCACAGTATCCCCCTCAACCACCGAAGGTTTCTTTAGAAGATGCGATTGCTCAATTGGCGGCTAACACGAGTCAATTCATGACCCGCATGGAAACTACTCTACAGAATCATTCCGTTTCTATTTGGAATTTGGAGGTTCAAATGGGGCAGATTGAAAATCTATTGTCACCTAGATCCCAAGGTGTCTTACCAAGTGCTACCGAATTGAATCCCAAGGAATATGTGCAAGCTATTGAGTTACGAAGTGGAAAGGCCCCGTTGAGAAAGTGAATGACGAAGAGCCCAAGTCACAAACAGTCTCAGCCACACATCCTACTTATGTACCACCAGTCCCGTTTCCACAGCGTCTACAAAAGCAAAAGTTAGACAAGCAGTTTTCTAAGTTTCTTGATGTCTTTAAGAAATTACACATTAATATCCCATTTGCCGACGCTTTGGAACAAAATGCCGAGCTATGTGAAGTTTATGAAGGAGATTTTATCTAATAAAACGAAGCTCGAGGAATATAAAATGGTGGCTCTGACCGAAGAATGCAGCGCTATTCTGCAGAAAAAGCTCCCACCTAAATTGAAGGATCCAGGAAGCTTCACTATCCCGTGTACTATTGGAAACTTGTTGTTTGATAGAGCTTTGTGTGACCTTGGAGCCAGTGTTAAACTTATGCCTCTCTCTATTTTCAAGAAACTAGGTATTGGGGAGGCCAAACCTACTACAGTCTCTTTACAACTAGCAGATCGATCCATCAAGTACCCTAGAGGGGTGATAGAAGATGTTCTGGTCAAAGTTGATAAATTCATTTTCCCCGCTGATTTTATTGTGCTTGATATGGAAGAAGATCATGAGATTCCGATTTTTTTGGGTAGACCGTTTTTTGCCACTGGAAGGACCTTTATTGATGTTTAGGAGGGTGAATTGATGCTTCGGGTTAAATATGAACAAGTCACATTCAAAGTGTTTCGATCTCTCCCGTATCCAAGAAATGTCGAGAAGTGTTCTCAAATTGAAAGCTTAGACATTTTTGTGAAAGACACACACCGGGAGAATTGTCAGTCGAAGTGTTTAGAATATGTTTTAGTTGCTCCAACATCTAAGAAAAATGTAGAACGAGTCGCGTATCTTAGGCATTTGGACATGTCATCTTCATCATCCGTTCACCCACCATTGAAAAATTCTCATGCCGTCATAAGTTCGTTCGTGGAAAAGAAAACTAAGTCGGAAGTGAAGCGGGTGCCAATTCAGTTGCAATATAGGTGTTTTGGGAAGTTGCTATTATTCACGTTGGATGTCCAAACCAAAAATCGAATGGTTAAAAACTAATGGTCAAAAATTTAAAACACGTATTAATAGTTCGATGGAATTGGCAGAGTCCAAACGGTGTTTGCGAAAAGCAAATTAATTTTTAAAAGGTCCGGCTAAAGACTATAAACTTAGTGCTTTTCGGGAGGCAACCCGAGTGTTAGTTGTAGATTTGAGTTTTTCGTTGTTTTCCTTCATTTTAGGATTCTATTTTTTTCGCAATTTTTGCTTTGCTATGCTTCTATCTTATATTCTATGTGTTTTCACTTGAAAAACCAGTGCAGGAACTTCTCTAGGGCAAATTTTAACTTAGGGCCGCGGCGCACTAAGAGTGCGCCGCGGCACACACAATTCTCAAAATTCGGCTAAACTTGCTGTACTGGGGGCCGCAGCATGAGAGTGCTGAGCCGCGGTACACTTGCCCCCAGAGCCGCGGCACGTTGAGAACAGGCCGCAGCACGCCAAAGGTCCACAAATACTCCCAGTTGCCTGTACCACGAGCCGCGGCACAATAGCGCTGAGCCGCAGCACATTAACTCTGGAAGCCGCGGCACACTGGTATGAATCGTGGCACACTGTTAATTTCCCCACAACGCCTAAACTTGTTGTACTCTGGGCCGCGGCTCACTTGCTACATGCCACGGCCCCTGCTGAAGAATTTAAAGGGGCTGGGCAGGTTAGAATTCAGTCGGCCGAAACAAAGGTATTCTTCAACCCTTCTTCTTCCGCGCGGCGCAGTAGTTTTCTCTTCTAGCAAATTCTTCTTCTTAGCTTCCTTGATCCAACACCAGGTAATCCTTATTCCTTAAGCTTATTTGCAACTAGGATTGAGAAGTGGGGTAATGTGTTTTTCGTTCATTGATGAATTTGTATTTCTTTTCTAAGTTCTATCAAGATTTTGATCGGAATGTGTGGAGAATATCGATTGATGTTAATCGTGTTGCATGTATTGTCATAAATTTCTGCGATATTGGTTGTTGTTGGCGATTAGATTCACTAAATGATTAATTTTGTTCTTCATTTAAGTTACGCACACCAAGTGTTTGACGACAGGTCCCAGTGAAACTCTTGAACTAAAAATCATAAATCTTTGGAAGCAAACATGGTGTTCTGAATAATGTATCCCCCCTACCTTAATGCTTAGTTTGAGTTACAGATTCGCATCATATCCCTCATATGGAAGTGAGAGTTTCTTTTCCGCTACATTCGTTTCTCACATTTTATAAGTTGTGGTTGGTGTCTTGTTATTCAGTCTTCTGATATCCTGTGTTTATTTTCAGGAACATATAATGGCATGTAAGAGAAAGTTGAGCTCCACTCGTGCCACGACTACTTCATCTCCCCCGAGAGGGGAAACCTCGCAAAACCGGACGGATGGGCAATCCCATCAATTCTCCAACCCAGATATCCACCGAATCTTTAATGAAAAAATTTGTCCTCGGCCTATAATTCCTGAGAGGGGAATCACTCCCGCCCCCCAAGACGGCAAACTATTAACAATGATCACCGAAATGGGGTGGACAAGATTTGTCGCACAACCCGAGCCAGCCGTAATCTCTATCGTACAATAATTCTACGCCAGTGCTTTATTACTTCATATTCAGGGAGGTCAGATGTTGGGGAGGCCGAATATACGTACTGAGGTTGTTGTTCCTGGCCAGACAATAGACTTCTCGGCGGCTGCGATTCGGAGTTTATACGAGCTTCCCGAGATAGACGAATTGGCTTTCACGCGGACAATGGGTAGCCTCACGAGGGAGGCTTTGCTAGAGACACTTGCTCAACTAGATTCCATTTGGGAAACGCGCGTCCCGGGGTCCACAGCTTTCTTCTTCAAGAGTTCCCTCTCAGTCGGCTCGGGTGAGCTTGGCTATATTTTCTCTGCTCGCGAGTCAACCCTACTTCGCAGATCCGCTCTGTCCTGCTTCCTCGTGCCCGACTGCTATATGCCATCACGACCGGACTTCGATTTGATGTGGCCCCACATCTGGACCGGTCTATTCTCCAGTGCATCCAAGGAGGGGCCAAGAAGGGGCTAAAACATCCCTCTCTCATTTGCGCCTTATATCGCCAGTCGGGTGTGACTTGGTCGGATGACAAGCTGACTATAGCACCCCAGGGTCCGATCGACCATCATATTATCTCTCACTTCGACCAGTGGGGTGGCGCGCGGTTACACCCACGGGGATGAGGATTTCTTCTAGACGAGCCAGGTGATCACTCCTTAGATCCATTTCTTATGACCCATGAGCCGGCGGCAGATACTGAGGATCAGACTGAGTCCACTTCACCGCCAGCGAGAGATCACCTTCTTCAGGCGATGTTTAAAGGCTTGAGGGAGGAGATGCGAGCAGAGAGAGATAGCGTGATCGCAGCCATTCGAGATGAAATGTACGGGCAGGTTCGCCGGGCCAATCGGTATGCGGAGCGGCGCTTAGCTGCAAGGGACGCTTACCACTGGGACTACTTAGCTGTGTGGACGGGCCATATCCTCCACCCGAACGGACCTTTCATCCCTTCGATCAGGCCACCTATACCACCCACTTCATCGGACGAGGCTGATGCTAGTGCCTGAGTTTTCTTCAAGGGAGTACTTGACCTGCTTTTACTGCTTATTCTTATTTGTCGCACATTGGGGTTAATGTACTTCTAAAGTTTGGGGGGATTACTTTTTAATTGTTATTAATTTTTAGTTGTTATTTATGGATTTTAGCCTTGCTTGCCTTCTATGATATTCGGGACATTGTTTGCATTCGTGAGTATTTTTTGCAGCCTTGCGTAAGACTGATTATATGATACTGATTTCTATTTGAAGAAACGGATGAGTATTAGTCGAGTTCACATTATGCGATATTTGTTTCCCTCGAGTATTCATTTCGGTCTGATTTTTTTTTGCGTCATTGTGGTAGTCTTGGCATATAAGAAATGAGACATACATGTTTGTAGTGTCTGCATTACAACCGTCGTCTATATGTTTGGTGGCGCTATTCACTTAGCTAGTCGTCCAGTAACATTAGTCTTCTTGTCATTCAATTAAGTACCTAAGGTTAGGCATTGAGTCGGACAGTTTTAATTCCCAAAATTTGAGCAACCTTGCATGTTCTATGATGGGAAGTTTAGTAACCGGGGGTATTCACGTGACCCGTTGTTTACTCTCGCGTAAAACGACAACCCTGAATAGACATGTTCATAGTAGATTAATGGTTCAGAAAAATCACATCTCTGATGATAGGAAGCCAAGTAACCGGGGGTATTCACGTGACCTGTTGTTTACTCTCGCATAAAACAGCAACCTTGAATCGAACGTGCAGGAGTAGCTATTCGAGTTTTTTCTCCACTGTAGAGGGAGACTTAGCAACTAGAAGTATTCATGAGCCCCATGAGTGTCTTTTATGTCAAACGGTTCCCCAATACATGAGAATGGAAATCCATCCTAGGGTTCTTCCGATGAAACATCCCGGGAGTTGAAACCTAGTGGTTAACTCGAATCATTATAATTATTAAATATAAGGGAGTGTTGTCCGGGGAATATTATGAAATTCTTGTGTTTTTTCCATGATGCCGTGGGACTGGGCGAGTTGGCTTGTTATACTCTCAACATTCATATTGGCGGTCGGCTCAATTCACGTTTGTTAATCTTTGAGCCTTGATTTTCTTCATGAGCTATTGATTAACACTAAAAATGGTTACCTTGTGGAATCATTGTCCGTACTGTGAATCACTAGTACGATATTCGTATTATTCTTTGAGATTTTCAGGGTAGTATTAATTAGTTGAGCACTATGGATTTGCACGATTGTCCACGATACTTGTAGTCTTGTTTGAAATTGATTTTTGCTTGAGGACAAGCAAAGTCTTAAGTTTGGGGTATTTGTTACATGTGTTTTTGTGCGCTTTATTGTCATTATTTTATCTCCATTTTGGGTTTAAATCTGTGTAAATGAGCTCTTAATGCATTATGTTTACATGTTTTGAAGGAAATTAGAGTCCTAAAGCTCGAAAATGGAAAAACGGGCCAAAAACGACATTTTTCGGTCAAGGGACGCATCGCGCCAAGGCGGGGTCGCGGCACAGGCGCAGCTCTAAGCAAGGCGGTACAAACTGTACTGGGGGCCGCGGCACACACCCTACGAGCCGCGGCCCGTAAAGAAATCTCGCCCAGGTCTGGGCTGCCTAATGACTAGGGCCGCGGCACACTTAAACCGGGCCGCGGCCTGCAGCGTGGGTTCCCTAAATTCAGATCGCAATTTTGGGCTGTTTTGGAGGTGGATTCGACCTAATCCTCGGACGTGCTTTTGGAGGCGGAAAGAAGGTTATAAAAAGGCAGTGAAGGTCAGAAAAAAAAAAGATCATCGAAGGAGAGGAGAAGAATACCTAGCAGCAAAGAGTAAGGCCAGAGAACGGAAGAAGCCAGTTCTTCAATTGTGTTTGAATTTCTTCCTTATGTTTAATTCGAATATTTGTGCATTGTTTTCTAGTATGTCGGGCTAGACCCTTTTATTCTAGGATTGTGATGAAACCGAGATTATGATGGATTAATTTTGATTTTACGTTATTGATATATTTCCCTTTTCTATTGAGTTTTCCCCAATTGTTCTTAATGCTTTCAATTGTGTGGCCTATGATTGAATTGTTATAACTACATAACTTGAATCGGGAGAAGAGAGTAAGTAGTGATAATTGGGAAGAAACCATTTTGTCTTGTGAGATAGGAATATACTCATAAGAATTATGAAGCTCGTTTGAAGATTTTAGAACTTTTTGACTAAGGTCGAATTAACTCACCTAGGAATAGAGTAAATTATTCGCTTTGGAAAATTCTATTGGCCTCGGGAGAGGTATTAGATTAACTTAGAATCTTCGCTTTCAATAAATTGGGAAATTACATAAATTATATTAATCAAGATTAATTTGGATTAATCGAGGCGAATTCTCGATCCTAGATTCTTCTCCTATTTGATCTCCTTTTATCACACTGTCGATTTTATTGTTTGTTTTTTAGTTATCGTAATATTTAGTTATTAATAATTATTCAACCCCAAAATTTCAGCCGTTCAGATAAAATAAGAAATACTAATAAATTGGTACTTAGTACATCAGTCCTCGAGGGAACGATACTTTTCTCATCACTTTATTACTTGATTACGACAACGTGCACTTGCGTTCACAGAAAGACATAACACAAACAAAATCTGACAAGACAAGACAAGACAATGCCCGACAACACATAACTCGACCCGGCAGCCTAGGTTTCCACAACCTAAGCTCCGATGCCATATTCTGTAACACCCCCAAACCACTCGAGAATATTACAGTGCTGCAGACCCTCTCCGTGAGGATCTACCAGGCTAAATACAGAAAACACAACGATACAGTACATGCCGACATGGCTAAATAACGAACCATTAGACCGATTTTGTCTTTTACCACAACATACACATCAACCATAGATTACTCTTTCTCACAACTCATACCCACGGAGGGGTTAGAATACATCAATATTTCCATAAAGTGGAAATTGCTACAACGGAAAGACAAAACAACAAGACTTCACCAAATACTCAACACCGGTCTTCATGTGATTAGTATCGTCGTCTTCCATCATCCTTCGTAACGATCCTGTGAATTGCTCCCCAGCAACCTGCAAGTACCTGGACGCAATACAGACATCTACCCCCCAAATACTCGAGGGTTAGCAAAACTCCGTTGTTTTGCTAGTGCAAGTATAAAACACAAATACAAGCCACACACAAAATACTCCGAGAACATAATAATCGTGAATATATTTCTTGAGATAATTCACTTGATCAAAACAGTTTTAATTATGAAAGGTAAGAATAAAACCATTATACATCTTGCAAAACATTTTACGATCTCGGGAGTTTTGAAACCATTTGGGATTTAAGAATTCTCAAGTCTTTCGAAACCACTTAGGGACACAACCCAAAAATCATTTTAGCAAAGTACAATTCCGATAACAAAACACGGGTCCACGACCCAACCATAACATTCCAATCTCAAATACGAGGCCCCAAATCATCCATATCACAAACTCGAAAGAATAACCCGACGGAAACTACACAGTGTCAAACATTACCATGACAACAGTCTCACGGAACAACATCGGAGAGCACAACTTTTCAACTTAACCATACGGTCGAACTCGACACACCACAAAGCTACAATGCACGGAGCAACCATAGGACTCACGTACCCATACCAAATTATCGCAACAAGAGACGAATCACACACAATACATTTTCTGGTGCCATTCCAGCCAAGTACAATACCATTTGAATTGCCATTCTAATTAGATGAAATATGCGCCAAAATCAATAGTTCTCCAACAAAACATTTCAAAGTTAATCGTTAGTATGAGACTCACGGCCACCGTACCCCGCAGAGGCCCCGTCGGACCATCCCTGGGTGGTTAACCCTAGCTCGCGATACGCACACACACGACAATACGTATCCCCATAGGCCCCGTCGGACCATCCCTACACATACACATCCACAATGCCCACGGGAAGCCATAATCTAAATACTAGAATATGCAAACAAATGCAAAGTACTTGCTAGAATGGCCCCTTCATTCGACGTATACTCACACCTAATGTCACACAACAACAAACAAATACCGGAACCAAACAACACCAAGCGCCACAACCTCCTTGCAAAGGAGTAACAACAAATATCACACAACGTCACATAATCACCGAAAAATTACACATATCAATACACAATCCTCGGCAAATAATTACGGTCTACTATATTTACTAAATATGTTCAACATCTTCCAACATACGAAACTAACACACATATTCCGAAAGCACATTAATCCAAGAAGCATACGAGTTATCTTTTGAAAGACCACAATTATCGAGAACATGCCGGTTCTTTTTAAAGTTCATTTAAACATTCAGATAGCACATAAAATCATTCACCCAACAATTACGTCTACGAAACATGAAACGTATGGGCAAGATACTTACCTCGATACCACGAGCAACGGAACCACGAACAGACACGGTCGGGTAGCCCTCGAACTTCAAAGAACGATCAAGAAATCTACAACTCCTACGAATACTACGAAAATAATATCACCACGAATCAATAACACTAATCGGAATCCGAATCGACACGAAAAACAACAAGGATTTGAGGATTTCTTCAAGACAATCGAGAATCAAGTTCCGGGTGATAAAAATCGATAAACGGGTTACAAAATCTGAAGATCACGGCCAAGAAAGCAAGAATTCCATAAATAATTCATCAACCACGGACTAAATCGAAGAATCACGAAGAAACCCCCAAAAATTCAAGAAATTAGGGTTCAAGAGGAAAATACCTTGATTTGGACCAAGAGGATGATTAGATGATGTTAGATATACATAAATCCACCCAAGATGAAGCTTGAAGAAGAAGGTTGCTCGAAATCGCCTCATGAGCTCACTCCCGTCGAAAAAAAGATGAAGAATGGTGAGAAATGATGAACTAAAGCTCCTGTCCAGTATTTATACTGGACAGTTATTAGCGTGCGCTAAACATTCTCATTAGCGCGTGCTAACGGGGTCAACGCCTCAGAACACTCCGCCTACAACATTGTTAGCATGCGCTAGCCAATATGCGTAGCGTGTGCTAACGAGTCCTGAATCCAGTCCAGTAGCTCCTGGACAGATTTGCACCTACCAGGTAGCGTGCGCTAGAAAGAGAAGTCACCGTGCGCTAAGCGGTCGATAGCGTGCGCTAGCTACCAATCTTAGCGTGCGCTAATGAGACTCCAGTCCCAGTCCAGTAGCTCATGGGCTGCCTCTAGACTGCCAGTTAGCGTGCGCTACACACTCGGTAGCGTGCGCTAATAACAACACAGTAGCGCGCGCTACACCACCAGCGTTAGCGTGCGCTACACCACAATAAACCTAAAACTCATCACTATTGATCCGAAACGCCTCCGAACACATGTCCCAATAAGGCATACTCAGAACATGGCACAAAATTCCAACGATGTGGACAATAACAATCCGATAAACCCCAGAAAACTCAACGAATCCGGAACAAAGATCTCAGGTATTACACGTCCTCTCTCTGTTCTTTTTCTATTGGCTTAAGAAAAACCACACACAACTTTGCCTCGTCTTCTATTGGTCCGAGCACAACCTTTACACAGCTTGTCTTCTATTGGTCCAAGCACAACCAATCACTCAACAATTAATTTCACTTCTAATGTTCTATAGGAACTAGAAAATCCTCACTTACCATTGTTGGAGTTTAATCCTAATAATGCCGGATCAATGATTCTAATAACACCGGATTTAGACTCTTAGAATCGTTTCTCTCAGACTCGTGAAGGAGTGATGCAACACTCGCAATAAATGAATAAAATATGAAGTTTGTGAAATTTTACAATGTAAGACCAACACTCGTATTTCTCTTTCTCACAACTTAAATAAAGGAAATATAGTAGTTGAAATAGAGCTCAGTGTATTGCAAGTTCGCTTGAAGTTGTGTGTTTGATCCATTCAAATGTAACGGTATTTATAGGCATTTCAAGCCTAAGAGCGGTTACTACATTGAGGCATTAGCGTGCGCTAATTCTTCTGCGTAGCATGCGCTAACGGCTTAGTCAACCAACTTTTCTTTTGACGTTGACAGAAAGTGTGCTTGTCTCTTAACGTCTCTTTCCAACGGATAAATTTTGAACTTAGCGTGCGCTAATGTTAATCTTTAGCATGCGCTAGGTGGACAAGATTCGCTTTCCATATTGAGCGTGATTTCCTTATTGACTTTTTGTTGTTCCAATGGTTGAATGACTGACGGGTATATTTCAAATTTAACGTGCGCTAATAGTATGTATTAGCATGCATTACTTCATCCACTTTAGCGTGCACAAACTGTTGCTTCTTTTTCGGTCCAGAACTCATTGTCCTTATTGTCTTGATTAAACATGGAACATGTAGCGTGCGTTAGGCACCTTTTTGCATGCGTTAGTTGATCCATATAACGTGCATTATTTCCCATTAGCATGCACTAAAAATCTCTCTGACCTTACTGCCTTGAATCCGTATTCTACAGCGTGCGTAAACTGATCCCCGATAGTGTGCGCTATTTGTTTTATGAGATTTTTGTCTTCGATGAGATTCACGCCATTTTGTTGATTTTTGTTTAAATCTTTTGAAAACGTTCATCATCAAAATAATTTGTACAACAATTATTCTACTTCTTTAAGACATGTAGATTGTGAAATTTGTGGTGTATTTTTTTGTGATGCAAAATTTAGACGGGATTATGGGTTATTTGGTGATGCTATATGCTTTGATACGGCATTTCGAACAAATAATTATGATATGTTATATGCTCCAATTGTCGTGTGAACCATCATGGACAAACATCGCTCTTTGGTTGTGGTCCGAAGCGTATTCACGGACCAATCTTCACCTATATCAAGTGTTGTTGATGAGTTATTGCCTGAAGCCCATCATGGATTGTGTTTGTGGCATTTATGTCAAAATGCTACAAAAAATGAATAGCAATGAATATAAATTATTTTCACGAAAGTTCAAATCATGCATTTAAAATCCATAAACAATTGAAGAATTTGAGCAAAGTTGGAACAAGTCACTTGAAGATCATGGGCTTGTAGAGAATGGATGGTTACGAAGAACATATTGTAATAACCGTGTATTTCACGTGTGTCATTTTGGAAATATCTTGTTGTATTGTGGTTATTTGTATTTGGGGGACATGATGATTGATATTGGTATATGCATGGTTGATAATCATTGAATTTTGTGATTTTCGGATTGTGTTCGTTCTGGCCGGATTTTACAAATTTTATGCTGGATGGTAGCAGTTAGCGCGCGCTATACTGCACTGATAGCACATGCTAACCAGATGCAAGTAGCGCACGCTACTCTTGTGCATTAGCGCGCATTAGGTCCGCTGGGCAGTGAGCTTTCTGGACTCTGTACTGAGGCATTAACACACGCTAATGGAGGATTAGCGTATGCTATTATGGGTGTGTTAGCGTACGTTAAAGGTGGGTAACACACGCTAGGTCAGCAGGTCAGTGAGGGCAGATTGTTTCTGGACTGCGGGCGATAGCAGGTAGCGCACGCTATGTTTCGGGTTTAGCGTGCGCTAGTCTCGTTCGATAACGCGCGCTAATATTTTTGAGTAGCGCACGCTACCGAATTCAGACAGTGGGTTCTGTACTGCCTGTCAAGCCCGTTAACGCACGCTAGTTTCCCCCCAGTATATATATGCTGGGCAGGCTCAAAATCGTCATTTTCTTCCCTTCCTTCTCCTCCTCCAGCGTCTGAGTGTTCTTGAGCGTATAAGAGTGCAGATTTTGGTCGGATTTCATCATCCAACAATATTTTTGAGTTCCTAACACCAAATTATCAACATCTCATTAACTTTCACCGTCTAAATCAAGGTAAAATCCGCTTGAACCCTACTTCTTCATATTTTGTTGTTTTTGTTGAGATCTTCAATTCTAATCTATTTTAGCTCAGATTTGTGCTAGATTATGATGTTGTAATCATAATCCTTCATTTTTATCCAAGTTCACGGATTAAATCCCAAGTTATCCTACGTAGTTTGGATTCGAGCTATGTTATCTTCATAGTGCTTGAATAAAGGTCCCTAAGGGCAAAACTTAGGGTGAATCCTTCCATTTTCATAGTATGGTATTTGACTCGGTATTTTATTGATCTAGGATCGAATCGTTGAAGGGGTTTGGACCGTATATCTTTCCGTTCATTATTCTCGTATCGTTTCCAAACAAGGCAAGTACTTTGATTGCATTTATTGTACTTCGTGTGAATATGTAAAATGTGATTTTGAGAAAATATATGATTCGTGCCATGTATTTTTGAGCTTGTGTTAGCCGAGTAAAACCAGCGAGGGTCCCCTGGGATCCTGTTAGACTTCGAGTTCTACGGATCACTCGGTTGGGTTGTACACCGGGGAGGGCCTGACGAGGACTCTCTGGGGTGTGTATTCCGCATGGGTACAGGGCCATTACAACTCGGGAGGTTATTTTATGATGATGATTATGGCATTGTATTCCGGAATATTTGTGATGGCATTATGATTTATGTTGAATATTCATTGGTTGTACATTTTCTGTAATCATTGTACTTGCACCAGCATTTTTGCTGACCCCTTCTGGGGTGGATATACTTGTTGTATATTCAGGTTCAGGTCCAGTAAGGGAGCCAACACAGGGTGGATACGAGCTTGGTGGGCAGCCTTGATATCGTGTATTATTTTGAGTTGATAGTCATATTGTCAAAGTCATGGTTGTGTTTTGGTTTTGTACTCGCGCGAGTACTGTCATGTGTTGTCATTGAGTTGTTTTTATTGTGGACGGTGTTGTTGTATCAACTGTGGACTGTTGTACTAGTTGTGATCCTACGGGATAATGTGTTATTTAGTTTTGTAATTTATGTCGTATTGGGGACAGTTTGTCCTTTTAACTAAGTGAATGTTGTGATTTGTTAATTTTAATGAGTTTTATGTATATTAGCCTGGTAGGTTCTCCAAAAGAGAATCTACGGCGCTGTAATGTCACCGTATATCATGGGGGTGTTACAATATGGTATCAGAGCCTTAGGTTTATGGATACCTAGGATGTTGGTGTTTATGGGTCTGTTAAATTGAGTCAGTCGTTGTCTATGATATCATTGGCATGCTACCACCCCGTGTTGCCTGTGCTGGAAGACTATTCGGATGTTGGTTGCTTCTTTTCTTCGAAAGTACTTATCTTTGTCATTGTGTAATCTATTATTATAATCGTTTCCTTGTTGAACCATTCTTATTCCTCAGTATGCCGAGAGGTAGAGCTATCCGCCAACGCGGCCGTGGTCGAGGCCATGGCAGAGTAGTGGTGTCTGAGTCTGAGAGGTCCGTTTCAGAATCGGCATCTCGTTCTGCAACTAGATCAGACCTGATCCCGTCGGGAGGTTCAGACGGAGGTTCGGAGGCCGAAGTGCCTAACGTCCTTCAACAAGTCATAACACAGGTGCACCAACTGGCCCAAGTGGTTCAGAACATTGATACTGGAAGGACGGTTGAGGACCGGTGGCTTCAGGAAGTTATGAAGATGAACCCTCCCAGATTCGATGGTTCCGGTGATGAGAACAACTGGGATCATTGGTTAGTCGAGCTGGAAAAGATCTTTGACGGTATTGGCTACCCTGAAGCCAAAAGAGTCCTAATTGCTCAATATCTGACGATTGCTGACGCGTCGGATTGGTGGAGAGCTGTTAAGCCCAGAGACCGTGACATCACTTGGGAAGAATTTAAAGAACTGATGGAAGCTCACTATTGTCCAGCGCCGGTACAGTTAGCAAGAATCAGTGAATTTTTCAGAGCTCAACCCGAGGACGTTCCTATTTCCGAGGCAATCAAGACATACAACAAGCAATTAGTGTATGTTCAAGATCGGGTTAAGGATGAGATAGACAAGATACTTCATTTTGATGCAAGGATGAAACCGGAGGTCCGAAAGTATATGGCGGGCCTTGGGTGTACTACTTTGAGGGAATATCAGGACAGAGTGCTTGCTTATGAGATGGTGTCAGTTCCGGCTCCTACGGTTTCGAGTTCGAAGAAACTGAAATTTTCTGGTAGTTTTCGAGGCAGCGGATTGCGTAAACCTCAACCCTCTGTGCAATCTTCCGTTGGTTCTACGCAACCCAGTGGAGGAGCGCCTAAAGTTTGTTTTAATTGTGGAATTCCTGGTCATATCAATTCCCATTGTTCATCGCGCCCTGTCACTTGTTTCACGTGTGGAAAACTGGGACACCGGGCGTCCTATTGTGAGAGAGCGAGTAGAATCCTTGCCAAGCCGTCCCCTATTTCAGCCGGCACTGTCTCAAGTCAGCCCACTACGAGTGTTGGACGCGGTAGAGGCATGACCGAGCATAAGGATTCATCTAGCATTGGATCAGCTCCACCCCGATTGTATGAGATGAGGCGGACTGACGACGTAGGGGCTGCAGCTACGTCAAGTATTGTTTATATTCGTACGCACCCGGTAGATGTATTATTTGATTCTGGAGCTAATCATTCCTTTATATCATTGTCTTGTGTGAATCATCTGGGCCTTATTTGTCTCTCTGCATGTGAACCTTTTATCGTTGGACTGCCGAGTGGGGAAAGGATAGTTGGGGATCGAGAGATTGTCAATTGTCCTGTAACCATCAGTGGTAGAGATTGGCCATCTGAATTGATTGTTATAGATATGAAGGGAGAAGATTTAATTCTGGGTGATAATTGGTTAAATCACCATGGATCAGTAATGAATTATCGTCGAAAGATAATTTCGATCATTGATCAGGATGGTGCAGAATATGTTTTCGAAGGACAGAAATCCGATACTACTGGGAAGATTATTCGAGCTGTGAAGGCTGTGAAATTATTGAACCAAGGTTGTACCGGCTATTGGTGTTATGCAACGAAGACAGAAGTTGGAGTTCAGTTATCTTCTATTCCAATTGTGAACGAATTCCCAGATGTATTTCCAGATGATTTGCCGGGATTGCCACCATATCGTGAAGTGGAGTTCGTTATCAAACTAGAGCCCAATGCGGCGCCAATATCCAAGGCACCATGCAGAATGGCCCCATCAGAAATGTTAGAATTGAAGAAGCAATTGGGTGAACTGCTGGACAAAGGTTATATTCGGCCTAGTGTGTCGCCATGGGGTGTACCGGTATTGTTCGTATGGAAGAAAAATGGATCCTTACGGCTATGTATTGATTAACGTGAGTTGAATAAACTCACTATCAAAAACAAGTATCCGTTGCCAAGAATTGATGATCTATTTGAACAATTACAAAGGGCTACGGTTTTCTCCAAGATTGACTTGAGGTCGGGATATTATCAGCTGCAAATTCGGGATTCAGATATCCCCAGAACGGCATTTCGAATGAGGTATGGACATTACGAATTCGTAGTTATGCCATTCGGTTTAACAAATGCTCCGGCGGCGTTTATGCAACTTATGAACAAAACATTTATCGAATATCTCGATAAATTTGTGGTGGTGTTTATTGACGATATCTTAATCTATTCCAAGAGTGAAATGGAGCATGCCGAACACTTGAGGATTGCGTTGAGTATTTTGAGGGATGATAAGCTTTATGCTAAATTTTCTAAGTGCAAGTTCTGGCTTAGAGAAATTGCTTTTCTGGGACACATTATATCAGCCGATGGTATTCGGGTAGATCCTCAGAAGGTTGAAGCGGTTTTAGCTTGGGAACCCCCGAGGAATGTTAAGGAAGTTCGGAGTTTCCTGGGATTAGCCGATTATTATCGTCGATTTGTCGATGAATTCTCGAAAATTTCTCGACCACTCACTCGGATTTTGCAGAAGACACAGAAGTTTGAGTGGAGTGATGAGTGCCAGAAGAGTTTTGACGAGTTGAAAAAGTGACTGACTACGTCACCGATTCTAGCCTTACCGCAAGGGACGGAAGGTTTCATTATTTATAGTGATGCTTCTAAACTAGGATTGGGATGTGTGTTGATGCAAAATGAGAGAGTAGTGGCTTATGCGTCTCGACAATTAAAGCCATACGAGATGAATTATCCCACCCACGACCTGGAGTTAGCCGATGTGGTGTTTGCGTTAAAAATTTGGAGGCATTATTTATATGGTTTTTCTTGTCGAGTGTATACGGATCATAAGAGCTTGAAGTATATATTCATTCATAAGGAGCTTAATATGCGTCAGCGTCGATGGGTGGAATTGCTTAAAGATTATGATCTTGACATTCATTACCATCCAGGTAAAGCGAACGTCATTGCCGATGCATTAAGCCGCAAGTCAGTCGTGTTGCAGAAGTTGGAATTACTTACCATTCAACTGAAGCTCAGACTAGAGTTGATTGATTTGGAAATTGAAGTTTGGCCTCATAGAACTCAGGGACAGTTACGTTTCCTTGAAATTACGTCCTCCGTGATGGAAGATATTAAGTCCAAACAGTCAGATGATCTCTCATTTGTGCAGCTTCGGGAAGACATTGTTAAAGGAAAAGCTCCTGGATTCTTAATCGATGAAGACGGAGTTCTTCGATTTTGAGGTAGAACTTGTGTACCTAAACGGGATGATCTCAAATAAGTGATTTTGAATGAAGCACATTCTACTCCGTACTCGATTCATCCGGGTATGAGTAAAATGTATAAGGACTTGAAGAAAAATTTTTGGTGGCCGAACATGAAGAAAGATGTAACGGAGTTCGTGTCGAAATGCTTGACTTGTCAGCATGTTAAAATGGAACATTAGAGACCTGCCGGTAAGTTGCAACCGCTACCAATTCCGGAATGGAAGTGGGAAGATATCGCGATGGATTTTATTGTGGGAATGCCAAGGACGCAAACTGGAGTGAATATGATTTGGGTAATCATTGATCGGTTAACCAAATCCGCTCACTTTCTGGGCATTAGTGATACTTGGGGACCGGAGAGGTTGGCTCGGCTATTTGTTGCTGAGATTGTGAGACTCCATGGTACCCCAAAGAGTATTATGTCTGATCGCGATGGGCGCTTTGTGTCACATTTCTGGCAAGCGGTACATCGAGCACTCGGTACCAAACTGAATTTCAGCCAGCTTATCATCCCTAGACAGACGGACAGTCGGAGAGAACGATCCAAACGCTGGAAGACATGTTGAGGGCTTGTGCGTTGGATTGGAAAGAAGATTGGGAGACTCATTTACCATTGATCGAATTTGTGTATAATAATAGTTGGCATAGTTCGATTGGAATGGCTCCGTTTGAAGGATTATACGGAAGACGGTGTAGATCGCCAATCTATTGGGACGAACCGTACGAGTTACTTGGAGTAGAACCGGACTTATTGGTTCAAACACAGTAGAAAGTCGCAGTTATTCGGCAAAGGTTGTTGACCGCTCAGAGTCGACAAAAATCATATGCCGACATTCGTCGTTGACTGTTAGAGTTCCAGGCGGGAGACCACGTGTTTTTGAAAGTATCGCCGACTCTTGGAGTTCTTCGGTTTGGTAAGAAGGGGAAGCTTAGTCCTCGTTATATTGGCCCTTTCTGTAATATCCGGATTTATTACGGTGTATTTCATCTGTATTCAAACCCTGTATTATTCGGATTTGTGGTTTTGATTATTGGAGTATGATATTTCTTGCATTGATATCATTGTACATAAGTATAGAAGCATGCAAAATTTCTCATGCAAACTCGTGATAGCGCACGCTAAGAATGTATCTTAACGCGCGCTATCGGGCTACTATTAGCGCACGCTATGCAGATAGGAGTTGCGTGTGCTAAGAACTCAATTATTGAGCGGGACGGCTAGCACATGCGCCAGCCGGGACATGGGTCCGGATAAGATTCCCGCGGACGAACCTGGACAGTTCTGAAGTCAACTATTATTAGCGCACGCTAAGGAAAGCTTAGTAGCGTGCGCTAACTTGTTAAAATGAAGAATATTATAAATGGGACAACAACCCATTTTGGCTTACATTTTACTCGTCCATTCTGCATTCTTGAGAGGCCAGAGAGCTGAAATTATCCTTCTACACACTTAGAACACATCTTGTTGGTGTTTGTATATTGGTTATCACTTGGGAGTAATCATTGAAGTGGAATAACACCTTGGAGTGGCATACAACCAACCGGAGTCGGATTCTACCCTACGATTCAGTGATTTTCATCATATTAAGGTATGTTCAACCTATCTCCAGACTTAGAGTTGGATTCTAAAGAATTGGATGATCATAGTAACGAGATATTGATTTTCATAAGTGATTTATCCAAAGTACATCATGTTTGGAATATTGAGATGAATAAGCCTTAAGTACCTTGATTATGATCATCATGATTCGAATCTTATTACATTGAATATGTAAAGGAAGCTTCTATCATTGGTAATCCGAATCTAGTAGATGACTTCATAGCAATCTTGGACTTGACTTTAACATCATTGTTGTTAGATAAACCTAAAGGATTGATCATGTAAGGATTTATCTAGTATAGATGGAACGTTTAACAACTTCAGCATGATAATATTGATTTATATAGAGATGTTGATATCAACCGTTAAGCCTTTCGAATTGTCGTATGAAGATTTGTAGTCGAAATGGAATATGGTTTTATAATGGTATGCATATCCTCGAATCCGAAGTTGTTGCTATCCGTAAGATCATTCATAATCGTATGAACATGATATTCATGGAGGTAACATGAATTATCACGGAAGATTTCATTGTTTTGATCATGATGAGAACAGTTTACTGCCCAGCAGTAAACTGCCATGCATAAATAGCGCACGCTAAGCTTTGAAGATTAATGTGCGCTATCGAGCACGAGTTAGCGTATGTTTGGTACGTAACGTACGCTAAGACATCAGACGAGTCAGTCGACTGATCAGTGAAGTACTGACCATGCATGGTTAGCGTACGCTAGGCTTTGTTGTTTGCGTGCACTATCGAGCAGACTTAACGCATGCTACACAGAACTTAGCGTGCGCTAAGCAGTTCAGGCAGATTGCATTTTATGAACTTTTGGCCGTAAATCGAATTGTTAAACATTAGTACGACGTGAGATAAATCCTATATCATTTCTTTTGTTAAGGTTTGATCTTGTTGCGTGATTGATTGAGGAGGACGACCTTCGAGTGTTCGTTTTCGTGGAAGTATTGTTCTTGTCTTCAAATCGAGGCAAGTACCTTAATTGTTTTGTGTATTGTTGTTATACATATTGTCGTGCATGTATGTCGTTATTGTATGTCCACCTCGTGTTGGTCCGACGGGATCATCGGGGGATCTATGCTAGCGTCATACTGGATCATCGGACGGGTTTTTCCACCACGGGTTGGTCCGACGGGATCATCGTGGGTTCTGTGCGGTGAATCTTTGGATCGACGGAATTACCATGTGTATGTTATGATATCATGTTGTGATTATCAGTTGTGTATGTCGTTTATGAGTTTCTCGTAGGAGAAGACTCGTTGGTATTTTGTCGTTTACGTTATTATTCTTCGTGAGATATGTATAATATGTTGTGGTACTTGTACTAGCATCGTTGTGCTAACCCCTTCGGGGGTGAACATTTTGTTTATGTTCAGGATCCAGGAGAGCAGGAAAACAACCACTGGAGCTGCATGACGACGAGGGTGCAGAGTGATGTTTCGGCCGGGTTTATTTATCTGTGTTTATTCGTTATTTCAATAAGTACTCGAGTACGAAGTCATTTGTGATGGATTTGAATTTGGTGATGTATTATTGAGTTCCTGTTGAACAATTGTACTTTCAGTATTTGGTAAGAACTGTTGTATCTTAATTCCGTTATTTCCATTCGTTAGTACCTTTTAATGTCTGTTCAATTCTTCAGCCTTGTAAATCCTTATGTAAAGGATTTACGACGCTGTAATATTCCTGAATATATCGGGGGTGTTACAGAATATGGTATCAGAGATAAGATTATGGTTATCTTGGCCGTTGGGTTAAAATAGGGGTCATTTATGTCTTTTGAGGTAACCGGCCGTGAATGACATCACTGCACTGCCTACGTCTTCATGCGAACGGTGGTTGTAAGTTCCTAAACTCTATCTCGTTCTTTACATGTTGTGTCTCTTTATACTCGAATATTAGAACGATGTTGTTTCCTGTATATTGAGTATTTATGCTTACAGTATGTTGAGAGGCGGACGTGGACATGGTCACGGTCGTGGACGCGGACGAAGAAATGTTGAAAGGGAAGCGTCGCCTTCTAATCAGGCTAGTCATAGCTCAGGCGAGCCGAAACAATCTATTAATAACGAACCAGATCCTGCTATACCAGAGATCCTTCGTCAAGTGGTGAACCAGATGACTCAGTTCGCCCCAGTCGTGGACCGAATGCAAGTAGCGGTGGGACTACAGCAGGGAGAGAGACAGCAAGGGATCCCAGACATGGGAAATCGAGGTGACCGGTGGCTGCAAGAGGTGGCGAAGATGCAACCACCCAAATTCGACGGTATTTCTCAGACTCCCACATGGGATCATTGGTTGAAAGAACTGGAGAAAATCTTTGCCGGAATTAACTGCCCAGACGACCGGAGAGCCTCTATCGCTCAATATTTTCTAATAGGGGAAGCGTCCGAATGGTGGGAAGCCATCCGGCCTGTAGACCATGGTGCCAATTGGACAGAGTTTAGATTGATGATGGAAGCTCAGTATTGCCCTCATCCTGTGAGGGAAGCCAAAATTCGGGAGTTTTTCTCCGCTCAGCCTTCTGATGTGCCAGTATCCCAGGCAATTAAGACGTTTAATCAGCAGCTGGCATTTGTTCGACATTTGGTCAGAACAGATGCAGAAATGATGATCCATTTCGATATGAGGATGAAACCAGAAATCCAGAGGTACATGTCCGGATTTGAATGTACCACACTTCGTCAATACCAGGATAAGGCGTTGGCGTATGAGATCAAGGAAGCAGCTATGGAGAAATTTTCGGAATCCAAGAAACAGAAAGTCTCTGGTACTTTTACAGAGCATAAGAACAGCGGGGCCCGTAAGGCCCAGTCATCCTTTCACTCTTTCAAGAAACCTCCGCACCCAGTTAGGAGCGGAAAGAACTTCGGAGAGACATCAACTATTACTGATGTTACCAGGAAATGCTTTAACTGCGCCCAGACGGGGCACTATCGACGGAATTGCCCCCTTCCTGCCGTGACTTGTTTTGATTGTGGACGAGAGGGACATCGGGCGGTGTTTTGTGAAGAGGCTGCAAAGTCTTTTAGAGCCCGTACACCACGGTCAGAAGGAAGCTTGATATCAGCGAGGCAGCAAAGTGTTCAGATGCCTCAGAATTTTGGCCGCAGACGAGGCAGAGGACAATGGGACCGAAAGGGGACATCGAGTGCCGGATCTGCTCCCCCACGTCTGTACGAGATGAGGAGGACAGACGATCAGGATGCTGCTGTCGCATCAGGTACTGTCCAGATCCTTTCCCAGCCAGTTAGCGTTTTATTCGATACAGGAGCTACGTATTCTTTTATATCTTTGTTTTGTGTAAATCGTTTGAATATTTCCGGTTTTCATACTTGTGAACCTTATGTTGTTGGTTTACCGAGTGGAGAGAGGATTGTCGGAAACTTAGAAACTAGAAATTTCCCTATATCATTTGGAGGCAGAGAGTGGCTCTCAAATATGATCGTGATAGAAATGCAAGGAGACGACCTGATACTCGGAGACGATTGGCTTAATCTATATGGAGCAATTGTGAACTACCAAAGGAGGAATATCTCGCTGATCGCTGACGATGGTTCCGAAATATTGTTCGAGGGGTGGAAACCGGGAAGCTCAGGAAAATTGATCAAAGCGATGAAAGCTGTCAGATTGTTGAAACAGGGCTGTATCGGGTACTGGTGTTATGCAATGAAGAAAGAAGACGAAATTGTGGAACTTTCATCTATTCCTGTTGTGAACGAATTTCCAGATGTATTTCCTGACGAGTTACCTGGACTACCTCCACGAAGGGATGTGGAATTTACCATTGGTGGAACCGGAGCTACACCAATTTCTAAGGCGCCGTATCGTATGGCACCTCTTGAGATGTACGAGCGAAGAAGCGGTGGAGGAGTTCTTGGACAAGGGCTATATTGACAAGCGTTTCACCACAGGGAGCGCCGATTCTTTTGTCCGAAAGAAGGATGGGTCGCTCATTGTGTATTGACTATCGAGAGTGAACAAGATGACGATTAAGAACAAGTATCCGTTGCCATGGATTGATGATCTGTTTGACCGGATACAAGGGGCAACAAGATTTTCTAAAATTGATCGAGATCGGGATATCATCACCGAGGATTAAGGAATCGATGTTCAAATCGGCGTTCGAACTCGCTACGGACATTATGAGTTTGTAGTAATGCCGTTTGGTCTCACTAACTTTCTTTGTATTTATGCAATTGATGAACCGTGTGTTCATTGAATTTTGGATAAATTTGTGGTCGTGTTCATTGATGACATTCGTGTATTCTAAGAGCCAGGAAGAACATGCGCAGCATTTGCGGATTGTATTGGAACTTTTGAGAAACGAGCAATTGTACGCCAAACTTTCTAAGTGTGAATTCTGGCTAAAGGAAGTAATGTTCCTCGGCTATATGGTGTCAGCTAAAGGAGTCCGAGTAGATCCTCAGAAGATCGAAGCAATTATGGATTGGAAGCCTCCAAAGAACGTGAAAGAAGTCCGAAGCTTCTTAGGACTTGCTGGATATTATCGTCGATTCGTGGAAGGGTTTTCTAAAATCTCCCGCCCACTTACTCGACTCCTGCAGAAAACTCAAAAGTGTGAGTGGAATGAGTTGTGTCGATTAGCTTTGATGAATTAAAGAAGAGATTGATGACAAGACCGATTCTATCACTTCCACAGGGAACTGGAGGATTTATAGTTTACGGTGATGCTTGAACCAAGGACTCGGGTGCGTATTGATGCGAATAATAAGGTGATCGCTTATGCGTCACGACAGTGAAACCTTATGAAGTAAATTACCCAACACATGATTTGGAGCTAGCGGTGGTTTTGCTTTGAAGATCTGGAGGCATTATCTCAGACGGACTCACCGCCGATCTTTACGGATCACAAGAGTCTCAAGTACATATTCGAATGAAAGAATTAAACATGCGGCAAAGAAGATGGTTAGAACTGATTAAGGACTATGACTTGGAGATTTTATATCATCCGAGCAAAGCGAATGTAGTGGCCGATGCACTTAGCCGCAAGCTGTTTCTATTCGAGATCTTTGGAGACGCTGACCTCCCAACTTAGCCTTCAACGAGAGATGATTCGTGAAGGAATTGAAGTATGGTTACAAAGAGTCCAAGGACAACTGTGCGTGATGGAGATAACTTCATCATTAACCGAAGGAATCAAATCTAAACAGGCAGATGATCCTCTGATGATTCGGTTACGTGATGAAGTGATCAAAGGAAAGGCCCCCGGATTCATAATTCATGATGATGGAGTTTTGAGATTTCAGAACCGACTCTACATTCCCGATGTTGATGTTCTGAAATAGACGATTATGAAGGAAGCTCACAGTTCGCCCTATTCTATCCACCCGGGCACCAGTAAAATGTATAAGGACTTGAAGCAGAATTTCTGGTGGGGCAACATGAAGAAAGACGCAGCGGACTATGTTTCGAAATTCTTGACTTGTCAACAGGTTAAGATCGAGCATCAACGGCCTGCCGGAATGTTGAAGCCGCTCCCAATTCCTGAATGGAAGTGGGAGGACATATCGATGGACTTTATCACTAATATGCCGAGAACCAAGACGGGAATGAACATGATTTGGGTGATAGTTGATCGTTTAACCAAATCAGCTCATTTCCTAGGCATTAAGGACACATGGGGACCAGAGAAATTGGCGCGAGTATTTATTTCGGAGATAGTTCGATTGCATGGTACATCGAAAGCCATTGTTTCTGATCGAGACGGACGTTTTGTGTCTCACTTTTGGAAGGCAGTTCATAAGGCCTTGGGGACCGAATTGAACTTCAGTACAGCTTATCACCCGCAGACTGACAGACAATTCGAGAGGACCATTCAAACGGTGGAAGATATGCTGAGGGCTTGTGCCTTAGATTGGTCAAACGATTGGGAAGTTCATATACCGTTGATTGAATTTACCTACAACAATAGTTGGCATGCTTCCATTAAAATGGCACCGTTTGAGGCATTATACGGAAGGAGATGCAGATCGCCACTATGCTGGGACGATTCATCAGACTTGATCGGAATAGAACCAGAGTTGATTCTACAGACTCGAGAGAAGATAGCCTTGATTCGTGAAAGGCTGTTGACCGCCCAGAGTCGCCAGAAATCCTACGCGGACGTATGCCGTCGCCTATTGGAGTTCAATACTGGAGACCATGTACTTTTGAAGGTTTCTCCTACTCGGGGAATCTTTCGTTTCGGAAGGAAAGGAAAGCTGAGTCCGAGATATATCGGACCATTTGAGATCCTCGAGAGACTTGGGGAGTTGGCATACAGATTGGCATTGCCGCCGTCATTGTGCCATGTTCATAACGTGTTCCACGTATCCCAGTTACGGAGGTATATACGATCCTACCATATCATTGATTTCGGCGAGATCGAAGTCGAGCAGGATGGGACGTTTGAAGAAAGACCGGTCAAGATACTCGAGAGTCGAGTTAAATAGCTGAGGAACAAACCAATCGTTTTGGTCAAAGTTCAATGGTCACGTCACGGAATGGAAGAAGCCACCTGGGAAACGGAAGCTGATATGAAGTCTAGATATCCCGAATTATTTTCATCTTGAGTTTCGGGACGAAACTCCTTTTTAGTAGGAGAGTATGTAATATCCGGATTTATTACGGTGTATTTCATCTGTATTCAAACCCTGTATTATTCGGATTTGTGGTTTTGATTATTGGAGTATGATATTTCTTGCATTGATATCATTGTACATAAGTATAGAGGCATGCAAAATTTCTCATGCAAACTCGTGATAGCGCACGCTAAGAATGTATCTTAACGCGCGCTATCGGGCTACTATTAGCGCACGCTATGCAGATAGGAGTTGCGTGCGCTAAGAACTCAATTATTGAGCGGGACGTCTAGCACATGCACCAGCCGGGACATGGGTCCGGATAAGATTCCCGCGGACGAACCTGGATAGTTCTGAAGTCAACTATTATTAGCGCACGCTAAGGAAAGCTTAGTAGCGTGCGCTAACTTGTTAAAATGCAGAATATTATAAATGGGACAACAACCCGTTTTGGCTTACATTTTACTCATCCATTCTGCATTCTTGAGAGGCCAGAGAGCTGAAATTATCCTTCTACACACTTAGAACACATCTTGTTGGTGTTTGTATATTGGTTATCACTTGGGAGTAATCATTGAAGTGGAATAACACCTTGGAGTGGCATACAACCAACCGGAGTCGGATTCTACCCTACGATTCAGTGATTTTCATCATATTAAGGTATGTTCAACCTATCTCCAGACTTAGAGTTGGATTCTAAAGAATTGGATGATCATAGTAACGAGATATTGATTTTCATAAGTGATTTATCCAAAGTACATCATGTTTGGAATATTGAGATGAATAAGCCTTAAGTACCTTGATTATGATCATCATGATTCGAATCTTATTACATTGAATATGTAAAGGAAGCTTTTATCATTGGTAATCCGAATCTAGTAGATGACTTCATAGCAATCTTGGACTTGACTTTAACATCATTATTGTTAGATAAACCTAAAGGATTGATCATGGAAGGATTTATCTAGTATAGATGGAACGTTTAACAACTTCAACATGATAATATTGATTTATATAGAGGTGTTGATATCAACCGTTAAGCCTTTCGAATTGTCGTATGAAGATTTGTAGTCGAAATGGAATATGGTTTTATAATGGTATGCATATCCTCGAATCCGAAGTTGTTGCTATCCGTAAGATCATTCAGAATCGTATGAACATGATATTCATGGAGGTAACATGAATTATCACGGAAGATTTCATTGTTTTGATCATGATGAGAACAGTTTACTGCCCAGCAGTAAACTGCCATGCATAAATAGCGCACGCTAAGCTTTGAAGATTAACGTGCGCTATCGAGCACGAGTTAGCGTACGTTTGGTACGTAACGTACGCTAAGACATCAGACGAGTCAGTCGACTGATCAGTGAAGTACTGACCATGCATAGTTAGCGTATGCTAGGCTTTGTTGTTTGCATGCACTATCGAGCAGACTTAACGCACGCTACACAGAGTACTTAGCGTGCGCTAAGCAGTTCAGGCAGATTGCATTTTATGAACTTTTGGCCGTAAATCGAATTGTTAAACATTCGTACGACGTGAGATAAATCCTATGTCATTTCTTTTGTTAAGGTTTGATCTTGTTGCGTGATTGATTGAGGAGGACGACCTTCGAGTGTTCGTTTTCGTGGAAGTATTGTTCTTGTCTTCAAATCGAGGCAAGTACCTTAATTGTTTTGTGTATTGTTGTTATACATATTGTCGTACATGTATGTCGTTATTGTATGTCCACCTCGTGTTGGTCCAACGGGATCATCGGGGGATCTATGCTAGCGTGCGCTGGATCATCGGACGGGTTTTTCCACCACGGGTTGGTCTGACGGGATCATCGTGGGTTCTAGGCAGTGAACGCTGGATCGACGGAATTACCATGTGTATGTTATGATATCATGTTGTGATTATCAGTTGTGTATGTCGTTTATGAGTTTCTCGTAGGAGAAGACTCGTTGGTATTTTGTCGTTTACGTTATTATTCTTCGTGAGATATGTATAATATGTTGTGGTACTTGTACTAGCATCGTTGGGCTAACCCCTTCGGGGGTGAACATTTTGTTTATGTTCAGGATCCAGGAGAGCAGGAAAACAACCACTGGAGCTGCATGACGACGAGGGTGCAGAGTGATGTTTCGGCCAGGTTTATTTATCTGTGTTTATTCGTTATTTCAATAAGTACTCGAGTACGAAGTCATTTGTGATGGATTTGAATTTGGTGATGTATTATTGAGTTCCTGTTGAACAATTGTACTTTCAGTATTTGGTAAGAACTGTTGTATCTTAATTCCGTTATTTCCATTCGTTAGTACCTTTTAATGTCTGTTCAATTCTTCAGCCTTGTAAATCCTTATGTAAAGGATTTACGGCGCTGTAATATTTCTGAATATATAGGGGGTGTTACACTTTCGAGATCCTGGACAAGGTAGGTGATGTAGCTTATCGACTAGCGTTGCCTCCGACGCTTAGTCATGTTCATAATGTGTTCCATGTTTCGCAACTATGTAAGTATGTTCCCGATCCCATCCATGTTATTGACTATCAAGAGATTGAAGTTAATGATGATATCACATATGAAGAACAACCGGTATCCATATTGGAGCGCCGAATGAAACAATTGCGATGGACAGTGATTCCGTTGGTTAAGATCCAATGGTCTAAACATGGAGTCGAGGAAGCCACCTGGGAGACTGAAGAAAATATGCGTGCTCATTACCCTGAGCTTTTCGAATCTTAAGTTTCGGGCTGAAACTTTTTTTTAGGGGGTAAGGGTGTAATAACTGTGTATTTCACGTGTGTCGTTTTAGAATTATCTTGTTGTATTGTGGTTATTTGTATTCTGGGGACATGATAATTGATATTGGTATATTCATGGTTGATAATCATTGAATTTTGTGATTTTCGGATTGTATTTGTTTTGGCCGGATTTTGCGAGTTTTATGCTGGATGGTAGCAGTTAGCACACGCTAGACTGCACTGATAGCGCACGCTAACTAGATGTGAGTAGCGCACGCTACTCTTGTGCATTAGCGCGTGCTAGGTCCGCTGGGCAGTGAGCTTTCTGGACTCTGAACTGAGGCATTAACGCACGCTAATGGAGGATTAGCGTACGCTATTATGGGTGTGTTAGCGTACGTTAAAGGTGGGTAACGCGTGCTAGGTCGGCAGGTCAGTGAGGGCAGACTGTTTCTGGACTGCAGGCGATAGCAGGTAGCGCACGCTATGTTTCGGGTTTAGCGTGCGCTAGTCTCATTCGATAACGCATGCTAATATTTCTGAGTAGCGCGTGCTACCGAAGTCAGACAGTGGGTTCTGTACTGCTTGTCAAGCCCGTTAGCGCACATTAACTTTTGGCCGTAGCACGCGCTAGTTTCCCCCCAGTATATATATGCTGGGCAGGCTCAGAATCGTCATTTTCTTCCCTTCCTTCTCCTCCTCCGGCAGCTGAGTGTTCTTGAGCGTATAAGAGTGCAGATTTTGGTCTGATTTCATCATCCAACAACATTTTTGAGTTCCTAACACCAAATTATCAACATCTCATCAACTTTCACCGTCCAAATCTAGGTAAAATCCGCTTAAACCCTAGTTCTTCATATTTTGGGGTTTTTATTGAGATCTTTGATTCTAATCTATTTTAGCTCAGATTTGTGCTAGATTATGATGTTGTAATCATAATCCTTCATTTTTCTCCAAGTTCACGGATTAAATCCCAAGTTATCCTCCGTAGTTTGGATTCGAGCTATGTTGTCTTCGTAGTGTTTGAATAAAGGTCCCTAAGGGCAAAACTTAGGGTGAATCCTTTCGTTTTCATAGTATGGCATTTGATTCGGTATTTTATTGATCTAGGATCGAATAGTTGAAGGGGTTTGGACCGTACATCTTTCCGTTCATTATTCTCGTATCGTTTCCAAACAAGGCAAGTACTTTGATTGCGTTTATTGTACTTCGTGTGAATATGTAAAATGTGATTTTGAGAAAATATATGATTCGTGCCATGTATTTTGAGCTTGTGTGAGTCGAGTAAAACCAGCGAGGGTCCCCTGGGATCATGTTAGACTTCGAGTTCTACGGATCACTCGGTTGGGTTGTACACCGGGGAGGGCCTGACGAGGACTCTTTGGGTGTGTATTCTGTATGGGTACAGGGCCATTACAACTCGGGAGGTTATCTTGTGATGATGATTATGGCATTGTATTCTGGAATATTTGTGATGGCATTGTGATTTCTGTTGAATATTCATTGGTTGTACATTTTCTGTAATCGTTGTACTTGCACCGGCATTTTTGTTGACCCCTTCGGGGTGGATATACTTGTTGTGTATTCAGGTTCAGGTCCAGTAAGGGAGCCAGCACAGGGTGGATACGATCTTGGTGGGCAGCCTTGATATTGTGTATTATTTTGAGTTGATGGTCGTATTGTCAAAGTCATGGTTGTGGTTTGGTTTTGTACTCGCGCGGGTACTGTCATGTGTTGTCATTTAGTTGTTTTTATTGTAGACGGTGCTGTTGTATCAACTGTGGATTGTTGTATCAGTTGTGATCCTACGGGATAATGTGTTATTTGGTTTTGTAATTTATGTCGTATTGGGGACGATTTGTCCTTTTAACTAAGTGAATGTTGTGATTTGTTAATTTTAATGAGTTTTTATGTATATTAGCCTGGTAGGTTCTCCAAAAGAGAATCTACGGCACTGTAATGTCACCGTATATCATGGGGGTATTACACATATGGAGTGAGGAGTAAATGGGCTCAAGTTTACATTCACAGTCAATTTTGTGCAGGCATGACCACATCACAAAGAAGTTAAAGTATCAATAAATTTTTGAAGAATTACTTTACTCATGGAAGAATTGTGCTACGGAAATTTGTACGCAGGTACTTAAAGGCAATGGATAATTGCAGGGAAAAAGAGAGGGATGTTGAACATCTAACACACCAGACCATGCCGAACATGGTTTCAAATTGGTCGATTGAGTGTGAAGCGGCAAGTAAGTACACAAGATAAGTTTTTAATATTTTTCAAGAACAGGTTGTACAAATTATTGATTTGTCACTTGAGTTGGAATATGATAATGGGATTGTGACTACTTACAAAGTAAGAGAGATTGATGGTTTGAGAAGGATTCGTACAGTTACTTAAAATCGATTGGAAGAAATAATGTCTTGTACATGTAGAAAGTTTGAGTTTGATGGAATTATTTGTTCACATTCAGTGAATGTTCCGCCACTTGGAACAAATAAACCTACCTCCTCGATACTATTTGAAAAGATGGATAAAGGCATCAATGTATGAAGATGTCTATGACCCCCGAAGAGAGATAATCTCAAATGATATTGATCGATTGCTTACCGCTCATTATAGTGAATTATCACATATTTCACAAAGAATTGTGTTGGCTCGACATGTAGATATTTTCGATATTTGCAAGTCATTGTTACTCGAGGTGGAAGCAAAGATTGTGGAATGTTCATTTACCGAGGTCGATGACAACAATATAATTTCAACTGGGAGATGCTGTAACACTCCAAACTAGGCGGCTATTACAGTGCCGTGGACCCCCAACTGGGACCCACCAGGTGAATGAAAATTACTGAATTGAATAATATAACTGTAGTACCGAATCACATTATATTACCAATTACTCCGATGAGGAGTTTAAGTATAATACACCCAGGAAATACAGAATACCTATATATTTTATATGAAGATAAAATATACAACACTGAATAAAATGAACATCCAAATGGAAATTTGCAGCGGAAAACAAATGAAGAGACATGAACAACTGAAAGGACTGGGGCCCCCTACTAGTATCACTGGGACTCCTCACCATCAAGGTTCTCTTCCCGTGCTTTTGTATTTCCATGACCTAAAAACAACATCCCCAACGGGGTCGGTTATACAGAACAACAATCCTCAAGAGTTGAATAAACATAATCATTATATATCTTAGTTATGAAATTAAGCTGAAGAGGGGCACCATAGTACGCCCGTAATGGGACGTGCAAGTGCACAAGACGAGTGTCCGGACACACCCACACTTGTACCTAATTAGTCACACGGAGGCACGTTACCGTGTGCACAGTCTAATGTGTCGGTGAACCCACACCACATGACTATCGTGTACCCGACTAAAAATTCCACACATAACCACCCGGCCACGCAATATGAACCCAGAAGGTCACAAGAACAAAAGTGACCATGATGAATATTAATGAATAACAATCCAACAAGGGTCAAGAATGACTCAACGAGATGAAATAATAATGAAATGAATGATAGCTCACTGAAATGATTGGAACCGTCATTCCTCGTGAATTGAATGATTAGGATAATTACAAGTCTCAACATGATTAATACAGTATGAATGAATTATGAATATGAATGAACAACAATGAAAGGAATGAGTATCCTTTTAACCGAGTAAGAATTAACTTACACAAATACCGGTGATGAAATGTCCTTCCTCGAACAAACGTCCTAAGTGGAAAGATCGGTCGCTCGAACAACCTTGAATAACACAATTACCAACAATTTGATTAATACATGTATCAATTGTGATCATAACCAATTCAAGAGGTCGATACAACACATCCAAACTCATTGGAGCATTATGACAAATACTTTGTAAACAATCTCCCATTATTTACAACCAATCCTAATTGTATCGAAAACCAACTTCCAAATGAGTGATTCACTCCAAAAAAACACCATCAACACAATCCATAATCCAATAAGAATACACAACTTGAGATTTCTATAACATCTAATTGAAAACCCCCAAAAATCTAAAGTCAACCCTCAAGGTTCTTGAATAAATCCCCACATACTCAACAAATCTGGAAAATACACCAATAAATTCGTAGGAACACATGTATCCAAGGTAGATAATCCATATCCAGCATATTCCAACATAATAGCAAGCTAACTTGAAGAGATCGGAAGGAAAACACTCAAATCCCGAAATTCTAGAAGCTTGAAGAAATATTTACCTTGAGTTGGTGTGTTGGAAAGGATTAAATGATGAGTAATACGAACTAGAAGCTTGAAGATGATGATAGGTGATTGCAGCTCGAAGAGATCTTCACAATTCGCCCAAAATTTGCCCAAAACGCCCAAGGAAGGAGGTGAGATATGAAAATGACGAATCTGGACTGAACTGTCCTATATATACAAAACCCAACATAGCGCGCGCTAGATCCTGTGCTTAGCGTGCGCTAACGCCTAGTATTAGCGTACATTAACCTTGTGTTACCGTGTGTTACCTGATAGTTGATGCCCATAATATTGGAGTCCAGGACCTACTGTCCTCTGCCTTGCTCGCGTTAGCATGTGCTACACCTCTAACTTAGCATACGCTACTAATACCATTAGCGTACGTTATGATCCAATCGTAGCGTGCGCTACGAATTATTCCATTTCAGCCCAGTACCTACTGGACTATCTGAACGAGCCTTAGGGCACGCTATACTGATTGCTTAGCGTGCGCTATCCAAACTACTAGCATGCGCTATTTCCCATTCATAGCGTGCGCTACTACAACTCAAATTCAGTCCATTGCCTTCTGTACTGTCTGCCTAAAATGCACTAGCGTGCGCTAATATAGAACGTTAGCGTGCGCTACCAGTACTCAATTAGCATGCGCTAAAAAGAGTATGTAGCGTACGCTACTCTTCACATCCCGACAACCAAAATATGATGATGATGATAATATCCTCGTCTTGATCCTCAAAACAAGGTTGAATGACGAATGATAACTGATTTACAGTTCAAATTACGCTGAACGGTGAATACAATGAATGAATATGAATGATGAATGATTATTAATGAGTGAAAAATTACTGAGTGACAATTTACTGAATGATAATGAATGAATTTACAACCGGGTATTACATACTCCCCCCTTAAAAAGAGTTTCATCCTCGAAACTAAGGGTCAAACAATTCGGGATAATTCTCCCGCATACTATCCCCAGTCTCCCAAGTAGCCTCTTCAACTCCGTGTCTAGACCACTGAATTTTTTAACCAAAGGAACCATATTGTTCCTCAACTGTTTGATACATCGCTCTAGGACTCGTACAGGACGCTCCTCATACGAATGGTCATCCGCGATCTCAATTTCATCGAACTGAAGTATGTGACTCGGATCAGCAACATACTTCCGCAATTGAGAGACGTGAAACACATTATGAATTCAGCTCAATGCCGGAGGTAAAGCCAATCGATAAGCCAGACTGCCTACTCGATCTAAAATCTCAAACGGTCCAATGAATCTCGGACTCAACTTTCCTCTCTTCCCGAAACGGAAAATACCTCGGCTCAGGGATACCTTGACCAAAACATAGTCACCTGCCTCGAACTCTAATGGTTGACGACGATTATATGCATATGAATTTTTTCGACTCAGAGCGATCAACAAACGACTCCTGATTAAAGCTACCTTCTCGCGTGCGGCTATAAGCATATTGGGCTTGGTGCCGATTAATTCTGATAAGTCATCCCAACATAAGGGAGATCGACAACGACGATCATATAAGGCCTCGTAAGGTGCCATCTTAATTGAAGCATGCCAACTGTTATTGTATGTGAACTCGATCAACGGTAGTTGGGCTTCCCAATCGTCTTTCCAATCGAGAACACATGCCCTTAACATGTCCTCCAATGTCTGAATAGTTCGCTCTGATTGTCCGTCGGACTGAGGGTGAAAAGTTGTGCTAAAATTAAGCTGAGTTCCCATGGCACGATGAACTGATTTCCAAAAATGTGACACGAGTCGCCCGTCACGATAAGAAACGATACTCTTAGGAGTACCGTGCAATCTCACTATCTCTTTGATGAACAACTGGGCAAGCCTCTCGGGACCCCATATATCCTTAATCTCAAGGAAATGAGCTGACTTAGTTAAGCGGCCCACAATTACCTAAATTGTATTCATGCCACGACGACTCATCGACAAACTCGTGATGAAGTCCATTGAAATATCCTCCCACTTCCACTCTGGAATAGGGAGCGTTTTCAGCATACCCGCCGGTCGCTGATGTTCTATCTTGACTTGCTGATAGGTTAAACATCTCGAAACAAATTCTACGACTTCTCGCTTCATATTACTCCACCGGTAATTTTGTTTCAAGTTTTTGTACATCTTGCTAGACCTCGGATGAATGGAGTAAGGGGGTAGCATGAGCTTCTCTCAAAATCGAGTTTTTCAACTCGTCATCCGCCGGTACGCATAACCGATTCTTAAATAGCAAAAGTCCATCCTTGTGGACCACAAATCCAGGGGCTTTCCCCTGAGCCACATCCTCTCGGATGCGCAACAAAAACGGGTCTGAACCCTGATTCACTCTGATCGCCTCCTCAAGTGGCGATGAAATCTCTAACATGCAAAGTTGCCCTTGCACTCGCTGTAACCAGACCTTGATCTCGGGTCTTAGGAATTCCTGTTGAAGTTCCTTCTGAGCAGTCAAACAAGCAAGCATTTGCTCCTAAACGGACTTACGACTCAAGGCATCGACGACAACGTTCACCTTGCCCGGGTGATATAGTATCTCAATATCATAATCTTTAATCAGTTCCAACCACCGTCTCCATCGCATGTTTAACTCCTTCTCAGTAAATATATACTTCAAACTCTTATGATCGGTGAAAATATGACATGTGACGCCATAAAGATAATGACGCCAAATCTTCAACGCAAAAACCACGACTGCTAATTCCAGGTCATGGGTTGGATAATTGACCTCGTAAGGTCTAAGTTGCCGCGAAACATAGGTAATAACTTTCTCATTCTGTATTAGTACACATCCGAGACCATGTCCGGACGCGTCACTATAAACCACGAATCCTTCCGTCCCTTGTGGTAAAGAAAGAACAGGTGCTGAAATTAAACGGTTCTTGAGCTCCTCAAAACTCTGCTGACATGCGTCAGACCACGTGTATTTCTTATCCTTCCGCAAAAGGTTCGTCATGGGTTGAGCGATTTTATAAAATCCTTCCATAAATCGCCGATAATAGCCTGCTAATCCGAGAAAGCTTCGGATTTCCTTAACATTCTTCGGAGGCTGGCAATCTCGGATAGCCTACGTCTTCTGAGGGTCAACACGCACTCCGTATGATGAAATCACATGTCCAAGAAACGTCACTTCGGACATCCAGAACTCACATTTGGAAAACTTTCCATAGAGTTGCTCTCGTCTCAATACGTCGAGAACTTGATGAAGGTGAACTTCGTGCTCCTCTCGGTCACGAGAATAAATCAAAATGTCGTCTATGAAAACAACCACGAACTGATCCAAATAGTCGATGAAAACCTGATTCATTAACTCCAAGAATACCGCAGGTGCATTAGTTAACCCAAACGGCATCACCACAAACTCGTAGTGCCCATAGCGTGTTCGAAATGCCATCCTCGCGATATCCGACTCTCGAATTCGCAACTGAGGATACCCAGATCTTCAATCGATCTTGGAAAATACTGAAGCTCCCTGAAGTTGATCTAAGAGATCACCAATGCGGGGTAGGGGATATTTATTCTTAATCGTCACCTTGTTCAACTCACGATAATCAATACACAAGCGAAATGAACCGTCCTTCTTCTTGACAAATAATATTGGTGCTCCCCACGAGGACGTACTAAGTCGGATATAACCTTTCTTGGTCAATTCCTCCAGTTGATTCTTCAATTCCTGCATTTCGGTCGGGGCCATCCGATACGGTGCTTTCGATAATGGGGACGTACCAGGCTCCAACTCTATCGTGAATTCCACATCTCTATGTGGAGATAAACCAGGTAACTCGTCTGGAAATACATCGGCGTATTCTCTCACTACCAGGATATCTGCCAACGTCACTGATGATTTCTCGGTCTTGGTCATATAGCACCAATAACCGACACACCCCTGATTGAGTAATTTCGCTGCTTTCATCATATTAATGACTTTTCTGGAACAGCTGGGATTACCCCCCTGAAATACACACTCGACTCCATCGTCTGAAACAATAGTGACCATACGCTTTCGGACACTAAGGATGGCATCGTGACGATCAATCCAATCAATACCCAAAATAATGTCGTCTCTAGGTAAGTCTACCACAATTAGGTCCGCCAGCCATTCACGGACATTAAGCTGAATCTGACAATTCTTAATCTCATGGTCTCCGATAACTCTTCTACCGTCAGGTAGTCCAATGACATAAGGTTCGCAACTAGTAGCACTATCCAGATGAAGTCTACTCAAGCATGACTCGGAAATGAATGAATGCGATGCACCAGTATCAAAAACGGTACACATAGATTGAGATAGAATTTCGAGTGTACCTGAGATCATTCGGGCCTCCGGATCGTCGGTCCTCTTCATCTCATAAATTCGGGGCTTGCCAGCCCCAGAACCGATGCTGCTGTCTGATAGCTGTGGGTTCCGCCTTTATTTGCTACCGTTGTCTTAAACGACGTGGACTGCGTGGCCTGATTCTGAACAGCTTACTGCTTAAGGGCCTGAGATGTCGCTGGAGTAGGCCTGGAGTCTCTTCGGCAGAAATGGGCCTTATGCCCAACAATCCCATAGTTACTACACGTGATGGTCGGCTTCGGACACTTAGTGTTGAAATGACCCTGCTCTCCACAGTTGAAATAGGTGATGGCCGAACTGGCCGCTCGGGACTGAGATTCCGCAGGTTCAGGTGCCATAGGAGGCCGCTCGAAAAAAGTAAGGCCCGCACGAGGTTTCTTGAAGGTTGCCGGGCCGCCTTCAGACTGATTATGATTCTTTGATTTCTTGCTAGCAGATGAAGGTTGTTGCTTAGCAATTTCCTTAGCAGTAAGCTCATAAGTAAGAGCTTTCTCGATGAATTCGGCCAGAGTGGTGCAATGATGATTAAGTAACTGCATCTGCATATGAGGTTTCAACCTCTTACTGAAATACTTGATTTTATCCACCTCAGAGTGGATAATGGATGAGGCGAAGGGAAGTAGCTACTGAAACTTCTCGGCAATGGCGAGAACATCTTCTTCCGTTGAGGGGTCGGGACTGAGTAACTCCGACAACTTGGCCTCCCTGAGTGGGGACGGATAATATCTTTCCATCATGAGAGTCTTGAACTGATCCCACGTGCAAGATCCGTGGGTGGGCTTCAAAGATAGCCACCATGAGGGAGCGATCTTACCCAGATAGTAATCCGCAACTGAAACTTTGTGCCCCTCGGGACTGTAATACCCGGTTGTAAGTCAGTAATTATCATTCAGTATTTATCATTCAGTAATTTCACTCATTAATGATCATTTGTCACTCATATTCAATCATGGTATTCACCGTTCAGAGTAATTGTATCGTGTATCAATTGTCGTTCATCACTAATATAATTGGAGTTTCGTGTCGTGTTTATCATCATTATCATTTTCATTGTGGGCTGTGCGTGAGGAGTAGCGCACGCTACGTACTGTTTCTAGCGCATGCTAATTGAGTACAGGTAGCGCACGCTACCACTCAGCATTAGCGCACGCTAATGTTACCCTGGCTGCAGTCCAGAAGGTACTGGACTGCAGGTGAGTTATAAGTAGAGCACGCTACGAGTGGTAAGTAGCGCGCGCTAGTGGGTTGTAGTAGCGCACGCTAATAATTGCTGTAGCGCGCGCTAAGGACAGATCAGGTTGAGTCCAGTGGCTCTTTGGACCTTTGAATTAATTCATAGCGCACGCTATGAGTGATTTTTAGCGTACGCAAACGGTGTAGTAGCGCACGCTAAATATTGGTTGTAGCGCACGCTACCGAGGTCAGATCAGAGGACAGACGGTTTCTGGATTCCAGTACTGGGCATCTAATAATTCGTTAGCGCACGCTAATGGTATGGTTGTAGCGCATGCTACAAAAGGTACGTAGCGCACGCTACCGTGTTCGGACAGTGGGTACTGGACTACCCAAAACACCCGTTAGCGCACGCTAAGAGCTGGGGCTAGCGCGCGCTAAACTGGGATTGCTATAAATAGGACATTTCAGCCCTTAATCCGTCATTTATCATTTCTCTTCGTTTCTTCGGCAGTTTCGGGCGATTCCGGGCGATTTGGAGAGTGTTCTTCGGGGAGTAATCATCAAACATCATCTTCAAGATTATCCTTTGGATTAATCATCATTTCAACATCCTCATCACATCGAATCTAAGGTATTAATCTCTTGGATCTAGAATTTCGGATTTTTGGGTTTTTCCTTCCGATTTCTTCGTGTAAGCTTGGATTATCATTGGAATATGTTAGATATGGATTATCTACCTTGGATAAATATATTCCTACGGATTTAATGGCTATTTTCGGAATTATTTCAAGAACCCTTGGGGTTGACTTCGGTTAATTGGGGATTTTCCGATTGATGTGGTTGTAATCTTGAATTGTGGATTCCTATTGGATTATTGATATCATTGAAGTGTTTTGTTAGTTCGAAATACTCATTTTGGTGTTGGTTTCGATAAATTCGGGATTGGATATTTCCGAAGTTGTGTGGTTGGTTACGTATTCGTTAGAATGCCCCTATGAGTTTGATTATCGTTGTATCGACCTTCGGGTTAGTCGTGTTTTGTTGCTTGATACGTGTATTGAACGGTTGTTGGTAATTATTGTTATTCAAGGTTGTTCGAGCGACCGGTATCTCGATTAGGACGTTGTTCGTGGAAGGACATTGTCATCGGTATTGTGTAAGTTGATTCTTACTCGGTTAAAAGGATATTCATTCCTTTTGTTGTTGATCATTCATAATCATAACTCATTCATCATTGTATTAATCATATTGAGACTTGTAATTGTCGAATAATCACTTCATTAACGAGGAACGGCGGTTCCAATCATTTCATTGAAACTATCAATCACTTCATTATCACTTTCATATCGGTGAGTCATTCTTGACTTTGTCAGATTATTATTATTCATTGATATTCATTACGGTCATTCTCATTCATATGACCTTCTGGGTTCATATTGCGTGGCCGGGTGTGGCTGTGTGGAATTTTTAGTCGGGCACACGATGGTCACGTATTGGGTTCACCGATACATTGGACCGTGCACACGGTAACACTTATCTCCGTGAGACTAATTAGGTACAAGGACGGGTGTGTCCGGTCATTCGTCTTGTACACTTGCACAGAACATTACGGGTGTACTATGATACTCCTCTTCAGCGTAATTCATAACTAAGGATATTTCATAACTTCAGTTAATTCATGATTTTGTATTTTCAACCCTTGAGGATTGTTGTTCTGTGTAACTGACCCCGTTGGGGGATTTTGTTTTCAGGTCACGGCAAGGCAAAGGCACGGGAAGAGCATGTTGACGGCGAGGAGTCCCAGTGATACTAGTAGGGGGGTCCAGTCATTCCGTTTGTTTCAGTCATTTCAGTCATTTCCGTCATTTGTATTTTCCGCTGCAAATTCCATTTGAGATGTTTAATTGTTCAGGGTGGTGTATTTTATCTCCATATAAAATATACTAGTATTCGGTTTTGTCCTGGTGTGTTGTACTTAAACTCCTCATCGGAGTACTTGGTAATATAATGTGGTTCGGTACTACAATTATATTATTTAATTCATCATTTTCATTTGCCTGGTGGGTCCCAGTCGGGGATTCACGGCACTGTAATATCCGCCTAGTTTGGGGTGTTACAGAGTTGGTATCGGAGCGTGGTTTTGAATACTACCCTCCAAGTCATGTCTCATTTGAAATCATCGTCATCGGACTAGTATCATTGGACTTTCGCGTCACGTGTGACCTGTGCAAATGCCGAGCCAATCAGACCAAGAACTGTAAGATTTCTAACGCCATGGTATAATTTCTGGCAAGAATCATTCATTCATAATTCATCAGTTAACAATCCTCAACCATCATTTTCATTTGACCAGGACGGTCATGCTAACTTGTTAATAACTCAATTCATTTCATTGTTCAGTTGTTGATCAGGAAGATCGAATCATTAATCATGTTAACTTGTTCAAGATAATCATTTCAGTAATTTCATCAGATAATCATGTCACGTCAGTTAATCATTCATGTAATCACTGTGTTAGAGCGCGTGTGCTCATTTTCATCATCTCATATCATAATCATAACGTGATATTCATGCGGGAAATATAATCATCATATGACTTTCCTACTTCAGTATGGAGAGAGCAAGAAGAGGACGTGGAGGACGAGGCCGTGGAGCGGGCCGAATCCCGAGAGCTCGTGTGAATACACGTGCAAACGCGAGAAATAATGCTAATTCATCGGCGGCAGCGCCACTCATTCACCTGGACGCGATCATTCACTAACGGGGAGTTGTACCCGGGACACGGCTCAGTCAGAAGGTGTCCGGGTTGACCCACTCGCTTTTATGCAGGGCATGATGGCCCAAATGACCCAGATGGCACAGCTGATGGAGACGATGCATAACTCCGTCAACCAAAATCAACAGGCTCCTCCGCCGCCACCTCAGAGGCAAGAGAGGAATGTGAGCAGTATCATTGGCGATATCTCTCGCCAGCGACCACCCACCTTCGAGGGCTCATCTAAGCCGGCGGATATTGTTCATTGGCTCGAACACTTCGAGAAGTTGTTTGCTATGGTAGAGTGTCCCGAAGGACACAAAGTTTCTGTTGCGGCTTACTACCTGGGTAAGAGCGCACATTCTTGGTGGTTGTCGTTGAAGCCCACTGAAGGATCATGTACTTGGGATCAGTTCAAAACTCTCATGATGGAGAGGTATTATCCGGCCCTACTCAGAGAGGCCAAGCTGTCAGAATTACTCACACCCGACCCCTCAGCAGACGAGGATGTTCTCGCCATTGCCGAGAAATTTCAGGAACTTCTTCCGTTCGCCTCATCTATCATTCATTCCGAGGCAGATAAGATTAAGTATTTCAGCAAGAGGCTGAAACCCCGTATGAGACTACAGTTGCTTAATCATAATTGCACCACGTTGGCTGAGTTCATTGAGAAAGCTCTTACCTATGAGCTTACTGCTAAAGAGATTGCTAAGCAGCAACCTTCGTCTGCTAGCAAGAAATCGAAGAATCGTAATCACCAAGGCGGTCGACAACCTTCAAGAAACCCCGTGCGGGCTCTACTTTTCCGAGCGACCTCCTGTGTCGTCTAAACCCATGAATCTCGGTCTCGGCGGCGGTTTGGCCATCACCGTTTTAGCGTGGGGATCTTGGTCATCTCAGTACCAAGTGTCCGAGACAGACTATCACGTGTCATAATTGTGGGATTGCTGGGCATAAGGCCCGTTTTTGCCGGAGGGACTCCAAACCTACTCAGACGTCATCTCAGGCCCCCAAGAAGTCAGCCGTTCAGAATCAGGCCACTCAATCAGCGTCGTTTAAAACGACAGGAGCGACTAAAGGTGGAGCCTATAGCCGTGACAGGAGCGTCCGTCTTTGGGACTAGCAAGCCCCGGATTTATGAGATGAAGAAGACAGATGATCTAGAGGCCCGAATGATCTCAGGTACACTCGATATTCTATCTCAACCTGTGTGTACCCTTTTTGATACTGGTGAATCGCATTCATTCATTTCCAAGTCATGTTTGAGTAGACTACGTCTGGGTAGTGCTACTAGTTGTGAGCCTTATGTCATTGGCCTACCTGATGGTAGACGAATTATCGGTAATCATGAGATTCAGAATTGTCCGATTCAGTTTCATGGTCGTGTATGGCCAGCGGACCTAATCGTAGTAGATTTGCCGAGGGACGACGTCATCTTGGGTATTGATTGGATGGATCGTCATGATGCCATCATTAGTGTCCGTAAGCGTATGATTACTATCATTTCAGACGATGGGGTTGAATGTGTGTTTCAGGGAGGTAATCCCGGCTGTTCTGGTAAGGTCATTAATTTGATGAAAGCAGTGAGATTACTCAATCAGGGGTGTGTTGGTTATTGGTGCTATATGACCAAAACCGAGAAATCATCAGTAAGGTTGACGGACATTCCGGTAGTGAGGGAATATGCCGATGTTTTTCCAGACGAGTTACCTGGTTTGCCTCCACAGAGGGATGTGGAATTCACGATTGAGTTGGAGCCTGGTACGTCCCCGATATCGAAGGCACCGTACCTGATGGCCCCGACCGAAATGCAGGAATTAAAGAACCAACTTGAGGAGTTGTTCGAGAAGGGTTATATTCGGCCGAGTGCGTCCCCGTGGGGAGCACCAGTGTTATTTGTCAAGAAAAAGGATGGTTCTTTTCGCTTGTGTATCGATTATCGGGAGTTGAACAGGGTGACAATCAAGAATAAGTATCCCTTACCCCGTATTGATGATCTCTTAGATCAACTTCAGGGAGCTTCAGTATTTTCCAAGATCGACTTAAGATCTGGATATCATCAGTTGCGGATTCGAGAGTCGGATATCGCGAGGACGGAGTTTCGAACACGCTACGGTCATTATGAGTTTGTGGTTATGCCGTTTGGATTGACTAATGCACCTGCGGTATTCATGGAGTTAATGAATCGGGTTTTCATCGACTTTTTGGATCAGTTTGTTGTTGTCTTCATCGATGACATTTTGATTTATTCTCGTGATCGAGAGGAACACGAGTTTCACCTTCATCAAGTGCTCGATGTGTTGAGACGAGAACAACTTTATGGGAAGTTTTCCAAATGTGAGTTCTGGATGTCCGAAGTGACGTTTCTCGGACACGTAATTTCTTCAGACGGAGTTCGTGTCGATCCTCAGAAGACGGAGGCTATTCGAGATTGGCTACCTCCGAAGAATGTTAAGGAAATCCGAAGTTTCCTCGGATTAACGGGTTATTATCGGCGATTTGTGGAGGGATTTTCTAAAATCGCTCAACCCTTGACGAGCCTTTTACGGAAGGATAAGAAATACACGTGGTCCGACGCGTGTCAACGGAGTTTTGAGGATCTCAAGATACGGTTAATGTCAGCACCTGTACTTTCCTTGCCGCAGGGGACGGAAGGATTTGTGGTTTATAGTGATGCATCCGGACAGGGTCTCGGGTGTGTGCTCATGCAGAATGGATAGGTTATTGCCTATGCTTCACGGCAATTGAGACCTTACGAGGTTAATTATCCGACACATGACCTGGAGCTAGCAGCCGTGGTGTTCGCTTTGAAGATTTGGCATCATTATATTTATGGCGTTACCTGTCAGATATTCACCGATCATAAGAGTTTAAAGTATATATTTACTCAGAAGGAGTTAAATATGCGACATAGACGGTGGTTGGAATTAATCAAAGATTATGATTTTGAGATCCTTTACCACCCGGTCAAGGCGAACGTTGTCGCCGACGCCTTGAGTCGTAAGTCCGTTCAGGAACAGATGCTTGCTCTTTTAACAGTTCAGAAGGAGCTTCAGCAGGAATTCCTTAGACCCGAGATCGAGGTCTGGCTTCAGCGAGTTCAGGGACAGCTTTGTATGTTGGAGATCTCATCGTCACTTGAGGAGGCAATCAGGGAGAATTAGGGTTCGGACCCATCATTGTTACGCATCCGTGAGGATGTGGTTCAGGGAAAAGCCCCTGGATTCGTGGTCCACGAGGATGGACTTTTGAGATTTAAGAATCGGTTGTGCGTACCGGCGAATGACGAGTTGAAAAACTCGATTTTGAAAGAAGCTCATGCTACCCCTTATTCTGTTCATCCGGGGTCCAGCAAGATGTACAAGGACTTGAAACAAAATTACTGGTGGAGTAATATGAAGCGAGAAGTCGCAGAATTTGTTTCGAGATGCTTAACTCACAACAAGTTAAGATTGAACATCGGCCGGCGGGTATCTTTGAAACCTCTCCCTATTCCAGAATGGAAGTGGGAAGACATTTCTATGGATTTCATCACGAGTTTGCCGACGAGTCGTCGTGGCATGAATACGATCTGGGTAATTGTGGACCGCTTAACTAAATCAGCTCATTTTTTTGAGATTAAGGATACTTGGGGTCCCGAGAGACTTGCCCAGTTATTCATCAAAGAGATAGTGAGACTGCACGGTACTCCTAAAAGTATCGTTTCCGATAGTGACGGACGGTTTGTGTCGCATTTTTGGAAATCAGTTCATCACGCTATGGGAACTCAGCTTAATCTCAGTACTGCTTTTCATCCTCAGTCTGACGGACAATCAGAGAGGACTATTCAGACATTAGAGGACATGATGAGGGCATGCGTCCTCGATTGGAAAGACGATTGGCAAGCCCAGCTACCATTGATCGAGTTTACGTATAATAATAGTTGGCATGCGTCGATTAAGATGGCACCTTACGAGGCCTTGTATGGTCGTCGTTGTCGATCTCCGTTGTGTTGGGACGACCTATCAGAATCAATAGGCACCGATCCCGATATGCTTATAGCCGCCCGTGAGAAGGTAACTTTGATCAGGAGTCGTTTGTTGACCGCTCAGAGTCGACAGAAATCATATGCAGATAACCGTCGTCGACCATTAGAGTTCGAGGCAGGTGACCACGTGTTGGTCAAGGTATCCCCGAGTCGTGGGATCTTCCGTTTTGGGAAAAAGGGTAAGTTGAGTCCGAGATTCATTGGACCGTTTGAGATTCTGGATCGAGTAGGCGAGTTAGCTTACCGATTGGCTTTACCTCCGGCTTTAAGCCGAATTTATAATGTGTTTCACGTCTCTCAGTTGCGGAAGTATGTTGACGACCCGAGTCACATACTTCAGTTCGATGAAATCGAGATCGCCGACGATCATTCATATGAGGAGCATCCTATGCGAGTTTTAGAGCGGCGAATCAAACAGTTGAGGAATAGGACGATTCCTTTGGTTAAGATTCAGTGGTCTAGGCACGGAGTCGAGGAGGCTACTTGGAAAACCGAGGATAGTATGCGGGAGAGTTATCCCGAGTTGTTTGACCCTTAGTTTCGGGGACGAAACTCTTTTAAGGGGGGGTGTATGTAATACCCGGTTGTAAGTCAGTAATTATCATTCAGTATTTATCATTCAGTAATTTCACTCATTAATGATCATTTGTCACTCATATTCAATCATGGTGTTCACCGTTTAGAGTAATTGTATCGTGTATCAATCGTCGTTCATCACTAATATAATTGGAGTTTCGTGCCGTGTTTATCATCATTATCATTTTCATTGTGGGTTGTGCGTGAGGAGTAGCGCATGCTACGTACTCTTTCTAGCGCACGCTAATTGAGTACAGGTAGCGCACGCTACCACTCAGCATTAGTGCACGCTAATGTTACCCTGGCTGCAGTCCAGAAGGTACTGGACTGCAGGTGAGTTATAAGTAGCGCACGCTACGAGTGGTAAGTAGCGCGCGCTAGTGGGTTGTAGTAGCGCATGCTAATAATTGCTGTAGCGCGCGCTAAGGACGGATCAGGTTGAGTCCAGTGGCTACTGGACTGCACTGGATTAATTTATAGCGCACGCTATGAGTGATTTTTAGCATACGCAAACGGTGTAGTAGCGCACGCTAAATATTGGTTGTAGCGCACGCTACCGAGGTCAGATCAGAGGACAGACGGTTTCTGGATTCCAGTACTGGGCATCTAATAATTCGTTAGCGCACGCTAATGGTATGGTTGTAGCGCACGCTACAAAAGGTACGTAGCGCACGCTACTGTGTTCGGACAGTGGGTACTGGACTACCCAAAACACCCGTTAGCGCACGCTAAGAGCTGGGGCTAGCGCGCGCTAAACTGGGATTGCTATAAATAGGACAGTTCAGCCCTTAATCCGTCATTTATCATTTCTCTTCGTTTCTTCGGCGGTTTCGGGCAATTCCGGGCGATTTGGAGAGTGTTCTTCGGGGAGTAATCATCAAACATCATCTTCAAGCTTATCCTTTGGATTAATCATCATTTCAACATCCTCATCACATCGAATCTAAGGTATTAATCTCTTGGATCTAGAATTTCGGATTTTTGGGTTTTTCCTTCCGATTTCTTCGTGTAAGCTTGGATTATCATTGGAATATGTTAGATATGGATTATCTACCATGGATAAATATATTCCTACGGATTTAATGGCTATTTTCGGAATTATTTCAAGAACCCTTGGGGTTGACTTCGGTTAATTGGGGATTTTCCGATTGATGTGGTTGTAATCTTGAATTGTGGATTCCTATTGGATTATTGATATCATTGAAGTGTTTTGTTAGTTCGAAATACTCATTTTGGTGTTGGTTTCGATAAATTCGGGATTGGATATTTCCGAAGTTGTGTGGTTGGTTACATATTCGTTAGAATGTCCCTATGAGTTTGATTATCGTTGTATCGACCTTCGGGTTAGTCGTGTTTTGTTGCTTGATACGTGTATTGAACGGTTGTTGGTAATTATTGTTATTCAAGGTTGTTCGAGCGACTGGTATCTCGATTAGGACGTTGTTCGTGGAAGGACATTGTCATCGGTATTGTGTAAGTTGATTCTTACTCGGTTAAAAGGATATTCATTCCTTTTGTTGTTGATCATTCATAATCATAACTCATTCATCATTGTATTAATCATATTGAGACTTGTAATTGTCGAATAATCACTTCATTAACGAGGAACGGCGGTTCCAATCATTTCATTGAAACTATCAATCACTTCATTATCACTTTCATATCGGTGAGTCATTCTTGACTTTGTCAGATTATTATTATTCATTGATATTCATTATGGTCATTCTCGTTCATATGACCTTCTGGGTTCATATTGCGTGGCCGGGTGTGGCTGTGTGGAATTTTTAGTCGGGCACACGATGGTCACGTATTGGGTTCACCGATACATTGGACCGTGCACACGGTAACGCTTATCTCCGTGAGACTAATTAGGTACAAGGACGGGTGTGTCCGGTCATTTGTCTTGTACACTTGCACAGAACATTACGGGCGTACTATGATACTCCTCTTCAGCGTAATTCATAACTAAGGATATTTCATAACTTCAGTTAATTCATGATTTTGTATTTTCAACCCTTGAGGATTGTTGTTCTGTGTAACTGATCCCGTTGGGGGATTTTTTTTTCAGGTCACGGCAAGGCAAAGACACGGGAAGAGCATGTTGACGGCGAGGAGTCCCAGTGATACTAGTAGGGGGCCCAGTCATTCTGTTTGTTTCAGTCATTTCAGTCATTTCCGTCATTTGTATTTTCCGCTGCAAATTCCATTTGAGATGTTTAATTGTTCAGGGTGGTGTATTTTATCTCCATATAAAATATACTAGTATTCGGTTTTGTCCTGGTGTGTCGTACTTAAACTCCTCATCGGAGTACTTGGTAATATAATGTGGTTCGGTACTACAATTATATTATTTAATTCATCAATTTCATTTGCCTGGTGGGTCCCAGTCGGGGATTCACGGCACTGTAATATCCGCCTAGTTTGGGGTGTTACAGGGACACTCCACCATAGAAAATAGTTTCTCAAAGTGTTCAAGCCAGTGAACAACATCCGTCGGCCTAGACGAGCCCTCAAAAGTAGGTGGTCTCTGGCGAGAGATGTCGCCAATAATACTGCTCACACTCCTCTCTTACCTCTGAGGTGGCGGCGGAGGAGCCTGTTGATTCTGAGCAGTTGAGTTCTGCATCGTCTCCATCAGACGTGCCATCTGAGTCATCTGGGCCATCATGCCCTGCATAAAAGTGAGTGGATCAACCGGAACACCTTCCGATTGAGCTGTGTCCCAGGTACGACTTCCTAACGGTGAATGATTATTTCCAAGTGAATGAGTGGCAGTGTCGTTGCTCGTTGAATTGATATTATTCCTCTCGTTCGCATGGGTATTCACTTGAGCTCCCGGGTTTCGGCCCGCACCGCGGCCTCTTCCACTGCGTCCTCTGAAAGCTCTATCCATACTGAAGTAGGAAAGTCACATGATAATTATAGATTTCGCATGAAAGTTCAACTGCGGTGACATGATTATATGATGGAATTTTTGAAATTATCATCTTGAACAAGTTAACAAGATTGATGGTACGATCCACAAGATCAACAACTGAGTAATGAAATTGACTGAATGATTAATGAGTTAACATGATCGACATGATAAAAAATGAAAATGATGATTGAGGATTGTTGACTGATGAATCATGAATGAGTGATTCTTATTGCCAGAAATTATACCATGGCGTCAGAAATCTTACAGTTCTTTCGGTCTGAGGGGCTTGGCGCTTTCACAGGTCACACGTGACGCGAAAGTCCAATGATACTAGTCTGATGAATGATGATTTCAAATGAGACATGACTCGGAAGGTAGTATTCAAAACCATGCTCCGATACCAACTCTATAACACCCCAAACTAGGCGGATATTACAGTGTCGTGGACCCCCAACTGGGACCCACCAGGCGAATGAAAATTAATGAATTAAATAATATAACTGTAGTACCGAACCACATTATATTACTAATTACTCCGATGAAGAGTTTAAGTACAATACACCCAGAAAATACAGAATACCTGTATATTTTATATGAAGATAAAATATACAACACTGAATAAAATGAACATCCAAACGGAAATTTGCAGCGGAAAACAAATGAAGAGACATGAACGATTGAAAGGACTGGGGGCCCCTGCTAGTATCACTGGGACTCCTCACCGTCAACGTTCTCCTCCCGTGCTTTTGCCTTGCCATGACCTATATACAACATCCCCAACGGGGTCAGTTACACAGAACAACAATCCTCAAGAGTTGAATAAACACAATCATTATATATCTTAGTTATGAAATTAAGCTGAAGAGGGGCATCATAGTATGCCCGTAATGGGACGTGCAAATGCACAAGACGAGTGTCCGGACACACCCGCACTTGTACCTAATTAGTCTCATGGAGGCACATTACCGTGTGCACAGTCTAATGTGTCAGTGAACTCGCACCACATGACTATCATGTGCCCGACTAAAAATTCCACACATAACCACCCGGCCATGCAATATAAACCCATAATGTCACAAGAACAAAAGTGACCATGATGAATATTAATGAATAACAATCCGACAAGGGTCAAGAATGACTCACCGAGATGAAATAATAATGAAATGAATGATAACTCACTGAAATAATTGGAACCATCGTTCCTCGTGAATTGAATGATTAGTTTGATAATTAGAAGTCTCAACATGATTAATACACTATGAATGAATTATGAATATGAATGAACAACAACGAAAGGAATGAGTATCCTTTTAACCGAGTAAGAATTAACTTACACAAATACCGGTGTTGAAATGTCCTTCTTCGAACAAACGTCCTAAGTGGAAAGATCGGTCGCTCGAACAACCTTGAATAACACAATTACCAACAATTCGCTTAATACACGTATCAATTGTGATCATAACCAATTCAAGAGGTCGATACAACACATCCAAACTCATTGGAGCATTATGACAAACACTCTGTAAACAATCTCCCATTATTTATAACAAATTCTAATTGTATCGAAAACCAACTTCCAAATGAGTGATTCACTCCAACAAAACACCATCAACACAATCGATAATCCAATAAGAATACACAACTCGAGATTATGATAACATATAATTGAAACCCCCCAAAAATCCAGAGTCAACCCTCAAGGGTTCTTGAATAAATCCCCACATACTCAATAAATCCGAAAAATGCACCATTAAATTCGTAGGAACACATGTATCCAAGGTAGATAATCCATATCCAGCATATTCCAACATAATAGCAAGCTAACTTGAAGAGATCGGAAGAAAACACTCAATTCCCGAAATTCTAGATTCAAGAAATATTTACCTTGATTTGGTGTGTTGGAGAGGATTAAATGATGATTAATCCGAACTAGAAGCTTGAAGATGATGATAGGTGATTGCAGTTCGAAGAGATCTTCACAATTCGCCCAAAAATCGCCCAAAACGCCCAAGGAAGGAGGTGAGATGTGAAAATGATGAATCTGGACTGAACTGTCCTATATATACAAAACCCAGCTTAGCGCGCGCTAGCTCCTGTGCTTAGCGTGCACTAGCGGGTTCACCGGGTAGTCCAGTACCCACTGCCTGCATCGTTAGCGTACGCTACGTACTTGGTAGCGTGCGCTAACGCCTCTTATTAGCGTACGTTAACCTTGTGTTAGCGTGCGCTACCTGATAGTTGATGCCCAGAATATTGGAGTCCAGGACCTACTGTCCTCTGTCTTGCTCGCGTTAGCGTGCGCTACACCTCTAACTTAGCGTACGCTACTAATACCATTAGCGTACGTTATGGTCCACTCGTAGCGTGCGCTACGAATTATTCCATTTCAGCCCAGTACCTACTGGACTGTCTAAACGAGCCTTAGCGCGCGCTATACTGATTGCTTAGCGTGCGCTATCCAAACTACTAGCGTGCGCTATTTCCCATTCATAGCGTGCGCTACTACAACTCAAATTCAGTTCAGTGCCTTATGGACTCTCTGCCTCAAATGCACTAGTGTGCGGTAATAGCGTGCGCTACCAGTACTCAATTAGCGTGCGCTAAAAAGAGTATGTAGCGTACGCTACTCTTCACATCCAGACAACCAAAATATGCTGCTGATGATGATATCCTCGTCTCGATCCTCAAAACAAGGTTGAATGACGAATGATAACTGATATTCGGTTTAAATTACGTCGAACGGTGAATACAATGAATAAATATGAATGATGAATGATTATTAATGAGTGAAAAATTACTGAGTGACAATTTACTGAATGATAATGGTTGAATTTACAACTGGATATTACAGATACGATAATTTGGTAGTAAACCTACAAAAATATAATCAATTGTGAGACCAGAAAAAACGACGCATCAAAGGCCAATCGACTAAAAGACTTAAAACGCACTCGAAACTAGATCACAGAAAAACACATCACATATATCAAAGGGTTAGTTGTTTATCAAACCTACTTATATTTGTTCTTTATTATCTATTTTCTTGCTGTAATAACTAAAATACTTTGGCAGGTGCAACATCAAAGTCTAACAAGTTGGAATTTTTGCAATCGAAAATTTATATTCACACAAGTGCACTAGCTCAGAATGGATCTCAACAATAGAATTTTGCAGGGTTCAACATCAGGCAATATTAGATACCGAAATTTAATATAATTTTGTGCTCGGGTGTGTGGTGCGACAAAGTTTAAGTTTCAGCTTATTTTGACTACTTACAATCCCTTTAATTTTTTCACTGGAAAAGAAATATTATTATCGTTGTTAGTATTTCTATAATATATTGTATTAAAATTAATATTATTAGTAATATTTTATAGAATATAATTTTATTATTACTAGTATATTATTTTTTAATAGAAAGATATTTTGAAATTTTTTTTTTATTTTTATTATTTTATTCTAAAAATAATTTTATATTATAAAATAAAAGAAACTAAAATCATATAAATATTTTCTAATAAAATATTAAGCCCTATGTGTTCCATCTATATTATCTAATACTCCCTCTGTCCCAGCCAAATGTTGACATAGGGTGTATATTTGGTGTATTTTAGGTAATGATTGATATAAGTAATGATGTTTGAATGTGTGGTGGAGATTAAAAAGTAAAAAGTATTGATGATGAATGAGTGATGGAGATTAAAAAGTAAAAAGTGATTGTTTGATTTGATTGTAAAAAGTGATATATGTAAACTTACTAAAGGGACTACTTTTTGATAGAAATGTAAACCTTTGGGCGGGACGGAGGTAGTAGAATATTAAAAGGTAATTATCCCACTTATAATATTAGGGCGTAATGTTCACCATTTTTTAATTTTTTTTCTATATCGAGGTTTCAAATTTATACTTGACTAGTTCTCGGAATAACGACCACGACCTTACAAATCTGCTATTAGTTAAATCGCGAGACCCGGCTCCTAGGTTCTTAGATATCATCAACTACCGCACACAAGGAGTCATCCCCTAAATGATTGCTCCATGCTGGACCTCCTCAAATCCAACCACGGTGTACCACCGAGATCTGGCCTCCCACACTGCCGCTTGAAGTCCCTCAATATTTAATTGTTCCATCAGCGTATCTCGGAGGGCGAGAGTCTCTTTTTTAGTCATAGATTAAAGTGTCACAAATCATTGAAAATTCTTGTCCTTAGAGGGACTCGAATTCGAATCTCCCACTTGAAATGGAAGCTCCGTGATCACTCGATCAATACCACTGATTAATTCTACCTCTGTTCTCTTATAACTTCAACATTTGGATTTTCACGTTTGTCAATGCACAACTTTGATTATTAATATCTTCAATTGTTTTTAAAAATTATAAGAAGTTGATATTTTAAAAGTATATTTCGAGATGAATTTAACAATATCTCATATGACTATATTTTTTTATAAGTATAAATTATAAAAGATGATTAAAAGAGAATATGTGAAAAGGTAATAGTTAATATTTTAATGTAATAAAAGAATAGATGAAGTACAAAATTGCTCTCGGGATTTGGGGTGGCATGGTCCCGCTTTGCCCCAGAAAACCGCCGCTCCCCACTTTGCCTAGTGGTAAAGAGAATGTCCTAAGACTCGTGTGGTACGGAATTTAACTTACATGGCCCATGTCAATTGATTAATCAATCAGTATTGCACTGTCGTCCCCTGAGCTTGCTGGGTCGAGATCGAGGGTAAGGATTTAGGTGTACTGTTCCTCCCACCTCGTGGGTCGTTGAATCACCATGATTTAATTATTTTATTAATCCCTGTTGGGTCGAGGGGTGGAAGTCCTAGGGGCGAGGGATTTTGCCTTTTTGCTACGAGGATAAGGATTTAGGCTTGTTTAGTATTATCTTAGCAGCTATCAAGTTTCAGGAATTTATTTGTTCATTGACTAAAAAAAAATTCGTTTCGTAAACGACTAGCTTCTCAAATTAGCTAGCTTATCAATTAGCTTATAAGCTACTGATTGATAAGTTAATTTTTCAAGCTTATGAAAAAAAAGCTAACTTCTCATCTATATATATTCCATATATGTTCGTGACCTAAATAAGAATATAAGTTCTTTACATAAATACCCACTGAGTAATTGACATATTACAAATAAACCCACAATCCGTTAACTTTTCACATTTAGACCCTTGCGTTATAATTTTTTTCAAAAGACCGCCCTGCCGTTAACTATTTAATTTCCAGTAGAAAAATATTAATTATGACGTTATAATCTTAGGGGTCTAAATATAAAATTTTAATTATAATTTTTTTTAAAAAAAATAACAATTTGAGTGAGATTTTTACGGACACTTTTATTTTATTTTATAACAATTATTGTTATGATATAATGATAAAGTTTAAAAAATAATAGAGAAATAAAAGTGATGTCATTTTATATAATTTTATAAAAAATAACTAATTTATCAGCTGATTTACTAAACATTTATATTAAAATCAGTTAGCTTATCAACTACCTAATCAGCTATCTAGTCAGCTATCAGCTAGCTTATCAGCTAGTTTTGCTAAACACAGTCTTAGTACTTCAAGTCTTTCTTTGTTAAATTGTGTTTAACAATTATAAATATTTTGGTATCTATTTATTCGGTTAAATGAGTATATAAATATTCATGCATCCGAGTAAATAATTATTCGACTACTTATGTATTCTACTAAATAAAAAATATATTCGACTAAATAAGTAATTATATACTCGGTTACAAGAGTACGTTAATACACAAGTATTTTATGTAGTAGGCCAAATGAGTACGTCTATTATACGTACATATGTTATTTCACTTATGTAATATACAGTTAAAACTCGATAAATGAATGTTCGATAAACGAATAACCTCGCCAAATGAATACTTTTTTTCGGTCCCAATTCTTTATAACATGTTCAAATTTTCTTTCAATATTTGAATAATTTCGCTAAATGAATATTTTTCTCCGATCCCGATCATATTCATTTATCGAGAGTTACCGTAAATACTTACATTTAAAAATATATTTAATATGAGGACTACTGTATTCATGTTCGGTCAAATAAGTACAACAATACACATAACTTTCTGGCCATCGGAAAACTAAAACATGAGATTTGTTCCCGAAGTTGTAATCCCTCGTGCCTAGGGATCTACAAGTCTGGGGTTCATATCTTACTACCTCCTATTCATAATATATGACATTATCATTAATAAAGAAAATTTAATTTTATTAAAATTTATTTTTAATAAATGATGAATTGAATTTAATCAAAAGTGAAAAATGAGTTAATTAAGGTAATGATGAAATTAAAGGGGGTAAAATTAAGAATTTATTTTTAAAATATTCAAAAAATGTAATATTTATTTTGAATATGAAAGAGTAGTGTTTAATTCTAAATTAAATATATTGGGAAATTGTAATTGAGAATGAGGTTTCCAATTTGCGTCCTAGGGCGGGCGGTTGCTTTTTTGTCACGTTGCCCATAGCAAGTCCCACTGTATTTTTGTAAATTGAATTTTATTGAATTGAGTTGAATTGGACTGAATTGAATTTTGTTGAATTGAACTGAACTGTAATTACTGAATAATAATAATAATAATAATATTTTTTTATTAATATTAGATAATTTATATATATAAAAACAATAGTAATATATATTACGACAATAGTACTCATAAGAATAAATAATAATAACAATAATAATAATGACGACGACAACAACAACAATAATAATAAATACATAATATTATTGACAATATTAATACGAAAATAATAATATCACATAGAGAAAATACAACAACAAAAAATTATTTATATTACAACAACAATAGTAATTATAATAATAAATTAATTATTCATAATACTACAATATTAATAATATTGATATCAGTAATAATAATAACCATAATAAAATTAGTAATAATACTAAAAGTTATATATACATATATATATATATATATAATAGTATCAATAATATTGATATTAATAATAATAATAATAACTAATAAAAAAATTGGCTAACAATATACAATATAACTATTATATATATTAACACCAACAAAAAATAATAATAATAAGATTAATATTATTAATAATAATTATATATAATAATGTTGATAATATTAATTAATATCAATAATACTAATAGTAATTAATCAAATTAAAAAATAATATATATAATAATAGATTATTTATATTACAATAATAAAATAATAATAGTAATAATGCAAAAATTAACCATTATAACACTTATTACATATAATATTATTGATACTAATAATAATAATAATAACTAATAATAATATTAATTCTAAAGTTGAATTGAACTAAACTCAACTGAATTATGTGGAACTACGATGAAGTGAACTGAACTGAACTTTGCTAAACAAAACTGAATTGAACTGAGCTGAATTCAAAGGTAGTGATATTAAGCCCAGAAAATAGTGTTAGGGTTGTATACGTCAAAGCATACTTTATGCTGTACTACCTAATTTCTCGGTTTTTATCTATGAGAATATTTAATTCATTTATCACATGTTTTGCATATTTATTCACGCTATGGTTATGCAAATATAGTCTAAATTACTTTATATTGTAGATAATGTGGTGTGTCGTGTCACACAGAAGATCACATTATTGGTTCCTTATATAGTAATATTTAGTTCACAACCTATATAACATTAGACCGTTACGTGAGAGGTTGTAGTATATGCTTGAAATTGGTTGGCCTTGACCATTAGCATATATTAGCGTATTCGGTATACGTTGAACAGGATCGAGGTGAGATAGATTCTTCTGTACTGACTATAAGAAGAACGTACATTTCGGACAATTAATATTGCTTAATTCTAGTGATTAATATTTAATTATATATATTTAATATTTATTGCTTTGATTTATCATGGGTGATAGCCACAATGATTGACTCAATGGGCAATATTATTATTTATAAGATAATTAATATTATAACTAGAAATCGTGTCCCGACCAGTCGGGTTGATCATGTCCCTTGAGGCACTCGAAAGGATTATTATATTAAACCCTGCAGGTGGAATTAATTTTCCGATATAATAATAAAGGTCGAGTGGTATACTCATGTATAACACATTAATTAATTAAAAGCTGTCAATAGCTTAAATTAATTAATGGAAATGGAATATCTTAAACTCGGGAAATAATTAATTCAAAAAGCAGCCCAATTTCATAATTTGGGATTTTAGTAGGAAGTGCAATATTAACTTATTAGTGTACTAAGTTGATATTTAATAGAGTCATTATATTAGGAAGAGTTCCTATATAGGAAGATGACATCTATTAAGAGTCCTTACCATATCCTCCTTAAGGTCCCTAGAGTAGCCCAAAATACCTATAAATAGGACTACAAGGTTGGCCGATTTTCACACTTATTCTTGCTCAAAATTTTCGATTTTTTGTGTGTGTTTAATTGTGGATCTTGACTTGTGTCTTGGATTCCATAATTTAGTTAACAAAATATTTTTCTAAAATACCACAAACATTCAAGAAAAATAGAGAGAAAATCGAAAGGAATTTTGGAAGAAAAATTTCGGCCGTTTCCCCTTGGTGTCCAAGTTTAGTCTGGTAGATTGTTGCCCACACGACATCCGGACGTAGGCGGGATATACTCTAGAATATCTTGAGGTAGAAATACAAGAAGATCGGAGAGGAACACGAAGAGGAGACAAATCGACCAAAAGGGAATTTCTACCACTTCGCGTTAAAGGTATAAATTACCGACTCCCATGCGTAAATATGTTTATTTAATTATTTATTAATTTGTTTAGTTAATTAGTTGACAAGCCTAAATAGATCCGATTTCTCTCTTGGTTAGTTTATAAAACCTTTCATAAAATATTATCACCAACTTGCTTCTGCTGCATTTTATATTCCAACAATTGGTATCGGAGCCGGTCTTTAGGTTATGTTCAATTTAATTAATTTGGTGATTAATATGCTAGCAATTAAATATTCGTATAGTATGATTTTTTGGAATATTTTGCTAGAATTTGTCTTGCAGGAAAATATGATCCAATTATCATGGCTATGTGATGTTTTTATTTATTTACGCATTTTGGTAATTTGGCCCGATTTTGAGGTACGTATAAGTTTTTCCCGTGAGAAAATCCACGGGTAGAATAGGATTTATTTTTCTTGTAATTTGATGTAAATTCGATGTATTTTATTTCGAATAAAATTGTAATCGAATTGGAACACACAAAGTACGAAAGAGAAAGAAGTCCAGCGCGAAGGGGAGTCCCGATCGGACGAACCGACCGAGACCAGCAGGGAGCCGATCAGCACTCGACCAACACCTACTCTCGGCCGTGGCTCAGACTTGACACCGCCACTGGCAATGGGCAATGGGCAAATGGTCGGGCAGCTTCAGCAAATGGGCAATGGCCTGGGCGTGAGCAACAGGCGAAGGCTCGGGCAGTCGGAAGCGACCAGCAGGTCAAGTTGTCCGATTCGGGTCGTTCGATTCGTTTTTCCGCAAGATGCTTGAAGCAGTGGGAGCAAACGAGCCGAAGATTTTCTCGTTATCCAAAACGAGGAATAAAAGTCATGATAATTGGATTTAATTATCTAATTTTTTATTTTGTTGGTTTTTATTGTTTTGATGTATGGCATGTATGGATGTATGCGTGATATGTTTCCTTGCATGTTAGGACGAGAAAATTAAAAACCTTATTTTTTCAAAATAACTAAGTGTTTTTAAATTGATTTTTCAAAATCAAATTAGCCTCCATAATTGGTTTAAATTGTGAAATAATTATCATGCGCGTTGACATTAGAGTCTTCCTCCACATCGGATGTGCTAATTATTGGCTCACTGGTTTTAAACTTCAAATTTGATAACCAAAAGGTGAATATTATTTTTTATGATAGGACCTCTCCATCTGTAGGACTATTATCATTAGATAATATTCTAAGGTTTGTTAAATTATGGTGTTCACTTAGGTGTATTGATTAATAAGCTCCCCATCGGATTCTATGTTAATTAAATACATGGCCAAGAGAAACCAACTATTAATTTTACTTGTCAAAACGCATCTTGGCTAGATAGTAAAATTAAAGACGTTAAAATCTACTTGAAAATGTATGTGTAAACTTCCACACTATCGTGGCTTGCATGTGCGGTTTTTCAAGGTGTTGGTTGATTGCATATATATTGTGTTTTAAGGTTTTTCAATATATTATGCGTCGAATTATGTGATGAATGGTGTTTTTAATTTTATTCTCAGATGTCTTTCAATCCACTAGCTGTTATTCTCAAAGAAAACAAACTTGATGGCACTAACTTTGCCGACTGGAAAAGAAATCTTGATATTGTCTTTGCCGAGGGGCATAAATTTGTTTTAACTGAGGAGAGCCCTTTGGAACCAGAAACGGATGCCACTCCTGAAGAGTTGGCTGAATTTCGGAAATGGAAAAAGTCTGATGAGATGGCTCGTTGTTACATTTTGGCTTCATTGACAAGTGTATTGCAGCATCAGCATCAGACGATGGGCTCGGCCGCGGAAATGATGAAAAATCTCACTGAGATGTTTGGTCATCAGAACCGGGCGGCTAGGCAAAATGCAATGAGGGTTTTGATGACAACCCAAATGTCTGAAGGGACCCCAATAAAGAATCATGTTTTTAAAATGATGTCTCATTTGAACGAACTGAGCATATTGGGGCCCACTATCGATGCGGAGTCGCAGGTCGATATTATCTTGGGTAGTTTACCAAGAAGCTTTGAGCAGTTCCACCTCAACTACAATATGAATCGTAGGACTTACACATTGGCGGAACTTCTGACAGAGCTTTAGTCTGCTGAAGGTCTCTTCAAACAAGGTTATCATCAAATTCTTACGCCAACCGGTGCTGCTTCTTCAAAACCCAAATGTGGAAAGAAGAAAAAGCAGGTTGGCCAGAAGCAAGTGACAACCTTCAAAGCTAAGGGCAAGGCTCCTCAGTCAAAGGCTCCTCAGCCCGAGGCGAATAAAAAGCTGAAGGGCAAGTGCTTCAACTGCGGTCTGAAAGGGCATTTCAAGAGTGACTGCCCTAAGAAAGGTATATCTCATGCACTAGTAGTCAAAACATATTTGGATGCCTGTTCTATCACTTCGTGGATAGTGGATTCGGGCTTCACTGATCATGTTAGTTATGACTCGCAGGGGTTCCAAGTAACCAAGGTACTTAGTGCGGATGAGATTACAATAAGTTGGGGCGACTATTCCAGACTGAAGGCTGTTGCAGTGGGAGTCGTGCAACTAAAAGTTGATGATAGGATTTTAGATCTAAATAATGTATTATTAGTACCCGATTTTATAATGAATTTGATTTCAGTTTCTAAATTGCGTCGTGATGGATATTCAGTTTCTTTTGAAGATAATGCAGTTATTAAAAGAAACAGTGAATATGTTTGCACGAGTACTTATAGTTAAGAACTTTATATTATTAATGCTGCACCAGCTCCCTTGCATAATTATACATCACTTAATTCTTTGACTAATCCTAATAAAAGAAAAGAGCCTTCGAGCATAAATCTAACATATTTGTGGCATTTACGATTGGGTCATATTAACCTTAGAATGATTCAAAGATTGGTGAGTGATGGCCCATTGGATTCGCTCCAAGTTGAGTCATTTCCAACCTGCGAATCCTGTCTAGAAGGTAAAATGACTAAAAGGGCTTTCCAAAGCCAAGGAAATCGTGCACAAAATGTATTGGAATTGGTTCATACCGGTGTATGTAGTCCAATGAACATCCAGGCTAAGGGTAGTTTCGAATACTTCATCACGTTTATAGATGATTATTCGAGATATGGATATATCTATTTGATGTGACGAAAGTCTGAATCTTTTGATAAATTCAAAGAATTCAAGGCTGAAATGGATAAGCGTCATGGACAGAGTATCAAGTCACTACGATTTGATCGTGGTAGCGAATACCTTAGTGGAGTGTTTTTGGATTTCTTGGCACATGAGGGGATTAGTTCCCAGCTCACAGCGCCTGGTACACCACAACAAAATGGTGTTGCTGAACGAAGGAATCGTACTTTATTATAGATGGTTAGGTCAATGATGAATTATTCTGATTTGCCTATTTCGTTTTGGGTATACGCCTTGGAAACAGCGGCGTACATTCTAAACTTGGTGCCTTCGAAATCAGTTCCAAAAACACCCACAGAACTGTGGAATGGGCGCAAGTCCAGTCTAGGACATGTTCGGATTTGGGATTCACCAGCACACGTGCTAAATAAGGAAGTTGATAACGGGGCGAATTTAGCTCGTTTATTTTAACCTTTCATATTGACGGTCGATTTGATTCACGTTTGTTAATCTTTGAGTTGGATTTTCTTCATGAACGAGTAATTAGGACTGAACTTGGTTACTTTGGAGAATCAGTGTTCTGAGTGTAGCTCGCTATTACGATACTCGTATTATTCAGAGAGAATTTCAGGATAGTATTGATTAGGTTGAGCACAATGAGTTGCACGATTATTCACGAGATTCTTTTGTTGAATTTAATTCTTTTTGCTTGAGGACAAGCAAAGGCTTAAGTTTGGGGGTATTTGTTAGGCGTATTTTTATACGCTTATTTATCATTATTTTGTATTATTTTGGAGAGTAAATTTGCTTAAATGAGCTTTTAATGCCTTAATTTTGTATGTTTGTCAGGAGATTGGAGTCCGGAAGCTAAAACGAGGCGAAAAGGGCGAAAATGGTAAATTTTGGCCGTGAGCCGCAGCACAAGGAAGCAGGGCCGCGGCACACGCAGAGGACCAGCGGGCACAAAGTAGATCGACTGTGCCGCGGCACAGTCCAGGTGAGCCGCGACCCAGAAGAAAATCACAGCGCCCAGGTTTTAACCTGGACGCCATGTGCCGCGGCACAGATTAAGTGAGTCGCGGCACACTAGGCGGTTTTGGTGTGCTCCGCGCGGATTTGGGCCGTTTTGAAGCCAGTTCTCGACCTACTCACACGGACGCGATTTGGAGACTGTGCAGAGCTATAAATAAGGGTTTAAGACCCTAATTAATCATGCTTGGAAAATCTTGGAAATCTTGGAATCGGAGAATCTTGGAGGAGACGGCTGAAGAGGAAGATAAGCAGAAGACTTCAAGAGCAGAGGGCGGAAGCCGAAGAACGGAGGAATATGAGCTCTTCATCTGCGTTTGATTTTCATGCTTTTATTCATTTATTCTGTATTTTCATTATTTAGCATGTCAGGCTAAAACCCTAATCTAGGATTTTGATGAAACCAACGTTTTGACGGAATTGCTTGAGATTATCTATTTAATTCCCTTTTTGTTGAGTTTTCCCAATCGTGTTTAAAGCTTTCAATTATCTGGCCAATAGTTGTATTGTTTTAATCATTCAATTCGAATCGGGAGAGGAGAGTTGGTGAGGAACTATTGGTGAGGACCGTTTTATTCTGTGAGATAGGAATATACTCATAGGAACTACGCGGCCTTTTGGAGATTTTATGCTTTTTGCCTATTGACGAATTAATTCACCTAGGGATAGAGTGCATTATTCGCCTTTAGAAAAATCTATTGACCTCGGGAGAGGCAGTAGAGTATATTAGCGATCTTCGCCTTCAATAAATTGGGAAAATCATTAACTTCAGATAATCGAGAGTAAATTCGGATAAGAGGTGGATTCAGAATCCTAGACTTATTCATCATTTGATTCCCTTTCTTCAAGCTATCGTTTTTATTGTTTAGTATTTTAATAATTCTTTTAGTAATTAATTGCAAACCCAAAGTTCGATTGTTCGAATAAAACTGGAATACATAAAAATCGGTAGTTAGTGATTCAGTCCTCGTGGGAACGATACTCACTCATCACTTTATTACTTGTATACGATAACGTACACTTGCGTTCAAGAAAAATCGCAACAAGTTTTTGGCGCCGCTGTCGGGGACTGAAATTTTGCTAATATCGATTTCAGTATTTCTAGTCTTAGTTTGAACGTTTTATTTACTTATTTTCATGTATTTAATTTTATTTATTCATTTGTTTTTCCTTTCAGGATCTTTCGCGTAGTGCATGAGAAAATTTGGTAACGAAGGCCTACTACCTTTGGATACCGAACTCGAGCGCACTCTTCGAAGGAACAAGAAGGAGAAACGAGAGTTACAGACGATAGTGACCATGGCCGAAAATATCGAAATTCAAGGAGGAGATAACCATGTGCAGCAAGTTCAACCGGCACTAGCACTTCGAGATTATGCTATGCCGCAGATTAACGCAAACTTTTCGGGGATTCGCCCAACAATTCAAAGTAACAATTTCAAATTAAGCCTGCTATTATTCGATGGTGCAAAGTAGCCAATTCTCGGATTGCCGAATGATGATCCCAACGTACATATTGCTTCTTTTCTCGAGATTTGTGACACGTTCAAGAACAATGGTGTCACCGACGATGCTATCCGATTACGGCTTTTCCCTTTCTCTTTGAGGGATAAAGCGAAATTTTGGCTGAATTCCTTACCACCGGGGTCGATCACAACATGGGCAGAGTTAGCGCAAGCCTTCCTTGCTAAATTCTTCCCACCTTCTAAGACGGCGAGATTGAGAAATGAGATCACCACCTTTGGTCAGTATGATATGGAATCGCTCCACGAGGCGTGGGAGCGATACAAAGATTTGTTACGGAGATGCCCACATCACGGCCTTCCAGACTGGCTTCAAATTCAGACGTTCTACAATGGTTTGAGTGCCTCTACACGCACTCTCGTAGATGCAGCCGCCGGTGGAGCTTTGATGGAAAAGACGATGGCTGAATCATACTCGTTGTTGGAAGCTATGGCCGCTAATGCTTATCAATGGCCATCCGAACGAATAACGCCGAAGCGAGTTATGGAAATTTCGAGTAATGACCCGATATCTACATTGTCAGCCCAAGTCGCCGCCTTGACTCAGCAGCTTCAAGCATTTTCGCATTCTCCTTCCCCCGTTACCATTGAGTCTTGCAATTGGTGTAACGGATCTCACCCTAGCGCGGAGTGTCAAGTCGTAAATCCGTTCGAGCAGCCCCAAATTGAACAAGCTCAGTTTGTAGGAAACGGAAACCGGCAAAATAATCCGTACTCCAACACGTACAATCCGGGGTGGCGTAATCATCCCAACTTTTCGTGGAGAAACGGACAGAACTCGAACCAGCCTCCGTTCGCTCAAAACCAACAGCAGCCCCCTCCCGCTCCAAAAGTATCTCTCAAGGAAGCAATTGCGAAATTGGCAGCGAATACGAGTCAATTCATGACCCGTACTGAAGCAACATTGCAGAATCATTCCGCTTCCATTCGCAACTTGGAAGTCCAGCTGGGCCAGATTGCTAACGTGTTGACAGCCCGCCCGGAGGGAGCATTGCCAAGTACGACTGAGATAAATCCTAGAGAAAGTCTAAATGCAATCAGTTTGAGAAGCGGGAAGGAGGTATGTGACCAGCCCGAGAGAAGTGAAAAGAGGAGTGAAATTGAGGAGAAGAAAAATTTAGCGACGGAAGAATCACAAGATTGGAGACCCTCGATAACGTTTCCGGATAACCCGAAGGCATATGTGCCACCCGTCCCGTTTCCGCAGAGATTACAGCAGAAAAAGGCGGACAAGCAATTCTCTAAGTTCCTCGATGTGTTCAAGAAGCTTCATATTAACATTCCATTTGCCGACGCGTTGGAACAAATGCCGAGCCACGTTAAATTCATGAAAGAGATCTTGTCAAAGAAAAGAAAATTCGAGGAGTTTGAGACAGTCGCCTTGACGGAGGAATGCAGCGCGATTCTTCAGAAGAAGCTTCCACCAAAATTGAAAGATCCGGGGAGTTTCAACATACCGTGCACCATGGGGAATATCTCTTTTAATAAGTCATTGTGCGATCTTGGTGCTAGTATTAACCTCATGCCTCTGTCTATTTTCAAGAAGCTGGGAATTGGAGAAGCAAAGCCGACGACGGTCTCCTTGCAATTAGCGGATCGATCTATTAAGTATCCGAGGGGAGTGATTGAGGATGTGTTAGTAAAAGTGGATAAATTTATCTTTCCAGCGGATTTTATTGTTCTCGACATGGAGGAAGATGAAGATATCCCGATTATCTTGGGACGACCATTTTTGCGACCGACAGAACTCTTATTGACGTGGAAAAAGGAGAATTAACTCTGCGGGTTCAAGACGAACATGTTACGTTCCAAGTATTCAAATCCTTTTCATGGCCGGTAGGTGTTGATAAGAGCTCACAAAGTGAAAGTGTGGAGGCCGTTGCAAAAGAAAAACACCGAAAACATCGTCGGTCGAAAAATTCAGATTCCGTATCAGATGGTCCAACTTTTGAGAAAGATGTAGAACGAGTAGCATTTCTCAAGCATGTGAACATGACATCATCGCCATCCGACCAGCCACACTCGGACAAGTCTGCTGCTGTCATAAAGTCATTTTTGAAAGAGGGAAAAGCCGGAAATCAAACGGACATCTAGTCATGAGAAAAGCGGATGTTTCGGGAAGTTGTTCTCGTCAAAACCTTTCCGCAACCAACAATGGGTGTCCGAACCGAAAATTGAATCGTTAATGACCGATGGTCAAAATTTTAAAAATCATATTAACGGTTCGATGAACGGGGTGGAGATCAAATGGAGTTTACGAAAAGCGAACTGATTTTTAAATAGGTCCGGCTAAAGACTATAAACTTAGCGCTTCTCGGGAGGCAACCCGAGTATTAGCTGTAGAATCTTTATTGTTTTCTTGCATTTTTAGAGTCTTTATTTGTCGTCATTTTTCTTTAATCCGTCCATCCCTCTCGTCTTGATGTTTTCGTTTAAAAATTCTGTGCAGGAATCACCCAAGGGGAGGAATTCAATGATGGGCCACGGTACAATAAAGGTGAGCCGCGGCACGCACCGGTTGATGAAACATGGCCAAACAAACTGTACTCTGTGCCGCGGCACGACCTGACTTAGCCGCGGCACACCAGGTCACTGAGCCGCGGCACACAATCCCTGAGCCGCGGCACATCAAAGGTTCAAGAAATGCCCAGGAAACTGTACTTTGTGCCGCGGCACGAACAAAATGAGCCGCGGCACACAAACACGTTGAGCCGCGGCACACCTAAACTGAGCCGCGGCACCCGGCGGTATTACAAAGAGTCCCAGGCTGACTGTACTTTGGGCCGCAGCTCACTTATGTTGTGCCGCAGCCCCCGTCGCAATATAAAGATGCCCAGGTATACTTCATGCATTTGATCTGCCAGCACAAGTCCCTTCCTTCCTTCCTTCCTTCCTTCGCACAAAGAGGTCGGTCGATACCCTTCACTTATTCTTCTTCTCAAATTCTTCAGGTAAATCTCGATCTCTTAATCATAAGTGATACATGATTTGAAAAGGGAATTGAAGTTATATGTTGCTAGTTGTTCTTCAATGTTTTCTCTAAAATGGAGTTGGAATATGGGGAATTTGGTTATTGATTGTGATGGAATTTGGTTATTGATTGTGATGGCTATTATCTGTGTTATTATTTTTGGGATTTGGAGTTAACCAGTAAAATTCTTGTTCTTCATTTTAACTTGTGCATACCAAGTGTTTGATAAATTGCTGCAATGAAAAAAACTGGTAAGCCAAGCATCTTCAAATTGTAGCAAACGAATCATTTTATCGAATTACATTGTCCCCAACCCTCACATCATGTTAAACTCGAGAGCTCGTACTTAACTTCCTCTTTGATGATGCAAGCTCATTTATTCACGCTCCGCATGATGTAGTCGAGAAGCGTACAAGCTTGCCGGATGATGCCGGCACCAGCTCGTGAGAGGACTGGAGGGGAGTACTTGACCTTCTTATTCTATTGCATATTATATTTTGTCCATTGAGGTCAATGTACGTCCTAAGTTTTGGGGGGGGGGGGGTTTACATTTATTGCTGTACTTATTTCGTTGCACTTTTTGTTATTTCTAGTTACATTTTTGTCGATAGCCTTGCTTGTCTTGATTTTACTCTATTCGTGAATTTTTCGTGCTTCTATTTGTGTAATACTGATGTTACGACATTGTTTTTCTCTCTGGAGAAACGGTCGAGTTTTAGTCGAGTTGTATTCAGTAATTTCTGTTTCTGCTTAGTATTCATTTAGGTCCGAAATTTTTTCTCGTGATTGTAGAGGTCTTGGCGGATAAGAGAGGATACATACGTGTTTTAAAATCACCGTCGATACGTTTGGTTACATTTTTCGGTTAGCTAGTCGTCCAGTTACATAAGTCGTGTTGGCACTTAGATTGAGTTTAGAGTCGGTCAGTTTTTCCCAAAAGTCGAGTTATTTTTGTTCTATAATGGGAAGTCTAGTAACCGGGGGTATTCACGTGACCCGTTTTTTACTCTCGCGTAAAACGACGACCCTGATTAGACTAGTGATTTAGAAATTTCACATGTGCCGATGATAGGGAGCCTAGTAACCGGGGGTATTCACGTGACCCGTTGTTTACTCTCTCGTAAAACAACGACCTTGATTCGGACATGCGGGAATTAGCTATTCGAGTTGTTTCTCCGCTGTGGAGGGGAACTTAGTAACTAGAAGCATCCATGTGCCCCATGAGTGTCTTTTACGTCAAACGGTTTCCCAATACATGAGAATGGAAGTTCCACCCTAGGATTATCCCGATGAAACATCCCGAGATCCGAACCTAGTGGTCAACTCGAATCAATTTCTTGAGCATATATATATATATAAGGGAATACTGTCCGAGGGTTAATTTTTATGAAACTCGTGAAAATTTTGCCATTAGACTGTGGAACGGGGCGAATTTAGCTCGTTTATTTTAACCTTTCATATTGACGGTCGATTTGATTCACGTTTGTTAATCTTTGAGCTGGATTTTCTTCATGAACGAGTAATTAGGACTGAACTTGGTTACTTTGTAGAATCAGTGTTCTGAGTGTAGCTCGCTATTACGATACTCGTATTATTCAGAGAGAATTTCAGGATAGTATTGATTAGGTTGAGCACAATGAGTTGCACGATTATTCACGAGATTCTTTTGTTGAATTTAATTCTTTTTGCTTGAGGACAAGCAAAGGCTTAAGTTTGGGGGTATTTGTTAGGTGTATTTTTATACGCTTATTTATCATTATTTTGTATTATTTTGGAGAGTAAATTTGCTTAAATGAGCTTTTAATGCCTTAATTTTATATGTTTGTCAGGAGATTGGAGTCCGGAAGCTAAAACGAGGCGAAACGGGCGAAAACGGCAAATTTTGGCCGTGAGTCGCGGCACAAGAAAGCAGGGCCGCAGCACACGCAGAGGACCAGCGGGCACAAAGTAGATCAGACTGTGCCGCGGCATACCAGTGAGCCGCGCCCGTAAGAAAATCACAGCGCCCAGGTTTTAACCTGGACGCCATGTGCCGCGGCATAGATTAAGTGAGCCGCGACACACTAGGCGGTTTTGGTGTGCTCCGCGCGGATTTGGGCTGTTTTGAAGCCAGTTCTCGACCTACTCACACGGACACGATTTGGAGACTGTGCAGAGCTATAAATAAGGGTTTAAGACCCTAATTAATCATGCTTGGAAAATCTTGGAAATCTTGGAATCGGAGAATCTTGGAGGAGACGGCTGAAGAGGAAGATAAGCAGAAGACTTCAAGAGCAGAGGGCGGAAGCCGAAGAACGGAGGAATCCGAGCTCTTCATCTGCGTTTGATTTTCATGCTTTTATTCATTTATTCTGTATTTTCATTATTTAGCATGTCAGGCTAAAACCCTAATCTAGGATTTTAATGAAACCTACGTTTTGACGGAATTACTTGAGATTATCTATTTAATTCCCTTTTTGTTGAGTTTTCCCAATCGTGTTTAATGCTTTCAATTATCTGGCCAATAGTTGTATTGTTTTAATCATTCAATTCGAATCGGGAGAGGAGAGTTGGTGAGGAACTATTGGTGAGGACCGTTTTGTTCTGTGAGATAGGAATATTCTCATAGGAACTACGTGGCCTTTTGGAGATTTTATGCTTTTTGCCTATTGACGAATTAATTCACCTAGGGATAGAGTGCATTATTCGCCTTTAGAAAAATCGATTTAACTCGGGAGAGGCAGTAGAGTATATTAGCGATCTTCGCCTTCAATAAATTGGGAAAATCATTAACTTCAGATAATCGAGAGTAAATTCGGATAAACCGAGGTGGATTCAGAATCCTAGACTTATTCATCATTTGATTCCCTTTCTTCAAGCTATCGTTTTTACTGTTTGGTCTTTTAATAATTCTTTTAGTAATTAATTGCAAACCCAAAGTTCGATTGTTCGAATAAAACTGGAATACATAAAAATTGTTAGTTAGTGATTCAGTCCTCGTGGGAACGATACTCACTCATCACTTTATTACTTGTATACGATAACGTACACTTGCGTTCAAGAAAAATCGCAACAGCATCTCATACAGAAGTACGAGTGTTTGTAGGATATCTGAAGGGAACGAAGGGTGGCTTATTCTACAGTCCTAAAGACCAGAAGGTCATTGTTAGCACCAATACCCGGTTCTTAGAGGAGGACTATGTGATAAGCCACAAGCCTATGAGTGAGGTCATTCTAGAAGAACTTAGGGGCGAGATTTCGACAATACCAATTGTGCAAACACCTAGTGTACCACGTATCGACACTATTGTGGATATGCAAACCAAGGACACGTCTCGTCGTAGTGGGAGGGTTGTTCGTCAACCTGAACGTTTCATCGGCATGGAGCATCTTCGGACCACTCCTCGGACCAGGATGAAACAGATCCATGTACGTACAATCAGGCAGTTCAAGACAAGGATGCTGAATCCTGGCAAACAGCAATGGAATCCGAAATGGGATCTATGGATTATAACCGAGTGTGGGAGCTAGTAGAGATACCTGTTGTGTCGTGATTAACACACCTCGACGGTGATCGACATAAGGGCCGAGCGACCGAGTCAGCGTCGAATGAACCACGACACACTTACCAAACGAAGATCCCTGAGCAAGTCCAAGTGCCGAGCGATCGACATCCAGAGCGATCGTCTCTTGGCACCTGGCGATCGAATTTGGCGCCTGACCAAGGACGACCGCTTCATGCCACGTGTAAGGCTAACATCCGTCAAGTCTGCGAAGACCGAATCTCAGGATAGAGGGCCACGTGCAGATCCGGAAAAGGAGCCTTAGGAAAAGGACCTTTGACTCTAGCCCATCAAACAGCTGTCAATGACAAGGACAAACCTCACCTACCGACAGACCCGCCGAAAGGTCCAAAGTGGACCTCCCAAGACAGCGACGTAAGGCACATGGCGTCTTCTCACTGGTTCGCACAGCTGGCTGTCAGTAGCAGCCGCGAACTTTAAGGGAACCGACCCACATGCTGAGACGATCGCCCACTTATTATAATGCAAGAAAGGCGATCGCCCGCTCGGGATCAAGGCATCCCAGCTACCTCCTCTCCTATAAATAGAAGACTTCCAGCATTTGGAAAGGGGCTTCTGCTTCTCTCTCGGTTTTTCTCTGGACCCTATCTAGGATTTCTCTCTCAGAACCTTTTAACCAAAAGATGGTCGGCAGAAATGAGAACTCCCTACAGTTCAGATAGGTTCAGAATTTCCTTTAAGAGGTTCACAAGTTCAGAAACTACTTCCATACGAGAGTTCAGCTAATTCACACAGTAAGAGACCATCGATTTCTCACAGTCAGCACAGCACTCCATCGTTGTTACAAGAACTCACAGAGCGTCAACTCTGGTTCTTTAGGCAATCTTCAGCGCTCAAGAGCTAATATAACAAGGGTCTTTACACTCATTGTAATTGTACTCTAACATTAATATTTGTACTCCCAAGTATTCATATTAATAATATCTCGCGAGAGCATTCAAGCCCGAGACTAACAACCCCGACAAATCTTGTGTTATTTACTTCTCCACGGACGTACTCTCGCATTTTGTTTGTTACTCATCCATTCCAGCATATCATCTACGGATTATATTTTGGGTAAAAACAATTGGCGTTAGAGGAAGGGGTTTTTACCCTAATTTTCATTCCGACCGTTCCGAAGAACACTCACTGTTCTCCGGAGCATATACTTGAAGAAACACTCACTGTTCTTCAAAGAAAAGCCTTCAGAATAATGACGTCTGCCACCCCATCGAAGAGAGCCACTCTCCGAACCGCCGAACATCTCATTCCGGCTCAATCCGATACCCAACCTACGGTAGAGGGTAGCCGCGGTGGCGCGAGACTCTCGATCCCGCCCCCGAGGGATGGCCCTAGCCTCTCGCTCGATCAGTTCCAAACAGCGGAATAGATCGAGGAGGCCATGGCCATCTTGCGGGAGCGACGGAGAGCATGCGGTACGCCCGCAATTACCCCATCAGCCATCCGCCACACGGGCAAACGGAAGCTCAAGGGGTTACTTGTTGAGCAATCGTCAGGAAGCCCCGGTTCACGAGAAGAAACAATCGCAAGGCGGGACGGTTTCATTTTCAGCCACCTAGGAAGCGACCCATCATGGCGGTCGGGGAATTTTGGCCCCAGCCATGAGACGACGGAGCCCGAATCCATCACCAAAAGTTCGACATACCCAACTCCCAAAAGGCAGGTCGGCCACTTGGCTCCCCCTCGCCGAAGAACCAAGATCGGCGACGACGACCTCATCGCCTACCGTGGACCCAGAAGATCGGTACCCGATCGCCTCGGCTCCCGCTCCGAGAGCCAAACCACGAGCGACCAAGCTACGGCGATGGCCGCAATGCAACGCCAACTCGATGGCATGAAGGCGCTCCTAGAAATTGGGGCAGGTGCCAAGAGAAAGATTGCTGGGCCGAGCGAGCCACTCGCGGTCCAGATCAAACTTGCCCCCGTGTAGCCAAGGATCGCTCCTCCTCAAACACCTTTATACGAGGGGAGGTCGGACCCCGAGACTCACCTAAGCAAGTTCCGGATCTACATGACCGGATGCGGAGCATCAGACGCGACCAGGTGCCGAATGTTCCCATTAACACTGGGCAATCTGGCCCATAGGTGGTACATCTCATTGCCACCGCGATCCATCAGTTCCTTTGAACAACTGGTGAGCGACTTCACATCGTACTTCGCCGCCAAGGTCGCTCGACCAGAAGGTCCCCACCGCATGATGAAAATCAGGCAGGGGGAAGACGAGTCCGACGAAGACTACATCGACCGGGTGGATGAGATAATCCTCAACGGCGAACCCGTAAGTGACGAGATCGCCCTCTACTCGGTCCTAGGGGGATTCAATGGTCTTTCGCCCATGTTTAGGCACCTCACAAAGGACATCCCCCCCGACCTACACGATCTTCCGCGCTAAGGCTGCCGATTTTTCTGGCCAAGCAGAGGCTGCTCACCCTCCACCTAGGCGAGGGGACGCCACCTCCCGTCCGAAAGACGGCGATCGTTAAAACCAACAAGGCGGTCGCCAAGCCACCCGGTGATTTCAAGGCCTTCGAGGATGTGGAAGCCCATCTCCTCCACAAGTTCAACCGAACTCCGGCCCATATTTGCTACGTCATCTAGGGGCGCGAGTGGCTAAGCAAGCCGAAGGCGATAAGGGACAACGGTCATCTGGACCGCAACAAATTTTGTGCTTACCATAAGAGTCCCGGCCACAACACCTATTAATTCCACGACCTCCTCAGACAACTATGGAGATTGTTGTAGGAGGGCAAGCTGGACAGTCTAGTAACTTAGCCTGAACCCCAGGCGGAAAGGATCAAGTGCCGCGATCGGCATCAGGACGGCGATCACCAATCTCCTAATCCGATCGCCAAAATCAAACACGGCGAGCCAAAGGATTCATGCGAGTCGATCCTCCCGATCAACCCTGGCGGCCAGATCTTTATGCTTCAATCAAGAGGTGGAAACTTCGGAGGTCTTTCCCCAGTTTCCACCATGTCAAACGAAAGGCCACTGCCCAAAGCAACGTCTCTAAAAAAATGGAGGACTCGCTCGCCATCTAAAGTTCACCATCTAACATGATGGACCTAGGCACGAGATCGCCTCCCTCAGCACAACGTATACCGTCGAGGATCGCCATATAACATGACGATCCGAGGTAGAAGAGTGCAGCCATGGTCCTGGAGGTCGATGGAACCGACAGCTTCGCCCATGCAAGGTTACTTTGGGCTGTGATCGCTCGCCCTTCGTTTAAATACGAGGCGGGCGTAGCCGAAGGCCCCTCCAAACATATCTGTGGACACGCTCGCCCGCCCTCAAAGGTTCATCATCTAAACATGGTGGACCCGGACAATGCGATGCGTCTCTACCCCCGTCACAACGTATACCGTCGAGGATCGCCGCCTAACATGACGATCCGAGGTAGAAAAGTGATAACAAGCTGCGGTCATGGATTCGATTAATCTGACGATGCCCCGTGCAAGGACTCCTCCAGACCAAGACTGCTTGCCCTTCGTTTAAATACGAGGCGGGCGCAGCCTAACGGAGGACCCTCACAATAAAGTGAGTCGCGAGACAAACCTACAGGTGGAATGTCCCTCGTGCACAAGACATGGTCATGGAGGTTGGTCCATCGAACTCCGAGACCATGCAAGGTTCCTCAAGACCGAGATGATCGGCCTTCCTCGGGGAATTTGCAAAATTGAAGACCGCAAAGAGCTGAACCAAGAATCAGTCCGCTCAAGAAAACGATCATCTGGTCCATAAAGAGTTGAATCGCTCGTCTGTAATTCAAATGATCGCCAATAACACCACCTCACCCAATGCCTTCAACATCGGAGCGAGTTGGGGGGGCAATTGTTGTGTTGTGATTGACACACCTCGACGGTGATCGACATAAGGGCCGAGCGATCGAGTTAGCATCGAATGAACCACAGCACACTTACCAAACGAAGATCCCAGAGCAAGTCCAAGTTCCGAGCGATTGACATCCAGAGAGATTGTCTCTTGGCACCTGACGATCGACTTTGGCGCCCGACCAAGGACGACCGCTTCATGCCATGTGTAAGGCCAACATCCGTCAAGTCTGCGAAGACCGAATATAGGGATAGAGGCCCACGTGCAGATCCGGAAAAGGCGCCGTAGGAAAAGGACCTTTGACTCCAGCCCATCAAACAGCTGTCAACGACAAGGACAAACCTCACCTACCGACAGACCCGCCGAAAGGTCCAAAGTGGACCTCCCAAGACAACGACGTAAGGAACATGGCGTCTTCTCACTGGTTCGCACAGCTGGCTGTCAGTAGCAGCCGCGGACTTTAAGGGAACCGACCCACGTACTGAGATGATCGCCCGCTTATTATAATGCAAGAAAGGCGATCGCCCGCTCGGGATCAAGACATCCCAGCTACCTACTCTCCTATAAATACAAGACTTCCAGCATTTGAAAAGGGGCTTCTGCTTCTCTCTCGGTTTTTCTCTGGACCCTATCTAAGATTTCTCTCTCAGAACCTCTTAACCAAAAGACAGTCGGCAGAAACGAGAACTCCCTACAGTTCAGAGAGGTTCAGAAGTTCCTTTAAGAGGTTCACAAGTTCAGAAACTACTTCCATACGAGAGTTCAGCTAATTCACACAGCGAGAGACCGTCGATTTCTCACAGTAAGCAGAACACTCCATCGTTGTTACAAGAACTCACAGAGCATCAACTCTGGTTCTTCCGGCAATTTTCAGCGCTCAAGAGCTAAGATAACTAGGGTCTTTACACTCATTGTAATTGTACTCTAACATTAATATTTGTACTCCCATGTATTCGTATTAATAATATCTCGCGAAAGCATTCAAGGCCGGAACTAACAACCCCGGCAAATCTTGTGTTATTTACTTCCCCACGGACGTGCTCTCATATTTTGTCTGTTACTCGTCCATTCCAGCATATCATCTCCGGATTATATTTTGGGTAACAACACTACCCAATGGGGTAAAACACATTGGAAGTAAGTGGGTCTACAAGCGTAAGAGAGGATCGAAAGGGAAGGTTGAAACCTTCAAAGCAAGGCTTGTTGCGAAAGGTTACACTCAGGAGGAGGGCATCGACTACGATGAGACCTTTTCGCCAGTAGCCATGTTTAATTGATCCGGATTCTTTTAGCTATAGCTGTGTATTTGGATATGGAGATTTGGCAGATGGATGTCAAGACTGCGTTTTTGAATAGGAGTCTTGATAAGGAAATCTATATGCGCCAACCTGAGGGATTCATTGCTGAAGGAGAGGAGCACTTAGTGTGCAAGCTTAAGAGAGCCATTTATGGTATTAATCAAGCATCAAGGTCTTGGAACATGCGATTTGATGAAGTCATTTAATCGTATGGTTTTGAACAGTGTCCTAGTGAGGTTTGTGTATATAAAAAGTGCAATGGAAATGTGCTGGTGTTTCTACGTAGATGATATACTTCTAATTGGAAACAATGTGAAGGTATTATCAGATGTAAGGGTATGGCTGTATGAGCAGTTCGATATGAAGGATTTGGGAGAAGATGGGCACATCCTTGGTATTAAGATCTTTCGAGATCGCAAGAAAAGGATGTTGTGCTTATCTCAGGCATCCTATATCGATACGGTGTTAAAGCGGTTCAGCATGGAGAATTCCAAGAAATGTTTCTTACCTTACATACATGGAATTCAACTATCTAAGGTTATGTGTCATAAAACACAGAAGGAGATAGATGACATGAAGCTGGTCCCTTATGCTTTGGCAGTGGGAAGCCTCATGTATGCTATGCTTTGCACCATGCCTGATATCTGTCATGCTGTAGGCATGGTGACGAGATATCAGTCGAACCCAGGACCGGGACATTGGATTTCTGTCAAGCATATACTCAAGTACCTGAGAAGGACTAGGGAGTATATGCTTGTATATCAATCGGATACACTTTGTCCTTTGGGTTATACTGACTCGGATTTCAGTGCGGACAAAGAAAAGTCAAAATCAACTTCCGGATATGTTTTCACTTTGGGAGGTGGAGCCATTAATTGGAGGAGTGTGAAGCAGAAACGCATAGCGGACTCTACCATGGAAGCCGAGTATGTAGCAGCCTCAGAAGCAGCTAAAGAGACGGTATGGCTCAAGTACTTCCTAAAGGATTTGGGTGTAATTCCTAATTTGTCTAGGAGTATTACACTTTATTGTGATAATACCGGTGCTGTTGCAAATTCGAAGGAACCACGAGCCCACAAAGCAAGCAAACATATCAAGCGCAAATATCATATCATTCGAGATTTTGTAAAGAGAGGGAAGATTGTTGTCTCCAAGATAGCATCTGAAGACAACCTAGCTGATCCTTTCACGAAAGGGTTGCCCTCCAAGTCATTTGAAGGGCATGTGGAAGGAATGTGGTTGAGATGTATGGCAGCATTGCTTTGAGTATAAGTGGGAGATACATAGACATAGTCTAGATAGTATACTTCAAAAGCATGCTTTGAGTATAAGTGGGAGATTGTTAGAGTTGTATACGTCAAAACATACTTTATCCTTGTACTACCTAATTTCCCGGTCTTTATCTATGAGAATATTTAATTCATTTATCACATGTTTTGCATATTATTCACGCTATGGTTATGCAAATGTAGTCTAAATTACTTTATATTGTAGATAATGTGGTGTGTCGTGTCACACAGAAGATCACATTATCAGTTCCTTATATAGTAATATTTAGTTCACAACCTATATAACATTAGACCGTTATGTGAGAGGTTGTAGTATATGCTTGAGATTGGTTGGTCTTGACCATTAGCATATATTACCGTATTCGGTATACGTTGAACAGGATCGAGGTGAGATAGATTCTTTTGTACTGACTATAAAAAAGAACGTACATCTCGGACAATTATTATTTCTTAATTCTAGTGATTAATATTTAATTATATATATTTAATATTTATTGCTTTGATTTATCATGGGTGAGAGCCACAATGATTGACTCAATATGCTCGATATTTTGGGCAATATTATTATTTATATGATAATTAATATTATAATTAGAAATCGTGTCCCGACCAGTCGGGTTGATCATGTCCCTTGAGGCAATCGAAAGAATTATTATATTAAACCCTGCAGGTGGAATTAATATTTCGATATAATAATAAAGGTCGATTGGTATACTTATGTATAACACATTAATTAATTAAAAGCTGTCAGTAGCTTAAATTAGTTAATGGACATGGAATATCTTAAACACGGGAAATAATTAATTCAAAAAGGAGCCAAATTTCGTAATGTATGATTTTGGTAGGAAGTGCAATATTAACTTATTAGTGGACTAAGTTGATATTTAATAGAGTCATTATATTAGGAAGAGTTCTAATATAAGAAGATAACATCTATTAAGAGTCCTTACCATATCCTCCTTAAGGTCTCTAGAGTAGCCCAAAATACCTATAAATAGGACTACAAGATTGGCCGATTTTCACACTTATTCTTGCTCAAAATTTTCAATTTTTTTGTCTGTGTTTAATTGTGGATCTTGACTTGTGTCTTGGATTCCATAATTTAGTTAACACAATATTTTTCTAAAATACCACAAATATTCAAGAAAAATAGCGAGAAAATCGAAAGGAATTTTGGAAGAAAAATTTCGACCGTTTCCCCTTGGTGTCCAAGTTTAGTCCGGTAGATTGTTGCCCACACGACATCCGGACGTAGGCGGGATATACTCTAGAAGATCTTGAGGTAGAAATACAAGAAGATCGGAGAGGAACACGAAGAGGAGACAAATCGACCAAAAGAAAATTTCAACCACTTCGCGTCAAAGGTATAAATTGTAATATCCGTAATTTTCCATTTTTAGCAGTTTCCATTTTTGGTGTATATCTATTTTTATCGACTCGCTTGTAACCGTTTCGACATTTTGAATCTACCTTGTTCTTGGAGTTTTTCCATTTGGATGAGTTTTGATGATGTTTTCATGTAATTTCATCTTGTGTCATGTTTTGCCATATGAACGTTCGATTCTTGTAAAACTCGTTCGTTTTCGTTGTTTCTTGGTTTGTACAAGTTCGTATGGTTGAGTTGGTCATGTGGATACTTTCGGTTTGTAAATCCGACGTCGTTTCGTGATTTTCGGGCACTTGGGCCATTTTTGTAATTTCCTAATAGTTTAGGGAATCTCGTTTTCGTTGTCGCATTACGGACCCTTCGGTGGTCGGAATTGTATTTTTCTTTCAGCGCTTAGCTCCGTCGTCTTGTATGCTTCGCGTCTATGTTCATGGATTCTGGTTCCTTCGTGCGTTTCGTGTTTTATACCCTCGACAACAGCCATCGCCGATGTGACATCGGCGATCTTGAATCTTGTGTAGGTAGCGCACGCTACCCGTTGCCTTGCGTGCGCTATCAAGTGCGCTAGCGTACGCTAACCCCCTATTGTTAGCGTACGCTCACGAATGGTGGCATTAGCCACTGGACCTATCACGGCCCCGTTAGCGCACGCTACATATGGCAGTTAGCGTGCGCTAACTTCACAAACTATATAAGCCCAGCGGGCAGTTTTCAGAGCAGCAGTTTTGTTCTGTTCTCTTCGTTTCTTCGACGTGCGACCTCAGAGATGATTTCCACCGGTCCTGATCGGAGTTCTCTTCAAATTCCATCACCGTAGAGTCGTGCTAACATATTATCATCAGCATAATCGTCATCCATCATCCGAAATCAAGGTATTTTCGTCTAGAGCCCTAACTCGTTAAATTTGGGGGGTTTTCCGGGTTTTACTAATTGGACTCGAATTATTCCAGTATGTTACGGTATTCTTCACCTATTGTGATTATTGAATGATTCCAAATCCAATTTCCTTGATTTTAATCCGCGAATTATCAATACGGGGAGATTTTGCGTAAACCTTCGCCCGTATCAATTGATCGTCCATTGTCGTAGTATGTAATTGGGGTTATGGGTGTATTCCAATAGAGTATTTTTGTCCGTTGGGACTGAACTGTATTGATCCTTCATTTAGGAACCGTCGTTTTCCACCAGGACCGTTCGTAGTCGTGTTTCACTTCCGTTTCATCAAGAATGTCTCAAAGGCAAGTACTTTACATTTGTTTACATGTTCTAGTATTTGAATTATGGGTGTATCGTGGTTGTTGTGGATGGTTATGTGTATGTTCACCTAGGGATGGTCCGACGGGGCCTCTAGGGATACGTATTGCCGTGAGTGTGCGTATCGTGAACTGTGGTTAGCCACCCAGGGATGTCCGACGGGGCTCTGCGGGGTACGGTGGCCGTGAGTCTCGTGCCAACGGTTAACTTTGAATTATGATTTGTTCGAGATAATGTGTTTTGTGTTTTTACATCATAAATATTCCGGAATATAAAATATTTTCTAAAACGACTTTTTGGCGCATATATTCATCTGATTAGAATGTAGTTCAAATAGATTGTACTTGCACTAGAAGTTGTCGCTAACCCCTTAAATGGGGGAAATACTTTTTGTATTTCAGGTATTGATCGTGGGGACAAACGAGCACTCGAGCCGTATGAGGATGATGGGCAAGCATGATATTGTCCAGTATTTGATTTTCGATGTTATGTCTGTCGGTTACTATTGATGTCCGATTTTGGGATTTACGTATTATAAAGTTGGTTTAAGTACTCGAGTACTTCCTGTTTGAAATTGTTAATGTTGTGTTCCCGTTTTGGGAAATGGATTTGATGTCAGATTTTAATTGTCGGTTTGTAGTCTTTTATTTGAATTGTCGTTTTATTAATGATAGTTTGTCGTTGTCGAATGTCTTGTTGGTATGTTAGCCTGGTGGACTCCACAGTGTGGGGTCCACGGCGCTGTAATATGCCCTGAACGTCTTGGGGGTGTTACAGAATATGGTATCAGAGCTTAGGTTTATGGATACCTAGGCTGTCAGTCATTTGGGTCTAGTTAAGTGTCGTTTTTGGGAAAGTATCACTGCTATGCCATCATCTCAGTACGCCGGTGCTCGTAAGTTTTTCCTAACTTGATTCATTTCGTTGTTCGGTTCTATTCCTGTCTTAGTATCTTGTTGCGTTTTGTGTTTGAATTGTACTTACCCGTTGCTTCTTCAGAATTCCTGCTGGTAGAGGACGCGGACGCGGTAGGGGACGTGGCGCAGCCGGTGGGGCGGCCATGTCCGATCACTCGGGAACTGATTCGGCGATGCCTTCTTTGTCGAACAGTGTTCCCCCTAGTTCCGGAGGTCAGCAGGACCAGTCTGCTAGCTCCGGTAATGCACATGAGAATGTTGGAGTGGCCAACATATTGCAGCAAGTAGCGAACCAGATGACGCCATCGACTCGAGCCGTTACGCCGGCCATGCTAATGCCAACCCGGTTCCGCCTACTGGATCCGGTAATGATAAGCTACTTCAGGACGTGATTCGTATGCGTCCTCCGCAGTTTGATGGTGCTTCCGACCCTTCTGGTTGGGAGAATTGGCTATTCGAGATGGAGAAAGTGTTTGAGGCTGCTAATTGTCACGAGGAGAGGAAGGTACCCATTGCTCAAGACTTCCTCGCCAAGGAGGCAGCGACATGGTGGCAAGCGGTGAAACCGCGTGACCGAGCAATACGTGGGCGAGTTCCGGATCTCGATGGAAGACGAGTCGTCTTGGCCAGTGAAAGAGGGGAGGATCCAAGCCTTCTTTGAGGCTAAGCCCCAAGATATTCCTATATCCCAAGCAATCAAAGACTACAATCAACAGCTACATTATGTGAGAAACCAAGTCCACGATGAGCTTGATAAGATCCGCCACTTTGATATGCGGATGAAGCCGAGGGTGCGCCACTACATGTCTGGTCTGGGGTGCACGACTTTGAAAGATTATCAGAATAAAGCTATGGCTTATGAGATGTCGTTTTCGGCGACAGAGACGGCAACCGAAGGAAAGAAGCAGAAGACCTCCGGTCAGTTTTTGGGAGGCAAGTCAGGAGGGTATCCGAAGGCTCAGTCCGGTTCGCGAGTCTTCGGGAGTCAGTCGCCATCAGTTGGTCGAGGAAACGGTTCTAGGTCTGCTCCGGCTGGTTCCGTTCGTGGTCCTACGTGCTTCAACTGCAGTCGTCCGGGCCACATGATGAGTGAGTGTGATAGGCCTCCGATTCAGTGTCTTGCTTTTGGTCGTATGGGTCACCGTGCTAAGTTTTGTACGGATGCAGCTCGGGCTCCAGTTACTCAGATATCAGCTCCAGCTGCGGGAGAGCCGAGTGTGAATCAGGCACCGACAGTTCCTCAGCCGCAGCAGAGTTTTGGTAGAGGTCGAGGTCGTGGTCAGCCTTCTAGAGGGGGAGCTTCTAGTGCGGGGCCTGTTCCGCCCCGTGTGTATGAGATGAGGCGAGCCGGAGATCCCGACGCGACGGTGGCTACAGGTACCGTCCACATCCTTGACCATCCTGTTTCTGTATTGTTCGATTATGGTGCTATGCATTCTTTTATATCTATGGATTGTGTGCATCGTCTGCATGTTGATTGCCTTGTTGCTTGTGAGCCTTTTGTTGTTAAACTTCCTAGCGGGGATAGCATCGTGGGGGACCGTGAGATTAGAGATTTTTCTGTGAGTATCGCGGGGAGGGATTGGCCTTCTAATCTGATCATGTAGATATTAGAGATGAGGATTTGATTCTGGGTGAGGATTGGCTGGACCGTCATGGGGCGATCATGAATTATAGAACGAGGACTGTTTCGATGTTAGCCTCTGATGGTACCGAGCATTCTTTTGTGGGGCGTAAGCGGAGTAGCCAGAGGTTACTGATCAGCGCTTTGAGGGCGGTGAGACTTCTTCGGGGAGGTTGCACGGGCTATTGGTGTTACGCTTTGAGATCGGAAGAAGGGGGAGTCGAGATCTCGTCTATTCCGGTAGTATGTGAGTACCCTGACGTTTTTCCACATGAGTTGCCGGGTTTGCCGCCGGACCGAGAGGTTGAATTTACTGTCGATTTAAAGCCGGGTGCAGCACCTATCTCTAAGACGCCATACCGTATGGCGCCTGCCGAGATGCTTGAGTTGAAGAAACAATTGGGAGAGTTGCTAGACATGGGATATATTCGACCGAGCGCTTCACCTTGGGGCGCACCGGTCCTGTTTGTGAAGAAGAAGGATGGGTCACTTCGTTTGTGTATCGACTACCGAGAGTTGAACAAAGTGACCATCAAAAACAAGTATCCGCTACCAAGGATTGATGATTTGTTTGATCAGTTGCAAGGGGCAACTGTGTTTTCGAAAATTGATTTGAGATCGGGGTATTATCAGCTCCGAGTGAAGGATACCGACATTCCGAAGACGGCCTTTCGGACGAGACACGGTCACTACGAGTTTGTGGTTATGCCTTTCGGGCTAACCAACACACCAGCCGTGTTCATGCAGCTTATGAACAAAGTCTTTATCGAGTACCTCGATAAATGTGTAGTCGTTTTTATCGATGACATTCTGATTTACTCGAGGAGTGAGGAGGAGCATGCCCGTCATTTGCATATCGTGTTAGACATTTTGAGAACTCAGCATCTTTTTGCGAAGTTCTCAAAGTGCGAGTTTTGGTTACGGGAGGTTATGTTTCTCGGTCATGTGATCTCGGCCGAGGGTGTTCGTGTGGACCCACATAAGGTAGAGGCAGTGTTGGATTGGGCGCCGCCCAAGAACGTGAAAGAGGTCCGCAGTTTTCTGGGATTAGACGGGTATTACCGTAGATTCGTCGAGGGGTTCTCTAAACTCGATCGACCGCTGACTCAGTTGTTACAGAAGTCAGAGAAGTTTGTGTGGACAGATGAGAGGAAGAATAGTTTTGAGGAGTTGAAGGAGCGGTTGACGACCGCTCCCGTTTTGGCTTTACCGAGTGGTAATGATGGTTTCTCAGTTTATAGCGATGCTTCTGGCCAAGGGCTCGGATGCGTACTTATGCAGCACGGGAGGACGATTGCCTAAGCTTCCCGTCAGTTGAAGCCGTATGAATTGAATTACCCTACGCACGATCTCGAGTTGGCCGCAGTCGTATTTGCGTTGAAGATCTGGCGTCATTATTTGTATGGCTCGTCGTGTCAGATTTTCACCGATCACAAGAGCCTGAAGTACATTTTCACCTAGAAAGAGCTTAATATGAGACAGAGGAGATGGTTGGAATTAATTAAGGATTACGATCTCGAGATCCTTTATCATCCGGGCAAGGCTAATGTGGTAGCAGATGCCTTGAGCCGGAAATCGGTATCGCTTCGAGCGCTTGAGTTGCTTACGGACCAGTCGGGACTTCAGCGAGAGTTTATGAGATTGAGCATTGAGATCGTACTGCCAGAGAGTTTCGGGCAGTTGCGTACTCTTGAGATTTCTTCCTCTCTGGTCGAGGACATTAAATCGGGACAGTTGGAGGACCCGATGTTTATCCAGCTTCGGGAGAGTGTAGATAAGGGGAAAGCCCCGGGATTCGTTATTCATGAGGACAGAGTGTTGAGATTCCGAGGTCGGTTGTGTGTTCCGAACGACTCGGAATTGAGACAGAGTATTATGCGAGAGGCTCATGCGTCACCTTACTCAGTCCATCCGGGCTCGAGTAAAATGTATAAAGATCTGAGGAAAAATTTACGGTGGAATGATATGAAGAAAGAGGTAGTTCGGTTGTGGCTAAGTGTTTGACTTGTCGGCAAGTCAATATTGAGCATCGTCACCGGTTATTGAAACTACTTCCGTCCGGAATGGAAGTGGGAGGATATCTCTATGGATTTTGTCACGGGTTTGCCGAGGACGAAGACTGGTATGAATATGGTGTGGGTGATTGTAGACCGACTGACTAAGTCGGCACATTTTCTGGGCATCAAGGATACTTGGGGTCCAGAAAAGTTGGCTCGTATTTTTATTGCACAGATAGTGAGGCTACATGGTACGCCGATGACCATTATTTCAGATAGAGATGGCCGGTTTGTATCGCATTTTTGGCAGGCGGTGCATAAGGCATTGGGGACACAGTTACGTTTGAGCACTTCGTTCCATCCCCAGACCGATGGGCAGTCCGAACGTACCATTCAGACGTTCGAGGATTTGTTGCGCGCGTGTGCGTTAGACTGGAGTAGTAACTGGGAGGAGCATTTGGCCTTAATTGAGTTTACTTATAATAATAGTTGGCACGCGTCGATTAAGATGGCACCGTATGAGGCACTTTATGGGCGACGTTGCCGATCGCCGATATGCTGGGATGAGCCGTCCGATTTGGTTGGCACCGAGCCGTACCTTGTGTTGGAGACGAGGGAGAAAGTTGAATTGATTAGAAAGTGGATGTTGGCTGCTCAGAGTCGACAAAAGTCTTATGCGGATGTTAGGCATAGACCTTTGGAGTTTGAGGTGGGAGATCATGTTCTGTTGAGAGTGTCTCCGACAAAAGGAGTTTTCCGCTTCGGGAAGAAGGGGAAACTCAGCCCAAGATATATTGGACCTTTCGAGGTATTGGAGAGAGTCGGTGAGTTGGCATACCGTTTGGCGTTACCTCCGTCGCTGAGTCATGTTCATAGCGTATTTCACGTTTCCCAGTTGAGGAAGTACGTTCCGGACCCGTCCCACATTATTGACTTTGGGGACGTGGAGATCGAGAAGGATATTACGTTTGAAGAGAGGCCCGTCAGAATTTTGGAGCGTCGTGACAAGCAGTTAAGGCACAAAACCATTCCTTTGGTTAAGGTGCAATGGTCGAGGCACGGAGTAGAAGAAGCGATGTGGGAGCTAGAGGAGGATATGCATTCGAGATACCCCGAGCTTCTTGATTCTTAAGTTTCGGGAGGAAACTTTATTTTAGAGGGGGAGAATGTAATATCCGTAATTTTCCATTTTTAGCAGTTTCCATTTTTGGTGTATATCTATTTTTATCGACTCGCTTGTAACCGTTTCGACATTTTGAATCTACCTTGTTCTTGGAGTTTTTCCATTTGGATGAGTTTTGATGATGTTTTCACGTAATTTCATCTTGTGTCATGTTTTGCCGTATGAACGTTCGATTCTTGTAAAACTCGTTCGTTTTCGTTGTTTCTTGGTTTGTACAAGTTCGTATGGTTGAGTTGGTCATGTGGAGACTTTCGGTTTGTAAATCCGACGTCGTTTCGTGATTTTCGGGCACTTGGGCCATTTTTGTAATTTCCTAATAGTTTAGGGAATCTCGTTTTCGTTGTCGCATTACGGACCCTTCGGTGGTCGGAATTGTATTTTTCTTTCAGCGCTTAGCTCCGTCGTCTTGTATGCTTCGCGTCTATATTCCTGGATTCTGGTTCCGTCGTGCGTTTCGTGTTTTATACCCTCGACAGACTTACTGCGATGTGACATCGGCGATCTTTGACTGCATGTGTAGGTAGCGCCACGCTACCTGTTGCCTTGCGTGCGCTACGAAGTGCGATTAGCGTCGCTAACCCCTATTGTTAGCGTACGCTAACGAATGGTGTCAGTAGCCACTGGACCTGTCACGGTCCCGTTAGCGCACGCTACATATGGCAGTTAGCGTGCGCTAACTTCACAAACTATATAAGCCCAGCGGGCAGTTTTCAGAGCAGCAGTTTTGTTCTTTTCTCTTCGTTTCTTCGACGTGCGACCTCAGAGACGATTTCCACCGGTCCTGATCGGAGTTCTCTTCAAATTCCATCACCGTAGAGTCGTGCTAACATATTATCATCAGCATAATCGTCATCCATCATCCGAAATCAAGGTATTTTCGTCTAGAGCCCTAACTCGTTAAATTTTGGGGTTTTTCCGGGTTTTACTAATTGGACTCGAATTATTCCAGTATGTTACGATATTCTTCACCGATTGTGATTATTGAATGATTCCAAATCCAATTTCCTTGATTTTAATCCGCGAATTATCAATACGGGGAGATTTTGCGTAAACCCTCGCCCGTATCAATTGATCGTCCATTGTCGTAGTATGTAATTGGGGTTATGGGTGTATTCCAATAGAGTATTGTTGTCCGTTGGGACTGAACTGTATTGATCCTTCATTTAAGAACCGTCGTTTTCCACCCGGACCGTTCGTAGTCGTGTTTCACTTCCGTTTCATCAAGAATGTCTCAAAGGCAAGTACTTTACATTTGTTTACATGTTCTAGTATTTGAATTATGGCTGTATCGTGGTTGTTGTGGATGGTTATGTGTATGTTCACCTAGGGATGGTCCGAAGGCCCCTCTAGGGATACATATTGCCGTGAGTGTGCGTATCGTGAACTGTGGTTAGCCACCCAGGGATGTCCGACGGGGCTCTGCGGGGTACGGTGGCCGTGAGTCTCGTGCCAACGGTTAACTTTGAATTATGATTTGTTCGAGATAATGTGTTTTGTGTTTGTACATCATAAATATTCCGGAATATAAAATATTTTCTAAAACGACTTTTTGGCGCATATATTCATCTGATTAGAATGTAGTTCAAATGGATTGTACTTGCACTAGAAGTTGTCGCTAACCCCTTAAATGGGGGAAATACTTTTTGTATTTCAGGTATTGATCGTGGGGACAAACGAGCACTCGAGCCGTATGAGGATGATGGGCAAGCATGATATTGTCCAGTATTTGATTTTCGATGTTATGTCTGTCGGTTACTATTGATGTCCGATTTTGGGATTTACGTATTATAAAGTTGGTTTAAGTACTCGAGTACTTCCTGTTTGAAATTGTTAATGTTGTGTTCCCGTTTTGGGAAATGGATTTGATGTGTCGGTTTATAGTCTTTTATTTGAATTGTCGTTTTATTAATGATAGTTTGTCGTTGTCGAATGTCTTGTTGGTATGTTAGCCTGGTGGATTCCACAGTGTGGGGTCCACGGCGCTGTAATATGCCCTGAACGTCTTGGGGGTGTTACATAAATTACCGACTCCCATGCGTAAATATGTTTATTTAATTGTTTATTAATCTGTTTAGTTTGACAAGCCTAAATAGATCCGGTTTTTCTGTTGGTTAGTTTATAAAACCTTTCATAACATATTATTATCAACTTGCTTCTGCTGCATTTTATATTCCAACAAAATGAGCCTAAAAAAGAAAAGGTTTTCACTCACTCACATGGACAAATTTTTTCCCATATTTCGAAAAACACTTAGTTAAGTGTTTCCCTAAAAGGTGACACTATGATGAATATATGAAAATTTTGAATTTAATATAAATATTATAAATGTATATCTAGATACCAAGATGAACACTTTTCTATCTGCTCTTGGAATGTATGATATAATTCTTGACTTACCTCCGGAGAATAAGGTTTCATAAATAAATGAAGGCAAACTTGTTACTGTATCAATGTTGTTATTACTGCATGGAGCAATTACTTGGGGCGACTCCTTGTGCGCGGTAGTTGAGGATATTTAAGAACCTGGGAGCCAGATACACATCTCGCGATTTAACTGGTAGCAGTACTGTGGGACCGGGGCTGTTATCCCGAGGACTAGTCAGGTGTAAGTTTGGAACCTCGGTATCAAAAAAAATGTTGTTATTATTGTTTTTACTTTTACTTTTGTTGGGTATGGTGGCGGCCTCGAGTAAGAAGATAAACTCTCACGTTCTTTCCCGATAAAATATTTTATAAATATTATTTTTAAATTAACTTTTGAGATTGTCTCACCAAACTTTTTTTTATAATTTTTTAAAGTTCGTTAAATTAAGGGTACCTTAAAGATTAAGTTTTTTTATTAATTCAGGAATATATACAAAATAAGCTTAATAACACTTCAATTGTAATCGGATCCGAGTTTTGTCATCGTTCCGAAATATCAACCAACTTGGTCTTTGAATCTATTTGGTCAACTTCTCGACTAAGCCTCTACTTCCTAGCTAGATAGATTTTCCCGTTGCATCTAGGGATAGCAAGTCATGTATGACAACTCAGATTAAGAGTTATAGAAATTCGTACGTTGAGATAATTTGTCCAAGAAAACCCCAAAACTAGTCATTCTTGAATTCATGCCACTTTAGGAAGTAAACGATTAATGCAAGATTCATAGTTGTTGATTTCCATTAAATTTTGGCCCAACCGAAGGGCTTTGCATCATCAACATTAAAATGGTTTACATTTCTTGTCATGTATTGCAGTTTCAAAATCTTATATAGTATTGTAGGCTAGAGTTTCCAATCTTGTACGTGAAGCCAATCTCAACTAGGGTTTTCTTTTTCATGTGAGATCACTTCTGAATAATCAATTGATATGTGAAACATCTCATCCAACTTTGTTGATGAGTCCATATATATAAGCCACAATTGTCATGTCTACTTTGCTGTTGAGCTATCATATCCATCATACCTGGTAAGACATTCACTATGTAGTCTTAAATCTGTGCAGTGTATAATTAATTTGGAAAGAATAAATTGAAAGATAATGAGGGCCAAGTTTCACTTCAAATATATTTCTGAGGAATTAGATTACGTCGGGTCGAGAATTAGAGAGAAGCCCGAGTACGGGCGTAGACTTTGTGAGAGAGAGGCACGACTGCGGACGTTAGCTTAGTCCAGACTAGATGTGAACTATGTTGGTAAAACCACTTGATATTAGGAGGAATAGTTCCTCAAGTCCATATACTAGTCAATATTTGATTCTATAGTCGATGCGAGATGGCAGTTTTAACACGACTTGTCATATTTTACACACACATACACACTGAAATTCTCTTCTTTTCTCTACATATTACATCCATTTCTCTACTTAGAACTCTTTCTCTCTCTTGATATGAATCTGACACAGTAGGATTATGCGTGGAACGGATCGACAAGCGTCTAAACCTTTTTTATAAACGAGAAATACAAACGTAAAACTCGGAAACTAAGAGACAACTCTTAAAACTCACAAGGAGGATTTATATTGATTGATAAAAACTGAATATCTGAATATTGCAACCTAATGATCTATATATATATATATATATAGATCAAACAAGTGAGAAACCAACATGTGAATACACACAAAATACATATGGAAATATAAATGAAAAGTCTAGCCACAAAGCATGACTTTGAATGAGCCACAAAGCATGACTTTGAATGAGAAACATATGAAAAAGGAATAAGGAAGAAAGTGGCTGACTTTCCAAGCTAGAAAACGTGGCTGGAAGAAATATAAGAAGAATACAGCTCACAAAAGTCAGATCCGGACAGTAGGCACGGTTTCGAATTTTGATTTCCAACTTTTAGATTCACACTTGATTAATACGGTCAAACATGGGTTTTTCTGTTTATGCCCTTTTGTTCCTCGAATTGGCTTGCGAGATGTTCTACATCAGTCTCTTCCACCTCTGAAGAACTCGACCTCGAGTTCTCTTCTGAAAAGGGAACGTCATCCGGGTAGTAGTCATAAATGTCTGCGACGTTAAAAGTGTTCGATATGTGGAAGGAGTCGGGAAGTGTGACTACGTAGGTTGGGAGTGCTAACTGTATGTGCTTTGTCCATGTCAAAATGCCTGATTTTTTCGGACATAGGCAGACGGGTGGATGAGGATTCCACTAGCTCGATGTTCTAGCTAAATGCCTAGAAGAGACCGAGCTTTCACTAGATCTTTCATCTCAAATTCGGTGATAGCTGGCAGTTTCTCTTACTTCGTAAAGAGTACCAATAATGTTCATATCGTCGAGATACACAACAGCTACAATCGCTAATCTGGAACTTGTTTTCTTAATAAACACATAATGACACAAAATTCGTCGTTCTTATATCCTCTTCCAATTGTAATACCCGGTTGTAATTTAGTCATTATCATTCAGTAATTGTCACTCAGTTCACTCATTAATAATCATTCATCATTCATATTCAATCATTGTATTCACCGTTCAGAGTATATGTATCATGTATCAGTTATTATTCATCTTTCTACCTAGTTGGAGGATCGAGCCGTGTTTATCATCATTGTCATCTTCATAGTGGGCTGTGTGTGAGGAGTAGTGCATGCTACGTACTCTCTTTAGTGCGTGCTAATTGAGTACGGGTAGCGCACGCTACCTCTCAGCATTAGCACACGCTAGCGTGGTTCATACGCATACCCAAAGGCACCGGATCGAAGCTTGTTGTAGTAGCGCACGCTACGAATGGTAAGTAGCGCGCGCTAGTAGGTTTGGATAGCGCGCGCTATACAGTCAGTGTAACGCGTGCTAAAGTCGATCACGCAGAGTCCAGTGGGTACTGGACTGATCTGGAATAATTCATAGCGCACGCTATGAGTAGATTTTAGCGTATGCCAATGATGTAGTAGCTGTAACACCCGCATTTTTCTTTTCCATGTATTTTCACTTTTCGGTGTATTTCTCGTTTTTAGCGACACTTGTATAACCGTATTAGTTTTGAGAATAATTGTTTCGAGACTTTTTGTCATCCAGTTCTACGTTATTGGTTCTTCCGCCGCTTATCGATCTGATTCCCGTAATTATTGTTCGGAACCGCCGTTTCGAGGTTGTCGTGGGTCCATTCTATGTTATTATGCGTTTTGAGATGTTCTGTTTGATGCTTCGTTCGTGTTTCGGTGTTTCGGACTGTTGTTACCCTATGTCTAACGCACGCTAATGTTATTGTATAGCGCATGCTAAACATCCTTCAGTAGTGCACGCTACACTTGTTTTGTAGCGCGCACTAGCGTGACTGTCCAGTACTGGACAGTTTGCTACTGGACTCGGTCAGGTGCCTAGGTAGTGCACGCTTTGGCTGATAGCACGCGCTACCGATACGCTTTTAGCGCACGCTACATTTGGCCGATAGCGCGCGCTAACGGAGTCAGGTGAGTATTGGGAAGTTCACTTCTGGACTCGACTGATGTCCAGGTAGCGCACGCTATAGCCGATAGTGCGCGCTACCCAGAGGATATTAGCGCACGCTACGTTTCGGGTACCGCACGCTAACGGCTCATAAATCTGATTACTGGACTGGGACGTTAACTTTCTGGACTGGAGTTTTGTCCCGTTAGCGCACGCTAACTTTTGAGGATTAGCGCGCGCTAACGCTCCCTGGCTATATAAACCAGGGAGTTGACCCAAATTTTTACCCTTTCTCATTTCTTCTCCTCCCCGCGGCTTGGAGCTCCTTCAGGCGTGCGATCTCTTCCTCCGATCTTTTCAGGCGTCTTCTACTTTGAGTTTTTGTAGTAGATTAACAACACCTACTTGTGTTCGTCATCTTTAATCCAAGGTAAATCTCTTAGAACCCTACTTTTGGGCGATTTGGGGGTTTTTGGATTTTCGTCCGTTTCGTTCCATTTTGTTGGTTAATTCATATGAATATGATTAATCTTGCTAGTATTCTTGTTTTCCCTATGGATTCATGGTATATTTCATGGTTGTTGCGTATTCGAGAGGGTTTGGTTGTGGTCCGCCCTCCTTGTTATTTTTATACGAATATACATGAATCGTAGGCGGGTTTTTGGGTTTATTCCATTTCCGTATTCATTTATAGTTGGTTGTGATTATGTTCTTCGAATCGTTAGGATCAGTTTCGTTGGTTCCTAGCGTTCGTCGGTGACTTTCCTTTCCATTCGTTGCGTCGTCAATTATTCAAGGCAAGTATTTTTGGAAACCTTTATGCTTAGCGTGAAATGGTAATGTATATTGTGTGTGCTTTACTCACCTCGGGAGGGTCCGATGGGGCCTCGGCGGAATCTATGGCTTCGTCCTGGATTCATGAGTTTGTTTCGCTAGCCAGCTCGAGAGGGTCCTTAGTGGCCTCGAGTGGGATTCGTGGCTTCATCCCGGTCCTAGGTGATGTGTGTGCTTGATTTGTTTTATGAATGTGGCCAGCTCGGGAGGGTCCTTAGAGGCCTCGAGTGGGATTTGTGGCTTCGTCCCGGTCCTAGGCAAATTGGTTGACTGTTTGTTTCCGGAAAAGACATCTGGTTTTGGCTTTTTGAAATGACATTGGTGCATGTACTATGAAATGTATAAGCGATTGGTTTGCCTTGATTACTTGTACTAGCGTAATTGCTAACCCCTTTGGGGACCCGTCGTGGGGAAATTCTTGTTATGGATTTCAGGTTATGATCATCCGGACGAGCGAGCGCTGGGACAATACGAGGATGCAGGCGAGGGTCGTTGACATGTGCATTGAATCCTTTTACTTCCATTGTTTCCATTCGATATGGTTGTTGTCTACTTTTGAAACTTATAGATTGTACTCGCGAGTACTTAGGTTTTTCTCTTCGGATTATGTTTTGTATTCATGGAAGTTATTTATGTTGGCCATTGTTGATTATTCCGCCGGTTGTACCGGGCTTGTTATTTGATTTTCAACTGGATAATGTGTGTTTCTACTGTGGTAAGTTGTGTCTAGCCTGGTGGGTCCCATGTAGGGGTCCACGGCACTGTAGTACACCTTGAATATCTCGGGGGTGTTACAGAGCACTAGGTTTATGGATACCTAGGCTTGTCAGTTATTTGGGTCTAGTTGTGTTTTGTTTTGCACATTGTCACACCACTGCCGGCATCTCAGTACTTCCAGTGTTCGTAAGTTTTCTTACTCGATTCTTTGTTTACTCGTATCGTATTTCCATTTCTTGAACTGTGGTTATTTTCCCTCTTTTACTTATCATCGAGTTGCTTTTTGCCACCTCTTAACACCAGCATGGATGCTGGAAGGGGCCGTGGTCGTGGTCTTGGTCGTGGCCGTGGATGCGGCCGGGGACGTGGGGCAGCTGGTGGGGCGCCCACGTCGCATTCTTCGGGAGCCGGCAGTACCGGTGACCGTCACAGTCGTGCTTCTTCTCAGGAGCGCGCCGACCTTGGTATTGCGGCCGTTATGCAGCAAATGGTAAACCAAATGGCGGCGATATCGCAGGTGATTCAGAACCCGGATCCGGCCCATGCTAATCGGGGCGGAGCAGACCGTTGGCTCCAAGATGTCATCAAGATGCATCCTCCTCAGTTTTCGGGAGCATCAGACCCGATCGGCTGGGAGGGGTGAATCAAGGAGATATCCAAGGTCTTCGTTGCCACCAACTGTCCCGAGGACCGTAAGGTCCCTATTGCCCAGTACTTTCTCACCGGGGACGCTATAGATTGGTGGGAGGCCGTTGGGCCCAAAGACCATTTTGCTTCATGGGCCGAATTTCAAGAATTGATGGAGACTAAATATTGCCTGTGGACGGTTAGACAGGCTCGAGTCCATGCTTTCTATGATCCTCAACCACGGGATATTCCCGTATCCCAAGCTATTGCCGATTTTAACAAGGAGTTGGGCTATGTGAAGACCTAGGTTATCGAAGAGAGCGATAATATTTTCCATTTTTTCAGGCGGATGAAATTGTCAATTCGAGACTACATGTCTGGGCTAGTCTGTACTACTTTGAAGGATTATCAGAGTCGAGCTCTTGCCTATGATATGTCGGTGACAGCCAGTGGGGCGGTCCGAGAGAGTAAGAAGCAGAAATCCGCTAGGAATTTCTCGGGTTACAAGGGTGGAAGTCAGCAGAAATCTCAATCTGCAAATATTTCTACGGGCGGTTCGGCTCGTTTCTCTGGGAGTCTTTGAGGTGCCACCGGAACCTTCGTTCGTGATCCCACATTCTTTAACTGTGGCCAGCCGGGCCATAGGAACCGGGAGTGTCCTCGTTCGCCTTTGACTTGTCATACTTGTGGTCAGTCGGGCCACAAGGCTTCTTTTTGTGAACAGATAAGACTGATTTGCGGCGCTCGTTCTTCTCACCCATCACCTATGAAGCTGAGTGTGAACCAGGGTTCGTTTACTCCGCAACCTCCGCTAAGTGCCGGTCGAGGTAGAGGTCGGGGTCAACCCGCTAGAGGAGGAGCTTCCAGTGTCGACTCTGCCCAGTCGCGTATCTATGAGATGAGGAGGGCCGATGATCCAGCAGCCACGGTGGCGACAGGTACCGTTCATATCCATTCTCATCTTGTCAGTGTGCTTTTCGATTCTGGTGCTACACATTCGTTCATATCGCTGGGGTGTGTACGCCGTTTGAGTCTCGACTGTTTGTCGCCTTGCGAGTCTTTCATCGTTAAACTTCCTAGCGGTGATAGGATCGTTGGCGATCGAGAGGTCCGAGACTGCTCTGTGTTTATTTGTGAGAGAGCTTGGCTCTCTAATCTTATTGTCGTTAATATTGAGGGTGATGATTTGATTCTCGGGGATGATTGGCTCGAGCGGCATGGTGCAATCATGAACTACCACACGAGAATCATCACTATGTTAGCCGAGGACGGCACCGAGCACTCTTTCGCGGGGCGAAAGAGGGGAAACCAGAAGTTCGTTATTAACGCCTTGAAGGCGATGAGGCTCCTGCGAAAGGGGTGTACTGGTTATTGGTGCTATGCCATGAAGACGGAGGATGGTGGAGTCGAGTTTTCATCGATTCCAGTCGTTAGTGAGTTTCCTGATGTATTTCCTGACGAGTTACCGGGATTTCCACCGGATCGTGAGGTCGAGTTTGCTATAGAGTTAGAGCCGGGCGCGGCTCCGATTTCGAAGGCGCCGTATCGCATGGTACCTTCAGAGATGGCCGAGTTGAAGAAGCAGTTGAGTGAGCTTCTTAAGTCGGGGTATGTTTGACCGAGCGCCTCGCCTTGGGGCACACCGGTCCTGTTTGTGCGGAAGAAGGATGGTTCACTCCGTTTGTGTATCGACTACCGCGAACTAAACAAGGTGACTATCAAGAACAAGTATCCTTTTCCAAGGATTGATGATTTGTTCGATCAGTTGTATGGAGGTGCGGTATTATCGAAGATTGATTTGAGATCGGGGGACTATCAGCTCCGGGTGAGGGAGTCCGATGTGCCGAAAATAGCTTTTCGGACGAGATACAGACATTATGAGTTTGTAGTTATGCCTTTCGGGTTAACTATTGCGCCGGCGGTATTCATGCAGTTGATGAACAAAGTCTTTATCGAGTATTTGGATAAGTGTGTTATCGTCTTCATTGACGATATTCTTATTTATTCGAGGAACGAGGAAGAGCATGCCCATAATTTGCGGGTGGTGTTAGACATTTTGAGGACCGAGCGACTCTATGCGAAGATCTCGAAATGTGAGTTCTGGCTTAAGGAAGTGATGTTTTTAGGTCACGTGATTTCAGCCGAGGGTGTTCGTGTGGACTCGCAGAAAATTGAGGCAGTGTTGGATTGGGCACCGCCTAAAAAGATGAAGGAGATCCATAGTTTCTTGGGTTTGGCCGGCTACTACCGTAGGTTCGTCGAGGGTTTCTCGAAACTTGCTCGGCCACTTACACAGTTACTCCAGAAGTCCGAGAAGTTCGTCTGGAATGACGAGAGACAATCGAGTTTTGAGGAGCTGAAGAGGCGTTTGACTTCGGCTCCGATTTTGGCATTGTCGTGTGGCAACGTAGGTTTTGCTGTTTACAGTGATGCTTCGGGTCAGGGTCTTGGGTGCGTATTGATGCAGCACGGCAAGACTATTGCATATGCGTCGAGACAGTTGAGGCCGTATGAGCTTAACTACCTTACTCACGATTTGAAGTTAGCGGCAGTTGTTTTTGCGCTCAAGATTTGGCGTCAGTACCTTTTCGGCTCTACATGTCAGATTTTTACCGATCATAAGAGTCTGAAATACATATTCACTCAGCGAGAGTTGAATATGAGGCAGAGGAGGTGGTTAGAGTTGATTAAGGATTATGACCTCGAAATCCTTTATCATCCGGGCAAGGCGAACGTCGTGGCCGACGACTTGAGTCGGAAACCAGCTACGTTGCGAACGCATGAGATCCTTACGTCTCAGTCTGAGCTTCGGCGGGTTTTGATTGAGTTGGATGTTGAAGTTTTGTTGCCTGGAGCTGTCGGGCAACTTTGTGCTTCAGAGATTTCGTCGTCTTTGATCGATGAAATTAAGCTGAAGCAATTAGAGGATTCGATGGTTACTCAAATCCGAGAGAACATTCTTAAGGGAAAGTCTCCTGGGTTTGTGATTCACGAGGATGGTGTTTTGAGATACCAGAGTAGGCTTTGTGTACCGAACGACTCAGAGTTGAGACAGAGTATTTTGCGTGAGGCCCATGCTACACCTTACTCCGTTCATCCTGGTTCGAGTAAGATGTACAAGGACCTGAGAAGGAATTTCTGGTGGAATGATATGAAGAAGGGGGTCGCACAGTTTGTAGCGAGATGTTTGACTTGTCAGCAGGTCAAAATCGAGCATCAGCGACCGACCGGGTTATTGCAGTCACTTCCCGTTCTGGAATGGAAATGGGAAGATATATCGATGGACTTCATTACGAGTTTGCCGAGATCGAGGTCTGGCATGAATATGGTCTGGGTGATTGTTGATCGTATGACCAAGTCGGCTCATTTTCTGGGCATCAAAGACACTTGGGGCCCGGAGAAGTTGGCTCGTATGTTTATCGCGCAGATCGTGAAGCTTCACGGTACTCCGAAGTTTATTGTTTCGGATTGTGATGGCCGTTTTGTATCGCACTTTTGGCAGGCGGTGCATAAAACGTTGGGTACTCGTTTGCGTTTGAGTACCTCTTTTCATCCTCAGTCAGATGGACAGTCGGAACGCACTATCCAGACGTTCGAGGATATGTTGCGTGCTTGTGCTCTCAATTGGAGCAGTGATTGGGAGGAGCATTTGCCATTGATCGAATTCACATACAACAATAGTTGGCACGCATCGATTCGAATGGCACCGTATGAGGTGCTTTATGGGCGGCGTTGTCGATCGCCGATTTGTTGGAACGAAGCATTTGATTTGGTTGGGATCAAACCGGATATTATTTTAGAGACGAGGCGGAAGGTGGATTTGATTCGAGAACGGATGTTCACCGCCCAAAGTCGACAGAAGTCGTATGCCGACGTCCGTCGTCGACCTTTGGAATTCGAGGTGGGAGACCACATTTTGCTAAAGGTGTCGTCGACGAGAGGAGTTTCTCGTTTTGGGAAGAAGGGGAAGTTGAGTCCGAGATTTATTGGACCCTTTGAGATTCTCGAGCGAGTCGGTGAGTTGGCATACCGTTTGGCACTACCTCCGGCCTTGAGTCACGTTCATAGCATTTTCCATGTTTCCTAGCTGAGGAAATATGTTCCGGATCCTAGTCATATCATCGATTATGGTGAGATCGATATTGCCGAGGACATTACTTTCGAGGAGCGTCCTTTGAGGATTTTGGAGCACCGTGAGAAGCGACTGAGGCATAAGACCATTCCTTTGGTCAAAGTGCAGTGGTCGAGATATGGTGTCGAAGAAGCAACTTGGGAGACCGAGGATAGCATGCGTGCTAAGTACCCCGAGTTGTTTATTTCTTAAGTTTCGGGACGAAACTTGTTTTTAGAGGGATAGAATGTAACACCCACATTTTTCTTTTCCCGGTATTTTCACTTTTCGGTGTATTTCTCGTTTTTAGCGACACTCGTGTAACCGTATTAGTTTTGAGAATAATTGTTTCGAGACTTTTTGTCATCCAGTTCTATGTTATTGGTTCTTCCGTCGCTTATCGATCTGATTCCCGTAATTGTTGTTCGGAACCTCTATTTCGGGGTTGCCGTGGGTCCATTCTATGTTATTATGTATTTTGAGATGTTCCGTTTGATGCTTCGTTCGTTTTTCGGTGATTCGGACCGTTGTTACCATGTGCCTAACGTGCGCTAATGTTATTGTATAGCGCACGCTAAACATCCTTTAGTAGCGCACGCTACGCTTGTTTTGTAGCGCGCGCTAGCGTGACTGTCCAGCACTCGACAGTTTGCTACTGGACTCGGTCAGGTGCCCAGGTAGCGCACGCTATGGCCGATAGTGCGCGCTACCGATACGCTTTTAGCGCATGCTACATTTGGCCGATAGCGCGCACTAACGGAGTCAGGTGAGTACTGGGCAGTTCACTTTTGGACTCGGCTGATGTCGAGGTAGCGCATGCTATGGCCGATAGTGCGCGCTACCGAGAGGCTATTAGCGCACGCTACGTTTCTGGTAGCGCACGCTAACGGCTCATAAATCTGGTTACTGGACTGGGACATTAACTTTCTGGACTGGAGTTTTGTCCCGTTAGCGCACGCTAACTTTTGAGGATTAGCGCGCGCTAATGCTCCCTGGCTATATAAACGAGGGAGTTGACCCAGATTTTTACCCTTTCTCATTTCTTCTCCTCCCCGCGGCTTGGAGCTCCTTCAGGCGATTTTCAGGCAATCTCTTCCTCCGATCTTTTCAGGCGTCTTCTACTTTGAGTTTTTGTAGTAGATTAACAACACCTAATTGTGTTCTTCATCCTTAATCCAAGGTAAATCTCTTAGAACCCTACTTTTGGGCAATTTGGGGATTTTTGGATTTTCGTCCGTTTCGTTCCATTTTGTTGGTTAATTCATGATGAATATGATTAATCTTGCTAGTAGTCTTGTTTTCCCTACGGATTCATGGTATATTTCATGGTTGTTGCGTATTCGAGAGGGTTTGGTTGTTGTCCGCCCTCGTTGTTATTTTTATACGAATATACATGAATCATATGCGGGTTTTCGGGTTTATTCCATTTCCGTATTCGTTTAGAGTTGGTTGTGATTATGTTCTTCGAATTGTTAGGATCGGTTCCGTTGGTTCCTAGCATTCGTCGGTGACTTTTCTTTCCCTTCGTTGCGTCGTATATTATTCAAGGCAAGTATTTTTGGAAACCTTTATGCTTAGCGTGAAATGGTAATGTATATTGTGTGTGCTTTACTAACCTCGGGAGGGTCCGACATGGCCTCGAGGGAATCTATGGCTTCGTCCTGGATTCATGAGTTTGTTTCGCTAGCCAGCTCGGGAGAGTCCTTAGAGGCCTCGAGTGGGATTCGTGGGTTCGTTCCGGTCCTAGGTGACGTGTGTGCTTGATTTGTTTTATGAATGTGGCCAGCTCAGGAGGGTCCTTAGAGGCCTCGAGTGGGATTTGTGGCTTCGTCCCGGTCCTAGGCAAATTGGTTGACTGTTTGTTTCCAGAAAAGACATGTCTGGTTTTGGCTTTTTGAAATGACATTGGTGCATGTACTATGAAATGTGTAAGCGATTGGTTTGCCTTGATTACTTGTACTAGCGTAATTGCTAACCCCTTTGGGGACCCGTCGTGGGGAAATTCTTGTTATGGATTTCAAGTTATGATCATCCAGACGAGCGAGCGCTGGGACAATATGAGGATGCAGGCCAGGGTTGTTGACATGTGAATTGAGTCCTTTTATTCCCGTTGTTTCCATTCGATATGGTTGTTGTCTACTTTTGAAACTTATAGATTGTACTCGCGAGTACTTAGGCTTTTCTCTTCGGATTATGTTTTGTATTCGTGGAAGTTATTTATGTTGGCCATTGTTGATTATTCCACCGGTTGTACCGGGCGTGTTATTTGATTTTCAACTGGATAATGTGTGTTTCTACTGTGGTAAGTTGTGTCTAGCCTGGTGGGTTCCATGTAGGGGTCCACGGCACTGTAATACACCTTGAATATCTCGGGGGTGTTACAGTAGCGCACGTTGAGTTTTAGGTGTAGCACACGCTATTGCGAGCAGAACATAGAACAGGAGGTTCTGGACTTCAGTTACTGGGCATCAGATATTCTGTTAGCGCACGCTAACATTTAAGGTTAACGCACGATAGGCATATGGCTGTAGCGCACGCTGAAAAAGGTACGTAGCGCACGCTACCGTTGCGGTCAGAGGGTACTGGACTACCCATTACACCCGTTAACACACGCTAAGAACAGGTTCTAGCGCGCGCTAAACTGGGGTTGCTATAAATAGGATAGTTCAGTCCTTTTTTCGTCATTTTCATTTCCACTTCGGTTGTAGAGGATTCCGGGCGATTTTGGATGTTTTGGAGAGATTTCTTCGAGCTGAATCTATCTATCATCATCTTCAAGCTTATAAGTCGGATTAATCATCATTTCATCCTCTCCTACACACCAAATCAAGGTAATGATCTCTTGGATCTAGAATTTCGGATTTTGAGTATTTTCCTTCCGATCTCTTCGTGTGAGCTTGCTATTATGTTGGAATATGTTTGATATGGATTATATACCTTGGATACATGTATTCCTACGGATTTATTGATGCGTTTTTCGGATTTGACGAATATTTGGAGAATTGATCAAGAACATTTTAGAGTTGACTTTGATATTTGGGGGTTTCGATTAGATGTTGTCGTTAACTCGATTTGTGGATTCCTATTGGATTGTTCATATCATTGGAGGTGTTTTGTTGGATTGAACTACTCATTTTGGAGTTTGGTTCCGATATAGTTGGGGTTGATTATAATTAAAGGATGAATGTTTGCTAAGTGTTTGTCTTAATGCCCCAATGAATTTGGATATTGTTGTATCGACTTTTGAAGTGGGTTGTGATCATGTTTGAATCATTTATTAAGCGAATTATTGGTAATTGTGTTATTCAAGGTTGTTCGAGCGACCGACATCACTTTTTAGGATGTTGTTCGAAGAAGGACTTTCTTCACCGATATTGTGTAAGTAAATTCTTACTCGGTTAAAAGGATACTCATTCCTTTCGTTGTTGATTCATTCATAATCATAATTCATTCATAACGTATTAACCGTGTTGAGACTTGTAATTGTCAAATAATCACTTCATTCACGAGGAACGATGGTTCCAATCATTTCATCGAGCTATCATTCATTTCACGATTAATTCATCTCGGTGAGTCATTCTTGACTGTCGGATTGTTATTCATTATGGTCATTCTTGTTCATATGACCTTATGGGTTCATATTGCGTGGCCGGATGGGGATGTGTAGAATTTTTAGTCGGGCACATAATGGTCATGTGTTCGGGTTCACCGACACAATGGACTGTGCACACGGTAACGTACCACCGTGAAACTAATTAGGTACAAGGACGGGTGTGTCCGGACACTCGTCTTGTGCACTTGCACATACCATTAAGGGCGTACTATGATGCTCCTATTCATCTTAATTTCATAATTAAGGTATATCATGATCGTGTTTATTCAACTCTTGAGAATTGTTGTTCTGTGTATCTGACCCCGTTTGGAGATGTTGTTTTCAGGTCATGGCAAGGATAAATCACGGGAAGAGAACGTTGACAGCGAGGAGTCCCAGTAATACTAGTAGGGGGCCCCAGTCCTTTTTCAGTCATTCATGTTTCTTTATTTATATTTCCGCTGCAGATTTCCGTTTTGGATATTCATTTTCATTCAGTGTTGTATATTTTATCTTCATATAAAATATACATATATTCTGTATTCTCCTGGGTGTGTGTACTTGAAACTCCTCATCGGAGTAATTAATGATATAATGTGGTTCGGTACTACAATTATATTATTTAATTTATTAAGTTTCATTTGCCTGGTGGGTCCTAGTTGGGGGTCCACGACACTGTAATATCCACCTAGTTTGGGGTTTTACACCAATCAAGTAGTCACTTAGGCAGGTATACCATATCCACCCGGATTATTTTAATCCGTAAAGTGAGTGTTTCAATCGTACTGCAAACACTCTATGGTCTAGAGTCATTTGACTTGGGTAATAAAATGCCATTGAGCACTTCATATATATATATATATACATATATATATATATATATATATATATATATATATATTAAGATCACCATGGAGATATCATTAAATATATTTATGAGCTGCATTTCGGGTCCTTCAAAAATTACTAAGCTAATGAAGTAGCTTAGGGGAGAGTATATCTCTTTAGTCGAGTCTGTTCTTACCCAAAATATTATCCAGAGACGATATTGCTGGAATGGTCGAGTAACAAACAAATGTGAGAGCACGTCCGTGGGGAAAGTAAATAACACAAGATTTTCCGGGGTTGTTAGTCCCGAGCTTGAATGCTCTCGTGAGATATTATTAATACAAATACTTGGGAGTACAAATATTAATGTTAGAGTACAATTATAATGAGTGTAAAGACCCTAGTTATCTTAGCTATTGAGCGTGAAGATTGCCGGAAGAACCAGAGCTGATGCTCTGTGAGTTCTTGTAACAACGATGGAGTGCTGTGACGACTGTGAGAAATTGACGGTCTCTCACAGTGTGTATTAGCTGAATGTCTGAGCTCCTGGACTTGCGAGTCTCTTTGAATCTGAACTGTAGGGAGTTCTTGCCTCTGCCGACCGTCTTTTTTGTTGAGAGGTGCTGAGAGAGAAATTCTAAAATAGATTCAAAAGAGAAAGCCCGAGAGGAGAGGTCTTCTAAATTTTTGTGAACGTTTCTTGAACTTTTTATGAACGTTTTTCAGAACCCTTGTCCAGTTGCTGGAGGTTCTCTATTTATAGGACTGGGAGTCGCTGGGCGATCGCCTCTGCTGTATTATAATAAGCGGGCAATCGTCTTTAGCACATGGGTTGGTCTCCTTAAAGTCCGCAGAAGTTGCTGGATGCCAGAAGTGCGAACCAATGAGAGGCCAACACGCGTCTGTGTCGCTGTCTTGGGAGGCCCTACTTAGGACCTTTCGTCGGGTATGTCGTTAGGTGAGGCTGTCCTTGTCGCTAACAGCTGCTGATGGGCTGGAGTCAACGATCCATGTTCTGCGGCGCATTTTGCGGATCTGCACATGGGTCCTTTGCTTCGTGATCCATTCTTCGTGGACTTTGACGGACGATGGCCTTGTTCGTGGCATAGGACGGTCGTCCTTGGTTGGGCACCAGAGTCGATCGCTATGTGCCAAAAGGCGATCGCCTTGGGAGTCGATCACTAGATACTCGAAGGTGGAATGTTACCTTCGATTTGACAAGTTTGCCGAAGCTCATGTGGTCGTGAACTCGGTCGCTCGGCCCTTATATCGATCGCCGCCGAGGCGTATAAATCGCCGCACAACAATTGCCCCCCAGCTCGCTCCGATGTTGGAAACGTGGGGTGAGGTGGTTCTACTGGCGATCGCTTAACTTGGATGAGTGACTCAGCATTTTACAGAACTGGCGATCGTCTTTGAGCGGATTGATTTTGAATTCAGACAACCTGGTCGGTCGCTGAAATGACAGTGGAAAATGACAACGGTCGTGGAAAAGTCTCCGGGGCACGTGTCCGGTTCCTGTTGGGGGAGACCGACGGTTAGTTAAGACTCCTCGTCCGGCGTGTCCTTGAAACGACGCGTACGCGGGTTTCAAGGGAGGCATTGATTGCGACTCCAACCGACGGTTGCACTTCGGCCCTCGAAATTCTCCTTATTTGCATGGAAGCCCCCGCCTTCTCCTATAAAAAGGGGATGGGTTACAGTGTTAAGAACCTTATGCGATTTCATTGGAGAAGGAGATAGCCGAAAAATTTTCTGAATCTTTTGTCTGCCGATCGTCGATCGACTCAACCCTTCGGCAAGAAACACTCCTTTTCTCCTCTTCTTTTTTCGAGAATGTCTGGAGTACCTTCATCGTCTGAAACGGGCACCACCTCCGCCGCCGGGACTTCGACTGTCCGGGGAGGATCCTCCGCGGAATTCCATATGGAGATGGATGCCGAGGCTATCCACGTTGGTATTAATCCCGCGGAAGTCAAGGCTCTATTCAACGAGGCCGATGCCGCCAGGGAGGCGGTGGCTGAGCAGAAACGTTTGCTAATGGAGAAGGATATGGCAGTGAGGGTGTACTGGGAGCATCATAGTGCCTTTGGCCAAGCCTATTTGGCCTTCGCAGAAATCATGGAGATGTTGGCCGGTCCGAGTCCCAAGTTCGACTATCGGGAGTACTAGATCGCCCATCCCTATCAATCCGCGAAGCAGTCGCTGTTTCGGGCCGCGCAGCGCTCTCAGTGGTCCCTCGGCCAGATGAGGAGCTCGGCGACCAGGAAGGACCTGGCCGTTTGGAGGGCGAGGTACCATATCCCTTCAGATGTGGATCTTTTCGCGCCGGCCAAGAACGAGCGATCCGACCAACCTCCGGAGGGTATGGTAACCGTGAATGAGGCAATAATGGAGGTCGGGCTGCGGTTCCCTCTGTCGTTTGTTGTTTCCCATCTGTTGGTCGCTTGGAATGTGGCGCCGCTTCATCTAACGCCGAACGCCTGGCTCCAGATCGTCTGTGCCCTTTGTTCGGATATGTTCTGAACTAATCTAATTTGGTCTTCCTTTTGCAGGTTTCCATATTCTGCCGGCTGACGAGCTACCTTTTGATTTTCTGGTCATCTGGGAATGGATATGCAGTCTTCCAGATGACGATTTAAACGTTCGCCGGATTAACAAAGAGAGTCATTGGTTGTCTGCTCGGTTATTTCATTTTCCGCGACATCTTTCAGTCCCAGGTATGAATTTCTACGATCTCCTTTTGCTTGGCGATCGTCCTGTTTGAAGAATGTGTCTAACCGTTGTTTGATCGTTTCTTTTTGCAAAGGTCTGCTTCCCTCGCTTCTTGGAGCCTCCACCGGAGATTACCATGTCGAACCCTGGAGTTTTGAGCCGCCTGCGCCAGAAGAAGTCGACTCGAGTTCCTCCGGTGGCGCTACCTCTTATTCCGGAGGTGAGGCCTAATGTATAGCCGATCGCAGCGGAGGGAGAGGTTTGGGAGAAGGGACTCCGACTGAACCGCAAGGGACAGAGGTCGGGGGAGCCCCCCATATCTGCCCCTGTTGGTGAGCCGCCGATCGCCGCGCCTCCGCTCACTGCGGTCCCCTTGGTGGATGAGCCTACGCCTTAGTCGGCTTTCTTACAAGCCATGGCGATTGCCGAGGCCGAGACCCCTCGCGGGAAACCGTACTTCGGTCGCGACCCCGAGAAAGCCGAGAGGTAAACTTTGTTCGTTTTGCTGAGTTTTGTCACTTGCGTAGGAGATGTGCTAACTCTTATGTTCTTGATGCAGGATCCGCTGCACTAACCCGGCTTGCCCGCCACTGGTATTGGATTTCCTCGCGAGCCGATCTCCTCGTGAGGCCTGCGATGTCCCGTAATACATCACCCGGGCTGTTTCTGCTTTTCCGAAGGCCTGGAAGACCGACTTAGATGTGATCGCCCGCCAGCGATCCGGGGACACGATGCAGGCTGCCTTCGCTCTCTCCCTCCAGGCGGCGACGATGGCTGCCCAGGGTGTGAAGGAATTCGAAGGGCGTCCTTCTACTTCCCGTCTTCAGGCAGACCTCGAGGCCGCTCGGAAACAGAACTCCGAGTTTGCCAACAGGATCGTGGCTATGGAGAAGGACTCCTTGGACGCGGCTAAGCGGGCGAATCAGGATCTTGAGTTGGCGAGACAGGATTCTGAACGAGCCCGGGCGACGGTCGACTGGCTTCGGGATCAGATGACAGAGGCTCGTCGGTCGTACGCGGCTGCTCAGATGGAAGCCGATCAGTTGAAGGTGACTGTCGCTCGGCTGACTAGCGAGCTGACGTCGTCGAGGGGAGAGACGGCTGCTAAGGAGTCCGAGCTTCAGGGTGCGCAACAGGTGGTTGTGGAGTTGAAAGGAAAGCTGGAGGAGACCGAGGCCGATCCATTTCTCAATGTGGAGTTCGTCAGCGAGTTTGCCTATTACATGGCGTTTGCTGACTCGCTCTGCGCCGCTAAGAAGGGAGGGCTGGAGGTCGGCCCTCTGGCTGAAAACTTAAAGGCATACGCGTTGGAGCATCCTCTTCATCCTGCCTTCTCCATGCCTATCTTGGACCTCTCGGATGTCGGCGTAGACCTGAGCTGGTACCCGACTCCCGAAAATATTGTTCATCCAAATGCCCCGGATGATGGGGAGGCAGCTCCGGAAGTCGTCGAGGGTCCAGTGGTCGAAGGTGAAGGCCAGGCAGGGGCAGTCTGAGGTCTTACATCCTTTTTTGTTTTTGTTTTTGTTTTCTGGCTTGTAATTTTTGTATATTTCCTTGTACTTTAGTCTTCGGGCGACCATGTTTGTACTTTGATATTCCAAGTAATGAAATGAGAGTTTGCTTCTTTGATGTATTGATTGAATGATTGTTTTTCTTAGTCCTTGCATGACTTTGTACAAATGTGTGAGGAGAGATTGTTGCGTGTGTAGCTCCAAGTGAATTGATAAACTCGTATTGATAACTTTTACAACAAAATCGATCGCTGCACATACATCTGAAAAATGTCGATCTCCGTATGTAATTGAACAGGGACGATCGTCGTATATATAGCTCCGCCCTTCCCCCTTGTTTTTGTTTCCTTAGTGAAAGTAATGGGACGAAAATAAATCGTTGAGTGAGCGGTCTTCAATTTTGCAGATTCTTCGAGGAAGGCCATCCATCTCGGTCTAGAGGAACCGTGCACGATCGCAGAGTTCGATGGAACCAACCTCCACGACCATGTCTTGTGCGCGAGCGACATTTCGTCTGATGGCCAAGTTCTCGCGACTCACTTAATTGTGAGGGTCCTCCGTAGGCTGCGCCCGCCTCGTATTTAAACGAAGGGCGTGCGGTCTTGGTCTGGAGGAGTCCTTGCACGGGGCGTCGTCGGATTAATCGACTCCACGACCGCGGCTTGTTAGCACTTTTCTACCTCGGACTGCCATGTTAGATGGCGATCCTCTACGGTATACGTTGTGACGGGAGGAGGGACGCGTCGCATTGTCCGGATCCACCATGTTAGGTGATGGATCTTTGAGGGCGGGCGAACGTGTCCAAAAATATGTTTTGGAGGGCCCTCAGGCTACGCCTGCCTCGTATTTAAACGAAGGTCGAGCGATCGTGGCCCAAATGGACCTTGCACGGGCACAGAGAACAGTTCCATCGTCCTCCACAGCCATGTCGACACTCTTTTACCTCGGACCATCATATCAGATGACGATCCTCAACGGTATACGTTGTGTAAGGAGAGGCGATCGCTTGCCTAGGCTCTTCATGTTGATGATGAACTTTAGAGGGCGATCGAGTAATCCTCTGATTTGTTTTGGAGAGGGTCCTTCGGCTATGCCCGCCTCGTATTTAAACTAAGGGCGAGCGATAGAAGCCCAAAGGAACCTTGCATGGACGGATCGCCGGTTTCATCGATTTTCGCGACCATGGCGGCACTTTTCTACCTCGGACCATCAAGTCAGATGACGATCCTCGACGGTATATGTTGTGATAAGGGAGGCGATCGCTGCCTAGGTCCATCATGTTGATGACGAACTTTAGAGGGCGAGCGAGTCATCCTCTTTTTCGAAGCGTTTGCTCAGGCATTAGCCTTTGGTTTGATGAGGCGGGAATCGGGGATAGACTTCCGAAGTTCCCCCCTCTTAATTGAAGCATATAGATCCGGTCGCCGAGGTTGATCGAGGGGTCGGCTCGTATGAGCTTTCTGGTCTGTTCGCGTTCGACTCTGGCGACCGTATCGAGAGATCGATGGGGCTCTGGCTAAGCCAATAAACTGTCCAACTTGCCCTCCTCGAACAATTTCCAGAGTTGTCTGAGGAGGTCGCGGCATTGGTTGGTGCTGTGGCCGGGACTCTTGTGGTAAGCACAATATTGATTGTGGTCCAGATGACCGTTGTCCCTAATCTCATTTGGCTTGTTTAGCGGTTCGCGCCCCTTGATGGCGTAAAAAATGTGGGCCGGAGTTCGATTGAACTTGTGGAGGAGATGGGCTTCCACATCCTCGAAGGCCTTGAGATCGCCGGGTGGCTTGGCGACCGCCTTTTTGGTTTTGGCGATCACCTTCTTTTGGATGGGAGGCGGCGTCCCCTCGCCTAGGCGGAGGGTAAGCAGCCTCTGCTGGCCAGAAAGTCGGCAGCCTTAGCGCGGAAGATCGCGTAGGTTGGGGGCATGTCCTTGGTGAGGTGTCTAAACATGGGTGAATGGCCATAGAATCCCCCCAGGACCGAGTAGAGAGCGAGCTCGTCGCTGATGGGCTCGCTGGTAAAGACTATTTCATCCACCCGGTCGATGTAATCTACGTCGGATTCGTCTTCCCCCTGTTTGATTTTCATCATGCGGTGGGGGCCTTCTGGTCTGGCGACCTTGGCGGCGAAGTATGACGTGAAGTTACTCGCCAGTTTCTCAAAGGAGATGATCGATCGCGGTGGTAGTGAGACGTACCACCTGTGGGCCAGCTCGCCCAATGTTAACGGGAAGATTCGACACTTGGTCGCGTCTGATGTCCCACATCCGGACATGTAAATCCGAAACTTGCTTAGGTGAGTCTCGGGGTCCGATCTCTCTTCATATAGAGGTGTTTTGGGAGGAGCGATCCTTGGTTGCACGGGGGCAAGCTCGATGTGGACCGCGAGTGGCTCATTCGGCCCGATGATCTTTCTACTGGCGCTTGCCCCTGTTTCTAAGAGTGCTTTCATCTCGTCGAGCTGGCGTTGCATAGCGGCCATCGCCGTGGTCTGGATGCTCGCGGCTAGGCACTCGGAGCGGTAACCAAGGCGATCAAGTACTGATCCCCTGGCTCCGCTGTCCATGATGTCCTTGCCGCGTGGCTCGACTCTTTGGCGGAAGAGGGTCAAACGGCTTTCCTGTATCTGGTTCGGAGTTAGGTAGGCCGAACTCCTGGTGACAGACTCGGATTCCGTCGTCTCGTGCTTGGGGCCAAAATGCCCCGGTCGCCATGATGGATCACTTCCTAAGCGACTGAATACGGAACCATCCCGCCTTGCGAGAGCCTTTTCTCGCGAATCGAGGCTTTCTGACGATCCCTGGCCCAGTAACCCATTGAGCTTCCGTTTGCCCGCACGACGGATGGCCGAGGGGGTTATGGCGGGCGGTGCGCATGCTCTCCGTCGCTCCCTTAGGATGGCCATAGCCTCCTCGATCTGTTTCGCGGTTTGGAACTAGTCGAGCGAAAGGCTGGGGCCGTCCCTCTGGTGCGGGATCGAGAGTCTCGCGTCGCCGCGGCTACCCTCTACCGTCGGCTGGGGCTCGGATCGAGCCGGAATATGATGTCCGGCAGTTCAGAGAACGGCTCTCTTCGATGTGGTGGCAGACGCCATTATTCTGAAGGCTTTTATTTGAAGAACAGTGAGTGTTTCTTCAAGTATATGCCCCGGATAACAGTGAGTATTCTTCGGGACAGTCGGAATGAAAATGAAGGTTAAGATATCACCCCTTCCTCTAGCGCCAATTTTTGTTACCCAAAATATTATCCGGAGACGATATTGCTGGAATGGTCGAGTAACAAACAAATGAGAGAGCACGTCGATGAGGAAAGTAAATAACACAAGATTTGCCGGAGTTGTTAGTCCCGGGCTTGAATGCTCTCGCGAGATATTATTAATACAAATACTTGGGAGTACAAATATTAATGTTAGAGTACAATTACAATGAATGTAAAGACCCTAGTTATCTTAGCTATTGAGCGTGAAGATTGCCGGAAGAACCAGAGATGATGCTCTGTGAGTTCTTGTAACAACGATGGAGTGCTGTGACGACTGTGAGAAATCGACGGTCTCTCACAGTGTGTATTAGCTGAATGTATGAGCTCATGGACTTGCGAGTCTCTTTGAATCTGAACTGTAGGGAGTTCTTGCCTCTGACGACCGTCTTTTTGGTTGAGAGGTGCCGAGAGAGAAATCCTAAAATAGATTCAAGAGAGAAAGCCCGAGAGGAGAGATCTTCTGAATTTTTGTGAACGTTTCTTGAACTTTTTCTGAACGTTTTTCAGAACCCTTGTCCAGTTGCTGGAGGTTCTCTATTTATAGGACTGGGAGTCGCTGAGCGATCGCCTCTGCTATATTATAATAAGCGGGCGATCGTCTTTAGCACATGGGTTGGTCTCCTTAAATTCCGCAGAAGTTGCTGGCTGCCAGAAGTTCGAACCAATGAGAGGCCAACACACGTCTGTGTCGCTGTCTTGGGAGGCCCTACTTAGGAACTTTCGGCGGGTCTGTCGGTAGGTGAGGCCGTCCTTGTCGCTGATAGCTGCTGATGGGCTGGAGTCAACGATCCATGTTCTGCGGCGCCTTTCGCGGATCTGCACATGGGTCCTTTGCTTCGTGATCCAGTCTTTGTGGACTTTGACGGACGATGGCCTTGTTCGTGGCACAGGACGGTCGTCCTTGGTCGGGTACCAAAGTCGATCGCTAGGTGCCAAAAGGCGATCGCCTTGGAGTCGATCGCTAGATACTCGAAGTTGGAATGTTACCTTCGCTTTGACAAGTTTGCCGAAGCTCATGTGGTTGTGAACTCGGTCGCTCGGCCCTTATATCGATCGCTGCCGAGGCGTATAAATCGCCGCACAACAGAGTCCACGACATTTATGAGAACCTTCAAGCCTTGTACTTCAGGACTTCATTTTTTAATTACGCTTACTGACAAAGGCCTATTTTATGTCCTACAGGATCTACACTTGATGAGGTTAGCACTACATACCAATTACCTGTGTCTTCGTCAAAGAATCTAGTTTTGCATAGAATGCTTTATCCTTTAAGACCAATCAACTCAATATTGGTATCATACGATAGAGCGAGGTTCGACATCGTATTACTCTATGTTTTGAGCAACAATAGATCATCAAAATGGCTGGATGATGAGTCCACACAATCATGATTCATCGAGGTTTCTTGATTTTCTGAATCATATCAATTTTCGGGGCGTCCCCCTCGTCATGACTCATGGACATAGTAAAATCAAGTATGATCTCATGGAACGACTTTATTGATGACTAATATATAAGTTTTTGCCTTATTATACCTCATCCTTAGGTGAGTTGAGTCGAACCATGTAACTTCCATATTTTCCTTTAGGGAGTTATGGCCTAAATCACACATCCACCATATGTGATGGCAGCACTCAGTTCGTCGATGTTGCGCCCCTTACCAAGCCTTTAAACCTTATATCCATATTTGCAGTTGGTATATATATGATCTCGTCACTTTCACGATATTAATAAATGCATTAGGCATTGAATCTGCTACGTTATGAAGATCGAGAATTTTTACTATCACATAGCAAAATACTCGGATCCAAATTAGACATTAGGGACACACCATGACAATTTCTGTCATTCTCTGAGAAAGTTCGTCTTCTCTCCTCCACATAACGATGGGAAGGTTGTCTTATCGAAGTGACAATCCGCAATCGAGTGGTAAAGAGATCACTTGTCGAAGGTTCTAAATAGCAGATAACCATTAAGGATTCGTATCCAACGTGACTACTTAATTGTCTCTAAAAAAATCATGCACTATGGGGTGCATAATGCACAATACTACATAGCCCAATATGCACAATTGACACTCAAGTACGTCTCATCCAAAATGTAAAAATCAGGGTTTATCCAGTTATCAATTGGTATGCCTAAATTGTTTGGTTACCAGAGGATCTAAATGAGCAAATAAGTAAAGATACATGCAAGACTACATAAACCCAGGCAAATATAGGCAAATTGGTGCGCATAACCAATGCCTGAGCTACCATCTGAATTTGTTTTTGATGGTTGCCTCCATGAGACCATTTTGTGTATGCATGTGGGGAGCAGGATGCTTTTCTTCGATCCCGATCGACATGCAGTATTCATCAAGTACTTTAGATGTCAACTCTATAGTATTATCAAGTCTTATAGACCGAACATGGTGGTCAAAATGGTGAGCCCTTAGACAGATAATCCGTGCTAGAAGCTTTGAAAAAACAGCATTTTTAGTGGACAAGAGGGTGACATGTGACCAGTATGTCGAAACATCAACCGGAATCATAAAATTTCTAAATGATTCGAACTTTGATTGAATTGGTCCACAAATATCTATTTGAATCCTATGTAAGAATGGAATTTTCACATATTTAGCTTATAAAGGTCTCGCTCCTACTCTGGCAAAAGTGCAGGCTTTGCAGCAGAGATGATATGCATTATACAAGGTCAAACGTGTAGGACAGGCGAATGTCTTTGTTGCTCTGGATGACATAGCTTAAGGAACACCAACTAAGTTCATTATTCGTTACCCACTTCTACCTAGCACACAAAAGAAAATGACGTACATGCAGATCATCATGTCATGACCTGGATGCCCTAATCGGTCATGACCAGATCATCCCAAAGTTTGTTTTGGGTAATCGTATAGGATTCAACAACCCAAATTGTAGTGACTTACAGTCCACTCGATTGACTCGTAAGTTTTGTTAAGATGCTCGTGACCGTACTCATTAGAGGTAATATAGAGATACTCTATTCCATTCTCACAATGAGTTTCGACATGAAAGTTGTTGATACGTATATCCCTAAAGCTTTGTAAGGTTCGAGTTAGTCGCTCTCAATGGATATAGAGTGTCGGTGACTATAAAAAAGTGCCGTTAGGCATCAAGAACCGGCTGGCGCCGCGTCCTTGGATGAAGTGGGATGATCTAATCATCATAATCACTAATACATTATTGGTTATTGCCATCAACCTATCACTTGAGTGTTCCTCAATTAATTCGTCAAACGAGAACACGAGTAATAAAAACTATGAACCATAAGCATATGAATAATATTCAATATTTTGAATAAAGTCAATCACTTATATACGTAAGCAACAATAATATTGTGTTCGAAACCAAAATGCATCCGACCATTACTGAAAACTATCAAAACGTCTACCGATAAAATTAGTCATTAGGGGGCATCTAATGACTTTGGCACGTATGGGGCCATACTGTCATTTGTAAATGTGAAACTGACATTGGGGTCATGTCATGGTCGTATTCCTCTATATAGTGAGTCTCATATTCATCAAAATCTCAATATCTCTTCTAATCGACACTGAAATATTTGCTTGCATGGCAGTTCGTATACCAATAGCAGCAATTTCACACTAGGAGCCAACTCGTTTCTTGGGGGCCATGAGTCTCTTCTCGCTACATTGGAAGAGCTTTCATGACCGCCACCCCATTTGCAACTACCACATCGTTTTCCACTATCTGAGTTCGTTCCACATGGTTTGGGATTGGCATGTCCAGTCCCCTATTCGTCGGGGTGTTAGGGTTGTATACTGCAAAACATACTTTATGCTTATATTACCTTATTTCCCTGTAACTATCTATGAGAATATTAATTACATTTAATCACATGTTTTGCATATTTATTCGCGTTATGGTTATGCAAGTGAAATGTCTAATTATTTTATATTGTAGATAATGTGGAGTGTTGGTGCCACACAGAAGATCACATTATCGGAGCCTTATAAAATAATATAATAGTTAACAACCTATATAATTATTAGACAAATTATGTGAAAGGTTGTAGTGTATGCTTGAGATTAGTTGGTCTTGACTATTAGCATGCATTAGCGTATTTGCTTACGCTGAATTGGATCAAAGTGAGATAGTATCTTCTGTACTGACTATAAGAAGAATGTAAATCTCGGATAATTATTATTTTCTAATTCTACGTATATAATATTTAATTGTGTATTTATAATATTTATTGCTTTGATTTACCATGGGTGAGAGTCAAAATGATTGACGCAATAAGCTTCGTATCTTGGGCAATAATATTATCTATATGACAATTATTATTATTACTAGAAATCGTGTCCCGACTCGTGTGGGTTGATGATGTCCGCTTGAGAAGATCGATAAGGATTATTATATTAAACCCTGCAGGTCGATTTAATTCTGATATAATAATTAGGTTCGAGTGGTACTACTCTTGGATAAGATATTAATTAATTAAAGTTGTCAGTAGCTTAAATTAATTAATGGACATTCAATATCTTAAACACGGGAAATAATATATTTAAATAAGGAGCCCAGTTTTGTAAATTGGGATTTGGGTTGGAAGTGCAATATTAATTCTTTAGTGGACTGAATTTATATTTGTGAACTCAACCATATTAGGAAAGGGATTAATATGGAAAGTTGACTTGCACTAGGAGTCCTTACCCCACTACGCCATATATGGGCTTCAGTCGCACCTAGAAAAGTGTGTTCACAACCCAAAAAGTGTTTGTAAAAGAAAAAAAGGCTACGGCTACACTTTGACCAAATTTGAGGGTGTTACAAAAATGGCCGCTACCATAGGGGTCTACGCTAACACTTTTATAGTTTCTCGTAACATTGCGGAAAGGTGTAGCTGTAGACCCCTATGCCAACACTTTTTGGTTCTGTTCCTACACCTTAAGAGGTAGTGTTGTAGACCTATGCCAACACCGTTATCTGTGGTGACACCATTAAAAGTATAGTTGTAGACCTATGGCTACACCTGTTTAGTACTATTGTAACATAAAATTGTGAAGCACTTCGATATTGTTGGCAACACACTTTATCATTATGGCTACACTTGTTTCTTAAACAATTTAATATCTTTGGCTACACTATGTTATTCTTTTGCCAACACGTAAAGAGTATATTTTTTGGGTCAATGGCTACATTTTCGCAGGTCTTTTACCAACACTCTAAATGCTAAAAATCAACATATGGTATTTAAAAATAGAGTTACCCATTAAAAATAAATTCAAACATCCCAATACATAAAAGGTTATCAAAACAACCATCTAAATATATAAACCATCCAAAATAACTACATAAATCCAAATTAAATATAAGGATGTTAAGGATCTTATCGCAATGATTTGAATCACCAAAGGGCCGAGTATATCCACCCATTACAAAAAATGGTGATACTCATTACAGTTTGCATCCATGCTAATCTCAACAACACATTCAAAACCTGCAGTAGAAAAAAATTGCCGCTTAGGGTCTGTTTATCAAACAGAATCTGAATTCCAATTCCAAAATCTTGAATTTTGAAAACTAAAACGATGAATATGCTAAATTTCTAGTATTGAAAAACAATTTACGAATGTATGATTTTTTATCTTGTGCTTGACAAAATACATACAATGGCTGCATAGTAAACGCCTTTGTGGGGGACGAGCAGTTTGTCCCTCAACCATCGCTTCTTGGAGTTCCGCTGGAAAACTCCCAGTCGATAACAATATCCCAATATGTGCTAACCACTGTCGCGATGATTGAGGTTATCAAGGCCATAATTTTCCAAGCAAGTCCTTTGTTGAGAGTGTAAGCCGTTCGTCCACTAACTGCCACTATTGTCGACAAATACTTCAACCTATTTTACCCTTGAATTGCGTCTTTCTCTTCGAACAGACGCCTTAGACACTATACAATCATGTGGTGTCGGTCAGTTTATGCATGTAGGATGTTTATAGGTAATTTAGAAACATATAGTTAGACAATATTTGTAATTTTTAACAGATATAATAGGACTCTTTTTGTAATTAGGCTATACTTCAAGTGTACCATCTGCAATTATAACAAGTCTCTTTTCAGATGTTTGATTTACGTGCACCGAAGGAAGTGCCACCAGTATGGTATTGCTGCTATAATGTAAGAGAAAGTCTTGAACACGTCGTTTTCTTAGCAGTTGTTCTGCCTCAGTTTGTAGTCTCCCCAACCATAGTAGCTGTAATATCCATACTTTTTATTGAATGTTTGACCTTGACGTTCTTCCTCTTTTGTCACTCTGTAAACATTTTGAGATGTTGTCGATGTTGATTTAGAGTTTCGTACCTTTTTGGATCATGATCGTGTTGACTGGACCTTTCGATAGTGTTCTGGACAGGCAGATAGTGCACGCTAGGCCTAGGGTAGCGCACACTATTTCTACTCGAGTAGCGCATGCTAGCTTTGAGCCTTAGCGCGCGCTAATGTTCGGAGCATGGAAGAGACAGCAGCTAATTCTGCTCTCTGGACTAGCAGTTAGCGCATGCTAGGAGTTCGCTAGTGCACGCTATTCGTGGTCAGTAGCGCACGCTTACATCATCCGTAGCGCACGCTAAAGATGTTGCGTAGCGCGCGCTAGTGCCCAGTTGTAGCGCACGCTAGCAGAGTTGGACAGTGAACTGGAACTTTTGCAGGACAACAATTAGCGCATGCTAAGGTGTGGTAGCGCGCGCTAACGCCTCAGGTCAGAAGCTAATGGACTACCAGGTGACCCCATTAGCGCACGCTAGCCCCGTTTCTTGGCGCGCGCTAATCTGGCGTTCTATATTAGGGGCAATCAACCCTGAAATCGTCATTTTCATCTTTTCCTTCCTTTTTCCGATGGGAGCAGCGGGATTGGGCGATTCGGAGCGATTTGAGGCGATCCTTCTTCAGATATCATCATCTTTGGTTGAATAACAAAGATTACACAACTTCCAATCCATTTCTATCTTCCAAATCAAGGTAAATTCCTTAGAACCCTAGTTTTGAGAATTTTTGGGGATTTTCTTAGATTCGCCCAATTTATCCATTTTGGAGCTTGAGATCTTTGGGAATATGATGCATCTACCCCGTACCCATGTTTCCCATACGATTATATGGATTTTTTTGTACCTGGTTCGGACTTGAGAGGGTTTGGGTGATTTTCAAACCTCTAGATGTTTATCCTTGTAGTTTCGTGAATCGTAGGCGGGTTTTGGGAGTTTCGTCATGTGATTTGAGTATGGATTATTGATTATCGTATTCCTTATGAATCGTTTAGGTGATGGAAGTGCGTTCTTGGACCTACCGAACTTACACTCTTTTCCTTCTGAATTCTCGATGTCTCAAAGGCAAGTATATGTTTATGATTGTGCATTCTCGACATTGAAAGTAATTAAGATATATGAATTGTATAATGGTTTATATCCACTCTGGGATGGACCGATGGGTCCTCTGAGGGTTCTGTAGCCTCTGGTGTGGTTCCGCGGATATTTTGGGTTAACCACTCTGGAACGGATCGACGGGCCCTCTGAGGGTTCCGTAGCCTCTGGTGCGGTTCCACGGTTAATCATGTATGTATAGAATGTGATGATATGAAATTTAGTTATTCCGGAATACTAGTCTTAAATTGATGAAATGATGATTACTTTTACTTTATTGTCGAGGAGCATTGTGTTTCATATTCAATATACTTGTACTAGTTATTCGACGGCTAACCCCTTTATGGGGGAAATACCTTTCATGTATTTCAGAATCCAGGAGAGCGGATAGGCACGTACTGGGTCGGCATGAAGATGATGGGTGACGTAACCGAGCTGATCGGTCACCAAGAACCGGGTTAATCTTAGAAGTTTAGCTAAGAAAACCCAGAATATATGAAGTACTCTCCTTTCTTTCTCTCTCTAAAATATGCTGTATTCTCAGAGTGTGTTGTTTTTTGAGAAACCCCCTCTCTCCCTTTTATAGGAGGGTGCCTTGTTATCTAAGATTTTCCCTGATTTCCAGAGAAAATCCCGGATATCCAGGGATTCAAGCTGCGATTTTCCATCCCTGGATTTTCGGGATTGCAAGGTATGGGCTCTCAATCCCTGGATCTTAGGGATTCTGTCCGGTGAGTCAGGATCTTCTTTCCCAAGAGTTCGACCTTCCTGAGTTCGGTGGTTTTTAGGTCGGCTCATTCCTATTCAAATCAGTAGGTCGAGAGTGTAACACCCCAAACTAGGCGGATATTACAGTGCCGTGGATCCCCGACTGGGACCCACCAGGCAAATGATAATGAATGAATTACACAGGATAAATGTAGTACCGAACCACATTACAACAGTAATTACTCCGATGAGGAGTTTAATTACAACACACCAGGACAATACCGAATACTAGTGTATTTTATATGAAGATAAAATACACAACACTGAATGAAACGGAGTATCTAAATGAAAATCTGCAGCGGAAGATAAATGACAATAATATGAATAACTGAAAGATCGGGGCCCCTACTAGTATCACTGGGACTCCTCGCCATCAACATGCTATTCCCGTGCTTTTGCCTTGCCATGACCTGAAAAACAAAATCCTCAAATGGGGCCATACGTAACAACAATCTTCAAGGGTTGAAATTACACAATCATGATATATCTGAAGTTATGAAAACATCCTTAGTTATGAATTACGCTGAAGAGGAGTACCATAGTACGCCCGTAGTGTTCTGTGCAAGTGTACAAGACGGATGACCGGACACACCCGTCCTTGTACCTAATTAGTCTCACGGAGGTCAACGTTACCGTGTGCACAGTCCAATATATCACTCCCAATACATGGCCATCATGTGCCCGACTAAAAATTCCACACATCCGCACCCGGCCACGCAATATGAACCCAGAAGGTCATATGAACGAGAATGACCATAATGAATATCAATGAATAATAATAACCTCACAACGTCAAGAATGGCTTACCGAGATGAAAGTGATAATGAAGTGATTGATAGTTTCAATGAAATGATTGGAACCGCCGTTCCTCATTAATGAAGTGATTATTCGACAATTACAAGTCTCAATATGATTAATACAATGATGAATGAGTTATGATTATGAATGATCAACAACAAAAGGAATGAAAATCCTTTTAACCGAGTAAGAATCAACTTACACAACACCGGTGACAATTATCCTTCCACGAACAACGTCCTAATTGAGATATCGGTCGCTCGAACAACCTTGAATAACACAATTACCAACAATCCGATCAATATACGAATCAAACATGAATATAACGAACTCAAAACGTCGATACGACTAAACCAAGTCCATTGAGGCATTAAATCAAACACGCTATGCCAAACTCCGATTGTTTACAATCAAACCTCAATATACCAATATCAAATCCCCCAAGAATTGTTTCAAACCAACAAAACATCTTCAATACGATTAATAATCCAAGACGAATATCCGAAAACGTGATTATAACGACAATTAATCCAAAACCCCAATTCCAACTCGATATTCAAAGTGTTCTTGAATAATCCCTCAATAATCCAATGAATCTTTATACAAACTCATAATCATATACATATCCCTTCATATAACATGATTATAACGTCCAAAACATCATATCTCAACACAAAATCGAAATCCAAGGTGTTGAAGAATATTACCTTTGAAGATCCAAACACTTCGATCCGATGAAAACGTGTTAAATCGACTATCCAAGCTTTCCAACAAAATAAGATGATGAAATCCGAATACACAAGTGATTGAGGATGGAAAAATCCCTCCCTCAAGTCTCTCTTTCGGAACAAAATGAAGAAGAGGATGAAAATGAGTAAAAATGTCCCGGCCGAGTCCTTAATATCTGCGGTTACGGCCGTAACTCGGCCCTCTTACGTCAGTAACATTCCAAGTCATCGGTCTTACGGCCGTATCCTGCCAATTCGTACGGTCGTTACTCGGCTTCGTCCGAAAGCCTGCCGACAGACTTACGGCCGTAACCGCTTCCCGAGTTACGGCGTAACCCGCCTTCGCAAAAACATCCGCCGACATCCTTACGGCCGTACTCGCACACCTTACGGCCGTAACTCGATGATACGGCCGTATCCGCCAAACTTACGGCGTAAGCCCTCTTCGTCGAAAATGACCAGCACTCCGCCGAGCGTACGGCCGTATCCGGCCAAGCCTTACGGCCGTACCTTCCTCGACTTACGGCCGTATGTCAGAACCCTTACGGCCGTAAGTCACCCTTGGTCGACAACACCGAAATTTACGAACACCACTTACGGCCGTATCCAACCCTCCTTACGGCCAGAACTCCTTCGCCAAAATGCCCGGGCAAACTTTGTCGACCACGACGTCAGAATCGCCAGCCTTACGGCCGCATCTACCTGAACTTACGGCCGTATCCCGAAACCTTACGGCCGTAACTCAATGCTGGCCAAGGTGAATAAATCTGATAACTCCGATTCCTTGCTACGACTGATGAATGATCCGACATACCATACGAATGTGAAAGTGAACAAGTCTAACACGAGCCAAAGATGATACTCCTAGTACAAGTCTATCAATCACAATGAAAATGATAATACTCCCGTCTCGATCTATAAACGGAGATAAAATGACGATCGGTAACTGATATACGATTACAACATGCCAACAGTGAACGCAAATGAGTGATTCATGATTGATGAGTGATTATTAATGAGTGAAAATTACTGAGTGACAATTACAGACTGATAATTACTGAATTAAAATGAAAGAATTACAACCGGGTATTACATACTCCCCCCCCTTAAAAAGAGTTTCGTCCCCGAAACTAAGGGAAAAACAACTCGGGATAACTCTCCCGCATACTCTCCTCGGTTTCCCAAGTGGCCTCTTCGACTCCGTGTCTGGACCACTGAATCTTGACCAAAGGGATCGTCTTGTTCCTCAACTGTTTGATTCGCCGCTCCAACACTCGTACAGGACGCTACTCGTACGAATGATCATCCGCGATCTCGATTTCGTCGAACTGAAGTATGTGACTTGGGTCGGCAACATACTTCCGCAACTGAGAGACGTGAAACACATTATGAATTCGGCTCAATGCCGGAGGTAAAGCCAATCGATAAGCTAACTTGCCTACTCGATCCAAAATTTCAAACGGTCCAATGAATCTCGGACTCAACTTCCCCCCGTTTTCCGAAACGGAAAATACCTCGACTCGGGGATACCTTGACCAAAACATGGTCACCCGTCTCGAACTCTAGTGGTCGACGACGATTATCTGCATATGATTTCGCCGACTGAAATCAACATACGACTCTTGATCAAAGCTACCTTCTCCCGGCGGCTATAAGCATATCGGTGCCGATTGATTCTGACAAGTCATCCCAACACAAAGGAGATCGACAACGACGACCGTACAAGGCCTCGTAAGGTGCCATCTTAATGGAGGCATGCCAACTATTATTATACGTGAACTCGATCAGTGGTAGTTGGGCTTCCCAATCGTCCTTCCAATTGAGGACGCATGCCCTCCACATGTCCTCTAATGTCTGAAAAGTCCTCTCTGATTGTCCGTCGGACTGAGGATGAAAAGGGTAATGAGATTAAGCTGAATTCCCATAGCACGATGAACTGATTTCCAAAATGAGACACGAATCGCCCGTCACGATCAGAAACGATACTCTTAGGAGTACCGTGCAATCTCACTATCTCTTTGATGAACAGTTGGGCAAGTCTCTCGGGACCCCACGTATCCTTAATCTCAAGGAAATGAGCTGACTTAATTAAGCGGTCCACGATCACCCAGATCGTATTCATGCCCTGACGACTCGTCGGCACTCTCGTGATGAAATCCATAGGAATGTCTTCCCACCTCCATTCTGGAATAGGGAGCGGTTTCAGCATACCCGCCAGTCGCTGATGCCAGACCTCGATCTCGGGTTTAAGGAATTCCCGCCAAGCTCTTTTCTCGAATCAAGTAAACGAGCAAGCATCTGCTCCTGAACGGACTTACGACTCAAGGCGTCGGCGACAACGTTCGCCTTGCTCGGGTGGTAAAGGATCTCGATATCATAATCTTTGATTAGTTCCAACCACCGTCTCTGTCGCATATTTAACTCCTTATGAGTAAATATACACTTTAAACTCTTATGATCGGTGAATATCTGACAGGTAACGCCATAAAAGTAATGACGCCAAATTTTCAAAGCGAACACCACGGCTGCTAGCTCCAGGTCGTGGGTCGGATAATTAACTTCGTAAGGTCTCAATTGCCGTGAGGTATAGGCAATAACCTTTCCATTCTGCATGAGTACACATCCGGGACCCTGTCCGGACGCGTCACTATAAACCACAAATCCCTCCGTCCCCTGCGGCAAGGAAAGTACAGGTGCTGACATTAACCGGCTCTTGAGTTCCTCAAAACTCCGCTGACACGCGTCGGACCACGTGTATTTCTTATCCTTTCGCAAAAGGTTCGATAAGGGTTGATCGATCCTAGAAAATCCCTCCACAAATCGCCGATAATAGCCCGCTAATCCGAGAAAACTTCGGATTTCCCTAACATTCTTCGGAGGTAACCAGTCTCGGATAGCCTCCATCTTCTGAGGGTCGACACGAACTCCGTCTGATGAAATTACATGTCCGAGAAAAGTCACTTCGGACATCCAGAACTCACATTTGGAAAACTTTCCATAAAGTTGCTCTCGTCTCAACACGTCGAGAACCTGATGAAGATGAACCTCGTGTTCCTCTCGGCTACGAGAATAAATCAAAAATATCATTGATGAAGACAACAACAAACTGATCTAAAAAGTCGATGAAAACCCGATTCATTAATTCCATGAATATCGCAGGTGCATTAGTTAGCCCGAACGGCATGACTACGAACTCATAATGACCATAGCGTGTTTGAAACGCCGTCCTCGCGAAATCCGACTCTCAAATCCGCAACTGGTGATATCCAGATCTTAAGTCGATCCTGGAAAATACTGAATCTTCCTGAAGTTGATCTAAAAGATCATCAATACGGGGTAAGGGGTACTAATCTTGGTCATCACCCTGTTCAACTCTTGATAATTAATACACACACGAGACGAGCCATCCTCCTCCTTGACAGATCACACTGGTGCTCCTCTCGGGGATGCAATCGATCGGAGATAACATTTCTCGAACTATTCCTCAAGTTGAATCTTCAACTCCTGCATTCTGGTCGGGGCCATCCGATACGGTGCCTTCGATAAAGGGGACGTACCGGCTCCAACTCACTCCTGAATTCCACTACTCTATGTGAAGGCAAACAGATAACTCGTCTGGAAATACATCGTCAATCGATGACAATAATACCACAAATGATTGAACATTTCGATTGCCCTAGAAAGGCCAATCGATGAAAATGGTACAATGAATGATTGAACATCTCGATTGCCTTAGAAGGGCCAATCGATGAAAATGATACAATGAATGTTTGAATAACTCGATTGCCTTAGAAAGGCCAATCGATGAAAATGATACAATGAATGATTGAATAACTCGATTGCCTTAGAAAGGCCAATCGATGAAAATGACACAATGAATGATTGAATAGCTCGATTGCCTTAGAAAGGCCAATCGATGAAAATGACGCAATGAATGATTGAATAACTCGATTGCCTTAGAAAGGTCAATCGATGAAAATGATACAATGAATGATTGAATGACTCGATTGCCTTAGAAAGGCCAATCGATGAAAATGACACAATGAATGATTGAATAGCTCGATTGCCTTAGAAAGGCCAATCGATGAAAATGATGCAATGAATGATTGAATAACTCGATTGCCTTAGAAAGGTCAATCGATGAGAATGATACAATGAATGATTGAATGACTCGATTGCCTTAGAAAGGCCAATCGATGAAAATGGTGCAATGAATGATTGAATAGATCGATTGCGGAATCTCTCTGCTTCCGCCATAATAATAATTCTACTGGAACAACGGGGATTACTTCCCTGAAGCACACATTCGACAACCAACGACGGAAAGATAGCGACCAAACGCTAACAAACACTAAGGATAGTATCAAAACGATCAAACCAACTAATACCGAAAATTACATCGTCCTAAGATAAATTCACCACGATTAGGTCCACCAACCAATCGCGGTCACTAAGCTTACTTCGGTATGATTTCCGAAAATTCTTCCATCGTCAGGTAGACCGATGGTATGAGGTCCACAAGCAATAGGACTATCCCAAAATAAGTCTATTAAAACATGATTCGAAAATGAATGAATGCGGTGCACCACTATCCAAAAGGTACACACAGGTTGAAATAAAATTACGAGTATACCTGAGGTCATTCGGGCCACCGGATCATCGATCCTCCTCATCACATGAATCTGGGACTTGCCGGACCCTGAACCGGACGCTCCCGTCTGATAAATACGAGCTCCAACTCTATTTGCTTCCATTGTCTTAAACGACATTGACAAAGCAGTCTGATTCTGAAACGCTGATTGCTTCGGGGCCTGAGATGCCGCCGGAGCCGACTTGGAGTCCTTTCGGCAAAAACGGGCCTTATGCCCAAAATTCCCACAATTATAGCACGTGATAGACGGTTGGACACTGGTCGTCAGAATGACCTGCCCACAATTGAAACAGGTGATGGCCGAACAGGCCGCTCGGGACTGAGATCCCGCACGATTTTGCGCCGTAGGAGGTCGCTCAGAAACGATAGGACTCACACGAGGCTTCTTGAAGGTTGACTGACCGCCTTCGGATTGATTACGCTTCGTTGATTTCTTGTTGACAGATGAAGGTTGTTGTTCAGCACTTTCTTTAGCAGCTGGCTCATACGGGAGAGTTCTCTCGATTAATCCGGCCAGAGTGGCGCAATGATGATTGAGCAACTGAACATGGGTCATCATGGCCTGCATAAAAGTGAGTGGATCAACCCGAACATCTTCTGATCGAGCCGAGTCCTGGGCACGATTTCCCGGCAGCGAGTGATTATTTCTCGGGTTTCGGCCCGCACCGCGGCCTCTCCCCGTGCATCCCCTGACAGCTCTCTCCATACTGAAGTAGGAAGGTCGCATCATGATTATATTTCCCGCATGATTATCACGTTATGATTACGTCATGAGATAATGAAAATAAGTATACATGCTCTAACTTAGTGATTATATGAATGATTTACTGAAGTGACATGATTATCTGATGAAATTCTTGAAATGATTATCTTGAATAACTTAATAAGATTGGTAATATGATCATCCAGATCGACAACTGAGTAATGAAATGAATTGAGTAATTAATGAGTTAACATGGTCGTCCTGATCATTAACTGAGTAATGAAATGAATTAAGTGATTAATAAGTTAATATGATCGTCCTGATCATAATGAATGATGATGTTTGAGGATTGTTAATTGATGAATGATGAATGAATGGCTATTGCCAGAAATTATACCATGGCGTTAGAAATCTTACAGTTCTTTCGGTCTGATTGGCTCGGCATTTGCACAGGTCACACGTGACGCGAAAGTCCAATGATACTAGTCTGATGACGATGATTTCAAATGAGACATGACTCGGAAGGTAGTATTCAAAACCACGCTCCGATACCAACTCTGTAACACCCCAAACTAGGCGGATATTACAGTGCCGTGGATCCCCGACTGGGACCCACCAGACAAATGAAAATGAATGAATTACACAGGATAAATGTAGTACCGAACCACATTACAACAGTAATTACTCCGATGAGGAGTTTAATTACAACACACCAGGACAATACCGAATACTAGTGTATTTTATATGAAGATAAAATACACAACACTGAATGAAACGGAGTATCTAAATGAAAATCTGCAGCGGAAGATAAATGACAATAATATGAATAACTGAAAGATCGGGGCCCCCTACTAGTATCACTGGGACTCCTCGCCATCAACATTCTATTCCCGTGCTTTTGCCTTGCCATGACCTGAAAAACAAAATCCCCAGCCGGGGTCAGTTACACAGAACAACAATCCTCAAGGGTTGAAATTACACAATCATGATATATCTGAAGTTACGAAAACATCCTTAGTTATGAATTGCGCTGAAGAGGAGTACCATAGTACGCCCGTAGTGTTCTGTGCAAGTGTACAAGACGGATGACCGGACACACCCGTCCTTGTACCTAATTAGTCTCACAGAGGTAAACGTTACCGTGTGCACAGTCCAATGTATCACTCCCAATACATGGCCATCATGTGCCCGACTAAAAATTCCACACATCCGCACCTGGCCACGCAATATGAACCCAGAAGGTCATATGAACGAGAATGACCATAATGAATATCAATGAATAATAATAACCTAACAACGTCAAGAATGGCTTACCGAGATGAAAGTGATAATGAAGCGATTGATAGTTTCAATGAAATGATTGGAACCGCCGTTCCTCGTTAATGAAGTGATTATTGGACAATTACAAGTCTCAATATGATTAATACAATGATGAATGAGTTATGATTATGAATGATCAACAACAAAAGGAATGAAAATCCTTTTAACCGAGTAAGAATCAACTTACACAACACCGGTGACAATTATCCTTCCACGAACAACGTCCTAATTGAGATATCGGTCGCTCGAACAACCTTGAATAACACAATTACCAACAATCCGATCAATATACGAATCAAACATGAATATAACGAACTCAAAACGTCGATACGACTAAACCAAGTCCATTGAGGCATTAAATCAAACACGTTGCGGCCAAACTCCGATTGTTTACAATCAAACCTCAATATACCAATATCAAATCCCCCAAGAAGTGTTTCAAACCAACAAAACATCTTCAATACGATTAATAATCCAAGACGAATATCCGAAAACGTGATTATAACGACAATTAATCGAAAACCCCAATTCCAACTCGATATTCAAAGTGTTCTTGAATAATCCCACAATAATCCAATGAATCTTTATACAAACTCATAATCATATACATATCCCTTCATATAACATGATTATAACGTCCAAAACATCATATCTCAACACAAAATCGAAATCCAAGGTGTTGAAGAATATTACCTTTGAAGATCCAAACACTTCGATCCGATGAAAACGTGTTAAATCGACTATCCAAGCTTCCCAACGAAATAAGATGATGAAATCCGAATACACACGTGATTGAGGATGGAAAAATCCCCCCCTCAAGTCTCTCTTTCGGAACAAAATGAAGAAGAGGATGAAAATGAGTAAAAATGTCCCGGCCGAGTCCTTAAATCACGCCGAAGTTACGGCCAGAACTCGCCCTCTTACGGCCGTAACATTCCAAGTCAACGGCCTTACGGCCAGAATCGCCAACTCAGACGGCCGTAACTCGCTTCGCCCGAAAGCTCGCCGACAGACTTACGGCCAGAACCGCCTCGAAGTTACGGGCGTAACCCGCCTTCGTCAAAAATATCCGCCGACATCCTTACGGCCGTACCCGCACACCTTACGGCCGTAACTCGGATGATACGGCCGTATCCGGCCAAACTTACGGGCGTAAGCCCTCTTCGTTGAAAATGACCAGGCACCCTGCCTGGAGCGTACGGCTGTATCCGGCCAAGCCTTACGGCCGTACCTTCCTCGACTTACGGCCGTATGCCGCAACCCTCACGGCCGTAAGTCACCCATGATCGAAAACACCTGAAATTTACGAACACCACTTACGGCCGTATCCAACCCTCCTTACGGCCGTAACTCCCCTTCGGCCAAAATGCCTGGGCAGCCTGCTGGACCACGTACGGCCGTAACCGGCCAGCCTTACGGCCGTACCCGCTGAACTTACGGCCGTATCCCGGAACCTTATGGCCGTAACTCAATGCTGGCCAAGGTGAATAAATCCGATAACTCCGATTCCTTGCTACGACTGATGAATGATCCGACATACCATACGAATGTGAAAGTGAACAAGTCTAACACGAGCCAAAGATGATACTCCCAGTACAAGGCTATCAATCACAATGAAAATAATAATACTCCCGTCTCGATCTATAAACGGAGATAAAATGACGATCGGTAACTGATATACGATTACAACATGCCAACAGTGAACACAAATGAGTGATTCATGAATGATGAGTGATTATTAATGAGTGAAAATTACTGAGTGACAATTACAGACTGATCATTACTGAATTAAAATGAAAGAATTACAACCGGGTATTACAGAGAGACATTTGAGGTCAGCGACCTTTTATCAGATATCATAGGTCAGCGGGGCCTCCGAGGTCGGCGCCCTTCTAACAGATGTCACAGTTAAGCGGGGCCTCCGAGGTCGGCGACCTTTATCAGATATCATAGGTCAGCGGGGCCTCCGAGGTCGGCGCCCTTCTAACAGACGTTACAGCTAAGTGGGGCCTCCGAGGTCGGCGGCCTTCTAAAGGACCTTGAGGTTGTCATCCCCTTATCTAAGAACCTAGGTCGGACTTTTATTGGTCTATATTTTAAACCGAGTTTTCAGGGAGCGTACATTCGACGTCCTATCACCCAGTCCCCCCTACTCTAGTCGAGCTGTAAGACCGAGTAGAGTAAGATTTGTTTATAATCGGACGACCTTGACGCAATAATCCTTGGAACTCCCGTTCCCAGATAACGAGGCTCTTCGGACTTCGTGCGCTATAATAACCTGTCTTTTCCTTTCCCCGCCTCCCAAACGTCGCGTCGATGGTCAAAGCCAGGTGTCGACCTGCTATAGGTCGGATAAGACGGTGCCAAATCCCAGCTGTTCTTTCGAATAGGGCATCGGACGCTCCAGATCGTCCCTATCCTTCTTGGTTTTCGCCCCTCCCTCCTATAAAAGGAGGTCTTCTTCCCCCTTTATCACTTCCGCGTTTTTATACCCTCAACCTTTGGTGCGAAAATTCTCAGGCGACACTAGCGATCACAGCTATCTGTCTCCGGCGACGCGCTTGCTCTACCTTTCTCCGGCGATCTTCCACCCAATCCCATGGGTATGTTCATCTAAACATCTCTTTAGTTTTTGCTTTATTTTACAGATATTTTCCTTTTCTTCTTCCTCCCTTTTCTTCCTTTTGTTATGTCGTCTGCTTCGGATTCTCAAAATATTTCCGGCGAATCGGCCGTGAACTCTTTTTTAGAAGGTCTTTCCTCTTCTGATGGGGATTCGGGGGGTAGGTCGGGGTGAGCTACTGGTTCCTCCCTCCGTCTTAGGGATGAGCCTTTAGGTGACGTAGACTGGTCCGAGCTAGGTGACATCCCTCCCTCTGGCATCCCCCTAATCATTGTAGATCCTCCTTCTCCTCCTCCTATGGACGAGGTAACTGTGACCGGCCTCTTAGCCGATCCATATCAGACGGTTGTAGGAGCGACTCGAGTTCTCCCTCCCCATCCTCTATCGAGGACTAGCCCACCAAGCTAGTTTTATAAGATTTCTTAGACTTCCCCCGGGGTGGGAATTTGTCACACCTCAGGCTAGTGATACCCCTGATCATCCTCCTCCGCGTCATATTACCTGGTTTGTGGATCAGGTAAGCAGTGGTCTTCGCTTTCCACCCCATCCCTTCCTTGTCTCTCTCTCCGTTAAATACAATCTTCCCCTCAACCAGTTTTCTCCTAACTCTTTTCGCTACATGGTTGGTTTTCTCGTGCTGTGTCATTACAAACATGAGGAACCCGACCTAGGCTTTTTCTATTTTTGTTTTGGGCTAAAGAGTTTTAAAGGCTCCTTTTACTTGACTTCCCGAAACAACGCCCATTTCTTCACCCACCTCCCTTCCAATGTGAAGGACTGGAGGTCCGGCTTCTTTTTCCTTCGGCTCCCTACATCTGATTCTTGGGGCTTTCCTACGGAATGGGCGCAGGCTACTCCGAGCCAGGATCCTATTCCTAGGCGCAATTCCATCCGGGCTGCGTGGGTCGAGAAAGTTCGAGAATGGAATGCCATTCCCTATAATGCTTTCCAGCTGACACAATTCCATGATCTTCTGTTCCATTGTGGGCTGAGCTCGAATCCCTACCCGGCTATCCCTGACATCGGTAGGCTTTATCTATTTTTTTCAGATCTTTGTTATTTTGCTTTTTAGCTATTTCCCTGACCGTTTGTATTGTTCTTTGTAGATCGGTTCATGCGGACCTGCCAGTCGGATGCCTCCAAGCCAGCTGAACCAATAAAAGAGAAGGTCCCTAAGTCGACGAATCCCCCCAAGGAGAGGGCAGAGGGCTCGTCCAAAGCTAAACGGAAGATCCCTTCTCGCCCCAAGTCTGGGGTAACTCTCCCCTCCGACCTGGCTCCTACTTTGACCACCGGACGAAGCCCTGCGAGCTCGTCTCGGCAGCTTCAGGTCACTCAGAGGGCCTCTTCTCCTAGATCCCCCGCTTCCAAACGGCCGAAGACCGCGGGTCCTCCAGGTCCGGCTATGGAGACTCTTCTCCGTTGCAAGGAGTTTGAGAGATTTCTTCCTTATTTCAGCTCCATGGTCCCGGCTAAGGATAAGCTGGGATTACGAGATGCCGAGGAGGACCCTAAATTTGATGCTATGATGATGTACTTTGGGAAGGTATTCCCCTTTTCGCCTTCATACTCTTTTTGGCTATTTTTATGTTTATTATTACCCTCTGCCGACCTGATATAACTTGTTGTGCAGTTCTTCGCCACCTTTGTGACCTTCGCTGAGGATCATAAGCTCGGCGCTACGTCTTCCTCCCAGCTCACCCAGGTGCAAGCCAACCTAGAGGACGCCCTGTCGGCTAATTCTGATCTCTCGGCTCAGCTTCAGGAGAGGGAGTATCGCTTAGATGCTGCCCTTAAGAAAAGTTCTGAGCGGGAGGCGGTTTTGGAGCGGGCTCAGATGGCCAATGTTCAGCTGAACCAAGAGCTGAAATTTTGGAAGACCATGTCTACAGCTGAAACGGAGAAGGTGGGCCAGCTCGAGGCTCAGTTGTCGGAAGCTAGGGCTGAATCCGAGAGGATAGCTCAACTTGAGGCACGGGCTAAGGCTGAGTTGGAGAAGGTCGCCCAACTCGAAGCTCAAGCTAGAGCGGAATCGGAAAAGGTGACCCAGCTGGAAGCTCAACTAGCCGAGGCTAGATCCGAGGGATCGTCTTATGAGCGCGGGGCGACGGATGGCCGACGTCGATTCCTGACCAGTGACGTTGGTCACTCTTTCCTGGAGGCCTACCGTTCCGCCCTCCTGGCCCGGTATCACAATTCCACCGCGTTCCTGGTTAAGCTAGCCCCTGCCGCGACACAATATTTTGATTTTGCTCTAACTTGTGCTCATGAGCAGCAAGCTTCATTGGGTTTTACGGGCGAGCCGACCGGATCTTGCATTGACGGGCTCCTGCCTTCGGGTTGGTCCGGACGTGGAAGAATCTCCGAGGCGGCTCGGTGGAAGGACGCCTGAGGAGTCCATAAAGCACCGCTTGGATTTGAGCCGCCTTCGCTCCTCCCACCACTGTTAAGGCCAGCACTCCTAGTCCCGAGGTGGTTGGGACCGACCGTGATGCTTCTCCTCCGTTGCCTCCTCCGTCTTCAGAGCCTGTAGTTTAGTGTAGACATGTATATATGTTTTCTTCTGTTTCTTTTTTTCTTTTTATTGTACTGGCAGAGCTATTTTGAATGACAACTTTTTGAGTTGAATATACTTCGGTGTTGCTTGTAACTTTTGTGTGCTTTGTATGACAAGTTGATATAGTTCGGTGTTGCTTGTAACCTTGATGTATCTTGTGCCTGTTTGATTTGATATGATTACTTTCCGACATGGCCCGGCTTTTTTTTTTTAGTATAGTCCCGACCTTTAAATTTCGAAATATCCTAAATGTAACCCGACCACTTTGACTTAACTTTTTCACCGATCTTTAGTGTAGGTTGGGTATTTCCCTTAGTCATAGCTTCATAGGGCGGTTCACCCTTACTCGGATCTGAAGGCGTTTCGCCTGATCAGATGTCAGAGGGCGGTTCACCCTTACTCGGATCTGGAGGTGTTTCGCCTGTTAAGATGTCGAGGCGCTCACCCTTACTGATCCGGAGGCGTTGCTGTTCAGATGTCAGAGGGCGGTTTACCCTTACTCGGATCTGAAGGCGTTTCGCCTGATCAGATGTCATTTCTAGTTTTACTTGATCAACACATTCAGAGATATATACTTTTGTAATAGACTTTTATTAAAACAACATAAGCTTTTTTTCACACCTCTTCACACAAAATACTTTTTTAAGTGACATATGTTCCAAGGTCTTTTGATGAGGTGCCCTTCCATATCCTCAAGCTCGTAAGCTCCCCCCACATAAATTCGGATTACCTTGTAAGGGCCTTCCCAGTTCGGCTCCAGCTTTCCTGTTTTTCTGAGGGCATCAGCTCGCCTAAGCACCAAATCACCGACCTCGAATTGTCTCTTCCTGACTCTTTTGTCATAAGCTGCTTTTGTCAAGCTTTTGTATCTTTCAGTTCGTGCTGCCGCCGCTTCCCTTCTTTATTCTATGGTATCTAACGCCTCCTTCATTATTTTCTCGTTCTACACCTCGTTGAACCATCGAACCCGGTGGGACATTTCTCCGACTTCTGCGGGGATGACGGCTTCGGACCCGTATACCATACTGAATGGTGTTTCCCCTGTTGACGATCTAGGTGTGGTCCTGTACGACCATAGTACCGAGCTAAGTTCATCCACCCATCCTCCTCCAACTTTGTCTAAGCGGGTTTTTATCCCCTACAAGATTGTTCTGTTAGTTACCTCCACTTGCCCATTAGCTTGCGGGTGAGCAACCGCAGCGAACCTTTGCTTGATATGCATACCCTCGCACCAGATCGGGTTCTCTTCCCATTGAATTGGGTTCCATTATCTGAGATGAGTATCTGGGGCGCTCCGTACCTGCAGCAAATGTTGTTAAACAGGAAACTTATGATTCTTTGCTCGGTTATGGTGGCCACGGGCTCCGCCTCTACCCACTTGCTGAAGTAGTCTATGGCTACTATTAAGAACTTTCTTCCTCCCGAGCCAGGTGTAAACTGCCCTATGATATCAATTCCCATTTAGCGAATGGACAGGGCGCTCCCATGGTGATCATATCCTCGGCTGGATGTGAATTAAGGGTGCGTGCACTTGACATTTTTGGCATTGCTTAACCATTTCCACTGCTCTCTTGCTCATGGTCGGCCAAAAAAAACCAGCCCTTAGCGTTTTGCTAATCAGCGCTCTTCCTTTGGTATGGTCTCCGCAGCACCCTTCATGGATTTCTTCCAATATACTTCGCCCTTCTTCTTCTGAAATGCATCGTAGGTATGGACCGAGGTAGGACCTCTTGTATAGCTCATCATTAATGCAACAGAACCTCGCTGCTCTTCGCACAATATTCATTCTTTCTTGCCTCTCCTTGGGTAGTTCTGCCCTTCTTAGGTATGCCAACAAAGGAGTTCGCCAATCTGCTATCTCGTTCACCTCCATCATCTTTTTCATGATGCTACTCCTGGCTGCTCCCAGAATCGTTACTGTTCGCGAGCGGCAATCCACTAAGGAGCTTCCCATCTTCGCTAGGTAATCAGCTTTTGCATTTTCCGCCCTAGGGATATGGATTAACTTCCATTCTCCTAGTTTTTTGGCAGCCTCTTTCACTTCCTCCACATACTTCTTCATCCGATCTTCATGTATCTCAAATTTTCCTTCTACCTGTTGTGTGACCAGTTGGGAATCAGAGTAAGCAATGAGTCGTCGCGCGCCCAAGTCTATTCCCAACTGCATTCCCTTAACCAGGGCTTCATATTCGGTCTCGTTGTTAGATGCCCTGAAATCGAATTTTATGGCATACTCTAATTGCTCACCTTTTGGGGTAGTAAGGATTATCCCTGCCCCAGAATCACTGGTTGTCGCCGATCCATCCACATGCAACAGCCACTGTCCTTCTGGTGGCGATGGCATGGCCCCCTCTTGGATAAAGTCTGCTAGGGCCTGAGCTTTAATCGCCGTTCTCGGCTCATACTCCATGTCGTACTCCCCCATTTCTACCACCCACTTCAACAGACGACCTGACACATTAGGTCGCCCTAATATCTCTCTCAAGGGCAAGTTGGTTCGCAGTTTTATCCGGTGGGCTAGGAAATAGGGCCTCAGTCGCCTGGCCGTAACCACTAATGCCAGCGCCCCTTTTTCTAGCTCGGAGTAGTTCCGTTCTGCTCCTTGCAAAATTCGGCTTGTATAATAAATGGGCTTTTGCTTATTCATTTCTTCTCTTAGTAAGACCGAGCTAACCGCTCCTTCTCCCACGGATAAGTAGAGTACAAGATCCTCTCCTGCATCGGGTTTGGTGAGCAGGGCACTCGCCAAATACTCTTTCAATTTTCCGAATGCCGCTTTTGCGCTTCGGGTCCATTCGAACTTGTTCCCTTTTCTTAAGAGTTTAAAAATGGGAATCCCTTCTCCGAGCGTGATATGAAACGGCTCAGCCCTCGCTATCCTTCCCGTTAGTATCTGGATATCCTTGATATTTTTGGAGGATTCATTTGCAAGACCGCCTTGACCTTCTCCGGTTGACCTCGATTCCTTGTTCTGTGACCACATATCCCAGAATTTTCCCGATTTGACTCCAAAAGAACATTTTGATGGGTTGAGCTTCATTCCGTACGCGCGCAGTTCTCGAACGTCTCTTCTAGGTCTCGATATGCTCTCCGCCTTCACACTTTTCACTAGCATGTCATCCACGTATACCTCCATGTTTCGCCGATTTGGGATTTAAAGATTCTGCCGACCATCCTCTGATATGTAGCTCCCGCATTTTTAATCCAAAAGGCATGCGTACATAACAAAAAGTTCCCTTTGAAACCACAAAACTAACCTCTTTCTCGTCCTCTAAAAGTGCGAGAGGAATCGATGATATCCCCGGGAAGCGTCCATCATATCGAGTAACTCGCACCCGAGGTTGAATCCACTAGCCGATCTATGCGGGTAACGGTAGTGATCCTTGGGACATGCTTTATTTAGGTCCCGGAAGTCCATGCACATCCTCCACTTCCCCTGGCCTTTCCCCACCATCACAGCGTTGGATAGCCACTCCGGAAACTGGATCTCCATTATGTGTCCAGCTCGGAGGAGCTTATCGACCTCTTCCCCAATGACCCCATCCATCTCTGGCCCGAAATGCCTCCTCTTCTGATTTACTGGTCTTATGGTTGGGTCGATGTTCAACCTGTGTTCGGCAACTGTTGGGCTGATTCCCACCAGATCCTCAGCTTCGAACGCGAAAATGTCCACGAATCTTCTTAGCAGGCTGATGAGGCTTTCCTTTATTCCATCGTCCAACCGACTTCCCATGCGAGTCTTTGTTTCCGGCTTTCCTGGAACCAATTCTATTTCTAGTAACTCCTCGTTGGGCTTGACGCATTTTTCCTCAGCTTCCTCGGGCGCCTTCGATTGCTTATTCCTCTTAGACTCCGGATCCGGACCCCCGAGCTCGGGTGTCCTCTTTCCGCACTGCACTCCCTGCTTTACCGTTGTCTGATAACAAGAACGGGCTACAAACTGATCTCCTGCTACTTCTCCCACCTCACCTCTTACGGGGAATTTTACTTTCATGTGTGCGGTAGAGGCCACTGCTTCGAATTTGTTGAGCCCTGGTCGTCCTAAAATGGGGTTATAGGCCGATTTGGTGTCCACCACTAAAAATCTGAGTGTCTTGACCTTCCGATGGGGCATCCGACCTAGTGCTACTGGAAGCACCACTTCTCCGACTGGTTGCACCTCGGTCATACAGAACCCATAGAGCGCGGTATCTACCTTTCTCAATTCCACTTCCAGGTTCATCTGTTTGAAACAGTCATAGAATAAGATGTCTACCGAGCTTCCCGTATCGATAAACACCCTTTGCACATCGTAACTGGCGATCTCCGCGGTGATGACCAACACATCATTGTGGGGCGTATGTATCCCGTTATAATCCATGGGGCTGAACTGAATGATAGGCCCACTGCCTACAGAGGCGACCTCTTTGAGCTGATGACACCTAGCCTTTCGTGCGTGGGCTTTTCTAGCCTGATTAGAATTTCTGTCGGTTGGTCCCCCTGATATCATGTGGATCACTCCTATTTTAGCCGGGGGAGCAGCGGGTCCCCGAAGAGATTCTCTTTTCACCCCCGCGCCTCCTTGGGGCATGGGTGGTTGCCTCCGACCTCCATTTCTCTGTTGATATGTGAACTCCATCAGATGTCCCGCTCGGACCAGCCTCTTGATCTCATCCTTAAGGTGCTTGCATTCGTCTGTTTTATGACCGTAATCATTGTGGAATCGACAATAAAGCTCTGATTTCGGCTGGGTGGGCCTATTAGGACGAGATGCAGGCCACTCGATAACCCTGTTCATCTTACCCTCAACTGCTTCCAAAACCTGATCTCTCCTCATTGTTAGTGGGCTGTATTGGTCAAATCTTGGTCGCCTTAGAACGATATCGTTCTTCTTCCGATCTGTTTTTCCCCGCGACATTTCTTCCCGAGGTAAATTTCCTTGAAAGGTGTACTCCTCCCGTCGTATCAATCTGCTGGACCCCCTTTCCCCATCCTCGGGCTTTTCTTGCAATTCCTCCATATCCTTCTCGGTTTCCTCAACATTAATGTATTTCGAGCATCGGGCTAAGACCTCATCATATGTTCTGGCTGGTTTTTTAGCTAATGAGGTGCGTAGCAACCCCGGCCTCAGTCCCTGCGTCAAGGCACTGGTTTTTACTTCTTCTGACGACGAGGGTACCTCCAGACATGCCTTCGTGAATCGGGTCACATAAGCTCTCAGCGCTTCTCCAGAATATTGCTTGATACTGAACAAGGACATGAAGGTCTTTTGGTGCGCCCTGGCGCCTGCAAAGTGAGTCAAGAACGTGGAGTGAAATTTTTGAAGTCGGTGACCGACCTGTGGGGTATCTGTTGGAACCAATCCCGAGCCGACTCACAAGTAGCCAAGAATGCTCTGCAACTCACGGCATCCGAATATCTATGTAGTACCGCCATGTTCTCGAATCGGTATAAATGTCGGGTAGGATCTGAGAGTCCATCGTAGGTGAAGGTGACAGCCCTAAACCCATATGGGAGCTCGGCCTGCAGTATGCCTTCTGAGAAGGGATGGCCTGGATGACTCTCCATGTCCTTCCCCGCAACCCTCTGTCGCAACTCTTCCAGCTCGTCCTGCATGCTGGATATCAAGGGATCTTGCATTTTTTCCTGTTTGGATCGCTCCCATATTCTTGGATAACTCTCCCCATGTTCTTCCTGCTGATCAATTTCCTCCGGCCCATCTGAAAGGATGGGTATTACTTTTCGTGGTACCCTTTGTTTTTTGACCTCCCGGCTCTTTTGGATTGCACTGGCGATTATGTCGGCTAAGGCTTCCTTCGTCAGTGTAATTGTGCTTGGTGCGACTTCTTCTACAGGGGTGACGGGTGTTTTTTCCAGAGTCGCTTCTCCACCCGCCGCTGCTAGTTCCTCTTCTAGATTTCTGGGTATTAACTCCCATATTCTCTTCTGGTTCATTTCTTCCGCCATTTCTAACCTCACGTCTCTACTCAAAGTGACTCGATGTCACACTTCCCACAGACGGCGCCACTTGATGTAACCGAGCTGATCGGTCACCAAGAACCGGGTTAATCTTAGAAGTTTAGCTAAGAAAACCCAGAATATATGAAGTACTCTCCTTTCTTTCTCTCTCTAAAATATGTTGTATTCTCAGAGTGTGTTGTTTTTTGAGAAACCCCCTCTCTCCCTTTTATAGGAGGAGGGTGCCTTGTTATCTAAGATTTTCCCTGATTTCCAGAGAAAATCCCGGATATCCAGGGATTCAAGCTGCGATTTTCCATCCCTGGATTTCCGGGATTGCAAGGTATGGGCTCTCAATCCCTGGATCTTAGGGATTCTGTCAGGTGAGTCAGGATCTTCTTTCCCAAGAGTTCGACCTTCCTGAGTTCGGTGGTTTTTAGGTCGGCTCATTCCTATTCAAATCAGTAGGTCGAGAGACCTTTGAGGTCGGCGACCTTTTATCAGATATCATAGGTCAGCGGGGCCTCCGAGGTCGGCGCCCTTCAAACATATGTCACAGCTAAGCGGGGCCTCCGAGGTCGGCGACCTTTATCAGATATCATAGGTCAGCGGGGCCTCCGAGGTCGGCGCCCTTCTAACAGACGTTACAGCTAAGTGGGGCCTCCGAGGTCGGCGACCTTCTAAAGGACCTTGAGGTTGTCATCCCCTTATCTAAGAACCTAGGTCGGACTTTTATTGGTCCATATTTTAAACCGGGTTTTCAGGGAGCGTACATTCGACGTCCTATCAATGGGAAAGTGTGATGCTGTGTCTTATCTCTGGTTATGTTTTGTATTTCCTCTGTTCAGTGTTGTTGTACTTGAATGGTTTTTGAATACCCGAGTACTGTTTTCGGTTTCCTTGATGTTCCGGCCTGTGTTGCCGTGGTATTGAATTGAGATGTGTTGTACTTGGATATATATTGGATATGGTTTGAATACCATTTTTATTGTCCCCCATTTCATTGTATTGGACCTCCTCGATCAGAGTTCATGTGTTCCGCATATAAATAGCCTTGTGGGTCCCATAACGGGGCTCACGGTGTTGTAATATACCCTGAATAACTTGGGGGTGTTACAAAATATGGTATCAGAGCTTAAGTTTATGGATACCTAGGCTGTCGGTCTTTTGGGTCGATTGAGTCATCATTTGTCTACAGTATCACTACTTTGCCATCATCACAGTGCGACCGGTACTTGTAAGACCTCTAACTATCCTAATGTTCCCTTAATCGCTTTACTTTTGAATTGGTATTTTGGGAATCGGTCACTTCGATGACGTGCGATTTGAATTGTACTTACGTGCTTTGTGTATCCTTCAGAATGTCTGTTGATAGGGGACAGATGCGCGGCCGTGGTCGTGGATGCAGACGAGGACGTGGCACGGCCGCTTCCCTCAGTTCCGTTGCGAGGTCGACCACCCCTAGTTTATCTAACTCAGTACATCCTGATACAGAGGGTCATCGCGACCAGTCGACCGGCTAAGGGAATAACGCAGATTTTGGAGTCATGAATATCCTTCAGCAATTGACTAACCAGATGACTATCCTGGCCCAAGCCGTTCAACTGAACAATCCGAACCCGACATCGGATGCCTTGCTTCAGAATGTGATCTGTATGCACCCTCCGCAATTCAGAAGTGCTACAGACCCGATGGGTTGGGAGAATTGGTTGGCAGAGTTAGAGAAAGTGTTTGAAGCGGTTGATTGTCCGGAAGTGAGGAAGGTACCGATTGCTCAGTACTTCCTTACCAAAAAAGCCGCCACTTGGTGGAAAGTTATCAAGCCACAGGATCATGCTGCTACGTGGGGAGAATTTAAAGAGCTACTGGAGGCCGAGTTTAGTCCTTGTCCAGTGCAAGAAGGCAGAATCCGAGCCTTTTCGAGGCTAATCCGCAGAATAGTCCAGTCTCGCAGGCGATAGTGGAATACAACCAACAGCTGATCCATGTGAAAAATCAAGTGTGGGATGAGCGTGACAAGATCCGTTACTTTGATATGTAGATGAATATGGATTTACGGCGCTATATGGCTAGGTTTGCTTGTACTACCTTGAAGGAATACCAAGACAGGAGTTTGACATATGACATGTTAAGTCCCAACAGTGATACCATAGAGGAACCGAAGAAGCAGAAGATCATTGGTAACTTTTCTGGTTCTAAGGGTGGCAACTTCTTGAGACCTCAGACGACTAACCATTCTATCAGGCAGTAGTCACGTTCGGCTAGAGAGAATAGGAGTTTTCGTTCTACTCTGAGCACCTCAACTGGCCCGGTAACTTGTTTTAATTGTGGTCGTCCAGGCCACGTTAACCTGGAGTGCAATTTCCCACTCCTGAAGTGTCACACTTGTGGACAGATGGGACATAGGGCAGCTTATTGCCCCGAACAAGATCAAACTGTGGACACTCGGGCTTCTGCCCCAGCGCCTTTAGATCAGAATATGAATCAGAGGCAACCAGTTGGACAATCACAGCAGAGTTACGGCAGAGTCCGGGGACGGAGTCAGAACGCTAGAGGCGGAGATTCTAGCGTCGGTTCGGAACACCCACGAGTCTATGAGATGCATCGAGCAGACAAACTTGATGCGGCGGTGGCCTCAGGTATCATTCATATCCTAACTCATCCAGTTCGTGTACTTTTTGATTCGGGTGCTACACATTCTTTCATCTCCTTGGAGTGTGGACGCCGTTTGAATATAACTTGTATGACTGCTTGCGATCCTTTCATTTTGAAACTACCTAGCGGGGATCGAATCATGGGGAACCGGGAGATTAGAGATTTTTCGATGAATATAGCCAGTATAGATTGGTTATCGAATTTGATTGTGGTTGATATGGAAGGCGAGGATGTGATCCTCGGCGAGGATTGGCTTGAAAGTCACCAAGCGATTATGAATTACCGTACTAAGGTTATCACCATGATGATTAAAGACGGTTCCGAGTACTCGTTTATGGGATGTAAGTCGGGCCAACCTAAGTTGCTTGTCAGCGCCATGAAGGCCGTAAAACTTTTGAATAAAGGTTTCACGGGCAATTGGTGTTATGCTTTAAAGACGGAAGGGAACAAAGTCGGTTTCTCTTCGATTCCAGTTGTTAATGATTATCCCGACGTTTTTCCGGACGACCTCCTGGAATTACCGCCAGATCGAGAGCTAGCATTTTCTGTGGACTTAGAGCCTGACGCGGATCCGATTTCTAAGGCACCTTATCGGATGGCACCTTTCAAGATGCAAGAATTAAAGAGTCGCCTCGGAGAACTATTGGAGAAAGGGTACATCAGACCGAGCGTTTTGCCTTAGGGCGCGCCTATTCTTTTTGTAAGGAAGAAAGATGGTTCACTACATTTATGCATTGATTACCGTGAACTGAACAAAGTTACCATCAAGAACAAGTATCTTTTGCCTCGTATAGATGATTTATTTTATCAATTGTAGGGAGCCGCAGTATTCTCAAAGATTTATTTGAGATCAGGGTACTATCAGCTCTGAGTGAAAGAGTTCGAGTTTCTAAAGACTGCGTTTCAGACGAGGTACGGAAATTATGAATTTGTGGTCATGCCTTTTGGATTGACTAATGCACCGATAGTATTCATGCAACTAATGAACAAGATATTCATAGAATACCTAGACAGGTGTGTGGTCGTCTTTATTGACGACATCTTGATTTATTCTCGGGATAAGGAGGAACATGCCCGGCACTTGCATTTGATACTAGATGTTTTGAGAGTCAAGCATCTCTATGCAAAATTCTCGAAATTTGAGTTCTAGTTATGTTTATCGGCCATGTGATTTTGTCCGAAGGGGTTTGTGTAGACCCACAGAAGATTGAGGCAGTACTAGATTGGGCACCGCCTAAAAATGTTAAAGAAGTTCGTAGCTTTTTGGGTCTTGCTGGGTATTACCGTCAGTTTGTCGAAGGGTTCTCGAAACTCGATCGGCCACTTACGAAATTACTCCAGAAGACAGAAAAGTTTGTTTGAACGACTGAGAGACAACAGAGCTTCGATGAGCTGAAGAGACGTTTGACCTCAGTGCCGATTTTAGCTTTACCACAGGGTAGTGAAGGATTTGCAGTTTATAGCGACGCTTCGGGACAAGGGCTTGGATGTGTGCTTATGCAGCATGATAAGACGATAGCTTTTGCGTCACGACAGTTGAATCCGTATGAGATGAACTATCCTACTCACGATTTGGAGTTGGACGCAATTGTCTTTGCACTTAAGATTTGGCGGCATTATTTGTATGGCTCTACGAGTCGGATTTATACCGATCACAAGAGTTTGAAGTATATTTTCAGCTAGAAAGAGCTGAATATAAGGCAGAGAAGTTGGTTGGAATTGATCAAGGATTACGATTTGGAAATTCTTTACCATCCGGGATAGGCCAATGTCGTCGCGGACGCTTTGAGCCGCAAATCGGCATCGCTTCAGATGCTCGAGGTTCTTACATCTCAGACGAAGATTCGTCAGGATTTAATCGAGCAAGGAATAGAAGTTTGGCTTCAAAGAGTGCAAGGACAGTTGTGCACTCTCGAAATTACTTCGTCCTTGGTTGACGACATCAAAGGGAAACAGTGGAGTGACTCGATGATCTCTCAACTGAAGGAAGATGTAATTAAAGGAAAAGCCCCTGGTTTTATGGTCCATGAGGATAGTATTATGAGATTTCAAGGCAGGCTTTGTGTTCTGAATGATCTAGAGTTGAGGCAGAGAATTCTACGAGAAGCTCATGCTATGCCTTACTCAATCCACCCCGGAACGAGTAAGATGTACAAGGACTTGAAGCGAAATTTTTGGTGGAATAATATGAAGAAAGATGTCACGGAGTTTGTACTATGGTGCTTGACGTGTCAACAAGTCAATATTGAATATCAACGACTTGCGGGGTTGTTTGTAACAGCCCCAAGACGTTCAGGGCATATTACAGCACCGTGGACCCCACACTTTGGAGTCCACCAGGCTAACGTACCAAACCGACATTCGACCAAAAGACAAACATCATCAACATACACATGAATCCACAATACAAGACAAAAGATTGAACTCAACAATACCATTCAACATCAAATCCACCCCAAAACGGGCACATGACAATAATAAATTCAAAGAAGGAAGTACTCGAGTACTTAAGTAAATGACATAACAAATAAATTTAAAAATAAGACACCAGACGAACGACCAATAAACAGAATCACACTTGCCCATCATCCTCGTATGGCCCGCATGCTCGTTCGCCTCCATGACCTGTACCTGAAATAGAAAAGTATTTCCCCCATTTAAGGAATTAGCGACAACTGTTAGTGCAAGTACAATCCATTTGAACTACCATTTTAATCAGATGAAATATGCGCCAAAAATCATTTTAGAAAACATTTATATTCCAGAATATTACGGTGCAGAAAAAAACGGGTCGTACTCGCAAGCACGCGCCGCCGGAGGCCTCACGGGTCCCTACCTAGGTAACATCACTCAAACACGCCCATAAGTTATCTTGACATCGCACTCGCAAGTGATGATTCTCGGAGCCCCCTCCAGACCTACCCGATTCGATAACCTTATGGTCATAACATATCAACTATCTGTACTCGCAAGCACGCGCCGCCGGAGGCCTCACGGGTCCCTACCCGGATAACATCTCAATTCACCAAGATACACAACGACAAAGGTACAATATTCACCACAATCGCAAACACGTAAAACATAAGTTAATGCATCATACACCTCCACAAAGGTACCACATTCACATGAAAACATCATTCAGGAAAAAGGCTAACAAGCGAATAATACAAATATTCCACGATTCAACAATTTCTCTGATAACTACTCATTTCTAGCATGTTTGAAGCAAAATACAACATGAAATGGTTGTTATCATTCTACATGAAACTCAAGTTTACGTTCGTATTTACTTTCATAGAAATCATATATTCATTTAAAAGTAAGTTACGGTTCAATATTCAATCACTAACAAGTCCACGTTAAATTCACGACAAACCACATTCTCAAAGTATAAAGAATATAGACGAGATACTCGCCTCAAGTCCAAAGCACGCGAAGCAACAGGAAAGCTCGACCGAAAACCCTTGATGAGGAGGACGACGAACGGAAGGGTTCGATATAAGCTCTTCGCAAAGAACTCGGCCCTAACATCATATCATTAATAAATCAACGATCGTACGAGAAAGAATAATCGTAGAACACTCAAAACCCCTCTATGACATTCTACCAGACACCTTCAAGGCATCGATTATGAACTCATCAAAACGACGATTCCTTAGTAATCAAACCATGGTACAACAAGGAAATTGGTAGAATACAACTTAATAATCGATAATCCATTACTAATCTAGGTTATTACGAATCAAAGGGGCAAAATCAAACAAAATCCCCAATTTCCCCAAAACTAGATTTTTAAGAAATCTAACCTGGATTCGATCGGAGGAGGAGGTTATGGAATGATTAATCGAAGTTATCAACTCAGGAACTTCGTGGATTGATAGTTTAACATCATGTCTTCGTGTTCTTCAACCCTCAGCCGCGGAAAAGAAAGAAGAGAAATGAGAAAATGAGTGTAAACCTGACTGCTTGATCATATAAATACTGCTCAGCGACGCACGAGTAGGAACGCAAGAGCGGTCGGTCGTGCGCCAGGTCATGCGCGCCACTGCCAGGAGTATGCCGATACGCACTAGCACTGAGCACGAGCGCCTGCTCGTGCGCGTTCAGTCAAGGCCGTACGAGCGCCGGATCGTGGGCCCAGCTCGTGCGCACCTGGCCGGTCCCTGACGCACCTGGCCGACCAGTGCCCAGCTGCCATGACTCGACGACTCAAATTTCCGAAAATGTACGGGACAAACATGACGAATAGTATAACAATCAAAACACGAGTTAAACATTAAACAAACACGTGGTTCTGACAACTTGAAGGTTGAAAAGACGATACGAAGGCAAACACCCCAAAACTTTGGGAAATTACGAAATGGCCCAAATGCCCGAAAATCACGATACGTGATCAAATAACCAAACCGAAGTTCAAAACACGTCTAACAAAGTTGAATGAACTTACGGGAAACACGAAGTGACAGTTTCGAACGAGATTCGCAAGAATCGAACTCAAGTGCGGAAAAGTCGCTAAGAAGCACAGAACTCAACAAAACGACACCGAAACAAACTCGGATGTCAAAAGGTGAAGAATTAGTCATTCTTAGAATGACGAAACGGTCACAAGAGAGTTGCTAAGATGGACTTCCGCCAAAAAAAGAAAATTACCGAAAATCAAAAATTGCGGATATTACATACTACCCTCCTTAAAAGAAATTTCGTCCCGAAACTTAAAATAAGTAGGAAGGAGCAATATCCCACCAGAAACATCTAAATGGGATACACGAGAACCGAAAAACTCGTGCCCATCGGCGAAACGTTACAAGGAACGCAAGGAAATATACGGTGTGAAATCGCGCTCAACGACAACTATCACAATGTCACAGGCAGAGACATAATAAAACCAACAAGTGTCGAGCATCACCAAACAGATAGCAGAATCAAGTCAATTATATGAACAATCACAAAATAGGAGATACTTATTACAAGAAAACATGCACAATCAAGAAAATAGAAAATAAACACAAAACGATGTGCGAGGGTAACCACGAAGAACTCCGACCATGCCAAAATTCTCGAAAACCACACTAGGCATCTCCGTGTCCTTTTGGAGTAGAGATAAAAACTCGATCCCCAAACCTCTCAGCTACTGTCTTGCAATACACGGCTCGGTGTCGCAAATGACCGCAATCGAAACAGCTGACTAACGGTGAATGACCCTTCTTCGCGGTACGATATCGGACAACATCAATCAGTCAACAACGATCGAACGACAATGATCGAACAACAACGATCGAACAACAGCGATCGAACAACAACGGTCGAACAACAACTCTGAAGTTCACACTTCAACTCAGGAATTAAAAGAACTTGTAGAAACTAAAAGACGTTAATTTCGAACAAGGTTCACAAGAATCGAACCGAACTTGGAAAAGTCACAACGATAAATAGATTGATCCGAAATAATATCACAACCTATTCGAACGATAAAAACCGAAGAACAGAACAAGTTCAGAAAGTATCAACGAACACGAGCGAGCCGATAGAATTGAAAAAAAAATGCAGAAGTCAAAAATAATACGGGTATTACATTCAACCTCTTTTAAAAGAAGTGTCGTCCCCGAGACTCACAAAAACAAAAATAAGGTAACAACAAGCAACTGACAAAAACATCTTTCACGGGCCTCAGAGTCGATCTTGATATCTGTGCTGAAGTTCGTGCCCCGGAAGACTTGGTAACCAACTCGCAAAACTGGAATCCGTATCCCTCGAGTCCACACTTGTAACACGCTACTGGCAGGGAAGGACAATTTGCACGTACATGCCCCAGCACATTACGGTTGAAACATCTCAGCATACCGAATAAGTAACCACTCAGCACGACAGAAAATCATAATACATAATACATACAATGATTACCATTGTAAGGCAACCCACATACACAAAATCACAGCAACGACGACATTCGTTTGGTGATTTCAAGGGCCCGAATGATAACCATCACACAATTACAAAACATCATGAAACAATCACATATGTACACAATCATACAAACACAAGCTCTAACAGCTCGCGCAGGTGCGGTAACACGCAACTCACAATGAAGGGACAAACATTTAATACCAACATCACACCTCTCACAAAGGGCTAACACAACGAATGCGTGGCGAACGACTCAACGCTCACACCACCAATTCAATCACAACTTGGAGGGCCAACACCTTAACGACAATGCTAACACCATACACACATTCCCTGACTGCAAACATGAAATGATAGGTTTTAAAAACGAAACTACATTTTGCAAAAAATTGGAAACACCAGTTGAACTTAAGTACCACATTTCGAAAAAGTAATACAAACATCGTTATCGAGACTTTGAGAAATCTTTTTGTGTTTGGTAAAAATGAAGACATCTTTCTTTTAGTTAAAAACTTTTAGAAATATTCGACCTTCGGGTCTAAGCAAATGCGTTTCTAAGTTAATAAGAATATCTCAAAATAGTTTGGTCCTCAAAGCGGAAGGATTTTGAAACATATAATTGTACTAGTGGGCATCTTGAAAATACTGCGAGGAAATAATCCATTTTAAAAGTACGTCTCGAAATTTATTCTCTAAAACACTCAATCCTTTCAAAAATCCATTAGTCCAAAGTGCTCAAAAACTCACATGTTACAAAGTATACATTAAGCCTCTGCTCGTACGTATCGACAAAACAGTTTAGAAAATCGGTGTTTCCAAAATAAAAACCCAATTTTTCCATTACTGTGCCATAAGCCCCACGCCGTTACCCACAAGGCTAAAAATAATTTTCGTAACTATTTCAAATACGCCAAAAAGGCCGATGACGGTAATATCTTTCAATTACTCGAATACTTTCCCAAAATATTTTCCAAATACCGTCATAATAAAAAAATTCCATTTAAAACTTCAAGGCCAAAATGCCAAAACTCGATAGTTTCAAAATATTCGTTTAACCACCGCTTACATATGTAACAAAATTGTTTAAGGAATCGGTTTTACGAAATGGACCCAAGTTTGCAAAATACCAAAAGGCCAATTTAAAAGTATACACAACGGATATAAACATAGTAAAAGAATACATTTATAGCGGAATCACTCCTCATATAATTAAAATATGAGAGTCAAATAAACACGTATCACGAAATCAAAATCTACATAAAGATTCTCTCATTTAACAAATAATCACACAAGTACCTCGTGTCACACAAGGCACAACACAAATAATGGAGACTTACATCCACAGGCCGCACAGAGATGATGGATGCACCACGATACTAATCACAACTAATCACAATTGATCACAACGGATCGCAATGATCACACTTGTTCACAATTGCTCACCCAGGTGACACGACTCGACAAGACCCAACTAGACCTAACTGTCTAGGTTTTCGCAAACCTAATCAATGATACCATTTATGTAACACCCCCAATCCACTCAGGGATATACACGCCGTAGACCCTTTTTTCCCGCAAGGATCTACCAGGTAGGAGACTACAAAATAAAACCAATACGTGGTCAACTCGACCAAAACATAAAACCGTAGACCTATTAGGTCTCTCCAGACATAACATAGCAGTACAACAGATAAACCAAAATAAAACTTGATCACAAGTTACACAACATGTCCATCCCTTTACAGATGACAAAGAAACTAGAAATAAACACTCAGACCGACAGATCACTGACGGACAATCGACTACAACTATGACTAGTATCGCTGCTTTACATCATCCTCCAAGACGATCCTGTGGTTGCCTTCTCCAATCAGGACACCTAAAATAAATATAAAATAGTCCCCAATGAGGGGTTAGCGATGGAAATCGCTAGCAAGTAACCAAGCTATAAAGTTATACATCAAGATATAACAGTTATGAAAATAACGTTTTAACAAGGTGATAACACGATCCCCGAGTCTAAATTCCTTTCGAAACAATTTCCTTTAGGAAGGATCATAAGAATGACTCCATAACACATTTAAGAGAATAATTGAAGACTTTGGGGGTCTCAGTGTAAAATCATGAAAGATTTATAATTCTTCTTTTCAAAAGAGTTTATCAAAAATGTCGAAATAATTTTATTCACAACCAAGTCTCAATGAGTAATTAATAATACAAGTACACCCGGGACCCAAGGTCCAAATATTCACAAAACAAGCACGAGAACCGCCTAGCACCGAGTCTAAACCACTGGTCCCATCTGAGGCCTCTATGGACCCTCCCGGACTGGCTATCTAAACAATCTCAAACACACCCCTAAGTTATCTTGACACCGCGCTCCCAAGTGACGGTTCTCGGAGCCCCCCTCCAGACCTACCCGATTAGATAACCTTATGGTCAAATCATGACAACTGGCCGTCCTCGCAAGCACGCGCCGCCGGAGGCCTCACGGGTTCCTACCCGAGTAACGTCACTCAATCAGGCCCATAAGTTATCGTGACATCGCACTCGCAAGTGACGATTCTGGGAGCCCCCTCCAGACCTACCCGATTCGATAACCTTATGGTCATAACATATCAACTGGCCGTACTCACAAGCATGCACCGCCGGAGGCCTTACGGGTCCCTACCCGGATAACATCTCAATTCACCAAGATACACAACAACAAAGGTACAATATTCACCACAATCGCAAACACGTAAAACATAAGTTAACGCATCATACACCTCCACAAAGGTACCACATTCACATGACAACATCATTTAGGAAAAAGGCTAACAAGCGAATAATACAAATATTCTACGATTCAACAATTTCTCGGATAACTACTCATTTCTAACATCCGTTTTAAGCAAAATACAACATGAAATGATTGTTATCATTCTACATGAAACTCAAGTTTACGTTCGTATTTACTTTCATAGAAATCACATATTCATTTAAAAGTAAGTTGCGTTCAATGTTCAATCACTAACAAGTCCACGTTAAATTCACGACAAATCACATTCTCAAAGTATACGGAATATAGACGAGATACTCGCCTCAAGTCCAAAGCACGCGAAGCAACGGGAAAGCTCGACCGGAAACCCTTGATGAGGACGACGACGAACGGAAGGGTTCGATATGAGCTCTTCGCAAAGAACTCGATACTAACATCATATCATTAATAAATCAACGATCGTACGAGAAAGAATAATCGTAGAACGCCAAAAACCCCTCTATGACATTCTACCGGACACCTTCAAGGCGTCGATCATGAACTCATCAAAATGACGAATCCTTAGTAATCAAACCATGGTACAACAAGGAAATTGGTAGAATACAACTTAATAATCGATAATCCATCACTAATCTAGGTTATTACGGATCAAACGGGCGAAATTAAACAAAATCCCCAATTTCCCCCAAACTAGATTTTTAGGAAATCTAATCTGGATTCGGTTGATCGGAGGAGGTTATGGAATGATTAATCGACATTATCAACTCGGGAACTTCGTGGCTTGATAGTTTAACATCATGTCTTCGTGTTCTTCAATCCCCAACCGCAGAAATGAAAGAAGAGAAATGAGAAAATAAGTGTAAAACTGACTTCTCGATCATATAAATACTGCCCAGCGACGCACGAGCAGGAATGCAAGAGCAGGCTTTGTGTTATGAATGATCTAGAGTTGAGGCAGAGAATTCTACGAGAAGCTCATGCTATGCCTTACTCAATCCACCCCGGAACGAGTAAGATGTACAAGGACTTGAAGCGAAATTTTTGGTGGAATAATATGAAGAAAGATGTCACGGAGTTTGTACTATGGTGCTTGACGTGTCAACAAGTCAAGATTGAATATCAACGATTGGCGGGGTTGTTTGTAACAGCCCCAAGACGTTCAGGGCATATTACAGCACCGTGGACCCCACACTTTGGTGTCCACCAGGCTAATGTACCAAATCGACATTCGACCAAAAGACAAACATCATCAACATACACATGAATCCACAATACAAGACAAAAGATTGAACTCAACAATACCATTCAACATCAAATCCACCCCAAAACGGGCACATGACAATAATAAATTCAAAGAAGGAAGTACTCGAGTACTTAAGTAAATGACATAATAAATAAATTTAAAAATAAGACACCAGACGAACGACCAATAAACAGAATCACACTTGCCCATCATCCTCGTATGGCCCGCATGCTCGTTCGCCTTCATGACCTGTACCTGAAATAGAAAAGTATTTCCCCCATTTAAGGAATTAGCGACAACTGTTAGTGCAAGTACAGTCCATTTGAACTACCATTCTAATCAGATGAAATATGCGCCAAAAATCATTTTAGAAAACATTTATATTCTAGAATATTACGGTGCAGAAACAAACGGGTCGTACTCGCAAGCACGCGCCGCCGGAGGCCTCACGGGTCCCTACCTAGGTAACATCACTCAAACACGCCCATAAATTATCTTGACATCGCACTCGCAAGTGATGATTCTCGGAGCCCCCTCCAGACCTACCCGATTCGATAACCTTATGGTCATAACATATCAACTGTCTGTACTCGCAAGCACGCGCCGCCGGAGGCCTCACGGGTCCCTACCCGGATAACATCTCAATTCACCAAGATACACAACGACAAAGGTACAATATTCACCACAATCGCAAACACGTAAAACATAAGTTAATGCATCATACACCTCCACAAAGGTACCACATTCACATGACAACATCATTCAGGAAAAAGGCTAACAAGCGATTAATACAAATATTCCACGATTCAACAATTTCTGGGATAACTACTCATTTCTAGCATGTTTGAAGCAAAATACAACATGAAATGGTTGTTATCATTCTACATGAAACTCAAGTTTACGTTCGTATTTACTTTCATAGAAATCATATATTCATTTAAAAGTAAGTTACGGTTCAATATTCAATCACTAACAAGTCCACGTTAAATTCACGACAAATCACATTCTCAAAGTATAAAGAATATAGACGAGATACTCGCCTCAAGTCCAAAGCACGCGAAGCAACAGGAAAGCTCGACCGAAAACCCTTGATGAGGAGGACGACGAACGGAAGGGTTCGATATGAGATCTTCGCAAAGAACTCGGCCCTAACATCATATCATTAATAAATCAACGATCGTACAAGAAAGAATAATCGTAGAACACCCAAAACCCCTCTATGACATTCTACCAGACACCTTCAAGGCATCGATTATGAACTCATCAAAACGACGATTCCTTAGTAATCAAACCATGGTACAACAAGGAAATTGGTAGAATACAACTTAATAATCGATAATCCATTACTAATCTAGGTTATTACGAATCAAAGGGGCAAAATCAAACGAAATCCCCAATTTCCCCAAAACTAGATTTTTAGGAAATCTAACCTGGATTCGATCGGAGGAGGAGGTTATGGAATGATTAATCGAAGTTATCAACTCAGGAACTTCGTGGATTGATAGTTTAACATCATGTCTTCGTGTTCTTCAACCCTCAGCCGCGGAAAAGAAAGAAGAGAAATGAGAAAATGAGTGTAAACGTGACTGCTTGATCATATAAATACTGCTCAGCGACGCACGAGTAGGAACGCAAGAGCGGTCGGTCGTGCGCCAGGTCGTGCGCGCCACTGCCAGGAGTCTGCCGAGATGCACGAGCACCGGATTGTGCGCCCAGCTTGTGCGCCATTCTCGTGCGCACCTGGCCCGTCCCTGCCGCACCTGGCCGGCCAATGCCCAGCCGCCATGATTCGACGACTCAAATTTCCGAAAACACACGGGACGAACACGACGAATAGTATAACAATCAAAACACGAGATAAGCACTAAACAAAGACATGGTTCTGACAGCCCGAAGGTTGAAAAGACGATACGAAGGCAAACACCCCAAAACTTTGGGAAATTACGAAATGGCCCAAACGCCCGAAAATCACGATACGTGATCAAATAACTAAACCGAAGTTCACAACACGTCTAATAAAGTTAAACAAACTTACGGAAAACACGAAGTGACAGTTTTGAACGAGATTCGGAAGAATCGAACTCAAGTGCGGAAAAGTCGCTAAGAAGTACGGAACTCAACAAAACGACGCCAAAACGAGCTCGGATGTCAAATGGTGCAGAATTAACCATTCTCAGAATGACAAAATGGTCACAAGCGAGTCACTAAGATGGACTTCCGCCAAAAAAGAAAATTACTGAAAATCGAAAATTGCGGATATTACAAAAGTGGCCCTTAGGGCAATCCTACAGTTCGTTAGGGATTTCATCTAAAGATATTTCCACCATAAGTTGAGGTCGAGATTGCGTCTAAGAATATCAGCACCCTTTCTTTCACCTTTTAAAATGGTTCGTAGTTTGTATGAATAGAAAGTGTGGTCCTGTAGTCTTTTGCGACAGAAGAACGTATCAACATCAGAATCTATGGCATTCAAGTCCTTATGATGCCGAATTCTGAACGAGTTGGATTAGACATGTTTGTAAATAAGAGAAGGAGGCGAATACGTTTCACATAATTATGAGTTCGTCCATGATAAATTATTCAATAATGGGATTATTTTGTTTAGAACCAAAATATGGTCATGGTTTCGATGCGATTTATGAATATACATGAAGTTTCACTATCATGGTACTTCTATAGGCATTATAAATTAGGCATTAATATCTAATAATTATGTAGCCTAATTAAATACAATATATATATATATATAGGGATAGGTTCAGGTAGGAAAGCTTTTTTCCGTAAGAAATAAGAATGATTTTGGGCCTTTGATCTTTGGTGATCAATAGCTACGATGTGCATGTTGTGCTAAAAATTTAGCTTAAGTGTGCTACGCGGAATATTATTGTGGGGATATTTTTGTAATTATACAGATTGCACGTTTGGTATTTCCTACAATCATGGGATTTCATATCTCACTTTCTTATCTCTTCCCAACGTGTAGGCTTAAAGTTTGACGTGATTTTTTTTCTCTTTCCTTCATCTCTTCATTCATCATATAGATTCCCTAAGTTCATATAGCTAATCCGTCGTTCAAGAATTTCAGTCGCTGCCGCTTCTCTTCTATGGAACTCCGCGGCTGCTGAAATAGGTGAAGCTGCCGCCGCTGTAGTAGGGCACCCCGTTGCAACCCCTCCTCTATGCCTACTAAACGTCGTTGTTCAACCATGGAAGATGCAATATGAGGTGCTAGATCCGGTTATGCTTGACGCAATTAAATTTAAGTGCACATGCCGGAAACAAATTCAAATAGTTAATTTCCATTTATTTTTCGTTTGAGACAGTGGGGAGAGGGGCATTGACGAATTGCTTATACAGAATACGAGTTAGGGAATTGCTGTAATATCCGGAATTTCTACTACTGTTGTTTAATATTATTTTATCCGAGTTATATTGTATAGCGTGGAATCTGTACAGCATGGATAAAACAATTGAAGGACTGAGACATCTGTATTGGTATAATTACTGTACTTGGTCGACAATTGCAGTTGGGGATATTGTGTATCGTATGAGAATATTATTGGAAGGAGTATGTGTATTTGGTATGACGTATGTTCGTATTATGTATGTTGAGACGTTGGACAAAAAGAGCTGAAAATGGCTAAGTGTAGCATTATTAGCGCACGCTAATATACATGCCTAGTGCATGCTGTCGTGCAGGTTTAGCGCACGCTAATGGTAAAGGATAGCGTACGCTAGTACAGACCAGATCAGAAGGAATCTCTGTGTGGACCCGGTCACTTTCGGCGCATGTGCCGACGAGGTCAACTGATGTTTGTTGTGAAGGGTTAGCGCACGCTAATGCATATTGTTAGCGCACGCTAACATCAGATCGGTCCAAAAGAAATCTTATCCTTGTCAGAGCTTTCGGCATGTGGGTACACGGGGGTAGGTGCAGACTGTAGCAAGTCAACTATGAGTAGCGCACGCTATGGTTGAGGGCTTGCGTACGCTAAGTAGAGGTAATTACGTACGCTATTGCATGGGCATTGCGTACATAAATCATTGTATGCAGTAAGGCAGTAGCCTCTGGACTGCGATAGCGCACGCTAACAAAGACAGTTAGCCAACGCAAATAATAGTTAGTATATATATGTGCAGTTGGCCATTATTCTTAATTTCGTCCATTCTTTCCTTGCAACCGATAGAGAGAGTTCTTAGAGAGATGTTTGAAGTTCCAAACACAGGATTATGGTGGAGTTAATCATCCATAACAATATTAAGCTTGGGAATCGATTGGAAACGGATTCAAACTTGGGATTCAATCAATTCCTTCAAAGAGGTAATTACTCTTCACCTTTGGATTTCGTTTTGGATTGAATGTTGATATTCTTTAGTTGATGATTATTACATAAACAAGTTGACAAGGATGATTATGAGATGTATTACAGGAGTATGATGATATTAATATGATTCGTGTGGTTTGAATTGTGTAGTTCGTTTTCTTGAGATAAGTTAGTTAATCCTTCTTCTCCTTTGCGAATGTTAATGTCATTGTTGATGATTAATCTCTGTAATGTTAGATTGGGGAAGTGTTGTTAGGGTTCTTCGGTTCATGATGTTGATATTTGAGGAACAAGATGATATGTGAATATATGAATTGGATTAAGAGTTGGATGATTACCTATATGTTAAAAGATATCGGATTTCGTTGTTTTGATAGCTATGAGCATGGTTTAGAATCACTTAGTGTTCTTGATAATCGCCATATGTTGATCGATATATGAAATGCATGCAACTGCATGTCATTAGCGCACGCTAGTGTTACTGGATAGCGCACGCTAACGGGAGCGACTTAGCACTCGCTACGTTAAGTGATTAACATGCGCTAAGTCAACAGGCAGTGTAGTATATCCTGTTTCGGTTATGAATTTGTGATCGTTTAAGTTGGGTTGATCAGACTTGTGGTTAATCGAGATATTGTTGAGCCATTGGGTTTGTGAATTGGTTATATCGATTGTTGATTGTTATCGAACTTGTTGTTTATCGATTATTGTAATAGGTTGAGATTATTGATCAGTGATTAGAACCATACATTGCGGTCGTGTTCGAGAATGTTCGTAGATTATTTTGGTCGGGGCTGAGGAGTCCGTAGACGACGGCAAGGAATTGGTAACGGCTTCATCGGTATCGAGGCAAGTTTACTTGCACAATTTATAATATTTAATGAATGGTTTCAGTTTCATTCGTTTATAATTCGTATATCAATGTTTATAATCGTAATCACAAGAGATTTAAGATTATAAATTGTTTTCGAGTTTTGGGAATTAAATCATAATATATATGATTTACATTTGTTGTTGGCACACGTGGTATTGCGGATACATCGTGATATAGACGAAGATATGAATTACCTGTAATCCGTGATATTTTGGATCGTCGAGTATTGAGGATAATGGTTCGTGATGCTTTAGATATTGAGATTGCTCTCGAAGAACTCGGGGAAAGTACTCTAATCATTTTTGTCATTTCGTGTCGATCATGTTGTGATACATTTGTGTATTGTTGTTGTCATGCATTTTGTATCATTGTTATATGCATTTGTGCATTGTTGACGTATATCCACCTTGTGTTGGTCCAACGGGATCATCGGGGGATCTATGCTAGCATGCGCTCGATCATCGGACGAGTTTTTCCACCATGGGTTGGTCTGACGGGATCATCGTGGGATCTAGGCAGTGAACACTGGATCATCGGATTTCCATATGTGTTGTTATTGTGCATATGTATATTATGGGTTTGCCATAAGTATACATTGTTGTTATTGATGTGAGCATATTGGCGTTGTCATATGAGTATACATTTGTAGGTCTTGTGTTAGGATCGTGTCCGTATGTTGTGTTGATCTGATCATAGATTAGACTGACGTGGTTTCGTCGTGGCATTTCATACCTTGAGGTATGTTCCGTATTTCCTTTGGTATTTATCTTTTGATGGATAATCGATTATCGTGTTAGGATTTGATGATGTTATTCCGATGGATCGAATTGGTGAGAGTTGGTAAATTTCCGTATTGCGAGTTATGACAATGTTTTGAGATCATTGGGTATTGTTGAGATACAATACAGATATTTCGGTATGAGCTTATTGTGTTGTTGAAAGGATACGAGATGTGAACTTTGGTAATTATTATCACGAGTTGGTAAAGTTATGGCGGTAAGATTACATTGGTCGTATTCTAACTTAGTATTTTCATTGGTATATAATTATTGACGTGATGTGATGGTTATCATTGTTGGATATTATGGCTGACCCCATCGTGGGTTTCTTTTTAGGTTTTTGGATTATCAGGCTTGTAGCGGTCGTGGAGATATGAGCTTCCCGGAGGATACTGGCTAGGGCATGTATTTGTATTTTGAATTTCTTTTTCAGTTATTGTATTCCGCTGCGTGAGTATTTTTAAATGGTCTATTGGTATTTGGTAACTTAGGTTACTTTGGCAATCGTTTTCTAAACTATTTTGTCGGTACGTGTAAGCGATAGCTTAACATATGCTTTAAACTGTTGAGTTTTGGTATTTCGGGTATTGTGGTTTCAAATGAGATTTTACGACGGTTTTGATAAACGAGTTTTATAAAGTCTTCAAATATTTTAAATAGATAATACCACCGTTAGCCTCTTGGGCGTTTGTAAATATTTGCGAAAATTTCCTTCAGCCTTATGTGTTCCATCTGGGGGCCCACGACGCTGTAATATTCCTAGATGGCTCTGGAGTGTTACGGAATATGGTATCAGAGCTTAGGTTGTGAAAACCTAGGCAGCCGGGTCGAGTTGGTTCGTACTTTTGTCGTGTCATTCGAGTTGTCGGTTGACAAGTGTTCGAGCTCTGGGTTTTTGTTGTTCACTCGGGCTTGTGCATTATGTGATTTACCAGTGTAGTACTCGGGTTGTTGTAAACTTTTTCAAATGCTGTTAACATGTTTCTTCAGATAGAGTTGTGTTGTGTTCTCGAGTTAAACTGAGTTTGCAAAATGTGTGTTTTAAAAATATCTTTGTCGAGTATTTTCTTGAGTCGAGACATGTGCCAGTATCACGGGGAATCGTTGACTTCACGATTTGTAAGTATTTGGATTTTTGAATTGCATTGAGATTTGTTGCCATTCTAAGTTGATATGCTTTGAGATTCAGAAAGATATTATGCGTTACAGTATAAGGTGACAGAGTTGGGACATGATTGATGATCTTGAGAAGTTATGATTTTGGAAATCAATATGTCGGTTAAATTTTGGAAACGAAGTTGTGTATTCGGGAGGAGAACTGTGGATTGTTGAGAAGAACATCTAGTCATGTTGGTTCATTTTGAGATATATGAACCGTTTTTGAGCATTTGAAAATTATACTTTTCAAAATGAATGTTTCACGGATGTTTTACGGAAAATGATTTTTGGGCCGAGACCCAATTGATTTTGAAATAGTTTTATAACTCAGGACTTGAGGTCCGAAAGGGGTTTTTATACTTTTTAAAACTTCTTGTAATGCGGAACGAGATACGGGCTGAGACCCTAATGTTTCAAAAGGCTTTTCTGTTTTCTTAAAACTCCCGAGACTTGTAAAACACTTTATCAATCATTTATCTATTTCGTTTCTGCTTGTCGCGGTTTTGATGTACTTATTCAAATGAGACTTCTCGGGTAGTCTTTCGCTGTGTTGATTTGTTTCAATGTTTTGTCATAGCATATTTGAGGTGATCCAGGATGGGTTAATGATTAACGTTGCGAGTCATATGTGGAAAAGGAGTTTTTGGTCGGAGTTTATATATTAAGATTTTGGAGCTCTGTCGTGTGGTTTTTCGATGGAATATCAGTGGATTTGGTGCCGAGTTGAATTGGTATACAGGAGTATGGATGTGGTCAATCATTTGCATAATTTCATTTTTCATTTGTATTCAAAAAGAATTTTCATCGAGAACTTGACACCAGTGAGCCGATTTAATTTTTTTGAAAATTAATTTCGTGGTCTTACGAAAATTTATGTTTTGAGTTTTGAAATTTTTGAAAAAACTTTCGAAAATTTGTCTTCTTGACAAGACTATATGATTTCAAACTGGTTTTGAAAATGCGAATGTTATACATACGCATTTAGTGCATAGTGCATATCATGGTGAAGTTATGAGTGTGACTCACGAACTGGATAATACATCAGTATGGTACGATGAAAAGAGATTCGAACTTTTGTATGGTAATTTGGCTATCCAGGGATGATCGGTTGATTTATCGGATAAGAGAAATATGCTGCGTGTTGTAGATTCATGCACACGATGTAATTTTGGAACTTTAGATTTTGTGAAACAGGGACATATGTGCTATGTGATTCCATTGGTATGGTAGTAGCACGATTTTACTATAGTGATTTTTGAATGATTTCTTTGTAAGTGTAGATTTGGGGATGGTGCTGTTGGGATTCCACAGAAAATAAACGCAGCGGAAGAATAACGGAATCCCTAAGAGGATCGATCAAGTAACGTATATACGAAAAGAAAAATACGAAGATCAAGGAATCAAAGTCCCATACCTATGATGTCTCTAAAAAACCTTCGTATGATGATGATGATGATGAAGAGCCCTTCGTTCCAAGCACCTAAAGCAAGATGCCTCTACTTCACACGCCGGAACTTGATGGAAAAATCGACAAGCTTCCTTTCTTCAAGAATGCGGCTAGGGAAGCCTGTAGGAATTTTCTCTCTCAATGTATTCTTCTTATATTTTGTCTCTAAGATCAAGATGAAGTTTTCAACCTTACTCTCTCTCTCAAATTCGTGATTTTGAGTTCATACAAGAAGAAGTTGTCCTCTCTCCTTTTTAAAGACTTTTATTTATAAAAAAAAAATGAAAGTCTTCTTTTAACACATGATTGAGGGTATCAAATACACCTCACATATGTCACCTAGTGATATAAAATAAGTATAAAAGAGACAAGAGAGGGAGGGGGCCGGCCTTAAGGGAAATTTCCAAGAAGACGGGTCGAATTTACTCGGCTCGTGTACTGGATGTTCGTCAAAACGAATCCCTCGTGTACCGGATGTTCGTCAAACGAATCCATTTTATTTCCAATGTGTTTGGACTAATTAATTAATCCAATTAATTAATTATATCAAACACAAATATATATTTCTCTAAGAAATATAATTTATGAATTAAAGTAATCACCCAGTAACATACTTACAATTCATAAGACCGCTATTTGATTTATCCGATAAATCAAACTTAGATATCTAATATCTAATATTATAAGAGAGATTATTAATTCACATTTATCCATCAATGATCCTATTGCGTGACTCCGTAGGTTCGTCTCAGCCGGCATTGGGAGGAACCAATGAGTGCGGGCAGCACTTAGCCAGCCTAGCGGGCCGCACTGTAAACCCCGACTGAGAACGAATGAACGAATCATTCTAGAACCATTATATCGTGAATATTATATACGTATAGAGCCTTCATCAGATGTCCCGGTCAAGTCTTCGGGTCACGGTAAAGTCAAACCCTACTGTTGACTAAACTCTATACATGTGTTAATGCAAATCAAGACCGACTGATTAATAGTGTATCTAATACGACTATATCAGAATGCTTTGGCCAAAGACTTATGATCTTATTTGCCATTAACCGTATAGGACATTCGCCTGCTCACTAACAGGAGATAGAATCCTTTCTTGGCGTTCAAAGAAAGATCACTACCTGCCCGTATAGTCCGCACTTCGAGGTCGACTCAGCAATTAAGCAAATGAGTCTAACTACTCTAATGACAAACTAAACGTCACAGACACATCTTCTACTGAACCCTCAAGTCAAAGGTCCACGTATACTATCAAAACCTTTCGATTCGTCATCGACTCTCCGAGAGTGAATACCGTGTGACTGAATCGAGTATGAGTCATGTTCGAGTATACTGGTCCCACCAATATATTTATAACTATGCTATCAAAACGTGCACACATCCTAGCATCAGTTATACAAGTCTTATTAAAACTTAATGTCCTGTTAAGTTTTATCGACTTGCGAACTAGTTAAGCATTCAAGCTCTAAACACTTCTAGTGCCTATCTCCTTATCTCCATAAGGAGTAGAATGTTCACTCTCAAATGCAAGGACTATTATTCTATATACCAAATCACAATGCCAGTGATATACAATAATATAGAAATAATAATTGCCTTATTAAATATAATATTCATAATTACAATACAATTGCTCTCACTCTCTCATCCTCTGAGTGGCATTCGAGGGCATATTCCTAACAGGTGCCCCCATGCTGGTTGTTTTGGATATTGAGTGGTCGTTCCCACTCCATGTATGATTGGATATGTTCGTCGGTTGTGATTGGTTGTTCGTATGCCGAGGATATGTTCACCAGTCAGGTATGTTTATTGAGATCCACTATATGTGATTGGTGTGTCGTTTTGAGAATGTTGTTCTTTCGTATATCTATTTCTGTGGTTCTACGTTGACCGTATTGAAGGTTATCATGATGATGATATTTTCGATTGTGTTTTGACCTTTGGATTGTTCGTATTAGAGTTTATCATGTTGATGATATTCTCGGTTAATTTATGGGTTGATCATTGCTGGTGATCATCTGAGCGTTCAGATTTTGTGTCGATATTTCGGGATTTGTTGCTAATGTGTTGGGCAGTTGTTTCACAGATGTATCGTGTGTAACACCCCCAAGTTATTCAGGGAATATTACAGCGCCGTAAGCCCCGCCGTGGGGCCCACAAGGCTGAACATACGTGGAACTATAAATTTTGACCGAGAAGGTCTACATACAATGGGATGAAGAACAATACAAGGGTATTCAAAACATAACCAATGTATCCAAAGACATCACACACGGATCAATACCTCGGCAAATACAAGCCGGAACATTAAGGGAAATGGAAAACCATACTCGAGTATTCAATAACCATTCCAGTACAACAACACTGAATGGAAAACTCAAAACATAATCGGAGGAAAGAAACAGTATCACACTTGCCCACCATCTTCTTGTCGACCCGATACCTGCCTGTCCGCTCTCCTGGAACCTGAAATACATAAAAAGTATTTCCCCCATAAAGGGGTTAGCCGTCGAATAGCTAGTGCAAGTATATCAAATATGAAACACAATACTCCTCGACAATAAAGTAAAAGTAACCGTCAATTCATCAATTCAAGACTAGTATTCCGGAATAACTAAATCTCATAGCATCACATCAATACGTATATGAATACCGTGGAAACGGTTCGTTCATATTATCCGTCATCAACACATATATGAATACCGTGGACACGGTTCGTTCATATCATCCGTCATCAATACATATATGAATACCGTGGAAGCGGTTCGTTCATATCATGCCATCAATACATATATGAATACCGTGGAAACGGTTCGTTCATATCATGCCATCAATATATCTTACTTTCAAAGTCGAGAACGTACAATCATAAATATATACTTGCCTTTGAGACATCGAGAAATCGAATGGAAAAAGGGTATGAGTTCGGTAGGTCCAAGAACGCGCTTCCGGCACCTAAACGATTCGCAAGAAATATGATAATCAATTATCCATACTTCAAATTACACGAAGAAATTCCCGAAACCCGTCTACGATTCATGAAAATACACGGATAAACAACTAAGGGTTGGAAAATTGCCCAAACTCCCACAAGTCCGAAAACGGCACAATCCAATCCGTAAAATCGTAGGGAAAACATGCATATGGTATAGATACATCATAATCTCAAGGTTCTCAAGCTTCAAATCGGATAAATCGGACGAATCTACAAAAAACCCCAAAATCCAACACAATATTATATTCAAAGTGTTCTTGATTAATCCTTCAATAATCTAACGAATAATCAAACATGCCCATAATCATGCGTATATCACTTCATACCACATGATCTTAACATCCAAAACATCATTACCCAACACAAAATCAAAATCCAAGATGTTGAAGGAATTTACCTCTTGAAGATCCAAGCACTATGATTCGAAGAATATGCGATAGATCGACGATCCGGGCTTCACGATCGAAAGGAAATGAAGAAATTCAAACCCTCAAGTGATGGATGAAGAAAGGTTTCTCTCCTCAAGCTCTCTCTCTCTCGATGTGTTGAAGAAAAATGGAGAAATGATCTAATTTTTGCTGAAAAAAATGTAATTATACAGTTGACTGCATCGTGTGCCGCGGCTCAGCCGAAGTGTGCCGCGACAGCCCAAAATCGCTCCTGTGGCTCGCGCCGTGTGCTGGCCGGGCGTCTTGGCCGGGCACAAGGTCTGACGGGTTTTGGCCAAGATGCAACACGAGTGTGCAGCTGGACCGACAGTGTGCTGGCAATGACTCGGCAGGTGTCTTTGCGGCCTCACGGCATGTGCCGCGCACAAGGTCTGTTGCTCGTCTGTGTCTAGAAATTGTGTGTGCCGCGGCGCACACTCCTTGTGCCGCGGCCCACACCCCCCTTGGGTCCTAAATGATGAAAAATGACCCGGGAAGAGAATAAAAGCAATAGGACTCAATATCTGGGAAATAATAACACGAAATGGAAGTACGGAAACCCCAAAACGGTGGTTCAAAGCAATGATTACAAGGGTTCGCCCAACAAAATACAATTCGCAAAATGAAGAGATTTGAAAAGACATGAATTTCAACCGGGTATTACATTCTCCCCCTCTAAAAAGAAGTTTCGTCCCGAAACTTAAGAAATAAATAGTTCGGGGTATTCCACCCGCATCTTCTCTTCCGTCTCCCAAGTCGCCTCCTCGACTCCATGCCTCGACCATTGCACTTTAACCAGTGGAATGGTCTTATGCCGAAGTTGTTTCTCGCGACGCTCAAGAATCTTCACGGGTTTCCCCGGAAAGGTAATATCCTCGGCTACGTCAATCTCACTGTAGTCGATAATGTGGCTCGGATCTGGTACGTAATTTCTCAACTGAGACACATGAAAAACACTGTGGACGTGACTCAAAGCTGGAGGCAACGCCAAACGATAAGCTAAATCTCCAACTCTGTCCAAAATCTCGAAGGGTCCGATATACCTCGGACTAAGTTTTCCCTTTTTCCCGAAGCGGAAAACTCCTCTGGTCGGCGACACCTTGAGCAAGACATGATCCCCCACCTCAAACTCCAAGGGTCGACGACGAGTATCAGCATAAGATTTTTGACGACTCTGAGCAGCCAGCAATCGGTCCCGGATAATAAAAATCTTTTCCTTAGTCTCCATCAACATATCCGGCTCCGTCCCAACTAGCTCGGAAGCCTCGTCCCAACATAATGGCGACCTACATCGCCTACCATATAGTGCCTCGAATGGTGCCATTTTGATCGACGCATGCCAACTATTGTTGTAAGCAAACTCGATCAATGGTAAGTGAAGCTCCCAATTAGTACTCCAATCTAAGGCACAAGCCCGCAACATATCTTCCAATGTCTGAATCGTCCTTTCTGTCTAACCGTCCGACTGAGGATGAAAGGAAGTGCTCAATCTCAACTCAGTACCCAGAGCCTGATGAACGGCCTGCCAAAAATGCGATACAAAACGGCCGTCTCGATCAGAAACAATGGTCTTGGGGGTACCGTGTAACCTCACGATCTCAGCAATAAAGGTTCGAGCCAGTCTATCCGGTCCCCAAGTATCCTTAATACCCAAGAAGTGTGCAGACTTGGTCAGCCGATCGACAATTACCCAAATCATATTCATTCCGGCCCGAGTTCTCGGCATGCCAGTGATGAAATCCATAGAGATGTCTTCCCACTTCCACTCGGGAATGAGAAGTGGTTTCAACAACCCCGCTGGTCGTTGATGTTCCATCTTGACTTGTTGACACGTCAAGCACCGTAGTAAAAACTCCGTAACATCCTTCTTCATGTTATTCCACCAAAAATTGCGCTTTAAATCTTTGTACATCTTACTCGTCCCGGGGTGGATTGAGTAAGGCGTAGCATGGGCTTCTCGGAGAATTCTCTGCCTCAACTCTAAATCGTTCGGAACACAAAGCCTGCCCTGAAATCTCAGAATACTATCCTCGTAAACCATAAATCCAGGAGCTTTTCCTTTAATTACATCTTCCTTCAGTTGAGAAATCATCGGGTCACTCCACTGCTTCCCTTTGATGTCATCAACCAAGGACGAAGTAATTTCGAGAGTACACAACTGTCCCTGTACTCGCTGAAGCCAAACTTCTATCCCTTGCTCAATTAAATCCTAACGAATTTTTGTCTGCGATGTAAGAACCTCGAGCATTTGAAGAGATGCCGATTTGCGGCTTAAAGCATCCGCAACGACATTGGCTTTTCCGGGGTGATAAAGAATTTCCAAATCATAATCCTTTATCAACTCTAACCAACATCTCTGTCTCATATTCAGCTCCTTCTGACTGAAAATATACTTCAGGCTCTTGTGATCGGTATAAATCCGGCACGGTGAACCATACAAATAATGCCGCCAAATCTTGAGTGCGAAGACAATTGCGGCCAACTCTAAATCGTGAGTAGGATAATTCATCTCATAAGGCTTTAATTGTCGTGACGCAAAAGCTATCGTCTTATCATGCTGCATAAGTACACAGCCCAGGCCTTGACCCGAAGCGTCACTATAAACTGCAAAGCCCTCGCTACCATGTGGTAAAGTTAAAATCGGCGCTGAAGTCAATCGTCTCTTCAGTTCATCGAAGCTCTGTTGTCTCTCATCCGTCCAAATAAACTTTTCGGTCTTCTGGAGTAATTTCGTAAGCGGCCGAGCGAGTTTCGAGAACCCCTCGACAAACCGACGGTAATACCCAGCAAGGCCCAAAAAGCTACGAACTTCCTTAAAATTTTTAGGCGGTGCCCAATCTAGTACTGCCTCAATCTTCTGTGGGTCTACACGAAACCTTCGGCCGAAATCACATGGCCGAGAAACATAACTTCTTCCAACCAAAATTCACATTTCGAGAATTTTGCATAAAGGCGCTCGGTTCTCAAAATGTCCAAAATCAAATGCAAGTGTCGGGCATGTTCCTCCTTATCTCGAGAATAGATCAAGATGTCGTCAATAAAGACGACTACACACCTGTCGAAGTACTCGATCAATATCTTATTCATTAACTGCATGAATACTGCCGGTGCATTAGTCAACCCAAAAGGCATAACCACAAATTCATGCCCATATCTCGTCCGAAACGCCGTCTTCGGAACGTCGGACTCCCTCACCCTGAGTTGATAATACCCGGATCTTAAATCAATCTTCGAGAAAACCGCAGCCCCTTGCAATTGATCAAATAAATCGTCTATACGAGGCAAAGGATATTTGTTCTTTATGGTTACTTTTTTCAGCTCATGGTAGTCGATGCACAAACGTAGTGAACCATCCTTCTTCCTCATAAAAAGAACAGGCGCGCCCCAAGGTGAAGCGCTCGGTCTGATGTACCCTTTTTCCAGAAGTTCTCCCAACTGAGTCTTCAATTCCTGTATATCGGAAGGTGCCATCCGATAAGGTGCTTTAGAAATCGGAGCCGCATCCGTCTCTAAGCCCACGGAAAAATCTATCTCTCGATCTGGCGGTAATCCCGGAAGGTCATCCGGAAAAACGTCGGGATACTCATTAACAACCGGAATCGAAGAGAAATCGACTTCATTTCCTTCTGTTTTCAAGGCATAACACCAATAGCCCGTACAACCTTTATTCAAAAGTTTTATGGCCTTCATGGAACTGATAAGCAACTTGGATTGGCCCGACTTACGTCCCAAAAATGCGTACTCAGATCCGTCTTTAGTCATAATGGTGATAACCTTGGTACGGTAATTCATAATCGCTTGGTGACTATCAAGCCAATCCTCGCCAAGGATCACGTCCTCGCCTTCCATATCAACTACAATCAGATTCGATAACCATTCTATACCGGATATAATCACCGGAAAATCTCTAATCTCCCGGTTCCCCACAATTCTATCCCCGCTAGGCATTTTCACGATGAAGGGATCGCAAGCAGTCAAACAAGTTATATTCAAACGGAGTACACACTCCAAAGAAATAAAAGAATGTGTAGCACCCGTATCAAAAAGTACACGGACTGGATAAGATAAAATATGAATGGTACCTGAAGCCACCGCCGCATCGGGTTTGTCTGTTCGACGCATCTCATAAACCCGTGGTTGTACCGAACCGACGCTAGAGTTTCCCCCTCCAGCGTTCTGGCCCCGTCCCCGGCCCCTGCCGAAATTCTGATGAGGTTGACCAAAAAATTGCCGCTGATTTATACCTTGGTCAAGTGGTGCTGGGGCAGAAGCCCGAGTGTCCAAAGTCTGATTCGGCTCGGAACAATAAGCCGCTCTATGTCCCATCTATCCGCACGTGTGACACTTCAATGGTGGAAAGTTGCATTCCGAACTAACGTGGCCTGGGCGGCCACAATTATAGCAAGTCACTGTGCGGTTTGAGGTACCCAGAGTAGGACGGTAACCTCTCTTTCCCTTATTAGAACGTGACGACTGTCCGGCAGAACGGTTAGTCGTCTGTGACCTCTGAAAGTTGCCACCCTTAGAGCCAGAAAAATTTCCCGCGACTTTCTACTTCTTCGGTTCTTCAGCGGTATCGTTGTCGGGGCTCAACATATCATGGGCTAAAGCTCTGTCCTGATACTCTTTCAGTGTGGTACAAGCAAATCCGGCCATGTACCGCCGTAAGTCCAAATTCATCCGCATGTCAAAATAACGGATCTTATCAAGCTCGTTACGCACTTGATCCTTCACATGGATCAATTGTTGGTTGTACTCCACGATCGCCTGCGAAACGGGAATATCTTGTGGTTTAGCCTCGAAAAAGGCGCGGATTCGGCCCTCTCGCACCGGCCAAGGACAAAGCTCGGCCTCCAAGAGCTCCTTAAATTCATCCCACGTGGCAATACGATCCTGTGGCTTGATGACCTTCCACCAGGTAGCGGCCTCCTTAGTGGGGAAATACTGAGCAATCGGTACTTTCCTCACTTCGGGGCAATCAACCGCCTCGAAAATCTTTTCCAATTCCGCTAGCCAATCTTCCCAACCTAACAGGTGTGTGGCACCGCCAAACTGTGGAGGGTGCATACGGATTACATTCTGAAGCAAGGCATCCGTGTTTGGGTTCGGGTTATTCAGCTGAACAGTTTGGGCTAAAATGGTCATCTGAGTAGCCAATTGTTGAAGCGCATTCGTAACTCCAACGTCCGCGTTGTTTCACTGGCCGTTCGACTGGTCGTGCTGACTTTTGGTGTCAAGATGCACCGAGTTCGACAAACTGGGGTTGGTCGACCCCGCAATCGAACTGATGGAAACGGCCGCGCCACGACCTCTTCCTCGTCCACGGCCACGACCACGGCCACGGCCCCTACCAGCTGACATACTGAAGAACACATAAGGCACGTAAGTACAGTTCAATCGCACGTCATTAAGGTGATCGATTCTCAAGAATACCAATAAAAGAAGCATAACGAATAAGGAAACACCAGAAGAGTAAGAGGTCTTACAAGTACCGGTCGCACTGTGATGATGGCAGAGTAGTGATACTGTGGACAAATGACGACTCATTCGACCCAAAAGACCGACAGCCTAGGTATCCATAGACCTAAGCTCTGATACCATATTCTGTAACACCCCCAAGTTATTCAGGGAATATTACAGCGCCGTAAGCCCCGCCGTGGGGCCCACAAGGCTGAACATACGCGGAACTATAAATTTTGACCGAGAAGGTCTACATACAATGGAATGAAGAACAATACAAGGGTATTCAAAACATAACCAATGTATCCAAAGACATCACACACGAATCAATACCTCGGCAAACACAAAGCCTAACATTAAGGGAAATGGAAAACCATACTCGAGTATTCAATAACCATTCCAGTACAACAACACTGAATGGAAAACTCAAAACATAATCGGAGGAAAGAAACAGTATCACACTTGCCCACCATCTTCATGCCGACCCGATACCTGCCTGTCCGCTCTCCTGGAACCTGAAATACATAAAAAGTATTTCCACCATAAAGGGGTTAGCCGTCGAATAGCTAGTGCAAGTATATCAAATATGAAACACAATACTCCTCGACAATAAAGTAAAAGTAACCGTCAATTCATCAATTCAAGACTAGTATTCCAGAATAACTAAATCTCATAGCATCACATCAAGACGTATATGAATACCGTGAAAACGGTTCGTTCATATTATCCGTCATCAACACATATATGAATACCGTGGACACGGTTCTTTCATATCATTCGTCATCAATACATATATGAATACCGTGGAAGCGGTTCGTTCATATCATGCCATCAATACATATATGAATACCGTGGAAACGGTTCGTTCATATCATGCCATCAATATATCTTACTTTCAAAGTCGAGAACGTACAATCATAAATATATACTTGCCTTTGAGACATCGAGAAATCGAACGGAAAAAGGGTATGAGTTCGGTAGGTCCAAGAACGCGCTTCCGGCACCTAAACGATTCGCAAGAAATATGTTAATCAATTATCCATACTTCAAATTACACGAAGAAATTCCCGAAACCCGTCTACGATTCATGAAAATACACGGATAAACAACTAGGGGTTGGAAAATCGCCCAAACTCCCACAAGTCCGAAAACGGCACAATCCAATCCGTAAAATCGTAGGGAAAACATGCATATGGTATATATACATCATAATCTCAAGGTTCTCAAGCTTCAAATCGGATAAATCGGACGAATCTACGAAAAACCCCAAAATTCAACACAATATTCAAAGTGTTCTTGATTAATCCTTCAATAATCCAACGAATAATCAAACATGCCCATAATCATGCGTATATCACTTCATACCACATGATCTTAACATCCAAAACATCATTACCCAACACAAAATCGAAATCCAAGATGTTGAATGAATTTACCTCTTGAAGATCCAAGCACTATGATTCGAAGAATATGCGATAGATCGACGATCCGGGCTTCACGATCGAAAGGAAATGAAGAAATTCAAACCCTCAAGTGATGGATGAAGAAAGGTTTCTCTCCTCAAGCTCTCTCTCTCTCGATGTGTTGAATAAAAATGGAGAAATGATCTGATTTTTGCTGAAAAAAACGTAATTATACAGTTGACTGCATCGTGTGCCGCGGCTCAGTCAAAGTGTGCCGTGGCACAGGCCCAAAAACTGCTCCCAGGGCTCGGCAGTGTGCCGCGGCCCGGCTGGCGTGCGCCGAGGCACAAGATACAGACGGTTTTTGGCCGAAGAGGCAACACGAGTGTGCCGCGGCCCGGACAAGTGTGCCGCGGCAGTGACTCGGTAGTGTGCCGCGGCCCTGCCGGCATGTGCCGCGGCACAAGGTACAGGCTGCTCGGCCAGGTCTAGAAATTGTGTGTGCCTCGGCGCACACTCCTTGTGCCGCGGCCCACACCCCCCTTGGGTCCTAAATGATGAAAAATGACCCGGGAAGAGAATATAAGCAATAGGACTCAATATCTGGGAAACAATAACACGAAATGGAAGTACGGAAACCCCAAAACGGTGGTTCCAAGCAATGATTACAAGGGTTCGCCCAACAAAATACAATTCGCAAAATGAAGAGATTTGAAAAGACATGAATTTCAACCGGGTATTACATCGTGTATTATCGGTTTTTAGCAGATTGGGACTTGATTGTGTAATCAGGCAAACACGATTTGACACAGATAGATTATTTCATCCAAAGATGGTATATTTTTGTGAGACTCATGGAATTGTGATTGTAAGCGTGTTGAAGCTTTACAGTGAAGTCACTTGCTAGTATCTCAGGAGATCGTCGACTTAACGCATTTGTAAGTATGCTATTTTGGTTATTCGGTAATAATAATGATCGATCGTTGTCGTGATAGTTTCGGGAAATTTTGGTTGAACGAGTTGTTCGTTTTCTATGGCGGATTGCAAGTTTCGAGGATGAAACTTATTTTAAGTGGTGTAGTATGTAATATCTGGAATTTCTACTATTGTTGTTTAATATTATTTTATCCGAGTTATATTGTACACTGTGGAATCTGTACAGCATGGATAAAACAATTGAAGGACTGAGACATTTGTATTGGTATAATTACTGTACTTGGTCGACAATTGCAGTTGGGGATATTGTGTATCGTATGAGAATATTATTGGAAGGAGTATGTGTATTTGGTATGCCGTATGTTCGTATTTTGTATGTTGAGACGTTGGACAAGAATAGCTGAAAATGGCTAAGTGTAGCATTATTAGTACACGCTAATATACATTCCTAGCGCAATCTATCGTGCAGGTTTAGCGCACGCTAATGGTAATGGATATCGTACGCTAGTACAGACCAGGTCAGAAAGAATCTATGTGTGGACCCGGTCACTTTCGGCGTATATGCTAACGAGGTCAACAGATGTTTGTTGTGAAGGGTTAGCGCACGCTAATGCATATTGTTAGCGCACGCTAACATCAGATCGGTCCAAAAGAAATCTTATCCTTGTCAGAGCTTTCGGCATGTGGGTACACGGGGGTAGGTGCAGACTATAGCAAGTCAACTATGAGTAGCGCACGCTGTGGTTGAGGGCTTGCGTACGCTAAGTAGAGGTAATTACGTATGCTATTGCATGGGCCTTGCGTACATAAATCATTGTATGCAGTAAGGCAGTAGCCTCTGGACTGCGATAGCGCACGCTAACAAAGACAGTTAGCCAACGCAAATAATAGTCAGTATATATATGTGCAGTTGGCCATTATTCTTCATTTCGTCCATTCTTTCCTTGCAACCGATAGAGAGAGTTCTTAGAGAGATGTTTGAAGTTCCAAACACAGGATTATGGTGGAGTTAATCATCCATAACGATATTAAGCTTGGGAATCGATTGGAAACGGATTCAAACTTGGGATTCAATCTATTCCTTCAAAGAGGTAATTACTCTTCACCTTTGGATTTCATTTTGGATTGAATGTTGATATTCTTTAGTTGATGATTATTACATAAACAAGTTGACAAGGATGATTATGAGATGGATTACAGGAGTACGATGATATTAATATGATTCGTGTGGTTTGAATTGTGTAGTTCGTTTTCTTGAGATAAGTTAGTTAATCCTTCTTCTCCTTTGCGGATGTTAATGTCACTGTTGATGATTAATCTCTGTAATGTTAGGTTAGGGAAGTGTTGTTAGGGTTCCTGGTGTTCATGATGTTGATATTTGAGGAAAAATATGATATGTGAATATATGCATTGGATTAAGAGTTAGATGATTACTTATATGTTAAAGGATATCAGATTTCGTTGTTTTGATAGCTATGAGCATGGTTTAGAATCACTTAGTGTTCTTGATAATCGCCATATGTTGATCGGTATGTTTAATGCATGCAACTGCATGTCATTAGCGCACGCTAGTGTTACTGGCTAGCGCAGGCTAACGGGAGCGACTTAGCGCACGCTACATTAAGTGATTAACGTGCGCTAAGCCAACAAGCAGTGTAGTATATCATGTTTCAGTTATGAATTCGCGATCGTTTAAGTTGGGTTGATAAGACTTGTGGTTAATCGAGATATTGTTGAGCCGTTGGGTTCGTGAATTGGTTATATCGATTGTTTATTGTTATCGAACTTGTTGTTTATCGATTATTGTAATAGGTTGAGATTATTGATCGGTGATTAGAACCGTACGTTGCGGTCGTGTTCGAGAATATTCGTAGATTACTTTGGTCGGGGCTGAGGAGTTCGTAGACGACGACAAGGAATTGGTAACGGCTTCATTGGTATCGAGGCAAGTTATTACTTGCACAGTTTATAATATTTAATGAATGGTTTCAGTTTCATTCGTTTATAATTCGTATAGCAATGTTTATAATCGTAATCACAGGATATTTAAGATTATAAATTGTATTCGAGTTTTGGGAATTTATTCATAATATATATGATTTACATTTGTTGTTGGCATACGTGGTATCGAGGATACATCATGATATAGACGAAGATATGAATTACCTACAATCCGTGATATTTCGGATCGTCGAGTATTGAGGATAATGGTTCGTGATGGTTTAGACAATGAGATTGCTCTCGAAGGACTCGGGGAAAGTACTCTAATCATTTTTGTCATTTCGTGTCATTCATGTTGTGATACATTTGTGTATTGTTGTTGTCATGCATTATGTATCATTGTTATATGCATTTGTGCATTGTTGACGTATGTCCACCTCGTGTTGGTCCGATGGGATCATCGGGGGATATATGCTAGCGTGCGCTGGAACATCGGACGGGTTTTTCCACCACGGGTTGGTCTGACGGGATCATCGTGGGATCTAGGCAGTGAACGTTGGATCATCGGATTACCATATGTGTTGTTATTGTGCATATGTATATTATGGGTTTGCCATAAGTATACATTGTTGTTATTGATGTGAGCATATTGACGTTGTCATATGAGTATACATTGTAGGTCTTGTGTTAGGACCGTGTCCGTATGTTGTGTTGATCTGATCATGGATTAATATGACGTGGTTTCGTCATGGCATTTCATACCTTGAGGTATGTTCCGTATTTCCTTTGGTATTTGTCTTTTGATGGACAATCGATTATCATGTTGGGATTTGATGATGTTATTCCGATGGATCGAATTGGTCAGAGTTGGTATATTTCCGTATTGCGAGTTATGACAATGTTTTGAGATCCTTGGGTACTATTGAGATACAATACAGATATTTCGGTATGAGCTTATTGTGTTGTTGAAAGGATACGAGATGTGAACTTTGGTAATTATTATCACGAGTTGGTAAAGTTATGGCGGTAAGATTACATTGGTCGTATTCTCACTTAGTATTTTCATTGGTATGTAATTACTGACGTGATGTGATGGTTATCATTGTTGGATATTATGGCTGACCCCGTCGTGGGCTTTCTTTTTAGGTTCTTGGATTATCAGACTTGTAGCGGTCGTGGAGAGATGAGCTTCCCGGAGGATACTGGCTGGGGCATGTATTTGTATTTTGAATTTCCTGTTCAGTTGTTGTATTCTGCTACGTGAGTATTTTTAAATGGCCTATTGGTATATGGTAACTTAGGTTACTTTGGCAATCGTTTTCTAAACTATTTTGTCGGTACATATAAGCGATAGCTTAACGTATGTTTTAAACAGTTGAGTTTGGTATTTCGGGCCTTGTGGTTTCAAATAAGATTTTACGACGACCGTCGTTAGCCTCTTGGGCGTTTGTAAATGTTTGTGAAAATTTCCTTCAGCCTTGTGGGTTCCATCTCGGGGCCTACGGCACTGTAATATTCCTGGATGGCTCTGGGGGTGTTACAATTGCTACCTTGATGTATTTGTTTTCAGCACCTTTATGTGATGGTTTCTGCACATATTGAAGAACATTTTAGCACCTCTGAAAATATTTTTTTGATAATTATTGTGATGTGATTTGTGTGATAGTTAGCACTTAAATATGTAAAATTTTGCATTGTTAATACATTGTATTTCTGTTAATGATTTAATAGTAGAGTTTAGCACTAAATGTTATATTTGTTAGCACATTTAATAGGCAATACTCGCATATGTGGTATGTAATGCTTGCTTAGCAGTTTATGGGATTTACAAATGCAGTGATAATATATACCATCTTTATAGCCCTTTTATTTATGCTTATTGTATTTATTGTATTTTTTAGTAAATGACGCGAAAATCATTTTATACCTATACTTGAAAACGAGTATGATTATTTACCTTCCAAAAAATAAAGCACAACACATTGTATCAAAATTGACTGCATTGTACACAATAAAGCATAACAAAAAAATCACATAAATGGAACATAACCAGAAACGCACTCCGTTTTTCAATTTACAGCACACACAAAATAAATGGTTAGCACAACAGTTCCGATTTTTAAAAATACAAATCAAATAGAAACAAAGATAATGTTAGTTTTTAAAAAAATAAAAATAAATACACCAAAAATATAAAATATTTGAACGACTAAAAGATATGAAATCTCATAAAAATAGATATTAACCTAAAATATGAAATTCCATGAATATAGGAACTTCCCATGATTGTAGGAACTTCCCATAAGTGAAATTAGTCAAATTACATTGGTAATTTCGTTAGCACTCCTAGTTTCCCGTGTTAGCATACCAGAACGAAATCTGGGCCATTATTCTCCAAGGATCAATGGCTTACAGTCATTCCTATTTCTTAAACGTATACCATTTTACTCCATAACCCACCCCTATATATATAGTGTAACTTTATTTTCAGAACCAATTTAAGTGCGAGTATTCTATTTGTTTATGTGCATATGTGTTATGGCAATTTTCAGAACCAATTAAAATGTGCATATGTGTTATGCTAGTTGTTATGATTAAATTCCGTTTTCTATTTGTTTGTGGTTTAACTGTTTTTGTGTATGCTTGTTTCAGATGGATGAACATGGTGATATCATTGAATATATAGAAGTTGATAAACACACACACACACATATATATATATATATGAAGATAATTTGCTATTGTTGAAGATGTACAATTATTGCATATGTGTTTTTTGTACTTGTATAAATTGAAATGTAACATACAAGTACATGAATCTTGTTTTTGCTTTTATAATTGTTTATGTTCTTTGATTTTTGTGTTTCAAACTTTAAGAAAATGGTTAGGTAGAAATATTAGTTGGTTGATAAAAAAGTGTAAACAATTGCATAGTAAAAACATTCGAAAATGTATATTATTTAAAAAACATATATGCACCTCAAAGTTTTCAAAAAATGCATGCTGAGAAAAAGAAAAAAAATTCGAAAAAAAAATCCAAAAATTATGGGTTTTAAAAAAACGGGATTTAAATTAAAAAAATCAGAAATAATGTAAGAAATGTCTTTTACTATAATACCCTTTGAATTAAATAATAATCTTTAATCTTTAAAAAAAATCTCATTGGCCCAGAGGAGTTCTCGCAGTTCTCGCACTTAAATTGGTTCTGAAAATAAAGTCCCCTTATATATATATAACACCTAGAAGTATATCTATATACCCAAAAATAAATGCAGTCAAATAAGTCTTAGACATGATATCTAAATCTTATGGCACAATTATGATTAGTTTTTGTGCAGCATATGCTTTAAATGATTTACTTAGGCATAAATATAATAATTTATGAAATATAAAAATACAACAAAATTAGCTAAAGCATGTAAAATAGTGCATGCTGCAAATAGTAGAGTTAATTTTCTGCACCTTGCTTCGCGATTAGGGTAGAAAAAGTTTATATTCTAGATCAAAACACGGAACGACTATTGAATTAGGGCGAGGCCGACTGATTTGGGCCGACCATTGTTGTGCTGGAAACAAAATATTTCAAAAGTCCTTTATTTCTCTCTGAATATATAGGAAAATGGATTTTAGGGATGACAATTTTGGCCCGACCAGTACCCACCCCGCCCTGCCCCGCATGGTTTTTTATTTTTTAATATATTTAATGTATATTTTTATATATAGTTTATATATTTATATATTTTCCATACATTTATTATAATGACAAGTTTTATAAATAATATGCATTATAAAAATAAAATACTAAATAAAAGCTCGTAAAAATATTAATATTATTAATTTTGAAGTGATATTTTTTTCTATGCGGGTCGACCCGTCTGCCTCATTGACCTTGTGGGGCGGGTCTGGGTCTTCAATATCTCCCGATCCAATCCATTGCCACCCCTATTTTTACCTTGGCTCAATATTTTAAATTAGTAAGATAAAATTTATGATTTAAAATCGCAAATTCTATGGAATAAAAAGTAGTAATATAAAAATTAGCCTTTAATAATAGATTTGTATTGTATCATGAAACTTATTTTATTGTTCTTGATGCAACCGGAATTACAAAACTTTGTTTGGCTATAAATTATCTTTTTTAAAATCGTAAATTATGCTTGGTTCTATGAGTTCGAGATATTGGATTGATCATGATCCATGGGTTTGGAATTTGGACTTGGAGGTGTATTTTATGTTATGTGTTAAATGTTAATGTCTTAATGATGCACTGATATTATTCTGCAGATTTTTTTTTTTTGAAAATTTGGATTTAAATTTCGGGTTTCGGGTATCCAAATTCAGTCCAAATTAACTTTTCGGGTATTCAAATCCAAATCCAATCCAAAATATTTTCGGATTTCGGGTATATCCGAATCCGATTCGAAATCCATTGGATCGGATTTGGATTTATATTTTCGGGTATTTTTTGGGTTCGGATCGGGTTTGGGTATGGTCGAAATTTTTGGGTTTGGATTTGGATATTGTCAAATACGATCCAATCCGACACGATTGCCATCCCTAGGTAAAAATTTCAATTTTTATAAATACAAAATAACAAAACAATTAATGCATAAAAATTTGTATTAAGAGTACACTGTTAAATATAAATGTATACATAAACTTGTGTTTTGCACAACAAGGAATATAACTAGTGTAACACACACACACACACACACACACACACACACATATATATATATATATATATATATATATCTGGTTCGGATTGGATTTCGGATTTTCGGATCGAATTTTGGATCGCTAGACCTTAAATCCTAATCCAAATAAAAAAAATCGGGTCCAAAAATTGAATCCAAATCCAAAAAATCGGATTCGGTATATCCAAATTTTCGGGTTCTGGATCGGGTATCCATCGGATCGGATTTTTCTGCCATCCCTAAGGATGGGTACTATAAAACGGGCTGTGAAGGTTTTCTCGAGTCCCGTGTGATGGTAGCCGGGTCGGGCTGTGTTGTTGTATTTCCGACCTGGAAGTCTATGGTTGCGGCCCGGGTTTGTCTTGTATGGTCGGTAGTTTGCGTCGTTGGATCTGTGTTGGGAAAGGGAGGCGGTTGGCTTCTGCGCAGATCGTAGGCAGAGGCGGCGGCGCTTTGGTGAATGAGGCGGCCATCGACTAGGGTTATGGAAAAATTCGATTTCGCCTTTTTTTGTTTGAAATCGGACGATTTTTTTTTTGTTATGGAACTATACGTGCTGCTAATGTGTTGTAGAGAATGCAAAATTATACAGAAAAGTAGGGCAAAAGTTATTGTTGTTCTCATTAATGATATACCTATATCGGCTTAATCTTATCCTAACTGGAAAAATGCATAACTTGCGGATTAAGGCACACACATGTGTATTTATTTTGATCTCCAAATTTTAATAATGGCTGTTTTTGTAGGAAAGTTTCGTGTTCGGGAAAACTTTCCGGTCGGAAACCAAATTACAACTGGAAACAAAAATTACAACTCGAAAACAGAAATTACAAACTCGTACAAATATGAAAAATACAAAACTCGAAACTGGATTACAACTCGAGACAAAATAGAAATATAGAAAACTGAGTTGAGAGAACAAATAAACAATAAATTAAAAGGACAGAAAAACCGTATGCTAAGTAGCCGAGTCGAGGAAGGCCCTCTTTCCGCAAGACGAGAAACACCCCGGTAGTGCTCTCGGTTTAGGCGTGTCGTCCCCAAAGATAAAATGGCTTCGTCTCAAAGGTAGTAGCACCACAGACCTTCGAGTTCCGGCGAACTAGAACGACGTGAGGACAGAGCTCCGACTTTATGATTTGTATGCAGAAAACTTTGTGTATGCTGTATTCTGGAGTTTTCGAAAACTGCATGTGCTGATGCAAAGGAATGCATGCCTATTTATAGACCATTCACACCTGCCGGGGAGGTTTAAACACAGCCCTTAAGGCTGTCATAAATAATGCAGGCATTCATGCCTGCATTGAACACAGGAGTTACGAATTTCAAAAATTGGCAGGAGTTACAGAATTGAGACCTGCCAATAACTTTTCCTCATTACACCTGGGAGGTTACTTCTGGGTTTGGACTGAATTTGAACAGTCAAGATGCACCTGGAATGTATTCAGCTCCGTAACCGCTCGAGTGATGTATCTGGACATCCTTATGTGCACATACGAGCCCAACTACATTGTTGAGCTAGTCCAAAAATTCTTTAGGCAAGCCAAGGCCTAGTCCAAGACGAGGCCTAAAGAACAGCCCAAAGACCAATTGCCAAGATCGAAGTCCAAGTCCAAGTCCAAGATCAAGGACAAGGCCAAGGTCACGCCCAGGGCCCGCGGCACGCGGCACGCGGCTCGCAGCACGCAGCGGCGGCGCGCGCATGTGGGTTTTAAGCCCATACACATGTGTTATTAATTATTACATGAATAATGGGAACTCCTTATATACTTGAACAATGATAGCTCATTATTCAATGTGGGATAGTCATCCCTCATTTATTCACAATTAAGTGACAAATTTTAATTCATAATTTCTCAGTCACCGGGAATCGGTTTAGAGAAAATGAATATACCACAATCATCTACTCGGAACGTAGATCGATCCTATGATATTTAATTTCACAAAATAAAATTAAAATCATTAACGATTCCAACAATCCTCCACATGAGTGAAAATAGCCCAAATGCAATGTACAGACACAAGCTCAGTCCTCAAGAGGCGTTAAAGTATAAGGATAGGTAGTTCGTGGCTTTGAACCTTCCATAGTTAACATAATCGGGTACACAGGCAGATTAGTGGCATGATGCTTTGAACTATTCCCCCACGGCGTGCACCGAGACAATGGTGTTAACACTTGAACACCTCAACCTCATCCATTCTCACGTTTTGTGTCCTTTGCGGGCCTTGGATTCATAAGTGTATTTCATGAATCCGCCCCCATTTCTCACTTATATAGGTGATTCTTTACCGAGTATATTGCCACACTCAACCTTGTCTAGGTCTTTAAGAATCATTAAAAGTCATAGACTTAACCTCACCACTAGGCAAGTTTTCAAAACTCAATTGCTCTATAGGGAATAAACTTAGATTAGTGTTTCACACGAACTCTCATAGCTTAGTTCTCCCATTGAACCAAGTTCTTGGGATCTCCAGTCATCTTGGTTGGGTTACCACTATGATAATTCTCAATTTGTGGATTTTAAAACCATTCTCTCTAGCAATTTATTCATTTGATCACTGTTTAACCCTTTGGTTAGCGGATCCGCTAGATTATCCAATGACCTCACATAGTCAATAGAGAAAATCCCACTTTTGATCAAATGTCTCACGGTATTATGGCGTCGACGCATATGTCGATACTTTCCATTATACATGTTACTTCTTGCCCTACCAATAGCAGCTTGGCTATCACAGTGTATCATCACTGCAGGCACTGGCTTTGACCAACATGGAATATCTTTTAGAAGTTTATGAGCCACTTGGCTTCTTCACCAGCTTTGTCCAAAGCTATGAATTTCGATTCCATGGTGGATGAGGCTATACACGTTTATTTCGTAGACTTCCACGAGACAGTTCCGCCCCCAATGGTAAACACGTAACCACTTGTAGAAAATAAATTTTTCGTATCGGATATCCAATTAGCATCACAATACCCTTCAAGTATCGGGGGGGTATCTCGAATAGTGTAGCCCAAGGTTTTGAGTATACTTTAAGTACCTCAAAACTCTAACAAGAGCTTTCCAATACTCTTTGCTTGGATTGCTTGTGTAACGACTCAATTTGTTCACAGCGCAAGCTAAGTCGGGCCGAGTGCAATTTGTAAGATACATTAAACACCTAATGACTCGTGCATATTCTTCTTGTGCAACGGGCTCTCCTCGATTTTTGCTCAAGTGAACATCTAACTCTAATGAGGTCTTAGCCGGCAAGCTATTAAAAGCATTAAACTTCTTGAGAATTTTCTCGACATAGTGAGATTGTGTCAAGATGATTCCACCAGATTTTCTCAAAATTTTCATTCCATGAATCACATCAGCTATCCCCATGTCTTTCATGTCAAAAATTATTTTTAACATGTTCTTAGTGTCGTTAATCACTTGTATATTTCTACCCATGATTAACATGTCATCTATATAAAGACACACAATAACATAGCCATTATTAGTGTTCTTAATATAACACATTTATCACACTCGTTTATTTTAAAACCATTTGATAACATTACATTATCAAATTTCAAGTGCCTGTTTCAATCCATATAGAGACTTAACCAGTTTGCGGACCTTTTTCATTTGTCGAGGTACTACAAACCCTTCAGGTTGTTCCATATAGATCTCTTCATCCAGATCACCAGTCAGAAAAGCAGTCTTAACATCTATTTGATGAATCTCAAGATCGTGCAAAGCAGCAATCGCGAGAAGCACTCGAATATATGTAATTCTCGTTACATGTGAATAGGTATCGAAAAAATCGTACCCTTCCTTCTCCTTGAAACCTTTGACTACTAAACGAGCTTTATACTTATCAATTGACCCATCAGCCTTGTACTTTCTTTTAAGGATCCATTTGCATCCTAAGGGCTTACAACCTTCAGGTAAATCAACCAAAACCCAAGTTTGGTTTTGTAAAATTGAGTCAATTTCACTCTGAACAACTTCTTTCCAGAGCAACCCGCCTGGTCTAGCATAAGCTACTTTGATCGATGTTGGTTCTTCATCCAACATGAGTGCTATGTACAGGTCCAAATATCTTTGGTGTCCTAACCCTACTACCACGTCTCGGTTCTACATCTTCCAGATTAGATCTCGATCACTTACGTGACTTTGGATCTACATCCACAGGTTTTGAACTTGTTCCTTCATCTTCAACCCTATTGCTAGAATTGTTCTCAACTTTATCATTGTCCTTACAAGATATATGTTTTCAAAGAATACAACATTCCTTGATTCAATTGTTGTTCCCACAGTCATTTCAGGTACTTCTGACTTGTGGATAACAAAACAATAGGCACTACTATTCAATGCATACCCAATAAAGATACAATCGACCGTCTTAGGACCGATTTTAACTTGTTTAGGTAGAGGCACCTCAACCTTAGCCAAACTGTAATATCTGGTATTTTCGTTTTCCGTTATCTGGGATTGTTTGTGTTTTGACGCCGAAATTTCGGAGTGGTTTCTATCATGATACTCTATTTGTTACTATCGTATAGCCGTTTTAGTTGGGTGGGACTTGTTGTTACATGCGTTTCTTTGATTAATGTGTGCATGTGATGTGGTACGTTATGTTTCGTTATTTGCTCGTTATTGTTTTGAATCATAGCCGGTGCGTTAGTGTGACCGAAACATTGTCGAACGCCTAATCGGATTGTCGAAACGATCGATTCCCAACCACAGGGCCTGGCCGAGTTACGGCCGTAATGAAGTGCCTGTTACGGTCGTAAGACATGGCTAGTTACGACCTTAATGCCTTTCCGGTTACGTCCGTAATGCTCCCACACGGGTTGGGCACTAACCTAGGGATGATCGGGTACGGCCGTAATGTGTGGCCGGGCCCGGTAACGGCCGTAATGTGCCGAGTGTTTTGGGGCAGTAGCCTGGGAGTGCCGATTACGCCCGTTAGCAGATGTCGATTATGGACGTAAGGGTCGAGTTATGGCTGTAAGGAACTACCAGTTACGGCCGTAACTTGCGCGCCTATATAGGACCTGGGCGACGGGATTTTTCCCATTTTATTCATTTCCCTTCTCCCTCTCGCGGCTGCCGTACGAGTGAGGTGGAAACATCGACTCTTGGTCAATTCCACTCGATTCCAAAGGGTTTTGAAAGGCTTATGTCGATTATAACAACATCTAATCCTTGTTCTTCGTCGGATCGAGGTAATTTCTTGAAATCTTATATGGTTGACTTTCGAGATTTCCTTCTTGATTTTCGTTGCTCGTCCGATTTGATGAATCGGTTGATGTTATTGGGTATTAGTAGGCATGTTCTACGGATTGTATATCCGTATTTCGAGTTCGTTGGAACCCAATCGGGATTTTTGGTGTTCTAAGGAACCTTGAACATTTAATATCTGATTAAATGTCTCAATGGGTTCCCTTCGATTCTTGATCGTGTTTTCCGTCATTTCCTATTGTTATTCTCGTAATAATCGTGTTTCCACTAGATTTCACGGAGGATTATAGGTGTTTGGGATTTTTTGGGTTGTGCCGTGTTCGTAAGAATATTTGGGTGCTGACTATCGAGGCAAGTATCTTACTTATACGTTCTGTACCTTGTGAATATGACTTATGTGTTGAAATGAACGAATTGTGGTTAGTTGTGATAATCTTAGATGTGTAACTTGGAAATGTATATTGTTGTTACCCAAAATATTATCCGGAGATGATATTGCTGGAATGGTCGAGTAACAAACAAATGCGGGAGCACGTCCGTGAGGGAAGTAAATAACACAAGATTTGTCAGGGTTGTTAGTCCCGGGCTTGAATGCTCTCGCGAGATATTATTAATAAAAATACTTGGGAGTGCAAATATTAATGTTAGAGTACAATTACAATGAGTGTAAAGACCCTAGTTATATTAGCTATTGAGCGTAAAGATTGCTGGAAGAACCAGATATGATGCTCTGTGAGTTCTTGTAACAACGATGGGGTGCTGTGACGACTGTGAGAAATCGATGGTCTCTCACAGTGTATATTAGCTGGAAGTCTGAGCTCCTGGGCTTGCGAGTCTCTTCGAATCTGTACTGTAGGGAGTTCTTGCCTCTGCCGACCGTCTTCTGGTTGAGAGGTGCTGAGATAGATTCGAGGAAGCCGAGAGTCTGAAATTGTTTACATATGTGTGTATTTTCCGAGAGGAACCTTTGTGAACGTTTTTCTATCGTGAGTGGAACCTTTTTCCAGTTTGCTGGAGGTTATCTATTTATAGCACTGGGCATTGCTGGGCGATCGCCTCCGCTGTATTATAATAAATGGGCGATCGTCTTTAGCACATGGGTTGGTCTCCTTAAAGTCCGTAGGAGTTGCTGGCTACCAGAAGTGCGAACCAATGAGAGGCCAACATGCGCCTGAGTCGCTGTCTTGGGAGGCCCTACTTAGGACCTTTCGGCGGGTCTGTCGGTAGGTGATGCCGTCCTTGTCACTGACAGCTACTGATGGGTTGGAGTCAACGATCCATGTTCTACGGCGCCTTTTGCGGATCTGCACATGGGTCCTTGCTTCGTGATCCAGTCTTCATAGACTTTGACTCGGTCGCTCGGCCCTTATACCGATCGCCGTCGTGGCGTATAAATCGCCGCACAACAATTGCCCCCCAGATCGCTCCGATGTTGGAAACGTGGGGTGAGGTGGTTCTACTTGCAATCGCTTAACTTTGACGAGTGACTCAGAATTTTATGGAACTGGCGATCGTCTTTGAGCGGATCGGTTTTGAATTTGGACGACCTAGTCGGTCGCTGAAATGAGCAGGGTATGACAGCGGTCGTGGAAACGTCTTCGGGGCACGTGTCGGGTTTCTATTGGGGGAGATCGATGGTTAGTTATGACTCCTCGTCTGGCGTGCCCTTGAAACGACGTGTACGCGTGTTTCAAGGGAGGCATTAATTGCAACAGTTGCACTTCAGCCCCCGAGATTCTCCTTATTTGCACGGAAGCCCCTGCCATCTCCTATAAAAAGGTGCTGGGTTACAGTGTTAAGAACCTTATGCGATTTCATCGGAGAAGAAGAATATTGTCGAAGAATTTTCGGAAGCTTTGACTGACGATCGTCGATTGACTCAACCCTCGGTAAGAAATACTCCTTTTCTCATCTTCTTGTTTCGAGAATGTCTGGAGTATCTTCACCGTCTGGAATGGGCATCGCCTCTGCCGCCGGGACTTCGACTGTCCGGGGAGGATCCTCCACATAATTTCATATGGAGACGGCCGCTGAGGCTATCCGCGCTGGTATTAATCCTGCGGAAGTCGAAGCATTATTCAACGAGGCCGACGTTGCCAGGGAGGCGGCGGCTGAGCAGAAAAGTTTGCTGGCGGAGAAGGATATGGTGGTGAGGGCGTATTGGGAGCAATATAGTGCTTTTGGCCAAGCCTATTTGGCCTTTGCAGAAATCATGGAGAGGTTGGCCGGTCCGTGCCCCAAGTTCAATTACCGGGAGTACTCGATCGCTCATCCCTATCAATCTGCGAAGCGGTCGCTGTTTCGGGCTGCGCAGCGCTCTCCGTGGTCCCTCGGCTAGATCAGGAGCTTGGCGACCAGGAAGGACCTGGCCGTCTGGAGGGCGAGGTATCATGTCCCCTCAGATTTGGATCTTTTTGCGCCGGCCGAGAATGAACGAGCTGACCAAACTTACGGAGGGTATGGTCGCCGTGAATGAGGCAATCATAGAGGCTCGGATGTGGTTCCCTCTGTCTTTCGCCATCTCCCATTTGTTGGTTGCTTGGAACGTGGCGCCGCTTCAGCTAACGCCGAACGCCTAGCTCCAAATCGTCTGTGCCCTCACCTTGTTTAGCAGTCAGCGACTGTATCGCCTACCCTGCCATTGGAGATGAACCACTTATTCAAGCCGACGGATCATAAGGGGTCGGTCGGAGGCTATCATATCCAAGGCCGTTCCGGTCGGGTGATCCTTGGGGTCCCGAACAAGGTGCGGGGCGATCCGTCGAAGTGGTTCTGGGTCGGCAGTGCATGGAAGGCCTCAGCGAGCGACAATCCCACGGGCGAGCTGGACGTTCCCATATGCTTTCAGGAGAGGAATCGGAGTAAGGGTTTTGACTCTCCCTTTGTTCGGATATGTTCTGAACTGATCTAATTTGGTCTTCCTTTTGCAGGCTTCCATATTCCGGCAGTCGACGAGCTACCTTTCGATTTTCTGGTCGTCTGGGAGCGGATACGAAGTCTTCCGGATGACGAATTAGACGCTTTCTGGATTAACAAAGAGAGTCGTTGGCTATCTGCTCAGTTGTTCCATTTCCCGCGACACCTTTCGGTCCCAGGTATGAATTTCAACGATCTCCTTTTGCTTGGCGATCGTCTTATTTGGAGAAAGTGTCTAACCATTTGTTTGATCGTTCCTTATTGCATAGGTCCGCTTCCCTCGCTTCTTGAAGCCTCCGCCGGAGATTGCTATGTCGAACCCCAGAGTTTTGAGTCGCCTACGCCAGAAGAAGTCGAGTAGAGTTCCTCCGATGGCGCTACCTCTTATTCCGAAGGTGTGGCCTAACGTAGAGTCGATCGCGGCGGAGGGGGAGGTTCGGGAGGAGGGATTCCGGCTGAACCGTAAGGTAGCGTTTGGTACGCAGGCAGGATTGGACAGGACTGGACAGGACAGAACTGGACGGGATGGGACGGGACTGGACAAAAGGGCAGGACAGGACTGGACAGGACAGGACGGGACAAAACACGTGTCTGTCTTGTGTTTGGTAAGACTAGGACTAGATAGGACAGGAGTAGATAATTTTCCTTAAACTTGTTTGATGATTTTATATATCATATAATAATTATAAATGACACAAATAAAGAATATATATTTAAATAATTTAATTTAAAAGTATTTTTATTTTTTACAGAATTTTCAAACACATAAATACATACATGAATGATAGTACAAAAGGTGGACGTGGGCGACAGTATTTTGCGATGGTGGTGACGGCAATGGGTGGTGGTGATCGGTGGAGATAGAAATGGTCGATGATCGAAGTGGTGGATATGGTAGACAATGATAAAGAATGGTTGGGGGTGGCTACCGGTGGCCGTCGATGGTGGTGGCGTCCATGAGTGGTGGTGATCGGTGTCACTGTAGGTGAAGGTGGCTGACAGTGGTTGTGGCGATCGGTGGAGGTGGCGATGATGGTAGAGGAAGTTGTTGTAGTGGAGAAAGAGATGGAAGTGGTCAACCATGGCTGGTGGTGGCTAGTGGTGGCGGCCATAGGTGGTGGTGATCTGTGTTAGTGTAGGTGGAGGTGGTCAACGATAGTAATGGTGGTGGTGATGGATGAATGGCAGTGAAGATGGTGGAGAAGCTTGTTATAGTAGAGGAACAAGTAGTGGTGGCCGAGGGTGGTTGGCGATGGTTATCGGTGGCCGTCGATGGTGGTGGTGGCGGTGATTGTTGGTGGTGACCCATAAAGCTAATATCATAATAGTTATATATCAAATGAGGGTAGGTCAATAATTTTTTTGTTTCTGTCTCACTTTTGTCCCATGTTGTTCCACCTTTTTTGGTGGAACAAGAAAATGCCCCTTTTTGTCCCATCCTGTCCCACCCTGTCCAGCCCTTGTTCCTGTCCCATGTCGCGCCAAACGTGGGACAGTGAATTTTTGTCCTGTCCTATGTCATGCCAAATATGGGACAGTGAGTTCTGTCCCGTCCTGTTCTATACTGTCCTATGTACCAAACGCAGTCTAAATGACAGAGGTCAGGGGATCCCCCAGTCTCTACCCCTGTGGGTGAGGTGCCGATCGCCGCGCCTCCGCTCTCCGTGGTCCCCTTGGACGATGAGCCTATGCCTTTTTCGGCTTTCGTGCAGTCCGCGACCCTGAGAAAGCCGAGAGGTAAACTTTGTTTGTCTTGCTGAATTGTGTCACTTGCGTAGAAGATGTGCTAACTCTTCTGTTCTTGATGCAGGATCCGCAGCACTAACTCGGCATGCCCGCCGCTGGTATTGGATTTTCTCGCGATCCGATCTCCTCGCGATGCTTGTGATGTCTCGCAATACGTCAATCGAGCTGTTTCTGCTTTGCCGAAGGCCTGGACGACCGACTTGGATGCGATCTCCCGCCAGCGATCCGAGGGCACGATGCAGGCCGCCTTTGCTCTCTCCCTCCCGGCAGCGACGATGGCGGTCCAGGCTGTGAAGGAGTTCGAAGGGCATCCTTCTACTTCCCGTCTCCAGGCAGACCTGGAGGCCACTCGGAAACAAAACTCTGAGTTTGCTGACAAGATCGTGGCTATGGAGAAGGACTCCCTGGACGCGGCTAAGCGGGCAAGTCAGGATCTTGAGCAGGCGAGACAGGATTCCGAGCGATCCCGGGCGACGGTCGACCGACTTCGGGACCAGATGACAGATGCCCGTCGGTCGTACGTGGCCGCTTAGAAGGAGGCCGATCAGCTGAAGGTGACTGTCTCTCGGCTGACTAGCGAGCTGGCACCGTCGAGGGGAGAGATGGCCGCTATAGAGTCCGAGCTCCAGGGTGCGCAACAGGCGGTTGCGGAGTTGAAAGGGAAGCTGGAGGCGACCGAGGCTGATCCCTTTCTCAACGTGGAGTTCGTCAATGAGTTTGCCTATTACATGGCGTTCGCTGACTCGCTCCGCGCCGCTAAGAAGGGAGGACGGGAGGTCGGACCTCTTGCTGAAAACTTCAAGGCATACGCATTGGCGCATCCTCTTCATTCTACCTTCTCCGTGCCGATCTTGGACCTCTCGGAAATCGGCGTAGACCTGAGCTGGTACCCGATTCCCGAAAATCTTGCTTATCCGAATTCCCCGGAGGACGGTGAGGCAGCTCCGGAAGCCGGTGAGGGATCGCGGGCTGATCCAGTGGTCGAAGGTGAAGGCCAGGCAGAGACAGCCTGATGTCTTACGTCTCTTTTAGTTTCAGCTTTTGCCTTGTAATTTTGTAGCTTTGCTTGTACTTACGCCTTTGGGCGACCATTTTTTGTACTTTGCTATTCCAAGTAATGAAATGAAAGTTTGTTTCTTCGATTTATTACTTGAATGATTGCTTATCTGAGTCTTTGCATGACTTTGTACAAATGTGTGAGGAGATATTGTTGCGTGTATAGCTCCAAGTGAATTGATAAACTCATATAGATAACTTTCACAACAAATTCGATCGCTACACATACATCTGAAAAATGTCGATCTCCGTATGTAATTGAATAGGGACGATCGTCGTATATATAGCTCCGCCCTTCCCTCTTGTTTTTGTTCACTTAGTGAAAGTAAGGGGACGAAAATAAATTGTTGAGTGAACGGTCTTCAATTTTGCAGATTCCTCGAGGAAGGCCGTCCATCTCAGTCTAGAGGAACCGTGCACGATCTCGGAGTTCGATGGACCGACCTCCACGACCGTGTCTTGTGCGCGAGCGACATTCATTCTGATGGCTAAGTTCTCGCGACTCACTTAATTGTGAGGGTCCTCCGTAGGCGGCGACTCGCCTTGTATTTAAACGAAGGGCGTGAGGTTTTAGTCTGGAGGATTCCTTGCGCGAGGCGTCGTCGGATTAATCGACTCCACGACCGCGGCTTGTTAGCACTTTTTCTACCTCGGACCGCCATTAAGATGGCGACCCTCGACGGTATACGTTGTGACGGGGGGATGGACGCATCGCATTGTCCGGGAAGGATCCACCATGTTAAGTGATGGACCTTTGAGGGCGGGCGAACGTGTCCACAGATCTGTTTTGGAGGGCCCTCAGGCTACGCCCGCCTCGTATTTAAACGAAGGGCGAGCGATCGTGTCCCAAAGGGACCTTGCACGGGCACAGAGAACGGTTCCATCATCCTTCACAGCCATGTCGACACTCTTCTACCTCGGACCATCATGTCAAATGACGATCCTCGACGGTATACATTGTGTAAGGGAAGGCGATTGCTGGCCTAGGTTCTTCATGTTGATGACGAACTTTAGAGGGCGAGTGAGTCATCTTCTGATTTGCTTTTGGAGGGTCCTTCGGCTACGCCCGCCTCGTATTTAAATGAAGGGCGAGCAATCGAATCCCAAAGGAACCTTGCATGGACAGATCGTCAGTTTCATCGATTTTCGCGACCATGGCGGCACTTTTCTACCTCGGACCATCATGTCAGATGACGATCCTCGACGGTATACGTTGTGCTAGGGGAGGCGATCGCTCCCTAGGTCCATCATATTGATGACGAACTTTAGAGGGCGAGCGAGTCATCCTCTTTTTCGAGGTGTTTGCTCAGGCAGTAGCCTTTGGTCTAATGAGGCGGGAATCGGGGAGAGACTTCCGAATTTCCCCCCTCTTGATTGAAGCATATAGATTCGGTCTCCGAGGTTGATCGAGGGGTCGGCTCGTATGAGCTTTCCGGCCTGTTCGCGTTCGACTCTGGCGACCGTATCGGGAGATTGATGGAGCTCCAGCTAAGCAAATAAGCTGTCCAACTTGCCCTCCTCGAACAATCTCCAGGGTTGTTTGAGAAGGTCGCGGCATTGGTTGGTGTTGTGTCCGGGACTCTTGTGGTAAACACAATATTGATTGTGGTCCAGATGACCGTGGTCCCTTATTGCCTTCAGCTTGTTTAGCAGTTCGCGCCCCTTGATGGAAAAAATGTGGGCCGGAGTTCGGTTGAACTTGTGGAGGAGATGGGCTTCCACATCCTCGAAGGCCTTGAGATCGCCGGGTGGCTTGGCGACCGCCTTTTTGGTTTTGGCGATCGCCGTCTTTCGGATAGGAGGTAGCGTTCCCTCGCCTAGGCGGAGGGTGAGTAGCCTTTGTCTGACCAGAAAGTCGGCAGCCTTAGCGCGGAAGATCGCGTAGGTTGGGGGGATGTCCTTTGTGAGATGCCTAAACATGGGCGAATGACCATAGAATCCCCCAGGACTCAGTAGAGAGCGATCTCGTCGCTGATGGACTCGCCGGTGAGGACTATTTCATCCATCGGTCGATGTAATCTGTGTCGTTTTCGTCTTCCCCTGCCTGATTTTCATCATGCGGTGGGGGCCTTCTGGTCTGGCGACCTTCGCGGCGAAGTATGACGTGAAGTCACTCCCCAGTTTCTCAAAGGAGATGATCGATCGCGGTGCTAGTGAGACGTACCACCTATGGGCCAGCTCGCCCAATGTTAACGGGAAAATTCGGCACTTGGTCGCGTCTGATGCCCCACACCCGGTCATGTAGATCCGGAACTTGCTTAGGTGAGTCTCGGGGTCCGATCTCCCTTCATATAGAGGTGTTTTAGGAGGAGCGATCCTTGGTTGTATCGGGGTGAGCTCGATGTGGACCGCGAGTGGCTCAGTCGGTCCGATGATCTTCCTATTGGCGCTTGCCCCAGTATCCAAGAGTGCTTTCATCTCGTCGAGCTGGCATTGCATAGCGGCCATCGCCGCGGCCTGGTTGCTCGCGGTTAGGCGCTCGGAGCAGGAGCCGAGGCGATCAAGTACTGATCCCTAGGGGTGTTCGAAAATATCCGATATCCCATATCCGATATCCAATCCGAAAATCCGAAGTTCGGATATCCGGAACTTCGGATTCGGATATCGGATAGTACTTTTCAGAAAAATCGGATATTCGGACATCCGAAATATCCGAAAAATCCTAAATTTTTTATTTTTTTATATTTTAAATAATAAAAGGTATTCGGATATTCGGATATTCGATATCCATATCCGAAGTTTTTTTCGGATATTCGGATATCCGATATCCAAATCTGAATATTTTTTTTCGAATATAAGGATATCCGAATAAAATTCATATTTTTTTCGGATACGGATATCGGATATCAAAACCTACTATACGAACTTTCGGATATCCGGTTTTGAACACCCCTACTGATCCCCTGGCTCCACTGTCAATGATGTCCTTGCCGCGTGGCTCGACTCTTCGGCGGAAGAGAGCCGAACGGCTGTCCTGTATTTGGCTGGGAGTTGGGTATGCCGAACTCCTGGTGACGGATTCTGATTCCTTCGTCTCGTGGTTGGGGCCAGAATGCCCCGGTCGCCATGTTGGATCGCTTCCTAAGCGGATAAAGACGGAACTGTCCCGCCTTGCGAGAGCCCTTTCTCGCGAAACGGGGCTTTCTGACGATCGCTCGCATAGTAGCCCCTTGAACTTCCGTTTGCCCACGCGGCGGATGGTCGAGGGGGTTATAGCGGGCGCTGCGCAGGCTCTCCGTCGCTCCTTTAGGATGGCCATAACCTCCTCGATCTGTTCCGCGGTTTGGAACTGGTCGAGCGAAAGGCTGGGGCCGTCCCTCAGGTGCGGGATTGAGAGTCTCGCGTCGCCGCGGCTTCCCTCTGCCGTCGGCTGGGGCTCGGATCGAGCCGGGATATGATGTACAGCGGTTCGAAGAATGGATCTCTTCGATGTGGTGGCAGATGTCATGACTCTGAAGGTTTTCTTTGAAGAACAGTGAGTGTCTCTTCAAGTATATGCCCCGGAGAACAGTGAGTGTTCTTCGGGACGGTAGGAAAGAAAATGAAGGCAAAGATCGGCCCTCCTTCTAGCGCCAATTGTTGTTACCCAAAATATTATCCGGATATGATATTGCTGGAATGGTCGAGTAACAAAAAAATGCGGGAGCATGTCCGTGGGGGAAATAAATAACACAAGATTTGTCGGGGGTTTTAGTCCCGGGATTGAATGCTCTCGCAAGATATTATTAATACAAATACTTGGGAGTACAAATTTTAATGTTAGAGTACAATTACAATGAGTGTAAAGACCCTAGTTATCTTAGCTATTGAGCGTGAAGATTGCCGGAAGAACCAGATATGATGCTCTGTGAGTTCTTGTAACAACGATGGGGTGCTGTGACGACTGTGAGAAATCGAAGGTCTCTCACAGTGTGTACTAGCTGGAAGTCTGAGCTCCTGGGCTTGCGAGTCTCTTCGAATCTGTATTGTAGGGAGTTCTTGCCTCTGCCGACCGTCTTCTGGTTGAGAGGTGCTGAGAGAGAAATTCTGAGATAGATTCGAGGAAGCCGAGAGTCTGAAAGTGTGTACGTATGTGTGTATTTTCCGAGAGGAACCTTTGTGAACGTTTTTCTGTCGTGAGTGGAACCTTTTTCCATTTTGCTGGAGGTTCTTTATTTATAGCACTGGGCGTTGCTGGGCAATCGCATCTGTTGTATTATAATAATCGGGCGATCATCTTTAGCATATGGGTTGGTCTTCTTAAAGTTCGCAGGAGTTGCTGGCTTCCAAAAGTGCGAACCAATGAGAGGCCAACACGCGTCTGAGTCGCTGTCTTGGGAGGCCCTACTTAGGACCTTTCGGTGGGTCTGTCGGTAGGTGAGTCCGTCCTTGTCACTGACAGCTGCTGATGGGCTGGAGTCAACGATCCATGTTCTGCGGCGCCTTTTGCGGATCTGCACATGGATCCTTGCTTCGTGATCCAGTCTTCGTAGACTTTGACGGACGACAGCCTTGTTCGTGGCACAGGACGGTCGTCCTTGATCGGGCACCAGAGTCGATCGCTAGGTGCCAAAAGGCGGTCGCCTTGAGATTCGATCGCTAGATGCTCGAAGGTGGACTGTTACCTTCGTTTTGGTAAGTTTGTCGTAGCTCATTTGGTCATGAACTCAGTCGCTCGGCCCTTATACCGATTTCCATCATGGCGTATAAATCGCCGCACAACATAGATGTTCGTCGATTGTACACTTGGATGTGTATCATGATATACGTATTGATCATGAGTTATGTGGCATTGGTTGCATCGGTGTTTTGGACTTTTGAGATTGTATTATGTATGAAGGTTTGTGTGTAATCAATGTGATTGATTGATCGTGAACGTATTGGTATGATGTGCATGTGAATGTTGTGTGCATGCTAAGTTCACTCGTGTGGGTTTGACGGGGCCAACGAGGATTCATGGCACAGGTCGATGGGATCAGAACTTAGTATGTGGTGCTGAGGTCCAATCGTACGGTTCTGACGAGGCCTACGATGATTCATGGCACAGGTCCATCGGATCAGGACACAGTACGTCCAACCGTGCGGTTTCGGCGAAACCTACGGTGACACGTGACACGGGTTCACGGGGTCAGGACTAGTTGTTGTGATTGATGTGTTTGTTTCCTTCCGTGCGGGTTGTCGAACCTACGGAGAATCGTGGCAGGAGATCACGGAGTCATGAATATGTTTTGATCAACTAAGTTTCGAAAATGAAGTTTTCAAGGAAAGTAATGTTGGGCCGAGCCCCGCGAGATTTGTGGAAATGTCTTCATACTGTAAATTACCGAAATACGAATCGGATTTGGGTTTGAACCCTAAGGTTTTCGAAAAGGTTTTTCGAATCAGGACTTGAGGTCTTAAAGGTTTTGTAATTCTAAAAAAAAACTCCCGAGATGATGATCTTATTTTCAAATACTTCATAGCTTATTTTCCCTTGTTAAAACCTCTCGGGAATGTTTTGGTACTTGGTTATTGTATTTGATCCATGGTTAATGTTTGCTCGTTACATTTTGTATGATTTGATACTTGCACTAGTAAAACAGTAGAGTTTTACTAACCCCCGAGTAATCGGGGGGTGGATGTCTGTTTTGCATCCAGGTATATGCAGGTTCGGGGGAGCAGCTACAGGATCGGCACAGGAAGTGACGAGCTATGATACTAATCAAGAGTTGAGAGTTGGTAGAGTTAAGTTGTATTGTCAGAGTTGATTTCAGTCTTCCGCTGTATTGTGCTTCGACCCCTGTGTGGGTAATGTTGTATAAAGTCAGTTCTATTGATTGAGTTGTGTGACCTCATCGGTCGGTGTATTCACGTGTAAGTGACCTTAAAGGTCTGTATGAAGGTTTTCTACCTTTCCACAACTCATAATGAGTAACATCCTTACCTTTGCGTAGAATCTTATTCAATATGTAGTTGGCTATCAAGACAGCTTCCTCCCACATGTTCTGGGGCAACCCTGAACTAATCAATAAGGCATTCATCATATCTTTAAGTGTTCGATTCTTACGTTTAGCAACGCCATTAGATTGTGATGTATATGGAGCTGTTGTTTGATGAATTATACCACTCTCGTTGCATAGTTCTTCAAACGGGGCTACATATTCACCACCTCTATCGTTTCAAACCATCTTAATACGACAACCTAATTGATTCTCGGCTTCATTCTTGAAGTTCTTAAAGGCTTCAATAGCCTCATCTTTACTTCTCAAAAGATAAATATAACAATATCTTGTGCAGTCATTGATGAAAGTGATAAAGTACTTCTTACCACCTCTAGTTTGCACAAATTTTAAATCACACATATCTGTGTGAATTAATTCAAGGGGTTCTGTGTTCCGTTTTACCGAATGAAACAGAAGCTTCGTCATTTTTGCCTCAACACAAATCTCACATTTGTTTTGAGTATTGACTTCATTTAATTTCAGTAAATCTAAGTTTACTAATATTTTAATAGCATTTAGATTCACATGACCTAATCAACAATGCCATAAATCAGAACACTCGGTCACATAAGAGGAAGCAGTAGCATTTTCATTAGCATTTGCAGACTTGGTTACATGGCGCATAGCCAAAGTATTAAGTTTAAAAAGTCCCTCCGTGAGGTAACCCTTACCAAGAAACCTATCAAACTTCTTTATGATAACTCTATCTGACTCAAACACTAGTTTAAACCCCTTATTAACTAGTATAGAGCCCGAGATCAAGTTCTTCCTCATATTAGGAACATGAAGCACATTCTTCAAGGTGAGTGTTTGTCCGGACGTTAGTTTGAGGGCTACTTCTCCAACTCCGATAATCTCAGAAGAAGCAGGATTCCCCATGTTGAACTTCCTCCCCTCAACAGCTTGATAGTTCTTAAAGTGGCTCCTATCGGCACCAACGTGGGCGGTTGCACCGGTGTCGACGTACCAACCACCTTGGTTCTCAATGTGGTTGACCTATTTGGTGACCACAGTAGCAAGGTCATCCTCTTTCCACACACCGTTAATCTCGCGATGTTGGCAACATGTTTCTTCTTCTTGTTTGCCTTCGGCTTTCGGCAGTCCTTCGCCGTGTGCCCATGTTTGCCACAATTGAAGCAATTGCCATCAAACTTCTTGGCTGGTTGCTTCCCTTTGTTCTTGTTTTGGACACTTGGGCGAGCTCGTTTATTGGAGGGACCGCCTTGCTCCAACAGATTGGCCTTAGCATCGATCAGACCTTTTGGTTTATGATATTCTTGCGCACGTCTGACTCGTTGTGCAATTTCACAATCAAGTCTTCAAGAGTCATCTCCTTTCGCTTGTGCTTGAGGTAGCTCTTGAAGTCTTTCCAACTAGGGGGCAACTTCTCGATCACAGTTGCAACAGTGAAAGCGTCTGACAGGACCATCCTCTCGGCATTGACATCATGAATGATGAGTTGGAACTCTTGCACTTGTTCCATGATTGGCCTTGAGTCAACCATCTTGTAGTCCAAATACTTGGCGACTACAAACTTCTTTATACCTGCATCATCACTACGGTAATTCTTTTCAAGTGCATCCCACATCTCTTTTGATGTGTTTACAATATAGTATACATTGTACAAACTATCTTCTAAAGAATTCAGAATAAAGTTTTTACAAAGATAATCTCCATTGTGCCAGTTGTCATAGGCAGCTCGGACTGTGAAACTAGTCTCTTGAGCACTTGGTGCCGGTGGTGCATCTTCCTTAAGAAAGTTTGCAAAGCCCAGTGTTGTCAAATAGAACAACATCTTTTGTTGTCACCTTTTAAAGTCGGCGCCACCAAACTTTGATGGCTTCTCGGCGGTAGGCATCATCCTAGGCCCTGAGGTTGTTCCAAAAAACGAACCACTCGTGTTGAACCCATAGGCTCCAACACTAGATCCTAACATGGATCCTACGGTACCACTAAAAGTGGAACCAATGGTGCCACTCAAGGTGGATCCACCAGTAGTCAGAAAGGGGTTCGAAAACACCCATGGAATTGTTGCTGAGGTAGTTGAGCTCATCAGATTTGACATAGATGCTGCAAAGGAGTTCGCCATGGACGAGGTGGCGGTCGCGGAGGCCATGGCAGCAGTGGTGTTCGAGTCGGTGGAAGCGGTAGTCGACATCATCAGTTGAGGAATTTAGTAAAGAGAGCAAGTAATACGTTTTCTCGTCTTGCGCTTGTAGGAAAGTTTCGTGTTGGAGAAAACTTGCCGGTCGGAAACCAAATTACAACTGGAAACGAAAATTACAACTCGAAAATAGAAATCACAAACTCATACAAAAATGAAAAAAATAAACTCGAAACTGGATTACAACTCGAGACAAAACAGAAATATACGAAACTGAATTGAGAGAACAAATAAACAATAAATTAAAAGGACAGAAAAACCGTATGCTAAGTAGCCGAGTCGAGGAAGGCCCTCTTTCCGCAAGACGAGAAACGCCCTGATAGTGCTCTCGATTTAGGCGTGTCGCCCCCAAAGATAAAACAGCTTCGTCTCAAAGGTAGTAGCACCATAGACCTTCGAGTTCCAGCGAACTAGAACGAGGTGAGGACAGAGCTCCGACTTTATGATATGTATGCAGAAAATTTTGTGTATGCTGTATTATGGAGTTTTCGAAAATTGCATGTGCAGATGCAAATGAATGCATGCCTATTTATTGGCCATTCACACCTGCAAGGGAGGTTTAAACACAACCCTTAAGGCTGTCATAAATACTGCAGGCATCCATGCCTGCATTGAACACAGGAGTTACGAATTTCAAAAATTGGCAGGAGTTACAGAATTCAGACATGCCAATAACTTTTCCTCATTACACCTAGGAGGTTATTTTCGGGTTTGGACTGAATTTGAACAGTCAGGACGCACCTGGACTGTATTCAGCTCCTTAACTGCTCGAGGGATGTATCTAGACATCCTTATGTGCACGTACGAGCCAAACTACATTGTTGATCTAGTCCAAAATTCTTTAGGCAAGCCAAGGCCTAGTCCAAGACGAGGCCCAAAGACCAATTCCAAGATCCAAGATCAAGGCCAAGGCCAAGGCCACGCCCAGGGCTCGCGGCACGGGGTGGGCGGCGGCGACGCGCGCGTGTGGGCTTTAAGCCCATACACATGTGTCATTAATTATTACATAAATAATGATAACTCTTTATATACTTGAACAATGATAGCATGAGATAGTCATCCCTCATTTATTCACAATTAAGTGACAAACTTTAATTCACTATTTCTCACTCATCGGTTTAGAGAAAGTGAATATACCACGATCATCTACTCGGAACGTAGATCGATCCTATGATATTTAATTTCACAAAATAAAATTAAAATTATTAACGATTCCAATAGTTTTGCCTTCTTCTTGGCCGCGTTTCAGAGGGACTTGCATGATACATCCTACTTTAACCCGGAGACTTCGGCCTTGTTCTTTTTGACTTATTTTTCGATTCGATTCGCCTGGGCCTCGATTCGAGTCGAGTCCATTCGATTGGGCCTGGGCCTCGATTCGAGTCCATTCAGATTCGATTGGGCCTGGGCCAGTCCATTCGAGCCTGATTCGATTCCACGTCTTCTTCTTCTTCTTCTTATTATTATTATTAATCTTAATTATTACTATTGTTATTATTACTAATAATATTGCTATTATCGTTGTTGTTGTTGATTACTATTATTATTATTATTATTTACCATTATTATTATTTTTATTTACCCTTAATATATATTTCATTCGATTTAGTTCATTCGATTCGAGTCCATTCGGGCCTGGGCCGATCAGCCTCGATTCGATTCAAATTCATTCAGTCTAAAAGAACAGAGCCTTCGTATGGCAACTTGTCTCAGAAGCCAGTTTCTCTTGTCAAATTGATGACTACGGTATGTCGGGAAGCTACTTTAATCTAATTTATGATTTTTATCTAAATTAAAATAATAAAGATTGATCAATTTTTTTTAGATTGTGTTGATTTAGTCTAATAAATTATAATTTTGATTTAATTTAAATTCAAGCGCTTCCATAATATTAATTATTTAAACACCGATTTCTAAATATTTTGAATTGCTAAAATAAAATACTAGCTTTCAAATATGTATGATCCTGAATAGAGGTAGGAGTAATCGTGTGTCCAAAAGTATTAATTGATCCAAATATATATTTAAAAAATGATCCGCTCCAATCACTTTTATCGTATTGGCTAATTATGTTCATAACACCAATATCCATATTATAATAAGCATCTGAACTAAATATACATAGTATATGTATACTATAATATAGATAAATATAAATCAAATATATAAGTCGATTAAACAGAACTATAGGACATCTAATATATAAAAGTACAGTAAAACTTCGATAAATGAATATTCGATAAACGAATAACCTCGTCAAATGAATAATTTTCTCCGGTCCCAACTGTTTATTACATGTTCAAATTTTCTCTCGATAAATGAATAATTTCGCTAAATGAATATTTTTCTCTAGTCCCGACCATATTTATTTATCGAGGTTTTACTGTACATCATATTCAAATCCCCGTCCAACCACGACAGGAACTAGGGGTGGGCACAAAAAATCAAAATCCTGATCCCGTCTCGGTCCCATTCCAAAATTACCCAGGATGGATGGATCCAAAATTAAAAATATTAGGCTCGTCCCGTCCCATCCCATTAGAGTAACTACGGGATGAGACACGGGACTAAAAATTTGAGGCCCGTAAGGCCCGTCCCGTCCCGCCAAGTTTTTAACCCTTTTTAAAATGATATATTTTTATTATTTGTAACCCTTTTTTAATTAATTTATAACAATAAACTATTTTTTTTACTATCTATAGATTATAACCGATACGGAGTTAGTAACTAATGTTTTTTCAAAAAAAAAATAGATATGTTGTATTCAATGTTATTAATTGATGTTTTAAAAGTTTAATTTATGCTATTAAATTAGTTTGTTGGATATTTTTCCTGAATTTAGATGTATAAAATTATAAATTTTCTTACTTTTTTTTAGTTTATATTTTGAACTTTTATGCGGGACTAAACTCGTCCCGTTCCGTCTCGTTCCGTCCCGTCCCAATCGGGATAAGGTCCGTACGGGATAAAATTTTGAAATTACCAATCCCGTCCTGTCTCGTCCCGCTTGTTATTACACGGGACGGAATGTGGGATGACCCCAGACCCGTCCATCCCATTCCATGTCCACCCCTAACTGGAACTACATGACGGGGTGGGTTTGGGTCGGCTCAATGGTCTTAAGTTAGGCCCCAATTTTAAGACAATCTTTGCACGGACAAAGCAGTACTTAGCCCAAGACTAACGATCCAGGCCCAGATCAGTCCCGTGTAGGCCCCGACAATTTTTTATTTTTATTTTTGTACTATCTAATTAAAAGGCCTAGAAAAAGAAATCGTTATAATTCTTAAATATAAACTCAAGGGCAGAGATTAAGGGGCTGTTTACTAGCAGTTTAATGAAATTTATTGGTTTCTTATAGTTTTTCGAACTGTTGATAATGTATTTACTAGGAGCTTAATCAATAAGATAGCAGTTTAATGGAACAGTGATTCCCCAGCTCCTTATTCGGTAAGCTATCATCTTAATGGAACCAAATGACTATTATAACTAGATATTGTGTTATATTATTATGATGTTGTGCAATTTATAATTGTATGGTGTTGAACTATTTTGGATACAAATATTTAATACATTTTTATATATATCGAGGGAGTAAAATGGTCATTTTTGCCATTCAGACAGTTGATTCAGCTAGGGTTGGGCACTTGAACCCGAAATCCCGATCCCGTCCCGATCCCGTCCCAAAAACTAGCGGGACGGGACAGGATAGTTTATTAAAATGGCAATTCCATCCCGTCCCGTCCCGCTCTGTTACTATTCAAATGGGACGGGATGGGATCGGGACCGTCCCGATCAATCTCGTTCTGTCCCGTAATATTTAATATAATCAATTTTTTATATATCTTTTAAACATGTAAACCCTAAATTGATGTATGATGTATGAAACATCAAAGTTTCAGTTTTAAATTTTCGCTTTAAGTTGAAGTTTTCTCGCACTTTCAATTTGAATTTTATCTTCACGTGTTGATTTTGATGTAATATACGACTATGCATTTGGATTATTGATCTATTGTCCTTTGTGCGTTTACATTACTATCTATTTTGTTGTGTATTTTAAGTTTTTAATGGATATTGAGAGTCACTTTTTTGGAATGACTAGTTTGAATTTTTTTAATTTCTACCTCATTCATTTGATAATTCTAAATTTTATAGTTGTCTCATTCGCTTTTCCACAGCTTCAAGGTCAATAAATGTGCGGGATATCCCATCCCGTCCCGATCCCGACTAACCCAAACGGATCGGACGCGTGGATGAATTTCAAAATACGCAATCCCGTCCCGTCCCGTCCCGTCCCGGTAATTTATTTTCGGGACGGGACGGGATTCGCCCAATCCCGACCCATCCCGTCCCATGCCCACCCCTAGATTCAGCAATGCAGGTAAACAATATTTCATTTTTATTCAGACAAACAACATAATTCAAACAGATAATTTATTCCATTCAAATTTTAATGACAGAGTTGGTAAATGCCGTTAAGAACTTTGCAAGGATTTTATTTAATTTTCCAAAATAAATTCGAACTGGCCCCGCCAGTTTGCGTGGCGGATCATGGGCTGGTCAATTCAGCTTCATATTCCACATGGCCCACACTGGTCTAGGCTGTGCCGAACTTAATTGGTCGGTTTGACAATTTGAGTCCAATCTTCTAATAACAAACTCCCCAAATATTTGAATCATTCAAACTCGACACAGAATAGAATAGTACAATCAGACACAAACTCAATAACCAGTCAAACAAAACCCACCACGCAACAAACTCTTGCATATACATAAACCGGCCGGCATATAAATATATACACACACACAAACACATGCATCCACATAATTATTCGTACGTACTGAAAAACTAACACATTAATGGTGTCCAACAAATATCTCATCTTCTTCTCCCTCACAATCATCCTCCTCTTCGCACCCACCCCAACCACCGCCGCCGGAGCAAACGTAACGGCGGTGTTCACGTTCGGAGACTCCATCCTCGACTCCGGCAACAACAACCGCCTTCCCACCATCTTCCGCTCCAACCACCCCCCTTACGGCCTCGAATTCCCGGGCCGCGTACCCACCGGCAGATTTTCCGACGGCAGGCTGTCGACGGACATGTTGGTCTCGGAGCTGGGCATCAAACAGCTCCTGCCTGCCTACCTCGACCCTGCCGTCGCAGACAAGGACCTGCTCACCGGCGTGAGTTTCGCGTCCGCGGGTACAGGCCTGGATGATCTGACAGCGATCGAGTCCCGCGTGCTGAGCTTGAACACGCAGTTGGGTTATTTTGAGCGGGCTTTGCGGAGGATGAGGAGGGTTGTGGGCCCGAATGAGTCGGGCCGGGTCGTCGAGAATGCGTTGTTTATGGTTGCTGCGGGGACTAATGACATGGTGTATAATTTCTACGGCCTGCCGCTGAGGAGGGCGTACACTGTGTCTGGGTACCATGATTTGCTGCTCAGAAATCTTGAGGGTGTTATTAGGGTAAGTTTTCGACCCAAATTTATCATAATATATTAGGATCTTTGTCTTCTATTTCAATACAACGTACAAGAATTTCAAAATAAAACTCCCTCTATATATATATAATTGTACTATTGTAAATGTTATATTTATTTGGTAGTAGGAGATATGATTATAGAATGTGTAAATTTTGTCCAAATAAAGATTGGGCTATATTAAGAATAAATTGGCAAAAATATGTAGAGTGACTTTTGTAACCAAAAGAGAACCTAGAAAGACATACTCCCTCCGCAAAATTTGCCCCAACGAGAATGACATGGGTTTTAAAAAAAAAAACTGGTATAAATTGATTTTAGTGTAGAAAGGGTTCCACTTCTGATAAGAAAAAAAAAACTTTCCTTTTATAAGTGGGGCAAATATTTTGGCGGACACCCTAATAATAAAACTGGAGCAAATTTTCGGCTGAGGGAGGGAGTACTGCTTTATGGATTGAGTATATACTAACATTCGATTTCACATTTGTCAATCGTTAATTTGGATTAATAATATCTGTAATTATTTATTACTAGTAAAGATTATAAAAAGTTGATATTATAAAAATACATATGGAGACAGATTTAACAAGATTTGATATGACTATATTTTTTCTAACATGTATATATCACAAGTAATGATCAAAATAAAGTACGTAAACAGTGTAAAAATCGAAAAACAGCAATGATAGAACATATATATATATATATATATATATATGTGTGTGTGTGTGTGTGTGTGTATAACAATAACATCCTTGATCATATATAACGAACACCAATAGGCTCGGTCACATCAATATAATATCCAAAACTCAAAACCAAAATATTTATTCATCAACTACGTACCTAAAAAATTAATGAAAAATGCTTATTCTGTTTTGCATTTTCTGAAGAAAATTTGTCACAAGTTGATTTTTACGTACATGCATATTAAAATTTTTCTTTTTTTACTTTACCTAATTTTATTCATGCATAATTAATTAGAGCTGTGTAAAATAATTAATATTGGGCAAGCTTGCATATATATATGCAGAGATTGCACAGCATGGGTGCAAGAAGGATGGCTGTAATGGGGCTGCCGCCGGTCGGGTGCCTGCCGATTCAGGTGACTCTGGGCAGCGTGGTGCCCAGCTTTCACATGCTTCAGCGCGTGTGCGTAAATCAGCAGAACTCAGATTCCCAAGCCTACAACGCCAAACTTGAAAACCTCATATCCAGGTTACAAACAGCACTGCCATCTTCCAGGATTACCTATGTCGATATCTACAATCCCATCATGGACATGATCCAAAGGCCAGCCTCTTTCGGTGAGCAACTCTCCTTTTTACTGTGTTAATATATATATATATATATATATATAATGGTTCAAATATTACACGCATCATAAGTTGTAATACATGTTCATCTTTTTGGATTCACTGCATGCATTTAGTAAGGATTCATTGCGGAGCGGGAGAGAAAAAATGAATACACTATATGCAACATACTATGTATAAAGTGACTCTCTAATAAATATGCACAAACTCACCTTTCCATTTGAACTAATCCATATATATGTATATGATGTTATTGTGTTAATATATATATATATATATAAATCATGAATAATGATTATATGGTGTAATTAACTTTTTGCTCCCCACAAATTTGTTTAGGGTTTGAGAGAACACTTGAGGGATGTTGTGGGGTGGGTGCGCTGGAGATGGGACCTCTGTGCAACGCGGTGGAGCCGACGTGCCGAGATCCATCAAAGTATATATTCTGGGATGCTGCTCATCCAACACAAGCTACTTACACCATTCTTGCCCGACACTTCCAAGAAAATGTGCTTCCCGGCCTTTTGAGTTAACCACTTGGGAATAAGGATTATATTTAATTAAATACACTTTTATTTTATTTTATTTTATTTTTTTGAAAAAAGAAGCAAAGTTTTCATTACTATAGCGTGATCAGAGATGCTCAGCCACATATAACAATATCACCTTTATTTGCAGTAGCACAGTCGATATGTTTCAATAATGGTTTCTGATTAATTTTATTATTTACCAATGCGCATGGATACAGCCCTTTCTTTTTGGTTATTCCTTATCTTTATTTTGTTAACATCTTTATAATTTGTCTTCTTTTACCAATTTCTATTAATCCAATTATTTTTAGTGAGTCGTCTAGCTTTTAATTTTGCAGTGACTATGAATAAATTTAATTTTTAAGAATTATAATGGTCTCGTAACCATTGCCCAAAATATATGGGTTATATACGTAGATCGTCCATCATTTTTAATGTGCAATTCAAGATATTAGAGCATCTCCAATGGTGTTGTCTAAAATAGTTGGTTAAAATAATATAAAATATTGATTATGTAAAATTTACTGAATAAGACATTGTGCTCCGATGGCATTGGCTATATTGATCGACTATATTTTAAAAATGGTATATTATTATTATTTCAAGTCGTTTTAAATAGAATATTTTAGTAAAATGGTAACCCATGATATGTGAACATAAGAATAAACTTGAATATCTTGCTTTTATAATTCTCGAATAACTTTGGAATAATTTGATAGAAGCTTGTATTTTCATCATTATAAAAAGCCTAATTTATTTAGCCAAAAAGAAGCCTAATTGAGAGTGTTGTTACCCAAAATATTATCCGGAGATGATATTGCTGGAATGGTCGAGTAACAAACAAATTCGAGAACACTTCCGTGGGAAAGTAAATAACACAAGGTTTGCCGGGGTTGTTAGTCCCGGGCTTGAATGCTCTCGCGAGATGTTATTAATACAAATACTTTGGAGTACAAATATTAATGTTATAGTGCAATTACAATGAGTGTAAAAGACTCTAGTTATCTTAGCTATTGAGCATGCAGATTGCCAGAAGAACCAGATATGATGCTCTGTGAGTTCTTATTACAAAGATGGAGAGTTCTCTGTATAGTATGCTTTAGATGTTCTTTGTTTGTGAATGAATTGCACCGTGTTTTCGTGAATGGATCTCACTGTCCTTTGGCCACTGTTGGAGGCCGTCTATTTATAGGAGGAGAGGTTGCTAGGTCCTCCCTGTCCATCGCGGGCGACCGCCGTTTTCTATATTAGAATAAGGTGGGCGGTCGTCCCATCACGTGGGACTGTTTCCTTAAAGTCCGAGGCTGCTGCTGGCAGCCAGTTGTGCGAGTCAATGAGAAGTCCGCACGCATCCTGAGTCGCTGTCTGGGGAGGACCCACTTTGTACCTTTCGGCGGGCCTGTCGGTAGGTGTGAAGGTGGTGACAGGCTGGGGTCAGAAAGGCCTTATCTTGTGGCGCCTTTTGCGGATCTGCACGTGGGTCTTCATCCGAGATTCGGTCTTCGAAGACTCTGACGGGTGTCGGATTCATACGTGGCACGGGACGATCGTCTACCGTCGGACATTATAGGCGATCGCCATATGCCAGTAGACGATCGCCTTGGACGTCGATCGCTAGGCGCTTGCCCAGCATCTGTCTTCTTTGGTATATACCGAAATACCAAAAAATCGATATTTCGGTATTTTATTTGTTCGGTATTTCGATAAGTTCGGTATATACCGATATCGAAATAAAATTCGGTGTACCGAAATTTTGGTACGGTATTAGTGTGGACCGAAAGCCATACCGAAATTTCGGTATACCGGGTTTCGGTATACCGAAACTTTCAGTATGGTATCGGTATGAATTTTATTGTACCGAAACTTTCGATACGGTATACGATATTGACAAAAAAGTTCGATAAGATAGTGGCGGCTAGAAATATAACTGCAAGACCACTTATGAATTAAATCCCTTCTCCTAAGCTTCACGTGTGCTCTTGAATCGTCTAATTTGGACGTCTGGAACTCCAGTTATGGCCCAAACAGTGAAATCTGTGCAACTAGCTGAAAAATCTGAATTTTATTCGAATTAATCTCCAAATCTTTATCTTAAAGCTCCAGTCCATATTTAATTAGAACTCCTTAATTCCATCAATAAAACATAAAAAATTATTAAATAAAAAATCCAATTAAGTACAAATAACTAAAATACGGTGATACTATTAAGATAAAATGCATCCTTATCACATCCCTACACTTGGCATTTTGCACGTCCTCGGGCAAAGAACAACAAAAATCTATGTCTAAACCAACTAGTTACATTTTTTCGTAGGTGATCATGATTGCATTCGACACATGTAATAAGCCTTTTAAATCCCTAGGCAGCTCTAGTGGACGAGTAATGTCTCGTGAGTGTTTATAGCGAATATACCTACAAAATTCATTTTTTTTTTCCTGCCAAGCCTCAAGTATACAACATGTATAAATGCAACTGATGCAGTCGGAATTAATGGAGAAAAGCAAACGCAATTCCTTAAATCGAACAAACAGATTCACAAGCGATAAACCTGTTGAAACTCTGGAGCCCACCAGAAAAGAAGAGTTAAACACTCTAAAATATTATTAGGATCCAAAAAGCTCCTTCTAATGACGGCTAAAACATTGTAACTTAGCCTTGACAGCTTCTTTAACAGCTACTATCTCCTCAGCCATATTTCCAGCAGCTGTACTGACTCCAGGTGCTTTAGGAAGTTTAAGCAGATCAACCACATGCCTAGGAACAGAAGTGTAAACCAAAGAGAAAGGTGACTTCCCTGTAGCCGAATGTACTGCACTGTTATATGTTAATTCCACTTGTGGTAATGCCAAATCCCATTGCTTTGGTTTATCTCCACAAACACTACGAATCATATTTCCCAACGTCCTGTTAGTCACCTCAGTCTGCCCATCTGTTTGTGGATGAGCTGTAGAACTCCTGTTAAGCGTTGTCCCAAACATCCTCCAAAGAGTAATCCAAAAATGGCTAAGGAACTTGGTGTCCCTATCAGAAGTGATAGAGGTAGGAACTCCATGAAGTCGCACCACCTCCCTGAAGAACAACTTGGCTACATTTGATGCATCGGCTGTTTTCTTACAAGCAATGAAGTGTGTCATTTTGGAGAAACGATCAACTACCACAAAAACAGAATCCACACCTCGTTGAGTACGAGGTAATCCCAACACGAAATCCATTGCCAAATCTTGCCAAATGTCATCAGGAATAGGCAACGGCATATAAAGGCCAATGTTTTGGGACTGACCTTTTGACACTTGACAGGCATGGCATCTCCGAACTATCGCACCAGCATCTCTCCTCAAGTGAGGCCAATAATACCTCTCTTCTATACCTGCAACTGTCTTATCTCTACCCAAATGACCCCCAAGTCCACCACCATGGAGATCTCGAATCAACTTCTCTCTCAATGACGAATAAGGGATGCACAACTGACCTCCTTTGAAAAGATAACCATCTCGAATATGGAAGTCTGCACTAGGCTGCCCTTTACTACATTTAGCCCATAATTCCTTGAATTCAACATCGTCCTCGTACAACTCCTTCAGGCACTCAAAACCCACAATCTCCTGAGCTAAGGTAATGAGTAATGAAGTTCTCCTACTCAGTGCATCAGCCACTTTGTTCGAAGCTCCATATTTATGCTGTATAATAAACGGGAATTTCTGCAGAAAACTCACCCATCGAGCATGCATCTTATTTATCAATTTCTGACTGTGAAGAAACTTTAAAGCTTGATGGTCAGTGAAAAGAATGAACTCCCTTTGAACCAGATAATGCTCCCACTGTCGTAGAGCTCGAAATACCGCATAAAACTCTTGATCATAAGTACTCCATTTCTGTCGAGCATCACTCAACTTCTCACTGAAATAAGCCACGGGTCTCTTCTCCTGGGACAGAACAGCTCCAATGCCCACCCCGCTCGCATCACACTCCACTTGGAACACTTTATCAAAATCAGGAAGGGCTAACATCGGGGAACGACAAAGTTTCTCTTTGATTATTGCAAAACTCCGTTCTTGCTCAACTCCCCACCTAAATTTGCCTTTTTTCAAACATTCAGTTATAGGTGCAGTAATGGTACTGAAATCCCTGATAAATCTCCTGTAAAAAGTGTCCAGGCCATGAAAGCTACGAACTTCGGTCACTGATGTTGGTGTGGGCCAATCTCGAATTGCACGCACCTTCTCTTCATCCACATGAATCCCTTCTTCGCTGACAACAAAGCCTAAGAAAAGTAATTTGTTGGTACAGAATGTACACTTTTTCAGATTAATGTACAATTGATTCTCCTGCAGAACTTGCAACACCTGTTTCACATGCTCTAGGTGTTCTTTCTTGTCCTTACTATAGATCAAAATATCATCAAAATAAACCACGACGAAAGATCCAGTAAAAGGACGAAGAACCTGATTCATTAACCTCATGAAAGTGCTAGGGGCGTTTGACAATCCGAATGGCATCACCAACCATTCATACAATCCATCTTTACTTTTAAAGGCTATCTTCCACTCATCTCCAGGCCTAATTCTGATCTGATGGTACCCACTACGCAGATCTATCTTCGAAAACACCTTAGAACCTGATAACTCGTCAAGCATGTCTTCCAGTCGAGGAATTGGAAAGCGATACTTGATAGTTATTTTATTGATTGTTCTGCTATCAACACACATCCTCCACTGATTTCCTTTCTTTGGGACTAGAAGGACTGGAACAGCACAAGGACTCATACTCTCCCGAATGAACCCTTTCTTCAGCAAATCTTCAATTTGCTTCCTTAAGATCTCATTCTCCTTAGGACTCATACGATAATGAGGTAGGTTTGGTAGACTACAACCAGGAATCAAGTCAATTTGATGTTGTATATCTCGCATGGGAGGCAATTCATTGGGCAACTCATCAGCAATCAATTCTTTGAAATCCTCTAGGATTTCTAACACTGCTACAGGGATTGAGTTATCTTCCTTCTCAGCACTCAACAACCCCTTAACCACCACTGGACAGAAAAAACCAGTTTCTTTTACGGCTTCATCAAGTTCTTTGTCAATGTAAGTCATTACTAAGAAACTGGATTTCTTTACCCCTGGATTATGGTCAAAGTGCAAAACAGGAGCCATAGCAATTTTGTGTGCACCCCAAGTAAACATCATCACATTATCCCGTCCCCGATAGGTAACATCATTATCAAACTGCCAAGGTCTACCAAGCAAAATATGACAAACATCCATATCAAGAACATCACAAATTACCTCTTCCTGGTAGTGTTTCCCTATGGAGATGGGAACTCTGCAAGTCAATGTGACTTGAACTTGGGATCCTTTGCTGACCCAGCCAAGGGTGTAAGGCTTCTCATGAGGTTCAGTGGGTAACTTCAAGTAGTCTACTAACTTCTGTGATACCAGATTCTCCATGCTCCCGTTATCCACGATCAAGTTGCAAATTTTTTTCTGGACTGAACAATGTGTCTTGAACAAATTTTTGCGCTGCCCCTCATCTTGGGATGTCAACAGTACCCTTTGCAACACAAAGTTAACCCTCTCAGTAGATTCCTCCTCTGCAAACTCAACATCTGCATATTCATCAGTCTCTCCTTCAAACTCCCCTCCATCCCCTTCTACAACAGCAGCTACTCTACGGGTCGGGCAAACATTAGACCTGTGACCTTTGCCATTACAGCGATAGAAAGTATCACCACTAGGTTTGGCATAGGGATTGTTCTGCTTCTGAACAGGTGCCTTATTCTGCCGCGCACTACTAGACCCCCTTTTGTTTTCAGAATTGGACTCTTTAGGAGCTGTACTCTTTTCAGTGTCACCTGTGGAATCGAAGTTACCCTGGGGTGAGTACCTTCTGAAAGATGAGAAATTTCGAGGGGAATTCTCCATTAGTTCGGCCTTCAAAGCCAAACTGGATGCCTCCGCAACAGTCCATACAGTTTGCAAACCCATCTTCTCTTGCAAAGAATTCCTCAAGCCGCTAATATAGCGAGCCACCTTCTGGTTTTCCGACTCTCTCAAATCATTGCGCTCAGAATAGCGCAAGAACTCCGCTGTATATTCCGTCACAGTCCTCTTTCCTTGGACACACTCGATATACATTTTGTACAAGATCTGCTCATAATCTTCTGGCAGAAACCGCTCCAACATCAAATGTTTCATCCTCCGCCAAGTCTTGACTGGCCCCTTCCGTTGTCTTTGCCTCTGTACAACCAACTTATCCCACCAAACAGCAGCGGTACTCTTCAACCTGATCGCCACCATTTTAACTTGCTTGTTTTCAGGAACTTCCATCACTTCGAAAAATCTATCAACATCAATCTGCCAATCTAGGAACTCTTCCACTCCCATAGTTCCATAGAACAAGGGAATATCAACCTTCACTCGATAATCATGCTTATGATATTGATTACCCTCGTCAATTCTGTCATCCTCGAGGGACTCTTCTTCCTCAGAACTCGAACTATCTGCAAGGATAGTTCTTTTGCCTCTATTCGACTTCCCTCTCCTATCTCCTTTCTGATTCATATTGTTCTGTATGTTATTCATCTGTGTAGTCAAGGATGTCATCTGTTCGGTCAAAGCAGTAAGGGCCGTGGTAAAAGCCGCGGTAACTCCTTCGAGATCTGCTCTGGTCACTGGTTCTCCCATGGCTGTTCAAGATGCGAAAAGAAACAGGAGAAAGCCTGCTCCGATACCACCTGATGCAGTCGGAATTAATGGAGAAAAGCAAACGCAATTCCTTAAATCGAACAAACAGATTCACAAGCGATAAACCTGTTGAAACTCTGGAGTCCACCAGAAAAGAAGAGTTAAACACTCTAAAATATTATTAGGATCCAAAAAGCTCCTTCTAATGACGGCTAAAACATTTAAATAGTCTTAACAAAACCCTAATAAGAAAATTAGGAAAAAAATAAAATCCGGAAAATAATAAAATGCTGTTTTCGGGCCCTAAATGAACTCGTGGGCTGTGACTTGGATTCGTGGGCTGGACTAGAAGAAATCATTTCAGGCTTTTTCGTCGTTGGGCTTCTTCATCGAACCTTGTCGCGAGCCTCTCTATGTCAGCAACCTAAATGAATATCCAGAGCTTCCAATCGTGTAAGTATCAACCTTATTAACATATTATCCTCAGAAAATACAACAATCAAGATATTTACCCATCTCAGATATTAGTCATGATACTCTTTCATTGCAAGTATGGAGTGCACATTATGTGCTCAACATGCTCTCTAATGAAATAAAACAGAGACCAACGAACTTCAACAAGATCGTAACCATAAGTCGTTAATCAGAATAATGCTTAATTAGAGTCAACTCTCGCTTGGGGTCACCAAGGAACTTTCATGCCTCTCCTATATTCTTTTATAAAATATATTATTTGGTGTTTGCTCAGTCTAAGGTCGGGACGCTTCTCAGGCTAAGTGAGTTACGACCACCACAAGACTTCACCAACCAAATTGTTCACACATGCGTTTTAAGTGGCATACTTGACCGTGCAATGGTCGAGATCCCTAAAGATTTATGCATTAATACCCATGTAGCTGAGTGTTGGGTCAGCAATCCCAAACCATAAATGCTTTAGGTTACTAGGCACAAAATCCCCTTCGACTTGATTACTCGAGTATTAGTGAACTCAACCTAGTCAATTATACCACTATTTTCTTTCTTGTGAACTTTATTACTACTATATATATATATATATAGTTTCTCTTTTTTTTCTAATTTTTTTTCATTTTTTTAGAAAGGCGTGTACGTCCCACAGCTCCCCCAAACTTTAAGAATTATAGAATCTAAGCTCGAAAGGGAATAGTCAAAATTCTACGCCCGACTCACAACTAAGACTCAAGAATCAAGTCAGCCTAAGTCTCGTCTCAAGAGCATTTATATAGTGTATTTACAATATTTCCGCACAAGCAACTTCTAAGCATGCATGATATCACATATGATCAAGATTACTAATCAAAGACATTATGCAAATAAACTCATCATAGGCTATCAACTCGGTATCACAAACTTCATGAAATTATGCAAATGCAACCTTAAAAGAAATTAAAAATAAAAATCTACTAAAACAAATGCATGCACAATTACATAACTATATGCTCTAATATTAATGCAATTAGCATGAATTTACTACATGTTTGAGACGAGGCAACTAATTATTTTTCAACATTAAGAACACCTCCCCACACTTAAGGGTTCATTGTCCTCAACAAACCATAAAAAGAACTATACAAGAATATATTATACAAAAGGAAAAAAAATTAAGAATACTCCCCTCGTATGTCGAAGCATGAAGTGCCATGAAAAAGAATGGAAAAGTTGCTCATTCACTCCCGTTGACATCCTAGTTCAAGTATTAACCCATAAAACATATTTAGGCCCATAAATACCAAGTTCAAGTCGGCTCACTATATGGAATATTAATCGTCACCACTGTAATACCCGGAATTTAAATTGGCGAGTTAGTGTTGGTGTTATATGACGCAGTGTATTAATCGGATAATCGAACAAGGATACTGAATGTTGGAATAATACGATACTTGCACGTGCATTACAAATAATATTATGAACTGAACTATAACAAAGAACCACTACAAAAAAACTGGGCATCTGTTACGATGAAATTGCAACAAAAATTGAAGTCGTCGCTACTAGCGACAGATTACCTACTAAATACCAACAATTTTTTTACACAAATATAGTTTATAACATTAGCGACAACTGAAAGAGGAAGTTTTTCTCTTTATGATCCTCTAGCTCCCCGGGGCTAGCTCGAGCGACCGCTAATCAATGTTTAATCTCGCGTCAAGCGGCAGTGTGGGAGTATTTTCTTGCTGGGAACCCGGAGGTGCTGACTAATCGCTGGTCATTCTCCCGAGAATCAGGCCGGGAACCTGAGGCGCTGTTAATCAGGATTTCTCCTTGTGCGCAGAAGTGTACAGAAAAGGCATTGGGAACCCTGGAATTGCTCGAGCGACTCGCGATTTACTTCTCTCAATGGGTTATGAGTGGGTTCATTGAGGGACTAGGATTAGTCCGGCTAAGCTGGGATCACCTAGTTATCAAAAAAAAAAAAAAAAAAAAACAAATTGCCCACAAACTTAATTTTTTGTTACAAAACAAGGCAACTGTGACAATGACATTCTAACGAAAGTTTATTTCGTAGCTAGTAGTGACAAATTAGCTACGAAATACCAATATTTTTTTCCACATATTTTTCTTGTATCAATAGCAACAACATACCAACATAATTTACTACAAATTTATTTTTGGTAGCTATTCCGTTTCAATTTCGTTTCTTCGATTTCAGCAAGTTCCTTATTGCGTTGATATTTTGTAGATACCAAAAATTCAGTTTTACAGCTAAAACAATTAGAAAAAGAGCTGAAACTTATACGAATCAACAAAATTACCAAGCAGACTATGTAGCTAGCAAAATTTACTCGTTGGTTTTTTATTCTATAAGAATCCATGTACAACTTAAGGAGATTCTTATTACAAAAGTCTTATCATAAATCATTAGTATACACGAAACGATGAGCATCATTTTTAATTAATTCTTAAACGGAAAATAGTACTGCAAAAAATAATATAAATTTGTTGCACCGTCCAGAGGATGGATAAGTGTAAGGGAGGCGACGGTATGAGCGGAGGATGGAGAACTTTGAAGGTCTCTTAATCTTTTTGTGTGAATCTGTCGCGAAATTGAAGGCATTGGGCCTATTGTCGCAGATCTGGAGTTGGAATTTAATTTGTTGATCTCTATGCTTTTACTCTTTAGTTTATATATAGTGTTAATAATTGAATTCTACTGCTAATCGAGTTGGACTTATAGCTAGTCTATGTTACTTAACTTCTTAATTGACTTTTTATCCCTAGGTTGGTCATCACTCTATTTCCTAATTAGGCCCTGTTCTTTTGGACTTATTTTCAAGATTTCGATTCGATTGATTCGCCTCATGTCCATTCGATTGGGCCACTACTTGATTCGATTACTTCAAATTTCGATTCTTCTTCTTATTATTATTATTAATCTTAATTATTATTGTTATTATTACTAATAGTATTACTATTATCGTTGTTGTTGTTAATTACTATTATTATTATTATTTACCATTATTATTATTATTTACCCTTAATATATATTTGATTGATTCGATTCAGTCCGTCAGATTGGCGATTCAGATCCATTCAGCCATTCGCCTCGATTCGTATTCATTCAGTCTAAAAGAACAGAGCCTTAGTATAATTATTATTACCCCTCCGTTCCACATACTATTCTGCGGTCAACAAATGAATTACTCTTAAATTATAATGATTTATTATTTAATAGAATTATATTATAAATATTACCAATTCAAAAATTTCATTATATGTTGAATCTTTTGTCATAATATTTTAAGAGTAATCAATGCCAAAAACTTCCAATCAATTTCCTTCGATTTTTTCACGATTATATAATACTCGTAGCTCATATTGGATAAAAATTAGAGAACACATAATTAGAAATGTAAAATGTATTATTTTTTATCGTAACTGTTTAATCACAAAACTTCATGAGAGACGGTCTCTAAATAACTTATAAATTAATTAAGTATGATAATATAATTCCTTATTTATATATATTATAAATTAAAAATTATCTAAAGACCGTATAACATGAAACTTGATCATGTTTAATAGTATATTTTTTCTAATTGGTATACCATATAAGCTATGATTTTAATTAATAAAAAAGTTTATTAATTTTTGAGGAGTATGTATTTGAGACCTATAATTTTGAAGTCCATATTAACTGTTAAAGACTTGGCCCATCAAAACAATCATTCCAACCCTCTATCTTCTCCTCACGCGTCTTCCTCCCACAAACAAAACACAGCAGCAGCGGCGAAAGTTCCTCACGCATCTTTCTCCCTAAATTCCTCCAATTTTGCTGTCATCCCGCCAAAATTCTCCAATTCCTCAGTCCTCCCTCCAAAATCTAGTCCATATGGTAATGGAATTGCTCAATTACATCCGGATGAAAGCCCTAATTTTGGCTATTTATACTCACACCATCTCAGTCTTCTTCAGTCGTCCTCGTCCGCACCTCTATACTATATTCCAACTCTACGAACAAGGTTTGTGTCCATTTAACTATGTGATGGTCTCTTTATTTATCTATATGAATGGATATGTCATTTGTCTGTGAGTGGTTTTACTTTGTTTCTGTCACAATCTATCATACTTATTCATGTTCTCATGGAATATGAATGATTCTTCTCATCCTTAGCCTTTTTCAATTTGATAAAAAAGGATTATTCTTTTATTTACAAATATATTAATGGGATATGGATGAGGAGTGTGTAGTGGAATTTTCAATTTGATAAACAAGGAATATTTGTTTTGGTTCTGTTTGGGCCTATTTATTTTACGTTGTGAGATTTGTGGAGCAAGTCCGATATTAAAGCTTTGGGCAGTTTTAAGATTTATTGTTTACCATGAGTTTTAAATTTTTGATGAATATTGTTCATTGAACGAAATACTCGTTGCAGGTGATGGGGAAGCTTGTCCATTTTACCCTTTTTCTTTCTTAAACTTTTAGAATTCTTAGTCCAGCTGAGCAGGTAGAACTTAGATTAGCTTGTTCCACCTCTTGATGTTTAAAAACTCAGACATATCTGTTGTTTAATACACTTGGTGCATTTTTGTTGTTTATTAATCCACCTCTTAGATTATCTGTTGTTGGTCTCTGGTTCTCGCAACGAGGGCAGCGGTACTCGTCCCATTAGTCTTGCTGCATCACCAGGACGAGATGAGAGCTTGGATTCTGAATATGATGAATCTGGGGAGCTGCACAGGACACGAGGACCAAACTGTGGAATGGATGTTCCTGAAGACTTGAAAGACCGTCCTACAATTTTTACAGTTGGTGGCAGGTTATTCATTTCTTTTTTCTTTTACATGTTCATTTTGCTTTCATTTATTGTGTGTGTAAGCTGATGTTTTTTCTTCTAAATATACTTTAACAGGTTTCCTGATACACGTGTGACTTTTGGTATCGTGGTTACTATAAAGGGAAATTTTGAAGGTGCATGGGCAACATGGAGGAAAGTACCTCAAGAGATTAGGGACCTGTACGGATAAGTTCAAGGTAATCAATTGGAAAATATCTTTTTGAGTAAGTTTTGAACGGAAGTATATAGGATGTGTAACACTTAGCCTGTTACTAATTTTCTGAGTGCTTGTTCAAATTAGCTTATGGAAAGTAACATCAATTATTCTATTGAAATATACATGTTTTGATGAATAAAGTCATTACTATCCCTTTGATTTCTTATCATTTTATTAGTCCATCCCAAATAAGGCTTCACCAACTTACACTGGTGGTTCCATCACAATGTCGGCACATGAGATTAGGATGGTAAGTAATCTTGTGAAATATCTATATGTTTGTTTCTTGATTATTTCATTTTAGATAAGTTCTTACATGACAGAATAATTTTATAGAGGAAAGAGCTTAAACGTAATCCAACTGAACTGGAGTTATTTGACCGCACACACAAGACGGATGGGGAATATGTATGTCCAAAATTTAAAAAAGTGCGGGTAAGTACTTCTTATTTGTTGATTTTTTTTTTAATTTTAATCTCAATCTGATTTCCTCCTACTCTGCAACTACAGTAGCTACTGCTAAAAAAATGTTGGTCTTTGTTCTTATGCTGTGGAAGCCAACATATCTGATTTGTATTGATACGATAATATATCATAATAAAAAACTGTACGGAGGGCTTGAGTTTGGTGTTGTCTGTTGGTGATTTGGGGGTTGTTTATGTTTATTTGTTGCTGGTGTTAGTTTAGATAAATAGTGGATTAGTGACGGGTTTTGTGGTTTATGTTTTAATTATTGTGTTTCATTTGATCATTTGAATGAATGGAAGTTGAGTTTCTGTGTTAAAAAAAATAAACTGTGTATAGTTAATGTTCAACAAATTAGTTTTTTTTTTCAAAATTAAAAGAATATTTCGGTTTAGATCTGCAAATGATGTCATCAATGCTGGAAGAGGAGCATTGACATCTAAATTATGTCCTTTTCTGCTTTCGAAAAAAAATATGTCCTTTTGCTGCCTACTGTTCAACAAATTAGTTAATTACTATTCAAAAAACAAATAAGTTAATTAGTCTAGCTACAATTTTAACAAACTTGTGTGATGTTTGTATGATGCAATATATTAACTGTATCATCTTTTGCAGGAGACGTATGAAACAATTATAAAACAAAAATATCCTGATCCAGAATCACGTCCGAATTTTGACGTTATAGCTTGGAAAGATGCATCTGGAAGAGCTGAAGGGAGAAGACTATATGGATTTGGGAACACTCGACAGACCCTTGAGTATGAACGGGATGGGGCAGATGTAGAAGGAAGCAGTTTAGACCAAGGAGCCTTGGAAGATATAATTAAATTGAAGATCGGTGAGTGCACAAAGGACCTGGTTAAAAACCTTAAAACCATTTTGCCAGAAATGGTGTGTGAGGTACTGGAACATCTCCGACAAAATGATGTGGAAGATGAAGAAACTAGAAATTCTTACGACCCTTATGGCAGTTATGAAGATGATTTCGAGATAAGTATGGATAATTCAAGAAGGCATCGCATTTACGCAAAGAAGGATGGCAAAAAGCATGCATATGACAAAATAAGTAATGGTAATGAGCATGACAGGTCTCAAAAGCATAAGAAGGATCATAAGCAAAAGTAGTTGGTGTCTTTGGTGATGGATGATCTAGGTCATAGTTATTTTATTAGAATAATTGATTTGTCTTTAGATTAGTATGGATTAGTATTGGTTTCGTTTACATTTCTTTTTTCAGTTAAACAATGCCTTTGTTTGCACTTTATGGTTATATTTGTTATAAATGCAATCATTTCTCAATGCTAAATGTTTTGAAAATTTCCATTTTGTTAGTTTGAAGCTAAATATGTAACTGAATTTCAACCACATGTAGTGACAAAATATTTGTTATCATGCGTTGGTAGCTTCTAATTTGTTTATAACAAAATAGCGATAACATTGTTTGTTGCAAATTTGGTTAATCCTATAACAGATTTACGACGTTAAAATGCGTAGCTAACTTTCCAACACTTAATTTTGTTGCTACATTTATTGTTATAACCCCGTATACTTGTAACAAGATACCAACAAAAAATTTTGTAGCAGACTTTCTAACAAAAAAATGGTTGCTAAAATTTGTTGGTAAAAATACAATATTTCGTATTTACTTTCCAACAAAAATGTGGTTGCTAAAATTCGTTGATAAATTTGCAACGCATTTGCCGACATACAATTTGTTGGAGAAAGTGAATGTGCTTCATTGAGTTTTTTCATCATCACCAACAAAATACCAACATTTCACCATCAAAAAAGTGTCGTTGCTATATTTTCCAACAAAAATCATTTTCGTAGCAGTTGTTTAACTACGCCACTTTCAAAACAAATCTGCCACGACAAAATATGTTGGTGATAGTCATCTCCATCAAAATAGCAACAAAAATCAACGTCATTGAATGCCTTTTTTCTTGTAGTGAACAGAATCAAACGTTACACTTGAAATGAAAGAACAATTTTAATAAAATAACCAAAGATCGTCTGAAGCTAGAGCTTTTGCCCGTAAGACGAGAATACGCCCCGATAGTGCTCACGGTAAAGCGGCTCATCCCCAAAGGTTAAAACGATCTGAACGTCTTGAAACACCCCGAGATATTCGGAATAATTACAGCGCCGTAAACCCTTTAAGTAAGGATTTACAAGGCTAATTTAAAAGAAGTGTAAATATAAGACATCAATACTACGAAAAATCAAGTTTACAAAACCGTCCAACTGGTTCAACGAGTAATTAATACAACCATATCGAAATGATATTAATAAGACACGCGTACTCGAGTACTGAAATCAAACCAAGAAAATAAATCACCAACAACCATAAACATCACTGAACCCCTTCGTCGTCACATCGGTAGATCGTGGTCGCTTTCCCGCTTCCTCGGCTACCTGAACATCAAAACAAATGTCCACCCCCGAAGGGGTTAGCAAAACGATGCTAGTACAAGTATCATTTAAACAATTCGAATATGCATCAACAATACATAACAAGATACACCACACGGACTTCCGCTACCGGAATCCGACAATGCGAATCCACAAGATTCCATTAACACATCAAGGGTATTCCAATGATCCAGCGCCCTCAGCATAGATCCCAAGATGATCCCGTCGGACCAACACGAGGTGGAAATAACCCGTCCAATGATCCAGCGCCCTCAGCCTAGATCCCAAGATGATCCCGTCGGACCAACACAAGGTGGACATCCGATCCAGCGCCCTCAGCATAGATCGTACAACGTACACAAACACAACTCATGCATACACATATGCCAAACCATTATGTCCATCAACATGAACATAAAAACACTAGATAACGAATATCATGATAATTCAACAAAATAATTTCCATGTTCAACAATATGAATAAACCACAAACATGCTCAAAATACCAATTTTAACACATTACGATACTTGCCTCGAAGATGGCAAGAACGAAACACTTCAATGATCTCAACACACTCGAAGGCCGCCTCCTTCGATCAACGTAGCAAGCTCGAACCTTAACAAAAGAAATGATATACAAATCATCTCAAGTCGAACGATTGCCTAACAATTCGGTCTACGGCCCCAAAGCTCAAAATATGCACCGCTCAACCACTTAGCGACGCTACGATTTCTACGTAACGTGCGCTTAAGCTCGCCGTTAGCGTACGCTATCGCCTAAGTCTAGCGACGCTAGCCATGGATCGACAGCTCTTCTATCGCCCGATCGACTCGATCGATAACATAGCGTACGCCACGTACCAAACGAGCGCGGCGTTAACTTAATCCCGATAGCGCACGTTAACTTACGTATGTTAGCGTGCGCTAACCGTGCATGGCGACACAATGCGTAAAACTTGATCTAATGGTGATGAACTCATGAATTCTATGGTGATAATACATGTCATCCCCGTGCACATCATGCTCATAAGGAGTGTGAACGATCTCTACGGACTAAACGACTACACGATACAAGGGTACGTAATATCATCAAAATTCATCTTGATCTCGAGAAAGTATCATCAGTTCCCTTCGTCCTACGTTCCAAAATGCATGATTCCAAAGTGTAAAACATAACAACTTGATAATTTCCACCTACTGGTCACAAATTGGTTTGAAGCTTCAGAATATGCTAGGAGTTCAAACACAAAAAGGTTCCATGGTATAATACGATGAATAAGTACCGAAACATCGAAATTATCTTCCTAACACATGATGCTCGACTACTACGAATTAACTGACTAGATAAGCATGATCAAACGCCCTTCAGAATACTACTAATATTGGCAAAGAAACACCTACCTCAAAGTAGCGAAGAACACGAAGGAACTTGAAGAAAATCCAACACCGAGAGCTTGAACACCAATCCTCAATGATCTACAATCGCCATCCTCGAGCTAGGAGGATGATATGAGGAGTTTGAGGAGGTAGGAAGTAACTCTCTGAGCTCAAAAATTCGGATTTTGGAAAGTGGAAATATCTGAAAAATGAGAAAGTATGATGTCCTATATATAGGAAATGGTTATTAGCGCGCGCTAGTCCCTATTCATAGCGTGCGCTAACGGCCATACGAAGCTTACTGACTTCACTATACTCAGCATTTAGCGTGCGCTATTTCGTATCAGTAGCGTGCGCTAAGCCGTTGACTTGGCTTTTTCCCGAAAGCCGTCCAGGTTCATCCCGACACAATCCGACAATGATCCCCGACCTGATCTCACCTACCACACGTCTCAATCATGCTGACTACGTATAGCGCGCGCTAAGGTCATGCACAACGTGCGCTACGGATTCAACTTAGCGTACGCTACACATAGTCGATAGCGTGCGCTACATGCGCAGAATCACAATTTTCATCACATTCATGAAATCATACGCTCAACAACATCGGATTATGAAATACGGAGAATAATAATCAGATCAAAGTGCAACAATTACAATGTCACGAGTTTCCAAATACATATCAGAAATCTCGGGTATTACATCCTTCCTCCCTAAAAAGAAGTTTCGTCCCGAAACTTAAGATAAAAACAACTCTGGATATCTAGTCTTCATACTGTCCTCTGTTTCCCAAGTGGCCTCTTCAGCTCCATATCGTGACCATTGTACTTTAACCAAGTGTATTGGTTTATTCCTCAACTGTTTGATCCGACTCTCAAGTATCTTGATTGGTCTCTCCTCGAAGGTGCCGTCATTAGCTATCTCGATCTCATCGAACTCAATGATATGATCGATCCGCACATACTTCCGCAATTGGGATACGTGAAACACATTGTGAACGTGACTCAGCGATGGCGGTAAGGCCAACCTGTATGCTAAATCTCCAACTCTCTCGAGGATCTCGAATGGTCTGATATATCTCGGACTTAGCTTACCTTTTTTCCCAAAACGGAAAATCCCTCGTGTAGGAGATACCTTCAATAGTACATGTTCCCCAACGTCGAACTCTAGAGGACGAAGATGTACGTCTGCATAAGACTTTTGTCGACTCTGAGCAGTCAACAGTCTTTCTCGAATCAAAGCTATTTTCTCTTGAGTCTGAATTATCAATTCCGGTTCCGTTCCGATCAAATCCGAAGAATCATCCCAGCACAAGGGTGATCGGCATCTTCTCCCGTACAAAGCTTCAAATGGTGCCATCTTAATAGAAGCATGCCAACTATTGTTATAGGTGAATTCAATCAAGGGCAAGTGAACTTCCCAATCAGTTGACCAATCCAACGCACAAGCTCTAAGCATGTCTTCTACGGTTTGTATAGTCCTTTCGGACTGACCGTCCGTTTGGGGATGATAAGCTGTGCTAAAGTTGAGCTCACTCCCCAAAGACCTTTGAACGGCCTTCAATAAATGTGACACGAAGCGACCATCTCGATCCGAAATAATGGTCTTCGGCGTCCCATGCAATCTGACTATCTCCGCAATAAACACTCGCGCCAATCTCTCGGGTCCCCATGTATCTTTAATTTCTAGGAAATGAGCCGACTTGGTTAGTCGATCAACTATAACCCAAATCATGTTCATTCCCGTTCTAGTCCTTGGCATACTGGTGATGAAATCCATCGAGATATCCTCCCACTTCCACTCGTGGATCTAAGCGGCTTTAACATTCCTACAGTCGCCGATGTTCCATCTTAACCTTCTCGCAAGTCAAACACTTCAAACGTATCGCCACGTCCTTCTTCATATTCCCCACCGTAAGTTTTGTTTTAAATCCTTATACATCTTATCACGCCTGGTGAATAGAATAGGGCGCGTTGTGAGCTTCCTTCAGAATAGTCCGTCTCAATTCATCATTATCGGGAACGCAAAGTCGGCTCTGAAATCTCAGAACTCCATCATCTTGTATCACGAATCCTGGGGCCTTTCCTTTCTTTGCTTCGTCACATAACCGAAGGATCAAAGAATCGTTCAACTGCTTAGATTTGATTTCCTCGACTAGTGACGAAGTCAGCTCCATCACATATAGTTGCCCTTGGATTCCTGGTGCCCATACTTCAATCCCTTCGCGGATCAGTTCCCATTGAATGCTGGTTTGGGACGTAAGTGCTTCCAACACTCGAAGAGAAATAGGTTTACGGCTCAAAGCATCGGCTACTACGTTTGCTTTCCCCGGATGATAGAGAATCTCCAAGTCGTAATCCTTGATCAATTCTAGCCACCTTCTCTGCCTCATGTTTAATTCTTTCTGACTGAAAATGTACTTGAGGCTCTTATGATCTGTAAAGATCTGACAATGAGTGCCGTACAAATAATGTCGCCAAATTTTCAAGGCAAAGACTACAGCTGCTAACTCCAGATCATGAGTCGGGTAATTTACTTCGTACGGTTTCAACTGTCGAGAAGCATAGGCAATTACCTTATCCTTTTGCATCAACACACATCCTGCACTCGATTTGAAGTGTCGCTGTAAACCATGAATCCATCAGTTCCATCTGGCAATGCTAATATAGGTGCTGTCGTCAGTCTCTTCTTAAGTTCATCAAAACCAGCCTGGAATTTCTCATCCCACGTGAACTTTCGAGTTTTCTGTAACAGCTGAGTGAGCGGACGAGCAATTTTGGAAAATCCCTCTACAAAGCGGCGATAATATCCAGCAAGTCCTAAGAAACTCCGGACTTCTTTCACGTTATTAGGAGCTTCCCATTCCAAGATTGCTTCGACTTTATTCGGGTCCACCTGAACTCCGTCAGCTGATATCACATGCCCAAGGAAAGTTACCTCCCTAAGCCAGAACTCGCATTTTGAAAGCTTTGCATACAGCTGTTCCTTCCTCAAGGTGCTCAAAACCACACGCAAATGTTCGTCATGCTCCTCTGCGTCCTTCGAATATATCAAGATGTCATCAATGAAGACGACCACAAATTTATCCAAGTATTCCAAGAATACCCGATTCATCAATTGCATGAATACCGCAGGAGCATTGGTAAGTCCAAATGGCATCACTACAAATTCATAATGCCCGTACCGGGATCTGAAAGCAGATTTCGGTATATCCGATTCCTTAATTCTCAACTGATGGTATCCTGATCGCAAGTCAATCTTCGAGAATACCCTTGCTCCTTGCAGTTGATCAAAAAAGTCGTCGATCCGGGGTATAGGATACTTATTCTTGATCGTCATCTTGTTGAGCTCCCTGTAATCAATACATAATCGGAGGGATCCATCTTTCTTCCGGACAAAGAGAACGGGCGCTCCCCAAGGAGAAACGCTAGGTTGAATATAGCCCTTCTGTAACAATTCCTCCAGTTGCTTCTTGAGTTCATACATCTCGGTTGGCGCCATGCGGTATGGTGCTCTGGAAATAGGAGCTGCTCCAGGCTCTAATTCGATAGTGAACTCCACTTCTCTCTGCGGAGGTAACCCAGGTAGTTCGTCAGGAAATACATCTCAGAACTCATTCACAACTGAAATAGACGAGAGCTCTACTCCTTCCTCTTTCCTCATGGCATAGCACCAAAGTCCATGACATCCTTGCTTCAGTAATTTCACGGCTTTCATTGCTTTGATCAATTTTCCCGAGCTTCCCGGTCTCCATCCTCGGAATAAGTGTTCAGATCCGTCATCAGCAATGATAGAAATGACTCTCTCTCGCTAATTCAGAATAGCTCCATAACGGTTGAGCCAATCGTCTCCGAGAATTACATCGTCACCGTAGATGTCAACTACAATAAGATTCGATGGCCAATCTCTCCCTCCTATAGACACTGGAAAATCTCTAGCCTCTAGGGTTCCCACAATCCTCTCTCCACTCGGTAAACCCACAACATATGGTTCACAATCAAATAAGCACGAGATTTTTAAACGATTTACACAGTTCAATGATATGAAAGAATGTGTAGCTCCGGAATCGAATAAAACACTAACTGGTTGCAAAAGGATCTGAATTGTACCTGATGCAACAAAGAAGTTCGATCGTCAGATTTCCTCATCTCGTACAGGCGCGGAGGAACAGACCCAGCACTGGATGTCTCTCTCTTCCCAATATTTTGCTGCTGAAATCCACTCTGCTGCGTCTGGTTCACACTCATCTCCTTCGGAACTGGCGCTGGAGTGCGAGTACCAAAAGATCTAGTAGAAACTCCACAGAAAGCCGCACGGTGCCCTTCTTGTCCACAATCGTAACAGGTCACAGAAGATGCGGGGCAATCACGTCGAATATGCCCTGCTCGACCACAATTGTAGCATTTCTTTGATGCGTCCGAAACTGCTGATGTTGTCCGGAACTTCTTTCCACCTCTAGAAGGATGTGGAGGTTTCCTAGCCGTATAAAAGGAAGATTGGCCCTTGCGGGGCCCACCACTCTTGTTTTCTGAGAAATTGCCGGTCACTTTCTGCTTCTTTGCCTCCACCGATTTTTCCACTGCCGCCTCTTTCATGTCGTAGACCAGCGCTTTGTCTTGATATTGTCGCAGCGTAGTACACTCGAACCCGGACATGTACTGCTGAATCTCCGGCTTCATTCGCATATCGAAATGAAAAATCTTTTCAGCCTCTCTGACCAAGTGTCGGACACACGTCAGCTGATGATTAAAAGTTTTGATTACATCTGTCACAGATGCTTCCGAACTCTGTGGTGAGAAAAACTCTTGGATCTTTGCCCTCTAACTGGACGAGGACAATACTGTGCTTCCATCATTAGTTTGAATTCCGTCCAATCCGCATTATGATTCTCGGGTCGAATAGCTTCCCACCAATCAAAGGCCTCCCCAGTCAGAAAATACTGGGCAATGGGAACCTTCCGGTCCTCGGGACAGTTAAGACCCGCGAATATCTTCTCTAACTCCTTAAGCCAATGATCCCAAGTAAGTGCCTCAGCAGATCCGTCAAATTTTGGCGGGTGCAATTTGACCACCTCAGCAAGCCACCTGTCTCCCCGGTTATCCTCGTGGTGCTGCTGTCTCATCGCCATCTGCATGCGGTCAACTACCTGGGCGAACTGGTTTATCTGTGCCACCACCTGTTGAAGCACTCCCGGCATGTTAGGATTTGCGTCGTCATTCGCTGATCCTTGCTGCCCTCCAGAATGGGAATCGGTTCTACTAGCCGATAATTCTGGGGTAGTTGCGGAGTCCTCCTGTCTCATATTACCCCGTCCGCGTCCACGACCGCGTCCGCGTCCACGTCCTCCTCTCAACATACTGTAAACACAATTTCTCAATATCCAGGACAAAGTTTTCGAAATAAAGCCCGTCAATACTCACAAAACAGTAATTAAGTAAAACGGTAGTATAAGAGATTAGGAGACTTACAACCACGGTCCACATGACGACTTTGGTCAACAGGATGTTACGAACGACCCGCAAATCAAATAACGTAAATGCACTCCAACTAAAACCCGACTGCCAAGATATCCATGAATCTTAGCTCCGATACTATATTCTGTAACACCCCGAGATATTCGGAATAATTACAGCGCCGTAAACCCTTTAAGTAAGGATTTACAAGGCTAATTTAAAAGAAGTGTAAATATAAGACATCAATACTACGAAAAATCAAGTTTACAAAACCGTCCAACTGGTTCAACGAGTAATTAATACAACCATATCGAAATAATATTAATAAGACACGCGTACTCGAGTACTGAAATCAAACCAAGAAAATAAATCACCAACAACCATAAACATCACTGAACCCCTTCATCGTCACATCGCATCGTGGTCGCTTTCCCGCTTCCTCGGCTACCTGAACATCAAAACAAATGTCCACCCCCGAAGGGGTTAGCAAAACGATGCTAGTACAAGTATCATTTAAACAATTCGAATATGCATCAACAATACAAAACAAGATACACCACACGGACTTCCGCTACCGGAATCCGTCAATGCGAATCCACAAGATTCCATTAACACAGCAAGGGTATTCCAATGATCCAGCGCCCTCAGCATAGATCCCAAGATGATCCCGTCGGACCAACACGAGGTGGAAATAACCCGTCCAATGATCCAACGCCCTCAGCCTAGATCCCAAGATGATCCCGTCGGACCAACACGAGGTGGACATCCGATCCAGCGCCCTCAGCATAGATCGTACAACGTACACAAACACAACTCATGCATACACATATGCCAAACCATTATGTCCATCAACATGAACATAAAAACACTAGATAACGAATATCATGATAATTCAACAAAATAATTTCCATGTTCAACAATATGAATAAACCACAAACATGCTCAAAATACCAATTTTAACACATTACGACACTTGCCTCGAAGATGGCAAGAACGAAACACTTCAATGATCTCAACACACTCGAAGGCCGCCTCCTTCGATCAACGTAGCAAGCTCGAACCTTAACAAAAGAAATGATATACAAATCATCTCAAGTCGAACGATTGCCTAACAATTCGGTCTACGGCCCAAAAGCTCAAAATATGCAATCTGCCTGAACCACTTAGCGTACACTACGTACTCTACGTAACGTGCGCTAAGCCTGCCTGTTAGCGTACGCTATCGTCTAAGTCTAGCGTACGCTAGCCATGGACTGACAGCTTTTCCGATCACCGATCGACTCGATCGATAACATAGCGTACGCCACGTACCAAACGAGCGCGCGTTAACTTAATCCCGATAGCGCACGTTAACTTACGTATGTTAGCGTGCGCTAACCGCATGGCGACACACTTTGCGTAAAACTTGATCTAATGGTGATGAACTCATGAATTCTATGGTGATAATACATGTCATCCCCGTGCACATCATGCTCATAAGGAGTGTGAACGATCTCTACGGATTAAACGACTACACGATACAAGGGTACGTAATATCATCAAAATTCATCTTGATCTCGAGAAAGTATCCTAAGTTCCCTTCGTCCTACGTTCCAAAACGCATGATTCCAAAGTGTAAAACATAACAACTTGATAATTTCCGCCTACTGGTCACAAATTGGTTTGAAGCTTCAGAATATGCTAGGAGTTCAAACACAAAAAGATTCCATGGTATAATACGATGAATAAGTACCGAAACATCGAAATTATCTTCCTAACACATGATGCTCGACTACTACGAATTAACTGACTAGATAAGCATGATCAAACGTCCTTCAGAATACTACTAATATCAGTAGCGTGCGCTAAGCCGTTGACTTGGCTTTTTCCCGAAAGCCGTCCAGGTTCATCCCGACACAATCCGACAATGATCCCCGGCCTGATCTCACCTACCACACGTCTCAATCATGCTGACTACGTATAGCGCGCGCTAAGGTCATGCACAGCGTGCGCTACGGATTCAACTTAGCGTACGCTACACATAGTCGATAGCGTGCGCTACATGCGCAGAATCACAATTTTCATCACATTCATGAAATCATACGCTCAACAACATCGGATTATGAAATACGGAGAATAATACTCAGATCAAAGTGCAACAATTACAATGTCACGAGTTTCCAAATACATATCAGAAAACTCGGGTATTACACGTCTCGACAGTAGCAGCACCGCAAACTGAACGAACATCTGCGAACTGGACTGGAACAAGAACTGAACTCTAGAAAAGATATGCTATGCTTTTTGCTTTGTAAAAAATAATAGAATGTCGATTGCTACTTCAAGTGTGGAATGAAATGATCCTACCACTATTTATAGGCCGCTCACTTCATGGAGGATTAATTCTCCATCAATACCATGCATGAAGACTCGTTCGTTTTTTGAATCAAGAAATTAAAATCTGCTTTTAATGCCATCATTTGCATGGTTGTTATGAATTGATTTTTTTTAATACCAAAATCAATTCACTGTTACGGTTTCATGACTTTAAAACCAAAACTTAAATTTCTTGATTTTGTGTATTTACTATTGGGCCAAATACAATTAACATTAAACAATATAATGTTCAATTGCTTATAATATATACAAATCGATCTAGCCCAATTATCAACAATTACAAAAGCTCAACTCTTAGGCCCGAGTCCGAGCTCGTACGAATCAATTCGTCTCTAATACACAACTCAAATATATCATTTCTCACTCACCAAATAATGGTTTCAAGAACATATATATTCCGACTATTTACTTGACAAGTAAATAATCCTCAATTATTTAATTCTTAACAATTAAATAATTAACCGATATAAATAATGATTTTTCAACCATTGTTTCCAACAATCCCCCACATGAGTGAGAAACCCACATGCAAATGAATGTAAAGGCACAGTTCAGTCCTCAAGAGACAATATTGCATTTAGCTAGGTGGCTTGTGACCTTGAACCTATCCATAGTCAACATCATCGAGTATACCAGCGGCATAGTGGTCATGAAAACCTTGAACTAGTCCTCCATGGTGTATACCGAGACAATAATATAGACACAATATCATCTCAATTCTGTCCGTTCTAACGTTTTGTGTCCTTTTCGGCCTTGAACACCCCTTTGGATTCATAAGTGTATCAATTGAAGCGGCCCCCACTTCACACTTATATAGGTGATTCTTATTCTCAAGTATCCTACTATACTTGACCTCTCCGAGGTAACCAAGAATCATTAAAAGTCAAGACTTAACCTCACCACATGTAGGTAAACAAACACTCACTGTTCTCAGAGAATAGGTATGTTTGAGTGTTTTAAGACACGGATTATTATAACTCCGTTATCCCATTGAACCAAGCTCTTGGGATCCTCCAATCTACAAGGTTGGGTTTCCGCTATAATCATCCTTAAAATGTGGATTTAACACTCATTCCCTCTAACAATTTATACATTTGATCTCAATTAATACTCTTCGTCAGCGGATCCGCCAGATTATCTATTGACCTTACATAGTCAATTGAGATAATCCCACTCAAGATCAAATGCATCACGGCATTATGTCGTCGATGAATATGTCGAGACTTACCGTTATATAACATATTTTGTGCCCGTCCAATAGCAGCTTGGCTATCACAGTGTATCAACACAGACGGCACAGGTCTCGTCCAACATGAAATATTCTCGAGGAAATTCTTAAGCCATTCAGCTTCTTCACCATCTTTATCCAAAGCTATGAATTCAGATTCCATGGTAGACCTTGCAATACAAGTTTGTTTCTTGGACTTCCAAGATACATCACCACCTCCGATAGTGAACATATATCCACTCGTAGAAAATGGGTCTTTTGATTCGGATATCCAATTAGCATCAGTATACCCTTCAAGTACAGCAGGCTCTCTTGAATAATGAATCGCAAAGTTCTGAGTATATTTTAAATAACTCAGTACTCGTTCCAGAGCCCTCCAATATTCTTTACTTGGATTAGTTGTGTAGCTACTCAACTTGTGAACCGAGCATGCTATATCAGGAAGGGTACTGTAACACCCCCAGAAACCACCGGGAATATTATACGCCGTAGACCCTTTTTCCATAAGGATCTACCAGGCTAACCACCACGATACAACAATGTTTGACCGGCCGAGGTCAAACAACTTACTAACACAGACCGATAAGGTCAAATATTAATTACACTAACCGATGAGGTCTCACGATTAAATCAACCCAAAAATAAACTCATTATTGTACATACCCACGCAGGGGTCAAAATACAATACAGCGGAAGACTTAAAATAACTCAACAATACAACGACATCAAACTGGACTCTTAACTCTTGATTAGTATCGCGGCCCGTCTTCTTCCATGTCGTCCTTGTGGTTGCTCCAAAAAACAAAGCACCCCTGAAATGCATGATACGCATTTCCCTCATTTAAGGGGTTAGCATTTGAATGGCTTGTACAAGTAATTCAGTCTATACAAAATATATCACGCCAATATCGGTTATAATACAATAATAACAGTAGTGAAAGAAGTTCCCGAGGGGTTTTCAATATTTTAAGGTACAACTCAAGTCTTTGAAAATAATATAAATAAACTCGGGAGTTTTAGAAGACGACAGAAAATCTTTTGGGACTTCAAGTACGGGTTTATAAAACCTTTCCGAAAATAATAGGGCCTCGGCCCAGATCCCTTTTTCCACAAAACAACCCATACACAACCGTTGCGATCTCAACCCAAAACCTCATCGAACCAAAATACACGAAAACAATAACAATGATTGTTATCCAACACCAAACCTCACAGTCAAGGAGTTAAACACTTACGACGTAAATCCTAGTGCCATTCTAGCAAAGTACCAAGATTCAATACATAATGTACATCAACATCGAGAACCAAAACATTGTGATATTCCGAACATATCACAAATATCGAAAAACATCACCAATATCACGAAGCCATACTTGGTAACCCGTGGTCGTACCCCTTAGTATCGACCCCCAGACGTCCCATCGAACGCTCCGAGTGGGAAACTACTTCCGCGGCCGTACCCCTTAGTATCGGCCCCCAGACATCCCGTCGAACGCTCCGGGTGGAAGGTTAGCAACACACGCACCCAAGTTCACTTCCGTGGCCGTACCCCTTAGTATCGACCCCCAGACATCCCGTCGAACACTCCGGGTGGAAGGAACAACACACGCACCCAATGTCACATCCGCGGCCGTACCCCTTAGTATCGGCCCCTAGACGTCCCGTAGAACGCTCCGAGTTGAGGTACATTAACACACACACGTTCCAAAATCACAGTTGCAAACCACAAGCCTCGAAGATCAATCACAATATATATATAATCAAGGCACTTGCTAGAAATGGCCAATTATCCAACGCATAGCTACGACCGACCTAGCTATACTACAACCTAACAATCCTAAACGCATCTCCACACATCAACGGTATAACCACCGATCAACCAATACGATTAACCCAACTCATAACACACAACTTAACCCACACAACCCGGTGATCACCCAAAACATTATAGCACATATCTAAAGTGTACTATCTAGCCGGCACTACGTCTCTATTGACATGTCTCTATGACAAGCAATGAACCAACACTAACCTCACATAACCACATAACAACTACGATAATTCACATAAGGCACAATCACAAAATTCACAAACCAACACAATTTCACATGCAACCTCAATTCACACAATATAAATCGTATAGACAAGAATACTTGCCTAGGAACCCCGATCGTAACAAGATGACGGATGGAAAGCGGTCGAATAGCCTCGAACTCCCGAATACTATCAAGAACGCGATAGCACCGAAATTACTAAAGGAGAACACCACACGAATCATCAATCACCAACGAAATTCAACATCGGAATCATCGAGCACCTATAATCCTCCGTAAGGAACAATAAAACATGATTACGACGAGAATCAAGGCCGAAAACAACGGAAATCCCAACAAACTATCGAAAGGAACGCATTGGGGCATTTAATCGAACACTAAATATTCAATAATCCCCAAGAACACTCGAATCGCCAATCGAGTTAAACAAACTCGATATATGGATATACAATCCGTGAAACACGATTAATAACATCATACTACGCCAACTGATGTATCAAAATCGAACTAGAATCGAAATGAAGAACAATTCCCCAAAAAGTCAACTTGAAGGAAAATCAAGAATATACATTGATTCGACGAAGAACACGGATTGGATGATGATATAATCAACAAGAATCTTCCAAAACATCTTGGAATTGATTATAATCGGCCAAGAGCTCGATTTCCCGAGCCTCCCGTCGCCAGCCGCCGAAAAAAAAGAAGAACAACGAGAAAGAAATGAAGTCTGGCCGAGCCCAGGCTATATATAGCCAGCAGGGTTACGGCCGTAACCGGCAGTGCCTTACGGCCGTAACTCGGCCCTTACGGCCGTAACCGGCATTCGTCAAAAAAATCTGCCCAGCACCTGCCGGACACTTACGGCCGTAACTGGCACACATTACGGCCGTAACCGGCCTTCGTCTGGAAGATGCCTGGCCGCCAGACGGCCAGTTCCGATCACGCCTTACGGCCAGACCGCATTCGCCGCCATGCTCGCCGAGCACGTACGGCCGTGAATCGTACCTTACGGCCGTAACTCGCCAAAGCAGTTCGCTCCGGCCGTGGCCACTCCGACGGCCCGACGACCCCGAAACCTGAACCTGAATATAAATCGAAGGTACGGTTACGACATACTCGCAAAGACGAATCTAAGAGCTAAGATAACACACGATTCCGACCACCCGAAGGCTCGAAATTCGACAACGGGAAGTAATTACCCCAAACTTTGGGAAATTACGAAAATGGCCCAAAACGCCCGAAAATCACGATACGTGATCGAAACAACAAACCAAAGCTCGAAACATGAATAATAAAATTAAATGAACTTACGAGAAACTCGAAATAACAGTTTCGGACGAGATTCGCAAGAATCGAACTCAAGTGCGGAAAAGTCGCTAAAAAGCACGGAACTCAACAAAACGACACCGAAACGAACTCGGATGTCAAAAATTGTAGAATTAATCATTCTCAGAATGACGAAAAGGTCATGAAAAAGTCGTCAAAACGGAATTCCGCCGAAAAAAAGAAATTACCGGAAATCGAAATTACGGGTATTACATTCTACCCTCCCTAAAAGAAGTTTCGTCCCGAAACTTAAAACAAGTAGGGAGAAGCAATATCCCGCTAGGAAGAACTCAACGAGATACACAAGAAGCGCGTAATTTACACCCATCGGCGAAACGTTACAAGCAACGCAAAGGGATATACGACGTGAAAACACGCTCCACGACGACCAACACAACGTCGCTGGTAGGACATAATAAAACCAACAAGTGACAAGCGTCATCAAACGGATAATACAATCAAGTCAATTATCCGAACAATCACAAAACACAACGAACGAAAATCAATACGATTGACCAACCCAACGGTTCATCAATCACAACGCGAGCCAAACGCTGAACAAATACGGAATTCCACCGCCCAAGGGTTGGAAGATCGAAACGAGACTAATTTCCCGAAGGAGTCTGAACGTTCAACAATCACGAGACGAGATCAACAAAAAACGAACAATCAAATGATCGAACCACAACGATCGAGACAACAAAAATCGAACAATCATGTTCGAATCACGAAGAACAATAAAATTCAAACAACTACTCCAAGGTTCACATCTTGACTTGAGACAATATATGATCCGGTGAAAACCACAGGATATGCATTCACATAAGATCCACAGGAAAGGAAATAGCAATTGAAAAGTCACAACGACAAACGAGTTATTCCGAGACAATACCACACTCGTTTGATCAACAAAAGCAAGGGGCATGACAAGCTCAGAAAATGTCAACGAACATAATGAGTCGGCAGAGTCGAAATACAGAAGTTCAAAATCCGATCCACTTCGAATAGAAGAGTTAATAGAACCAAATGATGTCACTTCCGAACAAGGTTCACAAGATTCGAACCGAACTCAAAAAAGTCACAGTGATAACCAAATCGACCCAAAACAAGATCACAACTCGTTCGAACGATGAAATCGGAATACAGAACGAGTTCATAAAGTATCAACGAACATGAGCGAATCGATAGACTGGAGAAAGAGAAAATACATAAGTCAAAATAGTACGGGTATTACCTTCGACCTCGTCCACGAAATTCACAAAAACGGGAGCAAGGTAACAAGTCATTAAACAACCGACACATAACGGAACAATCACCGATGCACACGGTCATACCAAACCAAGCTCTAACATCTCGCACATGCGCGATAACGCAGAAATCACTACGAGGCGGCAACATTCAACACCAACATCCCACCTCTCACAGAGGGCTAACACAACAAATGTGTGGAAAACGACTCAACGCTCACACCGCCAATTCGATCATACTCGGGAGCAAACATCGTAATGACAACGCGAACATCATACATACATACCCAGCCCTCAAACGGGAATGGATAGGTTTTAAAAACGAAAACCTCATTTTGAAAATAATTTAGAAGAACACCGGTTGATCTTGAGTATCACCTTTCAAAAAAAAGTACAAATGTGAAACATCGTTATCGAGACTTTAGAGAACCATTTTGCATTTGATAAAAATGAGGACACTTTCTATTGGTGAAAACTTTCAGAATATTCGACCCTCGGGTCTAAGTAAAAGTGTTTCTAAAACATTGAAAATATCTCAAAATATTTTGGTCCTCGTGGTAGAAGAATTTTGAAACATATTGTGGCATCTTGGATGTACCACGAGAAAATAATTCATTTCAAAAGTACGTCTCGAAATTTATTTTTCTAAGATACTCAAGGTTTTCAAAAATTCAATAGGCCAGAATGCCCAAAGCTCACACATATCGACGTACGCTAAAACACCTCCTAGTACACGCATCAAAACGTTTAAAATCAAGACAATACATGTCTTTTAACGGAAAATAAACGGTAAAATACCACAGTTCCAAAACATCACGGTTTGAATAACCGGAAATCCATATCACAACATCACGCTACCACCACACCGGTAGAGCCACATAACACACATGCCCGGTTTTCACAAAACCTAAGATTCGGAACAAAACCACTGACCCCATTCGAGGCCTCTAAGGACCCTCCCGCACTGGGTAGTGAACAAGTCGAATGCGTATAAGCACAAAGCTTCCACAAGAGAACTTGTAAAACGAGCAAATCAATTCGAAAATCATCAGCAACGGACAAAAACATCAGTAAAAAGACATCAGCAGCGACGACACTCCTCGTATAAACCAAACACGAGAGTCGACTAAATACATATCGTGAAATCAAAATCCACAGAAGGATTTCATCACTTAACAAATAATCATAAAAATAGCTCGTGTCACACGAGGTACAATACAAAGAAAGGAGACTTACATCCACAGGTCGCACGAAGATGACGGTCGCCCACGATACTAATCTCAACGAACAACACGAACGACATGATATGACAACGCACAAGTCGACTTGTTAACTGACAACTCGGACGACGCAACAAAATAAGATTCGACAAAACACGACTCGACTCGACCCGACAGCCTAGGTTTCCACAACCTAAGCTCTGATACCATAAATGTAACACCCCCAGAAACCACCGGGAATATTATACGTCGTAGACCCTTTTTCCATAAGGATCTACCAGGCTAACCACCACGATACAACAATGTTTGACCGGCCGAGGTCAAACAACTTACTAACACAGACCGATAAGGTCAAATATTAATTACACTGACCGATGAGGTCTCACGATTAAATCAACCCAAAAATAAACTCATTATTGTACATACCCATGCAGGGGTCAAAATACAATACAGCGGAAGACTTAAAATAACTCAACAATACAACGACATCAAACTGGACTCTTAACTCTTGATTAGTATCGCGGCCCGTCTTCTTCCATGTCGTCCTTGTGGTTGCTCCAACGAACAAAGCACCCCTGAAATGCATGATACGCATTTCCCTCATTTAAGGGGTTAGCATTTGAATGGCTTGTACAAGTAATTCAGTCTATAAAAAATATATCACGCCAATATCGGTTATAATACAATAATAACAGTAGTGAAAGAAGTTCCCGAGGGGTTTTCAATATTTTAAGGTACAACTCAAGTCTTTGAAAATAATATAAAAAACTCGAGAGTTTTAGAAGACGACAGAAAATCTTTTGGGACTTCAAGTACGGGTTTATAAAACCTTTACGAAAACAATAGGGCCTCGGCCCAGATCCCTTTTTCCACAAAACAACCCATACACAACCGTTGGGATCTCAACCCAAAACCTCATCGAACCAAAATACACGAAAACAATAACAATGATCGTTATCCAACACCAAACCTCACAGTCAAGGAGTTAAACACTTACGACGTAAATCCTAGTGCCATTCTAGCAAAGTACCAAGATTCAATACATACTGTACATCAACATCGAGAACCAAAACGTTGTGATATTTCGAACATATCACAAATATTGAAAAACATCACCAATATCACGAAGCCATACTTGGTAACCCATGGCCGTACCCCTTAGTATCGACCCCCAGACGTCCCGTCGAACGCTCCGAGTGGGAAACCATTTCCACGGCTGTACCCCTTAGTATCGGCCCCCAGACATCCCGTCGAACGCTCCGGGTGGAAGGTCAGCAACACACGCACCCAAGTTCACTTCCGTGGCCGTACCCCTTAGTATCGACCCTCAGACATCCCGTCGAACACTCCGGGTGGAAGGAACAACACATGCACCCAATGTCACATCCGCGGCCGTACCCCTTAGTATCGGCCCCCAGACGTCCCGTAGAACGCTCCGAGTGGAGGTACATTAACACACACACACGTTCCAAAATCACAGTTGCAAACCACAAGCCTCGAAGATCAATCACAATATATATATAATCAAGGAACTTGCTAGAAATGGCCAATTATCCAACGCATAGCTACGACCGACCTAGCTATACTACAACCTAACAATCCTAAACGCATCTCCACACATCAACGGTATAACCACCGATCAACCAATACGATTAACCCAACTCATAACACACAACTTAACCCATACAACCCGGTGATCACCCAAAACATTATAGCACATGTTTAAAGTGTACTATCTACCCGGCACTACGTCTCTATTGACATATCTCTATGACAAGCAATGAACCAACACTAACCTCACATAACCACATAACAACTACGATAATTCACATAAGGCACAATCACAAAATTCACAAACCAACACAATTTCACATGCAACCTCAATTCACACAATATAAATCGTATAGACAAGAATACTTGCCTAGGAACCCCGATCGTAACAAGACGACGGATGGAAAGCGGTCGAATAGCCTCGAACTCCCGAATACTATCAAGAACGCGATAGCACCGAAATTACTACAGGAGAACACCACACGAATCATCAATCACCAACGGAATTCAACATCGGAATCATCGAGCACCTATAATCCTCCGTAAGGAACAATAAAAGATGAACGATGAGAATCAAGGCCGAAAACAACGGAAATCCCAACAAACAATCGAAAGGAACTCATTGGGGCATTTAATCGAACACTAAATATTCAATAATCCCCAAGAACACTCGAATCGCCAATCGAGTTAAACAAACTCGATATATGGATATACAATCCGTGAAACACGATTAATAACATCATATTACGCCAACTGGTGTATCAAAGTCGAACTAGAATCGAAATCAAGAACAATTCCCCAAAAAGTCAACTTGAAGGAAAATCAAGAATATACATTGATTCGACGAAGAACACGGATTGGATGATGATATAATCAACAAGAATCTTCCAAAACATCTTGGAATTGATTAGAATCGGCCAAGAACTCGATTTCCCGAGCCTCCCGTCGCCAGCCGCCGAAAAAAGAAGAAAAACGAGAAAGAAATGAAGTCTGGCCGAGCCCAGGCTATATATAGCCAGCAGGGTTACGGCCGTAACCGGCATTCGTCAAAAAAATCTGCCCAGCACCTGCCGGACACTTACGGCCGTAACTGGCACACATTACAGCCGTAACCGTCCTTCGTCTGGAAGATGCCTGGCCAGACGGCCGTGCCGATCACGCCTTACGGCCAGAATCGCATTCGCTGTGCCATGCTGAGCACGTATGGTCAGAATCGTACTTTACGGTCGTGAATCGCCAAAGCAGTTCTCGCTCCGTGGCCACTCCGACGGCCCGACGACCCCGAAACCCGAACCTGAATATAAATCGAAGGTACAGTTACGACGTACTCGCAAAGACGAATCTAAGAGCTAATAGAACACACGGTTCCGACCACCCGAAGGCTCGAAATTCGACAACGGAAAGTAATTACCCCAAACTTTGGGAAATTACGAAAATGGCCCAAAACGCCCGAAAATCACGATACGTGATCGAAACTGTAATACGCGGTTGTAATTCATTCATTTTCATTCAGTAATTATCAGTCTGTAATTGTCACTCAGTGTATTTTCACTTAATTATAATCATTCATCAATCATGTTCGTTCACCGTGTTCACCGTTCGGAAAAACTTCGAGTTGTGTATCATTATTGTTCATTGTTTCAACTTTCCTCATATGAGTTCGACTTTGTTAGATCACCATTAATTTTTGGTAACTCCAAAAATTCTAAATCTTTGCAATATTATAGAGCATCGAATTATCTTTCCAATGGTTCAAACGGTGAGTCAATCGGAGTCCGGACGAGAGAGTTATGGTCGTTTTAGCTCACCCGCTCATTTTGATTTTGGCGATCATCGCGACCGAACTGGCCGTGTCGTCCGACACGGCCCGCTGCACTCGTCCGGAAATGCCGGTCTCGCCTCGGGACCCGACCGTGTCGTCGCACGGCCGAGTCGAACCCTTCCGGATAAGCTGAACCGATCGCCCGAGGCCCGACCGTGTTCGGGACACGGCCGAGTCAATGCCGAGCGCCGCATGACAGTCACTATCGGTAAGCCCCTTCGCGCGCGACCGTGTCAAGCGGGACACGGTCGAGTCCTCGCTGCCACCAGCGCCGCGACCGTGTGTCGGCGGACACGGCCGAGTCTCACAAAGTAGTCAACCCCTATAAATTCGTTTTTTGAGCATTTCAACTCATTTCTTCCATCTCTTCCACCTTCATACGAGAGAGATAAGCTTGAGGGAGAGTTTTCTTCATCAATTATCATTTGAGTGTGTATTTTTCATCACCTTCAATCATTTGGGAAGCTTGGATACTCGATTAAACTCGTGTTCTTCGGATCGAAGTGATTGGATATTCAAGAGGTAATTTCTTCGACACCTTGGACTTCGATTTTGTGTTGAGATATGATGTTTTGGACGTTATAATCATGTTATATGAAGGGATATGTATATGATTATGAGTTTGTATAAGGATTCATTGGATTATTGAGGGATTATTCAAGAACACTTTGAATATCGAGTTGAAATTGGGGGTTTTCGATTAATTATCGTTATAATCACGTTTTCGGATATTCGTCTTGGATTATTAATCATATTGAAGATGTTTTGTTGGTTGAAACACTTCTTGGGGGATTTAATATTGGTATATTGAGGTTTGATTGTAAACAATCGGAGTTTGGCCGCAACGTGTTTGATTTAATGCCTCAATGAACTTGGTTTATTCGTATCGACGTTTTGAGTTCGTTATATTCGTGTTTGATTCGTATTTTGAACGGGTTGTTGGATATTGTATAATTCAAGGTTGTTCGAGCGATCGATATCTCAATTAGGACGTCGTTCGTGGAAGGATTATTGTCACCGGTATTGAGTAAGTTAATTCTTACTCGGTTAAAAGGATATTCATACCTTTTGTTGTTGATCATTCATAATCATAACTCATTCATCATTGTATTAATCATATTAAAACTTGTTATTGTCAATTAATCACTTCAGTCATAAGGAACGACGGTTCCAATCTTTTCGTTGAGCTATCATTCATTTCATTATTACTCTCATCTCGGTGAGTCATTCTTGACTTTGTCAGATTATTATTTATTCATTGATATTCATTACGGTCATTCTCGTTCATATGACCTTCTGGGTTCATATTGCGTGGCCGGGTGCGGATGTGTGGAATTTTTAGTCGGGCACGTTATGGCCATGTATTGGGAGTGATACATTGGACTGTGCACACGGTAACAGATTACCTCCGTGAGACTAATTAGGTACAAGGACGGGTGTGTCCGGTCATTCGTCTTGTACACTTGCACAGAACACTACGGGCGTACTATGATACCCCTCTTCAGCGTAATTCATAACTAAGGATATTTCATAACTTCAGTTAAATCATGATTGTGTATTTTTCAACCCTTGAGGATTGTTGTTCTGTGTAACTGACCCCGTTTGGGGATTTTGTTTTTCAGGTCTTGGCAAGGCAAAGGCACGGGGAGAACACGCTGACGTCGAGGAGTCCCAGTGATACTAGAAGGGGGCCCCAGTCTGTTCAATCACTTATTCAGTCATTTATGTTTCCTTTATTTATTCCGCTGCAGACATTCCGTTTGAATACTCATTTCATTCAGTGTTGTGTATTTTATCGTCACATAAGATACACATGTATTCTATTTTATCCTGGGTGTGTTGTATGAAACTCCTAATCGGAGTAATTGATGTTGTAATGTGGTTCGGTACTACATTTACCCTGTGTAATTCATCCTTTTTCATTCGCCTGGTGGGTCCCAGTCGGGGGTCCACGGCACTGTAATATCCGCCTAGTTTGGGGTGTTACAGAAACAACAAACCAAAGCTCGCAACATGAATAATAACATTAAATGAACTTACGAGAAACTCGAAATAACAGTTTCGGACGAGATTCGCAAGAATCGAACTCAAGTGCGGAAAAGTCGCTAAAAAGCACGGAACTCAACCAAACGACACCGAAACGAACTCGGATGTCAAAAAGTGTAGAATTAATCATTCTCAGAATGACGAAACGGTCATGAGCGAGTCGTCAAAACGGACTTCCGCCGAAAAAAAGAAATTACCGGAAATCGAAATTACGGGTATTACAGGTACAATTTGACAGATACATCAAACTCCCAATGATCTTAGCATCTTGACCCACAGGATCACCCTTATGATTAATCATATGAACATTCGGTTCCCAAGGAGTCTTAGCAATGGGTTTATCAAAAGCGTTGAATTTCCTTAACACTTTCTCAACATAATGAGATTGCGTCAAAGCAATTCCGTTAGGCATTTTTATAATCTTAATTTCAATAATAGTATCAGCCAAACCCATATCTTTCATGTTAGAATTCTTACTTAGCATTCGTTTCGTTTCACCAATCACACGAGAGTTGCTACCCATTATCAAAATGTCATCTACATATAGATAAACGATAACGTAATTGTCACCCGTTTTATTAACATAGACACATTTGTTACTCTCATTGATATTGAAACCATTTGACAACATCACTTCGTCAAATTTCAAATGCCACCGCAGAGGTGCTTGTTTCACACCATATAAAGACCGTTGTAGTTTGCATACCATATGCTCTTTCCCAGGTACTACAAACCCTTCTGGTTGTTTCATATAGATTTCATCATCGAGCTCCCCATACAAGAATACAGTCTTAACATCCATTTGATGAATCTCGAGATTGCGCAAAGCAGCAATAGCGAGTAGCACCCTAATAGATGTAAGTCTTGTCACGGGCGAGTAGGTATCAAAGAAATCATAACCGGCTTTTTGCCTAAAGCCTTGAACTACAAGTCGGGCCTTATATTTGTCAATAGTACCGTCACACTTGTACTTCTTCTTTAGGATCTATTTGCATCCTAAAGCCTTACAACCCTGTGGTAGTTCAACTAACACCCAAGTGTGATTTAGCATAATAGACTCAATCTCAATGTCTATTGCCTCTTTCCAGAAATCTGCATCTGGACCGGATAAAGCTTCTTTTACTGATATTGGTTCACCGTTTAACATTAAAATGATGTAGTCTGGTCCATATATCTTACTTTCCGTACTCTAGTACCTCGTTTAGGTTCTACATTGACTGGTGTAGACCTAGGTCGCTTTCTGTTCGGTCGTTCAGATAACACCGGATTCGAGCTTGAGGCTTCATTTTCATCTATGGTTTCATAACACATAGGCTCATCTACAAGTTTAGAACTTGTAGCTTCACCATCAACTCTTTTGCTAGAGTTAGGATCAACCTTATTCTTATAAGGATAGATATTTTCAAAGAATACAGCATTCCTTGATTCAATCGTTGTATTTACATGAATGTCGGGTATCTCCGATTTCTGTACAACAAACCTGTAAGTGTTGCTGTTAAGTGCATAACCAATAAAGATACAATCGATCGTCTTAAGACCAATTTTAACTTGTTTAGGTAGAGGCACCTCAACTTTCGCAAACACCCCCACACTTTGAGATATTTGTACGATGGTTTTCTACCTTTCCACAACTCATAAGGAGTAACATCCTTATCTTTACGTGGAATATTGTTAAATATGTAGTTAGCTGTCAAGACGGCTGTAATATCCGGATTTATTATTGTGTATTTCATCTGTATTTGAACCCTGTTTTATTTGGAATTGTGATCTCGATAATTGGAGTATGATATTTCTCACATTGGTATCTTTGTACATATGTATAACAACATGCAAAATTTCTCATGCAAGCTCGTGATAGCGCACGCTACGAATGTAGGATTTGCGTGCGCTAGGCTGTCAATTATTGAGCTAGGTGGCTAGCACATGCGCCAGCCGGGACATGGGTCCGGATAAGATTCCCACGGACGAACCTGGACAGATTTGGAGTCAACGCTTATTAACGTGCCCTAAGATTGTGTGGTAGCGTGCGCTAATTAGCTAAAGTGCAGAAATGTTATAAAAGGGACAACAACCCATTTTTGGCTTACATTTCCTCCGTTTATTCTTCGTTCTTGAGAGACCAGAGAACAATATATCATCCTTACACACTTAGAACACATCCACTTGATCATTGGAGATTGTATGTCACTTGTGTTTAATCATTGGAGTGGAGAAACGTATTGAGTTGGCAAACAAGCAACCGGAGCCGGATTCTACTTGTTGTCTCGATGTTTTTCTTCATCTTAAGGTATGTTACCTACTTTCAACCTTGAATTCGTGTTCTTAAGGATATGAGGATTATGCTATCAAGTTATTGAGTTTCTGATAAGTGTCAGTTTTGTACACTTATCCATGGTTTGTATCGATAAAATTCACCCATAATTGAGCTAGTCTACTCGTTTTTTGCTTTTAATTTATTAGTTTTAATAATTTTATTTTTATCGGATGATGATCGGATTAAATAACTGAAATACTCAAGAAACAACATGTTTAATAAATATTCTCTTTATTGAATTTTGATATATTCATGTTGTAGGGCTTTTCGAGACGAATTCGGCAGTCTTTCCGGATTCAAAATCAGAGTTATATATCAAAAGTTATCATCCGAAGAAGATCTGGGGCAAAAACGCAAAGTCTGAGAAATTCTGGGCTGAAAACGTAACTTTCAAAGCATCCAGTGAGCAAATTTACGAAGCCAGGTTATGGCCGTAACATTCAGGAGTTACGGCCATAAGTCATCCTTGTTACGGCCGTAACTCCTGAATGTTACGGCCGTAACTCTTGACAGATTGCTATGATTTGTCTACTTTTTTATACTTTTTGTGTACATTGATCCGATCTAATGTAATAATGCTGGAGTTTTGGAGCTATTAGATGACTTTAGGTGTATAAATAGACCCCTTAGATCCTTCATCATTCACCATTCATCATATAATTTTCCATTTTTTGTAAACTTTTCTTTTTGTGTGAAGAACACACTTGTGTTCTTGAGTGATCTTTGTAAGTGTGGTATAGCATATGTTGTTCAGAGAGTTTATTGCTTCTATCTCCTTTATCTACTAAGGGAGTTAGGATCAATTCTTTCTCTTGATTCAACTAAAAATGACCACCAAAGCTTGTAACATGTGTAATAAACCCTTCATGGGCTAAGTAACCTTTAGTTGGGATTATAAACAAGGTTAGTTATGTTGTTTATGTTTGTATAAAAGATCTATTATGAATTACTTATTATTGTGTGTGATTTTCATTGTTTTAACAATCTTTATTTACTTGGCCAATAAATGACGATATTTATGGTCTTCATATGTTTCGAAAGAAAATATGTTTGATTAGATCAAATGATCTTCACTCTAAGTTGTTCTAGGGGATAGAAATATACCCCTAGTCCTTAGATGATTCTTTGAGATATTTTCATAAATCCTAATGCTATGTATTGAAGCCAATCAACATAGAAATATAGTGGATTGATTCAATATGAAAGGGGCGTTTTATAGTTCGAAAGACAAACCGTCTTTTTAAGGAAAATCGAATCTACACAACATAATAAGTAAATTCATCTTATGATCTCCTATACATCTTCTACAACTAATGATGAACTAAGTTTGTAATTCCAACTATTTCTTTTTATCATTAATCAATCTATTAATATTGCAATCTTTTTATTTCCTTAAAATATTAGAATTATTATTACATTTACTTTGCAACTATTAAACCAAACTCTTAAATTGTGTGTTTCACTCATCTTAGAATCTATAAAAATAGACTAATTGTGTATAATTCAAATTATAACCAAACTTCCTTGTGGGATCGATAAACCGGACTCAAAAAGTCCACTTTACTACTTGATACGATATCGTGCACTTGCGATAGTTACACTAAAAACGTGTCAAGTTTTTGGCGCCATTGCCGGGGAAGTATAAGTTATATTTGAAATCTTACATTGTAAACTATTTTAATAGGTACAAATTTCTCGACATTATAACTTAGTACTAAATTGTGTTTGTTTGGTCAAGTGGCGGATAACGGTACTCCGTGACTATTAAAGTCGAATTTTTCAGTTTCCCACAACAACTGATATTTGTAGATATTTTTTTCAATTATTTTCATTGTCTTTTTATTTATTTTTATCATGGAAGAAATGTTGTATAAAATTGAAAAAAGATTTCCCTTTCTAAGCAAAAATGCAATTTTAAAAATTTACAAGGCAAGGCTTGAAAGGATGAGGTTGCTTATGAATAAAAGCATACCTTTTGACATCAGATTCATAATTGAAGCCAAAGTAAGACTAGAGGGTGAATTCACAGAAAAACCGACTAGATTTTTACCAGGGCTTGGAAAAAGTTCATATGCCAAGAAACGACGAGCAAAGATGCTAGCCGTTTGCTATAAATGTGCTAGATGGAACTGTAATTTAAAATGTCGATCTTTAGGAATTCCATCTACAAACAGAGAAGATAAAATTCAGTTCATTAATGATGGTCTGAATAAGGAGAATTTAGATGATATCGAAATTTCTCTTGACACGCATCCTAGTGGACTTGTATATTACGGAATTCGATGTTTGTGGAATAAATTCCAACCAGAATATGAACAACGTCTTGGGAATCTGACGTTAAAAGACCCTGTTTGCCAATTTGTAAGAAAATTGGATGGGAAGCTTCTCCCCGACTCATAGAAAGCGTTTAGGCCGTTTCTGAACGTAAAATCAGAGGAAGATGTGAGCCACAATCACAACTACTGTACATGTAATATCCGGAAATTCCACTACTGTTATTTAACATTATTTTATCCGAGTTATGTTGTACAGTGTGATATCTGTACAGTATGGATAAAATAAATGAAGGACAGAGACATCTGTATTGGTATACTTGTCGTACTTGGTTGACAATTACATTTAAGAAGTATATGTATTCAGTATGCCGTATGTTCGTATTCTGTATGTTGAGACGTTGGACAAGAATAACTGAAAATGGCTAAGTGTAAAATTATTAGCGCACGCTAATAATCAGGAGTAGCGCACGCTATCGTGCAGGTTTAGCGCACGCTACGGATATAAGATAACGCACGCTAATGCAGTCAGATCGGAAGGAATCTGCGTGTGGACCAGGCCACTTTCGGCGCACGTTCTGATAAGTCAACGGATGTTGTAATGTAGTGTTAGCGCACGCTAATGCATGTTGGTTAGCGCACGCTAACTGTATATCGGACAAAAAGGAATCTTATCCTCGTCAGCACTTTCGGCGTGTGGACCTGTCTTCGGAAGCATACAGAAAAACGAGTCAACTATGAGTAGCGCACGCTAAGGTAGGACACTTGCGTACGCTAAATAGAGGCATTTACGTACGCTATTGTGTGGGCATTGCGTACGTAAATCACTTCATGCAGTAAGACAGTTGCCTCTGGACTTCGATAGCGCACGCTAACAAAGACAGTTAGCGCACGCTAAGTGTGTAACGTACGTTAACTGAAGATGTTAGCGTACGTTAATAATGTACAGTATATATATAAGTGCAGTTGGTTATTTTTTGTCATTTTCATCCATTTCTTCATGTGAGCCGATAGAGAGAGCCTTGAGAAGTATTTGAGGTTCCAAACACTGGATTAAGGTGGAGTTAATCATCCATAACAAAATTTGAAGCTTGAAATCATTGGTGATTCTTGGAAATGGATTCAACCTTGGAAATCAATCCATTCTTTCAAAAAGGTAATTACTCTTCACTTTGAGATTTCGTTTTGGATTGTATATGATGTTCTTGAGCTGATGATTATCATATAAACAAGTTGATAAGTATGACTATGAGTTGGATTACCGGATTATGATGATGTTATTGTTGATATGAAGATATTGATATGAATTGGATGGTTTCGAATGTGTTGTTTATCTTCAAAGAGATATGTTGGCTAATGTCTTCCTTCAATTCGGATCTTTGATGTTGTTGTTGTTGGTTTCTTCATATGATGGTGAACATGGCATGATTATGAGTTCTTGGTATTTAGGTTGTTGATATTAAGGAAGATGAAATATGAATATATGACTTGAATTAAGAGTTGGATGATTACCTATATGTTAAAGGATATTGGATTTCGTTGTTTGATAGCTATGAACATGGTTCAGATAAACTTAAGGTTTTGATAATCGCCATATGTTGATCGGCATCCGAAATGCATGTAACTGCACGTCATTAGCGCACGCTAAGCCTACTGGCTAGCGCACGCTATCGGGAACAACTTAGCGCACGCTACGGTAAGAGATTAACGTACGCTAAGTCAACAGGCAGGGTAATATATTCTGTTTCGGTTATGAATTCGTGATCGTTTAAGTTGGTTTGATCAGACTTGTGGTTAACTGAGATATTGTTGAGCTGTTGGGTTTATGAATTGGTTTTAGCGGTTGTTGATTATTATCGAATTGTTGTTTAATCGATTATTGCAATAGGTCAAGTTTATTGATCGGTGTTTATAATCGTATGCTACGGTCGTGTTCGAGAATGTTCGTGAATTGCTTTGGTCGGGACCGAGGAGCTTGTAGATGACGACAATGGATTTGGTAACGACTTCATCATCGTCGTATCGGTATCGAGGTAAGTTATTACTTGCTCAGTTTATAGTATTTAATGAATGGTTTCCATTTCATTCGTTTATAATTCGTATAGCAATGTTTATAATCGTAATCACAGGAGATTTGGGATTATAAATCATATTCGAGTTTTGGGAATCTAAATCATAATGTATATGATTTACTTTTGTTATTGGTATACTTGTATATCGAGGATATATCGTGATAAAGACGGAGATATGAATTATCTGCAATCCGTGATATTTTGGACTGTCGAGTATTGAGGATAATGGTTCGTGATGGTTTAGATATTGAGATCGTTCTCGAAGGACTCGGGGCAAGTACTCTAATTATTTTTATCATTTGTGTCGATCATGTCGTGATACATTTGTAATACCCTGATTTTTCGGATATATTTTTTTCGTTCAATTGTTGGATGTCGTTGATGGATAATTGTGCTTGAGGATGATGTGAACGTATGACAATGTTGTTGAATGCGTGCATGTATTCATTGTGTCGTATGATCGTTTGGTATGTCGAGATGTTGGTAGAGAATAGCGGAAATGGCTAAGTACAGCTACGTTAGCGCACGCTACAGGGTATGCCTAGCGCGCGCTAAGATATATACTTAGCGTACGCTACGGTGCATACTTAGCGCACGCTAAGAGGTTCGGTTACGTACGCTAAGGAGGACCCCTAACGTACGTAACGACTTGATGAGTTAGTTCCGGAAGGTGACCGACAAGTAGGCCCAGATTGACTTTTATATTCAGTTAGCGCACGCTAACGCATGTTGGTTAGCGCACGCTAACATCAGATCGCCAATAATGGAATCTTAGCTTTCGGCGGGTGGACCCGGCCATGTTCGACGCGCGTCCAGATAAGGTCAGCGAGTGTTTGTCGTGTAGAGCTAGCGCACGCTAAAACCGTATGATTAGCGCACGCTAATTCCAGATCGGTCAAAGGAATCCCGGTAATCGCGGGTGCTTTCGGCATGAAGATGATGGGCAAGTGTGATACTGTGTCTTGTCTCCGGTTATCTTTTTGGATTCCTCCATTCAGTGTTGTTGTACTGGAATGGATTTTAAATACTCGAGTATTGCATTTCAATTTCTTTGATGTTCCGGCCTGTGTTGCCGAGGTATTGATTTGTGCAGTGATGTATATGGTTTCATTGGTTATGGTTTTGAATACCATTTGTATCGTCTTTCTTTCCATTGTATGTAGACCTTCTCGGTCAAGTTTTATAGTTCCGCGTATGTTTAGCCTTGTGGGTCCCACGGCGGGGCTCACGGCCGTAATATACCCCGAATAACTTGGGGTGTTACGTAATATGGTATCGTAGATTAGGTTTATGGATACCTAGGTGTCGGTCTTTTGGGTCGATTGAGTCGTCATTTGCCACAGATCACTACTCGCCATCATCACAAGGCGACCGGTACTTGTAAGTCCTCTCACTCTTCTTGTATTTTTCTTAATCGTTTCGTTTATAGCTTGGTATTCTTGGGAATTGGTCACTTCGAGAATGTGCGATTTGGATTATACTTACGCACGTGTGTGCCCTTCAGAATGTTGGCTGAAAGTAGGAAGAATCGTGGCCGTGGTCATGGACGTGAACTCTTCCTTGAGATTTTGTTAAGTTGCTAATTACGATATTGATGCGTATCGGTATTATGTTGAGACTTTGTTTAGAAGTCGCATGCTAGTATCACGTGAGATCTTCGAATTCACAGACTTGTAAGTATGCTGTTCGGATTATTCGATAATTCTTGGTGAATGTGAATTTCCGTTGAAATGTTGTTTGTGCGAGTGATTGCAAGTTTCGAGGACGAAACTTATTTTTAAGGGGGGTAGAGTGTAATACCCTGATTTTTCGGATATATTTTTTTCATCCAATTGTTGGATGTCGTTGATGGATAATTGTGCTTGAGGATGATGTGAACGTATGACAATGTTGTTGAATGCGTGCATGTATTCATTGTGTCGTATGATCGTTTGGTATGTCGAGATGTTGGTAGAGAATAGCGGAAATGGCTAAGTACAGCTACATTAGCGCACGCTACAGGGTATGCCTAGCGCGCGCTAAGATATATACTTAGCGTACGCTACGGTGCATACTTAGCGCACGCTAAGAGGTTCGGTTACGTACGCTAAGGAGGACCCCTAACGTACGTAACGACTTGATGAGTTAGTTCCGGAAGGTGACCGACAAGTAGGCCCAGATTGACTTTTATATTCAGTTAGCGCACGCTAACGCATGTTGGTTAGCGCACGCTAACATCAGATCGCCAATAATGGAATCTTAGCTTTCGGCGGGTGGACCCGGCCATGTTCGACGCGCGTCCAGATAAGGTCAGCGAGTGTTTGTCGTGTAGAGCTAGCGCACGCTAAAACCGTATGATTAGCGCACGCTAATTCCAGATCGGTCAAAGGAATCCCGGTAATCGCGGGTGCTTTCGGCATGAAGATGATGGGCAAGTGTGATACTGTGTCTTGTCTCCGGTTATCTTTTTGGATTCCTCCATTCAGTGTTGTTGTACTGGAATGGATTTTAAATACTCGAGTATTACATTTCAATTTCTTTGATGTTCCGGCCTGTGTTGCCAAGGTATTGATTTGTGCAGTGATGTATATGGTTTCATTGGTTATGGTTTTGAATACCATTTGTATCGTCTTTCTTTCCATTGTATGTAGACCTTCTCGGTCAAGTTTTATAGTTCCGCGTATGTTTAGCCTTGTGGGTCCCACGGCGGGGCTCACGGCGCTGTAATATACCCTGAATAACTTGGGGGTGTTACAACATTCGTGTATCGTTGTTGTCATGCATTTGTGCATTGTTGTTGTGTATTGTGTACTGTTGTTTTGTGCAGTTGTGCATTGTTGTCATATGTCCACCTCGTGTTGGTCCGACGGGATCATCGGGGGATCTATGTTAGCGCGCGCTGGATCATCGGACAGGTTTTTCCACCACGGTTGGTCTGACGGGGTCATCGTGGGATCTAGGCAGTGAACGCTGGATCATCGGATTGCCATGTGTTGTTGTTATTGTGCATATGTATATTATGGGCTTGCCATAAGTATACATTGTCATTATTGTTGTGATCATATTGACGTTGTCATATGAGTATGCATTTGTAGGTCTTGTGTTAGGACCATGTCCGTATGTTGTGTTGATCTGATCTCGGATTAGACTGACGTGATGATAATGGTATTTCGTATCTTGAGGTATGTTCCGTAATTCCTTGATACTTGTCTTTGATGGACAATCGATTATCGTATTGGAATTGTCGACGTTATCCGATGGATTGAATTGGCCAGAGTTGGTATAATTTCCGTATCGCGAGTTATGATAATGTTTTGAGAACCTTGAGTATTGTTGAGATACCGTACAGATATTTCGGTATTATCTTATCGTGTTGTTAAGGATACGAATCGTGGATTTCGTAAAGTTACGATAGTAATATTACATTGGTCGTATTCTTACTTAGTATTTTCCATTGATATGTAATTATTGACGTGATGTGATGGTTATCATTGTTGGATATTATGGCTGATCCCGTCGTGGGCTTTCTTTTTAGGTTCTTGGATTATCAAGCTTGTAGCGGTCGTGAAGAGATGAGTTTCCCGGAGGATACTGGCTAGGACATGTATTTGTGTATTGAGCTTCTGTTCAGTTGTTGTATTCCGCTGCTAGAGTATTTTAATCGTTTGTCTTTTTCCGCTGCGTGAGTATTTTTAAATGGTCTTTTGGTATCTGGTAACTTAGGTTACCTTGGCGATCGTTCTCTAAATCTATTATGTCGGTACGTGTAAGCGATAGCTTAACGTATGTTTTTAAACTGTTGAGTTTGGAATTTCGGGCCTTGTGGTTTCAAATGAGATTTTACGACGGTTTTGATAAACGGATTTTATAAGTCTTCGAATGTTTTTAATAGATAATACCGTCGTTAGCCTCTTGGGCGTTTTGTAAATGTTTGCGAAAATTTCCTTCAGCCTTGTGGGTTCCATCTCGGGGCCCACGGCGCTGTAATATTCCCGGTCGGATCTGGGGGTGTTACAGTACATACGCGTAAGTATCTTTTATTTTTGTCGTGTGGTGAGATTTTCTGAATAAAAAATGTGATACACGATAAATGCTTTCATTATTCTATTTGAGTAGTTGAAGCACAATCTAACGCAATCACAAACTTGTTAAACAATTTTTACCTTCTTTTTCTTCTATAAATAAACTTTCTACTGGTTTCTTTCATTCATCCCTGAAACTTGCACTTTTCTCTGTTTCTCTCTAAAAATTTTTCTTTTCAAAAATGGAGTCATCATCTTCATCAAAAAAATTTAACACAGTATGCATTTTTGGTGGAGCTAGTTCTGGAAAAGAGGCATGCTTTATCAAAAGACCCACAACTTGGGTCGCACCTTAGGAGAAAAATGCATTCATGTAGTTTACGGAGGAGGAAGTCTAGGATTAATGGGACGAGTCACATACGCCTATATGGAAGGAGTAAGAGTGTTGGGAGTAATCCCAAAACCTCTGACTGAAAGTAAAATCACCGGGTCAACTATTGGAGATGAGTTTAGATCTGTGAATATGCAAGATCACATAACTCACATGATAAATAATTCTGGCGCCTTTATCACCCTTTCCGGTGGTTTTGGCACCCTTGAGGAACTTTTTCATGTGGTTACCAGAGCCCAGCTAAATGTTCATCAAAAACCAATAGGTGTGCTTAATGTCAATGGTTTCTTTGATGGTTTACTGTCTTTCATCGACTACTCTGCTGAAAATGGCTTTATTTCCGAGCGTGCAAAACGAATCATAGTCGTTGCAACAACACCAGAAGAACTAATCAAAAAAACTCAATGAATTTGTTCCTCAACCAGATCCAGCTCTAGCTAAAATTGTCTGGGTAGAAGATTTTACCGTGAGAAAACGAAAAGTGGATTCATTCCTCTCCCTTTGATAACCCATGTCGAACCTCTTGTATTTTTACTTTCTGTCGTGTGTAATAATCGTGCTAAATGATGGCAGCTTAAGGAGTTTCTTCTTGATCTCTTGACGCGCATCTATTCGCGATTTATGTATTGCTGTAATTTTTATTTCGTGTTTTGCGTTTATAAAAACTTTGATGGCAGCGTAAGGCGACTCTTCGGACTTTCTTGATGCGCATCTTAAAAATTATGTTATACTTACGAGTATATTTTATTTTCTTTTGTTGTGTGACTCGTATATTTATTCTCTTGCAGATTCTAAAAGGCGTTAGCTCAGACATCAACTTTCTTAACAGGGAGTATTCTGTTTTTCTGCATTGATTTTTATTTTATTTTATTATTTTTAAAAAACTGAGGACAGTTTTATTTTCAAGTTTGGGGGTGGTTTGTTTTATTATTTTGGTGTGTTTTGATTTCTTTGGTTATTTGCCTTAATTTTTATATATATATATATATATATATATATATAGTATTTTGATTTGTGAGATTTCTAGATCTGGCCATAAACACCAATAAATTAGCTATATAAAAGCTTCTAAATCGTTTTAACCGGTAAAAAAAAATTCTTGTATATTCCAAAATTTTTTGAGCCTTAATCTCTCTTTCCGAGCCTTGTATTTATCATATAAAATCGAGTCATTCGTTACCTTGAGAAAAGAAGAATCAGTTGGTTGATGAAAAATAGAACTAAAATTTACTTAATTTGTGGAGTTTTTGATTTTTCATGCTTAAACTAAGAAATGATTTTCTGCAAAAATTATATTCCCTAAAAAAAGGAGTCATTGGTGAAAAGAGCTACACGTTAGCAAATAACGGTGTGAAAGCTATCACCTAAAAAAATAAATGACAAAAAGGAGAAGTGGTGAGCAGCAACAGCTGCCTAATTTTGGGGATTCTAAAATTTTGCGAAAAATAAAGAATTAACCATTATTGGTGCGTAGCTGCCGTCTCACAGAAAAATTGGTGAAAAGAGCTACACGTTAGCAAATAACGGTGTGAAAGCTATCACCTTTTAAAAAAAAATGAGATAGAAATAGTTGGTGAAAAGAGCTACACGTTAGCAAATAACGGTATGAAAGCTATCACTAAGGGATGTAGTTTATGAGCAGATCTGAATTAATTAGCGGCTGAATTTCAATACACTCAATTTCGTAAAAAATCACAATATTTGATGACGCCAATGAAATTCTTCTTCATATTGAGTCAAAAAAATAAACGAGTGATCGATATCAACCATTAAAGGGAGTCGTGTGTATCACGAGTGGGAAAGAAATAATCAACCTTTTGGGGGGGAAAACCTTACATTTTGGAATTACAATACTAAAACCGTGTTTTAACTTCAAAATCATTTGTAGATTTATTTTGAATCTTGATTCATTTATATCTACTGTATAAGCTGATTGTTGTTTATTAATGGCATTTTGATCTCCTTTTCTCTTTTTATATTTTAATTTAAGTGTGTATTAATTTTTCTTATTTTTATTTTTGGAGCATGAATAATAAAGCGTCTTGCTCGGGACTAGCAAGAATTCAAGTTTGGGGGTGTGATAAGTGTCAGTTTTGTACACTTATCCATGGTTTGTATCGATAAAATTCACCCATAATTGAGCTAGTCTACTCGTTTTTTGCTTTTAATTTATTAGTTTTAATAATTTTATTTTTATCGGATGATGATCGGATTAAATAACTGAATTACTCAAGAAACAACATGTTTAATAAATATTCTCTTTATTGAATTTTGATATATTCATGTTGTAGGGCTTTTCGAGACGAATTCGGTAGTCTTTCCGGATTCAAAATCAGAGTTATATATCAAAAGTTATCATCCGAAGAAGATCTGGGGCAAAAACGCAAAGTCTGAGAAATTCTGGGCTGAAAACGTAACTTTCAAAGCATCCAGTGAGCAAATTTACGAAGCCAGGTTACGGCCGTAACATTCAGGAGTTACGGCCGTAAGTCATCCTTGTTACGGCCGTAACTCCTGAATGTTACGGCCGTAACTCTTGACAGATTGCTATGATTTGTCTAATTTTTTATACTTTTTGTGTATTATTGAGGGGATGGCTGGGATTGATCCGATCTAATGTAATAATGCTGGAGTTTTGGAGCTATTAGATGACTTTAGGTGTATAAATAGACCCCTTAGATCCTTCATCATTCACCATTCATCATATAATTTTCCATTTTTTGTAAACTTTTCTTTTTGTGTGAAGAACACACTTGTGTTCTTGAGTGATCTTTGTAAGTGTGGTATAGCATATGTTGTTCAGAGAGTTTATTGCTTCTATCTCCTTTATCTACTAAGGGAGTTAGGATCAATTCTTTCTCTTGATTCAACTAAAAATGACCACCAAAGCTTGTAACATGTGTAATAAACCCTTCATAGGCTAAGTAACCTTTAGTTGGGATTATAAACAAGGTTAGTTATGTTGTTTATGTTTGTATAAAAGATCTATTATGAATTACTTATTATTGTGTGTGATTTTCATTGTTTTAACAATCTTTATTTACTTGGCCAATAAATGACGATATTTATGGTCTTCATATGTTTCGAAAGAAAATATGTTTGATTATATCAAATGATCTTCACTCTAAGTTGTTCTAGGGGATAGAAATATACCCCTAGTCCTTAGATGATTCTTTGAGATATTTTCATAAATCCTAATGCTATGTATTGAAGCCAATCAACATAGAAATATAGTGGATTGATTCAATATGTAAGGGGCGTTTTATAGTTCGAAAGAGAAACCGTCTTTTTAAGGAAAATCGAATCTACACAACATAATAAGTAAATTCATCTTATAATCTCCTATACATCTTCTATAACTAATGACGAACTAAGTTTGTAATCCCAACTATTTCATTTTATCATTAATCAATCTATTAATATTGCAATCTTTTTATTTCCTTAAAATATTAGAATTATTATTACATTTACTTTGCAACTATTAAACCAAACTCTTAAATTGTGTGTTTCACTAATCTTAGAATCTATAAAAATAGACTAATAGTGTATAATTCAAATTATAACCAAACTTCCTTGTGGGATTGATAAACCGGACTCAAAAAGTCCACTTTACTACTTGATACGATATCGTGCACTTGCGATAGTTACACTAAAAACGTGTCAGTTTCATTGGTGATTTATCCGAACCACATCATGTTTAAGAGATTGAGATGACTATGCTTTAAGTACCTTGGTTAAGAACATCATAATTTGAATCTTGTTATGATGAATAAGTAGAGGGAGTTTCTGATATTGGTAATCCGAATCTAGAAGGTGTCTTCATAGTAATCACGGACTTGACTTTAACATCATTATTGTTAGACGAATCTAAGAGATTGATTATGGAAGGATTTATCTTGTAAAGATGGAGTGTTAATCAAACTACAAGATGATAGTTTTGATTGATATAAAGGTATTGATATCGACCGTTAGGCCTTCCGAATTCGCATGAAGAATTGTAATCGAAATGGAATATGGTTTTATGATGATATACGTATTCTTGAATTTGAAGTTGTTGTTATTCGTAAGATCATTCATAAACCGTATGAGCATGATATGCATGGAGATGACATGAATTAACACTGAAGATTTCGTTGTTTTGATCACGATTAGACCAGTCTACTGCCCAGCAGTGAACTGCCATGCACGTTTAGCGCGCGCTAAGCTTTGTATATTTGCGTGCGCTATCGAGCATGAGTTAATGTACGCTACGTTTGGTACGTAATGTACGTTAAGTCATCAGGCGAGTCAGTCGGCTGATCAGTGAGGTATTGACCGTGCATAGTTAGCGTACGCTAGGCTTCGTTGTTTGCGTGCGCTAACGAGCAGTCTTAACGCACGCTACGTAGAATACTTAGCGTACGCTAAGCAGTTCAGGCAGATTGCGTTTTATGAACTTTCGGCCATAAATCGGATTGTTAGACATTCGTACGACGTGAGATAAATTCTATTTCATTTCCTTTGTTAAGGTTTGAGCTTGCTACGTGATTGATCGAAGGGGCGACCTTCGAGCGTTTCATTTTTCATGGAAGTAATATTCTTGTCTTCGAATCGAGGCAAGTACCTTAATTGTTTTATGTATTGATGTTATACATATTGTTGTACATGTATATCGTTGTTGTGTGTCCACCACGTGTTGGTCCGACGGGATCATCTTGGGATCTATGCTAGCGTGCGCTGGATCATTGGACGGGTTTTTCCACCACGTGTTGGTCCGACGGGATCATCTTGGGGTCTAGGCAGTGAACGCTGGATCATTGGAGTTACCATGTGTATATTGTGATATCATGTTGTGATTATCATGTGTGTATGTTATGATTATTATTCTTCGTGAGATACTGAATAATATGTTATGGTACTTGTACTAGCATCGTTGTGCTAACCCCTTCGGGGGTGAACATTTTGTTTATGTTCAGGATCCAGGAGAGCGGGGAAACAACCACTGGAGCTGCATGACGACGAGGGTGCAGAGTGATGTTCCGGCCGAGTTTATGTGTCTGTTGTTTGTTGGTTATTTCAATAAGTACTCGAGTACGCAGTAATTTATGATGATTTGGATTTGGTGATGTATTAATACTTCCCATTGAACATTCGTATTTGGTCAGAACTGTTGTAACTTAATTCCGTTATTTTCACCCGTTGGTACCTGTTAATGTCTTTTCAATTCTTCAGCCTTGTAAATCCTTATGTAAAGGATTTACGGCGCTGTAATATTCCTGAATATATCGGGGGTGTTACAGAATATGGTATCGGAGCTAAGATTATGGATATCTTGGCCATTGGGTTAAAATAGGGGTCATATATGTCTTTTGAGGTAACCGGCCGCGAATAACATCACTGTACTGCCTACGTCTTCGTGCGGGCGGTGGTTGTAAGTTCCTAAACTCTATCTCGTCCTTTACATGTTATATTTCTTTGTACTTGAGCATTTGAACGGTATTGTTTCCTATATATTGAGTATTTATGCTTACAGTATGTTGAGAGGCGGACGTGGACGTGGTTGCGGTCGCGGACGCGGACGAAGAAATGTTGAAAGGGAAGTGTCGCCTTCTAATCAGGCCAGCCACAGTTCAGGCGAGCCACAGAGATCTATCAATAACGAACCGGAACCTGCTGTGCCCGAAATCCTTCATCAGGTGGTAAACCAGATGACTCAGTTCGCCCAGGTCGTGGACCGAATGCAGGTGGCGGTGGGATTACAGCAGGGAGATAGACAGCAGGGGATTCCAGACATGGGAAATCGAGGTGACCGATGGCTGCAAGAGATGGCGAAGATGCAACCACCCAAATTCGATGGCTTTTATGAGACTCCCACATGGGACCATTGGTTGAAGGAATTGGAGAAAATCTTTGCCGGAATTAACTGCCCAGACGACCGGAGAGCCTCTATCGCTCAATACTTCCTGATAGGGGAAGCGTCCGAATGGTGGGAAGCCATTCGGCCTGTAGACCATAATGCTGATTGGACAGAGTTTAAATTGATGATGGAAGCTCATTACTGCCCTCGTCCTGTTAGGGAAGCCAAAGTTCGGGAGTTTTTCTCCGCTCAGCCGCCAGACGAACCTGTATCCTAGACAATTAAGACATTTAACCTGCAGTTGGCATTTGTTCGACATCTGGTCAGAACAGATGCAGAAATGATGATCCATTTTGATATGAGGATGAAACCAGAAATCCAGAGGTACATGTCCGGTTTTGAATGTACCACTCTCCGCCAATACCAGGATAAGGCCTTGGCGTACGAAATCAAGGAAACAGCAATAGAAAAATTTACGGAGTCCAAAAAGTAGAATGTCTCTGGTACTTTTGCAGAGCACAAAAACAGCGGGCCCCGCAAGGCCCAGTCATCTTTTCATTCGTTTAAGAAACCTCCGTACCCATCCAAGAGCGGAAAGAACTCTGGAGCAGTATCAGTCACGACAGATGTAACAAGGAAGTGCTTTAACTGTGGCCGAATAGGACATTGTCAACGAGATTGCTCATTCCCTACCGTAACTTGTTTTGACTGTGGTCGAGAGGGACATCGTGCGGTGTTCTGTGATGAGGCTGCGAAAGCTTTTAGAGCCCGTACATCACAGCCAGCCCAGAAAGAATCGAGTATTCAGCAGACGCAACAGAGTGTACAGATGCCTCAGAATTTTGGCCGCGGACGAGGTAGAGGACAGTTTGACCGAAAGGGGACATCGAGTGCCGGATTTGTTCCCCCACGTCTGTACGAGATGAGGAGAACAGACGATCAGGATGCTGCTATCGCATCAGGTACCGTTCAGATCCTTTCCCAGCCAGTTAGCGTTTTATTCGATACAGGAGCTACGCATTCATTTATATCCTTATCTTGTGTAAATCGTTTGAATATTTCTGGTTTTCATAATTGTGAACCTTATGTGATTGGTTTACCGAGTGGTGAAAGGATTGTTGGAAACTTAGAAACTAGAGATTTCCCTGTATCATTTGGAGACAGAGAGTGGCTCTCAAATCTGATTGTAATAGAAATACAAGAAGACGACCTGATACTCGGAGACGATTGGCTTAATCGATATGGAGCTATTGTAAACTACCGAAGGAGGAATATCTCGCTGATCGCTGACGATGGCTCCGAAATATTGTTTGAAGGATGGAAACCAGGAAGCTCAGGAAAGTTGATCAAGGCGATGAAAGCTGTCAAATTGTTGAAATAGGGCTATACCGGATACTGGTGCTATGCAATGAAGAAAGAAGACGAAATTGTGAAACTTTCATCCATTCCTGTTGTGAACGAATTTCCAGATGTATTTCCTGACGAGTTACCTGAACTACCTCCACGACGGGATGTAGAATTCACCATTGAGTTTGAACCTGGAGCTATACCAATTTCTAAGGCGCCGTATCGTATGACACCTACTAAGATGTACGAACTGAAAAAGCAGCTGGAGGAGTTACTGGATAAAGGCTATATCCAGCCAAGCGTTTCGCCCTGGGGAGCGCCAGTTCTTTTTGTCCGGAAGAAGGATTGATCGCTTCGACTGTGTATTAACTATCTAGAGCTGAACAAGATGACGATTAAGAACAAGTATCCGTTTCCACGGATTGATGATTTGTTTGATCAGTTGCAAGGAGCAACATTATTTTCTAAAATCGATCTGAGATTAGGATATCATCAGCTGAGGATTAAGGAATCTGATGTTCCGAAATCAGCGTCAGAACTCGCTACGGACACTATGAGTTTGTAGTGATGCCGTTTGGTCTCACTAATGCACCTGCTGTATTCATGCAGTTGATGAACCGTGTGTTCATCGAATATTTGGATAAATTTGTGGTCGTATTCATTGATGACATTCTAGTATATTCTAAGAGCCCGGAAGAGCATGCACAGCATTTGTGGATTGTATTAGAACTTTTGAGAAGCGAGCAATTGTACGCCAAACTCTCTAAGTGTGAATTCTGGCTAAAGGAAGTAATGTTCCTCGGTCATGTGGTATCAGCTGAAGGAGTCCGAGTAGATCCTCAGAAGATCGAAGCGATTATGGATTGGAAGCCTCCAAAGAATGTGAAAGAATTCCGAAGTTTCTTAGGACTTGCTGGATATTATCGTCGATTCGTGGAAGGGTTTTCTAGAATTTCCCGCCCACTTACCCGATTCCTGCAGAAAACTCAAAAGTTTGATTAGAGTGAATCGTGTCAGAAAAGCTTTGAATTGAAGAAGAGATTGACGACAGCACCAATTTTAACACTTCCACAGGGGACTGGAGGATTCATAGTTTACAGTGATGCTTCGAACCAAGGACTCAGATGCATATTGATGCAGAATGATAAGGTGATCGCTTATGCGTCACGACAGCTGAAACCTTATGAAGTGAATTACCCAACACATGATTTGGAGCTAGCAACAGTAGTTTTTGCTTTGAAGATCTAGAGACATTACCTGTACGGGACTCACTGTCAGATCTTTACGGATCACAAGAGTCTCAAATACATATTCAGTCAGAAAGAGTTGAACATGCGGCAAAGAAGATGGTTAGAGCTGATTAAGGACTATGACTTGGAGATTTTGTATCATCCAGGCAAAGCAAATGTAGTGGCAGATGCACTTAGCCGCAAGCCTATTTCTATCTAAATGCTGGAGACTCTGACCTCCCAGCTCAGCATTCAACGAGATATGATTCGAGAAGGAATTGAAGTGTGGTTACAAAGAGTCCAAGGACAATTGTGCGTGATGGAATTAACTTCATCATTAACCGAAGAAAACAAATCTAGACAGGCAGATGATCCTCTGATGATTCGGTTACGTGATGAAGTGATCAATGGGAAGGCCCCCGGATTCGTAATTCATGATGATGGAGTTTTGAGATTTCGGAACCGACTCTGTGTTCCCGATGTTGATGTCCTAAAACAGACGATTATGAAGGAAGCTCACAGTTCGCCCTATTCTATCCACCCGGGCACCAGTAAGATGTATAAGGACTTGAAGCAGAATTTCTGTTGGGGCAACATGAAGAAAGATGTAGCGGACTATGTTTCGAAATGCTTGACTTGTCAGCAGGTTAAGATCGAGCATCAACGACCTGCAGGAATGTTGAAGCCGCTCCCGATTCCTGAATGGAAGTGGGAGGATATATAGATGGACTTCATCACTAGTATGCCGAGAACCAAGACAGGAATGAACATGATTTGGGTGATAGTTGATCGTTTAACCAAATCAGCTCATTTTCTAGGCATTAAGGACACGTGGGGACCAGAGAGGTTGGCAAGAGTATTTATTTCGGAGATAGTTCGATTGCATGGTACGCCGAAGACCATTGTTTCTGATCGAGACGGCCGTTTTGTGTCTCACTTTTGGAAAGCAGTTCATAAAGCCTTGGGGACCGAATTGAACTTCAGCACAACTTATCACCCGCAGAATGATGGACAATCCGAGAGGACTATTCAAATGGTGGAAGATATGCTGAGGTCTTGTGCCTTAGATTGGTCAACTGATTGGGAAGTTCATCTACCGTTGATTAAATTTACCTATAACAATAGTTGGCATGCTTCCATTAAGATGGCACCGTTTGAGGCATTATACGGGAGGAGATGCAGATCGCCCCTATGTTGGGATGATTCATCAGACTTGATCGGAACAGAACCAGAGTTGATCGTACAGACTCGAGAGAAGATAGCCTTGATTCGTGAAAGATTGTTGACCGCCCAGAGTCGACAGAAATCTTATGCAGACGTACACCATCGCCCTTTGGAGTTCAGTACTGGAGACCACGTACTTTTAAAGGTTTCTCCTACTCGGGGAATCTTTCGTTTTGGAAGGAAAGGAAAGCTGAGTCCGAGATATATCGGACCATTCGAGATCCTTGAGAGAGTTGGAGAGTTGGCATACAGATTTGCATTGCCGCTGTCGTTGAGCCATGTTCATAACGTGTTCCACGTATCCCAGTTACGGAGATATATACCGGATCCTAGTCATGACATTAATTTTGTAACACCCCCAAGATATTTGGAGTATGTCACAGCGCCGTTAATCCCATCTAGGAACTCACAAGGCTAAAATATACGACATCCACAACAAAAACATCAAACTCTCCGGACATTCATCCATAATTTCCAAAACAAAATCCCAAAATCAAAACACAAAGACGACAAGTTCGACGTGATCAACCACAAAAGAAATAACTCCTACAGTACTCGAGTACCGTCTATTAGTTTAGGCAAAATATGAAGTTTTACATCCAGACTCAAAGAAAATTAAGACATCTTGACATTCCACAGTATCACGCCTGCCCGTCATTGTCGTACTGTCCCGGTGCTCGTCCAGCCTCATTCTTTAAACCTGAAATACATGAAACGTATTTCCCCCATAGCTAGTGCAAGTAACACAAACGAATTCTAACATCTTACAATATCAAAGCATATGCATCGACAATATCAAAACGCATAAGATAATGATTTCCGGAAATGCAAAATCTACAATGTATCACAAAACACAATCCTCCTGATTAACCATGGACCCGACCATGCGCGAATCCCTCTGAGGCCCCGATTGACCCTCCCGGAGTGGTTAACCCACAAGTTCGTGAACCCAACCATGCGCGGATTCCCCCGAGGCCACGTCGGACCGTCCCGGAGTGAACATAACTCTCTCAACGCTCATATACACTACTTTGCACATTCAAGATATTAAGTTCGTAAGAGTTACTTGCCTTTGAGACATGACGGATTGTTTCGAGAAGGTAAAAGACCACCTACGAAGGAATTCGGAGACTTTGGACCTAAAAAAGTCGTACAATAACTATCAACAACATTACGATCGGAAAATCAAATGGAAATACGCCCGAAACCCCCGCCTACGACACGATTATACCAACATCATATTCAACGAGGGCGGATCGCAACTCCAATCCTCTCTATTCTCAATGATTCAAGTATAACCCATAATCTCGTAGGAAAAACATGTATTGGTGGCAGGAAAATTATACTCAACTCATTTAATCCCAAATTACGATTAAAATTGAAGGATTACAAAGAAACCCCCAAATTCCCAAAAATCTAGGGTTCTAGCGATTTACCTCGGATAGAAGACAAAGAGGATGATTTGGTGATGCGAAACTACTCCACAATTCCAAGGAAGATGATTACTAGATAATGGAAGACTTAAAAATCGCACAAGGGTCGCCCAAAAATCGCCCAAGTCGTGCAGAAGGAGAAGAAGAAAGAAAAGTGGATGAATTCGGTCTGTTCCTGGGTTTTTATACCCAGGCTGGCTTACGTACATAATCCATAAGGATTAACGTACGTAAGTCCCATAACGTACGTAAGGATTTATCCCATTACGTACGTAACGAAAAATGCAAAACTCCCTGACCAATCTTTCGAAGGTCGTTACGTACGTAAGGACGGGGCCTTAACGTACGTAACAGCCTTTACGTACGTAAGCGTTCTAATGGTTACGCACGTAATACAGTCCCAGGGCAGATTCTGAATAGTTTGAAAATAAAGAATGCGGTGGAAACACGAGGCGATGAAATTACGAAACAAGAGTAACTTGCGAAAGATTCGAGACAACGAACTTAAGCACTAAAAGGAATCACGATCACAATCACCCGATGGTTAGGAAAACGACCATAAAGGTAAATTGCCCCAAACTTTTAGGAAATTACAAAACGACCCAAAATGGCCGAAAACTACGATACGGAAACGAACAAATGTGCCGAAACTTACAACACGTCTAACGACATTAAACGGACTCACGCCGAATCCGAAACCACAGTTTCGCACCACAATCGCATAGAATGAGTCAACGAACGGAGAATACCAAGACTAAATACAAAAATCGAGTAGAACAATCTCGAAACAAGCTCGGATGACAAAACGTAAAGAATTAAACATTCTCCAAATATTGAAACGGTTACAAGCGAGTCGCTAAAAATGGAAAATGCTCCAAAAAATGGAAATTACCAAAATAAGAAAAGTACGGTTATTACAGATTTCGGCGAGATCGAAGTCGCTCAGGATGGGACGTTTGAAGAAAGACCGGTCAGGATACTCGACAGTCGAGTTAAGCAGTTGAGAAACAAACTAATCGCTTTGGTCAAAGTTCAGTGGTCACGCCACGTAGTGGAAGAAGCCACTTGGGAAACGGAAGATAGCATGAAGTCCAGATATCCAGAGTTATTTTCGTCTTGAGTTTCGGGACGAAACTCCTTTTTAGTAGGAGAGTATGTAATATCCGGATTTATTATTGTGTATTTCATCTGTATTTGAACCCTGTATTATTTGGAATTGTGATCTCGATGATTGGAGTATGATATTTCTCACATTAGTATCTTTGTACATATGTATAACAACATGCAAAATTTCTCATGCAAGCTCGTGATAGCGCACGCTAAGAATGTAGCTTAACGCGCGCTATCGGCTACAACTAGCGCACGCTATGAATGTAGGATTTGCGTGCGCTAGGCAGTCAATTATTGAGCTAGGCGGCTAGCACATGTGCCATCCGGGACATGGGTCCGGATAAGATTCCCGCAGACGAACCTGGACAGATTTGGAGTCAACGCTTATTAGCGTGCGCTAAGATTGTGTGGTAGCGTGTGCTAATTAGCTAAAGTGCAGAAATGTTATAAAAGGGATAGCAACCCATTTTTGGCTTACATTTCCTCCGTTTGTTCTTCGTTCTTGAGAGACTAGAGAACAATATATCATCCTTGCACACTTAGAACACATCCACTTGATCATTGGAGATTGTATGTCACTTGTGTTTAATCATTGGAGTGGAGAAACGTATTGAGTTGGCAAACAAGCAACCGGAGCCGGATTCTACTTGTTGTCTCGGTGTTTTCCTTCATCTTAAGGTATGTTACACTACTTTCAACCTTGAATTCGTGTTCTTAAGGATATGAGGATTATGCTATCAAGTTATTGAGTTTCATTGGTGATTTATCCAAACCACATCATGTTTAAGAGATTGAGATGACTATGCTTTATGTACCTTGGTTAAGAACATCATAATTTGAATCTTGTTATGATGAATAAGTAGAGGGAGTTTCTGAAATTGGTAAACCAAATCTAGAAGGTGTCTTCATAGTAATCACGGACTTGACTTTAACATCATTATTGTTAGACGAATCTAAGAGATTGATTATGCAAGGATTTATCTTGTAAAGATGGAGTCTTAATCAAACTACAAGATGATAGTTTTGATTGATATAAAGGTATTGATATCGACCGTTAGGCCTTCCGAATTTGCATGAAGAATTGTAATCGAAATGGAATATGGTTTTATGATGATATACGTATTCTTGAATTTGAAGTTGTTGCTATCCGTAAGATCGTTCATAAACCGTATGAGCATGATATGCATGGAGATGACATGAATTAACACTGAAGATTTCGTTGGTTTGATCACGATTAGATCAGTCTACTGCCCAGCAGTGAACTGCCATGCACGTTTAGCGCGCGCTAAGCCTTGTATATTTGTGTGAGCTATCGAGCATGAGTTAACGTACGCTATGTTTGGTACGTAACGTACGTTAAGTCATCAGGTGAGTCAGTCGGCTGATCAGTGAGGTATTGACCGTGCATAGTTAGCGTACGCTAGGCTTCGTTGTTTGCATGCGCTAACGAGCAGTCTTAATGCACGCTACGTAGAATACTTAGCGTACGCTAAGCAGTTCAGGCAGATTGCGTTTTATAAACTTTCGGCCGTAAATCGGATTGTTAGACATTCGTACGATGTGAGATAAATTCTATTTCATCTCCTTTGTTAAGGTTTGATCTTGCTACGTGATTGATCGAAGGGGCGACCTTCGAGCGTTTCATTTTTCGTGGAAGTAATATTCTTGTCTTCGAATCGAGGCAAGTACCTTAATTGTTTTATGTATTGATGTTATACATATTGTTGTACATGTATATCGTTGTTGTATGTCCACCACGTATTGGTCCGACGGGATCATCTTGGGATCTATGCTAGCGTGCACTGGATCATTGGACGGGTTTTTCCACCACGTGTTGGTCCGACGGGATCATCTTGGGGTCTAGGCAGTGAACGCTGGATCATTGGAATTACCATGTGTATATTGTGATATCACGTTGTGATTATCATGTGTGTATGTTATGATTATTATTCTTCGTGAGATGTTGAATAATATGTTATGGTACTTGTACTAGCATCGTTGTGCTAACCCCTTCGGGGTTGAACATTTTGTTTATGTTCAGGATCCAGGAGAGCAGGGAAACAACCACTGGAGCTGCATGACGACGAGGGTACAGAGTGATGTTCCGGCTGGGGTTATGTGTCTGTTGTTTGTTGGTTATTTCAATAAGTACTCGAGTACGCAGTAATTTATGATGATTTGGATTTGGTGATGTATTAATACTTCCCGTTAAACATTCGTATTTTCCGTATTTGGTCAGAACTATTGTAACTTAATTCCGTTATTTTCACCCGTTGGTACTTGTTAATGTCTTTTCAATTCTTCAGCCTTGTAAATCCTTATGTAAAGGATTTACGGCGCTGTAATATTCTTGAATATATCGGGGGTGTTACAACAGCTCCCCGCAACATGTTCTGGGGCAACCCTAAACGAATTAATAAGGCATTCATCATATCTTTAAATGTCATATTCTTACGTTCAGTAACGCCATTAGATTGTAGTGCATATGGAGCTGTGGTTTGATGAATTATACCACTCTCGTTGCATAATTCCTCAAATGGGGCTACATATTCCCCTCCTCTATCGCTTCGAACCATCTTAATACGACAGCCTAATTGAGTCTCGGCTTCATTCTTGAAGTTCTTAAATGCTTCGATAGCCTCATCTTTACTTCTCAAAAGATAAAGATAACAATATCTTGTGCAGTCATCGATGAAAGTGATAAAGTACTTCTTACCACCTCTAGTTTGCACAAATTTTAAATTACACACGTCTGTGTGAATTAATTCAAGGGGTTTTGTGTTCCATTTTACCGAATGAAAGGGTAGCTTCGTCATTTTTGCCTCAACACGAATATCACATTTGTTTTGATTTTTGATTTCATTTAATTTTAGTAAATCTAAGTTTACTAATCTTTTTATAGCATTTAGATTCACATGACCTAATCTACAATGCCATAAATTTGAGAACCCAAGCAAATAAGCAGAAGTTGTAGTGTTATTATTAGCATCCGTAGGAGCTTTGGTCCTCACGTCTTGATCACGGACTTGAGCTTCAGTTTGGAGCTTAGCAACCAAAATTTCAAGAGTCATTTCCTTTCGCTTATGCTTAAGGTATCCTTTGAACTCCTTACAACTAGGCGGCAACTTGTCGACCAAGAGCGCCACAGTGTACGCCTTGGGTAGAGGCATCCCCTCGGAATGAACATCATGTATAAGAGTTCGGAACTCTTGTACTTGGGGCATCATTGGACGAATATCCACCATTTGGAATTCGGTGAGCCTCGTCACAACAAAATTCTTCGTGCTAGCATGATTAACACGGTATTTCAACTCAAGAGCATCCCAAATTTCTTTGGCAGTCTTCTTGATGTTGAACACATTGAACAGGCCATCATCAAGCCCGTTCAGCAACATATTCCGACACAGATAGTCGGAATGAACCCATGTATCATAGTTGGTACGCACTTCAACATTCACCTCATTCTCAGCAGGGACAGGAGGCCTTTTTTCACGCAGGAAGCTCGCAAGCCCCATTATGGTAATGTAGAACAGCATCTTTTGAGACCAACATTTGAAGTCGGTGCCTGAGAAAACAGGAGGTTTCTCGGAGATAGGCATTAACCGAGCAGCATTGTGAATTGGAGTCATTGAAGAGCTTGATGATCCAATGGTTCCATAACCAGTGGATGGATTGGTGGATGCGCCTGTGCTTGGATTGAACGACATTTTTCTCCAGCAGAAGTTTCAGGATGACACGAACAAGTAAGGTCGATTATTCTCGTATTGCGATTGTTGGAATAATACGATACTTGCACATATATTACAAATAATATTCTGAACTGAACTATAACAAAGAACAGAATCAAACGTTACACTTGAAATGAAAGAACAATTTTAATCAAATATTCTTATGTTTACATCCCTGGATTTTTCTAAATATCATGGACACTTATAATAGCCAAACGAAAAAATTGAAGCTACTTATGATATCTTGAAAAGTTGAGCGGTGTAATTGTAAAATATTTGATGAAGCCAGCAAATATCATTATTTCAAAATCAGTTGGTCCAAATAATCAAACCTCGTGGGTGATTTTCGTAATCTTTGAAGTTTCTATTTTGGTAAATATCCCAAACTTCAGGGGTACGTTTTACAATTATCCCATTGACTTACAACTTATGAAGGAAAATAACCAACAAAGAATGCCAGAAAATAACCCATTGATATTAATGTGTACAATAGAAAGTAATTTTTAATATTATTAAGATTAGCCTAAATATAAAGTTCATATATCTTGAAAGCCTCATTAATAATTCAGACCGCTAAATATCTTGTTGGATATTATAGAGTTTTATCAGCAAGATTGTTGGATATTTCTTACCTTGAACCCTCTCATAAACTAATGTCGTGTGAACTCTATTCTCAATTTGGTAATTATGGATCGTAGTGGGATAAATGTTGCACGAACAAGTAATGAATATGAGAATGGTGTGGAAGAATTTTTGTAGTTTGCTATGATACATGTTCCAAACAATAACGGGAGGTTTTACTATCCGTGTGTCAACTGTTTGAATGATAGACGATTATGTGTTGAAGAAATCAGAGAACACGTCCTCTGTGATGGTTTCAACAGAGTTACACACGATGGATATGGCATGGTGAATTTGAAATGCCAAGTGTATCCCGAAATGAAGAAGTTGATGAGAATATGTATGATCGACTAGAAGACATGATCAATGATGTTGGCGCGGAGGCCTTTGAGCAAGCACATATGCATACAAGACATGTGAGACCTTGTCCGCTGATGCAGATAAGCCTTTGTACAACAATTATACAAAGTTTTCACGGTTGTCTGCTGTATTGAAATTGTTCACCTTGAAGGCATCTCATGGGTGGATTGACAAAAGTTTCACAGAGTTACTTTGTTTGTTAAAACATATGCTTCCGGAGGATAATGAATTACCAGATTCTAACTATAAGGCGAGGAAAATCTTGTGCCCATTGGGCATGGGGTATAAGAAGATTGACGCATGTCTTAATGATTGTATTTTGTACCGAAATGAGTACAAAAGTTTTCATGCCTGTCCAGTATGCGGGACTTCACGTTTCAAAAACGACGGTGAAGGCGATGCTAGTTCTGATGTTGGTAATAAAAAACCACCTGCAAAGGTGTTATGGTATATCCCAATAATACCAAGATTCAAACGCTTGTTTGCTAGTGCAAAGGAGGCAAAAAACTTGAGATAGCATGAAGACGAGAGGATAACTGATGGGAAGCTCCGACACCCAGGTGATTCGCCTCAATGGAAAAATTAACCAGTTGTTTCCTTCATTTGGCGATGAGCCAAGAAACCTGAGACTGGGATTTTGTACTGATGGTATGAACCCATTCGGCAATCTTAGCAGCAAGCACAGTGCATGGCCGGTTCTATTGGCCATTTATAATCTTTCTCCTTTATTGTGTATGAAACGCAAGTACATTGTGTTTTCTATGATGATTTCTGGTCCAAAGCAACCAGGAAATGATATAGATGTCTACTTGCAGCCGTTGATTGAAGACATGAAAATGTTGTGGGAGGAAGGTGTTGATGTATTTGATGCATATAAAAATGAAACTTTTAAGATGCATGCAATGGTGTTCTGCACAATTAATGACTTCCCAGCATATGGAAACTTGTCTGGTTATAGTGTTAAGGGGCATAAAGCATGTCCTATATGTGAAGAAGGCACATGATACCATCAGCTTGAGCAAGGAAGGAAGACCGTATACCTTGGTAGTCGAAGATTTCTCAAGTCGGACCATCCTTATCGTAGATTGAAGAAAGTTTTCAACGGTGAACAAGAGTTTAAAGCTGCTCCACAAGCATTAAGTTCACATGAAGTGTACGAGCGAGTGAAAGATATTAATGTGACACTTGGTAAGACGCAAAAGCCTGTTGAGAGAAGCTCATGGAAAAAGAGATCTATCTTTTTTGAGCTTCAGTACTGGAAAGAGCTTGAAGTGAAACACTGTATTGATGTGATGCATGTGGAGAAAAACGTTTGTGATAGTCTTATAGGAACACTTCTCAACATACAAGGGAAGACTAAGGATAACATGAATACGCGAAAGGATGGTTGATATGCGAATACGAAAGGAGTTAGCTCCAGTACCGCGAGGTAAGAGAACTTATCTACCACCAGCTTGTTATACATTATCTCAAAAGGAGAAAAGAAGTTTTTGTGAGTGCTTACGTTGCATAAAAGATCCTCAAGGTTATTCTTCGAATGTTAAGAGGTTGGTGTCAATGAAGGACCTGAAATTGGTAGGCTTAAAGTCTCATGACCATCATGTGTTGATGCAACAACTTTTACATGTGGCTATTCGAGGTATACTCCCAAAGAAATTAAGACGTACCATAAGTAGATTGTGTTTCTTCTTCAATGTTATTTGTATGAAGGTGATTGACCCTCGGGTATTGGATGATCTTGAGAATGAAGCTGCAATTATTTTATGTCAGCTTGAAATGTATTTCCCACCTTCTTTTTTCGATATTATGGTACATTTAATCATTCATCTAGTGAGGGAGATACGATTATGTGGACCTGTGCATATACGATGGATGTATCCGTTTGAGCGATACATGAAAATACTTAAGGGGTATGTGAAAAATCATCGTAGGCCGGAAGCCTCTATTGTTGAAAGATATGTTGCAGAAGAGGCTGTTGAATTTTGTAACGAATATTTATCTGAAACGAAATCTATTGGGATTCCTAAGTCTCGCCACGATGGTAAAGGTCTTGGAAAGGGAACACATGGGGGGAAAATGAAGAGTGTTGATCGTGAAGAGATGCTACGAGCATATCTATACATCCTAACAAACACTGCTGAAGTTCAACCTTACTTAGAAGCACATAAGGCACTCATAAAAGAACAAAATCCTCGAAAATCTGAAATGTGGTTGGTGAATGAGCATAACAAGACATTCTTATCTTGGTTCAAGGATCATATTGCAAATGATCACTCAGTTCCGGATATAGTTACATGGTTAGCTGGTGGACCGAACTTTGATGTCATATGTTGGCGCGGATACGACATAAATGGGTATTCCTTCTACACAAAGGACAAAGATGAGAAGAGTAGTATGCAGAATAGTGGGGTTACAATAGTGGATGAATTAATGCATTTCTCTAGCGCAAAAGATAGAAACCCGTTGTGTGCAAATAGCTCTTATTTTGGAATTATTGAAGATATATGGGAGGTTGACTATATTAAATTTACCGTTCCTGTTTTCAAATGTAAATGGGTTGATGGTAATAGTGGTGTCAAGGCAGATGAGTTACGATTTACATTGCTTGATTTTAGTAAAGTGGGCTACAAAAATGAGCCATTTGTCATGGCATGCCAAGCAAAGCAAGTATTTTGTCACCGACCCGAGTAACAAGAATTGGTCAGTTGTCCTTCAAAGTAAAAGGAAAATATATGGTGATGATACGGATGAAAAAGATATCTCTGAGATCCCTTCATTTTAATCAAGGCTACCTGGCGTAAATGAAGAAGATGAATTTGATTGTGTTCATGCCGCAAGAAACGATCATCAGGAAGGGATATGGGAGAACACACCAATTTATTAGCGCTCAAGTCCAGGGTTAGAAAGTACCTATGCAATCTTCATAAGAACAAAATGTACAATTTACTATAGTTGGTCTTGTATAATAAATATCAAATGATCTTATCTTGGTCTGTTTTGTGGCCGTTTTATAGATATACAATATTCATGTCACGAAGATATATAATTGTGGTTGTTCTGTAATTTATAAAATATTTGGTCTGTTGTGTAATTTCTAAGATGAGAAAGTGATGAAAGTGCTTTAGATATCATTTGACTATTTATTGGTTTTTTTGAAATGGCATTGTGTAGATTAGAAATATCTATCTGTATATTGGAAGTAAATTTTTATTTTAAATTTTTATGTGATTTTGGACTATAGTAATAAAATTAACTTTGATATGAATCAACATAACTAAACATAAAAAAGTGATTCGTTTTTTGTGAAAATTTTCATTGGTGTATTTTTTTTTTTACAGGTGAATGGAGGAATCTAGAGGTGATAATGAAAACACCACGAAAAGAATCAAGCGGAATGGAACACGAATGAAGAAGCTTACCCATAAAGGGGTACCAGTCAGAAGGTAAAGATGGTTTTTGATAATCATTTGGAGCCAATCGGACCCGACAAAGAAAGCGTCGACAACTTTATCAGTTATATCTCTTTCTTAGCACGAAGCAAAATCAACATATTGATTAACGACTGGGATAGTGTGCCCGATACGAATAAGGAACAGATTTGGCAAGCATTGCTGGTAACATATTTTTCCCCAATATGTTGCCATAATATGGTCCCTCTTCCTTTTTTTTCTTTTCTTATTGTAGTCACGTAGTACCTTTCTCATTGAACACCAACTTGTTTTTATCCATAATTATTGTAGGAGACATTTGACGTGCCTGATCAGGATAAATTGAAGGATAAGTGGATAAAATATGCTGGGACGCATTGGAGGGCCTTCAAGACTAGCTTGGGCATATATATTTTTGGAGGTCTCCAGGGCATGCTTCCGTACGTGGAGGATTATAAGTTCCTTGATCCGGAAACTTGGGAGGTTTTTGTTAGATCACGTCAGATTCCAGAATTTTTGATAACTTAAATTGTTGAGTTGTCGATGATTGATGTTTTTTTTTAAATAACTTGATAAGCTCTACTGTAATTTTAGCTTGAAGATAGTGATGTTTAATGGTTGGATTAATTATGATATAGTATAAATAGCAAGATTAATTTATCTTTTGGTAAAAATCTTAACATATGTAGATAATTATAATAAACCCAGATTAAAGTGTATATATATATATATATAGTTCCGCTTCTACAAAATCTAATGTGTGAATGAACAAAGATAAAAAAAATATGTCTTTTTGCAACAAATCACATTAATAATCCAATCTGAATTTACAATCTGAATCAAATCCAAAAAAAAAAGAAAAAGAAATAAAAACAGAATAAAGAAATAGCTAGGGCAGAATCAGAATATTATCTGTACGCAAAGAACCTTCAATTCACCGGAATAAAATCCACTCCTCCATCCTTCAATTCTGATCTCCGCCCGGAAACATATCTAATCCTGCAAACGATCGTGCAATACGTTGCAGAAGATTTGACCGAAGGCATGTTCTTCGACGTCATTGGACTGGCATTTGAAATGAATTGAATGGAAAAAAGAAAAACATTAATTAAAAATTGACGACGACAAAGAAAAGAAAGAATGAAAAAAAATTGAAATTATTCTTACATCGTAGTAGGATGTAAGTTATTGATCAGCGAAAATTACAAGAAAACAACTATGTTCCAACGGATTATTCGCGTCTTTGAAACACAGCCTTCTAAAAACTCTAAATTCAATCGATCTAAGAATTTCAAGAAAATTTAGAGAAAACTTCAATTCATTGAACGTATGAAATAAAGGTCTTACACGCATATATATACCCTAGAGAAGCTATGATTAAAATCACGGAAATTAATAATCACACAGACTTTTAGAAAATCACAATTAAGTACCTAAAAATAGAAAAACGCAAAATCGAAGGCCTAAACGTCGTTTTTTTGGCCAAAAAGCGACGGACCTCACCGCATAGCGGTGACTCTTATTCAGTGGGTCGATTCCGATAAGAAAAGGCCGAGTTTATCCCAAAATTCACCAACAAACATTTTCCATATATTTCAAAAATGACGCTTTTCCAAATAACGAATTGCAATCTCATCCATTACATCAGTTATGTAGAAATCCAGCATAGTCGACCAGATTCTTGGGTGAGTAGGAGTAAACCTAACCAAGCAAGCATCAAGATAAAAAATAGTGAAATCCACCCCTTCGACGTTGCTGAACGAGTTGATCATAATAGTTGCAATCAAAGTTGCTCTGTGTAGAAAGCGGGTGAAACCCCCACCAAAAAATTGCGTAAACCAAAGTAGTTGGATAGAGCAAACCACACTCCCTAACACAATAAGTACTCCACATTCACGAATGGCAGCCCTCGGGTCATCAAGAAATGCTTCACCAAAAACTTGTAATTCTTCCAACAAATCGTCAGACAGTTCTTCGACGAAACGGTCATGCACCATAACATAGGAAACATGAATAATAATGTGCGGGAGAATACATGAAGCGTTCTCGTAAGATCGTTGGTCTATGGGCATCACAGCGATTCGGCATAATCATATCGTAAATCGGACTAGTAAGGGGCCAAGAAGTAATTGACCAAAGGGAGATTCTCGGGAATCTGGTTGACGACGGAGGACTTTGAGAAGGTAATTCCATACCATGGTTGGCCATTAGAGAGAGAGAGAGAGATGTGGAGTAGGATGAATTGCGAGCGCGAGAGAAGGGTAGAGAGAGGCGTTCTTGAATCTTGATTGGTGGTGAAATATATGAAGAATTAATTGATACATAGATAGATAGAGAGGAGAGAGAGAGAAGGATAGAGAGAGGCGTTCTTAATTGAATCTTGATTAATGGTAAAATGAAGAATTGATTGAATTTTGATGGTGAAGTGAAAGAATTAATTGATAGAGAGAAGAAAGGGAAGGGAAGGGTTCTTGATTTCAAATAATCATTCGGGACGGGTGGTTTTAGGGTTTAGATGGAGAGGAATGTAACTAGCCGTTAGGTTCGCGCACTTCTCTTCTCTCTCTCTCTCTCTACCCTCTCCGTGTACTGCCCTAAACCCAACCCTCTTCTATTCTAAACTGTGTACACGTGGTGATGAGGTGTTACTTGTGTTGTGTTGTGTATTAAAGCGACAATTAATGCAATAATATTGCGAAATGACTTGGAGCTGGGATTTAGTCTTTAGAGATTTTATTTATTGTGTTTTTTATTTAATTATTATTTGTGTACATAGATAGTGTTTATATATATATATATGTATGCAAAATGCTATAATATGAATATGATAATCATTCTTTATGTTCATATATTTAGTGTAGTAGTCAACTGTGTTGTTCATTTCCTTCATCCCTATGTTATAAATTGCTTGCAAATCTTAATTTGTGATTCTTATTTATTTCACTTGTGCCTCGATCTTTCTTTTCATTCGAAGAATTCTTCAAAATAAAAATATTAATTGGCTTTAATATATATTTGAAACTCCATTTATTGATATACCATCCATGTATTTATTTTCAAGTATCGATTAGATTGAGGAATTCGGTTCATGAATTTCAGAGTGTTCTTAAATAGCCAGGTATAATAACCTTATAAGTTATTTCGGCAAATTAAGACAACTAAGCAAAGGAAAGGGGATCAAGGATAGATTATAGAGAGAGAGAAAATAAAATCAGATTTGAATGTAGGAAGAAAACGGTGAGCGACTCTTATACAAAGTGGGTCATTTCCGATAAGAAAATGCCGAGTTTATCCCAAAATTCACCAACAAATATTTTCCAAATATTTCAAAAATGATCCTTTTCCAAATAACGAATTGTAATCTCATTCACTACATCAGTTATGTATCCAGCATAGTCGACCAGATTCTTGGTTGAGTAGTAGTAAACGTAACCAAGCAAGCATCAAGATACAAATTAATGAAATACACCCATTCGACGTCGCTGAACCAGTTGATCATAATAGTTGCAATCAAAGTTGCTATGTGTGGAAAGCGGGTGAAACGCTCACCAAAAAAGTGCGTAAACCAAATCCATTCACTTTGTAGTTGGATAGAGCAAACCACACCCCCTACCACAATAAGTACTCCACATTCACGAATGGCAGCCCTCGGGTCATCAAGAAATGCTTCACCAAAAACTTGTAGTTCTTCCAACAAATCGCCATCCAGTTCTTCGACGAAATGGTCATGCACCATAACGAAGGAACCATGAATGATAAGATGCCGGATAATCCACGTAGCATTCTCGTAGTATCGTTGGTCAATGGGCATCGCAGCGATTCGGCATAATCGTATCGTAAATGGGACTAGTAAGGGGACAAGAAGCAACTGACCTAAGGGAGATTCTCGGGAATCTGGTTGACGACGGAGGACTTCGAGCAGGTAATTCCATACCATGGTTCTATGGTTTTCCATGAGAGATAAGAGAGAGAGAGAGAGAAAGAGAGAGATGTCGAGTAGGATGAATTGCGAGCGCGAGAGAAGGGTAGAGAGAGGCGTTCTTGAATCTTGATTGGTGGTGAAATATATGAAGAACTAATTGATAGATAGATAGACAGAGAGTGAGAGAGAGAGGGAGGCATTCTTAATTGAATCTTGATTAATGGTGAAATGAAGAATTGATTGAATTTTGATGGTGAAGTGAAAGAATTAATTGATAGAGAGAAGAAATGGAAGGGAAGGGCTCTTGATTTCAAATAATCAATCGGGACGGGTGGTTTTAGGCTTTAGATGGAGAGGAATATAACTAGCCGTTAGGTTCGCGCACTTCTCTTCTCACTCTACACTCTTATTGTAGTCCCCTAAACCCAACCCCTTTTCTATTCTAATCTGTGTACATGTGCTGATGGGGCGTTACTTGTGTTGTGTTGTATATTAAAGTGACAATTAATGCTCTAATATTGCGAAATGACGTGGAGCTGGGATTTAGCATTTAGAGATTTTATTTAATTATTATTTGTGTACATAGATAGTGTTTATACACACACACACACATATATATATATATATATATATATATATATATGTGTGTGTGTGTGTGTGTGTATATGTGTGTGTGTGCGCGCATAATGTTATAATATGAATATGATAATCATTTTTTATGTTCATATATTTAGTGTAGTAGTCAATTGTGTTGTTCATTTACATCATCCCTGTGTTTTAAATTGCTTGCAAATCTTAATTTATGATTCTTCTTTCTTTCACTCCTTGCTCGATCTCTCTTTTCATTCGAAGAATTCTTCAAAATAAAAATACTAATTGGGCTTTAATATATATTTGAAACTCCATTTATTGATATATCATCCATGTATTTATTTTCAAGTATCGATTAGATTGAGCAATTCGGTTCATGAACTTCATCCCTATGTTATAAATTGCTTGCAAATCTTAATTTGTGATTCTTATTTATTTCACTTGTGCCTCGATCTCTCTTTTCATTCGAAGAATTCTTCAAAATAAAAATATTAATTGGCTTTAATATATATTTGAAACTCCATTTATTGATATACCATCCATGTATTTATTTTCAAGTATCGATTAGATTGAGGAATTCGGTTCATGAATTTCAGAGTGTTATTAAATAGCCAGGTATAATAACCTTATAAGTTATTTCGGCAAATTAAGACAACTAAGCAAAGGAAAGGGGATCAAGGATAGATTATATATAGAGAGAGAGACAAAAAAATCAGATTTGAATTTAGGAAGAAAACGGTGAGTGACTCTTATTCAGTGGATCGATTCCGATAAGAAAAGTCCGAGTTTATCCCAAAATTCACCAACAAACATTTTTCATATATTTAAAAAATGACCCTTTTCCAAATAACGAATTGCAATCTCATCCACTACATCAGTTATGTAGAAATCCAGCATAGTCGACCAGATTCTTGGGTGATTAGGAGTAAATGTAACCAAGCAAGCATCAAGATACAAATTAATGAAATCCACCCATTCGACGTCGCTGAACCAGTTGATCATAATAGTTGCAATCAAAGTTGCTCTGTGTGGAAAGCGGGTGAAACCCTCACCAAAAAAGTGCGTAAACCAAATCCATTCACTTTGTAGTTGGATAGAGTAAACCACACTCCCTACCATAATATGTACTCCATATTCACGAATGACAACCCTCGGGTAATCAAGAAATGCTTCACCAAAAACTTGTAATTCTTCCAACAAATCGTCAACCAGTTATTTGACGAAATGGTCATGCACCATAACGTAGGAACCATGAACGATAAGGTGCCGGAGAATCAACGTAGTGTTCTCGTAATATCGTTGGTCGATAGGCATCCCAGTGATTCGGCATAATCGTATCGTAAATGGGACTAGTAAGGGGCCAAGAAGCAACTGACCTAAGGGAGATTCTGGGGAATATGGTTGACCTTGCGTGTGAATGGATAGTCTTGGTTACTTGATTTGATGTGTAAGGAATGAGTGTGGTAGTCCAAAAGCCGTGAGTTCTTGTGCCTAATTGAACCGTTCACTTTTAGCGGTTATTCTTTCATGTGTGATTTCTCTTCTTATGGATTGTATTCTTTAGAACTTGCATGATTCTGTCGGATAATGTGTTGATATTTACATACACGAGAAATGATTAGGGCTGCCCATTTTTTGTCTTGAACCTACTTATCTAAAAATACCCACCATTTCATATCAATATCCTTTGCTAGCCCCGTTGAGCCTTTAGCCGTATTTTTGTTCGAAAAACCCACATATTATAGCTCCATATCCAAAAGCCATAACTTATCCAAGTATTGGTCCACGTAAGAGCATGCGAGGGTATATTTGAAAAACGAAGGTGCGCAAAGTTTGTGGTGTATAGAGGCAAAAATCTTCTCTCCCGTTCCCCTGAAAATAAGCCCCACAAAAAAAAGGGTGATCCTAATAATAATAATGGGATAGAAAAGATAGGGGAGAGGAGTGAGCCTAAGAAAAACAAAAGGGAAGTCGTTGGGTTGTGAGAAATATGCCAATATCATAAGAATTGCGCTTAACAAGGCCTATAAAAAAAGAGATATATCTACGGGAGAATTGAAGTAGAATCATATTGATCGATTTTCGTGTGTGTGCCTCCGACCGTGTGTGTGTGTGTTTGTGTTTTCTGCAATTTTTTTCTTCACGCTGATCGGTGCAGAAAGGTTAGAGGGGGATAGGGACAGAGAGTGAGGGACGGGACGAAGAGAGGTGAGAAATGTTTGTGTCGGCTGAGGATAAGTTAGGGTATTTATACCTGTGAATTTTAGGGTTTTCAGTTTAACCCTCACTTTTTCCAGTGACTTTCAATTTAACCCCAAATACTTTTAATTACTTCGATTTTAACCTCAGTCCTTTTCCAGTCCTTCGTATTAAGCCTCCAGATTTCTCAGATCTTGCAATTTGACCCCAGTCAATTTTAAAACCTTCAATTCAGTCCTATTTTGACCAAGACATTAAAATGTTGGCTTTTCAATTAATATTAATAATTAGTTTTATGCATATATATTTTAATTTCAGTCATTATATCATAATAATTATAATGATTAAATTATTATTATATGTAGACATTAACGAGGATTTACGGGCTTAGGACTGTGAGTCGAGCATCTTCATATTCAAGTCAAGCAGCAATATTTATTCAGGTGGGAATTTTCACTATCACTTTAATTGTTTTAATTGGATTGTATATGTGATATTCTATTTATGTTTAAAACTGATGATACATGTTGTAAATTAGGCTCACCTGTATACGTGTAAAGAGGCTATCTTTGTAACACCCCCAATTCCCATTGGGTTATTACAGTGCCGTAGACCCCACACCAGGTGATCCACCAGGCGAACACGACTAAAATACAACAAACTGACCAAAATAGGAAATCACAGACCCTACTATGATGTCCGACATACTATTCCGATATGGAATTTCAACGACAAGGATGGGCATACATGGCCAAAATAAAATACAACAACATCCACGAGCCTTGCTCGGATAATACAAAATGACAACGACTGAACAAAATTGGAGTACTCCAAACTGTCTGACCGGCATGAACCCAAAATATCTCGGACTAGTATCGCTCGAATGCCTCGTCGCCATTGTCATGCCCCTGTGTCTCAACTCTCTCCTCGCAAGCACCTAAAACATGAAAACATGTTCCGCACCCACGGGGTCAGTCATCCAGATAATGAATATCAAATACATGTACAAACATGATATGCATCCAAAAGGCAGAATGAACAGTACAACAATGGTAGTACGAGATGCTCACAAACCAAAGTAAGAATCAAGTATTCGTGGAACACTATGCCCACGGCATACGATCAATACCTGCTCAATAGGTTAGAACATATGTGCCCAACGACGAATCATCAATATAGAACACAACAATACATTACCCGAAGGTAAACCAAACCAACGCTGAAATAAATAAGAATCACAATGCCCGAAGGCTCCAACGGAAATACCGATACATCACAATGGCTCAAAGCCCTCAAATTCAGTATATCATAATGGCACAGCCAATGTTCAAGTCGCCAAAATATCACGATGGCCTGAAAGCCGAACAGCCCGAAGTTGTAAATCATCACAATACAGATCTCAAAGAAACAAACCTGACTGTCGAACATACCCCTCTGGCGTATGAACGCTTAATCACAAAACGTCGAACACATCCACACATTTAAATGGACTATGAACGACCAAAATTGTATGGCTCAATGATGGACATCACAGTACGCCCGATCCGGAGATGTGTCAGTGCACATGTCCACCCCGTATACGGAAGCCAGAAATATACGTGGGACAATGTACCTAATTAGCCTCACGAACTACGTCTCGTGTGCACTGTCCAATACGGAAATAATATTCACGCATGACTATATATGTGCCCGGCTAAAAATCCTACACAATAACCAATCGGAACGCAGATATGATTCCGGATATGTCACGATGCAACATGACAACGAAACTCAAAGGATAACACATCCAATACGGATCATACGACTCACCAAGTGAACGATGACACACGAATAATGAAAGATCGACACGACCAACAATATTCAAAACAACCATCCTGGGATCAAAATCCCTAAGGACCGACTAACACGAGCAACGATCACAACACAACAGTCCGGGAAATCCTCAACCTTCAACGATCACAAAATTACCGAGTTCACAAGAATAATAGTGTGCTACCTTGAGTCGGCCAATACGACAATAATAATTCAACGGATGGGAACTATCCTCGGCAGTCCCAATTCAATACTTCGATTACCATAGAACGGCCAACGATAACAACGATACAACGGATGGGAATGTTTTTGATAATCCCAATTCAATACATCGATTACCTTTAGAATGGACAATCGATAATAATTATACAACGGATGGGAATTATCTTTGATAATCCCAATTCAATAGATCGATTACCTTTAGAACGGACAATCGATAATAATTATACAACGGATGGGAATTATCTTTGATAATCCCAATTCAATACATCAGTTACCTTTAGAACGGACAATCGATAATAATTATACAACGGATGGGAATTATCTTTGATAATCCCAATTCAATACATCGATTACCTTTAGAACGGACAATCGATAATAATTATACAACGGATGGGAATTATCTTTGATAATCCCAATTCAATATATCGATTACCTTCAGAAAGGTTAACCGATAACAATTATACAACGGATGTCTCGGCACCTTTAATCGGTTACCGATAACGAAGATGATAATCGAATACGTCAATGCCTTCAATCGGGCAAAACAACATCAATAGAAAAACACTGATATCAATAACGACGATTCACAAAAATATCTTGATGGAACATCAATCAATAATAACAATCGATACGTCGATGCCGCGAACCGGCTATCGACAACAATATCTCAAAGGAACATCAATCAACAATAACAATCGATATGTCGATACCGCGAGCCGGATATCGACAAATATATTACCAACAAGTATCGCAATGCCTTAAATCGGCCATTTACGAACAACAATAATATTTGGCATAATTTGCCGAAGGGTATCGTATCAAACAATCCCCTGATATCAAAGAAATCATAAAGAGACCAAGTCTCGAAATGATACACACATTCATACACATACATGAAAACATTAATCTCATTGACTAGTACAAGTACTTGCCTCAAACCGAAGGCGAGAAAGTCCTTCCACGATCAACGTCCTACCACGAATCGATCAACTGCGTCCTCCGACAATCACAAGCACTCGAACAACCTTGAATGAAATGCAATTCATTCGATAACACGATATTGACCGAAAACAACATAATAGATAACTCTGATTCCAACACGAACACATACTATACTCGTATTTATCCGTATACACACACATATATAATATACATACATCACATATATAGTGTGTAGGTATATATATATATATAACATACACACACACACACGAAACACACACATATATATAACAGTACACACAATACACATATATATATACCTGTACACACACAGGCTTACCAGAAGAACCGATCGGACGGACAACTCACGCCGGAATCCGGTCAGAAAAACATCTCCTACTGGAACTCGGCCGCCGGAAAACTGACCCGCCGGACTTCGTCCAACTCCAGCACGTTTCCGTCCATGGCCGGTTTTCACCCCAACTCCATCTCCGCTTGCAACTCCTCGCCGGAAATCTGTCAAGCCTCCGTTCCGCCGTCCGTTCCGGACAGAAACCACCTCCGGTCGCCGGAATCAATGGAGCCGCGTCCATGGCCGGAAACCGTGAAGAGCGCCGGCGCCTGAGCAAAGGCCGGAACAGCTCCAGTCCACCACGCCGCCGTCGAGTTTCAGTCGTCGCCGGAGATGTCATCCCCTCTAACTTTGGTCGTCAACTCCAGTTCGTCGCCGGAAAATGAAGAAGCTGGCTGCCATCCAAGCTCCGCCTCGCCGGAAAAAAAAAAAAACGGGAGAGAAGACGATAGAGCTGGAGAACGCGAGAGAGAGACGAGAGAGAGAGAGAGATGACGGACGAGAGAGAGAGAAAAAAAAGAGAGCAGGGGAGGGAAATAATTGAGAGGGAGAGAGGAATTACGAGAGAAAGTGAGGGGGAGAAGACAAGTGAGAAGGTGAGGGAGAGAGAAAACAAATAATAACATGTATATATATATATACATAGAGTCCGGCTCTTCTCCATTTCCACTTGAAATGGCAATCTCCATTTCCATTCATGAGGAGCTGACACGTGTTTAAGAAAAAATGAAAGGTCCAGATTTTTTTAAGTTAGATTTTAAATTAAAAAAAAAAGATATCCCTAAACCCTTTTCTTCCCCGTGAATCCACATCTCCCTCACTCCACCCATTTCAGCCTCCATTGCAGGAACCCACATCTCCCTCACTCAACCCATTTCAGCCGCCATTCCTTCTGCCCCCGACCCGCGCCGCCCTTCGTACTAGGGGTGTTCAAAAATACCCGACCCGAACTACCCGGCCCAACTACCCGATGACCCAAAACAAATATTTCGGGTATTTTTAAAAATTTTAAATTTTTTTCGGGCTGGGTACCCGACCCGGAAAAAAAGTCATATAATCGGGCCGGGTCATGGGTTGACTTGTTGCGTAAATTCGGGTACCTGAAAACCCGATTATTTTTTAATAGTTATTTTTTTTATAAATTTAATTATTTAATTTGTAATTATAAGAAACTTTATCTTCAAATAATATGAATTATATTTGATATGAGAATTCATGTTAATTATATTTTCAGTAATGATATTTATTCTCACTAGTTTGGAAATTTACAAGAAGATAAAATCTTTAAATAAAAAATAATATATTCTTTCATATATATAATTGAATATTGAATTAAGCATAATTATATAATAAAAAAATGATATATATAAAAAAATTTAGTCAGTTTTGAGATTTACTTATTGTATGGAAAATATTTATAATGTATTTAGTACTCAGGGAATTAATTTATATGATAAATTTTAAAATAAATTTATATTAAAATTACAAATTATTTATAAAAATTTAAAATTAGTGGTATTAAATTTTGGGCGGGTACCCTATGACCCGACCGAAAAAATAGGGTCAGCTTTTGGTGCAGGCACTTCTGGTCGGGTCACGGCCAATTTTCAATACCCGCATAAACGGGCAATGTAAATTGCACTGTAAACCGGTACCGGTTATGAACACCCTACTTCAGATGCCACCGTCCCTAACCCATCTCTCTTTTCCCCATTCGACGTCACCATGATCGGCCCATCCTCACCGCGCCGCTCATCGCGTCGCGCGCCGCCTCCTTTGCTCGCCACATCGTCGTCACACTGTAAGTAAGGAACCCAGATTATACTCCTTCTTCTACTCTTTCTTTGATTGAAAACCCACACCTTATTTTGTTGACTCAGTTTTTTTCTTCTTCAGAAAATATGGATATGACATCAACTCCAGTAACGGAAGATGTAGAGAGATTTGTCATCGGTATCCATGAAAATATTGTGCAAGGTGGCCAAGAGAATGTTGTTGACTATACACCAAATTTGGAAATGCAGTTTGAATCTGAGGTAGCAGCCTATAAATTTTACGAGTACAGTAGGAGAATTGGGTTTGGCATTCGTCGAGAATATGGAAATAAAAGCAAAAAAGATGGAATTCTGACTTCAAGAAAATTCGCATGCTTCAAAGAGGGTAAAAGATGTGCAGACAAAAGAGACCACTTGACAAAAGAGCCTACAGCATAAACCAGATCAGGATGTCAAGCGCGTATGATTATTTCACTTGATCGGAGGATCGGGAAATATAAGGTTATCGATTTTGTGGCTCAACATAATCACCCTCTTCAACCGACGGAATATGTTCATCTGATTCGCTCTCATCGACACATATCCGAGTCACAAGCATCACAAATTGTAATGGCTGATGAATCTGGATTAAAGCCAAAAGATTTTTTAGAATATGCATCCAAGCAAGCGGGTGGAATATTATGTCTTGGATATATAAGACGAGACCATAAGAATTACCTTCGGACTCGACGGGAGCAATCATTTAGGTATGGTGAAGTGGGTGCATTGTTGATGTATTTCAAAAGACAAGGTGAAAATCCTTCATTCTTTTATGACTTTCAAATGGATGTTGAGGAGCAAATAACTAATATATTTTGGGCGGATGCACAAATGATAAATGATTATGGTTACTTTGGTGATGTCATCACTTTTGACACCACATACAAAACAAATAAGGATTGTCGACCGTTGGGAGTATTTATTGGACTGAATAATAATAGGCAAACAGTTGTTTTTGGGGCAGCATTATTATACGATGAAACGATACCTTCTTTTCAATGGTTATTTGAAACTTTTCTCAAATCAATGAGTGAAGAAAAGCCTAAAACCATGCTAACCGACCAAGATCCAGCAATGGCTAAGGCTATTTCTTTAGTTATGCCAGAAACATTTCATGGATTATGCACTTGGCATATAAGACAAAACGCCATGAAGCATGTGAACCATCTATATCATAAAAGTTCACACTTTTGTTCGGATTTTGAAGCATGCATTGATTTACATGAAGAGGAAAGTGAATTTTTGAACGCATGGAATTCTTTACTTGTTGAGCATAATGTTTCTGATGATTCATGGTTGCATACGATTTTTCAAGTGAAGGAGAAATGGGCATGGACTTATGTTCAAAAAACGTTCGCTGCGGGTATGAGGTCTACTCAATTAAGTGAGAGCTTTAATGCTGATTTGAAAAACCATTTGAAATCTGATTTAAATTTGGTACAATTTTTCACACATTTTGAAAGAGCTGTCAATGGAAAACGGAACAATGAGTCAGAAGTCGATTATGAGTCAAGACATAAGCTGCCTAGATTGAAAATGAAGAGGGCCCCTATGCTTGTACAAGCTGGAAACATTTACACTCCAAACCTTTTTGAGGAATTTCAAGAGGAATATGAGGAATATCAAGGCACTTGCATAATAGAATTAAAAGAGAATTTGTATGTTGTTACAAATTATGATACCGATAAGGAGCGAATGGTATTAGGGAATCTCGTGGATCAAAAAGTTGCTTGTGATTGTCGTAAATTTGAGACACATGGTATATTATGTAGTCATGCTTTGAAAGTCTTGGATATGATGAATATTAAGCTAATTCCTCAACACTATATACTAAAGCGATGGACAAGAGATGCAAGGTTGGGAAGTAATCGAGATTGGAAATGACAACATATCGAACTGGACATAAAAGCCCATTTCATGAAACGATACAATGAGTTATGTCCTCGAATGGTCTTGTTGACAAACAGAGCATCTGAATCTCATGAAACTTACACCTTTCTATCCAAAGTTCATGAAGAGTCCAACAAAATAATTGAGGATATGTTGGCTAAAAAGAAGAATATTATGGCTGCTAGAGACCAGCCAGGAAGTCGTACTAACCGCATGACTAGTAACACCGGCGTACGCGTCCCGAGGGAGCTGCTCATTGTACATGCCTACAACCATCGGTGTACATTTCCCCGTTCTCGTCAGCATCGAACGCCCATGCAAACACGGACTCGCACCACAAAAGAAAATAACAACGCACGAATAGTCCTCGGGACCATATCAATCGCACGCCCAAGTCCTCACGACTTGATGTCTTGAATCACAATGAGCAATTACCCAGATCATCACAAAAATCTCGGGTACAGGACCAAAAGGAAAGAAAATCACATCAAATGACTCAAGTGTCAAGATTCTCAGAAAGGTGTAAGTTTCATGAGATTCTTCTTTTTAGCCAACATATCCTCAATTATTTTGTTGATTCCCCATCCATAATATTCTTCTTTTTAGCCAACATAACCTCAATTATTTTGTTGGACTCTTCATGAACTTTGGATAGAAAGGTGTAAGTTTCATGAGATTCAGATGCTCTGTTTGTCAACAAGACCATTCGAGGACATAACTCATTGTATCGTTTCATGAAATGGGCTTTTATGTCCAGTTCGATATGTTGTCCTTTCCAATCTCGATTACTTCCCAACCTTGCATCTCTTGTCCATCGCTTTAGTATATAGTGTTGAGGAATTAGCTTAATATTCATCATATCCAAGACTTTCAAAGCATGACTACATAATATACCATGTGTCTCAAATTTACGACAATCACAAGCAACTTTTTGATCCACGAGATTCCCTAATACCATTCGCTCCTTATCGGTATCATAATTTGTAACAACATACAAATTCTTTTTTAATTCTTTTATGCAAGTGCCTTGATATTCCTCATATTCCTCTTGAAATTCCTCAAAAAGGTTTGGAGTGTAAATGTTTTCAGCTTGTACAAGCATAGGGGCCCTCTTCATTTTCAATCTAGGCATCTTATGTCTTGACTCATAATCGGCTTCTGACTCATTGTTCCGTTTTCCATTGACAGCTCTTTCCAAATGTGTGAAAAATTGTACCAAATTTAAATCAGATTTCAAATGGTTTTTCAAATCAGCATTAAAGCTCTCACTTAATTGAGTACACCTCATACCCGCAGCGAACGTTTTTCGAACATAAGTCCATGCCCATTTCTCCTTCACTTGAAAAATCGTATGCAGCCATGAATCATCAGAAACATTATGCTCAACAAGTAAAGAATTCCATGCGTTCAAAAATTCACTTTCCTCCTCATGTAAATCAATGCATGCTTCAAAATCCGAACAAAAGTGTGAACTTTTATGATATAGATGGTTCACATGCTTCAGGGCGTTTTGTCTTATATGCCAAGTGCAAAATCCATGAAATGTTTCTGGCATAACTAAAGAAATAGCCTTAGCCATTGCTGGATCTTGGTCGGTTAGCATGGTTTTAGGCTTTTCTTCACTCATTGATTTGAGAAAAGTTTCAAATAACCATTGAAAAGAAGGTACCGTTTCATCGTATAATAATGCTGCCCCAAAAACAACCGTTTGCCTATGATTATTCAGTCCAATAAATACTCCCAACGGTCGACAATCCTTATTTGTTTTGTATGTTGTGTCAAAAGTGATGACATCACCAAAGTAACCATAATCATTTATCATTTGTGCATCCGCCCAAAATATATTAGTTATTTGCTCCTCAACATCCATTTGAAAGTCATAAAAGAATAAAGGATTTTCACTTTGTCTTTTGAAATACATCAACAATGCACCCACTTCACCATACCTAAATGATTGCTCCCGTCGAGTTCGAAGGTAATTCTTATGGTCTCATATTGTATATCCAAGACATTCTATTCCACCAGCTTGCTTGGACGCATATTCTAAAAAATCTTTTGGCTTTAATCCAGATTCATCAGCCATTACAATTTGTGATGCTTGTGACTCGGATATGTGTCGATGAGAGCGAATCAGATGAACATATTCCGTCGGTTGAAGAGGGTGATTATGTTGAGCCACAAAATCGATAACCTTATATTTCCCGATCCTCCGATCAAGTGAAATAATCATACGCGCTTCACATCCTGTTCTGGTTTCTGCTGTAGGCTCTTTTGTCAAGTGGTCTCTTTTGTCTGCACATCTTTTACCCTCTTTGAAGCATGCGAATTTTCTTGAAGTCAGAATTCCATCTTTTTTGCTTTTATTTCCATATTCTCGACGAATGCCAAACCCAATTCTCCTACTGTACTCATTTTAAAATTCATAGGTTGCTACCTCAGATTCAAACTGCATTTCCAAATTTGGTGTATAGTCAACAACATTCTCTTGGCCACCTTGCATAATATTTTCATGGATACCGATGACAAATCTCTCTACATCTTCCGTTACTGGAGTTGATGTCATATCCAGATTTTCTGAAGAAGAAAAAAACTGAGTCAACAAAATAAGGAGTGGGTTTTCAATCAAAGAAAGAGTAGAAGAAGGAGTATAATCTGGGTTCCTTACTCACAGTGTGACGACGATGTGGCGGAGCAGTGAGGCGGCGCGCGACGGCGATGAGCGGTGCGGTGAGGACGGGCCGACTGCGGTGACGTCGAATGGGGAGAAGAGAGAGGGGTTAGGGACGGTGGCAGTACGAAGGGCGGCGCGGGTCGGGGGCAGAAGGAATGGCGGCTGAAATGGGTTGAGTGAGGGAGATGTGGGTTCCTGCAATGGAGGCTGAAATGGGTGGAGTGAGGGAGATGTGGGTTCACGGGGAAGAAAAGGGTTTAGGGATATCTTTTTTTTTTTAATTTAAAATCTAACTTAAAAAAATCTGGACCTTTCATTTTTTTATTAAACACGTGTCAGCTCCTCATGAATGGAAATGGAGATTGCCATTTCAAGTGGAAATGGAGAAGAGCCAGACTCATATACATATATATATATATATATATATATAAATGATCCCCTCAAAGATATCCTGGCCCTACTGGCCGAAGGTTGACTACGAGGAAGGTTCCTACCACCGACCACGCATTACGTACGAAAACCTCAGGGCGTAACGTACGTAATCGCAACAAATTAGCGTACGTAATGCTACACAGGTAGCGTACGCTATGGCTATAAACTTAGCCAAAATTCCAAACTCGCCCAGCAACAACCAAACGACGAAACCAAACCGACGACTAGTAAAAATATTTCGATCCCGAAATATTCTAATACAATATACATTGTATCGATCCAAACAACAACATTTGTACAATTCCAAATGAATACGTACAACTCAACAGTAACACGAAAAAAAATTACCCCCGGATATTACATACTCCCCCCTTAAAAAGAGTTTCGTCCCCGAAACTCAGGGTGCACAAATCGGGGCACGGACTATCCATCAGGATAAGAAAACAACATCTCCAGGAATACTCCTCAATACGAGCAATTCCGCCTGAGCAACTGGGCCGACCCCACGGGTCCCCACGTCTCCTCTGCCTGAACAAGGCGAAAAAATCAAGTGATAAAGACACTCAACCAAGTGCGAGATTAGCCGAATCATGACTCTCCTGCTAGAGACCAACCAGGAAGTCGTACTAACCGCATGACTAGTAACACCGGCGTACGCGTCCCGAGGGAGCCACTCATTGTACATGCCTACAACCATCGGTGTACACTTCCCCGTTCTCGTCAGCATCGAACGCCCATGCAAACACGGACTCGCACCACAAAAGAAAATAACAACGCACGAATAGTCCTCGGGACCATATCAATCGCACGCCCAAGTCCTCACGACTTGATGTCTTGAATCACAATGAACAATTACCCAGATCATCACAAAAATCTCGGGTACAGGACCAAAAGGAAAGAAAATCACATCAAATGACTCAAGTGTCAAGATTCTCAGATACAATCATTACAAGATAGATCAACCATAAATGGTTCGCAACCACAATACTAAAATACAGACGGAGTCAAACATCAATCCGAAAGACAAGGAAAATACAAATCAAGGCTACATCTCAAATGTACCCGAAAATCAACCTCCTCCAGATCATCGGGCTCCTCGATCTCATCGACTCGAAGAAGACCCAAATCTAAACTCGCTACTCCCCCTCGGGTGTCCATACCTCTGGCTCCCGAAGCCCGATATGACCTCTTGGATGAAGTACGGACTGAAGTGACAAAATCTCTCGAGGCCCATGAGCTCTCCCGAGATCTACTGGTACTAGAACTCCTGCAGTATTTCTGAAGGTGTCCCTGCCTCCCACACAGAAAATAAATAATAGCTGGAACTGTACATCGAGTACTAAAATGCCCCACTGAAACACAGTTAAAACAAACAGCGGTCGAATTCGTCGTCTGAGAAGAAGATGCTTTCCCAACACGAAGACGACTAGAAAGTGACCTCTTGGACGTCGGAGCTCGATGTCCCTCTGAACGAATCGGCATTCTAGTCCTCTCACCAGAAGAAACTGAAGGATCCTTCTGAGTAAGCTCCTTGATCTAAAGCTCTACTCCAAGAGCCTTCTCGATGAATTCGCCAAGTGAACTACAATTGTGATTGAACAACTGCATCCTCAACCGCGGGTTCAGCCTCTTGTTAAAATACTTGATCTTATCCGCCTCAGTACAGATAACAGATGAAGTAAACTGAAGAAGTCCTTGTGATATATGTTGTGTGGGGACACCTGCACAACCTTAATATTCACGTGCGTGCTCGATTCATGTTATATGTGGTATTGTGTGTATGTTTTATGTTGTTGCGGGGACACCTGCGCAACCTCAATATTCGTGTTATGCGTGCTAGATTCATGCTATACGTAATATTATGTGTATGTATTCATGTTGAGGAAAAGATATGATAGATTATTCATGTTATGTTTTCCATGAGATTGTATATTACTGTGACATGTGTGATTTCCACGAGCTGAAGAAAGCTCACCCCCACCTTTATTGATCCCGCAGGTTAAACAAAGTCGGATGGACGAAGGAGCGAGCCGAGAGGGCATATGATTAAATGATGTTTTTCTTCATATCTCATGTTTTTGGAATTTATTTGGGGAAACTTTTATCCAAAATTAAAAATTTATAATTTGTTCTTCTGCCGCAATTATTATCTTGTAGCAATCTAGTATTGATGCTTTAATTAAAGGTATTTAATTTATGTCAGTGTAGCGACTCGACTTTGTAGTCGGCAATTTTAATATTCTCAAAAGAAATTATTTTTCGTCAAAATTTCATTTTACCTATTTTCCCCTGTAATTACCCCTAGAAAGTAGGGGTGTACATTTTTGCTCTCCACTTTCTCTACCTACTTTTTTTTTACACCCAAGTAACATTCAAATTTTTTATACCTTCTCCCTACTCTACCTAGTTTATCTCCTTAGAATTAACGTTGTGAATATTCGATTTTCTCTCTCAATTATCTTTACCCACTTTCTCTCTATAATTACTACTCCTCTCTCTATTCACTTTTTTTCTAGAATTACCAATCAGGTAACATTCAATTTTTAGCACTCCTAGCTCTACCCATTTACTCTCTCTAACATTACCACTTACACTCCTATCATTTATAATATTTTTCATCACTTTGAACATATCATTAATTCTGAAATTTTTGTGTTTATTTGCACTTTGATGAGATAATAAATTATCACTATTATTTCTCGCAAAGGAAAATAATAAGATAGGCCAAGAATTTTGAAGGTGCAAATAGTTTTCAGGATGTGGATTTTTTCTTCACTAATTATTTGGTATAGATCAATTAAAATCGTACTTCAATTATAAAATTAATAATATAAAATACCATATTGATAAACACTTATAATATTTCATCAAAGACAACAAATTATTGAACCACGCAGTGAATAAAATTTAATATCTATATATAATCTTAAGGTTGTTACTTTCTTGTTCTTATCATTAAAAGTTGATAGCATCCCCTTCTAAAGGTAAAATCTATAAGTGAATATCCTCAAGTTGAGACAACAAGAGTTAAAACCTAAAAACTTTATCTACTTTAGGGCATAACTTCGACGGATATTGTCCACTTCATGAGATAACGTATAGGTAGGTACTGATCATCTAAACCAATATTTGAGTCATGATAAAATTATATTTATTTATTTTATTATTTATTAATGTTTACTTCCAGGAACGGTTATCAGTGAATTTGATAGGAACTTCAGTTGCCCAATCTTGCTACTACTGTGGCGTAATCGAGTTATGATTGTGGAACCTAGCATATTTTACTTTCATTATGCAATCTCAATTGAGAATATTGTCGTTTATGATTCATATTTGGATTTGAATCTTTTGGGATTGTACAAACTTAACACTTTTATGAGTATAACTATCTTCGGGTGGTTATACCTCTTTTTTATGTAAATATATTTTTCAAAGTAGATAAAACATCCTTATTGGGGGAAAAAGGTGTCTACATGACCGTTTGTCAAGATTTGGTTACATATAATTATAAGTAATCGAAATACCATAAATTTAATATATGGAAGAAATTTAAAAAATAAAAAATCCAAATAATAATGGTTTATGTATATAAATATTAGAGTTAATTACATGTTCGGTCCTTGTGATCAGGCCAAAATTACATGTTTGGTCCTAAAATGCAATTAATTACACCAATAGTCCCTGTGGTTGTCAAAAATTAACATGACCGGTCCTCTGACCGATTTTCCATCCAATTGGAAGTTAACAGTGGGGTCATTTTCGTCCTTTCATATTCACAAGGACTATTTTTGTAACATATTAACCACAGGGACTATTTGTGAAATAAATTTTTAAATCCTAAAAATGAACCTGGTGGGATTCGAACTCGGGACATTCGGGTTATATAACAAAAGCCTCACCACTATGCTAAGTGGAAAATACTTGTTAACATACGCAAACAATATATACAGTATTTACCATTTAGTAAAATATTTAATTTCAACTTTTTTACAAACTTTGTCCTTGTGGTTTGCAAACTTATATATTTTAAAGAGAGGAGTAGGATTGTAGCCATATGGACCCCTTAGACTACAAATTATGTCGTGCAACTTAATAATGTCAAATTCTAGCCAATTTCACAACCTATAGACGATTTTACTCTTCAACCCACCTACTTTTATCTCATCCTTTTCTTTTAATTCATTATTTTTCTCTCTCCTCTCTTTTTTATTTTTCTTCCAGGAAACCTCTCTTCTCCCTCTTCTAATCTTTCTCTGCTCCATCCTTCATGTTCTCATCTCCTCTAATCTTTCTCTCTTTGCTTCCTCCTCTTTCTGTGTGCAAAAATATTCAAAATCTCGCTGGAAACCGTTGTCGCCGCTGCTGTCCCCCCAAACCACCATGGAGCTCGTAATATTCTCGACAGAGCTCAAGGTTTGGGATCTTCCCTACTCTCTCTCGATTTTATTTCTCTTTCTCCATCTTTCTCTCTCTAGGAAAATCCTAGATCTAGCTTGAAATAATGCTATTTTCGTATTTATTTCTGATGATTTACAAGTTTTCATATGATTCGTGGTATATTTGGGGTGATTTCCGATCGATTTGAATGTATTGGTGTTTTAGATCTAGTTTTCGCATGTTTGCAAACGTGGTTATGAATTTACAGTTGTTACGATTTATTCATTTCGTACAGGGTTACCCTGTTACAATTTATCATTTCGTATCACTATGCCTTTGATTTTTTGTTAAGATTTTGTCATTTCGTATCAGTATGAAGTTACAAAATTCGAATTTCGTAACACATTTGTGCCGATTTGAAATTTTTGTATTGGAGATTTGGTATACATGTTACGAATTTCGTAACTGTTACGGTTGGTGAATTGATACGATTGTGGTTGAACTGATGGGTGAATTCATACGAATCTTGTTATTGTCGCCTGTTTTTTTCTCAGATCTGTTACACATGTTACGAAAATTGCAATTTCGTATTGAATATTCTGTTACGATTTTAGATTTTCATATTGAAATAATGATACGAAAAGCAAGAATAAACGATACGAAATGTGATTTTCATAATAAGGTTATAACTTTGTTACGAATTTAGAATTTCGTATTGGATATTTTGTATCCCTGTTACGAATTTCGTATTTCGTATCGTCATTTTTATGCTTATTGGGTTTTTTGTGCGATTTAGTAACACTGTTAATTATGTTGTTACATATTTCGTATTTCGTAACAATTTGCCTTGTAGGTCAAATGCATCTCATCAAATGCATACATAATTTGCTATTTCGTAACATTATTTACATGTTCCGAATTATTGATTTGGTTTTATTGTTTGATTATTGTAGAACAAATGGACTTTTAAACGAAAGAATCTGGAATCAGAAGACCACCGGATTATGCTAACTGGTGGGGAGAACACAGTAAAGGATATCCGCTGAAATCAACACTTGGAGCGTCCATGAAGCTCCCCGACATCGTCTTAAGATCCGGAAAAACGCTCCATTACATCATGACTTGTTTCTCTATTACGAACTATAATTTTTTTTTTACTTCGTATCAACATGACTTGTTTCTCTATTATGAATTTACGATTTCATATCAGTTTGTCATTATTCCATGTTACGAATTTTACAGTTCATATAAATTGTAATACCCCGATTTTTCAGACATATTTTTCGTTTATATGTTGGATATCGTTGATGGATATTTGTGCTTGAGAACGTTGTGAACGTTTGATGATGTTATTGAATGCGTATATGTATTCACTGTGCCGTATGTTTGATTGGTATGTCGAGATATTGGTTGAGGATAGCTGAATATGGCTAGGCACAGCAACGATAGCGCACGCTATAAGTGTTCATTAGCGCACGCTACTGGGTACAGGTAGCGCACGCTACGAAGTATTGATAGCGTACGCTAAGAGGTTCGGTTACGTACGCTAAGGAGGACCCCTAACGTACGTAACGACTTGCTGGGTTAGTTCCGGAAGGTGGCCGACAGGTAGGCCCAGGTTGATTTTTATATTCAGTTAGCGCACGCTAACGCATGTTGGTTAGCGCACGCTAACATCAGGTCGCCAATAATGGAATCTTAGCTTTCGGCGGGTGGACCCGGCCATGTTCGGCGCGTGTCCAGATAAGGTCAACGAGTGTTTGTCATGTAGAGCTAGCGCACGCTAAAACCGTATGATTAGCGCACGCTAATTCCAGATCGGTCAAAGGAATCCCGGTAATCGCGGATGCTTTCGGCATGTGGGGGCACGTTACTGTAGCAAGTCAACTTCAGATAGCGCACGCTAAGGTCAAGGACTTGCGTACGCTAGGCATGATGTTTTACGTACGTTAATGCATGGGCATTACGTACGTAAGCTAGTTTACGAAGCAAGGCAGTAGCCTCTGGGCTTCGATAACGCACGCTAACAAAGTCAGTTAGCGCACGCTAAGGCGGTAGCGCACGCTAAACATGACATGTTAGCGCACGCTAATAATGTTTATTATAAAAGGAGGACAGACGGGTATTGTGAAGCATTTCGTCCATTCTTCTTCCTTCAGTCGGGAGAGAGAGAGTTGGGAGTTATTTGGGATTCCCAAACACTGTATAATGATAATCTTTAACAACATTAGATTGAGAGCTTGGATTCAAGCCTTGTCCTTCAAGTTGTTCATGATTCTTTGAATGGAGTTCTAGGGTTCTTCTTTTTGGTTCGTCTAAACCAGGTAATCTTCGTATTCCTTTGTTAATGGTTCGTTTTTCTTGGATGATTAAATATGAGGAACATGTTGGATAATCATATAACGATGTTATATGGGATTTTATGGATTTTGATAAGAACTTCGAATGTTTCTTCATATTATTAAAGATGATGATTCGTTTAAACCGTTTTGAGATGGATTTCTAGATCATAATACGAGGTTGAATTCCAGATTGAGCATGATATGATCCTTGTTACCGAGTTGGTCCGATTATTGACATGATTATTGTTCTAGGGTGATTAATCAATAGATATAACCGTTGTGCTTCGTTGGAAGACCGTAGATTCGTTCCAGTCGGGGCTGAAGAGCTCGTACACGAGGGCGATGAGTTCGGTGTTGGTTTTGTCGTGTTGGTATCCAGGCAAGTGTTTACTTGTTCGGTTGTAATGTTTTGATGAGTAATTCCATTTACATTTCATAAGTATTTTATGTTGTATTGCATATTGACGAATGTTCAGTGATGTTCTAAAAGGATTAGAATGCACAGTTGATGATTGTTGAGATACTTGGACAATCTTGGGAAGATTGTAGTATTCGGATATTGTTGATGTCATTTTGGATATTCTTGGTCTGTGGTATACATTTCGGAAGGAAGTCCGGATAGAGGTATGTTTTGTGGTAATCGTACATAGAAGATTGTGTACGGGAAGGTATTCGGTATTGAGGTATTATGTGGTATTATCGTGATATTGGAATTTTGATGAGAATCGTTGGATTACCGGAAGTGGTAAGGTTATCGTTGAGGTTATTATTCTCATGATGCGTGGCATGTGAATATTTATGTTTATGTACTTGCGGTTATTTGTCGGGCATTATTGCTGACCCCGTTGTGGGACTTGTTTTTCAGGTATTGAGGACTTTGATGGTAGCGGTCGTGAAGCGAGGATTCCGTGCGATTTATCGCTATGGCATATTGTTGGGGAATCGTGTATTTTGTCTGTGTATTAATTATTGATGCATATGTATCTTGGACTGTATTTCTTTCCGCTGCGTGAGTTCTTTCAAATGGCTTTAGGCTTTATGCCAACTGAGTTTGATTTCGAAAATCGATTCCCTTAACCGAGTTTTTGGCCTTGATTATCTTGACGGTAGTTGGTGTTTTCAAATGATTTTGTGAGTTTTGGAAAATACTACCGTCATCGGCCTTTTTGGGCGTTTTTGTAATTGGTTTTTAGCCTGGTGGGTTCCGCCGCGGGGCCCACGGCGTGTAATATTCCCGGTTGGATCTGGGGGTGTTACAAATATGGTATCGGAGCCCATGGTTTTGTGATAACCGGGCATGTGTGTTATGTGGCTCTACCAGTGTGGTAGTTGCGTGATTTTTGTGTATCTGGATTTCTGGCTATTTTGGATTGTGTTGTTTTGGTACTGTGTGATTTTCTGAGTACTGTCGTGGTGATGTGTGGGTTTGGGGATTGTTGGTGTTCCCGAGACCGACGAGGCAGGGAGTGAACGCCGGTGCCGTGGTCATGTGCAATGTGCGGCTCCAATCGGGAAGTGAACGCCGGTGCGAGGCACGTGCAATGTGCGGCTTTCGATGTGGAGTGGAACGCCGGTGATACGTGCATGTGACAAGGAGCGGCTCATGCGCTTTAGGTGAGGAGACACAGCGTCACAGATCCCACAAAACTCGACAGTGCTCTAAACTTCTTGTGGTCTTGGCGGAGACCAATCGTTTTCAAATTGTGATTATTCCTGTTTTGGCATTCTTGTTGTGTCGAGATTTTTGAAATGGTGCCATATGCTAGTATCACGGGAGATCTTCGACTTCACAGACCTGTAAGTATGTTGTTCGGGTTATTCGATAATTCTTGGTTATCTTGGTGATTTTGGATTTATATGTTGTTGGCGACAGGTTGCAAGTTTCGAGAACGAAACTTATTTTTAAGGGGGGTAGAGTGTAATACCCCGATTTTTCAGACATATTTTTCGTTTATATGTTGGATATCGTTGATGGATATTTGTGCTTGAGAACGTTGTGAACGTTTGATGATGTTATTGAATGCGTATATGTATTCACTGTGCCGTATGTTTGATTGGTATGCCGAGATATTGGTTGAGGATAGCTGAATATGGCTAGGCACAGCAACGATAGCGCACGCTATAAGTGTTCATTAGCGCACGCTACTGGGTACAGGTAGCGCACGCTACGAAGTATTGATAGCGTACGATAAGAGGTTCGGTTACGTACGCTAAGGAGGACCCCTAACGTACGTAACGACTTGCTGGGTTAGTTAGGAAGGTGGCCGGCGAGTAGGCCTGTGTTGATTTTTATATTCGGTTAGCGCACGCTAACGCATGTTGGTTAGCGCACGCTAACATCAGTCGCCAATAATGGAATCTTAGCTGGCGGTGGACCGGCCATGTTCGGCGCGTGTCCAGATAAGGTCAACGAGTGTTTGTCATGTAGAGCTAGCGCACGCTAAAACCGTATGATTAGCGCACGCTAATTCCAGATCGGCCAAAGGAATCCGTGTCGCGGATGCTTTCGGCATGTGGGGGCACGTTCGTAGCAAGTCAACTTCAGATAGCGCACGCTAAGGTCAAGGACTTGCGTACGCTAGGCATGATGTTTTACGTACGTTAATGCCTGGGCATTACGTACGTAAGCTAGTTTACGAAGCAAGGCAGTAGCCTCTGGGCTTCGATAACGCACGCTAACAAAGTCGATTAGAGCACGCTAAGGCGGTAGCGCACGCTAAACATGACATGTTAGCGCACGCTAATAATGTTTATTATAAAAGGAGAACAGACGGGTATTGTGAAGCATTTCGTCCATTCTTCTTCCTTCAGTCGGGAGAGAGAGAGTTGGGAGTTATTTGGGATTCCCAAACACTGTATAATGATAATCTTTAACAACATTAGATTGAGAGCTTGGATTCAAGCCTTGTCCTTCAAGTTGTTCATGATTCTTTGAATGGAGTTCTAGGGTTCTTCTTTTTGGTTCGTCTAAACCAGGTAATCTTCGTATTCCTTTGTTAATGGTTCGTTTTTCTTGGATGATTAAATATGAGGAACATGTTGGATAATCATATAACGATGTTATATGGGATTTTATGGATTTTGATAAGAACTTCGAATGTATTAAAGATGATGATTCGTTTAAACCGTTTTGAGATGGATTTCTAGATCATAATACGAGGTTGAATTCCAGATTGAGCATGATATGATCCTTGTTACCGAGTTGGTCCGATTATTGACATGATTATTGTTCTAGGGTGATTAATCAATAGATATAACCGTTGTGCTTCGTTGGAAGACCGTAGATTCGTTCCAGTCGGGGCTGAAGAGCTCGTACACGAGGGCGATGAGTTCGGTGTTGGTTTTGTCGTGTTGGTATCCAGGCAAGTGTTTACTTGTTCGGTTGTAATGTTTTGATGAGTAATTCCATTTACATTTCATAAGTATTTTATGTTGTATTGCATATTGACGAATGTTCAGTGATGTTCTAAAAGGATTAGAATGCACAGTTGATGATTGTTGAGATACTTGGACAATCTTGGGAAGATTGTAGTATTCGGATATTGTTGATGTCATTTTGGATATTCTTGGTCTGTGGTATACATTTCGGAAGGAAGTCCGGATAGAGGTATGTTTTGTGGTAATCGTACATAGAAGATTGTGTACGGGAAGGTATTCGGTATTGAGGTATTATGTGGTATTATCGTGATATTGGAATTTTGATGAGAATCGTTGGATTACCGGAAGTGGTAAGGTTATCGTTGAGGTTATTATTCTCATGATGCATGGCATGTGAATATTTATGTTTATGTACTTGCGGTTATTTGTCGGGCATTATTGCTGACCCCGTTGTGGGACTTGTTTTTCAGGTATTGAGGACTTTGATGGTAGCGGTCGTGAAGCGAGGATTCCGTACGATACTGGCTATGGCATATTGTTGGGGAATCGTGTATTTTGTCTGTGTATTAATTATTGATGCATATGTATCTTGGACTGTATTTCTTTCCACGCGTGAGTTCTTTCAAATGGCTTTAGGCTTTATGCCAACCGAGTTTGATTTCAAAATCGATTCCTTAACCGAAGTTTTGGCCTTGATTATCTTGACGGTAGTTGGTGTTTTCAAATGATTTTGTGAGTTTTGGAAAATACTACCGTCATCGGCCTTTTTGGGCGTTTTTGTAATTGGTTTTTAGCCTGGTGGGTTCCGCCGCGGGGCCCACGGCGTGTAATATTCCCGGTTGGATCTGGGGGTGTTACATAAATATGACCTGTTTCTCTATTACGAATTTATGATTTCGTATCACTTCTAATAATTCCATGTTACGAATTATGAATTCGTATCAGTTTGTCATGATTCTGTGTATCAATTTATCATGATTCTATGTTACAAATTCAAAATTTAGAATTTCGTATTGGATATTTTGTATGCCTATTACGAATTTCGTATTTCATATCGTCATTTTTATGCTTATTGGGTTTTTTGTGCGATTTAGTAACACTGTTAATTATGTTGTTACAGATTTCGTATTTCGTAACAATTTGCCTTGTAGGTCAAATGCATCTCATCAAATGCATACATAATTTGCTATTTCGTAACATTATTTACATGTTCCGAATTATTGATTTGGTTTTATTGTTTGATTATTGTAGAGCAAATGGACTTTTAAACGAAAGAATCTGGTATCAGAAGACCACCAGATTATGCTAACTGGTGGGGAGAACACAGTAAAGGATATCCGCTGAAATCAACACTTGGAGCGTCCATGAAGCTCCCCGACATCGTCTTAAGATCCGGAAAAACGCTCCATTACATCATGACTTGTTTCTTTATTACGAACTATAATTTTTTTACTTCGTATCAACATGACTTGTTTCTCTATTATGAATTTACAATTTCATATCAGTTTGTCATTATTCCATGTTACGAATTTTACAGTTCGTATAAATATGACTTGTTTCTCTATTACGAATTTATGATTTCGTATCACTTGTCATAATTCCATGTTACGATTTTATGAATTCGTATCAGTTTGTCATGATTCTGTGTATCAATTTATAATGATTCTATGTTACGAATTCAACATTTCTTCAAAATATTAGAAAAATAGAGTTAAAGTATTACATGATTCTATATTTAAAATATTACAAAAATATTTTCGTAATTTTTCTTCAAAATATTCAAAATTTTGTTTATATATATATATATATATATATATTTATATAATGGAGCTTATATTTTCTGTTTACATTAATTTGTTGATATTACGATTTCCAATTTATTTCTATTAAACTCTACAAAAATAGAGTTAAAGTTATATTTAACGAGATATTAAATATATATTTGGATGAAGTATTTTTACGTAATAATATAATTTTTAGGGGAACTCAAAATATTTTAAATATATTTTCGTACATTTAAAATATATATGTTTGCAAATTATTCAAAAAAATATCAGCTTTTTTTACAAACTTTGCACGTTTTATACATTTTTGTATGTTTTTATACGTTTTAGTACCTTTTAAAAACGTACAAAGACGGAAGAAAACATATAAAAACGGATAAAACATATAAAAATAGATAAAAACGTATAAAATGTAAGAAAAACGAATGAAAACAGATAAAAATGGATAAAACATAAGAAAAACGGATGAAAACGTAAGAGAAATGGATGAAAATGTATAAAAACGGGCGAAAACATATAAAAACCGACGAAAACGTATAAAAATGCATGAAAACGTATAAAAACGGACTCAAATTTTCATAATATTTTAAATATATTTTCGTACATTTAAAATATATAAGTTTGCAAACCACAAGGACAAAGTTTGTAAAAAAGTTAAAATAAAATATTTTATTAAAGGATAAATATATATTGTTTGTATATGTTAACAGTGATTTTCCACTTAGCATAGTGGTGAGACTTTTGTTATATAACCTGAATGTCCCGAGTTCGAATCCCATTAGGTTCACTTTTAAGATTTAAAAATTTATTTCACAAATAATCCCTTAGTTAATATGTTATAAAAATAGTCCTTGTGAATATGGAAGGACGAAAATGCACCCAGAGGACCGGTCATGTTAATTTTTGACAACCACAGGGACCATTGGTGTAATTAATTGCGTTTTATGACCAAACATGTAATTTTAGCCTAACCACAAGGACCAAACATGTAATTAACTCTAAATATTATACTCCCTCCGTCCCACCGATCTTGGTTCATATTCTTTTTTGGGCTGTCCCAAGATACTTGATTATTTCCTTTTTAAGACATCTTTATCTCTCACAACTTTAAATAATATATATTCATACCATCACTTTATGAATTACTTTTCAGCTTTTCTTAAATCTCGTGTCGAAAAGCAAATGCTCAAGATGGATGGGACGGAGGGAGTAGTATTGTAGCAGATTCATTTAAGGGAATCAATTATATGATTATATCATAATTTAAATCCATACATGAATATTAGGAGGACGGTCAACTTCAGGTGGTTGAACCTTCTATGACATATTTCATTTCGATCATTTATGAAGATGATGATGGAATAATTTTTATCTAGTCATATTGTCATTAACTATTTCTTATACTGAAATCCATGACGAATTTTAATATACATAAATGAACCATAAAAAAGATGATAAAACATACATTTACGTTCTGTTTGTATTTTATTTTGTATTTTCATTTTGAAAATGGTTTTGTATTTTTCTGTTTTTATTTTTGTTTTCAAATTGCTGAAAACGCGTTCTGTTAAATTTATTTTGCAAAATATTTTTTTGTAATATTAATATTAAAAATTCATAAATCTTTATTTTAGACTTAGTTTCAAATTAAGATAATCCAAAAAAAAAAAAAAACTCAAAATGCATTTTGAGCATTTTGAAGATTTTTTGTTGAAATACACACAAAACGCTCAAAACAAGGTTTTGGGCGTTTTGCATTTTGTGTACAAATATTTTTTTTATTTTCCAAAATGCATTTTCGAAAATGATAAAAAGAACACGTTTTTAGTGTTTTCGAAAATAAAAACAAAAAATGACCTCAAAACAGCAAAGAGAACATGATCTTAAATTTCCTCAAAAAGGGAAATATTTTGAGATAATTAGAAGTTAGTCTCAAGATTTCCGCTATTTCTCCCGAGAATTTATTGATCTTCGTAGAAATTCGTGCTAATAATATACTATAAACTTTAAGAAGAAAAAAATATATAAAAATAGGATAATAGTATACCTCCACATATAAATACAGATTTAAGATATAAGAATCATTCAAAAAATATATTACTATTTATTTAGACTACAAATATCAATGACTATATGTTTGGGCAAAAATGATTCATAAGCCTACGAGATAAACCTATAAATTGACGCACGCCATATAAAACATCACAAGTGTCAATTACTTCTATTGATTGATTAACAAGTGACACTTGTTACATTTTTGTGGTGTAGACATATTTATATGTTGGTTTTATAGGTCTATTTAGCATTACTCATCTTTGTTCGACCAGATTGAAAATAAGTAAGAAAAAAGGTAAAATTGTACATGGGTTTCTCAAAATAGGGTATAAATAATTATTAGGAGTTTAATTTTTACATTTATCTAAAAATTTTGGATCTTTCACACACAATATTAATAGAGGTCCGTGATAGGGCAACAAACCACACCCCGTGTTTTATGAGTGTTGTACCACATGCTTTACAGATAAAATATTTATAATAATATTATAATAAAAGTAATAGTAAAGCATGGGATACAACACCCATAAAGCACGAGTGTGTTTGAGGGTGTGATTCAGGGTGTTAGCACTATTTCTCATATTAATAACTAAAAGTAAAACTATCAAAATCATAATTTATTGTTCTCTATAAATATAAACCAATATATCTAGAATTACTTTATTAACACACTCTATTTAAAATTTGATTCTTTTCACTTATTTTTATTTAAAAATTAAGAAAATATACTTCTAAATATAACTATAAATAGTAAATTTGGGCCAACTTCTGGTATTGAGTATATTTTATCTACTGATAGTTTTTCTTTTTTCTTTTGGTATTTTTAACATTTTTTATTATAATTAATATTTTTTATTTTACGTTTAGTTAAATATTTTATCATTTTAGTTTGAGATTAATTTATAGTCAAATTTAAAAATTATTAACCATATAAAATTAAAATGCTCGTATTAGCCGGGACGGAGAGAGTAAAAAATTAGGTGGTTGAGTGAACGGGGTTGTTGACGTATGCCCGTAACCTAGTCTTGCAACAGTCATTTGAATTCCTAACATGATGCCAGGGCTAAAAGTGTCACTCCACATATAATACAACTTCTCCGTTTTTTTTTTTTTGAAGAAAAGGATTGTCCGAGAAAGAGATTTTGATGATGGATGTCGATTTCGAGATGGCGGCAGCGGAGGCCGAGGGCGGAGCTGCCGTTGTGAATCTTGTGATACTTCTTTTCCCCAAAATTTCTCTCTCCTCTCTCTCTCTCTCCGTTGTCTATTTGTGTGATTTTATTTTCGGTATATTTTGTTTCCCTATCCCATTATTAAAAGCCCTAATTTTTGTACGTGTTTTGACATGAGGAAGAGGTTGAAGGAGATGGAGGACGAATCCGCCGCTCTCCGCGAAATGCAGGCGAAAGTTGAACAGGAGATGGGCTCCGCTCAAGGTTCCTCCTTTACCTTTATATATTTCAGTTTTAAACTAATATTTCTTTGTTTCCTCTGAATTATGGAATTTGGGGCTGCATATGTTGTTTTAATTGGTAAAATGATATCAGTGTAGCAAGAACGGGGTTAGGCGTAAAAGATTCGATAACGGGTTTATGTTTAAGGTACAGATTGGGGTACTTTAGGTGCATCCTTCAGAAATCATTTTAAAGATGATTTATTTTTTGAGAACTGATTTTAGGAAGATAGAATATGGATTGCGACAAATCTACAACATCGTTATGACCTCCTAATAAATTTTAAAATTGTGTGTTTAGCTTCTTGAGTTCCAAACCAAAAACGCCTCTATTGGTCCAGTATGGGACGTCATTTCGACAACATATTCTGTGCTTGAAGCTTAAAATATTAGCCCTGATATTCCTTTTGCTGGTCAATAGTTACTACTTCGTGGGGGTATTTGTAATTTGAAAGGATAACCAGATTCTTTTCTAGAATCAAACCAAACAAACCAACTCTTGTCCCACTATGTAGGGTCGGCTATATGGATATGACATTTCCAATAAGTTCATATGTTATAGGTCCTTATTTAAAAGTCTCCATTCAACTTTTTTCGGTCTTGGTTTCCTTCTCCAGCATTTGTTAACTTCCATAGTTTGATACCTTATTGGTGCCTCTAATGGGCTTCTTCGGACATGTCCATACAATATCAACTGATTTTCCCTCATTTTATCCTCAGTTTTGGAATTAAGGTTCATATGTTGTTCGTAACCCTCAATTGGGGCCACCCTGCCTCGTCTCGTATCAGTTTGTTTTCTAATCTTGTATTCGCGGGTAACTCCACACGTCCACCTTAAATTTTTCATCCCTGCTACCGACATTTTATGAACATGTTTGTATTTCACCGCCCACCACTCTTGCCGTCATGTAATACTTACATTTGACCTTAAGAGGCATCTCTTTATCACATAAGATCCCAGATGCACATCTCCACTTATTCCATCCTGCTTGAATCCTACGTCTAACATCTACATCCTGCTCCCAGTGTTTCAGTTGCGTTGCGCAGGCACATAGCGTTTTTATACGGAATTGCGTAGCGCAAAATAGCGTAGCACATAGCGTAAGTAATTTGAACATGCCATTTTTTTAGTTAAAATAAATGAATACTCCCTCTGTCCGCTACCCATGTGCAATAATTTCCTTTTCCGTCCGTCCGCAACCCATGTGCATTGTTTATTTTTGGCAAATTTTTTTACCACAAGTGAGCCTCTTACTCCACTCATAACACATCCTACCAACTAAGTTAACTGAAATATTAAAACCCGTGCCGGTCAAAACAATGTACATGGTTGGCGGACGGAGGGAGTAATATTTAAACTTAGGAACAATAGGTAAATAGCTAAAGCAAATATATCAAATAATCAAAACAATCTAGAAATCTTATAATAATCCGTGAGAAGCAGAAAAATATAGAAAACACCCCCTAAAATCGGTAAGTTCTTGCGCAATATTTTTTCGTGCTCCACTTCCTTCCAGGTCGGCTCTGTTATTGTGACCAGTTCCTGCCTTTCTTTTTTTTTTCTTGTTTTTCTTGCTTTTTTCTCGCTATTTTTTTTTTCTTGTCTGTCTTGATTTCTTAAGTACTCTCCCGCTCTTTTGTCTTGCGGCGCAGGTAAGTATAATTAGAAATTAGGGTTTTCTAATTTTACCCTTATAGCGTGCGCCTTTGGCGAAATTGCGCATATAGCGCACGCTTTCGCGCAATTCCACCGCCACGTCAGCAATCGCCCGCGCAAAACATGACAGAGTAAAAATTCCTACGCAACGTAGCGTTGCTGAAATTATTTGCGCAATAGCGCGCAATGTAGCGCGCAAATTGGCGCCTTTGAAAACACTGCCTGCTCCCCATCATTCTGTATCATAGAGCTCAGGTATCTGAATTAATCTTTCTCAACAATCTTCTGAAATCTTACACTTGTGTAGTACTCGTGCTTCTGCCTTTACTGAACTTGCATTACATGTACTCAGCCTTGCTAAAACAACTTTGCATAAATCTAATTTTGCATTAACACCTTCTTTTGACTTATCCACTAAACATGGTCTGCAAATAACATGCACCAAGGAACCTCATCTTGAATATGTCTAGTGAGTTCATCCATCACTAATGCAAATAAATAAGGGCATTGAGCCGAGCCTTGGTGGAGTCCAATTGTAATTGGGATCTGTTTGCTCTCCCCCCCCCCCATTAGTCTTAACAGAAGTCATAGCTCCCTCACACATATCCTTTACTGCTTCTGTATAAGCAACCCAAACTCCTTTCTTCTCCAACACCTTCCATAGGATATGTTGAGAGACTCAGTCGTACGCCTTCTCCTAATCAATGAACACCTTATGGAGGTCCTTTTCTTTGTCCCTGTAAGAGAGAGAGAGAGAGAGAGAGAGAGAGAGAGAGAGAGAGAGAGAGAGAGAGAGATGTGGATTAGTATGAATTGCGAGCGCGAGAGAAGGGTAGAGAGAGGCGTTCTTGAATCTTGATTGGTGAAATATATGAAGAATTAATTGATATATATATATATATATATATATATATATATATATATATATATATATATATAGAGAGAGAGAGAGAGAGAGAGAGAGAGAGAGGTAGAGAGAGGCGTTCTTAATTGAATCTTGATTAATGGTGAAATGAAAAATTGATTGAATTTTGATGGTGAAGTGAAAGAATTAATTGATAGAGAGAATAAAGGGAAGGGAAGGGTTCTTGATTTCAAATAATCATTTGGGACGGGTGGTTTTAGGGTTTAGATGGAGAGGAATGTAGCTAGCCGTTAGGTTCGCGCACTTCTCTTCTCTCTCTCTACCCTCTCGGTGTAGGGCCCTAAACCCAACCCATCTTCTATTCTAGACTGTGTACACGTGGTGATGGGGTGTTACTTGTGTTGTGTTGTGTATTAAAGCGACAATTAATGTTCTAATATTGCGAAATGACGTGGAGTTGGATTTAGCCTTTAGAGATTTTATTTTATGTGTTTTTTATTTAATTATTATTTGTGTACATAGAGAGTGTTTATATATACATATATGTATGCATAATGTTATAATATAAATATGATAATCATTTTTTATGTTCATATATTTAGTGTAGTAGTCAACTGTGTTGTTCATTTCCTTCATACCTATGTTATAAATTGCTTACAAATCTTAATTTGTAATTCTTCTTTCTTTCACTCGCTGTGCCTCTTTCTTTTCATTTGAAGAATTCTTCAAATTAAAAATATTAATTGGCTTTAATATATATTTGAAACTCCATTTATTGATATATCATCCATGTATTTATTTTCAAGTATCGATTAGATTGAGCAATTCGGTTCATGAATTTCACAGTGTTCTTAAATAGCTAGGTATAATAACCTTATAAGTTATTTCGGCAAATTAAGACGACTAAGCAAAGGAAAGGGGATAAAGGATAGATTATAGAGAGAGAAAAAATCAGATTTGAATTTAGGAAGAAAACGGTGAGCAGTGGGTCGATTCCAATAAGAAAGACCGAGTTTATCCCAAAATTCACCAACAAATATTTTCCATATATTTCAAAAACGACCCTTTTCCAAATAACGAATTACAATCGCATCCACTACATCAGTTATGTAGAAATCCAACATAGTCGACCAGATTCTTGGGTCAGTAGGAGTAAACGTAACCAAGCCAGCATCAAGATACAAATTAATGAAATCCACCCATTCGACGTCGCTGAACCAGTTGTTCATAATAGTTGCAATCACAGTTGCTCCGTGTGGAAAGCGGGTGAAACCCTCACCAAAAAAGTGCGTAAACCAAATCCATTCACTTTGTAGTTGGATAGAGCAAACCACACACCCTATCACTGTTCGCTATATTTTTAAAAATCCGCAAGTGTACGGAGTAAATGTAAAAAGCGGCGAGTAGGGTCGTATTCCACAGACTAATTATTCCTATTGTATTAATTACTAGATTACCTGATCCCAATTTTATCTAGACGATCGTTGAGGTGGATGAATGGTTAACTAAATGAAATAAACTAATGAAAATTAGTTTAAACAAGTGTCATATTCGAATCAAAGAGAGTTTTAAGAGTTTTTGAAAGATAGATTCCAAGGCTAGGTTTCCGTTAATTATTAAGTTTAGTCGGGATTGATTTCAAAGAGTTTTATGTGCGTTTCCAAAATGATAATCACAACAATATATTAAAGTCCCTCTCGAGATGCATTAAAACGTAGATTAAATAACCTATAATAACGTCTCCGTCAATTATAAATTATCTAACTCCAAATATTCATAAGATAAAATATCATCATAGTTTATCACCGATTTCTCAATCTCATAATTAACTATGTCAAATACTCGAAACCTATTAATGCCCTCTTCTCTCGAATTATGAGCAATTAAGTTAAATATGTAAAAACATTGATCAAGTGTTCTAACATGAATCAAAACTAAGTATTTGATAAAGAAATCACACTAGATATATATAATCATCAATCCTTAGTAAATCAACGTACTTCCATGCCCAGAATCTAACAAGTTTAGCCAGACATGGTAATGAAAGAAAGATCAATAATCATCATGTTCATCATGTTCAAGCTAAATAAATAACAAAAATGAGTAAAAGATAGGAAGAAGATAAAATTCGGATGGTGTCTTGAGTGGTTTCGGTTCAAGCCTTCAAGTGCTCTTGATGTATTCTTCCTTGTGCTTCCTTCAAAGTCTCCTCATTTTGGTAAGTTTTTCTCTCAATATTGTGTTTTTCCACCCTCACCAACTCTCCAAATCAGAATATCTCTTTCCCCAGGTCCAAGTCCTCTTGAAAAGCCTCAAAAATGTCCAAGGGTATGATTTTTCCCGTCCAAAACGTGTTAGAAACGTCAATCATGGAGATTAGCACCGAAAAGTGACTCGGTCGTGTCAAATGACACGGCCCGTGTCGAAGTGCTCTAGAAATGGAAAGTCTCTGGCCATATAACTCGACCAAGCCGTTGCCCGTGTCATTCCTGGAGACGCACGAGCAAAACGCACGAGCTGCTGCTCGTGCGTCCCATATCAACTTGGTACTTTAAAATCTCTTCTTCTTGTGCTTAGCCTGATCTTGTGGCTTGGGTTTGGTACTACTTTACCTCGAGTTTAAAGTGACAAAAACTGTCTAACATGCCGTAATCTTCATTCATGCATCGCTTGATATGTATCGGAGGTTGAAACTTCATTCCTGCTTGATAATGGCCTTAAAAACACCTATAAAATCAACCAAACATACCCAAGCGTGATCAAGTCCAACAAACACAATTTAAGCACAAATAACACAATACTACACATTTTAGGATCTTAAAATCCGAAAAAACCTTATAAAAATATGTAAAAATGAGTGTTACCAAAATCCCCCAAACTTAAACGTTGATAGTCCCAAGCAATGCACTTTAAAATAACCACTCTTAAGGGAACTCATCCCTCAACGCACCTCAAAGGATCATTTTGAAATTCATCAATACGCCTCAAGTGATAAATAAGTCGATTTCTTTAAAGTTTTCAAATCTCCGGGATGCTTCCTTAACATCATAGTCAATACTTGGAAAATATAAACCTCACCGGTCAAGTGTATTCACTCACTCTCAAAGTGTATAAAGGGATATGTATACGCTCGGAACTCATTCAATAAAATAAGAATCCCCATAAACTTGCCAATCGTCTACATCTCTACCACTATTTTGTGCATGCAATTTTGTGAATCAAAAGGGACTTCACTGGTTGTAATGTAGGGTTTTTGGTCGGGGTAGGGTAAGTATGGCTAAAGTGACGTGACTTGAGCAAATTAGAACTAAATCCCAATAATCACTTCGCTCACTTAGAAGCTCAAAATTTTGCTGGAATTTGCTTCTGTCAATCCCTTAATTTTATAATGATCGTAACAAGCACTTTTGAAAGTGAAAATCACAACCTTATTCCTCCTTATTGCTCTTTTTTTTATTGTCCTTTTATCTGGGTAATTTATTCGGGTAAACCCAGTGTGACTCTCCTTATAGTGGACAACATCATCATTATAATCACAACATTTTACCTTCAAACTTATTTTGATATATCACTGTGAACCAACCCAATCTTGAACTTAAACACTCTTCCCCCTTCGCCTCCACACATATTATTTCATTCTTTTACCAATTGTTCTAATAAGCTCAAGTTTAGGGAAAAAGAATTTAAAGGAACGGAAAGCTCATTGTGTGGCTAACAAAAAATAGGCTTTAAGCTCAATTGGGCTAACTATGGAATTAATAATTGTCGGATTGGCCAAAAAGATTGAAAGGTTAAATCAAAAACTGCCTAAAATCATTTTCACTAATTTGCATACACACTAGTGGTTTCAAATAAGATACCAAGGCAAGTTCTAGAGTCTTAAAACATGAATGATACACTCAACAATGGAACTTGCATATTTAATGATTCACGAAGGCTCAAAAGCTCACAAGTTAAGATTTGTTCATACCTCCAAGATATTAAACTATTTATTCAATTTCACACCCTTTTGATTATCTACAATTTTTCCTCTTCAAACATCCTCAACTTGTATATCAAAATAACAAAATAAATCCCTAGGCATCCAAGACAAGAGTTCATTCTTCCGAATTTTTATCAAAAGTAAAATACTCTAATAATAAAAATAGCAATGCAAAATTACCAACTAACAAACTCAAAACAATAAATATGCTAAATGCAACTAAATTCTATGCACAAATTAAAAGAAAATGCAAGTATTTTCTTGACCCAAAATCTCTCCTCCAAACATAAACATGATTATCTATGCAACATGCGTGGAATAGGGAATTATGGGTTAAAAATACGTACAACCCCTCTCTAGGAGGGTGGTGGCTGATCTGAACGGGCTGGAAAGTGCCCTTGGGAGATGTGCCACTCATACATCGTCCTCCTCCTCCTCATCATCATCTCCTTGTCCCGTCGCGTCGTCTCTGCTCGGAATGTATGGAACTCGTTCTCCAACGCCGTCATCCTCTCGACCAAGCTGGGGTCATTACCCCCTGATCGCTAGGATTCGCGTAGTATGGTTTTCAAATCCGATCAATTTTAAAATTTGTAAAACCTCGAAGTATTTCCAAGGTATCGAACCCAAGGGAATTGATGTGTCGAAAATAAAGGAAGTAACTCTACTCAAAATTTGACTGCTATTTAGGAATCCGAAAATTTGGTTTGTTTCTAATTATAAAATCGAAATATAAAAATTAAATAAAAGATGAATTATCTAAAATCAAGCAAATAAAGCAGATTAGCAAGATAAAATCACAAGTTTAAAGCTAATTGATCATAGGGTAGTATTATCTAATTGAGTTCACACAATCCATTCACTTGATTCCTTTTCCCCAAATTTTAATTCAATCCTAGAAATAATCACTCAGTCGATCTAGAATTCCGATCAAGGCAACCTAGAAAGATAGTTAATGTAAACCCTTTTCCCCGCCAGGGCTCAAAGTATTTAAATCACTTAAAAAGCGCCAACTTATTTATCTATGATTTATCTTTCTCCGTCAGGTTTCAAGATAAAATCATATTGTGCATCAAGTATTTCCACTAATCAATTACTCCTTCTGGACAAATTAATTAGCTAACATGCATCGATTAAGGGCCCTTTAATCTAGCATGAGATTTAACACATCTTGAACACAAGCCTAGGATGAAAGGTCAAAAGGTAATCAAAGGAACATCATGTCAACATCAATTAAAATTACTAACCCTAGAATCAATCAATGAATTTAGCCAGACATAATTGAAATTAAACAAGAAATAGATGGAGAATGCATATTATTAATATGAAAAGAGAGATTACAACTCGTCCAGATGAACTCTGAGTCTTCAATCTCCGAAAAACAATAATAGTTGCTGCCTCCAAAAAGTTCTTGCATCAAAGGAATAAATCTTGCTAAAAATGTAAAAATCTGCTAAAGATGATAAAGGATGATCAAAACTCTGTTAAGAGCTGATTAGGGATGATGAATAATTTTAACCTAGGTCTAGGGGAAGTCTATATATCCTATGGGAGTAAAAATCCCGATTGGGCCTAATCTAGGAAATAAAATCTATCCAAAAGAGTCAAAATCCGTCAAAATTCGGGAACCCGCGTAGCAGCCTATCGGTCGATAGCTTGCCCGATAGTTGGTTCGTCGGTCGACTTCACTCGATAAGGTAGGAACGCCTTTCGGACGCACCTATCGGCCGATATGCTGGCCCGATAGGCGGTTCGTCGGATCTTCACTTGATAGTGCTCGGACACCTTTCGGACGCACCTATCGGCGATAAGTGGCAGATAGGTTAAATCTGTCTCTTGCAAAAATCGTTTCTTCCGTCCGTTTGACTCGACTCTCGGTCCTTTGTCTCGTTTTGGGTCCTTTTGGCTCTAAAAACCTGCAAACACACTAAAACCAACCCAAACGCGTAATACGGCTCGACTAATCATAAATAAGCCAAATACGAGCACATTAATCACGAAACGAGATAAAAACCTAGTATAAAATCCTAGAAATAAGTGGTAAAATTACCACTTATCAAACCCCCCCAAACTTAAGCCTTGTTCGTCCCGAGCAATAAAAAGAAAAGAAAAAGAAAAGGTCGTGAATCATCGTGCAACTCATAGTGTTCAACCTAATCAATACTATCCTGTAATTCTCTCTAAATAATCCGAGTGTCGTAAAAGCGAGCTGCACTCAGAATAATGATTCCGCAAAGTAGTCAAGTTCAGTCCTAATCACTCGTTCATGAAGAAAATCCAGCTCAAAGATTAACAAAACGTGAGTCAAATCGACCGTCAATATGAAAGGCTAAAATAAACAAGCTAGTTCGTCCCGTTACACAGTCTAGTGGCACAATTTTCACGAGTTTCATAACAATTAAACCTCGGACAGTATTCCCTTATATATATGTTCAAGAATTTGATTCGAGTTGACCACTAGGTTAGGATCTCGGGATGTTTCATCGGGGTAATCCTAGGGCGGAACTTCCATTCTCATGTATTAGGAAACCGTTTGACGTAAAAGACACTCATGGGGCACATGGATGCTTCTAGTTACTAAGTTCCCGTCTTCATCGGAGAAACAACTCGTATATATAATTTCGCATGTCCGATTCAAGGTCGCCGTTTTGCGCGAGTAAGCAATGGTCACGCGAATACCCGGTTACTAGGCTCCTATCACCGGCACATGTGAAATATCTAAATCACTAGTCTAATCAGAGTCGTCGTTTTACGCGAGGGTAAACAACGGTCACGCGAATGCCCCGGTTACTAGACTTCCCTTCATAGAACAACATTATCTCAACTTTTGGGAAAAACCGACCGACTCTAAACTCAATCTAAGTGCCAACACGACTAAAGAAACAAGATCGACTCACTATCCGGAAGATGTAACCAAACGTATTGACGGTGATTTTAAAACAAGTATGTATCGTCTCTTATCTGCCAAGACCTCTACAATCACGAAAAATTTTGGACCTAATTGAATACTATGCAAAACAGAAATAACTGACTACAACTCGACTAAAACTCGACCATTTCTTCAGAGAGAAAAACAGTGTCGTAACATCGGTATCACACAAATAGAAGCACGAAAAATTCAGGAATAGAGAAAAAACTAAGATAAGCAAGGCTATCTAAAACAAACAACGAAAAGCAAATAAAAGCAAACACGAAATCTAAAAAAAAACTACTACGACCTAAAAAAAAAAAAGAACTAGCAAACACACCAAACGAAAATGAACATAAAAATCTAAAAACTAAGCAACAAAAAGCCAAATCCACGCAACACCCATATGATAAGCACAAATAAAACAACGGGCACCAACACAAGCAAATAATGATACAAGGCAGAAAAGGCACTCACACGTAAAGAAATTAACAAAGCCGCACTTCCCCCCCCCCCCCCAAACTTATTTCGCATCCCAAAGGAGAAATAAGTTTGAAAAGAGAAAGGAGTGGCTTTGTTAACGGAGTACCTGATCACTGTGGCGGAAATGGCGGGTTTGTCGGCGAGCTCGGATCATAGCGGGCATGTGAATCGGGGAAAGGAGCAAAGTGGTACATCTCATGTAGCATTCGGTTGTAGTGGTCCTCTTGGGCCCACCTATCTTCATCGAAGTTTTAAGGAAGAATCAAAAGATAAAATCGCCCCTCTCTTCTTTCGGCCGATGTGTGTGTGTGTGTGTGAAAATCGGGTGGTGAAGTGTATAAAAGGGGTATTAATCAACCGGGTCGAAGCGGATACTGGGCCGGGTATGACCTATCGGGCAGGCCTACGGCCGATAGGCTGGGCCGATAGGAACTACTGAAACTCACGTACCTTATTATCGGGTGGGATATCGGTCGATAGGGTATGCCTATCGACCACTGCTTGTACATTAAAATTTTTGTAATTTTCCTCGACTGTCAGTAGCCTATCAGTAGATAGGCTCGCCCGATAGGTTTTCTGTCTCAAAATTTTTTTCGACTTTTCTATTTCGCACACTTGGTCCCGTTTTCGCTTGGATATGGCTATTAAAGACCTGCAAGTATCCAAAACTCGGCATGCATGGATTAGAACTTAACAAAATTAACAAAACTACTACGAAACTAGAAACTACAATATCACGCAAACGAAAAATCGAAAACAAACGAATAAAACGAACTAATATACATACGTTGGGTTACCTCCCAACAAGTGCTACGTTTAACGTCTTTAGCTAGACGATACCTCATTCATCCGGGTCTTTGACAACTCCCCCTTGAACGGGTTTGTTGATATCAAGATAGCATACGTCCCTCTCATTAGATCGAGACTCGTTCGCCTCCAACATTCGAACATACTCCGGCAAATCCTCGGAAATTTCATCAACATCGGAATGTGAGTAAATGGAGTGTGAAATGCAATGCTCCAATAAGTCGGTCGGGGGCGGCATAATAGACTCAATTTCATAACATTCCTCGGGCGCATCCTCGGGCTTCTTCATCGCGTCATAGATGGAAATTTTCAGATTTTGATCATTAACTCGGAAGGTAAGATTACCCTCTTGGACGTTGATAAGTGCTCTCCCCGTCGCTAGAAATGGTCTTCCAAAGATCAATGGTTGATTCTCGTCCTCGGGCATATCAAGAACTACGAAATCGGCCGGGAAGACTAAGTGTTGGACTCTAACTAACACATTCTCCACAACTCCCCTCGGATAAGAGATCGACCGGTCCGCCATGAGTAGAGAAATGGTAGTCGGCTTCATCTCCCCAATCTTCAACCTCTTAAAGATGGATAGAGGCATAAGATTGATGCTTGCCCCATGATCACACAACACATTACGGAACGTTTGGTCGCCAATCATGCATGTCAAAGTAAAACGTCCCGGATCCTTCTGCTTGAGCGGAAGCTTGTTTTGAATGATAGCGCTACACTCCTCTGTCAAATTTATTGTTTCAAACTTCGCCAACTTCCTCTTGCTTGCCACAGCGTCTTTCAAGAATTTAACGTACCCCGGCATGTCTCTCAAAGCGTCTAGAAGTGGAATGTTGACATTCACCTTTTGAAACATGTCGATAAACCGTTGAAGCTTTTCATCGTATTTCGACTTGGCCAATCGCTGTGGAAATGGAGCTTTTACCTCAAAATCCTTCACATTCGAACTTCCAGGAGCCTTTCGACCGATAGAGGGGTCGATAGGCTCAACTGCCGGCATTCATGCAGGTGTCGGGTGGGCTATCGGGCGATAGGCTTGGCCGATGGGCTCTTGCATTTCATCTTCTTTCGTTCTCGGCTCCGTTTCTAGTACATCCTTGTTTCCAGATTCCTCAATTTGACCCCATGATTCTGTACCTTGTCCCACTCAAGGCTCGATTGCGTTGCATTGTTGCGTCTTCGGGTTGGTCTCAGTCTTTGCTCGGAAAATGGCGGCTTATGAAATCCGGCAGGCGTTCGCCATTTGACTCATTTGGGTCTCCACCATCGACATCTGCTTTGTCAAGGCTATCCGAGTTTCGATAGATGTCACACTATGCTCGAGAGCCCCGAACCTCTTGTCTACTTTATAAATAAAATCTTTTTGACTCGCCTCCAATCGTTCCAACATCTCTTCCATCGGTGTCTTAGCAATCGGCTCTTGAATAACCCCGTTTTTCACGTTAAATCCCGGTGGTGGCTGAAGAGCATTGTTCGGGTTGGCATAGGAGAAATTAGGGTGGTTTCGATTGTTCGGATAATAGTTCCCCCAATTTTCCCCTTGCCGGAAGTTTCCTCCTTGCACGTAATTTGCATCCTCTTCAATTGCAATAGGCTCGTTTAGCTCTTCAAAAACTGCATTGACTCCCAAAGTCTTCTTTCTTAACATCTCAAGCTCTTTTTGTTGTCTTTCAAATTTCGCCTTCAAATCACCGTAGGCGTCCTCGTCACCGGATGGAACCTTTCTTCTTGTCATCTTCCGATCGGTCACCTCCTCGTAATCATTGTTGACCGCCAGCTCGATGAGATTCTTGGCCTCTTCATAATCGTTAGCAAGAAATCCCCCTTTCGAGGAATAGTCCAACTCTCTTCTAGCCTTCCTCGTCAAACCCCGATGAAACCGAATGTAGATTTCCTCCTTGTCAATTCCATGCTGTGGGCATTTGCGAAGTAGCTTCTTAAATCGGATCCATGCCTCGTATAAGTATTCATCCTCATATTGCTCGAATTGCAAGATATCGTTGATTTGTTTTTGCACCTTCGAGGGAGGATAGAACTGTGCTAAGAACAACCGAGTCATCTCTCTCCAAGTACCAATTTCCTTCCGATCTAGGCTCTTGTACCAATCTAGCGCATCATCTTCTAAAGAGAACCGGAATAAGCGGAGCTTAATGACATCCGTAGGCACTCCGTTTTGCTTGATGGTGGCACATATGTCCAAAAACGACTCAAGATGAGCGTTTGGATCTTCATTAACTCCTCCTCCGTAGGTTTGAGACTTCACTGTAGCGATGAGAGACGGCTTAAGCTCGAAGTTGTTGGCATCGATCGTTCCCCAACCTCCTTCTTGATAATCGTCCAGCTTCGGTCGAAAACGGGCATTCAATGGGATCTTCTCGGGACGAGCGAGTTCTCGTGGTGGGTCAACAATGCCGGCCATGGTATCAATGATAGGTATAGAAATAGTCTCGGTTCTCGCTTCTTGCTTCTTCCTCCTCAAAGACTTCTCGATTTCCGGATCCAAAGGAAATAAGTCCTTTCCTTGGGATCTTGTGATCATGCACCGCCTACAAGGAAGAGAAAACAAGATGTGAGGAAACGAGATCGAATATTAATAATAAAAGTATACAACCTAAAGTAACAATCTCTTCTTTTTCGAATTATCCCTTTTAGTTTTCTATCAAGTCCCCGGCAACGGCGCCAAAAATTGATCGCTAGGATTCGCGTAGTATGGTTTTCAAATCCGATCAATTTTAAAATTTGTAAAACCTCGAAGTATTTCCAAGGTATCGAACCCAAGGGAATTGATGTGTCGAAAATAAAGGAAGTAACTCTACTCAAAATTTGACTGCTATTTAGGAATCCGAAAATTTGGTTTGTTTCTAATTATAAAATCGAAATATAAAAATTAAATAAAAGATGAATTATCTAAAATCAAGCAAATAAAGCAGATTAGCAAGATAAAATCACAAGTTTAAAGCTAATTGATCCTAGGGTAGTATTATCTAATTGAGTTCACACAATCCATTCACTTGATTCCTTTTCCCCAAATTTTAATTCAATCCTAGAAATAATCACTCAGTCGATCTAGAATTCCGATCAAGGCAACCTAGAAAGATAGTTAATGTAAACCCTTTTCCCCGCCAGGGCTCAAAGAATTTAAATCACTTAAAAAGCGCCAACTTATTTATCTATGATTTATCTTTCTCCGTCAGGTTTCAAGATAAAATCATATTGTGCATCAAGTATTTCCACTAATCAATTACTCCTTCCGGACAAAATTAATTAGCTAACATGCATCGATTAAGGGCCCTTTAATCTAGCATGAGATTTAACACATCTTGAACACAAGCCTAGGATGAAAGGTCAAAAGGTAATCAAAGGAACATCATGTCAACATCAATTAAAATTACTAACCCTAGAATCAATCAATGAATTTAGCAGACATAATTGAAATTAAACAAGAAATAGATGGAGAATGCATATTATTAATATGAAAAGAGAGATTACAACCCGTCCAAAATGAACTCTGAGTCTTCAATCTCCGAAAAACAATAATAGTTGCTGCCTCCAAAAAGTTCTTGCATCAAAGGAATAAATCTTGCTAAAAATGTAAAAATCTGCTAAAGATGATAAAGGATGATCAAAACTCTGTTAAGAGCTGATTAGGGATGATGAATAATTTTAACCTAGGTCTAGGGGAAGTCTATATATCCTATGGGAGTTAAAATCCCGATTGGGCCTAATCTAGGAAACAAAATCTATCCAAAAGAGTCAAAATCCGTCAAAATTCGGGAACCCGCGTAGCAGCCTATCGGCCTGGCCTATCGGTCGATAGCTTGCCCGATAGTTGGTTCGTCGGTCGACTTCACTCGATAAGGCAGGAACGCCTTTCGGACGCACCTATCGGCCGATATGCTGGCCCGATAGGCGGTTCGTCGGATCTTCACTTGATAGTGCTCGGACACCTTTCGGACGCACCTATCTCCGATAAGTGGCCCGATAGGTTTCGTCTCTCTTGCAAAATCGTTTCTTCCGTCCGTTTGACTCGACTCTCGGTCCTTTGTCTCGTTTTGGGTCCTTTTGGCTCTAAAAACCTGCAAACACACTAAAACCAACCCAAACGCGTAATACGGCTCGACTAATCATAAATAAGCCAAATACGAGCACATTAATCACGAAACGAGATAAAAACCTAGTATAAAATTCTAGAAATAAGTGGTAAAATTACCACTTATCACCCCCCCGTCTGGCAGTCTCGGCATATGATCCATCATCTCTACGACGGCGTCGGGAACCCTGTCTAAATGACTCTTCTTCTTCTTCTTCTTCTTCTTCTTCTTCTTCCTCCTCTCTCTCGTCTCTAGGCTCTCTGTCGTTTCTAGGTTCTCTTATCACCGGAGGCCACAATACATTTTCTAGCACCATGAGTTCCTCGTGGGTCTTGGTAGCCAACGCCCAATTTTCTGGCCGACTCAACTCGGTAAGCGTGGTGTTCGAAAATGGAAAACATACTCTCGGTTCGCCTTCTAGTTGAGGCGCCTCGATCAACCAGATTTGATTTTCTTTGATTCTGATCATTTTCATCGAGATCAAGGCTATTTTGTTAAGCATCTCCGAGCCGGCAATGGGGATAAGGTTGGATATGTCGACACCAAAGTGGATAGCAAAAGGAGTAATCATCTATCCAATGCAAATAGCTCCTGCCTCGGCCAAAGCCACCTTCCTAGCGTACTCGTTAAATAATCGGCCAACTCGCATGCACTGTCGTGCCGAGGCTGCCCAAATGACCCCCAGCTCGCGCCCCCCCTACCACTTCGGTCTCGCCAACCGCGAATATAGTGCTAGCAAGCACCTTTGAAAGATATCTGAAGACCGGACTGCGTATGGAGGATGCCTTTGCCGATATAGCCTCGTATTCACGAGCTTCATTGGTAATATGCCTCCAAAAGTTTGCCTGCGAGTACCCCTCGCAGGCGGTGTATGCTCTTCCCAATTAAATCCCAAAAATCTGCTCCTCTATCTGTGCGGGCGTCAGACGCCTCGGACGGCCACTTAACTGAAAGGTGATGGCAGTGGCGGCGATCGATGAAGTCTCCTCGATCTCAAGGGTGCTGAGGAACTCCAATGTAAGGCTACGAAACGTATCCCAATGCCTCTGCATAAACTGTGTCCATCCCAGATTCTCGAATAGATGCCAAATGTCATCATAAATACCGAGTGCTTGTGTGCACTCGTCATCGGAGTACCGAGTCGGAGTTACTTTTCTGGTAGCTAATTGTGTGAACTGATTTTTAGCCGACGCAGTTCTTAGATTCAGCCCAAGACCCTTAGCGGTCACAAGTCGTCCCTCATTGCTCCTGGCCTTCCTAGAACCAGCTGTAGACATGTTGTCAAAAGAGAGATAATATGTAGATTCCCAAAAATTCTCATGAGATGGTTTCAAAACAATAAAGGTCCAGAATATTGTAGGAAAATAAACTTAACAACAATTAATTCTATTCATAGATCATCATCCTATATCAAAACAATTTAGAACAACTCATATATCATCACCAAACGAGAATCAAGCAATAATCCATTCCAGTTTCATAAGAAAATACCCGTATGCAAGGTGTTTGACAAAAGTCCTCAACCAAAATTCATGCCAAATGAACCAATTCAAAATATATTCTATCCCATGAAGTCATAACATCAACATATCCATCAATTACATCGATTCATATGACTAATTCCAATAATCAACGAAATTCTAGAAAATCCTAAAGTTAGAACCCTAATTAGAAGATATGAAGAATTCTTACTTGAAATTTGAAATCGATCGGTGAAAAGGCCTAAGTTCTTGCGTGATTGATGTTTCTCAAATTAATTTCCAGTTTAAACAGGTAGAAAAATCTCGGTGGATCGTTTTTTGTTCGGGAGAGAAAAAGGGTTTTGAAGTTTACGTTTTGAAACCCGACTGATCTAATTTAATAAACCTCAGCGACGCACGAGCAATTGCTCGTGCGTGAGGTCGTGCGAGACCTTTCTGTTCTGTTCCGTCCTAATACGCACGAGCAGCCCACACGAGCTGTTGCTCGTGCGTTTTGGTCGTGTGTCCCTAGTGTTATCTATGGCATGTAAAACGTACGAGCAGCGCACATGAGCTGTTGCTCGTGCGGAGCGCTCCTATTCTAGCAAAAGACATATTAAAAATGAAAAACACACACTAAAAATAAATAGTACTTAAATGCCTAAAAAATTCTAATAAAATCCTAATGCCGAAATAAAAACCCTTGGGTTGCCTCTCAATTAGCGCTAAGTTTAACGTCTTCAGGCACACGCCTGTTTCAATCTATCTCGGATCATTCGACAAGCTCTTACAATCCGGCTGACGTGCAATTTTATCGGGAGGTTCTCCATTTGTCAATCCATCAAATCGAGGGGTCATCAAAAATATGACATCTTCACCATGCGTCTTAATCGTCAATTCTCCTCGGTCCACATCAATTAATGCTCGTGCAGTGGCTAAGAACGGACGTCCAAGTATTACTAGACCATTTTGCTTCCCGTCATCATCAAGCACTATGAAATCAACGGGGAAGGTGAACTTATCAATCTTTAAAAGTACATCCTTCACAATTCCCATTGGGTAAGCCAAAGAGCGATCTATGAATTGTAAGTTCACTGGAGACGGCCACAACTCTCCTAATCCAAGCATCCTAAAAATAGATAAAGGCAATATATTGACACTTGAACCATGATCACAAAATACATCATTTAATGAACAACCCGAATAGAGCAAGAAATTGAAAAACTCCCTGGATCCTTAAGCTTTTGCGGTAGGCGCTCCAATTCTTTTTTCTTTGATGCCATGACTTGCACGAAAACCTCAAAATTTTTCTTCTCCTCAATATGCTCAATATCGGACCGATCCTTCACCTCATTAATGGAAACTATCAAATCAGCTTTATTAGACAACACGGTTGCATCTTCGTCTTCATTCTCCGATTCCGGTAGCTCTTCATTCATAGTATACGAAAAAATAGCATTGCACTGTGCTTTTGGGTTTTCCTCGGTATTGCTTGGAAATTGGCCTTTTTGATGTTCGCTCCCCACGATCTTAGCAAATTGACCGATTTGTGTTTCTAGATTTTTCATTTGAGCTCCAACAGTGGTTGCTAATTGAGTCACGTGATTTTCAATCTGATCAAAGCTTTTTTCTTCGTCACGTGTAAACACTCTTTGTTTCCATCATAAAAGTAGCCAAAATATTCTCTAGATTAGAATTTGGCTTTGATTCTTCAATTATTTCACCATTTGACACTTTAAATCCCGTCGGCGGTCTCTCTCTCTCTCTCTATCTATCTATCAATTAATTCTTCATATATTTCACCACCAATCAAGATTCAAGAACGCCTCTCTCTTCCCTTCTCTCGCGCTCGCAATTCATCCTACTCCACATCTCTCTCTCTCTCTCAATTCATCTCTCATGGCAAACCATTGTATGGAATTACCTTATCGGAGTCCTCCGTCATCAACCAGATTCCCGATAATCTCCCTTAGGTCAGTTGCTTCTTGGCCCCTTACTAGTCCCATTTACGATACGATTATGCCGAATCACTGCGACGCCCATCGGCCAACGATCTTACGAGAATGCTACGTGGATTCTCCAGCACCTTATCGTTCATGGTTCCTACGTTATGGGGCATGACCATTTCTTCGAAGAACTGGTTGACGATTTGTTGGAAGAATTACAAGTTTTTGGTGAAGCATTTCTTGATGACCCGAGGGCTGCCATTCGTGAATGTGGAGTACTTATTATGGTAGGGAGTGTGGTTTGCTCTATCCAACTACAAAGTGAATGGATTTGGTTTACGCCCTTTTTTGGTGAGGGTTTCACCCGCTTTCCACACAGAGCAACTTTGATTGCAACTATTATGATCAACTGGTTCAGCGACGTCGAATGGGTGGATTTCATTAATTTGTATCTTGATGCTTGCTTGGTTACGTTTACTCCTACTCACCCAAGAATCTGGTCGACTGTGCTGGATTTCTACATAACTGATGTAGTGGATGAGATTGCAATTCGTTATTTGGAAAAGTGTCGTTTTTGAAATATATGGAAAATATTTATTGGTGAATTTTGGGATAAACTCGGCCTTTTCTTATCGTAATCGACCCACTGAACAAGAGTCACTCATCGTTTTCTTCCTAAATTCAAATCTGATTTTTTTCTCTCTATAAATTTGCCGAAATAACTTATAAGGTTATTATACCTGGCTATTTAAGAACACTGTGAAATTCATGAACCGAATTTCTCAATCTAATCGATACTTGAAAATAAATACATGGATGATATATCAATAAATGGAGTTTCAAATATATATATTAAAGCCAATTTATATTTTTATTTTGAAGAATTCTTCGAATGAAAAGAGTGATTGAGGCACAGTGAGTGAAAGAAAGAAGAATCCCAAATTAAGATTTGCAAGCAATTTATAACATAGGGATGAAGAAAATGAACAACACAGTTGACTACTACACTAAATATATGAAATAAAAAATGATTATCATATTCTATTCATATTATAGCATTATGCCTACATATATGTATATATAAACACTATCTATGTAAACAAATAATAATTAAATAAAAACACAATAAGTAAAATATCTAAAGGCTAAATCCCAGCTCCACGTCATTTCGCAATATTAGAGCATTAATTATCGCTTTAATACACAACACAACACAAGTAACACCCTATCACCACGTGTACACAATTTAGAATAGAAGAGGGGTTGGGTTTAGGGCACTACAAGTTTTTGGTGAAGCATTTCTTGATGACCCGAGGGCTGCCATTCGTGAATGTGGAGTCCTTATTGTGGTAGGGAGTGTGGTTTGCTCTACCCAACTACAAAGTGAATGGATTTGGTTTACGTACTTTTTTGGTAACGGTTTCACCCGCTTTCCACACAGAGCAACTTTGATTGCAACTATTATGATCAACTGGTTCAGCGACGTCGAATAGGTGGATTTCATTAATTTGTATCTTGATGATTGCTTGGTTACGTTTACTCCTACTCACCCAAGAATCTGGTCGACTATGCTGGATTTCTACATAACTGATGTAGTGGATGAGATTGCAATTCGTTATTTAGAAAATGGTCGTTTTTGAAATATATGAAAAATGTTTGTTGGTGAATTTTAGGATAAACTCGGCCTTTTCTTATCGGAATCGATCCACTGAATAAGAGTTACTCACCGTTTTCTGCCTAAATTCAAATCTGATTTTTTTTCTCTCTTTGTCTATAATCTATCCTTGATCCTCTTTCCTTTGCTTAGTTGTCTTAATTTGCCGAAATAACTTATAAGGTTATTATACCTGGCTATTTAAGAACACTGTGAAATTCATGAACTGAATTGCTCAATCTAATCGATACTTGAAAATAAATACATGGATGATATATCAATAAATGGAGTTTCAAATATATATTAAAGCCAATTAATATTTTTATTTTGAAGAATTTCTCGAATGAAAAGAGAGATCGAGGCACCGCGAGTGAAAGAAGAATCACAAATTAAGATTTGCAAGCAATTTATAACATAGGGGTGAAGGAAATGAACAACACGGTTGACTACTACACTAAATATATGAACATAAAGAATGATTATCATATTCATATTATAGCATTATGCTTACATATATGTATATATAAACACTATCTATGTACACAAATAATAATTAAAAAAAACATTATAAATAAAATCGCTAAAGGCTAAATCTCAGCTCCACGTCATTTCACAATATTAGAGCATTAATTGTCGCTTTAATACACAATACAACACAAGTAACACCCCATCACCACTTGTACACAGTTTCGAATAAAACAGGAGTTGGGTTTAGGGCACTTCACCGAGAGGATAGAGAGAGAGAAGAGAAATGCGAGAACCTAACGGCTAGTTACATTCCTCTCCATCTAAACCCTAAAACCACCCGTCCCTAATGATTATTTGAAATCAAGAATCCTTCCCTTCCCTTTCTTCTCTCAATCAATTAATTCTTTCACTTTACCATCAAAATTCAATCAATTCTTCATTTCACCATTAATCAAGATTCAATTAAGAACGCCTCTCTCTACCCTTTTCTCTCTCTCTCTCTCTATCTATCTATCAATTAATTCTTCATATATTTCACCACTAATCAAGATTCAAGAACTCCTCTCTCTACCCTTCTCTCGCGGTCGCAATTCGTCCTACTCCACATCTCTCTCTCTTTCTCTCGCAATTCATCTCTCATGGCAAACCATGGTATGGAATTACCTTCTCGAAGTCCTCTGTCGTCAACTAGATTCCCGAGAATCTCCCTTAGGTCAGTTGCTTCTTGGCCCCTTACTAGTCCCATTTACGATACGATTATACTGAATCGCTGCGATGCCCATCGACCAACGATCTTACGAGAACGCTACGTGGATTCTCTGGCACCTTATCGTTCATGGTTCCTACGTTATGGTGCATGACCATTTCGTCGAAGAACTGGCTGACGATTTGTTGGAAGAATTACAAGTTTTTGGTGAAACATTTCTTGATGACCCGAGGGCTGCCATTCGTGAATGTGGAGTACTTATTGTGGTAGGGAGTGTGGTTTGCTCTATCCAACTACAAAGTGAATGGATTTGGTTTACGCACTTTTTTGGTAAGGGTTCCACCCGCTTTCCACACAGAGCAACTTTGATTGCAACTATTATGGTCAACTGGTTTAGCGACGTCGAATGGGTGGATTTCATTAATTTTTATCTTGATGCTTGCTTGGTTACGTTTAACTCACCCAAGAATCTGGTCGATTATGCTGGATTTCTACATAACTGATGTAGTGGATGAGATTGTAACTCGTTATTTGGAAAAGGGTCGTTTTTTAAATATATGGAAAGTGTATGTTGCAACGCATTTCTCGAATTCGCGTAGCTAAGATTCTCATGATTTCTGTTGGAGGGATGATAGAAACCCGGAGGGGGATTATTCCGATAATTATTGAAATTATGATTATTGATGTAATGAGCCTCCTCCAAAGGGACGGGTGGTGGTGCACTTCCTTTAGGATTATTTTTTTCATTTGTACTCTTTGTTAGAACTCCCAAATGGTTGGTCAAAATCGAAATTTGTACAGTTAAAGCCTTTATAGGATCCGAGTCTGAAACTTCAGCCACTCTACGAACATTAGTCCTCTCAGTAGGCCATTGATAGCTATTCATGGCCATCTCCACGATCAATTCATATGCTTCCTCTGCGCTTTTGGATAGTAATGCTCCTACGGCCGATGCATCAACAAGATTTGTCGTTTCTCCGGCCAACCCATTGTAAAAGAAACACATTTGTTGGTCTTCCGGAAAACCATGACGAGGACATCGTCTTAACAAATCCTTGAAGCGTTCCCACGCCTCATATTATATATATATACATATATGTATGCATAATGCTATAATATGAATATGATAATCATTTTTTATGTTCATATATTTAGTGTAGTAGTCAACTGTGTTGTTCATTTCCTTCATCACTGTGTTATAAATTGCTTGCAAATCTTAATTTGTGATTCTTCTTTCTTTTACTCGTTGTGCCTCGATCTCTCTTTTCATTCGAAGAATTCTTCAAAATAAAAATATAAATTGGCTTTAATATATATTTGAAACTTCATTTATTGATATATCATCCATGTATTTATTTTCAAGTATCGATTAGATTGAGAAATTCGGTTCATGAATTTCACAGTGTTCTTAAATAGCCACGTATAATAACCTTATAAGTTATTTCGGCAAATTAAGACAACTAAGCAAAGGAAAGAGGATCAAGGATAGATTATAGAGGGAAAAAAATCAGATTTTAATTTAGGAAGAAAACGATGAGTGACTCTTGTTCAGTTGGTCGATTACGATAAGAAAAGGCCGAGTTTATCCCAAAATTCACCAATAAATATTTTCCATATATTTCAAAAACGACACTTTTCCAAATAACGATTTGCAATCTAATCCACTACATCAGTTATGTAGAAATCCAGCATAGTCGACCAGATTCTTGGGTGAGTAGGAGTAAACGTAACCAAGCAAGCATCAAGATACAAATTAATGAAATCCACTCATTCGACGTCGCTGAACCAGTTCATCATAATAGTTGAAATCAAAATTGTTCTGTGTGGAGAGCGGGTGAAACCCTCACCAAAAAAGTGCGTAAACCAAATCCATTCACTTTCTAGTTGGATAGAGCAAACCACACTCCCTACCACAATAAGTACTCCACATTCACGAATGGCAGCCCTCGGGTCATCAAGAAATGTTTCACCAAAAACTTGTAATTCTTCCAACAAATCGTCAGCCAGTTCTTCGACGAAATGGTCATGCACCATAACGTAGGAACCATGAACGATAAGGTGTCGGAGAATCCACGTAGCGTTCTCGTAAGATTGTTGGTCGATGGGTGTCGCAGCGATTCGGCATAATCATATTGTAAATGGGACTAGTACGGGGCCAAGAAGCAACTGACCTAAGGGAGATTCTCGGGAATCTGGTTGACGACGGAGGACTTCGTGAAGGTAAATCCATACCATGGTTCCATGGTTTGCCATGAGAGAGAGAGAGAGAGATGTGGAGTAGGATGAATTGCGAGCGCGAGAGAAGGGTAGAGAGAGGCATTCTTGAATCTTGATTGGTGGTGAAATGTATGAAGAATTAAATGATAGAGAGAAAGAGAGAGAAGGGTAGAAAGGCGTTCTTAATTGAATCTTGATTAATGGTGAAATGAAGGATTGATTGCATTTTGATGGTGAAGTGAAAGAATTAATTGATAGAGAGGAGAAAGGGAAGGGAATGGTTCTTAATTTCAAATAATCATTCGGGACGAGTGGTTTTAGGGTTTAGATGGAGAGGAATCTAACGGCTAGGTTCGCGCACTTCTCTTCTCTCTCTACCCTCTCGGTGTAGTGCCTTAAACCCAACCTCTCTTGTATTCTAAATTGTGTACACGTGGTGATGGGGTGTTACTTGTGTTGTGTTGTGTATTAAAGCGACAATTAATGCTCTAATATTGCGAAATGACGTGGAGCAGGGATTTAGCCTCTATAGATTTAATTTATTGTGTTTTTTATTTAATTATTATTTGTGTACATAGATATTATTTATATATACATATATGTATGCATAATGCTATAATATGAATATGATAATCATTTTTTATGTTCATATATTTAGTGTAGTAGTCAACTGTGTTGTTCATTTCCTTCATCACTGTGTTATAAATTGCTTGCAAATCTTAATTTGTGATTCTTCTTTCTTTTACTCGTTGTGCCTCGATCTCTCTTTTCATTCGAAGAATTCTTCAAAATAAAAATATAAATTGGCTTTAATATATATTTGAAACTTCATTTATTGATATATCATCCATGTATTTATTTTCAAGTATCGATTAGATTGAGAAATTCGGTTCATGAATTTCACAGTGTTCTTAAATAGCCACGTATAATAACCTTATAAGTTATTTCGGCAAATTAAGACAACTAAGCAAAGGAAAGAGGATCAAGGATAGATTATAGAGGGAAAAAAAATCAGATTTGAATTTAGGAAGAAAACGATGAGTGACTCTTGTTCAGTTGGTCGATTACGATAAGAAAAGGTCGAGTTTATCCCAAAATTCACCAATAAATATTTTCCATATATTTCAAAAACGACACTTTTCCAAATAACGAATTGCAATCTAATCCACTACATCAGTTATGTAGAAATCCAGCATAGTCGACCAGATTCTTGGGTGAGTAGGAGTAAACGTAACCAAGCAAGCATCAAGATACAAATTAATGAAATCCACCCATTTGACGTCGCTGAACCAATTGATCTTAATAGTTGCAATCAAATTTGCTCTGTGTGGAAAGCGGGTGAAACCCTTACCAAAAAAATGCGTAAACCAAATCCATTCACTTTGTAGTTGTATAGAGCAAACCACACTCCCTACCACAATAAGTACTCCACATTCATGAATGGCAGTCCTCGGGTCATCAAGAAATGCTTCACTAAAAACTTGTAATTCTTCCAACAAATCGTCAGCCAGTTCTTCGACGAAATGGTCATGCACCATAATGTAGGAACCGTGAACGATAAGGTGTTGGAGAATCCACGTAGCGTTCTCGTAAGATCGATGGTCGATGGGCGTCGCAGCGATTCGGCATAATCGTATCGTAAATGGGACTAGTAAGGGGCCAAGAAGCAACTGACCTAAGGGAGATTCTCGGGAATCTGGTTGACGACGGAGGACTTCGAGAAGGTAATTCCATACCATGGTTCCATGGTTTGCCATGAGAGATGAATTGCGAGAGAGAGAGAGAGAGAGAGAGGTGGAGTAGGATGAATTGCGAGCGCGAGAGAAGGGTAGAGAGAGGCGTTCTTGAATCTTGATTGGTGGTGAAATATATGAAGAATTAACTGATAGATAGATAGATAGATAGATAGAGATAGAGAGAGAGAGAGAAGGGTAGAGAGATGCGTTCTTAATTGAATCTTGATTAATGGTGAAATGAAGAATTGATTGAATTTTGACTGTGAAGTGAAAGAATTAATTGATAGAGAGAAGAAAGGGAAGGGAAGGGTTCTTGATTTCAAATAATCATTCGGGACAGGTGGTTTTAAGGTTTATATGGAGAGGAATGTAACTAGCCGTTAGGTTCGCGCACTTGTCTTCTCTCTCTACCCTCTCGGTGTAGTGCCCTAAACCAAACCCCTCATCTATTCTAAACTGTGTACACGTGGTGATGGGGTGTTATTTATGTTGTGTTGTGTATTAAAGCGACAATTAATGCTCTAATATTGCGAAATGACGTGACGTGGAGCTGGGATTTAGCCTTTGGAGATTTTATTTATTGTGTTTTTTTAATTATTATTTGTGTACATAAATAGTGTTTATATATATATGTATGCATAATGCTATAATATGAATATGACAATCATTTTTTGTGTTCATATATTTAGTGTAGTAGTCAACTGTGTTGTTCATTTCCTTCATCCCTATGTTATAAATTGTTTGCAAATCTTAATTTGTGATTCTTCTTTCTTTCACTCGTTGTGCCTCGATCTCTATTTTCATTCGACGAATTCTTCAAAATAAATATATTAATTGGCTTTAATATATATTTGAAACTCCATTTATTGATATATCATCCATGTATTTATTTTCAAGTATCGATTAGATTGAGCAATTAGGTTCATGAATTTAACAGTGTTCTTAAATAGCCAGGTATAATAACCTTATAAGTTATTTCGGCAAATTAAGACAACTAAGCAAAGGAAAGGGGATCATGGATAGATTATAGAGAGAGAAAAAAAATCAAATTTGAATTTAGGAAGAAACGGTGCGTGACTCTTATTCAGTGGGTCGATTCCAATAAAAAAAGGCCGAGTTTATCCCAGAATTCACCAACAAATATTTTCCATATATTTAAAAAACGACTCTTTTCCAAATAACAAATTGCAATCTCATCCGACGAAATGGTCATGCACCATAACGTAGGAACCATGAACTATAAGGTGCCGGAGAATCCACGTAGCGTTATTGTAAGATCGTTGGTCGATGGGCGTCGCAGTGATTCAGCATAATCGTATCGTAAATGGGACTAATAAGGGGCCAAGAAGCAACTGACCTAAGGGAGATTCTCGGGAATCTGGTTGACGACGGAGGACTTCGAGAAGGCAATTCCATACCATGGTTCCGTGGCTTGACATGAGATAGAGAGAGAGAGATGTGGAGTAGGATGAATTGCGAGCGCAAGAGAAGGGTAGAGAAAGGCGTTCTTGAAACTTGATTGGTGGTGAAATATATGAAGAATTAATTGAGAGAGAGAGAGAGAGAAGGGTAGAGAGAGGCATTCTTAATTGAATCTTTTTTTGGGAAAAGTCAATTGCATTAAATAAATAAGATTGGCCAAAAAGGCAGGCCAGTACCCAGCAACCATTACAGAAGGTGCACCAACAACACGAAATAGAAAAATAATAAAAGAGTTACAATGGAACTACCAAGCAACCCTCCAAATACGCCTAACAGCGACCGCAGATAAGGAATGAGGCGGCCAACGCTCAGAGATAATGTCACGAACAAGACCAATCCCCTGTAAAGTAACTGTGTGTGGATCTCGATGCCTCTGACCGAATCTCCTCTCATTGCGCTCATGCCAAAGTAAGTAGACCAACGCCGCTAAAAAGATACGGTATGCCACGTTAACCAGATGCTTACCTCTCCACCTCCTAGCCGCCCAAAGAATACCCGTACTCCGGGGGAAGGGTCGGTGGTCCAGTGGTAGGACGCCTACTCCCAAGACACTCCTTTGGGAGAGGTCTTGGGTTCTAACCCCACCAAAGAGGTGAAAGGGGAAGTTTTTCTCTTTATGATCCTCTAGCTCCCCGGGGCTAGCTCGAGCGACCGCTAATCAATGTTTAATCTCGCGTCAAGCGACAGTGTGGGAGTATTTTCTTGCTAGGAACCCGGAGGTGCTGACCAATCAGTGTCTGTTCTCCCGAGAACTGTGCTGGGAACCTGAGGCGCTGTTAATCAGTTAAGAGCTTCTCCTTGTGCACAGAAGTGTACAGAAAAGACATTGGGAACCCTGGAATTGCTCGAGCGACTCGCGATTTACTTCTCTCAATGGGTTAGGAGTGGGTTCATTGAGGGACTAGGATTAGTCCGGCTAAGCTGGGATCACCTAGTTATAAAAAAAAAAAAAATACCCGTATTCCACTGAGAATGAGGCCAACAAAATTTTACCTCCCTCCTAGCAATAGAGATACACCTAGTAGAGTAAGGGCACATGAAGAATAAGTGATAATGAGACTCTAACGCCATCCCACAAAGGACACAAATACCATCTTCATGCTGCAGCCAAGGCTTATCCATAGTCGTCAGACGCTCTTGAATAGCTAACCATAAGATGAAGGAGTGCCTAGGAATCTTCCCGGGGCCAAGAAGGAGAGGGGCCCACGGAACAGAAAGAGAGTTCGCTCTAAGGAATCGAAGAGCGGACGAGGAAGAATAGGAACCTGAGCTATGCGGTCTCCATGAGATGCGATCCTGGCCTCCATTGATCATCGGTCTCCATGAGATGCGCTGGATCATCCGACGGGTTTTTCCACCTCGGGTTGGTTTGACGGAATCATCAGGGGGTCTAGGCAGTGAACGCTGGATCATTGGAATTACCATGTGTATGTTGTGATATCATGTTGTGATTATCATGTGTGTATGTTATTATTGAGTTTCTCGCAGGAGAAGACTTTTTGGTTCTTTGTTATTTGTGTTATTATTATTCTTCGTGAGATGTTGAATAATATGTTGTGGTACTTGTACTAGCATCGTTGTGCTAACCCCTTCGGGGGTGAACATTTGTTTATGTTCGGATCCAGGAGAGCGGGGAAACAACCACTGGAGTTGCATGACGACGAGGGTGCAGAGTGATGTTCCGACCGGGTTTATTTGTCTGTTGTTTGTATCCTTTTAGTAAGTACTCGAGTACGTCGTCATTTGTGATGATTTGGATTTGGTGATGTATTAAAACTTTTCCTTTGGCATTTGTATTTTCAGTATTGGTTAGAACTGTTGTATTTTATTTCAGTTACTTTCATACGTTGGTATCTGTTATTGTCTTTTCATTTCTTTAGCCTTGTAAATCCCTATGTAAAGGATTTACGGCGCTATAATATTCCTGAATATATCGGGGTGTTACAGCAGATATGGGCACAAAGTGCCTACCGGTCGAGAAAATCAGATCTTGCAAGTCGATACTGAATATCGACTCCCGTAACTGAAGACCGTCCAGTTTCTTCAGTTGCTATCTTTGTGATAGCTTTTCTAGTTTTCTTCGCGATTCCTAATTTTCTTTCTTAGTGATTGATTTTATATTTGTACTAACTTTGTGTGTTGTGCAGGTGGTGTGATGTTCGGCGATGATGACCTCCTTACTTCTGGTGTACCCCGATTGCTCATTTGGTCCGGGTGGAGAAATGTTATAATAAGGTCCAAATGAATGTTATATTATTGGGCCCATATTGGACATTTTTTAAGTATATGCAGCCCAGCCCAACACTTAATTCCCTCACCCAACCTGAATTCTAGATCCTTCCTGGCTTTTAATCCCGGGCGTCCACCTGGTCGGTCTCATCTCAACCGTCCATCGCCCTTATTAAAACCCTCCCGGTTGCAACCCTAACTCATTTCTCCCGTTTCCTTTTCTCTCTCTTCCGAACTGTTCTCTCCGCCTCCTCTGATGGCGACCTGTTCTCCATCCCGCTGCGACCGGCAAATCGGTTCCGATTTGAACTGGGAATCAAAACCCTAATCAAATAAATGATAAATTGGCTTCGATTCCCCGAGAATCGCGAGGCTTCCGTTTCCTTCTTGTATATATATATATCTTCTTGAGTTCAGATTTGAAACACACGAAAAATCTTCTGTGAGAACAAAAAGCAAAAATACCTTTGTGAGTTTCTAAGTGAAAATAATTTCGAATCTGTGTGATAAGAAATTTCTGAGTGAAATTTTTGAGTTCTCTTCGGGTTTTTCTGTTCGAGAAAATTACCAAATTGATCCCGTATGTGGGACGAATTGGCCAGAACTTTTATCGCTTAGAAACTTTTATCCCGCCTACTACCCTCGGAAAATAAAAATTTTATCGCTCAGTAACTTTTCATTTGATTGAATTTTTTTGCCACAAATAATTTAAACTCAATTAAATTATAGTTCTTTATATCATGTGCCATTAATATTTATTATATTTGTTACATTTATTGAAAAATAATTTCATATATATATAATGAGAAAATTATCAAATTGGTCCCGTATGTGGGACCAATTGGCCAAAAAGCCCCGTCTGTCTCAGACGGACCCACTATTTTTGCCACATGTCAGCCACGTGTCGTCCACGTCAGCTCCGATGGCCGGAAAATACTCCGGCCGACGACGGAGGACCAAATTGGCGAAAACAGGGGGGAGATGTGGGGTTTTTTGGTCCGCCGGAGTCAGCTGGGGCTTTTTGGCCAATTGGCCCCACATACGGGACCAGTTTGATAATTTTCTCTTTTCTGTTCGGGTGATTTTGAAACCGTTGGGTTCCGTGGGATAACTGTTGGGCTGTTGGTTGCTGACTTTTATTGAGCACTGGACGAGGGTACTGAGTATTGGAGGACTGAGCCGAGGCCGTTTTCCAGTTGATTCTCACCACTGTCACTCCTCGTTTTTCAGATCTGTTGAGATCTGCTCGGTTTGGATATTTGACCTATTTTATCTATTCTGATTTATTGCATTAGTAATTGGTTTCTTTTTATTTGTACTGTAAACCCTAATCTCCTTAATCCCGATATCATAGGTCATTTAGTTGTAATTCGTTTACTGCTTTGTTGTATAATTTTATGTATTCCGAATAGATACCCTACACTTTTCCTCCCATTCATTAGCTGGGAATCTCGATTTGCTTTCTGCGCAATTATTGCCCTTGTTTTCAGTATTTGTTGTTTTAAATCATAATAATAATAATAACTCTTTGTAGTTTAATGTTGTGCTATTCTATTTGTGGATGAAGATGGAAAGCAAATTAACCCTCCTGACATTCCACAGTACATGGCTTCTGCCCCATGGTATTATAAGAATGCGGAGAGAAGACTGGTATGTTGTGCGATTCTGTTTAGTTATGTTAGTTGCATATTCTATTGTGGTTTAGTTGAGAGCTTGTTTGCCTATTTTCAAAGTTTGGAACATCAAAGGAAGTGGAAGTCGAAGTATGAAAAGTTCAGAGAATGCGCCTGCGAAAAGTAAGTGAATTATTTGTATTCTCCAATATAGAAATCGAAGCGATACCATAGCGTTGTTATCTGGCTGTCTTGTCTTGTATTCCTTGACTTGATACCTTCCTTTGGTTAATTATTATGTCTTAGAATTGAGATGTTTAGCTTCTTATGTCTTTCTTATATGCAATTTTTGTAATCTTTTATTTCCAGCTATATATATATATATGCTACTTTTGTGATTGTATTAGGGAAACATGCATGTACTAGTTTAATTCTGTTTGTTTGTGATTATCTTTTCAATACTATTAATTAATTGAAGGTTATGGTAATGGTTCTCAACTTTTTTTGTGCTTGCTGCTGCAGCTGTGGAGCTCCGACACATGACAAGAAGTCTTGTCGTCAAACGGGGGCAAAATGGACAAGCAGACATATTGCCCCATATGAGAAGATAGAGAAGCTTGAGCTCGGTTATGATGGGAAACTAGACCGATGGAATGAATACCATACTGCATCTTATGAACGTATCCGTCAGCGGTATGACGCCAGGGATGAAGCAAGAAGTAAAATTTTGAAGCTTCAAAAGTTGGAGAAAAATAATAATGAAAACAAACAAGGTGGTGGTGTTAGTGATGATGAAAAATAATAAGGGAAACGTTACTTCATCTTGAACCTACATTTTGTGCGACTTCTTTGGGTTTCATTTCCTCTTTTCTGAGTATAGATTTGCCATTGCATGCCTCTTGCATCAGTTTCATGTTTATTATACTACTGTTATGTTATCAGATGTGGGTGTATTTCAGTGCTTGAATATTCATTGTTCTAGTACATTTGATTCCATCTTGTGCTGCTTGCTGTTCTGGGCCCATTGATAAGATTACATGCTTAGTAACGCTTAAAACATGCTAGAGAAATAGGCTTTGGAGGATAAGAGAAGGAGCCGTTTGAGTATGTGATTAGCAATAGCAACCCACTGATTTGCTGCCTGAGACAAGTGCACCCCATCCCAGCTTATACATGTCTGCCCGCACCCAGTGGCGGATCCAGAATTTTTTAAGACCGGGGGCATAATTTTATCGTAATAAAAAAATCAATAACGCAGTACAATATCATTATAAAGGTGAAACAAATTATGTTTTATAGTTGTTCTCTACAAATTTCATCTTTTGAAAGCGATTCATTACATCTTCATTTGTAACATACTTGGGAAATATTATCTGCACTTGAAGATACGGGTGTCGATATTTTTCTTTTTAAAAATCTTTCCATTCTTTCAACAAACCCTAAAAATTAAAATCAATAATAAATAAATTAATTTTATACATATTCCAACTAGTGATTAATTTTAACAATTAACAAACAAAAAATTTATATGAATACCTCAAACTCAAAGAAAAAAAAAATGACAGAGAGAGAGAGAGAAATACCTCAATCAAAGTGGGTCTGGTGGGGGATGGGCGGGCGACGGGCGGCTCTTCGTCGCTGGGTGCTGGTCCTGAGCGAGGGAGTGGAGACTGGAGTCTTCAAAAAAAAAAAAATGAGGGGAGGAAGTAAAGAATGGGGAGAGATGCTTTTTGTAAGGAATATATATATATATATATATATATATATATATATATATATATATATTGGCGTGTTCTATGCAGTACCAATATTAGATGCGATCTTTCTGATCTTAATTTATGCATGAGTTTTGTACTAATTATGCATTAAATATATGCATTTCGTGCATCAAAATTTCAATGCATTAAAATATACAATATATGCATCAAAATATCGATACATTAAAATGTTAGATTATATGCATCAAACTTTTGTGAGAATTAATGCATTGAAATTTTGTTGCACGAAATGCATATATTTCATGCATAATTAGTACAAAACTCATGCATAAATTAGTACTGTAGAGTATTGCATCTAATATTGGTACTGCATAGAACGCGCCCATATATATATATATAATCATGGTGTGCTTTCCGGAAAGAAAATGGAAAGAGTACAACCTGCACATGTACAATCAATATATATATATATATATATATAAACACATATTTACAACAAGTTGCAGCCTCTTTAAAATGTAAAATGAATCAACGAGCACGATACATATTTAGAACAGGTTCAATAGTTTAGAAGATTACATGTTGGCCAATTTTGTGACTCGAGGCCAAAGCCAATTTTGCAGGAATTATCCGGACGGAAGTGACATTCATTTGACAATCTAAAGTTAATAAAGAACTCTATTGCAAAGAGCCCAATGAATAAGTTTTAAGGTTTGGCCAACGCAGCCATTAAATCAAAAAAATGAAAGCACACCTCGACACTCATTGACTGGCCGACCCTCTCGATAAAAAAATAGCGAGAACATAGTGAATGTTCTAAAAACACATTCACATATATAGGTGCACCAAAATTTTATTTGAAATTGCAATAAAGAGAACACCCTTCAATCGCATCACTCTTGTTTTGAAAAAACAATCAGTAACATAAGAAATTTGCTTAAATTGGGAAACTTATACAAGAAATGAAAATCATTCCAACAGAAATGTTTGGTTCCCCTCGCAACACCAACAAAAGAAACAAGATTATACCAGCGCCAACTGTCTGGCACGCGGGAATGTAATTCACGAATAAAAAAAAAGAGCAAACAAATATAACATCGAGGGAACAAACTCGCCTAAGATATATACATATTACAACAAATGGACACAAACACGCGCACATGAAGAAGTTGTGGAGACGAAAACAACACCACCCACGAGATCAACAGATAAACGACAATTGTTGCGGCAAAACAAATACCTCACAATACATTTTCCATTAAATAATATAACAAAAAAGAGCCTAAAAGCATTGATGAATAAGCTCCGGGAAAAATAAGGGTAGATCAAATGAGGAAATAAGGTAAGCAAACTTAGAGGGCTTTTCCTAACCTATTATAGCCAAAAAATCGTACCTGGTCAACATTAAAGATCTGTATAAATCTCATTTTTCCTCTTTCTCGCCGACAGAACTCCAATGGAAACCCCCTGAACTTCATTGGACATTAATACACAATCAGAACCTAAATAAAGAATAATATATGGACAAACCTCTAAAAGAAACACCAACACAACAAAATATTCCTGAAACTATTCGGAGAAGCAAAAAGTCAGATATCTCAAAACTGAGGCACCTCTATTCATTTGTGAAATGGTAAAACAGAAAAAAAAACATATTAATGGCAACCAATTCACTACTCAGTATAGAGAAATACTCAAATCATCCAAACTCTAAACCAAGTTCAGAAAAAAAAAAAGTAAAGAAGAAGAAATTGACACATCAATAATAAAAAACAAAGCGAATAGCCAAACAACAACCCAAAAAACCTATTCAAAACCAGTTTCAAAATAGGCAAGGCAACTCCAATAGAAATTAGCTGAGGAAGCAATTGAAACCCAAAGAAAGAAGGCATCCCACGTATAAGGGAGAGAAAAGGAAAATGGAAAGCGAGAAGAGACATTTAGGAGAAGACAAAGTGAAGCCCTAATCATAAAAATCAAAAAATGAAATGGAAGAGAAGAAAAAATCTACCTGCCAATGCATGCCCAAAAGCGCGAGAGAATAAAGAGTCCTCGGGGTAGGATTCTGACCTCCACAATGAAAGGAAATAAAATAAAGACAATTCAGAAAAATAAATACAGAGAAAGACCTGTAAAGGAGGAAGAATTGGAGAAAACCATCGAAAATTTGAAAGAAAAGAAAATACATACCCTACTGCCGTGTCCGGATGGTAGTGGAAGCAAAAGAGAGGAAGCACAGTGAAAGCGTGGGGTTTAAAACAGAGGCGGACGTGTGAATAGAGAGTGAAGCGGAGAGAACTCTAATAATTTGTTAGATGAAGCAAGAGAGGAGACCACGGGCGGCCACAGATGAAGCAGCCAGTAGCAGACGAGCCAAGAAGGCAGGTGGAACAGATGAAGCAGGAGATGTCCGACGAAGAAAGAAATAGATGAAGTAGGAGACGGACGACAGAACATATACACTTATGATATATGGTCTGTATGTGCAAACCATAATACACCTCGAGTAAAAAGACCTTACTTCATGTAAAATGCTACAAAAGTTTCTTAATGTAAATAAAAAGTATATATGCCAAAACCCTTTGTGAATCATCACAACAAGATATGTATCTCATATATTAGTGAAATATTATATGAAAGAACAAACGTCAATTAAACTCTAATATCATAAGCCCACTGCCTAGAATTTATGCGTCTTTAATCAAACATAACTGACTCTAGTACTGTACAGATCATGGGAAGACATACATACTGACATACATATACATACAGTACAGTATTCGGTGAATGATGGTACTACATTGTCTCATCTGCCCACATCTTATCAGGTCATGGGACAATTTTTTCATGTCGCACTCAGCAGAAAAGTTGACAACAACCCAGAGTTCGAGCCTCACTGGCTCAATCAGTTTATAAACAAGCAATTATTATAAGTCAAGAAATCTACTACAAACATAATGTCACATAAAACATTTTCATAACAAGTATACTTTACTTTCTGAATAAAGTTCCATCCCCCATTGCGTGGAACAAAGTCCTGCCCATTACCAACTCTCAACTGTATTGGAACAAAATGAACTTGTAAGACATGTTGCATCTTGAATAAACATACATATTTACATCTTGCAGATAGTTAACATGTACACAAGGCTATATATATATATATATATATATATATATATATATATATATATATATATATATATATAAACCTTGGGTGCTGCCAAAATCCGCCCTTGAATTCGGGTGAAGTCAGTGCTGATTGAAACTCCAGCAGCTACTAAAAGAGAGTCAGCAGCATAGTTGCTGCTACTCAGTGCCTGCATTGTGGTTTTCCAAAATTAATTAAAAAGGTCAGACAAGAAAAATAATTGCACATAATTAAAAGCCTCGATGTAAGGCGCTCACCCTCTCGGCTTTTGATGAGATTTTTCTACAAGCGAAGCTCTCTGAATACTGGACAACGCCTTGGTGTAACGTTGTAAGGAAACCAACGAGCATAGCTATTAAAAAGAAGAGAAAAGAATCCAAGATGAATATAGTGACACCAAATTAAGAGGATAATAATTTTTGAGTGTTATTTTAGTAAGTATTAAACCTCAATAGGTATGTAAATGGGGCGCTTTGGTTTCTCGGTATTCATACAAGGGTTGTCCCTCTGAGTACTTCAGTCGTACATTATGATGATTAACAAAGTAGTCATAAACAGTTGCATTTATTTCCTGTGCTTCACTTGACCCACCTCTTCCTTGTCTCAATGAAAAGCTGCAAACAAGTAAATTCATTAGAATTACTGATACATTCATTGTTGGTTCATACCCGATATCTTGCATGGTAGAAACCCACGTTTGTTCCTTGCATCGCAAATCACTCAAACCAGAAATCTTGTACTCCAGATTAGTATTAGTAGCCTTGATCCTCAGATTCTTCAATATTTTTTTCGCCTTTTTTTCCATTAGTTAGGAGTTTACAAGAAGATGGAACACCAGATATGTACACACACTACCACCACTGCCAAGAATGAGCAACAATTGGATTACCCTAACCCAATCAATACGATCAGGATGATCGACTTTTTGGTTCATAAGTAGAAAATCAGTCACTGGCCCTGGCTTAACAATCATCGTGGTCGAAACATCTGTGCAAGGCAAAAGGAGAGTGTTTCAATAATATATATTTATATAATGATACGAACAATCAACAATTTTGCAACAAAAAAAAGAGTGAATAGATCGCCCATGTTCAAATAAAGACAACCCTGTGTGGCCCTGCAACTCGAATGAAACCCCCTGCAACCAACTACACCACCACCCAAGTCCACAAAGTTTCTCAGCTCATTATGGAAAAACAACTGCTAGACTAAAAGACAACCCCTATGGTACAAAAGAATATGTCAGTGAACCTCAAAAACCACCTGCCCAAAGAAAGGAATAAAAAAGAACATTCGACAAGGAAACTAACTTTTGCGCGGCATTCTGTCTCAGCATAATGTCAAGCACTCTCACAGCTTCCTGAAAATGCTCGGAATCTTGCCCACGAAGCGCATTTACAATAGTCTGCATTGGGATTTTCGTGGCAAAGTTTATCGCCACCTTGTACGTCCTGGAATAAGGCTGCCTACGTGATCTTTTCCGATCACTTTCGCCCGGGCTACCATCAGCTCCAGGGACCCCTGTAAAGAGAGAGACACAAAAAAAGGTTGCATAATCCGAATTATCAAAAAGAGACCTAACTGAAAATAAACTACTTAGAAGCCAAAAAAACATGGATGATGATTATAATTGTATCAATATACCTGCTTGGAGATGCATCGGCCAAAACCACAGTAAACTCAAGCTTGTTCTGAGGCAGAAGGCCAACACTGAAAAGGCTCTGCTCACCATCGTACGCAAATCTTTTTCCAGGAAGCTCGGAGTTATATGTCCCGTACACCTGGTCTACGATCTTTCGCCCCATGCCCTTTGCATCAACGGGGCTTTCATCCTCGTATTTAATCGAAACCTACATAAAAAAAAAAAAGTTTTAAGGATTTTTTTTGTTGACATTGAAGAATGATCAGTGCAGGAGTAACAAGATAATACTCACACTGTAATGGAAGGAACAGTCATCAGTCTTGGAAACAGCAACTTTATGTGTGTGTGTGTGTGTGTGTGTTCAATCAATTGAAATATGAATGACAATAATTGTCAATTTACAGAGCCTTCGCAAGTTTTCATCCTCTTCAACGTGTTCTTGCGCTTCCTCTTTCTATGACGAATTGATAAATATGAGTACACATCAGACACGCTCTGGAAGCAGCTGAAAGAGGGACATTGAAAATCACGTACTGAAGGACGAGGCTCATACCTAGGGTTTCACAAATCGATTGATCACTGATGAAGTGGTGAAGCACACAACAAACTTGCAATGAAGCAGAAGAAGAAGGAGGCGGTGAACAATGAAACAGACAACACCTGTTGCAGCAAAGCAGGAGAAGGGCAGCGTGAGGCAGGGCGACAAAAACATCGGCTCTTATTATATAAGGCTATATTATAATGTTTAATTTTCAATTGAACCTATCTATTCATTTAACAAAGACACCTTGGAGAGATTATAAGTAGAACCTCAAATGGAACGAGGAAGCCATCGAAGCATATAAGTCAAATCCAGATAAAGAATGCAGACAAGAACAGAACAAAATCAGACCAACTAAATACGAACATATTCCAAGACATAAGCAGGTTGGGTCTGTATTAAAACAAATTTTCGTAGAGCGGAGACAGAATTCTTGAAAATATTTCCTAGCCTAAGAGATAATTGCAATCCGAAGACCAAAATATACCTAAAAAAGAAAGTGCGACAACAATTGTAGATATCAGATAAGAACACAAACCTGTCAAGCGAAATAAGAAAACTCATGTTTAGTACCCTATCCAATAAAAATCAACTGTGAACGCAGTTTTAGATACTATTCGAGCAATCTAGCTCCGCAATCCATGCAAAACACCATATTCCTCATACTAAATATGAGGAGGCAACTTTTCACACCCTAAAGAGAAAACAGAATGTTCAATCAAGCAAAGAATAAAAACATTCCATCACCAAGAACGTAAACCAAAATCCGTAGTATCGAAATAAACGCACGAATAAAGCAGCAGAAAGCAACCAACATAAAACACTTTGTCCGACAGACACAGACAGACATAAAGCAGAAGATCACCACAGCATATTTGTGATCAGAAAATCCCAACCACATTGAAAAGAACGAGCCCTGAAATCAACTACCACTAAAAAAGCATAATCTCCACCCAAAAAAACAAAAAATCATAAAAATTAACAACCTCATTCAAGCCTCGAAGCAACAGAGAAACTCCACAATTAAATTACAGCTGAATAAAAGAGGCCAAAACAAAGTAAAGGTCAGAAGATATAGACGAACATAAAGGGAATAAACATCACTGCCAATCCCACACCCAAAAACAAATACAACAATGTTTAAAATCGAGAAAAGATTTTTCTACAGATAAATACCAGAAAACAATTTAGGCAAATTATAAAAATTACAACCAAGACCCAAAACTATCTAATTCTCAAATACACGCCCTTCAACTTTTAAACTCCTTCATTTTTCACCCCAAACTTTAAAGATCTGTATAAATCTCATTTTTCCTCTTTCTCACCGACAGAACTCCAATGGAAACCCCCTGAACTTCATTGGACATTAATACACAATCAAAACCTAAATAAAGAATAATATATGGACAAACCTCTAAAAGAAACACCAACACAACAAAATATTCCTGAAACTATTCAGAGAAGCAAAAAGTCAGACATCTCAAAACTGAGGCACCTCTATTCATTTGTGAAATGGTAAAACAGAAAAAAAAAACATATTAATGGCAACCAATTCACTACTCAGTATAGAGAAATACTCAAATCATCCAAACTCTAAACCAAGTTCAGAAAAAAAAAAAAGTAAAGAAGAAGAAATTGACACATCAATAATAAAAAACAAAGCAAATAGCCAAACAACAACCCAAAAAAACTATTCAAAACCAGTTTCAAAATAGGCAAGGCAACTCCAATAGAAATTAGCTGAGGAAGCAATCGAAACCCAAAGAAAGAAGGCATCCCACGTATAAGGGAGAGAAAAGGAAAATGGAAAGCGAGAAGAGACATTTAGGAGAAGACAAAGTGAAGCCCTAATCATAAAAATCAAAAAACGAAATGGAAGAGAAGAAAAAATCTACCTGCCAATGCATGCCCAAAAGCGCGAGAGAATAAAGAGTCCTCGGGGTAGGGTTCTGACCTCCACAATGAAAGGAAATAAAATAAAGACAATTCAAAAAAATAAATACAGAGAAAGACCTGTAAAGGAGGAAGAATTGGAGAAAACCATCGAAAATTTGAAAGAAAAGAAAATACATACCCTACTGCCGTGTCCGGATGGAAGTGGAAGCAAAAGAGACGAAGCACAGTGAAAGCGTGAGGTTTGGAAAAAACAGAGGCGGACGTGTGAATAGAGAGTGAAGCGGAGAGAACTCTAATAATTTGTTAGATGAAGCAAGAGAGGAGACCATGGGCGGCCACAGACGAACCAGCCAGCAGCAGACGAGCCAAGAAGGCAGGTGGAACAGATGAAGCAGGAGACGTCAGAAATAGATGAAGTAGGAGACGGACGCCGGAACATACACACTTATGATGGTAAAATGGTAAATATACACTTTTTTTCACTGGGCATGTCCCCCTATTTTACACGTGGGTCGGCCCCAGCCCGCACCACACGTGAATTTTATTCTCGTGTTGCCCGCAACATATTCTCAAAGACTCACTAAATCCTATCAAGAGATTACAAACAACGTATATGAGTGTCGTTAAATTCGTGTACAATACTCATTTTAACATACTATATGGCCCAAATAGTGAAAATTTTCATACTTGGTTAAGTTGCTTGACAACTCTGCCTGTGGGTGTCTTCTTGACATCCATTGCCGGTCCCAAGCCCGGATAAAAGAGGAGGGTTGCGGTAGGTTAGTGGCAGCCAGCGTAAAACTCGTCACATTCCATGGACATGAATCAAACATTGAAAATCGTTGGGGCATCTCCTCAGAAGCGACGCGCTGTATTTCATAGGCCCGGGTGCAGTGATAAGTATGCGAGGGTTGATAGGTCGTCGCCCAGAAGCGGCGCGCCACCTTTACATCTGAGGGTGGTGTCAAATGAGCAAGGACTACACTTCATAGGCCCGGGTGTAGTGGAAAATATGCAAGGGTTGCTAGGTCGTCGCCCGGAAGCGGCGCACCACCTCGAAGTATGGGTGTGGTGTCAAATGTGCAAGAATCTTTGCAGCGTGGACGGGAACAGACAGAGAAGTTAGTTCTTGCGGCTAGTAAGGGTAGTAAGGTGCGGTTTGGAACTTGGAATGTTGGCTCTTTGACGGGGAGATCAGCAAAAGTGGGGGAGGTTATGAAAAGGAGGAGAATTCACATAATGTGTCTACAAGAGACTAAGTGGGTTGGCGAGAAGGCAAGAGTGTTAGCTCCTTGGGGTTACAAGTTTTGGTACTCTGGAAAGGATAGAAGTAGAAATGGAGTGGGTATCGTCATTGATAAATAATTCATTGATGATGTGGTGGAAGTGTCAAGAAAGAGCGATAGAATAATGAGTATTAAGCTTGTGATAGGGGATGAGTTTCTAACTATCATAAGTGCTTATGCACCACAAGTAGGATTGGATGCATCGATCAAACAAGAATTTTGGGAAGATTTGGAAGAGGTTGTCGAACGAATTCCTATGGGTGAGAAATTGATCATTGGTGGTGACCTCAATGGGCATGTCGGTGTTAGCAGAGATGGCTTTGAGAGCATTCATGGTGGCTTTGGTTTGGGGACAGGAATGAAGCAGGAAATGGTATATTGGATTTCGCATTAGCTCATGACTTGGGTATTATGAACACTTGGTTCGAGAAAAGGGACTCTCATTTGGTGACATATAGAAACGGAGGTAATGCAAGTCAGATTGATTTCTTTTTAGTAAGGAATGTTTGGAGGAAATTTTTTACTAATTGCAAGGTGATACCCGGTGAGAGTGCTGCAACACAGCATAGGGTTGTGGTGCTTGACTTTCGAGGTAAGAGGCACTTAAGAAAGAGAAGACCACAAGTTGACCCTCAGATTAAGTGGTGGAAGCTCCAAGGGGAGAGTCGACATACTTTTGTGGCTAAGATTGCTGATAGTGGTATTTGGTCTGATTGCACGGAGATGGATATAGATTCGATGTGGAACTTGTTGGAGCATAACATAAAGGAAGTTGCAAAATAAGTCCTAGGAGAATCTAAAGGAAACAGACCATCAAGTAAGGACACATCTTGGTGGAATGATGATGTTAAGCAAGCGATAAAGACCAAATGTGAATGTTATAAGGTACTGGGTAAATGCTCGAGCAATGAGAATTATGAGAAGTACAAGAAAGCTCGAACAGAAGCTAAAAAGGCAGTGCGAAATGCCCGATCAAAGGTCAATCAAGAATTATATGCAAGATTAGATACTAAAGAAGGGGAAAAAGATATCTATAAACTTGCTCGAATGAGAGAGAAGAAGACGCGAGATATTGGAAAAGTTAAATGTGTAAAAGATACTGACCAAAAAGTTTTGGTTCAAGATAAAGAGATAAAAGAGAGATGGAGGTCATACTTTGATACCCTATTAAATGGCCATCAAGAACAAGATATTGGGAATTTAAACATCCCCTCAAGTATGGTTAACCGAGAGTTTAAGAGAAGAATTCAAAAGGGTGAAGTGACAATTGCATTGAAGAATATGGGGTCAAAGAAAGCAGAAGGACCAGATGGTATACCTATTGAAGTTTGGAGGTGTTTGGGGGATAGAGGGATCGAATGGGTAACTATGCTTTTCAATAAGATTTGGAGAAGCAATAAGATGCCATCAGCATGGAGGAAAAGTATTCTCGTCCCTTTGTATAAGAACAAAGGTGATGTTCAAGATTGTTCTAATTATCGCGGAATTAAACTAATGAGTCATACCATGAAGTTGTGGGAACGAGTGATTGAACAAAGGATCAGGAAATGTGTGAAGATAATAGAAAATCAGTTTGGATTTATGCCTGGAAGATCGACCATGGAAGCAATTTATCTTATCCGGCAGTTGATAGAACATTATCGAGATAAAAAGAAAGATCTGTATATGGTTTTTATTGATTTAGAGAAGGCATATGATAAAGTACCAAGAGAAGTACTTTAGTGGGCCTTAGCAAAGAAGGGTGTATCGCGGAAATATATTGATATTATAAAGGACATGTATGAGGGAGCTAGTACAAGTGTACGTACTAATGTTGGGAGGACAGAAGAATTCCCTATTACGATTGGGGTGCATCAAGGATCTGCTCTTAGTCCTTTTCTCTTTGCCATAGTCATGGACGAATTGACAATAGAAATTCAAAATGACGTTCCGTGGTGTATGATGTTCGCAGATGATATTGTGTTGATTGATGAAACGAAGGTTGGAGTGCAACAGAAATTGGAACTTTGGAGGGATACTTTGGAAGCTCGAGGCTTTAGGCTGAGCAGAAGTAAGACTGAATATATGGAGTGTAGGTTTAGCGAAAACAGTGATAGAGAGGCGGGGATGATCACATTTGATGGGAAAGTTGTTCATGGATCCACTTTCTTTCGGTATCTTGGATCTATTATCCAAAAGGATGGAGAGCTAGATGGCGATGTGGCTCACAGAATAAAGGCAGTGTGGTTGAAGTGGAAGAGTGCCACAGGGGTTTTATGTGATCCTGGCATGCCTCATAGATTAAAGGGTAAATTTTACCGCACGGCAATTAGGCCTGCTTTTGTTATATGGCACCGAGTGTTGGATCAGAAAAGCTGTCACGTTCAAAAGATGAATGTGGCAGAGATGCGTATGCTACGATGGATGTGTGGTCATACAAAAAAGGATCGGCTCAGAAATGAGGTGATCAGAGAGAAGGTAAGAGTTGTGTCTATAGAAGACAAGATGGTGGAGAATCGATTACGATGGTTTGGTCATGTGAGAAGAAGACCTATTGATGCCCCAGTGAGGAGGCTAGAAAGTTGGGGAACAAGTAATGTTGTGAAAGGTAGAGGAAGACCCAAGAAAACTTGGATAAAGATGATTGAAAATGATATGCGGTTTCTTGGAATTGGAGAAAGTATGGCGATGGAGAGGCAAATGTGGCGGGAAAGAATACGGATGGTAGATGGAGTCTGATTCCTTTTTTTTTTTAATTCCTATTTTCTTTTATTTCATGTTATCTTTTAATTTATTTTTCAGGATTTTTTTTCTTTTTCTTTTTCTTTTTTTTTTCTTTTTTCTTTTTTTTTTAACATTCATTCTCTTTTTTTATTTGCTTTTTTTTCTACTTTTTCCCTCTTTTTTCCTTTTATGTTATTTATGTAACGATTATTGACGGTTTCAAAGTTTGATTCATGTTAGCCGACCCCAAATCATTTTGGGACTAAGGTTTAGATGTTGTTGGTTAAGTTGCTTGACGATTTTTGGGCTGCAATGACAAAATTAGAATTAGAATCCTCATGGTGCTAAGTTCACAGCACACTGTAGGAGTAATTTCCGAAATATAGGCATTTTCGGAGTCGACTGGACTCCGAGCCACGGAACAAACCCTCTGGGCCGTGGCACTACGCTTGAAAAGTCATTTTTTCTCACCATGCACTGTCGGGCCGCGGCACACAGCTGCCGAGCCGCGGCCCCCGAAATCACCCAGCATTGCCCGACCCTCTTGTACTCTGGGCCGCGGCCCCTGCCGATCACCCCCTGCCGAACACCCCATGCCGATCCCTGCCGAAGCACCTGGGGCCGCGGCACATCCCTGCCGAGCCGCGGCCCCCCGTCATTTTGCCTGACATGACCGAGTGGCCTGTACTCTGGGCCGCGGCCCCTGCCAATCACGTGGGCTATTTTTTGTGCTGTGTGCCGCGGCACACTTGGCCCGGGCCGCGGCACACGAGTCAACCCAGCTAAAGGGGATCTTTTTATGCAGACTTTCTTGCGGGATTTTCATCACTTCATCATATACACACTTTTGAGAGAAGAACAAGAGAGAGATAGAGAGAAACAAGAGAGAGAAATACAATTCTTCAATTTCCCTGAGATTTATCGATCGGATCGTCGTGATCTTTTGACAAGAGCTTGGTAGCTATTGGACAAATCTTTTCGCCGGTGTAGATCGAGATTTTGAGTCCGGAAGTTCGGGCATTTCATTAGCTTTTTGTGTAAGCTATTTACGGTATTTTCTTTTCTCGATCTTGTTGTTATTGTGTATTCCAAATACTTGAAGAACATTTATTACCAAGTATTTGATGATTGGTGTATACCCCTAGTTTGTATTAGGGACGATTGTGTATTCTGTGTGTATTGGTGATAGTGGATTTAAGCGGCTTCGGTCCCGTGGATTTTACTCTCGTCTTGAGGGGGTTTCCACGTTAAAATTGTGTCTCGTTATTTATCGCTTTCGAATATCATTTGTATTATTTTTGTCGAGTTGTAATTGTTGCTCTACTCGTCGGTAACCACAAAGTTACGATTGAAGAGTGGGAATTTGTCAAACGAGGTTCCGCTTTATTCGTTGTGACGTGACGTTTGTCGGTATTTTTCCCAACAAAGTGGTATCGGAGCCACGTGATTTGTTTGTTTCGTGGTTGTTTAGTATCTCAATTGTAAGATAGAAGCCAACACGAGCAGAATAGTTAACTTGAATGGTTCAAACTACCACGTATGGAAGGGGAAGATGGAAGACCTTCTATACGTGAAGGATTATTATTTACCGGTTTTTAGCAAAGATAAACTGGAAGGGAAGTCCGACGCGAAGTGGACTATTTTACATCGCCAAGTTTGCGGATATATTCGACAATGGGTTGATGACAACGTTTTGAAAATATTAGTTGAGAGGAGGATGCTCGAGAGTTATGGCACAAGCTCGAGCAATTATATGCTCGGAAGACGGGGAATAATAAGTTATTCCTCATAAAACAAATGATTAATTTGAAGTATCTGTTGTGTCACGATTTATTCATCCCGACAGGCGATCGACTATAAGTCCGAGCGACCGAGTCAACTCCAGTCAAACTTTGGCTAGCTCGCCTAATCGAAGATATCAGACCACCATCAGGTACCCAGCGATCGACTCCCAAGGCGATCGCCCTTCGGCATCTGGCGATCGACTCTAGTGTCTGGCTAAGGACGGTCGACCTACGTCCCGAGCAGTGATGATCGCCCGTCAAAGTCATCGAGGATTGGATCTCAGAATAGCACCCACGTGCAGATCCACAAAAGGCGCTGACAAGATCTTCGCTGACAGACAAGATCTTTTGCTGATAGACAAGACCTTTGACCACAGCCTGTCACCTACCTCACCTACCGGCAGGCGCGCCGAAAGTTGTCAGTGGGACCGCCCGTGATAAAGAACTCAGACGCGTGTAAGCTCCCATTGGACCGTCTGATTGATCGCCAAGAACTCCTGCAGACTTTGAGGGGACAGACCCATGTGCTAAAAGACGATCGCCCGATTTTTATAATGCAGAAAAGGCGATCGCCCGGTGTATCCAAGCCCTATAAATAGAGAACCTCCTCCTACTAGAAAAAGGTTCCCAATTCATTTTGACCTACGGTTCGAAACTCATTTCACCAACAGTTGAGAACACACATATCATCAAGCTCCCGGATTTCTCACCGGAATCCATCTCAGGACTTCTCTCTCCGAATCTCTCCTCCAGAACACGATCGGCTGGAGCAGCAAGTCTCCACCAGACAGATTCCAAGGGATTCATAAGCCCAGGAGCCCAAGCATCCAGCTAAATACTCGTCGTGAGAGACTGACGATCTCTCACCGCCGCGACTGTTCATCTCCTTTGTTACAAGAACTCACAGAGCATCAAATCTGATTCTTCCGGCAATCTACACGCTCACTAGCTAAGATAACAAGAATCTTTACACTCATTGTAATTGTATTCTTACATTAGTACTTGTATCCCCGAATATTAGTATTAATAATATCTCGCGAGAGCATTCAAGCCCGGGACTAACAACCCCGGCAAATCTTGTGTTATTTATCTTTCTCACGGAAGTGCTCTTGCATTTGTTTGCTATTCCATCCATTCCAGCAATATCTATCTCCGGATAATATTTTGGGTAGCAACAATTGGCGCTAGAGGGAGGGGTTCTAACCCTCAAATTTTTATTTCTACCGTCCCGAAGAACACTCACTGTTCTCGGGGCATATACTTGAAGTGACACTCACTGCACTTCAAAGAAAACCTTCAGAATCATGACATCCGCCGGTACATCGAAGAAAGCCGCTCTCCGAACCGCCGGACACCATATACCGGTCCAGTCCGAACCCCAGCCGACGACAGGGGGAAGTCCGGGACATAGAGCGGCTTATTGTTCCGAGCCGAATCAGACTTTGGACACTCGGGCTTCTGCCCCAGCTGGTCAACCTCAGCAGAATTTCGGCAGGGGCCGGGGATGGGGTCAGAACGCTGGAGGGGGAAACTCTAGCGTCGGTTCGGTACAACTACGGGTTTATGAGATGCGTCGAACAGACGAACCCGACGCGGTGGTGGCTTCAGGTACCATTCATATTTTATCTTATCCAGTCCGTGTACTCTTTGATTCGGGTGCTACACATTCTTTTATTTCTTTGGAGTGTGTACGCCGTTTAAATATAACTTGCTTGACTGCTTGTAATCCCTTCATCGTGAAACTGCCTAGCGAGGATAGAATTGTGGTCGGAATATAAAAACCAAACGCAATGGGAAATGCACCCAACACTCGAAGGGAAAGCCATTGAGACATTTAATCCAACATTAAATGTTCGCGGTTCCTCAAGAACACTCGAATCGTCAATCGAGTTGATCAAACTCAAATTATGGATATACAATCCATAGAGTATAATCAACAACATCATATAACACTACCCGATTCATCAAAAATGGGTTGAAAATGAAACCAAGAACAAAACCCTCAAAATACCCAAAATTAAGGTTCTAAGAATTTTACCTTCATTAAAAAGATGAAAGATGTTGGGATGTTGATAGATCTGTACTAGGAACTCAAATATGTTGATGGATGATGATATCTGGTCGGAATCTAGATTACTCTATCCCAAATTGACGCAGCAACGCGAGACTCTCGATCCCGCACCTGAGGGATGGCCCCAACCTCTCACTCGACCAGTTCCAAACCGAGGAACAGATCGAGGAGGCTATGGCCATCCTAGAGGAGCGAAGGAGAGCATGTGCGTCGTCTGCAATAACTCCCTCGATCATCCGCCGCATAGGAAAACGGAAATTCAGCGGGCTACTGAACGAGCGATCGTCAGAAAGCCCCAATTCGCGAGGAAAGGCTCTCGCACGACCGGACGGATCCATATTCGATCGCTTGGGGCGAGACCCATCCTGGCGACCGGGGCATTCTGTTTCCAACCTTGAAAAGACGGAATCCGAATCCGTCACCAGGAGTTCGGCCTATCCAACGCACAACCGAACGCAGGTCAGCCATCTGACTCCCGCCCCGATCGCCAGGGGATCAGTACTCAATCGCCTCGGCTCCCGCTCCGAGCGCCGAGCCGCTAGCAGTCAGGCCACGGCGATGGCCGCCATACAACGCCATCTCGACGAGATGAGAGCACTCTTGGACACTGGGGCAAGCGCCAGCAAAAAGATCGCCGGGCCGACCGAGCCACTCGCGGTCCACATCGAGCTTGCCCCCATACAACCAACGATCGCTCCTCCCAAAACACCTCTGTATGAGGGGAGATCGGACCCCGAAACCCACCTGAGTAAATTCCGAATCTACATGACTAGGTGTGGGGCATCTGATGAAACCAAGTGCCGGATCTTCCCGTTAACATTGGGCGAAGCCGCCCATAGGTGGTACGTCTCACTACCACCACGATCAATCACCTCCTTTAAGAAGCGGCGAATGACTTCACGTCATACTTCGCCAAGAAGGTCGCCAGACTGAAGTCCCCACCGCGTGATAAAAATCAAGCGGGGAAAGACGAGTCGACACGATTACATCGGCCGGGTAGACGAAATCATCCTCACCAAATAACCCGCTGACGAGCTCGCTCTCTATTCGGTCATGGGGGGATTCCACGGACACTCTCCCATGTTTAGACATCTCTCCAAGGATATTCCCCCAACTTACGCGATCTTCCGCGCTAAAGCTGCCAACTTTCTGGCCAGACAAAGGCTACTCACCCTCCACCTAGGCGAGGAAACGCCACCTCCGGCCCAGAAAATAGCGATCGCCAAAGCAAAGAAGGCGATCGCCAAGCCACCCGGAGATCTCAAGGCCTTCGAGGACATGGAAGCCCATCTCCTCCACACGTTCAACCGAACTCCGGCACATATTTTCTATGCCATCAAGGGGCACGAAGAGCTCAAAAAGCCAAAAGCGATAAGGGACCACGGTCATCTGGACAACAATCAATACTGTGCCTACCATAAGAGTCCCGGCCACAGCACCAACCAATGCCGCGACCTCCTCAAACAGCTCTGGAGATTGTTCGAGGAAGGCAAGTTGGACAGCTTATTGGCCTAGCCAAAGCCCTTACCAATCTCTATACACGATCGTCCGAGTCGAACACAAAACAGGCTGGAGAGCTCATACGAGCCGACCCCTGGATCAACCTCGGCGACCGTCTCTACATGCTTTAATCAAGAGAAGGGAACCTCGGAAGTCTCCCCGATCTCCATCCTTATTTAGGAAACTGGAGGACTCGATCGCCATCTACAGTTCACCGTCTAACATGATGGACTAAGGCACGAGATCGCCTCCCCCGCACAACGTACACCGTCGAAGGTCGGCATCTACATGACGATCCAAGGTGGAAGAGTGCAGCCATGGTCCTGGTGGTCGATGGAACCGACTGCTTAGGCCATGCAAGGTCCCTTTGGGCCAAGATCGCCCGCCCTTCGTTTAAATACGAGGCCGGCGTAGTCTGAGGGCCCTCCAAAGTTAATCAGTGGACACGATCGCTCGCCCTCAAAGGTTCATCATCTAACATGGTGAACCCGGACAATGCGACGTGCCACAACCCCCGTCTCAACGTACACCGTCGAGGTTCACCATCTTCATGGTTGGCCGAGGTGGAAGCAGAGCTAAACGAGCCACGGGCGTGGTGTCGAATCATCCGACGCTGCCCCGCGCAAGGACTCCTCTAGACCGAGACCGCACGCCCTTCGTTTAAATACGAGGCGAGGCGCATCCTAACAGAGGACCCTCATAATAAAGTGAGTCACGAGACACTCAATGTCTTCGCGCATCAAGACATGATCAAGGAGTCGGTCCATCGAACTCCGCGATCGTGCACGGTTCCTCAAGACGGACGACCGTCCCAGAGGATTCGACAAAGTTGAAGACCGCTCACTCAACGAATTATTTTCATCCCCTTACTTCCGCTAAGTGAATAAAAACAAGGGTCAATAAGAGTGCGGACTACCTATACGACGATCGTCGCTATTCAACAACATACGGAGGTCGTCATTTTCTACAAGTTGTGCAGCGATCGAATTTGTTGTAAAAGTTATCTTTATGAGTTTATCAATTCATTTGGAACTACCCTCGCAACGATCTCTCCTCACACATTTGTACAAAGTCAAACAAAGACTCAAAAATAACCATTCATTCAAGTGATAAGTCAGAAATTCAAACGTTCATTGCATTACTTGAAATTTCAGAGTACACGGTCGCCCGAAGGCCTAAATGCCACAAAAGAAAGCTACAAATTACAAGGAAATAAGCTAAAACATCAAAAATGAAGTGCCTCAGGCCCCTGTCTGGCCTTCGCCATCAGCATCCGGCGCGGTCCCCTCACCTTCCGGAGCGTCGGGATGAACAAGATTGGCCGGAGATGGATACCAGCTCAAATCCACGCCGATGTCCGCAAGGTCCAAGATCGGCAAGGAGAAAGCTGAATGAAGAGGATGCTCCAACGCGTACACCTTGAAGATCTCGGCAAGAGGCCCGACCTCCAAACCTCCCTTCTTAGCTGCTCGGATCGAGTCGGCGAACGCCAAATAATAGGCGAACTCACTGACAAACTCCAAGTTTTGAAAGGGGTCAGCCTTGGTCGCCTCAACCTCTCCTTTCAGCTCCGCCATCGCCTGTTGCGACCCCTGGAGCTCGGCCTCCCTCGCAGCAACTTTTTCCCTCGCCTCCACACCACGGTCAACCGAGCGATCGTCACCTTCTGGCGATCGGCCTCCTCTTCAGCAACCTTCTGCGCCTGGACTGCATTCTGCATCTGGTCCCGAAATCGGTCAACCGCCAGACGATATTGCTCAGTTTCCTTCTTCTCCAGCTCAAGCTCATGGCTCGCCCGCTTGGCCGCCTCCAGAGATTCCTTCTCCATCACCGCGATCTTATCAGCAAACTCGGCGTTCTCTTTCCGAGCCGCCTCGAGATCCACCTGCAGGCGAATAGTGGAGGGCCGCCCCTCAAACTCCTGAGCAGCCTGGACGGCCATGGTCGCCGTCTGGAGAGAAAGGGCGAGAACAGCCTGCATCGAACTCGTCGATCGCTGACGAGCGATCGCATCCAGATCGGTCGTCCATGCCTTCGGCAGAGCAGAAGCAGCCTTACTAACGTATGGAGGAATGTCGCAGGAATGGCGAGGAGATCGGCTCGCTAGGAAATCCACGACCATCGGCGGGCAAGACGGATCTGCGCGACGGATCCTGCATCAAAACAACAAAGTTAATACAACTCCTACGCAGATGCAATTTTCAACACAAAAATGCAATCTACCTCTCAGCCTTCTCGGGATCCCGACCGAAATACGGTTTCCCTCGAGGGGTCTCAGCATCCGCGATCGCCATCTCCCGCATAAAAGCCGCATAGGGCGGCTCACTCTCCGGAGCAACGATGGTGATCGGAGGCGCGGCGATCGTCACTTCATCGCCCGGGGCAGGAACCGAAGTTTCTCCCGGCCTCGGCCTCTTGCGATTCGCTCGAAGCCCCTCCTCCGGAACTTCCTCCTCAGCCACGACCGGCTCCACGCGAGGCTCCGCCTCCGGAACTATAGGCAACGCAACGGGTGGGGCCCGAGACGACCTCTTATGGCGAAGACGGCCTAGAACTCGTGGGTTCGACATGGCGATCTCCGTCGGAGGCTCCAAAAAGCGAGGAAAGCGAACCTCTGCAGTTAAGACGATCGATCAACAATCAGACACTGTCCTCAAGTAAGGCGATCGCCTAGAAAGTGAAGGTCGCAGAAACTCATACCTGGCACCGAGAGATGTCTCGGAAACGGAATAGTCGGTGACAACCAACGACTCTCCTTATTGATCCGAGTGGCGTCAAGGTCGTCGTCCGACAAGCTCCTTATCCGCTCCCGGACAACGAAAGTCAAAAGGCAACTCGATCGCCGAATGTGAAAACTGCAAAACCGAAATCAAATTAGATCACCCAAAACGCATCCGAACGAAGGGAGAGTCTAAACCCCACGGATTCCTCTCCCGAAACTCGCAGGGATCTCCACTTCGCAGGGATTGTTGCTCGCAGAAGCCCTCCACTTGCCGGCGACCCAGAACCACTTCGTCTGATTGCCCCGCATCTTATTCGGGACTCCATGAATTACCCGACCAGATCGGCCCTGAATGTGGTAACCGCCGACCAACCCTTTATGAGCCGTCAGTTTGAACAAATGGTTCATCTCCAACGGCGATGGGAGGCGGTACAGGCGGTGACCGCCGAAAAGGGTGAGAGTGCAGTTAATTTGGAGCCGTGCGTGGCGTCACCGAAGTGGCGCCACATTCCAAGCGGCCAACAGATGGGAGACAGCAAAGGATAGAGGGAAGCGCAGCCCGGCCTCCATAATCGCCTCATTCACGGCGACCATACCCATCGGAGGCTGGTCGGCTCGTTCATTCTCCGCCGGCGCGAACATGTCCACATCTGAAGGAACATGGAATCTTGTCCTCCAGACGGCCAGATCTTTCCTGGTCGTCGAACTCCGTATCTGGCCAAGCGACCACAACGATCGCTGCGCAACCCGGTACTGCGACCGTTTGGGAAGCACATAGGGGTAGGCGACCGAGTATCCCCGGAAATCGAATCTCGGAGTAGGACCGGCCAACTTCTACATTATCTCAGCAAAGGCCTTATAGGCCCGGCCGAAAGCGCTGTGTTGCTCCTAATAAGCCCTAATCGCCAGATCTCTCTCAATCTGCGATCGTCTTTCTTCAGCAGCCGTCTCCTTAGCAACATCAGCCTCATTGAATAAAGCCTCGACTTCAGCAGGGTCGATTCCGGCCCGAATAGCTTCAGCCGCCGTCTCCAGGTGGAAGACGGAAGAAGGTTCTCCCCGGACAGTCGATGTCCCGGCGGTAGAACTGGTACCCGCTCCACGTGATGATGATGTGCCGGCCATTGTCAAAGATAGAAGAGGAGAAAAGGATGTTTTCTTACCCGAAAGCGAAATCGAACGACGATCGGCACTAAGATCTTCAGAAAATTCGACAGCAAGTCCTTCTTTCTCCAATAAGTACGCGTGAGTATGAAACTGCAGCACCGCGCCCTTTTATAGGAGAAGGCAGGGACTTGTTTGCAATAAGGGAAACCTCAGGGGTCGGATTTCAAACGACGCATTAATTGACCCCCTCGAGACCCGCGTACGCGTCTTTTCAAGGACGCGTCAGCCGAGGAGTCATTAATGACCGTTGGCATCCTCCAATAGAAACCTGACACGTGCGCGGAGACTTTTCCACGCCCATTGCTTTTTCCCGCGCAGTTTAGCGGCCAACCAGGTCGTCCAAACTCAGAGTGTATCGGCTCAAAGAGGATCGCCAGTTCAGTGAAACGCAAAGTCGCTCGTCAAAAGTTCAGCGATCGCCAAGAGAGCCACCTCACCCCACGTTTCCAACGTATGAGCGAGCTGGGGGGCAATTGTTGTGTCACGATTTATTCATCCCGACAGGCGATCGACTATAAGTCCGAGCGACCGAGTCAACTCCAGTCAAACTTTGGCTAGCTCGCCTAATCGAAGATATCAGACCACCATCAGGTACCCAGCGATCGACTCCCAAGGCGATCGCCCTTCGGCATCTGGCGATCGACTCTAGTGTCCGGCTAAGGACGGTCGACCTACGTCCCGAACAGTGATGATCGCCCGTCAAAGTCATCGAGGATTGGATCTCAGAACAGCACCCACGTGCAGATCCACAAAAGGCGCTGACAAGATCTTCGCTGACAGACAAGATCTTTTGCTGACAGACAAGACCTTTGACCACAGCCTGTCACCTACCTCACCTACCGGCAGGCGCGCCGAAAGTTGTCAGTGGGACCGCCCGTGACAGCAACTCAGGACGCGTGTAAGCTCCCATGGACCATACAATGATCGCCAAAGAACTCCTGCAGACTTTGAGGGGACAGGCCCATGTGCTAAAAGACGATCGCCCGATTTTTATAATGCAGAAAAGGCGATCGCCCGGCGTATCCAAGCCCTATAAATAGAGAACCTCCCCCTACTGGAAAAAGGTTCCCAATTCATTTTGACCTACGGTTCGAAACTCATTTCACCAACAGTTGAGAACACACATATCATCAAGCTCCCGGCTTTCTCACCGGAATCCATCTCAGGACTTCTCTCTCCGAATCTCTCGTCCAGAACACGATCGGCTGGAGCAGCAAGTCTCCACCAGACATATTCCAAGGGATTCATAAGACCAGGAGCCCAAGCATCCAGCTAAATACTCGCCGTGAGAGACTGACGATCTCTCACCGCCGCGACTGTTCATCTCCTTTGTTACAAGAACTCACAGAGCATCAAATCTGGTTCTTCCGGCAATCTACACGCTCACTAGCTAAGATAACAAGAATCTTTACACTCATTGTAATTGTATTCTTACATTAGTACTTGTATCCCCGAATATTAGTATTAATAATATCTCGCGAGAGCATTCAAGCCCGGGACTAACAACCCCGGCAAATCTTGTGTTATTTATCTTTCTCACGGAAGTGCTCTTGCATTTGTTTGCTATTCCATCCATTCCAGCAATATCTATCTCCGGATAATATTTTGGGTAGCAACAGTATCGAGACGGGACTTCTCTATCGGATCACTTGAATGCATTCCAAGGCATAATTAATCAACTTGCCGGAATGAGAATTAAATTCGAAGATGAGGTGCAAGCTTTGTGGTTGTTAGGCACATTGCCGGATTCTTGGGAGACGTTCCGAACGTCGTTGTCTAACTCTGCCCCTGATGGAGTCATTTCGATGGAATTAGCTAAAGGGAACATGTGGAATGAGGAGGTCCAAAGAAAAGCACAAGGATCTTCTTCACAGTCGGATGTTCTAGTTACCGAAAGACGGGGGAGAGGTCAAAGTAGAGGTCCGAGTAATAGAGGGTCACAAAGGAGTAATTCCCGGGGGAAGTATGCCAATCTCGAGTGTTACCATTGTGGTAAGAAAGGGCATACAAAGAAATTTTGCCGACAATTGAAGAAGGAGAATCGCCAAGGCCGAGAAAATTCACAAAAGAAGGAAAGTGGTAGTAATGATAAAGCCGAAGTTAATACTACTACCAAAGAATTCTTTGTATGTTGCGACTATGATATGGTGAATATTGCTAGAGATGATTCGAGTTGGGTGGTCGATAGTGGAGCTACGTGTCATGTTACATCACGTAGAGATTTTTATTCCTATTACACTCCGGGTGACTTTGGTATAGTCAAGATTGGTAACGATGGGTTATCCAAGATTGTTGGAGTGGGAGATGTGCATTTGAGATTCGACACCGGAATAGAACTTGTCTTACGGAATGTAAAACAAGTTACGGATATGAGGCATAATGTTATGTCCGTTGGTTTACTCGATTATGACGTTTATCATAGCGGCTTTGACAAGGGGTTGCACTAGAGGTTCCTTGATTGTCGGGAGAGGAGAAAAAGAAGGGAAATTATACGTGACACTTCCGAAAGTCACGACTAATTCCGTGAACACAATCGACAATAATGACATGGCCGAGCTATGGCATAAGAGGCTCGGTCACATGAGTGAAAAAGGAATGGCGCTATTGTCGAAGAAGGAGGTGTTGTCCGGGGTTCACAAGGTACACCTTAAAAGATGCTCGCATTGTCTAGCCGGGAAGCAAATGAGAGTTACTTTTAAGAGTCATACCCCTTCACGGAAGGAAAATGTGCTTGATCTTGTTCATTCCGATGTTTGTGGTCCTATGAAGACTAGGGCGCTTGGTGGTTGCCGATACTTTGTCACATTCATCGACGATCACTCTAGGAAGGTGTGGGCATACACATTGAAGACCAAAGATCAAGTGTTAGATACTTTCAAACAATTTCATGCCTCGGTGGAAAGAGAGACCGGGAAGAAGCTAAAGTGTATCCGGACGGACAATGGTGGAGAGTACACCGTACCCTTTGATGAATATTACCGAGAACAAGGGATTCGACATCAAAAAACGCCCCCGAAGACTCCGCAACTCAATGGCTTGGCGGAGAGAATGAACTGGACTTTGGTCGAGAGAGCTCGTTGTTTGCTCTCACATGCCGGATTGCCAAAATCATTTTGGGGAGAAGCTTTGAACACGGTGGTTCATGTTATTAATTTGACGACGTGTGTTCCTTTGGAGTTTGATGTTCCGGATAAGGTGTGGAGCGGTAAAAATATCTCATACCGACACTTAAAGGTTTTCGGATGTAAAGCTTTTATTCACATTCCGAATGATGAAAGGTCGAAGCTTGATTCCAAGACGAAGCCGTGTATTTTTATTGACTACAGGCTTGATGAGTTCGGGTACAGATTATATGACCCGGTTACAAAGAAGCTTGTTCGGTCTTGAGACGTTGTTTTTGTGGAAGATCAAACAATGAAAGATGTTGAGAATGGAGAGTCGACTCCACAACACGACTATGATCTTATTGATTTGGACCCCATTCCTCCACAACATGTTGAGACACCGGGTGGAGATGATGTCCAAAATAATGAACAACAAGATACCGGTGGCAACGATGAGTTGAGATAAGATGACACCGATGGAGCTCATCCCTAGCTACCCGTGACGAACATGCCATCTTTTGTTCCACATAGGCGGTCGACGAGGGCCGTCATCCTTCCACCCATTATTCGGCCGATGAATATGTCTTACTCACCGACGAAGGAGAGCCTGAATATTTTGCGGAGGCTGTGGAGGATGAAAAGAAGAAAAAGAGTGGATGGATGTCATGCAAGACGATATGAGTTCCTTGCATGAGAATAACACGTACGAGTTAGTAAAGTTGCCGAAAGGCAAGAGAGCTTTGAGGAACAAGTGGGTGTATAGAGTGAAGTCGGAGGAGCACACTTCGTTGCCCCAATACAAAGCTAGACTCGTGGTGAAGGGATTTAGTCAAAAGAAGGGAATTGACTTTGATGAGATTTTTTCTCCGGTTGTGAAGATAGGATCGATCCGATTGGTCCTTGGTATTGCCGCTAGTCTTGATCTTGAGTTTGAGCAAATGGATGTCAAGACGGCGTTTCTTCATAGGGATCTCGATAAGGAGATTTATATGAGACAACCGGAAGGATTTGAGGTAAAAGGCAAAGAGGACTACGTTTGTAAACTCCGGAAGAGTTTATATGGGTTGAAGCAAGCACCGAGGCAATGGTACAAGAAGTTTGAGTCGGTTATGGGGGAGCAAGGCTACCGGAAGACGACTCTCGACCATTGCGTATTTTTCAAGAAATTTGGTGATGATGATTTTATCATCTTATTGCTCTATGTGGACGACATGTTGATCGTTGGCAAGAATGCGAGAGGATTGCCAACTTGAAAGAAGAATTGAGTAAGTCTTTTGCCATGAAAGACTTGGGGGCGGCTAAACAAATTCTTGGAATAAGAATCATTCGGGATAAAGCAGCCCGGAAATTGCAAATGTCGCAAGAGCAATATATCTAGAAGGTGCTTATACGCTTCAACATGGACAAAGCTAAAGTTGTTAGTTCGCCTCTTACTAACAAATTTAAATTGACGAGCCAAGATTGCCCTAAGACGAAGGAGGAGATTGAGGATATGGATAAAATTCCTTATGCCTCGGCGGTCGGAAGTTTGATGTATGCCATGGTATGTACTAGGCCCGACATTGCTCATGTCGTGGGAGTGGTGAGTCGGTTTCTATCGAATCCGGGAAAGAAGCATTGGGAAGCCATGAAATGGATATTTCGATATTTACGGGGTACTTCCAAACTGGGGATTACGTTTGGAAATGGGAAAGCAATGCTTGTTGGATATTCCGATTCGGATATGGCCGGTAACGAAGATAACCGAAAATCTACTTCCGGTTTTTTGATGACGTTTGCAGGGGGGGCGTGTCATGGCAATCTAGATTGCAAAAGTGCGTTGCCTTATCTACAACGGAGGCCGAGTATATTGCGGAAGTGGAAGCGTGTAAAGAGCTCTTATGGTTAAAAATGTTTTTACGAGAGCTAGGCTTCCGACAACGACGTTGCGTGGTTCTTTGTGACAGTCAAAGTGCGATTCATTTGGCTAAGAATGCGACTTTTCACAAGAGAACGAAACATATCGATGTGAGGTATCATTGGATCCGAGATGCTTTGGAGGATGGTTTGTTTGAACTTGATAAAGTTCATACCGATGATAATGGTTCCGATATGTTGACCAAGGCGTTAAGTATAGATAAGGTGAAAGTGTGTTGTTCGATCGCCGGGATGGCGAACTCTTTCTATATTCCGGAAAGGGGGAGATTTGTAGGAGTAATTTCCGAAATATATGCATTTTCGGAGTCGACTGGACTCCAGGCCACGACACAAACCCTCCAGGTCGTGGCACTACGCTTGAAAAGTCATTTTTTCTCACCTTGCACTGCCGGGCCGCGGCACACAGCTGCCGATCCGCGGCCCCCGAAATCACCCAGCATTGCCCGACCCTCCTGTGCTCTGGGCCACGACCCCTGCCAGCTGGGCCGCGGCCCTGCCGATCACCCCCTGTCGGGCCCTGCCGAACACCCTCTGCCGATCCCTGCCGAAGCACTTGGGGCGCGGCACATCCCTGCCGACTCATGGCCCCCCGTCATTTTGCCTGACATGGCCGAGTGGCCTGTACTCTGGGCCGCGGCCCCTGCCGATCACCTGGGCTATTTTTTGTGCTATGTGCCGCGGCACACTTGGCCTGGGCCGCGGCACACGAGTCAACCCAGCTAAAGGGGATCTTTTTATGCAGACTTTCTTGCGGGATTTTCATCACTTCATCATATACACACTTTTGAGAGAAGAACAAGAGAGAGATAGAGAGAGAAACAAGAGAGAGCAATACAATTCTTCAATTTCCCGGAAATTTATCGGTCGGATCGTCGTGATCTTTTGACAAGAGCTTGGTAGCTATTGGGCAAATCTTTTCACCGGTGTAGATCGAGATTTTGAGTCCGGAAGTTCGGGTATTTCGTTAGCTTTTTGTGTAAGCTATTTACGGTGTTTTCTTTTCTCGATCTTGTTGTTATTGTGTATTCCAAATACTTGAAGAACATTTATTACCAAGTATTTGACGATTGGTGTATACCCCTAGTTTGTATTAGGGACGATTGTGTATTTTGTATGTATTGGTGATAGTGGATTTAAGCGGCTTCGGTCCCGTGGCTTTTACTCTCGTCTTGAGGGGTTTTCTAGGCTAAAATTGTGTCTCGTTATTTATCGCTTTCGAATATCATTTGTATTATTATTGTCGAGTTGTAATTGTTGCTCTACTCGTCGGTAACCACAAAGTTACGATTGAAGAGTGAGAATTTGTCAAACGAGGTTCCGCTTTATTCGTTGTGACGTGACGTTTGTCGGTATTTTTCCCAACACACACACCAGAATCACGATTTTGTGACTGTCAAAAACTGTCACAAATGGCAAAAACAGTCACAAATGACTGTCATAAAATCACCAGTCACAAGTTTTTTTGTGACTGTCAAAAACAGTCACAAAACAGTGACAAAACCTCATTTATATGACTTTACAATACCACTTTCTATGGCAGTCACAAATATCATTTATGACTGTCATTAGCAGTCACAAATTTCATCTTTTGTGACAGTCATTAGCAGTCACGAATTTCAACTTTCGTGACTTCCATGAACAGTCACAAATATCATTTTTCATGATTGTCTTGTGACTGTTTTTAGAAGTCACAAATATTGAAAAAAAAATACAAAAAAAAATAGTAAAACCCCATTTTTCTCTGAATGCAATCTAATTATTTTTCACAATGAATTCATAATACAATCCAAACATATTTCTCAAAGTATTCACACAACACTCCAATTAAGTTTTACAAGACATAAAAATCACAATGTAATGCTCAAAATTAGCACGTAAAAAAAATCCGAACCAAGCCATTGGGAATAAAGCACTTATACAACTTATACACAAGTAAAGCGCAACACAAGTAAAGCGCTTATATAACTTATTCACCAAACAGTTTCTTGTAACTTTTTCATTCATGCTTTGGCTTCTAATTGAGAACACTACCAAACTTCTGATTGGTACATCTGCCCTGCAGTCCCTTCAAAAATTTGACACATCCATCAATGAACTGCAGAATAATCACAAAGGGAAAAAACAAAAACGAAAAATCATAATTAATATCTTGCTCGATCCAATCTATCATCATGAATATCATTAAGGTAGGCACTACTTATTATGATAACAAGGTAACAAAAATCAAAGCTCTATTTTTCCAAACGTCCGGTTTATTTTCCTTTAAACATATGCCTCAAATAAGTTCACAAGGTTCTCGATAAGCAAAGTGCAGAATCATACAAGTGATATGTCTCATATTAACATGTAGCTTCTAAAGTTAAATGTATCTTGACATAATAGATTCAAACTAACAATAACAAAAGAAAAAAATATACTCTATATATCAAACATATAAATGACCATGTTTATAAGCATGTCATGTCTATCAAACATATAAATGAATCCTATAACTCAATAGCTGTAACTTTTCCTGTGTAGAAATGCAACTATTCTGCATCAGCAATTATTCAATAGCGACCCAAGTGGTAGAAGCTAAAGATGATGAACTCATAAATAAAACAAGGCAGAAGAAAAAAACACTCCAGTTCAATCATTCCCATGGGGAATAACTTACTTCTCAAGCTGGCAATCATGAACAACAAGTGAATTCTGGGGGGGGGGGGGGGGGGGACAACAATGTTAAGACTTAAGGGACAAAAATTCCAGTGTTAGATATGCCGTGCCCGTTATTTCCACTACTTGGATGTTTCAAGCATCCTTGAGAGAGCAAGCAGACCTACCTGGCTAATAACTCTATGGTGAAGCATCTGATATGCTTTTGACCTCTGATGGTGCACCAATCCAGTTTCTAGCGCATCAATCTAAAAAATGAAATATATCATCCTAAAGCGAAGCAGAAAGAACATGCAGGTGAACTGAACATCTACAGCAAAAAAAGTCCACAATGAGAAATAGTAACCACCAAATGGCAAAGATGTTGCGATATTTCTTTACACGCAAGTGCACGTCATCGTTTACAAGTAATAAAGTGATAAGTAGAGTATCGTTCCCACGAGGATTGAATCTCTAACTACCGATTTTTTCGTATTCCAATTTTATCTGAACAATCGAATTTGGGTTTTGCGATTAATAACTAAAAGAATTACTAAAAGACTAAGCAATAGAAAACAATATCTTGGATAAAAGAAATCAAATGATGAATAAGTCTAGGGTTCTGAATCCACCTTAGTTTATCCGAATTTACTCTCGATTATCCGTACTAAATAATTTTCCCAATTTATTGAAGGCGGAGATTGCTAATATATTCTACCACCTCTCCCGAGGTCAATAGATTTATCTAAAGGCGAATCACGCACTCTATCCCTAGGTGAGTTAATTCGTCGATAGGCAAAGAGCATGAAATCTCCTAAAGGCCACGTAGTTCCTATGAGTATATTCCTATCTCACAGAATAAAACGGTCCTCACCAATAGTTCCTCACCAAATCTCCTCTCCCGATTCGAAGTGAATGATTAAATCAATACAACTATTGGCCAGATAATTGCAAGCATTAAACATAATTGGGAAAACTCAATAAAAAGGTAATAAATTGGATAATCTCAATCAATTCGTCAAAACAAAGGTTTCATCAAAACCCTAGATTAGGGCTTTAGCCTGACATACTAAAAGCGAAAATACAGATAAATAAACGAAAGCATAAAATTCAAACGCAGATGAAGCTCGGATTCCTCCGTTCTTGACTTCCGCCTCTGCCCTTGAAGTCTTCTCGCTCTCTTCTTCGCTGCCTCCAAGCTTAAGCTCTCAAAGATTAAAGATCTCAAGATTCCAAGATGATTTAATTAGGGTCTTAAACCCTATTTATAGCTCAACATATCCTCCAAATCGCGTCCGTATTAGTCGGTAAAATCAAGCCAAACACTCAAAATCCGCGGGCATACAAAACCGCCAAGTGTGCCGCGGCTCACTAAACTCGTGTGCCGCGCACATCGCTTCACCAATGCACAGGCGTTAATTAATTCTTACGTGCCGCGCTCACTGGCCGTGCCGCGGCACAGTACAGTTACTCGCTTCGGCCGGTGTCTTCTGTCTGCGGCTCAGCTTCCTTGTGCCGCGGCTCATAGTCCAGATTTGCCGTTTTCGCCCGTTTTGCCTCGTTTTAGCTTCCGGACTTCAATTTCCTGTCAATCATACAAAATTAAGGCATTAAAAGCTCATTTAGACAATTTCACTCACCAAAACACTACAGAATAATGATAAATAAGCGTATAAAAATACGCCTAACAAATACCCCCAAACTTAAGCCTTTGCTTGTCCTCAAGCAAAAAGAATTAAATTCAATAAAAGAATGTCGTGAATCATCGTGCAACTCATAGTGTTCAACCTAATCAATACTATCCTGTAATTCTCTCTAAATAATACGAGTGTCATAAAAGCGAGCTGCACTCAAAATAATGATTCCGCAAAGTAATCAAATTTAGTCCTAATCACTCGTTCATGAAGAAAATCCAGCTCAAAGATTAACAAAACGTGAGTCGAATCGACCGTCAATATGAAAGGCTAACACAACCAAGCTAGTTCGTCCCGTTCCACAGTTGTAAGGCACAATTTTCAAGAGTTTCATAACAAATAAACCTCGGACAGTATCCCCTTATATAAATGTTCAAAAATTTGATTCGAGTCGACCACTAGGTTAGGATCTCGGGATGTTTCATCAGGATAATCCTAGGGTGGAACTTCCATTCTCATGTATTAGGAAACCGTTTGACGTAAAAGACACTCATGGGGCACATGGATGCTTCTAGTTACTAAGTTCCCGTCTACAGCGGAGAAACAACTCGAATAAATAATTTCCGCATGTCCGAATCAAGGTTGCCGTTTTACGCGAGAGTAAACAGCGGGTCACGCGAATACCCCCGGTTACTAGGCTCCCTATCATTGGCACATGTGAAATATCTAACTCACTAGTCTAATCAGGGTCGTCGTTTTACGCGAGAGTAAACAACGGGTCACGCGAATGCCCCCGGTTACTAGACTTCCCTTCATAAAACACATTATCTCGACTTTAGGGATAAACTGACCGACTCAAAACTCGATCTAAGTGCCAACACGACTAAAGAAACAGTACGACTCACTATCCGGAAAATGTAGCCAAACGTATTGACGGTGATTTTAAAACAAGTATGTATCGTCTCTTATCTGCCAAGACCTATACAATCACGAAAAATTTCGGACCTAAATGAATACTAAGCAGAACAGAAATAACTGACTACAACTCGACTGGAACTCGACCGCTTCTTCAGAGAGAAAAACAGTGTCGTAACATCAGTATCACACAAATAGAAGCACGAAAAATTCACGAATAACGAAAGACTAAGACAAGCAAGGCTATCTAAAAAATTTTACGCAACGTAATGAAAAGTGCAACGAAATAAAGTACAGCAAGAAAATAAAGTACATCAATGAATGTAGCATCTGAAAGTAAATCCCCCCCCAAACTTAGGACGTACATTGACCTCAATGGACAAAAATGATATGCAATAAAAGTAAAAGGTCAAGTACTCCCCTCCAGTCAGCTCAGGAGCTGGTGCCGGCATCGTCCGGTGAGGAGGGTGGTGTGGCTGGCCGGGCGGGCGCAATAAATGGCCCGTCGGGATGCGTGATGTGGGCCGTCCATGCGGCGAGGTGCTCCTGATGATAAGCATCCCTCACAGCAAGACGCCTCGCCTCTCGTCGGCTGGCCCGGCGGGCCTGCTCTCGCATCTCGGCACGGACGGTAGCAATAACACTCTCCCGCTCCGCCCGCTGCTCCTACCGCATGGCAGCCATCAAGCTCTCTCTCTCTCTCTCTCCTCATCTCATCTCTCTCTCTCTCTCTTCGTCTCCTCTCTCAGCTCCTCTCTCTGTCTCCTCAAATCCTCCCGCAGCCCATCAAACAACTCCTCCAACCTTGCTCTATCGGGCTGCGGGCCGGCATCTCCATGCGTCAACAAAAGCGGCTCTGGGATCCTCGTGGGCCTCCTCTAGCGAAATCCTCTCCCAGGCGTGCGCCGGCGCTCCTCCCCACTGGTCGAAGTGTGATATGATGCGGTGGTCGATCGGGGCCTGGGGGCAAGCATCGGCTCGTCGTCTGACCACGTCAGCCCCGACTGCCGGCATAAAGCGCAGATGAGGGAGGGGTGCTTCAACCCCGTCTTGGACCCCCCTGGATACTCTGGAAGATAGATCGGACCAGGATGGGGGCCACATCGAAACGCAGCCCGGAAGTGATAGCGAAAAGTGTCCGGGCGCGGGAGAGAAAGACTGTACGGATCTGGGAGGTGGGGTCAATGCGTGCGCAGATAAAATAAAGCCAGGCACGCCCGAGCCGGCTGAGGCGCGAGCTCCTGAAGTGAAAAGTGGAAGAACTCTGTGCTCGCTGCTCCCAGTCAGTACCGGGCTGTGCATGTTGGGATTCCTCAGAAAATAAACGCAACGGAAGAATAAACGGAATCCCTAAGAGGATCGATCAAGTAACGTATATACGAAAAGAAAAATACGAAGATCAAGGAATCAAAGTCCCATACCTATGATGTCTCTGAAAAACCTTCGTATGATGATGATGATGATGAAGAGCCCTTCGTTCCAAGCACCTAAAGCAAGATGCCTCTACTTCACACGCCGGAACTTGATGGAAAAATCGACAAGCTTCCTTTCTTCAAGAATGCGGCTAGGGAAGCTTGTAGGAATTTTCTCTCTCAATGTATTCTTCTTATATCTTGTCTCTAAGATCAAGATGAAGTTTTCTACCTTACTCTCTCTCTCAAATTCGTGATTATGAGTTAAAGCAAGAAGAAGTTGTCATAACTCCTTTTTAAAGACTTTTATTTATAAAAAAATGAAAGTCTACCTTTAACACATGATTGAGGGTATCAAATACACCTCACATATGTCACCTAGTGACATAAAATAAGTATATAAGAGACAAGAGATGGAGGGGTGGTGGCCTTAAGGGAAATTTCCAAGAAGACGGGTCGAATTTACTCGGCTCGTGTCTTGGATGTTCAAAAACGAATCCTCGTGTATCGGATGTTCGTCAAACGAATCCGTTTTATTTCCAATGTGTTTTGAATATTTAATTAATAAAATTAAATAATTATATCAAACACAATTATATAATTCTCTAATAATTATTATTTATGAATTAAAGTAATCACCCAGTAACTACTTACAATTCATTAGACCGCTATTTGATTTATCCGATAAATCAAAATTAGATATCTAATATCTAATATTATAAGAGAGATTATTAATTCATATTTATCCATCAATGATCCTATTGCGCGACTCCGTAGGTTCGTCTCAGCCGGCATTGGGAGGAACCAATGAGTGCGGGCAGCACTTAGCCAGCCTAGCGGGCCGCACTGTAAACCCCGACTGAGAACGAATGAACGAATCATTCCATAACCATTATGTCGTGAATACTATATACGTATAGACCCTTCATCAGATGTCCCGGTCAAGTCTTCGGGTCACGGTAAAGTCAAACCCTACTGTTGACTAAACTCTATACATGTGTTAATGCAAATCAAGACCGACTGATTAATAGTGTATCTAATACGACTATATCAGAATGCTTTGGCCAAAGACTTATGATCTTATTTGCCATTAACCGTATAGGACATTCGCCTGCTCACTAACAGGAGATAGAATCCTTTCTTGGCGTACGGCAAAGATCGCTACCTGCCCGTATAGTCCGCACTTCGAGGTCGACTCAAGAATTAAGCAAATGAGTCTAACTACTCTAATGACAAACTAAACGTCACAGACACATCTTCTACTGAACCCTCAAGTCAAAGGTCCACGTATACTATCACAACCTTTCGATTCGTCATCGACTCTTTGAGAGTGAATACCGTGTGACTGAATCGAGTATGAGTCGTGTTCGAGTATACTGGTCCCACCAATATACTTATAACTATGCTATCAAGACGTGCACACGTCCTAGCATCAGTTATACAAGTCTTATTAAAACTTAATGTCCTGTTAAGTTTTATCGACTTGCGAACTAGTTAAGCATTCGAGCTCTAAACACTTCTAGTGCCTATCTCCTTATCTCTATAAGGAGTAGAATGTTCACTCTCAAATGCAAGGACTACTATTCTATATACCAAATCACAATGCCAGTGATATACAATAATATAGAAATAATAATTGCCTTATTAAATATAATATTCATAATTACAATACAATTGCTCTCACTCTTTCATCCTCTGAGTGGCATTCGAGGGCATATTCCTAACAATCTCCCACTTGCACTCAATGCCACAAACTATGGTATCTAATACCCATACTCTCCAGATGTCTCTCTAAGACCTTCCGAGATAGTGGCTTGGTAAGCGGATCGGAACGTTATTTCTTGTGTCTACTCTCTGCGATGTAACATTCCCATCCCGAACCATTTCTCTAACAAAATGATATTTTCTCGCAATATGTTTGGTGTTGTGGTGAGCCCTAGGCTCCTTAGCACGTGTGCAACACTCGTCGTTGTCACAAAAGCGAGTGTCACGGGCTTCTCTGCGTTAGGAACCACTTGAAGTTCCTCGGTGAACTTCTTTATCCAAAAGCTTCTTTAGCGACCTCCGTGGCTGCTGATATTCGGCTTGACATGTGGAGATAGCGATCGAACTTTGCTTGGCACTTCTCCAAGAAATCGCCCCACCATTCGGAGTAAAGATATACCCCGATGTGGACATCGAGCATCCATGTCCCCAGAAAAATCCGAGTCTATAACCCATCACTCTTAGTTCTCCACCGCCGTATGTAAGAACCAAGTCTTTAGTCCTCCTTAGGTACTTAAGAATGTTCTTTACTGACGATCAATGTTCTGCCTGGATTTGGTGAAACAGACTTACTACGCTCACGGCATAGGCAATGTCGGTCTAGTGCAAATCATTGCATACATAAGGCTACCTCTTTCTTGAAGCATAAGGTACCTTGCTCATTTCCTTTCTATCTTCCTCACTTTGAGGACACATCTCTAAGGAAAGTTTTGCACCATGTTGCATAGGTAGAAACCCTCTTTTAGAATCTTCCATCCTAAATCGCCAGGATCTTTTCTATGTAGAGGGCTTGGGAAAGACCTAACATTCTTTTCGCTCTATCCCGGTAGAGACGAATACCCGAGAATATAGGTAGCTTCTCCCAAGTCTTTCATTGAGAACTCTTTAGAAAGCCAAGCTTTCAGAATCGAGCATTCTACGTCATTTCCTATAAGTAGAATGTCATCTACATATAGTATTAAGAACGCAATTTTGCTCCCACTAACCTTCTTGTAAATACAGGCTCTTCTTCGTTTTGGACAAAATCAAACTCTTTGGTGCCTCGTTAAAACGAAGATTCCAACTCCGTGAAGCTTGCTTGATCCATAAATGGCACGAAGTTTGCATACTTTATGAATATTGGTTTGAGATATGAATCCCTTAGTCATTCCATATAAATCTCCTCCTCGAGGAATCCATTTAGGAATGCCGTTTTCACATCCATTTGCCATATTTCATAATCTAAGTGGTCTATAGCAAGCATCATGCGAATAGACTTAATCATAGCTACAGGCGAGAAGGTCTCGAAGTAATCGATTCCTTCTCTTTGGGAATAACCCTTTGCCACAAGCCTGGCTTTATAGGTATCAACCTTGCCATCTCCATCAGTCTTTCTCTTATAGATCCATTTGTTTCCAATAGGCACTATGCCTTTAGGACGATCTACTAAAGTCCAGACCTGATTAGCATGCATTGAGTCTATCTCAGCTTCCATAGCTTCTTGCCATTTGGTGGAGTCAACGTCTACCATCGCTTGGTCGTATGTAGAAGGATCTTTCTCTTGACTACTTCTGTCATCTCATGGACACTCGGTTCCTCTTGATGCGAGATAGCCATACCTCTCCGTGAATTGAGAAATTCTACTAGACTTGCGAGGTTGTATTTGTATTTGAAGGTTCGGTTCTTGTATCTTGCATAGGTGTCTCATTTGGTGTTTCTTTTATTTCTTCCAAAGAAATATTTCTACTGCCCCTCCTTCCGAATAAACCGATCTTCCAGAAGTGTGCTTGTATAGCAACGATGATCCTATGATCTTCGTGCATGTAGAATAGATATCCCATGGAATCCTGGATATCCTATGAAACGACCTTTCACGAGACCTAGTTTCCAATTTCTCTACTTTAGTCTTCTTGACATAAGCGTGGCATCCCCAAATCCTAATGTGATTAAGACTTGGTTTCCTACCTCTCCACATCTCATGGGAGTCTTAGGAACGGTTTGGAAGGACATCTGTTCAAGATATGCACAAAGATGAGGAGCGCGTAACCCCACGGATAAATCGGTAGATCGGTATAGTTAAGCATGGAGCGAACCATGTCCAACAAGGTTCGGTTCCTTCTTTACGATACACCATTTAATTGTGGAGTAGCCGGAGGTGTGAATTGTGACACTATTCCTAGTTCTTTTAAGAACTCATCAAATTCGGTACTCATGTACTCACCACCCGATCGACCGAAGAGTCTTAACACGGTTACTGTTTGATTTTCAACTAGGGCTTTAAATTCCTTGAATTTATCAAAAGCTTCAGACTTATGTTTCATTAAGTACACGAATCCATACAGTATGGTCATCGATAAATGTAATGAAATCGAAAGCCGTCTCGTGCCACTTCAAAAGGGCCACGAGGCGTCGGTATGGATCAATCAAGTTTTTCGACTCTTTCAAAAGTCCTGCGAAGGGTAACTTAGTCATTTTGCCTTGAAGGCAAGATTCACAAGTTGGATAGGGATCGATCCCAATGGACCCGTAAGCCCATCTTTCTCCATTTTATGAACCTTGGTCCGACCGATATGACCAAGTCTAAGATGCCACTTAAGTGCTTGGTTCGTTTCATCCCTACCACGCTTCCTAGTTATAGTGTTCACAGTTGTCTTATTCTTTAAATTTAAATGGTATAAACCATTTAATAATGTAGATACCAACCAATTTATTTCGAAATAAATACGACAGGACCATCTCCAATAAAGAAGTGAAATCCCTTTCGGTCCATGACCTAATTGATACAATATTCTTGTGCCCCTTGGGCAAAACAAGTACATCATCTAAAGTGAGAATAAAACCGATTCTAAATCCAACATAAGGGATCCGATATCGAAGCCTCGACACTATGCCCACTTCCGACGGTGACCATCACCTCCCCGAATCCGACTTCCTACTTCGTTCCAGATCGATTCATTGTACAAATGTGAGAACTCGCACCGGAATCAAGTATCCAAGAAGTAGAATATACGATTCTGAGAACAATTTGTTTCTAAAACCAATAGTTCCGCACTGAAGGCGCATTATGGTCAAGCTTTGGACAATACCTCTTCCGGTGGCCTAGCTCACATGATTGAGGCATACATCCGCTTTCTTGGCCCCTTTGCTCTTTTGAACCATTGGGGCCTTGCCCCTTCCCTTGTCGATCTTGGCTATCGGACCTAATCGCTTCTTGTTCTTTTTCTTCTTATTCTTGGACTTCCAAGTCTTAGAAGAAATCACAAGTGCGACTTCCTTTCCCTTTGTCTTCATCTCGAGGCAGCGGTCGTCGGTTGTTCATTAGCCCGACTAAGTTACATGCAATCTCATTGCGGTTGAAGTTCATGACAAATTGGGAAAAGGAGTCGGGAAGTGACTGCGAGGATAAGGTCGGTTGGAGAGATGCATGCATCGAAAATCAAGAGCTTCCAATCTCTCAATCATCGAGATCATCTTGAGGACATGGTCCCCAACCTTCTCTCCTTCCTTCATCCTGGCGCCGAATAATTGCTTTGATATCTCATATCTAGCGGTTCGGCTATGCTCTCCATAGAGCTCGGCCAGTGCGCTAAGATGGCTCGTGAAGACGTCATCTTTTCATGGGCACGTTGAAGCTCATTGGTCATTGAGCCTAACATGTACCCTCGCACTCTTATGTCGTCTTTTACCCATTTCTCATGGGCATCGACATCTTCCCGATTGGCTCGGGTTCTTGCGAGGAGCCGGGATGTCTGCCTCAAGACGTATCCCGGATTTCCATAGTTAGGACAATCCTCAAGTTCGGCCGACCCATAGTTCGGACCCGGTCGGGACGTTCTTTTCAAGTAGTATAGCGAGTGGGTTCATTGTCATATTGAGAGTTTTGTTAATCTGAGAGAATAATTTGAGATTTGTTAGTGATTGTTTAATTATGATCCGAGTAAAGAATTTAAGGACTTTCTTTATTCATAACTCGGCTCCCACTATTTTATCGGCATTTACACACTCCCATGTTAAATCCGAAGTCTTGGGTGACTTCATAGTGGTGATCGATTTCTTTACAAAGTTTAATAGAGGGCAACCCATACGGTTTATATTCTATTATTCTTTATAAAGTGGTGTCTAATACCAACCCATCTAATGGATGATTCGATCTTCTTTTACCCCTAGTTCACTTGCCCTCAACCCATTCGGTTTCTATGGCTCATTGAACTATCTAAGTTTAAACCGTCAACTCCTATTAGTCGACAATTGAATCTTACCCGCAACCCATACGGTTTATAGGGGTTTGATTTGTCACAACCAAAGGCATCTAATGCACTCTAGGAATTTATCAACTTTCCCCAAAAATATTACCCGACATACTCGAAAGAATAATATTAGGTTTAGATTTCAATTTTCCATGAGTTTGACGGAGGGTAGGAAACCTCGTAACCTTTATAACTTAGTGTTTGTAAGTGGGAGTATTAACGCGATTATATGTTACACTTTGCACATTAATCCGTTTATAAGCGCGGTTTGTGATTTGTCAATCATTCAAAATGAAAAACAATAAATAGCAACCTAGTTACTACCAACATATAGCTCATGGACTTTTCCTAAGTATTGGGCCAAGCCAAATAACGAAAAGAAAAATACGGTATTGATTCTTCGTCTTCCAGTCGGTCGTCTTCGGTCTTCGTCATAGCCATATGAATAATTACATCATTGAACAATACATCCTTTTATACATATTTTCTAGTAAAAATAAATAGGCTCAAAATGGCCTTTACAACCATATCGAATCGAAGAAATCAACAACTAAGTCCACGAGCTATATCACCATCACATAAGGCATTTAATACAACATGTAACGGTAAATAAAATTAAATAATCAATTAATATATTAATCCAATTAATATAAAAATTAATTTATTTAATTTCTACAATATTAATCAAATTAATATTTATAATCGTCATTTTAATCCGTTCAAAGTAATCCGCCAAAATAATATTCTCGTCTAATAATTTCCCTTAAAAAATATTCCAAATATTTTATTAAATCTAATTAAATCCAATTTAAATTTGGAAATTATTACAACGAAATATAAACACAAAAATGGAGTCCGGAAAATCCGGTATCGAGCCCACCACGGCCCGATTCAAAATCGGGCGAAAACCCAAACCGCCGGGACCGAGTCACTCTCGGCCCTTTGCCCGGCGGTGGCGGCGGCTACTGATAGCTAGCGAGTCACTCTCGGCCGGCGAGCGGCGATCCGATGGCTAACTGCTGCCGTCTTCGTCTTAAATGTATTCGTGTTTAACCCCGTTTTCTCATTTTTTCGACTCTTCCAAAACGAAAAGTTTCTTAACTTCATGAAGAACTTATAAATCAACAAAAATCAAATTTTTCAGATTTATAATTCACATAAAATAGTCGAAACTTGACTTACTACGAACGATTAAATTTCTTCGATTATATCTATTATGATTCTAAATCATAAACATCATCAAATAACATTCCAAATGCAAAGATGATCGTATATACGATATATTTGACCTCGCTCCGATACCACTGTTGGGATTCCTCAGAAAATAAACGCAACGGAAGAATAAACGGAATCCCTAAGAGGATCGATCAAGTAACGTATATACGAAAAGAAAATACGAAGATCAAGGAATCAAAGTCCCATACCTATGATGTATCTGTAATAACTTCGTATGATTATGATGATGATGAAGAGACCATCTTTGCAAGCACCTAAAGCAAGATGCCTCTACTTCACACGCCGAACTTGATGGAAAAATCGACAAGCTTCCTTTCTTCAAGAATGCGGCTAGGGAAGCTTGTAGGAATTTTCTCTCTCAATGTATTCTTCTTATATCTTGTCTCTAAGATCAAGATGAAGTTTTCTACCTTACTCTCTCTCTCAAATTCGTGATTATGAGTTAAAGCAAGAAGAAGTTGTCATAACTCCTTTTTAAAGACTTTTATTTATAAAAAAATGAAAGTCTACCTTTAACACATGATTGAGGGTATCAAATACACCTCACATATGTCACCTAGTGACATAAAATAAGTATATAAGAGACAAGAGATGGAGGGGGGTGGCCTTAAGGGAAATTTCCAAGAAGACGGGTCGAATTTACTCGGCTCGTCTACTGGATGTTCGACAAAACGAATCCCTCGTGTACCGGATGTTCGTCAAACGAATCCGTTTTATTTCCAATGTGTTTGGACTAATTAATTAATCCAATTAATTAATTATATCAAACACAAATATATATTTCTCTAAGAAATATAATTTATGAATTAAAGTAATCACCAAGAACTACTTACAATTCATTAGACCGCTATTTGATTTATCCGATAAATCAAAATTAGATATCTAATATCTAATATTATAAGAGAGATTATTAATTCATATTTATCCATCAATGATCCTATTGCGCGACTCGTAGGTTCGTCTCACCGGCATTGGGAGGAACCAATGAGTGCGGGCAACACTTAGCCCTTGACTGGCGGGCCGCATCAGTAAACCCGATCGAGAACGAATGAACGAATCATTCCGAACCATTATGTCGTGAATACTATATACGTATAGACCCTTCATCGATGTCCGGTCAAGTCTTGGGTCACGGTAAAGTCAAACCCTCATTGACTAAACTCTATACATGTGTTAATGCAAATCAAGACCGATCGATTAATAGTGTATCTAATACGACTATATCGTAATGCTTTGGCCAAAGACTTATGATCTTATTTGCCATTAACCGTATAGACATTCGCCTTTGCTCACTAACAGAGATAGAATCCTTTCTTGGCGTCTGACAAGAAGATCGCTACCGCCCGTATAGTCCGCACTTCGAGGTCGACTCGGCAATTAAGCAAATGAGTCTAACTACTCTAATGACAAACTAAACGTCACGGACACATCTTCTCGAACCCTCAAGTCAAAGGTCCACGTATACTATCACAACCTTTCGATTCGTCATCGACTCTTTGAGAGTGAATACCGTGTGGTGAATCGAGTATGAGTCGTGTTCGAGTATACTGGTCCCACCAATATACTTATAACTATGCTATCAAGACGTGCACACGTCCTAGCATCAGTTATACAAGTCTTATTAAAACTTAATGTCCTGTTAAGTTTTATCGACTTGCGAACTAGTTAAGCATTCGAGCTCTAAACACTTCTAGTGCCTATCTCCTTATCTCTATAAGGAGTAGAATGTTCACTCTCAAATGCAAGGACTACTATTCTATATACCAAATCACAATGCCAGTGATATACAATAATATAGAAATAATAATTGCCTTATTAAATATAATATTCATAATTACAATACAATTGCTCTCACTCTTTCATCCTCTGAGTGGCATTCGAGGGCATATTCCTAACAGTGCAATGGTCTCAAGCAGGGCCTCCTTAGTGAGGCTGGTCATCACTCGGTCATAGGCTGACTCGTCAACCACCGGAAACCCAAAAAGCCTCCGAATAGCGGCCGTGGAGAAATCAACTGTAACCCCTCGGACGTCGACCTGAGTCCGAGACTCTAAAGATGGCAACGTATGCCCTGCCCGAATGTGCTTCAGCAGTGCGCTGGCGTAAAACTCCTGGACGATCGAGATAACCGCTGGCTCGGGAGGTGCGGTAAATCTGGCCCACCCCATCTCGTCAATCATAGTGAGCAATTCCCCGTCCTGAGGAGCTGGAGTAAAACCCCTCTCTGGAATAAGTGGTCGTGGCCGGATATTTTCATTGAATATCTTGTGAATTTCGGGGTCCGAAAATTGGTGCCCCTCCGCCTCGGCCCGACCACGAGAGGTCTCCCCTCGAGTAGGGGATGACTCGGTCCTAGCTCGCTTGCTCAGCTTCTTTGTTCGCGCCATAATCAGTCCTGAAAAGTACAACACGAGGGTTTATTCACGCAAACAATAAAAAAAATGATCTACGCTCGGCTAAGGATGTCCAGCCAGAAATCCCGAAATCAACAAAAACGCATAGGTGAGAGAAGGATGAATTTGGACTAAAACGTTTAACCTGGATGTAAGGGTAGGGCTTGCTGTAAATTCAAAACGTATACGTTGCACGACATATTCAAAAGATTGCTTTTCCAAAGAAAATTTTTCACTTAGGCAATTTATCAAACACCTTGAGGGCACAAGTTCACTTGAAGAATAAACATAGTTATAGCTCGATTCAACCCCCAAAAACCGAAACATATTTCAATCATCAGCAACTCAGCACAATCAACTCATTCACATTCCAAACTAACCATGAAAAATTGATTAAAACTACCATGTTATTCCCTAAACCATCCTAGAAATTTCGAAGGAGAATAAGCATGTTCCATTCATCCATAGCAAAAACAACTTCCAAAATAAACCATAAGCAAGTCAAGATTAAAGATTGAAACGTACCTTTTGAAGATTGCAAGAAGAAATCGCAGGGAAAAAAAAATGAAAGAAAACTTCGGCCGGTCGCGCGCTGGGGAGGGAAGGAGAAGGAGAAGGAAGACGTACCTGGAAATGCCGGCCGAGTGCGTGTTATATGCTACCTGGCCTTTCAGATTCCGCAAAGTGTGCCGCGGCACAGTTAAAGTGAGCCGCGGCACAGGGTACATTCCCTTTTACCTGTGTTCTCGTTTTGTCGTGTGCCGCGGCATAGATTTCGTGTGCTGCGGCTCAGTGCTCAAGTGTGCCGCGGCTCATTTATGTCGTCTTGCACACGAGTACAGATTGGTTTAGCCTCCCCTTGCGATTGATGTGTGCCGCGGCCCACAATACCTGTGCCGCGGCTCATCCTTCAGTCTCTTCCCTGGGACCTTCCTGCACAGAATTTAAAGAAGAAAACGTTAAAAGCGAGAGGCAGAAGCAAATTGAAGCACAAAAATGATGAAAAAAAAAATAAGAATCACGAATGCAAGAAAATTGAAGAAATGCAAAAAAATCTACAACTACGAACTCGGGTTGCCTCCCGAGAAGCGCTAAGTTTATAGTCTTCAGCCGGACCTATTGGACAACGTTAGTTCGCTTTTCGCAAACTCCATTTGGTTTCCGCCCCGTTCATCGAACCGTTCATATTTTTGTTAAGATTATGACCATTGGTCATTAGCGATTCGACTTTCGGTTCGGTCATCAAATGTTGTTTGCGAAAAGGTTTCGACGTGAATAACTTCCCGAAACACCCGGTTTTTCCATGACTAATTGTCCGCTTGGCTTCCGGCTCACTCTCCTCCTTCACAAACGCACTCAAGATCAGCAGATTTTTCCTCATGCTCGAGGAACGCCACTCGGTCTACATCCTTCTTAAGACTTGGACCATTTAACACAAAATCTGAATTTTCCCACCGACGATGTTTTCGGTGCTTTCCTCTTTCAACGGCATTTACAATTTCACTTTGCGACCTTTTATCAATACTTCCGGGACATGGAATCGATTTGAATACTTGAAAAGTAACTTGCTCGTCTTGGACCCTCAGAGTTAACTCCCCCTTTTCCACGTCTATAAGGGTTCGGCCAGTCGCTAAAAATGGTCGTCCCAAGATGATTGGAATATTTTCATCCTCCTCCATGTCGAGTACGATGAAATCGGCCGGAAAGATGAACTTATCAACTTTGACTAATACGTCCTCGATCACTCCCCTCGGATACTTTATCGATCGATCCGCCAATTGTAAGGAGACTGTTGTTGGCTTGGCTTCCCCAATATTCAGCTTTTTGAAAATCGACAGAGGCACGAGGTTGATACTAGCACCAAGATCGCATAGTGCCTTATTAAATGAAAGATTCCCCATGGTGCACGGTATGTTGAAGCTTCCCGGATCTTTCAATTTTGGTGGGAGCTTCTTTTGAAGAATGGCACTGCACTCCTCTGTCAAGGTGACCGTTTCAAACTCCTCGAGCTTTCTCTTCTTCGATAATATCTCTTTCATGAACTTGACGTAACTCGGCATCTGTTCCAATGCGTCGGCGAACGGAATGTTTATGTGAAGCTTTTTAAACACATCAAGGAACTTAGAAAATTGTTTGTCCGCCCTTCTTTGCTGTAATCTCTGCGGAAACGGAACGGGGGATACACATGTCTTCGAGTTATCCAGCTTCAAATCCTTCGACTCCTCTGCTTTAAATCCTTCTCTTCCTCAATTTCCTTCTTCTTTTCACACCGCTCGGGCTGATCCAGCACCTCTTTCCCACTTCTTAAGCTGATTGCGTTTAGACTCTCTCAGATTTGTCTCGTTGTACTCGGCAATGCTCCCTCCGACGAGTCACAAGACATTAGCAATTTGGCCCAGCTGGACCTCCAAGTTCCGAATGGAAGCAGAATGATTTTGTAATGTAGCTTCCGTACGGGTCATAAATTGACTCGTATTTGCCGCTAATTTTGCAAGTGCTTCCTCGAGAGATACTTTGGGAGCGGGAGGGGGCCGCCGTTGATTCCGCGAACGGGGGCTGGTGTGAGTTCTGTCCGTTTCTCCATGAAAAGTTGGGATGATTGCGCCACCCCGGATTATAAGTGTTGGAGTACGGGTTATTCGGCCAATTCCCATTTCCTACGAATTGAGCCTGCTCCATCTGATGTTGCTCGAACGGGTTTCCAACTTGACACTCCGCGTTCGGGTGTGATCTGTTACACCAATTGCATGTCTCAATGGTGACGGGGGAAGGTGCGTGCGAGAATGCCTGGAGCTGTTGGGTCAAAGCGGCGACTTGAGCTGACAAAGTGGAAATCGGGTTATTGCTTGAAACTTCCATGACTCTCTTCGGTGTCAATCTTTCCGATGGCCATTGGTATGCGTTTTCGGCCATATCTTCCAAAAGCACGTGTGCCTCGGCCATTGATTTTCCCATGAAGGTCCCACCAGAGGCCGCATCCACGAGAGTGCGTGTAGAAGCACTCAAACCATTATAGAACGTATGAAGCTGAAGCCAATCGGGAATGCCGTGATGAGGGCATCTTCGTAGCAAATCTTTATATCGCTCCCACGCCTCGTGGAGCGATTCCATATCGTACGGGACAAAAGTGGTTATTTCGTTTCTCAACCTCGCCGTCTTAGCAGGTGGGAAGAATTTGGCAAGAAAGGCTTGCGCTAACCTCTCCCATGTTGTAATCGACCCCGGCGGTAAGGAATTTAACCAAAACTTTGCTTTATCCCTCAAAGAGAAAGGGAAAAGCCTCAATCGGATGGCATCGTCGGTGACACCATTAGTCTTGAATGTGTCGCATATCTCAAGGAAAGAAGCAATATGGGCATTCGGGTCGTCATTCGGCAGTCCACAGAATTGGCTCGCCTGCACCATCTGAATAATAGCAGGCTTGATCTCAAAATTATTAGCTTGGATAGTGGGACGCCGAATTCCCGAAAAATTAGCGTTGACCTGCGGCGTGGCATAATCTCGAAGAGCTAGTTCCGGTTGAACTTGCCGCACTTGGTTATCTCCTCCTTGGACTTCGATATTCTCGGCCATGTTGATCGTCGTCTGCAACTCTCTTTTCTCCTTTTTGTTCCTTCTTAGAGTGCGCTCGAGCTCGGTGTCCAAAGGTAGTAGGCCTTCGTTACCGAGTCTTCTCATGCACTACACGAAAGGTCCTGAAAGGAAAAACAAATAAACGAAATTAAATACACAAAATAAAAATAAAACGTTCAAATTAAGACTGGAAATACTTAAATCGATATTAGAAAATTTCATTCCCCGGCAACGGCGCCAAAATTTCTGCTTCCCTCTTCTTCTGCCGTCTCCAACCTTAAGCTCTCAAAGATTAAAGATCTCAAGATTCCAAGATGATTTAATTAGGGTCTTAAACCCTATTTATAGCTCAACATATCCTCCAAATCGCGTCCGTATTAGTTTGGCCGAAAATCAAGCTCAAATGACTCAAAATCCGCGGGCATACAAAAACCGCCAAGTGTACCGCGGCTCACTAAACTCGTGCCGCGCACATCGCCTTCACCAATGCAGGCGTTAATTAATTCTTCGTGCCGCGGCTCACTGGCTGCGGCTGCGCACAGTACAGTTACTCGCCCTTCGGCCGGTGTCTCGTGCCGCGGCTCGGCTTCCTTGTCTGCGGCTCATAGTCCAGATTTGCTGCTACCGCTTTGCCTCGTTTTAGCTTCCGGACTTCAATTTCCTGTCAATCATACAAAATTAAGGCATTAAAAGCTCATTTAGACAATTTCACTCACCAAAACACTACAGAATAATGATAAATAAGCGTATAAAAATACGCCTAACAAAAGAGCACATAATACCAATAAAAGAGTGAATTCCAGCACTCAAAAAAAGGAAAGGAAAACACACACACACTGGCCAGTTACAACAAATGCGGATGCACACACTAAGAGAAGGTTAAGGAAAATGTTCGCACAATAAGGCAAAAATTACAGTCACAAATCGAGGTTCACGGACGAATACTTTCTTGACATTTTTCTATTCCACAAAGCCCGCCCTCAATAACTTAGGTAATTGTTAAGAAAATGCAAATCTTAAGGAAGAAATTTAGTTATCAGGTCATAAATCATACATTAGTCTCTAGTCATTTAATAGAGAACATAAAAAGAAAAGGAGAAATGATACACACCGGACTTGTTGCAGCACTGGTCTTTCCATGTTCCTTATTTTTAAAGAGCCAACTTGTGGAAGTGCCATCACCACTGGATGCTTCAGATTGAATTGTCATCAATTTATCCTGTAAAAAACCACACAAGAGTAAAGATAAAGGGAAGACTTGAAATTTTGAACTTGCAATAAAACCCAGGTATAGTTGCTACACAAACCTGGCCAAAACCAGCATTTACAAATGTATTGACAAATTTCGCCGCCAAGTTCTGCCTGGCAGAATCAACAGTTCTCCCACCACTACCACAACCATCAAGTAGATGTGCCTAACAAGTCACATTTTTGTCTCATCAATATTTGGATGTTTGGGGGTTTGAAAGAAAACAATACAAGTATATAAAGCAGTCCATAGTAATAGTGAATGACACAATTAGCGGACCTCACACTCAAGAAAAGTTTATCCGTGAAACTCAAAGAGAAATATGCAACAACTCAAAAGTTCATAAAAAGTAGGAAATGTTAGATCCGAACCTAGTAAATATCCTCAGGAGATTTGGGCTTCATAACTTCAATATCACGAGCAAATGTAAGATAGCCTTCACTCAACTTAGCATTATTGATGAGTTCTTGCATAACCTCTCTTTCTTCATCTTCCCTGATCATGTCTTCATCAAGTTCAAAAGTAATGCCCTATATATGAACAAGGCCATGAGCAGATTGCAATAATAAAGAAAAACAAAATTCAAGCGGGACTAAAATGAACTATTTTCATCTATTAATATCACTGATAATAAAAGGATGTAAAGTTTCTCATAACCTATTGACGGAAATATACACGTCTACAAATATCACTAGAACCTTGAAATGCAAACATAAAGCATCAACAGGAAGTAAAGAGAAAAAAAAAGGGTAAGAAAAACAGAAAGAATAGATTTTACCTTGGGTTGTGAAATGGCCCAACCTTATTTGCGTACAGCGGCACCAGATCTCCGACTCTGTACTTGTGATCAGATCCATCAGATCTCACAACCATAATTACGGTGCAAAAAAGCAGCAGAACGACGATGTGCCACCATCCTCTCGACATTTTTTTTTTTAAAAAAAGAACACGCTGAATCAAATGGGGTTTAGAATTCAGTAGAGCTCTAAATACCTAGGAGACACATTCAAGAGAGGGAGAGCACATATCTTGATCTTTATTTGACTTGGTAAGAGTGAGGAGTACAAACAATTGACATAATAGCTAGGGCCCGGTGGCCATTGTCAACAATGGCTAAGCTGTCAGGAGTCGATTTTGGTGTAGTGGTTAGGTTACCTTTTCAGTGCACGACGACTTACCAACGTAACAATCATGTCACAGAGAACAACAAATTAAGGAAAATTACGGATAAAACATTGGATAAAACCATTACTGAAATGCAGTAACGTATTGCAAACAATAGTTGAACTCGGACCAAGAACATGACAAGAATATAATAGCAATACTTCATATTTCTCTACGAACCAAGGCATTGTCACAGCAATCTTCTTTAAATTTATCGAAATTCTAACCAGACCTACAGAAATTTAGAATGGAGTACACCAGCACCTTACCTCAGATGGTATGTAGGAGAAATTAGATTACTGCAAAAGATTACGGCTGCGTTGCCATATAGAGAGGAGGATGAGGATTAAACCTGTCAAAATGGTGGACTGTAAAAGAGAAAGAAAAACCAAACAAATACCAAATTATGAATTTTCGAACAAACCAAAATCACAAAGAAAAACTCATCACAACACCAAATCGGCTCAAACCAGTACCAAATATGAATTTTAAGCCCGAGCTTATCTAACATAAGTGTTGTTTAGAATACTTCTAAAAGTTTGTGCTTTCTCCACAAGAATACAGTCACACACTCACAAAATATATATTTGAACTGAACTAATCTAAAAAAAAAGAGAACATGTCTAAAGTCATAATATACCAAAGTAAATCTTCTCTTCTTTATCCTCTGTAAGTTACATTTTTTCCTTTTTTCTTTTCTGCTTCTTTATCCTCTGTTAAACATACAAAATTCATAAACATTGAAACATCAAAATAACAATAGAGCAGCAACTAGCAAATAAAGAAGAGCAGCAACTCTATATAAACACAAATTAAACAAGGTAGAGCAACAACTAGCAAGCAATGGAATAAAGATTATACTAATTATCATCAAATTCAAAAGAGAAGCCTAGAAGAGGAATAAAAGCGAGCTGGCCTGAATAGGGTGGTGGCGATCCGTCGCTCGGCGGCGGTATGGCGTGGCGTTGAGCGGAGCGCGAGTGAGCAACGGACCAGCGGTGGAAGCGAGGCATGGCGTGGCGTTGAGAGCAGCGGACAAACGGACCAGCAGCGAGTGAGCAGCGAGCAGCGTGCAATGCGAGTTGAGAGAACGGGGAGTGGCAGCGCGGTGAGAGACAGAGAGTCGAGAGAGATTTGAGATTTGAGAAGAAAGTTAGGGCTTTAGGTATTTTAACAGCCTTTTAGTTTTAGGGAATAAGGATTGAAAAATAATAAAATTTAAATATATAATTATAATTTATAATAATTTATGGGGAGAGAGAAGGCTATTATGGTTTAACTTTGAAAAGTTTGTGACTGTTCAAGACAGTCACAACATTTACAATATTTATGACAGTCATTAACAGTCACAAATATTTAGATTTATTATTGTTTGTTCTTTGTGATCATTATTGCAATATAAAATTGTGATCGTTGTCGATAAATACAAATCCAGGGAGTCTCAATATCACAAAATCCTGTTTTTGGTGTAGTGAAATGCAAGAAATGTGGTGATGATCATGAGTTGATGAGAACACATCTAATCGGCGATCCCTCAGCACCGACCAATCTCAAAGGCAAGCAATGAACTGAATATATTCCTGCTTCTGGTCCATCAAGTTTCACCCCTTCTACTAGGATTATTTCCTGAACAACCAATAACAATATATCATTACATATATTGAAATCTGGGTTTACAAATTTAATTTGCACACGTGATAATAAGAAATTCTTACCCTTCCTTGACGGAAAACAAGATGAGAAGGAATAAGATCATATGGACAGTTTGGAGTTAATGAGAACTTGTTATTTATCGAATAGAAGTGGAAATTCAAGTTTTCACATTACCGTCGAATATAAACTATTCCCCATGGAGAATAGTTATATTCTTTATGTTACTTCAATTTAAAACTTTTCCGATGTTTCAAGATAAAAACATATGCAGTGTCCCCGGCGTAGAAAGGTATTGATAATACACATCTCATCTCCCGTCTCTCGCCACCTCCCACACACCACCAAGGCCCTGCCGATACCCCACTAACTCGAGCACACAAATTTTTTCTCGTCCCAGAAAGAAAGCAGACCCCCCCGACCTTCCTTCCGACCCCTCCGCCCCCCACCCCAGCCCCGCTGATTTCCAAATACACATTCCTTCCCCATCCGAGAAAGTCTCCAACTTGGTTTCTTGCACGCAGCAAAAAAACAGAACATTCTTAACAAAAAACGAAAACACTTCTTCCTTCTTCACCTTACTCCCTGGCCCCCTAATGTTGAAGAACCCACCTTCATCACTAACCACTCTTCCTTTCTCCTAGCTTATCCTCACCAGCCCTTCCCTCCCCCCAGACAACTGACCACCCTTTCATCCGTCTCCTTTGAGGATAGCCCCAGCCCCTTCCTGAATGCCCAGCACTCTTCATCCGACCCCCGCTTCCCTACTCTAACATTCTCCCTTTCTTCCCCTTCCCCCCTTTCTTCTTTCTAACGAGCACTTCAAACTCATATCCCACCGCCATCGGCCCAATGAACTCTATCCACTCTGATTGGTTGTGCTGCTATTTATTTCGCTGCCCTTTCCTGCCTCTCTTCCTTCCCTCCTTCCTCTCGCCTCGTAATTTCTCCCTCGTCCCCCTCATACTCCGCTTCACTCTCTATCTCTTTTGAAGATTGATTCCCGTCCGTGATGCTGCTGTCATTGAATTCCTTCTGCCTCTCCCTCAGTGTAATTAGGGCCGAGATTGGTTCGGAGGGTTCGTTCCAGAAGAGTGTTAGCTCCACTTGATTGAGGTCGATGGAGGAGTTTGTGCAGCATGAGGCCGTTCAGTTGAGGCCGAGTTTTCTCGATTTTCCGGCTGTGGACTTCGGTGCGGTTTATGGGATGCGGAGAGCCTTTAGTGAAGGAGACATAGAGGTCAATTTTATCAGACGCTCTTTACGAAAATAGTTAATTGCAAAAGTACCCTTAAAGTTTAGTATAATTACGAGAAAAACACCAGATGTTTTCAAGATGACAAATACCCCTCAGCATTTGTTTCTATTTTACAAGTTGATCTATCACTTACCCCTTTTTCTTCAGCCCTATCCCTAGGGCCTTTACTATTTTAAAACCCCTCCATCTTGTCCAGACTGATCACATGGTATTCACGTCTCTGCAATTCCAAGGCCGCCACCATTCAAACCAGAAAGCAGCCCACTCGTCGAGCTCCTTAATCACCTCTTCGGTGTCGTTCTCTCCTTCGCCTTGTAACAGCACAAGATTGTTGCCCAAGTACGTGGCTTTAAGCTTACCACTACTTAGGGGCGGAACCGGAACGAGAGAGCAGTAGTAGCACCAATTTTTTTGATCAAATATAATAACATGAAAAAAATTTAAATTACGATTGCTAAATATAACAAAGTAGTGTAGAACTTATATTTTAGATTTGACATCTTCGCGTACACATTTTTTATAGCGATCCATTACATCTTCAATCTTCACTTCCATAAGTGCTTCTTTTTCAACTTTACAAATCAATGCATCATTCATATAGTCATCACCCATTTTATTACGCAAGTCAGTCTTCAAGAGCTTCATCGCGTAAAACATCTTTCCACTGTTGCGGTCGAGATGGGTAAAATCAAAGCCAACTTTAATAACCTATAAACCATAGGATAAGAACGATGTTTCCCCGTTTCCACCATCAAATGAGAAAGGTCAACAATTCCCTCCAAACAAGTGAATCGGTCATCTTTATTCGCAGAGTGATAATATATCTCAAGTTCACCATCAAGTTGCATCCTATCCGAATCATCAAAATCATCTTTGTACAACTCACTCAACTTGAACAACTTTGTTTTGTCAAATTTAGCAAATGAATCACAAGGACTCAAAGCCCCCATGTATTCTAGTAATTGGGTACTAATTTCACTAAATCGGTCCCCGAATTCTATAATTTTCATATCCAAAACCGTGTTGAAAATTTCAACTTCAAAATGATATTGATTAGTAACTTTAGTCCTACAGTTTCTCAGAGTGACATAATTTTCGGTCATATCCACAATATCAATATTATGTTTATGACAAAAAGAAAGTACCTTCGGCAAAGTTTTAGCAAACCACGTATCTCTCAAAGCTTTCAATGCATCCATTGTCCCTCTAACCAAATAAGCTGCTTCTAAAATATCTTGATCTTTTTTTTTGAAGATGCTTTGACAATATACTCATGAGGTTTAAAACTTCACACATCAAATGTAAGTAAAACACGAAATCAAGTGTCTTGAAATAAGATAAGATACTGTATGCTTGATTTCAGTTATTTAAAGTCGCTCCCTCCTCTTCAATATAAGCAAGAACCTCAAGAACCTCTGGAAATAATTTTATCAAACTTATGATTGTTTTGTAATGTGAACCCCATCTTGTATCTCCCTCTCGAATAAGAGAACTCTCTTGATTTAACCCTCTTCCGGTTTCAAGTTCAACATTACCAATTGCCTTTTGCACCCTTTCTCTGTAATTCTCCCATATCATGTCTTTTCTTTTACATGAAGCACATACCACATTCACAACCAAAGAATTTTGCTCAAAGAAGTCACAAACACCATCGTGGTTCTTTGCCACAGCCACAATCACTAACTGAAGTTGGTGTGCAAAACAATGTACATAATGTGCTGAATCATTATCTTGTAATATCAAAGCTTTCAGGCCGTTGAATGCACCTCACATATTACTTGCTCCATCGTAACCTTGTCCTCTTACCTATTAGAAAAAAATAAGATATAAGACATAAAGCGAATAATATTCAATTAAAATAGATAAAAAGCAAAAAAGTTTCAATTACATGTGTCATACTCAACTTATTACTTGTAAATACTTCATCTATGGCCTTTTTAAGAGTCGAAGAGGATGTATCCTTCACGTGCACAACTCCAATGAATCTTTCCTTCACAATTCTAAGGCTATCGACATATCTCAAAACTATAGCCATTTTCTCCTTTTTCGATACATCACTAGATTCATCAACTGATAAAGCAAACACATCCTTTCCAATTTCTTTGCAAATACTCAAAATTATCTCTTTTGCAGAACATTCAAAAATTTCTTTTTTACTCTTCGGGGACGTCACTTGATTATTTTGAGGAGCATTTTCTAAAGTAACATAGTAAATGGCTTCATTATGCTCTCGAATCAAAGATAATGTTTCAATGAAAAGCCCTCTAGAAAGAGAGTCACTCGACTCATCATGACCACGAAATGGTAAAGCATTTTTCAATAAATATCTACAAGTACCAATTGAAGCACGTAACCGAAGTTTATAGTTACTCTCCTCAAGTTCGGTTTGCTTCTTAAATGCTACACTAATAGATTATTTTTCTTTCAATAGAAATTCATATTTTTGACGTGCTTTGTTGTGTAAACTATAAATATTACCCACATGAATCCTCAATGCTGTTTTTTTACTCCAACTATTAAAACCTTCGGTAACAAATGCATCTCTCCCACCTTGCTGTCCCACCATGTCTCCAAACACATAGCAAAATAAACAACAGGCTTTGTTCTCTTTTTTGCTATACTCTAACCAATCAAATTCATCAAACCATTCAACAACAAAACGTCTTTGTTTCTTACCTATTGGCTTTGATGGAAATGTATGACCCCTTGTTTGACAAGGTCCTTGAAGCAAATATGCCCTTCTTACTTCATCTCTTTGATTTGGATTATAAGCTGTAATCCTTGGTCTATCCGCCGGGTCTTGTGGAAGATCATTCAAATCAACACTTGTACTTGGAGTAGTTATAGGTAGTGGACTTTGTGGTCTTTGTGGATTTACATTAGAAAACGAAGGGAATGATTGATTGGAGCATGGTCTTTTGGAAGATCCTTCAGTACTTGATTCATTGGAGCTTGGTCTCTTAAAAAAAGACCCAAGTTTAACCTAATAATTCAATATTTCAACAACAAATTAGCTAAAACTCAACAAATAAGCAAGGCAATAATTCAACAACTAAACAAAAACTCAACAACTCATCAAAACAATCAATGGAGACAAGTAAAAAAGAACTAATTTCAAGCAATGCAACTACTAATTTCAGCAAGACAATAAGTAATTTCAAGAGAAAAAAAAACTAATATCATAACCCTAAAACTTTTATACTTGTTTCATTCTAGGGTTTGAGATGGCTCAATTACGGCCAGGAAAGAGCTCAAAATCGGCTTGCTTGAAGGGTGAAGAGAACTCGACAGTAGACAAAGAAGAAGGGATTGTACGATTTTTTTTCTCTTGGCTTCAGCTGCAGCAGTTCGGCTTCTGACTTCTGTTCCGTTCCTTACTTCCTTTGGTTTGGATGACAGCAATGCTGCAAGTTTTTCTGTAGTTCTGTGCGATTTTTGCTTGAAGGCACGCTTTTCTTTTTTCTTTTTTTTTGGACTACTAGACAAATAATAGGTTAAGTTAATTTTGTATTGGGGTTTTTTTTTCAAACTTGGGCTAGTTCTAGACAAAAAATGAGTAGTGGCACAGGCACCCTTGTGCCCCATACCACTTCCGCCCCTGCCACTACTCTCTGACCGAATCTCTTCTCCATACTCGACCCAAGTAAATTCTTTTTTAAGGCTTCCAGTTATAGCGTTCCAGCCACCTTCCCTCTTCCTTCTCTGGTGAGTAGTGGATGACCACCGCCTCTCCATCCCCCTCTCCCACTCCCTCTTTCTTCTTCCATACCTGCCCGGCTTTCCCTTTGATGACATCCGCATACGTCCCCGCCCTTTCCTTCTTTCCCGCATACAGAGCGCGAATCTTTGTGATGTATACGCATAAATGAAGTGATTGCTGGAAAAAGAGGAATAATGGGGCTATTTTGAGCAGCCCACTTGAGAGACAATTTTGAGTGGGCTCGACTAGGAGTTAAAGTCGGGACTTAGTTGGAATACGTAGTACTCCGTACGAGGTTTCCAAAACATATAAGAACACTCAAAATGATTGAGGTATGAATGAGTTGTAATGTTCCAAAGTGAACCCTTTAGAAATGGGTTTGGGATGTTATCCCACATTGGAAAAAGAAGGGAAAAATTATGAGTATAAAAGGAGATGTGGACAAACTCTTGTTCAAAATAAGACAGGATTGGATGTGTGACTAGATGCCTCTCGCGCGCGCCGCCGCCACCGTCGTCCGGATAGGCTCGGGTCGGGTCGGTCTCGATCGAAGGGCGATTTGGGCGAAATGTCTCGGCGTCTTGAAGTTATCTTTTTACTGCAATTTTATTTGGCAAAAATTCATTTTGCTAAACTGCCTCAATCATAAAATCCGAATTTTCGGATTTGGATAAATATCAAATTAATTGATAATTATCGAATTAATATATTAGGATAACTATCAAGTTATTTGATAATTATCGGGCTAATATATTAATAGATTAAGATAAGTGTTGAAGAGACCAATCCTAATTAGAGTTCCTCCACCACATTTCTCTCTCTCATCTTCACCTATAAATACAGATGTGAGGGGTTTGATTTTTAAAACGAATTTTCGTCCGTTTTTACAGCCGAAATTCCGAGTTTGTTTTTTTTTTTGGAAAAAAATTCTCTTCATATTTTTGGTCGCCTCAGTGGTAGTTCATGTTTTATTCTAGTTCGCTGAGGGTGCGATGATCGATTTATCAACGCATCGAGATATTGTTTTGTCCTGGGAAGCAGACGCTATACATTATGGTGGGTGCGAATTTGCTTTAAGGAGACAGAAATTCTGGACTCAATATCGCCAATCTTCGGATTTATTTCCTTTGATTATTTATATATATTAGTTGCAGCTTGCCTCACTGACGAATCTGTCTACTACTTTGTTCTTTTCCGATTTGCAGCCCATGCAGTAGATTCAAAAGCATGGTAAATATTCCAACAATCTTAAAGCAAATTTTTTGTTATGTTAAAATTTTGATTAATGCTTTTGGATATGGTATCGAACAGTAAACGATTAACATTTCGTTAATACTTTTGTTGAGCTGTAACAATGGAAGATTGATCTATATACACTAACGCCTCTTTTTGGATTTTAAAATCATGTATATTGTTGCCTGTATAATTTCATTAATGTTTCTGTGAATTAATAAATGATGAGTTTTTTATCAAGTATTTTCATGTCAATATTCATGTACTTATGCATATATGTAGGCCTCTTTTGTACCAAAATCTAGTGTGCATAATTATGTTGTGATTTTGGCGTGCGTTTGCCGCGACCTACTCCAGTTCTTTTAACTGCACATATATGTTATAAACATATTATGTTTATTTTGTTGTATAAGGATGACTTGAGTTAGTTGGCATGTCATGTAGGAAAGTACTTATGTTTACATTAGTTCATTGTTTATTAATGGAAAAAATGTGCATAAACATATTTGTGTAACTTGTTGTGTTGATCCATGAATGGTAAGATCGACGATGCTTATTCGACTCTAATTCATTTATCTGGCATTTGTGGCATTGCAATATCAAGTCTGGATTTTTTAATTGAGTTACGCTACTGTCAGCAAACGTAGTTGCTAATAGATGATTAGAATAAAAATTATAGATTACACGTCGATCATTATTTAGAAAGTGTTTATGGTTAATATAAATGAGAAGAATTTATATTATTTGTTGCCATGCGTTTTGCTAAATAAGATTGTGATTATATTTGCTATTATATAATCATGCATATGATAATTTTGATAAGGTATAGCATTGCTTGATAAGAGCCGAATCAATTATTAATTGTTTATTCGATTAAGATGTTAAGATCATTTAGTTTAATTAAGATATTAACTAAATAGGATTTGTTGATTGATTTTAGTCCTTTTTATGTGATGGGATATCAATCTTGGTCGGATGCTCGGACGTTAAAAACCTAACGGGCCGGTTACCTAACAAGTACAGTTTATGGGTCGGCATGAGAATTATAATATTTCTGGTTGGATTTGTTTCTCCAGTTAATTTATTATTTCTCGTGTTGGTGTCAGTGTGCTGCGGCAGTGACACACGAGCCTACTATGGCGATGCATGTGATACCTAATACGACAAATATTGATATTAGCTCTATACGCGGAAAATTCGGAGAAATTCGAGGAGTTGTTAACCCCAACGCGTCGGTTGGCCGAGGATCACTGAATGTGGGTTTATTGGAAGCTTATGTTTTCCATGGGCACTAGATCATTCTATATGGATTGATTAAGATGGTCTATCAACGTTTGTGCTAGAAATTTTGGTTCTCCTTGGAATCGTGCTAAATTTCAGAGAAATTCAATAATTGAATTTTAGTGCTAAGAACATAAAAGTTCTTTAATCGAATATTAAAACCATAGGTTTTAAATAATGATGAAACCTACTCTTATGAGAGGATGTAACAAGAAATGTGATTATTCTATATGTTGTGCGGCGATTAATACGCCTCAGCGGCGATCGGCACAAGGGCCGAGCGACCAAAGCCAGCATCAGATAAACCAAGACAGACTTGCGATACGAAGATTCCAGATCGAAATCAAGTACCGAGCGATCGTCACCTAGGGTGATCGTCACCTGGCACCTAGCGATCGACCCTAGTGCCCGACCAAGGACGATCGTCTTTTGCCACGTGTAAAGCCAAACATCCATCAAAGTCTACGAAGACAGAATCTCGAGATGGAGACACACGTGCAGATCCGCAAAAGGCGCCGCAGGAAAAGGCTTTTTGACTCCCTACCAGCTGTAGACGACAAGGACTGCCTCACCTACCGACAAACCCGCAAAAAGGGTCTAAGGTGGGACCTCCCAAGACAACGACACGAGACGCGTGTTGTCTTCTCGTTGGTTCGCATAACTGGCTGCCAGTAGCGACTGCGGACTTTAAGGAAACCGACCCATGTGCTAAGAGGATCGCCCGCTTAATTTAATACAGGAAAGGCAATCGCCCATATGGGATCGAGACATCCCAACTACCTCCTCTTCTATAAATAGGAGACCTCCAGCAAATGGAAAAAGGTTCAGAAAACAGTCAAATTCACACAGTTGAACACGGCTAAAATCCTATAGAGTTGAATCCTACACCGCACTTCATCTCTTTGTTACAAGAACTCACAGAGCATTAACTCTGGTTCTTCCGACAATCATCAGCACTCAAGAGCTAGGTAACTAGGGTCGTTACACTCATTGTAATTGTACTTTAACATTATTTGTAATCCAGAGTATTTGTATTAATAATATCTCGCGAGAGCATTCAAGCCCGGGACGAACAACCCCGGCAAATCCTGTGTTATTTACATTCCCTCGGACGTGTTCTCGCATTTTGTTTGTTACTCACCCGTAGCCATATCCAGCAAACCATTCTGTATAATATTTTTGGTAACAACAATTGGCGCTAGAAGGAGGGCATTTAACCCTCATTTTCATTCCGACCGTTTCGAAGAACACCCACTGTTCTCCGGAACTTATACTTGAAGAAACACTCACTGTTATTCAAAGAAAAACCTCCAGAATAATGACGTCTGCCACCACCTCGAAGAGAGCCACCCTACGGTCTGCCGGATGCCTTATGCCAGCTAGGGCTGGCAAAAAAATCCGAAAAATCCGATATCCGTCCGAAATATCTGTATTCGTATCCAAAAAAAGCGAATATTATCCGTATCCGAAAAAACGCGGATACGGATATTATTCGTATTCGAAAATTCCGGATACGGATATGGATATAGACGCATCCGTATCCGAAAATATCCGTATCCGAGATAAATTATATATAATATATAATTTTAATATATTTTTAATATATAATTACAAAATATAACACATTTTATATTTATAATAATATAAATTTTTATAAATATAATTTGGTTTTAGATCTTAGTAGATCACTACTATAATTTAGTGATATTCCCAAATTTTCAAAAAATAAAAAAGTAATTTAGTTGGAGATCTTAGTAGATCTTTAATTAAGTGATATGTTTATACTAAGTTATCTATAATTATTTCTATCTTTAACACAACAATCAAGTAGCCCAAGTGGTTGGAGTGTTGTTTTAAAAATCCACAAAGAGAGGAGTTGTGGGTTCAAATCCCTTTGCATTCATTTATTTTTGAAAAATAAACAAGGAATTGCAGATTCGGATTCGGATATTATCCGTATCCGGATAATATTCGCCGGATTCGGATACGGATAAGGTTTTCCCGGATATTCCCGGATTCGGATACGGATTCGGATACGAATTCCTGGTTCCGGATTCGGATACGGATATAGCCATATTCGTATCCGTATTATCCGATTGCCACCCCTAATGCCAGCCCAGACCGAGTCCCGACCAACGGCGGAGGGCAGCCGCGGCGACGCGAGACTCTCACTCCCGCCCCCGATGGACGGCCCCAGCCTCTCACTCGATCAATTACAAACCACGTAACAGATCGAGGAGGCCATGGCCATCCTAAGGGAGCGACGGAGAGCATGCGACGCGCCCACTATTACCCCATCAGCCATCCGCCGCGCGGGCAAACGAAAGCTCAAGGGGTTACTCATCGAGCAATCGTCAGAACGCCCAGATTCACAAGAAAAGGCACTTGCAAGGTCAGACAGCTCCGTCTTCATCCGCCTAGGAATTGACCCTTCATGGCGACCGCGACATTCTGGCCCCAGCCATGAGACGTCGAAGCCCGAATCCATCACCAGGAGTTCAGCATACCCAACTCCCAAAAGGCAGGTCGGCCATTTGTCTCCCCCTCGCCGAAAAAACCAAGCTCGGTGGCGAAGACATCATCACCTACCGCGGAGCCAGGAGATCAGTACACGATCGCCTCGGCTCCAGCTCTGAGATCCAAACCGCGAGCAGCCAGGCTACGGTGATAGCCGCAATGCAACGCCAGCTCGACGATATGAAAGCGCTCCTAGAAACTTGGGCAGGCGCCAAGAGAAAGGTCGCCGGACTAAGTGAGCCGCTCGCGGTCCAGATCGAGCTTGCCCCCATGCAACCGAAGATCGCTCCTCCTCAAACACCTTTGTATGAGGGTAGATCGGACCCCGAGACTCACTTGAGCAAGTTCCGGATCTATATGACTGGATGCAGGGCGTCAGACGCGACGAGATGCCGAATGTTCCCATTGACATTGGGAAATCTTGCCCATATATGGTACATCTCATTGCCACCGCGCTCCATCAATTCCTTTGAAGAACTGGCGAGCGGATTCACGTCGTACTTTGCCGCCAAGGTCGCTCAACCAGAAGGTCCCCACGGCATGATGAAGATCAGGCAGGGGAAAGATGAGTCCGATGCAGATTTCATCGACCAGGTGGATGAAGCAGTCCTCACCAGCGATCCCATAAGCGACGAGGTCGCCCTCTACTCGGACCTGGGGGGATTCGATGGTCTTTCGCCCATGTTCAGGCACCTCACAAAAGACATCCCCCCAACCTACGTGACCTTCCGCGCCAAGGCTGCCGATTTTCTGGCCAGGCAGAGGCTGCTCACCCTTCGCCTAGGCGAGGGGACGCTGTCTCCCATCCAAAAGATGGCGATCGCCAAGTCTAAAAAGGCGGTCGCCAAGCCACCCGGTGATTTCAAGGCCTTCGAGGATGTGGAAGTCCACCTCCTCCATAACCTCAATCTATCTCTGGATCGTATTTTCAACACCATCGAGGGGCGCGAATGGCTAAGCAAGCGAAGGGCGATAAGGGACAACGGTCATCTGGACCGCAATAAATTTTGTGCTTACCACAAGAGTCCCGGCCACAACACTAACCAATGCTGCGACCTCCTCAGACAACTCTGGAGATTGTTCGAGGAGGGCAAGCTGGACAGTTTAGTGGCTTAGCCGTAGCCCCGTCAATCTCCCAAACCGGTCGCCAGAGTCGAATGCAACAGGCCGGAAGGCTCATACGAGTCGACCCCCCGATCAACCTCGGCGGCCAGATCTATATGCTTCAATCAAGAGGTGGGAACCTCGGAGGTCTTTCCCCGATTCCCACCATGTCAAACGAAAGGCTACTGCCCAAGCAACGTATCCAAAAAGAGGATGACTCGCTCACCCTCTAAAGTTCGTCATCTAACATGATGGACCTAGGAAAGCGATCGCCTCCTCCAGCACAACGTATACCGTCGAGGATCGTCATCTAACATGACGGTCCGAGGTAGAAAAGTGCAGCCATGGTTCTGGAGGTCGATGGAACCGACAACCCGTCCATGCAAGGTTCCTTTGGGCAGAGATCGCTCGCCCTTCGTTTAAATACGAGGCGGGCGTAGCCGAAGGACCCTCCAAAACAGATCTGTGGATACACTCGCCCGCCCTCAAAGGTTCATCATCTAACATGGTGAACCCGGAAAATGCGACGCATCCCTCACCCCGTCACAACGTAAGCCCACAAAGGTATGTTGATGGAAAAATTATAAACTCGCAAGTGTACGAATCGCTTTTGTAGGAAGCGGCAAGTAACTCCGAGGTCGATCTCTCGAGGAATTGGAAACGGTTTAAAGTTCGATAATGTTCGGGAAATAGTCGAATGAACAAAAGTAAAATAAATTAAAATACATCATTGGTTGATAGGTTTACAATTAATAACGCATAAAAATAAGCAAAGCGATAACAACACCAAATTAATTGTCGGATAATTGAGAGATTACAATAATGAGATTGATATGGGAATTTAGAGTCACCGACACACACGCAATCAATTATTAGTTCCGATACTCAAATAAATAAGGTTTGGAATTATCGATTGCTCACGATTAAAAGAAATCCGTTTGATGGCGGTAATTCTAAAAATCACGATTGTTCTTTTCGAAAATAAGAGATACTCTTTTGATGGGGACGAATCTCTACTAACAATCGACTAGCTAATACCTTTGATGGGATAATTCGCTAAAAGATCGCGGAAAAAGGTTTAGAACATTCAAATCGCTTCTATCGGATCGTTTGATGGCGAACACCGACAAAAACCCTCGATTTGAATAATAATAACAACTAAGAAATAGGTTTGATGATCTAAATCAAAAGTTCTAAAACGAAGAACGAACAAGAGGAACAATCCCAAACTTTTACCCAGAAAATCAATAGGAACTAACAATCGATAACATGTGTGTGGCTAAATCTAAAAACTCATATGAAATGTTTAGCTACACATGATTATTTCAACAACAATAATGAAAATTGTAAAACAAAACATGGTAGAAACTTCCCTTGTAAATGCCGAAATTGAATTCCCGATGAAGATTTGATGTTCTTCCTTCAAGAGCTCATGGCAATTGATACAAGGAAATGTAATATCTCACAAATGTATTTTTCACTCCTAGAACATACAATGAAGATGATGAAACAATCTCCCTTTTTCCTCACTTTTTGGTGTTTTCTCCCTCAATCTTGTGTTTTTCACCCCAAAATATCTCCCACAAGATAAGAATATCTCACCTAGGGTCTCCACACCTTATTTTATAGCCAAAGGATCAAGAAAAGGGCTCAAAATTGTGCAAAAATGTCAAAGAAAATGACTTGCACCGAAAAGTGACACGTCCCGTGTCCTGAGACACGGCCGTGTCGTACTACCCTGAAAAGAAGAAAATCCCACTGTCCACGGACCCGGACGTGTCCCATGACACGACCGTGTTGTACTGTGCAGGAAATGCGAAATAGGCAGGATCGTGACTCGGCCGTGTCCCATGACACGGCCGTGTCGTATGTAATACCCGTAATTTTGATCCCCGGAAATTTTCTATTTTTGGCGGAAGTCTATTTTGACGACTTGCTTGGGACCGTTTCGTCATCCTGAGAAATGATTAATTCTACACTTTTTGTCATCCGAGTTCGTTTCGGTATCGTTCTGTTGAATTCCGTGTTCTTTAGCGACTTTTCCACGTATGAGTTCGACTTTGTTAAATCACCATAAATTCTTGGAAACTCCAAAAATTCTGAATCTTTGCAATATTATAGATCATCGAGTTAGCTTTCCAATGATTCAAACGGTGAGTCAATCGGAGTCCGGACGAGAGAGTTATGGTCGTTTTAGCTCACCCGCTCATTTTTTTCAGTATTGGCCGATCACCGCCGACCGGACTCGGCCGTGTCGTCCGACACGGCCTGCGGCTGCATTTCTTCCGGATAAGCTTGAACCGATCGCCGACACGCCCGACCGTGTTCCGACACGGCCGAGTCATGCCGAAGTCGCCGCTTGACGGGTCACTATCGGAAGGCCCTCCGCCGCGACTGGCCGTGTCAAGCGGACACGGTCGAGTCCTGTCGGCCCATGCGACACGACCGTGCCGATCGGCACGGCCGTGTCCGGCAGGCGATCAACCCCTATAAAAGGCCCTGCAGACGTTTTTATCGCCATTTTTCACCTTCTTCTTCTCCTCCTCTTCCGCAGCTGGGCGTGTTCTAAGCTTGAAGCCATGTTGTTTAACAACATATCCATGGAGTTCTTTGGGTTATATCATCAATCGTTCGTCCGATATCATCCCTTGATCCAGCGAATCAAGGTTAGATCTTTAGAACCCTACTTTTGGTAAAATTGGGGGTTTTCACGTTTTTGTCCGATTCGTTCTGTTTTGTCGATTAATTCATGATGAATATGATTAATCTTTTTGGTATTCTTAGTTTCCCTACGGACTCATGGTATATTTCGTGATTTTTACGGAATCGAGAGGGTTTGGTTGTGGTCCGCCCTCGTTGTGGTTTATATACGAATATACATGAATCGTAGGCGAGTTTCGGGAGTCTCTTCGTGTAATTTGAGTATGGATAATTAATTGTCATATTCCTTGCGAATCGTTTAGGTGCCGGAAGCGCGTTCTCGGACCTACCGAACTCATATCTTTCCTCCGTTCGATTTCTCGATGTCTCAAAGGCAAGTATACATTTATGATTGTACGTTCTCGACTTTGAAAGTAAGAAATATTGATGGCATATCATGAACGAACCGTTTTTACGGCATTCATAGATATATTAATTGGCATGTAATGAACGAACCATTTTGACGGCATTCCTACATGTATCGGCGTATGAGGTGAACGAACCATTTTGACGGCATTCACATACGTAACGGCGTATGAGGTGAACGAACCGTTTCTACGGCATTCACATATGTCTTATGAGATTTTAGTTATTCCGGAATACTAGTCTTAAATTGATGAATTGACGGATATTGATGAATTGACGGATATTGATGAATTGACGGATTACATTTACTTTATTGTCGAGAAGTATTATGTTTCATATTGTTATACTTGCACTAGCTATTCGACGGCTAACCCCTTTATGGGGGAAATACGTTTCATGTATTTCAGGTTCCAGGAGAGCGGACAGGCGGGTACCGGGTCGGCATGAAGATGATGGGCAAGTGTGATACTGTGTCTTGTCTCCGGTTATCTCTTTTGGTTTCCTCCATTCAGTGTTGTTGTACTGGAATGGATTTTTAAATACTCGAGTATTGTATTTCAGTTTCCTTGATGTTCCGGCCTGTGTTGCCGAGGTATTGATTTGTGCAGTGATGTATATGGTTTCATTGTTTATGGTTTCGAATACCATTTGTATCGTCTTTCTTTCTATTGTATGTAGACCTTATCGGTCAAGTTTATAGTTCCGCGTATGTTTAGCCTTGTGGGTCCTATGGCGGGGCTCACGGCGCTGTAATATACCCTGAATAACTTGGGGGTGTTACAGAATATGGTATCAGAGATTAGGTTTATGGATACCTAGGCTGTCGGTCTTTTGGGTCGATTGAGTCGGCATTTGCCCACAGTATCACTACTCTGCCATCATCACAGTGCAACCGGTACTTGTAAGTACTCTCACTCTTCTCGTATTTTTCTTAATCGTTTCATTTATAGCTTGGTATTCTTGGGAATTGGTCACTTCGAGAATGTGCGATTCGGATTATACTTACGCACGTGTGTGCCTTTCAGAATGTTGGATGAAAGTAGGAAGAATCGTGACCGTGGTCACGGACGTGAACTCTTCCTTGAGATTTTGTTAAATTACTAATTGCGATATTGGTGTGTATCGGTATTATGTTGAGACTTTGTTTAGGAGTCGCATGCTAGTATCACGGGAGATTTTCGACTTCACAGACTTGTAAGTATGTTGTTCGGATTATTCGATAATTCTTGGTGAATTTGAATTCCCGTTGAAATGTTGTTTGTGCGAGTGATTGCGAGTTTCGAGGACGAAACTTGTTTTTAAGGGGGGTAGAGTGTAATACCCGATTTTCGGATATATTTTTTTCGTTTATATGTTGGATGTCGTTGTTGGATAATTGTTCTTGAGGATGATGTGAACGTATGACAATGTTATTGAATGTGTTTATGTATTCATTGTGCCGTATGATCGTTTGGTATGTCGAGATGTTGGTCGAGAATAGCGAAAAATGGCTAAGTACAATACGTTAGCGCACGCTACAAGGTATGCCTAGCACGCGCTAAGATATATACTTAGCGTACGCTACGGTGCATACTTAGCGCACGCTAAGAGGTTGATTACGTACGCTAAGGAGGACCCCTAACGTGCGTAACGACTTGCCGGGTTAGTTCGGAAGGCGACCGGCGTGTAGGCCCGTGTTGATTTTTATATTCGTTAGCGCACGCTAACGCATGTTGGTTAGCGCACGCTAACACCGGATCGCTATTAATGGAACCTTAACTTTCGGCGGAGGATGTTGACAGTGAGTCAACGTCGTGTTACGACGTTATACAAGACGTGTTACGACGTGACACAACCATCAGATCTTGTAGCAAGTTAATCGGTATATTACGACGTTGTATGGTATGGGTTACGTCGTAATGGATCGCACGGAATGAGACAGGTGAGTTGGTTACGACGTTATGGATTTTGGATTACGTACGTTAAAGTTGTTACGTACGTTAAGAAAGGACACCTACGTACGTAATGAGAGTGCAATTTATATATTGAAGTGTTGCCTTTCATTTCTCTCACGATCCTTTGAGATATTTCTCTCCAAAACTCGTCCCTCTTCACTTTTAAGAGTGTTCTAAGCACTTTTAACATGATTGTGAGCTTGGAATCATGGAATTAGAGCTTAGTTATGGAACTATTGTTGATTCTTGAAGTGATTCCTTGTGTTATTCATATTCTATGAGGTTTATGTTGAAGGAAGATAATGATATGCTTTGAATATGTTGATTATGATTATGGAATCATAGAGATATTGATGTTCTTGAGGCCATATGATGACTATGATGATTTAATGATTCTTGGAATGGAGTTCAATTATTCTTTCTTCGTGGTTCGTCCATACAAGGTAATCCTCATATCCCTTTGATAGTGGCTCATTTTTTTTCTTTTTGGATTACTACTTGGGAGGGAGTATGTTGGGAATCGTGTATTTTGATGTTCGTCTTATTTTAATGAAAATGCATAAATTGGACTGTACTTTTATCCGCTGCGTGAGTATTTTTGAAATGGATTTTGGTATTTTGCCAACTGAAATTTTATTTTGTAAAACCGATTCCCTAAATCGAGTTTTGGCATTTTAACCTTGATCGTTTGACGGTATTTGAAAAATGATTTTTTTAGTATTTGAAAAATATTACCGTCATCGGTCTTTTTGGTATTTTTGGAATGACGTGGAAAATTGTGCTTAGCCAGTAAATCCTTGTGAGAAGGGTTTACGGCGTGTAATATTCCTGTGAGGATGCAGGGTGTTACAATTATGGTATCATGTGATAATGTTATACGAGATTTATTGGAATTGTAATAAGAGATTTCGGATGTTGATATGATCATTGAGATCTTCTTCATATGGTGATAAGGGTTTTGTTGCGATTCTTGAGATTGTATGAATGACATGATGAAGAAAATGGTAACATGGAGATATATACCTCGGATATGTTGTTCTGAACGTGATTTCGGATATTTCATGTTCTTGAAGAACTCTTGAATTATACGAGGTGATGAAAAAAAATTTTTAGAAGTGTTGATGTTTTGAAAATGAATATGGAATATTCATATCTAGAGCTAAACTATGTGTTGGAAATAATATTCGTATAGGAATACGAATGTGATTATGAGTTTGATGATACTATTATTCATCTCTGAATTTGGAAGCCCATACGTATGGAACAAATATTCAAATCGAATGATTGGATTGTTTGATAACCTTTTTAAATATGATTATCTATTGTTTTGAACCAGTCGGATGATTCGAATTGATGACGGTTATAAGTAAATTTTAACGATGGATTTACGAGAAGGGAACCTTGTCAATTCGTATTTAAGAATTGAGTTTAGAACATTTAGACCCTTATTATTGGTCCGAATTGGTTGCTGATATGATCATCATATTTCGACTCGTATTGTGGACAGGATTTGTAAGTGTCTAAGTTGGATTGTTCAGACTGTGATTAGTCGAGATATGGTAAAACGATTGAGTTCGTGGTTTGGTGGTATTGATATTGGTCGTCATCGAACCGGTTGATTATCAATCCTTCGTTTTACAATAAGGTATGATGTTTGATCGTGAATTATGACTGTTATGTTGCGGTTAAGGTTGAAGGGTTCGTAGATTAACTTGGTCGAGACTGAGGGAATTCGTAAGACGAAATCAACTGAATTGGTAACAGTACGTTGTATTGATATCGAGACAAGTTTTATACTCGTACTAATCAATGAGACTAATGTTATCGTGTAGGCGTACGATTGTGTGTATCATTTTGGGACTTGGCCTCTTTATGATTGTATTGATATCAAGGGATTGGTTGACACGACGCCGTCGGCAAATTATGCTAAATGTTACTGTTGTTTGTAAATGGCCGGTTCAAGGCATTACGATACTTGTTGGTAAAGTTGCTATCGATAGCCGGTTCGCGGTATCGATGTATCGATTATTATTGTTCGCGATTAATGTCGTTCTGAGACATCGTTGAATCTTTGTCATCGAATTGGATCTGTTGCTATGATGTTGCGTTAACCGATTGGGGACGTTTGATATATCCTTTTGTCATCTCCGTTTTGGTGGTCGGTTTAAGACACCGGGACATCTATTCTATCGTATCATTGATTATCGATTGACCGTTCTAGGGTAATCGAGGTATTGAATTGGGATTATCGAAGATAATTCCCATCCGTTGTCGAAGATACTCTCATCCGTTGTATCATTGTTATCGATTGGCCATTCTACGGTAATCGAAGTATTGAATTGGGATTATCAATGATAATTCCCATCCGTTGAATTATTATTGTCGTGTTGACCGATTCAAGGCAGCACATTATTATTCTTGTGAACTCGGTAATTTTGTGATCGTTGAGGGTTGAGGATTTTCCGAATTGTGGTGTTGTGATTATTGCCGTGTTAATCGGTCCTTAGGAAATTCTGATCCCAGGATGGTTGTTTTGAATATCGTTTGTCGTGTCGATCTTTCATTATTCGTGTGTCATCGTTCACTTGGTGAGTCGTATGATCCGTATTAGATGTTTTATCCCTTGAGTTTCGTTGTCATGTTGTATCGTGGCATATCTGGAATCATGTCTGCGTGCCGATTGGTTATGTGTAAGAATTCTTAGACAGGCACCCGATGGTCATGCGTGGATATTTCCGCATTGGACCGTGCACACAAGACGTAGTTCTTGAGGCTAATTAGGTACATTGTCACACATATATTCTGGATTCCGTATACGGGGTGGACATGTGCACGGACACATTTCCGGATCGGGCGTACTGTGATGTCCCTCTTGAGCTTTATTGATTGATCGTTCGTAGTCCATGTTGTATTGGATATGTCCGACGAATTGCGACTGGTTGTTCATACGCCGAGGGGTATGTCCGACAGTCAGGTTTGCTCCTTTGAGATCTGTATTGTGATGATTTACAGCTTTGGACTATTCGGCTTTCAGGCCATTGTGATGTATCGGTATTCCCATTGGAGCCTTCGGGCATTGTGAATTCGTATCTTTTTCGGCATTGGTTTGGTTTGCCTTCGGGTAATGTATTGTGGTGTTCTATATTGATGATTCGCCGTTTGGGCGTAAGTTTCGGTTCTTGTATATCTCGTTGAGTTTTTCCTGGCGAAATATTTCTTCTCCCTACCTGTTTTAAGTTTCGGGACGAAACTTCTTTTAAGGAGGGTAGAATGTAATACCCGTAATTTTGATCCCCGGAAATTTTCTATTTTTGGCGGAAGTCTATTTTGACGACTTGCTTGGGACCGTTTCGTCATCCTGAGAAATGATTAATTCTACACTTTTTGTCATCCGAGTTCGTTTCGGTATCGTTCTGTTGAATTCCGTGTTCTTTAGCGACTTTTCCACGTATGAGTTCGACTTTGTTAAATCACCATAAATTCTTGGAAACTCCAAAAATTCTGAATCTTTGCAATATTATAGATCATCGAGTTAGCTTTCCAATGATTCAAACGGTGAGTCAATCGGAGTCCGGACGAGAGAGTTATGGTCGTTTTAGCTCACCCGCTCATTTTTTTCAGTATTGGCCGATCACCGCCGACCGGACTCGGCCGTGTCGTCCGACACGGCCCGTGCCGTGTAATATCCGCAATTTTCGATTTTTCGGTAAATTTCTTTTTTCGGCCGAAGTCCGTTTTGACGACTCGCTCATGACCGTTTCGTCATTCTGAGAATGATTAATTCTACACTTTTTGACATCCGAGTTCGTTTCGGAGTCATTTTGTTGAGTTCCGTGCTTTTTAACGACTTTTACGCACTCGAGTTCGGTTCTTGCGAATCTCATTCGAAACTGCTGTTTCGAGTTTCCCGTAAGTCCGTTTAACTTTGTTAGACGTGTTGTGAACTTCCGTTTGGTTATTCGATCACGTATCGTGATTTCCGGGCGTTTTGGGCCATTTTGTAATTTCTTGAAAGTTACGGGTATCCGTATCTGTAATTGTTGTCTCGACCCGTTTCTTGGTCGCGTATGATTAATTATGGTATTATGTTTTCATTTCGGGCCGTTGATGTTGTCCGCGAACTTTTCGTCGTGTTCATTCCGTACGTTTTCGGAAATCGGGTCGTCGAGCCCTGGTGGTCGGGTACTGGCCGGACGGTTGCAGATCGGGCCGGACGGTTATGGCACCGGCCGGACAGATGCGGGTAGAACCGGCGAGCGCACGCTATCGCCGGAAGAGGCTGCCGCTAACCGGCAGTGTAGCGCACGCTAGCTTGGTCGACCAACGACGCCATCGGGCCGGACAGAGGATTACGAGGTTACGGGCTCGGCCAGATCGGCAGGGTAACGCACGCCATCGCCGGCCGTAGCGCACGCTGACGGCAGGGGTAGCGACGCCGCCGGCCGACTAGCGACGTTACAGGCAAGTTTGTTAGTCCGGTGGCTACCGGACAGTCGGCTAGCGGCGCAGCTTCGGCCGTAGCGCACGCTAGCGGAGTCGGCGGACGAGTCATGGTCGGCGGGGTGGTCGGTGGTGCCGGGTCATGCGGGCCATGGCCGAGAGTGCTCGGCCGATACTGGCCGATAGCGCACGCTAGTCCGGGAAGGCTAGCGCACGCTAGTTCCGGCCCAGTATATATATGACAGACCAGCCACTTTTCACTTCGTTTTTCATTTCCTTCCTTCTCCTTCCGCGGCTGGCGATTCATGGGCGACGAAGCCATGTTGTTTAACAACAAATCCATGAAGTTCTTGAGTTCATAACATCAATCAATCATCCGTTATCATCCTTTGATCCAACGAATCAAGGTAATCTTCCTTAGAACCCTAATTCCGTGAATTTGGGGGTTTTTGAATTTTTGTTCGATTCGTTCCGTGTTGTTGATTAATTCATGATGGGTATCATTAATCTTGGTAGTATTCTTGTGTTTAACATCATTTAATCCATTGTTCTTCGTCGAATCGAAGTATATTTCTTGTTTTCCTTCGAATTGACTTTTTGGGGGATTTGTCCTCGATCTCGTTTTCATCCGCTTTCGATGGATCGATTATGGTTAAATGATGTTGTTAAACATATTCTATGGATTGTATATCCATATTTCAACTTGGAATTCGTTTCGGGTTTTGACGGACGAATCGTGTTCTTGGCCGTTTTGGGGGAAATCCTTGAACCTTCGTCATTTGTTCTTTGAATTCAGCGGCTTTGGGTCGTACTTTGGAATTCATTTTCGTTGTTATTGTTTTCGTTCGTAGTTCATTGTTGTGGATTGTCGTTCGGTGGAGTCGGCGAGTTCGTAGTCGGTTCGTGCCAACCTACTTCGGCCGATTCTCCGCGTTGTGGTCATTCGAGGCAAGTACCTTGTCCATACTTTTCTTGTTTCGTGAATATGATGATTGGTGATCGTCTTGATTTGTTTGTTTGTTTGAAATGAGTTTTCAAAAGATTTGGTTAGCCTCGTTAAAGGCCCTCTTTCAAAACCGTGTGTGTTTTGTGATTGGTGTGGTTCGTGAATAACTATGTGAATTCTATGTATATGCTTGGTGCTCATGTTGCACTTGGTATTGTGTGTGGACGTATATTATTTCATTTCGGTGCGTTGTGGATTGACGTGGTGTTTTGCTAAGTGTTTGATGCCTCTGGGCGAATTGTTTGAATATCCTTGATATGATATGTTATTTGTGTGAATGTGTGGATATGGTTGAAGGTCTACGGTGACACATGGCACGTGATCATGTGGTCGATGCAACAAGTGATTGATCCAACCGTGAGAGCTCGAGATAATCTACGGTGGCACATGGCATGTGATCATGTGGCCGATGCAACAAGCGATTGATCCAACCGTGAGATGTGTGTGATTTGTTTCGCTAGCCAGCTCGGGAGGGTCCTTCGAGGCCTCGAGTGGGATGTCGGTGGTATCGTCCCGGTCCTAGGCGATGCGCGTGCGTGATTATGTTTCGTTGATTTTACGTCCGTTGAGGACACGTGATGTTGGGCTCTGACCCTGTAAATTGTTGGTGATTTCCTATTTGCGAAAACAAAACATTTGGGCTGTGACCCTATTAATTTTTGGAAAGAGAAGGATTTTATAATCCTAAATTGTTTTCTATTAAAACTCTCGATGGCATTTTAAACTGTTTTGTAAATTGTTTCCCTTATTTGCGATCTTTCGGTTTTGGAAATGCTTACTCAAACTCTTGCCTCGGGAAGTACTTTTCTTTACGTTTGGATCTTTGAGGATTCCTGATTATTATTGTTCTTGGAACTTGTATTGTATGGCTCGTATTTTTGCACTTGTACTTGCACTAGCAAAACAGTGGAGTTTTGCTAACCCCCGAGTATTCGGGGTGGATGTCTATTTTGCATTCGGGTTTTGGAGCATAGCACGAGGTCGGCACGAAGGATGATGAAAGATGAACGATACTAATCACACGAGGATCCGTTCTTTGTCGTATTGGTCTAGTTGTATTTTCTTTTCCGCTGCAAGTATATTTTCCGTTGTGCGGTGTGGTTGTATTTTGACCTGCGTGGGCAGGAGTTGTATTTGAGTTTCATGTAACTGTTGAAATACCAAATCGGTCTCTTGAGTCATTTTAGCCTTAAAGGCGAGGTTTAGATGTTTGATTTTAGTTATCGGCTGGTAGATCCTCGAGGAGAGGGTCTACGGCGTGTAATATCCCCGAGCGGATTTGGGGTGTTACAGAATGGTATCGGAGCTTAGGTTGTGGAAACCTAGGCTGTCGGGTCAGTGGTGTCTGTTGAGTTGTTGTCTCGTCGGATTTTGTCTGACTGAGTCGTGTCGCGACGCGTCGTCTGAGTTTGTTGGTCGTGATTAGTATCGTGGGCGATCATCATCTTCGTGCGACCTGTGAATGTAAGTCTCCCTTCCTTGTGTTTTGCCTCGTGTGACACGAGCCATTTTTATGATTATTGGTTAAGTGACGGAATCCTCTTATGGATTTTGATTTTGTGATATGTGGTTATTTGACTCTCATATTTCGTTCATATGAGGAGTAGTGTTGCTGGATTGTGCATGTTAGACTGTATTTCTTTTATCCGCTGCATGAGTTCCTTTGTAATAGCTTTCGGTATTTTACCGACTGAATTTTATTTCGAAAACCGATTCCTTTAACCGAGTTGTTGGCCTTGACCGTTTTGATGGTAGTTGGGTATTTTCAAATGATTTTGTGAGTTTTGATAAGTACTACCGTCATTGACCTTTTTGGGCATTTTTGTAATTGGTTTTTAGCCTGGTGGGTTCCGGTGCGGGACCCACGGCGCTATAATGTTCCGTGTATTTACCTGAAATTTTTGGGCATTGTAGCCCATTGAATTATCTTTGAAAACCTTGAGTATCTTAGAAAATAAAATTCGAGACGTACTTTTAAATGGATTGTATTTTCAAGGCGCCTACTAGCGCAACTATCTGTTTCAAAATTTTTCTACCTCGAGGACCAAAATGTTTTGAGATATTTTCGATGTTAGAAACATTTATACTTAGACCCGAGGGTCGGATATTCTGAAAGTTTTTCACTAAAAGAAAGGTGTCCTCATTTTAGTTCAAACGCAAGATGAATTTCAAAGTCTCGAAAATGATGTTTGTTTAACTTTTTGTAAAATGATACTCAAGATCAACTGGTGTTTCCAAACTGTTTTCAAAAGGTGGTTTTCGCTTTTAAAACCCATCATTTCTGTTTGTGGTCGGAGAAGGTGTGTAAGATGTTGATATTGAATGTTGTCGCCTTGTGATGAATTATGTATTATCGCACTTGTGCGAGCTATTGGAACCGGAGTTTGTATGATTGCGTACATACGTGGTTGTTCCTTGATGTTTTGTGATTGTGCACCGGTCATCATTCGAGTCGTTGATGTCGCCGAACGATGCCGTCGTTATTGTGATATTCATGTGTGTGTTGCCTTACGATGGTAATCGTTGTATGTGTTATGTGTTATGATTTTCTCAGTCTTTGAGTGGTTACTTATTCGGTATGCCGAGGGGCCGAGGTCGTGGTCGTGGCGATCGGACGCGTGGTCGAGAGCATGCTTCCGGTGATAGTATTGGTATTGGTGTTGCTACTATTTTACAGCAGTAGCCACTCGGATGACTCGATTGACTCAGGCGATTCGGCGTGTTACAGATGTGACCCAAAGACACTGGGTGCAAATCGGGCTTCGAGAAGTGGTTCGTATGAATCCCCTCGTTTATTGGGTGCCGCAGATGCTTTAGGCCGGATGGTTGGCTTTTCCGGTTGGAAAAGATTTTCGAGATAGTTGATTGTCCAAGAACGTAAGGTTCGGTAGCTCGGTATCTTTTCGACAAAGATGCCGCTAGTGGTGGGAGGCTATTAAGCCTCGAGATCGCGTTGTCACGTGGGCAGAGTTCCAGAAATTCATGAGAGATGAGTTTTGTCCGGAACCGATCAGAAATCAGAGGATTAATGAATTCTTTTCGGCGAAACCGCAAGATGTACCGCTGTCTCAAGCTATTATTGATTTTAGCAAATAGCTCGGCTATGTGCAAAATCAAGTAAGGACAGAGGAGGACAAGATTTGTCATTTTAGTAGGCGGATGAAGCCGGAGATTCGCCGACATGGCAGTCTCGCTTGTACTTCCTTGAGAGATTATCGAATAGGCGTTAGCCTATGAGCTATCCAGTTATCGACCGAGAGTATGTCTGACTCGAAGAAACAGAAAACCGTTGGGAACTTTTCAGGAAAACAGGGGAGTGGGCCCCTTGAGGTTGCGACTTCGTCTCGTCATCCCAAAATGGTTCCTAGATCGCGTGATCAGAGTAGTACTCCTATAGTGAGTAATATGAGCACTTCGAAGATATGTTATAACTGTAGTCGAGCGGGCCATACTACGAAGAATTGTCGTTCACCGTTAGTCAGCTGTTTCGAGTGTGGCCAGGTGGGTCACCGATCCGTACATTGCGAGACGGTAGCTGAGAGGTTTGGGGATCGAGGTTGCGTCTCTGCTTCGAAAGGACACGGAGATGCCTAGGGTGGTTTTGAGGATTTCGGCGTAGTCCGAATTATTTATGATTGCCCTTGTGGATCGTTCTGTGTTTATTCTCTGTTTTCTCGACTGTGCGTGTTTTCTTGTAACAAGTACTTTGTGTTTTGTGATTGTTTGGATAATTGACTTGATTGTATTATCTGTTTGATGACGCTTGTCACTTGTTGGTGTTATTATGTCTCTACCGGCGACGTTGTGTTGGTCGTCGTGGAGCGTGTTTTCACACCGTATATTCCGTTGCGTTGTTTGTAACATTTCGCCGTTGGGCGTTAGTTACGCGTTTCTTGCGTATCTCGTTGAGTTTTCCTGGCGGAATATTTCTTACCCTACTTGTTTTAAGTTTCGGGACGAAACTTCTTTTAAGGAGGGTAGAATGTAATATCCGCAATTTTCGATTTTTCGGTAAATTTCTTTTTTCGGCCGAAGTCCGCTTTGACGACTCGCTCATGACCGTTTCGTCATTCCGAGAATGATTAATTCTACACTTTTTGACATCCGAGTTCGTTTCGGAGTCGTTTTGTTGAGTTCCGTGCTTTTTAACGACTTTTCCGCACTCGAGTTCGGTTCTTGCGAATCTCATTCGAAACTGCTGTTTCGAGTTTCCCGTAAGTCCGTTTAACTTTGTTAGACGTGTTGTGAACTTCCGTTTGGTTATTCGATCACGTATCGTGATTTCCGGGCGTTTTGGGCCATTTTGTAATTTCTTGAAAGTTACGGGTATTCGTATCTGTAATTGTTGTCTCGACCCGTTTCTTGGTCGCGTATGATTAATTAAGGTATTATGTTTTCATTTCGGGCCGTTGATGTTGTCCGCGAACTTTTCGTCGTGTTCATTCCGTACGTTTTCGGAAATCGGGTCGTCGAGCCCTGGTGGTCGGGTGCTGGCCGGACGGTTGCGGGACTGGCCGGACGGTTGCGGGCACCGGCCGGACAGATGCGGCAGGAACCGGCGTAGCGCACGCTACTGCCGGAAGGCTGCGCGCGCTAACCGGCAGGTGTAGCGCACGCTAGCTTGGTCGACCAACGCACGCTATCGGGCCGGACAGAGGGATTCTGAGGTTCTGGACTCGGTCAGGATCGGCAGGTAACGCATGCTACTGCCGGTCGTAGCGCACGCTGACCGGCAGGGGTAGCGCACGCTGCCGGCCGACTAGCGTACGTTACCTGGGCAAGTTTGTTAGTTCAGTGGCTATTGGACAGGTCGGCTAGCGTGCGGAGGCTTCCGGCCGTAGCGCACGCTAGCGGGAGTCGGGCGGACGAGTCATGGTCGGCAGAATTGGTCGGTGGTGCCGGGTCATGCGGGCCATGGCCGAGAGTGCTCGGCCGATACTGGCCGATAGCACACGCTAGTCCGAGAAGGCTAGCGCACGCTAGTTCCGGCCCAGTATATATATGACAGACCAGCCACTTTTCACTTCGTTTTTCATTTCCTTCCTTCTCCTTCCGCGGCTGGCGATTCATGGGTGACGAAGTCATGTTGTTTAACAACAAATCCATGAAGTTCTTGAGTTCATAACATCAATCAATCATCCGTTATCATCCTTTGATCCAGCGAATCAAGGTAATCTTCCTTAGAACCCTAATTCCGTGAATTTGGGGGTTTTTGAATTTTTGTTCGATTCGTTCCGTGTTGTTGATTAATTCATGATGGGTATCATTAATCTTGGTAGTATTCTTGTGTTTAACATCATTTAATCCATTGTTCTTCGTCAATCAAGTATATTTCTTTTTCCTTGAATTGACTTTTTGGGGATTTGTCCTCGATCTCGCTTTTTCATCCGCTGATGGATCGATTATGGTTAAATGATGTTGTTAAACATATTCTATGGATTGTATATCCATATTTCAACTTGGAATTCCGTTTTCGGGTTTTGACGGACGAATCGTGTTCTTGGCCGTTTTGGGAAATCCTTGAACCTTCGTCATTTGTTCTTTGAATTCAGCGGCTTTGGGTCGTACTTTGGAATTCATTTTCGTTGTTATTGTTTTCGTTCGTAGTTCATTGTTGTGGATTGTCGTCGGTGGAGTCGGCGAGTTCGTAGTCGGTTCGTGCCAACCTACTTCGGCCGATTCTCCGCGTTGTGGTCATTCGAGGCAAGTACCTTGTCCATACTTTTCTTGTTTCGTGAATATGATGATTGGTGATCGTCTTGATTTGTTTGTTTGTTTGAAATGAGTTTTCAAAAGATTTGGTTAGCCTCGTTAAAGGCCCTCTTTCAAAACCGTGTGTGTTTTGTGATTGGTGTGGTTCGTGAATAACTATGTGAATTCTATGTATATGCTTGGTGCTCATGTTGCACTTGGTATTGTGTGTGGACGTATATTATTTCATTTCGGTGCGTTGTGGATTGACGTGGTGTTTTGCTAAGTGTTTGATGCCTCTGGGCGAATTGTTTGAATATCCTTGATATGATATGTTATTTGTGTGAATGTGTGGATATGGTTGAAGGTCTACGGTGACACATGGCACGTGATCATGTGGTCAGGATGCAACAAGTGATTGATCCAACCGTGAGAGCTCGAGATAATCTACGGTGGCACATGGCATGTGATCATGTGGCCAGATGCAACAAGCGATTGATCCAACCGTGAGATGTGTGTGATTTATTTCGCTAGCCACGGAGGGTCCTTCGAGGCCTCGAGTGGGATGTCGGTGGTATCGTCCCGATCTAGGCGATGCGCGTGCGTGATTATGTTTCGTTGATTTTACGTCCGTTGAGGACACGTGATGTTGGGCTCTGACCCTGTAAATTGTTGGTGATTTCCTATTTGCGAAAACAAAACATTTGGGCTGTGACCCTATTAATTTTTGGAAAGAGAAGGATTTTATAATCCTAAATTGTTTTCTATTAAAACTCTCGATGGCATTTTAAACTGCTTTGTAAATTGTTTCCCTTATTTGCGATCTTTCGGTTTTGGAAATGCTTACTCAAACTCTTGCCTCGGGAAGTACTTTTCTTTACGTTTGGATCTTTGAGGATTCCCGATTATTATTGTTCTTGGAACTTGTATTGTATGGCTCGTATTTTTGCACTTGTACTTGCACTAGCAAAACAGTGGAGTTTTGCTAACCCCCGAGTATTCGGGGGGTGGATGTCTATTTTTGCATTCAGGTTTTGGAGCATAGCACAGGGTCGGCACGAAGGATGATGAAAGATGAACGATACTAATCACACGAGGATTCGTTGCTGTCGTATTGGTCTAGTTGTATTTTCTTTTCCGCTGCAGTATATTTTCCCGTTGTACGGGTGTGGTTGTATTTTGATCCCTGCGTGGGCATGAGTTGTATTTGAGTTGCATGTATCTGTTGAAAGACCAAATCGGTCTACTGAGTCATTTTAGCCTTAAAGGCGAGGTTTAGATGTTTGATTTTAGTTATCAGCCTGGTAGATCCTCGAGGATAGGGTATACGGCGTGTAATATCCCTGAGCGGATTTGGGGGTGTTACATGCCGTACTCTTCCGGATAAGCCAGTACCGACTGCCGACACGCCCGACCGTGTTCCGGGACACGGTCGAGTCATGCCGAGTCGCTGTCGGACGGGTCACTATCGGAAGGCCCTCCGCGCCGCGACCGTGTCAAGCAGGACACGGTCGAGTCCCTGTCGGCCAGCTGTGCGACACGACCGTGCCGATCGGCACGGGCCGTGTCCGGCAGGGCAGTCAACCCCTATAAAAGGCCCTGCAGACGTTTTTATCGCCATTTTTCACCTTCTTCTTCTCCTCTTCCGCAGCTGGGCGTGTTCTAAGCTTGAAGCCATGTTGTTTAACAACATATCCATGGAGTTCTTTGGGTTATATCATCAATCGTTCGTCCGATATCATCCCTTGATCCAGCGAATCAAGGTTAGATCTTTAGAACCCTACTTTTGGTAAAATTGGGGGTTTTCACGTTTTTGTCCGATTCGTTCTGTTTTGTCGATTAATTCATGATGAATATGATTAATCTTGTTGGTATTCTTAGTTTCCCTACGGACTCATGGTATATTTCGTGATTTTTACGGAATCGAGAGGGTTTGGTTGTGGTCCGCCCTCGTTGTGGTTTATATACGAATATACATGAATCGTAGGCGAGTTTCGGGAGTCTCTTCGTGTAATTTGAGTATGGATAATTAATTGTCATATTCCTTGCGAATCGTTTAGGTGCCGGAAGCGCGTTCTCGGACCTACCGAACTCATATCTTTCCTCCGTTCGATTTCTCGATGTCTCAAAGGCAAGTATACATTTATGATTGTACGTTCTCGACTTTGAAAGTAAGAAATATTGATGGCATATCATGAACGAACCGTTTTTACGGCATTCATAGATATATTAATTGGCATGTAATGAACGAACCGTTTTGACGGCATTCCTACATGTATCGGCGTATGAGGTGAACGAACCGTTTTGACGACATTCACATACGTAACGGCGTATGAGGTGAACGAACCGTTTCTACGGCATTCACATACGTCTTATGAGATTTTAGTTATTCCGGAATACTAGTCTTAAATTGATGAATTGACGGATATTGATGAATTGACGGATATTGATGAATTGACGGATTACATTTACTTTATTGTCGAGAAGTATTATGTTTCATATTGTTATACTTGCACTAGCTATTCGACGGCTAACCCCTTTATGGGGGAAATACGTTTCATGTATTTCAGGTTCCAGGAGAGCGGACAGGCGGGTACCGGGTCGGCATGAAGATGATGGGCAAGTGTGATACTGTGTCTTGTCTCCGGTTATCTCTTTTGGTTTCCTCCATGTTGGGTACCAAATCGGATATTTGCGCCGTTTTATGCGGAAGCGAAAATAAATTGCGGAAAATAAAGGACACGAGGATTTATAGAGGTTCGGCTATTAACGAAGCCTACGTCCTCTCTCGATGTATCTTTTTCCTTAGGCTTAAGATCAAAACCTCACGCCTCTCTTCTATCGGTCGAGGGATTACCGTTACAAGCTCGTCTTCTATCGGTCCGAGTAAAACCGTTTTTCCTTTTCTATTGGATAAGGAATCAACCACTATAGCTTTCTATGGGTACTAGATAAACCTCACTAAGATAGCGATTGTGATTCTAACAATGCCGGATCCTTGATCCTAATAACACCGAATCAAATCGTATCTTTTCTTTTTATCGCTCGTGTATGATCTTGTGTATAACACTCAATCACTCTTAATTAAGCTCAAGAACAACAACTATAATGTTTACAATGATATAACACGTATGTATGCTTTGCTCAATGTTGTTGTATGGAATAATACCAACTCCTTGGTATTTATAGCCTTCTTCCTCCTTACTAGTCGTTGCTGCCAGTTGACTAGCTAGCGTGCGCTAGCCTTCCTTCTTAGCGTGCGCTATCGCACATTTTTGCTCTAGCGTACGTAAAGGCTTTCATGTAGCGTGCGTTAATCACTTTATATTTCAGTCCAGTAGCTACTGCCCTTAACAGTTAGCGTGCGCTACCACTTCCTTTGTAGCGTGCACTACCACTTCCTTTGTAGCGTGCGCTAATCCAATATATCCGTTGCATGGATTGTCAAAGTGACCGTTTGATATGCTGACTTTGACCTGCTTTTCCCAACGTTCGGATTGACTAGATTCAAACATCTTAGCGTGCGCTAATCATCCTTTGTAGCGTGCGCTAATGATGACTTCATTGCATACGTCATTCTGTGTTTGAATATCTTCTACAACAGTAACATGGCTCGATAGCGTGCGTTAATAATAGAGGGTAGCGTGCGCTAATAATAGAGTGTAGCGTGCGCTATCCATCTGCTGACTTTACTGCAGCTTACTTCGATACTAGGCTGGAATGCAGCTGACTCCTCGTTAGCGTGCGCTAACATATGTCCCTTAGCGTGCGCTAATGCAGTCCAGATTGCAATTTTTGCGTCTTCGTCTACTTCGCCGTTTTGCTTCGCCTCGATGTTGTTTTGTAGTTTAGCAACTTTAATCATCAAAACATAAATTAAATAATGTGTGGAATAAATATTCCAACAATCTCCCCCTTTTTGATGATTACAAAACAACTCTTGAATTGGATAATGTAAAAAAATAATATCTCAGATATTTATACGAATCAAAGTTTTCGGCTTTGATCGTTTCGTTAGTTTCTCCATGTCTTTTCTTTTTCTTCTTTTTCGACTTCTTCATTTTTCAACTCCGTCGTTTTTCGTTTTTCAATTTTTTCCAACTCCCCCTATTTGTATGCTTTTCTTTTCTTTTCGACTTCTTCGATTTTTCTCATTTTTATCTCCTCTTCATTTTTATCATTTTTATCTCAATTCATATCTTTCTCCCCCTTTTTGTTTTCATCAAAAAATAACAAAAAATATAAAGGATACCAAATGAAATAAATATGCATGATACCAATTTATGCATTAATAAGGGTATAAACTCCCCCTGAAAATATTATTTCCTTCTCCCCCTTTGTAAAATATCATTTGTCAAAGTTTATTTTTGGGGATCCAACCGATAGTTGGTTTTTCTTTTGAAACATAGACGATGTTTGAAACGTTTGTTCCTTTAGGAACCCAAATCTTTTTAATTTTTATCGTCCGTCTTGGGCTTTTGCAATTTGAAATGTGATGTCCAATTTTCAAACATTTTTCACATCGGGGTATTTTGAAATTGACGGATTCATTTTTCGAACGTGATTTGAATCCTAACCCCTCTTTATTTAGAGTATATTTTTGAACACATAACATTTGTTCAAATTTATCGTTGCCGCACGAGAATTTCTTTGTCAAAATTTTTAGTTCATCTTGAACTTTTAAAAGATCATTTTTTAAAATATTTTCATTTTCAAGGCATTTCGAATGATCAATTTCGACAAATTTCCCTTTTTCAAGTATTTTGGAATTTTCAATTTCCAAAGTTTTATATTTAGACTTGAGGGATTTAATTTCATTTAAAGCATTTTGATAGTCCGTATGTAATAACTCGAATGCTTCAAAGAGTTCGTCGTAGGAGTTACTTACTTGGCTTTCGACGTCGCTATCGTCGAATGAACTCCGGGCCATGAGCGCGAGATTATTTTGTTCAAGAAAATCTTCATCGGGATCTTCGTCGCTCCATGTTGCGATTAGAACCTCCTTTTGCTTTACTCGACAGTTCTTAGCAAAGTGGCCTGGTTTACCACATAATCGACAGGTGTTGTCGAATTTCTTAGGTTCGCCCGCTTGAATGTCCTTCTTCCTCCGGTTTAATAAGTGTTGGAACTTATTAATATTTTTGGCATAATATGCCATTTCTTCGTCACATTCGTCCACCGGGGTTTCTTCTTTCTTCTTCGACATTTTAGCCTTGAAGGCTATCGACCTCTCCTTCGGTTTTGGTTTGGCATTCCGAGATTTTAGAACAATCTCGTAGTTGATAAGAGAACCAACGAGAGCACTAAAATCGAGAGTATTTAAATCTTTGGATTCCATTATTGCCGTAACTGCACTGGTCCCATTCTCGAGGTAGTGATCGGAGAATTTTCTTTACTTTCTCACTACTCGAAAGTGGTTTTCCAAAACATGCTAATCCATTAGTGATGACCGAAAATCGGTCGAGCATAATCGAGATGGATTCATCGTCCTTCATTTGGAATAATTCATAATCGTGAAGGAGCATGTTTATCTTCGTCTCTTTAACTTGAGACGTACCTTCGTGTTACCTCAAGCATTTTCCAGATTTCTTTGGCACTATCACACGATGATATCCGGTTGTGTTCTTAGGATTTAAGGCACAATAGAGAAGTTGAGTTGCCTTACAATTATAGTGATCGTTTTCCAATCGGAATCGTCATATTCTTCAAGGTTTTGAGCGTATCGTTGGAATTTGTCAATTTTCGGACCAAGGCATATTACCTTCCATAATTCGATATCGTAAGCTCGAATGAATATCGACATCTTCTTCTTCCAAGTCATGAAGTTTGCGCCATCAAAAAATGGTGGTCGGTTGAGAGCAAGGCCTTCGACTGGAGCCATTTGAAACGCCATTGGATCTTTTCTCCTCGGATGTTAAGCCGCATATTGGAGTACCGCTCCGATACCAATTGTTGGGTACCAAATCGGATATTTGCGCCGTTTTATGCGGAAGCGAAAATAAATTGCGGAAAATAAAGGACACGAGGATTTATAGAGGTTCGGCTATTAACGAAGCCTACGTCCTCTCTCGATGTATCTTTTTCCTTAGGCTTAAGATCAAAACCTCTACGCCTCTCTTCTATCGGTCGAGGGATTACCGTTACAAGCTCGTCTTCTATCGGTCCGAGTAAAACCGTTTTTCCTTTTCTATTGGATAAGGAATCAACCACTCTAGCTTTCTATGGGTACTAGATAAAACTCACTAAGATAGCGATTGTGATTCTAACAATGCCGGATCCTTGATCCTAATAACACCGAATCAAATCGTATCTTTTCTTTTTATCGCTCGTGTATGATCTTGTGTATAACACTCAATCACTCTTAATTAAGCTCAAGAACAACAACTATAATGTTTACAATGATATAACACGTATGTATGCTTTGCTCAATGTTGTTGTATGGAATAATACCAACTCCTTGGTATTTATAGCCTTCTTCCTCCTTACTAGCCGTTGTCGCCGGTTGACTAGCTAGCGTGCGCTAGCCTTCCTTCTTAGCGTGCGCTATCGCACATTTTTGCTCTAGCGTCGTAAAGGCTTTCATGTAGCGTCGTTAATCACTTTATATTTCACCCGGTAGCTACTGCCCTTAACAGTTAGCGTGCGCTACCACTTCCTTTGTAGCGTGCGCTAATCCAATATATCCGTTGCATGGATTGTCAAAGTGACCGTTTGATATGCTGACTTTGACCTGCTTTTCCCAACGTTCGGATTGACTAGATTCAAACATCTTAGCGTGCGCTAATCATCCTTTGTAGCGTGCGCTAATGATGACTTCATTGCATACGTCATTCTGTGTTTGAATATCTTCTACAACAGTAACATGGCTCGATAGCGTGCGTTAATAATAGAGGGTAGCGTGCGCTAATAATAGAGTGTAGCGTGCGCTATCCATCTGCTGACTTTACTGCAGCTTACTTCGATACTAGGCTGGAATGCAGCTGACTCCTCGTTAGCGTGCGCTAACATATGTCCCTTAGCGTGCGCTAATGCAGTCCAGATTGCAATTTTTGCGTCTTCGTCTGCTTCGCCGTTTTGCTTCGCCTCGATGTTGTTTTGTAGTTTAGCAACTTTAATCATCAAAACATAAATTAAATAATGTGTGGAATAAATATTCCAACACTCCATTCAGTGTTGTTGTACTGGAATGGATTTTTAAATACTCGAGTATTGTATTTCAGTTTTCTTGATGTTCCGGCCTGTGTTGCCGAGGTATTGATTTGTGCAGTGATGTATATGGTTTCATTGTTTATGGTTTCGAATACCATTTGTATCGTCTTTCTTTCTATTGTATGTAGACCTTATCGGTCAAGTTTATAGTTCCGCGTATGTTTAGCCTTGTGGGTCCCACGGCGGGGCTCACGGCGCTGTAATATACCCTGAATAACTTGGGGGTGTTACATCGTACTCTTCTGGAAAATGGATTTTCAACTGTAAAGAGACCCGGCCGTGTCCTATGACACGACCGAGTTGCCTGATGCGGCCCGAGTTGTTTTCTTCTGTTTTGATTCCGATTTTTGGTCTTCTTCGGCTTGATCCCTCGTTCTTGTATCAATACACCTCGGATTTTAGCATATGATATACCGTTTCGAAGCTAATTTCACGAGGAATTTATATCAAAGGAGAACATATCTCAATTCGGATTGGTGATTCTGGAATTTAGAAGATTCGACCGATACTGCTTCAATCTTTTGTCGTTTTAGGCCCCGTTTTAGCTCTTGATCGTCATAAACTCCAATATTAGCTATGAAAACGTATATTTCACCACAATCTTCGCTTGGTTACCTATAAATTAAAAACACAACATACCACGCATAAAAGAGAACAAAAATACTAAAAAGCAAACAAAAACACGACTGGATAGAACAGAATGAGTCGATCAAGAATCGACTCATCAAACCCCCCCCAAACTTGAACTTTGATCGTCCCGAGCAATGCATTTTAAAATAATCACTCACAAAGGAGAACTCAACTGTCAAAATACCTCAAGAGATCCTCTTCGAAAATTTCATCAATACGCACAAGTAAAATAAGTCGAGTTCTACAAAGTTTTCAAACCTCCAGGGTGTTTTCTTAAGATCATAGTCAATACTCGGCAATATAAACCTCGCCGGTCAAGTGTATTCACACACTCTCAAAGCGATAGTGATAAGTATACGCTCGAAACTCATTCAATGAAATAAGGACCCCCATAGGCTTGTCAATCGTCTTCATCTCTACCACTGTTTTGTGCATGCAATATTTTCGTGAATCAGAAAGGGCTTTACTCGGCTTGTAATGTAGGCTTGGGTCGAGGTGGGATAAATATGGCTAAAGTGACTCGACTTGAGGAATTTTTAGAACTATATCACCATTTTCGCTTCAGAAGCTCAAGATTTTTGAAGTTTCCTACTTTCATCCCCTTAATTATGAATTACTTGAAACAAGCACTATCGAAAGTGAAAAACGCAGCGTCAAACCCTCCTTATTGCTCCGATTTTTTTTTTCTTTTTTTTTTGCTTGGGTTGTTTTAGGATCCGTTTTACGCGAATGTAAACGATGGGTCACATGAATACACCCAGTTACTAGGATCAACATACACAACTGCTTCCAAGCATACTCATATCTAAGGTAACCGTTTTACGCGAATATAAACATGGGTCACATGAATACACCCGGTTACTAAGTTCCCAAAAATAGAGGAGTAATTATTTTCACAAATTCAACACTCCCAACAATATGTATATCATCCAATATCACCACAATCTTAGTATCCTCTTCAAAAATATTTTCTAATCGTTCAAGTATGGATCGAAGGATTATAGTAATGGAAAGCTCGATATGTGGTTTAAAAATGAAATAGATAATGACCTCAATTGGGTTTATTTAAGGAATGATCAAATGTTGGGTTGGCCAAAATCGAAGGGTTAGGATCAAAGGCGCCAAAAATCATTTTCACTCAATTTGCACACACACACTAGTGGTTTTAAACAAGATACCAAGGCAAGTTCTAGAGTCTTAAATCGAGAATGAAACACTCGACAATGAAACTTGCATTTTAGAAAATGCACGAAGGCTCGATAGCTCACAAGTAGGTTTGTTCATACCTCCAAGATATTTAAACTACTTATTCAATTTCACACCCGTTTCGATTATCAACAATTTTTCCTCTACAAATTATCCTCGATTTGTATATCAAAACAACGAATTAAATCCCGAGGCATTTCAAGAAAAGAGTTCATACTTCAAAGTTTTTATCAAATTTGCAAAATGCTCAAAACACACCAAATGTAAATAAAAACACACCACAAATAAGTCTACTACCAAAAACAACCAAAAATAAACAAACAAGCATAATAGTATCCAAAAACAAACAAAAAAAAGAGTAATGAAGTATTTCTTGACCAATCCCCCCCAAACTTGAATTAAAGAATATACGAACGAAGGGGGTATAGTATTTAAACAAAATAATTTCATTGGTCAAGAAATACTTACGACCGGTTTTACTGGTGGGGTGGAGGGAGGTGGCCTTGCTGCACATGCCACCCGTGCATGTCTCATAAGAGACAATATCTCGTGTCGCTCCTGTTTAGCCTCCTCTAGCCTCTGTCTAGTATCCTCTCAGAAGGCTACGAACTCCTCTCGGAAGGCTACGAACTCCTCCCTTAATGTTGGGCGCGAGGGGGCATGTCCAATTTCGGCCCGCCTTGACGTCTCGGGGCGATCTCTGGAGCATTCTTCTTCTTCTTCTTCATTCTCCTCTTCTTCCTCTTCATCCGGGCCTCTTTCATAAGCTTTCTCCTCCTCCATCCCCTCGGCTCTATCTTCATCCATAATGCGCCGAGGTCGAACATTTCGGTCAAGAGGGCTGTGACCCGGGGGAGCCAATCTAGCGGATATTCGTGCTTGTCGATGTGCCTCCGTAGCCATTTGCATATTTCCCATGTCCCGAATATTATTTATGGTTGTCAAAGGCGGATTCGGGAGAAGGAAGTGGTCATTGTCGGTCTGGAGGAACACTGTGCGCTGTTCATAGTCCAGAATGTTCATTACCTTCATCACGGAGATCGAGAGTAGCTTATTTCCAGGAAGGGGAGTCCTCTGAGCTAAGGAAATCTCGAAGCGAAGTGCGATAGGGGTAATCAAATCCCCTATCCATATCTCCTCCTTTGGCTTTGTCGCGACATCCTCAAAATGTTCCGCTACCATAGCCCCGGTTGCTGGAATTGAGTTGTCGAGCATGTGAGTCAGGATGTATAACTCCCGCAGTGAAATGGGCCCGTTTTCCTTTCGGCCATATATAGTATTCGCAATCACCTTGTGTAGATATCTGAGTATTGGATTGCGAATGTTTGATCCTTTAGCCGATCTTGCAATATAATATCGCGCCTCGCTCCCCGGGTATTCCACCATAGCTCTCCAATAGGTTTCACATGCGAACCGGTTTATCGGGTAATGGCCGTTGTGTCTTGCATGATAAATTTCTTCCAGCTGGATGATGGTTAGTCTCTCTTCATTGTTGTTGAGCCGGAATATCATTTCGGTTGGTTCTCGAGTCACCGGATCTCTTCTGACAGTAAGAGTGCTGAGAAACTCCATCGTGAGACACCTATAAGTCGGCCATTGTTGCGTCATCATCCACGCCCAATTCACTCTTTCAAGGAATTTCATCACGTCTTCTCTTATTCCCATTGCGTTCATGCATTCGTCATCGGGCCATCTCGTAGGGAGCATCTTTTTCTGACCCAGCATTTCCCACCTTGCATATTGTGTTTCAGGGAGATTGATTCCATAAGAATCCGGAGTTTCCATAGCCCTTTGAATAGCCATTCTTGCCGGCTGCACTTGTTCTCCGCCGTTCCTACCCCTTCCGCGCTGAGAATTTCCTCGTCCTCGTCCTCGTGCCATTTTCTGCAAAAATTTCAATTTATCAATTATCTAAGGACTTGATAATGTATTCCTCCCCTAAACTTATAGCAAACAATGAAATACCCCTAATATAAATATTATTGATCAAAACAACTCCCTAGCAAAATTCGTCGTTTGAATTCATCATCTTCATCATGGAAAACATCCTTTAACTACAAGAATTTCCAATCGAGAAATTTAATCATCAAGCATGAAGAATTATCGAAAATCCCCAAATTTCATCACCTTAAATTTATTCAAGAACCCTAGATAATTAAGGACTAGTGATTCAAATCATCATAGCATGTTCATAACCAAGAATAATCATCAAAAACATGAGAAACATACATTGATTTCGGAGATATTGAAGAGAGAAAAAAAATTAAAAAACCGGTCCCAATTCGTCCGATTTGCACCCTTGAAGAGTGAAATTAGTTGAAAAATGATGATTACGTAGTAGATTCTTGTATCTCCCCTTGATTTTGCACAAAATTTCTTTGAAAACGAAGAGAAAAATTGATAGTATTGATGCTAGGGTTCGGAGGGAAGAAAAATAAAAATCTGGAGAAGATGGTAATGGCGATTCGGTCGTGCTTCCATTTATAAAGGACCGACTGACACGGCCGTCTTGCATATGACACGGTCATGTCGAACTATACGGAATAAGCAAAACTCACTGCCTCATCGACTCGGCCGTGTCCTATGACACGGTCGTGTCGTACTCTTCCAGAAAATCAAAATTTCACTGTCTTGACACCGCGCCGTGTCCTGTGACACGATCGTGTCATGCTGTTCAAAATAATGACAAACCAACTGTTTAGACACTCGGCCGTGTCCTGTGACACGGTCGAGTCGTGCTGTTCTAGAAAATAAAATTCCCTCTGCTTTGAGACTCGGCCATGTCAGATGCAACTCGGCCGTGTCCAACCTGCCCAGATTGTTAGTTTCTGATAACGCACTCGTTTCCTGCATTTTTAACACCCACAGTTGAACCGGTCAGTTTCGAATCGAGCAAAATTAAATAAGGAAAATAAATTCGAAAAACAAAAGACAAAAAAAATCTAACTAAACCGTTGGGTTGCCTCCCAAGTAGCGCTTTTTTATAGTCATTAGCTCGACTTCTTCCCGTTTTGCTCAAGCTTCAACATCGTGCACCTCTATGCACTCAAACGCATTGATTTCTTCGATTCGTCCGAAATACGGCTTCACTCTATGCCCTTTTACCTTAAAGTGCTCGTTCTTCCATGGATCAAGAAGTTCTACTGCTCCGTGTGGCCATACTTTAACGACCTTAAACGGTCCGCCCCATCGTGATACCAATTTTCCGGGCATGAGCTTAAGACGGGAGTTATGTAACAGAACATCCATCCCGGGTTCGAGAGATTTGCGAATGATACGCTTATCCTGATACCGTTTCGTCCGTTCTTTGTAGAGTTTAGCGTTTTCGTACGCCTCATATCGCATCTCATCAAGCTCATTTAAATGTAAAAGTCGTTCCTCGCCCACCTTTTCTTGATCTAAATTGAGCGCTTTGATTGCCCAATACGCCTTGTGTTCCAACTCAACGGGTAGGTGACATGCTTTCCCAAATACTAGGCGATACGGGCTCATTCCAATTGGAGTTTTGTAGGCCGTGCGGTATGACCATAAAGCGTCATTTAACTTCAATGCCCAGTCCTTTCTTGTCGGTTTCACCGTCTTTTCGAGTACTGCCTTTATTTGTCTATTGCTCACTTCGACTTGCCCGGAAGTTTGTGGATGGTATGCCGTTGCGACCTTATGCATCACATTGTACTTCTTAAGCAAGCCTGCAAGTTGTTTATTGCAAAAATGCGTGCCTCTATAGCTGATTACAGCTCTAGGCATCCTGAACCTGCAGAAAATCACATCCCTAAAAAAATTGCAAACCACGTTAGTATCGTTAGTTCGGGTTAGAATTGCTTCCACCCACTTAGAGACGTAGTCCACAACAACTAAAATATACTCAAAGCCATGGGAAAGTGGAAAAGGACCCATAAAATCAACTCCCCAAACATCGAAAAGTTCCACAACAAGATTGTTTGTCAACGACATCTCATTCGTTTTGCTTATATTCCCCGTTCGTTGACAACGATCGCAACTCTTGAAATGGGAATAGGCATCCTTAAATAATGTTGGCCAGTAGAATCCCGATTGAAGGACCTTGTGCGCCGTTTTCTTTGCGCTAAAACATCCCCCACAGTGCAACTCATGGCAAAATAACAATATGCTTTCGTGCTCTTCCTCCGGGACGCAACGTCGGAATATCTGATCAGGCCCCAACCTGAATAAGTAGGGCTCGTCCCAAAAGTGATGCTTGCACATGGAAACAAACCTCTTCTTCCCTTGATAGGTCAAGTCGGGCTGCAAAACACCACTAACAATGTAATTGACAATATCAGCATACCAAGGTGTCCTTGTTACATCGATTAATTGCTCGTCAGGGAAAGTTTCAACAATCGGCAAAGAATTATCAGTTTAAAATTATCTCCCTCGGTTAACCTAGATAGATGGTCGGCAACTGTAACACCCCCCGAGATATTCGGAGAATATCACAGCGCCGTAAATCCCGACCTGGAATTTACTAGGCTTATCTCACTCACAACGTATTGAATTTAATAAAATCCACTTGGGAAACAATAAACTCGATACAACCAAGGAAGTTCAACCACGGACAAACAATACCATGAAGAAATACAAGAAGTTGTACGACAATGGAAAAGGACTTTTCTAAAGTACTCGAGTACCACTTATTATTACAAGGATAAAATGGACCAAAGAGAACAACGACCAAACAAAGTAGAACACAACTAGCCACAGTATCACGCCTCGCCATCCTCATCGTATCGTCCCGGCGCTCGCTCGTAAGGTTCCTTAGGACCTGAAAACACAAAAGTAATTTTCCCCAAACGAGAGGGGTTAGGGCAAGTATTACAAGTGAAATGTCAAGTCTTATACATAAAAGCATATGCACCAATTCAAAGCCATGATAATGATTTTCCGGAAAATACAATTATCCAAACATATTTGGAAATGATGATATCTCTTGATTAACCGTGGACTCGACAATGCGCGAATCCCTCCTCGACCCCGTCGGATCATCTCGGAGTGGCTAACCCAAACGTTCACGGAACCGACATAAGCGGAACCCTCCTCGACCCCGTCGGGTCCTCTCGGAGTGAGCGAAAGCAACTCTCACAATCACATGCATTACTTTTCACATTTAAGAACATAACTTTCACAATAATCACTTGCACGGAAACGAGAGGAAAGGGTACGAACGACAAGGTACCAAGATTGAAGGATTCGACAACTCCGAACCTAGACAAGTTCGTAATTCAATTATCAAAACTCCATCGGTATGAAAATAAGTTGGAATCACTCAAATTACTACCCCGATACATGTGTTCCTAAATAATTCTCTTAGATAGTGAATCGCAATTCAAATATCCCAAATACACAACAACTCCCTAAATATACCAATAAATTCGTAGGAAAACATGTATCCAAGGTAGATGACTCGTAATCGATATATTCTAACATAACAACAAGCTGGATCGAAGAGATCGGATGGAAAATCCCCAAATCCCGAAAATCTAGGGTTGTGAGAATTTTACCTTGATTTGGAGCGGTGGAGAGGATTAAACGTTGATAAATCCGAACTAGAAACTCAAAGAGGTTGCTAGATAATTGCAGCTCGAAGAACTCCTCACAAATCGCCCGGAATCGCCTAGAATCGCCCAAGGAGGTGAAGGTAGGTAGAAATGACGATTTGGGAACGGAAATGTCCTATTTATACTAAATAGGGACTAGCGTGCGCTAGCCATGAAAAATAGCGCGCGCTATCGGACTCACCAGGCAATCCAGTAGCCTCTGCCAACTCCGTTAGCGTACGCTAACACCTGTTCATAGCGTGCGCTAGTGACTTCAATTAGCGTGCGCTAATTATTTCTAATAGCGTGCGCTACCTGGTAGTCAGTGTCGGTCCGAACCTCATCCCAGCTCTGCTCTCTCTAGCGTACGTTACTCTAGTAACGTAGCGTGCGCTACCACCAAAATCTAGCGTACGCTACCAGTCACACCTAGCGTACGCTAGGAATTCCCTGCTCCAGTCCAGTAGCCACTGGACTGTCCGCCTCCAATACCTTAGTAGCGTGCGCTAATGATAATGGATAGCGTGTGCTACCCTCACTAAATTAGCGTGCGCTACAAGGTGTGCGTAGCGTGCGCTACCCATTACACGAAGGTAGTATAATCGCATCAAGGATCCGAAAACAGCGACGATCCGAACAAGAAAAAGGGTAAATCCAATTGATAAGAGTTTCAAGATCCATATAAGCTTACCAAACACTTATACGAGCGTAAAAATTACAAAGTACAAGAGTAGAAGATTTACAAAAAGTACGGGTATTACATCCTCCCCCTCTAAAATGAAGTTTCGTCCCGAAACTTAAGAAATGAATAACTCGGGGTATCTAGTGCGCATGCTCTCTTCGGTTTCCCACGTCGCTTCCTCAACTCCGTGTCGTGACCACTGAACTTTAACCAACGGTATGGTTTTGTGCCGGAGTTGTTTTACTCGATGCTCTAATACTTTCACTGGCTTCTCTTCAATTGTGACATCCTCCGCGATCTCGATGTCCCCGTAATCAATGATATGACTCGGGTCAGGGACGTACCTCCTCAGTTGGGAAACATGGAACACACTGTGAACATGGCTAAGGGCTGGAGGTAAAGCCAATCGATAGGCCAGTTCCCCAATTCTGTCAAGAATCTCAAAAGGTCCAATATATCTCGGACTAAGTTTGCCCCTTTTTCCGAACCTGAAGACTCCTCTCATCGGTGATACTTTGAGTAGGACATGATCACCCACATCAAATTCCAAGGGCCGACGACGATTGTCAGCGTAGGATTTTTGTCGACTCTGGGCGGTTAACAGTCGGTCTCGGATGATGGAAATCTTCTCTTTAGTTTCCATCAACATATCGGGTTCCGTCCCGACTAAATCTGAAGCTTCATCCCAACAAAGTGGAGATCTACACCGCCTACCATACAATGCCTCAAAAGGTGCCATCTTGATCGATGCGTGCCAGCTATTATTGTAAGTGAACTCGATCAAAGGTAGGTGCATTTCCCAATCGGTACTCCAATTCAGGGCACACGCCCTCAGCATATCTTCCAATGTCTGGATCGTCCGCTCAGTTTGACCGTCAGACTGAGGGTGGAAGGAAGTACTCAACCTCAATTCGGTGCCCAATGCTTGATGGACCGCCTTCCAAAAATGCGACACGAAACGGCCGTCACGATCGGAAACAATAGACTTTGGCGTACCGTGTAATCTCACAATCTCCGATATAAAAATCCGGGACAATCGCTCCGGTCCCCACGTGTCCTTAATGCCAAGAAAATGTGCCGACTTAGTCAATCGGTCAACAACAACCCATATCATATTCATCCCCGACTTAGTCCTCGGCATCCCGGTGATGAAATCCATGGTAATATCCTCCCATTTCCATTCGGGAATAGGGAGAGGTTTCAACAGCCACCGGCCGTTGATGCTCAATTTTGACTGTTGACATGTCAAACACCTTGCCACGAACTCGGTGACATCTCTCTTCATATTATTCCACCAAAACTCCTTTTAAGATCCTTGTACATCTTACTCGTCCCGGGATGGATCGAGTAAGGTGTAGCATGAGCTTCTCGGAGTATTCTCTGTCTCGGCTCTGAGTCATTCGAACACAAATCCTACCTTGAAATTTCAAAATGCCATCCTCATGGATCATAAAACCAGGGCTTTCCCTTTTTCCACGTCCGCCTTGATTGAACAAGCATTGGGTCATTCTCCTGTTTTTCCCCGACTTCGTCAATCAAGGACGGAATAGCCTCAAGAGTACACATCTGACCCTGAACCCGTTGGATCCGTACTTCGACTCCCTGCTCAATTAACTCCCGTCTGATCTTAACTTGAGGCGTAAGGGCCTCAAGCATATGAAGAGATATCGACTTCCGGCTCAACGCATCAGCTACAACGTTATCCTTTCCTGGATGGTAAAGGATTTCCAGATCATAATCCTTTATCAGCTCTAACCAACGTCGTTGTCTCATATTCAGCTCTTTCTGGCTAAAAATATACCTTAGGCTCTTGTGGTCGGTATAAATTCGACATGAAGAACCGTACAAATAGTGACGCCTTGATTTTCGGTGCAAACACTACAAGCAGCTAATTCCAAATCATGGGTAGGATAATTCAGCTCATACGGTTTAAGTTGCCGCGAAGCATAGGCAATTGTCTTATCATCTTTGCAAGAGTACACACCCAAGTCCTTGTCCTGATGCATCACAATAAACCGAATACCCACCGACTCCCTGAGGTAGGGCTAAAACCGGCGCGGTAGTCAGGCGCCTTTTCAGCTCTTCTAAACTCCGTTGCCTCTCTTCATTCCATTCGAACCTTTCGGACTTCTGGAGTAATACAGTAAGTGGTCGAGCAAGTTTGGAGAACCCCTCGACGAACCTCCGGTAGTATCCGGCCAGGACCCAAAAAGCTACGAACCTCCTTCACGTTCTGGGTGGAGCCCAATCAAACACTGCCACAAATTTCGCGGGATCTACCCGAACCCCTTCCGCTGAAATCACATGTCCGAGAAACATGACTTCCTTCAGCCAGAATTCACACTTAGAAAACTTTGCATAGAGGTGCTGAGTCCTCAAAACCTCCAACGCCAATCGCAAATGCCGAGCGTGTTCCTCTTCATCTCGAGAGTAAACCAAAATATCGTCGATAAAAACGACTACACAATTATCAAGATGCTCAATAAATATCTTATTCATCAATTGCATAAATATCGCCGGTGCGTTGGTTAACCCAAAAGGCATAACCACAAACTCATAGTGTCCATACCTCGTACGGAAAGCAGTTTTAGGAACGTCGGATTCCTTAATGCGAAGTTGATAGTAACCGGACCTCAAATCAATTTTCGAGAACACCGCGGCTCCCTGCAATTGATCAAACAAATCATCGATACGCGGCAAAGGTTATTTATTCTTAATGGTCACTTTGTTCAGTTCCCGATAATCAATACACAAACGTAGTGAACCATCTTTCTTCCTTACGAACAAGACCGGTGCACCCCATGGCGAGGCACTGGGTCTAATATACCCTTTATCCAACAATTCTCCCAGTTGTTTCTTCAACTCTTGCATTTCTGAAGGTGCCATACGGTACGGTGCCTTAGAAATCGGGGTTGCTCCTGACGCCAAATCAATTGTAAATTCAACTTCCCGTCCCGGTGGTAGTCCCGGTAATTCGTCTGGAAAGACATCCGGAAAATCGCTTACAATAGGAATCGAGGGAAGTTCAGCTTTCCCATCTTCGACTTTCATGGCATAACACCAATATCCAACACAACCCTTTCTAATAAGCTTTGTCACCTTCAAGGCACTAATCAAAAATTTCTGACATCCCCTCTTGTACCCCGCAAAATGGTGTTCGGTACCGTCTTTGGCTAACATTGATATGGTCTTCGTGCGATAATTCATTACCGCACCGTGTCTGTCGAGCCAATCGTCACCGAGGATTAGATCTTCATCAACAATGTCTACGACTATCAAATTCGAAAACCACACTCTCTCAGCGATAAACACCGGACAATCTCTAACTTCCTTGTCTCCCACAATTCTATCGCCACTGGGCAACTTAACCACAAAGGACTCACAAGGAGACAAGCCCTCAATATTCAATCGACGCACACAATCCAAAGAGATGAACGAATGAGAAGCACCAGAATCAAAAAGCACTCTAACTGGATGAGACAAAAGAGAAATGATACCTGTTGCCACGGTAGCCTCGGGATCTCCAGCTTTCCTCATCTCATAGACACGAGGTTGCACCGAACCAGCACTGGGAGCTCCCCCTCTAACAGACTGGCCACGGCCTCTGCCTCGACCGTAACTCTGGGATGGTTGACCCGTAGATGACTTCTGATTAACACTCGGTTCTCCAGGCGTAGGGGCTGTTGCCTGAGTTCCAAGTGGGGTTTCTTCTTCCGTACAATACATGGCTCTGTGGCCTTCCTGGCCGCAATTAAAACACCTCAATGGGGGTAGACCACAATCACGATTAATATGGCCCTGCTGGCCACAATTAAAACATGTCACAACCCGGTTGGACGCATTAGCACCAGCTCTGAAATTCCGTTTACCTCCCGAAGCACGGGAAGACCCCTTGGTTGTATAGCTTGCCGACTGCGATCCCCGCGGGTTGCCACCTCTACCGCTAGAAAACTTTCCAGTGGTCTTCTGCTTCTTACTCTCACTTGTCGTTTCGGTAGGTGTGAAGGACATATCATAGGCTAGTGCCCTATCTTGATACTCCTTCAATGTGGCGCAAGCGAATCCCGACATATAGTGCCGAACTTTTGGCTTCATTCGCATGTCAAAGTGACGAATTCTATCTCTCTCTTCCCTCACTTGATTTTTCACATGGTTGAGTTGACGGTTGTATTCAATGATTGCCTGAGATACAGGGACATCCTGGGGTTTAGCTTCATAAAAGGCTCGAATCCTGGCCTCCTGAACAGGCCACGGGCAGAACTCGGCCTCCATCAATTCCTTAAACTCGTCCCATGAAACCCCACGACCCTGAGGTGCAACAGCTTGCCACCAGCTGGCCGCATCCCTTGATAGGAAGTCTTGGGCAACCGGCACCTTACGTGCCTCTGGACAATTCACGGCCATGAAAACTTTATTCATCTCATTAATCCAATCTTCCCACCAATCGGATCATTTGCACCAATAAATTGGGAGGGCGCATACGAATAACATCTTGTAACCACTTCTCGGCCCAAAGTGTCGAGATGGAGGTGGTTGGTTAAGCCGCATCACCGGGTTAAAAGAGCCATTTGGTTCGCCACTTGTTGCGAGATGGTGGCAACACCCAGATCCGGTTGGCTCCCTGTAGAAGTTCCCAGACTCGTTGATGGCTCCTGATGACTACCGGTGCTAGGTTGAATAGAGTCCGACAAGCTAGGCGTAGCTGAGCCTTCTACCGAGCTGAGGGACATGGCTGCTCCACCGGCCGCGCCACGCCTCGGCCCCGACCACGACCACGGCCGCGTCCACGTCCTCTACCAGTTGACATTCTAAAGAAAAATGTAAGTAAAATCATAAGAATAGCTCAAGCAATGCCGTCTAGAATATGGACTTCTCATGTCCCATAATCGAATGATAGTGAGTGAATGAAGAGGGTAAATAAGTTAGAGAACTTACGAGTACCGGTCGTGCGAGATGACGGCAGCACATGATACCGTGTCCTTGGAATAGTATATTTAGACCCAAAGAATCCGACACCTAGGTATCCATAAACCTAAGCTCGATACCAAATTCGTAACACCCCGAGATATTCGGAGAATATCACAAACGTAAATCCCGACACTGAATTTACTAGGCTTATCTCACTCACAACGTATTGAATTTAATAAAATCCACTTGGGAAACAATAAACTCGATACAACCAAGGAAGTTCAACCACGGACAAACAATACCATGAAGAAATACAAGAAGTTGTACGACAATGGAAAAGGACTTTTCTAAAGTACTCAAGTACCACTTATTATTACAAGGATAAAATGGACCAAAGAGAACAACGACCAAACAAAGTAGAACACAACTAGCCACAGTATCACGCCTCGCCATCCTCATCGTATCGTCCCGGCGCTCGCTCGTAAGGTTCCTTAGGACCTGAAAAACACAAAAGTAATTTTCCCCAAACGAGAGGGGTTAGGGCAAGTATTACAAGTGAAATGTCAAGTCTTATACATAAAAGCATATGCACCAATTCAAAGCCATGATAATGATTTTCCGGAAAATACAATTATCCAAACATATTTGGAAATGATGATATCTCTTGATTAACCGTGGACTCGACAATGCGCGAATCCCTCCTCGACCCCGTCGGATCATCTCGGAGTGGCTAACCCAAACGTTCACGGAACCGACATAAGCGGAACCCTCCTCGACCCCGTCGGGTCCTCTCGGAGTGAACGAAAGCAACTCTCACAATCACATGCATTACTTTTCACATTTAAGAACATAACTTTCACAATAATCACTTGCCTGGAAACGAGAGGAAAGGGTACGAACGACAAGGTACCAAGATTGAAGGATTCGACAACTCCGAACCTAGACAAGTTCGTAATTCAATTATCAAAACTCCATCGGTATGAAAATAAGTTGGAATCACTCGAAATTACTACCCCGATACATGTGTTCCGGAAATAATTCTCTTAGATAGTGAATCGCAAGTCAAATATCCCAAATACTCAAGAACTCCGGAAATATACCAATAAATTCGTAGGAAAACATGTATCCAAGGTAGATGACTCGTAATCGATATATTCTAACATAACAACAAGCTGGATCGAAGAGATCGGATGGAAAATCCCCAAATCCCGAAAATCTAGGGTTGTGAGAATTTTACCTTGATTTGGAGCGGTGGAGAGGATTAAACGTTGATAAATCCGAACTAGAAACTCAAAGAGGTTGCTAGATAATTGCAGCTCGAAGAACTCCTCACAAATCGCCCGGAATCGCCTAGAATCGCCCAAGGAGGTGAAGGTAGGTAGAAATGACGATTTGGGAACGGAAATGTCCTATTTATACTAAATAGGGACTAGCGTGCGCTAGCCATGAAAAATAGCGCGCGCTATCGGACTCACCAGGCAATCCGGTAGCCTCTGCTAACTCCGTTAGCGTGCGCTAACACTGCTCATAGCGTGCGCTAATGACTTCAATTAGCGTGCGCTAATTATTTCTAATAGCGTGCGCTACGGTAGTCGGTGTCCGGTCCCGAACCTATCGTCCCCGGCTCTGCTCTCTCTAGCGTACGTTACTCTAGTAACGCAGCGTGCGCTACCACCAAAATCTAGCGTACGCTACCAGTCACACCTAGCGTACGCTAGGAATTCCCTGCTCCAGTCCAGTAGCCACTGGACTGTCCGCCTCCAATACCTTAGTAGCGTGCGCTAATGATAATGGATAGCGTGTGCTACCCTCACTAAATTAGCGTGCGCTACAAGGTGTGCGTAGCGTGCGCTACCCATTACACGAAGGTAGTATAATCGCATCAAGGATCCGAAAACAGCGACGATCCGAACAAGAAAAAGGGTAAATCCAATTGATAAGAGTTTCAAGATCCATATAAGCTTACCAAACACTTATACGAGCGTAAAAATTACAAAGTACAAGAGTAGAAGATTTACAAAAAGTACGGGTATTACAGCAACTACGTTTTCCGAACCCTTTTTTATCTTTGAACTCCAAATCAAATTCTTGCAGCAGAAGAACCCACCGAATTAATCTTGGTTTTGCATCGGATTTTTTTAATAAATATTTCAATGCGGCATGATCCGTATGCACAATTACTTTTGAGCCAACCAAGTAGGATCGAAATTTGTCTAAAGAATACACAACGGCTAAAAATTCTTTTTCGGTGGTGGTATAATTAGCCTGAGCTTCATCGAGCGTTTTGCTAGCATAGTAAATCACGTGGAAAAATTTATTCACTCTTTGCCCCAAAACGGCACCAATAGCAAAATCGGACGCATCACACATAATTTCAAACGGGAGAGACCAATCGGGAGCAACAACAATAGGTGTGGAAGTTAACTTTTCTTTCAAAGCATTAAAACCGACTAAACATTTCTCGGTAAAATCAAATTTGGCATTTTTGCACAAAAGGTTACTCAAAGGGCGGGTAATTTTCGAAAAATCTTTAATGAAACGCCTATAAAACTCGGCATGCCCTAAAAACCTTCGAACTTCTTTGACACATGAAGGCGGAGGTAATTTAACAATTAAATCAATTTTAGCCTTATCAACCTCCATTCCTTTATTGAAAACCACATGACCCAGAACAAGACCTTGTTTTACCATAAAATGACTCTTTTCCCAACTAAGTGTAAGAATACACTCAATACATCGTTCTAGCACAATAGTCAAATTATTTAAACAATCATCGAAAGTGGTTCCAAACACAGAAAAGTCGTCCATGAATACCTCGATGGATTTTTCTAACAAGTCGGAGAATATGGATAGCATGCACCTTTGAAAAGTAGCGGGAGCATTGCAAAGACCAAACGGCATCCTCCTAAAGGCAAAAGTGCCAAAAGGGCAAGTGAAAGTGGTCTTCTCTTGATCCTCCGGAGCAATGAGAATCTGATAGAAACCTGAAAGACCATCTAGAAAACAGTAATAAATGCCCAGCTAAACGTTCCAACATTTGATCAATGAAAGGAAGGGGAAAATGATCCTTTTTTGTTACGGCATTTAATTTCCGGTAATCAATGCACATTCTCCAACCTAAGCATCGTTCTAGTGGGCACCAATTCATTTTTATCATTACGAACCACCGTTATTCCAGTTTCTTAGGCACTACATGCACAGACTCACCCACTTCTTGTCGGATATCGGGTAGATGACTCCGACATCTAGCAATTTCAAAACTTCTTTTTTCACAACTTCCTGCATGTTCGGATTCAAACGCCTTTGAGGTTGCCTAACCGGTTTAACATTATCCTGAAGAATTATTTTATGCATGCACCTAACAGGACTTATTCCCTTGATATCGGAAATACTCCACCCAATTGCTTCCTTTAACTTAGTCAGAACTTCTACTAATTTGTTTTCTTGCAAGGGAGTTAATTCGGAAGAGACAATTACAGGGTAAGTGTCTCTTTTGCCTAAGAAAACATATTTAAGATGTGCCGGAAGTTCTTTCAATTCAAGTTGGGGTGGGGTGATTTCAACGGGCTCCTCAAATTTTAATTCCAATGGTATCTTAAAACCGTCAACTTCATCAATTGTTTCGGAATTATCTAATAATGCAACATATTCTTCAATTTCTTGATTATTCAGCCCCATATCATGCTCAACGGTTAGAGCATCATGCAACGTGTCCCCTACATCATCATGCAAATATGTATCATTAACCAAAGAATCAACGCAATCAATAAAATTCACATCATGGGCAGCATAAATATGAGAAGGGATAGGAGATGAACCGAACACGTTGATTTCTATAGTTTCGCCCAAGACGGTCATGGTGACCTTTCCTTCATCAACATCGACGATTGTTTTTGTTGTACGCATGAATGGCCGTCCAAGAAGTATTGTCCCCTCATTTTCGCTTGTTCCAAAATCGCTCATCTCCAAGATAACAAATCACCAACTTGTCCACTTGCACTAATAGGTCTTCAATGACTCCCTTGGGGTATTTCACCGACTTATCCGCCATTTGAAGAGTCATTCTTGTTGGTTTGATTCCCCCGAGTCCAAGCCTCAAATAGGTCGAGTATGGCAGGAGATTCATACTTGCTCCCAAATCTAACATCCCACGAGCAACTTTCTTATCTCCCATAGTGATGTCGATCATAAAACTTTCGGGATCGCCTTTCTTTTGACCCCTTGCTTCTACCTCGTAGAGCACCACTTTCTCGTTCCCATTGTACCTTCTTTTGTTGGAGGTCAATTCTTTGAAAAATTTTGTATAAGCGGGAATGTTTTTCACAACATCCAAGAGAGTTAAGTTGACATGAACCTTTGAAAGCATGTCGTAGATTTTGGAAAATTGCTCATCTTGCTTTTGCTTTTCTAATCCGGCTCGGAAAAGGGATTGGTGGTTTATATGGTTGAGCGGATTTGTGAAGCTTGGAAGTCGAAGTTGCTTCGTCTATTTTCTCCTCTTGGTTTCCCGACTCGTCTTCTTTCTCATCGCCCCTTTCTTTTACTTCGGGATTAGCTTCTTTATTAATCACTTTACCACTTCGGAGAGTGGTAATAGCTTGAGCTTGCTCGGGTTGACTTGGTAGTTTACCCCTTTCTTGTCTACGTGCCTCGGTAGCAAGTTGCCCAATTTGAATCTCCATTTTCTTCATCGAAGCTTCTAAAGATTCGAACCTTTTATTGTTCTCCGCTCGGTTTTCCTTGCTCTCCTTAATGAATGCCACAATACTCTCCTCAAGAAAGTTCATTTGTTGTGGAGGTGGTTCACTTTGCATTGGTTGTTGGGCTCGGTTTCCTCCGTTGTATTGAGCTTGGGCGCTTGTTTCGTATGGCATCGGGTTGTTGTTTCTCCATGAGAAATTCGGATGGTTTCTTAGCCCAGGATGGTAAGTATTTGGGAGAGGTGCATTTATTGCGTTTCCGCCATAATTATTTCTCCTCTCTTCCCACTCGGGTCTTCCCGTGCTTTGTCCCATAGCCCAATTAACTTGTTCGGTTTGTTCTCCCGGAAAAGTATGAGGGCATGAATTGGCATCATGTCCGGGTGCCCCGCAAATCTCGCATACTCGTGAGCTAGAAGATTTATTTTGAGTCTTGAGTTGTCTTAGTTCATTTGTCAACTCATCGATTTTTGATTGCATCTCATCCTTCTCGCTTACTTGGTGCACGACTCCCCTACGAACGTACACTTTTTTGTTGAGAATTGGCTCCCAATGTTTCATACACATCATACGCTTGTCTCTCCGTCAAACCCCAAAACGAACCACCGGCTGCATTATCTACCGCTTCTTGGCAATATTGAGTCAATCCGTCATAGAAGAATTGATTAAGTAGTTGAAGCGGATAGTGATGGTGTGGGCATTGAATGAGGAGCATTTTGAATCGGTCCCATGCTTCGTGAAATGCCTCTCCGTCTTTTTGTCCGAAAGTTGAGATTTGAGTTCTCAATTGCGTAGTCTTTGAATGAGAGAAGTACTTGGTAATAAATTTATCGTAAACTTCATCCCATGTTCTTAGTGAGCCGGGCGCCAAAGTCATCAACCATTGTTTCGCCCCATCCTTGAGTGTATAAGGGAAGCACTTCATTCTTAGTTGATCCTCGCTCAAGCCATTTAATGGGAAGTTGTCGATCGCCACATAGAAGTCTCGGATGAATGATAACGGATCCTCTCGTGCTAATCCGTGAAATGAGGGAAATTGCTCGATGTGAAATCCGCATATGTGGTAGTTCCTTGAGGCCGGTGCTAATTGGATGCATGAAATGGCGGTGTTCACCACGGGCTTTGCATAGTCCCGCATTAGATGTTCGACCGGAGGTTGTTGCGGAATGTTGTAGTTTTCTTCCATCCCATATTGAGGTCTGGGATAATGATTTGCTCCATATTGCACTCCAACGGGTGGTTTTCTCGAATAGAAGTATCTCCCTTGTTGAGCTTCGGGTATCCCTTGATTGCGCCCAACATTCTCATATCTCGGAAACCTTGGTTGACAAATGTCTTCCTCATCTATATTTTGTGCAACATTCTCAACCCTCGGTTGACGAGGGTTTTCTTCTTGGATCAAAAGTCGCTCTTCAAGATCCGGATTCACCTCGTCATTTGCCATTGATGATGTGGACATTATTTTTGGTGCTCTAATCCTTTGAACTTCGTCTATGGGCGGAAGAATCGGGTTACCCAACGATCTCCTACCAAGCATAAACAAAGGAAGTAAGAGCGAATTTTATCGAAATAAAATTTGATCAAGAATAACAATTCAACTACTATTAGAACAAGATTAAAAATTAAACGCCAATTCCCCGGCAACGGCGCCAAAAACTTGATGGATAAATTATAAACTCGCAAGTGTACGAATCGCTTTTGTAGGAAGCGGCAAGTAACTCCGAGGTCGATCTCTCGAGGAATTGGAAACGGTTTAAAGTTCGATAATGTTCGGGAAATAGTCGAATGAACAAAAGTAAAATAAATTAAAATACATCATTGGTTGATAGGTTTACAATTAATAACGCATAAAAATAAACAAAGCGATAACAACACCAAATTAATTGTCGGATAATTGAGAGATTACAATAATGAGATTGATATGGGAATTTAGAGTCACCGACACACACGCAATCAATTATTAGTTCCGATACTCAAATAAATAAGGTTTGGAATTATCGATTGCTCACGATTAAAAGAAATCCGTTTGATGGCGGTAATTCTAAAAATCACGATTGTTCTTTTCGAAAATAAGAGATACTCTTTTGATGGGGACGAATCTCTACTAACAATCGACTAGCTAATACCTTTGATGGGATAATTCGCTAAAAGATCGCGGAAAAAGGTTTAGAACATTCAAATCGCTTCTATCGGATCGTTTGATGGCGAACACCGACAAAAACCCTCGATTTGAATAATAATAACAACTAAGAAATAGGTTTGATGATCTAAATCAAAAGTTCTAAAACGAAGAACGAACAAGAGGAACAATCCCAAACTTTTACCCGGAAAATCAATAGGAACTAACAATCGATAACATGTGTGGCTAAATCTAAAAATCCATATGAAATGTTTAGCTACACATGATTATTTCAACAACAATAATGAAAATTGTAAAACAAAACATGGTAGAAACTTCCCTTGTAAATGCCGAAATTGAATTCCCGATGAAGATTTGATGTTCTTCCTTCAAGAGCTCATGACTATTGATAAAAGAAATGTAATATCTCACAAATGTATTTTTCACTCCAAGAACATACAATGAAGATGATGAAACAATCTCCCTTTTTCCTCACTTTTTGGTGTTTTCTCCCTCAATCTTGTGTTTTTCACCCCAAAATATCTCCCACAAGATAAGAATATCTCACCTAGGGTCTCCACACCTTATTTTATAGCCAAAGGATCAAGAAAAGGGCTCAAAATTGTGCAAAAATGTCAAAGAAAATGACTTGCACCGAAAAGTGACACGGCCCGTGTCCTGGGACACGACCGTGTCGTACTACCCTGGAAAGAAGAAAATCCCACTGTCCATGGACCCGGCCGTGTCCCATGACACGGCCGTGTTGTACTGTACAGGAAATACGAAATAGGCAGGATCGTGACTCGGCCGTGTCCCATGACACGGCCGTGTCGTACTCTTCCGAAAAATGGATTTTCAACTGTAAAGAGACCCGGCCGTGTCCTATGACACGGCCGAGTTGCCTGATGCAGCCCGAGTTGTTTTCTTCTGTTTTGATTCCGGTTTTTGGTCTTCTTCGGCTTGATCCCTCGTTCTTGTATCAATACACCTCGGATTTTAGCACATGATATACCGTTTCGAAGCTAATTTCAGGAGGAATTTATATCAAAGGAGAACATATCTCAATTCGGAGTGGTGATTCTGAAATTTAGAAGATTCGACCGATACTGCTTCAATATTTTGTCGTTTTAGGCCCCGTTTTAGCTCTTGATCGTCATAAACTCCAATATTAGCTATGAAAATGCATATTTCACCACAATCTTCGCTTGGTTACCTATATATTAAAAACACAACATACCACGCATAAAAGAGAACAAAAATACTAAAAAGCAAACAAAAACACGACTAGATAGAACAGAATGATTCGATCAAGAATCGACTCATCATCCGTCATCTAACATGTCGGTCCCAGGCGGAAAAGTGCTAACAAGCCACGGTCGCGGAGTCGATTAATCCGACGGCGCCCCGTGCAAGGACTCCTCCAGGCAGAGATCGTCCGCCCCATCGCTACATTGCGAGGAAAAACGTAGCCTACGGAGGACCCTCACAATTAAGTGAGTCGCGAGAAGTATGCCATCATACGGAATGTCGCTTGCGCACAAGACATGGTCACGGAGGTCCGTTCCATCGAATTCCACGACTGTGCACGGTTCCTCTAGGCCGAGATGGTCGGCCTTTCTTGAGGAATCTGCAAAATTGAAGATCGCAGTTACCAAACCAAAGATCGCTCGCTAAACGATTTATTTTCGTTCCCTTACTTTCACTAAGTAAACAAAAACAAGGGGGAAGAGCGGAGCTATACATACGACGATCGGATTTGTTCAAATACACATACGACAATCGCTCCTCAAAACACGTTTGTATAAAGTCAAATACAAAAGATTCAGACATACGATCATACAAACAAGAAATCAGAGAAGGAAATATTGATTTCATTTCATTAGAAATACATGTACAGTCGCCCGAAGGCAAAATACAACAAAAGATGTAAAATTACAACCAAAAACAAAAAAGAGCAGGCTAGCTCAAGTTGCCCCTGCCGAACCATCTCCCCCGGCCGGAGGATCGGCGTTCTCTCCCTTGCCGACATCAGGCACGGCGCCCCCATTCTCCGGGACATCCGAGTGAACGAGGTTGTCCGGCGACGGATACCGGCTGAAGTTGAATCCAAGATCAGAGAGGTCGAGGATCGGCACAAAGAAGGCCGAGTGCAGAGTGTGCTCAAGCACGTAGGCTTTGAAGTTATCAACCAAAGGGCCGACCTCGAGCCCTCCCCTCTTGGCAGCGCGAATTGCGTCAGCATAAGCCATATAATAAGCAAATTCGCTGATGTATTCCACGTTGAGGAAGGGATCGGCCTCGGTCGCCTTCAGCTTCTCCCTCAGCCCCGCGATCGTTTGGTCCGCGCCCCGGAGCTCGGCAACCTTAGCTGCCATATCTCCTTTCGATGACTCCAATTCGCCATTCAACCGGTCCACAACTGCCTTCAGCTCAGTCGCCTCCTTCTACGAGGCCGCGTGCAACCGGCGGGTGTCCGTCATTTGATCACGCATCCGGTCGGTAGCCGCCGGGGCCCAGTCAAGATCATGCCTCGCCTGCTTGGACGCCTCCACAGAATCCTTCTCCATTGCCACGATCCTGTTAGCAAACTCGGCGTTCTGTCTCCAAGCAGCCTCGAGGTCCGCATGGAGACGAGCGGTGGAGGGCCGCCCCTCATAATCCTTCACGGCCTGAGCAGCCATCGTCGTCGTTTGAAGGGCCAGAACAAGGGTCGCCTGCATTGCGTCTGCGGATCGCCGGCGCGCGATCGCATCCAGATCAGTCATCCAAGCCTTCGGTAGGGTGGCGACAGCCCGAGCGATGTAATGAGGGACATCGCTAGCCTCGCGGGGAGATCTGCTCGCGAGGAAGTCCAACACCATCGGCGAGTAGTTTGGGTCGGAGAGACGGACCCTGCACCAAGAACAAAAGAGTTAGTATGTTTCCTACACAAGTGACATAACTCAGCAGAGCAACCAAACTTACCTATTGAACTTCTCTGGGTCGCGGCCGAAGAACGGACGGCCACGCGAGGTCTCTGCATCAGCAGTCGCCATGGCCTGCAGGAAAGCCGATGAGGGCGTGGACCCCTCCGCCATTGGGATCGCAGAAAGTGGAGGCACGGCGACCGGAGGCACCACTGTGGATGCCTCAGCAGCAACAGAGGGAGAAGGCTCCTCCGTCCTCCGCCTCTTGCGGTTGAGCTGGAGTTGTCCCTCCTCCCAAGTTTTTAGCTCGTTGACGACCGGCCCCACGAGAGGTCTCGCCTCTGGAATAGGACGGATCATCGCCGAAGGGGCACGGCTCGTCTTCTTCCCTTGACGGAGATGAATCATGATCCCGGGGTTCGACATGGCAACTTCTCTCGGTGGATCGGAGTAGCGGGGGAAGTGGATCTCTGCAAAGAAGACAATCAACCAAAGTCGGTTACAGTTCTCAACCACAGGACGATCGTCAAGCAAAGGGAGATCGAGATAAATTTGTACCTGGAACCCTTAAGTGGTGGGGGAATTAAAACAACCGAGCGGCCAACCAGTGAGGTTCATTGTTGATCTGGCGAGCGTCGATATAACTGTCTGGAAGACTACGTATTCGCTCCCAAACGATCGCAAAATCAAATGGTAGATCGCCTGCTGCCGGAACAAGCGTACCAGCAAAAATAAAGCCAAATTAGATCAGTTCAGGATGTATCCGAACGAAGGGAGAGTCAACACCCTTACTCGGATTCCTCTCCCGGAAGCCGGTGGGGATATCCAACTCATCGGTGGGATTGTCACTCGCGGACGATTTCCACGCTCCGCCGACCCAAAACCACTTCGTCAGGTTGCCCCGGACCTTGTTCGGCACCCCAAGAACCACCTGGCCCGAGCGACCTTGAATGTGGTAGCCGCCAACAGAACCTTTCTGAGCCGTCAACTTAAAGAGATAGTTCATCTCCACTGTCGAAGGAAGATGGAACAGCGGGTGACCGCCAAACAGAGTAAAGGTGCTGACGATCTGCAACCAGGCGTTCGGCGTCAGTTGGAGCGGCGCCATGTTCCAAGCGGCCAACAAGTAGGACACGACAAACATCAGTGGGAACCGCAGTCCGGCCTCCATGATCAACTCATTAACGGCGACCATACCCTCAGGGGGTTGGTCGGCACGTTCATTCTCGGCGGGCACATAAAGGGAAACGTCAGAGGGGACATGGAACTCCGCCCTCCAACGAGCCAAATCCTTCTTGGTCACCGAACTTTTAACCTGGCCAAGGGTCCACGGGGAGCGGCACGCGGCCCAGAACAGCGATCACCTTTCAGGTTCATGAGGATGGGCGATCGAGTATGCACGAAAGTCGAACTTAGGGAGTGGGCCGGCCAATCTCTCCATAAGCTCAGCAAAATATGTAAAGGCTTTGCCGAACGCAGTGTTTTGCTCACAGTACGCTTTTATTGCCGCCTCCTCTTCGGCCAGCGAGCGTTTCCGCTCCGCCTCCGCCGACCTGGCCGCGTCAGCTTCGTTGAAAAGTTATTCAACCTCCGCAGGTTCAATCCCGGCGAGGATAGCCTCGACAGCTGTCTCCACGTGGAACTCCGCAGAGGTTTCATCCCGAGCAGTCAAACTCCCGGCAGTGGAGGTACTACCCGTCTCAAACACCTTTGAAACTCCTCCGGACATCTTCAGAAGAAAGAAAAGGGAAAGAGAAAAGGCTTTTGTTCTTACCTAAAAAGTCTACTCGAACGGCGCTCGGCAACTTAAATCTTCAGAGAAATCGGGCGCTAATATCTTCTCAGGCGAAATACATAAAGTTGTAACCCAGAAACCCTACCCCCTTTTATAGGCGAGAGCGGGGGGTTCTGGGCAATTAAACAGTTCACGAGGTCTGAAGCGCAAGGGTCGGATAAATCCGCATTTAATGCCGCCCTCGAAACTCGCGTGATGTTTTAAGACCGCTGTCACTTCGCGCTCTTTTCAGCAACCGAGTAGGTCGTCCAAATTCAAAATCAAGGTCTGCTCGCCCGAGCAGGTCATCCATGAAGTAATGAGTTGCTCATCTAATTCAAGCGATCGCCTGTAGAACCACCTCACCCCACGTCTTTAACATCGGAGCGAGCTGGGGAGCAATTATTGTGCGGCGATTAATACGCCTCAACGGCGATCGACACAAGGGCCGAGCGACTAAAGCCAGCATCAGATAAACCAAGGCAGACTTGCCAGACGAAGATTCCAGATCGAGATCAAGTACCGAGTGATCGTCACCTAGGCCGATCGTGTAAAGTCGAACATCCGTCAAAGTCTACGAAGACAGAATCTCGGGATGGATACCCACGTGCAGATCCGCAAAAGGCGCTGCACGAAAAGGCTTTTTGACTCCCTACCAGCTGTAGACGACAAGGACTACGTCACCTACCGACAAACCCGCCGAAAGGGTCCAAGGTGGGACCTCCCAAGACAGCGACACGAGACGCGTGTTGTCTTCTCATTGGTTCGCACAGCTGGCTGCCAGTAGCGGATGCGGACTTTAAGGAAACCGACCCATGTGCTAAGACAATCGCCCTCTTAATTTAATACAGGAAAGGCGATCACCCGTATGGGATCAAGACATCCCAACTACCTCCTCTTCTATAAATAGGAGATCTCCAGCAAATGGAAAAAGGTTCAGAAAACAGTCAAATTCACACAGTTGAACACGGCTAAAATCCTACAGAGTTGAATCCTACACTGCACTTCATCTCTTTGTTACAAGAACTCACAGAGCATTAACTCTGGTTCTTCCGGCAATCATCAGCACTCAAGAGCTAGATAACTAGGGTCGTTACACTCATTGTAATTGTACTCTAACATTAATATTTGTACTCCAAAGTATTCATATTAATAATATCTCGCGAGAGCATTCAAGCCCGGGACTAACAACCCCGGCAAATCTTGTGTTATTTACATTCCCTCAGACGTGTTCTCGCATTTTGTTTGTTACTCACCCGTAGCCATATCCAGCAAACCATTCCGTATAATATTTTGGGTAACAACACTATAAAGATAGTGATACATTTGTGACGTGTATTCGATAATGAGTAAAGCTAAAAAGAGAAATTTATGCTCTAAAAGCTCGAGATAGAAAACCAACTTAATCCGGAAATTAAGATGGTTGATGCACTCTAACAGAGACGCAAAAATGATGTTAATCAGTTCAAACTATCACTGAATATGAGGATATTAGTCATGTGGAGACTACTTAATTTAAAATAAGATACCATGCAAGGAAATAATTGAAACTTCCTATTAGTTCTAAAATGTAGTAAAACAATTTTAGAAATACTAAAAATGTGGGGGTGCCTGGCTAAGGCAAAAGTTCCTAAGCCAAAGCAAGTGAAGGTTTGACCCAAGACGGTCGACTGCATCTTCACTGGATACGCACATGATGCGTGATGCGTATAAATCCATATTGCAAAAATCTGATAGTCTGACATATCAGTATGTACTAAATGAGTTAAGGAAAAGAGTGTATCAAACGCATAACTGATTTAAAAACTAAATCAATTATGAGATACTGTGGATTTATCAATGTGAAATAAATCACCAAGTGGTTTTAAAGGTTGAAGGAAAAAGGCTTGAACTTGGAAAATCACTACGTCTGAAATTTCTAACATGCGTGCTAGAAGATAATTTACAATGCCATATACACTCTTCATATGTCACATAAGAGTGAAAGAATAATTCTGTTGTGTACAATTTTGTTTAATATTCGATGGATCTTCTTCTGGAATGGATACCACTAGGATCCAAAGTGAATTCAATTGGAAAATAAAAATTAAATGGGTCCATGGATATATAAGAGGCGAAACTACTAACTGAGGTTGTAGTAACGTGAAAGCCTAAAATACTGTGAGATATATTCTCGAGTAACGAGAACAAAGTTCATTATTATGATATATATTATTGCTCCTTTGCAGAATGTAGAAGTATATCAAATGAACATACATGCAGTCTTTCTAAATGGCATTTCTGAGAAAAGCCAACTTGGAAGAACCAGAGGCATATGTGCCTAGCGCAATGGTTGAAAGTCTGCAACTCAGTGAAATTATTTTGAATCTAAATTGACACTAAAATAGTGAAATAAGATCTTTGACATTGTGGGGTCAAGCAATGACTTCAAATGATGTGATCAAATCTCCGATTTGACAACATTCAAATATGGTGATTAAATGATCGAAAAGTACCAATTTGGGGACGCTCAAATTTGGTAATGCAGTTAATCAAAAATTGCTAATTTTGAGGACGCTTAAAATTAGTAATTTGATCTATGAGAAATTGAAGCCTCGGTTAATAGTTGGTAACGTAATTTCAAAGCGTTAAAAATGCCAATTATAATGTCAAAAAGATTCAAGACAATGAATATGTCAAGTGTGTATATGTTAAATACACATGACGACTATGTCATTTTAAGAATGAATTTGAATGATCGAGTCATTGATGTAAGTAATGACAAAGGGATCAATTCAACAAAGTCTGAAAAGATAAATATATGAGACTAAAGAGATGATTTTAAGATGTAAAATCTCAAGTCGTTCACAATGTCTCATACGAGGTCAGTCATACTATGATGACATGAATCTTGGAAAGATCAACATAATCAATTGGAATGCCAATGGATATGGTGCATCTATCCAAGCATAAAGGTAACTGATCTTTCAAGAGTAACTAAAAGTCTAATGTACTAAGTGAATTGTACAAGACTAAACACAGTCTATATCGTGAGTAGACTATGTGGATACACGAGTAATCAGGAAACTAATCATCAATTGATGATTACAATGATATAAAGATTACTTGTGTGTATATTCTGCATGACATGAGATATTCAAAAACTATTAAAATGATATAGTAATGCAAATTGGATATTTGACATTATGAATTTAATGTCTAAATAGTGAATATTTTCACACTAGCTAGTGCATAAGTGGAATGGAAATATTTAATATAGACGGTTATAGCCCGATTTACAATGGAATCGGAGTTCATATCCTTAGACAAATGTGCAGAAGAGGCATAATGCAATGCTATTTTCCAGGAGATATTTTAAAATGGGCAAAGCTGTGACCGCAGTATGTATTTATTGTGATAGTCAATCTACGATTGACAGGGCACAGAGCAAAAGTATAATGGTAAGTCTCGTAATATGAGGCAAAGACAATACTATTTTGCTATCAACTTTGGTTATCACTATTGACTACGATTCCTCAAGAGATAACATCGCGGATCCATAACCAAAGGATTATCAAAAGACCTTGTTGATAAACATCAATAGGAATGGGTCTATTGCCATAATATAATAGTTTTATGGAGGATACCCAACCTAAGCTGACTGGAGATCCCAAGATCTAGGTTCGATGGGACAACCAATTCATAAAACTGGGCACAATCACTGTGGAGGTTATCCCGAACCGACCATACCTAGGATGAAAACAGTGATACCCATATGGAGAGGTTAAACTTATGCTTTTAATGATTGTTAAATCGACAACGTATAGTTAGGTGGAGTAAAATACGGGTTTACTCAAAACACTTAAACAAAATCACCTATGTTGGAGTGAAGAGGGGCCGCTTCAAAGTAGAATTGCAAGGCACAATTCTTTAGAAACTCTCACAGAACCAGGACGGTGTCCACGGCCAAAACGTACACAATAATGAGAACAAAATAAATCAGGGAGGGCACTTGTGAAGGACATACGATCACTTACACAAGCGGTCGGACAGTTCAAAGGCATCTAGTCATACTGTCTAGCCAGTAAGGAGAATATATCTTTCGAGGGAAGGTTCAAGGAGCATACCCTACCTATCCTATGCAATGCCTAACCGCAATAACTATCACCAAGTCAAACTCCATGTCTGACGTGTGCTGTTGGACCATCAATCTGATTCATGTGGGGGATTGTTGGAAAAAGAGAAATAATGGGGCTGTTTTGAGCAGCCCACTTGAGAGACAATTTTGAGTGGGCTAGACTACGAGTTAAAGTCTGAACTTAGTTGGAATACGCAGTACTCCGTATGAGGTTTCCAAAACATATAAGAACACTCAAAATGATTGAGGTATGAATGAGATGTAATGTTCCAAAGTGAACCCTTTAGAAATGGGTTTGGGATGTTATCCCACATTGGAAAAAGAAGGGCAAAATTGTGAGTATAAAAGGAGATGTGGACAAACTCTTGTTCAAAATGAGATATGAGTGGATGTGTGACTAGACGCCCCTCACGCGCGCCGCCGCCACCGTCGTCCGACTCGATTCGGCTCGGGTCGGTCTCGGTCGAAGGGCGATTTGGGCGAAATGTCTCGGCGTCTCGAAGTTATCTTTTTACTGCAATTTTATTTTGCAAAAAATCATTTTGCTAAACCGCCTCAATCATAAAATCCGAATTTTCGGATTAGGATAAATATCAAATTAATTGATAATTATCGAATTAATATATTAGTTATTTGATAATTATCGGACTAATATATTAATAGATTAGGATAAGTGTTGAAGAGACCAATCCTAATTAGAGTTCCTCTAGCACATGTCTCTCTCTCATCTTCACCTATAAATACAGATGTGAGGGGTCTGATTTTTAAAAAGAATTTTCATCCGTTTTTACAGCCGAAATTCCGAGTTCGTTTTTTTTTTCGGAAAAAGTTTCTCTTCATATTTTTGGTCGCCTTGGTGGTAGTTTAGGTTTTATTCTAGTTCGCTGTGGGTGCGATGATCGATTTATCAACGCATCGAGATGTTGTTTTATCCTAGAAAGCAGCCGCTATACACTGTGGTGGGGGCGAATTTGCTTTAAGGAGACAGAAATTCTGGACTCAACATCGCCAATCTTCATATTTATTTCCTTTGATTATATATATATATATATATATATATATATATATTAGTTGCAGCTTGCCTCACTAACGAATCTGTCTACTACTTTGTTCTTTTCCGATTTACAGCCCATGCAGTAGATTCAAAAGCATGATAAATATTCCAACAATCTTAAAGCAAATTTTTTGTTATGTTAATATTTTGATTAATGCTTTTGGATATGGTACCGAACAGTAAACGATTAGTATTTCGTTAATACTCTTGTTGAGCTGTAACAATGGAGGATTGATCTATATACACTGACGCCTCTTTTTGAATATTAAAAGCATGGATATTGTTGCCTATATAATTTTATTAATGTTTCTGTGAATTAATAAATGATGAGTTTTTTATCATGTATTTTCATGTCAATATTCATGTACTTATGCATATATGTAGGCCTCTTTTGTACCAAAAGCCAGTGTGCATAATTATGTTGTGATTTTGGCGTGCGTTTGTCGCGACCTACTCCAGTTCTTTTAACTGCACATATATGTTATAAACATATTATGTTTATTTTGTTGTATAAGGATGACTTGAGTTAGTTGGTGTTAGGAATACTTGTTAGATTTTGATGATGTCATTAATTTAAAATCAAATGTTTATTACTTGGCAAAATGTAAAGAAGAACCAAATGAGTATCTTCTGTAGGCCAAAGTTAGTTAGGCTGAAAATCGGCTAAGTACTAAGTACAGCCTAGTCCATCAGAGAGGAGCAGCCGAATCCAGTCAGAGTAGCTCTGGTCAACTAAATTTATCAGAGAAGTTTGACCAGACTGCAGCCGAGGTACCTCAGGGAAGTCACCTGATCAGACAAGTCACAAACAGTGAACAGCTGAGAAGACCTACCTGCAGAGATGTAAGCTGCACATCAGCCTACTCAACTACAGCCTAGTACTCCAAGTCCACGTCAGCATGCTTTGAAAAGTCAAATATTACGGAAAGCTCACATGCAACGTGAAGAGACAAATTGGAGTGATTCCCGCAAGAGATATGATTTAATTAAATCATCCTGGCCCACCGTGAAGACTTTAATCCTTTTATATTCAAAAGATTCGGCGCTCACATGCAGAAGTCCTCACAACGGTCGGAAGATAAAATTAAATAATGGGAATCCAGCCTTGCAACGTTCAGAAAAGATTAAACAATGAAGTCTCCCTCCAACGGACGGATTTGTTCAAAGATTTGCAATGGCTACAAGGAAGAAGCTCAGAGATCTGACCTATATATATCCAGAGATTTGAAACTGAGCAACACCCGGTGCGAACATACATTCTAGCGATCAAAGCAAACAAAGCAATCTCAAGCAATCAAATAGCATCGTGAAAAGAGCAGATCTAAAAGTTCATTCTTAAGGAAGCTCTTAAGTTGGAGAAGACAAAAACTCTTGTCTATAATCTTGAGTACGGGGTACTTCACTGGTTGAAGTAAGAGACTGTAAAGGCATCCGAGGATCGAGGATCAAGAGGTGCAAGGCAGTCAAGTGTGTGTACAATGGCACGGAATTCCACTGGTTGGAAGCTGTTGTAGTGTGTTGTGAATCACTGTAATATTTATCACTGGTTGAAAATTATAGTGAATTCATCTCCAACTGGTTTGGAGAAAAGTGGATTAGTAGAGGATTACCCCACCTCTGAGACCACTATAATTGCTGTGTTATTTATCGCTTTCTCGCATCATACTTTAAACCGCCGCATACATTGTTAAGTGTTTCATTGAGTTGATTTCTATTCGTCATCACCGACTTCCGCACATATCCAAGAACAAACGACTCCAAGTCATTTGTTTGACTATCACCAAGAAACTCACTCTTCGTGAAAAAGAGTTCAAGAGTTTCAACAAGTCTATTCACCCCCTCTAGACTTGTTCTGGACGACTTGTGACCTACAAGTGGTATCGAGAGGTTGGTTCATTTTTTTCTCACGAACCGCATCTATACTAGATATATATCTTATCTCTCACTTTATAATGGAACACATGCACTCTAGACTCCTGTCTTTTCGGTTGACGAGTATGATCTCTGGAAGATAAGAATGCGAGCACATTTATCTTCAATTCATGACGACATGTGGTGCATCATTGAAGACGGTCCATTCATTTTTGAGAAGGACAACACAGTAGGAGATCGCACTGGGAGGCCCGAAAAGATTCCTAAGAAGAGAACGGAGCCGACCCCGAAGAGAGAAAGCGGCCAATCTTGACAACAGGCCGAGATGTGCTATACCAAACTCTTGACAAATCCACAATGGTCAAGATCAAAATTGTAAGAATGCCAAAGAGATTTGGGACACATTAGCTCTAATGTGTGAAGGAACTGAGCCGATCAAGGAAAACAAGTTGTCAATAGCTATCCAAAAGTTTGACAACTTTAAAATGAAGAATGGTGAATCAATAGACCAAGTGGACACAAGGTTCATCGAAATCATCAATGAGATCAACTCCTGGGCAAAACCTATGGCAACAGGAAATGGCACTAAAGGTCCTCGATCTCTAAATCCCGAATGGAGCATGAAGGTCGTAGCTATGAGAGAGTCCAAAGACTGAATAAGATAAAAATTCGGGAGCTGTTCTCGATCTAAAGGCTTATGAGTTCGAGCTTCCAAGCTCATCCTCAATCGAGCTCGCAGAGAAGGGAATCGCATTTGCAAATGAGTCCTCGCTAAGAGCTTGTTCGATGTGAAACCTCCAAATCCACTAGATTTTGAGGAAGAAATGGCTTTCATAATGCAAAGGTTCAACAATTTGAAAGAACTACTCCAAGTATAAGAAAAACTACAAGGAGAATCCAAGAAGGAACCGGAAGGTGGAAGTGGAAAGTTGAATGCTACAATTGTCACAAAATAGACACATCCAAATGGATTGTCCCGAGCTCAAGAAGGACGAAACCAAGAAGGAGGTGGGCGAAAGGAAGACAAAAGAAAAGCTCTCATCGGAGAAGACCAGAGCATGTCGAATCAAGAGGCGGTTTCTTTCTCGATGAAGACGAGGAGTATGATTGCACGATGGCAAACTTAGCCGATGAAGAGGTAACTTCTAAACCTACCGGTTCAAATAATAGCTCACCATGTCACAAGATATGGATTTACATGAATCGAAATCAGTTATTCAAAGATTTTGAAACACTTAAATCTCGCACACCAAGTCAGACAAATAGAGAAGACTCGGTACCAAGATGAGAATAGCAATTAAAAATGATTTCAAAAACTCACCTAGATTTAAATAAGGTTGAGACAACTACTGACTTTAAAACCAGGCAAGTGTCAATACAAATTTGAGATAGACCGGCTAAATATTTTACTTAAAGAAAAATCACCGCACTTGCTCATGCCAAAGCCGAGTTTACTAAGCCGGCACGTATAAATAAAACTCGAAGCAGGAAATAACCTCCCTGAAAGCATCTTCAACTCGCGAATTGTGTACTTATAAAAGGTCATTATATACCAAATCGGTCCTTGGATATGATTCTCACACTCCCTCTAGTTCTAAAACCAAGTTTATCAAGGGAGAAACAATAGTCTCGATCTGAGCACTGTATAAACCAATATTCAAAAACAGCAATGAAGTCAAACGTCTAGCCGCACAAAGTTACACCAGACAACCACCTAGACAGACGACTAGGCGGTGGCCCGTGCAAAAGCGGCGGCCAGACAACATGCCCACTATTACCAACAACTCCCCAAAAATAGATTTCATAATGGGAGGGGCAGATGGAAACCTCAAGGTTATCCTAATTACCAAAATGTACAAGTGTGGAGACCACAAAGGTTTAATAAATGGTCTCAGCCTAGATTTAGAAATGGCCCACACTATTTTGAGGAATATCCGGTATACAATCCAACCAGGAGATTTAGACCTCGACCACAGACACCTTACAAGGGTTATAATAATAATTCCTATAATCTGAGGAGAAATCAATTCTCCAGGAAACCAACTAACCCCAAAGGACCCACACAAATTTGGGTACCTAAATCTCTGCTTGTTTAATTGCAGAAAAGGTGGAAGGACTACAACCACATCTCCTCAAGCTCAAATTTTGGAGGTGAAGAATGGTTTGTAGACTCTGGATGCTCAAGACATATGACCGGGAACAAGAAGATGCTGACCAAATATATCAAAGAAAGAGGTCCCGATGTAACCTTTGGAGATAGCTCTAGAGGACAGACAAAAGGCTTTGGAGAGCTGCACCGAGTAAACATTGTAATATCCAAAGTTCATTATGTCAAAGGGCTCAAGTACAACCTCCTGAGCATAAGCCAGTTCTGTGACGAGAAGAATCTAGTAGTCTTCACCATCTTGAAGTGTATGGTGATAGACATCTTATCTGGAGAAATAAAGCTACAAGGTTTCCGAAGAAGAGATGTATACATGATTGATTGGAACACAGGGACACCTAACTCCTGTTTTCTATCCAAGACTGTAGCTGAGAATGGATGGCTGTGGCACAAAAGACTATGTCACCTAAACTTCAAAGCCATCAACAAGATTAGCTCTCAGAAGCTGGTCAGAGGACTTCCAAATGAAGCATTCAAGAAGGAAGCACTTTGTGATGCATGTCAGAAGGGAAAGCAGACCAAGGCATCGTTCAAGCCAGTTCAGCCTACAACGCTAACAACAAGGATCTTAGATCTACTCCACATGGATCTATTTGGTCCTATCAAACCAAGGACTTTGAGCGGCCGAAAGCATGCTCTTGTAATAGTAGATGATTATTCAAGGTACACTTGGATCATTTTTCTATTCAAGAAAAGTGAAACCCTGACCAAGTTACTCCGAGCCGAGAAGGATCCAGATGAGAAATCCCTCTCCATAATCAAGATCGATCGATAGAGGAGGAGAGTTTCTCAACAAGGCGATAATCGATTTCCGATCGTAATGGGATCCAAAGATGAGCTCTCTGCAGCCAGGACGCCCCAGCAGAATGGTGTTGCCGAAAGAAGGAACAGAACTCGAAGGAAGCGGCAAGGTCCATGATTGCGAAGCGGACCTACCCAAAAGGTTACGGGTCAAGTCACAACACACCTGCCACACCTGCAGTAAGTATGATAGTAGGAGACATGGCAAAACTCCCTATGAGGTTTGGAATAATAGAACTCCTACCGTTGCTTACTTTCATGTTTTTGGTTGCAAGTGTTTCATCCACAACAACGGTAAAACACAGCTAAATGCCTTTGATGCTAAAGCGACGATGGTCTATTTATGGGATATTCCCAAAGAAGCAAGGCATATAGAGTTTTTAACAAAAGAACCTTAGTTGTGGAGGAAACACCCCATGTTGTTTTTGATGAATCTACCGTTGAGTACAGAAACAACTTGAGCAAATTGAGAACAAGCTCAAGTCAGCAACCCTTGAAGAAGTCATTATACATGACACTGGAATGGTGGACTCACCTGCAGATCACCTGATGACCCAACTGCGGTGATGAAGACCCAATCGCAGATCGACAGATCACCAAACCTATCCGATCCAGCTTGTCGCGAAGAAGACCAAATGAGCCGACAAAGACTCATCTCAGCCTGTAACCAAGCTGCAGATGACAAGGCGGTAGCCGATCCATTGCGCACTGTAACCCACCGATGCAGATAACCACCAGAGCAATCCAACAGGGGAACAAACCTTAAGAGGACGAGATCCCCAAATGGCTCAAGGATCATCCAATTCAAGAAATTATCGGAAAGTTGATCGATGGAGTCAAGACAAGACAATCAACTCTACCGGCGAGAATGGCGATGTTCTCATGTTTCATGTCGCAAATTGAACCCAAGACGGCGAACAAGCCTTGGAAGATTATTCATGGATTAATGCCATGCAAGAGGAATTGCAGAGATGGAAAGAAACAAAGTTTGGGAACTAATGCATGCACTGATCACAAGAAAGTTATTGGCACCAAATGGGTGTATAAAAACAAGAGTGATGAAGACGGAGTCTTGTTAGGAATAAAGCGACTCGTAGCAAAAGGGTATGCACAAAGGTGAGGGAATAGATTTTGATGAAACTTATGCACTGTTGCAAGATTAGAAGCCATCGACTATTCCTCGCATATGCCGCATTCAAGGACTTTGAAGTCTACCAGATGGATGTAAAAGTGCGTTTCGAATGGAATCCTAGAAGAAGAAGTCTATGTAGAGCAACCCCTGTGTTTTGTCAAAGGAGACAAAGTCTATAAGTCGTTGAAGGCTCAGATGGACTCAAGCAAGCACCGAGAGCATGGTATGAAACACTGTCTGTGTTTCTTGAGAAAATGGATTTTGCAAGGGAAAAGTGGACAAGACCCTATTCGAGTGGAACACGAAGGCCACATATTAATAGTTCGATTTATGTGGATGACATCATATTCGGGTCAACCAATCCAGAACTATGAGAAATTCTCCAACCTCATGCAAGGAGAATTTGAGATGAGTATGATGGGAAAGCTTAACTTCTTTCTCGGATTACAAGTTGCGAGATGGAAAAAGGAATTTTCATCAACCAAGCAAAGTATACCAGAGATCTTATCAAGAGATATGGAATGGAATCACCAAGCCCGCAAGAATTCCAATGAGCACAAGTACTCACCTGGATGCAGACGAGGCAGCATATCGGTGGACTCAACCCACTACAGAGGACTCATCGGATCTCTTCTGTACCTAATCGCAAGGTGCCGGACATATCATATCTTTGTTGGAGTGTGTGCAAGATTCCATCAAGCCGAAGCAATCACACCTAGATGCACCAAGAGAATAATTAAATACCTAAAGTCTACAATTAATGTTGGACTGTGGTACCCAAAGGATGACAACTTCGAGCTATCAGATACTCGGATGCGGATTTCGCAGATGCAAAATCAATAGGAAGAGCACTAGTGGAACGTGTCAATTCCTAGAACCGATCGATATCCTGGTTTAGCAAGAAGCAGGTTTCTAACTCCATATCCACTACAGAGTCAGAATACCTAGCTGCAGGTAGCTGTTGTGCACAGATTCTATGGATCAGACAACAGTTAAGGGATTATAATATTATTGCCAACGAAGTTCCAATTTGGTGTGACAACAATAGTGCTATTGCAATAACCAACAATCCGGTTTTGCACTCAAGGACGAAGCACATTGACGTTAAGCACCATTTCATTCGAGACCATGTGCTTAACAAAAGGGTTAGAGTTGAAAGAGTTAGCACAGACTACCAAATAGCTGACATCTTCACCAAACCCCTGCCATAAGAAAGATTCCTAGAGCTTAGCAGAGATCTTGGATTAATAGATTGGGAATCTAGTTCTGAAGCAAGTTGAAGGAAGGACGGACCCTCAGAATCAGCCTAAGCTGATGCAGGCGAGAAGACGAAGGCCAGACGAAGCAACTTAGGCATGCACGAATACCGGGCGAAGTCAAACTCACATTGCAGAGTGGTCAACAATAACGAAATCGCATCACTAAGTTCTCTAAACCGATCTCTAAATTTTTAATTATTATCTCACACATTTATAAATATTATTTTGGCTAAAATGGCATTTAAAATATACATCTTTATTAGCCAAGTGGCAATTTTAATACACGTCACAAACGCCTATTTAATTAACCTCTACGGTGGCCAATCGAATCAACCGTCAAATTTTAAATAGGGCCACCGATTCAAATTTGAAATTCAAAAGAATATCAAAAGGCGTACCACCGTTCAAATTTATAATAAACTAATACAAACGTCTTTTCATCTTCTTTATAAGGAAGAAAACCTTTCACTTTACTCTTTACGCTTACAGAAACCCTAGAATTTACAGAGCAAAAATACACACTAAAAAATCCTAAAATCCTTTTTGCAGAAATGGCATCTTTTGAAGGCGTAAACTTGAAGGCGGTGAAGGACCAAGTCATCTTCTCCATGGTCGTCGACTTCGAAGGTTTATTAGAAGAAAATCTAGAGGACTTTGATATGCTCAATCTGATCCGGGCGATGAAGCTGAACGGAATCTACCCGTTTCTCGACATTAACCCGCAACATTTGTTCAAGGAAGATGTTGTTGAATTTTATCGTAATGCCTCTCTCGATTCAAAGACGGGATTAACGGCTCGGTCGGAATTCCAGTCACCATAGATCGAGAAAAGATTCGTTCTGTATTCGGGATGAAACATCGCGGTTTGGCGGTCGAAGCTCTTAAACAATCACCCGCCGAAACATGGAAAACGATCAAAGTCGAGAATATCCCAGAGAAATTGAAGTTTACAGCAAAGAGGAATGAGTTGAAAAGGATTTATCGAGTTGCTTTGGACATCACCAACAAGATAATGATGGGGATGGCAGGCAGCTATGACCAACTGTCATCATCCAAATTCATGGTGTTGGGTGCGTTGATTCAAGACGAGGAAGTTGATTGGGCGGACTATATTTTCAGACAACTTGTTCGCGAGGTGAACAAAGTCGAATGGCTCGAGGATGAGAAGAAGTTCAAAACTAAGTTGGCGTTCGGAACGCATCTTAGTTGGTTTTTAGAGAAAACCGGAGTGGCTAAGGGAAACATTGACCCTTTCCACCCGAACAAGAGGCTAGGTCACATGGATCATGACAAGAAGAAAGTTGGAGTCACTGGGAGAGCAGCCCAGTTGTTGAAGGATTTGCCGGACTCTCCGTATTACCCAAGATACGATTTATCAGAGGAATCGGACCGACCTGCAGCTGCGATCGGAACTGCAGTCGAGTCCGGAAACGAGTCTGACGATACTCCAATTGCCATCCGATTCAAGAGACGGGGACCAGCCCCAGAAGGACCCTCTCACTGCAGCCATCACCGAACCCTCTCCTAAGAGGCCTAGAAGTCATAGTCACGAGGGAGAGCGAGCATCACGCCACCATCATCGGGTCACCACCCATCCAGACTTGCTCGCACTGAGATCGAAACTCGGATTGTACCTGTTATTACACCTCCAGTGTACATATCCGAAGAAGAGGAAGCAGGTCTTATTATCTCTGTTCCTGAAGCAGATTACACTTTCAACCTTTTAGAAAATAATACTTTTAATCTCTCTATTGAACAACTTCAGCTTGTCAAACCACAAGCAGAAAAACACTCTTTTGTAAATATTTAAAGAGTGGAAAACTCTCAAAACCATGTCTTTTACAAACCTTCAAACTTTTGTTGAAACTAGTGGTTGGGAATATCCCCAAGCCACTGAGGATGTTCTGACTGAATTTTGCAAAGAGTCAGATTTAGCTTTACTCCTCCAGGATAACTGGTTCATGTCACATTTCAAGACAAACATGGACCACTTTATCCATTCTATAATGCTCATTATTTTTAATGGTGTTTTTGGAGAGGAGGAGGAGGAGGAGGAAGTAGAAAAGGAGATTAGGATTGAAGAAGTTGATGGTGAGAATGAAATTATCAATTTGGAGGCTGAAGAAGATGATGAAGAAGAGAAAGAATCAGAAGAAAATATACCAGTTGAAAAACAAACAGAGGAGATTGAGAAGACAGAAGAAGTAGCTGATGAAGGAGATGAAGAAGAAGGAGAAGAAGTAGAGCAGGAAAAGGATGAAGAAGAAAAAGATGATGAGGATGATAAAGGAGAAGAGAAGGAGAAAGATGATGATAAAAATGATGATGATGATGATGATGATAACAATGATGATGGAGGTGAAGGAGGAGCAGAAAAAGAAAAAGAAAAAGATGAGGAAAAAGAGAAATCTGGAGAAGAAGAAGGGAAAGAAGGAGAGAGAGAAGGAGCCAAAGAGCCAGAGCCAGAGCCAGAGGCTACTCATGAAGCTACAGATAGGATTGTTGTACCTGCCCGGTACACCAGCCTAGACGCAGAGCTGGCAGAAGACTCCAGGTCAGGGACCCCGGAGAAAACCCAATCTGATCTACCAGCTGCAGCCAGGAGCCTGCAGTCTAGTGGTTCTCTTGCAGAGGGTTCAGGAGAGCACTCTCCATCAGCTCAGTTATCACCTACCATGACTGAGCTGATCAAGCAAATTGTCAGAGACACTATTGGGGAGCTACTATCAACTCAGGTCACTCCGGACCTTCAGACCATAAATGCCAAGATTGACACTCTCCTTCAGAGAGAGATCCCTCAGCCTCCTCCTCCTACAAACAACAGAATGCCTTTTGGCATGTCTGATTGGATGAGCCGCATGGAACAGCAGTTGACAACCCTTATTGATGCTGGCAAAAAGGGGGAAGAGAGGATTCAGGGGGAAGAGAGAGAAATCAGAAGCAAGAAGAAGCAGGATGTCCCTCAGATTGAAGGACCCTCCAGTCTAAAGAGAAAGGAAGCTGTAGATCGAGATGACCAGGCTGACCAGCCTGTAGGAAAAAGAAGAAGGACCAGAAGCGGCTTTGAACCTACTCTTGAATGGGAAGGGATGGAGCTATGGTATGTTGAGGATTTCATCCCATTTGAAGCTCTTGAAATGTGGGGAGTCGCTAAGAAGAGGTTCATCAAAGATTATTATGTCCGGGAACTACTTCAAGATGACAAACTCTCCCCACAGAAATCTTCATAAACTTCATGGAAGAAGTCCATCCGAATCTTTGGGCATTCTCAAGAAGCACGCTAAAGAGAAAAATGCCTTTCCTATGATTCCCTTATTCGTAGTCAAGAAGCACCAATCCGCATGGATGGTGAACTTGATGAGTTACAACTTGAAGGAAATCAAGCTAGTGTGCCTTGAGAACAGATTCGATCTCGGCAAGAGCAGGATTTCGCAAAGACTCGTGGTAAAAGAAAATATGGTCTTGCTCCAAGAAAGATAAGACCTATCGGAGCCAAACCATTCAAGCTCGCCACCCTATTCAAGAGGCAGAGGAAGAGGCAGATGACCTTAGTTATTTCTCTTACTTGTAATTTTATTTTCTGTACTTAAAACATTCTTGTAAAAATTCAATGATAAGTCAGAAAAGTTTATAAACAGTCTGTTGAATGACAATTTCCAGTTGTCTCAATATTAGACTGATTTCAGTTTTTGTCTCGCACTTAAGTGCAGACTTGGTCATTTGATTTCTTACTTAGTTTTGCCATCATCAAAATAGGGGGAATTTGTTAGGAATACTTGTTAGATTTTGATGATGTCATTAATTTAAAATCAAATGTTTATTACTTGGCAAAATGTAAAGAAGAACCAAATGAGTATCTTCTGTAGGCCAAAGTTAGTTAGGCTGAAAATCGGCTAAGTACTAAGTACAGCCTAGTCCATCAGAGAGGAGCAAACACTCAGGAGTAGCTCAGTCAACTAAATTTATCGAGAAGTTTGACCAGATGCACGAGGTACCTCGTGGAAGTCACCCGATCGGACAAGTCACAAACGGTGAGCAGTGAGAAGACCTACTGAGAGATGTAAGCTGCACATCAGCCTACTCAACTACAGCCTAGTACTCCAAGTCCACGTCAGCATGCTTTGAAAAGTCAAATATTACGGAAAGCTCACATGCAACGTGAAGAGACAAATTGGAGTGATTCCCGCAAGAGATATGATTTAATTAAATCATCCTGACCCACCGTGAAGACTTTAATCCTTTTATATTCAAAAGATTCGCGCTCACATGCGAAGTCCTCACAACGGTCGGAAGATAAAATTAAATAATGGGAATCCAAATTGCAACGCTCGTAAAAGATTAAACAATGAAGTCTCCCTCCAACGGACGGATTTGTTTAAAGATTTGCAACGGCTACAAGGAAGAAGCTCGTAGATCCGACCTATATATATCCGTAGATTTGAAACAGAGCAACACCGGTGCGAACATACATTCTAGCGATCAAAGCAAACAAAGCAATCTCAAGCAATCAAATAGCATCGTGAAAAGAGCAGATCTAAAAGTTCATTCTTAAGGAAGCTCTTAAGTTGGAGAAGACAAACACTCTTGTCTATAATCTTGAGTACGGGGTACTTCACCGGTTGAAGTAAGAGATCAGAAGGCATCCGAGGATCGAGGATCAAGAGGTGCAAGGCAGTCAAGTGTGTGTACAACGGCACGGAATTCCACTGGTTGGAAGCTGTTGTAGTGTGTTGTGAATCACTGTAATATTTATCACTGGTTGAAAATTATAGTGAATTCATCTCCAACTGGTTTGGAGAAAAGTGGATTAGTAGAGGATTACCCCACCTCTGAGACCACTATAATTGCCTGTGTTATTTACTGTTTTACTGCATCATACTTTAAACTGCTGCATACATTGTTAAGTGTTTCATTGAGTTGATTTGTATTCGTCATCAGCTGACTTCCGCACATATCCAAGAACAAACGACTCCAAGTCATTTGTTTGACTATCAGCTGAAGAAACTCACTCTTCGTGAAAAAGAGTTCAAGAGTTTCAACAAGTCTATTCACCCCCCCCCCTCTAGACTTGTTCCTGGACGACTTGTGACCTACAGTTGGCATGTCATGTAGGAAAGTACTTATGTTTACATTAGTTCATTGTTTATTAATGGAAAAAATGAGTGTAAACATATTTGTGTAACTTGTTGTATTGATTCATGAATGGTAGGATCGACGATGCTTATTCGACTCTGATTCATTTATCTGACATTTGTGGCATTGCAATATCAAGTCTGGATTTTTTAATTGAGTTACACTATTGTCAGCAAATGTAGTTGCTAATAGATGATTAGAATAAAAATTATATATTACACGTCGATCATTATTTAGAAAGTGTTTATGGTTAATAAAAATGAGAAGAATTTATATTATTTGTTGACATGCGTTTTGCTAAATAAGATTGTGATTATATTTGCTATTATATAATCATGCATATGATAATTTTGATAAGGTATAGCATTGCTTGATAAGAGCCGAATCAATTATTAATTGTTTATTCGATTAAGATGTTAAGATCATTTAGTTTAATTAAGATCCTAACTAAATAGGATTTGTTGATTGATTTTAGTCCTTTTTATGTGATGGGATATCAATCTTGGTCGGATGCTCGGACGTTAAAAACCTAACGGGCCGGTTACCTAACAAGTACAGTTTATGGGCCGGCATGAGAATTATAATATTCCTGGTTGGATTTGTTTCTCCAGTTAATTTATTATTTCTCGTGTTGGTGTCAGTCTGCTGCGGTAGTGACACACGAGCCTACTATGGCGATGCATGTGATACCTAATACGGCAAATATTGATATTAGTTCTATACGCAGAAAATTCGGAGAAATTCGAGGAGTTGTTAACTCCAACGCGTCGGTTGGCCGAGGATCACTGAATGTGGGTTTATTGGAAGCTTATGTTTTCCATGGGCACTAGATCATTCTATATGGCTTGATGAAGATGGTCTATCAGCGTTTGTGCTAGAAATTTTAGTTCTCCTTGGAACCATGCTAAAATTTCGGAGAAATTCATTAATTGAATTTTAGTGATAAGAACATAAAAGTTCTTTAGTCGAATATTAAAACCATAGGTTTTAAATGATGATGAAACCTACTCTTATGAGAGGATGTAACAAGAAATGTGATTATTCTATAAAGATAGTGATACATTTGTTACGTGTATTCGATAATGAGTAAAGCTAAAAAGAGAAATTTATGCTCTAAAAGCTCGAGATAGAAAACCAACTTAATCCGGAAATTAAGATGGTTGAATTGCACTCTAACGGTGACGCAAAAATGATGTTAATCAGTTCAAACTATCACTGAATATGAGGATATTAGCCATGTGAAGACTACTTAATCTAAAATAAGATACCATGCAAGGAAATAATTGAAATTTCCTATTAGTTCTAAAATATAGTAAAACAATTTTAGAAATACAAAAAATGTGGGGGTGCCTGACTAAGGCAAAAGTTCCTAAGCCGAAGCAAGTGAAGGTTTGACCCAAGACAGTCGACAGCATCTTCACTGGATACGCACATGATGCGTGATGCGTATAAATTCGTAGCGCAAAAATCTGATAGTCTGACATATCAGTATGTAGTAATCGAGTTAAGGAAAAGAGTGTATCAAACGCATAACTGATTTAAAATCTAAATCAATTATGAGATACCGTGGATTTATCAATGTGAAATGAATCACCAAGTGGTTTTAAAGGTTGAAGCAAAAAGGCTTGAACTTGGAAACTCACTACGTCTGAAATTTCTAACATGAGTGTTAGAAGATAATTTACAATGCCATATACACTCTTCATATGGTCACATAAGAGAGAAAGAATAATTCTGTTGTGTAGAATTTTGTTTAATATTCGATGGATCTTCCTCTGGAATGGATACCACTAGGATCCAAAGTGAATTCAATTGGAAAATAAAAATTAAGTGGGTCCATGGATATATAAGAGGCGAAACTACTGACTGAGTTCCTCCAGCACATGTCTCTCTCTCATCTTCACCTATAAATACAGATGTGAGGAATCTGATTTTTAAAAAGAATTTCCGTCGGTTTTACAGCCGAAATTCCGAGTTCGTTTTTTTCGGAAAAAATTTCTCTTCATATTTTTGGTCGCCTCGGTGGTAGTTCAGGTTTTATTCTAGTTCGCTGAGGGTGCGATGATCGATTTATCAACACATCGAGATGTTGTTTTATTCTGGGAGGCAGACGCTATACACTGCGATGAGGTGAATTTGCTTTAAGGAGACAGAAATTCTGGACTCAACATCGCCAATCTTTGGATTTATTTCCTTTGATTATATATATATATATATATATATATATTATTTGTAGCTTGCCTCACTAACGAATCTGTCTACTGCTTTGTTCTTTTCAGATTTACAGCTCATGCAGTAGATTCAAAAACATGGTAAATATTCCAATAGGGATGCTACTATATGAAGTGAAATAAATTACATGAAGCGAATTTAACTGAAGCGATATAGGAAATGAGAGCGTTTCGCTTCAAAATATAATTGACTTATGCACTTCAGAGTATAATCGAGGGCGATTAACTCATCAAGCGCCTGTGTCAGTTCATTTCATATTTTCAGTAGGTCAAGCGAAGTTCTCTAGAAAGCGTCGCTTTAACTTACTTGGAATTTAAAAACACGAAAGAAGGACTTACTGGTCAGTCAAACATCGTAGTTGATTGATACCACGAGAGCAGGTCAGTTGCTTTGATTCGCTCCAAAGCATTTCTGTTCATCACTTCTTCCTTGATCGCTCCAAACTTTGGCTTCAGTCTTCACTCTTACCTGTAAAAACATCTTATGCGCCTCTAGGAAGAGACTCTAGATTTATTGATTTAGTCAATGTAGAGATGAGAACCAAGGTTCAACAAATCTCTAACGTAAACTATCTCAAATAAATCATGACAGGAGTTTTGCATTGCCACTTGCACAAGGTGCAAGGATGCTATGCGCAAAGCGAGAAAGAGGAAGGCATGGCTAACCCATGAACATGGTTTCCCATAGAAAAGTGGGGGAAATCATGGAAACACTAATGCTGCTCTATCAAACCAACACATGTTTTACGCGCAGACCGTGCTTCGAGTCGCTCAACCAATGGATTGCCATTGGAACGCCAGCGGCGCTGCTCACTGGGAGACGTATAGAAACTAGGAAAAGGAAAGAAGTCAAATTCTATCTATCCTAGAACCAGACCCCTAAGGTTAGCAAGTTAGAAAAACTTTCATGAACCCATCGTAGAGCTTAATTCTCCCTTAACTATTTACCCAATAGGAAATTTATTGGGAGGTTATAGAATTCGCTTCACTATCTCCATCTTGCTCAACCTTATCTTCTCCCGGGTCTAGCAAACCCAATTTCATACATAACTGACTGAATCTTGCTTGAGCAAGCAGCTTGGTGAGAATATCCGCTCGTTGATAGTCAGTATGTATCTTTTCCATTTTGCTGTCCTCCTTCTCCACATGATCCCGCATAAAGTGATGTCGAATATCAACATGCTTGCAACGAGTGTCAAGAATGGGATTCTATGTAATGGAGATGGCGCTTGTGTTGTCACAGTAGATATGAACCTCTCCGGCATCAATCTTGTAATCTTTCAATTGTTGCTTCAGCCAGAGAATTTGTGAGCAACAACTACCAGCCGCCATATACTCTGCTTCAGTTGTTGAGGTTGCAACACTAATTTGCTTATTAGAGAACCAAGAAACCAGCTTGCTTCCAAGAAATTGACAAGTCCCAAATAAGATGGCTATGGAAAGCTAAGAACATGAACTTCAACATGTTGGTACGTAATCGGTTATACGCGCTATTTAAAGTGCGTAAAGATAAATCGACACAGGATTTATAGAGGTTCGGCAAAACGTGCCTACGTCCTCTCTTCAGTATCGTTTTCAATAGGCTAAAGATCAACCTTTGCACCTCTCTTCTATCGGTCGAGGGATTACCGTCACAAACACGTCTTCTCTCGGTCCGAGTAAACCGTTCACACACTTGTCTTTTTGTCGGTCCAAGTTAAACCGTTATCCTTTTCTATCAGACAAGGAATCAACCGATCTAACTTTCGATGGGTACTAGACAAACCTCACGAGGATATAGATTGCGATTCTAACAATGCCGGATTTTTGATCCTAATAACACCGAATCGAATCTTATCCTTTCTTTTACCTCTCGTGTATTTTTGTGTATTCACACTCAAACACTTATCAATTAAGCTCAAATACAACAACAAGAATGATTACAATGATATCTCAGGTATAGATGATTTGATCAAGGTTGTTGTGTGGTTTGATACCAAATGGTTTGTTATTTATAGCCAATTTCCAACGACTAGCCGTTAGTCACTTTTGACTGTTTAGCGTGCGCTAGCCTTCTCCCGTAGCGTGCGTTATGGATCATTACGTACGTTAAGTCATCCTGCTTACGTACGTTAACTGCTTTCAGTTTCAGTCCAGTAGCTTTCGTTTCTTCTGTTATCTACGTTGTCACTTCATATTACGTACGTTAACTATCTGGTGTAGCGTACGTTAATCTTTCATCGTAGCGTGCGTTAACTCATATATCCATTGCATGCATTTGTCAAAATATCCATTGAGTATGTGGACTTGGACCTGGAGTCTTCCAACTTTCATCTGTTTGAATTCGTATTCAAACTTCTTTACGTACGTTAACAGCCTTGTGTTACGTACGTTAATCACCCTCGATAGCGTGCACTATACTTGTAACTTAGCGTGCGGTAATACCATCATGTAACTTCGGTGAGACATCAGGTAGCTTTCACATTACGTACGTTATCTGCTACGCGTTACGTACGTTAATCTTGATCAGGTGACTTTTACTTCTTGTCTGATCAGGTAACTTTTCTCATCTTGGATGATCAGATGAATTTGTCTGTCTGTTTCGAGTGACTTCGTTTTTCTTGTTGTTTTGTTTTGCTTCCTTGTTGTTTTCCTTTGTTTAACAACTAATCATCAAAACTCTATAATGAATATTTGGAATAAAATATTCCAACAATCTTCCCTTTTTTGATGATTACAAAACAACACCTTGAATGGGATAAACCAGCAAAATAAAATATATATATTTGTACGAATCAAAGTTTTCGGCTTTGATCATTTAGTTAGTTCTCCCATCTTTTCTTTTTCGACTTCTTCTTTTCATTTTTCAACTTCTTCAATTTTTCGGGATTTCACCTTTTCGATTTTCTTCGTCTTTTCTTTTGTTTCTACTATTCTCTCCCCTTTTTGTTATTCGTAGAATATATGTATTTTTCTCGTCATTCTTTCATGATGCTTTTCTTTTCTCCCATTCATTTCTCCCATTCAACTCTTTTCTCCCCCTTTCTGTTATTAGCAAAAAGTATAAATAAAATATAAATAACGATAAGTAAATCGGTAATAAATGCATAAAAGGGTAAACTCCCCATAACAAAAATCTCCCGTTAAAAAAATAATACCCCCTGAGTAAAATACCAATTTGATGAAAATTAATTTTTGGGGATCCAACCGAAAGTCGGTCGGTTTTCATTTAAATAGACGATTTTTGGAATAAGTTCATTTAGGAATCCAAATCTTTTTATTTTAATCGTCCGACGTGGGCTTTAACAATTTTAAATATGATGCCCAATTTTTAAACATTTTTCGCATCGGGGTATTTTCATATTTAAGGATTCGGTTTTAAAATTTGGTTTGAATCCCAACCCCTGTTTGTTTAACGTAAACTTTTGCACGGAATGCATTTGTTCAAATTTATCATTTCCGCATGAAAATTTCTTTGTCAGAACTTTAAGTTCATCTTGAACTTTCAAAAGATCATTCTTTAAATTATTTTCAATATCAAGGCATTTAGAATGATCGGTTTTAAAAACTTCCCCCTTTTCAAGAATTTTGGAAATTTCATTTTCTAATAATTTATTTTTCGCGTGAAGGGATTTTATTTCAGATAAAGCATTTTGAAAATCGGTATGCAATAATTCGAATGCTTCAAATAATTCATCGTGAGAGGATGTACTTACCTGGCTTTCGACGTCGTTTTCGTCGAATGAACTTTTGGCCATAAGTGCGAGGTTATTTTGATTGATAAAATCTTCGTCCTCGTGTTCATCACTCCATGTGGCAATTAAGACTTCCTTCTTTGGAGTTCTGCCTCGGCAATTCTTAGCAAAGTGGCCCGGTTTACCACAGATTCGACAGTTGTTGTCGAATTTCTTAGATTCACCCGTATTGATGTCCTTCCTTCTCCGGTTCAATAAGTTTTGAAACTTATTAATATTTTTGGCATAATATGCCGATTCTTCGTCACTTTCATCCATCGGGATTTCTTCTTTTCTTGACATCTTAGCTTTCATAGCAATCGTTCTTTCCTTTGGCTTCGGCTTGGTGTTACGTGATTTTAGAACTATCTCATAATTTATTAGCGAACCAACGAGGGCGCTAAAATCGAGCGTATTGAGATCTTTTGATTCCATGATCGCCGTTACGGTGCCGTCCCATTCAACATGTAGTGATCTTAAAATTTTCCTTACTTTCTCACTACTTGTTAATGGTTTTCCAAAACAAGCTAATCCATTAGAAATGACTGAAAAACGGTCGAGCATGTTCGTGATGGATTCTTCTGTAATACCCAGTTGTAAATCATTCATTATCATTCAGTAATTATCATTCAGTAGTTGTCACTGTCAGATTATTTCACTCATTAATAATCTCTCATCATTCATGACTCATTCGTTTGTATTCTTCGTTGGCGTATTTTAACCACGTATCAATTACCGATCGTCATTCATCTCCGTTTGAGAATCGAGACGAGAGTATTGTCATAATCATCGTGATTGGTAGTCTTGTGTTGGAAGTATCATCTATCGTATGTTATTGGACTTAATTATATTCATACAAGTATGGTATGTCGTATTATTCAGCAATGTGTGTCGAGTAGACGGATTTGTCGTTTCGTTGGCATCCAACAGCGAGTTACGGCCGTAACATGCGTGCATTACGGCCGTAACATACGTTCGTTGTTTTCAGGATAGTTCGGATGAAGAGGACTTACGGCCGTAAGGGTTGCGGCATACGACCGTAAGTTGAGGCAGGTACGGCCGTAAGGCTTGGCCGGTTACGGCCGTACGATTCGAGCAGGGTGCTCTGGTCAGTTTCGACGAAGGTTTCATACGCCCGTAAGTTTTGCCGAGTACGGCCGTATCAGTCGAGTTACGCCCGTAAGGCATATGCGGTTACGGCCGTATGTCTGTCGGCAGATTTTCGACGAGGTCGAGTTACGGCCGTACGAGATGGCTGGTTACGGCCGTAAGGCCATTGACTTGGGGATGTTACGGCCGTAAGTATGCCGAGTTACGGCCGTAACAATGGCAGTACTTAAGTACCTGGACGGGTCTTTGAGCTCATTTTTCTCATTTCTTCACTTGAGTTCCGAGAGAGAAGTTCTTGAGAGAGATTTTCTTCATCACATCACTTGGGTAGGAGTGTTCTTAGTATATATCTTGTATTGGGAAGCTTGGATAGTCGATTTAACACGATTTCACCGGATCAAAGTATTTGGAACTTTAAAAGGTAAATTCTTCAACATCTTGGATTTCGATTTTGTGTGGAGATATGATGTTTTGGATGTTATAATCATGTTGTATGAAGAGATATACCTATGATTATGAGTTTGTATGATTATTCATTAGATTATTGAAGGAATGTTCAAGAACACTTTGAATATTGATTGGATTTGAGGGTTTTTTTTATTAGAGGTTGTTGAAATCTCGATTTGGATACTCATATTGGATTATTGATTATATTGAAGATATTTTGGTTGGATTGTATCACTCTTTGGAAGTTGTTATCGACATAATTGAGGTTGATTGTAAACAATCGAAGATTGGTTACAACGTGTTTGTTATAATGTCCCAATGAACTTGGATTATTCACATCGACGTTTTGAGTGAGTTATAATCGTGCTTGATACGTATATTGAACGGATTGTGGGTAATTGTGTTATTCAAAGTTGTTCGAGCGACCGACATCTCATTGTAGGACGTTTGTTCGAGGAAGGACATTCTTCACCGGTGTTGTGTAAGTTAATTCTTACTCGGTTAAAAGGATACTCATTCCTTTCGTGGTTGTTCATTCATAAATCATAATCAATTCATAATGTACTAATCATGTTGAGACTTGTAATTATCAAAATAATCATTTCATTCACGAGGAACGACGGTTCCAATCATTTCAATGAGCTATCATTCATTTCATTATTATGTCATCCCGGTGAGTCATTCTTAACCTTTGTCGTATTGTTATGCATTAATGTTCATTGGTCACTTTTGTTCTTGTGGCCTTCTGGGTTCGTATTGCGTGGTCGGGTGGGGATGTGTGGAATTTTTAGTCGGGCACATGATAGTCATGTGATCGGGTTCACCGACACAATGGATTGTGCACACGGTAATGTACCTCAGTGAGACTAATTAGGTACAAGGGCGGGTGTGTCCGGACACTCGTCTTGTGCACGTGCACATACCATTACGGGCGTACTATGATTCCCATCTTCAACTTAATTTCATAATTAAGATATATTATGATTGTGTTTATTCAACTCTTGAGGATTGTTATTCTGTGTAACTGACCTCGTTAGGGGATGTTGTTTACAGGTCATGGCAAGGCTAAAGCACGGGAAGAGGACGTCGACGGCGAGGAGTCCCAGTGATACTAGTAGGGGGCCCCAGTCCTTTCAGTTATTCGTCTTTCTTCATTTTATTTTCGCTGCAGACTTTCGTTTGAATACTTATTTTTATTCAGTGTTGTATATTTTATCTTCATATAAAATATACATGTATTCTGTATTACCTTAGGTGTGTTGTACTTGAAACTCCTCATCGGAGTAATTGATGGTATAATGTGGTTCGATACTACAATTATATTATTTAAGTCATTGATTTTTATTCGCCTGGTGGGTCCCAGTCGGGGGTCCACGGCACTGTAATAGTCGCCTAGTTTGGGGTGTTACATCTTCACTCTTCATCATAAATAGCTCGTATTCGTGTAGGAGCATATTTATTTTCGTCTCCTTGACTTGAGACGTTCCTTCATGTGTGACTTCTAATATCTTCCATATCTCTTTAACACTTTCACACGATGATATCTGGTTGTGTTCTTCTGAATTTAATGCACAATATAATAATTGCGTGGCTTTGCAATTATAGTGATCATTTTTCCAATCGGAATCATCGTACTCTTCAAAACTTTTAAGTGTACCGTCGTATTTGATTGGAATTTTCGGACCAAGACATATCTCTTTCCAAAGCTCGATGTCATAAGATCGGATGAATATTGACATCTTCTTCCATGTCATGAAGTTAGATCCGTCAAAAAATGGTGGTCGGTTTAAGGCAAGACTTTCGACCGATTAAAATTGAAACTCCATTTGGATCGACTTCTCCTCGGATGTTAAGCCGCTTCTAGGAGTACCTCTCCGATACCAATTGTTGGTACGTAATCGGTTATACACGCTATTGTGCGGAAGTGTATTTAAAGTGCGGAAAGATAAATCGACACAGGATTTATAGAGGTTCGGCAAAACGTGCCTACGTCCTATCTTCAGTATCTTTTTCAATAGGCTAAAGATCAACCTATGCACCTCTCTTCTATCGGTCGAGATATTACCTCTACAAAGTCGTCTTCTATCGGTCCGAGTAAACCCTTCACACACTTGTCTTTTTGTCGGTCCAAGTTAAACTGTTTTCCTTTTCTATCGGAGAAATCAACCGATCTAGATTTCTATGGGTACTAGACAAACCTCACGAGGATATAGATTGCGATTCTAATAATGCTGGATCCTTGATCCTAATAATACCGAATCGAATCTGATCCTTTCTTTTACCTCTCGTGTATGTTTTTGTGTATTCACACTCAAACACTTATCAATTATGCTCAAGTACAACAACAAGAATGATTACAATGATATCTCAAGTATAGTTGATTTGCTCAAGGTTGTTGTGTGGTTTGATACCAAATGGTTTGGTATTTATAGCCAATTTCCTCCAACTAGCCGTTAGTCACTTTTGACTGTTTAGCGTGCGCTAGCCTTCTCTCGTAGCATGCGTTATGGCTCATTACGTACGTTAAGTCATCTTGCTTACGTTCGTTAACTGCTTCCAGTTTCAGTCCAGTAGCTTTCGTTTCTTCTGTTACGTACGTTGTCACTTCATATTACGTACGTTAACTATCTGGTGTAGCGTACGTTAATCTTGCATCGTAGCCTGCGTTAACTCATATATCTGTTGCATGCATTTGTCAAAATATCCGTTGAGTATGTGGACTTTGACCTGGAGACTTCCAACTTTCATCTGTTTGAATTCGTATTCAAACTTCTTTATGTACGTTAACAACCTTGTGTTACGTACGTTAATCACCCTCGATAGCGTGCGCTATACTTGTAACTTAGCGTGCGTTAATACCATCAGGTAACTTCGGTGAGACATCAGGTAGCTTTCACATTTCGTACGTTATCTGCTACGCGTTACGTACGTTAAGCTTGATCAGGTGACTTTTACTTCTTGTCTGATCAGGTAACTTTTCTCATCTTGGCTGATCAGATGACTTTGTCTGTCTGTTTCGAGTGACTTCGTCTTTCTTGTTGTTTTGTTTTGCTTCCTTGTTGTTTTTCTTTGTTTAACAACTAATCATCAAAACTCTATAATGAATATTTGGAATAAAATATTCCAACACAACATAGAAAAAGAATTAGGCTCAAATCTATCATATATTTTCCGGAATCAACTCGAAAGCTCACGAAAATTCTCAGAATTTGAAGAAAGGTGTATCTTTGAAAATCATGAACACAAACAACATCTTAGGAGTTCTCTATCAACAATTTGTGTATGAATTCATGGAGATTAACAAGGAAACATGTTCATAGAGTGACCATAAGGGCTCGGTCAAAGTGGATCATGAATAAAAGCAAAGGGGTTTTGAATGATTCTTACATAGATGCTCATCAAATTCAATGGAGAGTATGGATCTTCTAGAGAATCAAACATGCATTCACATATAGCATGAGGGCTGAATCTTACTCATCAACTATGGGGTTCGAATCATCATCTATTACTCATATTCTAGCTCTATTCATCGAGAAAGAAGAGATTATACCTTAAAGAAGAGAAATGTTCTAACACTTCTTGATCACCAAACTTTCGAGGCTTGCATGCGGTACTTAAAGGCTCTTGATCGAGAATCTGACTTTATTTTCGTGTTCTAGAGGTTGGATTATGTTAGAGTGCAAATTTTGTGGTTGATTGGAGCTAGGAAGGGCGTCGCGGGCAGCCGGAAAAAGGAAGGAGGCGGCGGTGATGTAGAGGAGAAAGGGAGGAGAGAGTTGCCAGTTTGCAAGAGAGGGGAGAGCCTCTCTCTAGATTTTAGAGTGAGAAAGTGTGATGAGAAATGAGGAATTATCTCACAAAATTCCTATTTATACTCCCTCTAATTAATTCTATGTATGACACTTTATTCAATTGTGCAGTGTATTTCTTCCATTTATTCTTTCTTGATGTGCACTCTTGTACATACTAAATTTATGACATAATATTCTATCTCAGCATCTCACGTCTATGTTTATTCTCTTTCTACACTCTTGCACTCCAAGTAAGAATAATAATAATAATAATAATAATAATAATAATAATAATAATAATAATAATAATAATAATAATAATTACTATAGAAATGACACACTAAAATAATAACAAAATTCTTATTGGTGAATCTCTACACAAATCAAAATAATGAGTGATATATGATCAGGGGCGGATCTACTCCATATCTGCACTGGGCTGGAACCCACTGCAAGCCCAAAACAAAAACCTTATATGTATGTGTAAGAAGTCCTACCCAGCCCAGCCCAATAAATGAAAGAAGCCCTGCCCAGCCCAATATTTTAATTAATAGTTAATTAATAGTAATGGGCCAGTGGTCTGTTATAACTTATAACCTAAGAATAACAAAAAAAAAAAAGCACCGGCAGGAGAAAACTGAAAGAAAATAGCGTTGACTGTTCTTCTTCTTCACCTTTCCTCCTTGGCCTCTCCGCTCCCGCTCTGATAACCAGCGCATCGCTCGTGGCATCAGTCATCACGTCAGCGCCAGCACCGATGCACCGCCCTTTCGAAATCTGAGTCTTGTTGTACTGATTTTATCCCTGAAAATTCACCTCTCAACTCAAGATATTCAATTTAGGGTATGTGTGAATCCCTAAATTAATTTGATTACATTTACCTTTTGAATTAATCCCTATTAGAATCTTGAGTTTTCTTATGAAGTAAATATTGTTTCATTTTTTTCTGCATTTTCACATAGATTATATTTTTTAATTTTTGTTTCTATAATTTCTTAATATAAGTCTCATTATATTGTTTTTATAGTTTTTTAATATAAGTCTCATTATGCTTATTGAATTTCAAAAATACAAATGGAGCATCAACAAGTTGCTAAGAAAGGAAAAATGCTTATATCGTCTTTCTTTAAAAAACGAGATCGTCAAGATAATGAAGGTAGCTCTGAACCTACTTCTATGGACATAGGAAGCAATTGTGTGGATATTGAACGTGATCCAGGAAAAAGAAAGCAATTGGGTGAATATTCTGTTAATGCATGAGATAATATAAGACGTGCATATTTAAAATTTGGGCCTTATCAGCCCAAATTGGAAGTGTATCCTGTTATAAAGTTTGGGGCTCAAAATCGCAGTTTTCAGAAGAAATGATTTGATAAGTTTCATTGGTTAGAGTAGTCGCTTTCCACGGATAAGGCATATTGTTTTTATTGCTTTCTTTTCACAAATGATGTTCATATGCCTACTTCTTCTGCATTAGTGAAGGAAGGGTTTAATAATTGGAAAAGGATAAATCAAGGAGATAAATGTGCATTTCTTACTCATGTTGGTTCTGCATCTACATCACCGCATACTATGTGCTTAAGACGTGCAGAAGATTTGATGAGACCGGTTGGACATATAGACAAAGTTATGCATTCTCAGACCAACATTGAGAAGGAGAGCGCTTAAAGACCTCGATCATGAGCCTCCGATGGCTTGCTCTTCAAGGTTGTGCGTTTAGAGGTCATGATGAGTCACCATCTTCATCCAACCGTGGGAATTTTATTGAACTTGTGAAGGCTTTTGCAAACATGAATATGGAAGTTGTTCTTGAAAATGCTCCAAAAAATGCTCAATATATTGCTCATGATATTCAAAAAGAAATTTTGAATATTATGGCCAATAGAGTACTTAAAATGATTCGTGAAGAAGTTGGAGATAATTATTTTTGTATTCTTGTTGATGAAGCACAAGATATCTCCAAACAAGAACAAATGGCCATTATCTTGAGGTTTGTGAATGATCGTGGAATTTTGACTGAACGTTTTTTTTTAATTAAAAGTGTTAGTGACACAACTTCACTAAATTTGAAAAAAGAGATATGTGGTGTTACGTCTCATCATGTTCTTCGGGTTGAGAAAATGAGAGGTCAAGGGTATGATGGTGCTAGTAATATGCGTGGCTCATGGAATGGCCTTCAAGCATTATTCCTTAGAGATTGTCCATATGCTTATTATATTCACTATTTTGCGCATCGTCTGCAATTGGTATTGGTTTCTGCAGCTAAGGATGTTGGTGTTGTTTGGGAATTCATTTCTCACTTGGACAATGTTGTGAATATTGTAACTTCTTCACCAAAGTGTGTCACACAACTACATGCTGCTCAAAGACTTGAAATTCAGAGATTATTGGTTGTAGGAGAGCTTGATTCTGGATGTGGTTCCAACCAAAATGTTAATTTGCAGCGAGCTGGAGCCACTCGTTGGAGTTCACACTACAACTCCGTGAAAAGTTTGATAGATATGTATGCTGCAACTTGCAAGGTATTTGAATGCCTCATCGAACACTCTCAAAATGGAAGATCTAAGGCTGAAGTTCAAGGGGTTTATAAAAACATGGCAAGTTTTTAATTTGTATTCACTCTACATCTAATGCATCAGATTATGAGAGTTACAGATTCTCTTTGTCAAATTCTTCAAAGAAAAGTTCAAGATATTTTGGCGGCTATTGCATTTGTCTCCACTACAAAAGCTATTCTTCAAGAATTGAGAGAAAATGGCTGGGAAGGATTTCTCGAAGAAGTCAATGCTTTTTGCTTGAAGAATGATATTGATGTCCCCAATTTGGATTCTCTATATAAGGTTGGTCGTTCTCGTGCGCAAACTACAATTGAACATCATTATCATTTTGATGTTTTTAATTCAGCAATAGATTGTATTTTGATGGAGTTGAATACAAGATTCAATGATATGTCTGCTGAATTGCTTTCTCTCAGTGTGGCATTGGATCCAAGAAATTCTTTCGAATCATTAAATAGTAATGATATTTGCAAGCTTGCGAGAAAATTTTATCCTGCAGATTTCACTGATCAAAACATTGTTTCCTTAGAGTTTGAGTTGAGACATTACAAGCAGGATGTGATGGTGATGCAAGAGTTTCAAGTTTCTACATTTGTTGAGTTGAGTCAACAATTTAGTAAGAGTGGAAGATCGTTGGTCTATGTTATGTTAACTAGACTAATACATTTGGTTTTGACTTTGCCTGTTTCTACTGCTACGACCGCACGAGCATTTTTGGCAATGAAGCATGTGAAGACAGCACTTCGTAACAAAATGGGTGATGATCTACTTGAAGATTCGCTTATGCTTTATATTGAGAGAGATTTTGTAAAAAATATAAACATAGATTCGGTTATTGATGAATTTTATGTATCGAAGTCTCATAGGGCATAACTTAAGTGAATTTCAAAATATTTTGAGTATGTATAAAATATTTAGCTATATTTATTTTCTAGCCCACCCCGACACTCAATCCTGGATCCGCCCCTGTATATGATCACTATGTGTGTAAATAATTACACACATCTCATCTTAATAATTATGCATACAAATATATATAGTATGAGTGGTATAAGACCATTATGTATATTTATAAAATATACATGTTCATTCACACATAAATATAAATATCATATCCTGTTCAAGTGTACTTGATTATCTAGTATATATATATATATATATCACTATGTGTATTTATAAAATACACATGAAAATTAATAGGCATATAAATAAATAAATGCATGAACAATCAAACATAGAAACATCAATAAATTCTTCGTCTCTTGCTTTGTAATCTTTCTATCTGTGTTCGTTCCGGGATAACTGAAAGTTGTAGAAAGGTATGTGTTTCTGATAATCTTTTATTGCTGTCATGATTCGTACAATACCCTATATCAAGGATTTATAGGGACCCATTATCCTTGATTGAAGCTAATCAATTCCAACTTGATTACAGCTATACATATTATAATAAACATAATGCTATGATGACAGTTATACATATTATAATAAACATAATGCTAACACACCCCCGCAGTTTGAGCGGGAGGACACCGGACACTCAAACTGGAGCGAAATTCTTCAAATAAAGCAGAGGGCAATCCCTTTGTGAAGATATCCGCAAACTGATAGCGAGAAGGTACATGAAGTACTCTGACTTGACCCGTAGCCACCAAATCTCGAACAAAATGAATGTCAATCTCGATGTGCTTGGTTCGTTGATGCTGAACCGGATTCGAGGACATATAGACACCACTGACGTTATCACAATATACTAGTGTTGCGGAAGAAACCGGAGTATGAAGCTCTCGTAGAAGATTCCGCAACCAACATGTGTCAGCAACTGCATTGGCAACCCCACGATATTCTGCCTCAGCACTCGAACGAGAAAGAGTCGGTTGATGCTTGGAGGACCATGAGAGCAAGTTGTTACCAAGAAATACACAGTATCCAGAGGTAGACCGCCGAGTAGTTGGGCAACCGGCCCAATCAGCATCAGAATATGCAACCAACGACGTAGTGGAAGAAGAGTACAACTGTAACCCGTAATCCAAAGTACCCCGAATATAGCGCAAAATCCGTTTGAGCGCAGAGAAATGAGGCTCTCGCGGATCATGCATATGAAGACACACCTGCTGAACAGCATACGAAATATCAGGGCGAGTAAATGTTAGGTACTGAAGTGACCCTGCAAGGATCCGATATAAGGTGGGATCGGATATCAAACTGCCATCATCACCCAGTTTAGACTCAGTGTCGATCGGAGTCCGACTGGAATTGCAATCCGCCATGTGAGCACGCGCAAGGATCTCTGTAGCATACTTACGCTGTGATAAAAACATACCAGAAGTGTCACGAGTAACAGATATGCCCAAAAAGTAATTTAGTGATCCCAAGTCTGTCATAGAAAACTCCTTATGAAGAGCTGCAATGATACGCTGAAGTAATCCATCAGAAGAGGCAGTCAGTACAATATCATCAACATATAATAAAAGATAAGCAGTGTCAGTCCCCTGATGATAGATAAATAAGGAGGTGTCACAGCGACTATGAGTAAATCCAATCCCAAGAGCATATGTAGCAAAGCGCTGAAACCAAGCCCGAGGAGCTTGTTTCAACCCATACAAAGATCTGCGTAACAGACATACATAATCAGGGTGCTCAGTATCACGAAAACCAGGTGGATGATGCATGTAAACTGTCTCAGATAAATCCCCATGGAAAAATGCATTCTTGACATCGAGCTGGTGAACGGGCCAATGTCTAGAAGCAGCTAAACTGAGAACAAGCAGTGCTGTGTTTAACAACCGGGCTAAAGGTCTCATCAACATCAATCCCCTCTATCCGTGTGCTACCATTCGTGACAAGGCGAGCCTTGTAGCGACTGAGAGTGTCGTCAGCCAAGTACTTGTGGCGAAATAACCACATACAGCGATCAATGTTGATGTCCGCAGGGTGAGGTACAAGAATCCAAGTTTTGTTTTTAATAAGAGCATTAAATTCATCATACATAGCATTTAACCAATTAGGGTCATGAAAAGCAGCATTATAGGAATGGGGTATAGGGGAAACAGTAGACACATGACAAGCATAACGGGGATTGGGACGGGTAGTCCCGAAACGAGAACGTGTAACCATGGGATGAACAGATGTCGTAGTCTGGGTAGGATGAGACACAAGGGTGGGTTCTTGGGGAACGGAAACTGGGGCGGCTAGGTGTGCAGGGGAGGTAGGTGATGGTGGGGAGGGATGTGGTTGTGTAGATGCCACAACGGGAGAGGATGGAGGGTCTATAGTAGGGGAAATGGGTGAGGGAGATGAATTTGTCGGTGTCGGTGTAGGCGATGAAGGTTGAGGTAGGGGAGTTGGGGGAGTTGGGGTGAGTTTAATGATGTTGGAAATGATATTAGGCGAGTCATCTAAGAAGTCGTAGGATGGTTGCACAGTAGGTGTGGTGGAACCAAAGGGAAAAATGGTCTCATCAAAGGTGACATGGCGGGATATAATGATTTTGTTTGTGTTTAGGTCTAACCAGCGATATCCACGGTGATTGGTGGCATGTCCTAAAAATATGGAGGGTGTGGCTCGTGGACCGAGTTTGTGGTTGGTATCTGTTGCTACCCAAAATATTATCCGGAGATAGATATTGCTGGAATGGATGGGATAGCAAACAAATGCAAGAGCACTTCCGAGAGAAAGATAAATAACACAAGATTTGCCGGGGTTGTTAGTCCCGGGCTTGAATGCTCTCGCGAGATATTATTAATACCGATATTCGTGGATACAAGTACTAATGTAAGAATACAATTACAATGAGTGTAAAGTTTCTTGTTATCTTAGCTAGTGAGCGTGTAGATTGCCGGAAGAACCAGATTTGATGCTCTGTGAGTTCTTGTAACAAAGGTGACGAACAGTCGCGGCGGTGAGAGATCGACCGCCTCTCACGGCGAGTATTTAGCTGGATGTTTGGGCTTCTGGGCTTATGAATCCCTTGGAATCTGTCTAGTGGAGACTTGTCGCTTCGCCGATCGTCTTACGGACGAGAGATTTGGAGAGAGAAGTCCCGAGATGGATTCCGTGAGATAGCCGGAGCTTGATGATATGTGTGTTCTTCAAGATTTCCGTGGATGTATCGGAATGTGAGAGAATGTGAACTTTTGGTGGAATGTATTTGACGTGAGTCAAATGAATTCGAACCGTATATTCTGAACTCGGGAACCGTAGGTTGAGTCAATTCCAACCGTAAGTTGTGCGAAGTCGGAACCTTTTTCCCGTAGGAGGAGGTTCTCTATTTATAGAGCTTGATACGCCGGCGATCGCCTTTTCTCGCATTATAATAATCGGGCGATCGTCTTTAGCACATGGGCTCGCCCTCAAAGCCTCGGCAGGAGTTGCCGGGCCAACTATACGGTCCAATGGGAGCTTACACGCGCCCTGAGTTGCCGCCGCGGTGGTCCCACCGACAACTTTCGGCGCGCATGCCGGTAGGTGAGGTAGGTGACAGTGTGGTCAAATGTCTTGTCTCACAAGAAAGATCTTATCTCGCCGCGAAGATCTCGCCGCTTTGGTGGATCTCGCACGTGGGTGCTTTCGAGATCCAGCCTTGATGGTTTTGACGGCGATCGTCTCGCCGGGCGCAGGTCGATTGCCCTTAGCCGGTTAGTAGAGTAGATCGCCAGCTGCCAAAGGGCGATCGCCTTGGGGGTCGATCGCTGGGTAACTGATGGGGGTCTGATATCTTTGATTTGGCGAGCTAGCCATAGTTTGACTGATGTTGACTTGGTCGCTCGGCCTTATAGTCGATCGCCTGTCGGGATGAATAAATCGTGACACAACAATTGCCCCCCAGCTCGCTCATACGTTGGAAACGTGGGGTGAGGTGGCTCTCTTGGCGATCGCTGAACTATTGACGAGCGACTTCGTGTTTAATGGAACTGGCGATCGTCTTTGAGCTGATATACTCTGGATTTGGACGACCTGGTTGGCCGCTGAACTGCGCGGGAAAAACAATGGGTGTTGAAAAGTCTCCTCGCACGTGTCGGGCTTCTATTGGAGGACGCCAACGGTCCTTAATGACTCCTCGGTTGACGCGTCCTCGAAAAGACGCGTACGCGGGTCTCGAGGGGGTCAACTGGTGCGCCGTTTGAGATCCGACCCCTGAGGTTTTCTCTTATTGCAAACGGGTCCCTGCCTTCTCTTATAAAAGGGGGCGCGGGGCTGCAGTCTCACTCACGCGTGCTTTTTTTTTTTTGGAGAAAGAAGGACCTGCTGCCGAATTTTCTGAAGATCTAAGAGCCGATCGTCGATCGATTTCACTTTAGGGTAAGAAAAATCCTTCTCTTCCTTTCTAACTCGAAATGGCCGAACCTCGTCATCGCTTGGAGCGGAACTGCCCGCCACGGACATCTACGCCCGGGAGAAACTTCTTCCGTCTTCCACCGAGACGGCCGGCAATTCGAGCCGAATCGACCTGAAGTTGAGGCTTTGTTCAATGAGGCCGATGTTGCTAGGGAGTCGGTCTGCCGAGGAGAGACGATCGCAGACGAGATAGATCCGCGATCGTGGCTTACCGGGAGCAACATAGCGATTTTGGACGGCCTATAGGCCTTTGTCAAATAATGGAGAGATTGGCCGGTTCTACTCCGCGATTCGATTTCGGGATACTCGGTCGCTTATCCATATGTGCTCCCCAAGCGGTCGCAGATCGTGCCGCGCAGCCGATCGTTGTGGTCGCCGGCCAACATGAGCTCGACGTCCGTGAGAGATCCGCCGTCTGGAGGACAAGATTCCATGTTCCTTCGTATGTGGACATGTTCGCGCCCGCGAGAATGAACGAGCCGACCAGCCTCCGATGGGTATGGTCGCAGTGAGTGAGGCCGTTATGGAGGCCGGTTGCGCTTCCCTCGTCCTTGCGGTCTCCCATCTCGCCGGCCGCTTGGAACGTGGCGCCACTTCACCGACGCCGAACGCCCGGCTCCAAATCATCTCGCACTTTCACCCTATTCGGCGGTCACCGCCGTACGCCTCCGTCGCCGTTGGAGATGAATCATCTGCTTAAACCGACGGCTCATAGAGGGTTGGTCGGCGGTTACCATATTCAAGGCCGATCTCGGCCGGTGATTCATGGAGTTCCGAATAAGATACGGGCGATCGACGAAGTGGTTCGGGTCGCCGGCAAGTGGAGGGCTTCGCGAGCGACAATCCCACAGCGAACCGGAGATCCCCATCGAATTTCGGGAGAGGAATCCTGCAAGGGTTTAGACTCTCCTTCGTTTGGATGCGTTTTGACTGATCTAATTTGATTGCTTTGCAAGCTTTCATATTCGGCGATCGAGGAGCCGCCTTTCGACTTCCTCGTTGTTTGGGAGCGAATTAGGAGCTTGTCGGACGACGACCTAGACGCCACTCGGATCAACAAGGAGAGTCGCCGGTTGTCGGCTCGACTATTCCGCTTCCCGAGACATCTCGCGGTGCTGTATGTGGTCCCGCGATCTTCACTTACTAGCGATCGCCTTATTTTAAGGATGTTGTCTCGACCGTTAGTCGATCGTCTTTAACCGCAGAGGTTCGTTTCTCGCTTTTGGAGCCTCCGGCGGAGATCGCTATGTCGAACCCAGGAGTCCTAGGCCGTCTTCACGCGAAGAGGTCGACTCGGGTTCCACCCGCCGCATTGCTTATAGTTCCGGAGAGGCGGCCTCTTGCGGAGCCGGAGCCTCGCAGAGAGCAGTCGTGGTTGAGGAGGAAATTCGAGGAGGGGCTTCGGCGACCGCAAGAGGCCGAGGCCTAAGCAACTTCGCTTCGCCCGGCGATGAAGTGCCGATCGCCGCGCCTCCGATCACTATCGTTGCTCCGAGCGCGAGCCGCCCTCTGCGGCTTTTCTGCGGATACGGCGATCGCGGATGCAGAGATTCCTCGAGGGAAGCCGTTTTGGTCGAGATCCCGAGAAGGCCGAGAGGTAGATAGCATTTCGTGTTTGACAATTGCATCTGCGTAGGAGTTGTACTAACTTAGCTGTTTTGATGCGTGATCCGTCGCGCAGATCCTTCTTGTCCACCGATGGTCGTAGATTTCCTGGCGAGCCGATCTCCTCGCCATTCCCGTGATATTCCTCCCTATGTTAGCAAGGTCGCTTCCGCCCGCCGAAGGCGTGGACAATCGATCTGGATGCGATCGCTCGCGTGATCGCCGAAGTTCGATGCATGCCGTTGTCGCCCTTTCTCTTCGTGACGGCGACCATGGCCTTCCTGTGCCGCCAGAGTTTGAGGGGAGGCCCTCCACTATTCGCCTTCAGAGGATCTCGAGGCGGCTCGGAAAGAGAACGCCGAGTTTGCCGACAAGATCGTGGCGATGGAGAAGGACTCTCGAGGCGGCTAAGCGGGCGAGCCATGAGCTTGAGCCGAGAAGAAGGAGACCGAGAAATTCGAATGGCGGTCGACCGATTTCGGGACCGATGCAGAGTGCCGCCTGTGCGAGGAATGTTGCGAGGAGGAGGCCGATCGCGTAAGGTGACGATCGCTACTCAAATGAGTCAAGTGAGGCGAAAGAGAAGGTTGCCGCGAGGGAGGCCGAGCTGTGGATCGCAACAGCGATGGCCGAGCCGAGAGGAGAGGTTGAGGCGACCAAGGCCGATCCCTTCCAAAATTTGGAGTATGTCGCCGAGTTCGCCTATTACTTGGCGTCACGACTCGATCCGAGCGGCTAAGAAGGGAGGCTTGGAGGTCGGTCCTCTAGCCGAGAAGTTCAAGTCATATGCATTGGAGCATCCTCTCCATTCGGCTTTCTCCTTGCCGATCTTGGACTCGCGGACATCGGCGTGATTTGAGCCGGTATCCGTCTCTGCAGCCTTGCTCATCCCGATGCTCCTAAGATGAGGGATCGCGCCGAATGCCGATGGCGAAGGCCGCAGGTCCCGAGGCGCTTCCTTTACGCTTTTAGCTTACTTTCTTTGTAGTTTGTAGCTTTCTTTTGTAGTATTTAGGCCTTCTAGACCGTGTACTCTATTTTTCAAGTAATAAAATGAGCATTTGGATTTCGACTTATCACTTGAATGAATGGTTATTTTTGAGTCTTTGTTTGACTTTGTACAAATGCGTGAGGAGAGATCGCGAGGGTAGTTCCAAATGAATTGATAAACTCATAAGACAACTTTTACAACAAGTTCGATCGCCGCACTACATCCGAAAAAATGACGATCTCCGTATGTGGTCAATAGCGACGATCGTCGTGTAGGTAGTCCGCACTCTTCTTGTCCCTTGTTTTTATTCACTTAGTGGAAGTAAGGGGATGAAAATAATTCCTTGAGTGAGCGGTCTTTAACTTTGTCGAATCCTCGGGGACGGTCGTCCATCTTGAGGAACCGTGCACGATCGCGGAGTTCAATGGGCCGACTCCTTGATCATGTCTTGATGCGCGAAGACATTGAGTGTCTCGTGACTCACTTTATTATGAGGGTCCTCCGTTAGGCTGCGCCTCGCCTCGTATTTAAACGAAAGGCGTGCGGTCTTGGTCTAGAGGAGTCCTTGCGCGGGGCAGCGTCGGATGAATCAACTCCACGCCCGCGGCTTGTTAGCTCTGCTTCCACCTCGACCATCCATGGAGATGGCCGACCTCGACGGTGTACGTTGAGACGGGGTTGTGGCACGTCGCATTGCCCGGGTTCACCATGTCAGATGATGAACCTTTGAGGGCGAGCGATCGTGTCCACTGATTTGTTTTGGAGGGCCCTCAGACTACGCCGGCCTCGTATTTAAACGAAGGGCGGGCGATCTTGGCCTAAAGGGACCTTGCATGGCCTAAGCAATGGAATTATCGACCACCAGACCATGGTCGCACTCTTCCACCTCGATCGTCATGTAGATGCCGACCTTCGACGGCACGTTGTGCGGGGAGGCGATCTCGTGCCTTAGTCCATCGTGTTAGACGGTGAACTGCAGATGGCGATCGAGTCCTCCGGTTTCTTAAATAAGGAGGGAGATCGGGATGACTTCCGTGGTCTCCTCCTCTTGATTGAAGCATATAGAGACGGTCGCCGAGGTTGATCCAGGGGTCGGCTCGTATGAGCTTCCCACTGCTTTGCGTTTGACTCGGACGATCGTCTATAGAGATAGGCGGGGGCTTCGCTAAACCAATAAGTCAGCCCAACTTGCCCTCCTCGAGCCTCCAGAGCCGTTTGAGGAGGTCGCGGCAATTGTTGGTGCCGTGGCCGACTCTTGTGGTAGGCACAATATTGATTGTTGTCCAGTGACCGTGGTCCCTTATCGCCTTTGGCTTTTGAGCTCTTCGTGCCCCTTGATGGCATAGAAAATATGTGCCGAGTTCGTTGAACGTATGGAGGAGATGGGCTTCCATGTCCTCGAAAGCCTTGAGATCTCCGGGACTCTTGGCGATCGCCTTCTTTGCTTTGGCGATCGCTATCTTCTGGGCAAGAGGTGGCGTTTCCTCGTCTAAGCGGAGGGTGAGTAGCCTTTGCCTGGCCAGGAAGTTGGCGGCTTTAGCGCGGAAGATCGTGTAAGTTGGGGAATATCTCGAGAGATGTCCGAACATGGGAGAGTGACCGTGGAATCCCCCATGACCGAATAGAGAGCGAGCTCATCACCGACGGGTTCGCGGTGAGGATGATTTCGTCTACCCTGGCCGATGTAATCTCTGCGTCGATTTCGTCCTTCCCGCTTGATTTTTATCATGCGCTGGGGCCTTCCTGTCTGGCGACCTTCTTTGGCGAAGTATGACGTGAAGTCATCCGCCGATTTCTTAAAAGAGGTGACCGATCGTGGTGGTAGTGAGACGTACCACTTATGGGCGGCTCGCCCAATGTCACGGAAGATCCGGCACTTGGTTGCATCGGATGCCCCACACCCCATGTAAATTCGGAATTTACTCGGGTGGGTTTCTGTCCGATCTCCCCTTATACAGAGGTGTTTTAGGAGGAGCGATCGTTGGTTGTATGGGGGCAAGCTCGATGTGGACCGCGGGTGGCTCGGTCGGCCGGTGATCTTCTTCTTTGTGCTTGCCCCCTGTGTTTAAGAGTGCTCTCATCTCGCCGAGCCGTTGCATGGCGGCCATCGCCGTGGCTGACTGTTAGCGGCTCGCGATCGGAGCGGAGCCGAGGCGATTGAACCGAGTCCACGGCGATCGGGCGGGAGTCGAGATGGCCGACATGCGTTGGTGTGAGGTGAGTAGCCGAACTCCCCGTGACGGATTCGATTCCGTCTTTTCAAGGTTGGAAAGAGTGCCCGGCCGCCAGATGGGTCGCGTCCCAAGCGATCGAATATGGATCCGTCCGGCCGTGCGAGAGCCTTTCCTCGCGAATTGGGGCTTTTTGACGATCGCTCGTTGAGCCCATTGAATTTCCGCTTTCCCATGCGGCGGATGATCGAGGGAGTTATCGCGGTGGCGCGCATGCTCTCCGTCGCTCCTCCAGATGGCCATAGCCTCCTCGATCATTCCTCGGTTTGGAATTGATCGAGTGAGAGGTTGGGGCCATCTCTCGGATGCGGGATCGAGAGTCCCGCGTTGCCGCGGCTTCCCCCTGTCGTCGGCTGGGGTTCGGATTGAGCCGGGATATGGTGTCCGGCGGTTCGGAGAGCAGCTTGCTCCGATGTACCGGCGGATGTCATGATTCTGAAGGTTTTCTTTGAAGCGCAGTGAGTGTCACTTCAAGTATATGCCCCGAGAACAGTGAGTGTTCTTCGGGACGGTAGAAGTAAAAGTTTGAGGGTTCGACCCCTCCTTCTAGCGCCAATTGTTGCTACCCAAAATATTATCCGGAGATAGATATTGCTGGAATAGATGGGATAGCAAACAAATGCAAGAGCACTTCCGAGAGAAAGATAAATAACACAAGATTTTCCGGGGTTGTTAGTCCCGGGCTTGAATGCTCTCGCGAGATATTATTAATACCGATATTCGGGGATACAAGTACTAATGTAAGAATACAATTACAATGAGTGTAAAGTTTCTTGTTATCTTAGCTAGTGAGCGTGTAGATTGCCTAAGAACCCAGATTTGATGCTCGTGAGTTCTTGTAACAAAGGTGACGAACGATCGCGGCGGTGAGAGATCGACCGCCTCTCACGGTGAGTATTTAGTCGGGTGTTTGGGCTTCGGGCTTATGAATCCCTTGGAATCTGTCTAGTGGAGACTTGCTGCCGCCGATCGTCTTACGGACGAGAGATTTGGAGAGAGAAGTCCCGAGATGGATTAGGTGAGATAGCCGGAGCTTGATGATATGTGTGTTCTTCAAGATTTCGTGGATGTATCGAATGTGAGAGAATGTGAACTTTTGGTGGAATGTATTTGGACGTGAGTCAAATGAATTCGAACCGTATATTCATGAATCGGGAACCGTAGGTTGAGTCAATTCGAACCGTAAGTTGTGCGAAGTCGGAACCTTTTTCCTGTAGGAGGAGGTTCTCTATTTATAGAGCTTGGATACGCCGGGCGATCGCCTTTTCTGCATTATAATAATCGGGCGATCATCTTTAGCACATGGGCCTGTCCCCTCAAAGCCTGCAGGAGTTGCTGGCAGTCAACTATGCGGTCGATGGGAGCTTACACGCGTCTGAGTTCTTCATCGCGGTGGTCCCACCGACAACTTTCGGCGCGCATGCCGGTAGGTGAGGTAGGTGACAGCCGTGGTCAAATGTCTTGTCTGTCAAGCAAAGATCTTATCTGCCGCGAAGATCTCGTCAGCGCCTTTGGTGGATCTGCACGTGGGTGCTTTCCTGAGATCCAGTCCTTGATGGTTTTGACGGGCGATCGTCTCTGCTCGGGGCGCAGGTCGATTGCCCTTAGCCGGTTAGTAGAGTAGATCACCAGCTGCCAAAGGGCGATCGCCTTGGGGGTCGATCGCTGGGTAACTGATGGGGGTCTGATATCTTTGATTTGGCGAGCTAGCCATAGTTTGACTGATGTTGACTTGGTCGCTCGGCCTTATAGCCGATCGCCTGTCGGGATGAATAAATCGTGACACAACAGTATCAACATGATGATAACAAAGACATCCAAAGACATGTAAGATACGGTAGTCAGGTGAGGTGCCAAACATACGTGTAAAGGGAACGTCATTATCAATAGCCCGAGATGGTAGAATATTTAAAAGGTAAACGGCCATGTTGAGGGCTTCAACCCAGTAATTGGGGGGTAGGTGGGCTTGAAAAAGTAAGGTGCGGATAAGGTTGTTAATGGTGCGGATCATGCGTTCAGATTTGCCATTTTGTTGGGAGGTGCGGGGACATGAGAAACGAAAATGAATCCCATTGTCGTTAAAGGTATGGTTGTCAAATTCACCACCATGGTCACACTGAAAAGATTTGATTTCTTTGTTAAATTGTGTTTTGACAAATGTGCGAAATAAAGTAAATTTGATCAAAGCATCAGATGTGTTAACAAATGGATAAACCCATACAAACTGGGAATAGTGATCCAGAAAAATAACATAATATTTGAAACCAGACAGACTCGGGATTGGAGAAGTTCATAAGTCCGAGTGAACAATATCAAAACAGCTTTCAACTAAAGTAGATGAACTATCAAATGGAAGTTTCACGTGTTTGCCAAGTTGACAAGCATGACAAAGCACGGGAGATTTCTCTTTATTACATGAAATTGAATTATTAGAAATAACACGACGCAACACTTCACTTCCTGGGTGACCAAGACGTTGGTGCCACGTATACTGACTTGTGAGATAGGCTTGTGGAATGGGAGAAGGCTTGGTGACCGGGTAGAGGTCGCCAGTGCTATCACAGCGGAGCAGCACCTGACGAGTTTGAAAGTCCTTAACAGAAAAACCAAAGGGATCAAATTCAACAGTGCAATAATTTTCACATACAAACTGACGTACAGAAATTAGGTTTTTAACAATGTGAGGGGTGATAATGACATTATTTAAGTGAAGGGGTCGAAAGGGTGTCGGTATAATGATATGGCCAGAGTTGGTGACGGGAATAGTGTGCCCGTCGCCAACTGCAACAGATGAATAAACACTCGAATTAAATACATCACTAAGATTATTGACCGAGTCATTTAGATGAGAAGACGCACCTGTATCCATATTCCAGTTTCCAGGAGCGGGCTCATGGAGTGTGGGAGTGGCAAAAGCATGTGGTAGGATCGTCTCTTGACCCGAAACAGCTCCTAAAGTTCCCCCCGAAGCGAAGTGGCCTGTCACGCCGGGTGCGGGTCCAAGAATACCCATTTGAGTTTGAACCGAGGCTGGTAAGTGAACTGGTGAACCCTGGGTCGTGAACTGCTGGGCGGTGGATGGCTGACCTGGTTGACAAAGGTGAGTAGTGGACTGACCGGTCATAAACTGAAGAGGGTTCGTGAACTGTTGAGTCTGGTTCGTGACCTGCTGCTGTTGTTGAACTGGTGGCAGACCGGGGGTTGTGAACTGCTGCACTTGGTATGGCAGACCGGGGTTCAACTGCTGCATGACCTGTTGATGTTGAACCGGCTGGATAGAGGGTCCATAAGCAGAAGGCAGTCCAAAACCAGAAGGGCTTGTGTAGTATGCGACAGGGTTCAGGGTTTTTGGTGAGCTAGTGGTTGGGGGACCAGCGTATGATGTACCACAGCCAAGTTTGGCCAAAAGGGATTGAAGGCTTTGCATGTCAATATTAGTAATATTATTGGACGTGGTCTGTGGAGTGCTACCATGCACACCATTGTGCAAGAAACGGCATGAAGCTCCAAAACGACAATATCCCTTGAGAAAGTTGTTGCAAGGTTTGTGTACCTTATCCGTGGAGGTGAAGGGGCGACGGTTATTAGACCCGATGTTTGCTACTAACGCCATAGAAGATGAAGAGTCGGACAATGGGTCTTGTGTGCGAGCCTTTTGACGCATTTCCTCCGTGGTAAGCATGGATCGGACCGTTTTAAGATCGGGAAAAGGATCCCGATGGGCAATGATGGTGGCCACATTGTCATATCTTGCAGGTAAGCCTTCTAGGGCGAAGGTAACTATATCATCATTGTCCAATGTCGAGCCAAGGCTATTTAAAACCGTGGCAATGGACTCAATCTTACGAAAGTAGGCATCGATCCCCATGTCACCAAGCTTCAAGGAACGTAACTCCGCTTTCAAGGCAATCGAACGGGTTCGTTTGTTATCGGAAAAGATGGTGGCTAGGGTATCCCATGCGTCCTTAGCTAATTTAGGGTTTTCAACAACCAAACGTTGTTGGAGGGTTTTAGAAACCGTAACAAATATCCATGAAAGGAGGATGGAGTCGATCTTTAACCACTCGGCATCATGGGGTGTTGTGGTACGTGTGGATGCATCCGTTGCGTTTTTTGTTTCGATGTGATCTAGAAGTTGATTGCCGCGACAAAAATGAGTGAAAAAGTAAACCCAAGATGAATAATTCATCTCATCCATATCAAGATTCACGGGAATGATGTTGGTAAGATTTGTTATTGCCATTAATTTATCAGAGAGAAGTATGGTGGGAGGTTGAGGAGGGTCGGTGATAGTCATTGTGAGGGGAGATTTAGAGGATTGAGGAGATTAGGGTTTGTTGTGGTGATGAATGGGGTGAGAAGCAGTAGACGTATGGAGGTTAGGAGGAGATTGAGAGTATCAGGAGGAGATGGAGGTGAGTAGTAGAAGACAAAGAGATAGGCAGGAGATGAAGAAGCAGCAGAATTAGTGTTTTGTTTAGGATCGGTTATTGGTTACTGATACCATGTAGAAAGGTATGTGTTTCTGATAATATTTTATTGCTGTCATGATTCGTACAATGCCCTATATCAAGGATTTATAGGGACCCATTATCCTTGATTGAAGCTAATCAATTCCAACTTGATTACAGCTATACATATTATAATAAACATAATGCTAACAAAAGTAGCGTTGCTCATAATTTCTAGTTCCGGAATATTTCTTAATCTTAATGAATTCTAAAATCTCGCTACTAACACTTATTAATTCTTAAATAAAATCTAGCTCGGATTTTTAGTTAGTGCTAAATTCGAAAAGTCCAAAATTTTTCAGTACGCAATTTTCGAGTTATTACAATACTACCCCATAAAAAGAATTTCGTCTCAAAATTGTACCGTCTAAAATTAACGGGGTAGGTTGCCTACTTATCTCTTCAGACTTCGTTGTAGATCTTCTTGGCACAGTGGTGCCTCTTCCATCGTTTGTCTAGCAGAGCATTGGTGGAAGGCCATTGCGTTATTGGCCCAAGGTACACCATGGGGCGGAGGGAGTAAGTAGTAAAGTGCATTTCTCTTGGCGTAAACAATCGAACTAAATCAATCAATCGAATCAATCGATTTCAATCGAATCAATCAATCAATCGAATCAATCGAATCAATTGAATCAAGTATGATGCAGCGAAAATTACAAGAAATATTTGAAAAAACAATATTTTACTAATTTTATTAATAAAATTAATTAAATAAAAATATTAATTTCAATATTATTTTTAAAATATTTATGATATTATAATTTTACTTTTTAAGTTCTAATACTTTCTTACAGGCAAAATATATCAAATTTATCTTTGTAAAAAAAAAAAATTTCAGCACACACAACACACACACATACACACACACACACACATATATATACATATATATATATATATATTGCTTACATATGTCAGTTGAAAATCGATGCCGCAAATGGATGAGGCTAATCAGTTGAAAATTGTCGTTGCTTGTTTTACTCTACACAATTTTATTCGTTTACATGATCTAGGGGTTCATTTCACGCACCAAATTGAAGTCATGCAACCAAGAGCTGATCATAATATGTACGATGATAACAGAAAAAAAGCTATGGATAGTGTACGACAGAAAATAACTGAAGAAATATGGGAGTCAATGCGGAATAATCCCGAAGTGATGGAGCAAAATTTATGGACGAGAAGAAGACGAAGAATTAACCGATTATGAAGACTAGTTAATGTTCAATAGTACTATTATCAAAGCGTGTATTACAAAATATGATCATTTCAAAAATGACAAGTATTATTGTGGTTAATATTATTAGTATTATTGTTGTCATCTATTAAAAAGTGTGTACTTTGGACAATGACAAATATTATTAAAATGTGTACTTCTTATAGAAAAAAGAAATTGGCAAAATAATATTTAGCAATATTAACATAATAATAATAATGATATTAATATTAATAGTAAAACCAATAGTAATTGTAATAATAATAATAATAATGATAATAATAATAATAAGCAAAATAATATTTAGCAATATTAACATAATAATAATAATAATGATATTAATATTAATAGTAAAACCAATAGTAATTGTAATAATAATAATAATGATAATAATAATTATTATTATTATTATTGTTTTATTATCAGATAAATAAATTAGAAATTAAACTGAACTGAATTAAACTGAAAATAAGCCGAGAGAACAGGCCCTAAGCGAATAAAAATTGAAAGCAATGATTGGAAGCCCATGATGGAAAACAAGTCCATGAGAACCGGTTTGCGGGCTTCATCTTAGTCTACTAGTGGGGCCTTTGATCAAGATGTTTAGTGGGTCTTAATCTATTATATTATAAGATTGAATCACTTAATTTAACGTGGAGTAATCAAGATACTCAAGATTACTCAAGATCAAGTCTCAGAATTTAATGTCTCAAGATCAAGTCTCAGAATTTAATGTGAAATATGATTGAGTTACAACATTCATGTGTGATCATTAATCGGAGGTATACAAAGAGACATGGAGTTACACTGTGATCTTTAATCGGAGGTATACAAAGAAACATGGAGTTATTAAAACCTTTGGATGGCTCTTAATAATGATCTCAGTTATTGTCAATTGTAAAACTTCATGTATAAATACCATGCATGTGGATATGCCATATAATTCATTTCAACTAAACATTTTCTTAAAACCAAACTAAATATGGGCTGAAAAGGTGGCGGAGGTGGCGGCAAAGGCGGTGGTGGAGGTGGAAGCAAATGAGGTGGTGGTAGTGGTGATGGAAAAGGTGGTGCGGCTCAGCTAAAGGTGGAGGTGGCGATGGCGGGGAAGGATCGGGTTCCATGAAGGCACCAGTGATTTGTGTTGCACAAGGAGGTCGATGACCTCAGTGATCGTCTCTTCCGGTTACTGTCCACCATTGATGACGATAGTCCTCAGGCTTCAATCATTAGGAGTTTACTTAATTAACTATTGAAGTACAAATATGCATAAGTACGTGTTCCGGTTATTTTCTTAATTATTTCATATGGATTCCCGGTGCTTAGCAGATTACTTGATCATATTTTTGTATTGGATTAATTCTCATTTATTGGCAAGAAGAGCCTGAATTGAATGGTCCAAAAAAAAAAAAGCTAAATGTAACCTATGAAGATTATCATGCGAGGTTGTTAATGACACATAAATATATATTGTAATTTCATCTTCTCAAATGTATCATGCATGGCTTAAGTTATTGATATGGGTTATCTAAATATAGTTTAATTAGCTAGCTTTCTCATTATAGTTTAGAGATAAGCATATCTTATCTTTTGTGTACTGAATAAATTACCAAGATTCCATCAACTTAACATACGTACCGAAGGGAATAGTAATTGGCTTTTATTATTTTTTTTCACACATAAAATGTATATATAGATTGATTAGCGGAAATTGTTTAATGTTTGTGATGATCTTACGTATGTTGAAATTTCAAATGTGTGTTAGATATATTAGTTAATGCATAATACAAGTTGTCGATTTTATTTCACTTGCATTTGTCCGACGTGTTTAAAATTTTAACCAAATTTAATTTACTAATATAAAGACTAACAACAAGAAATAAAATATAAACTCAACAAAATGGTTACATTTACGTAAACATTAACAGATTCCTTTCAACAATCAACAAATATCTTCCGCGGCGGCGTAAATTATAGATTGTTGTATATTTGGCAATTTACACAAACATTACGCGGTGAATACTTAGATACAAACTTTGTGCATAGCACGGGTTCTGAATGCTTCATTTAACATATGTCGCTAACTACTAATAATAATAATAATAATAATAATAATAATAATAATAATAATAATAATTAACCAACTGCCTTGGCGCAGTTGGCCACATGACCTTCAATTTAGTTGGAGGTCAGGGATTCAATTCCTAGTGGCAACACTTTGGAATTGAATTTCTCAAGGCCCAATGATCCCTTAGTCTTTGACTAAGGGTTAGAATCTAGCCTCCGAAGTCTGGTGGAACAATTAAATATTGAGAACTTGCGGCGGTGTGGGAGGCCAGATCTCGGTGAACTGCGGTTGGATTTGGGGGTCCAACATGGAGAATCACTTGGGACGACTCGCATGCTTAGAAGTTGAGGATATTTAAGAACCCTGGAGCGATACACATCTCGCGATTTAACCAGTAGCGATCTTGTGGGGTAAGAATGTTATCCCGAGGACTAGTCAGGTGTAAGATTGGAACCTCGGTATCAAAAAAAAAAAATTAATAATAATAATAATAATATAAATTAATAAATAATTGGTTTAAATCGGTTACCCTAAATGTAGGGATCGGCCGATTTAATGTAATTCAAATAATTGTGCAGAGTTGATAAAATAACATTTGCGAGATTCTAAATTTTAAGGAGTGTTTATATAATCTCGTTGTGGGCGTAGAGGTATTATCATTTCACACTGTCCTGATATGCTTATCGCTTTGTGATTATGGTGCATAATTCTACCTAATGTCTCAATAATCTTTTGTAATTAAATAACTCTACCCTATTGCTCTAAGTTTTGTGAAATATGGCAATTTAAAAAGAAAACTAGTGTATGGCCCGTCGAAACTCGATGGGTAATCACTTTATGTAGTAATTTATAAGTAAAAATCAAAAAATAATTTAAAATTTTGTTAAGGTTCAGCCACTTTTGAAATTATACTGCAGCGGAACACCAATAAATAGAAATAATGGGATTCAGCCACCGAACTCCTTTAGAATTTATGTACTTGTATTCGTCATAAACCCGATTGAAAGATAATTTTACTACTTATTTCCGTTCAAAACTCAGATAGTAACACATGAAATAATGGAAGTATGGTACAAATATTCAAACTTGTTAAATTATACTCATAATCATCAAACTCGATTAAAATATAATTTTGTTACCTGTTCATATCTCAGACCCTATATAATATCCGCTAATTAGTCAACGTATTTAAATTTATATAATTTAAATAACTAAACATAAGTTGCTATAGTAATTGGTCAATCTATCTCAATGAAAACTCAAACATTGTAAAGTAAAGGTTAAGAATAAATATTATAAATGACAAAAGATTAAAAGTTAAATTTCTAGTATAATTTTAGAATTATACAATCTGCAAAAACCCTTGAAAATTTATATACCTATATTTTGATGTGTAATTCAAGATTTTAGATAAATAATAAAAAAATAAATAAAAAACTTCATGTAGGAGAGAGGGTTAACGTGATACTACAAATCCATATTGCTATTAGATATTTATATATTTTATATATTTATGTGTAAGCGAAGAGAATTGAGTTTATTAAAAAATATAAAAATAATATTTATGCATGTATAAATTAGATATTAAAAATAAATATGTATATATTTGGGCAAATGAGGTTTAATTAATAATTTACCAAGTTTGATTTTTTAATAAGAATAAAATAATTTATTTGGCCAACTCAATAGATGACCAAATTAATGTGGCGGTGTAAAATAATTATGGCTAAAATACATATTTATGTTAAATATTTGTTTAATTATTCATTGAGTGGAGTGTCATTTAAAATCAAGATTGGATAAAAGTTTTAAATAAATAAGAATCTAGAATATAAAAAATACAACATATGAGAGAGCTAACGTGGTGCTCTGAATATGTAATGGTATTATATATATATATATATAATAAAATTATATTTTTAATCGAGTTTATTAATGCAAAAAACTTGCCAATTATATTTATTAGTTAGGTTCAGCCATTCAGAGTTCCTTACCACGGCAGAATACAACGAAAAACCAAAAAGGCAAGGATTCAGTCATTCGAACCCGTTTATAATTAATATAACCGTACTCGTCCGACATCTCACTTTAAGGTGAATTTACTACGCGTTTTCATCCCAAAACCATATAGTGATACTCGAAACAATACAGGTAGGGTTTGGCCATGCGAAACCTATTTAAATATTATATACCTATACCGTCTCAAATTCAATTAAAAAATAATTTTAGCACATGTTCCCCTCGCAAATCTATATAGCTATATGCACTAATTTCCCAAATCTACTAAAATACACTATATCTGAATAATTAAATTTAAGTTGTTAAAATAATTGGTTGTTAAGTTTGACTTCAAAAAATTTAAATTTGATCAAATTGTTATATGTTAATACACAAATTAAGTTAAACGTCAATAGTTAGCCAAAATATTTTTTTGATAAAAAATATTTATTTAGCCAACTTAACTGGCCAAATTATATTTCAATAAAAATAATACTATTTATTTGGCCAACTCGATAATTGGTCAAATTAATTGGCGATGGAAAATATGATGGTAAAATACATATTGATTACAATAAGCAAATCTATAAAACTTATAAAATCTACATAATCAAATATAAGTTGTTACAATACTTTGTTGTTATGTTTGAGTTTAAAAAAATTCAAATTCGCTCAAATTGTTAGACACTGGTAAATTTGATAAATTAAATTATATAAGAATAAAAATTTCAAAAAAAATAAGATTATTTATTTGGCCAACTCAATAATTGGTCAACTTAATTGCATATGAAAAATGTAATGGTAAAATATAAATTGGTTATATATATATAAGTAAAACTATTTATTTCGTCAACATAAAAATTGACCCAATTAATATTAGACAAATTTGTTATGTCTAGGTGCAAAATAATTGTGAGGTGCAAAAATACATATTGATTATGAGTATTTATTTAGGTTATTCAATGGATATAGTTTCTTTTAAAACCATTGTGGGATTTAAATCTATAATAAATACTATTAGTACAAACCTAGTAATTGGCCAAATTAATTTTTCAATAGAAATAAAACGATTCAGTTGGCTTAATAATCGGCCAGAATAATATTAGCCAAATTATTTTTGCTCAATAAAAATAAAACTATTAGACGTGCAAAATACTTATGGAGTTCAAAATAACATTGATTTTAAAGATTTATTTAGTTCCCCAATTGACAGAGCCTCATTGAAGATCTATGTGGTAAATTTAGATAAATACGATTAACGCAAATTCGATAATTGGTCAAATTAGATTCTGAAATAAAAATAAAGTAATTTATTTAATAAGTGATATATTAAAATTGACCAAATTAAAATTTTTAATTAAAATAAAGCTACTAAATAAAACAGACGTGAGATTCAATTTTACGACAAATAAATTAATGTAAATTTAATAATAATAAAATTAAATTTTCACAAAAGAAATTTAATATTTATTTGTCCAACTTAATAATTTGCCAAATTAAACACAATAAAAATAAAATTCTTAAGCTTGTGTGTGAAATATGAATATGGAGTTGAAAAATAATATTTAAGTTCTATTTTATATCAATGTGATATTTAAGACACTGAATTCTATATATTTAGGTTGTCTACCAGTTAAGTACCATTTTAAATCGACGTGAGATTCAAAATTTTAGATAAATAGGAATACAAAATCAAGAGAATGTCACATAGGAGAGAGAGTAAATGCCGTGCTTCAAATCCATAACGCTATTATATATACTTTCAATTATTATAAAACTACTAAATAAAATAGATTTGAGATTTAATTTTTCGACAAATAAAATTAATGTAAATTTAATAATTGACCCAATTAATATTCAATAAAAATTTAAACTATTTATTTGTCCAACTTAATAATTGGCCAAATTAAGCATAATAAAAATAATATTCTTAAGTTTGTGTGTAAAATAACTATGTGGTTGAAAAATGCATTGAATTCTAAGTATTTATTAGGTTCTCTATCGGTGGAGTTTTATTTTCCATCGATGTGGGATTCAAGATATTGCATTCTATTTATTTAGGTTGTCTATTAGTCAGTACCATTTTAAATAATTTGAAATTCAAGATTTTAGATAAATAGGAATCTAAAATTAAGAGAATGTCACGTAAGAGAGAGAATTAATGTAGTACTTAGAATCCGTAATGCTATTATATATATATATATATAGATATGATGATTAAAGTGAGCAAACCGCCAATTATAATTTTCTTTTTTCTCATTTCGGTATTACTACTCTGATTATTTGACTCAATTATCCCTTTTCTATCATTGTTATACTGCATTTAATTGATAAGATGTTTAATACTTTCCCCCTTCGGTTAATGAAAAATGCGATGCATGGAAGAAATTTATGGAGGATAAATTTCGTGAATAAAAACTAATCTTGAAGTGGATTTTTCCAATGCAGATGATGATAGAATAGATACCGTCATTTCATGAGTTCGTGTTGTAAACCTACCTCTGGAATTTTCAGGAGAATCAGTTGTACAATCCATTGCAACGTGCCTTGGGGACTTAATCAAGATTGACAGTACGACCTTTACTGCTACCAGGATCAATCTACTTCTCCTGGGCCAAAGTCTGTTAATTGGTTGGTGGAGAAAGCTCTAAAGCATGAGTATGGGGAGTGGATCCAGGTTGGCCGGAATAAGGCCGGAAAAATGAAGTCCTACAGTGTTTCGCCGGATAAGTCTCCTCAGGCGAGTGTGCAGCCCAGGAAAGAAAAGCAGGCCCATCATAATGACGGCCCAAAAGGCCCAACTCAGCGCTTCCAAGCTAAGAAAACTGCCGACAATACAAATTTGAAAAGGAATAATTTTGGTCAAACCAATAATCACGCCACCACTTCTGCTCCTTTTTCTAATCAAAGTGGCTTTGATAAAGGGGTTAGTAAAGTTTTTAACTCTGATAAAAGAATTTTACCAGATTCTATCTCTAGGGAGAAAGCTCATCCTTTAAGGAATTATATTTATGAATTTATGATAAAGATCCTACTGCACAAGATAATGGCGACAAGGATAAATTTGTTTTCCAGTCAGTGCCAGACATGGGAACGGTGCGGTTTGCCAATACAAATTCATTAGAAGCTCTTACCAACTTAGATAATGATTCACAATATGATCCTAGAAGTAAGATGGGATGCTCTGACTCGACATTGCAAAATGTTCCAACTACACAGGGACGAGCTTGTTGATAGCCCATCCGTCTTGGCATCCACGTAAGCGCTTCCCGCCAGCTCAATCGTCCCGATTGAGAGGATCAGAAGACAAAAGAACCGGTTTTCGGGTCGACTGGCCGAGCAAAGCAGCGAGGAGGACCGAGTATGCATCAAATTTACTCCTGGGTCCGCTAAAAACCGGACCGGACAGAACCGTCGGGCCGACCCGATGACCAGGCAGAAAGGGCCGACCAGATACGGGATAAATATGCTCCAAAATGCCGTCATGACACGACCAATCAGAGCAGCGGGAGACCCGAGGGCCGACCTCAGTATCGGCCACAACGGATAAACATCGCCAAAAGCATGCGGAACAGACACACAGGACATGCGGGACAGGCACACAGGAGAGCTAATGCAATCTGTCCTCCCTCTTCCCAAAGCAGTCCCCAAAAGCCGCCATGTATCTAAGGCACACTCTCCCTCTGACAAGTGTTTTGGACGCATTTCCAGACATCTTCCAGTTGTCACCCGCGGATTGGTCAAGACTTTCTATATATAGAAGGAATGTACAAAAAGAAAGGACTTTTGGAATTTTACAGAAAATAGATAGAAAGAGAGAGAGAGAGAGAGAGAGAGAGAGAGAGAGAGAAACAAAAGAAGACTTGTAATACAACAAGCAATTAATATAGACCAGCTAGAACTCTTCAGCTCGGCTCTATACCAGAATAATAAAATCATTTAATCTAGTTGTCTTATTCGTTCATATTTTTCGGTTTTCTACGTGGCTTCGATCCATCAGATCACCACACGTTACGTTGACCAAATCAGTCGTCAACAGAGCCAGTGGTCAAAGTGGTGGAAGTTCCAGCTCTAATACGTCAAGGGGCACTCCGAACTTATTACATGGAGAGCGAGACATACGTCCTACGATTCTGGCTCGAAATTTAGAAGGTGGACCTGTAATACTAAAGAATTCGATCTCTTGTGTGGACTCTGATTCTCCAGGTGATTGCAATATGGACGGAACGGAGGATTAAATTTCCTCTTGATATTACAAAATTTTACAATTTTCCCATGAAAGTTCTAACTTGGAATGCACAGGGAGCAGGTAGTGAGGATTTCCTTTCTATTTTCCGTCAGTTGATTCACGAACACCGCCCTCAGGTTATGTTTATTATGGAGACTATAGTTAGTCCGTCTCAAGCGGACCTTATTCTACCTATGCTTGGCCACGAATTTTGTTCGTGCGCCCACTAGTGGAATGCGGGGAGGTATCTGGCTTCTGTAGAATGAAGCTGATATTCAGTTGGAAGTTATTGATATTGCTGATCAAATCATACATATACTCATCAGTTGCAGAGATCAAGGGGATTGGTTGCTTTCTGGTATCTACGCCCAACTGCGTCATGCTGACAAATGGAGGCTGTTTAAAGAAATTAAGGAATTTTCTAAGTCCACTGAGTTACCTTGTATAATTGCTGGTGACTTCAACGAGATTCGGCTTATTAATGAGCAACGTGGTGGGGCTGCGGTTTCCTTTCCTCGATGTCGGGCGTCTAACTCGTGGATGGATGATTGCAAGCTTGCTGACTTAGGGTATTATGGTATATGTTTTACTTGGACTAATAAAAGAGTCGGAGCTGCTAATATCAAGAAAAGGCTCGATAGGGCCTTCACGAATGATGCCTGGAGTTATTTTTTTCCTTCTAATGCTGTTATCCACCTTCCTAGAACTCTAGAACTCATTCCGATTATAACCCTCTCTTGATCAGCTGTTATGGTGTGCCAATGAAACCTACGAACATGCCTTTTCGTTTTGAGCAGTTTTGGACGTCTAATCCGGAGTGTAAGGATTTGGTTAGAGTCATATGGGAGAGTTCACAGGATATTACAACAGCTATTGGAAAGATTCCTAAGATGTTTCAACAATGGAATAGGGAGCGGTTTGGGAATATTTTCAGTCGGAAACGTAAACTTCAGAGGAGGATTGAAGGGATTCAAAAAGCTCTAGCTATTCGTTCTCAATCTTTTTTGGAGCGTCTGGAGGAGATGATTCAAGAATTTCATGCCGTGTTAAGACAAGAGGAAATGTTGTGGAGGCAAAAATCAAGGGTGAAGTGGGTTGTAGATGGAGAATCAAACACTCGATTCTTTCATCAGTCGACCCTAGCACGCAGACGAAGGAATGCTATTCTTTGCCTCCAAATCGATGGAATTTGGGTCCAACATCAGGAGACCTTACAAGCTCATGCTCGTAGCTATTTTGCGTCTATCTTTACTCCGAATCAGGCTTTAAGTGGTGATTTGGGACCTTTGGCTCGACCATCGCCTCATCATGTTGGGCTTAGCAAGGAAAATCAGTCTTTGCTTTCACTCATTCCTTCACCCGAGGAGATTAAAAAAGCTGTATGGGCTACTAGTCCCCTGAAAGCCCCTGGTCCAGATGGTCTAAATGCTGGGTTTTATCAACATTTTTGGAATCATGTGGGACCTTCCACCGTGGCCTTTGTTCAAAAGGCTTTTATTCAAGGACACTTTGATAAGACTATTTGTGAAGCGTTTGTTTTCTTGATCCCTAAAATTAATTCACCAACACTTGTTAAGCATTATAGGCCGATTTCTCTTTGTAATGTACTTTATAAGTTCATTACAAAGATTATCACCTTGAGGCTTAAAGACTTGATGCCGGGAATTATTTCGATTTTCCAGTCTAGTTTTGTTAAAGGTCGTTGCGCTCATGACAATATTATTGTTTAGCAGGAAATCATCCACTCGTTGAGTCGGAAGAAAAAGAATAATATTGGAGCCATGATTCTTAAGCTTGACTTATAAAAGACGCACGATAAAGTTAAATGGGATTTCTTAGAGGAAACTTTAAGTTTTTTTGGTTTTCCTGTTTCTATTATTACTTTAATAATGTTTTGTGTACGATCCTCTTCTTCTAAAATTCTTTGGAATGGTGAGCCTTTAGAAGCGATTAATCATGGTTGTGGTCTCCGTCAAGAAGATCCACTATCCCCATATCCTTTTGTTTTGTGTGTGGAAAGGTTTTCTTATGTTATACAGGACCTTGTCGATAATAAAGTTTGAAAACCTCTTGTGCCGTGTCGTGGGGCCCCTGTTTTCTCTCATTTAGTTTTTGCTGACGATTTGATCCTAATGGGGTCGGCCATGATTTGTAATGCCCGTGTTATGAAAAAGGCTCTTGATTGGTTTTGTAGCGCATCTGGTTTATTTCTTAATTTGCAAAAATCTAAGGTTGTTTTCAATAAAGCCGGTGAGGCTAGTTTGAAGAGAAGTGTTGTTGATGTTATTGGTTTTAGTGTCACGTCTAATTTGGGAAAATATCTTGGAGTTTCATTATGTCATGGTCGACAAACTTCTAATGATTTCTCTAACATTTTTGACCGTATTCAGGATCGGTTAGTCGTCTGGAAGAAAAGGTTGTTGTCTATTTCAGGCCGGACTACGCTGATTCAATCCGTTATGGCAGAAATTCATGTTCATGTCATGCAAGCGGGATGGCTCCCTGAAGCTGTTTGCAATTGTCTGGATAAGATGAGCCGTCAGTTCCTTTGGTCTACGGATAGTACTTGTAGGAAAATCCATTTGATCAATTGGAAGAATGTGATCCAAACAAAAGCTGTTGGAGGCCTTGGTTTTAGAGATGCTCGGTCTAATAATGAGGCGTTGCTTTCTAAGGTGGTATGGGAGATTTTGAGACAAGAGAATATGGTGTGGTATGACTCTGTGCAGGCTAAGTACTTGAAGGGCTCTAGTATCATTGACTGTTTCCCCAAAGCTTGTGATAGTATATTTTAGAAAGGTGTTGTTAGGAGTGCTGTTTTACTTCAACCTTTCTTCCATTGGCATTTAGGGAATGGGAGAGCTATTCGGTTTTGGACGGATATATGGTTTAACGGTAGACGGCTGTCGGATTTTGTGGATAGAGTTGATATACGTGATAGAAATCTTAGGATTGGAGATGTTTTGTCATGGGATGGTTTATGTGATTTTTCACTATTATTTTCAGAGCTTCCAGTGCATATTCAAGAAGACCTCGAGGATTCTAACATATGCCTAAGTGAAGAACATGACATGGTGATGTGGAGTAATGCATCTACAGGAATGCACTCGTGTAGGTCAGCTTTCTTAGCTTTGAGGACCAGATTTGGTGACTATAATGATACTGAGTATATGGAAGATTGGAATTGGATTTGGAAGACTCTTGTTAACAACAAACTGCGTTTCTTTCTTCGGCTTGCAAATCACGATCGCTTGGCTTGTAATTCCGTTCGTTTCAAGAGAAAGTGCGCAACTTCTGCTGCGTGCTTGGTCTGTGGTCAGGCGGAGGAGAATGTTTTTCATGTTTTACGCTTTTGTTCGGCGGCACATGATGTTTGGAGCATGATTTTGAGTCCTGATAATTTGTGAAAATTTAATAAATTGGGAGCTAGGAATTGGTTTCGTAAGAATTTATCTGGGGAACCCTTCAAATCTTTTTTACGGGGTCCAGATGGTTGGGGGAGTTTATTTGTGGTGACTTGTTGGCATATTTGGAAACGTAGGAATGAACGGGTTTTTCTGGTAAAAACGAATCTCTTGATACTATGATTTTTAAGATTAAACAGATGTGTTGGGATTTAAATTTTGGCAAGAAGAGAAGTAGGATGGAGAAGGTCCTGAAGTGGGTGAGGCCGCTTTTAGGATGGTTTAAACTTCGATGGTAGCTGGTGCCCTACTACTAAATGGGGTGGTATTGGTGGGATTATGAGAGATAGTGATGGGAAATGAGTGTGGGGTTATGGAGCAAGTTCTGACCAGGCTACAGTTGATGGAGTTGAGACTGCTAGTTTACTTGTTGGGTTGACTGTTGCTTGGGAACGTCGCATACGGCGTATGATTGTTGAGCTCGATTCAAAGAATGTTCTTGATTGGATGCATGGAATTAGCACGCCGCCTCCGCATCTGGCGAACATGATTGAGGTGTGTACTTCTTTGGTGAGGAATCCTTGGGAGTTGCAATTTGTTAAGGTTGACAGACAAGTTAATGTTGTGGCTGATTCTCTTGCAAAGTTGGGATGCCATGAACAGAGACATATGATGATCTTGGAGCAGGCGCCATCTTCAATTTTTCAAGGAATTCGCAGGGATAATGGATACAGAGTCCTTTGTTTTTTGATTTTTAGTTTGTTTCTTTCGGTTACTATCTTCCAGGAGCAAAAAAAAAAAAATGCGATGCAGGCTCTGGGCTCTGTGGCACAAATTCCTATAAGCTTGTTAGTTGTTAGATAATTAACATAAATTCATTAACTATAGTCAATTTTCTAATCCTAACTCACTAGTTAACCATAATTCACTAATTAAAATCTTATAGGGTTAATTGCCTAACAAATAACGTGTTTATAGGATCCGTAAACGGAAACCACATCGCACTTTTCGTAGATGGTGGGAGTACTTTTTATACCATAAGGTTGCGTTCTCTTTGATGGAAAATTATCATGGGAAAAAGATGGAAAATATAACACTCACCATTAAAATTTTTTCTTATTTTCCACATTTTTCCACTATTATTCTTTCTTCCCCTTCATTTTCACTCCAATAGAAGGGAAATATTATCCCACCAACAATAGAGTAAAATGCTTCATCATAGATAAGAAGGTGGGAATGTAACACCCCCGAACCCAAATCCTATTGGGTCATTACAGTACCGTGGACCCCACGCCAGGAGATCCACCAGGCGAACATGACTAAATTACATCAAATTAACTAACAAGGGAGATCACAGTCTCTACTATGATATCCGACACAATATTCCGATAGGGAATTTCAACGACAAAAGTGGGCCTACATGGCTAAAAATGAAAATACAACCACACCCACGAGCATCTACTCGGGTAATACATAATGACAAAGACTGACAAATTGGAGAACACTCCAACTGACTGACCAACATGAACAACTCGGACTAGTATCGCTCGAATGCCTCGTCGCCATCATCATGCCCCTATGTCTCAACTCCCTCCTCGCAATCACCTAAAACATGAAACATGTTCCGCCCCCACGGGGTCAGTCATCCAGATAATGAACATCAAATACATGTATAACATGATATGCATCCAAAGGCAGAATGAAACGGTACAATGATAATAATAATAATACGAGATGCTCACAAACCGAGGTAAGAACCGAGCATTCGTGAAACACTATGCCCACGGCATATGATCAATACCTGCTCAATAGGTTAAAGTATACGTGCCCAACGGCAAATCAGCGATACAGAACACCATAATGAATTACACGAAGATGAACCAAACCAGAACTGAATTGAATATAAATCACAATGAATTACATGAAGATGAACCAAATCAGAACTGAATTAAATATGAATCACAATGAATTACATGAAGATGAACCAAATAAGAACCGAATTAAATATGAATCACAATGAATTACATGAAGATGAACCAAACCAGCCCGAAGCTGTAACAATGAAAGCCGAAGCCACAGCACAAAGCCGTATCAAAATGAAACCATCCAATGGTCGTTGACCTACTGAGCTGTAGGTGTTGGGGGAAACAAGCGCGACGGTTCAGGCCCCACGAAACTTACCCCATAATGAAACCATCCAATGGCCGTTGACCTACTGAGCTGTAGGTGTTGGGGGAAACAACCGCGAAGGTTCAGGCCCCACCAAACTTACCCCATAATGAAACCATCCAATGTCTGTTGACCTACTGAGCTGTAGGTGTTGGGGGAAACAACCGCGAAGGTTCAGGCCCCACCAAACTTACCCCATCGAGCACTTGCCGAGACTAGCCTCCAAAACAAAATTAATCATAAACGGCAACGATCCCAAGATTACCGAATTCACGAGAATGATAGTGTGCTGCCTTGAGTCGGCCAACACGATAATGATGACTCACGGATGGGCACCGTCCTCGGTGGTCCCAATTCAATACCTCGATTACCTTAGAATGGTCAATCGATAACAACGACACAACGGATGGGAACTATCCTCGACAGCCCCAATTCAATACCTCAATTGCCTTAGAATGTCCAACCGATAAAAATAATGCAGCGGATGATTCAATACCTCGATTGCCTTAGAACGGCCAATCAATAACAATGATACAATGAATGATTGAGCACCTCGATTTCCTTAGAATGTCCAACCGATAAAAATAATGCAGCGGATGATTCAATACCTCGATTGCCTTAGAACGGCCAATCGACAACAATGATACAACGAATGATTGAGTACCTCGATTGCCTTAGAACGGCCAATTGATAACAATGATACAATGAATGATTGAGCACCTCGATTGCCTTAGAATGGCCAATCGATAACAATGATACAATGAAGGCCTCGGCACCTTTATTCGGCTACCGACGACGAAGATGAGAACGAATACGACAAGGCCTTCAATCGGCCAATACAACATGAATGACAAAACAGCAACATTAATAACAATGATTACAACGACGTCTTAGATCGACATCGATATCAACAACAATAATCGATACATCGACACCGCAGACGGCTATCGACAGTAACATTAACAACGAGTATCACAATGCCTTCAATCGGCCATTAACGAAAAATAATAACATTTGGCATAATTGCCGAAGAGTATCGTATCGAACGATCCCCTAATATCAATAAACTCATGAAGAGACTAAGTCTCGGAATGATACAACATATTAACATACATATATGATGACATTAATCTCATTGACTAGTACAAGTATTAAAACTTGCCTCAAACCGAAGGCGAGAAAGTCCTTCCACGAACAACGTCCTTGAAGAATATCGGCCGCTCGAACGACCTTGAACAACACAAGTACCAACAATTCGCTTAAGATATGAATCAAGCATGATCACAACCAACTCAAAAGGTCGATACAACACTACCCATACTCATTGGGGCAATCTAACAACCACGTTGTAAACAATCTCTAATTGTTTATAACCGAAACTCAATTATACCGAAAACAAACTTCCAATGAATGATTCAATCCAACAAAACCTCATGAATACTATCAATAATCCCACAGGAATACTTAAATCGGGATTTCAACAACATCTAGTCGGAAACCCCAAAAATTCCAAAGTCAACACCAAGGTTTTCTTGAAAAATTCCTCAATGATTCATAAATTCCGAAAATTACACCAATGAATCCGTAAGAATCCAAGTATACAAGATAGATAATACATAACTAACATATTCCAACATAAAAACAAGCTAACTCGAAGAGATCGGGAATAAAACCTTCAAATCCCGAAATTCAAGATTCAATGAAAAATTACCTTGATTTGGAGTGATGAAACTGATTAAATGATGATTAATCCGACTAAGGAGCTTGAAAATAATGATAGGTGAATGAAGCTCGAAAAGATCTCTCCAAAATATCCAAAATCGCCCAAAACCGACGGAAGAAGGAGAAGAAATGAAGAAATGACGAATCTGGACTGAGCTGTCCCATATATAGTAAACCCAGCTTAGCGCACGCTATGACCTGATATTTAGCGTGTGCTAGCGGTTTACTGGGCAGTCCAGTAAGCTCTGACTGCCTCGTTAGCGTGCGCTATGAACTTGGTAGCGTGCGCTAACACCTTACCGATAGCATGCGTTAATCCAAATTGTTAGCGTGCGCTAACTGATATCTGATACCCAGAAACTGAAGTCCAGAACCTACTGTCCTCTGCCTTGCTCGCGTTAGCGTGCGCTACTAATGGGACTTAGCGTGCATTACCAACACAGTTAGTGTACGTTACTTAGCACTCGTAGCGTGCGCTACGAATTTCTCAAATCAGCCCAGTACCTTCTGGACTGTCTGCCTCACTAGCGCCAGCGTGCGCTAATACTGAACCATAGCGTGCGCTACCTGCACCCCGTTAGTGCGCGCTAACAAGAATACGTAGTGTGCGCTACCTGTCAAACTGAATACCAAAATATGATGATGATGATGATGACAATAATCTCGGCTCGATCTCAAATAGTGATGAATGACAAAAAACAACTGATATGCGATTCCAAAGTACGCCGAACGGTGAACACAGTTGAATGAATATGAATGATGAATGATTATTACTGAGTGAAAAAATTTTGAGTGGCAATTACTGAATGATAATTACTGAATTCACAACCGGGTATTACATACTCCTCCCCTTAAAAAGAGTTTCGTCCCCGAAACTAAGGGCAAACAACTCGGGATATGAACTATCCATCAGAATCTGAAAATGACATCTCCAGAAATACTCCTTAACGCGAACCACTTCGCCTGCACAAATGGGCCAACCCCCATATAAGCACTGACTCACGCTTCAAAAGAAAAGCGACAACGCACATATTTAGTCCTCGGGACCATATCAATCGCACGCCCAAGTCCTCATGACTTGACGTCTTGAATCACAATGAACAATTACCCAGATTATCACGAAATCTCGAGTACCACACCGAAGGGAAGAAATCCCGACCAGTGACCCAAATCTCAAGATTCTCAATTACCATAGTTATAAGATAAATCGACAACAGATGGTTCACAACCACAATGCTACAACACGAATTGAGTTAAACAGTAATCTGAAAAACACGGCTACATCTCAAATGTACCCAACATCGATATCCTCCCGATCATCGATCTCATCGATTCAAAGAAGACCCAAATCTGAACTCACTGTTCAATATGATCTCGGAAGGTCACAAGGACAAGAATGACCACAATGAATGATAATGAATCGAAATCCAACAAGGATCAAGAATGACTCACTGGGGTGAAATGATAACGTAATGAGTGATAGCTCAAATGAAATGATTGGAACTGGTGTTCCCCGTGAAGTGATTGATTAGTTTGATAATTACAAATCTCAACATGATTGATGTATGATGAATGAATTGTATGAATGAGTGATCAACAACGAAATGAATGATTATCCTATTACCGAGCAAGAATTAACTTGCTCAAAACCATTGATGAATGTCCTATGGTATCACAGTTAAAATAAACAACAGTCGAACTCGTCGTCTGAGGAGAAGATGCTTTCCCAGCATGAAGACGACTAGAAAATAACCTCTTGGACGCCGGAGCCCGATGTCCCTCTGAATGAACCGACATTCTAGTCCCCTCATCAGAAGAAAATGAAGGGTGCTTCTGAGTAAGTTCCTTGATCAAAAGCTCTGCTCCAAGAGCCTTCTCAATGAACTCACTGAGTGAATTATGATTGTGATTGAACAAATACATCCTCAACTACGGGTTTAGCCTTTTGCTAAAATACTTGATCTTATCCGCCTCAGTACGGATAACAGACGAAGCAAACTGAAGTAGTCCCTGAAACTTCTCAGCAATGACAACAACACCCTCGTATTCGGGTTTTAAAACCTCTGATAACTTGGCTTCACAAAGTGGAGCCGGATATCACTTCTCTATCATGAGAGTCTTGAACTCGCTCCAAACATAATCACGATCGGTGGGTCTCACAGAAAGCCACCAAGAATACTCAAGTAGTAAGCCGCTACTGCCACCTTACTCTCTTCCGGATACTGAACCATGTCGAAGAGTTTATCAAAATTCTCAAGCCAATGAACAATATTAGCTGGTTCTGACGAACCCTCAAAAGTAGGCGGCCTCTGACGAGAAATATCGCCAATAATCTGACTCACTCCTCCAGTCTGTCCATGAAACGGCACCTGGAATTCATGCTTTGGTGGACCACGAACCATCGAGGTCTGCATGGTCTCCATTATCCGCGTCATCTGAGTCATCTGGGCCATCATGCCCTGTATACATATGAATGGGTCCACCCGAATACTTTCCGACTGGGCTGCATCTCGGGTACGACTTCCTGATAGTGACTGATTATCTGACGATGAATGAGTAGCATCGATATCTGATGAACTAATGTTATCCCTTACATTCGCGTAGGTATTAACACGAGATCCCGGGTTTCGGCCTGCACCGCGGCCTCTTCCCCTGCGTCCTCTGACAGCTCTATCCATACTGAAGTAGGAAAGTCGCATGATGATTACAGATCCCGCATGAAGATCGCATTATGATTATGTTACAGAATGATAATAATGATCATACACGCTCTAACACAATGAATGCATTAATGATGCAATGAAATGATCGTCGACATTACGTCGGAATATGATAAGATCGCATGAAAGATTAAGTGAGGTGACATGATTATCTGATGAAATTCCTGAAATGATTATCTTGAACAAGTTAACAGGATTGATAATTCAATCCACAAGATTAACAACCGAGCAATGAGATTGACTGAGTGATTAATGAATTAACATGCTCGACAAGATCAAAAATGATGATTGAGGATTATTGACTGATGAATGAGTTGATCCTTATCGCTTATACAGATCACAAGTATTCCAAAACAATTAGCCATGAATCAACCGTAACACAAATGTCACATATAGTTTTCAACAAAACATGTGCAATCAATGACATAATGAATGTATGAACATAAAGAGGATCGAGTCCTTACACAGATCATACGAACCTTCGAGGTCTTGCGATACTAATCTCCACTGACGACTCGATGAATGAATGACTCGTGCAGTCGTACAAATTTCACGACTCACAAAACCCGACTGTTCAGATTGTCATAATCTGACAGCCCCACTACTACCGCAACGGTAGAACCACATAACTCACATATCAGGGTATCTCACAACCCAACTCTCCGATACCATCTTCTATAACACCCCCAAATCCTATTGGGTCATTACAGTGCCGTGGACCCCACGCCAGGAAATCCACCAGGAGAACATGACTAAATTACATCAAATTAACTAACAAGGGAGATCACAATCCCTACTATGATATCCGACACAATATTCCGATAGGGAATTTCAACGACAAAAGTGGGCCTACATGGCCAAAAATGAAAATACAACCACACCCACGAGCATCTACTCGGGTAATACATAATGACAAAGACTGACAAACTGGAGAACACTCCAACTGACTGACCAACAAGAACAACTCGGACTAGTATCGCTCGAATGCCTCGTCGCCATCATCATGCCCCTATGTCTCAACTCCCTCCTCGCAATCACCTAAAACATGAAACATGTTCCGCCCCCACGGGGTCAGTCATCCAGATAATGAACATCAAATACATGTATAACATGATATGCATCCAAAGGCAGAATGAAACGGTACAATGATAATAATAATAATACGAGATGCTCACAAACCAAGGTAAGAACCGAGCATTCGTGAAATACTATGCCCACGGCATATGATCAATACCTGCTCAACAGGTTAAAGTATACGTGCCCAACGGCAAATCAGCGATACAGAACACCATAATGAATTACATGAAGATGAACCAAACCAGAACTGAATTGAATATAAATCACAATAAATTACATGAAGATGAACCAAATCAGAACTGAATTAAATATGAATCACAATGAATTACATGAAGATGAACCAAATCAGAACTGAATTAAATATGAATCACAATGATTACATGAAGATGAACCAAACCAGCCCGAAGCTGTAATAATGAAGGCCGAAGCCACGGCACGAAGCCGTATCAAAATGAAACCATCCAATGGTTGTTGACCTACTGAGCTGTAGGTGTTGGTGGAAACAACCGCGAAGGTTCAGGCCCCACCAAACTTACCCCATAATGAAACCATCCAATGGACGTTGACCTACTGAGTTGTAGGTGTTGGGGGAAACAACCGCGAAGGTTCAGGCCCCACGAAACTTACCCCATAATGAAACGATCCAATGGTCGTTGACCTACTGAGCTGTAGGTGTTGGGGGAAACAACCGCGAAGGTTCAGGCCCCACCAAACTTACCCTATAATGAAACCATCCAATGGCCGTTGACCTACTGAGCTGTAGGTGTTGGGGGAAACAACCGCAAAGGTTCAGGCCCCACCAAACTTACCCCATCGAGCACTAGCTGAGACTAGCCTCCAAAACACAATTAATCATAAACGGCAATGATCCCAAGATTACCGAATTCACGAGAATGATAGTGTGCTGCCTTGAGTCGGCCAATACGATAATGATGACTCACGGATGGGCACCGTCCTCGGCGGTCCCAATTCAATACCTCGATTACCTTAGAATGGTCAATCGATAACAACGACACAACGGATGGGAACTATCCTTGACAGCCCCAATTCAATACCTCAATTGCCTTAGAATGGCCAACCGATAACAATGATGCAGCGGATGATTCAATACCTCGATTGCCTTAGAACGGCCAATCGACAACAATGATACAACGAATGATTGAGTACCTCGATTGCCTTAGAACGGCCAATCAATAACAATGATACAATGAATGATTGAGCACCTCGATTTCCTTAGAATGGCCAATCGATAACAATGATACAGCGGATGATTCAATACCTCGATTGCCTTATAACGGACAATCGACAACAATGATACAACGAATGATTGAGTACCTCGATTGCCTTAGAACGGCCAATCGATAACAATGATACAATGAATGATTGAGCACCTCGATTGCCTTAGAATGGCCAATCGATAACAATGATACAATGAAGGCCTCGGCACCTTTATTCGGCTACCGACGACGAAGATGAGAACGAATACGACAAGGCCTTCAATCGGCCAATACAACATGAATGACAAAACACCAACATTAATAACAATGATTACAACGACTTCTTAGATCTACATCGATATCAACAACAATAATCGATATATCGACACCGCGGACTGGCTATCGACAGTAACATTAACAACGAGTATCACAATGCCTTCAATCGACCATTAACGAAAAATTAACATTTGGCATAATTGCCGAAGAGTATCGTATCGAACGATCCCCTAATATCAATGAACTCATGAAGAGACTAAGTCTCAGAATGATACAACATATTAACACACATATATGATGACATTAATCTCATTGACTAGTACAAGTATTAAAACTTGCCTCAAACCGAAGGCGAGAAAGTCCTTCCACGAACAACGTCCTTGAAGAATATCGGTCGCTCGAACGACCTTGAACAACACAAGTACCAACAATTCGCTTAATATACGAATCAAGCATGATCACAACCAACTCAAAAGGTCGATACAACACTACTCACACTCATTGGGGCAATCTAACAACCACGTTGTAAACAATCTCTAATTGTTTATAACCAAAACTCAATTATACCGAAAACCAACTTCCAATGAATGATTCAATCCAACAAAACCTCATGAATACTATCAATAATCCCACAGGAATACTTAAATCGGGATTTCAACAACATCTAGTCGAAACCCCCAAAAAATCCAAAGTCAACACCAAGGTTTTCTTGAAAAATTCCTCAATGATTCACAAATTCCGAAAATTACACCAATGAATCCGTAAGAATACAAGTATCCAAGATAGATAATCCATATCTAACATATTCCAACATAAAAACAAGCTAACTCGAAGAGATCGGGAATAAAATTTTCAAATCCCGAAATTCAAGATTCAATGAAAAATTACCTTGATTTGAAGTGATGAAACTGATTAAATGATTATTAATCCGACTAAGGAGCTTGAAAATGATGATAGGTGAATGCAGCTCGAAAATATCTCTCCAAAACATCCAAAATCGCCCAAAATCGACGGAAGGAGGAGAAGAAATGAAGAAATGACGAATCTGGACTGAGCTGTCCCATATATAGTAAACCCAGCTTAGCGCACGCTATGACCTGATATTTAGCGTGCGCTAGCGGTTTACTGGGCAGTCCAGTGAGCTCTGACTGCCTCGTTAGCGTGCGCTACGAACTTGATAGCGTGTGCTAACACCTTACCGATAGCGTGCGTTGATCCAAATTGTTAACGTGCGCTAGCTGATGTCTGATACCCAGAAACTGAAGTCGAGAACCTACTGTCCTCTGCCTTATTCGCGTTAGCGTGCGCTACTAATGGGACTTAGCGTGCGTTACCAGCACAGTTAGCGTACGTTACTTACCACTCGTAGCCTGCGTTACGAATTTCTCAAATCAGCCCAGTACCTTCTGGACTGTCTGCCTCACTAGCGCTAGCGTGCACTAATACTGAACCATAGCGTGCGCTACCTGCACCCCGTTAGCGCGCGCTAACAAGAATACGTAGCGTTCGCTACCTCTCAAACTGAATACCAAAATATGATGATGATGATGACAATAATCTCGGCTCGATCTCAAAAGTGATGAATGACGAATAACAACTGATATGTGAATCCAAAGTACGCCGAACGGTGAACACAGTTGAATGAATATGAATGATGAATGATTATTACTGAGTGAAAAATTTCTGAGTGGCAATTAATGAATGATAATTAATGAATTCACAACCGGGTATTACAGGAAAAAGGTGGGAAATAAGAAAAAATTTAAAAGGTGAGTGCTATCTTTTCCTTCATTTTTCCATAATAATTTTTCATCAAAGAGAACGCAACCTAAAAAGAATCTCATCAAAGGCTAATATACTTTCATCAATTCTACAGTACAGATGAAAGTTTGAAAGCTGGAGATAAAAGATGGGGAGATAATATTGTAAAGGCCAAGAATTTTAGAAATGAGTAGACATCACCACCAGATAAAATGGCCCCCCTCTCTCTCATCTTTCTAGGTATCATAGAAAATGAGGATTTGTATAAAATGTTAATAAGAGTGGGTTAATTGCCTGATTTCAATCAGAAATGACAACCTAAATTATTGTCTCTTTTTTTTGGTTAAGGGAGAGCCGAGAAACTCCCCCCATCTGTATCAGATGTCCCTTGACCAGGCGGGTGTTAAATCGAGGGATGTGCACTAATGGCAGCCCTGCAAGGGAGAGGACCAACGAGACATGAACCCAGCAACAAACCTTGCAATATTTCAGTAAAGTATTGTCACCACACAGATTCGAACCCGCAATATCGGAGTGTTTCCACCCCAATCACCTTGCAACTTATCATCAGTCTATGCTCCTGGGGACGACAACCTAAATTATTGTCTCCCCTGCTTTGAGAAGCCATGTTACCCAACAGCCATCCTTTTTCTCCTCCATGTGTCTCCATTTGTGCCCTCTTTTATCCATTTCTTCTTTTCTCCCTTTTTTTTGATACATAGGTGATTCATACTTCGTATGACTAATCCTATGAGAAACAACTTCCAATTAAACCGCGAGACAATGTACCTGACTAACAATTAAATATACTCCACTTCCGCGCACAAGGAGTTATCCCCCAAGTGATTGCTCCATGCTGGACCCCGATAGATAGGCATGGCGGGTCTCCATAATCCAACCGCAGGTTCCCACCGAGATCAGGCCTCCCACACTGCTGCTTGAACCACATGATATTGTAACTATTCGTCAGCTACCCCGAGGGCTAGGACCTAACCCTTAGTCAAAGACTAAGGGATCATTGAGCCTTGATAAATTCAATTTCAAAGTGTTGTCACTAGGAGGTCATGTGGCCAACTGCGCCGAGTGAGTTGGTTTTCTCCCTTTTGTCCATTTTTCTACATTTCTCTATTTCCATTTCGCAAAAGCCCTCTAGGGGCTTGCCACGTGGCTTACCTGGCCCACTTCTTTTTTGGGCCTTTTGCTCACCCCTAAAGTTGGATCAGCTCATTAACCCACACATGGACAGGATACCAACAGGCCCGCCCCACTTGGGTTGGAAACTTGAAGAGGTCAAAAGATGCCGACTCCATTTTTTTTTAAAATTAAAAATTAATTATATACTACTCTTTTTGTCTCACCATTGATATAAGCACATTGTAGACTGATGTGACCCTGGAATTAATGTGACAGAAGTGAGGCAGGCGCAGGCGGCCCTAGGGGGATTGAGAACGGCAAAAGATCACCTGTGCAAAAGAGATTTAAACAAGTCTGACGTGGATAAAGAGGAAAATTTAATTGGATTGTATGCTTGTGTTTAGTTAAACTTTGAATTGAGCAATTATTTTACTACTCATATTTTACATTTATTTTGTTGTAGAACTCAAGAATAAATTCATTAGAATTTTTTATAATAATATTTATTTTTATTTATTAAAATGCTATATTTATAAGTTATATATTAATCCGTAAATTTTCTAGTTCATCTGATTCCTATAGAATATATATTGATTATGTGTATTTATTAATTTTCTTATTAAAATTTGATATTTGTAATTATATATTTCTATCAAAAATTTAATATTATTTTTATTTAAATTTTATTGAATTAGTTAACTTTTTTTATTTAAATTCATCCAATATAAATATCTTCTTTTAATAATAGTTTATTCTAACATTATGAAAAATAAATATACGAATCTATCATATGAATAAAAAACTTTTTTTTTAATATATACTATTTATATTCCGTTCAAAATTTTACACTTACTCATTTTGTTTATCCCTTTAGAAATTTTATATTATTATATTACACAATCAAATCGGATAATCATTTTTTACCGTTTTAATCTCCACCACATACTCACTATCAATATTTTTTAATTTTTAATTTTTACCATATATTTATCATTATTATTTTTACTACTTACTCCCTCCGTCCCAAACTTAATTGCTACCTTTTTCTTGGGGCAGTTTGGGGCGCATTGGCAGGCCGCCACGCTTTTAATTTTATTTTTTATTTAAAAAATGGTGATTTTTTATAGTATTAGTTGTAATTTTAAAAAGTATTAGTTTTTCTTTAGTGTTTACTTGTTATTTAATATTTCGATCCAGTGAAATTATTTTTTATTTACTTGCTAGCAGCTCATTTTTTATGATAATCTTTTAATGATAAAAAAATTTCTTATGCACAACAATGAAGATGAACCACGACGAAAATGGTAAAAAGTGGAAAATATGAAACACGACGGAAATGGTAAAAAATGAAAAAAACTAAAATTCAATATGAAACGATTGGTATATTAGTATCTTTTATGCTGTCATTTTTGTTTTCAGACTGAAATATACGTACACGTTCCGGTTCATACTCTGCTTGTAATTTTTTGTAGAGTCCTATCGAAGTTGTAAATTGTAAGTCTAAGCCTGCTGCAGATGTATGTTTATTAGTGTGCCGGAAATTGAAGACTGGAGCTACTGGATAATCCTCGGGTATCATTTCCAACTGTAAAAATTAAAGTTCAATAATAATAGTTAGTTATAATTGCATAAAATATCTACTTTACTATTAAAAGAGTCGTATAAAACACGTGTCTTTATGTGGAAATTTTGAATTAATTATCTTTTTATTCTTTTTAAAAATACACTAACTCCTACCCATTTGAATGAGAGTTAATGGGAACCAAAAAAAAAAATTTCTTTTTCTTTTTATTTTTCTCTCAATGTTTAAAAGTTAATAGTTTTATCGTCTCAACTATATTTTTTATTATTATATTTTAAATTAATCTTCTTTTTACGATATTTGATTTAACATTCATTAGGCATATATATAATTAAAATATTCCTTTTTGAATATAAGTTGTTTTTAAATAATTATTATATTATATCTTGATTTTAAATTATTTGTATATAAAATATAAAAATCAGATAATTTCCAAATAATTTCATTGAAGTAAATCTATCTTTTTACAAGATCAATATTTTTACTTCAGTTTTCATCTTATAATAATTTTATATTACTGAGTTATTTTATTAAAAAAAATTAAGAAAAGAATTATAGACATGTTAGACTTACAATTCTCAGTAGAAAGATATATTATTAGTTAAAGTAATTTTTTTTTATTGATTCTTCTTTTTTATGAAAAGAAAAATTATATAAACAAATATAATAAGTTGAGTATATTTTTATTTAAGTACGTCACAATAATATACTTTATCACCATATGCCTAATGAATTAATATCATTGTCGATCTCATGGTATATTATTAAGTATAAAATATGTGACTTTAATCTAAATATTTATCAAAAATATATGACGTTCTTTCACCTGTATACTGATATGTAATTATATTAGTATATTAATATAAATATTACAAATATACAATGATTATATAGATTTCTGTCATGTTTATATATTTTATATCGAACTTTTACACATCTATACTTAATATTAAAAGAGAGTCGCAAAAAAATCTAAGGAAACATATGTCATCTCCATGTTAATCCTCTTTTTAAAAATCTTAAAAAAAAATAGATGTTTAATTTGGGAGGGGTTACAGGATTATTCCATTATATATTATCTACCAATTAAAAACTTCCTCTCATTTTATTCCTTTTATTTTTAACCTAATGGTTTAAACAATTATAACTTTTATGTATCAATTTTATTTTTGAAAAAAATATATCAAATTAATTCTTACTTCGTGCTCTTTAATTTGACATCCATATAGTATATAGAAAGTAATATAAATATAATTATAACGTATTTAGATGATTAAAATATTTCAATATAAAAATATAAGACTATTGAAGAAAGATATATTTTTAGTTTATTTTCAAAGCTTTTTAATAATTATTTGATTTTTAAGAATTATTTTATTCTGATTATAAAATAGTAAAATATATTACATTAATGTCAAATCATTTAAAAAAATTATATTAGTAAGAATATCGGTTGTATACTTTTAATGAAATTTGATAATACTACACCAACAACAACATCATGAGAGTCTTAGTCCCAAAATGCTTTGGGGTCAGCTATAATGAAAGTTGATAATGATAAACATAATTTAATTTCTTATTTATAAAATTAGATATAAGACTCATATTATCCTATATGAAAAAATAATGCCGGTGCTTAATTAGTTTACGGTTTTCCTATCATGTGCCCTTAGATCACATGATAAGAGTTTATAAATGAAACTAAATCAAATAATAGTATATGTATATGTGTGTGTATACTGACTCATGTATATTTTATAATAATGTTATAATATTACGAAATTCGATCACATATTATTAATAATAATAAAATATTTAACATTTTACGTCGTGCATCGCACGGAGGACATCTAGTATTATATAAAAAATAAATATTATATCGCTTTTATTACCAGTATCCAATGGGTGTTTCCGTTCATGTTTCCTATCACCACCCTTGCGATCGGAGGTGGATTACAAGAATCCAAGGCTATGGGAGGACATAAAAATGCCCCATAATCACTGAATGCAATCACGAAAACATTATGCACGGTCGCAACCAAGTATCCACAATCAGGCATTGAAAATCACTTATCTCTCGTTGCAAAATCATAATTGAAGTGATCAATAAGTGCCTCCAAACCTTCCGTGGTAACACCGTATATAATATTTTCGTATATTTCTCTTCTTTTGCGGAGTTCATCTAGCATATCCTGTCGTACCCTTGGCCAAAAGTTTTCGTTTCCATAGATAGCGAGTGCAACCTCTCTAAATCCACAATTTTCATCTCCAATCACATCCGTGTATGATTGAATATAATCTCTGATGTAGGGGCGAAAGTCTTCCTGAAAATGAGACCGACTCTGATGAGCGGTGTTGTTCCGAGGCGGAATATTTTTAGAAGCAGGGGACTTGGGGGGCTTTGAAGTGTTATTATTTGGGAATTTTTTGTGAGAACAGGTTTTACAACCTTGCGTATATCTGTTATTGCTACCTTCAGCAAAGTTTCCCGTATTGTGAGCTTCCGACGTGCTTTTTCTACGACCTTCTAGTGGAATATCCTGACCTGCGTTCGTTGCCGCCACTCTCCCTTTACCTTTTTGTGTTGGGGGAGTTTTAGCTCCGAAAATCCTGCCGACACGCTCAAACATTGAAGGTTTGTGATTTGTGCTTCGAGTCGTCTTATTCTTTTTTTCAACCGCCGGAGGTGCAGCAACGTCTTCCGTATCGTCGAATAATTTTCTCCGCGTATTAGCATTGACATCATCATTGTTTCTGTTGTTGGTATGAATATCTGGAAAATTAATACCCAGTGTTCTCCAGTACGAATCAATACACGCAATAGGGATATCTTTCTTGTGCTGACATGTACCAGAGAAGCTCGCAGTGACACGGAAGCCCGTGTGTTCTCCTAAGATAACACCCGCACATTTTTTCGCCTATATCCTTGGCAAATTCTTTGAGAATAAGGTCGATCGCTTTGAACGATACATTGCGCACAATCTCACTGAAGAAGTCTATGTTTAACAAATCGGTTCTTATCTTCTGAGTGTTGTGGCTTACTTGTTTTTTAATCTCGCAGATCTGCAACTCCATGACCTGATGAAGATGATCAAAGATAACGTCAAATGGGTGTAGGCCGCCGGGGAGGTTCATTTTCACCTGATGATGCTCTTGCTCAACCCTACACGTAGCAAAAATTTTAGTTATGAGAGAATATTTGAATACCAATGGTTTGATTGGTGATAAAATTACCTATTTGTGGTGTAGTTTCCATAGTGTAGGCGATGATCGATATATGCGCCCAAAACTCTATCTGCAAAGGGTGTAATCCACGTATCTTCACAATAGGCAATTAAAGTTGGATATTTCTTGTAAGTTTCTTGTAGATGGGCCCACTTACGTATCTATACATCGTGTGTTGACGCATTAATTGCCCAATTCCAGGTATTTTTAAAATATTCAGTGTACGATGCGTCGAATCCTTGCTGTTTTTGCTCTCGGGCTAGAACACATTGCTCTATGTGGCGTCTGCATAATTGATGTTGGGATTCTGGAAATATTTGATCCACTGCCCCCATTATTGCGAGTGCCCGGTCCGTGATGACAACGTTTGGTACAACACACTCATACAAACCCCGAATAAATTGTAAAACGAATTCGAAGTGATCTTGGACTTCATTCTGCATATATGCGTATGCAATGGTGAATGTTTTGTCAGTGCTTGTTGCACCAACTGCTTTGAATAAAGGCATATTGTACATCGATGTCTTGTACGTCGTATCAATAATTAGGACTTGCGGATATACGTTAACCATTGCATGAGAAGCAGGGTGACTGAAAACGATGTCTTTGAGTACGTTACTGTCATCCACTGTCCGCAGTTGGTACCTAATTTCATAAGTTAAAATAACTGTAGGATTATCATTCTAAATTATATTACATGAATATACAACTATTAGATTTTGGTTGGGGTTCAAATAATATTAAAAGTGCAAAAGCGAGAAATCTGCATATTAATATCTAAATTATAACTTAATTATTGCACACTAGTACTTAATATTTAAATTATATTTTAAAATGAATTCAATTTGCTAGTTTTTTACCTGTAATTCCGCTGAAGCATTAGGGAGATGAAGTTATTCGTAGGGGTACGCCAATCACGTCTGTCGCTCCTTGATTTGTTGTAGGCATTGTAGACTCTTTTTTGATCCGTAGCATTATTCGCATCGTTTTGCTTCATATAGGCCAACGCGTTGCTCGGACTTGTGTGTAACGCTTCAAGCCGTTGTAACTCTTTGTATTGGTCGCGTGATATTTGTCCTAGTCTCGAATCCTCCGCATGTTCCGGGAAGGGATGATTGTGTTTCCCTTCCAAAACTTCTATCTCCCAAAGATCATTGTAGAGATCAAATTGCTTAGCAACTATACGAAAACGACAATCTACCTTTTGCGTTTTTGTATTTCTTTCATTCTTCATTTTTTGATTTCTATACTTTCCACCTCAACTGCATATAAATCGTACCTTATATGGATCAGAATTACGTCTGGCTAAGGTGATGTTTCTTCTAGCCGCAATTCCCCTGACGTATTGTTCAACCTCTTGTATGCCTTTCAAACCCTCCTCGGGATTGTAAAAATCTATCGTAACATCTTCATATTCGTCATCACCACCATAGTTAAAACTCAAATGAATTTTTTGTGTAGTAGGAGTAATAAATGTGGCGTAGTTTGCAAATATTGTAGTGCCGTAACCTTTTCAAATGTTTTAGTTTTGAAATGCTGTATTGATCTTCCTTCCATATGTGACTATTATATAAGATACAAAAATGAGCGTGCAAAGCCCCAAGAGGGCCCATTCTTCTCAGTTCTGCCATCCCACTTCGCGTGCCCTGGAGTGTGACCTGCCATCCCACTTCTGTTGTCCACCGCTGGAATTGATGTGACTACTGCTGGAATTAAAAAAAGAAAAAAAACTGTCAGTAGTGTGCTTATAATCACACTCGGGGTCAAGATTATTGAGTGTTTTCGTTTCGGGACAGGAATTAAGAAGGGAGTACTTAGTGTGTAAAGTGTATTGTGTTTAGAGATGTAATGTGGTTTATGTATTAAAAATTAGAGCACCATAGATGCATAAAAACATATTGATATCTGATCTTAAATGAAAGATCGTATCAAGACCTTTAATTTGGTATTAAAATCATAAAAATCTAAAAATAAATGAGCAAGTTATGATAATTTAAACTTTTAGAATTTAAATTATATTAGAATGAGTGCTGAAAGCCGAGTGAATGATGAGATTTAATTAGAGAGAGTCAAGTGTAATAAGGGATTCAGTGAGTGTACCTTAATTTCCCTAATTATTTCCCAAAGGGAAAGGGGTCAGAAATCGTGAGACGGCCCAAACGGGGAATAGAGTCAGTAATTTTGAAAAGGAGGAAGAAATACTTATTAGATAACCAATCAAGAATTCTATATAACTTTACGATTGAAGTGATAAAAAGTAGGTCTGGGATTTTTACTCGAAACCAAATTTTAATAAGAATCGAACCGAAAAATTCGGTTCTGGTTCCGATTTCGGTTCTGATTTTTTTATTATTAATCGGTTCCGGTTTCGGTTCCTGTTTTATGATGTTAGAAAAAACCGGTTTGTAACCGATTCTATATATTATATATATAATAATAAAAATGATATTATATATAAATTTTGACATAATATAAGTATTAAATAAAGCAAATTAAATATATTTTGTTCAAAATATTACACATTAAATTCGATTTCTACTCAAAATTCGGGTTTTTTTTTTACAAAATTCGTTTTTTTTTTGCACAATTTGGTTCCTAAAAGAACCGAAAAACCCAATTTTTACACATTAAATTCGGTTCCGGTTCCTAATTCGGTTCCTGAAGAAAAAATCGGTTTTTTCGATTTCGGTTCCTAATTCAGTTCCTAAAAAAAAAGTGGTCAAAAACAGAACCGACTTATGTATTTAAAAATCGATTCCGATTCTTTAATTTTTTACCAAAAACCGAACCGGTCCCAGCCCTAATAAAAAGATATGGCAAGATTGAAAGTCTATTAATTTCTGTGGCTCAACGATAAACACAATCAAATAAGAAAATTGAAGACTGATGAAGTTAAAAAGTAGAGTGAAGTTATTCTTGAAAAAAAAAAGTCAAGTTCAGAGACATGTTCTCTTCCGAGGAAGCTCCTATGCCCAAATAAAAAAAAAAAAAAAAAAAAACTAATATAAATGTATACTCTACTAAAAAAACTAAACATAATTGAAAAAATTACCGACATCATTGTCCGCAGTGAGCAGTTGAAAATTTCTTCATACATAATTTGGAATTTTTTTCTTTCCCAAAATTTCCTTTTACATTTTGTCTTCCTAGCTGAACTATCTTTAGTTTGGTGTGTTGCTTCGAATAGGAGTAGAAGCATTGAAATTTGTGGAAAACTGTCGAGGTTTCATCGTATCTACTAAATAATCTTTATTGTTATAATAGATTTTCAAACTCAATAAAATGTATCATTATGGATGAGACAAAGGGATCTATGATATTTCCGGGGCGTGGGGGGCAGCTTCAATCATCTAATGGCCCAGCCAGCCAGCTCTGTTTCAAATCACCTATTGTCTTTCCTATATGAAGGACGAGATGATCCATTACTTCGATTCCCCTATCTTTAGCATCTCCGATGTAAGATTGATAAAATTACATCGTTATTTTGATCCAAAGCATCCCACTATTGGACCTAATTAATTACCTTGCTAATAGACTTAAACTGCAGAAACCGATCCTTTAAATGGGTGCTCGTGTTCTACCACGAAGCTTTCCTAACGCCCATCAACTGACCTTGACCTGCCAATGTCCGGAAACAGATACGAGACATCCTGAACTTCCTATACACAGCACGACCACGACCAGTGAAGATGCATCGGTTTCTCACACGCGTAAAGGAACTGTTTCTTGGCAGCTTTGACAACTTATGACGGTGTTTTTCCCTCATAGCAGGGGGAAGTTCGGGATCTTGACAGAGGGCCTTGTAAAGCTTTCGCCTCAATTCATATTTAGCCGCAAGCAATCTTCGTTTGTGATCACGTATATTTCGATTCCTATCTGGTGTTGTCTTGGGTCCCTTCTCACGGCTGTAGAATCTCCTATTTATTGAGAAAGGCAATGGTTTACTACACTTGCATTTGCTCATTACAGAACTAGTTCCAATAAATAAGTAAAGCAAAAGATTTTACCTCGCATGTACTGGAAGCTGGGCAGCTGTCTGCTCTCTTCCAAGAGGAGCAAATAATCCAAAATTGTTATACCTTCGACAAACATCCTAATGTTAGTAAATTAATAAACCAAAGCTTTAATCGAGTATATATATGTTTTTTTACTTGTTAACACATATTCGCGAGAGAAATTTTCCAAGTTTGAGTTATATGCAGTTAGAATCGTACAAGAAGGAAACTCATAATTTAAGTTCTATATAGTAGCTTATAATTCAAGGTATAGATACAGGAGCAGAAGAAAATCTTGAAAAAACAAAATTCTTCTTATACCTCAAAGTATGGATATAATGATGTCGTTCACCTCTGAAACACAGAGGGACTTCGGGATTTTTTGAACAATTGGCAAGATAGGAACCTCGCTGTGCTGCTACCTACAAGGCCATACGTAAAGCATCAAAACATGATCAAAAGGTAGTCCTAGTCAATACAGATTATCCTCTTTCTCATTCTAATAATTGTTTGAATTGGATTAACTAATGTAAAACTTGGTCGTATTTGATTTTTCAGATATTAGTAGGCCAGCTAGTTCATGTACTACCTTTCCAGCATTCTTGCTCTCAGCCGCAATTGCATTGAAAATGTTCAATCCATTACCAGACTTGGCCTGAGGATATGCCATAAGGTCTCCACCACTGCAATTGGTATCAAATACTCAGAAAAAAAAAGGAAAAAAGAAAAAAGAAAAAAAGAGGATGGTAGAAGAAAATAATACTTGAGCAACCATTAGTTTGAAAGATTAGTATGATTATATCAATGAGCATCATGAGAATACACGAACAAAGATGCAAGCAAACTAAAACTTTCTTAAAATCCATGAAAAATCATGATGCAAAAGGAAACTAATTCGTTTAGTCGGAAAGAAGCACCACAGAAATGTAGAATCAAACAATATACCTACAATTGCAGAAGAATGCTTGTTTATGTACATATACATTATACACATATTTCAACTCTAAGCTCTAAAGGTCCCTTTTACCCCTAACTTTATACAATTTGTATAGATCAGAGCATCAGCATTGTTACGAAAGTGAGAGAGTATTAGATAATCCGTCTACATTAAGAGGATATGGTCTGACGAGATTCTACGTCTACGCCAGTTTCTCATTCACATCTAACAACTAACAAGTGAGCTTCCTCTTCCCCGACTATCTATGTATGTCATCCCAACACAAAATCCACATCTAACTCAAAATCAAGGAATATTTCACTGATCAGATACCAATAAACCAAATATACTCACCAGGAAAACAACACTGTCAGATCAAACTACATTTCCATTCAAATAGGATGACAGAATAAACAAATCACGAAGCAGTAAAACAATTCCAATTGAACTGAGCATATGACAGATCAAACTACATTTCCAATCAAATAGGATGACACAATAGACAAATCACGAAGCAGTTAAACAATTCCAATCGTAACTGAGCAAATGATAGATACTGCATCCGTACCTGATGGTGAAATTGTTCATTGCTTTAGCAAGCAATGAATTTTCGCGGAAACTTCTAGAAAATCCCTGGAAAATCGCCATTTTCTGCATTTTTAGCCTTAAATCACCTGATATTGAAACGCAGACAATAAAAACAATGCCTTCTTTTAGAGCCTGATGCTCTTAATTCCATCCAACTTATCAAGAGCATCTCAACATCTATTACTAAATACTTAATAATCGAATAGGTAACAATTCTGTCACCAAAATTGGCTGCAAAAAAAGTCAAAATAGACATCATGTCCATACAACCAATTCAGATTCCCAATTTTCATCTCATAAAACTTGGTGAGCATGGCTAAGAGCTGGCGAATGTAGTTGACAACGCATTTTGTTACTGCATTCAAATTTAGATGTATTGTTGCCATTTCTATATATTACTGTTTTTATGCAGAATTCCTTCAGATTAGTTCTCGTCTTTTTGCTCTTCCATTGTCGTTATGTAGAGATCACTACTCCAATGCATATTATAACTAGTCAGCTACAATGAAATAAACAAAAGTAAACTCCCTACCGCTGCAATGCATATTACAGCTACAATGAAACGCATATTACAAACAGGTGACCTTCAAATGCAGAGACAGCTTCATAAGAGTGCTTTGTCTATGGCTATAAACAAAGATAACATGATCGATTTTGAGGTACTCATAATTATATCTATATTTCATTATATGCAACATTCAAGAAATATTCAGCTGAAGAAATGTAAAATCCAGATTATTGAGTTCCAATAATCCAACTTACACTCTAAAATCTGCAGCACACGTCAGATAGGAGGACAGAGCAGATTCAAGCCAGCGAATAAAAGGCAATGAATGCCGACTATTCTGCAATCCAAGCGATTCGAATGAACAAGAAGAAGATGAAGCAGATGCGGCGTCGATGAAGTTTTAGGGCTCCATCATTCTTTCCATTTCTTCCCTTTTTTCGGAACTTTTATTTTTAATCTATTTTCTAACTATTGGATCATTCTCAAGGCCCAAAGTAATGCTAATTGGGTTGGGTTCATTTTTAATGAACTTCGTTGCGATCTTGGACCTCGTTCCAATCTTAAGTAGATTATTATTATTAGACCTCGTTCCAGACGCCTGCACCGTGGTGCAGGCGGAAACTCAGACAGCACTGCGTTATGGTGCGGCGTCTGCAATAAACAGCGTATCTGTGGTGCGGCGTGCTGGAATTTCGCGCTGTCTGTGGTATGGCGTCTATTGTAGCCTGCATTAGGCGTCTGAGTTTCCGCGCACCATGGTGCGGCGGCTGAAATAAACGCCTATACTGTGGTGCGGCGTCTCTGATAAACGTCATCTGTCTGTGGCAGGCGGAAATTCCAGACGCCTGTACCATACAGGCAGAAAATCCAGACGCCTGCGTCAATTTCACCGAAGTGAGAGTAGTGTGGCGGTGCGACGGCACGGCGGCGGTGGTGCGGCGACACGACAACGGCGGTGCGGCGATGGCGGGTAGAGAGAAGTGAGAGATAGTAGTGAGAGAGAAAAGTAGTGAGAGAGAAGAGAGAGAGGTTCAATAGTATAGAAGGGGAAAAATGTAATTTTTAAGGGCGGTGACTAGTAATTTAGGGCGGTATTTAGTAATACCCATATTATTTTGAGAGAAAACTTGAAGTGTCCTTTTACATATAATATTATTCTTTTTTACTCCAAGTTTAACACCAACTCTTTTGATACTCAAATTGTCGGAAGTGACCTTTACTCGAATGCATTCGTGTCATATATTGTACTTTCGAGTAAGAAAATTTCGAGTCAACTTATAAAAGTATACAATATTGAGGGAAGATTATCATCCGGGTAACACGAATGCAAAATCGAGTAACACGAATAGTAACACGAAATGCGCCGTCGAAATGCACCGTCGAGTAACACGAATGCTCAAGATACGCCAATTGAGTAACTCGTATTCGTTCGAGTAACCCGTAACTCTTACTCGATTGTGTAACTTGTGTTACCCAAAAATTGATATTGTATATTTTTGCAAGTTCACTCGAAATTTTGTTACTCGAAAGTAAAATATATGACTCAAATTCATTCGAGTAAAAATCAATTTGAGTATTTAAAGAGTTGGTGCTAAACTTAGGCAAAAAATGAATAATGTTATATATAAAAGGGCAAGCTATTCCCAGTATTATTTTTTGCCTCTATTGTTATTGTTTCTGTCGTAATTGTTGACATGTGAACACCTTAAAATTATTTTTATCTATTTAATATTTTTATTAGTTCATTTGAGAAATGATATGCTACATCCCCATTTGTCGGCACCTTCGTGAGCACCTATTGCCGTTAGATTCTGGAGCTGGCCGTATGATGAATAACACTTTTATGCGCTTTCTTCTCTTCAAGGATTGGCTTGCCGATCCTATTGCATTCTTTTCTGGCTGATGATGAACCGTCTTTGTAATTCTTCCTTTGTACTTCGCATACCTCCGTTCTACTTTAATACAGAGTAATAAATTTCTTTTCCTAATTAAAAGAAAAAAACGATATTTAGATGTATCCTTCCCTTTTTGCAAATGTGTACAGAACAAGGACAGAAATAAATGAATGTAGGGCAACTACATTTTTATTTTAAATGGATTTTTGTATCTTATAATTTTTTATTTCAATTATGTTCATCAAATTTACGATGTTTAGATTTATCGTATCTTTTCCTTTTTGCCATTGCCAATTCTTGAAAATGTGTTTGGAACAAGGTGGGAAATAAATGAAAGTAGGCAACTGCATTTTTATTTTGAGTGGATTTTATTAGGATTGATTTTTTTTATTGGAATTTTGTTCCATTTAGTTTTTACTTATTGGCATGTTGTAATTTAATATATATTTTGATTTCAAAAAAAGTTAATATATATTTTACCTATTCGTTTCTGTGTTACCTTCTTATTTGGAATTACTGTATTAATCAATCGCCATCCACCTTTATATAGTTCATCAATTACCTTTTTGGAATGCATATAACATTTTTTTATTGTTTTTCTTTAAATTTTAGTGGCTGTCTCGTGGACTTCCGTTCGGTCCATAACAACGAAGATGCTTGATGCATCCTATGCCCTCGGTCAGGCTTACGCAGCAACATAGCTGCAAAGAGTCAACTTCAAGTGCTGATCACCAAGCTACAGACTGCCCGTCAGCGCGGAGATAGTCGGATACATAGGCGGATCCAGGACCGAAAAACCACTGGTGCACCGATCGTCCCACGAAAAAAAAATGTCGAACGATAAAATATATATTAAAATTACATTAACGATAAAAACTAATATATAAAGAAAGTCATAGTAATAACAATGGATCCGTACATTTACAAAGAAAATCGCCTACATTTACCGTCCATTTCCTGAAAATGTGCTAAAATAACATCATTACTAATAGTTTTAAGTACATCTCTTTCTAAATAATAACTATTGTCATTCTAAAGCCCATCATTTCTAAGAGATAAGCTGTGTAGTGTATGTGTATATCTTCATCAATTATTGGTACTCTTCTCAAACTTTGTATGAGATTAAAAAAAAATAGTTTTTATTTTTCAGGAAAAAAAAAAGAAACAGAACACAACAGCAACAACTATAAATTACCTGGGAACAGATGGATAACATGAACCTGAAGCTGTAATCATTAACAAAGAACATCAAAGAGGAAAACATGTCAGTACATAAACAAAAAATGAAAAAAAAAAATACCCCCCAAAAAAAATCACTGGACACAGCAACGAGCAGAGAGGAAAAAACACAGCAACGGAAAAAACAGAAGCTACTCAAGGGGATAATTCATATGAAAAATACAAAAACACAAACCCTAAATTCATATGAAAAAAAAAAACACAAACCCTAAATTTTAAGAAACACAAAGAGTAAACATCAAATACAATTACTGAAAAAACTATCTCTAACTATGATTGGCGGGTCAGAAATGGCAGGCGGGCCGCGGGTGTATGGATCTGGAGGATGGAGACAGCGGCTGGAATGAGAGGAAGGCGGGCGGCAGCGGCAGCGGCTGGAGGTTGGCGGGCGGGCGAGAGGCGGCTGGAGGTTGGCGACTTGGCGGGCGGCAGCGGCAGTTTCAGAAGGAGAAGCGGGCGGCGGCGCGGCACTTGACACAGCAGACCTAAAGTCGGGGGATGATTAGGAAGAAAGAAGAAATGATAATTATTTTCGGTCATAAGTTTTTAATTTTATTAATTGTTAAACGACGTCGTTTTGTGTAAAACCAAAAACAACGTCGTTTTGGTTTTAGCACAAAAAATTTGGTGGTGCACCTGCACCACCAGGCATCACGTAAGTCCGCCTCTGGTCGGATACATTGTGCAAATTTGACGGGTTGGCTTCTGCAAACTGAAGATAGAGAGTTTGAGAGATAGAGTACGAGAGGAGAGGCTTGAGTGGAAAGAGCCTTTCGTCTCATTTCCCTAAGGCAATATGTCACACGATTTTGCGTTCGCCGCAAGGAGGTGGTAGTTATCACGTTGGAGGCGACATTATAAAAATAGTAATATTATAACTTTAGTTAAATTCAAAGTAATTTACATCATTACTTTTAATAAAACATAAAATTTAATTATTTGAGAAGTAGAAATATATGTACAAAAGATAAAATTATATGATCGAACTGTATTATTTAAGCTTTGATTTTATATCTATTTTCAACCTATGACAAAATGAGGTCAAATACTATTATTTATACTTCAAAACTACTCAAATGAGTGGATAAGATCATTCGAGCATGCATTTGATTTTATACTAACGATCAGTTTAATATAAAATTCTAAAAACTATTAACTTATGTGAATTAAGTTCAAATAATTTACTTAGGGGTTGTTTGGCAGTTGCTGAATGATTTAGTGCAGAATGGTTAAGAGATCAGAATGGTTGAGAGGCTCTGTATGGTTGAGTGCAGAATGAAATTTGGTTGTTTGGTAAGCTGTTACCGAATGGTAGCTCGAATGGTAGCAATTACCATTTTACTGTTCGTATAAAGTAGCAATTAAAAATCCCATTTTTCCTCCTTGCGTATCAAAACCTCTCCTTTTTATAAATAAAAACTCTAATTTTTATAAATAATTGTGTATAATATTTTTAAATTTAATTCATTTAAAATAATAATAATAATAATTATTAGTATGTATAATATTTTTAAATTTAATTCATTTAAAATAATAATAATAATAATTATAATTATTATTATGTATAATATTTTTAAATTTAATTCATTTGAAATAATAATAATAATAATGCATAATATTTTTTAATTTAATTAATTTAAAATAATAATAATTATTATGTATAGTATTTTTTAATTTAATTCATTTAGAAAATTATAATAATAATTATGTCTAATATTTTTTTTATTTAAATTCATTTAAAAAATAATAATAATAATAATAATAATTATGAATAATAATTCTTAATTTAAGAGGAGGGGTAAATCTAGAAATTGTTTGCCTCTTAATGATTGAGAGAGGGTATGAATGCTTAATGGTTAAGAGGTTATTGTAACCATTAATAGGTCATATTTTTTTTGCCAAACAGTCATGACCTCTTAGCGATTCAGAGGTATGCTCTTAATGTAACCATTAAGAGCCAAACAAACAGCCCTTAGTGATCAAACTTAAATTTGAACAAATTACTTAAGTTGGAATTTTCAATTTCTCAAATGTAGAATCGTTAATGACTTATCCTTATTTGCTAAAATGTGAAATTTTGCAAATATAAATTCAAATTTTAGATTATTAAACTCAGTCATTCAAAATCATAATTCAAACTTATAGTTCATAAAATATTTAACTTGAACAACTTAAGAATAATAACTAATTAAACTAAAACATAAATTAAGCAAAACAAGATCAACTTACATAAAATGTTCATTAATTTTATATGGAGTTGATTGATATTTAAATAATATTATATATCTATTTGATTTGTTATATTTTTTTTAAACCTAGACTAAACTAACATTGTGGGGAAAGTTCCCCATGGTTTTCAATATGTAAAATATATATTATACTACAGTTTATTTAATATAGTTTATTCAATATGTAAAATATATTAAATTTAATCAAATTGATAAATAAGGTACATTTTCTAATAAAATATTGTACTATAGTTTATAATAATTACATTGATACTCTTAAATTAAATATATAGTCAGAATATAATTGGCAAAACATATTTTGTAACACAACTCTTTTTATATAAGTATATACTGGTATTTGATCATTATTTTAGTAAAAGATCATTGCCGTAAATGGAGCTGTGACCAATTGCATCCTCGGGTGATCCAAAGGATGGAGATATAAGATCTTTTCGATTTGCTTCGGCTGCCTCTAACCTAAACCAACCCGTAGGGGATCGAAACAACTGTAAAGTAAGTGAGAGAATATTCCAAAACTGAAAAGTAAGGGCATAATTGTCCATCATACCAGAATTTGGGTAGATTTTAAGTAAATTAAGTTGCAAAACTACATTTGATTTTATAATGTCTAAATGGGTAAAAAAAAGTGTATTTTCTATTTCTAATAATTTATGGACTTTTTTTTTAATTTGACAATTACTTATAGTTTTGGCTGTATCTACAATACGAACAAATGGGTCAACTCAAAGCACATATAAGGTGCAGGTATGAAGATAATTGGATAAGTGCATCACAATTCAACTAAGTCGGGTAAAAGTAATATTGAAAAAATCGTATTATAAAGAGTGATCATATTACACAAATTCCCTCTCTACTTTCTATGCTCTCTAGACCCGACAACCTTCCCCCTCCCTTTACCCTTCCTGCTCCTCCACAGATCTACAGCCATCTGCCGGTAGCCGGCGGCGTCTACTGCCGTTCGGCCACCCCCTCCCTTTCTTTGTTCAGATTCAGATCCGAAATTTTCGGATCTTTTACCAGCGAAAATCCAAATGAGTGGAGATTGGGGATTTGAAGGAGCTTCAGAAAATTTTATTAGTCGACATTATGTTTATAGGCCCAATAGGCTCTCTCTTGGGCCTAGCCCATTTGTACCCATTCTAGAATAATCTCTTGTGCACTATATATTTTTATCATGTTTATGGAATGAAACACACAATCAATTATACCAATCAATATGGTATCGGCCTAATCAAAATAACGATCCTAAAATCTCTCTCATTAATCCCTTTCCCTCCTACTCTTTCTCTGTAAACACACGCTCCACTCCAAACCCTAAACCACAGCCTGTCAACTAACGATCCCCTCCAACCCTACAACTTAGTCACGACACAACATGACAGGTGACTCCACATCTTCTTCTACATCCGCCGATAAGTTAATCCCCTTCAGCATCACCAACAAGGTTCCCGTAAAGTTAAACCTTGAAAAACACAACTACACATCATGGAGTTCTTTCTTTCTAATCCACCTAGGAAGTCTTGGTCTAAAATCACATGTTGAAAAAGAAGCCTCCTCTACTACTCCCGATCCGGAGTGGTCTAAACTTGATGATCTCATCAAGATGTGGATTCTGGGTTCTTTATCCGACCCTCTACAAGAACAAGTTGTATCGACATCGGGCAACGCCAAGGCCTTATAGGATCACCTCAAAGAATTGTTCCATGATAACAAGCATGCTAGGGCCATCACCCTTGACAATGAGCTTCGGTCTATCAAGATCGGATCCATGTCAATCAATGATTATTGCACCAAAATTAAATCCATGGCCGATCGACTTAACAACCTTGGTTCCCCGGTTAGTGAAAATAACTTGGTCACCTATGCCGTCAATGGGCTAGACTCACGGTTCACCACTATTGTGAAAATCATACGCCATCGTGAAACACTTCCAACCTTCGAAACGGCTCGCAATATGCTCCTACTTGAAGAATCCACTTTCAACACAAGCACCGGAGATACAAGCTCTTTTGATAGCACCTCGTTGTCCCCCACCATTCTCATGGCCACTAGAAACGACTCGAAAGGTAACCACACTAAGCCTCAATGTTTACCTCAACTTTGTAATCATTTTAACAAGGGATCGTGCAAATTCGGTGACCGATGTAAGTTCATTCACGACCTAAGGAATAGGTCCGGTTTGGCTGGGAAAAACACCACTGCCTGTTTCTGTAATACAACAGCCTACATGCACTCTCCTAGTTCCTCGACTCCACCAGGCTACTACAACAGCCGCCAAACACAAAAACCCTCCTCATTTCACCCACAGCCCAATCCATTCCCTCGTCTGGCCCAACACACTTCACCCCAGCCCACAATCCAACCAAACACCACTACTTATACCACGCATGCTTACCATGCCCAACACTAGCCGCATGTTTCACCTTAGGCCCATTATGCCCAGCCCGTTTATGCAGCCCCCTAGCCCAGTCCGAACAGTGGACTTCTCGGACCCATACCCGAGTATTATCCATCACAGGCTACGTCTCTACCAAGTGCGTTTAGCACTATGACCTTGCAAGACCCAACGTGGAACATGGATACAAGTGCTTTTTCCCATTTAAATTCCAACGTAAGTAATTTAAGTGCAATTTTTAACAAACGTTTATACCCATATGTGCACGTTGGTGATGGAAATTCTATTCCCATCACCAACACCGGCCATAGCATTATTCCATCCTCTCATCGCCCACTTCATTTACACAATGTCCTTGTCACCCCCAATATCATTAAAAATCTCATTTCTGTACGTCAATTTACTAGAGATAATAATTGTACAATTGAATTTGATGCCTTCGGTTTTTCTGTGAAGGACTTATGGACTCGCCATATCCTCCTTCGATGTGATAGTTCCGGCGATCTCTATCCCGTTACCAAACCATGAACCATCCCTACTGCTCTTCTCTCCACAAGCTCCTCCACGTGGCACCAACGCCTCGGTCATCCCGGTGACAAAGTGCTACGGTCTCTTCTTTCCCGTCAATTTATTTCATATAATAAAGAAAAGTCTTCCCATGTATGTCATGCATGCCAGCTTGCCAAACATGTGAAGCTTCCCTTTCATAGTTCCAAGTCTACTGTTGAACATTGTTTTGATATTATTCATTCCGATTTATGGACATCTCCAATTACTAGTCAAAGTGGTTTCAAATATTACGTATTATTTCTTGATCATTTCTCTCATTATTTGTGGATTTACCCCCTTCGTAACAAATCTGACATGCTTGATAAATTTTTGCATTTTCGTAATTACGTTAAGAACCAATTTCAATGCGAAATAAAAAGTTTCCAATGTGACCATGGTGGTGAGTTCAACAATAACCGCTTACATACACTTTTTGCTAATCACGGTATACAATTTAGATTCTCTTGCCCAAAAACCTCTCAACAAAATGGCAAGGCGGAACGCATGATTAGAACCATCAACAATGTCATTCGCACGCTCTTGTTTCAAGCCCACCTACCCCTCACCTTTTGGGTCGAGGCCCTACATATGGCCGCTTATCTCCTCAATCTTTTACCCTCTACCGCCATCAACAATGAAATCCCATACACAAGACTTTTTCACAAAGCACCCGACTACTCTAACTTACGTATATTTGGGTGTCTTTGCTACCCTCACCTTCACTCACCCCACAAACTTGCCCAACGAGCAACACCATGCATTTTCTTGGGCTATCCCGCCTATCACCGTGGTTTTCGATGCCTAGACCTTGAAACAAACAAAATTTTACTTTCCCGACATGTCACCTTTGACGAAACCCAATTCCCTTACCGCTCAATGACACCTGACTCTCCACCTTCCTACACCTTTTTAGACTCTACACCATCCCCTTTACTTCACCAAGTGCGCTCCCACCCTCCAACGCTAAATCCACTACAAGACGTTCCTAACACCAATCATGAGCCCATTCCACCCAACAACCCACTACCCGCCGAACCATCACCAACCCAACAACCTCCTACACAAACACTCAATCACGACGCCCCAACCCAACCTACGTAACCTCCCACCGAACCACCTCGTACTCACCGTATGGTCACTCGGTCACAATCAGGCATTGTCAAACCCATTGACCATCTCTCTCTTCACACTTCTTCCATTTCACCATTGCCTAAATCTCCCTTCCTCGCTCTACAAAACCCTCACTGGAAGAATGCTATGTATGATGAGTTTAATGCGTTAGTTAAAAACAGTACTTGGATTCTTGTACCACGGCCACCTGGTGTTAATTTAGTGAGATCTATGTGGCTATTCAAGCATAAATTTCATGCTGATAGGACTTTGAGCCGTTATAAGGCTCATTTGGTTGCTAATGGCAGCAGTCAGCAACATGGTATTGACTGTGACGAGACGTTTAGCCCGGTTGTAAAACTGGCCACCATTCGCACTGTTCTTAGTCTTGAAGTATCTCGCAAGTTGCCTATTCATCAGATTGATGTTAAGAATGCTTTTCTTAATGGGGATTTATCTGAGACAGTATACATGCATCAGCCATCATGATTTGTGGACTCCCGGTACCCACATCACGCCTGTCTTCTGCAGAAGTCTTTATATGGTCTGAAACAAGCACCCCGTGCTTGGTTTCAGAGATTTGCAGGTTATGCCACTCGTGTTGGATTTTACCACAGTCGCTGTGACTCTTCTCTATTCATCGTTCTCCAGGGCTCTCAGGTTGCTTATTTACTTATCTATGTGGATGACATTATTCTTACAGCTTCCTTGTTGGTCACTAAGTATACTGGACAGTTTGGGAAATAGTTTAAACAACAAACTATATTGATTTTAAATCTGAGTGCGTAGCGGAAGTCTTAGATACAGTAAGTTGCTGTGGATACAGCAACTAAATGTATAGTGTGTACTTAATTAATCACAGTAGTTAAAATAGTAAAAACTGAAGGTAAATAACGCAGTAATTAAAGTGGTTCGAGGTAAACCCCTCTACGTCCACTGGTCCTCCACACAGGAGTAAAAAGTTTATTATAATTACTACGTACACAACTACGTAATTATAACAACACACAATCAATATATGGTTCACACAGTTTGATATAAAGATCTTAGCTTCAACCGTTCACACAGATTGGTTTTGAGCTAATGCTTTGACTTGCTTCTTCACACACAGTTCTGAAGCTTCGTCTTCTTCAATGCAAATCCTTCACACACAGTTCCGAAGAAGCACATATTACTCAGTCCACACAGGGCTGATCTGGGTTTGTTCAAGGTATAGAACAGAGGTTGAACAACAACTTTGACTTTAAGAGCTCTCATCTGATGAAGTGTTGTTCAAGATGATGAGCACTGTATATCTATTTAGATCTTAATTGCAGTAAGCTTTGGAGATATGTGTTGCTCTGATGATAACTTTGATAGCTTGATAATTTCGATAGCTTGGGTAACTGATCTTCAGCATCTTGATGTGATATATATAGTCTATGAAATATATATCCATTGAGATGTATCCGTTTGAGTGAGATTCTGTTCCAACGGGATTATAACACGATCCGGATTTAGTGGGATTTGAAGATCTGTTGACTGACAGTATTTAAATACTTTATCCTTGAGTATTTAAATACTTCTTTATTCAACGGGACTTGACTTCTGAAGATTCCTTCTTTGTCCTGTTGTGAGCTGTATGGAAGATAAATGTATTAGAGTTTCGAGACAGTTTCCATACTTAGTCTTTATAAGACTTCTTTGTTGTACTGAAGGGCTTCACAATATGTTGATTCGAGGCAGGTTTTCGATACAGGATAATGCCTCAATACTTTGATACAGTTTCCTTTACTGTATGCGGATTGGCATATATGTCAAAACCTCTTATCAAATACCATTCGATACAGGGATTGAATATCCCGGCTGTTTCTATACAGGGTTCTTGTTTTCCCAACAATTTCCCCCTTTTTGACAATTTGCCAAGACTTACTTTCTTAACTTTTCAAGTCTTCTTGATGATGCCAAAACCTTATTCATGAAGTGATGATTGCCGCGCAGGCACAATCTTACAATGTTTTCTAAGCTTACAACTAAAATCATGAACTGTTCGTAGACTAGTTCGTACAGCTTAATTTTCAATCAAGTTTCTATACTTGAGATTTGTTATCAAACAATTTAAGTAATCATACATCAACACAGTAGATTATGAGTTGTAATCTTTCAAGACAAACAAACACTTTTATTGATATTCAAAACAAATTGAGTACATGGTTTGCTGTTTCAAAGAGAAAAATTACAAATCAAGAATAATATACAGAGATTTCAGCTCCTATCTGTAGTCCGCATACCTCCATGGTTTTCTCCCTGGATCATTCTCGGTACCACGCCACCAGTTCTGTAGGGAATCATTGCCTCGATCCTGATATATAGCTCTTCCTTCATAGGATCTATCAAAGGCAAGAATCCAGTCTTCTGGATGGGTGATCTGGTCTCCTCTTTTGTGCTTGCTCTTCATATCTAGCTGGAGAGGGAGTTTTCCGTCTTCTAGCATCTTTGTAAATTTTTCTGCGTCCTCCGCTAATGTTTTATAGCTCTTGAAGATGGTGGATTCCCTGATGAGTTTGACAAAGTATCTCATCAGTTCGTTCTTCCTCCATTGCTTCACTTCATCGGCAGTAGGATGGCGGTTGGTCGGCAGACGAATTTCAGAAGGTCTCTGGATAAGGTTTTGCCACGGAACATTTGGATCATGAAATTCAGGTCGGGAGCCTGAAATCCTAAAACTTTGGGAAGGAGGGGCTAGCTTGTTTAATTCGGCAGTGATGCTGTCTTGAGCGGCCTCAAATTCCCTTTCTTGCTGTATCCTGATTCTCCTAGTAGCTTCTCTTGCCTCTTCCCCCTTTTTGGCTTCATCAAGACGTTCTAGGATCTCTAATGCAGCATCCTATTTCGTCTCGATGTTAGTCATTCTTTCTACAAGGGCGGAAAGTGTCTGCGACATGTCCTGGATACATTTGTCGTGAACGCGCAATTGAGAGCTGTTTTCAATCATAGCACATGCGGTCTTGGCTTCAGCTATTCGCGTTTTGGTTGCTTCTTCCTTCAGGAGTTGCTCCTGCTTGTCTTCCATGATTTTCAGAGCTTGTTTGAACACTTCTGGCAAAATGATGAATGCCTCGACAACACGAGATACTTCATGTTGTAGAGTGGTCATCTCCTCCACGGCAGAAGTATGCATCCAATTCAATGCTTTCTCAACGGAAGACGGAGCATTCACTGCATCCTGGATGAATACAGTTTGAAGTCCAAGTGCACGCAGGCGCTCTTTCCTAGCGGCAGAAATCGGAGAATCTGGTTGAGCAAAGTCTTCAGAGCTGTTCAACCTTCTTCCGTTCACGGTTGGGCGTGAAGTAAGTTGGACATCCTCAGGTATGATACCGTCCTCAGATTCCACAGTTGAAGGGGCGGGAGCAGCTTGTTCTGGCTCAGCGGCAGGGGGTTGAGTGGCTTCCTGTTGCGAAGTTTCCTCAGTAGACATGGATACAGGAGGGACTGAATCCTCCTGTTGTCTCTCAGCTTCCGCCTGTTCCGGCAGAGGGACTGATTCCTCTTGCTGGACGGCGCGAGCAACTTCTTCTTCAGTGGCAGCAGGCTTAGGTGCCTGTTCCAAAACTGCTTCAACTTCCTCGAGTTGAGGGACTGATTCCTCCTCGTCGGGAATTATATCTTGCTGTGGCGAAGGGGGATTGCTTCGAGTCGATGGCCCTTCGTCACCTTTTGGTGGAGAAGCGTCTCTAGCTTGATCCTCTTCACGACTCATCCTCAGACCAGCTTGAAAAGCTTCGTCGTCGTCATCTGAGTCATTGTCATCGTCTTTTGGATTTGCGGGAGAGTCCTCTGACTTGTCCTTTCCTTTCCTTCTTGCGTCAGATTTCTGCAAAAGATGGCTTTCAATCAGCTCCTTGCAGAAGGGATTGTCCCATCAGATCAGGGCTTCAATTTCCATTGAGTCCGTCACTTCTGATACGAATCTTTCTTCTTGGCTCCAATCGCTCCAGTTGTACAATGTTTCATATGGAGCGAGCCTGTAGCCTTTCCATGTTAGAAATCTTTCATAAGCATGTTCAATTTGAACAGAGAGAAGGGTCTTATGAATAATGGTGTCAGGGGAGGGACTACGTACAATGTCTGGAGACGTTGTAGCGAGGGATTCCTGTACAGGTATGGGATCCTGTATGGAAGTGGGATTCCTTACAGGGGATGGTGCCCTGAAGGAAGATGGATCCTGTACGGGTGTGGGATCCCGCAGAGGAGAAGTAGCTTTTGGCTCCAAATGGGCAGCCGACTCGCTAAAGTCTTGTTCGTTGGCAGATGTCTCATCATCCGTCCTAGCCGCCAAAGGCTCAGGATCTACTGTCGATACAGTAGTGGACACCTCTTCCACAGGGGTTGGGCCCTGGGGTTGTTCTTCAGTGGGTTGAGCTATGGGGGAAACTTCTTCGAAGGGCTTGGCAGATTTGACTTTAGAAAGCCTCCTAAGTTTCTTCTTGGGCTTCTCACCAACAATGGGTTTCTTGTTGTGAGATCTCTTTCTCTTCTTTGAAGATTCCATGTCCTGGGATTTCAAAGACTCATCTCGTGGATTTGCGGAAACTGGCATACTTCCAGTTTTCGGGTGGTTGCAGACCATTGTGGTTTGATTATACGCAGTAGGCTTGACGCCTCCTAGGTATATTCTGGAGTTATTCTTCTTAGCATCAGCGGATTGCGACAGTCCGCATTTCGTCAGGATATGGTTTAACATCAAACCAAAAGATTTCTTCTGGGTGGCAGGCTTGCACACCTCCTCTTGCAGGCGCTTCAGGATTATCTGGCACCAGTTGACCTTCTCACAGGTCAGAATAGCCACCATCATCTTGAACCTCAGATTGGTACACATTTCAAATGCACCGGTTCGATTCTCAATTATCCTGCAGCAAAAATCATGAAGATACACATAAGGGAGACAAAAAATTTTCTTGTGACATGGGGTCTGAACCATGTCAACAACTTTGGAGCCTGTGAACAATCCATAAAATTTGGTTATTAGATCTTGAGACCCAAATGTCTCAAGTTGATCCATATTAGGCCATCAGCGGGTTGCCTGTAGATATTCTGAAGCAGATCGCTATCAACACAGATCTCAACTCCTCGGATTGTAGCGGTAATGTCAGCAACGTGACCTCCTTGGGCCAGTGACAAGAAGCGTACGGCGGCGTTGAGGTAAAATTCCTCAACCAGATGAGCATCGTACTTGTCAGTAGTCTGACTTCCAAGGCGATAGAGGCCTTGTTGACGAAGACGAGTTATGATGTACTCCATGGGTTCTGCGTCGTTGGTTTCAGACAGAATACGTTCAATGACAACAGATCTTGAAAAGATCCGTCCATCGATGATGTTAGCGGTTTTCTTGAGAGCGGGAGAAGAAGTTTGTCCAGCCATTTGATGATTTTTCAAGAAAAAGTGAAAGAGAATAACCGAAATATGCAGTAAAATGCATAAAAGTATGTAGGTTGTTTTTGCTGGAGAACTCTTGAATTTGCAGAAAGCGTAAAGAGTCTCTAATGGCAGTATCAGTCCTTTTATAGTTGGGCGGCGAAATAGGGTTTTGCAGAGTACGAATGTGTTAGGGATATGCCCTCGAATGCCACTAAGAGGATAAGAGAGTGAGAGTATTTGCATTGTAATTATGAATATTTAATAAGGAAATAATTATTTCTATATTATTGTATATCACTGGCATTGTGATTTGGTATATAGAATAATAGTCCTTGCATTTGAGAGCAAACATTCTACTCCTTATGGAGATAAGGAGATAGGCACTGGAAGTGTTTAGAGCTCAAATACTTAACTCGTTCGCAAGTCGATAAAACTTAACTGGGCAATAAGTTTAGACAAGACTTGTATAACGTGTACTTTGACATGTAGAGTGCCGGTCTTCACTAAGAGTTAGTGGGAGCACACGCTATTGGTATGCTAATGAGATTAGTGTACTCGAACACGACTCACCTCAATTCGGTCACATGGATATCACTCAGGGTTTGTCAATGACTGGATCGAAGGTTGTGATAGGTATACGTGGACCTTTGACTTTAGGTTTCAGTAGGAGACGTGCTTGTGACATTGAGTCAGTCATTAGAGTAGTTCGATCCAATCGCCGGTGGGTGGGGTCAACCTCGAAATGCAACTTAGTGGGCAATTAGCAGTCTCTACTGAATACCAAGATAGAATTTTTTCTCCTGTAAGTGAGCAGGTAACTGTCCTATGCGGTTAATGGCAAATGAGATTATAAGTCTTTGGCCAAAGCATTTAGAGCTAGTTGTATTTGATACACGAGAGCTCGATGATCTCAGTTTGCATTAACAGAAAGCATAGTGTCAAGTTACAGTAGGGTTTGACTTTTCCGTGACCCTAATACTTGACCGGGACATATGATTGAAGGGTTTATACGTATACGATATTCACGACATAATGGTTTTGGAATGATCCGATCATTCGTTCTTAGTTGGGTTACGGTACGAAGCACTAGACTGGCTAAGTGTTACCCGTACTCCTTGGTTCCTCCCATTGCCGACTAAGACGGACCTACGGAGTCGCGCACAAGAATATTTGATGGATAAATATGTATTTATTATCTCTTCATTAATATTGGATATTAGATATCTATTTTGATTTATTTGATAAATCATGCGGTCTAGTGAATTGAAATTAATTACTGGGTAATTAATTTAATTCATAAATAATTATTTCTTGGAAATATATTATTATAATTTTGTATTTGATAAAATTAATTAATTGGATTAATTAATTAAGTATAAATACATTTGGGATAAAACAAAGTGTATTTAACGGACTAGACACGCGAACGTCCGGTACACGAACCGAGTGGCTCGGGTCGTTTTCTCACCAAACCAATGTAGGCCGCCCCTCCCTTCCTTCCATGTGGTGTGTGTTGTGTGTTTAATTGTTTAATGGGTTGAAGACAAAAGGATGAGATTTCATATCTCATCATTTTGATATCATCTCCATTATATAATGTAAATATCTTCACATTATGGGATGACTTTGCATAACAAAGAAACCCACTCAAAAATTCTAAGTGAATTCAGCCGTGAGTTGTCAAGGGAAGGGAGAGAAATTTTTTTTTTCTTGTTCATCTTTGAGAGAAAGAAAAGGAAGAAGAGAAGAGAAGAAAAATACCGTATCAATTCCTAGCCGTGTTCTTTGAGAACGAATTGATATTTTATTTTTCCGATCAATATCCGACGCGTAATAACGTAGAGACATTCGGCAATTTCGGTGTTGGATCATTCAACAAGCTACAACGAATTGGATTCGTGTTCGTGGTTTCAGAATCGTGAGAAAGTTTGTTCGGGTTTCACCTTCGAAGATTATATCATCAAAGGACTACGGGGGTAAGTATTCTTTGATTCTCTTCCTCGTTATTTATATTCGTTTATATGATGCTTGATCGGTCCGTTTTTGGGGTTTGGTTTTATCCGGTTGGACCGGTTTATTTTCCACTGTGTAATTCGATTTTAATTAACGAATCCCAACAGTGGTATCGGAGAAAGGTCTATGCGATCGTATATTCGATATTTGCATTTGGAATGCTTGATTTTTTTTATGATTTAGTATCATAAAAATTTTAATTGTTGATGTTTAATTGTTCATCTAAAAATTATTTTTCATGATTTTATGTTACAATATAAATCTATTTTTCTTTTGAAAAACTGATTTATTTGTGTAATATAAAAATTAGAAAAATATTATTTTTGGATTCGGACGAAAAAATGAGCCGGAAAATTGTTTGACCAGCACTGGCCGCGGATCATTGGCCGGGCTGGCCGGGTCACTGGGCTTGCGGGCTTGGCCTGGCCTTGTGTTTTCCGACTTCGCTTTTATATTTCGTTCGTAAATTAATTTTCCGCAAATTAAATTGGATTTAATTTGACTAAAATATAATTATGGTAATTTTATTTTAATGGAATTAATTTAATGAAATATTTATTATTTCCTGATCAAATTAAAATTAACGGTTAAGTGAATTAATTGGATTAATTCTAATTGTTGAATTAATTTTTATTGATTAGATCAATTTTAGATTAATTATTATTGCCATTTATTTTAATGTAATTGTTGCATTAATTTTGAATGGGGGTGTAGTTCATGGACCTAGTTTTGAATCGTTTGTTTTGTTCGATTGGGTTGTAAAGGCCGTTTTGAGCCTATTTATTTTGCTAGAAAATTTGTATAGGATGCAATTTTTCAAATGTAAAATTTATATGTAATGACGAAGACCGGAGGAAGATTCGCTCGAGAAGACGAAGATTCAAGACCGAAGACATGTAATTAGATTACGATGTTTATGTTCTAGGAACGGTCCATGAACTGCATGTTGTTAGTTTTAGGTTGTGTATGTTTTCATATTATATGACAAACAAACAAACCGACAAACCGCGCTTATAAACGGATTAATGTGCAAAGTGTAACATATAATCGCGTTAATACTCCCACTTACAAACACTAAGTTATAAAGGTTACGAGGTTTCCTACCCTCCGTCAAACTCATGGAAAATTGAAATCTAAACCGGAATATTATTCTTCCGAGTATGTCGGGGTAATATTTTTGGGATAAGTTGATAAATTCCTAGAGTGCATTAGATGCCTTTGGTTGTGACAAATCAAACCCCTATAAACCGTATGGGTTGCCGGGTAAGATTCAATTGTCAGACTAATAGGAGTTGATGGTTTAAACTTAGATAGTTCAGCGAGCCATAGAAACCGAATGGGTTGAGGGCAAGTGAACTAGGGGTAAAAGAAGATCGAATCATCCATTAGATGGGTTGGTATTAGACACCACTTTATAAAGAATAATAGAATAGAAACCGTATGAGTTGCCCTCTATTAAACTTTGTAAAGAAATCGATCACCACTATGAAGTCACCCAAGACTTCCGGATTTAACATGGGAGTGTGTAAATGCCGATAAAATAGTTGGAGCCGAGTTATGAATAAAGAAAGTCCTTAAATTCTTTACTCGCATCATAATTAAATAATCACTAACGAATCTTAAATTATTCTCTGCAGTTAACAAAACTCTCAATATGACAATGAACCCACTCGCTATACTACTTGAAAAGAACGTCCTGACTGGTCCGAACTATGTGGACTGGCTTCGGAACTTGAGGATTGTCCTAACTATGGAAATCTTTGGGATACGTCTTGAGGCGGACATCCCTGGCTCCTGCAAGAACCCGAGCCAATCAGGAAGATGTCGATGCCCATGAGAAATGGGTAAAAGACGACATAAGAGTGCGAGGGTACATGTTAGGCTCAATGACCAATGAGCTTCAACGTGCCCATGAAAAGATGACGTCTTCGAGAGCCATCTTATCGCACCTGGCTGAGCTCTATGGAGAGCATAGCCGAACTGCTAGATATGAGATATCGAAGCAATTATTCGGCGCCAGGATGAAGGAAGGAGAGAGGGTTGGGGACCATGTCCTCAATATGATCTCGATGATTGAGAGATTAGAAGCTCTTGATTTTCAGATGCATGCATCTCTCCAAACTGACCTTATCCTACAGTCACTTCCTGACTCCTTTTCACAATTTGTCATGAACTTCAACTGCAATGAGATTGCATGTAACTTAGCTGGGCTAATGAACAAACTGACGACTGCCCAGTCTCAGATGAAGACAAAGGGAAAGGAAGCTGCACTTGTGATTTCTTCTGGGACTTGGAAGTCCAAGAATAAGAAGAAAAAGAACAAGAAGCAGTTAGGTCCAATAGCCAAGATAGATAAGGGAAAGGGCAAGGCCCCAATGGTTCAAAAGAGTAAGGGGGCCAAGAAAACGGATGTATGCCTCAACTGCGGTGAGCTAGGCCACTGGAAGAGGTACTGTCCAAAGCTTGACCGTAATGCGCCTTCAGGTACGGAACTACTGGTTTTAGAAACAAATTGTTCTCAGAATCGTATATTCTACTTCTTGGATACTTGATTCCTAAGTGCGAGTTCTCACATTTGTACAATGAATCGGGATCTGGAACGGCAAGTAGGAAGTCGGATTCGGGGAGGTGATGGTCACCGTCGGAAGTGGGCATAGTGTCGAGGCTTCTGATATCGGATCCCTTATGTTGGATTTAGAATCTGGTTTTATTCTTACTTTAGATGATGTACTTGTTTTGCCCAAGGGGCACAAAAATATTGTATCAATCCCGATCATGGACCGAAAGGGATTTCACTTCTTTATTGGAGATGGGTCCTGTCGTATGTATTTTAGAAATAAATTGGTTGGTACTGCTACATTATTAAATGGTTTATACCATTTAAATCTAAAGAACAAAACAACTGTGAACACTATAACTAGGAAGCGTGGTAGGGATGAAACGAACCAAGCACTTAAGTGGCATCTTAGACTTGGTCATATCGGTCAGACCAAGGTTCATAAAATGGAGAAAGATGGGCTTACGGGTCCATTGGGATCAGATCCCTATCCAACTTGTGAATCTTGCCTTCAAGGCAAAATGACTAAGTTACCCTTCGCAGGAACTTTTGAAAGAGCTGCTGAAAAACTTGGATTGATCCATACCGACGTCTGTGGCCCTTTTGAAGTGGCACGAGACGGTCATCGATTTCATTACATTCACTGATGACCATACCAGGTATGGATTCATGTACTTAATGAAGCATAAGTCTGAAGCTTTTGATAAATTCAAGGAATTTAAAGCCCTAGTTGAAAATCAAACAGGTAACCGTGTTAAGACTCTTCGGTCAGACCGGGGTGGTGAGTACATGAGTACCGAATTTGATGAGTTCTTAAAGAAACTAGTAATAGTGTCACAATTCACTCCTTCAGCTACTCCACAATTAAATGGTGTATCAGAAAGAAGGAACCGAACCTTGTTGGACATGGTTCGCTCCATGCTTAACTATACTGATCTACCGATTTATCTGTGGGGTTATGCACTCCTTACTGTTGTGCATATCTTGAACAGATGTCCTTCCAAATCCATTCCTAAGACTCCCCACGAGATGTGGAGAGGTAGGAAACCAAGTCTTAATCACATTAGGATTTGGGGATGCCCTGCTTATGTCAAGAAGACTAAAGTAGAGAAATTGGAAACTAGGTCTGTGAAAGGTCGTTTCATAGGATATCCAGTGTAATATCCGTAATTTTCCCATTTTTAGCAGTTTCCATTTTTGGTGTATGTCTATTTTTATCGACTCGCTTGTAACCGTTTCGACATTTCGAATCTATTTTGTTCTTGGAGTTTTTCCATTGGGATGAGTTTTGATGATGTTTTCACGTAATTTCGTTTTATGACATGTTTTGCCGTATGAACGTTCGATTCTTGTAAAACTCGTTCGTTTTCGTTATTTCTGGGTTTGTACAAGTTCGTATGGTTGAGTTGGTCTTGTGGAGACTTTCGGTTCGTAAATCCGACGTCGTTTCGTGATTTTCGGGCACTTGGGCCATTTTTGTAATTTCCTAATAGTTTAGGGAATCTCGTTTTCGTTGTCGCATTACGGACCCTTCGGTGGTCGGAATTGTATTTTCTTTCAGCACTTAGCTCCGTCGTCTTGTATGCTTCGTGTTCATGTTCTGGATTACGGTCTCGTCGTGTGTATCGTGTATCGTACCCTCGGCGGCTTCTTGGCGATATGACATCGCAGATCAATCTTGTGTAGGTAGCGACGCTACCTGTTGCCTTGCGTGCGCTATCAAGAGCGATTAGCGTCGCTAACCCTTATTGTTAGCGTCGCTAACGATGTGCGATAGCCAGCTTTGGGTATCGCGGCCCGTTAGCGCACGCTACATATGGCGATTAGCGTCGCTAACTTCACATTATATAAGCCAATAGCGCTTTGAAGCGGCAGCTTTCATTCTTTTCCCTTCGTTTCTTGACGTGCGACCTCGGGCGATTTCCATCGATTCGATCGGCGTTCTATTCACATTCCATCACCGTAGAGTTGTGCTAACATATTATCATCGAGATAATCGTCATCCATCATCCGAAATCAAGGTAATTTCGCCTAGAACCCTAACTCGTCAAATTTGGGGGTTTTCCGGTTTTACTAATTGGAACCGAATTATTCCAAAGATGTTAGGATATTCTTCACCGATTGTGATTGTTGAATGATTCCAAATCCAATTTCCTTGATTTTAATCCGCGAATTATCGATACGGGAGATTTTGCGTAAACCCTCGCCCGTATCAATTGATCGTCTATTGTCGTTATTGGTAATCGGGGTTTTGGGAGTATTCCTTTCGACATCGATGTCCGTTGGGACCGAGTTATGCTAATTCTTCGTTTAGGAACCGTCGTTGTCCATTCGGATCATCCGTAGTCACTTTTCACTTCCGATCCTTCAAGATGTCACAAAGGCAAGTACTTTACATTTGATTACATGTTCTAGTATTTGAATTATGGCAGTAACGTGGTTGTTGTGGATGGTTATGTGTATGTTCACCTAGGGACGGTCCGACGGGGCCTCTAGGGATACGTATTGCCGTGAGTGTGCGTATCGTGAACTGTCGTTAGCCACCCAGGGATGTCCGACGGGACTCTGCGGGGTACGGTGGCCGTGAGTCTCGTGCCAACGGTTAACTTTGAATTATGATTTGTTGGAGATAATTTGTATGTGTTTGTAAATCATAAATATACCTGAATATAAAATGTTTTCTAAAATGATTTTTGGCGCATGTATTCATCTGATTAGAATGTAGTTCAAATGGATTGTACTTGCACTAGCAGTTGTCGCTAACCCCTTAAATGGGGGAAATACTTTTTGTATTTCAGGTATTGATCGTGGGGACAAACGAGCACTCGGGCCGTATGAGGATGATGGGCAAGCATGATATTGTCCAGTATTTGATTTTTCGATGTTATGTCTGTCGGTTGCTATTGATGTCTGATTTTGGGATTTATGTATTATAAAATTGGTTTAAGTACTCGAGTACTTCCTGTTTGAAATTGTTAATGTTGTGTTCCCGTTTTGGGAAATGGATTTGATGTCAAATTTTAATTGTCGGTTTGTAGTCTTTTATTTGAATTGTCGTTTTATTAATGATAGTTAGTCGTTGTCGAATGTCTTGTTGGTATGTTAGCTGGGATTCCACAGTGTGGGGTCCACGGCGCTGTAATATGCCCTGAACGTCTTGGGGTGTTACGAATATGGTATCGAGATTAGGTTTATGGATACCTAGGCGGGCGGTCAGTTGGGTCTAGTTAAGTGTCGTTTTAGGGACAGTATCACAGCTATGCCCGCATCTCGGTACGCCGGGGCTCGTAAGATATCCTAACTTGACTCGTGTCACCGTTCTGTTCTATTCCTGTCTTAGTATCTTTTGCGTTTTGCGTTTGAATTGTACTTACCCGTTATTTCCTCAGAATTCCTGCTGGTAGAGGACGCGGACGCGGTCGCAGACGCGGTAGGGGACGTGGCGCAGCCGGTGGGGCGGCCATGTCCGATCACTCGGGAACTGATTCGGCGATGCCTTCTTTGTCGAACAGTGTTCCCCCTAGTTCCGGAGGTCAGCAGGACCAGTCTGCTAGCTCCGGTAATGCTCATGAGAATGTTGGAGTGGCCAACATATTACAGCAAGTAGCGAACCAGATGACGCTGCGACTCGAGCCATTCAGTCGGCCATGCTAATGCTAACCCGGTTCCGCCCTACGGAGCGGTAATGATAAGCTACTTCGGGACGTGATTCGTATGCGTCCTCCGCGATTTGATGGTGCTTGACCCTTACGGTTGGGAGAATTGGTTATTCGAGTTGGAGAAAGTGTTTGAGGCGCTAAGCTGTTAGGAGAGGAAAGTACCCATTGCTCAAGACTTCCTCGCCAAGGAGGCGGACGTGGTGGCAAGCGGTGAAACCGCGTGACCGGCAGCTATGTGGGCGAGTTTCGAGATCGATGGAAGATGAATCATCCTTGGCCGGTGAAAGAGGAGGATCCGAGCCTTCTTTGAGGCTAAGCCCCAAGATGTTCCTATTTCTCAAGCTATCAAGGACTACAATCAACTTTGCATTACGTGAGAAACCAAGTCCGAGATGAGCTAGATAAGATCCGCCACTTTGATATGCGGATGAAGTCGAGGTGCGCCACTACATGTCCGGTGCAGGGTGCACGACTTTGAAAGATTATCGAATAAAGCGATGGCTTACGAGATGTCGTTTTACTGCGGCAGAGACGGCACGAAGGAAAGAAGCAGAAGACCTCGGTCGGTTTTGGGAGGCAAGTCAGAGGGTATCCGAAGGCTCGGTCAGTTCGCGAGTCTTCGGGTCGATCGCCATCGGTTGGTCGAGGGAACGGTTCTAGGTCTCCTCGCTGTTCCGTTCGTGGTCCTACATGCTTCAACCGCACGTCCGGCCACATGATGAGTGAGTGTGATAGGCCTCCGATTCGGTGTCTTGCTTGTGGCCGTATGGGTCACCGTGCTAAGTTTTGTACGGATGCGGCTCGGGCTCCAGTTACTCGGATATCTGCTCCAGTGCAGGAGAGCCGAGTGTGAATCGTGCACCGACAGTTCCTCGGCCGCAGAGTTTTGGTAGAGGTCGAGGTCGTGGTCAGCCTTCTAGAGGGGAGCTTCTAGTGCGGGGTGCATTCCGCCCGTGTGTATGAGATGAGGCGAGCCGAGATCCCGACGCGACGGTGGCTACAGTACCGTCCACATCCTTGACCATCCTGTTTCCGTATTGTTCGATTCTCGTGCTACGCATTCTTTTATATCTATAGATTGCGTGCGTAAATGCATGTTGATTGCCTTGTTGCTTGTGAGCCTTTTGTTGTTAAACTTCCTAGCGGGGATAGCATCGTGGGGGACCGTGAGATTAGAGATTTTTCTCGTGAGTATCGCGGGGAGGGATTGGCTTTCTAATCGATTGCGATAGATATTAGAGATGAGGATTTGATTAAGGTGAGGATTGGTGGACCGTCATGGGGCGATCATGAATTATAGAATGAGGATTACGACGTTAGCCTCGATGGTACCGAGCATTCTTTTGTGGGGCGTAAGCGGGGTAGTCGAGATTACCGATCAGCGCTTTGAGGCGGTGAGGCTTCTTCGGGAGGTTGCACGGGCTATTGGTGTTACGCTTTGAGATCGGAAGAAGGGGAGTCGAGCTCGTCTATTCCGGTAGTATGTGAGTATCCCGACGTTTTCCGGATGAGTTTCGGGTTTGCCGCGGGCCGAGAGGTTGAGTTACCGTCGATTTAGAGCCGGGTGCGGCCTATCTCTAAGATGCCATACCGTATGGCGCCGCCGAGATGCTTGAGTTGAAGAAGCAGATTGGGAGGATTCTTTGGACATGGGATATATTCGACCGAGCGCTTCGCCTTGGGCGCACCGTCCTATTTGTAAAGAAGAAGGATGGGTCACTTCGTTTGTGCATCGACTACAGAGTTGAACAAAGTGACCATCAAAAACAAGTATCCGCTACCAAGGATTGATGATTTGTTTGATCGGTTGCAAGGGGCAACTGTGTTTTGAAGATTGATTTGAGATCGGGGTATTATCGGCTCAGGAGTGAAGGATACCGATATTAGAAGACGGCCTTTCGGACGAGATACGGTCACTACGAGTTTGTGGTTATGCCTTTTGGGCTAACCAACGCACCGTGTTCATGCGGCTTATGAACAAAGTCTTTATCGAGTACCTCGATAAGTGTGTAGTCGTTTTTATCGATGACATCCTGATTTACTCGAGGAGCGAGGAGGAGCATGCCGTCATTTGCATATTGTGTTAGATATTTTGAGAACTCGGCATCTTTTTGAAGTTCTCAAAGTGCGAAGTTTTGGTTACGGAAGTTATGTTTCTCGGTCATGTGATCTCGGCCGAGGGTGTTCGTGTGGACCCACATAAGGTAGAGCGGTGTTGGATTGGCGCCGCCCAAGAATGTGAAAGAGGTCCGTAGTTTTACGGGATTAGCCGGGTATTACCGTAGGTTCGTCGAGGGTTCTCTAAACTTGCTCGACCTCCGACTCGATTATTACGTGAAGTCGAGAGAAGTTTGTGTGGACCGATGAGAGGCGGAATAGTTTTGAGGAGTTGAAGAAGCGGTTGACGACCGCTCCGTGTTAACTTTACAGTGGTAATGATGGTTTCTCTGTTTATAGTGATGCTTCGGGCCAAGGGCTCGGATGCGTACTTATGCAAAGACGGGAGGACGATTGCCTATGCTTCCGTCGGTTGAAACCGTATGAATTGAATTACCTACGCACGATCTTGAGTTGGCCGCGATTGTGTTTGCGTTGAAAATCGCGTCATTACTTGTATGGCTCGTCGTGTCGATTTTCACCGATCACAAGAGCCTCAAGTACATCTTCACGCAGAAGGAGCTTAATATGAGACAGAGGAGATGGTTGGAACTGATTAAGGATTACGATCTTGAGATCCTCTATCATCCGGCAAGGCTAATGTGGTAGCAGATGCCTTGAGCCGGAAATCGGTATCGCTTGGGTGCTTGAGTTACTCACGGCCCGGTCGGGACTTCACGAGAGTTTATGAGGTTGAGCATTGAGATTATCCGCCAGAGAGTTCCGGCGATTGCGTACTCTTGAGATTTCTTCGTCTCTGTCGAGGACATTAAATCGGGACAGTTGGAGGACCCGATGTTTATTCAATTGCGGGAGAGTGTAGAGAAGGGGAAAGCCCCGGGATTCGTTATTCATGAGGACGGCGTGTTGAGATTCCGAGGTCGGTTGTGTGTTCCGACGACTCGGGCGAGACAGAGCATTATGCGAGAGGCTCATGCGTCACCATACTCACCCATCCGGCTCGAGTAAGATGTATAAAGATCCGAGGAAGAATTTCGGTGGAGCGATATGAAGAAGGAGGACGTTCAGTTTGAAGCTAAGTGATTGACTTGACAGCAAGTCAAGATTGAGCATCACGCCACCGGATTATTGAAACCACTTCCCGTTCCGGAATGGAAATGGGAGGACATCTCTATGGATTTTGTCACGAGTTTACCGAGGACGAAGACTGGTATGAATATGGTATGGGTAATTATAGACCGACTGACTAAGTCGGCACATTTTCTGGGCATCAAGGATACTTGGGGTCCGGAAAAGTTGGCTCGTATTTTTATCACTCAGATAGTGAGGCTTCATGGTACGCCGAGGACCATTATTTCAGACAGAGATGGCCGATTTGTATCGCATTTTTGGCAGGCAGTGCATAAGGCATTGGGGACTCAGCTACGTTTGAGCACTTCGTTCCATCCCCGCATCGATGGCGATCGAACGTACCATTCGTGACGCTCGAGGATTTGTTGCGCGCGTGTGCGTTAGATTGGAGTAGTATCGGGAGGATCATTTGGCCTTGATTGAGTTTACTTATAATAATAGCGCACGCGTCGATTAAGATGGCACCATATGAGGCACTTTATGGCCGACGTTGCCGATCACCGATATGTTGGGATGAGCCGTCCGATTTGGTTGGCACCGAGCCGGATCTCGTATTGGAGACGAGGAGAAAGTCGAATTGATTAGAAAGAGGATGTTGGTCGCCAGAGTCGACAAAAGTCTTATGCGGATGTTAGGCGTAGACCTTTGGAGTTTGAGGTGGGAGATCACGTTCGTTGAGAGTATCTCCGACGAAAGGAGTTTTCCGATTTGGGAAGAAGGGAAACTCAGCCCGAGATATATTGGACCTTTCGAGGTATTGGAGAGAGTCGGTGAGTTAGCGTACCGTTTGGCTTTACCTCCGTCGCTTAGTCATGTACATAGCGTATTTCACGTTTCCCGATTGAGGAAGTGCGTTAGGACCCGTCCCACATTATTGACTTTGGGGACGTGGAGATTGAGAAGGATGTTACGTTTGAAGAGAGACCCGTTAGAATTTTGGAGCGTCGTGATAAACGGTTAAGGCACAAAACCATTCCTTTGGTTAAAGTGCAATGGTCGAGGCACGGAGTAGAAGAAGCGACGTGGGAGTTAGAGGAGGATATGCGTTCGAGATACCCCGAGCTTTTTGATTCTTAAGTTTCGGGACGAAACTTTATTTTAGAGGGGGAGAATGTAATATCCGTAATTTTCCCATTTTTAGCAGTTTCCATTTTTGGTGTATGTCTATTTTTATCGACTCGCTTGTAACCGTTTCGACATTTCGAATCTATTTTGTTCTTGGAGTTTTTCCATTGGGATGAGTTTTGATGATGTTTTCACGTAATTTCGTTTTATGACATGTTTTGCCGTATGAACGTTCGATTCTTGTAAAACTCGTTCGTTTTCGTTATTTCTGGGTTTGTACAAGTTCGTATGGTTGAGTTGGTCTTGTGGAGACTTCGGTTCGTAAATCCGACGTCGTTTCGTGATTTTCGGGCACTTGGGCCATTTTTGTAATTTCCTAATAGTTTAGGGAATCTCGTTTTCGTTGTCGCATTACGGACCCTTCGGTGGTCGGAATTGTATTTTTCTTTCAGCACTTAGCTCCGTCGTCTTGTATGCTTCGTGTTCATGTTCTGGATTACGGTCTCGTCGTGTGTATCGTGTATCGTACCCTCGGCGGCTTCTTGGCGATATGACATCAGCCCGATCAATCTTTGTGTAGGTAGCGCACGCTACCTGTTGCCTTGCGTGCGCTATCAAGAAGCGATTAGCGTCGCTAACCCTTATTGTTAGCGTCGCTAACGAATGTGGCGATAGCCAACTGGTATCGCGCCCCGTTAGCGCCACGCTACATATGGCGATTAGCGTGCGCTAACTTCACAATTATATAAGCCGGTAGCGATTTTGAAGCGTGATTTCATTCTTTTCCCTTCGTTTCTTGACGTGCGACCTCGAGGCGATTTCCATCGATCTGATCGGCGTTCTATTCACATTCCATCACCGTAGAGTTGTGCTAACATATTATCATCAGTATAATCGTCATCCATCATCCGAAATCAAGGTAATTTCGTCTAGAACCCTAACTCGTCAAATTTGGGGGTTTTTCCGGGTTTTACTAATTGGAACCGAATTATTCCAGTATGTTAGGATATTCTTCACCGATTGTGATTGTTGAATGATTCCAAATCCAATTTCCTTGATTTTAATCCGCGAATTATCGATACGGGGAGATTTTGCGTAAACCCTCGCCCGTATCAATTGATCGTCTATTGTCGTTATTAGTAATCGGGGTTTTGGGAGTATTCCTTTCGATTACTGATGTCCGTTGGGACTGAGTTATGCTAATTCTTCGTTTAGGAACCGTCGTTGTCCATTCGGATCATCCGTAGTCACTTTTCACTTCCGATCCTTCGAAGATGTCACAAAGGCAAGTACTTTACATTTGTTTACATGTTCTAGTATTTGAATTATGGTTGTATCGTGGTTGTTGTGGATGGTTATGTGTATGTTCACCTAGGGACGGTCAGCGGGCCTCTAGGGATACGTATTGCCGTGAGTGTGCGTATCGTGAGCGTGGTTAGCCACCCAGGATGTCCGACGGGACTCTGCGGGTACGGTGGCCGTGAGTCTCGTGCCAACGGTTAACTTTGAATTATGATTTGTTGGAGATAATGTGTTTGTGTTTGTACATCATAAATATTCCTAATATAAAATGTTTTCTAAAATGATTTTTGGCGCATGTATTCATCGATTAGAATGTAGTTCAAATGGATTGTACTTGCACTAGCGATTGTCGCTAACCCCTTAAATGGGGAAATACTTTTGTATTTCGGTATTGATCGTGGGGACAAACGAGCACTCGGGCCGTATGAGGATGATGGGCAAGCATGATATTGTCCAAGATTTGATTTTTCGATGTTATATGCATCGGTTGCTATTGATGTCGATTTTGGGATTTATGTATTATAAAATTGGTTTAAGTACTCAGTACTTCTGTTTGAAATTGTTAATGTTGTGTTCCGTTTTGGGAAATGGATTTGATGTCAAATTTTAATTGTCGGTTTGTAGTCTTTTATTTGAATTGTCGTTTTATTAATGATAGTTAGTCGTTGTCGAATGTCTTGTTGGTATGTTAGCACGGGATTCCACGGTGTGGGGTCCACGGCGTAATATGCCCCTGACGTCTTGGGGTGTTACGAATATGGTATCGTAGATTAGGTTTATGGATACCTAGGGTGTCGGTCATTTGGGTCTAGTTAAGTGTCGTTTTGGGACAAGATCACCGCTATGCCATCATCTCGATGCCGGTGCTCGTAAGTTTTCCTAACTTGACTCGTTTCACCGTTACATTCTATTCTGTCTTAGTATCTTTTGCGTTTTGCGTTTGAATTGTACTTACCCGTTGCTTCTTGAATTCCTGCGGTAGAGGACGCGGACGCGGTCGCAGATGATAGGGGACGTGGCGCGGCCCGGTGGGGCGGCCATGTCCGATCACTCGAACCGGTCGGCGATGCCCTCTTTGTCGAGCAGTGTTCCCCTAGTTCGGAGGTCACAGACTATCTGCTAGCTCGTGTAATGCTCATGAGAATGTTGGAGTGGCGACATATTACGGCAAGTAGCGAACAGATGACGCTGCGGCTCGAGCCGTTCAGTCGGCCATGCTAATGCCAACCCGGTTCCGCCCTCTGGGCCGGTAATGATAAGCTACTTCAGGCGTGATTCGTATGCGTCCTCCAGATTTGATGGTGCTTGACCCTTGGTTGGGAGAATTGGTTATTCGAGTTGGAGAAAGTGTTTGAGGTCGCTAAGCCCGAGGAGAGGAAAGTACCCATTGCTCGGTACTTCCTCGCCAAGGAGGCGGCGGACGTGGTGGCAAGCGGTGAAACCGCGTGACCGGGCGCTATGTGGGCGAGTTTCGAGATCGATGGAAGATGAATACATCGCCTTGGCGGTGAAAGAGGAGGATCCGAGCCTTCTTTGAGGCTAAGCCCCAAGATGTTCCTATTTCTCAAGCTATCAAGGACTACAATCAACAAATGCATTACGTGAGAAACCAAGTCCGAGATGAGCTAGATAAGATCCGCCACTTTGATATGCGGATGAAGTCGAGTGCGCCACTACATGTCCAGTCCAGGGTGCACGACTTTGAAAGATTATCGAATAAAGCGATGGCTTACGAGATGTCGTTTTCTGCGACAGAGACGGCGGTGAAGGAAAGAAGCTGAAGACCTCGTCGATTTTGGGAGGCAAGTCGGGAGGGTATCCGAAGGCTCGGTCGGTTCGCGAGTCTTCGGGGGTCGGCCGCCATCGGTTGGTCGAGGGAACGGTTCTAGGTCTGCTCTGCTGGTTCCGTTCGTGGTCCTACATGCTTCAACCGCAGCCGTCCGGGCCACATGATGAGTGAGTGTGATAGGCCTCCGATTCGATGTCTTGCTTGTGGCCGTATGGGTCACCGTGCTAAGTTTTGTACGGATGCGGCTCGGGCTCCGATTACTCGAATATCTGCTCCAGTGCGGGAGAGCCGAGTGTGAATCGTGCACCGACAGTTCCTCGGCCCGCAGCGAGTTTTGGTAGAGGTCGAGGTCGTGGTCGGCCTTCTAGAGGGGAGCTTCTAGTGCGGGTGCATTCCGCCCGTGTGTATGAGATGAGGCGAGCCGAGATCCCGACGGCGGTGGCTACGAGTACCGTCCACATCCTTGACCATCCTGTTTCCGTATTGTTCGATTCCGGTGCTACGCATTCTTTTATATCTATAGATTGCGTGCGTAAATGCATGTTGATTGCCTTGTTGCTTGTGAGCCTTTTGTTGTTAAACTTCCTAGCGGGGATAGCATCGTGGGGGACCGTGAGATTAGAGATTTTTACGTGAGTATCGCGGGGAGGGATTGGCTTTCTAATCGATTGCGATAGATATTAGAGATGAGGATTTGATTAAGGTGAGGATTGGCTGGACCGTCATGGGGCGATCATGAATTATAGAACGAGGCTGATTACGACGTTAGCCTACGATGGTACCGAGCATTCTTTTGTGGGGCGTAAGCGGGGTAGTCGAGATTACCGATCAGCGCTTTGAGGCGGTGAGGCTTCTTCGGGAGGTTGCACGGGCTATTGGTGTTACGCTTTGAGATCGGAAGAAGGGAGTCGAGCTCTCGTCTATTCCGGTAGTATGTGAGTATCCGACGTTTTCCGCATGAGTTTCGGGTTTGCCGCCGGGCCGAGAGGTTGAGTTTACCGTCGATTTAGAGCCGGGTGCAGCACCTATCTCTAAGACGCCATACCGTATGGCGCCGCCGAGATGCTTGAGTTGAAGAAGCAGATTGGGAGGATTCTTTGGACATGGGATATATTCGACAGCGCTTCGCCTTGGGGCGCACCAGTCTATTTGTAAAGAAGAAGGATGGGTCACTTCGTTTGTGCATCGACTACCGAGAGTTGAACAAAGTGACCATCAAAAACAAGTATCCGCTACCAAGGATTGATGATTTGTTTGATCGATTGCAAGGGGCAATCAGTGTTTTCAAGATTGATTTGAGATCGGGGTATTATCGACTCAGTGAAGGATACCGATATTAGAAGACGGCCTTTCGGACGAGATACGGTCACTACGAGTTTGTGGTTATGCCTTTTGGGCTAACTAACGCACCCAGCCGTGTTCATGCGACTTATGAACAAAGTCTTTATCGAGTACCTCGATAAGTGTGTAGTCGCTTTTATCGATGACATCCGATTTACTCGAGGAGCGAGGAGGAGCATGCCGTCATTTGCATATTGTGTTAGATATTTTGAGAACTCAGCATCTTTTGCGAAGTTCTCAAAGTGCGAGTTTTGGTTACGGGAAGTTATGTTTCTCGGTCATGTGATCTCGGCCAGGGTGTTCGTGTGGACCCACATAAGGTAGAGGCGGTGTTGGATTGGGCGCCGCCCAAGAACGTGAAAGAGGTCCGTAGTTTTACGGGATTAGCCGGGTATTACCGTAGGTTCGTCGAGGGTTCTCTAAACTTGCTCGACCTCGACTCGATTGTTACGAAGTCGAGAGAAGTTTGTGTGGACCGATGAGGCGTAATAGTTTTGAGGAGTTGAAGAAGCGGTTGACGACCGCTCCGTGTTAACTACCGAGTGGTAATGATGGTTTCTCTGTTTATAGTGATGCTTCGGGCCAAGGGCTCGGATGCGTACTTATGCGGCACGGGAGGACGATTGCCTATGCTTCCGTCGGTTGAAACCGTATGAATTGAATTACCTACGCACGATCTTGAGTTGGCCGATTGTGTTTGCGTTGAAAATCAAGCGTCATTACTTGTATGGCTCGTCGTGTCGATTTTCACCGATCACAAGAGCTCAAGTACATCTTCACGCGAAGGAGCTTAATATGAGACAGAGGAGATGGTTGGGCCGATTAAGGATTACGATCTTGAGATCCTCTATCATCCGGCAAGGCTAATGTTGAAGCAGATGCCTTTAGCCGTAAATCGGTATCGCTTCGGTTGCTTGAGTTACTCACGGACAAGTCGGGACTTCAGCGAGAGTTTATGAGGTAGAGCATTGAGATTGTACTGCCAGAGAGTTCCCGGCAGTTGCGTACTCTTCAGATTTCTTCGTCTCTTGTCGAGGACTTTAAATCGGGTCAGTGGGTGGACCCGATGTTTATTCAGGTGCGGGAGAGTGTAGAGAAGGTTAAAGCCCCGGGATTCGTTATTCATGAGGACGGCGTGTTGAGATTCCGAGGTCGGTTGTGTGTTCCGAACGACTCGGGCGAGACAGAGCATTATGCGAGAGGCTCATGCGTCACCATACTCGACCCATCCGGCTCGAGTAAGATGTATAAAGATCCGAGGAAGAATTTACGGTGGAGCGATATGAAGAAGGAGGTAGTTCGGTTTGTAGCTAAGTGTTTGACTTGTCGGCAAGTCAAGATTGAGCATCGGCCGGCGGATTATTGAAACCACTTCCCGTTAGAATGGAAATGGGAGGACATCTCTATGGATTTTGTCACGAGTTTACCGAGGACGAAGACCGGTATGAATATGGTATGGGTAATTATAGACCGATCGACTAAGTCGGCACATTTCTGGGCATCAAGGATACTTGGGGTCGGAAAAGTTGGCTCGTATTTTTATCACTCGAGATAGTGAGGCTTCATGGTACGCCGAGGACCATTATTTGAGCAGAGATGGCCGATTTGTATCGCATTTTGGCGGGCGGTGCATAAGGCATTGGGGACTCGGCTACGTTTGAGCACTTCGCTCCATCCCGGGCCGATGGCGATCCGACGTACCATTCGGACGTTCGAGGATTTGTTGCGCGTGTGCGTTAGATTGGAGTAATCGGGAGGATCATTTGGCCTTGATTGAGTTTACTTATAATAATAGGCGGCACGCGTCGATTAAGATGGCACCATATGAGGCACTTTATGGCCGACGTTGCCGATCACCGATATGTTGGGATGAGCCGTCCGATTTGGTTGGCAGGCCGGATCTCGTATTGGAGACGAGGAGAAAGTCGAATTGATTAGAAAGAGGATGTTGGGCGCCCAGTCGACAAAAGTCTTATGCGGATGTTAGGCGTAGACCTTTGGAGTTTGAGGTGGGAGATCACGTTACGTTGAGAGTATCTCCGACGAAAGGAGTTTTCCGATTCGGGAAGAAGGGAAACTCAGCCAGAGATATATTGGACCTTTCGATGTATTGGAGAGTGTCGGTGTGTTAGCGTACCGTTTGGCTTTACCTCGTCGCTTAGTCATGTACATAGCGTATTTCACGTTTCGATTGAGGAAATGCGTTAGGACCGTCCCACATTATTGACTTTGGGGGCGTGGAGATTGAGAAGGATGTTACGTTTGAAGAGAGACCGTTAGAATTTTGGAGCGTCGTGATAAACGGTTAAGGCACAAAACCATTCCTTTGGTTAAAGTGCAATGGTCGAGGCACGGAGTAGAAGAAGCGGCGTGGGAGTTAGAGGAGGATATGCGTTCGAGATACCCCGAGCTTTTTGATTCTTAAGTTTCGGACGAAACTTTATTTTAGAGGGGAGAATGTAATATCCGTAATTTTCCCATTTTTAGCGCTTTCCATTTTTGGTGTATGTCTATTTTTATCGACTCGCTTGTAACCGTTTCGACATTTCGAATCTATTTTGTTCTTGGAGTTTTTCCATTGGGATGAGTTTTGATGATGTTTTCACGTAATTTCGTTTTATGACATGTTTTGCCGTATGAACGTTCGATTCTTGTAAAACTCGTTCGTTTTCGTTATTTCGGGTTTGTACAAGTTCGTATGGTTGAGTTGGTCTTGTGGAGACTTTCGGTTCAGAACCGACGCTGTTTCGTGATTTTCGGCACTTGGGCCATTTTTGTAATTTCCTAATAGTTTAGGGAATCTCGTTTTCGTTGTCGCATTACGGACCCTTCGGTGGTCGGAATTGTATTTTTCTTTCAGCACTTAGCTCCGCTGCCTTGTATGCTTCGTGTTCATGTTCCTGGATTCTGGTCTCGTCGTGTGTATCGTATCGTACCCTCGGCAAGCAGCTATCAGCGATATGACATCGCCAGATCAATCTTTGTGTAAGTAGCGCACGCTACCCTTGCCTTGCGCGGCGCTATCAAGAACAGCTTAGCGTCGCTAACCCTTATTGTTAGCGTACGCTAACGAATGAGGCAGTAGCCACTGGACTGCCGCGGCCCCGTTAGCGCACGCTACATAAGGCAGTTAGCGTGCGCTAACTTCACAATTATATAAGCCCACGGGCGATTTTGAGCAGCAGTTTCATTCTTTTCCCTTCGTTTCTTCGACGTGCGACCTCAGAGGCGATTTCCATCAGTTCCGATCGGCGTTCTATTCACATTCCATCACCGTAGAGTTGTGCTAACATATTATCATCAGTATAATCGTCATCCATCATCCGAAATCAAGGTAATTTCGTCTAGAACCCTAACTCGTCAAATTTGGGGTTTTTCCGGGTTTTACTAATTGGAACCGAATTATTCCAGAATGTTAGGATATTCTTCACCGATTGTGATTGTTGAATGATTCCAAATCCAATTTCCTTGATTTTAATCCGCGAATTATCGATACGGGGAGATTTTGCGTAAACCCTCGCCCGTATCAATTGATCGTCTATTGTCGTTATTGGTAATCGGGGTTTTGGGAGTATTCCTTTCGACATCGATGTCCGTTGGGACCGAGTTATGCTAATTCTTCGTTTAGGAACCGTCGTTGTCCATTCGGATCATCCGTAGTCACTTTTCACTTCCGATCCTTCAAGATGTCACAAAGGCAAGTACTTTACATTTGTTTACATGTTCTAGTATTTGAATTATGGTCAGATCGTGGTTGTTGTGGATGGTTATGTGTATGTTCACCTAGGGACGGTCCGACGGGCCTCTAGGGATACGTATTGCCGTGAGTGTGCGTATCGTGAATCGTGGTTAGCCACCTGTGGATGTCCGACGGACTCTGCGGGTACGGTGGCCGTGAGTCTCGTGCCAACGGTTAACTTTGAATTATGATTTGTTGGAGATAATGTGTTTGTGTTTGTACATCATAAATATTCCTAATATAAAATATTTTCTAAAATAATTTTTGGCGCATGTATTCATCTGAGGAGAATGTAGTTCAAATGGATGGTACTTGCACTAGCAGTTGTCGCTAACCCCTTAAATGGGGAAATACTTTTGTATTTCGTATTGATCGTGGGGACAAACGAGCACTCGGGCCGTATGAGGATGATGGGCAAGCATGATATTGTCCAGTATTTGATTTTTCGATGTTATGTCTGTCGGTTGCTATTGATGTCTGATTTTGGGATTTATGTATTATAAAATTGGTTTAAGTACTCGAGTACTTCCTGTTTGAAATTGTTAATGTTGTGTTCCCGTTTTGGGAAATGGATTTGATGTCAAATTTTAATTGTCGGTTTGTAGTCTTTTATTTGAATTGTCGTTTTATTAATGATAGTTAGTCGTTGTCGAATGTCTTGTTGGTATGTTAGCCTGGGGGATTCCACAGTGTGGGGTCCACGGCGCTGTAATATGCCCTGAACGTCTTGGGGGTGTTACATCCAGGGGATTCCATTGGATATCTATTCTACATGCACGAAGATCATAGGATCATCGTTGCTATACAAGCACACTTCCTGGAAGATCAGTTTATTCAGGAAGGAGGGGCAGGTAGAAATATTTCTTTAGAAGAAATAAAAGAAACACCAAATGAGACACCTATGCAAGATATTAGAACCCAACCTTCTGAAATACAAACAAAACCTCGCAAGTCTAGTAGAATTTCTCAATTACCTGAGAGGTATGGCTATCTACATCAAGAGGAACTGGGTGTCCATGAGATGACAGAAAGTAGTCAAGAGAATGATCCTTCTACATACGACCAAGCGATGGTAGATGTTGACTCCACCAAGTGGCAAGAAGCTATGGAAGCTGAGATAGACTCAATGCATGCTAATCAGGTCTGGACTTTAGTAGATCGTCCTAAAGGCATAGTGCCTATTGGAAATAAATGGATCTATAAAAGAAAGACTGATGGAGATGGCAAGGTTGATACCTATAAGGCCAGGCTTGTGGCAAAGGGTTATTCCCAAAGAGAAGGAATCGATTACTTCGAGACCTTCTCGCCTGTAGCTATGATTAAGTCTATTCGCATGATGCTTGCCATAGCAGCCCACTTAGATTATGAAATATGGCAAATGGATGTGAAAACGGCATTTTTAAATGGATTCCTCGAGGAGGAGATTTACATGGAACAGCCTAAGGGATTCATATCTCAAACCAATATTCATAAAGTATGCAAACTTCAGCGTGCCATTTATGGACTGAAGCAAGCTTCACGGAGTTGGAATCTTCGTTTTAACGAGACAGTCAAAGAGTTTCATTTTGTCCAAAACGAAGAGGAGCTCTGTATTTACAAGAATGTTAGTGGGAGCAAAATTGCGTTCTTAATACTATATGTAGATGACATTCTACTTATAGGAAACGACGTAGGAATGCTCAGTTCTGTGAAAGCTTGGCTTTCTAAAGAGTTCTCAATGAAAGACTTGGGATAAGCTACCTATATTCTGGGTATTCGTCTCTACCGGGATAGAGCGAAAAGAATGTTAGGTCTTTCCCAAGCCCTCTATATAGAAAAGATCCTGAAGCGATTTAGGATGGAAGATTCTAAAAGAGGGTTCCTTCCTATGCAACATGGTGCAAAACTTTCCTTAGAGATGTGTCCTCAAAGTGAGGAAGATAGAAAGGAAATGAGTAAGGTGCCCTATGCTTCGGCAGTAGGTAGCCTCATGTATGCTATGATTTGCACTAGACCGGACATTGCCTATCCTGTGAGCGTAGTAAGTCGGTTTCAGTCAAATCCAGGGTAGGAATATTGGACTGCTGTAAAGAACATTCTTAAGTACCTAAGGAGGACTAAAGACTTGGTTCTTACATACGGCGGTGGAGAAATTAGAGTGATGGGCTATACAGACTCAGATTTTTCGGGGACATGGATGCTCGATGTCCACATCAGGGTATATCTTCACTCGAATGGTGGGGCGTTTCTTGGAGAAGTGCCAAGCAAAGTTCGATTGCTATCTCTACATGTCAAGCCTAATACCAGCACCACGGAGGTCGCTAAAGAAGCTTTGGATTAAGAAGTTCACCGAGGAACTTCAAGTGGTTCCTAATGCGGAGAAGACCGTGATGCTTGTTTTGTGACAACGACGGAGTCACAGGAGCTAAGGAGCCTAGGGCTCACCACAATACCAAACATATTGCGAGAAAATATCATTTTGTGAGAGAAATGGTTCAGGAAGGAAATGTTATACTGCAGAGAGTATACACAGCAAATAACGTTGTTGATCCGCTTACCAAGCCACTATCTCAGAAGGTCTTAGAGAGACATCTGGAGAGTATGGGTATTAGATACCATAGTTTGTGGCATTGAGTGCAAGTGGGAGATTGTTAGGGATATGCCCTCGAATGCCACTCAGAGGATGAGAGAGTGAGAGTATTTGCATTGTAATTATGAATATTTAATAAGGCAATAATTATTTCTATATTATTGTATATCACTGGCATTGTGATTTGGTATATAGAATAATAGTCCTTGTATTTGAGAGCAAACATTCTACTCCTTATGGAGATAAGGAGATAGGCATTCGAAGTGTTTATAGCTCAAATGCTTAACTCGTTCGCAAGTCGATAAAACTTAACTGGGCAATAAGTTTAGACAAGACTTGTATAACGTGTACTTTGACATGTAGAGTGCCGGTCTTCACTAAGAGTTAGTGGGAACACACGCTATTGGTATGCTAATGAGATTAGTGTACTCGAACACGACTCACCTCGATTCGGTCACATGGATATCACTCAGGGTTTTTCAATGACTGGATCGAAGGTTGTGATAGGTATACGTGGACCTTTGACTTGAGGTTTCAGTAGGAGATGTGCTTGTGACATTGAGTCAGTCATTAGAGTAGTTCGATCCAATCGCCGGTGGGTGGGGTCAACCTCGAAATGCAACTTAGTGGGCAAGTAGCAGTCTCTACTGAATACCAAGAAAGAATTCTTTCTCCTGTAAGTGAGTAGGTAAATGTCCTATGCGGTTAATGGCAAATGAGATTATAAATCTTTGGCCAAAGCATTTAGAGCTAGTTGTATTTGATACACGAGAGCTCGATGATCTCAGTTTGCATTAACAGAAAGCATAGTGTCAAGTTACAGTAGGGTTTGACTTTTCCGTGACCCTAATACTTGACCTGGACATATGATTGAAGGGTTTATACGTATACGGTATTCACGACATAATGGTTTTGGAATGATCCGATCATTCGTTCTTAGTTGAGTTACGGTACGAAGCACTAGACTGGCTAAGTGTTACCCGTACTCCTTGGTTCCTCCCATTGCCGACTAAGACGGACCTACGGAGTCGCGCACAAGAATATTTGATGGATAAATATGTATTTATTATCTCTTCATTAATGTTGGATATTAGATATCTATTTTGATTTATTTGATAAATCATGCGGTCTAGTGAATTGAAATTAATTACTGGGTAATTAATTTAATTCATAAATAATTATTTCTTGGAAATATATTATTATAATTTTGTATTTGATAAAATTAATTAATTGGATTAATTAATTAAGTATAAATACATTTGGGATAAAACGAAGTGTATTTAACGGACTAGACACACGAACGTCCGGTACACGAACCGAGTGGCTCGGGTCGTTTTCTCACCAAACCAATGTAGGCCGCCCCTCCCTTCCTTCCATGTGGTGTGTGTTGTGTGTTTAATTGTTTAATGGGTTGAAGACAAAAGGATGATATTTCATATCTCATCATTTTGATATCATCTCCATTATATAATGTAAATATCTTCACATTATGGGATGACTTTGCATAACAAAGAAACACACTCAAAAATTCTAAGTGAATTCAGCCGTGAGTTGTCAAGGGAAGGGAGAGAAATTTTTTTTTCTTGTTCATCTTTGAGAGAAAGAAAAGGAATAAGAGAAGAGAAGAAAAATACCGTATCAATTCCTAGCCGTGTTCTTTGAGAACGAATTGATATTTTATTTTTCCGATCAATATCCGACGCGTAATAACGTAGAGACATTCGGCAATTTCGGTGTTGGATCATTCAACAAGCTACAACGAATTGGATTCGTTTTAGGTGTCGATATAGGAGAAAGTTTGTTCGGGTTTCACCTTCGAAGATTATATCATCAAAGGACTACGAGGGTAAGTATTCTTTGATTCTCTTCCTCGTTATTTATATTCGTTTATATGATGCTTGATCGGTCCGTTTTTGGGGTTTGGTTTTATCCGGTTGGACCGGTTTATTTTCCGCTGTGTAATTCGATTTTAATTAACGAATCCCAAGAGAATGGTCAGATTTTAAGGGATGGGAACCGGTTTTTGAAATCAACGGTTAAGATGGACTCAGTGTAACTGGTACGCTAATCCATTAAAATGTTTAAAATATAGGCGGGTCCCACTTCTGACATTTGTGTCACCCTAAATGCCTGAAACGGCAGTTTTAAAACAATAAACAATTTAAAACATCGCGGTTTTTGAGATTCAGTTGTCTAGATGTCGTGTAAGGCATTTAATGTACATGACGTTTGACATAAAAACAGGGCACGTGGACAAAAATCATTTTGAAAAGAAATAATATTATATTATATATATACTGAATCGAAATCCTATAGTATGTCTTTGTTTCGCGTCGTCTGACATTACCCTTTAAAAGGTAACTATAGGTTTTAGATTCCATACAGCAATTTTTGGATTAGTGCTGTATTCATGGGTCATACTGTATTCCCCCTTAATTATTGCACACGTCAGCTGTAGGATTCATATGTCTTCGCTCACTACAGTGCTGTATTGACGGTTCTGAGTGTACAAATAATTAATGTGGGATATCAGTATTCTTGGGTCTTCTGAGATTCCCCTCAATTGTTGAGTAAAACAGTAATTTACTTACAGGGAGTCCGGCTGTAGCATTCCCAATTCTTGTCTGAGCATGTTGAATCTGGCTGTGTCGAGCGGCTTGGCGAAGATGTCGGCCAACTGAACGTCTGTATGAACATTCTAGCTCAAAAAGAGTACTATCAGGATTTTTGAGAACGTCTACACATTGTTCAAGCATGGTCTTTTATTTTGGGGGAGGGGGCTGACTGACCCTATTTGGCAAATTATTAAGAACATCGAAATTTATGAAATGCCAAGGGCCACGATACTCAAAGGAAAACATAATAAAAATAAAGAGACTAAAGAGAAAAAAAAACTTCAAATTAAAATTAGAGTCGCTTGGTATTGATATTAGCGAAAAATCAGTCCCCGACAACGGCGCCAAAAACTTATTGTGGGAAAATCCCTCACAATATGCCGCAAGTGCACGGTGTCAACAAGTAATAAAGTGATGAGTAGAGTATCGTTCCCACGAGGACTGATTTCACTAAGTACCAAAATATAGTCGACTCACAATTTTATTTGAAGAGCAATTATACGGAATTTATACCTAAACTAATAAATAATAATACTAATAATAATAATAATAATAATAAGGGCGTAGGATTATGATTTTCACCTCAAACAATCAGGAATGATATTTATTCAATTCAATTCACTTTTATTCAATTGATTGTAAGCCAGGAATTCCTAAATTATTCTAAAGCCTTTCCCAAGGTCGATAGAAAATACTACGAATTATTAACTCGATATATCCCGATTCGAATTAGATAATTAATAGCTAAAACAGTTCAAGAATTCCCATAATAATAGGCTTCACAATTCGCATGAGTATATCCCTATCTCACGAAAATTATGATTCGTCTCACAAGAACTATGCCTAAATTTCATCTCCCGAATCCATAAAGACATTCAGAACAAATTAACTGTTGGCCAGACAATTAAAAAGCATTAAGAACAGTAAGAAGAATCCAATTCAATAGAATAACGAGTAAATCGAAATAATAATAAATACTCAAACCGTCATGAAATCGGCTACAATCAAAATCCTACTCGAATAGATTTAGGAACTAAGATGCAGAAAAATCGTAGGGATCCGTGGTCTTGTCGTCGCCCCACAAATCTCCTCCTTGTGTTCTTCGCCCTAGCAATCCATCTCCTCTTTTTCTTCAGCCCTACCATGCTTATTTATATCGGTCCTAAGCCTCCAAAACGCGTCCGTGTGATTAGGTCGAGAACAAGCTCCAAAACGGCCCAGAACCGCGGCACTTTCTGTCAAAACCGCCCCATGTGCCGCGGCTCACTTAATCTGTGCCGTGGCTCACGGGGCACAGCGGGATGCCTGGGCGCTGTTTATTTCTTCTGTGCCGCGGCTCACTATATCTCTGTCGCGGCACAGAGTACAGTTTACTCGGCACTCTGCTAGTCTCCTGCGTGTGCCGCGGCTCAGCACATGGGTGCCGCGGCTCATGACCAAAAACTGCTGTTTTAGCCCGTTTTTCGTCGTTTCGGCTTCCGGACTCCGATTTCCTGCAAAACATATAAAAATAATGCATTAAAAGCTCATTTATGCTGATTTAGGCTCAAGATGGATATAAATTAATGATATAAAAGCGCATAAAAATACGCCTAACAAATACCCCAAACCTGAGCCTTTGCTTGTCCTCAAGCAAAAATTATCAATTTTAAACTAAATGTAACGTGAATAATCATGCAAGTCCATAGTGCTCAACTTAATCAATACTACCCTGAAAATCTCAACGAATAGTATAAGTATCGTAATGGTAAGTCACATCCAGGACACTGATTCCACTAAGTAACCAATTTCAGTCCTCATCAATCGTTCATGAAGAAAATTAAGCTCAAAGATTAACAAGCGTGAATTTAACCGACCGTCAATATGAAGGGTTAGATTAAACAAGCCAATTCGCCCAGTCCCACAATCTAGTGGCAAAATTCAAGAGTTTCATTATCAAAATTACTCTTAGGACAGCATCCCCTTATGTATGATAAATAATATGATTCGAGTTAACCACTAGGTTGCGGCTCTCGGGATATTTCATCGGGATGATCCTAGGGTGGATTTCCATTCTCATGTATCGGGGAACCGTTTGACGTAAAAGACACTCATGGGGCACATGGATGCTTCTAGTTACTAAGCGCTCCTCTACAGCGGAGAAAAAACTCGAATAGCAAGTCCCGCATGTCAAGGTTGCTGTTTTACGCGAGGGTAAACAACGGGTCACGTGAATACCCCCGGTTACTAGGCTTCCCATCATCGGTAATGCGATATTTCTAAATTATTAATCTATTCAGGGTCGTCGTTTTACGCGAGAGTAAACAACGGGTCACGTGAATACCCCCGGTTACTAAACTTCCCATCATAGAACAAATAGTATCTCGACTTTTTCTTGGGAAAAACTGTCCGACTCTAAACTCAATTTAAATGCCAACAAGACTCATGGTACTGGACGACTAACTACGTAAAGAGTTTAACCAAACGTATAAACGGTGATTTGAAAACACGTATGTCTCCTTTCTTATCTGCTAAAATTTCTACAAAAACGATAAAATTTCGGACCTAATTGAATACTCAACAGAAACAGATATCTCTGACTGCAACTCGACCAAAAGTCAACCGTTTCTTCTAAGAGAAATCAGTATCGTAACATCAGTTTTACACATGGAAGCACGAAAATTTCACGATAAATTCACGTTTTTGAGCAAAACCATCAACACCATGCAAGGACAATAAAGCAATCGCAATTTATAAGCAAGAAAAATTAAGAAAATTATCTCATGCATCAATTTATTCCACTACACATAACATCCTCAATAATAAAACTCATGTCAAAATAAAAGAGATAAGGAAAAGTGAAACTTATTCCAAATGTCTTCTTGAACGCCAGCACATGTCTGAGTGGAAACGTCAATCAATCCATACTTCAAATAACGCTCAGCATCACGAGGGACCCCCAAACTTAGCCTCTAGTCATGAGATAACAATAGATATTAAATCAAAAAAGACTAGAATATGAAGAATAATAACTCATTGGGGTTATAAAAATATTAGAGAAATAAGGGCCAACAAGAATACGTGAATCCAAACGAAATAACAAAAACAAAGAAAAATTAATAACTAAAAATCAAATAAAAACAACTAACTAAAAAGTAAGTAAAAAATGATGGGTTGCCTCCCATCAAGCGCTCTATTTTACGTCTTGAGCACGACGTGGCAAACAAATTTAACGTGACTTCTTTCTAGGAAGATTGCCAAATGCCCCCTTCTTGCAATCTATAAGCCTCTTATTCCATAGGGGAGGCTTTGGCTCATGCCCGGTTGCCACAAATAATGAGTAAGAAGAATTATGAGGACAACCAAAAAATGATGGAAGAATATAATAATGAAAAGGCATGAAAAAATAAGCAGAGTTCGAATGGGTAAATAATAAATACTTATCATGAACAACCTCATTAGAACTCGAAGAATCAGCCTCTACAAAATCAGAAGTAATGGGGTCAATCTCTCCCATAATGGATTTAGGAAAAATTATGCGTGACACCGTTAATAAAATTTTTGGCACATAAGTGTTCACCTTATTAGTCGAAGTTTGATGACAATTTAATGAAATTTCTTTGGAAACATCATCAATGATAACTTCTTCTATAGGCTCATCACACTTTATGTAATTATCGGGTGCTGGGGGATCGACCCTAAAACTTAGCATGTCTTTCTTCTCAACCTCCCCCTCAACTTCACTACTAAATATGTGAGCTGAAATACAACCATAGTGAATCTCAAGACCACGACGTGCACATTCTAGCTCAAAAAGAGTACTATCAGGATTTTTGAGAACGTCTACACATTGTTCAAGCATGATCTTTTGTTTTGGGGAGAATTTGGTGACCCTATTTGGCAAATTATTAAGAACATCGAAATTTATGAAATGCCAAGGGCCACGATACTCAAAGGAAAACATAATAAAAATAAAGAGACTAAAGAGAAAAAAAAAACTTCAAATTAAAATTAGAGTCGCTTGGTATTGATATTAGCGAAAAATCAGTCCCCGGCAACGGCGCCAAAAACTTGTTGTGGGAAAATCCCTCACAATATGCCGCAAGTGCACGGTGTCAACAAGTAATAAAGTGATGAGTAGAGTATCGTTCCCACGAGGACTGATTTCACTAAGTACCAAAATATAGTCGACTCACAATTTTATTTGAAGAGCAATTATACGGAATTTATACCTAAACTAATAAATAATAATACTAATAAGGACGTAGGATTATGATTTTTACCTCAAACAATCATGAATGATATTTATTCAATTCACTTCACTTTTATTCAATTGATTGTAAGCCAGGAATTCCTAAATTATTCTAAAGCCTTTCCCAAGGTCGATAGAAAATACTACGAATTATTAACTCGATATATCCCTATTCGAATTAGATAATTAATAGCTAAAACAGTTCAAGAATTCCCATAATAATAGTCTTCACAATTCGCATGAGTATATCCCTATCTCACGAAAATTATGATTCGTCTCACAAGAACTATGCCTAAATTTCATCTCCCGAATCCATAAAGATATTCAGAACAAATTAACTGTTGGCCAGACAATTAAAAAGCATTAAGAACAGTAAGAAGAATCCAATTCAATAGAATAACGAGTAAATTGAAATAATAATAAATACTCAAATCGTCATGAAATCGGCTACAATCAAAATCCTACTCGAATAGATCTAGGAACTAAGATGCAGAAAAACCGTAGGGATCTGTGGTCTTGTCGTCGCCCCACAAATCTCCTCCTTGTGTTCTTCGCCCTAGCTATCCATCTCCTCTTTTTCTTCAGCCCTACCATGCTTATTTATATCGGTCCTAAGCCTCCAAAACGCGTCCGTGTGATTAGGTCGAGAACAGGCTCCAAAACGGCCCAGAACCGCGGCACTTTCTGTCAAAACCGCCCCGTGTGCCGCGGCTCACTTAATCTGTGCCGCGGCTCACGGGGCACAGCGGGATGCCTGGGCGCTGTTTATTTCTTCTGTGCCGCGGCTCACTATATCTGTGCCGCGGCACAGAGTACAGTTTACTCGGCACTCTGCTAGTCTCCTGCGTGTGCCGCGGCTCAGCACATGGGTGTCGCGGCTCATGACCAAAAACTGCTGTTTTAGCCCGTTTTTCATCGTTTCGTCTTCCAGACTCCGATTTCCTGCAAAACATATAAAAATAATGCATTAAAAGCTCATTTATGCTGATTTAGGCTCAAGATGGATATAAATTAATGATATAAAAGCGCATAAAAATACGCCTAACATTGAACAAGGTCTTGTCCACAGCACCTTTCTCAAATCCGTTGTTAGTTAGATACTGGGGACAAGGTTTCGTACCAGGCTCTAGGGGCTTGTTTAAGTCCATACAGCGCTTTCCTTAGCCTGTAAACTAGATCGATACCGTCTGTGTTGGCAAACCCTGGTGGTTGTTCAACATAAACTTCTTCTGCAAGGTCTCTATTCAGGAATGCACTCTTGACGTCCATTTGGTATACAATAAAGCTCTTATGGGCGGCAAAGGCTAAAAATATCCTAATGTCTTCTAGTCTCGCTACAGGGGCGAAGGTTTCATCATAGTCTATGCCTTCTTCCTGACTATAGCCTTGTGCGACTAGTCTGGATTTATTCCTTATAATAAGTCCATTTCGATCCTTTTTGTTTTGAAATACCCATTTAGTTCCTATAACCGATTGATGTGTAGGTCTGGGTACAAGATACCATACATTGTTTCTTTCGAAACCGTTAAGCTCTTCTTCCATAGATGTTATCCAATGGTAACTATTAAGAGCGTCTATGGTCGAAACAGGTTCGGACTGGGCTAAGAATACAACAATAGTGCACATATTGAGTCTTCTAAGCTCGGATTGAGATTTCCATTCAGGAAACTGTGATTTCTCAGTGTCAGATTCTTCTTGTGCACAAAGTACATTTCCTTGTGTACTCTGTATTCTCCTACGAGTAGAAACACCAGCATTTATATTTCCAATGATCAGCTCTTGCGGGTGATCTCTCAACCATCTTCGGTCGGGTTCTAATTCAGGATCCCGTACTGTATCGAAAGATTCTTTGGATACGGCCTTGACTTATCTGTGTCGGCTTCATCCACATCGATTCTTACAGCTGCGGGGTTGATTTCTAAATCAACGACAGGTTCTATGGGAGTTGGAGGATCCAAGATGGAGAGATGTTGAATGTTCTGAGTAACATCATCTACTCCGGTAGGGTCATGGTGAGGTTCGTCGAACACTACATGAACTGATTCCTCGATCGTCAGCTTCCTTTTGTTAAAGATTCTGAAAGCTTTGCTGACGGAGGAGTATCCTACAAATATTCCTTCATCTGATTTCTCATCAAAGGTTCTAAGTTGGTCCTTCCCATTATTCAATACATAACACCTGCATCCAAAAATGTGGAAATACGAAACTAACGGAGTTTTGTTGTTCCATACCTCATATGCTGTTTTGTTGTGGTTCTTGTTGACGATACAGCGGTTTTTGAGTGTAGCATGCTGTATTGGTTGCTTCACCCTAGAAACGCTGTGGCAACTTGCTTGCGGCAATCATTGTCCTTGTTGCTTCTTTCAACGTCCTATTCTTTCGCTCGGCAACACCATTTTGTTGAGGTGTACGGGCAGCTGAGTATTCGTGCTGTATTCCATTCTCCGAACAGTATTGCTCTATAAAGCAGTTAGTAAATTCTGTACCTTTGTCAGAACGAATGCACACGATACTCGATGCCTTTTCATTTTGCAACTTTCTCAGGAGCTCGGGCAGCTTTGATGTTGTTTCCTTCTTCTTGCTAAGGAAGATCGTCCAAGCATACCTGGAATAATCATCAACAACAACCATGCAGTATTTCTTACCTCCCAAACTTACTGGGTCTACAGGACCGTAGAGATCCATGTGTAGCATCTCCAACACTCTTTGGGTTGAAAGGTAGGATTTGCTCTTCAGGGTTGACTTGAGTTGCTTGCCTTTCTGACATGGTCTGCAGACGCTGTCTTTCTTGAATGACACATTTGGCAAACCTCTAACCATTCCCTGTCTTGAGAGCTTGTTGATCGTCTTGAAGTTGACGTGAGACATCCTCTTGTGCCATAACCAGCTAAGATCTGCAGTGCCTTTGGCAACAAAGCATGGAATTGAGGAGCTCATAGGCTTCCAGTCAGCAATATACATGTTACCTGATCTGCTTCCTGTAAGCACAACTTCCTTGGTTTGGATGTTCTTGACTCTACAGCGATCTATGTAGAACTTCACCGAGAACTGTTTATTACAGAACTGGCTAATACTAAGTAGATTATACTGTAAGCCTTCAACATATGCAACATCGGTGACTTTGATTTTTCCGACAAGTAGGTTTCCTTTCCCTCTTGTTCTTCCTTTAGATTTATCACCGAAACGAACTTTTGGACGGCGACCTTTTACAAAATCTGATAGCTTACTCCTATCTCTTGTAAATGTGGATAATTTAATGTTATGTTATGATACAATAATATCAATTTTTAATATTAATTAATACTGTGTGTAAATAGTATAAATCTAATTTTAATTAATGTAGTCGGTCTGATCAAAGATTGGACCAGTTAACTAATTATGGACTTAATGAGCAACGAGCCGAAAACAACATATCATCTTATAATAGATAGAATATGATGATAAAATTAAAGTGTATGTATAAATATATTTTTTTACTTATACATAAATAATTATAATTAAAAGACTTAAAAGTGTATACTACACAAATTTGAGGTGTGATTATTGAGGCGGTCCTTAGGAATTCTTTGACATGATACCGGAGCAACGATTCTCGCCGGAATTCACATCCTGCTCTGACGCTCGCTCTTCCAAGGCCTTGTTTCAACCGAACACCACCGCCGCCGCCGCTGAATTCAGGACGACGTATATTCTCAAGAAATGCATCGCTCTGTTGTACTCATGCGCCTCCTCACTCCCCAAACTAAAGCAGCTCCATGCCTTCTCCGTCAGGCACGACGTCCCCCTTTCCGACGGCGAAATGGGCAAACACTTGATCTTCAAGCTGGTCTCTCTTTTCGGGTCGATGCACTATGCCCGCCAAGTGTTCGACCAAATTCCGCACCCAAATATATTCACTTGGGGCACAATGATCAGAGGATTCCGCACCCAAATATATCCACACGATATCTGCTAACTTCGATCATTGCAAGTTGTGAATATAGGACATCAATGCCTTCAAACCAGAATACAAAATAACACAACAATTAAACGTAACAATAACTTGTGATGATGAAGAAGTTAACATCTATTTTTTTAGTGTCCAAGCATGGTACTTCCCTCTCAAATAGCCCGTGTGAAAACTTTATAATTGCATTGTTGTTAATATTTTAATCAAACAAATATTCACCCAAGGCGGATCTACATGTAACATGGTGTGCACGTGCACCACCAGATTTTTTTGAGAATAAGACCCCCTTCCCCGATAATATCTAATATTATCTTTCCCGTTATTATATTTTGGTAATAGTTGAATTATCGAGGAGTTTAATTATTTTTTACTCTCGAAGTTTAATAGGTAAAGTCATATATACATATTAAATATATTTTTTGATTTGACGTAATCTGTTTTTATCAAGACGATATTAATTAAAGTGTTTAAAATTGTTTATTCAACCTTGAAGTATTTCGCAAACACTTGCTTCTTTTGAAGAATATTTATTGTAATATGATGAAAAAATTTAGATGCACTCTTAATACAAAACTAGCCGAAGGGTTTCAGTTAACCAAATATTAGAAATTACTTTTGAAAGAAATGTTGATTTTGCCCGTAGCAACTGCAAGTGTTGAACGAGTCTTCTCAGATATGAAGTATGTGAAGAGTGAGTTATGTAGTAAGATGGGTGATCAATGGTTAAATAATCGTCTTGTAACATTTATAGAAAAATATGTACTTAAAACTATTAGTAATGATGTTATTTTAGCACATTTTTAGGAAATAGACAGTAAATGTAGGCGATTTTCTTTGTAAATGTATGGATCCTTTGTTTTTTTTTTGTTTTTTTTCCCACACACGCACACGAGGAGGATCGTCCCCTGTCCTGAGTACCCCCCCAAGAGGCTCGACCTCAACCCGATCTAGAGGTAAATTTTCCAGCATGACATGTTCGCCTCATTGTCCCCCGCTTTGTTATTACTGACTTTCTTTATGTATTATTTGTTATCTTTAATGTAATTTTAATATATATTTTATCGTTCGAGATTGTTTTTCGTGGGACGGTCAGTGCACCAGTGGTTTTTTGGTCCTGGATCCGCCTATGCCCATGCATCTTCTACAAATGATTTTGACATGCCTCATGCTATATTATTACATTTATAGTAGCATCCTGGCTTTCTTCCTATTAGTCAAGAAAACATAAATATTGCCATTGCTTGATACAACATTATTTGATTGTAAAATAAATATAAGTAAGATAAAAGTTAATTACATTTATAGTAGCATCTTGGCTTTCTTCCTATTAGTCAAGAAAACATAAATATTGCCATTGCTTGATACAATATTATTTGATTGTAAAATAAATATAAGTAAGATAAAAGTTAAGCATGTGATCCACCTCAACAATTTTTTGCATCCTTTGTGCACATCATTAGATTTTTACGTACATTACATACATATTGAAAGTGTCAAAGCACTTAGGTTAACATAATAATAAATAAAGGGTTAAACCACGAATAATATTATCCATTCATTATATAACCAAATTTTCAGCCCAAAAATGTTATAACCTTGCTCTTAAAAAGTGTTTGCGTTGAGTGTCATTAAGTTTTAATTAGACCTGATAATTCGTTTGTGTCGTGTACTTTCGTATTTCGTGTACCAAAAGTCCAAATCCATACACGACACTAAATGAATTCGTGTCATGTCGTGTCGTGTACCGCGTAAATTCGTATCGTTTCGTGTCGTGTTTTCGCGTCAGGCACATAATATAAAATAAATATTAAAATATTATAAAAATAATAATTTTAATATTATAATATTATTTTTATAGGTTTTAGTAGACGAAATGAAACGAATGGCAACGAAAACACGAATGTTTACACGAAATTTATAAAAATTCACATTATATTTTCAATTTTTAAAGTTTAGTATAAACAGAATTCATAAAATATATATTTTTATTAAATTAAATATAAAATATTATATTTATTTATTTATTTATTTATTTATTTATTTCGTGTACCTCGTGTCGTGTCGTGTACCCAAAGGGTAAATACAAAACCGACACTAAATCTCGGTCGTGTACTTTCGTGTTCGTGTATTTTCGTGACGTGTACTCAAAATGCAAACCCAAACACTAAATTTTCGTGTCGTTTTCGTGTCGTGTGGTAAATTGCCGGGTCTAGTTTTAATTGCGTTGTAATTTTTTTTTTAAAAATCTGCATTAGCTTAAAAAATCAACTTCAAAACATATGTTTTGAATTTTCAAAAAAAAAAAAATAGTTAACATTAATTTAAAAAGTAATTTTAAGAATCTGATTGAACTTAAAAAAATTTATTAACATTAAACTAAAAAATTTATTTTTAATTTTAACATATATTAACATTATTGAATGACCATTTAGAAAGTGCGCCTATCGGATTATGAGTGGGCATGCATCTTTCTACTTCAAGTGGGAAAATAAATGTTTGTGCTGGACTTTGAAGTGGACTAACTAATTATTTAATCAAATAGTCAAAATTTGCTACTCAATATCAATCCAATAGCATTACCCTAATCTCACTCCTAAAAAATGCAGCCCCCATTGTCTTCTTTGTAGCCACCAATTGGATAACAACACAAACCAAACACATTTATAGATTTTATCTTCAAACCAAATATCAAACACCAATATGCTATCAGCTCTTCATCTTAAATCGAAATACGAACACACCCTCTTCCTATTCTTTACTTATCCGAAGCTAACAAAGAACAACAGGTTCGGCTTAAGTTCTCATAGAGCTCTCGGGTAGGTGATGTTTATTTCGTATGTTTGAAACGAATAAAAGGAACAATGAAACTGAGGTTTTGTTCTTTCTTTATCTTTTCGAATATTGAAAGAAGCTATGCTTCTATAGATGGGTTTAGTTTCAACACTTATCTTTTAAGATTTGTAATTTGTTGAACAAAACTGAGATCTTCTTTATTTTCTTTTTAAGTTCGATTCTTGGTTGTGTTTAGGATGAGACGAATTTGTTGTAGTTGTCTTTTGTTGTTTGACGTGAGGTTGTGAAGGGATTAGGATAGATGTAGTTGTGGTTTGTTTATTTGACGATGAGTTGGGGCTGTGATGAGGTTATTATTGTTGGTTAAAGTTGGTGATTGGTTGTTGACCTTTTGTTTTCAAGATCTCATATATATTTGTTCTTGATCTTTCTTTATACTTTCGGATATTAAAAAGAAGCTTTTTCATATTATGGTGGTGGTGAAGATGGGATAGTTTCTTATTTATAATCTTCAAAAATCTAACTGAAAAGTCACATTTAAAGACTTGTTTATGTAATTATTTGTAAGCAACTATAACTGGCGAATGGTTTGCATTCCTGAAACTGTAAACCCAGTTCATATTCAGCTTCCTCACGTACAAGTTGCTACAAATAAATGATGCCTAAACAATTTTGATAGATGACTTTTGGAACTTGATTACCTCCACATTAAATTTAGAGACTGAATCTTTATATATATATATATATATATATATATATAAGAAAGATGCTAATGATGAGTTAATGACTGCTGTTTTTTTTAAAACATAAAATAAATTTATTAAATCACAAACGATTATAAACAAGAGTGATTTTTCTGGTATACTTAAACGTAAAATAAATTTATTAAATATAATGACTAACAATATCATATGTCCTATTGAAATTTTTGGTATTCTAAAAATTCATATCGAAATCGTACCGAAACATTTTGTATACCAAAATTCAGATTTACCTACTGTACCGAAATGTTTCGGTACAATTTTGGTATGAATCTTTAGAATATCGAAAATTCAGTAAGGCATATGATATGCGTTTGTTAGTCGTTATATTTAATAAAATTTTTTCCGTTTGAATATACCAAAAAATTTACTCTTCTTGTCGATAATTGTTAGTACTTGTTATTTTAATAAATTTATTTTATGTTTTTTTTAAAGTTACAGTCATTTAATAATTATTATAATTTGTTGTAATTTTTATTTTTTAAAAAATGATCATTATTTTTTATAAAGTTGTGTATAAAAAATAAGCGAAAATACACTTTTTTTTCTTTAAAATTGCCCGAGTCCTTTTTTTGCAACAAATCGATAGTTAAGTACCTACCCTACAAAAGTCCAAAGTTGGGTCCTTAAATGCTATAGTATAGGGGGTAAAGATAAGTCACTTTTTGCAATTTGTTCTAATAATATGCATCAAGTTAAATCCTCCAACAAGCTAATCAAGGGAAGATAAACATGATCAACTTTCAATAGCTTCTCAATCCATGAACGTTGCCTATATTAAGTTCCCAAAGAAAACAATATCTTTTCAAAAGATTTAAAACATGCAAAATCAGATCTTTCTGGATCTTCATGAGAATCATTACGTGTCTCGTCGTTTCCAATCTCCGACGTTGAAACTTTAACATCTGCCATTTAATGTCGCCAGCATTTGTTTGAGTTGTATCTACAGCAACTCGGATGATCTTCTCTCTCCATTATCAATCGACTTATCGACTGCCAAAACAGTCACTACTCCAGCTTATCGTTAAAATACAAAGAAATTATGCATACAGTTAATATAAATACCCTTATCAGAAAGTGACACTTCAATAACAACACACATATCTGGTAAATGCACAAACTCAAAACTGTTCATAATCATCAGAAAATGCATAAGATCTAAATCCCAGCTTATATGAATTGTAATGGATCCAATAAAATACCGCCTCTAGTTCGTCGTTGGAGGTAATCAGTACAAGACTCTTCCTCTGACATTACTGGTTGATGATGCAGTCAATTCTAACTTCTGCAGACTAATTTCATCTAAAGGGACTTCTCTTGGCTCTTTAAAAACCACTTCATATTCTGAAAACAACAAAAAGAGTGGGTTATAGTGATGTTGTACAAGAATCTTGATTTGCTTACTACAACCAAAGTAAATTACAGTACCTGCTTCGACTATAGAATCAATTTAAGGCCCTTAACTCCATTAATATCATCAATTAAATGACCATCAAAATTCACAGGTAGAGTCTGAAGTGTAGGGAAGACGGTGGCGCTTGCTTTAGCTGCAGTCGAGTCCAACAACCACACTCTCTCTGAGAGTCACCACTTATAGATTCACAAGAGTGATTGGTAAGCCAGATCGAAGATGGTGAATTTCGGTTGTGTTTCGAAGAAGATCGGTAAATAAGGTCTGAACAATGAAAAAATAGGAGAAGAATCGGAAGAAACATACCGGTTTCAAAGCATGTTAATGTTATTTTTCCCCAATATGTCATCCCCGTGTCGGAAACCTTGAAGCTGCACAAGAATCGCCAGATCCTAAAATATTAATGTTTTAGCAAGGAAAATACATCCATATTCATATGCATACATCAAACTTTCACATGACAACAGAAACGAAACCAAAGTAAACCTGAATGAAGTCTGGTAGCAGCATTAACACAATTCCAGATCTGGCAATGTCCAGAGCTCAATTTGTCACTGCTGCATAAAAAAATATATTACAGAGCTGAAACCAACATCTAACGCCTCTATTCCGTGCAACACCTTCAAACGAACTGAATTATGTCATCTTCACATGATTGCAGAAATCCCAAACAAGACATACAAACAAAAACAATTGAATAGACAGAAGAATTATCACCTCATATAATCTCTCATCAGATTCACCTAGTTCTCAACACCCCAACTCCTGCCATGCGAATACATGTGGCAAACAAAATACAAATAAAAAAGAGATATTCAGAGAGAAAAAAGACCCTAACTTTTAAATGAAAGGTCAAATTTTATTTTCTAACCCAAACAATCAGGCAAGGCTTATCAGAATAGAGACATGAATTTTGAGAAAATTCATTGAATTAGCTTCCACTTTCTTTTATTCCTAGCCTCAAATTAATCGAGTCTCAAGCTTTTTACACACGCATACATATAGACTTCAGAACTATACATTGCTAAGAAAGGAAACTGTCTCACGTGTTAGCACTTTTAGCACCATGATGGTGTGGTGGGTGGGGGTGGGGCCAGCAGAAAGGATTTTTTTTTAAAAAAAAATGGTAGACCCGGCGGGTCGACCCGGCGGGTCAGTGGTGGGTCAGTGACGGGTCGTGACCCGCTGGGTCAGCGGGTAGGAATTAGGTCGACCCTAACCCTAACCCGCAACCCGTACGACCCGTATGACCCGTGACCCAGCGAGTCCGGGTCGGGACAGGTTCCCGCCGGGTCCGGGTTGACCGTTGACCCTTGGACATGCTTAATTCATAAGAAGCCACAAAATAAGAACATCTAAAAAAAGTAATTAAAGTCCAACATTTCAGACTTACAAAATATCTGTCTACAATATACATATGAAATCAGATTTAAAAGTCTAATCCAAATCCAACCCTCCATGATGAATGATTGTTTCTTAAACATTCTACCATTGCAAATGTCAGCTAAAGTAGAAAATACGAGCAATAATAGTCGGTGTAACCATCTTCATCAGTAACATTGATACCTGCTGGGATCCAATGATCAACAATTGAATAGGTAATATGATGCAGGGTCCAAACGATAAGCTTGGGGTGGCAAATCTCCCTTTGATACTTGATAGCAACACAAATTAAACTACAATGATTAAACACTGCAAACAGAAGGGGCACCAATTTAGAGGCATGCCGACTAATAATCTCCCCAATTTCCCAAAAACGCACTCCAGGTTTAACTGAACAGGGCAGAAGCAGACCACAACAACAGTCAGTTCATGAATCTAAATATGATTCTTAAAAAAAAAGAAGTGTCTGAATATAATAGACAGTACATAAAATCATGACAAATTTGAATTTGTAGTTTGCAGAAGAGTTATAAATTTATATTGTATATGTTGACGAATACTTACCACCTGCTATAGCTTTCTCCAAGCATTCATATGTACATTGAACCAGCCGTTGAGATGCTTAATCAACATTTCCCATAAAGAATGTTTCATCAAATCACCTGCATAAGCATCGAAATGTTCATGTTACGATTAAATAATGATTAACTTAACCTTGAGTTGCTATGATTTTCCTTACCATGCACTCCTTTGTAGTACACAGTAATCAACATTTACAATATCTCCATCCTCTCATTTAGATACACAGAAGCACAAGATACGCCAATTAAGTGACCGAACTAACACCAACACATCCTAAATCAAGCAAAATTTTTAGAAATCTTCACATTGCAGATTCCGCCATTACAATCAATGGCTATATCAATCGCAAAATATGTGATTTCAGTACCACATTGTAAATACACCTAATTTCAGTTACTACAAAAAGTAAATTTATGAGAATTCATGCTAGAAACCTACAAACACATAAAAAATTAATCATAACAGCTAAACATACTGCAGTTTCCCCTCTTTTTTCCAAATATTCAAGATAAAACTGCAGTTTTCAGTCCATGATTTCTGGTGTCCCTCCTAATCTCACCTAAAGTGATAACATTCCACAAAACTGTTAACCATATTAACTACAAGAAGCATATTAAACATCCCAGCCATCGCTTTTCCAGAAATGCAAGGATTTTGCCACCACAAAAAGCAGGCACCAGTTCAAAAGCATAATTTAGACATAAACAAAAGGAGCAGTACCGATAGAAAGGTTGCTCAGGTGCAAAGACAGCAAAACCATGAAAACATAGCACCTGAGACCTAACATACACATCCAAACAGAGCAAATACCCAGAAACAGAGCAAACATACACATCTAATAACAAAGAACCACAGAAAGTTAGTACCTCTTAGGCCTCAAACGCAGAAACAGTTGGGAAGAAAAAGCAGAAGCTCTGCTGAATCGAACAGCAGAGGGATTTGGGCATGCAGTCAACACAATCTGAAGAAGAAAAGCAGAGCTTCAATGGAGCCCCAAACGCCCAAATCAGAACTTGCCGACATAAAAATCTGTTGCTCCAAACCCCTCCTGTTCATTAACCCCTCTTTTTTTTCCTCTCAAAACTTCAAATAAAAGAGCATCCAAAAAAGGGAGAAAAAATTGGATCAGATACACTTGTATATATATAGAGCGATAAAAGATAAATCCACGAATATCGCTATTTGAACAACCGAAGAAAGCACTCTGAAGAGTGGAAAAGGGATTAGGTATCTATGGCACAATCCCCAACCCTCAAAACCTAATTACTCAGTCAAATATCCATAAAACGCATTAATCCAAAATTAAAATTTAAAACAAAATCACAGGCGCAAGGGCGTATTTATTCTGTCTTACCTCGAGCTCGGCGGATTTCCAAATCGGAGTGAAAAATACAGTTGTAGAAGGAGATAGATACACAAATGCATTTGGTACACGGGGAAACGATTTCGTGAGAAAAAGATACACAAATGTCATACCTGGAGTTCTCTTTTCACAAACCCTAGTTCTTCGTTCTTCGTGAATGAAGAATGGAGCTCCAACTCCGAGAGAGAAATCGCTGAGAATGAGAAATGAGAGAAAACGTGTATTCTTTTGCCTTTATATATACCAGGGGCATTTTTGGAACTTAGACATTTTGCCCGTGTTACTGTACATGCCAGATTGAATATCACACCAGATTTGGACCGATTACTCGGCTGAAGAGAAATAGTAAATGGGCACGGGCCCTTCTCCAATATTGGGCCACCGTGATTTTTAGTCTGAGCTATCAAACGACCCACCAGCCCAAGATTAGCCCAAGATTAGGCCCTAATCTATGCCACCAAACGCGCCCTTAATGACAAGAAACAAGATTGCATGATTGCCCCCCTTTTCTTCAAGGTTCTTACCCTATTTTCTTTCAAACCTACAGCTACAGTGTTCCCTTATTTGACAGAACCATCAACACCCCCAATAACTAAATCATTGGTGTAATCGAAATTCATTAAATTAATCCAATTACCTGATTGATAACCGAAGGGATGATATCAAATGCTAACAGGTCTTGAATCTTCTTGCAACTGAAGTCACTAGCTCCAATGGATTTGATGACGGACAAACATTAAACAAACGAGCTAAAATCAGTACTATCATGAACATAGTCAGAGCAGTACAAAGTAAACAAACGTATAAATCAGTACTCAACCACAAAAGCCCCAAAACTCACATGTCATTGGTAAATCCGAATTTATTTATAAAAGAGCAGTAGTGTTGATAAGGAAGTGAATCCCGGTATATATTGTTTGACAAATCAAAGATTCATAGAATGACTAAATTCTTGCACTTATAATGGTGCATATTTCCCCAAAAAACTCAGAAACTTTATCTTCTTTAACACGTACAATTGAAGAAGGAATAAAGGAACACTACCACTTAATATCTCCATTGTATTATTGTATAAATGTGATAAATTGGAAAGGTAAGTGCTGAGTAAAAACTGCATCATTTTAAGGAATATGATCAACACCCAACAAATACGGGACTAGTTAACATAATGTCAAAAATACTCACAGTTAATATGGCGTCACTTCCAGACTGAACAACAACGTGAAGAAACAAATACACACATTGGTGGCACAAAACTTCAGCTATTTTTTTCAAGTGCTCTAAAATATAGGGATGATTTGTCATTCCAATTCGAAGAATTTAACAGAACGGGGAGAATACTCCAGTCTCCAACCTCACGCCCTGCAAAAAAATAACACAAAATAAGCATATTAGTTTGACATTATTTTTTTATATATCCAAACAACCACAAATCTATCAATCAATTAATGAATTTAATTAACACATTGTTCAAGATGAGCCAAAGTTTTCCATGTAGTCAAACATCCAACAAAGTTTCTTCTGGTATTTATGAATTCTGTCAAGTTAAACAAGTTATTAGCATGCAAAAGATGACACATACCATATGCTCCAGTGTCTTCACTGCTCGACCAAATCTTCTCGACTCCATGAGCCACGACAGATCTGACATGTCCTGCCTGCAACGTAAAACTTGGCAGAATAATGCTTCTTCATAACACAATTTTCATTTACAAGGCTGCCAACCGTGTAGCTTCCTAAATGACCATGAGCATGCTTTGTCTTGCAATAAGTGCAAGCACCTAAGCAACCAACGTTTATTGGAAGAATCTCAACAAAATTGTTTTTTATCACTTGATTATAAAAATGGAAGTTAGCAACTGAAAAATAGATAATACCCATTCCAAGCCCTCGAAAAGTTCGTCATATAATGGATCATTACATATTATATCAATACATACAATACTAAGATCTAAAATCTCACCTTTGGAAGGTAGATCAAGTGTAGGTAACGCCCGCCTTGCGACAAAAGTCGAACTTCACGACCTTTCAGTGTCTCCTCAACAACTTCTACCATTCAATCAATTTGCTGGACTCCAACTATACATACCCCTTTGAGCTATTTCAAATCATGACTTCCTTGAGGGACACATCCAACAACTACAAGGTGTTTTTTCACACTTCTACTTTTAGTTATGAGTGTCTGCATGGCAGTCTCACTAGGATTCTCAACTGTACAGCTGCACTTACAAAACTCATGTCGGTGCACAAAAGGATTTCTTAAAAAATTATTATACTCCAGAACAACACATGATCAGCTTATGCAAACAGCGAAAGTCATAGGACTCCTCAAACTTGAAAAAATCCAACTCAGAGAGGGCATCATTCACAAAACTTTTAAATATGAGAAAAAAAATTACTAATCTGCTACAGCAAAGATGTAGTGAACAATTTGGCCATAACACTATCTGCTACATCTTGCAAGTCTTACAAGCATGCTACACAAAACAGCCTACTGATTTTTTCTACTAATTCCTACCCGCTGACCCGGCGGGTCACGACCCGTCACTGACCCACCACTGACCCGCCGGGTCGACCCGCCGGGTCTACCATTTTTTTTTTTAAAAAAAAATCCTTTCTGCTGGCCCCACCCCCACCCACCACACCATCATGGTGCTAAAAGTGCTAACACGTGAGACAGTTTCCTTCTTTGCAGTTCCCCACATGGGCAGAGCTTCATATGGTATAAAATCCTAAACATACCACAGCTCCTTTCCTTCCCATTCTAGAGTAGGCCCAAAACCTCCTCTAGTCCTCCTTTTCTTGCCTTTAGGCTGGTCAGCTGCTCCTTCCTTCCTCTTCAGACTTGAAGGTCCTTCAATTTGAAGGGTATCTTGCCTCTTTTTTGTTCTTATCTCTGCCCTTATCTCTCCTTGATTACTTCCTTCCCCCTGCATTCTCTCTTCCCCCTTTTTGCCAGCATCAACTAGGGTAGTTAATTGCTGCTCCATTCTGCTCATCCAATCAGACATGCCAAATGGTAGGGCTGTAAACGAACCGAGCCGAGCCGAGCTTTGATCGAACCGAGCCGAGTTTTAAATTTTTTTCTGACGAGCCGAGCCGAGCCGAGCCGAGCTTTCTTACCGAACAAAAATCGTGTTCGAGCTCGAGCTCGTTAATAAATCGAGCCGCACACAAGCTGTTCGCGAACAACTCGAGCCGAGTCGAGCTCGAGCCGAGCTCGAGCTGTTCGCGAATAATTATATATTTTTAAATTATTTAAATAATATATTTGAATTATTTAAAATAAATATTTTAAAATAATCATTAAAAATTATATATTTTCAAATATATATATAAAAATTAATATTTTAATATATGAAAATTATTTAAAAAATTATTAATCTATAATATAATATATAAATATTATAAAAATAATTAAAAATATAATTATTAATCGAGCTTAACGAGCCGAACCGAGCCGAACCGAGCTCGAGCCGAGCTCGAGCCGCACATGCCCAAGCTCGGCTCGAGCTCGTTTTCTTAACGCACAGATTTTCGAGCTCGAGCTCGAGTTCTTACCGAACCGAGCCGAACCGAGCCCTTAACGAGCCGAGCCGAGCTTTGTTCGCGAACAGCTCGGTTCGTTTACAGCCCTACCAAATGGCATTCTGTTGTTGGTAGGGGAAGGGGGCTGAGGAACCTCTCTCTGCAGCAAAGTGTCTATCTTTGATTGATTGAAGGTCAGGTCCTGAGAGGCCAGCAGCTCTCCAATTGTATCTTTGACTATCTGCCTGATCAGCTCAGTCACGGCAGGTGATATCTGAACTGATGGAGAGTGCTCTCCTGAGCCTTCTGCAAAAGAAGCACTTGACTGCAAGGTTCTATCTGCAGCCGGGACTCCAGAGGGGGTCTTCTCTGGGGTCCCTGACCTGGAGTCCTCAGCTAACTCCGCGTCTAGGCTGGTGTACCGGGCAGGTACCACAGTCCTATCAGCAGCTTCTTGAGACGGCTCTGGCTCTGGCTCTGGCTCCTTTTCTTCTTCTCTCTCTTCCTCTTTCTCCTGTTCCTCCTCATTCTCTTCTTCTGCCTTTTCTTCAATATTTGATATAGATCTGGTTCGTGAAGTAAATGAACCAACCTCTCCGATACCACTTGTAGGTCACAAGTCGTCCAGGTACAAGTCTAGAGGGGGGGGTGAATAGACTTGTAGAAACTCTTAAACTCTTTTTCACGTAGAGTGAGTTTCTTCAGCTGATAGGTAAACAAATGACTTGGAGTCGTTTGTTCTTTAATATATGCGGAAGTCAGCTGATGACGAATAGAAAGCAACTAATGAAACACTTAACAATGAATGCAGCAGTTAAAGTCTGATGCAATAAAACAGTAAGGAACGCAGGCGATTATAGTGGTCTCAGAGATGGGGTAATCCTCTACTAATCCACTTTTCTCCAAACCAGTTGGAGATGAATTCACTATAATTCTCAACCAGTGATAAATATTACAGTGATTCACACAAAACTACAACAGCTTCCAACCAGTGGAGATCCGTGCCGTTGTACCACACTTGACTGCCTTGCACCTTTTGATCCTCGATCCTCGGATGCCTTTACAGTCTCTAACTTCAACCAGTGAAGTACCCCGAACTCAGGATTATAGACAAGAGTTTTTGTCTTCTCCAACTAAGAGCTTCTTTAAGTATGAACTTTTAGAACTGCTCTTTTCACGATGCTATAGATTGCTTTTTGATTGCTTGAATGCTTTGATCGCTTGAAAGTATGTTCGCACCGGTGATTGCTTAGTTTCAAATCTTCGGATATATATAGGTCACGATCTCTGAGCTTTTTCCTTGTAGCCGTTGCAAATCTTTTGAACAAATCCGTCCGTTGGAGGGAGACTTCTTTGTTTAATCTTTCTGAACGTTGCAAGGCTGGATTCCCATTATTTTAATCTATCTTCCGACCGTTGTGAAGACTTCTGCATGTGAGCGCCGAATTTTTTGAATATAAAACGATTAAAGTCTTCAAGGTGGGTCTGGATGATTTATTTAAATCATATCTCTTGCGGGAATCACTCCAATTTATCTCTTCACGTTGCATGTGACTTTCCGTAATATTTGACTTTTCAAATGCTGACGTGGACTTGGAGTACTTGGCTGACTTCGACTAGGCTGATGAGCAGCTAACATCTCTGCAGTCAGGACCTCTCTGCTGTTCACTGCTTGTGACTTATCTGATCAGGTGACTTCCCTGAGGTACCTTTGGCTGCAGTCTGGTCAAACTTCTCTGATAAATTATGTTGACCAGGACTACTCTGACTCGACTAGACTGATCCTCTCTGTTGGACTTAGCTGTACTCAGTACTTAGCCGATTATAGCCTAACTAATTTTTGGCCTATAGAAGATACTCATTAGGTTCTTCTTTACATTTTGCCAAGTTTTATACTTAACATATTTGGCCTATGGAAGATACTCATTTGGTTCTTCCTTACATTTTTGCCAAGTAATAAACATTTGATTTTATATTAATGACATCATCAAAATCTAACAAGTATTCCTAACAAATTCCCCCTATTCTGTGCCTCTATACGATACAACCACTTTATAAGTCATGGAAGCCGCATAATATCCTATGCAACTCCACACATAATAACCCACGGCATAAGGACATCGAGGGAGACGAAAAACTTGGTCTGTCGAAATGTTTGTAACATGATATATTGTATGGGCGCGATCACCCTCTAACACCAAACCATTCCAACTAGACAAGACTGGGTATCTGACTTGATGATTTGTGACGATCTTGCAAGTAACCTTATATTTCTCGCTTATTTTCTTTTCCATTTCTCTATCCCCGTCCGGGTCAGTGATCATGATGTTGAGCTTATATGTCTCGACTCCTCCGTCTTCTCTAGCAGAGATGAAAACATAGTTCTTGGAATCATCCATGCAGAGAAGTCCTGAACTTGCGCGCTCAAGGTGCTTGCGTATGAAATTTCTGGAACGCATCACATGGTACCACTTGCGGCACACAAGTCTAGCACCAAAATAGATATCTTGAGCCGGGAGACGTAGCATAATTTCAAACAACACTTCGTCTGGAATACATTGAATGAAGCAGCTTCTACACCTCCTTAAACAATCAGTGTATCGCTCAAACATAACCATCTGTGTGGGAAAATACTGCATCAGTGGAGAAAAGAAAATCGAAAAAGTTGTTGCCTTTCACTAAATTTCCCAGAGATAGGCCTAGAAAGATGTAATGTCCATCTATTTATACATCACAGCACAACACAACACAACAATCTGATGATTGACAGATCATAAAAAATAAAAAAGATAGCTTTTTTTTTTAATATGGACTCCTTTAGTCTCTAAATAACTAATCTATAATATAACTCAAAAATTCATGGATCTGACCTGCAACGCTTATTGTGCTAGTATTGCAATCGAATGATTCACTCAATTAACAGAGCAGTTGTATATAATTGCTATCAAAATCAAATGCTTATAGAAGAAACAACACAGAAAAGCTAGATATTACCTCGCCTCTGGGCTTTAGCGGACGGCAGGATGGTGGTAGCATTATAGCCTAAGAAGCACGGGTGCAGGGGTGCGGGTGCGGGTGCGGGTGCGGGTGCGTAGTACGGGGATACGGGGATTTGCTAAATTTGAAAATATGGGGATTCGGGTGCGGGGGATACGGCATATATAAAAATATTTTAAAATATATATATATATATATATATATATATGATTTTAGATGTAACAAAAGAACATTAGAAGGGAAGAGTGAAGAGTTTCATTAAAATAACAAATAGTGCAAAGCATAACTTAAACTATCCTTAATAGTTTAAAACATAAAAATAAACATCTTAAAACATTATAACATTATAACATAACAGTACATAATAGAACACAATTTACAAAAAAAAAAAAAAAACGAACAGAAGTATATAATAGGAGATATTTATAGTGATATTAATATATAATTATATATATATATACACACAATATCCTATTGCACTGATAAGTGATAACACTAACAAATACACACAGTTATATACTTATATTATATATAATATACTGGAAAGCAGCCCCAGCCCCTCACCCCGCGTACACAAATCGAAGGAGAAGAGTCTTCTGAAGACAGATCAAAGGAAAAGAGTCAGAAGACAGATCGAAGCATACCGGATCGAAGAGACGAAGTCGCCATTGATGGTCGCCGCCGTTGATGGTCGCCGCTGATGGATCGATGGGTCGATGGGTCGCCGACTCGCCGCCTTCAAGACTTCAATTTATTGATTCAGCGGAAAACTAGGGCTTCAATTAAGGTAAACCCGTTTTTTTTAATATCTTCAACTAATTGACCATAAAATTACGGTCCATACCCCTCCCGCACCCCCTCTCCCGCACCCCCCGCACCCCTGCTTGAAAATACGGGGATACGCCACCGTACGCACCCCGCCGCACCCCCGCACCCCTACGTATCCCCTTCGCAGTACGCAGGGTGAGGGGCGAATCCCTGCTTCCCAGATTATAGCTTTATTGAATCTTCTGCAATTAAAATAAGAAACAAGTTACTACTAATCTAATTAACACAAGCATGAGAAAGACGGATTACAGAATTGGTCTTGAAATTTTGCAATTGATTCACCAAATTAAAATAGATAGCAAAGAATCGATCTTGAAATTGATTCACCAAATTACAATAGACAGCAATGAATCGTGATTCATAATTGCAATTGATTCACTCCAGCGACAGCGGAAGGACCAGGAGATGGATTTACAATCTATATCTATATCTATAGGAATTCGGGCATAATAAAAGATGATTTTGCATAGAAAACGTAGGCCCAAATGGTAGTTGACAGGCCCATTATCCTCCCACACAATAAGATTTGGGCCTTTATAGGGCCCATATATAATCGACATTGTTTGTAGATTGCGTGCATGCACGCGGTTCGATTCCTCTGTTCCATTTTTCGTATTCCATTGGTATTTCGTCCTTCTGGATCGTTAATAGATGGACCCAGGACATGGTGATTCGTTGGATATTTTTTAATCATGGAATACAAAGTGGAACATTAATTATGAAATAGTAGGTGATCTCATTCCGCATGCACGTAGCGCTGGACGGCGGGACATTTATGGCACGTGGAGGGTCCGACGGAATTATTCATGTCTCTGTTTTGTCACCTAGAACAAGGCGAGTTGGAGTGTGCGATGATGATTGTGTGGGCGGTTCGACCTCATTCATGCACGTCACATAACATTGTTTGCAGGAAATGACATGCCCCTTGTTTAGTGTCTGTGAAGATTAATGTGGACTCGAAGACTCCCTCCCTCCAGACGGGTATGGGGATGGTAATGTTGAAAAATATGCACCGGAGATGGCTGAAAATAGAATAAACATATAAATCGAGGCTCATGATTTCCTTAAAACAAATTATGCCCTTCACTCTGGGTGCTAGTGAATCGTAGGACACTTGTTTCCAAGGAAGGATACAAGGATTTAAGAACAACGATGTATATTAGCACTAAATGTTGCCTGAAATATATCACCGGAGCAAGAACGAATTTGAGCAGAAACGTATGTTGGCAATTGCCAAAATATGTTTGTATCATTTCTCCAACTTGTGGTTTCTTGTTTTTTCACGTCGTTCTTTCGATTCATTTTTTCAACTTCGACTAAGTGCTACTTATAGCATCGTAGTTTTGACCGTTGGAAACGTTCGGCATTATGAGCTACTAATGGCCTCAAAATAAAACTGATGACCTAAATAGTAAACCATTATTAAAAAACTCCCACTTCTCTTGCATCTTAAAAAATTCTGAAAACAACAGAAAGAGTGGATTATAATGACATTGTACAAGAATCTTGATTTGCTTACTACAACCAAAGTAAATTACGGTACCTGCTTCGACTATAGGATCAATTTAAGGCCCTTAATCAAAAGAAATTTTAACTAAAAAAATCAAAATCTTCAACGGGAAAGGAACTTCAACAGAAGCCAAAAAAAAACATTAATTGTACACCAGCAAGGCAGCAACTTCTGCGGAAGCAAAAAAAAAAAAAAAGCTGACTGACTTGAGTTATGAAGGAAAGGAAAAACAATAATTGTATACATCAAAAGGGAAAAACAATCGAAAGGGAAAAAAACGAAATAAAAACAGCAAAAACTTAATAGCAATCGAAAAAAAAAAGAAAAAAAAAAAGCAAAGAGGGCAAACAGGCGAGAGGCGAGAGGCGGCGACTAACCTGCCATGGAGAAGCAGTCGACCGGATCCAGGCGGACGGTAGGAACACATGAAGAAGGAAAGGGAGCGGCTCTCAACGATTCAACAAACCTAAAAAAAAATCTCTTTTTAATTATTTATAACATGTTCCGGGAAATCCTTCCCGTATTGGTGTCTTACCTAACACTGGTTGTAGGGGATAAGAGTTATGGAAGGTTCTAGACTCTTACATAAGTAGTAGGATCCTGTTAGATGTCTTATCTTAACTAGGAATCCTATATATGGAAGGAATCTCTTTGTAATGCCTATATAAAGGCCCCTCTATTCATTGTTATCAATCTGATTGATTTGCTTTTACTTTCTCCTCAAACACGTTATCGCACGTAGCTCGAGCGAAAAAAAAAGAAGAAAAATCGGCCATCACCGCCGCTGCCACCGCGCCGCTACCACTGCTGTCAGCTTGCCGCCGCCATCGCTCACAAGCCCTAACCACTGCCGACCACCGCCGCTGCTCCGCCCACTGCCGCAGAACTGCGCCGCCTGGGCCAGCCAGCACTGCCGCCACCGCCTGACGCGCCAACCGCGCCAAAGACTGCTGCCGCTACCCAGCCGCCATCGATCCAGTCCAGCCGGAACATCACCGCCGGACCGCCGCCGCCGCCGACGACCGCCGCTAACCATCATGGCCGGCTCAGCCAAGTCGGACCTTACGAATCTCGGACCAAAACCCGAACATCAACTTATCTTCGGAAGCCGCCAAAATTGCGCCTCCGATTTCACGTCGTCGCATCGAGTACCAACCGGTAGATCGAACACAAATTCAGCACGTGCCTAATTTTATAATCGAGGTAACTATCTGACTTGTCCCTTTTCAATTCTCTCCTTTTTGAGAATTTTTCTTTTGGGGACATGGGTTTTTGGGTTCTTTATCTTCCACGCTACTTTGCGGTGGATGAGACCGCGAGAGAAGTCGGTATCTCTGCGTGTCGAAGAAAACTGTGTGACGGTCCTGGGGGAGTCACAAAATTGTTGAAAGTCGATACTTGTGGTTGTTGCATACACCATGTATCTGGGTGCGATCTGATATCGCCGTTTTTTTTGTCGACTTTACTAAACAACAATTAAGGGAAGTAAATCGAGTAACAGTTATGTTACACGCTTTTAAAAGGATCGATTGTGACCGTTTACATTGTCACTGAAAATCCAACAAGACTAACTTACTCTTGTTTATATCTTGTAGATGGCACAAAGCTCCAATGTTCATCCGGAGTTCGACATCCTTGACCATGCTGGTAAGGAGTACCATAGGTGGGTCTCAGACGTTCGCTTGGCGTTCGTCGGTAAGAGATTTACCACCACTATCTTTCCCTCTAACGAGCCTACCGCTCAAGAACCGAGCGAGGAAACCAAAGCTAATGCACTGATGTACTTGCGTAGACATATACATCCGTTGTTGAAAAAGTGTTATATGAATTTGCAAACCCCGAAAGAACTATGGGATACACTCGAACAACGATTTAATAATGTGCATGATCAGCGCTTCCCCGAATTGCAACTTCAGTGGGAGCAAATCCGATTTTTGGATTATGCGAATGTGGAGGCCTATAACCAAGCCATCCTTGATCTTCGCGCTGATCTTGGTTTTTTGTGGTGTCAAGAAGTCTGATCAAGATTTGATCGAGAAGACTCTTAACACGTTTCCCGTGGGAGCAAGTGTGATTGCTTATCAGCTGCGCGTTGCCTATGAGGAAGGGAGAATTAAAAACTTTAGTGACCTTATCTCCCACCTCGCGAAAAAAGAAAGGCACCATGAGATTATTCTCAATAGCAATGCACGCCCAGCTGGTACGAAGCCGATTCCGGAAGTGAATCAGGCTACCCACAGGAAAGCACCACGACAAAATAGAAAAGGCAACGCTACTCAGTTTTTGCAAGCACCACGGGTGCATGACTCGAGCAAGCGAGGGAAAAGACGAGGTCGTCGTTCCAATGTGTGGAAGAGGCAAGGTGGCTCGGCCACGGGACCTAGTGGAACCCAACCACGTGGACCGCCTCCTGCCGCCGGGAATGGAACCACTCCAAAGGAAGGCCGGAATTGCTATACTTGCGGATCGAAGAAGCATACTTACCGCAATTGCAAGGCGCCAAAGAACATCCAAGCTTACTACAAGCACTATAAACAGTACTTGACTCAAGAGTCGAATTACATGGAAGAAGATAATGAGAATACGGAGGCGAACCATACTGAGATCCAGACTGAGATCCCTCCTCTCACCATTGCGGACAAAGACCAACATATGGATGTTGCCGACTTTGACTAGTTTTACGCTTTGGTTATGTTTTGTCTTGTTTTTAGTTTTCGAGAACTACTTTGGATTTTCATGAATGTAATAAAGTTGGCCATGATGAATAAAATTCTTTCAATTGCTGTGATTGTGCAAAAACGAATTTTATTTTTCCCTTCGAAAGCATGTTTGGTTTATCACAAAACAATTGCTCAGTAAATGAATTGCTTGGTTAAATTGATACATTGGTGGATTTCATCAAAACTTTTGATCAAGACTAGGCGCATCCTCATTGGTATTTTTTTATGCTTTGAAAGTTCAAACGGAATCAGTGGTTTTTAAACAGCCTTAGCTGTACCGACATTCCTACTTTCTCTGCAAGTCTACCAAGTTGGAGTTACCGAAAGGATCATTAGTCGAGATATAAATCGAACACCAAGATGCGTTTTGAAGTGTTTAAACGCTCCTATGACCATATTTCCATAGTATTGTATCAACAATAATGCCTTTGAAAAAGGCTCCAACCTTGCTCTATCACTCGACAATAGGGAAATACCAAAATAGCAACTTGAAACGAGCACTGAGATCTGAGTTTAATGATCCATAAAGTGCACGACCTATGGACAGAAAGATACGGAAGTCTAGTTTCTAGAACAACTGACCGTTCGTCCATAGCCTTCTTAACGAAGAAGTTATTGCTGTTTAGTGAACAAAGGTCAAGCTGCGCGGAAATTATTTCCAGCGATTGTGCTAACTTTGATCCTAACCAACTTGGTCGAATTTCCCCAAACTCGAAGTTAATGAGTTTTCGCTATGTCTTTCATCACAAGACTAATCGAGTTTCATGTCTTATTGTAGATGTCTCATGGCGAAATTGAGTGCCTTGCTGATAGTGGAACAACCCACACTATTCTTCGGAATAGGCAATTATTTAAAGACCTGCCGAGACAAAGCAAATTCTCGAGGCTAGTAATGGCAAAGTGAAATGTGGAAAAAAACCCGACGAACTGGACGTGCCAATCCCATACCACATCGGATGAATTCGCATGGTGGAAACGGACGTGGCATTCGTAGACGTGGTCGTGGTCACGGAGGCTCTTCCAATCTTCCAAAGTAGCGAGAAGAGATGATGCTCCTGGCTCCCAAGAAACAAGTTGATTCTTAATGTGAGATTGCTGCCATTGGTATACGAACTGCCATGCAAGCAAATATTTCACAGCCAGCTAGAAGAGATATTGAAATTCCGACGAATAGGAGACTCACTATATAAAGGAAGACGATCATGACATGACCCCCAATGTCACTTTCACATTTACCGATGGCAGTATCGCACCATACGTGCCAAAGTCATTAGACGCCCCCCTCTATGACTAAATTTATCGGTAGAAGTTATAATATTTTTCAATAATGGTCTAATGTATTTTGGTTTCGAGCAAGATATTATTGTTGCTTACGTATACAAGTGGTTAACTTTATTCAAAGTACCGATTATTGTTCCTACACTTATGGTTCAGAGTTTTTATTACTCGTGTTCTCGTTTGACGAATGAATCGAGGAACACTCGAGTGATAGGCTGATGGTAATAGCCTATAACGTATCAGTGACTAGTATGATTGGTTTTTCCCACTTCATCCAAGGACGCGGCACCCCCGGTTCTTGGTGCCTAACGGCACAGTTTTACAGTCACCGACACTCTATATGCATTGAGAGTGACTAAATCGAACGTTACAAAGCTTCAAGGATATACGTATCAACGACTTTCATGTTGAAACTCATTGTGAGAATGGAATAGAGTATCTCTATATCATCTCTAATGAATGCGGCCGAAAGCGCATCTTAGAGAAACTTACGAGTCAATCTAGTGGACTGTACGTCACTGCAATTAGGGTTGTTGAATCCTATGCGATTACCGATAACGAACTTTGGGATGCTGACTCGTACAGGCTTTGGCATGACTGATTGGGGCATCCAGGTCATGACATGATGATCTGCACGGACATCTTTCGCGTGCAAAGTAGAAGCGGGCAATGAACCCACATAACGAACTTTCTTGGTGTTCCTCAAGCTTGTCATCCAAAGCATCGGAGACATCCACATGTTCTACACGTTTGACCCTGTCGAATGCACATCGTCTCTTCTGCAAAGCATGCGCTTTAGACAAAGTAGGAGCGAGACTTTCCTACGCTAAAGATGTGAAAATTTCATTCTTACATAGGATTCAAATAGATATTTGTGGACCGATTCAACCAGAGTGCGGACCATTTAGATGTTTTATGGTTCTGGTTGATGTTTCGATATGCTGGTCACATGTCGCCCTCTTGTCCACTAAAGATGCTGCTTTTGCAAAGCTTCTAGCACGGATTATCTGTTTAAGGGCTCACCACCCTGATCTATGTTCGGTCTATAAGACTTGATAATGCTGGAGAGTTCACATCTAAAGTACTTGATGAATACTGCATGTCGATCGGGAGCGACGAAAAGCATCCCATCTCCCATGAGCATACGCAAAATGGTCTCGCGGAGGCAACCATCGAACGAATCAGTTGGTAGCCCGGGCATTGATTATGCACACCAATTTGCCTATTTCTGTCTGGGGTTCTGTAGTCTTATATGCAGCTTTACTTATTCGCTCATTTTAGACCCTCTGCTAACCAAACAATTTATGCGGACCAGTTGGTAACTGGATAAGCCTTGATTTTTACATTTTGGACTCAGACGATCTTGAGTGCCAATTACGCATATTTGGTTATGTAGTATTGTGCCTTCTGCACTCCCACAGTGCATGGGTCTTGAAAGACGATTAAGTAGTTACATTGGATATGAATTTCCAATGGTATTCCGCTATATAGAACCTTTGACAGGTGATCTCTTTATCGCTCGATTACGGTTTATCACTTTGATGAGACAATCTTCCCGTCGTTAGGGGGAGGAGAGAAGGCGAACTTTCCCGGGGAACGAAAGGAATTGTCATGGTGTGTCCCTAGTTTGTCTCATTTTGATCCCCGAATTTCGCTATGTGATAGTGAAAATTCTCGATCTTCGAAACGTAGCAGATTCGATGCCTGATGCGTTTACTGATATCGTGAAAGTGATGAGATCATATATACCAGCTGCAGCCTGTAAGGTTGAAAGTCCTCGATAAGGGGCGCAACACCGATGAATCGAGTGCTGCCATCACACATGGTGGATGTGTGATTTAGGCCATAGCTCCCTAAAGGAAGAGGTGGAAGCTACATGGTTCGACTTAATACTCACCTAAGGAGGAGGTTGAGTAAGGCACAAACTTATATATTAGTCATCAATGAACTCGTTTCATGAGATCATACTTGATTTTATTATGTCCATGAGTCATGACGAGGGGGACGCCCCGAAGATTAATATGATTCAGAAAATCAAGAAATCTCGATGAATAACGAGAGTGTGGACTGATCATCCACCCATTTTGATGATCTATTGTTGCTCAAAGCATAGATCAAGATGATGTCAAACCTCGCTCTGTTGTATGATATCAACATAATTGGCCTTAAAGGATAAAGCATTCCATGCAGAATTAGATTCTTTGACAAAGAGACAGGTAATTGGTAGGTAGTGCTAACCTCACCAAGTGTAAATCCTGTAGCACATAAAATAAACCTTTGTCAGTAAGCATAATGAGAAGAATGAGGTCCTGAAGTACAAGGCTCGAAGGTTCTCATAAATGTCGTGGAATTGACTGAGGAGACGTACTCTCCCCTTAGCTACTTCGATGGCATTTCATTACCCAAGTCAAGTGACTCTAGACCACGGAGTGCGTTTGCAGTACGGTTGAAACGCTCACTTTACGGATTAAAAACAATCCGGGCGGATGTGGTATACCCACCTATGTGACTACTTGATTGGAAGGGGATATAAGACGACGAACTGTGTCCCTGCGTGTTTATTAAGAAAATAAGTTCTTTTCTTGTTTGGTGCGGAGCCGCCCCCACCCACATCTCTCTTCTGCTTTTTAGTTTGCACCGGAGGCACCAACAGATGCTGTCTAGCACGGATGCTTGAGCTCAATGTTTCAAGTATTAATTCAGGAGTTGATTCGAAGTTAATTTGTTCATCATTCCGCAGATTGCTTGGGTCTAGTTGGTATGGGTGTGATAAGTTTAAGAGGCAGTTGATGTTGTTTCTCTCTTTTGAACTGGACGTTCGATTCTATAAGTTGCCTCATGATCTTGAAGTGCTTGGATTAAGGAAAATTGGCATTTTAGGGGTTGTCACTATCCTACCCAATGATATCAGGCAATTCAATCCCGTTAACTTTCAGCCCCTCATTTGTAAGAACCAAGTTGAGCAGGTTAATAGAAGAAGTTCCTTAAAAAAAAGTTAACTGAACTAAGTATGCTACCTACTGAACTAAGTGTGTCACGCCCCCACACCGGGGTTGGACGAGAACGCGACAGCTAACGTAATTAAATAACGTTTGTGATAATAGAATTACAGTAGAGCATTCAAATGCCAGATCTTAGCCCGGTGAACTAAGGCTGGTTATTCGATGGAATAAACATTCATGAGTACATCGGAATAGTTACATAAAGTTCCAAGGGTACAGCGGAATAGTTACATAAAGTTCAAAGAGTACAGCGGAGATCAGAATACTTTATTGATACAAGAATAAAAAGGAGCATTTATTTCAACATTCTAATACTTATGTCTCGACAGTTCTTCAATGACGATCTTCACTGGTCATCAGCATTCGTCTCGTCATCTTCTTGGGTCTCCTCATCTAGTGGGGTTTTAGAAAAACAATACAAATTGGGGTGAGAATAATGGATTCTCAGTGAGTTGGGTTGAGTATATTTTCTGAAATTATATGTATATAATGATTTTGAAATATATACTATTTACTCCCACCTTTGAAAATTTATCATTTATGGATGGTATAAGTTTCAAAATATAATGCAATGAATTAAGTTATGAGTGAACAGTCAATCTCCGTAGATTGCTGTTAAGTATGACAATATGTGGCGTCGAGCGCCTAGTGAGTATTTAGCTTCGGGAGATCGTCTATATGACTAAGTCCCTCGGCCTCCTTATAACATCTTAGACCGTTATCAGTGTTTGGCCTTTGACTATCGCCACGACCTTTGGTTTAATGACCGTAGCCTTGGGCGTTTGTCGGACCGTCACTATAACTTTGGCCTTTGAGCTTATCGCTCTCACGCTTGGTGACGTGCTTCCTTATCTCTTATCTGGGCTCGGCATGTCCTTAATTGTGGGTCAGTGCCCGGATCATACCATAATCGCGATTATACCCTAAGTCTACGACCCAGTCACCTCCGGAACACTCCGTCCATTGGCTTAGGAAACGACGGTAGCCTTGTTCATGAACCGCAGCCGTGCTGCTCGATCCAAGACATGGTCTAACCGTCCCTGACACAAGTTTGGGACTCTAGAGGTGGCCCCTACAACTCAAGAGGTGGCCCCCAGATTATAGGTCGACACTCTGTTCCATATGGACTCAAGAGGTGGCCCCCGTCCGTCGACGTGGCACTTTGTTCCGATAGAGTTAGAGGCGGACCTGTCTGTAGCACTTTGTTTGTATGGCACTTAGTTCCCAGTTAGATGTGAGTATACGTTAGTCACATTGCGGTGAATGCACATGATATGGTCAGAGTCATATATCCAATACTTGGCGTAAATTGATTATACGATTGCGATTTGGAGTTTATTCGTGGCACGAGTTTTTATGAATTATGGTTCCGTTATTGACATATCTTTGGAATATAATTGTGATTATTGATTCCAGACTTGATAAATTCAAATCTTTGATTTTTTGTTTAAATTTTCCCAATTTACGGTTACGCCCATAATTCTTGCGAAACGGATTATTATGCCCATGAGGTTTGGTTTTCGTCACGGATGGTGACGAAACTTATGGGAGAGTTCATGTTGAACTTGGAACTTCTGTGTTTGAGTGAACTTTCCAGAATTTTCAGTTTCTGACTGATTTTTCTAAAATGTCGTTTTGCCCCAAAACTATTTAAAATGTCGTTTTTCGGATATAATATTTATCCTTTGTTAATTAACATTCTGGTCCATAGACCTGAAAATTTATTTTATAATTCCATTTTTATTGAAATTTACTAATTGACCCCAATTTTATCAATTATTGCATTTTAGCCCCAAATCTTGAATCGACTCCCGCTCTCTACGAAATTTTAAGGTCAGAATATTTATTTCTATATAAGTTATGTCTTCGGTCCAGAAGGTGAACTTTTTACTTTGTTTCCAAATTTTTGAGGAATTTATCATTTGACCCCCTTATTTTGTCTTAATTTACACTTTTGGTCCGTAGACACCGGAAATGGATTCCGATTACTACGAAATTTTTAGGACAGAGGCTAAACATTTTATTATGTCCACTTTGATGTTCCAAACTGAAATATATGGATTTTATTTAGTAGTTTCACCATTTTGATGGATTTGCACAATCTTCGTGTTTTGCCGATTTTAACCCGTTGACTTAGAAAATGATTTACGTTTCTTATAAAAATTTAAGGATAGGTGATTAACAAGTGAATATATTGTATTTTCTGACCTTAAGTCAGATTACATCTTTTTTTTTGTAATAATTTTCATAATTTTCTTTATCTTCACTTAATTCTTGTTTTGTGTCCGTTTTGATCATCCCATTTTTGCTAGGCCACAAATTAAACATCCAACTTCACATGCATGATCATATAACACAAATATACCTCTCCAAACATAATTTCCAGAATATAAAGGAAGACAAAATCATACTTAATTGATAAGAAGTTTTGGGACATTTCACTTAAATCATCAAAATTGGCTAATTTCGCATGCAACAAGCTATAAACCATTATGCATGCTATTAGTATGAGAAAAGTGGACTATATGAACTTCATAGAAGGAACATGCATCTTTGTTTAAGATAAATTGCATATTAAAGTGAGAAGAATAGTTTTACCCACTTTAGTTTTTGAAGTGGTGAAGAGATCTAAGTCTTTGAACTAGTTGCACCAACCTCTTCTTTGCCTCTTCTCTTTTTATTTTGACCAATGTATGCCACACCATGGATGATGAATATGTGGTTTAAGTTAGTGTATTTAAGATATATCTAGGCATATATATATATATATATATATATTGAAGTTACATATAGATAGTGAAATTACCTCCTTAAGTTGAACCTTTCTCCTTCTCTTCTTTTCTTCTTCTCTTCCTTTTTTTTTTCTTCTTGATTTCAGCCTTTTCTCCCTTACTCTCTCAAATTTTCAGATTTTGTTTTTTGTAAGAGTGAAAGGAATGAGGGTGTTTGATTTTTAAAAGGGTTTAATGGGGTTGGGAGGTGGAATACTTGGGAAGAGAAGATGTAAGACATTGAGTCTTGCATGGGGGACAAGGATTCCCCTCCCCCCAAGTGTTCTTGGACGTGGCTTATGTGTGTGTGTGTGTGTGTTATTATATATATATATATATATATATATATTTTGTATTTTAGGTGTATATAGATATAGATATTAAGTATTTGTTTAATAAAGTGGGCTAGGTGATTAGATTGGGCTTTAAATTGTGATTCCAAGCCTTAGGGGTTTTATTTAGTTTGGGCTTGAGTCTTATGGTGTGTTTATGTGTATATGTGTTAATACACATGGCCCATTAGGAATTTTATGTTCCCACTTTAAATTTTAATTAATTTGATTATTTGGTTCATAAAATAATTTACGAATAAATGAGTAAAACAAATGAAACTAGATGTAGATTAAACAATTATTATTGGAGTACATTATGATTAAACAATTATACATGTAGTAAACTATCGAGTTTTAGGGGGTTTTACATCCTCCTCTCCTTAAAGAATTTGGTCCCCAAATTCCTACTCAAATAATTCGGGATACGATTTCTTCATTTCTTCCTCAGCTTCCCACGTCGCATCTTCCTCTCTATTGTGGTTCGACCAGACGACTTTAACCAAAGGAATTCGCTTTTTCCTCAATTCGCGTACTTGCCGGTCGAGGATCTTGATTGGCTTCTCTTCATAAGACAAGTTATCCTTGATCGGCAGAATATCAGAAGTAAGAATGTGCGTTGGGTCTGGATGATACTTCTTTAATCTTGAAACATGGAAAACGTCGTGCATTCCAGACAGATTGGGTGGTAGTTCCAATCGGTACGCTAGTCGTCCAATCCTCTCCCTGATTTTGAATGGTCCTACATATCGGGGACTTAACTTTCCTCCTTTTCTCGATACTATCAAACCTTTTCGTGGTGTTAACCTCAGGAAGACTTGATCTCCTACTTCAAATTCTAGATCATTCTGACGTTGATCGGCGTAACTCTTCTGTCTGCTTTGCGTTGTGCGGATCCTATCCTTGATTAGTCGTACTTTATCTACGACTTCCTTCACCAAATCTGTGCTCATTGCTGAAGGTTCTGTTCGTTGAGTCTTCGACATCCATTGGTCATCGATTTCCCAATGGAGCGGGGATCGACACTTCCTCCCATACAGAGCTTCATAAGGTGTCATTCCGATTGTCGCTTGGAAACTGTTGTATGCAAACTCGGCTAATGGCAGGTGGTGATCCCAATTTCCTTGAAAGTCCAGTACGCAAGCTCGTAACATGTCTTCAAGGGTTTGAATGGTTCGTTCAGATTGCCCGTCGGTCTGGGGATGCGCACTTGTGCTGAAGCTTAAGGAAGTTCCTAATTCCTTATGAAAGACTTTCCAAAAATGAGATACGAATCTAGGGTCTCTGTCCGATACTATGTCTGTTGGCACTCCATGGAGTCGAACGATTTCTCTAATATAGGTCCTAGCCAGCTTTTGCAAACTGTCGTTCTTTTTAACCGGCACGAAATGTGATGATTTCGTCAGTCTATCGACGATCACCCAAATGGTGTTATAACCTCCTCTTGTGGTCGGTAAATCCTGTGATAAAATCCATGGTTACCATTTCCCATTTCCATTCAGGGACTTCTAGTGGCTGTAGTAGTCCTGAGGGTCGTTGATGCTCAGCTTTGACTCTCTGACATGTGAGGCATCGCACCACAAATTCTGCCACTTGGTTCTTCACGTTCACCTACCAAAAGTGTTTCTTCAAGTCTCGGTACATCTTGTTACCTTCTGGGTGTATCGTATATCTCGAGCAATGAGCTTCCTCGAGAATCCGTCTTTTGAGCTCCCCGTTGTGAGGTATGCATAATCGTCCCTTAAACCTTACAATTCCATCCTCAGTAATTGTAAACTCGGGTTTCTCGCCCTTAGCGATCTTGTCCTTAAACTCTTGAAGTTTTAGATCTCTCTCTTGGGCTAATCGAATATCGTCCAATAGATTCGATTTAACTGTGAGGTTGGCGCAACTTAAACGAGTACCTTCATGAATGGGTTTTAGGTAGCTCAGCTCCTTGAGAGCTTGCCATTCTCGAACCATAAGTCGGGCCACTCTAGCCTTTCTACTTAGGGCATCGGCCACGACATTCGCTTTCCCTGGGTGGTGTTGAATTTCACAATGGTAATCTTCTAAAAGCTCTACCCATCTTCTCTGTCGGAGATTAAGTTCCTTTTGAGAAAATAGGTACTTGAGACTTTTATGATCCGTAAACACGGTGAATTCAACGCCATATAAATGATGTCGCCATTTCTTTAAGGCGAATACTATTGCAGCAAGTTCGAGGTCGTGCGTTGGATAATTCTTCTCGTGCGTCTTGAGTTACCTGGAAGCATACGCGATAACTTTACCATTCTGCATCAGAACGGCACCGAGGCCATCCTTTGAGGCGTCACTATATACGACAAATCCTTGGGTTCCTTCTGGAAGTGTCAGTATAGGTGCAGTGGTAAGTCTCTTCTTGAGTTCCTGGAAACTTGACTCGCATTTATCCGTCCATTCAAATTTTACTTGTTTCTCGATTATCCGGGTGAGGGGTCCCGCTATCTTCGAGAAGTCTTTGATGAATTTACGGTAGTAGCCAGCAAGTCTAAGAAAACTTCTGATCTCAGTTACATTTTCTGGCCTCTTCCAATCCATAATAGTTTCTACCTTAGATGGATCAACTGCAATCCCTTCTCCAGAAATAATATGGCCTAGAAATGCCACTTCCCTCAACCAAAATTCACACTTGCTGTACTTGGCGTACAACTTGTGCTGCCTTAGTGTATCCAACACTAGTCTAAGATGTAACACCCCAAACTAGGCGGATATTACAGTGCCGTGGACCCCCGACTGGGACCCACCAGGCGAATGAAAATGAATGAATTACACAGGTAAATGTAGTACCGAACCACATTACAACATCAATTACTCCGATGAGGAGTTTTATACAACACACCCAGGATAAAATAGAATACATGTGTATTTTATGTGACGATAAAATACACAACACTGAATGAAATGAGCATTCAAACGGAATGTCTGCAGCGGAATAAATAAAGGAAACACAAATGACTGAATAAATGATCGAGTGTAGGGCCCCTACTAGTATCACTGGGACTCGTCGCCGTCAACATGCTCTTCCCGTGCCTTTGCCTTGCCGTGACACGAAAACAAAATCCCCAACTGGCCGATTACGTAACAACAATCCTCAAGAGTTGAAATTACACAATCATGAATTAATCGAAGTGATGAAATATTCTTAATTATGAATTACGTCAAGAGGAGCATCATAGTACGCCCGTAATGTCACTGTGCAAGTGTACAAGACGAATGACCGGACACACCCGTCCTTGTACCTAATTAGTCTCACGGAGGTAAGCGTTACCGTGTGCACGGTCCGATGTATCGGTGAACCCGATACATGACCATCATGTGCCCGACTAAAAATTCCACACGGCCACACCCGGCCACGCAATATGAACCCTAAGGTCACATGAACGAGAATGACCATGATGAACACCAATGAATAATAATTAGACAAGGCCAAGATGACTCACCGAAATGAAAGTAATAGTGACGTGATTGACAAACCAATGAAAAGATTTGGGAACCGCTGTTCCTCGTGAATGAAATGATTATTCGACACTTACAAGTCTCAAAGTGATTAATATTATGATGAATGAATTATGATTATGAGCAATCAACAACAAAAGGAATGAGTATCCTTTTAACCGAGTAAGATTTAACTTACACAATACCGATGAAGAATGTCCGTCCACGAACAACGTCCTAACCAAGATACCGATCGCTCGAACAACCTTGAATAAAAATAATTACCAACAATCGTTCAATACACGTATCCAACCACAAAACACGACTAACCCAAAGGTCGAAACAACGATAATCAAACTCATAGGCATTCCAACGAATACATAACCGACCGCACAACTACGAAAATATCCAATCCCGAATATGTCGAAACCCACACCAAAATGAGTATTTCGAACTAACAAAACACTTCAATGATATCAATAATTCATTAGGAATCCATAATTCATGATTATAACGACATCAATCGGAAAATCCCCAATTAACCGAAGTCAACCCCAAGGATTCTTGAAAACAATTCCGAAAATAACCATTAAATCCGTAGGAATATATTTATCCAAGTAGATAATCCATAACTTAACATATCCCAATGATAATCCAAGCTTACACGAAGAAATCGGAAGGAAAACCCAAAAATCCGAAATTCTAGATCCAAGAGATTAATACCTTTGATTCGATGTGATGAAGATGATGAAATGATGATCAATCCGAAAGATGAGCTTGAAGATGATGGTTGATGATTACACCTCGAAGAACCCTCTCTGAAACGCTCGAAATCGCCCAAAAATACCGAAGGAGTGAAATGAGATGAACAAATGAAGAAGTCTGACTAATCGTCAATTTATACTCGGACAAAGTTAGCGTGCGCTAGCCCTTGTGCATAGCGTGCGCTAACGAGTAATTTGGGTAGTCCAGTACCCACTGTCCGAACACGGTAGCGCGCGCTACGTACCTCTTTGTAGCATGCGCTACGGCCATACTACTAGCGTGCGCTAATATCCATTGTTAGCGTGCGCTAGCGAAATATTTAACGCCAAGATCGAGTCCGTAAAACCATCGCCTCGATCTAACCTCGATAGCGTGCGCTACAATCATTATTTAGCGTGCGCTAATATATCGGTTGCGTACGCTAACAACAATGCATAGCGTGCGCTATGAATAAACCGGTGCGATCCGGTAGCCACCGGACTCAACCCGATCCGCCTAGCGCGCTACTCCACACACATAGCGTGCGCTACTACGACCCGTTAGCGCGCGCTACTTACCACTCGTAGCGTGCGCTACAAATATTCTCACCTGCAGTCCAGTACCTTCTGGACTGCAGCCAAGGTAGCCTTAGCGTGCGCTAAAGCTGAGCGGTAGCGTGCGCTACCTATACCCAATTAGCGTACGCTAAAAGGAGTATGTAGCGTGCGCTACTCCTCAAGCACAGCTTGCAACGAAAATGACAATGATGATAAACACGGCACGAAACTCCAATCAGATTAATGATGAATGACGATCGATACTCGATACAATTACTCTGAATGATGAATACCATGACTGAATATGAGTGACAAATGATCAATGATGAATGAAATTACTGAGTATCAATTACTGAATGATAAATAATGAATGATAATTACTGAGTTACAACTGGGTATTACATACACCCCCCCTTAAAAGAGTTTCGTCCCCGAAACTAAGGGTCAAACAACTCGGGATAACTCTCCCGCATACTATCCTCGGTTTCCCAAGTAGCCTCTTCGACTCCGTGTCTAGACCACTGAATTTTAACCAAATGAATCGTCTTATTCCTCAACTGCTTGATTCGCCGCTCTAAAACTCGCATAGGACGTTCCTCATATGAATGATCGTCGGCGATCTCGATTTCATCGAACTGAAGTATGTGACTCGGGTCGGCAACATACTTCCGCAACTGAGAGACATGAAACACATTATGAATTCGGCTCAACGCCGGGGGTAAAGCCAATCGATAAGCTAACTCGCCCACTCGATCCAAAATCTCAAACGGTCCAATGAATCTCGGACTCAACTTTCCCCTCTTCCCAAAACGGAAGATACCACGACTGGGATACCTTGACCAACACATGGTCACCACCTCGAACTCTAATGGTCGACGATTTACGGTTATCTCGCATATGATTTCGTCGACTCGAGCGGTCAACAAACGACTCGATCAAAGCTACCTTCTCACGGCGGCTATAAGCATATCGGGCTCGGTGCCGATTGATTCTCGATAAGTCGTCCCAACACAACGGAGATCGACAACGACGACCATACAAGGCCTCGTAAGGTGCCATCTTGATCGAAGCATGCCAACTATTATTATACGTGAACTCGATCAATGGTAGTTGGGCTTCCCAATCGTCTTTCCAATCGAGGACGCATGCCCTCAACATGTCCTCTAATGTCCGAATGGTCCTCTCTCGATTGTCCGCTGACCGAGGATGAAAAGCGATCGAGATTAAGCCGAGTTCCCATAGCACGATGAACCGATTTCCAAAATGCGACACAAACCGTCCGTCACGATCGGAAACGATACTTTTAGAGTACCGCAGTGCGATCGACTATCTCTTTGATGAACAGTTGAGCAAGTCTCTCAGACCCCATGTTTCCTTGATTTCAAGGAAATGAGCTGATTTGTTAAGCGGTCCACGATCACCCGGATCGTGTTCATGCCACGACGACTCGTCGGCAAACTCGTGATGAAATCCATAGAAATGTCTTCCCACTTCCACTCGGGAATAGGAAGGGGTTTAAGATACCGCCGGCCGATGTTCAATCTGAACTTGTTGTGAGTTAAGCATCTCGAAACAAATTCTGCGGCTTCTCGCTTCATATTACTCCACCAAGAATTTTGTTTCAAGTCCTTGTACATCTTGCTAGACCCCGGATGAACGGAATAAGGGGTAGCATGAGCTTCTTTCAAAATCGAGTTTTCAACTCGTCATTTGCCGTACGCACAACCGATTCTTAAACCTCAAAAGTCCATCCTCGTGGACCACAAATCCAGGCTTTCCCTGAGCCACATCCTCTCGGATGCGCAACAATGATGGGTCCGAACCACTGATTCTCTCGAATTTCCTCCTCGAGTGACGATGAAATCTCTAACATACAAAGTTGCCCCGAACTCGCTAAGCGGACCTCGATCTCGGGTCTAAGGAATTCTCAAGCTCCTTCGAACTGTTAAACGGGCAAGCATTCTGCTCGAACGGACTTACGACTCAAGGCGTCGGCGACAACGCGTTCGCCTTGCCCGGTGGTAGAGGATCTCAATATCATAATCTTTGATTAATTCCAACCACCACTGTCTCGACGCATATTTAACTCCTTCGAGTAAATATATACTTTAAGCTCTTATGATCGGTGAATATCGATGTAACGCCATAAAGATAATGACGCCAAATCTTCAAAGCGAACACCACTTTTGCTAGCTCCAGGTCGTGGGTCGGATAATCAATCTCGTAAGGTCTCAATTGCCGTGAAGCATAGCAATAACCTTCCGTTACGCATGAGCACATATCCGAGACCCCGTCCGATGCATCACTATAGACCACAAATCCTTCCGTCCCCTGCGGTAAGGAAAGTACAGTGCCGACATTAACCGGCTCTTGAGTTCCTCAAAACTCCGTTGACACGCGTCGTACCACGTGTATTTCTTATCCTTCCTCAAAAGGTTCGTTAAGGGTTGAGCGATTCTAGAAAATCCCTCTACAAATCGCCGATAATAACCCGCTAATCCGAGGAAAACTGGATTTCCTTAACGTTCTTCTGAGGTAGCCAATCTCGAATAGCCTCGGTCTTCGAGGATCGACACGAACTCCGTCGATGAAATTACATGACCGAGAAAAGTCACTTCGGACATCCGTAACTCACATTTGGAAAACTTCCCATAAAGTTGTTCTCGTCTCAACACGTCTAGCACTTGATGAAGGTGGAACTCGTGTTCCTCCCGGTCACGAGAATAAATCAAAATGTCGTCGATGAAGACAACAACAAACCGATCCAAAAGTCGATGAAACCCGATTCATTAACTCCATGAATACCGCAGTGCATTAGTCAATCCAAACGGCATAACCACAAACTCATAGTGACCATAGCGTGTTCGAAACGCCGTCCTCGCGATATCCGACTCTCGAATCCGCAATCGATGATATCCGGATCTTAAGTCGATCTTGGAAAATCGAAGCTCCTCAAGTTGATCTAAGAGATCGTCAATACGGGGTAAGGGATACTTATTCTTGATCGTCACCTGTTCAACTCCCGATAATCAATACATAAGCGGAATGAACCATCCTTCTTCTTGACAAACACCGGTGCTCCCCACGGGGACGCTTTCGGTCGGATATAACCTTTCTCGAACAACTCCTCAAGTTGGTTCTTTAGTTCCCGCATTTGGTCGGGGCCATCCGTGCGGTGCCTTCGATATCGGGGGACGTACGTGTTCCAACTCAATCGTGAATTCCACATCCTCTGTGGAGGCAAAACCGTAACTCGTGCGGAAAAACATCGGCATATTCCCTCACCACCGGAATATCCGTTAACATCTTGATGACTTCTCGGTTTGGCCATATAGCACCAATAACCGACACATCCTCGATTGAGTAACCTTCCGCTTTCATTGAATTAATGACCTTACTGCAGTAGGGATTACCTCCACCGAAACACACATTCAACTCCATCGTGCGAAATGATAGTGACCATACGCTACGGACATTAATGATGGCATCATGACAATCCATCCAATCAATACCCAAGATGACGTCGTCCCTCGGCAAATCTACCACGATTAGGTCCGCCGCCATACACGACCATGAAATCGAATCGGACAATTCAATCTCCCGATTACCGATAATTCGTCTACCATCGTAGGCCAATAACATAAGGCTCACAACTAGTAGCACTACCTGCACGTAGTCTACTCAAACATGACTCGGAAATGAATGAATGCGATGCACCAGTATCGAAAAGAGTACACACAAGTTGAGATAGAATATCGAGTGTACCTGAGATCATTCGGGCCTCTGGATCATCGGTCTTCTTCATCTCATAAATCCGGCTTGCTAGTCCAGACCGACGCTCGTTTGCTTTGGCTAAAAGCTCCACCTTTAGTCGCTCCTGCTGCTTTAAACGAGCCCGATTGAGTGGCTCGATTCAACGAGCAGTCGCTTAGGGGCCTGCGATGACGTCTGAGTAGGTTTGGAGTCCCTACGGCAAAAACGGGCCTTATGCCCAGCAATTCCACAATTATGACATGTGATAGTCTGCTTCGGACACTTGGTACTGAGGTGACCAAGTTCCCCGCAGTTATAACAGGTGATGGCCGAACTGGCCGCTCGAGACTGAGATTCCGCGGGTTTAGACGACACCGAAGGTCGCTCAGAAAAAGCAGAGCCCGCACGGGGTTTCTTGAAGGTTGCCTGACTCCCGTCAGACTGATTACGGTTCTTGGACTTCTTGCTAGCAGACGAAGGTTGCTGCTTAGCAATTTCCTTAGCCGTAAGCTCGTAAGTAAGAGCCTTCTCAATGAACTCGGCCAACGTGGTGCAATTATGATTAAATGGCAAGTCTCATACGGGGTTTTCACCTCTTGTTGAAATACTTGATCTTGTCCGCTCGAGTGAATGATAGATGAGGCGAACGGAAGAAGTTCCTGAAATTTTTCGGCGATGGCGAGAACATCATCATCCGCCGAAAGGTCGGGAGTGAGCAATTCTGATAGCTTGGCCTCTCTGAGTGGGGCCGGATAATACCTCTCCATCATGAGAGTCTTGAACTGATCCCAAGTACAAGATCCTTCGGTGGGCTTCAACGACAACCACCAAGAATGTGCGCTCTTACCCAGGTAGTAAGCCGCAACAGAAACTTTGTGTCCCTCGGGACACTCTACCATAGCAAACAACTTCTCGAAATGCTCGAGCCAATGAATGATATCTGCCGGCTCAGACGAGCCCTCAAAAGTAGGTGGCCTCTGGCGAGAGATATCGCCGATGATGTTACTCACATTCCTCTCTTGCCTCTGAGGTGGCGGCGGAGGAGCTGGCCGGTCCCGATTGACGGAGTTATGCATCGTCTCCATCAACCGAGCCATCGAGTCATTTGGGCCATCATGCCCCGCATAAATGCGAGTGGATCAACCCGGACACCCTCTGGTGAGCCGTGTCCTGTACGACTCCGATAATGAATGATCGCGTCCAGTGAATGAGTGGCGTCATTGCTCGGCCGAATTAGCATTATTCCTGGCATTTGCACGGGTATTCGCACGAGTTCTCGGGATTCGGCCCGCTCCACGGCCTCATCCTCCACGTCCTCTGCCAGCCCTTTCCATACTGAAGTGGAAAGTCATATGATGATTATACATCTCGCATGAGTATCACTTTATGAATATATTAGGAAATAATGAAAATGAGCATACGCGCTCAAATACAGCGATTACATGAATGATTGATTGACGTGACATGATTATCTGATGAAGTTACTGAAATGATTATCTTGGATGAGTTAACAAAATTAATGATCCGATCTTCCCGATCAACAATCAACAATGAAATGAATTGGTGATTAATGAGTTAACCTGACCGTCCCGGCCAAAATGACAATGATGATTGAGGATTGTTAACTGATGAATTATGAATGAATGATTAATGCCGAAATTATACCATGGCATTAGAAATCTTACGATTCTTGGTCCGATTGGCTCGGCATTTGCACAGTCACACGTGACGCGAAAGTCCAATGATACTAGTCCGATGACGATGATTTCAAATGAGACATGACTTGGAGGGTAGTATTCAAAACCACGCTCCGATACCAACTCAGAACACCCCAAACTAGGCGGATATTACGGTCTGTGGACCCCATCGGGACCCACTGCGAATGAAAATGAATGAATTACACGAGTAAATGTAGTACCGAACCACATTACAACATCAATTACTCCGATGAGGAGTTTTATACAACACACCTGTGATAAAATAGAATACATGTGTATTTTATGTGACGATAAAATACACAACACTGAATGAAATGAGCATTCAAACGGAATGTCTCAATGGAATAAATAAAGGAAACACAAATGATCAATAAATGACTGAAAGGCGGGGGCCCCTACTAGTATCACTGGGACTCGTCCCGTCAACATGCTCTTCCCGTGCCTTTGCCTTGCCGTGACACGAAACAAAATCCCCCAGCCCGGGCCATACGTAACAACAATCCTCAAGAGTTGAAATTACAATCATGAATTAATCGAAGTGATGAAATATTCTTAATTATGAATTACGCCAAGAGGAGCATCATAATACGCCCGTAATGTCCTGTGCAAGTGTACAAGACGAATGACCGGACACACCCGTCCTTGTACCTAATTAGTCTCACGGAGGTAAGCGTTACCGTGTGCACGGTCCGATGTATCGGTGAACCCAATACATGACCATCATGTGCCCGACTAAAATTCCACACACCACACCCGGCCACGCAATATGAACCCGGAAGGTCACATGAACGAGAATGACCATGATGAACACCAATGAATAATAATTAGACAAGGCCAAGATGACTCACCGAAATGAAAGTAATAGTGACGTGATTGACAAACCAATGAAAAGATTTGGAACCGCTGCTCCTCGTGAATGAAATGATTATTAGACACTTACAAGTCTCAAAGTGATTAATATTATGATGAATGAATTATGATTATGAGCAATCAACAACAAAAGGAATGAGTATCCTTTTAACCGAGTAAGATTTAACTTACACAATACCGATGAAGAATGTCGTCACGAACAACGTCTAACCAAGATACCGATCGCTCGAACAACCTTGAATAAAAATAATTACCAACAATCGCTCAATACACGTATCCAACCACAAAACACGACTAACCTGCAGGTCGAAACAACGATAATCAAACTCATAGGCATTCCAACGAATACATAACCGACCGCACAACTACGAAAATATCGATCCGAATATGTCGAAACCCACACCAAAATGAGTATTTCGAACTAACAAAACACTTCAATGATATCAATAATCCATTAGGAATCCATAATTCATGATTATAACGACATCAATCGGAAAATCCCCAATTAATCAAGTCAACCCCAAGGGTTCTTGAAAACAATTCGAAAATAACCATTAAATCCGTAGGAATATATTTATCCAAGTAGATAATCCATAACTTAACATATCCCAATGATAATCCAAGCTTACACGAAGAAATCGGAAGGAAAACCCAAAATCGAAATTCTAGATCCAAGAGATTAATACCTTTGATTCGATGTGATGAAGATGATGAAATGATGATCAATCGAAAGATGAGCTTGAAGATGATGGTTGATGATTACACCTCGAAGAACCCTCTCTCAAACGCTCAAATCGCCCAAAAATACCGAAGGAGTGAAAAGAGATGAACAAATGAATAAGTCGACTAATCGTCAATTTATACTCAGACCAGGTTAGCGTGCGCTAGCCCTTGTGCATAGCGTGCGCTAACGAGTAATTTGGGTAGTCCAGTACCCACTGTCCGAACACGGTAGCGCGCGCTACGTACCTCTTTGTAGCGTGCGCTACGGCCATACTACTAGCGTGCGCTAATATCCATTGTTAGCGTGCGCTAGCGAAATATTTAACGCCCAGTACTGGAGTCCAGAAAACCATCTGCCCTCTGATCTAACCTCGATAGCGTGCGCTACAATCATTATTTAGCGTGCGCTAATATATCGGTTGCGTACGCTAACAACAATGCATAGCGTGCGCTATGAATAAACCCGGTGCAGTCCAGTAGCCACTGGACTCAACCTGATCCGCCCCTAGCGCGCGCTACTCCACACACATAGCGTGCGCTACTACGACCCGTTAGCGCGCGCTACTTACCACTCGTAGCGTGCGCTACAAATATTCTCACCTGCAGTCCAGTACCTTCTGGACTGCAGCCAAGGTAGCCTTAGCGTGCGCTAAAGCTGAGCGGTAGCGTGCGCTACCTATACCCAATTAGCGTACGCTAAAAGGAGTATGTAGCGTGCGCTACTCCTCAAGCACATCTTGCAACGAAAATGACAATGATGATAAACACGGCACGAAACTCCAATCAGATTAATGATGAATGACGATCGATACTCGATACAATTACTCTGAATGATGAATACCATGACTGAATATGAGTGACAAATGATCAATGATGAATGAAATTACTGAGTATCAATTACTGAATGATAAATAATGAATGATAATTACTGAGTTACAACTGGGTATTACATCAGAACGGCACCGAGGCCATCCTTTGAGGCGTCACTATATACGACAAATCCTTGGGTTCCTTCTGGAAGTGTCAGTATAGGTGCAGTGGTAAGTCTCTTCTTGAGTTCCTGGAAACTTGACTCGCATTTATCCGTCCATTCAAATTTTACTTGTTTCTCGATTATCCGGGTGAGGGGTCCCGCTATCTTCGAGAAGTCTGTGATGAATTTACGGTAGTAGCCAGCAAGTCTAAGAAAACTTCTGATCTCAGTTACATTTTCTGGCCTCTTCCAATCCATAATAGTTTCTACCTTAGATGGATCAACTGCAATCCCTTCTCCAGAAATAATATGGCCTAGAAATGCCACTTCCCTCAACCAAAATTCACACTTGCTGTACTTGGCGTACAACTTGTGCTGCCTTAGTGTATCCAACACTAGTCTAAGATGCCTCTCGTGATCTTTTTCCGACTTAGAGTACACGAGTATATCATCGATGAAAATTACTACGAATTGGTCGAGGTATGGTTGAAATACTCTGTGCATTAAATCCATAAATGCTGCAGGAGCATTCGTGAGTCCAAAAGACATCACTACGAACTCGTAGTGGCCGTATCTAGTTTGGAATGCAGTTTTAGGAACATCTTCATTCTTAATCTTTAACTCGTAGTATCCTTGTTGAAGATCGAACTTGGAATACACCATAGCTCCTTGGAGTTGTTCAAACAACTCATCTATATCCTCGGGTAAACTTGTTGTAACACCCCCAGGATATCCGAGGTATATTACAGCGCCGTGAATCCCTATATGGGACCCACCAGGCTGAACAGCATCATACACAACGACTCACAGAAACGATAAAATAACACCACGTCATAAAGACGCAAAACAGAACAATCCACCCGGTTCAACCGGTCAATATAACATCATCATCCAACACAACATAATAAGCAACAATACAATTCAAACGAACAAGAACCCCTTAAGTACTCGAGTACAACTATTAGTTCAAAATCACAAAAGACAAAAAGGTAAAAGACACTAAAACATCACTCGTGCACCATCATCACGCACGGCCATCATCCGTGTACTGGTCCAGCGCCCGCTCGTCTCGATGAACCTGACCTGAAATTCATAAAACGAATTTCTCCAAAACGGGTCCCCAGAGGGGTTAGCAATTACGCTAGTACAAGTAACCAAATGAACATTTTACATCTTACACGTATAGTAATGCATGCCATCAAGAAATCATAGTTTCCAAAACGCTCATTTCCGGAAATGCCAATGATCAAACCACATTTGTAAAAATGCACCACAATTAACCGCGGACCCACAGCTTCGTGGATCCCTGCCGAGACCCCGTCGGATCTAACCCACAGTGGTTAAAAGCAAGCTCGCGGTCCACAGCTTCATGGAACCCTACCGAGACCCCGTCGAGTCTAACCCGTAGTGAGCATACACACACACACAGTTTCTCATACAAAACTACTATGTCAAGACTGTAAGTTCATAAGGATACTTGCCTCGATTAATTAGACGATGACACGAACGGAACGGAAGAGTTGAACACGACCGCAAGGAACCGGCGGAAATGAACCTAACGATTTGAATAGCACAATCACAACCACTTCTAAACGATTATGGAAATGAAATACTCCCGGAAACCCGCCTACGATTCATGTATATTCGTATATAAACGACAACGAGGGCGGACCACAACCGAACCCTCTCGATTCCGTAAAAATCACGAAATATACCATGAATTCGTAGGGAAACTAAGAATACCAACAAGAATAATCATATTCATCATGAATCCATCAACGAAACGGAACGGATCGGAAGAAAATCCCAAAACCCCCAAATTATCCAAAAGTAGGGTTCTAAGAGATTACCTTGGATTTAGGATGAGAAACACAAGTGGATGATGTTAGTCTTACACCAAGAACTCAAGCACAAGAATCTCTCAAGTGATTGGAGGAAGAAAATCGCCTCAAATCGTCTCTGGAGTCGTCGGCCGCGGAAAGAGGAAGAAATGAGATTTTGTGATTATTTGGTCAACTCCTGGTTTATATAGCCGTGGAGTGTTAGCGCACGCTAAGACCTCAAGGTTAGCGTGCGCTAACGGATAGGTTACAAACCCTCCTGTTAGCGTCGATCCAGAAGCCAGGTTTTTGGCCGTTAGCGTGCGCTACCTTACATGCGTAGCGTGCGCTAATAACCTCTCGGTAGCGCGCGCTATCGACCAATAGCGTGCGCTACCTGAACATCAGCCGAGTCCAGTAGCCTACTGCCCAAACCTCACCTGACCCGTTAGCGTGCGCTACCTATACCAGCGTAGCGTGCGCTAACTAGCATCTGATTGAGCTCAGTAGTAAACTGCCCAGTACTGGACAGTCACACTAGCGCGCGCTACTGAACAACTTAACGTGCGCTAGTCTCCCGACATTAGCGTGCGCTAGACAAGATGGCGTGCGCTAATCCGATAGTCCAGAGGCCTGGGAGTTAAACTGCCACTCCCAGGGCTAAATCGTTAGCGTGCGCTACGAATTAAACGTAGTGTGCGCTACTAATGGATTTCTAGCGTGCGCTAGATACAGAATATAAACGACCCAAAATACCGGATTATGAACGAAACGTCAAACGGAACACCTCAAAACGCATCATAGCATACAATGAATCCACGGCAACCCCGAAACGGCGGTTCCGCACAACAATTACGAGAATCAGATCAAAAGATAACGGAAAAGTTACACTGAAGGATACACGAAGGTCACTAAAATCGAGGATTACACCGGAAATACAATTACGAGGGAAAGAAAAATGCGGATATTACATTCTACCCCTCTAAAAATAAGTTTCGTCCCGAAACTTAAGGAACAAACAACTCGGGGTACCTAGCACGCATGCTATCCTCGGTTTCCCAAGTTGCCTCCTCGACACCGTGTCTCGACCACTGCACCTTGACCAAAGGTATGGTTTTATGCCTCAATCGTTTCTCACGATGCTCCAAAATCCTCAAAGGGCGCTCTTCGAAAGTAACATCTTCGGCGACATCAATCTCTCCATAATCGATGATGTGACTAGGATCCGGACATATTTCCTCAATCGGGAAACATGGAAAACGCTATGAACATGACTCAAGGCCGAGGTAACGCCAAACGGTATGCCAACCCACCTACTCGCTCGAGGATCTCGAAGGCCGATAAATCTCGGACTCAACTTCCTTTCTTCCCGAAACGAAAAACTCCCTTCGTCGGCGACACCTTTAGCAAAACGTGGTCTCCCACCTCGAATTCCAAGGGTCGACGACGGACGTCGCAGATACGACTGCCGACTCTGGCGATCAACATCCGTTCCCGAATTAACTCTACCTTCCGCCTCGTCTCTAAAACGACATCCGGCTCGGTCGACCAAATCGGACGCCTCATTCCAACAAATCGGTGATCGACATCGCCGCCCGTAAAGTGCCTCATACGGTGCCATCCGAATCGACGCGTGCCAACTATTGTTATACGTGAATTCGATCGGCGGCAAATGCTCCTCCCAGTCACTACTCCAATCGAGAGCACAGCACGCAACAAGTCCTCGAACGTCTGGATAGTGCGTTCCGACCGCCCATCTGTCTGGGATGAAAAGAGGTACTCAAACGCAACCGGGTACCTAACGCCTTATGCACCGCCTACCAGAAGTGCGATACAAAACGGCCGTCACGATCCGAAATAATAGACTTCGGAGTACCGTGAAGTCTCACGATCTGCGCAATAAACACACGAGCTAACTTCTCCGGGCCCCAAGTGTCCTTGATGCCCGAAAATGTGCCGACTTGGTCAGCGATCAACAATCACCCATACCATATTCATGCCCGACCTCGATCTCGGCAAACTCGTAACGAAATCCATCGATATATCTTCCCATTTCCATTCCGAACGAAGTGACCGCAATAACCTGCCGGTCTCGATGTTCGATTTTGACACCGACAAGTCAAACATCTAGCTACAAAGTGCGACCTCATCCTTCATATCATTCCACGAAATTTCTCCTCGGGACCTTGTACATCTTACTCGTACAGATGAACGGAATAAGGTGTAGCATGGGCCTCCCGTAAATACTGCCTCAACTCGAGTCGTTCGGCACACAAAGCCGACTGAATCTCAAAACACCATCCTCGTGAATCACAAATCCAGAGACTTTCCTTTAAGAACGTTCTCTCGGATTCGAGTAATCATCGGATCCTCTAATCGCTTGACTTAATTTCATCGATCAAAGGCAGCGAAATCTCTAAAGCACGAAGTTGCCCGACGGCTCCGGCAACAAAACCTCAACATCTAACTCGATCAAAGCCCTCCGAAGCTCGGGACCGAGATGTAAGGATCTCAAGCGTTCGCAACGCAAGCTGGTTTCGCTCAAGGCGTCGGCCACAACGTTCGCCTTGCCGGATGATAAAGGATTTCGAGGTCATAATCCTTAATCAACTCTAACCACCTCCTCTGCCTCATATTCAACTCTCGAGTAAATATGTATTTGGACTTTTATGATCGTAAAATCGACATGTGGAGCCGAAAAGATAGTGACGCCAAATCTTGAGCGCAAAAACGATTGCCGCTAATTCCAAATCATGAGTAGGGTAGTTCACTCATACGGCCTCAATCTGTCTCGACGCATAGGCAATGGTCTTGCCGTCTTTGCATTAATACACACCCAAGACCACGACCCGGAAGCATCGCTATAAACGGCAAAACCCTCGTTGCCACATGGCAACGCCAAAAGCTGGGCTGAAGTCAACGCTTCTTCGATTCCTCAAAACCCGATCGCCTCTCGTCATTCCGCAGACGAACTTCTCGATTCGAGCAATCGTGTAAGTGGTCGAGCCGGTTTCGAGAAACCCTCGGCGAACCTACGGTAGTAGCCGGCTAAACCCAAGAAACTACGGAGCTCCTTCACATTCTTGGCGGTGCCCAATCCAATACGGCCTCAATCTTTGCGGATCCACACGAACCCCCTGGTGAAATCACGTGACCTAAAAACATCACTTCCTTCACCTTAACTCACATTTCGAGAACTTTGCATAGAGTTGCTCGGTCCTTAAAATGTCCAACACTATCCGCAAATGATGGGCATGCTCTTCCTCATTCCTCGAATAAACAAGAATATCGTCAATAAAGACGACGACGCACTTATCCAAATACTCGATAAAAACTTTGTTCATCAATTGCACGAACACCGCCGGCGCATTAGTTAACCCGAAAGGCATGACTACGAACTCATAATGTCCGTACCTCGTCCGAAAAATTTGTTTTCGGCACATCGGACTCTCTCACCCGGAGCTGATAGTATCCCGATTTCAAATCAATTTTCGAGAATACCGCAGCTCCCTGCAACTGATCGAACAAGTCATCAATTCTCGGCAAAGGATACTTGTTCTTGATGGTCACCTTGTTTAGTTCGCGATAGTCGATACACAAACGTAGTGAACCATCCTTCTTCCGCACAAACAGACCGGTGCGCCCCAAGGCGAGGCGCTCGGTCGAACATACCCCGACTCAAGAAGCTCACTCAATCGCTTCTTCAACTCGGACATCTCTCAAGGTGCCATGCGATAGGGCGCCTTGAAATAGAGCCGCACCGGCTCTAACTCTATAGTGAACTCGACCTCTCGATCCGGTGGCAATCCGGTAACTCGTCAGAAAAACATCAGAAATTCATTAACGATTGGAATCGACGAAAGCTAGACTCCACAACTCTCCGCCATCAATGCAAAGAACCAATAAACAATACATCCATTTCGCAGAGTTTCATCGCCTTCAAGGCGTTAATAACTAGTTTCTGTTCCCCCTCTTTCGCCGCGAAAGAGTGCTCGATGCCATCATCGGCCAACATGGTGATGATTCTCGTGCGGTAGTTCATGATTGCACCATGCCGCTCGAGCCAATCATCACCAAGAATCAAATCCTCACCCTCGATACTCACAACAATAAGATTAGAGGGCCAAGTCCTCTCACAAATAAACACAGAACAGTCTCGAACCTCCTGATCACCAACGATCCTATCACCGCTAGGAAGCTTAACGATGAAGGGCTCGCAAGGCGTCAAACGGTCGAGATTCAAACGGCGCACACAATCCCGAGATATGAACGAATGCGTAGCACCAGAATCGAAAAGCACACTGACAGGACGAGAAAGAATATAAACGGTACTGCCGCTACGGTAGCCGGATCATCGGCTCTCCGCATCTCATAGACACGCGGGTGGGCGGGCGACACCGGAAGCTCCCCCTTAGAGGGCTGACCCGACCTCTCCCCGACTAGCACTCGGCGAGACCGAGGAACAAACGATCCTCGATTCACACTTGGTTCCCTAGGCTGGAATGGAAGCCCAGGCACCAAGAATTTTCTCTCTCTCGGCACAGAAAGCAGCCTTGTGACCCGACTGGCCACACTGATTACACGTCAGCAAAGGGTTCGGACAAACACGACTGATGTGGCCCGTACGACCACAATTGAAACACTTCACATCACGAAAAGGAGCACTGGTAGTTCCACGAGGACCCCAATGAGCAGTGGACCACCGCCCGGCGGGAAGTTAGCGGTGGGATCTCTGCTGACCCCCACTCTTGTGGCCCGAAAAGTTCCCAGCGGACTTCTGCTTCTTACTCTCGCGGGCCGCCTCACTCGCCGTCACCGACATATCATAAGCAAGGGCCCTACTCTGATAATCCTTCAATGTAGTGCATACGAGCCCCGACATATAGTCCCGAATCGGCAACTTCATCCGTCTGGAGAAATGGAAAATCTTGTCACTCTCCTCGACAACTTGGGTCTTCACATAACCCAACTCTTTGTTAAAATCAGCAATAGCTTGAGCTACGGGGATATCCGTGGTTGAGCATCATAAAAGCATGTACAGGCACATCGGCGGCCGGGCAATATTCGATCTCCATCAACTCTTGAAACTCAGCCCACGTAGCAAAGATGATCTTTGGGCCCAACGGCCTCCCACCGGTCAGTAGCGTCCCCGGTGAGAAAATATTGAGCAATAGGGACTTTACGGTCCTCGGGACGATTAGTGGCAACGAAGACCTTAGACATCTCCTTGATCCACCCTTCCCGGCCAATCGGGTGAAGCTCCCGAAACCGAGGAGGATGCATCTTGATGACATCTTGGAGCCAACGGTCCGCTCCGCCCGATTAGCATGGGCTTGATCCGGGTTACGAACCGCTGAGCTATTGCCGCCATTTGGTTCACCATCATTGCATAACGGCCGCAATACCAAGATCGCACGCTCACGAGAAGAAGCATGGCTATGACGGTCGCCAGTCTGCCCGGCTCGAAAACAGATGGCGTGGCCGCCCCACCGTGCCCCACGTCCCGGCCGCGTCCACGACCACGACGCGACCACGACCTCTTCCGGCATCCATACCGAGTTAAATAAGTAGCAAAAGCCATACGAGGATCGAGACAAGAAAAGAACAATTACAAGTCGAGAATCAAAGTACGATACAAGGAATTAATGAACAGAGGAAGGAAAACTTACGGACACCTTTGGTAATCGGAATCATGGCGGCGTGACGATGATGTGCAAAACCAAACACCACAAGACCCGATAAACCAACAAGCCTAGGTATCCATAAACCTAGTCTCGATACCATTTTTACGTAACACCCCGGGATATCCGAGGTATATTACAGTAGTGAATCCCTATATGGGACCCACCAGTGAAACGAGATCATACACAACGACTCACGAAACGATAAAATAACACCACGTCATAAAGACGCAAGCAGAACAATCCACCGGTTCAACGGCCAATATAACATCATCATCCAACACAACATAATAAGCAACAATAAAATTCAAACGAACAAGAACCCCTTAAGTACTCGAGTACAACTATTAGTTCAAAATCACAAAAGACAAAAAGGTAAAAGACACTAAAACATCACTCGTGCACCATCATCACGCACGGCCATCATCCGTGTACTGGTCCAGCGCCCGCTCGTCTCGATGAACCTGACCTGAAATTCATAAAACGAATTTCTCCAAAACGGGTCCCCAGAGGGGTTAGCAATTACGCTAGTACAAGTAACCAAATGAACATTTTACATCTTACACGTATAGTAATGCATGCCATCAAGAAATCATAGTTTCCAAAACGCTCATTTCCGGAAATGCCAATGATCAAACCACATTTGTAAAAATGCACCACAATTAACCGCGGACCCACGGCCTTCGGATCCCTGCCGAGACCCCGTCGGATCTAACCCACAGTGGTTAAAAGCAAGCTCGCGGTCCACAGCTTCGTGGAACCCTACCGAGACCCCGTCGAGTCTAACCCGTAGTGAGCATACACACACACACACAGTTTCTCATACAAAACTACTATGTCAAGACTGTAAGTTCATAAGGATACTTGCCTCGATTAATTAGACGATGACACGAACGGAACGGAAGAGTTGAACACGACCGCAAGGAACCGGCGGAAATGAACCTAACGATTTGAATAGCACAATCACAACCACTTCTAAACGATTATGGAAATGAAATACTCCCGGAAACCCGCCTACGATTCATGTATATTCGTATATAAACGACAACGAGGGCGGACCACAACCGAACCCTCTCGATTCCGTAAAAATCACGAAATATACCATGAATTCGTAGGGAAACTAAGAATACCAACAAGAATAATCATATTCATCATGAATCCATCAACGAAACGGAACGGATCGGAAGAAAATCCCAAAACCCCCAAATTATCCAAAAGTAGGGTTCTAAGAGATTACCTTGGATTTAGGATGAGAAACACAAGTGGATGATGTTAGTCTTACACCAAGAACTCAAGCACAAGAATCTCTGAAGTGATTGGAGGAAGAAAATCGCCTCAAATCGTCTCTGGAGTCGTCGGCCGCGGAAAGAGGAAGAAATGAGATTTTGTGATTATTTGGTCAACTCCTGGTTTATATAGCCGGGGAGTGTTAGCGCACGCTAAGACCTCAAGGTTAGCGTGCGCTAACGGATAGGGTTACAAACCCTCTGTTAGCGTCGATCCGAAGCGAGGTTTTGGCCGTTAGCGTGCGCTACCTTACATGCGTAGCGTGCGCTAATAACCTCTCGGTAGCGCGCGCTATCGACCAATAGCGTGCGCTACACGAACATCGGCCGAGTCCAAGAGCCATCGCCCAAACCTCACACGACCCGTTAGCGTGCGCTACCTATACCAGCCAGTAGCGTGCGCTAACTAGCATCGATTGAGCTCGGTAGTAAATCGCCCGATCTTGGACAATACACTAGCGCGCGCTACTGAACAACTTAACGTGCGCTAGTCTCCCGACATTAGCGTGCGCTAGACAAGATGGCGTGCGCTAATCCGATAGTCCAGAGGCCTGGGAGTTAAACTGCCACTCCCAGGGCTAAATCGTTAGCGTGCGCTACGAATTAAACGTAGCGTGCGCTACTAATGGATTTCTAGCGTGCGCTAGATACAGAATATAAACGACCCAAAATACCGGATTATGAACGAAACGTCAAACGGAACACCTCAAAACGCATCATAGCATACAATGAATCCACGGCAACCCCGAAACGGCGGTTCCGCACAACAATTACGAGAATCAGATCAAAAGATAACGGAAAAGTTACACTGAAGGATACACGAAGGTCACTAAAATCGAGGATTACACCGGAAATACAATTACGAGGGAAAGAAAAATGCGGATATTACACTTGTACAGCTTATCCTCCTCTGTACTTACTAGTCCTGGTGCGAACTTGGAGAGTCGGTTGAACTGCGACTCATACTGAGCTACAGTCAAAGATCCTTGCTTCAGATGATAAAATTCATCTCGACGAGCCTCTCTAGTTGCTGCTGAGACGTACTGGGTCCGAAAATCAGTTAAGAAATTGACCCAAGTTCTGGCACGATCCTCTCTTATCCAGCGGGCATTAACGATCTTCCACCAATCATGCGCGGCAGCCTCGAGTCGAAACGTAGCCAACGTTATACGTTGATCATCGGTATACTGGGATGCGTTGAATATGCTCTCCATCCTTTCTACCCATAATTCTGCCTTGATGTCATCTGGTTCTCCGTCAAACGTTGGCGGACTGAAACGTAAGAATCTCTCCAACATGCGGTCTTGTGTGCCTCCCGCAGTCCGATTGTTGTCAGCTTATTGTTGCATGAAGTTTGTCAGTTGGGTTAGTGCTTGTGCTATGGCATCATTTGCAGCTCCTCCTTCGTTATTGCGTTGGTCTTGTTGTCCATCACGGTTAACTCGCGGGCGTCCTCTACGTCTATCAGCCATCTGTAGCGGCTAATGATTTTTATAGTTAGCTTAGTTCGAGTTGTAAATACAAGGAATTTGAATGTGCACACATTATTTTAAATCATTATTATCGTAGAATATGGAAATTGCATAATAATAATTAATGCATTCTAATAGTTTGCTGTGACATAGAAAACTACATTTTCTGATAAAGATAATTAGAAACTTAACCTACTTAATCGTCGTCCAAAATACCATAGACAAAACATTAAGTACATCACATCGTTATCATAATCAATTAAACATCATGACGAGATTGTAGAAACAACATCCTCAATCCTCTCCCGGCTCCATCGGCTCCTCCTCGGGGTCCTCCTCCTCAGAGCTAGAGGATGCTGCAGACGTCCCTCCGGGCGGTGTGATCAGCAACTCAAGAATCAGCTCAGTCAGCTCGGCCATGTGACCTCTCACCTCATTAGAAAACTCCATATGTCGCTGGCGCTCTGAAGCCAAGGTGCCCTCAAGCGCCTCCACGTGGGAACTGAACTGGGAGCATGCGTGCTGAAGGTTCTGAATGACGTCCTCCTGCATCTTCACGTAATCATTTCGCTCATGTAATGCTATCTCCAAGCTCCGGCACTCATCTCGACGAAATCCGAGTATCTGCATCGCCTCATCTCTCTGGTCGCGGTACATGCCAGTCTCCTGCCTAGCTCCAATCAGCTCCTTGGTCAGGGTCTGAATTCTTTGTTCGAGCGACTCGATTCGATCTTGGTCTCTTAGCTTTGCCCTAAACTGGTCTGCCTAGCTCTCTCTCCAGTGGTTAGCCTGCTCCTCCAAGAGCTTCAGCTTCTCGGTCAGGCGCATGACCTCAACGACCATCTCCATTTCGAAATCCATACCTACCAAACCAAGTTCTAAGTCAGTATTTCGTAAAAATCTAATGTCCGATATAAACCCTATTAAGCATGAACAATCATCAAGGTAGTGAACTTAATGATTCAATGAATATGCTTATGTGACACTAGCAATCAAGGAATATTAATACCTAATTTTAGAAGAGTAAGGAGGTTCAATGGATTTCAGATAAACCGATAAGTAACATATACTATATCCATTTTAAGAGTTCAATAGAGGAATTGATTCAATCGGGGAATGCTACGAATACTTAATCAAGTATCTTAGCCGATGACTTAGGAACTTTTGAATATGACTGTGCATATTCCAAGTGAATTGCGACAAGCTGAAAGAGGTTTTTAATGGAAGTTGACTCGAGAAATCTACTTTAGGTCTCAATCTTATGGTTCACTTCGTCCTAGGTGGAATTCCCATCTAAGTCCGAAGAATCTTATCCTGGAAAAGCTCGATGTAAGTGTCCTTCTTACAAAGCGAGCTCCGATACCACATCTGTCATGTACTGAGTTCGGAAGTCGGTCAGGAAGTTAGCCCATGTTCTGACACGGTTTTCTCTCGTCCAACGCTCGTTGACATTCCTCCACCAGTCATGAGCTGCGGACTCGAGTCGGAATGCAGCCAGCGATATCCGTTGTTCATCAGTATACTGAAGGGCGTTGAAAATTCCCTCAATTCTCTCCAGCCAGAGTTCAGCTTTGATATCGTCAGGTTCCCCGTCGGCGGGTTGAAACGTAAGAATCTTTCCAGGGTACGATCATGAGTTTCATTGTGGTTCCCGTTGTTAGCAGTCTGTTGTTGTAGGAAGTTCGTCAGTTGAGTGAGGGCTTGGGCCATGGCATCGTTCTCAATTCCTCCTCGTAGAGGAGAGTGTGAGCGATCATCGCGCTGATGCTGCTCTTCACGATTCATGCGAGGGCGACATTTTATGAAGATGTTTTTGGGGAATTGGTAACCTATGTAATGCTAATGGTTTTAAGAGTTCATCACGGTTCACACGTGGACGCCAGCATCTTCGGTCACGACGGGGTCAACCATAATATCCAACAATGATAACCATCACATCTCGTCAATAATTACATATCAATGGAAATACTATGTAAGAATACGACCAATGAAATCTTACCGTCGTAACTTTACGAGAATCCACGATTCGTATCCTTAACAACACATTAAAATAATACCGAAATATCTGTATGGTATCTCAACAATACTCAAGGTTCTCAAAACATTATCATAACTCGCGATACAGAAATTATACCAACTCTGGCCAATTCAATCCATCGGATAACATAGACAATTCCAATACGATAATTGATTGTCCATCAAAGACAAGTATCAAGAAAATACGGAACATACCTCAAGATACGAAATACCATTACCATCACATCAGTCTAATCCGAGATCAGATCAACACAACATACGGACATGGTCCTAACACAAGACCTACAAATGCATACTCATATGACAACGTCAATATGATCACAACAATAACGACAATGTATACTTATGGCCACCCATAATATACATATGCACAATAACAACAACATTTGGTAATCCAACGATCCAGCGCACACAGCTATAGATTCCCATGATGATCCCATCGGACCAACGCATGGTGGCATTACCTGTCCAGCGATCCAGCGCACACAGCTATAGATTCCCATGATGATCCCGTTGGACCAACGCATGGTGGACATATGACAACAATGCACAACTGCACAAAACAACAGTGCACAATACACGACAACAATAATGCACAAATGCATGACAACAACGATACACGAATGTATCACGACATGATCGACACAAATGACAGAAATGATTAAAATACTTGCTCCGAGTCCTTCGAGAGCAATCTCGATATCTAAACCATCACCAACCATTATTCTGAATATTCACCGATCCAAAACATCACGGACGGTAGATAATTCACGTTTTCGTCAATACCATGATGTATCCTCGATAACAAGTATACCAACGACAATTGTAAATCATATACATTATGATTTAAATTCCCAAAACTCGAATACAACCTATAATTCCAAATCTCCTGTGATTACGATTATACATTGCTATACGAATTATAAACGAATGAAACTGAAACCATTCATTAAATATTATAAACTGAGCAAGTAATAACTTGCCTCGATACCAATGAAGCCGTTACCAATTCCATGCCGTCGTCTACAAGTCCCTCGGCCCTGATCAAAGCAATCTACGAACATTCTTGAATACGACCGCAAAGCATGGTTCTAAACATCGATCAATAATCTCAACCTATTACAATAATCGATTTAACATACATTCGATAACAATCAACAATCGATATAACTAATCCACAAACCCAACGATTCCAAAATATCTCGATTAAACACAAGTCCGAACAATCTAACTCAAACAATTACGAATTCATTCCCATGATTCCACAAAGCCCATATATCGATTCGATAAGGCGAGTATACAAACTTAACCAAAATATTCCAATCAATTTCTCTTTCAAGACTTCAATCAAACACCTTGAAGGCGGAATTCAAAGGTATATTCGAATCATCAATCAACAAACACCAACCACATCAAGAACACGAAGAACATAATCACAAACATATATATCCTTCAACATTACATGATTCTAGCCATCGATACGAACTAAACCACCAAAATATATCAAAAATCTCAAACATCGCAAAATATTAGAGTTCAAGCTAATTACCTTCAATCCGGCGAAAGAATCAATAATGATGTTATAATCCTTGTTCCAAGCTTTCCTAGATGTTATCACTTGATAAACCAACTCAAAAGCTGAGGTTTAGGGGTTAAAAACCGAGTTTGGGTGATTTGGGACGAAAGGGGATCGTGTAGGATGGGTTGGGAAATGAAATTCCCGACTGCTTTACGTTTTTATACGCCCAGGCATGTTAGCGTACGCTAACTTCATCAATAGCGTGCGCTACCTGTTCCCAGAATACAGACAGTATAGTTTTTGTCATTTTGAGCATAACTCACTCATCCGGACTCCGATTAACTCACCGTTTGAACCATTAGAAAGCTAACTCGATGCTCTATTATACTGTTATGTTTCAGAATTTTTGGAGTTTTCAAGAATCGGTGGTGATTTTCCAAAGTCGAACCTTATACACATTACTTTCCAAACACGTGTCCAAATCTTATTTCCACTAACATTTCAACATATAGTCTTCTTAATCATATCATATACACTAAGAATCATAATCACTTGCATGTTCATCACCATACGAAGTAAACAATAACAACAACATTAAAAACCCGAAATGAAGGGAGATATTAACCAACATATCTCTTGAAGAAAAACAACACCGTTCAAAACCACACGAATCATATCAATATCCGCATATCAACCATATTATCAACATAAATCAGTAATCCATCTCATAACAATACTCATCAACTCATAAACATGACGATCATCAACTCAAGAACATCATATACAATCCAAAATAAAATCCCAAAGTGGAGAGTAATTACCTCTTTGAAAGAATGGATTGAATCCCAAGGTTGAATCCGTTTTCAATCACTTCCAAGCTTCAAATGTTGTTAGGAATGATCAACTCAAGTGTTTGGGACCTCAACTTCTCTCTAAGACCTCTCTCTATCGGTTCACATGAAGAAATGGACGGAAATGACGAATAATGGCCAACTGCACTTATATATATACTGTACATTATTAACGTACGCTAACATCTTCATTTAACGTACGTTACAGCTCTAGCGTGCGCTGACTGTCTTTGTTAGCGTGCGCTATCGTAGTCCAGAGGCAACTGTCTTACTGCATGAAGTGATTTACGTACGCAATGCCCATGCAATAGCTTACGTAAATGCCTCTATTTAGCGTACGCAAGTGTCCTACCTTAGCGTGCGCTACTCATAGTTGACTCGTTTGTCTGTATGCTTCCGAAGACAGGTCCACACGCCGAAAGTGCTGACGAGGATAAGATTCCTTTTTGTCCGATATACATTTAGCGTGCGCTAATCAACATGCATTAGCGTGCGCTATCACTACATTACAACATCCGTTGACTTATCAGAACGTGCGCCGAAAGTGGCCTGGTCCACACGTAAATTCCTTCCGATCTGACTGCATTAGCGTGCGTTATCTTATATCCGTAGCGTGTGCTAAACCTGCACGATAGCGTGCGCTACTCCTGATTATTAGCGTGTGCTAATAATGTTACACTTAGCCATTTTCAGCTATCCTTGTCCAACGTCTCAACATACAGAATACGAACATACGGCATACTGAATACATATACTTCTTACATCCAATTGTCGACCAAGTACGACATTTATACAAATACAGATGTCTCAGTCCTTCGTTTATTTTACCCATACTGCATGCATTCCACGCTGTACAACATAACTCGGAAAAATAATATTAAACAACGGAGTGGAAATTAGGATATTACATACTACACCACTTAAAATAAGTTTCGTCCTCGAAACTTGCAATCCGTCATAGAAAAACCAACAAACCATCCAACCAGAATATTCCGAAACTATCACGACAACGATCAATCATCATCATTAGCGAATAACCAAAATAGCATACTTACAAAAGCGCAGTAGTCGACGATCTCTGAGATACTAGCACGTGACTCCACCGTAAAGCTTCAACACGCTTACGATCACAATTCCATGAGCCTCAACAAAAATATAACATCTTCTAAGAAATATTCTATACGTTTCAAATCCTGTTTGCTGATTACACAATCAAGTCCAAATCCCGATACAAATCAATAATACGATACAACCGTGAAACAACCGTCTAAAACAATGACAACAGACTCAAATATCGACATAACGTCCGAACGCTCATACGATCGTTAACGATGATCAATCAACAAATTAGCCAAGAATATCATCGACATGATAAACTCTAATTCGACCATCCAAAGGTCAAAACACACTTCGAGAATACTTTCACACGGTAAGCTCCAACATGGTCAACACGTAACCACTAAATGTATATACGAAAGAATAACATTCTCAAAATGACACACCAATCACGTACGGTAGATCTCAATAAACATACCCGACTAGCGAACATATCCAATCCTATATGGAGTGGGAACGACCACTCAATATTCAAAGCAACCAAAGATGGGGTCACCATCTCCAATGTCTCGCCACAAAATCCAAAGTTCCAAAATTACATCCTCGTGCATGAATCTACAACACGCAAAGATATTTCTCTTATCCGATAAATCTATCGATCATCCCCGGATAACCAAACTACCATACTAACGCTCGAACCTCGCTCACCGTACCATACCGATGTACTTTCCAAGTGAGTCACACTCATATCTTCACCATAATAGCATTATGCACTAAATGCGTATGCATATCAATCACATTTTCCAAAACCAAGTTGAAATCATATAGTTTTGTCAAGAAGACAAATTTTCAAAGTTCTTTCAAAAATTTCAAAACTCAAAACATAAATTTTGGTAAGACCACAAAATCAATTCTTGAAAAATTAAATCGCTTGTCGGTGCCAAGTATTCGATACGCTTTTCCTTCGAATCCACACGATTTGAAGTTTTAAAATGAAAACTATGCAAATGATTGACCACATCCGTACTCCCGTATACCAATTCGGTTCGTCACCAATATCCATTGATATTCCATCTAAAACCACACGATAGAGTTCCAAAATCTCAAGATATAAATTCCGACCAAAAACTCCTATTCCACACATGACTCGCAACGTCGACCATTTTCCATCCTGGATCACCTCAAATATGCTATGACAAAACATTGAAACAAATCATCACAATGAAAGACTTCCCGAGAAGTTTCATTTGAACAAGTAAGCCAAAACCCCTAAGGCAGGAACGAGATAGATAAACGATTGATAGAGTGTTTTACAATTCTCGAGTTTTAGAAAACATGAAAAGCCTTTTGAAACATTAGTGGTCTCAACCCATATCTCATTCCACATTACGTAAAGTTTAAAAAGTAGAAAAACCCTTTTTCTGACCCCAAGTCCTGAGTTATAAAACTATTTCAAAATTGATTGGTTCTCGACCCAAAATCATTTTCCGTAAAATATCCGTAAAACATTCATTTTGAAAAGTATCATTTTCAAATGCTCAAAAACAATTCAGATATCTCAAAATGAACTAACATGACTACATGTTCTCCCGAACAAACCACAATATTTCTCCCAAATGCACAACTCCGTTCCAAAACTTAACCAACATATTGATTTCCAAAATTATAACTTCTCAAGATCATCAATCCCGTCCCAACTCGTCATCTCATATTGTAACGCATAATACCTACCGAATCTCAAAGCATATCAACTTAGAACGCAATAAATCTCAATGAAATTCAAAATCCAAATACTTACAGATCGTGAAGCCGACGATTCCTCGTGATACTCGCACATGTCTCGACTCAAGAAAATACTCGACACGTATATTTTCAAAACACACATTTTGCAAACTCGGCTCGAGAACACAAAGAAAGCTCTATCTCAAGAAACACGTTAACACCATTTGAAAAAGTTTACAACAACCCCAAGATTACATCGTAAATCACATAACGCACAAGCCCGAGTGAATAACAAAACCCGTAGCTCAAACACTTGTCAACCGACAACTCGAATGACATGACAAAAGCACGACCTAACTCGACCCGACCGCCTAGGTTTTCACAACCTAAGCTCCGATACCATATTCGTAACACCCCCAGATCCGACCGGGAATATTACAGCGCCGTGGGCCCCGAGATGGAACCCACAAGGTCAAGGAAAATTTTTGCAAACATTTACAAATGCCGAAGAGGCTAACGACGGTATTATCTATTAAAAACATTCGAAGATTTATAGAACTCGTTTATCAAACCGTCGTAAAAACTCATTTGAAACCACAAAGCCCAAAATGCCAAAACTCAACAGTTTAAAAAACACATACGTTAAGCTATCGCTACACGTACCGACAGAATAGATTTAGAAAATGATTGCTAAAGTAACCTAAGTTACCAGATACCAAAAAGGTCATTTAAAAATACTCACGCAGCGGATAAAGACAAACAATTAAAATACTCTAGCAGCAGAATACAACAACTGATCAGAAACTCAAAACACAAATACATGCCCTTGTCAGTATCCTCCGGGAAGTTCATCTCTCCACGACCGCTACAAGCTTGATAATCCAAGAACCTAAAAAGAAAGCCCACGACGGGGTCAGCCATAATATCCAACAATGATAACCATCACATCTCGTCTATAATTACATATCAATGGAAATACTAAGTAAGAATACGACCAATGAAATCTTACCGTCGTAACTTTACGAGAATCCACGATTTGTATCCTTAACAACACATTAAAATAATACCGAAATATCTGTATGGTATCTCAACAATACTCAAGGTTCTCAAAACATTATCATAACTCGCGATACGGAAATTATACCAACTCTGGCCAATTCAATCCATCGGATAACATCGACAATTCCAATACGATAATCGATTGTCCATCAAAGACAAGTATCAAGAAAATACGGAACATACCTCAAGATACGAAATACCATTACCATCACGCTACCTAATCTGAGATCGATCAACACAACATACGGACATGGTCCTAACACAAGACCTACAAATGCATACTCATATGACAACGTCAATATGATCACAACAATAACGACAATGTATACTTATGGCCACCCATAATATACATATGCACAATAACAACAACATTTGGTAATCCAACGATCCAACAGCACACAAATATAGATTCCCATGATGATCCCATCGACCAACGCATGGTGGCATTACTCGTCCAAATGATCCAACAAGACACAAATATAGATTCCCATGATGATCCTGCTGACCAACGCATGGTGGACATATGATAACAATGCACAACTGCACAAAACAACAGTGCACAATACACGACAACAATAATGCACAAATGCATGACAACAACGATACACGAATGTATCACGACATGATCGACACAAATGACAGAAATGATTAAAATACTTGCTCCAAGTCATTCGAGAGCAATCTCGATATCTAAACCATCACCAACCATTATTCGAATATTCACCGATCCAAAACATCACGGACGGTAGATAATTCACGTTCGCCAATACCATGATGTATCCTCGATAACAAGTATACCAACGACAATTGTAAATCATATACATTATGATTTAAATTCCCAAAACTCGAATACAACCTATAATTCCAAATCTCCTGTGATTACGATTATACATTGCTATACGAATTATAAACAAATGAAATCAAACCATTCATTAAATATTATAAATCGAGCAAGTAATAACTTGCCTCGATACCAATGAAGCCGTTAACAATTCCATGCCGCTGCCTACAAGTCCCTCGCCCCGATCAAAGCAATCTACGAACATTCTTGAATACGACCGCAAAGCATGGTTCTAAACATCGATCAATAATCTCAACCTATTACAATAATCGATTTAACATACATTCGATAACAATCAACAATCGATATAACTAATCCACAAACCCAACGATTCCAAAATATCTCGATTAAACACAAGTCCGAACAATCTAACTCAAACAATTACGAATTCATTCCCATGATTCCACAAAGCCCATATATCGATTCGATAAGGCGAGTATACAAACTTAACCAAAATATTCCAATCAATTTCTCTTTCAAGACTTCAATCAAACACCTTGAAGGCGGAATTCAAAGGTATATTCGAATCATCAATCAACAAACACCAACCACATCAAGAACACGAAGAACATAATCACAAACATATATATCCTTCAACATTACATGATTCTAGCCATCGATACGAACTAAACCACCAAAATATATCAAAAATCTCAAACATCGCAAAATATTAGAGTTCAAGCTAATTACCTTCAATCCGCGAAAGAATCAATAATGATGTTATAATCCTTGTTCCAAGCTTTCCTAGATGTTATCACTTGATAAACCAACTCAAAAGCCGAGGTTTAGGGGTTAAAACCGAGTTTGGGTGATTTGGGACGAAAGGGGATCGTGTAGGATGGGTTGGGAAATGAAATTCCCGATCGCTTTACGTTTTATACGCCTGTGCATGTTAGCGTACGCTAACTTCATCAATAGCGTGCGCTACCTGCTCCTGCAATACGACAAGATAGTTTTTGTCATTTTGAGCATAACTCACTCATCCGGACTCCGATTAACTCACCGTTTGAACCATTAGAAAGCTAACTCGATGCTCTATTATACTGTTATGTTTCAGAATTTTTGGAGTTTTCAAGAATCGGTGGTGATTTTCCAAAGTCGAACCTTATACACATTACTTTCCAAACACGTGTCCAAATCTTATTTCCACTAACATTTCAACATATAGTCTTCTTAATCATATCATATACACTAAGAATCATAATCACTTGCATGTTCATCACCATACGAAGTAAACAATAACAACAACATTAAAAACCCGAAATGAAGGGAGATATTAACCAACATATCTCTTGAAGAAAAACAACACCGTTCAAAACCACACGAATCATATCAATATCCGCATATCAACCATATTATCAACATAAATCAGTAATCCATCTCATAACAATACTCATCAACTCATAAACATGACGATCATCAACTCAAGAACATCATATACAATCCAAAATAAAATCCCAAAGTGGAGAGTAATTACCTCTTTGAAAGAATGGATTGAATCCCAAGGTTGAATCCGTTTTCAATCACTTCCAAGCTTCAAATGTTGTTAGGAATGATCAACTCAAGTGTTTGGGACCTCAACTTCTCTCTAAGACCTCTCTCTATCGGTTCACATGAAGAAATGGACGGAAATGACGAATAATGGCCAACTGCACTTATATATATATCAGACATTATTAACGACGCTAACATCTTCATTTAACGACGCATTCTGACTCTAGCGTCGATCGCCTTTGTTAGCGTGCGCCATCGTAGTCCGCAGGCAATCGTCTTATCGCATGAAGTGATTTACGCAATGCCCATGCAATAGCTTACGTAAATGCCTCTATTTAGCGTACGCAAGTGTCCTACCTTAGCGTGCGCTACTCATAGTTGACTCGTTTGTCTGTATGCTCAAGACAGTCCACACGCCGAAAGTGCTGACGAGGATAAGATTCCTTTTGTCCGATATACATTTAGCGTCGCTAATCAACATGCATTAGCGTGCGCTATCACTACATTACAACATCCGCTGACTTATCGTAACGCGCCGAAAGTGGCTCGGTCCACACGTAAATTCCTTCCGATCCGATCGCATTAGCGTGCGTTATCTTATATCCGTAGCGTGCTAAACTCGCACGATAGCGTGCGCTACTCCCGATTATTAGCGTGTGCTAATAATGTTACACTTAGCCATTTTCACTATCCTTGTCCAACGTCTCAACATACGTAATACGAACATACGGCATACAATACATATACTTTACATCCAATTGTCGACCAAGTACGACAATTATACCAATACAGATGTCTCATTCTTCGTTTATTTTACCCATACTGCATGCATTCCACGCTGTACAACATAACTTTAAAAATAATATTAAACAACAAAGAGGGAAATTAGGATATTACATACTACACCACTTAAAATAAGTTTCGTCCTCGAAACTTGCAATCCGTCATAGAAAAACCAACAAACCATCCAACCAGAATATTCCGAAACTATCACGACAACGATCAATCATCATCATTAGCGAATAACCAAAATAGCATACTTACAAAAGCGCAGTAGTCGACGATCTCCTGAGATACTAGCACGTGACTCCACTGTAAAGCTTCAACACGCTTACGATCACAATTCCATGAGCCTCAACAAAAATATAACATCTTCTAAGAAATATTCTATCCGTTTCAAATCCTGTCACTGATTACACAATCAAGTCCAAATCCTGATACAAATCAATAATACACGATACAACTGTGAAACAACTGTCTAAAACAATGACAACAGACCCCGAAATATCGACATAACGTCCGAACGCTCATACGATCGTTAACGATGATCAATCAACAAATTAGCCAAGAATATCATCGACATGATAAACTCTAATTCGACCATCCAAAGGTCAAAACACACTTCGAGAATACTTTCACACGGTAAGCTCCAACATGGTCAACACAGAACCACGGAAACAGATATACGAAAGAATAACATTCTCAAAATGACACACCAATCACGTACAGTAGATCTCAATAAACATACCCGACTAGCGAACATATCCAATCCTATATGGAGTGGGAACGACCACTCAATATTCAAAGCAACCAGCATGGGGTCACCATCTCCAATGTCTCAGTTTCACAAAATCCAAAGTTCCAAAATTACATCCTGTGCATGAATCTACAACACGCAGCATATTTCTCTTATCCGATAAATCTATCGATCATCCCTGGATAACCAAACTACCATACTAACGTTCGAACCTCTTTCACCGTACCATACTGATGTACTTTCCAGTTCGTGAGTCACACTCATATCTTCACCATAATAGCATTATGCACTAAATGCGTATGCATATCAATCACATTTTCCAAAACCAGTTGAAATCATATAGTTTTGTCAAGAAGACAAATTTTCGAAAGTTCTTTCAAAAATTTCAAAACTCAAAACATAAATTTTGGTAAGACCACAAAATCAATTCTTGAAAAATTAAATCGGCTTGCTGGTGCCAAGTATTCGATAACAGTTTTCCTTCGAATCCACACGATTTCGAAGTTTTAAAATGAAAACTATGCAAATGATTGACCACATCCGTACTCCTGTATACCAATTCGGTTCGTCACCAATATCCATTGATATTCCATCGGAAAACCACACGATAGAGTTCCAAAATCTCAGTATATAAATTCCGACCAAAAACTCCTATTCCACACATGACTCGCAACGTCGACCATTTTCCATCCTGGATCACCTCAAATATGCTATGACAAAACATTGAAACAAATCATCACAGCGAAAGACTTCCCGAGAAGTTTCATTTGAACAAGTAAGCCAAAACCCCGGAAGGCAGGAACGAGATAGATAAACGATTGATAGAGTGTTTTACAATTCTCGGGAGTTTTAGAAAACATGAAAAAGCCTTTTGAAACATTAGGGTCTCAACCCATATCTCATTCCACATTACAGAAAGTTTAAAAAGTAGAAAAACCCTTTTTCGGACCCCAAGTCCTGAGTTATAAAACTATTTCAAAATTGATTGGTTCTCGACCCAAAATCATTTTCCGTAAAATATCCGTAAAACATTCATTTTGAAAAGTATCATTTTCAAATGCTCAAAAACAGTTCGTATATCTCAAAATGAACTAACATGACTACATGTTCTCCTGAACAAACCACAATATTTCTCCCAAATGCACAACTCCGTTCCAAAACTTAACCAACATATTGATTTCCAAAATTATAACTTCTCAAGATCATCAATCCTGTCCCAACTCTGTCATCTCATATTGTAACGCATAATACCTACTGAATCTCAAAGCATATCAACTTAGAACGGCAATAAATCTCAATGAAATTCAAAAATCCAAATACTTACAGATCGTGAAGCCGACGATTCCCCGTGATACTGGCACATGTCTCGACTCAAGAAAATACTCGACACGTATATTTTCAAAACACAAATTTTGAAAACTCGGCTTCTCGAGAACACAAAGAAAGCTCTATCTCAAGAAACACGTTAACACCATTTGAAAAAGTTTACAACAACCCCAAGATTACATCGTAAATCACATAACGCACAAGCCCGAGTGAATAACAAAACCCGTAGCTCAAACACTTGTCAACCGACAACTCGAATGACATGACAAAAGCACGACCCAACTCGACCCATTGCCTAGGTTTTCACAACCTAAGCTCCGATACCATATTCTCGTAACACCCCGCATCCGACCGAATATTACGGCCGTGGGCCCCGAGATGGAACCCACAAGGCTGAAGGAAAATTTTTGCAAACATTTACAAATGCCGAAGAGGCTAACGACGGTATTATCTATTAAAAACATTCGAAGATTTATAGAACTCGTTTATCAAACCGTCGTAAAAACTCATTTGAAACCACAAAGCCCAAAATGCCAAAACTCAACAGTTTAAAAAACACATACGTTAAGCTATCGCTTACACGTACCGACAGAATAGATTTAGAAAATGATTGCTAAAGTAACCTAAGTTACCAGATACCAAAAAGGTCATTTAAAAATACTCACGCAGCGGATAAAGACAAACAATTAAAATACTCTAGCAGCAGAATACAACAACTGATCAGAAACTCAAAACACAAATACATGCCCTTGTCAGTATCCTCCGGGAAGTTCATCTCTCCACGACCGCTACAAGCTTGATAATCCAAGAACCTAAAAAGAAAGCCCACGACGGGGTCAGCCATAATATCCAACAATGATAACCATCACATCTCGTCTATAATTACATATCAATGGAAATACTAAGTAAGAATACGACCAATGAAATCTTACCGTCGTAACTTTACGAGAATCCACGATTTGTATCCTTAACAACACATTAAAATAATACCGAAATATCTGTATGGTATCTCAACAATACTCAAGGTTCTCAAAACATTATCATAACTCGCGATACGGAAATTATACCAACTCTGGCCAATTCAATCCATCGGATAACATCGACAATTCCAATACGATAATCGATTGTCCATCAAAGACAAGTATCAAGAAAATACGGAACATACCTCAAGATACGAAATACCATTACCATCACGTCAGTCTAATCGGAGATCAGATCAACACAACATACGGACATGGTCCTAACACAAGACCTACAAATGCATACTCATATGACAACGTCAATATGATCACAACAATAACGACAATGTATACTTATGGCCACCCATAATATACATATGCACAATAACAACAACATTTGGTAATCCAACGATCCAGCGCACACAGCTATAGATTCCCATGATGATCCCATCGGACCAACGCATGGTGGCATTACATCGGCCCATGATCCAACAGACACAAATATAGATTCCCATGATGATCCCGTTGGACCAACGCATGGTGGACATATGACAACAATGCACAACTGCACAAAACAACAGTGCACAATACACGACAACAATAATGCACAAATGCATGACAACAACGATACACGAATGTATCACGACATGATCGACACAAATGACAGAAATGATTAAAATACTTGCTCCAAGTCATTCGAGAGCAATCTCGATATCTAAACCATCACCAACCATTATTCTGAATATTCACCGATCCAAAACATCACGGACGGTAGATAATTCACGTTTTCGTCAATACCATGATGTATCCTCGATAACAAGTATACCAACGACAATTGTAAATCATATACATTATGATTTAAATTCCCAAAACTCGAATACAACCTATAATTCCAAATCTCCTGTGATTACGATTATACATTGCTATACGAATTATAAACGAATGAAACTGAAACCATTCATTAAATATTATAAACTGAGCAAGTAATAACTTGCCTCGATACCAATGAAGCCGTTACCAATTCCATGCCGTCGTCTACAAGTCCCTCGGCCCTGATCAAAGCAATCTACGAACATTCTTGAATACGACCGCAAAGCATGGTTCTAAACATCGATCAATAATCTCAACCTATTACAATAATCGATTTAACATACATTCGATAACAATCAACAATCGATATAACTAATCCACAAACCCAACGATTCCAAAATATCTCGATTAAACACAAGTCCGAACAATCTAACTCAAACAATTACGAATTCATTCCCATGATTCCACAAAGCCCATATATCGATTCGATAAGGCGAGTATACAAACTTAACCAAAATATTCCAATCAATTTCTCTTTCAAGACTTCAATCAAACACCTTGAAGGCGGAATTCAAAGGTATATTCGAATCATCAATCAACAAACACCAACCACATCAAGAACACGAAGAACATAATCACAAACATATATATCCTTCAACATTACATGATTCTAGCCATCGATACGAACTAAACCACCAAAATATATCAAAAATCTCAAACATCGCAAAATATTAGAGTTCAAGCTAATTACCTTCAATCCGTGAAAGAATCAATAATGATGTTATAATCCTTGTTCCAAGCTTTCCTAGATGTTATCACTTGATAAACCAACTCAAAAGCTGAGGTTTAGGGGTTAAAAACCGAGTTTGGGTGATTTGGGACGAAAGGGGATCGTGTAGGATGGGTTGGGAAATGAAATTCCCGACTGCTTTACGTTTTTATACGCCGGGCATGTTAGCGTACGCTAACTTCATCAATAGCGTGCGCTACTGCTCCTGCAATACGAGAAAGATAGTTTTTGTCATTTTGAGCATAACTCACTCATCCGACTCAGATTAACTCACCGTTTGAACCATTAGAAAGCTAACTCGATGCTCTATTATACTGTTATGTTTCAGAATTTTTGGAGTTTTCAAGAATCGGTGGTGATTTTCCAAAGTCGAACCTTATACACATTACTTTCCAAACACGTGTCCAAATCTTATTTCCACTAACATTTCAACATATAGTCTTCTTAATCATATCATATACACTAAGAATCATAATCACTTGCATGTTCATCACCATACGAAGTAAACAATAACAACAACATTAAAAACCCGAAATGAAGGGAGATATTAACCAACATATCTCTCAAGAAAAACAACACCGTTCAAAACCACACGAATCATATCAATATCCGCATATCAACCATATTATCAACATAAATCAAGAATCCATCTCATAACAATACTCATCAACTCATAAACATGACGATCATCAACTCAAGAACATCATATACAATCCAAAATAAAATCCCAAAGTGGAGAGTAATTACCTCTTTGAAAGAATGGATTGAATCCCAAGGTTGAATCCGTTTTCAATCACTTCCAAGCTTCAAATGTTGTTAGGAATGATCAACTCAAGTGTTTGGGGCCTCTACTTCTCTCTAAGAGCTCTCTCTATCGGTTCACATGAAGAAATGGACTAAATGACGAATAATGGCCAATCGCACTTATATATATATCATACATTATTAACGCACGCTAACATCTTCATTTAACGTGCGTTCTGACTCTAGCGTCTTGCCGATCGTCTTTGTTAGCGTGCGCTATCGTAGTCCAGAGGCAACTGTCTTACTGCATGAAGTGATTTACGTACGCAATGCCCATGCAATAGCTTACGTAAATGCCTCTATTTAGCGTACGCAAGTGTCCTACCTTAGCGTGCGCTACTCATAGTTGACTCGTTTGTCTGTATGCTTCCGAAGACAGGTCCACACGCCGAAAGTGCTGACGAGGATAAGATTCCTTTTTGTCCGATATACATTTAGCGTGCGCTAATCAACATGCATTAGCGTGCGCTATCACTACATTACAACATCCGTTGACTTATCAGAACGTGCGCCGAAAGTGGCCTGGTCCACACGTAAATTCCTTCCGATCTGACTGCATTAGCGTGCGTTATCTTATATCCGTAGCGTGTGCTAAACCTGCACGATAGCGTGCGCTACTCCTGATTATTAGCGTGTGCTAATAATGTTACACTTAGCCATTTTCAGCTATCCTTGTCCAACGTCTCAACATACAGAATACGAACATACGGCATACTGAATACATATACTTCTTACATCCAATTGTCGACCAAGTACGACAATTATACCAATACAGATGTCTCAGTCCTTCGTTTATTTTACCCATACTGTACAGATTCCACGCTGTACAACATAACTCGGAAAAAATAATATTAAACAACAGTAGTGGAAATTCCGGATATTACATACTACACCACTTAAAATAAGTTTCGTCCTCGAAACTTGCAATCCGTCATAGAAAAACCAACAAACCATCCAACCAGAATATTCCGAAACTATCACGACAACGATCAATCATCATCATTAGCGAATAACCAAAATAGCATACTTACAAAAGCGCAGTAGTCGACGATCTCCTGAGATACTAGCACGTGACTCCACTGTAAAGCTTCAACACGCTTACGATCACAATTCCATGAGCCTCAACAAAAATATAACATCTTCGGAAGAAATATTCTATCCGTTTCAAATCCTGTTTGCCTGATTACACAATCAAGTCCAAATCCTGATACAAATCAATAATACACGATACAACTGTGAAACAACTGTCTAAAACAATGACAACAGACCCCGAAATATCGACATAACGTCCGAACGCTCATACGATCGTTAACGATGATCAATCAACAAATTAGCCAAGAATATCATCGACATGATAAACTCTAATTCGACCATCCAAAGGTCAAAACACACTTCGAGAATACTTTCACACGGTAAGCTCCAACATGGTCAACACAGAACCACGGAAACAGATATACGAAAGAATAACATTCTCAAAATGACACACCAATCACGTACAGTAGATCTCAATAAACATACCCGACTGGCGAACATATCCAATCCTATATGGAGTGGGAACGACCACTCAATATTCAAAGCAACCAGCATGGGGTCACCATCTCCAATGTCTCAGTTTCACAAAATCCAAAGTTCCAAAATTACATCCTGTGCATGAATCTACAACACGCAGCATATTTCTCTTATCCGATAAATCTATCGATCATCCCTGGATAACCAAACTACCATACTAACGTTCGAACCTCTTTCACCGTACCATACTGATGTACTTTCCAGTTCGTGAGTCACACTCATATCTTCACCATAATAGCATTATGCACTAAATGCGTATGCATATCAATCACATTTTCCAAAACCAGTTGAAATCATATAGTTTTGTCAAGAAGACAAATTTTCGAAAGTTCTTTCAAAAATTTCAAAACTCAAAACATAAATTTTGGTAAGACCACAAAATCAATTCTTGAAAAATTAAATCGGCTTGCTGGTGCCAAGTATTCGATAACAGTTTTCCTTCGAATCCACACGATTTCGAAGTTTTAAAATGAAAACTATGCAAATGATTGACCACATCCGTACTCCTGTATACCAATTCGGTTCGTCACCAATATCCATTGATATTCCATCGGAAAACCACACGATAGAGTTCCAAAATCTCAGTATATAAATTCCGACCAAAAACTCCTATTCCACACATGACTCGCAACGTCGACCATTTTCCATCCTGGATCACCTCAAATATGCTATGACAAAACATTGAAACAAATCATCACAGCGAAAGACTTCCCGAGAAGTTTCATTTGAACAAGTAAGCCAAAACCCCGGAAGGCAGGAACGAGATAGATAAACGATTGATAGAGTGTTTTACAATTCTCGGGAGTTTTAGAAAACATGAAAAAGCCTTTTGAAACATTAGGGTCTCAACCCATATCTCATTCCACATTACAGAAAGTTTAAAAAGTAGAAAAACCCTTTTTCGGACCCCAAGTCCTGAGTTATAAAACTATTTCAAAATTGATTGGTTCTCGACCCAAAATCATTTTCCGTAAAATATCCGTAAAACATTCATTTTGAAAAGTATCATTTTCAAATGCTCAAAAACAGTTCGTATATCTCAAAATGAACTAACATGACTACATGTTCTCCTGAACAAACCACAATATTTCTCCCAAATGCACAACTCCGTTCCAAAACTTAACCAACATATTGATTTCCAAAATTATAACTTCTCAAGATCATCAATCCTGTCCCAACTCTGTCATCTCATATTGTAACGCATAATACCTACTGAATCTCAAAGCATATCAACTTAGAACGGCAATAAATCTCAATGAAATTCAAAAATCCAAATACTTACAGATCGTGAAGCCGACGATTCCCTGTGATACTGGCACATGTCTCGACTCAAGAAAATACTCGACACAGATATTTTCAAAACACACATTTTGCAAACTCAGTTCAGCTCGAGAACACAGCAAAGCTCTATCTGAAGAAACACGTTAACACCATTTGAAAAAGTTTACAACAACCCCAGTATCATACTGGTAAATCACATAACGCACAAGCCCGAGTGAATAACAAAAACCCAGAGCTCAAACACTTGTCAACCGACAACTCGAATGACATGACAAAAGCACGACCCAACTCGACCCGACTGCCTAGGTTTTCACAACCTAAGCTCCGATACCATATTCTGTAACACCCCCAGATCCGACCGGGAATATTACAGCGCCGTGGGCCCCGAGATGGAACCCACAAGGCTGAAGGAAAATTTTTGCAAACATTTACAAATGCCGAAGAGGCTAACGACGGTATTATCTATTAAAAACATTCGAAGATTTATAGAACTCGTTTATCAAACCGTCGTAAAAACTCATTTGAAACCACAAAGCCCAAAATGCCAAAACTCAACAGTTTAAAAAACACATACGTTAAGCTATCGCTTACACGTACCGACAGAATAGATTTAGAAAATGATTGCTAAAGTAACCTAAGTTACCAGATACCAAAAAGGTCATTTAAAAATACTCACGCAGCGGATAAAGACAAACAATTAAAATACTCTAGCAGCAGAATACAACAACTGATCAGAAACTCAAAACACAAATACATGCCCTTGTCAGTATCCTCCGGGAAGTTCATCTCTCCACGACCGCTACAAGCTTGATAATCCAAGAACCTAAAAAGAAAGCCCACGACGGGGTCAGCCATAATATCCAACAATGATAACCATCACATCTCGTCTATAATTACATATCAATGGAAATACTAAGTAAGAATACGACCAATGAAATCTTACCGTCGTAACTTTACGAGAATCCACGATTTGTATCCTTAACAACACATTAAAATAATACCGAAATATCTGTATGGTATCTCAACAATACTCAAGGTTCTCAAAACATTATCATAACTCGCGATACGGAAATTATACCAACTCTGGCCAATTCAATCCATCGGATAACATCGACAATTCCAATACGATAATCGATTGTCCATCAAAGACAAGTATCAAGAAAATACGGAACATACCTCAAGATACGAAATACCATTACCATCACGTCAGTCTAATCGGAGATCAGATCAACACAACATACGGACATGGTCCTAACACAAGACCTACAAATGCATACTCATATGACAACGTCAATATGATCACAACAATAACGACAATGTATACTTATGGCCACCCATAATATACATATGCACAATAACAACAACATTTGGTAATCCAACGATCCAAAGACACAAATATAGATTCCCATGATGATCCCATCGACCAACGCATGGTGGCATTACATCCCCGATCCAAATAAGACACACAGCTATAGATTCCCATGATGATCCCGTTGGACCAACGCATGGTGGACATATGACAACAATGCACAACTGCACAAAACAACAGTGCACAATACACGACAACAATAATGCACAAATGCATGACAACAACGATACACGAATGTATCACGACATGATCGACACAAATGACAGAAATGATTAAAATACTTGCTCCAAGTCATTCGAGAGCAATCTCGATATCTAAACCATCACCAACCATTATTCTGAATATTCACCGATCCAAAACATCACGGACGGTAGATAATTCACGTTTTCGTCAATACCATGATGTATCCTCGATAACAAGTATACCAACGACAATTGTAAATCATATACATTATGATTTAAATTCCCAAAACTCGAATACAACCTATAATTCCAAATCTCCTGTGATTACGATTATATATTGCTATACGAATTATAAACGAATGAAACTGAAACCATTCATTAAATATTATAAACTGAGCAAGTAATAACTTGCCTCGATACCAATGAAGCCGTTACCAATTCCTTGCCGTCGTCTACAAGTCCCTCGGCCCTGATCAAAGCAATCTACGAACATTCTTGAATACGACCGCAAAGCATGGTTCTAAACATCGATCAGTAATCTCAACCTATTACAATAATCGATTTAACATACATTCGATAACAATCAACAATCGATATAACTAATCCACAAACCCAACGATTCCAAAATATCTCGATTAAACACAAGTCCGAACAATCTAACTCAAACAATTACGAATTCATTCCCATGATTCCACAAAGCCCATATATCGATTCGATAAGGCGAGTATACAAACTTAACCAAAATATTCCAATCAATTTCTCTTTCAAGACTTCAATCAAACACCTTGAAGGCGGAATTCAAAGGTATATTCGAATCATCAATCAACAAACACCAACCACATCAAGAACACGAAGAACATAATCACAAACATATATATCCTTCAACATTACATGATTCTAGCCATCGATACGAACTAAACCACCAAAATATATCAAAATCTCAAACATCCCAAAATATTAGAGTTCAAGCCAATTACCTTCAATCCGTGAAAGAATCAATAATGATGTTATAATCCTTGTTCCAAGCTTTCCTAGATGTTATCACTTGATAAACCAACTCAAAAGCCGAGGTTTAGGGGTTAAAACCGAGTTTGGGTGATTTGGGACGAAAGGGGATCGTGTAGGATGGGTTGGGAAATGAAATTCCCGATCGCTTTACGTTTTATACGCCGGGCATGTTAGCGTACGCTAACTTCATCAATAGCGTGCGCTACCTGCTCCTGCAATACGCAAGATAGTTTTTGCCATTTTGAGCATAACTCACTCATCCGGACTCCGATTAACTCACCGTTTGAACCCTTAGAAAGCTAACTCGATGCTCTATTATACTGTTATGTTTCAGAATTTTTGGAGTTTTCAAGAATCGGTGGTGATTTTCCAAAGTCGAACCTTATACACATTACTTTCCAAACACGTGTCCAAATCTTATTTCCACTAACATTTCAACATATAGTCTTCTTAATCATATCATATACACCAAGAATCATAATCACTTGCATGTTCATCACCATACGAAGTAAACAATAACAACAACATTAAAAACCCGAAATGAAGGGAGATATTAACCAACATATCTCTTGAAGAAAAACAATACCGTTCAAAACCACACGAATCATATCAATATCCGCATATCAACCATATTATCAACATAACTCAGTAATCCATCTCATAACAATGCTCATCAACTCATAAACATGACGATCATCAACTCAAGAACATCATATACAATCCAAAATAAAATCCCAAAGTGGAGGAGAGTAATTACCTCTTTGAAGGAATGGATTGAATCCCAAGGTTGAATCCGTTTTCAATCACTTCCAAGCTTCAAATGTTGTTAGGAATGATCAACTCAAGTGTTTGGGACCTCAACTTCTCTCTAAGACCTCTCTCTATCGGTTCACATGAAGAAATGGACGGAAATGACGAATAATGGCCAACTGCACTTATATATATATACTGTACATTATTAACGTACGCTAACATCTTCGTTTAACGTACGTTACAGCTCTAGCGTGCGCTAACTGTCTTTGTTAGCGTGCGCTATCGTAGTCCAGAGGCAACTGTCTTACTGCATGAAGTGATTTACGTACGCAATGCCCATGCAATAGCGTACGTAAATGCCTCTATTTAGCGTACGCAAGTGTCCTACCTTAGCGTGCGCTACTCATAGTTGACTCGTTTGTCTGTATGCTTCCGAAGACAGGTCCACACGCCGAAAGTGCTGACGAGGATAAGATTCCTTTTTGTCCGATATACAGTTAGCGTGCGCTAATCAACATGCATTAGCGTGCGCTATCACTACATTACAACATCCATTGACTTATCAGAACGTGCGCCGAAAGTGGCCTGGTCCACACGCAGATTCCTTCCGATCTGACTGCATTAGCGTGCGTTATCTTATATCCGTAGCGTGCGCTAAACCTGCATGATAGCGTGCGCTACTCCTGATTATTAGCGTGCGCTAATAATGTTACACTTAGCCATTTTCAGCTATCCTTGTCCAACGTCTCAACATACAGATACGAACATACGGCATACTGAATACATATACTTCTTACATCCAATTGTCGACCAAGTACGACAATTATACCAATACAGATGTCTCAGTCCTTCGTTTATTTTACCCATACTGTACAGATTCCACGCTGTACAACATAACTCGGATAAAATAATATTAAACAACAGTAGTGGAAATTCCGGATATTACATATATATATATATATATATATTGTGTTGTTTACTTTTTATGTAGGGTGTTCAGAGCAGAACCAGGAGGCAGTTAAAGAGGTTAACCTCACTGGCATGGCCTCACTTAAGTATCTGTTTAGCTAGGACTTATGTGATCTGGGATTTCAGTTTTAGTGATTCCGGGAAGTGGGTTGAGATCATAGTTGAAGATTAGTTCTTGATATGTGTTGGGGGTTTTACTTATTTTCTGGATTTCCAGAAGATGGAATACAAAATGAAAAAATATAGGCAAGTGAGCCTAGAAAGAGCTGAAGTTTTGATTGAGAAATCACCCAAGTATCATCAACAACAGCCTCATAGGAAAGTTTCTGTTATCTTTATATGGATAAGATTTTTTGGTATGCCGAGGGAATTGACATGACAACTACTGATACTATTCAATTGCGAATACCTTATTGTGTGAAATTCGATGTTTAGCGAAAAAATTTTCTGACTGGATTTTATTGTTTATCAGGCGGCTGATGGATTTTGCTGTAGATACTCTGTATCTCTTAATTCCTTATATAGATGGGTTGAAGGTATGCATACCTTCATTGCTTTTTAGTTTTTATTTCAAGTTTAGAAGTTGTGTATATTATAATTATATCTCTATTAAATTGCTTAATATATTAAGTGGGAACTTGTATATATCTTTCAACTTGTTGATGCGGGCCTTTTTAACATTTACCTTGCAGTGTATCAGTGTCTTAGTTATGTTTATATTATGTTAGCCTTTGTTGTTGCAGGGAAAACAGTTGGATTTCTAAAGACGCAGATAGTCTAAAGTCTCCTAAGTGGGTCTTGTTTGAAATAATGGTATAGCCTGTATGAGCCTTTAAAGAAATGAGAGGTAAAAGAAATGCTGGACAAGCTTAGAAGGCTTTCGGAGCGTGCGTTTTTTCTGGACAGTACTATCTTTCTTCTTGAGAATGACAAACTTTTACAGAATGAGAAACTAAGAAGCGGAAGGTAAAAGATATGCTGGAGAAACTTTATAAATGACATGTTCATCAGATAATATTGTGAAATTTCCTCTTTAGTTGAGAATTATGATTATGCATCACGTGTTTTTTTTACGGAAAGAAGAAATATTTTATGTAAATCATTTTCAATTCTAACTCACAAGTAAGAAGAGTATGCGTAAATTATATTATAAAGATTTTCTTTAAAATTAATCAAATAAAGACATGAAAAGAACAGTTTGCTGAGCTTATTCAAGTTTCTATATCTTAATTTTTTCAATGTCTAATATGAAGTTAAAGTAGTTTAGGTTAGCTTTGAATATTCGACTTATTAAATTTTAGCTAGATGTTTTGTACAGAACACTTATCCAGCAACACGCATTGTTGTTATACGGAGCTACTAGACTATTCAGGAACACTTAATCATTCAGCATTTTTAATTCAGTTTTAGTAAGTGTCCTCAAAGTGTATGCTAAGCTTTTCCTTGTCATGTCTTTTTACAATTACTTGATAGAGACATAGAACGTGTTCTGTTTTTCACATATCTTCTATTGTTGTTGTGCGGCGATTAATATGCCTCAACGGCGATCGGCACAAGGGCCGAGTGACCAAGTCAGCGTCAGATGAACCAAGGCAGACTCGCCAACGAAGGTTCCAAATCAAGATCAAGTACCGAGCGATCGGCATTCAGGGCGATCGTCTCTTGGCACCTAGCGATCGACCCTAGTGCCCGACCAAGGACGACCGTCTTTGTGGAAGTCCACCTCCTCCGCAACCTCAATCTATCTCCGGTTTATATCTTCAACGCCATCAAGGGGCGCGAATGGCTAAGCAAGCCAAAGGCGATGAGGGACAACAGTCATCTGGACCGCAATAAATTTTGTGCCTACCACAAAAGTCCCGGCCACAACACCAGCCAGTGCCACGACCTCCTCAGACAACTCTCCGTCAAAGTCTACGAAGATCGAATCTCGGATGAAGACCCACGTGCAGATCCGCAAAAGCGTCGCAAGAAAAGGCTTTTTTGACTCCAGCCCATAACCAGCTGTGGGTGACAAGGACAGTCTCTCACCTACCAACAGACCCGCCGAAAGGTCCTAAGTGGGACCTCCCAAGACGGCGGCATGAGACACATGTCGTCTTTCCATTGGTCCGCACATTTGGCTGCCAGCAGCAGCTGCGGACTTTAAGGAAACCGACCCACGTGCTGAGACGATCGTCCGCTTAATTTAATGCAAGAAAGGCGATCACCCGTCTGGGATGAAGACATCCCAACAACCTCCTCTTCTATAAATAGGAGACTTCCAGCATTTGGAAACACACGATTACACACAGTAAACAATACAGAGAACACTTCATCTTTGTAACAAGAACTCACAGAGCTTTAACTCTGGTTCTTCCGGCAATCATCAACACTCAAGAGAGCTGGATAACTAGGATCATTACACTCATTGTAATTATACTCTAACATTAATATTTGTACTCCAAAGCAGTATTTCTATTAATAATATCTCGCGAGAGCATTCAGGCCCGGAACAAACTTGAAACATTAAGAACTATGGAAATGAAAATTATTTAGTAATACTTATAAGCATAGAAATAACATAAGGATAAATTAACACCTTAAAGCATGTCCAATGCTAATTCTAAAATGGCATTAGCCATTATGATATTTTGACTTTTGACACCAAAAAGTGACTTCTGGTGCTAAAATAGAACTTCCACTCAAATGTTTGATTCTAAAATTAGAAACTACTTTATATGAACTAATTTATTTTTCCATAATGGTAATGTGACACAGATGAACTCAATTTACAAAATGATCAATCCAATGCATAGCCATAATTGAACCCACAAATGGATTGAACCATACTGTACATTATACAACTATGCATTCAATTATAGATATGCATCGGAATGATCATTTTGTAAATTTAATTCTATATTATACATATAACACCAATATAGCTATGCATTGGACTTGCTTTTAGAAGGACTGTTGAGGCGGAAGACATGATAATAAGAAGCACCTGAACATGTAATTGCACAGGATAGCACATTACTTGCAATCACATTTGATGTTGTGTAGAGAGTCCCAACTTCTATACATGTTCCATTTCCAACTTCTATCATACATTCCACTCCCTATTTTTTATTAGGCAAGTACAATTTTCAACAGCATATCAGCCACGTGGTACTAAATTATATATATATATATATGATCAAATGAGAATGGTTCTTATCCTGCGAATTGCGAATATGCATGAGTTTTGTACTAATTATGCATGAAATATATGCATTTCGTGCATCAAAATTGGGTGCCCTGTTAATACCAGATCCTTAGACACTCGGACATGACAATTATTCATCATCGGATCCTTCTGATGGAAATTTGCAAACTTTGACCAACTGAAAAACCACATATGGGCTGAACTTTGGGTGCAAAAAGAAAAATCAAAGAAAAAAAAAATGTACCACCTCGATATTCATGTAAAGAGGCATCCCTAGTTAGGGTCTATGACTTCTTAAGAATATCATGTTTTCCACTCGGATAGACTCCAGTCTGACATTCCAATCCTAAATCCGAGTAATATACCTAAGTTTACTTATTACTTTATTTTTTATATTCACTGTCTAAGTTATTGAATTCTCCACATGTTATTTTTAAGGGAACTGAATTATATTACGAGCACAATTATTATTTAAAAAGCTAATAGTATAACCAATATAATAAACTTTAGACCTACAAACAGAAGTCGCATTAACATGAACCACCTCTGAAAAGATTGGTTTTGATTGATTTAACATAAATGGGAAGGTAATGCAAGCATGGGAGAGTTGATATATAAAAGAAACTTGGTTAATCTTTGTTCAAAATGATTAGCACACAGAGCAGAAAAGTTAAAAGAGTAAATGATTGATGTTTGCTAACAAAGTTGTCAACTAACTTTATTCAGGCACTGGTGAGCTCCAAGAACTTCTTTCAAATTTAACATTGGCTCCTCCATTCCCATAAATACTACATTTGTTACCCTGCGTTTGAAGAGCTCTTCTATTGCCAATACCTACATACAAGAAAAAAAAAACTTTTTATTAGACAACTTTTAGCTATTAAAAAAGATTGGATAAAAGAAGTCAAAAAGTAGAATTAGGTACAAGGGTGCATTAAGATACAAATTATCTTCTGGTACTAAGAATAAATTAGATTTCATTAACATGAAATGAAACCAACCTCCTACAGTGCTTTACACCCACTTATTATAATCATTTTATTGATTACGCCAATGAAAACTTGAAATAATTACTACTAGATATAATTTTTGGAACACAATTGCAATTTTTTTTGCATTACTACTAGGTACAAAACATGATGCAAAATACCCAAAACACCCTCCAACTCAAAATACCCAAAACACATATATTATAATGTTAAAAATGAAAACAACATTATTAATAATAAAATGCTCTCATCTGTCCGCCGCCCTCATCTGTCCAACATTATTAATAATAAAAATGCTCTCATCTGTCCAGTCGTCCCTTTCTTTTTCTCAAGATGTCCCCGCTCTCATCTGTCCAGTCGTCCCCTTCTTTTTCTCAAGATGTCCCCTGTCCCTCATCTTTTTTTCCGAATGAAGGAAGAAAAATCCAAATAGTCGCCGGACGCCATGGAGGAGAAATTGCCGGCGGCGCCTAGAGGGTTTCTGATCGAAATGATAACAGGAGACTATTGCAAGTGGAGCGCCGTCAATTGGATGCCTGACGACGCTGCAAAAGACCCGCCGGCGAAACTGTGCGCGAAATGAAGGTGTAAATCGGAACTTGCAGTCGATCGTTCAAGGGGCAAACGATGTCGGAATTGGCTGAAATTTTGAGGGTAGATTCAGAAAAATGAGACGAACATCCTGGCGTGAACTCGAATCTTCCGTCCTCATGTGACGGCTGGTCTTCCTGCGGCGGTCGGCAGTGCTGGTTCGTTTATTTCGATTGATCGAGGTTTTAGATTTGAATGTGTAGATCTGGAGATTAATGGCCAGATTGGTGTGAAATTATGAATTTTTAAGAAAATTGTTCAATGGTTGCAGATCATGTTAAAATTTATGAGATTTTTGAATTTTGGTACCTTTTTATTGGATTTTGGTTTCCCTCTTCTGGATTTAATTGGGTTTGATTTTGTTTTTTGGTTCATTTGGGGACTGGGGCTTCATGAATTAGTGCACTGGTTCATGTATTGGTGCACAGGTGCATGCACGGGTGTATATTTTTTTGAACATGTGCATGCACTGGTGTATAGCGGAAGATGAAAGACGAATAAGATAAAAATCTGCAACGAAGAAGATGAAGGTCTGCAACAGATTTTTAAAATTCAAATTTGGACGTCGGCAACAAATTTTCTAGAAGGACGAAGAAAATGAAGGCCTGCAATAGATTTTTAAAATTCAAATTTTAAGATGAAGATGAAAAACAACAAAGAAGACGAGATATGAAGATGAAGGACAAAGAAAGTGTTTTTGTCAATTTCAAATATGTAATTTTTAATTTTATTCTAGATATGTAAAATTCAAATTTCAAATGAATAAATTAAAATTTCAAATTAAATGAAAATAACAAAAAAGACTGCAGAAGGATAAAGTTGTCCTACCAAATACAATTTTGTACCTAGTAGCAATGTTTTTGTACCTAGTAGTAATGCCATTTTAAAGTTTGTACCTAGTAGTAATACATGTTTCTACTTTGTACCTAGTTGCAATCCACTCTGAAAACTTATACCTATTCCAGATAGTGTCATAACTACTTAAGCATACAAGACTACCGCAACTAAAGTCTTGATAAACCTGAAACTGAAGTGTATAATAAACCTGTTCAACAATTTCACGGCTCTTAAGGTTCCTTGAGAAACCTCCCTTGCCAGTAGCACAAAATGAGCAGCGCAATGGGCAGCCTACCTACAATTATTAGCCAAGGGGTTTAAATATCATGAAAACATAAAAGTATTAAAGAATAAATGGAAAGGTAGGTTGTAACAAGAGGCATCATAAGATCCCTAAATTTATTCAGAAAGGAATCGTTTTTGCAACTATTGTGTCTTCTTCACATACCTGCGAGGAGACACATGCAGTAAGGCGGACTGAGCCTTTCTTATCATGCCAACGGTTTCAACTAGTCGACCATCTTCCAGCTTAATCAGCAACTAAAACAGCATAAAAAAGGTAAAAGAACATGACATAGATGTTTAAAATACTTGGGTTGATCAAAGGTCTTTCTCCTACTCAATAACATAGTTAATATCATCCTTCATTTCTATTCTCAATTTCTCATCTTCAACGACATTAACTAATAATAAGTCTATTAATTCTACCGAGTGGGGAATAACCTGAGAACAATTGCAGTTGCACGACCACTTTTAATAAAATGTTGTAACCCTATAACATTAGAATTATTACATTTTGTCTCACTAGTTGATGCATCTTGGTCTAGCAAATATATCTGAATATACAAAAATCATTGTTTACCAAAAAGGTTGTACAGTAAATACCTTGATAGTGCCATCAGCTGCAGTGACAGATTTATGAATAGGTGACCTCCCATCGGTCCAACCAGCTTCTTCAAGATCATTTCTGAATGGCAAAGGCACTGATTTCCAACCGAACAAAAAAAAATAAAAAAAATAAAGACCGAACGCATTCGATTTATTGGCATCAATAATAAAGGGGGATAGTAACATATATATAACATATACAAAGAGCTCAGTGTAACTAATAGTTTCAAACTAAACTACCTTGCTATAATATAGGAGTTTGTTATTTTCAAAACTCTTATCTAAAACTAACTCTTATATATATTGGTTTTATAAATAATACAGAGGTGATACTTAAACTTTTTTCATCTAAACACTCTCTGTAATTTCTGATAATCTGAACGTTGAAGTTTGAATTAATCAAACAAACTAAACGTTAGAAAACATTGTGACCGTTGTCCAAGAACGTTGTCGTTTTTTAGGATAATTCGAATGTTTTAATCGTTCATGTATAAATACTTGTGTATTTAGTCAATTTATGACGGGCTGAACTATCAAGAGAGAACACAAACTACAACTCAGTTTTACTTTGCTAAATCTTTACGAGCTCTAAGTATATTATACGATATATCTATAGTATAGAGTTCTAGTTTTGAGTTGTAAACACTTCTATTATCCGATTTATATTGTTCAAAGTGTAATGGTGTTGTTGGATAGCTAAGCTTATGAAAAAAGGGTTCAAGGAACTAGAGGCTAGAGACTTTTGTACATGGGTGTATATACTAAGATTCAACATTTTCATAACGTGGGTTCCAGTATCATATGCAATATTATATTTTCTCAGCATTTCAACAGATTTATCATAATTGTTCAACATTTGGTAAAATAAATCCAACAAGTCAGTTATTATCACTAACAATATTCACAAAAATAAAACTATAAGAAAACATAAAAAACAAGTTGATCACTATACAAAAGTTATCTAATCAATATTTAATACTTCTATGTAACACACCAGATTCAACACAAACTTAATTTAGATTTAACAAATGATCATGTTGTATCTTAGTTATATATCATGTTGAACCTATTAAAAATTATAAAAAAAAAAAAGAAAATATAATTTCACCATCTCTCGAACATTTTATCAAACGTCTTAGATACACTACACTATCTCCAAGTCTAAAATATAGTATCTATTAAATATATAGATCCAAACCTTTGTATTAGTTCTTCAAATCTTTATTCTCTGAATTATTCTTCAACAAGTTGCAATTGATAACAACACAAGATGAGATGAAAATTAACGCACCAGTAATCAAATTCATAAGGCAAAGAACTTTTAACTAGCGCTTCGATCTGTGTATACACGATGAGTAAAAAAATAATTACCACAATAATCAATACCACATGATAAGGCATATCTGGTCAGTATTTCGAGTTGTATTCTTCGTCAATTGTGTTAATTGGGATTTCTTGGAGGATACTCTTCATCGTTTTGGTTTTCCACAGAATATTATTGTTGGCAGTTCATCCACCTCAAATCGCGTAAGCTCAGAGACACTGAATTTGAATCGGTGGCGAGCAAGGCACAAACCCGATTTTCTCCCGGCTCGTTAGAACGGACCGGCAGAGACATCAGGCCGACCCAATATCCAGGCAGGAGGCCGAGCGAAAGAAGATCAAATGCTCCGATTCAAGATTACAACAAGCGCCTGAATAGCGGAGGCGAGGCCGATCGTGAGATAAGCACCGCGAAGCATGCGGCGCATCTGCTGCTTGTCTGATCATGCCCTTCCCAAGGCACTCCTTAGAGGCGCCACGTGTCAGCATATTTGCGGTGACAAGTGTTTTGGGCATATTCCCCAAACATTCGTCAGCTGTCATCTCTCGACTGGCCCAGATTGTCTATATATAGAAGGAATGTACAGTGAAAGCAGATCTTTGGATTTTTAGCATTTATGAGAGAGAGAGAAAAAAGAGAGAATCCAGATTAACGGAAAAGAAAAGTTAAGACTTGTAATTAGCAAGCAAAAAGATAGACCAACACAAAAATATCCTGCTCGGCTCTACTCTATATTAAGGTCATTAATAAAATTTAGTGATCAAACACCTTTCATCTTGTTTATTATTTTCTACGTGTCTTCGATCCATTCGTCCAGATCAGCACACGTGACGTTGACCAAACCAGACGTCAACAGATTGGCGCTAGAAGAAGGGGGAACCTCCGATAAAAAAAAAGATATATACTGCTCACCGGAGATGTCTCACGATAGTTCAAAAAACCCTCAGCCCGTGACGGAGGAAGAAAACCTCCGTAAGGTGGCAGAGTGCTTCAAACACCCAGCCTTCATCCAGGGCATGGCGGCCCTTATGGCAAGGGTTACAGGGGGCGGGACCCTTCAAAAACCCGAAGACCATGTCGAGGCGGAATCTCAGACGACCCGCCCAGCTGCCTCGGGACGAAACAAAAAAAGGACAACCTCTGGGGTCGCCGGAGAAAGGGCGGAAAGCCATGGCGAAAGCTCACATCCCTCTCGAAAAAGTAAGCTTTCGCGCCCCACATCCGTTTTTGATCGCCTTGGGGCGGGGAAGAAAATCGAAAAGGCAGTGCCGGCTCCTACTGTCCAGAGTCAGAGCCGTAAGGAAGAAAAAGATCCCCACCAGTCCTTAAATCCGACAAAAGTGTTGGCTCCAACTCCGGGCGATAACTCGAGTGAGATCGAGTTTCTTAAAAAACGCCTTACGGAGCTCGAAAATAAACAACTCCAGCCATCCCAAAGTTCAGAATGGCTTAACAGCCAGGAGAGTCCCCTGGCCCCCAGCGTTCTGGCGGAACCCCTCCCGGAGAAGTTCAAGATTCCTCAAATTCCGCCGTACAACGGGGAGACAGACCCCAATGCCCATCTTGGACATTATAATTCCTGGATGGACCTGCACGGGTCTCAGGACGCGTTCCGATGCCGAATGTTCTCCCTGACTCTGGGGGAGAGGGCCCAGAGATGGTATCGGACGCTGCCCCACCATTCTATTCAAGCATGGGCCCAGCTCTCGGCGACGTTCCGATCCCATTTCATGGGGTCCGTTGTGCGAGTCGCCCCGCGCTCATCTATCGCTTCCGTCGTCCAGGGGCCGAACGAGTCCCTTCCGTCGGAACCCGCCCCGGGATCGCCAGGATCGGGCCGACCCGACAAGAGCCAAGAATGATCGGGTGCCTCCAGCCCCCAAATCCCCCCAGGAAATTCTAACCATTATGGGAACCACCGAGGTTGATGATCATCGATCAAAGCGCCAGAAAAAGGCATCCATCCGAGAAGCCACCACCTCCTATCAACGGATCGAACGCCGAGCAGAGGGGTTCCTATCAGTGGCCGAAGAAGCCCCCAAAAACCCCCAGCTGGAAGTTACTTTTGAGGAGTCCGATGCAGACGGCTTGGACCATCCCCATTCAGATGCCCTTGTCATCACCCTGCCCATAATGGGGATCCCGGTCCACAGGGTGTTGGTGGACTCCGGGGCCTATGCTAGCATCATCTACCTTCATACCCTTTGTAGGATGAAGGTAGACCAATCTTATGTCCGGCCCTGCAACGAGGACATTCGGGGATTTGCCAACTGCCGCACCTCCCCACTGGGGGAAATCGACCTCGCCTTGGAATTTGGTCAGGGGCCGATCAGAAGGACGATGATCACAACCTTCAAGATCATCGATGTGCACAGTGACTATAATGCTATCATAGGCCGACCTGTGATGTCAAGGCTGAGGGCCACTCAGTCTACATATCACCTGTGCATGAAATTTCCCACCCCGGACGGCGTCGGGGTACATAGAGGGGATCAAAGGGCCGCCCGGGAATGCAACCTCAGCATCCGGGCTCGCGAAATCAACGCCGCAGAAGGCATCCCAGAAAATTTGTTGGAAGAAATGGGGGCCACCAGCTCCGAACAGCTGGCGGGAAACACCATACTTGAATAGGGGACCGAAGTTCCCGGGGCCGTGCAAACCCCCGAAATGGAAACCGGACAGGAATCGGACCGGGGCCGCAGGCCTGGGAAGGAGCCGATCCTAGAAGAAGATCCTGTCGACCCGCGATACCAAAATCTGAAAGGAAAAATTCGCCATGCTGAGCCAACAGAAGAGTTGGACCAGGTCGACATGGACCCATCTAATCCAACCCGACGACTAAAGATCGGCCACAACCTCCAAGAGCCGATCCGTTCCGAGCTAATCTTCCATCTGAGACAAAATTTGAATGTCTTTGCTTGGACCCATTCAGATATGTCGGGGATTGACCCGGAACTTGCATGCCACCGGCTAAATATCGACCCCAGTTCAAAGCCGGTTATTCAGAAAAGAAGGAAAATGGGGTCGGAGCAGCGAAGAAATTTGGAAGAGGAGGTAGAAAAGCTAATCGATAACGGGTTTATTCGGGAAGCCCAATACCCGACCTGGGTAGCCAACCCAGTCTTGGTAAAAAAGTCGACCGTGCTATGGAGGCTCTGCATTGACTTCTCCAACCTGAACAAAGCCTGCCCGAAAGATAGCTACCCCCTCCCCCATATCGACTACATGGTGGATGCAACGGCCGGGCACGAGCTAATGAGCTTTATGGATGCATATTCCGGATACAACCAGATCTCAATGCATCCCGCGAATGAAGAAAACACCTCCTTCTACTCGGCTCGCGGCCTATACTGTTACCGGATGATGCCTTTCGGGCTCAAGAATGCCGGCACGACATATCAACGCCTGGTAAATAAAATGTTCAATAGCTTGATAGGCCATACTATGGAGGTATATGTATATGATATGTTAGTAAAATATTTGCGCTCGGCCGATCATGTACATGACCTCAATAAAATGTTTGCTATTTTGCGAGAGTATAAGATGAAGTTAAATTCGAAGAAATGTTCATTTGGGGTAGGTTCTGGAAAATTCCTCGGCTACATGGTAAGCCAAAGAGGGATTGAAGCCAACCCTGATAAAATTACGGCAGTGACCGAGCTTGTTCCTCCAAATTCGGTCAAAAAGGTGCAAAGCCTAACTGCCGACTAGCCGCGCTAAGTCGCTTTATCTCTCGCTCGACGGATAAGTGCAAACCTTTCTTTGAGGCGATAAAAAAGAACAAGGATTTTCAGTGGACAGAACCTTGCCAAAGAGCCTTCGAAGCTATCAAGAAAGTCCTGGCAGAAGCCCCGACCTTGCAGCGGCCGACCCGAGGGGAACTTCTCAGCTTATATCTCGCGGTCTCCGACTCGGCGATCAGCACCGCTCTGATTCGAACGGAAAATGCAGTGCAACATCCGGTCTATTATGTGAGTCAGGCCCTTCACGATGCCGAGCTCAGATATGCCCCAATGGAAAAACTGGCCTATGCGCTCGTAATGGCATCCCGGAAGTTAAGACCCTACTTTTTGTAACATCAGGTAGTCGTCTTAACAAACTACCCATTAAAGCAAGTCATGCACCGACCTGACGTTTCCGACTGGATGGTCAAATGGGCCGTCGAACTCGGACAGTTTGACATAACTTATGAATCGCGCACTGCCATAAAGGGACAAGCCCTGGCGGACTTCATTGCAGAGTTCACACCAGCAATCGCACAAGAGGACGACCGATCAGAAGAGTGATCACTCTATGTATATGGGTCCTCAACCGCCGACCGATCGGGTGCAGGAATAGTCCTCGTTAGTCCCAGCTAACGTCTGTTCTGCTCGGCTATTCGCTTAGATTTCCCGACCACCAACAATGAGGCAGAATATGAAGCTCTCTTGGCCGGTCTAGACATGGCGACCTCCCTCGGCCTTGCCCGCCTCACCATCTTGAGTGATTCTCAATTAGTGGTAAACCAGATCAACGGCGAATACGAAGCCAAAGAGCCCAAACTGGTTAAGTACCTCGGCTGCACGGGCATTTGCAAGATTTTCGGGAACAATACAACATATTCCCCAGGCGAGAACATCCAAGCCGACTCTTTGGCCAAACTCGCATCTAGCTCCGGAGCCGAACATATGGATGAGGTCAGCATAGGGTATCATGCCTCATCAGCCCTGGAAATGTCCGAAGTCCGGGCAGCTGAACAGTCAGAGCCGCAAGGGTGGATGCAGCCTATAATGCAATACCTTCAAAGCGGCATTTTACCCGAGGACCGAGCCCAAGAGAGATCATTACGAACTCAGTCTGCCCGGTTCACCATCGTGGATGGAACCTTATATAAAAGAGGATATTCGGTTCCGCTGCTGAAATGCCTATCCGAATCAGAAGCAGAATATGCCCTCAGGGAGGTGCACGAGGGTATATGCGGTAATCATTCCGCCAGCCAGGCATTGGCCTATAAATTGATCCGGCAAGGCTATTATTGGCCTAATCTCAAAAAAGATGCCATCACGCTTGTACGGAAGTGCGTCCGGTGCCAAATCTTCGCTCCGCAGATCCGATCCCCGCCGGAAACTCTCACTTTCGTATATTTCCCATGGCCATTCGCCAAGTGGGGAATCGACTTGATCGGTCCTCTACCTAAAGGACGGGGAGGAGTACAATACGCCATCGTCACAGTCGATTATTTTACAAAATGGGCAGAGGCCAAGCCTATGGCACGAACAACCGAACAGAAGATAGTTGATTTTATATGGAAGTCACTCATATGCCGGTTCGGGATCCCTCAATCTATTGTCTCAGATAATGCAAAACAATTTGACAATAAGAAATTTTGAGCCTTCTGCGACGGCCTCCAAATACGAAATAACTTTTCCACGCCTTACTATCCACAATCCAACGGGCAGGTTGAGGCGGTCAACAAGATCCTGAAACAACACCTCAAGACCCGCCTTGAGGAACTCAAGGGTTTCTGGGCCGAGGAACTCCCCGGAACCTTATGGGCCTACAGAACAACACATCGGTCCGCCACCGGAGAAACGCCTTTCTCCTTGGCTTTCGGCTCTGAAGCCGTCATCCCGGTTGAGATCGGAGCACCTACCTACCGAGTAGCCCATTTTGAAGAGCAAGATAACGACTTGGCCCTCCAAGTGAACCTGGACCTCCTTGCCGAAAAACGAGCTCAAGCGGAAATACGAAACGCCGTCTACAAAAGAAGGAGTGAAAAATATTATAACTCCAAGGTTCACCCTAGAAGCTTCCAGGTCGGCGACCTCGTCCTTAAACGGGTACTGGGCCCGGATCCCAGACCACTCAAGCCCAAATGGGAAGGACCATATAAAGTTAGTGAAGTCCTTCAGAATGGAGCCTACCGGCTGGAATATCTGAGCGGCCAAAGATTAACTTACCCATGGAATGCTATGTATTTAAAGAGCTTTTATCAATAAAATTTGACGTTATTCCATTTTTTAATATTGGTGCACCTCATAAGACCGGCTCATCCGACACTATAAGACCGAGCTCGTCTCGACACCTCATAAGACCGGCTCATCCGGCACTATAAGACCGAGCTCGTCTCGGCACCTCATAAGACCGGCTCATCCGACACTATAAGACCGAGCTTGTCTCGGGACCTCATAAGACCGGCTCATCCGGCACTATAAGACCGAGCTCGTCTCGGCACCTCATAAGACCGGCTCATCCGGCACTATAAGACCGAGCTCGTCTCGGCACCTCATAAGACCGGCTCATCCGGCACTATAAGACCGAGTTCGTCTCGGCACCTCATAATACCGGCTCATCCGGCACTATAAGACCGAATTTGTCTCGGCACCTCATAAGACCGGCTCATCCGGCACTATAAGACCGAGCTCGTCTCGGCACCTCATAAGACCGGCTCATCCGGCACTATAAGACCGAGCTCGTCTCGGCACCTCATAAGACCGGCTCATCCGGCACTATAAGACCGAGCTCGTCGCGGCACCTCGTAAGACCGGCTCATCCGGAACTATAAGATCGAGCTCGTCTCGGCACCTCATAAGACCGGCTCATCTGGCACTATAAGACCGAGCTCGTCTCGGCACCTCATAAGACCGGCTCATCCGGCACTATAAGACCGAGCTCGTCTCGGCACCTCATAAGACCGGCTCATCCGGCACTATAAGACCGATCTTGTCTCGGCACCTCATAAGACCGGCTTATCCGGCACTATAAGACCGAGTTCGTCTCGGCACCTCATAAGACCGGCTCATCCGGCACTATAAGACCGAGTTCGTCTCGGCACCTCATAAGACCGAATCATCCGGCACTATAACACTGAGCTTGTCTCGGCACCCTATAAAACCGGCTCATCTGGCACTATAAGACCGAGCTCGTCTCGGCACCTCATAAGACCGGCTCTGTAATACCCGGTTGTAATTCAGTCATTATCATTCAGTAATTCCATTCGGTAATTTTAATTTTTGGGCGGAAGTCCATCTTAGCGACTCTATTGTTATCTTTTCGTCGTTCCGAGAATGATTAATTCTACACTTTTTGTCATCTGAGTTCGTCTCGGTGTCGTTCTGTTGAATTCCGTGTTCTTTAGCGACTTTTCCACGTATGAGTTCGACTTTGTTAAATCACCATTAATTTTTGGAAAATCCAAAAATTCTGAATTTTCGCAATATTATAAAGCATCGAGTTATCTTTCCAATGGTTCAAACGGTGACTCAATTGGAGTCCGGACGAGGGAGTTATGGTCGAAATAGCTAAGTCACTCTCATTTTCCAATCTTGGCGGCGGCTGTGCATGCGCGCGGCACATGCCGGCAGTCCGCGGCACATGCCGAGTCATCTGCCGCGCACACCCGTCGGTCGCGGCACACTCGTCTTGCATTTTCGCCGACCCTCAGTACCTTTTGCCGCGGCACATGCCGGCAGGGCTGCGCACCGCCGGCAGATTGGCCTCGTGCCGGCACACTTACGGGCCGCTGCACACCGTGCGCTATATTTGCGTTTTCTGAGCGAGAATCATTCATTTTTTTCCATTTTTCTTCAAGTCATCCGAGACAGAAGACTTGAGGGGGAAGATATTCTTCATCAATCACTTGAGTATTCATTTTTCATCATTTTCATTCGGTTGTGAAGCTCGGATTGTCGATCTAACGCGATTTCATCGGATTAAAGTACTTGGATCTTCAAAGATAATTTCTCCAACATCTTGGATTTCGATTTTTTTTTGAGATATGATGTTTTGGATGTTAAGATCATGTTGTATGAAGTGATATACACATGATTATGGACATGTTTGATTATTCATTGGATTATTGAAGGATTATTCAAGAACACTTTGAATATTGTGTTGGATTTGGGGGTTTTCGATTAATTGTTGTTGAAATCACGATTTTGGATATTCATAATGGATTATTGATCGTATTGAAGATGTTTTGTTGGTTTGGAACACTTCTTGGGGATTTGATGTTGGTATTATTGAGGTTTGGTTATAAACAATCGAAGTTGGCCACAAAGTGTTCGATATAATGCCCCAATGAACTTGGTTTAATCGTATCGACGTTTTGAGTTCGTTATATTCATATTTGATTCGTATATTAATCGGATTGTTGGTAATTGTATTATTCAAGGTTGTTTCGAGGACCGATAATCACTTTAAGGACGTTGCTCGTGGAAGGACTTTCTCGCCGTCGGCTTGAGGCAAGTTTTATACTTGTACTAGTCAATGAGATTAATGTCATCATATATGTGTATGAATGTGTTGTATCATTCCGAGACTTAGTCTCTTCATGAATTCATTGATATTAAGAGATCGTTTGATACGATACCTTTCGGCAACTATGCAAATGTGTATTATTGTCCGTAATGGCCGATTCAAGGCATTGTGATACTCGTTATTAGTGTCATTGTCTATAGACGGCTCGCGGTATCGATGAATCGATTGTTGTTAATATTGATGTCAATCTAAAACATCGTTCAGATCAGTTATTCATGTTGGGGTTGTCATTAAAACCGTATTGGCCGATTTAAGGCATTGGCTTATTCATTTCTCATCTTCGTCGTTGGTCACCGACTAAAGGTGCCGAGGCATCCTTCGTATCATTGTCATCGATTGGCCGTTCTCAGGCAAATCGAAATGTTCAATCATTCACCATATCATTGTTATCGATTGACCGTTCTAAGGCAATCGAGGTATTTAATCATTCATCGTATCATTCATAGCGATTGGCCATTCTAAGCCAATCGAAGCGCTTAATCATTCATGGAATTATCCGCTGCATCATTGTTATCGGTTGGCCATTCTAAGGCAATCGAGGTGTTAAATTGGGACTGTCAAGGACGGTGTCTATCCGTGTGTTACTGTCATCGTGTTGGCCGACTCAAGGCAGCACACTATCATTCATTGTGATACGGCTTCATGCCGTGGCTTCGGCCCTCATTGTGATACGGCTTCGTGCCGTGGATTCGGCCCTAATGGTGATACGGCTTCGTGCCGTGGCTTCGGCCCTAATTGTGATACGGCCGTCTTTGTGGCCCCTAATTGTGATACGGCTTCGTGCCGTGGCTTCGGCCCTCATTGTGATACGGCTTCGTGCCGTGGCTTCGGCCCTCATTGTGATACGGCTTCGTGTCGTGGCTTCGGCCCTCATTGTGATACGGCTTCGTGCCGTGGCTTCGGCCCTAATGGTGATACGGCTTCGCGCCGTGGTTTCGGCCCTAATCAATAACAGCTGCGGGCTGTTTTGGCTTCATGTGATTGTGATAATTTGACAGCTTCGGCTGAGTGGCTTTCAAGCCTTTATTATTGTCCTGGTAATTTCATTGGAGCCTTCGGGCATTGTGTTTCATAATTAATTCAGTCCTGGTTTGGTTCATGTCATGTAATTCATTGTGGTATTCTGTGATTATGATTCGTCGTTGGGCACTTATGTTCTAACCTGTCGAACAGGTATTAATAGTATGCCGTGAGCATAGTATTTCGCGAATGCTCGGTTCTTACCTTGGTTTGTGAGCATCTCGTATTATTATTATAATTGTACCGTTTCATTCTGCCTTTGGATACATATCATGTTATACATGTATTTGATGTTCATTATCTGGATGGCCCGACCAGTGGGGCGGAACATGTTTTCATGTTTTAGGTGCTTGCGAGGATAGAGTTGAGACACAGGGGCATGACGATGGCGACGAGGCATTCGAGCGATACTAGTCCGAGTTGTTCATTGTCGGTCAGTCAGTTGGAGTGTACTCCAGTTTTGTCAGTTGTTGTCGTGCTGTATTACCCGAACAGACGTGGATGTTGTTGTATTTCATTTTTGGCCATGTAGGCTACTTTTGTCGTTGAAATTCCTTATCGGAATATTGTCGGATGTCATGGTAGGGACTATGATTTTCCCTTATTATGTAATTTAATGTATTTTAGTCATGTTCGCTTGGTAGATCTCCTGGCGTGGGGTCCACTGATACGAATTACGTAAGTAATACGTATAAAATACAACGGAAGATTAACAAGTATCAAAGTATCACTTGAATTTTACTAAGGGTGGCCGAAATTTGATGGTGTTCGGCCGTGAGGTAGTGTGATGTACGGATTTTGATGTGTTTTATCGAACTAGACCTATAACTCGATAAAAGGTAATCTCTTCCCAAGACCTATTGAGAATTGATCAAGTTAAAATCTCGAGACACGTCGAAACAATAACTAAAGTTTGTTGAACTCGTTCAACGTATATTTCAAAGGAAATACAAGGTTTATTAATATTCAAGATATGTTACAATCACCAAATGGACTACTATATATAGTAGTTTACAAGGATAATGATACAAAAACAACAAGAAAAAAACGAAACACCAAGCTTCCTTATGTCTTCGGCCGAGATGTGGTGTGGGGAAGGAGAGATCTTGGACAATCTTCAAGCATCTTGGACTTATTGCATATGATTTTGACATGTAGAAAAAGATTTGATGGAAGTCTTCATCAAGGGGAAATTTCGGCCGATCTTGTGGGAGACTTGATGATTTATTTAGGACATGCTATCTTTCATGGATTTTGGACTAGATAAGATATGGAGGTGGGGACTTTGTTTGTTGTCTTTGGCCGATTTTCAAAGATGGTGGGGAAGGAGGTGATCTTCACTTATCTTGTGAAAGATATGAAGACAAAGGGTCCCTTTCAAGCATGTTTTGGCCGATCTTCATGCTTTTGGACCGATCTCGTCGTCAAGTTTTACGTTACTCCGGTTAACAACGTAACTCCAATTCGCGTATTCTTTTCTCCCAAGTAGAACGATGCATGGCCATGCGAATTTGCATCATCATGGATGTCGATTTTTATTGGAGTTTCTTCGACTGGAATATTCGATATCGTATCATTCCCTCCGTCTTTGAAAGGAATTGACCTCAATTCCGTAATGCCATCGTCGTCAAGGTAAGGCGAGAGATCACCTACGTTGAAAGTCGCGTGTACTCCATATTCGCCCGGAAGTTCGACTTTGTATGCATTGTCGTTCACTTTTTCCACAATTTTGTACGGACCCTCGGCTCTCGGCATCAATTTGTTCTTCCGTTTGCTTGGGAATCTTTCTTTTCTCAAATGTATCCAAACTAAGTCGCCAACATCAAATAACCTCGCTTTTTTATTTTTGTTCGACTTCCGTTTGTAAATTTCATTCACTTCTTTAATCCGTTCCCGTATCTTTTCATGTAACTTCATCATTGATTTGAGTTTTGCTTCGGCGTCTTTGTGAACCAATTCGTTGCTCGGCAAGGGAATCAAGTCCAATGGCAAGTGCGGATTTAATCCGTATACCACTTCAAAAGGTGAATGGGCCGTGGCATAACCGGGTGATCGGTTGTATGCGAATTCCGCATGAGCAAGTTTAACGTCCCAATCCTTCTGTGTTTTATTTACCAACCCTCGCAATAATGTTCCCAAGGTTCGATTAGTTACCTCGGTCTGTCCGTCGGTTTGCGGGTGATGTGAAGTACTGAATAGGAGTTTAGTACCTACTTTCCTCCATAAAGTATTCCAGAAGTAGCTCAGAAATTTGGAATCTCGATCCGACACGATAGTTTTTGGAACTCCGTGCAAACGAACTACTTCCCGGAAGTACAAGTCCGCCACATTGCTTGCATCATCGGTTTTGTGGCACGCGATAAAGTGAGCCATTTTCGAAAAACGGTCGACGACCACCATGATCGAGTCTTTGCCTCGTTGAGTACGAGGTAAAGCCACAATAAAATCCATCGAGACATCCTCCCACGGTCGTAACGGTATTGGCAATGGCATGTATGTACTCGATTTGAACGAACTTTTCATCATGTGACAAGTTACGCATTTGCTCACGATTGTGCTTACGTCACCATACATCTTCGGCCAAAAGAAATGTTCTTTTAGCACCTCTACAGTCTTGGTCGAGCCGAAATGACCGGCTAGTCCTCCTCCGTGCGCCTCCCGAACCAAAGAATTCCCGAATTGTATGTCTCGGCACACATAATTTATTTCCCTTGAAAAGAAAGCCATCCTGTAAAACAAATTCCTCAGACGGGCCGTTTTACAACGGTTAAAAATTTCCCGAAGTCCAAATCGTCGTTGTAATGATCTTTCAAAGTCTCGAACCCCAACAAACGAACATCTAGCATCGGCGTAAGGCATACCGTCTCGATAGTGCATCCGCCACTACATTACTCTTCCCGTCTTTGTACTTGGATGAAAAGTGAAAAGATTGTAAAAATTCCACCCATTTTGCATGTCTCGGGCTTAGCTTACTTTGTCCGTTGATGTATTTCAACGACTCGTGATCCGAATGCAGCACGAAATGTTTCGAACGCAGATAATGACTCCAATGATCGAGTGCTCTTACGATAGCATAGAACTCCTTGTCGTAAGTACAATAATTCACTCGGGCGCCACTTAACTTCTCCGAAAAATAGGCGATGGGACGGCCTCTTTGAATAAGCACTGCCCCGATTCCAACTCCGCTAGCGTCGCATTCTACCTCAAACGGTTGTGAAAAATCGGGTAACGTCAAAATCGGCGCTTCACATAATTTTCCCTTTAAATTTTCAAAAGCCTTTTGGGCCGCCTCGTTCCATGCAAAGGTTCCTTTTTTCAGACACTCCGTGATCGGACTGGAGATAGTGCTAAAGTCCCGTATGAATCGTCGGTAAAAAGAAGCGAGGCCATGAAATGATCGTACCTCCGTGATTGTCTTTGGGGTCGGCCACGACTTGATTGCCGCGATCTTCTCTTGGTCGACCGAAACTCCGTCTTTCGAAACAACATAGCCGAGAAAGACAAGACTCTCGACTAGGAAAGTACACTTCTCCCGTTTTCCATAAAGTTTTTGTTCCCTTAGCGTCTCAAATACATACCGCAAATGTTCGAGATGTTCCTCTACGGACCGACTGTAGATCAAAATGTCGTCTAAGTACACGACAACAAACTTTCCCAAGAAAGGTTTAAGAACCTCGTTCATCAACCTCATAAAAGTGCTCGGGCGTTGGTGAGGCCGAATGGCATCACAACCCATTCGTAAAGTCCATTCTTTGTTTTAAACGCCGTTTTCCATTCGTCTCCCTCTCGCATGCGGATTTGATGGTATCCGCTCCGTAAATCAACTTTGGAAAATATAACCGAGCCATGTAACTCGTCCAGCATGTCGTCTAGTCTCGGGATGGGAAACCGATACTTGACGGTGATGTTATTCACGGCTCTACTGTCAATACACATTCGCCATGTTCCGTCTTTTTTTGGTACAAGTAGAACTGGAACCGCACACGGACTTAAACTTTCTCGGACATATCCGTGATTCATGAGTTCATCAATTTGACATTGTAGTTCTTTGGTTTCTTCGGGATTACAACGATACGCCGCTTTGTTCGGTAATGGAGCTCCCGGTATAAGATCAATCTGGTGTTCAATCCCGCGGATAGGTGGTAATCCTACCGCAAGTCTTCGAAATACGTCCGAAAACTCGTGTAATAGTGCGTCTATCTCTTCCTCATGTTGCGATTTGGTGGCAAGATTTCGTACCTCTTTGATCATCATCAAATAAACACGTTCGCCATCGTCAATGGCGTGTTCGACTTCTTTCTCGTTTGCAAACATCGTAAGTTTCGGTCCTTCGACTTTTTTCGAACTCATCGTCCGGATAGCTTGAGGTGACATAGGTTTAAGAACAATTTTTTTGCCTTTGTCACGTAACTCGTACTCGTTACTTCTCCCTCGATGTAGTACGTCCCGATCAAATAACCAAGGTCTTCCTAATAACACGTGACATGCGTCCATCGGTAGTACATCGCATGTAATATCATCGCCATACGAACCCATGGTGAGTCCGACCTTCACTTGTCTTGATACTTTCACTTTGTTTCCATCATCGAGCCAATGGAGTGCATACGGCTTAGGATGGGCCGTGGTGATCAAACCGAGTTTTGAGACCATCTCGCTTGATGCCACGTTTGTACAACTTCCACCGTCAATGATCAAGCTACACCACTTATCTCCGACACGACACTTCGTGTGGAAGATTTGGTCTCGTTGTTCTTCGTCACTGGGGGCGGCCTTCGTTTGCAACATGCGAAGGACGAGGTTCGTGTCATAGTTCGGGGCATCGTATGCCTCGCATTCTTCTTCCTCTTCGTCAGCTTCTAAGTTAAAAACGTCTCCAACTCTTTCTTCTTCGGCTAGTAATTCCTCTCGGGCGGCTATGGCTTCTCGTAACGTCACAATCCTCCGATTTGGACAAGCACTTTGATAGTGTCCAAATCCTTGACATTTGAAACACCGGACTTTAGATAGGCTTGTTTCTTTTGGTGTGATAGGAGTTTTTGGAATGGTAGTAATTTGGATTGTGGTGACAGGTTTTGGAAACGAGCTAGAACTCGCGCCAAAGTTGGTATTTCCGTATTTAGGTGGGAATTCGGGTTTAGAGAGTTTTGTTTTGTTTTGATTTTCCAACTTTATGCAAAGTCCGCATAAAGTATCGAAGTCGGAATAGGGGTAGAGTTCCACGGAATTAGCAATATTTTTGTTCAAACCTCGCAGAAAGCAGGACATCCTCAATTCTTCGCTTTCTTCAAGTTCTCCCATCAAGGATAAGTTTTCAAACTCCTCGATGTACTCCTCGACACTTAGCTTTCCTTGCGTGAGGTCGAAATTTTTCGATACAAGCTTAACTTGTGTGTAGCGGGACATATCTTTTCGTAGTTTCCTTTTTAGGGAATCCCACGAACGTATCTTCTCTTTTAAAGCCACGAATTCTTTGTGTCTTCATTCGCTCAAACCAAAGGGAAGCTCCCTTTCCAAGTTTGAGAATCGCGTACTTGCAACGTACCTCGTCATTGAGATCCTTGAACTCAAACATTCGTTCAATTTTTCTTTCCCACTCCAAATAAACCTCGGGGTCGGTGCCGCCTACGAACTCTGGAAGTTCGCTGGTCTTGTATTCATCCGCATGTCGTGGTGCATGCATGGTGTCATGTCCTCGTCGTGCATGGATTCTGGGCTCCGGTAAGCCACGAAGAACGTCACGTAGTTGTGCTACTTCTTCATCGGTGAATGCCATCTTCTAGAGTAACGTCGAGAACTGTGAGACAAATGGCTCTGGTACCACTTATGATACGAATTACGTAAGTAATACGTATAAAATACAACGGAAGATTAACAAGTATCAAAGTATCACTTGAATTTTACTAAGGGTGGCCGAAATTTGATGGTGTTCGGCCGTGAGGTAGTGTGATGTACGGATTTTGATGTGTTTTATCGAACTAGACCTATAACTCGATAAAAGGTAATCTCTTCCCAAGACCTATTGAGAATTGATCAAGTTAAAATCTCGAGACACGTCGAAACAATAACTAAAGTTTGTTGAACTCGTTCAACGTATATTTCAAAGGAAATACAAGGTTTATTAATATTCAAGATATGTTACAATCACCAAATGGACTACTATATATAGTAGTTTACAAGGATAATGATACAAAAACAACAAGAAAAAAACGAAACACCAAGCTTCCTTATGTCTTCGGCCGAGATGTGGTGTGGGGAAGGAGAGATCTTGGACAATCTTCAAGCATCTTGGACTTATTGCATATGATTTTGACATGTAGAAAAAGATTTGATGGAAGTCTTCATCAAGGGGAAATTTCGGCCGATCTTGTGGGGAGACTTGATGATTTATTTAGGACATGCTATCTTTCATGGATTTTGGACTAGATAAGATATGGAGGTGGGGACTTTGTTTGTTGTCTTTGGCCGATTTTCAAAGATGGTGGGGAAGGAGGTGATCTTCACTTATCTTGTGAAAGATATGAAGACAAAGGGTCCCTTTCAAGCATGTTTTGGCCGATCTTCATGCTTTTGGACCGATCTCGTCGTCAAGTTTTACGTTACTCCGGTTAACAACGTAACTCCAATTCGCGTATTCTTTTCTCCCAAGTAGAACGATGCATGGCCATGCGAATTTGCATCATCATGGATGTCGATTTTTATTGGAGTTTCTTCGACTGGAATATTCGATATCGTATCATCCACGGCACTGTAATAACCCAATAGGATTTTGGGGTGTTACAGAAGATGGTATCAGAGCGTTTGGGTTGTGAGATACCCTGATATGTGAGTTATGTGGCTCTATCGATGCGGTAGTAGTGGGGACCGTCGAGTTATGACAATGCGGGATCGGGTTTTGTGAGTCGTAATATTAATACGACTGCACGAGTCATTCATTCATCGAGTCGTCGTCAGTTGGGACTAGTATCGTGAGACCTCGAAGCTTCGTATGACCTGTGTAAGGACTCGATTCTCTTTATATTCATACATTCATCATGTTATTAATTGTTCATGTTTGTTGAAACATATATGTGATATTAGTGTTATTATTGATTCATGACTAATTGTTTTGGAGCACGTGTGACTTGTGTAAGCATTAAGGATCAACTCATTCATCAGTTAATAATCCTCAATCATCATTTTGATCTCATCACTCAGTCAATATCATTCATCACTCAGTTAATTCATTCCTCACTCAGTCAATATCATTACTCAGATAATTCATTCATCACTCAATTAATTCATTCATCACTCAGTCAATGTCATTACTCAGATAATTCATTCATCACTCAGTTAATTCATTCATCACCCCGTCAATATCATTCATCACTCAGTTAATTCATTCATCACTCAGTCAATTCCTTTGTTGTGCGACGATTATTTCGCCGCGGTAGGCGATCGGCGACCTCCCTGAAAAGTCAACCATAGAAGCCAAACTCCGGACGAACACCTAAAGTCCGGCATGATATAGCGATCGTCTTTTGGTAACCAGCGATCGTCTTTTGATACCTGGCGATCGTCTTTGTCTAACGGATCAGAGGCGATCGTCTCATGCCACGTGGGGATCCAGCGTCCGTCAAAGTCGTCGAAGACCGAATCTTGGACGATGGCCCACCCGCGGATCTTCACAGGATACCAACAAAAAGGATCATTGACCCCAGCCTGTCACCTACCGCACCTACCGACAAGGCCGCCGAAAGGTACGTAGTGGACCCTCCTCGGACAGCGACTCGCGACGCGTGCTGGCTTCCCATTGGTCCACCCAGCTGGCCTCCAACTGCAACCTCGGACCTCAGAGGAACAGGCCCACGTGACGGGACGATCGGCCGTTTATTTTAATATAGAAAACGGCGATCGCCCGCGATCGCCTGAGGGATCCCAACTACTTAGCCCCCTATAAATAGAGAACTCACTGTTGCGGCCAAAGGGACGGATCCTACCACGAATTAAGTGCAAAATACACACCAAAGAGAGAACAAAAGGCTCTTTTGGCAAGCACTAACATATTCATAGTGACATTCACACACATTCATCATAAATTCCAAGCAAGAACTCACAGATTCATCCATCTGGTTCTTCCGGCAATCTACGCGCTCTAAAGCCTAGATAACTAGAAGCTTTTACACTCATTGTATTAGATTCTAACATTAATATTTGTACTCGACAGTATATTTATTAATAACATCTCGCGAGAGCATTCAAGCCCGGGACTAACAACCCCGGCAAATCTTGTGTTATCTATTTCCCCACGGAAGTGTTCTCGCATTTTGTTTGTTACTCGATCGTTCCAGCAATACTATCTCTGGATAATATTTTGGGTAACAACAATTGGCGCTAGAAGGAGGGCCGTTGAACCTTCGTTTTTTCCTACCGTCTCGAAGAACACTCACTGTTCTCCGGACATATACTTGAAGAAACACTCACTGTTCTTCAATAGAAAAACCATCAGAAAATGACATCAGCAACAACCTCCAAGAGGGCCACCCTGAGATCTGCCGGAAATCTTATTCCGGCGAGGACCGAATCCCAGCCCACGGCGGAAGGTGACCGTGGCGACGCTAGGCTCTCACTCCCGCCCCCGAGGGACGGTTCTAGCCTCTCACTCGACCAGTTCCGGACATCGGAGCAGTTGAGGAGGCTATAGCCATCCTCGGGGACGGCGAGAGGCCCGCGATACGCCTACCATCACCCGTCGGCTAACCGCCGGCAAGCAAAGGAAGCTCAAGGGGATCTATGTTGAGAAATCGACGAAAGCCCGAGCCGCTGGAGAAGGCTCTCGTGAGGCGGACGATTCCGTCTTCACCGCCAGGAGTGATCCCTCATGGCGACGTGGCACTCAGCCCCAAATGGGAGACATCGATATCTCAATCCTTTACCAGAGTTCGGCGTATCCGACTCCCAAGAGACAGACGGTCAACGAGCCCCTGCTCGCCCAAGAAGGGAACCTCTCGGGGGAGATCGTCGTTCACCACGGGGCCAGGGGATCAGTACACGATCGCCTTGGTTCACGCTCTGAGAGTCAATCGGCGAGCAGTCAGGCGACGGCGATAGCCGCCATACAACGCCAGCTCGATGAGATGAAGACGCTCCTAGAAATTGGGGCAAACGCCAGGAGACCGATCGCTGGGCTAAATGAGCCACTCGCGGTCCAGGTCGAGATCGCTCCAGTCCAATCAACGATCAATCCCCCGCAAACACCTGCATTTAGGGGAGAACGGATCCGGGAACCCACTTAAGCAAATTCCGGATCTACATGACTGGATGCGGAGCTTCGGATGCGACAAAATGTCGTATGTTCCCGCTAACTCTGGGCGATCTCGCCCACAGGTGGTACATCTCGCTACCATCTCGCTCAATCAATTGCTTTGAGAAGCTGGCGAACGACTTCACGTCATACTTCGCCGCCAAAGTCGCTCGCCCGGAAGGTCCCCACCGCATGATGAAAATCAGGCAGGGGAAGGATGAATCGGATGAGGATTATATCGACCGGGTGGACGAGATAGTCCTCACCGGTGAGCCCGCTGCCGACGAGATCGTTCACCACGCAGCATCTGAACGGATTCCACGGACGATCGCCCATGTTCGGGCACCTCACTAAAGATTTTCCACCGACCTATACTGCCCGCCCAGAGCCGCGATTATCCGGCGGGCGAAGATGCTCACTCCGCCCGGACGAGGACACCAAGTAGGGAAAGCACCTTCCCATGTCCAAGAAGACGGCCGCCAAGCCCAGAAAGGCGGTCGCCAAGCCGCTGGCGAGTTCAAAGCCTTCGAGGATGTAGAGGTCCACCTTCTTCACAACCTCAACTTATCTCGGCCCACATCTTCAACGCGATCAAGGGTCGCGAGTGGCTTTCCAAGCCAAAGCCGATAAGGGACCACGGTCATCTAGACCGCAAAGAAATTCTGTGCCTATCATAAGAGTCCCGCCACAACACTAGCCAATGCCGCGACCTCCTCGAGGCATACTCGCGATCGCTTGAGGAAGGCAACCGATAATTTGATCACCAAGCCGAGCCCAGACGGAAAGAGCCGGAGGGCGCGATCGCCGACCGAGCGAGAGAATTCCTCCCAATCCGATCGCCAGATCGAGCATGAGCCGGAGTACTCGATGAATCGATCCTCCGATCAACCCCGGCGGTCGGATCAACATGCTCCAAGCAGAGGTGGGAGCCTCGGGGCCTTTCCCGGTTTCCACCTTGTCAAACAGAAGCGAAAAGCCGAGCCGAGGGCATTCACGGAGTCCATGTTGTAGTACCTCCGAGCCGACCATCTCTAGAGACGCGCTCATCACCTTTTCCAACAAGGACAGGAAGGAGTGCAATGTCCCAAAGAGGATGCACTAGTGATCTCCGCTTGCATCCTTGGGAAGACGGCCGATCGCGTGTTGGTCGACAATGGGAGTTTTTGCAACATCATATTTAAATCCGCCCTAGACCACTCGGCAACCCGATCAAATTCATCAAGCCTTCGACACCGTGCTCCAAGGGTTCGGCGACGACACGCCCAAGCCTACGGGAGGATCAAGCTCTCCGTCGAGCTAATATGTTTTTATGATCCCAAGGTTAGGATTACTAGGAACCTAAGCTTTGTAATCATAGATAGGCCCGAGATCTATAATGGGTTCCTAGGTCGCCCTTTTAGAAACCTTTGAGGCGGTCGCCTCATCTTTCTTCTCTTGTATCAAATTCCCACCGCCGATGGGACGGTCATCTTGTAAAAGGAGATCACTAATGGCAAAGAGATGTTTGAGTTACTCCTATGTTGTTAATTCTTTCAACACTTCCCGCATCGTATGTAACATTGAAGCGACCAACGATCAACCCATGGAGATCGACGAGCACGAGACTTCGTACCAACCCGACTCGGGGACGCCATCTCTCATCGATCGACGGACGACATCGAGCCAAGGATCGGTTTCGAGCCAAGTCTCGACATCGATCCAAGGACCGAGTCCGAGATCGTACCAAACGAGAGCGACCGCCCCCGTCAAGAGTTGGAAAGCATTACGATGGATCCGGATTATCCGAGCGGGAGGTACGGACGCGCGAGCATCGACCGCGAATTAAAGGGAGTTACGATCAACTTGCTACGTAAGAACATCGGTGTCTTTGCTCGGTCGCATCAAGATATGGTTGGCATAAGTCCCGAACACGCCCGCCATTATCTCAAGATCGACCGGCAATGAAACCTGTTCACCGAGCGTAGGAAGTTCGGTCCTCGAGAAATACGCAGCGCTCGACATAGAAGTCCGTGGTTACTCGGCAATGCATCGATCGGAGTAGCAATCGACGAACCACAAGGTCGCCAACGCGGTGCTCGTCAAAAAGCCGATCGCTCACGGAGATTATGCATAGACTTCACCGACCTCAACGCGCATGTCCAAAAGATCACTTCCCAATGCCTCATATCGATCATCCGTCGATAGCACGGCAGTTGCGAAATGATGTCGTTTATGGATGCCTTCACGGATATCATCAAATCCCGATGGCGGAGGAAGACATAAAACACACATCTTTCCACACGAAAAAGACATATACTTTTGGGTCGAATGCCGTTCGCTTGAAAAACGCAGGGCGACCTACCGACATTAGTCAACGGGATGTTCGCCGATCGGATCGGCAAGACCATGGAGGTCTACATTGACGATATCGTGGTCAAAAGCCTCAAGAAGGAAGATCACCTCAACGATCTTGCCGAGACGTTCGCCATCCTTGAGAAGTTTAACATGAAGTCGAACCCCAAGAAATGCAACTTCGGGTGGGCTCCGGGAAGTTCTTGGGGCACATAGTGAGCCAAAGGGGGATCGAGGCGAACCCCGCCAAGATACGAGCGATCCTTGACATGCGGGAACCGCGAAACATCAAACAGTGCAACGCCTCACAGCCGTCTAGCCGCCCTCAACCGCTTCATATCACGGCTCGGCGATAAAAGCAAGCCTTTCTTCGCGACCATCAAGAACAAGAAGTTCGCATGGACGAAAGAAAGCCGATAGCATTCGCCAAAATAAAGGAATATCTATCCAACCCCGATCTCGGCAAAGCCGATCCCGGTGAAAAATTATTCCTTTACTTAGCGGCCTCGGAGGTCGACCGAGTGCCGTTCGTGCGAGCAGAGGGCAAGCCCACTTGCCGATCTACTATGTTAGCCAGCGCTCCACGACGCCGAGACACGTTACACACCATTGGAGAAGATCGCCTATGCCCTTGTCATGAGTGTACGAAACCGAGAGCTTACTTCTTCGATCACCGGTGGAGGTCCTAACCACTCTACCCCTAAGACAAGTCCTGCACCGACTGACACCAACGGACGACTCCTCAAGTGGTCGCCGGAGATCGCACAATACGGTATCACTTACGCTCCTGCACGGCGATCAAAGGCCAAGCTCGCGGACTTCGTGGTGGAATTAACGTTCCCTCACAACCACCAGTGCCGACCACCGCCTGAAATTATACGTGGATGGCTCGGCGACCAATGCGAGAGCAATGGGATTGTCCTCATTAGCCCGAGACGGTCGAGTTTCACAAATGCCGTGCGTTTCGGTTTCGTGCGACCAACAATGAGGCCGAATACGAAGCTCGTAGGCGGGCTTGATCTAGCCTCGCCCTAGATGTTCGACGCCTCCATATCTACATGGACTCCCTTTGGTCGTGAACCAAGTCAAGGGGGAATATGAGGCACGCGCGAATGATGGTCAAATACCAAGAGCCGGGTCGCCGAAATGTGCACAAAATTTGAAGAAGTACTAATCGAGCAAGTCCCGAGAGAGCACAATTCCTGTGCCGATGCACTTTCCAAACTAGCATCATCGGATGGGGCGGCCGACTTCTCCAACATCCAAATCACTAAGTCAACAAGGCCGGCGATCGACAGAACTTGGTTACCACGGTCGCCATCGCCGAAGAGAATGGATGACTCCGCTCATCAAATACTTAAAAGACGGAACGGTCCTCGACGACCGTGTTAAAGCTCGCCAACTCCGGCTTCGTGCGACTGTATACCCTATCGACGATCGGCTTTACAAGCGAGCTTTCACCTTCCTCCTCAAGTGTATTACACCGAGGAAGGTCGGCTCGTTTTAGCCGAAATCCATGACGGGATTTGTGGGAACCACGCGGCGGCGAGCCCTCCTCCATAAGACGACTGCACAAGGATTCTTCCGCCATCACTTCGGAAAGATGCGATCGCTTATGCCGATCTTGTCATAGATGTCGATAATGGGCCCCAACATAAAACTATCACCCGAATGGCTCACCTCCATGTATAGCCCTTGGCCATTTGCGCAATGGGGCATCGACCTTATAGGTCCCTTGCCGACGGCTCCAGGGGGCTGTAAGTTCGCCATCGTTGGGGTCGATTATTTCACCAAATGGGCTGAGGCCGAACCGCTCAACAAGATCGGCCAAGAACAAGTGATCAAGTTTATATGGAAAAACATAATATGCCGATTCGGTTTGCCCCAGGCCATCATCTCCGACAACGGGAAACAGTTCGACGGCTTAGAAGTCATGCAATTCTGTGAAAAGTGGGGAGTCAAAAGGTTATTCTCAGCGCCCTATCACCCTCAGACGAACGGGCAGGTAGAGGCAGTGAATAAGATCCTCAAACACACGATCAAAGCACGACTCGAATCCCGGCAAGGAAGATGGGCGAGCGAGCTCCCAGACGTTTTATGGTCCTACCGAACGACGACCCGCAATTCAACCGGCGAAACCCCGTTCGCCCTTACCTTCGGAACAGAAGCGGTGATTCCTTCGGAGATCGCCGTCCTCAGCCATCGAACCGAACAGAAGATGACGACCGACAACGATGTAGCCCGGCGAATCGACCTAGACATGCTTGAAGAAAGACGGCTGACCTCAGAAATGAAGAACACGATCCACAAAAGGAGAGCCGAGAAGTTCTTCAATTCAAAGGTCAGAGAGAGAAGATTTCAAGTGGGCGATCTCGTCCTCAAGAAAATCCAAACCCATACAGGCGTCTTTGGTCCAAATCGAAGGACCTTTCAGAGTATCCAGATGGTTAACTAAAGGAGCCTACGAACTGGAACGTCCTGACGGTACTCCGGACCAATACCCCTGGAACGCCGTGCATCTGAAAAAATACTATCAGTGATAAATTTGTATTCGATTTCAATGATGTACAAGGAATATAATGAGATTTTTTGTTATCCCATCAGTTATGGCGATCTCCCCATCAGGCATCGCATATCACCGACGATCGCTGATCACGACGATCCTAGGAAAAATTATTGCAGCCATGGTCCTGGAGGTCGATGGAACCGACAGCTTCGCCCATGCAAGGTTCCTTTGGGCTGAGATCGTCCGCCCTTCGTTTAAATACGAGGTCGACGTAGCCGAAGGACCCTCCAAAATAGTCAGTAGGCGCGATCGCACGTTCTCAAGGTACATCATCTAACATGGTGAACCCGAACAATGCGACGTGCCGTTACCCCCGTCTCAACGTACACCGTCGAGGATCGCCATCTTCATGGCGGGCCGAGGTGGAAGCAGAGCTGACAAGCCGCGGACGTGGTGTCGAATAAGCCGACAACACTCCGCGCAAGGACTCCTCCAGACCGAGATCGCCCGCCTTTCGTTTTAACACAAGGCAGGCGTAGCCTAACGGAGGACCCTCACAAAAAGTGAGTCGCAGGATACTAAATATCCCGCGCACACGAAGACACGATCAGGGAGATCGGTCCATCGAACACCGCAACCACACATGACTCTTCAGAATCGGCGAAATGAAGATAGCTCGCCAGACAGACTAGTCTTTGTTCCCTTACTTACAATAAGTGAACAAAAACAAGGGGGCAGGATAAGCCGAGCTACTCTCAAATACGATCGAACAAAGAGAAACCATATTCGATCGGCTTCGCTCAAAAACATGCGGGCGATCGAGACCGTCCGTCGAAAATTTCAAGTAAGAATTCCAATTCAAAACATGTCAATACTTTCAACACTCAGACAATCGGCCGGACGAGCCGGACGAACAAAAATCGGTGCGGATATACGCATACTCGAAAAATTGCACACAAATAGTCAAAGGCGATCGCATATAATGCATTACGCGAAATGAGAAAAGGAGTATTTCATTCATAAACACAAGCGTCATACATCTCAAGGCCTCAAGGCATTACAACAAAAAGTACAAGTTACAGAGGAAAAACAAAAAGCCTCTCAAAGCCCCGCCTTGGTCTTCGCCCTCGGGTCGCGGATCGGCTTGGGCATCGGCCTCGGGATGAATGAGTTTGCCGGTATACCAACTCAAGTCAATCCCGAGGTCGACCAAATCAAGGATCGGCGAGAGAATTCTGGATGCAGAGGATGCTTGGAGACATAGGATCTGAAGCTTTCCATCGGAGGACCGGTCTCGACCCGCCTTTTAGCAACTCGACACACAAGATAGGCCAAATAGTAAGCGAACTCGCCGACGTGCCCGACGTTAAGGTAGGGATCGACCTCGATCGCTTCACCGCTCTTCGTATCCGCCGCCGTCTTCTCGACCTCCGCCGCCCGGCCGCCTTGGCAACATTCTCGCCCGGCCTTCTCGGCTCTCTCTTCGCCGCCTCGGCTCACCACCGAGCCGATCCACCGCAGCCTTCAGCCGGTCGCCTCCTCTGCGAAGCCTCGAGCTTCGACGAGTCTCCTTCTCCTTATTCTTGGATCGATCGGCGCTTCTTGGAGCGACTCGGCTCACGCTTCAATCGATCCACGCCCCGCTTAGCCCGCTTGGCGGTCTCCTCATACTCTTTCTCCATCGACCGATCCGGTTGGCATCCTCGATATTTGCATTCCGGCGGTCTCGAGCTCGCGATGGAGATGAGCGGTGGAGGGTCGCCCCTCAAAATCCCGAGAAGCTTGGACGGCCATCGTCGCAGCCTGAAGAGCCAGGGCAACGGTCGCCTGCATGGCATCTCCAGAACGCCGACGAGCGATCGCGTCAAGGTCGGTCGTCCAAGCCTTGGGCAGGGAAGTGATCGCCTGGCGAACATAGCGAGGACTTCGACAGAACCTTGTGGAGCCTTGCTCGACAGAAATCCAACACCATGGGGGCGACGTCCGGGTCGGCGAGGCGAACCTGCAGGCGCAAAACCAAGGAAATCAAGGAGTTAGCCCATACCATGCTCTAATGCCCGACTCGAAAGAAACTTTTAACCCACTACCTCGGCTCGGGGTCACGTCCGAAAAAAGGCTTGCCCCGGGTGTCTCCGCATCGGCGATCGCCATCTTCTTCGCCGAGCCGCTGATGACCGGGTCCGTGGGCTTGGCGCGAACGCTCCATCATCGGGATGGCGGAGATAGGAGCCGCAGTGACCGAGGCTCAAGAATCGATACGTCGCCTCGAGATCGACGGGGACTCCGACCTCCGCCTCTTGCGGCGTTTGAGCTGCTCTCCCTCGACCACCGGCTTGGCGACGGCGCATCGCGGGTCTCGTCACCGGGCAGTTGAGACGTCGTCGCAGAACGCGACCACCGCTTGCCCAAATTAAGGCGACCAAGAACTCCCAAGTCCGACATAGCTATCTCTCGGAGGTTCGCGATTCGGGGAAAATAAGCCTCACAAAGAAAAGGTGCAAACAAGTTAGATAAACTAAAACAACATCTTGGAGACGATCGTCAAAGAAAGGAAACACCACTTAAACTCATACCTTGAACTTTCAAATGACGAGGGTAGCAAAACAAACGAGCCCCAACCGATGAGCTTCGATCAAGCGATCGAGCGTCAATAAAGGAGTTCGCAACGCACGGATACGCTCCCAAACGATCAAGAAATCAAATGGGAGGTCGCCGGTCACCGTACAAGAGGTCCTGCAAAAAGAAAACGAAATTAGATCGATCGAGACAAGCTCAATCAAAGGGAGAGTTTAAATCCTTACTCGGATTCCTCTCCCGGAAAATAGTGGGAATCTCCAACTCTTCATTCAGCCCTTCACTCAACGCCGATCGCCATGCCCCGCCGACCCAACACCATTTTGCCAGTCGCCTCGGTCTTATTCGGCACGCCAAGAACCACTCTCCGATTCGGCCCTGGATATGATAACCGCCGATCGTCCCTTTCTGCGCAGCCGGTTTAAACAAATAGTTCATCTCCAGCGCGCTAAGGTGACGAAATAACCGGTGACCGCCGAACAAGGTCAACGTGCAGATGATCTGCTGACCAAGCATTCGGCGTCGATTGAAGAGGCGCCAAATTCCAGCGATCGGCAAATAGGAGACGGCGAGCGGCAACGGAATCGCACCCGCCTCCATAATCATCTCGTTGACGGCGACCATATCCGGGCGGTTGGTCGGCGCGCTCATTCTCCAAAGGCACGTGAAGGGAAACGTCGGAGGATGTGGTATTTGGCCCTCCAGCGGCTCGGGTCATTCTTGGTCGCCGTACTCGGATCCGCCGAGAGTCCATCGAGACGGACGGCGGCCCGAAAGACCGTCCGATTCACGTGTCTGTAAGGGTGAGCGGCGGAGTAGGCCTCGAAATCGATTCCGGCAAGGTCCATGATCGATTCCATCATCTCGAGCAAAAGCCACATAGGCGGGGCCGAATCTGCTCTCTCTTTCCCGTGCCTCCCGCACCAAATCGTCTTCATCCACCTAAGCCCCCTGCTCCGCCGTCTCGCCGTCCTCGCCACCTCGGCCTCGTTGAAAAGTTTTTCGAGTTCTTCGGTGCAATCCCGCTCGAATAGCTTCGCGGCCGTCTCCATATCCACTCTAACGGAACCTCCTCCCGTTCGAACGCCATGGCAGCGGAAGAACTTCCGGTCTCGAAGGTTTTCGATCCTCCCGACATATTGGAAAGTAAAAATAAGGAAAAGGTTGAATTTGATCTTACCTAAGAAAAAGAAGAAGATCGGCACTCAAAGGCTCCTGAAATTTCTGCAGAAATTCGGCTATGGATGCTAAGGGCGCGTAAAAAGTGAAGGAGAAGAAGCCCTCCCCTTTTTATAGATGGGAACGAGGGCCTAAGTGCAAAAAGGAGAAACCTCGGGGACTGAATCGGAACCGTCACGTGGGGACGCATTAAATGCGGCCCTCGAATCCCGCATACGCGTCTTTTCGAGGGCACGCCAGCCGACAGTCGACAAACCGTCGGATTCCCCCAACGGCAGCACGACGCGTGTCAGCCGCTTGTGAAAGGCCCGCCTTCTTTTCCCGCTGCTCCCGACGCGAAAGAAGGTCGTCCATATTTGAATTCAGATCGGCTGGTCGTCTAAACATCGGCGATCGCCAACGATGCCACCTCACCCCGTGTTTTCAACATCAAGGCGAGCTGGGGGGCAATTGTTGTGCGACGATTATTTCGCCGCGGTAGGCGATCGCGACCTCCCTGAAAAGTCAACCATAGAAGCCAAACTCCGGACGAACACCTAAAGTCCGGCATGATATAGCGATCGTCTTTTGGTAACCAGCGATCGTCTTTTGATACCTGGCGATCGTCTTTGTCTAACGGATCAGAGGCGATCGTCTCATGCCACGTGGGGATCCAGCCCACAAAGTCGTCAAGACCGAATCTTGGACGATGGCCCACCCGCGGATCTTCACAGATACCAACAAAAGGATCATTGACCCCACTGTCACCTACCGCACCTACCGACAAGGCCGCCGAAAGGTACGTAGTGGACCCTCCTCGGACAATGACTCGCGACGCGTGCCTGGCTTCCCATCGTCCACCCGGTGGCCTCCAACCGCAACCTCGGACCTCGAGGAACAGCCCACGTGACGGGACGATCGGCCGTTTATTTTAATATAGAAACGGCGATCGCCCGCGATCGCCTGAGGATCCCAACTACTTAGCCCCCTATAAATAGAGAACTCACTGTTGCGGCCAAAGGGACGGATCCTACCACGAATTAAGTGCAAAATACACACCAAAGAGAGAACAAAAGGCTCTTTTGGCAAGCACTAACATATTCATAGTGACATTCACACACATTCATCATAAATTCCAAGCAAGAACTCACAGATTCATCCATCTGGTTTTTCCGGCAATCTACGCGCTCTAAAGCCTAGATAACTAGAAGCTTTTACACTCATTGTATTAGATTCTAACATTAATATTTGTACTGACAAGATATTTATTAATAACATCTCGCGAGAGCATTCAAGCCCGGGACTAACAACCCCGGCAAATCTTGTGTTATCTATTTCCCCACGGAAGTGTTCTCGCATTTTGTTTGTTACTCGATCGTTCCAGCAATACTATCTCCGGATAATATTTTGGGTAACAACATCCTTCATCACTTAGTCAATCTCATTGTTCATGTTAATTCATTAATCACTCAGTCAATCTCATTGTTCAACTAATTCATTAACCATCCAGTCCATCTCACGGTTCAGTTGTTGATCTTGTGAATCAAATTTTCAACCTTGTTAACTTGTTCAAGGTAATCATTTCAGGAATTTCATCAGATAGTCTTGTCGCTTCATTTGATCTTTCATGCGATCTTATCGTATTCCGGCATCATGTCGACGATCGTTTTATTGCATTATTAATGCATTCATTGTGTTAGAGCGTGTATGCTCATTGTTATCATTCCGTCTCGTAATCATAATGCGATATTCATGCGGGATCTATAATTATCATATGACTTTCCTGCTCCAGTATGGATAGAGCTGTCCGAGGATGCAGGGGAAGAGGCCGCGGTACGGACCAGAACCCGGGATCTCGTATGAATGCCCGCGCGGATGCGAGGGTTAGCATGTGTTCATCGGATAGATATGCTACTCATTCACTGTCAGATAAGCATTCACCATCAGGGAGTCGTACCCGAGAAGCAGCTCACTCGGAAGGTGTCCGGGTTGACCCATTCATATTTATGCAGGGCATGATGGCCCAGATGACTCATATGACGCGGATAGTGGAGACCATGAAGACCTCGATGGTTCGTGGTCCACCGCAACAGGGATTCCAGGTTCCGTTCCATGGACAGACTGGAGTAGTGAATCAGATTGTGGGCGATATCTCTCATCAGAGGTCGCCTACTTTTGAGGGTTCGTCGGAACCAGCTGATATTGTTCATTGGCTTGAGCATTTTGATAAACTCTTCGACATGGTTCCGTGTCCGGAAGAGAGTAATGTGGCAGTAGCGGCTTATTACTTGATTAAGGGTGCTTATTCGTGGTGGCTTTCTGTGAAACCCACCGATTGCAATTGTGGTTGGAGTGAGTTCAAGACCCTCATGTTAGAGAGGTATTATTCGGCTCCACTTCGTGAAGCCAAGTTGTCAGAGGTTTTGAACCCCGAATCCGCCGAGGACGAGGGTGTTATTGTCATTGTTGAGAAGTTTCAGGGACTACTTCAGTTTGCTTCGTCAGTTATCCGTACTGAGGCGGATAAGATCAAATATTTTAGCAAGAGGCTAAATCCGCAGTTGAGGATGCAGTTGTTCAATCACAATTGTAGTTCACTTAGCGAATTCATCGGGAAGGCTCTTGGAGCAGAGCTTTTGATCAAGGAGCTTACTCAAAAGCATCCTTCAGTTTCTTCGGGTTAGAGGACTAGAATGCCGGCTCGTTCAGAGGGAGATCGGGCTCCGACGTCTAAGGGGTCGTTTTATAGTCGTCTTCGTGCTGGGATAGCATCTTCCTCTCAGGCGACGAGTTCGACTGCTGTTTGCTTTAACTGTGATTCAGCAGGTCACGTTAGTACCCGGTGTACGGTGCCAGCTATTGTTTGTTTTCTGTGTGGGAGGCAGGGACACCGGCATAAATACTGCAGGAGTTCTAGTGCCAGTAAATCTCAAAAGAACTCAAGGGCCTCGAGAGACTTCGTTACTCCATCCCGTGCATCATCCAAGGGACCCTATCTGGCCTCGAGGGCCAGAGGTAAGGACACTCATCACCGGTTTGAACAAGTTAATTCTTGTTCGTTAATAGGATAATCATTCATTTCATTGTCGTTCATTCATTCATATAATTCACTCATTATATATCAGTCATGTTGGGACTCATAATTATCGATTAATCATTCAATTCACGAGGAACGACAGTTCCAATCACTTCATGGAGCTATCACTCATTAATTTATTAATTCACCTCGGTGAATCATTCTTAATCCTTGTGGGATTTCGATTCATATCATTCATTATGATCATTTTGTTCTTGTGACCTTCCGGGATCATTTTGTGCGGTGAGTTCAGATTTGGGTCTACCTTAAATCGTTGAGAAAGAGGAGATCGATGATATGGAAGGATATCGATGTTCGGTACATTTGAGATGTAACCTTGTTTTTGGATGATTGTGTAAATCTATCTGTATTAATGTATCGTGACGGTGGATCATTTATTGTTGATCTATTTTATTATGATCATATTCGGGAATCTTGAGATTTGGATAATTTGTTGAGAATTCGTCCCTTTGGCTTTGTACACAAGACTTCATGATAATTTGGGAAATCGTTCACTGTGATCCGAGACGTCAAGTCTTGGGGACTTGGGCGTGCGTTTGATTTGGTCCCGAGAACTATTTGGGCATTATTGTTTTCAGATTATGATGGATAGTTCATATCCCGAGTTGTCTACCCTTAGTTTCGAGGACGAAACTCTTTTTAAGGGGGGAGTATGTAATACCCGGTTGTAATTCAGTCATTATCATTCAGTAATTCCATTCGGTAATTTTAATTTTTGGGTGGAAGTCCATCTTAGCGACTCTATTGTTACCTTTTCGTCATTCCTAGAATGATTAATTCTACACTTTTTGTCATCCGAGTTCGTCTCGGTGTCGTTCTGTTGAATTCCGTGTTCTTTAGCGACTTTTCCACGTATGAGTTCGACTTTGTTAAATCACCATTAATTTTTGGAAAAATTCTGAATCTTTTCAATATTATAAAGCATCGAGTTAGCTTTCCAATGGTTCAAATGGTGAGTCAATCGGAGTCCGGACGAAGGAGTTATGGTCGAAATAGCTAAGTCACTCTCATTTTCCAATCTTGGCCGAGCAGCCTGTACCGTGCACCGCGGCACATGCCGGCAGGGCCGTGGCACACTGCCGAGTCACTGCCGCGGCACACCCGTCCGGGCCGCGGCACACTCGTGCTGCATTTTCGGCCGACCCCTTCTGTACCTTGTACCGCGGCACATGCCGGCAGGGCCGCGGCACACTGCCGGCAGATTTGGCCCTGTGACGCGGCACACTTCGACTGGGCCGCGGCACACTGTGCAATCAGCGCTATATTTGCGTTTTCTGAGCGAGAATCATTCATTTTTTTCCATTTTTCTTCAACTCATCCGAGAGAGAAGACTTGAGGGGGAAGATATTCTTCATCAATCACTTGAGTATTCATTTTTCATCATTTTCATTCGGTTGTGAAGCTCGGATTGTCGATCTAACGCGATTTCATCGGATTAAAGTACTTGGATCTTCAAAGGTAATTTCTCCAACATCTTGGATTTCGATTTTGTTTTGAGATATGATGTTTTGGATGTTAAGATCATGTTGTATGAAGTGATATACACATGATTATGGACATGTTTGATTATTCATTGGATTATTGAAGGATTATTCAAGAACACTTTGAATATTGTGTTGGATTTGGGGGTGTTCGATTAATTGTTGTTGAAATCACGATTTTGGATATTCATAATGGATTATTGATCGTATTGAAGATGTTTTGTTGGTTTGGAACACTTCTTGGGGATTTGATGTTGGTATTATTGAGGTTTGGTTATAAACAATCGAAGTTGGCCACAAAGTGTTCGATATAATGCCCCAATGAACTTGGTTTAATCGTATCGACGTTTTGAGTTCGTTATATTCATATTTGATTCGTATATTGATCGGATTGTTGGTAATTGTATTATTCAAGGTTGTTTCGAGGACCGATAATCACTTTAAGGACGTTGCTCGTGGAAGGACTTTCTCGCCGTCGGCTTGAGGCAAGTTTTATACTTGTACTAGTCAATGAGATTAATGTCATCATATATGTGTATGAATGTGTTGTATCATTCCGAGACTTAGTCTCTTCATGAATTCATTGATATTAAGAGATCGTTTGATACGATACCTTTCGGCAACTATGCCAAATGTGTATTATTGTCCGTTAATGGCCGATTTAAGGCATTGTGATACTCGTTATTAATGTCATTGTCGATAGCCGGCTTGCGGTATCGATGTATCGATTGTTGTTAATATTGATGTCAATCTAAAACATTGTTCAGATCAGTTATTCATGTTGGGGTTGTCATTAAAACCGTATTGGCCAATTTAAGGCATTGGCTTATTCATTTCTCATCTTCGTCGTTGGTCACCGACTAAAGGTGCCGAGGCATCCTTCGTATCATTGTCATCGATTGGCCGTTCTCAGGCAAATCGAAATGTTCAATCATTCACCATATCATTGTTATCGATTGACCGTTCTAAGGCAATCGAGGTATTTAATCATTCATCGTATCATTCGTAGCGATTGGCCATTCTAAGCCAATCGAAGCGCTTAATCATTCATGGAATCATCCGCTGCATCATTGTTATCAGTTGGCCATTCTAAGGCAATCGAGGTGTTAAATTGGGACTGTCAAGGACGGTGTCTAGCCGTGTGTTACTGTCATCGTGTTGGCCGACTCAAGGCAGCACACTATCATTCATTGTGATACGGCTTCGTGCCGTGGCTTCGGCCCTCATTGTGATACGGCTTCGTGCCGTGGCTTCGACCCTAATGGTGATACGGCTTCGTGCCGTGGCTTCGGCCCTAATTGTGATACGGCTTCGTGCCGTGGCTTCGGCCCTCATTGTGATACGGCTTCGTGCCGTGGCTTCGGCCCTCATTGTGATACAGCTTCGTGTCGTGGCTTCGGCCCTCATTGTGATACGGCTTCGTGCCGTGGCTTCGGCCCTAATGGTGATACGGCTTCGCGCCGTGGTTTCAGCCCTAATCAATAACAGCTGCGGGCTATTTTGGCTTCATGTGATTGTGATAATTTGACAGCTTCGGCTGAGTGGCTTTCAAGCCTTTATTATTGTCCTGGTAATTTCATTGGAGCCTTCAGGCATTGTGATTCATAATTAATTCAGTCCTGGTTTGGTTCATGTCGTGTAATTCATTGTGGTATTCTGTGATTATGATTCGCCGTTGGGCACTTATGTTCTAACTTGTCGAACATGTATTAATAGTATGCCGTGGGCATAGTATTTCGCGAATGCTCGGTTTTTACCTTGGTTTGTGAGCATCTCGTATTATTATTATCATTGTACCGTTTCATTCTGCCTTTGGATACATATCATGTTATACATGTATTTGATGTTCATTATCTGGATGACTGACCCCGTGGGGGCGGAACATGTTTTCATGTTTTAGGTGCTTGCGAGGAGAGAGTTGAGACACAAGGGCATGACGATGGCGACGAGGCATTCGAGCGATACTAGTCCGAGTTGTTCATTGCCGGTCAGTCAGTTGGAGTGTACTCCAGTTTTGTCAGTTGTTGTCGTGCTGTATTACCCGAACAGATGTTCGTGGATGTTGTTGTATTTCATTTTTGGCCATGTAGGCTACTTTTGTCGTTGAAATTCCTTATCGGAATATTGTGTCGGATGTCATGGTAGGGACTATGATTTTTCCTTATTGTGTAATTTAATGTATTTTAGTCATGTTCGCCTGGTGGATCTCCTGGCGTGGGGTCCATGGCACTGTAATAACCCAATAGGATTTTGGGGTGTTACAGGCTCATCCGGCACTATAAGACCGAGTTCGTCTCGGCACCTCATAAGATCGGCTCATCCGGCACTATAAGACCGAGTTCGTCTCGACACCTCATAAGACCGGCTCATCCGGCACTATAAGACCGAGTTCGTCTCGGCACCTCATAAGACCGGCTCATCCGGCACTATAAGACCGAGCTCGTCTCGACACCTCATAAGACCGGCTCATCCGGCACTATAAGACCGAGTTCGTCTCGGCACCTCATAAGACCGACTCATCCGGCACTATAAGACCGAGCTCGTCTCGGCACCTCATAAGACCGGATCATCCGGCACTATAAGACTGAGCTCGTCTCGGCACCTCACAAGACCGGCTCATCCAGCACTATAAGACCGAGCTTGTCTCGGCACCTCATAAGACCGGCTCATCCGGCACTATAAGACCGAGCTCGTCTCGGAACCTCATAAGACCGGCTCATCCGGCACTATAAGACCGAGCTCGTCTCGGCACCTCATAAGACCGGCTCATAAGACCGGCTCATCCGGCACTATAAGACCGAGCTCGTCTCGGCACCTCATAAGACCGGCTCATCCGGCACTATAAGACCGAGTTCGTCTCGGCACCTCATAAGACCGGCTCATCCGGCACTATAAGACCGAGTTCGTCTCGGCACCTCATAAGACCGGCTCATCCGACACTATAAGACCGAGTTCGTCTCGGCACCTCATAAGACCGGCTCATCCGGCACTATAAGACCGAGCTCGTCTCGGCACCTCATAAGACCGGCTCATCCGGCACTATAAGACCGAGCTTGTCTCGGCACCTCATAAGACCAGCTCATCCGGCACTATAAGACCGAGCTTGTCTCGGCACCTCATAAGACCGGCTCATCCGGCACTATAAGACCGAGCTCGTCTCGGTACAATCAACAAAGGATGAACATAATAGAAGGGCAACGGCCCAACCAACTGGGCCCAAACATCTAAAGAGCAACAAGAGATGCTACAAGGAATATTTTATTCAATTAAATCATTTTTTGCTAAGTACACATGGTGACAACAGAAAACCAAGGCGGATTGGCACGCAGGCCGTACATGAAGTAAAACAAAAGAAAAGCATAGACTGGCATGCAGGCTATGCGGGAAGCGAAATCTAAGGAAACTACTCAGCCCCACCCTCCTGGCCGACCGCTTGAAAGGACTGTCCCTCACCTTCGACTTGCGGAGCCAGCTCGGCATCTTCAACCTCAACGACCTTTGGCTCATCGGATCCCTGGATGTCAACATGCAGATCGGTCGCCTGAGATGCTATATAGGCCTCGATTTCCTGAACGGTCTTCCCACCCTTCATGAGATCTAATATCTCGTAATAGGTGGAGACATAATTCAGATTGATCAGCTCCTCAAACGCAGGTGTCTCCTTAAAGGCCTCCGTCCCTTCGGCGAGACCCTTGGCATAGCTCGAAGCCTCGCAGGTGCTAATACGCTCGGTCAGGTTTTCAACCTGGGCCTTGGTTTCCATCAAGTAAGCCCCGTGCTCAGCCCGGGTATCCAACCACTGCTTGTGCGCCTGCTCGGCCGCCTCTGTTATCTCTTCGGCCTTCAACTTCCATATATCGGCCTGGAGGGCCCGACTGTCCAGGATATCCATATCACCCCTCATGGAGGTTATCTCCCCCTCCAGAGACTTGATCAATGAAGGACACAGGTGGTGCTCCTCCTGCAAAGCTTTGAGGTCGGCCTCCGCCTTCTTATGCTTTTCAGACAAGGCCAAAAGCTCGTTGGAGGCCTTCACATAGGTGCACATGGCACGGCCGACCAGAGCGTTTCCAAACTGGATCTGCTCAACCGGATCCATGTCATTAGTCATCATCTCCAACTTGGGCGTCCAACCCCTGATCGGAATATGACTGGACACGGCCACCGCAGGAGGAACCCGGTTGAGCATCTCAGCGGTCGGGGTAGCTGCCCGAACATAGTCAAGGAATTAGCGCGGCGGTCTCCCCTTCATCTGGTCGCACGGTTCCACCCGGTCCTTGTTAACCGGGAGATAATGGCCCTCCAAATCAATTACGGGCTCCTCACTGGCCACACGACCAGTCCGGACAGGGGTCGGGGAGGATACGACAACTTCAGGAGCAGACGAACCCTCCGCCTTGGTCGCGCTATCCTCAGGCCTATCCTCCACCCTCTTTCGCTTGCCAGCCCGCTCCCTCCGCTCGGAGGCCTCAGCTGCCAGCCTCGCCACGCGCTGCGCGGGCGTCTCTTTCCGTCCGGACGAAGTCTTGGCCCTAGGAGCTGGAAAAAGAAGACATGTCAAAAAAAAAAAGCTACCTGATGAAGACATTATACTCGGATCGGTTGATCTAAGTCCGGCAGCCCAAAGGTTTTCCTCGGTAACTAAAAGATACGACTTCCTTTGCTCAAGAGGAAGATCCAAAAGCTATTTAACCCGGTCGTTGAACTAGGAAGAGGTCTCTTGCACCGGGATGCGTTCTGCACATGCAATAAATGATGAGCGTTAGACAAAAAAGGAACAGGAATACGAAATACGACACTTACTCATTTTGGCCGTAAAGTGCTATGGGACCCGAAGCTCGGCATCTATCACACCAGGCTCCCACTCATCCAACGAGCTCCTCCACGGTCCCCCTATGAAGAACCACTGTTCCTTCCAGCTATGGATGGTCTCAGGCACACCCACTAATTAGTAATTCCTTATGCATGGCATGCTGAGCCGTCAGGTAAAACCAGCCGGAGCCGGATCTGCCGACCGACCTCCATAGAAAAAGACTGTTGAACTCCTCAAAGCTGGGCTCGGGCCAGCCATGCTGGTTGAAAAGAATGAAAAGACCTACCACCCGAGCCCAGGAATTCGGATGGATCTGGGGGACAGGAAGGCCCCACTGCCTTAGCCACCGGGAGAGGGCTAACGAGATCGGAAACCTGAGCCCGACCAGCAAAGAGCGGTAGTACACCACCGTACAACCGACGGGCGGAGTATGAGGCCTCTCCTCGGGATTCGGAACGAACATCCGCACCGTCGCCGGGATCTTAAATCGCAGCCGCCAAGCCGCTAATTGCTCCTCTGTAACAGTGCTGCGAATCGAGGCTGAATCCCACTCCGCCTCCACAAAAGGGGACGGCTGAGGGCGACTCCAAGCCACCACCGACTCGACTCCTCCCGCCTGAGTCCCTCCGACGGCCATCAACGGCACCGCCATCTCCACCTCTCCAGATTCCGATGACTTCGCGACTTCGCCTTCTTCTTCCTCGACACTCCAGTCGACAGGAAATCCGCCTACCGACAGATCTGCCACACCCGTGCGGTCCGGCGACACGGTCAACTCTGCCTCTATCTCGCCCCTCGGCCCCGACATCTTAAATGAAAAAAGGGGGAAAAAGAGCTTACCGGGAAAGTCTCTATAAAAATCGGGAAAAGATCGCCAGAAAATTCTCTCTCTTCTCTGCAACAAAGACTCAAAAATGGCGAAGGAATAAGAAAGGAGGAGACATGCTATATTTATAGGGGAAAAAAGGGCATTAAATGCGAGGCGCATGGAGCGGCGATTCTTACTGAACCGTCGCGAAATTCAAAGGCGCGTGAAGACGCCATCAAATCAGATTATGCCACGCGTCCCCCTCATAATGACACTTAATGGCTCTGAAATCGAATCGACGCGACTCTCGAAGAGGCGTCCCTTCGAGAGATCTTATCCTCCCACAAGCCGGATCGGCCTAAACATGAAACGACCCCAGCCCCGGCCAACCCGGCACGGCCCTGGACTCGGGGGCCCTTGTTGGTAGCCCATCTACCTTGGAATCCACGTAGGCACTCCAGACAGCTGAACCGGCCGAGCTGAGCCTGAATCCGGACCGGGCACAAACCCGATTTTCTCCCGGGCTTGTTAGAACCGGACCGGGCAGAGACATCAGAGCCGACCCGATATCCGACCCGGGAGGGCCGAGCAGAGAGAAGATCAAATGCTCCGATTCAAGATTACAACAAGGCCGACCTGAATGGCGGGAGACCTGAGGACCGACCCCAGCGGATAAGCACTGCCAGAAGCATGCGAGGCAGGCCCGCATGCCAATTAACGCATGCAGTCATGCCCCTTCCCAAGGCACTCTTTAGAGGCCGCCACGTGTCCAAGGAATATTTGCAGACTGACAAGTGTTTTGGGCATATTCCCCAAACATTCGCCAGCTGTCATCTCTCGACTGGCCCATATTGTCTATATATTGAAGGAATGTACAGTGAAAGCAGATCTTTGGATTTTTAGCATTTATGAGAGAGAGAGAAAAAAAAGAGAGAATCCAGATTAATGGAAAAGAAAAGTTAAGACTTGTAATTAGCAAGCAAAAAGATAGACTGGCACAAAAATATCCTGCTCGGCTCTACTCTATATTAAGGTCATTAATAAAATTTAGTGATCAAACACCTTTCATCTTGTTTATTATTTTCTACGTGTCTTCGATCCATTCGTCCAGATCAGCACATGTGACGTTGACCAAACCAGACGTCAACAATTATTATTCTTATTATGTTCTATGTTCGGAATGCTTCTACAAGAATTTTGTGGAATGGTGAGCCTATTGATCCAATTATTCATTCCCGTGGACTTCGCCAAGTGTAATGCCCGAGATTTCTGTTATGTAATTGGAACTTGTGATATTGTAATGATTGTACTTTTGTCTGAGTATTATTCTCCGTATTTCATAATCCGATGTTGCCGAGCGTTTAATTTCATGGTTGTGATTTGTAAGGTTGAAATTCTGTGCATGTAGCGCACGCTACAGGCTAAGGGTAGCGTACGCTAACATGGTTTCATAGCGCACGCTACCGAGTGTAATTAGCGCACGCTACGCGTGGTCAGATTGATTGAGACGCGCGGTAGGTGAGATCTGGCCGGGGGACCCTTGTCGGATCTTGTCGAATGTATCTGGACGGCTTTCGGGAAAAGCCGAGTCAACGCCTTAGCGCACGCTACAGGTCGATGCGTAGCGCACGCTAAGTGCCGAGTACAGTTTAGACTGTGAGCCGTTAGCGTACGCTACGGACAGTGTATAGCGCGCGCTAATAGCCATTTATTATAAATAGGACATCATCCTATTCGTGATTTCAGTTCCTTCTCCTCCCTCAACCCGAACTTTGACACATAGAACATAACTACTTTCGTCCTAAACACTCCGTATCAACCTCCTAGTTCGAGATTGAAGATCATACATCATTGGAGATTGGTGTTCAAACCCTCGGTGTTGGATTGCTTCATTTCATCCGTGTTCTTCACTACTTTGAGGTAGGTGATTCTTCACCAATGATTAGTAATGCTCATAAGGAAGATTTGAATCATGTTTGGATAGCAAGTACTTCGTTTATAATTGGTCATCACATGTTAGAAGGATACTTTTGACGTATCGGTACTAGGTGTCGAATGAACCTTTGAACCATCTTATTATAAGGACTCCTAAGCATGTTTAAATCGATTTATGATCAAGTAATCGGATATTACCCAGTTGATACGTTGTATACGTTGGAATCATGTGTTTTGGAACGTAAGACGATGGAACTGAGATTATTTCTTGAAGATCGTAGAGGAATTGTGATATCGAGATAACTATCCGTATATTTGTATCTCATGATCATAGAAACTTCCAAAAACCTTATTAGCATGATATGCCCGAGGATAACTTGTAATATCACCATAGGATTCATGAGTTCTTCACCATTCAACCCAATTTTCGGTTTGCAGTATTCTGCCATGCAAGATTAGCGCACGCTAACATGTGTGAGGTAACGTGCGCTATCGAGGTTCGGTTTTCGCACATAACGTACGTAGCATACGTTATGAGGCAGCCGAGTCAGACTGCCAGTTCGTGGCTAGCGCACGCTAGTCTTATACGATAGCGTACGCTAACCGTCCAGCTTAGCGCACGTTACGTAGAGTACGTAGCGCGCGCTAAGCAATCCAGGCAACTTGTTTAGTTTGAGATTTTCGGCCGTAGGCCGAATTGTTAGGCCATCGTTCGACTTGAGATGATTTGTATATCGTTCCTTTTGTTAAGGTTCGAGCTTGTTACGTTGATCGAAGGAGGCGGCCTTCGAGTGTGTCGAGATCCTTGAAGTATTTCGTCTTGCCATTTTCGAGGCAAGTATCATATGTCGAGTTCGATTTATATTGAATCTTTGATCATGCTTGTGGTTTTATTGTTGAATATGAGATGTATTTCTGAAAATTCTCATGATATTGGTTGATTATTTGTTCGTATTGATGAACATATTAAAATGCATATGTGTATGCATAGTTGATTGGTTATGGTATAAATGATCTGAGGGGATCATGAGGATCTATGCTGAGGGCGCTGGATCGAATGTCCACCATGCGTTGGTCCGACGGGATCATCATGGGGATCTATGCTGAGGGCGCTGGATCGCTGGACGGGTTTTCCACCATGCGTTGGTCCGACGGGATCATCATGGGGATCTATACCAAGGGCGCTGGATCGCTGGATTACCCTGTATTGTATTGATGGGATCGTGAGGATTCGCATCGTTGGATTCCGTAGCGGAAGTCCGTTTTGCATGTCTTATCTTTGCATTGATGATTTATTGTATTATGATACTTGTACTAGCATCGTTTTGCTAACCCCTTGGGGTGGACATTGTTTGATGTTCGGGTAGCCGAGGAGCGGGGAGGCGACCACAGTGCATCGGGGACGATGAGATGGCTCGGTGATGTGATTGATGTTATTGTCGAGAGTTGTTTTCTTGTTTCGTTCAGTACTCGAGTACGTCTGTTTTAATAATGTCCTTTCGATATGGTTGTATAAATTAACTCTTTGATCGGTTGAATCAAATATGTTTTTAAACTTCAGTTGTACGATTGGTTTATATTTACACTCTTTTTAAAATCAGCCTTGTAAATCCTTACCTAAAGGGTTTACGGCGCTGTAATTATTCCGAATATCTCGGGGTGTTACAGAATATGGTATCGGAGCTAAGATTTATGGATATGTTGGCAGTCGGGTTAGTTGGGTCTGTTTACGTTATTGATTATTGGTCGTTCGTAACATCACTGCTGAGCCAGCATCGTCAATTGGACTGTGGTTGTGAGTTTCCTAATCTCGACTACTACTGTTTTATTTAATTCTTGTATTGTAAACATTGATGGATGTACTTTTAGAACGTTTGCCCTGGATACTGAGTATTTATGTTTACAGTATGTTGAGGGGAGGTCGTGGACGCGGACGCGGTCGTGGACGCGGACGTGGAAATGCGAGGCAAGAAGAATCGGTATCTACTCCTGAGATAGCCGCTAGCCAAACGGATTCACATTCCGGGGGACAGCAGGGATCGGCAAATAATAATGCAGATCCTAACGTGCCGGGAGTGCTTCAGCAGGTGGTTGCCCAGATAAACCAGTTTGCTCAAGTTGTGGATCGCATGCAGACGGCGATGGGACAGCAGAATAACGTGGATAATCGGGGAGATAAATGGCTTACCGAGGTGGTCAAATTGCATCCTCCGAAATTTGACTCGCCCACCGAGACGCTTTCGTGGGATCATTGGTGAAGGAATTAGAGAAGATTTTTGCGGGATTAAGCGTCCCAACGATAGGAAGGTTCCGGCCGCCCAAGATCTTTGACCGGGAGGCTTTCGATCGGTGGGAGGCCATTCGACCGCAGGAGCACAATGCCGATCGGACAGAATTCAAGTTGATGATGGAGGCATGATTGTCCTCGCCCGATTAGAGAGGCCCGAGTTCGGGAGTTTTTCTCACCACAAAATTCGAAGCATCTGTGACGGAAGTGATTAAGACTTTTAATCACCACCGACTTATGTGCGCCACAGTCAGACCGAGGCGGAAAGGATTTTCCATTTTGACATGCGAATGAAGCCAAATTCAGAATATATGTCCGATTTGATTGTGCCACCTTGAGGCGATTGTCGGGACAAGGCATTGGCCTACGATATGAAGGAAGCAGAGAGAAATCGAGGAAGCAAAGAAACGAAGGTGTCGGGCAACTTCACGGAGAATAAGAATAGCGGGCCCCGCCGGTCGGTCCTCTTTTCACTCATCCAGAGACCTCCGCATCCTAGTCGAGGAGGAAAGAAGTTCCGGCAAGACCGATCAAGCTTCCGACACAGGAAGAAGTGTTACAACCGTGGCAAGGCGGGACATGTTCGACGTGATTGTTTCGCGCTTTCGTGACTGTTTCGAGTGTGGACAGGAAGGACATCGCGCAACATTTTGTGGGAATGCGACCCGATCTTTTGGTACTCGCGCTCCAGCTCCAGTCCCGAAAGAGACGAGTGTGAACCAGACGCAGCAAAGTGGATTTCAGCAGCAGAACGCTGGGAAGAGAGAGGCATCCAGTGCTGGGTCCGTTCCTCCACGCCTGTACGAGATGAGAAAATCTGATGATCAGAACACAGCTGTTGCATCAGGTACGATTCAGATCCTTTTGCAACCAGTTAGTGTCTTGTTCGATTCAGGAGCCACACATTCTTTTATATCTTTGAACTGTGTTAATCGTTTGAACATCTCGTGCTTGTATAATTGTGAACCTTATGTTGTGGGATTACCGAGCGGAGAGAAAATTGTGGGAACCTTAGAAGCTAAGGATTTCCCAGTATCTATAGAAGGAAGAGAGTGGCCATCGAATCTTATTGTAGTTGACATCTGCGGTGACGATTTAATTCTCGGAGATGATTGGCTCAACCGTTATGGAGTCATGGCCAATTACCGAGAGAGAGTCATTTCCATCATTGCCGATGACGGATCGAACACTTATTCCGAGGATGGAGACCGAAGCTCGGGAAATTGATCAAGGCAATGAAAGTGAAATTATCAAGCAAGGATGTCACGGACTTTGGTGCTATGCCATGAGGAAAGAGGAAGGAGTAGAGCTCTCATCTATTTCAGTTGTGAATGAGTTCTCAGATGTTTTTCCTGACGAACTACCTGGATTACCTCCGCAGAGAGAAGTGGAATTCACTATCGAACTAGAGCCTGGAGCAGCTCCTATTTCCAGGGCACCATACCGCATGGCGCCAACCGAAATGTATGAACTCAAGAAACAACTGGAGGAATTGTTGCAGAAGGGTTATATTCAACCAAGCGTTTCTCCTTGGGGAGCGCCCGTTCTCTTTGTCCGGAAGAAAGACGGATCCCTCCGACTGTGTATTGATTACAGGGAGCTTAACAAGATGACGATCAAGAATAAGTATCCTATACCTCGGATCGACGACTTGTTTGATCAACTGCAAGGGGCAAGGGTATTTTCGAAGATTGACTTGCGATCAGGATACCACCAGTTGAGAATTAAGGGATCGGATATACCGAAATCTGCTTTCAGATCCCGGTACGGGCATTATGAATTTGTAGTGATGCCATTTGGACTCACCAATGCTCCTGCGGTATTCATGCAATTGATGAATCGGGTATTCTTGGAGTACTTGGATAAATTTGTGGTCGTTTTCATTGACGACATCTTGATATATTAAAGGGACGCAGAGGAACATGCTGAACACTTACGTGTGGTTTTGAGCATCTTGAGAAAGGAACAGTTGTATGCTAAGCTTTCTAAATGTGAGTTCTGGCTTAAGGAAGTAACTTTCCTTGGGCATGTGATATCATCCGACGGAGTTCAGGTGGACCCGAAGAAAGTCGAAGCAATCTTGGAGTGGGAAGCTCCTAAAAACGTGAAAGAAGTCCGAAGCTTCTTAGGACTTGCTGGATATTATCGCCGCTTTGTAGAGGGATTTTCCAAAATTGCTCGTCCGCTCACTCAGCTATTACAGAAAACTCGAAAGTTCACGTGGGATGGGCAGTGTCAGGCTGGTTTTGATGAACTTAAGAAGAGACTGACGACAGCACCTATCTTAGCACTGCCAGAGGGAACTGATGGATTTATGGTATACAGCGATGCTTCAAATCAGGGTTTGGGTTGTGTGTTGATGCAGAAGAACAAAGTGATTGCTTATGCTTCTCGGCAATTGAAACCGTACGAAGTAAATTACCCGACTCATGATCTGGAGTTAGCAGCTGTGATCTTTGCTTTAAAAATTTGGCGACATTATTTGTACGGCACTCATTGTCAGATCTTTACGGATCATAAGAGCCTCAAATACATCTTCAGTCAGAAGGAATTAAACATGAGGCAGAGAAGGTGGCTGGAATTGATCAAGGATTACGACTTGGAGATTCTCTATCATCCGGGGAAAGCAAACGTAGTAGCTGATGCTTTGAGCCGTAAACCTGTTTCTCTTCGAGTGTTGGAAGCACTTACGTCCCAAACCAGTATTCAACGGGAACTGATCCGCGAGGGGATTGAAGTATGGGCACCAGGAATCCAAGGGCAACTTTATGTGATGGAACTGACTTCATCGCTAGTCGAGGAGATCAAGTCTAAACAATTGAACGATTCTCTGATCCTTCGATTATGTGACGAAGTAAAGAAAGGAAAAGCCCCAGGATTCGTGATACAAGATGATGGAGTTATGAGATTTCAGAGTCGACTTTGCGTTCCCGATGATGATGATTTGAGAAGGACTATTCTGAAGGAAGCTCACAGCGCGCCCTATTCTATTCACCCGGGCGGCAGTAAGATGTATAAGGATTTAAAGCAAAACTTCTGGTGGGGGAATATGAAGAAGGACGTAGCGGAGTACGTTTCGAAGTGTTTGACTTGTCAGCAGGTTAAGATTGAACATCAACGACCTGCCGGAATGTTAAAGCCACTTCCGATCCCTGAATGGAAGTGGGAGGATATCTCGATGGACTTCATTACTAGTATGCCAAGGACTAGAACGGGAATGAACATGATTTGGGTTGTAGTTGATCGACTAACCAAGTCGGCTCATTTCCTAGGAATCAAAGATACATGGGGACCCGAGAGATTGGCACGAATATTTATTGCGGAGATAGTCCGATTGCACGGGACGCCGAAGACCATTATTTCGGATCGAGATGGTCGTTTCGTGTCACACTTCTGGAAAGCAGTTCACAGGGCTTTGGGGACCGAGCTAAACTTTAGTACAGCTTATCATCCCCAAACGGACGGTCGATCAAAGGACTATTCGACAGTAGAGGACATGCTTAGAGCTTGTGCATTAGATTGGTCGACTGATTGGGAGGTTCACTTGCCCTTGATCGAGTTCACCTATAATAACAGTTGGCATGCTTCTATTAAGATGGCCCCATTTGAAGCTTTATACGGAAGAAGATGCCGATCGCCCCTGTGCTGGGATGATTCTTCGGATTTGATCGGGACGGAACCGGAATTGATTATTCAGACTCAAGAGAAGATAGCCTTGATTCGAGAGACTGCTGATCGCCCAGTCGGCGAAGTCTTATGCCGATGTACGTCGTCGCCCTCTAGAGTTCGACGCTGGAGACCACGTACTATTGAAGGTGTCTCCTACACGAGGGATTTTCCGTTTTGGGAGAAGAGGCAAGCTTAGTCCGAGATATATCGGACCATTTGAGATCCTAGAGAGAGTTGGGGATTTAGCATACCGGTTGGCCTTACCGCCATCGCTGAGTCATGTTCACAATGTGTTTCACGTATCCCAACTGCGGAAGTATGTACCGGACCCCAGTCACGTCATTGATGTCGACGAGATCGAGATAGCTAATGATGGCACCTTCGAAGAGAGACCAATCAAGATACTTGAGAGCCGGATCAAACAATTGAGGAATAAACCAATACACTTGGTTAAAGTACAATGGTCACGACATGGAGTCGAAGAGGCCACTTGGGAAACGGAGGTCGGTATGAAGGCTAAATATCTGGAGTTGTTTTTATCATAAGTTTCGGGACGAAACTTCTTTTTAGGGAGGAAGGATGTAATGCCCGAGATTTCTGTTATGTAATTGGAACTTGTGATATTGTAATGATTGTACTTTTGTCTGAGTATTATTCTCCGTATTTCATAATCCGATGTTGCCGAGCGTTTAATTTCATGGTTGTGATTTGTAAGGTTGAAATTCTGTGCATGTAGCGCACGCTACAGGCTAAGGGTAGCGTACGCTAACATGGTTTCATAGCGCACGCTACCGAGTGTAATTAGCGCACGCTACGCGTGGTCAGATTGATTGAGACGCGCGGTAGGTGAGATCTGGCCGGGGGACCCTTGTCGGATCTTGTCGAATGTATCTGGACGGCTTTCGGGAAAAGCCGAGTCAACGCCTTAGCGCACGCTACAGGTCGATGCGTAGCGCACGCTAAGTGCCGAGTACAGTTTAGACTGTGAGCCGTTAGCGTACGCTACGGACAGTGTATAGCGCGCGCTAATAGCCATTTATTATAAATAGGACATCATCCTATTCGTGATTTCAGTTCCTTCTCCTCCCTCAACCCGAACTTTGACACATAGAACATAACTACTTTCGTCCTAAACACTCCGTATCAACCTCCTAGTTCGAGATTGAAGATCATACATCATTGGAGATTGGTGTTCAAACCCTCGGTGTTGGATTGCTTCATTTCATCCGTGTTCTTCACTACTTTGAGGTAGGTGATTCTTCACCAATGATTAGTAATGCTCATAAGGAAGATTTGAATCATGTTTGGATAGCAAGTACTTCGTTTATAATTGGTCATCACATGTTAGAAGGATACTTTTGACGTATCGGTACTAGGTGTCGAATGAACCTTTGAACCATCTTATTATAAGGACTCCTAAGCATGTTTAAATCGATTTATGATCAAGTAATCGGATATTACCCAGTTGATACGTTGTATACGTTGGAATCATGTGTTTTGGAACGTAAGACGATGGAACTGAGATTATTTCATGAAGATCGTAGAGGAATTGTGATATCGAGATAACTATCCGTATATTTGTATCTCATGATCATAGAAACTTCCAAAAACCTTATTAGCATGATATGCCCGAGGATAACTTGTAATATCACCATAGGATTCATGAGTTCTTCACCATTCAACCCAATTTCGGTTTGCGATTCGCCATGCAAGATTAGCGCACGCTAACATGTGAGGTAACGTGCGCTATCGAGGTTCGGTTCGCACATAACGCACGTAGCGACGTTATGAGGCGCCGAGTCGATCCGCCAGTGGCTAGCGCACGCTAGTCTTATACGATAGCGTACGCTAACAGTCCAGCTTAGCGCACGTTACGTAGAGTACGTAGCGCGCGCTAAGCAATCCAGGCAACTTGTTTAGTTTGAGCTTTTCGGCCGTAGGCCGAATTGTTAGGCCATCGTTCGACTTGAGATGATTTGTATATCGTTCCTTTTGTTAAGGTTCGAGCTTGTTACGTTGATCGAAGGAGGCGGCCTTCGAGTGTGTCGAGATCCTTGAAGTATTTCGTCTTGCCATTTTCGAGGCAAGTATCATATGTCGAGTTCGATTTATATTGAATCTTTGATCATGCTTGTGGTTTTATTGTTGAATATGAGATGTATTTCTGAAAATTCTCATGATATTGGTTGATTATTTGTTCGTATTGATGAACATATTAAAATGCATATGTGTATGCATAGTTGATTGGTTATGGTATAAATGATCTGAGGGGATCATGAGGATCTATGCTGAGGGCGCTGGATCGAATGTCCACCATGCGTTGGTCCGACGGGATCATCATGGGGATCTATGCTGAGGGCGCTGGATCGCTGGACGGGTTTTCCACCATGCGTTGGTCCGACGGGATCATCATGGGGATCTATACCAAGGGCGCTGGATCGCTGGATTACCCTGTATTGTATTAATGGGATCGTGAGGATTCGCATCGTTGGATTCCGGTAGCGGAAGTCCGTTTTGCATGTCTTATGCTGCATTGATGATTTATTGTATTATGATACTTGTACTAGCATCGTTTTGCTAACCCCTTCGGGGGTGGACATTGTTTTGATGTTCAGGTAGCCGAGGAGCGGGGAGGCAGCCACAGTACCGACAGGACGATGAGATGGCTCAGTGATGTGATTGATGTTATTGTTGTCGAGAGTTGTTTTCTTGTTTCGTTCAGTACTCGAGTACGTCTGTTTTAATAATGTCCTTTCGATATGGTTGTATAAATTAACTCTTTGATCGGTTGAATCAAATATGTTTTTAAACTTCAGTTGTACGATTGGTTTATATTTACACTCTTTTTAAAATCAGCCTTGTAAATCCTTACCTAAAGGGTTTACGGCGCTGTAATTATTCCGAATATCTCGGGGTGTTACACCAAGGTTGCCCTCTTTCACCTTATTTGTTCGTCTTATGCATCGAGAGGTTGGCTTATTTAATACAAGAACAAGTAGATGCGAAAAAGTGGACGCCTATCATTATGAATCGATCTGGAGTTCCTATCTCCCATATATTTTTTTGCATATGATCTTCTACTCATGGGTTTGGCGACTAAAAAGAATGCTTCCACCATCAAGAGAGTGTTAGATACCTTCTGCCTCGCTTCGGGACTTAAGCTCAGCCAAAATAAATCTAAAGTCTACTTTAGCAATGCTGGGAATAATGTTCTGAAACGTGAGATCTGTGATACTCTCGGTTTCAGTCAAACCAACAACCTTGGCCGTTATTTGGGAGTTAATTTGACTCACGGTAGGCTAAAAATTGAAGATTTCCGTAGTCCTATCGATATTACAGATCGGCTTGCCGGTTGGAGAAGTAAACTGCTTTCTCTCGCCGGTCGTGCTACGCTTATCCAAGCCATGACCGCAGCAATACCCTCACATGTCATGAGTAGCTCGCCGCTTCCTAAGACTGTTTGCAATACTCTTGATAAACTAAATCGGAATTTCCTTTGGTCCGTTGACTCGTCTGTGAAGAAAATCCATCTTGTCGGATGGACGAAAGTGACTCGGAAAAAAGCCACGGGGGCCTGGGTATTCGTGAATCTCGCCTTGTCAATGACTCACTGTTAGCTAAGTTGGGTTGGAAGTTGATCGATAGAGGCAACACCTTATAGAGGAAAATCTATGAATTGGAAGGGCATTGTTCGTGCAACTCAAGCCATTGCCAAGAAGATTCGTTTTAAAGTTGGTAATGGCTCCCAGATATCGTTTTGGAATGACAACTGGATCGGAAAAGAGGTCGTGTCAGAACTGCTTGATACTCCCGTCCACCCAGGGGACTTTAATTTACACTTCTCTAATATCCTTCAACCTGATGGCACTTGGGAATTTTCAAAACTGCAAACCCCAATTTCTGATAGCATTAAACTACTGCTTTTGCAAGCTAATATCGCTATTTCAAATTGTGCAGATACTCCGGTTTGGACCGCCAATTCCTCAAAAAAATTCACTACACGCTTGGCCTATGATTCCCTGTATACCTTGAAGCATGGCAGCCCGGAAACCCGACGATCCTGGAATTGGCTTTGGAAAGCGAAGATCTCTCACAAACATAAGTTTTTCTTGTGGCTGTGCACTTTGGAAATACTTGCTACGAATAAACTTCGGTTTACCAGGAAAATGGCGAATTCGGATATGTGTGATCTGTGTCATATACACACGGAAACTTGCTTGCATGTTCTTAGGGACTGTCATGTTGCGAATGTGGTGTGGCTCAAATTGTTTCGTGTGGAAGATAACTCTCAGTTCTGGAACAGCCCATGTACTCGCTGCATTATGAGAGGTTTGAATAATGATTTTGAGATTAAGGAATGTGGTGATCTTCGTGATCTTAACCGATATATATTTGTTGCTACAACTTGGGAACTGTGGAAGAATCGAAATTCTAGGATCTTCTGCTCCAAAAAAATTGATGTGGTCAGCCTGTGCTTCAAAATTTGTAATTTGGCACTTAAACTTGCTGCCTCTTTTAAAAAATTATCTCCAGGAGTTCGAACTTGGAAGAGACCAGACATGGGGTGGCTCAAATTAAATACGTATGGAGGTGTGAAAGTGGAGCTCAGTAAAGGGGTTCTAGGTGGAGTTTGCAGAGATGACAGCGGAAGTTGGCTTTGGGGTTTTTCGCGACCAATTCCTTTATGCGATCCGCTTTCGGCTGAAGCTTTGGCGCTGAAGACGGGACTTTCGTTTGCCTGGGAACAGCGCCCTCGTCAACTTGTCGTAGAAGTGGATTCAAGCATCTTGATACAATTGATGAATGATGAAGCTATCACAGAAGATACCTCATTGCTCTAAATTGTTTCCGCTTGCAAGAGACTGATACATTGACCGTGGGATATCCGGCTCAATCTCATTAGTAGGGAGTGCAATCGTGCTGCAAACAATTTGGCAAAGCTTAGCTATGGTGAGGATGCTACCGAGGAATTCTGGGCCACACCACCCGCTGCAATTCGTCGAGTGCTAATCGAAAACAATTTGTAATAGATAGATCTTTCTTTCACAGAAAAAAAAACAATGGAGTTTAGTGTTAGGTCCCAAATCATGGGTGGAATAAGCTTGGGGGGGGGGGGATGAATATCTTATTACCTTTTTGGAAAGTTAGAGCTTGGCGTTTTTAAATTTTCTTTCCTCTTTTAAAAATATGTTACTTGTCAACAAGTACAGTAAGACCTCGATAAATGAATATGATTGAGACCGGAGAAAAATATTCAATTAATGAAATTATTCATTTATCGAAAGAAAATTTGAACATGTTATAAAGAGTTGGGACCGGAGAAAATTATTCATTTGGCGAGTTTATTCGTTTATCGAATATTCATTAATCGAGTTTTAACTGTAAACCAAGTGCGGAAGTGTAAAGAAGGGAAGAAAGAGAGCACAACACAAGAGATTTGATCCTGGTTTGCGATGGCGCAACCCCTAGTGGATTCGCTCACCCCTCCTCCAGTCCCCGAGCTCCTCCCCGGACTCGAGATTTCTAAATCAAACCAAACCAAACATACTCAGTATATCCCGCTCAGAGCAGGGTCTGGGGAGGGTAACATGTACGCAGACCATGCCCTATTTTTTACGGCAGGGAGACTGTTTCCGTGAAGACCCCCCGCTTAGTGCACAACAAAATATTGAGTGATATATACAAAGGGAAGCATATGATTCGAAAAAGCTCAATATCATACGAAACTCGAGATTTCTGCGCTATAAAAAGATGAACTCTCAAAATACTATGTATTTATCTTAGACCTTAACTATCAGTTAACCCCTCAAAATACAATAGCAAAAACCGTACATGATCAAATTATCATATATATATATATATATATATGTATATATATATGAAAGTAATATATTTTGTTATATAATGATAGTAATATATTTGGTTAATCATCGATACATTTTTCATTTAAAAAATCAGGTTGCTGGCTTAATGTGCAACTCTGAAAACATTTTTTATGATGATTGGTTTGTTAAAACACTGGATTAGTCCGTGCGAGGTCATGAACTATAAAATTGATGAGTATTGAGCAATTTAAATTTTTTGGCTGTTGGTTCAAATTATTTTATTTTGGGAAAATAAGAGTAACTTATTTTATGTTTTAGCTATGTCTACGTCTAAATCTTATGAAGTGTAGCATCAGTTTAAATATTTTCTTGGATCTGCATATATAAATTTATGGAGTTCCAATCTGATATGTTCAAGTTTATTCTGTCTGTTGTGACATAATGTGTGTACCTATGGTATGCATAGATTTTTTTTTTTGAATGGCGAATTTCAACTTAGACTCGACCAACTTCCTAATCGGAGGGTCCTAACCACCACTTGCTCAGACTATGTTGTCTTAATCGGGCCCACGCTGGAGCCAAGTGGTGCATAATAGGTTCGCGAGGAAACCGTCTCGCCTCCACACAAGTTTTCTTGCTGGAGTAACGTCCGGATGAAAACCCCGTCCTGCTCCAGACTAGAACCCCGCACCTACTGACTTAAAGTTCTTATTCATCATTGCAATACCAACTGAGCTAGAGGCCCAATGGTCTATGGTATGCATAGATGCTAAACCGATTATTGGTAGGAAGTTCAATGATGATTCGGTACAAATTGACAAGATATTCTGGCCCTTTAAAGTTATTGCTGGTCCTAATGAGAAGCCAATAGTTGTGGTCAACTGTAGAAGTGTGGAGAAGCAATTTTCCGCTGAAGGGCTCTCAACAATGGTCATTTTAAAGATGAAGGTGACTGCCGAGGCATACTTAGGATCATTGGTTAAAAATGTTGTCGTTACCGTCCCTGCTTATTTTACAGACTCCCAACGCCAGGCGACGAAGGATGATGGAACAATTGGTGGTCTTAATGTCATCCGTATAATTAATGAACCAGAAATTGTTCCAGCATCCTTCGTCACCTGGCGTTGGAGCCAGTAAAATAAGCAGGGACGATATACTAATGATCCTATGTATGCCTCGGAAGTCACCTTCATCTTTAAAAGGACCATTGATGAGACCCCTTCAGTAGAAAATTGCTTTTCTACACATCTGAAGTTGACCACAACTATTAGCTTCTCATTAGGACCAGCAATAACTTTAAAAGGCCAGAATATCTTGTCAGTCTGTACCGAAACATCATTGAACTTCCTATTAATCATCCGTTTAGCATTTGTACATACCATAGGTACAGACATTATGTCACAACAGACACATTAAGCTTGAACATATCAGATTGTAGCTCCATATTTATATATGCAGATCCGAGAAAATATTTTAAATGATACTACAATTCATAAGATTTTGACATGGACATAGCTAAACTACTTTAATACTCACCTTGGTGGGGAGGATTTTTATACTTGTATGTTCAACTACTATGTGGAGGAGTTCAAGAGAAAGCACAAAAAGGACATATCTACAGAACCTAGGTCTCTTAGAGGATTGAGGATAGCTTGTGAAAGAGCAAAGTGGACTCTTTCTTAATTTTCCCAAACATCAGTTGAGGTTGATTCTTTATATGAGGGTGTTGATTTTAGCTTAAAATTCAACCGGGCAAAAATTTGTGGAACTGAACCTGGACCTGTTCATGCAATGTAAGCTTCACATGCTTTTCCAGACTATATTGGGCGTCAAAATCATCTTGGCCCCCATGTGCCTATAATACGACTCTCAATCCAATATAAAAATATTATATTAGTTATCAAAATAATTTTGGCCCCTAAATTTCAAAAGTAGAAATTCAAAATCAACTAACTATACTTATAATAGAATCATTGACTAGCTACTTCGTGGTCGTTCTCCATACAGTTTTATTTTTGAACTAATTAGTAAGATTTCTAATGGATGGTACCGTGCCTAAATATTAGTTATATGAATGAAAATAATACCTTCATTCAGCTTTGGTGTTCCGCAGTCACATCGGCGAATGTGTAAGACATACTAAACTTATAATGAATTTCAAAATATTTTTTGAATAACTCTTTTTCCTTTATTGACATCTATTTATAATATATTTTCATATTGTAATATATAGTAGAGTGGCGGAGCCACAACTTCTAATGGTGGGACAATTGCCCCACTTCAAATGAGGCTATTAATACCCCTAGTGTTAGATAATATTACAAGTTTACCAAAAATTGCTCCACCAATATTTTTCTAAAAAGGGGCAAAAAAAAACTTTGACTTTTGTTTCTCCCACAAAATTTGAAACGTGTGCAACTATTTCTAAGAGAGAGAATAAGAATTAAGAAATAAAGAGAAAAAGACAAAAGAAACATCAGTAACTTTCTTACTTTCTTTTCAAACTTCACGCTGCTTTCTCCATCGTCTTCCAAGTTTCAACCAGCTCAAAAACTTCATTAACTATCCAAGGTAAATACTTTAAATTTATTATCTCTATTTTACACATTTAGTTTTTAGATTTTAAATTGTGCTTTGAATATGTGATATTTCAGTTTTGCATTTGTTATTTAGAGTTCATATATATTTCATATTCAAACAAAATCAATATAATTTGTCAATTCAAGATTAATGTTGAAATTAGAAGGAATTATTGTGTATGTCAAGAGAGAAGGAAAATTGGGGGATTATTATCCTATTGGGTTTAAGTAAATAGAGTGGCCACATAATACAATTTTTGATTAGGGGAGTTGGAAAATAATAGTGTTATTTGAATATAATATTATTGATATTACTATCTAATTACATATTTTCTTTGAATAGTTGTGTGATTGAGAAACAATGTGATTGAGGGGTGGCTATGGCTTTCATTTATGTTTTGATTTAATCTTTTGTAAGATAACAGTATGATTTTTAACTAACCCCTGAGCTTTGCCGTAACTTCCGCTTGGGCCGCCCCGGGCTGCTGGTCATCTCTGGCCGGCGTATCGCCGGGAGAATAACTTTACACCGCGGCATTCATCCCTCCCCGTCAATCTAACAGTAGTATTGCATTTTAGGTATGCTTTGCAGTTTCCGTCTTTGCTCCAGTGTCGTCGGCCTATCGATCGCCTTTTCCCTGTTCAGGAGTCGATCGGTTTCCAGCTTCCGCGGCTTCTCCTCCCTCATCTCCAAGGCGTGTCGAAGTCCGGTATCATTGTACTTTTCTGTTAAATTTCATTTTTGTCTGCCATATATCTACCATTTACTGCGATTTTTATGCGGTTTGCTTGCTTTTATATTGTCTTTGTCATTCTCAGCTTATTTTCATTTTTGGCTTCACTACCCCATTTTATTTCTCATAGTGCGTTTGGGTTTTGTATTGGTCGATGTCGCACTGTTTGCGGGTTGGTAGTTGAAATTTGGGTACATTGTCGGGTAAGCTTTTGGAGCTTGTGGATGTTTTGGGTAAGAGAAGGGTTGATGTGGCTTGTATTCAGGAGACTAGGTGGAAGGGGGCGCAATCCAGGGAGGTGAACGGTTATAAATTGTGGTATTCAGGCCTTGCTAACTCGAGCAATGGTGTGGGCATTCTTTTGTCTAAGGAGCTTAAGGACAACGTCCTGGAAGTGAAGATGTGCAATGATAGGATTATGTCCGTTGGAGTGGTGGTTGGGGAGAAGGTGGTTAATGTGGTATGTGCGTATGCCCCACATGTTGGTTTGGGTGTGCTTGATAAGGAAGCTTTTTGGGTCTGTTTAGATGAGTTGGTCGGGTGTATTCCGGACGATCAATTTATTATTTTGGGGGGTGATTTCAATGGGCACATTGGTAAGGGGGTGGATGGTTATCATAGTGCGCATGGGGGTTTCGGCTTCGGAGTTAGGAATGCAGGAGGTTCCGCACTGTTGGAGTTTGCCACTGCGCATGAGTTGGTAATTGCTAACTCTGTTTTTCAGAAGAGAGCTGAGCACCTCATCACCTTTAGTAGTGGGGGGCACAACACGCAATTTGACTACCTTCTTTTGCGCAGTCGTGATGCTAGGGCGTGCGTGGACTGTAAGGTGTTCCGGAGCGAGGCATGTGCTTCTCAACACCGGCTGCTGGCTATGGATTTATCCATGGGAGGTCGTGTTGTTAGCAGGGTTAGAGAGACTAGACCTAGGATTCTCTGGAAGGATTTGAAGGGTGAGAAGGCGACAGTATTCAAGGAGTCTCTGACCCGCGAAGGAGGTTTTTTGCGTGCGGGCGATGCTAACCTTATGTGGACCAGCATGGCCAATGCTATTAGAAGAGTAGGCGAGAAGGTGGTAGGGGTTTCTTCGGGCAGGTCTAGTGGACCTAGGGAGGCTTGGTGGTGGAATGAGGAGGTCCAAAACAAGGTTAAGGCTAAACAAGCGCTTTTTAAGGAGCTTTTGTCGGTTAGTGCTGGGGAGGAGAGAATCTTGAAGATTGTAGCGTACAAGGTGGCGAAAAGAGAGGCTAAGAAGGCAGTGGCTAAGGCTAAATGTGAGTCTTACGAGGAGATGTACAAGCGCCTAGTGTAATACCCGTACTTTCATTGACTGTTTGACTCTGTCATCCTCCTTATTTTGTCGCTCTGTAAATGCTTGGAGATGTTGTTAATATTGTTATTGAGTTTTGTATCTCGATTGGTTCTTGATCATGTCGTTTTAGACCTTGCGGAAATGTTCTGGGACAGAGATATAACGCACGCTAGGCCTAGGCTAACGCACGCTAAATCTGCTTGATTAGCGCACGCTAGCTTTGAGGCCGTAGCGCGCGCTAAGAGGATCGATCAGTCGAGAACCGATTTTTGTTGCTCTACGGGTGGCGGTTTAGCGCACGCTAGGAGTGGTTAGCGCGCGCTATTCGTGGTTAGTAGCGCACGCTATCATTCGTCCGTAGCGCACGCTACCGGGCTGGTCAGCGGAGTGAGGTTGCAGGTTTTACGGAATATCGGGTAGCGTACGCTGAAGCTTCGGCTAGCGCACGCTAGAGTTATGGAATAGCGCACGCTAAGTCTTAGCGCTAGCGCACGCTAAGTGTTGAGCGAGGCGAGACGATAAGTTCCACGTTTTGGACTAGCGCACGCTAGAGACATACGGTTAGCGCACGCTAACGGAACCGGCGAAACCACTGGACTATCCGGTGACTTCGCTAGCGCACGCTAATGAAGGAGGCGTAGCGTGCGCTAGATGGCAGATATAAATATGACAGTTGACTCCCATTTCGTCATTTTCTCACCTACTTCACTCATTTTCGAAGGGAAGCGATCGGGAGAGACGATCTCAGGCGTTTGGGAGTAATCTTCCTTCTAGCAACAACATATTTGGTTGGAGAACAAAGATTTCTCAACATCTAATCCCTCCTAACGTCCGAATCAAGGTAAAAATCCTTAGAACCCTATTTTTGGGAATTTTGGGGTTTTTGTAGATTCGTCCGATTTATCCGTTTGGAAGCTTGAGAACCTTGAGTTTATGGTGTATCTATACTGTATGAATACCTTTCCTACGATTTTATGGTTTAGATTGTGCCGTTTTCGGACTTGTGAAGATTTAGAACGATTTTCCAACCTTTAGTTGATTATCCGTATATCTTTATGAATCGTAGACGGGTTTGGGGAGTTCCTTCGTGTAGTTTGAATATGGATGTGTAATTATCATACTCCTTGCGAATCGTTTAGGTGCCGGAAGCGCGTTCTTGGACCTACCGAACTCATACCCTTCCTCCGTTCGATTTTCTCGATGTCTCAAAGGCAAGTATATATTTATGAATGTGCATTCTCGACCTTGAAAGTATGAAATATTAATGGCATGCTTATTTATATCCACTCCGGGACGGACCGACGGGTCCTCCGAGGGTTTCGTAGCCTGCAGTGCGATTCCATGGATAATATGAATTAACCACTCGGGACGGACCACGGTCCTCCGAGGGTTCCGTAGCCTCAGTGCGGTTCCACGGTATTCATACATGCAATAATGACGGACGATATGAATTAACCACTCCGGGACGGGCCGATGGGTCCTCCGAGGGTTCCGTAGCCTGCAGTGCGGTTCCACGGTATTCATATACGTCTTGATGTGATACTATGAGATTTAGTTATTCCGGAATACTAGTCTTAAATTGATGAATTGACGGATATTGATGAATTGACGGATTACATTTACTTTATTGTCGAGGAGTATCGTGTTTCATACCTGATATACTTGCACTAGCTATTCGACGGCTAACCCCTTTTTGGGGGAAATACTTTTCATGTATTTCAGGTTCCAGAAGATCGGACAGGCAGGTATCGGGTCGGCATGAAGATGGTGGGCAAGTGTGATACTGTGTCTTTCTTTCAGTTATGTTCTGAGCTTTCCATTCAGTGTTGTTGTACTGGATTGGTTATTGAGTACTCGAGTATCGTTTTTCCTCTTTCCTTGATGTTCCGGCCTGTGTTGCCGAAGTATTGACTTGTGATATAATGTCCGTGAATACACTGGTTATGTTTCGAATACCTCTGTATCGTTTTCATTTCTTTGTGTGTAGACCTTATCGGTCAAAATTTAGGGTTACGCATATGTATAGCCTTGTGGGTCCCACGGCGGGGCTTACGGCGCTGTAATATCCCTGAATAACTCGGGGGTGTTACAGAATATGGTATCAGAGCTTAGGTCTATGGATACCTAGGCTGTCGGTCTTTTGGGTCGATCGAGTTGTCATTTGTCCATGATATCACTACTTTGCCATCATCACGGTCACGGCCGTACTTGTAAGACCTCTTACTCTTCTAGTGTTTCCTTGTTTGTTTTGCGTCGTTACATTGGTATTCTTGAGAATCGGACACTTTGATGATGCGTGATTGAATTGTGCTTACGTGACTTGTATGTTCTTCAGTATGTCAGCTGGTAGGGGCCGTGGCCGTGGTCGTGGTCGTGGACGAGGAAGAGGTCGTGGCGCGGCCGCTTCCATCAGCTCAGTTGCGGGGTCGACCAACCCCAGTTTGTCGAATTCGGTGCATCCCGACACCGAGAGTCAGCACGACCAGTCAGACGGTCAGGGGAACAACGCGGACGTTGGGGTGGCGAATGCACTTCAACAATTGGCTACTCAGATGACTATTTTGGCCCAAACTGCTCGATGAATAACCCGAACCCAAACACGGATGCCTTACTTGAGAATGTAATCCGTATGCACCCTCCACGGTTTGGCGGTGCCACGACCCGTTAAGTGGGAAGGCGCTAGCGGAATTAGAGAAGATTTTCGAGGCGGTTGATTGCCCCGAGGTGAGGAAAGTACCAATTGCTCAGTATTTCCTCACTAAAGGAGGCCGCTACTTGGTGGAAGGTCATCAAGCCACAGGATCGTATTGCCTCGTGGGATGAGTTTAAGGAGCTCTTGGAGCCGAGTTTTGCCCTTGGCCGGTACGAGAGAGCCGAATCCGAGCCTTCTTCGAGGCTAAACCACAGGATATTCCCGTTTCGCAGGCGATCGTGGAGTACAATCAACAATTGATCCATGTGAAGGATCAAGTACGTAACGAGCGTGATAAGATCCGTTATTTTGATATGCGGATGAAATTGGACTTACGACGGTACATGGCCGGATTTGCTTGTACCACGTTGAAGGAGTATCAGGACAGAGCTTTAGCCCATGATATGTTGAGCCCCGACAACGATACCGTCGAAGAACCGAAGAAACAGAAAGTCGCGGGAAATTTTTCTGGATCTAAAGGTGGCAACTTTCAGAAGTCTCAGACGACTAACCGTTTCGTCGGACAGTCGTCGCGTTCTAATAAAGGGAAGGGGAGTTACCGTCCCACTTCGGGTACCACCAATCGCGCGGTGACTTGCTATAATTGTGGCCGTTCAGGCCACATTAATTTGGAATGCCACTTTCCACCGTTGAAGTGTCACACGTGCGGACAGATGGGACATAGAGCGGCTTATTGTTCCGAGCCGAATCAGACTTTGGACACTCGGGCTTCGCCCCGGTGGTCAACCTCAACGGAATTTCGGCAGGGGCCGGGGACGGGTCGAGAATCTTTGGAGAAACTCTAGCGTCGGTTCGGTACAACCACGAGTTTATGAGATGCGTCGAGCGAACCCGACGGCGGTGGCTTCAGTACCATTCATATCCTATCTCATCCGGTCAGTGTACTTTTTGATTCGGTGCTACACATTCTTTTATTTCTTTGGAGTGTGTACGCCATTTGAATATAACTTGTATGATCGCTTGCGATCCCTTCATCGTGAGGCACTTAGCGGGGATAGGATTGTGGGAAACCGGGAGATTAGAGATTTTCCGGTGGTTATATCCGGTATGGAATGGTTATCAAATTTAATTGTAGTTGACATGGAAGGCGAGGCGTAATCCTCGGCGAGGATTGGCTTAATAATCACCAGCGATTATGAATTACCGTACCAAAGTTATCACTATGATGACTAAGGACGGATCTGAGTACTCATTTTTGGGACGTAAGTTGGGCCAATCCAAGTTACTTATCGGTTCCATGAAGTCCGTAAAACTTTTGAATAAAGGTTATGCGGGCTATTGGTGTTATGCATTGAAAAGCGGAAGGAATTGAAATCGATTTCTATTCAATTCGGTTGTTAACGAGTATCCCGATGTTTTAGGACGATCTTAGGGATTACCGCGGTCGAGAGATAGATTTTTCCGTGGATTTGGAGCCGGATGCGGCCACGATTTCTAAAGCACCTTATCGGATGGCACCTTAGAGATGCAGGAATTGAAGACTCGGTTAGGAGAACTTTTGGAAAAAGGGTACATCGACCGAGCGCTTCGCCTTGGGGCGCGCCCGTTCTTTTCGTCGGGAAGAAGGATGGTTCACTACGTTTGTGCATTGACTACCGTGAGTGAATAAAGTAACCATCAAGAATAAATATCCTTTGCCTCGTATAGGCGATCTATTTGATCAATTGCAAGGAGGCTGCGGTTTTCTCGAAGATTGATTTAAGATCCGGTATTATCAACTCGAGTGAGGGAATCGGCGTTCCAAAGACGGCGTTCGGACGAGATATGGGCATTATGAATTTGTAGTTATGCCTTTTGGGTTGTGAATGCGCCGGCGGTATTCATGCGATTGATGAATAAAATATTCATCGAGTATCTCGACAGTGTGTAGTCGTCTTTATTGGCGACATCTTGGTTTATTCTCGGGATAAGGAGGAACATGCCCGACACTTGCGTTTGGTCTTAGACATTTTGAGAACCGAGCACCTCTATGCAAAATTCTCGAAATGTGAGTTTTGGTTGGAAGAAGTTATGTTTCTCGGCCATGTGATTTCGGCCAAGGGGTTCGTGTAGACCGCAGAAGATCGAGGCATGCTAAATTGGGCACCGCCTAAAAATGTTAAAGAGGTTCGTAGCTTTTTGGGTCTTCTTTGGGTATTAGTCGGTTTGTCGAGGGTTCTCGAAACTCGCTCGACCGCTTACGAAATTACTCGGAAGACCGAAAAGTTTGTTTGGACGGATGAGAGGCAGCAAAGCTTGACGGCTGAAGAGACGATTGACTTGGCGCCGATTTTAACCTTACCGCATGGTAGCGAAGGCTTTGCGGTTCTGATGGCGCTTGGTCAAGGCACAGAGGTGTGCTTATGCGGCATGATAAGGCGATAGCTTTGCGTCTCGTCAATTAAAGCCTTACGAAATGAATTATCCTACTCACGATTTGGAATTAGCCGCAATTGTCTTTGCACTCAAGATTTGGCGACATTATTTGTATGGTTCACCGTGCGGATTTATACCGATCACAAGAGTCAAGTATATTTTCGATCGAAGGAGCCGAATATGAGGCAGTGGCGTTGGTTAGAGTTGATAAAGGATTATGACTTGGAAATTCTATACCACCCGGTAAAGCTAATGTCGTTGCGGATGCATTGAGCCGCAAATCGGCATCTCTTCAAATGCTCGAGGTTCTTACACCTCGGGCGAAAATCCGTCGGGACTTAATTGAGCAAGGGATAGAAGTTTGGCTTCAACGAGTACGAGGCATTTGTGTACTCTCGAAATTACTTCGTCTCTAGTTGATGACATCAAAGGGAAGCGGTGGAGTGACCCGATGATTTCTCAAGCGAAGGAAGATGTAATTAAAGGAAAAGCTCTGGCTTTATGGTGCACGAAGATAGTACGAGATTTCAAGGCGAGCTTTGTGTTCGAGCGATTTAGAGTTGAGACAGAGAATTCTCCGAGAAGCGCATGCTACGCCTTATTCAATCCACCCCGGACGAGTAAGATGTACAAAGATTTGAAGCGTAATTTTGGTGGAATAACATGAAGAAGGATGTTACGGAGTTTGTACTACGGTGCTTGACTTGTCAACAAGTCAAGATTGAACATCAACGACCGGCGGGGTTGTTGAAACCGCTTCCCATTCCCGAGTGGAAGTGGGAAGACATTTCTATGGATTTCATCATCGCATGCCGAGAACTCGGGTCGGAATGAATATGATTTGGGTGGTTGTCGACCGGTTGACCAAGTCTGCACACTTTACGGGTATTAAGGATACTTGGGGGCGGATAGGCGCTCGAACCTTTATTCTTTGAGATCGTGAGGTTACGGTGCCCCCAAAACCATTGTTTCGATCGAGACGGCCGTTTTGTGTCGCACTTTTGGCGGGCCGTTCATCGGGCTTTGGGTGCGAGTTGAGATTGAGCACTTCTTTTCATCCTCGGTCGGATGGACGAGACAGAGAAGGGCGATTCAAACGTTGGAAGATATGTTGCGGGCTTGTGCCTTAGGCGGAGTAATGATTGGGAGCTGCACTTGCCGTTGATCGAGTTTTCTTACAAAAATAGATGTCATGCGTCGATCCAAATGGCACAATTCGAGCAACAAAAAGGTATGCGATGAAGGTCTACATAGTGTTTTGACGAGGCTTCTGAGCTAGTTGGGACGGAGCCGGATATGTTGATGGAGACTAAGGAAAAGATTACTATCATCCGGGACCGATTATTGGCTGCCCAGAGTCGTCAGAAATCTTATGCTGATACTCGTCGTCGACCCTTGGAGTTCGAAGTGGGGGATCATGTCTTGCTCAAGGTGTCGCCGACCCGTGGAGTTTTCCGCTTCGGGAAAAAGGGGAAACTTAGTCCGAGGTATATCGGACCTTTCGAGATTTTGGACAGAGTTGGAGATTTAGCTTATCGCTTGGCGTTACCTCCAGCTTTGAGTCACGTCCATAGTGTTTTTCATGTGTCTCAATTGAGAAAGTACGTACCGGATCCGAGCCACGTCATCGACTACAGTGAGATTGACGTAGCCGAGGATATTACCTTTCCGGAGAGACCCGTAAAGATCCTTGAGCGTCGCGAGAAACAACTCCGGCATAAAACCATTCCACTGGTTAAAGTGCAATGGTCGAGGCATGGAGTCGAGGAGGCAACTTGGGAGACGGAAGAGAAGATGCGGGTGGAATACCCCGAACTGTTTATTTCTTAAGTTTCGGGATGAAACTTCTTTTTAGAGGGGGAGAATGTAATACCCGTACTTTCATTGACTGTTTGACTCTGTCATCCTCCTTATTTTGTCGCTCTGTAAATGCTTGGAGATGTTGTTAATATTGTTATTGAGTTTTGTATCTCGATTGGTTCTTGATCATGTCGTTTTAGACCTTGCGGAAATGTTCTGGGACAGAGATATAACGCACGCTAGGCCTAGGCTAACGCACGCTAAATCTGCTTGATTAGCGCACGCTAGCTTTGAGGCCGTAGCGCTAAGAAGGATCGGTCAGTCGAGAACCGGTTTTCGAATCGCTCTGGGTAGCGGTTTAGCGCACGCTAGGAGTGGTTAGCGCGCGCTATTCGTGGTTAGTAGCGCACGCTATCATTCGTCCGTAGCGCACGCTACCGGGCTGGTCAGCGGAGGCAGTGAGGTTTCCAGGTTTTCTGGAATATCAGGTAGCGTACGCTAGGCTTCGGCTAGCGCACGCTAGAGTTATGGAATAGCGCACGCTAAGTCTTAGCGCTAGCGCACGCTAAGTGTTGAGCAGGGCAGAGACAGTAAGTTCCACGTTTTGGACTAGCGCACGCTAGAGACATACGGTTAGCGCACGCTAACGGAACCGGCGAAACCACTGGACTATCCGGTGACTTCGCTAGCGCACGCTAATGAAGGAGGCGTAGCGTGCGCTAGATCAGGCGGATATAAATATGACAGTTGACTCCCATTTCGTCATTTTCTCACCTACTTCACTCATTTTCGAAGGGAAGCGATCGGGAGAGACGATCTCAGGCGTTTGGGAGTAATCTTCCTTCTAGCACCAACAGAGTTGGATGGAGAACAAAGATTTCTCAACATCTAATCCCTCTAACGTCCGAATCAAGGTAAAAATCCTTAGAACCCTATTTTTGGGAATTTTGGGGTTTTTGTAGATTCGTCCGATTTATCCGTTTGGAAGCTTGAGAACCTTGAGTTTATGGTGTATCTATACTGTATGAATACCTTTCCTACGATTTTATGGTTTAGATTGTGCCGTTTTCGGACTTGTGAAGATTTAGAACGATTTTCCAACCTTTAGTTGATTATCCGTATATCTTTATGAATCGTAGACGGGTTTGGGGAGTTCCTTCGTGTAGTTTGAATATGGATGTGTAATTATCATACTCCTTGCGAATCGTTTAGGTGCCGGAAGCGCGTTCTTGGACCTACCGAACTCATACCCTTCCTCCGTTCGATTTTCTCGATGTCTTAAAGGCAAGTATATATTTATGAATGTGCATTCTCGACCTTGAAAGTATGAAATATTAATGGCATGCTTATTTATATCCACTCCGGGACGGACCGACGGGTCCTCTGAGGGTTTCGTAGCCTCTGGTGCGATTCCATGGATAATATGAATTAACCACTCCGGGACGGACCGACGGGTCCTCTGAGGGTTCCGTAGCCTCTGGTGCGGTTCCACGGTATTCATACATGCAATAATGACGGACGATATGAATTAACCACTCCGGGACGGGCCGATGGGTCCTCTGAGGGTTCCGTAGCCTCTGGTGCGCTTCCACGGTATTCATATACGTCTTGATGTGATACTATGAGATTTAGTTATTCCGGAATACTAGTCTTAAATTGATGAATTGACGGATATTGATGAATTGACGGATTACATTTACTTTATTGTCGAGGAGTATCGTGTTTCATACCTGATATACTTGCACTAGCTATTCGACGGCTAACCCCTTTTGGGGGGAAATACTTTTCATGTATTTCAGGTTCCAGAAGATCGGACAGGCAGGTATCGGGTCGGCATGAAGATGGTGGGCAAGTGTGATACTGTGTCTTTCTTTCAGTTATGTTCTGAGCTTTCCATTCAGTGTTGTTGTACTGGATTGGTTATTGAGTACTCGAGTATCGTTTTTCCTCTTTCCTTGATGTTCCGGCCTGTGTTGCCGAAGTATTGACTTGTGATGTAATGTCCGTGAATACACTGGTTATGTTTCGAATACCTCTGTATCGTTTTCATTTCTTTGTGTGTAGACCTTATCGGTCAAATTTAGGGTTACGCATATGTATAGCCTTGTGGGTCCCACGGCGGGGCTTACGGCGCTGTAATATCCCTGAATAACTCGGGGGTGTTACACCTAGACACCAAAGAAGGAGCGAATGCTATTTTTAAACTAGCGAAAGCTAGGGAAAGAGGGCGGCGCGACCTGGGTCCCGTTAAGTTTATTAAGGATGATTTGGGTCAAGTGTTAGTGAACGATGTGGCTATTAAGGAGCGGTGGAATAGGTATTTTTTCGAACTTTTCAATGAGGCTAGAGGTAGTGACTCGGTGGTGCAAGGAGTTAGTCTATCTTCTGCTCGTTCGTTTTTCCGGTGAGAGCATCAGCAAGGAGGAAGTAAAGGGTGCCCTAATGAAAATGGGTAGAGCTAAGGCTGTAGGCCCGGATCAGATCCCTATTGAGGTGTGGCTTTGTCTGGGGGAAGTCGGAGTTCAGTGGCTAGCAGAGCTGTTCAACATCCTCCTCAGAGGCTCTAAGATGCCGATAGAGTGGAGGCATAGTATTGTCGTGCCTTTTTTCAAGAACAAAGGCGATGCTCAGAGTTGTAGCAACTATAGGGGTATTAAACTCCTCAGTCATACTATGAAACTTTGGGAAAGAGTGGTGGAATGCAGGGTTAGAAGAGAAGTTGAGATCTCAAAGAACCAATTTGGCTTCATGCCGGGGAGGTCCACGACTGAGGCCATTCATCTCGTCAGACGCCTTATGGAGAAGTTTAGAGAGCAGCGTAAGGACCTCCATATGGTGTTCATAGATCTAGAGAAGGCTTATGATAGCATTCCGCGTGCGGTTATTTGGAGGAGCCTAGTAGAGAGGAGGGTGTCGTTGTCGTTCGTTAGGGCGATCCAAGACATGTACTCCCAAGCTAGGATGTGCGTTAGGACCCCAGTTGATGACACCCAGTATTTTCCGGTTGAGATAGGGCTACACCAGGGGTTGGCGCTAAGCCCTCTTCTCTTCGCTCTAATCCTTTACGTCATTTCACGAGGGATTCAAGATGGCATCCCGTGGTGCATGCTTTTTGCTGACGACATTGTGTTAGTGGCGGAGTCGAGGAGGGAGGTGAACTCGAAGTTGGAGCTTTGGAGGGCTAAGTTAGAATCCCAGGGCTTGCGTGTGAGCCGGTCTAAGACCGAGTATCTCTGGTGTAACTTTAGTGGTGAGGCCAACGAGGAAGATGTTGAGGTAATGATTGCGGATCAGATCGTACCCCGTACGGATAAGTTTAAGTATTTGGGTTCGGTCATTCAGAAAGAAGGTGAGTGTGAAGATGATGTCACGCATCGCATCAAGGCGGGGTGGCTAAGGTGGAGAGCAGCGACAGAGGTCCTGTGCGACAAGAAAGTCCCTCTAAAGTTGAAGGGTAAATTCTATAGAGCGGCAATCCGACCCGCAATGTTGTATGGCTCCGAATGTTGGGCGATGAATAAGTCGCTTGAGAGCAAGTTGGAAGTGGCTGAAATGAGAATGTTGCGTTGGTCGTGTGGTCGCACAATGTTAGATAGAATTGCGAACGGGGTTTTCAGGAATGCGCTGGAAGTGGCGCCCATTTCAGCGAAAGTTAGGGAAGGGAGATTGAGTTGGTTTGGCCACGTCCGCAGGAGGCAAGCATCTGCTCCGGTGAGGAGGGTCGAGAGTTTAATGGTTGTCGGGGACAGGAGAAGAGGCAGACCGAGGAGGACGTGGGAGGAGCAACTAAGATTAGATTTGAAGGCCTTAAACCTTTCCGAGACCATGACTGTTGATAGGTGCGCTTGGAGGCGCCAGATCAGAGTTGTGGATTCTTTTGTAGGGAGCGGTGCTGTAGTTGAGAGCCTCAGGGTTGGATTGTCTTGGTTAGCTTTGACCTAGAGCATTGCATTTTTACTTTTATTGTATATTTTATTCTATTGTCTTTGCGTGTGGTTTTTTTTTTCTTTTTTTTACAGGGAGCTGTGCGCAGAGCCAACCTATCTTTTGTTAGAGCAGCGTTCATCGGGAGTGAAGTAGCCAAATTCCGCTTAGGTAAGTCCCATGTGGATCAAGCCATGGGCTCAGGTATGGTCTCGAGCATTTTCGAATCATATGTTTTCCTTTGTATTTATCACACAAGATTCTACTGTGCACTAAGATAGAGGTCTTCACGGAAACAGCCTCCCTACCGTAATAGGTAGGGGCATGGTCTGCGTACATCTTACCCTCCCCAGACCCTGCTCTGAGCGGGATATACTGGGTATGTTTGGTTTGGTTTGGTTTTATTTAATCTTTTGTTTAATTTTTTATTTTACTAAATTTTTGCTATCAAATAGGAATGGATAAGTTTCTCATTAGAAAAACATCAATGACAAATGGAGAGACAAGTCAAAGAGAAAAAACGTAGCAAGAGCAGGTGTATGTTTCTTCAATGAAACCTCGAGTTGAGATCAATTTGGATGAACTTCCAGCAGACCCAGGTTTAAGGATAAAAATTTCAGCTTATGATCCGAATGATCGAGAAAAAGTAAGAAGAAGTTATTTGCAGAAAGGGCCTTGTCAGCCTCGCAATCACAATTTTCCACAAAGAATGTTCGGTAAGTTTTCAAGAAAATTTTGTCCATCTTGGTTTAGTGAATTTCAGAATTGATTGGAGTATAGCGTAGATAAGGATGCTGCATTTTGTTTATGTTGCTACTTATTTCGTCCAGATTTGAGAAACCAAGTTGGTGGAGATTCATTCACTACATTAGGATTTAGTAATTGGAAGAAAAAGGATTTGTTTACTAAACACGTGGGAAGTTCTAACAGCGGTCATAATCATGCTTGGCAGAAATGTGTCGATTTGATGAAACAAAGTCAACACATTGAAGTTGTTATTTGTAGGCACTCTCAGCAAACTTGTAGCCTTTATAGAGCTAGACTAACAGCTTCAGTTGATTGCATTAGATATTTGTTACGCCAAGGCCTGGATTTTCGAGAACACGATGAATTTGAAAGTTCCTCCAATCAAGGTAATTTCCTTGAACTACTAAAATTTGCCGCAAATCATAATGATGAGATAAAGAGTGTTGTGCTCAAGAATGATCCAGAGAATAATCAATTAACTTCTCCGGACATTCAAAAAGATATTGTGCATGCTGCTGCTCTAGAGACTACATATGCAATAGTGAAAGAACTTGGAGATGATTTTCTTGCCATATTAGTTGATGAATCTCGTGATGTATCAGATAAAGAACAAATGGCTGTTGTTTTGCGTTACGTTAATTTAAATGGATTTGTTGTTGAGAGTTTTCTTGGAATTGTTCATGTTAGTGATACTTCTTCACTGTCACTCAAGAAAGCTATTGAATCACTTCTTTCAAATTTTGGATTGAGCATAGCTAGAATTAGAGGGCAAGGATATGTTGGTGCAAGTAATATGCGAGGAGAATTCAATGGACTTAAAAGTTTGGTTTGAAAGATAATCCTACTGCCTTTTATGTTCATTGTTTTGCACATCAGCTTCAACTTACTATTGTTGCAGTAGTAAAAAATCATCTCCAAGTTGCTTCTCTTTTTAACTTGATAGTTGTCGTAGTTAAAGTGGTTGGGGGTTCATCTAAAAGACAAGATATGTTTAGATAGAAACAAATGGTTGAAGTTAGAAGAGCACTTGGAAGTGAAGAAAATTTTAGTGGTCGTGGTTTAAATGAAGAAACTAGGCTCAAAAGGGCAGGTGATACTCGATGGGTTCACATTATGGCACATTGATGAGTTTGATTGCAAATCTTTCTACTGTTAATGATGTTCTGGAATATGTAGTTGAAGATGGATCTCATTCAGAACAAAAGGCTGAAGTTGCTGGTCTTGTAGATGTTAGGAGTATGCCCTCAAATGCCACTCAGAGGATGTTGAGTGAGGGCATTGCACTTGTAATTATGTAAATCATTTATATAAGGCAATGAATGTTTCTTTATTTACTGGTAGTTACTGGCATTCTTAACTCGTAAATATACATATAGAAACTAGTCCATGTATTTTAGAGCAAAACGTTTCACTCCTTATTGGATAAGGGGGTCGGCACGGGAAAGGTTTATAGCTCAAATACTTAATCGTTCGCAAGTCGATGAAACTTGTCTGGGCGTTAAGTTTATGTGAAGACTTGTATGACGTGTTCTTTGACATGGAGAGTGCATGTCGAACACTAATGGTTAGTGGGGGCACACGTTATAGGTATGCTAATTGGATTAGTATACTCGAACCGACTCACCCTCGATTCGTCACACGGATTTCACTCCGGGACAGTCAATGACGGAATTGAAAGGTTGTGATAGGTATTCGTGAACCTTCGACTTGAGGGTTTAGTAGGGATGTACTTGTGACATCAAGATTTTCATTAGAGTAGTTCGACCCTATAAATCGGGAGGCGGAGGTCAACCTCGACGTGCATCTTGACGGGCAAGTAGCAGGCCCTACTGAATACCAAGATAGAATTATTTCTCCCGTTAGTGAGTGGGTTAAATATCCTATGCAGTTATTGGCAGATGAGATCATAAGTCTTTGGCCAAAACATTGGAGCTAGTTGTATTGGATACACGAGAGCTCGATGATCTCGATTTGCATTAACGCATGCATAGCGTCAAGTACAAATAGGGTTTGACTGACCGTGACCCTAAAACTTGATCGGGACATTTGGGAGAAGGGTTTATACGTATACTGGTATTCACGACAGAATGGTTCTTGAATGATCCCGTCATTCATTCTCAGTTGGGGTACAGTGTAGGCCTCCAGTCTGGCTAGGTGGTGCTACTACTCTTTGGTTCCTCCCATTGCTGACTGAGATGAACCTACCGAGTCGCGCAATAGGATTGACGACGGAATGAATCAAGCTAATTCTCTCATTGTGAATATTAGATATTGGATATCTAATTTGGGACATTAGATGTCTAAATTGATTTACGGCCTAATGAATTAAATAAATTACTGGGTGATTAATTTAATTCATGATCATAATTATTTCTTGGAGAAATTTATTATATTATTTTGTATTTGATATGTTTAATTAATTGGATTAATTAATCGATATAAATACATCGGAACGGAATCGGAGTTTATCTGTTTGGACTCACGGGAATCTGAAACGAACCGAACTCGTCCCGACTCCTAGATGGCCGCCCCTTTTCCTTTCCCTTTCCTTTGGTCATTGTCTCCACCTAAATTGGTGGATGACTTGAAGTGTCAAGGGGATTAGATCCTTTAATTAATTCATATTAATGATTTGGTCTTGATTTGGGAAGGATATTATGTAGAATAAAATGAAGACTCTTATCACTTCTTCCTTACCCATTCCAACCGTGAATAGCAAGTGAGAGAGAGAGAAAATAGTTTTCTCAATTGTCTTCATCTTCTTCTTCATTTCTTCTTGGTAATTCTTGGAGAAAAATCAAGAAATCAAAGAGAGAAAATTTGATAAACGTACTTAGAGTATATTCATCAAATTCAATAGCTTCATCACTTAACTCTAGCCGTATCCTTGGAGGATAGCAAGGTGATCGTCATCCCGTTCGTTTCTCCGGCGCGTGGCAAGTAGAGGCGTTGTATTTTCGACGTTGGAGCATTCGGGTGCTTGGAGCGCTTTAGAACGTAGAGAAATCGTTTAAAGCTTGGGGAATAGCTCAAGAGAAGGAATCCATTTAATCAACGGACTACAAGGGTGAGTTTCTATATCTCTTGTGTTTTCGTTAGTATATTCGTATATACGTAGCTCGATCGATCCTCGTAGGGATTCAGATCGAATTAATTTTCGTTTTACCGCTTCTGCTGGGCCTTCGTTTTAGGCACCGAATCCCAACAGTAGAATCTTTGGAAACATTTGATTTTGCTTTTACTTTGGACCTAATGAGAATATCTTGGGTATAACAAATGAGCTCTACCAGATTTTGCAGAAAAAAGTCAAGATATTGTGAATGCAATGGTACAAGTTAAAGTCTCAAAGAGAAAGCTACAAGAGATGAGAGATAATGGGTGGGATGATTTACTCGATGAAGTAGTGATGTTTTTTGATCGTCATGATATTGAAATTTCGAGCATGGATGATGTTCATGTTCTCAAGGGTAGATCAAAACATAAAGCTCAAAGCGTTACCAATTTACACTACTACCAAGTAAGTGTATTCTATGAAGTGTTGGATATGCAACTTCAAGAGCTCAATAATCGATTCACATAAGCAAACACCGATTTACTTCTTTGCATGGAATGTCTTTCTCCAAATGACATTTTTTCTGCTTTTGATAAAGTGAAACTATTGCATTTTGCAAAGTTTTATCCATATGATTTTTCTTCAATTTAGATAATGGCTTTAGATAACCAACTCCTAAATTATTTTATGGATGTGCATTCTTGTGAAGACTTTATCAATTTGAAAGGGATAGGAAGTCTTGCAAGAGAATTGGTGAAGACAAAACGAGATATTGGGTATCCGCTGGTGTATAAGCTCATTAAACTTGCACTTGTTTTACCGATGGCAACTGCAATTGTGGAAAGAGCTATTTCTGCCATAAAGATTGTGAAAAATCGGCTTCGGAATCGAATGGGAGATCGTTGGATGAATGATTGTTTGGTTACTTATATTGAGAAGGAAATTTTTTGTACAATTGATAATGAGTTGATATTACAACGCTTTTAGAACATGTGTGATCGTAGAGAATTATTGTAAAGGTATTTTATTATAGAACTTATCTAAATTATTTTGGATTCTTAAATATTTTGCTCCCCCCCTGTTCGGGGGCCTGGCTCCGTCACTGGTAGGAATTTGTATGTTTACACTATACATTAATATTACAAGTATTACTTGCATATGATAATGAACAATGATCTATTAACATTGTATGATAATCAAAATAGAAAAATAGACACATAATATTAGGACCATATATTATTAGAAGTTGTTTAGTGGACCCATAAAATACACATAAAATTTTTGGCCATTTTTGGGGGTCAAAAAAATATATTTCTGGATACTGTTTTTTCGTGTTTTTTTCATGGGTGTATTAGTACCCCCAATATTGCAACCGCAGTGAGAAATTGAAAGAAAAATATCCACAACGATGAAATTATAGCGCATGAAAATGCTAGTGAACTCGGTTTTTTCCCAAAAAATGGGTTTTTGGTCATTTTTAGGGGTCAAAAAAATATATTTTCGGATATTGATTTTTCGTGTTTTTTGTTTCATGGGTGTATTAAGACCCCTAATATTGCATCCACACTGAGAAATCGGAATAAAAACATTCACGACGACGAAATTAAAGCTCGTGAAAATGCCAGTGAACCCAATTTTTGCCCAAAAATTTGTTTTTTTTTTGCCATTTTGGGGGTCAAAAAAACATATTTTTGGATACTGTGTTTTCGTGTTTTTTGTTTCATGGGGGTATTGGGACCCCAATATTACATCCGCAATGATAAATCGGAAGAAAAATATCCACAACGACGAAATTAAAGCACGTGAAAATGCCAGTGAACTCAATTTTTACCCAAAAAATGATTTTTTTTCATTTTTGGGGGTCAAAAAACATATTTGCGGATACAGTTTTTTCGTGTTTTTTGTTTCATGGGTGTATTAGGACCCCCAATATTACAATCTCACTGAGAAAATGGAATAAAAACGTCCACACCGATGAAATTAAAGCACGTGAAAAATGCTAGTGAACCCAATTCTTGCCCAAAAAATTGATTTTTGGTCATTTTTTGGGGTCAAAAAACATATTTCCTGATACTTTCTTTCGTGTTTTTTGTTTCATGGGTGTATTAGGAACCCCAATATTGTAAAAGCACTGAGAAATCGGAAGAAAAACATCCACAAAGACGAAATTAAAGCACATGAAAATGCTAGTGAACTCAATTTTTGCCCAGAAAATGGGTTTTTGCCATTTTTGGGGGTCAAAAAAATATATTTCCGGATACTGTTTTTTCTTTTTTTTTTTGTTTCATGAGTGTATTAGGACCTCAATATTACAACCTCACTGAGAAATCGGAATAAAAACATCCACAACGACAAAATTAAAGCACGTGAAAATGCCAGTAAACTAAGTTTTTGCCTAAAAAATGTGTTTTTGCCATTTTTGGGTGAAAAAATATATATTTCTGGATACTGTTTTTTCGTGTTTTTTTGTGTTTTATGGGTGTATTAGCCTAATACTATTAGGACCCCCAATATTACACCCGCACTGAGAAATCAGAAGAAAAACACTCACAACGATGAAATTAAAGCACGTGAAAAATGCCAGTGAACCCAATTTTTACCCAAAATTGATTTTTGGCCATTTTGGGGGTCAAAAAAACATATTTTCCGGATACTATTTTTTCGTGTTTTTTGTTTCATGGATGTATTAGGACCCCCAATATTGCAACCGCACTAAGAAATCGGAATAAAAACATCCACAACGATGAAATTAGAGCGCATTAAAAGGCTAGTGAACTCAGTTTTTGCCAAAAAATTTGGTTTTTGGCCATTTCTGGTGGTCAAAAAACAAATTTCCGGATACTATTTTTTCGTGTTTTTTGTTTCATTGGTGTATTAGGACCCCCAATATTACAACCGCACTGAGAAATCAGAAGAAAAACACCCGCAACAACGAAATTAAAGCACGTGAAAATGCCGGTTAACTCAATTTTTGCCAAAAAAAATAGGTTTTTGCCATTTTTGGGGTCAAAAAAACATATTTATGTATACTGTTTTTTCGTGTATTTTGTTTCATGAGTGTATTAGCCCTTATTACAACCGCACTGAAAAATCGGAAGAAAAACATCCACGACGACGAAATTAAAGAACGTGAAAATGCTAGTGAACTCAGTTCTTGCCCAAAAAATGATTTTTTGTCATTTTTGGGGGTAAAAAAACATATTTCAGGATACTATTTTTTTTACTGTTTTTTCGTGGTTTTGTGTTTCATGGGTTTATTAGGACCCCCGATATTACAACCGCACTGAAAAATCAGAAGAAAAACATCCACATCGGCGAAATTAAAGCACGTGAAAATGCCAGTGAACTCAATTTTTGCCCAAAAAATGAATTTTTGCCATTTTTTGGGGTCAAAAAAACATATTTATGTATACTGTTTTTTCGTGTATTTTGTTTCATGAGTGTATTGGCCCCCAATATTACAACCGCACTGAAAATCGGAAGAAAAACATCCACGACCAAATTAAAGAACGTGAAAATGCTAGTGAACTCAGTTCTTGCCCAAAAAATGATTTTTTGTCATTTTTGGGGGTAAAAAAAACATATTTCAAGATACTATTTTTTACTGTTTTTTCGTGTTTTTTTGTTTCATGGGTGTATTAGGACCCCCGATATTACAACTGCACTGAAAAATCAAAAGAAAAACATCCACAGCGACGAAATTAAAGCACCTGAAAATGCCAGTGAACTCATTTTTTGCCCAAAAATGGATTTTTACCATTTTTGGGGGTCAAAAAAACATATTTCCGGATACTATTTTTTCATGTTTTTTGTTTCATGGGTGTATTAGGACCCCCAACATTACAACCTCACTGAGAAATAGGAAGAAAAACATCCACAACGACGAAATTAAAGCACGTGAAAATACCAGTGAACCCAAATTTTTCCCCAAAAAATGGTTTTTGGCCATTTTTGGTGGTCAAAAACATATTTTCCGGATACTGTTTTTTCGTGTTTTTTGTTTCATGGGTGTATTAAGACCCCCAATATTGCAACCGCACTAAGAAATCGGAATAAAAACATCCACAACGATGAAATTAGAGCACGTGAAAAATGCTAGTGAACTCAATTTTTTCCCCAAAAAATGGGTTTTTGGCAATTTTTGGGGGTCAATAAAACATATTTCCGGATACTGTTTTTTTGTGTTTTTTGTTACATGGGTGCATTAGGATCCCCAATATTGCAACCGCACTGAGAAATCGGAAAAAAACATCCACAACGATGAATTAGAGCGCGTGAAAAATGCTAGTGAATTCGATTTTCCCAAAAAATGGGTTTTTGGCCATTTTTTGGGGTCAAAAAACATTTGTTTCAATTATAGTAAAAAAAAAACATAATTGAATTAAAATGATCAAAATAACATGCCAGAAAAAGTACGTGGACTATTTTTTCTGACGGATAAATCAATATGAAATGGTCAAAAGTGGGCACTGTAAAAGTCAAAAATTGCAGTAATAAAAAAATAGAGGAAGTATACATTGAACTGTCTTCATAGAACAAAAGATCTATTCTTCTTCACCTTTCTTTATTGGGGCAACAACAAATGGATAATGGAACTTTGAGATATTAGAAAGTGAACAAGGACTTGCAATGAAAGACTTCTTCAATTAACAACCTACGCAACATTCCCTCATATTCAATGGTTCGTCAGATCTTTTTTTCTTTTTTTTTTAGCCGCATTTAAAAATACCCCCATCATATTATAAAATTACAGATCTTAGATGTCAAAAACAGCGAGAAACGAAGAATTTGTCGAGTTCCATCCCAAAATATAAGTTTCCGAAGGTCAGCCAAATGCCTCCAGATATCGGGAAAAAAAGTGATCACCTGAATTATTGCGGGGAAGAGAAGCTAAACTGTACTCCATTCTTCCCTTGATCATGCCCATGTTGTTTCAAAATATGGCAGTAGTTGACCTGATAATAATATGCAGCTATCATCAATATTACCTTCTTCAAAGGCAGTATACAAATTCACAAGGGAAATTTCGCTTTACATAAAAACTCCGCTATCTTCCAAAATTACACATTTCTCCCTTCATATTCTTTTCTGTTCCTTAAGGGGTGTGTAAACAATATTGAAAAAATAACATGATTTTTTTTGGGGGGGTAATTGAACCCTTGATTGTATTTTACATTTTGATACTGAATTACGTTAGTTTTTGTATCACGACGCGGAAAGGGTACTGGCCCCGCGATATGTTATTAGAACAGTCAATTCTGAGGAGAATATATGGGGGAAATAGTTGATGTTATCCCAATCCCTTGTTGACCTCAATAACAAACGCTCCCTCCGCCTCACAAAGTCCACTTTAGTGAATCTACGTTTTTTATTTTTAGTCCCTTTAACAGAGATACAACTCTTTCTAAACCATATCTTCACACTGATTTTTTAAAGTTTTTTTGGCCAAGAAGGTACACCCTCCACCCCACATGAATAGTCATATTTGGTGAAGGTACAATAACCATTTGGACCATACATACTTATACCAGTAAGGGTATGAGATGTAAAAGAAATAAAGAATAGAAATCTGAACTCTTTTATTGGGAAAGTAAGAGTATGAGATGTAAAAGAATAGAAATCTGAACTCTTTCATTGGGAAACTTATGTTTTAAAAGTGAACTCTTCAAGTGGGACAAAGGGAGTACTATTCTTATTTATATAACAAAAAACAATAATTTAAGAAATATTATATAAATTTTATTAAATATTAATATTTTATTTTGAAAGTCGACTCTCCTTTCGGTACAAAATCATTTCTTGAAATAGGATATACACTCACATGAACATTGTACTGTGTACATCACTGAAACAGGGGAAAATTTGTTTTGGTAACTGTTTATGATATTTACATTGATCTAGTTCCTATCAGACTGCAATATCATTCGATAGTTTTGCCACAAACACAAAGTATTGAGGGACTATAAATGCCGACAGTTATATCCAACAAAATGAAGCAATTTTCAAATTTTCGTCATATAAACACATTACAATGCAGATAAAGCATATTCCCAAAGCTAGAATCCCCTTTTAGGAATAATTATTCTTATCGAAGATAGTAGGAATCCAAGTCACAGTCGGTATTTGCAAGTTTTTTTTTTCTTCAGCAAGGCCAGCACGAAAGAAAAGAATCCGAACAAATGATGAGAAGCAGAATCACTTACCTCCATCCGGAATAGCTTGGTGGGTATAATGATTCCAACTCCAGCAGAGCTTCTGAAAGAATCCCGAAACTTCTGCAGGGATATATCTTTGTACGCTTTCTCACTTAATTTGTTCAGGCTACCAGTGCAAGCAAATACGTGTCCGTGAATACCAGCATCACTAAAAACCTTCAGAGGAAGATCAAAAGAAAGGTCTGTAAAGGCAGTAAAAGCAAGATCGCCACCAATATGATCTACTCCAGTAACTATAGAATTTCCAACACCAGAATCATCTCTGACATATCTTCTAGGCTCTGCGGGACCCAGTCCCCTTGCCTTGAAACCTAACACAGATGTCGGGCCGCTTAAGGAGCAAACGGGAGAAGAATTACCGCCCATGAAGAATCTCTCAGGCAAATATGAGGGCGTGCTCAAAGATCCGCCACCCCACGGGAATACAATACCGCCAGATATCCCAATATTTAATGCAGCCCGGTAGAATCCCAGGGGAAGAGCGTAACGAAGATCAAATTCCTGTTCGGAACATCACATACAAATAAAAGAAATTATGCCGACTGCTTTTGTTTATTGGCATATACATTGTAAAGAAGGGTTTTTACACAAATAATCAGTCGAATTCAGCACTTCTTTAACAACAAAACGAGCTTGCCTAGCAAGTCATTACAAGCTCTACAGCCTGAGAACGCCTGATAAATTCACGGGGAAATGATAAAAACTAATGTTTAAAAAGGCGTCCGAGAGGGCGCATTAAGGCGCCTTTGAGCCAAAAACGCATCGAGGCTTCTTGAGAAAAGCCAACTGCATACTAGGCATACACTTTTGAGTAAGGCTTACGCTTTTTACTCCTAAGCGTAGGCTTAAGCCTTTTATACAATTTGTTTAGACATACAGATTTCTCTCAATTGGAAAAACCCAAAGGTTCAGTGCCTAAAAATCGAAAAATAAGATTGGGGAGTAAGAACTATTATTAAAAACTCGAAACAGACAGAGGGGAGGAAGAATGGTTGATGTTGAGTAGACCGAAACAACTTGCTCACTTCTTCAACTCTTACATATACATATATCGCTCTGAGAGAAACGGAAGAAGGTGAGGAACTGGGGATGGAGAGGGCAGTTGTGTGTGTTAAAGAGGAATATATGGTTATTCTTAAGGGTAGGATTTTAATTTTAAGGGATAACATGACCTCTCTAATCTTGATTGTATTTAAATATGTACAAAGTATTTAAAATAAATTACATAAGACCTCCCGACTTATTTTTATTTTGCAGTTTACCCCTCAAATTACAAGAACTGACAGTAAAATGACATTAAAAAAAAAACTATTTTTGTGCATACGTTGATTTTATTTCGTATTTTATTAATGTAAATATACTTTGCACCAAAGGCTTACACCTTGTCGCGTTGAGGCTTGCGCCTCGCCTTTGGACAAGCAAACACCTAGGTTTACGCCTTCGCCTTTTTAAACATTGATAAAAACAAACTACATGACATGACACGTGAAGACCATGACGGTATGTCTTAGTAAAAAAAACAAGCAGCGTAAAGACACAAAACAATCCAAAGTACAATAGGACGACTTAAAATCAAAGGTAAAAACAACTTTAACATGTCAACAGATTAAGAAATGACTTATCAAAGATTGGGGGATGATGGTAAGATGGCTCAAGCAAAACATATATGCCAGGTTTACCGACTGATATTTATATCAAAAACTAGGAAAAAAACAAACAATGAAAAGAGCCGCACAATACCTGACGAATAAAGCGTAGGCTCCGAAAATCAGGAAAAAGACCACCAATTTGAGTAGTTGAAACAAAAGCATGTCCTCGAGTTGGCCTCACATGTGAATCTCTTTGGTCAACCTTAAATGTATACTTCAAAGCTGAGATCAAACTATGTCCGAGCTGTCTCCTCACCGTGTGGGAAGACATTTGAGATGGATCAGTTAAAGTACGCCAGCAGAGATTGTAAAATAAACTGTGGTTTCCAGTTGATAATAGACCGAGTGAGAGGCCAAGCATTTGCTCCTTATATGAAGAAAACTTCAACCAATCTTGGGAAAGAAGCGATATTCTCGCAGACAAGGGAGTGGTGATTCCTTTAAACCTGGGCACAAAAACTCCCGTGGTAACTTCCGTTGCTTGACCCCAGCCATAAGCCACTGAACCTTCCCATAGATCTCCATAACCAAACAAATTTCTCAGTTTCAGAAATCCTTCCAGTGTCCAAGATCTAGCCTACAAAGGCACACGAGTATATCAAAAAATTAAGAACGAAAACACAGTGTCATTCATACTAAGCCAGATGTAAACGGAGAAAGCACTGAGATAATTTTCCAGGGGAAATTAATCTAATCGTCCATAAACATAAGGCATGCAAATCAAAAGAAAGTTGAACACGCATCGCACCAACTTTGAGATGCTTCGTAATGTTTTTTCAATCTTAATCTTTGGGGTACCAACTTTGAGATGCTTTGTAGTGTTCTTTTCAATCTTAATCTTTGGGGTAATATCAATCATATTCATCTCTTTCCCCAGCCAATATGTCATCAAATTAAAGTTTTCCAGCAAGTAAATAAAAAGTATGATAAGTCATAAGTCATAATTGTGATGAACGCTATAACGGCAACTTGTTGAAACTAACAGTTCATTAAATATCAATGTTGCCCAATTCTTTTGCCGTACTGCCTGTGGCAACCCTAGCGAAATTCAAAAAAGATAGCATCTCGAGATTCCTGATCCTAAACTCTCGACTGAAGCTACAGCCTAACACAAACCAATCCCAAATACTTTCAACTCAATCTAAACACATCTAACTCCTCACTGACATTCCCAATACTCAAGAAGAAATAAACGGACAAAATTAAACAGATTCTCTGATAAAAATTCCCTAAACTTGGACAAAAGAATGTAAGGAATTCAAAATAAGCACTACTCCATGAATAAGATACCTCCGGTTTTGAAAAAACCCCGACATTCCCGGTAAATGGGTTCCTCGGCTCAGAAACATTGATGACGACGTTCGCCGTTCCAGGAAGCTCCGGTGGTCCAACGTTAAGGGTAATGATGGCGGAGTCGAAAATGTCAAGGGCATGCAGCCGGGCGTTGGCAATACGGGCGGCCTCTATCAGCTCCTGGAAGCTAGTCGCGTCCCTGAACAACTCATCAACTTCGGACTCGATCAAAGAGTCTTTGGTCTTCGTGTTGCCCTTGATGATGACGTCGTGTACCCGTACGGGGACCCGCTCCGTGGAAAGGCGTTTGAATCGAGAGCGCTCCAACTGCAATCGGGCCTCAGGAGTCAGTGTTTCTTCCTCTTCTTCTTCCTGCTCGACTTCTTCGTCTTCTTCATCTTCTTCGATTCCTTCATAGGATTCTGGGTCTGGATTCGGGTTCTCGGTAGACTTGGAGTTGGGATCTGTCCCGGTTTGAGCTTCCATGGACGTGGATAGTATTTCTTAACCGACTGTAATGTGAACTTTGTGGAGTGGGAAACGGAAAGGAACGGATACGATCGTCGGCGATACAGTGCGAGTTTGAAGCAGGGGAATGAAATCAATTGCACGCACCTGTCTGGGTCAAGTGTTCAATGTTCGGAGAAAGGTAGACCCTGGCAAACAAGTTGGGTCAAAAATGAGTGGGCCGATTTTTGAACCATACCAATAAGACCCAGCTTTGTTTGGGCTAAAAAAGAGGCCTGTAAAAACCCCTCGGCCATATATAGCTTTTTCTGTTATAATATCATCAATAATGGTACGTGGGATCAACAATCAATAATTCAACCAATTATTGGATTGAAATATCTAATATAAAGACAATTATGTTGTATAATAAATAATATTAATTTGTTGTATAACATGTAAACTTGAGCTATAAATAGAGCTCTTTGGTAGAGCTTTGTAGAGACAATTCATTCTAATAAAAGCTCAATTTCTTCATCTTCTTTCATCCTCATTTATGCTTATATTGTAGCAATATATATTACAAAATATATATTGTGAAGTGATAAAATATCCGATTTTACAACACGTTATCAGCACGAGCTCTGCCGATTTAATCACATTCCGCAGCCGGACTCGATATATTGGTACATCATTCTTAAATTCTAAAGGTATGAAATTAACTTTATTTATATTTAATTTATGTAATAATAATATTTAGATATGGTATTAATCTAATATCATTATTGATGATAATTAATATATTTAAGCAAATATAATTATTATGTAAATATCATCAATTTAAATTTATATGCGTAAGGACCTAAACTCAATCTTATTTTTAAGATGATTCTTGGACTATGGACTAATTATATGTAGGACCTAAATAATAATGAATTTGTGTGAAGTGTAAAAATCTTCACCTATTTTTATTTGAAGAGTTAAAATCTCCATTTATTAGTGAAAAGTTGAATTTTCATCTATATTTTGTAGAGAATTACTAATGGAGGAATACAAAATCCCCATTCATAAGACCACGAAAGATTTTATAATCGAGTAGTGATATTTTTATTTTTTAGTCATGAAAGATTTTATAATCGAGTAGTGACATTTTTATTTTTAGTAGTCATGAAAGATTTTATAATCGAGTAGTGATATTATTATAACTGACTGTATAGATTATAATATATATATATATATATATGAATTTTCATTCCCCAAATTCTAATTACCAACGGTTAGTTCATTAAATATATAAGAATATATTCACCAATTTTAATGATAATTAATAATAAAATAAAAAAAAAATCTTCTTTTCTCCAACGGTCATAAACGGCCATATTTCAAAATCAAATCTATAAATACTCATATTATACTCCACACTTATTAATCATCTCCAAAATATCTACCTATTTTTACAAAATGGGTAAATATTTTATGACTTTCCTCACTCTTATTATATTTTTCAATTTCATCATTTGCTACACTCAAGTCGATTGCTTTAGTGAGACATATGTGATCATCATTATGATGGTCACGATTCTTCTTTTAGTTTTTAGTTGGTTTGTTGTGTTTAATATTTAAGCATGAATGGTATTTGTATTGAGTAATAATTTCAATTATACTTTTGTTTAGCTGACATCATTAAATGTAATAGCTATGTGTTAATTATATTTCAATCTTATGTTTTGTAATAGATAACCATGTCCAATCTTAAGCTCGATTTCGCTCCCTTGAATCTTAATGGAGACAATTATATGTCTTGGACAAATGATGTGAAGACACATCTCAGGTGCAAAGGACTCGAAAATATTCTAACAAATAATGTGCGAGATCTTTCTGAAAGAAACGGAGGTAGATGAAAAAGAGCTTTCTATGAATAAAGCAAAAACATTAAAATGCATGAGTCAACATCTTGATGAGGGATTAAAACTAGAGTACATGAACGTGGATGATCCCAAAATTTTATGGGACAATCTTAAGAAAAGATTTGGGTATCAAAAGCAAGTGTTATTACCTAATTGATGAATGGAACAAGTTAAGATTCCAAGATTTTAAAAGTGTGAGCGAGTATAATTCTGCTATGTTCAGAATTGTATCACAACTAGAGTTTTGTGGTAAAATCATAACAGAAGGTGAAAAACTGGAAAAGACGTATGCTATACGTCACATCTAATACTGCAACAACAATACAGAATGCGGGGATATACCGAATACTCTGAATTAATAGCAGCTCACTTACTTGCTGAAAAGAATAATGATCTGTTGATAAAGAATCACCAGTCTCGTCCTACAGGGGTGATAGCGATTCCTGAAGCAAATGCCACAACTACTAATCAAGGACGTGGTGGTCATGGTTGGTTTAGAGGTCGAGGTCGGGGACGCGGTCGCGGCCACTTTCGTGGTCGAGGTCGAGGTCGTGGCCGTGATTATGGAAATTACTTTAGGCCTCCCAAAAATGAAATGATTAATAAAAACCAACAAGACAAAGATAAGTATGTCCAAGAAGGTTCATCCAATAAAAATGAAAATTCTTGTTTCAGATACGGGAAAAAGGGACATTGGGCTAAGGCATGTAGAACGCCAGGCCATATTTGTAAAATGTATAAGGCATCTCTGAAAAATAAAGAAAAGGAAGTCAATTTTCATGAACATGAACCTGAGGACGACTCAACTTACCTAAAAGCTGCAGATTTTACTGAGGATGCAAACGTGGACATGGACATGGAATAAAATAAATAAATAAATAAATAAATAAATAAATATGTGATTTCCATGTTTGTTGCATCTTTATTGTACTTGTTTGTATTCTCTTGTTGGTATTCTCTTGTTTGAAATGTGTATTATCTCATTTGAAGTTTGTATGAAGTATTTAATAAATGTTATTATATTAAGTTAACTTACCATATTTTAGTCTTATATTCTTATTCATTAAGGAGTTTGAGTATGGAAGGTATTGGAGAAATTTGCATCCCGGACAGTGGCACAACTCATACAATCCTCAAAAATAAGAAATATTTTACTGAGATACAATCTACAAAGCGATGTAAATACAATTTCGAGTCCATGAACTTGATTGAAGGAACATGTAATGCTAAATTCATATTACCAAATGGAACAAAATTTGTCATTAATAATGCTTTATTTTCTCCAAAATATAAGAGAAACTTGTTGAGCTTTAATAATATATACCGTCAAGGATTTGATACTGAAACAGTAACTGAAGGTAATATGAAATATATGTACATTACTGCTAATATTTTGGGAAAGAAACAAATACTGGAAAAACTACCACAATTATCTCGTGGATTACATTATACACATATTCATGAAACTGAATGTAATTTGATAATAAAAGAGGATCCCAAAATATTGACATTATGGCATGAACGCCTAGGTCATCCTGGCTCCACGATGATGAGTAAAATAATTAATAGTACACATGGTCACCCAATGAAAGGTGTAAAACTCATAAATAATAAACTATGTGAAGCTTGTTCTCTTGGAAAGTTTATAATAAGGCATTCACCACGCAGACTTGAAAAGGAATCACCTACATTTCTCGAAAGAATTCAAGGTGACATATGTGGACCTATTGATCCACCATCAGGACCTTTCAGGTATTTTATGATTTTAATTGATGCATCTAGTAGATGGTCACATGTTTGTTTATTGTCAAGTCGTGATATGGCATCTGCAAGATTCCTTGCACAAATAATCAAACTAAAGGCACAATTTCCTGATTATACTATACGGAATGTGCGACTTGACAATGCTGGTGAATTCACATCACAAGTATTCAATGATTATTGTATGTCAATTGGAATTACAGTCGAACATCCTGTTCCACATGTGCATACACAAAATGATTTAGCTGAATCATTAATTAAACGCCTTCAATACATTGCTAGACCACTAATAATGAGAACAAAGCTACCAGTTACTGTTTGGGGTCATGCAATTTTACATGCTGCTTCACTAATAAGGTTAATACTAAGTGCTAATCATAAATATACTCCATATCAACTTGCACTTGGTCAGGAGCCAGATGTTTCCCATCTAAAAATTTTTGGTTGTGCAGTATATGTACCAATAGCTACCCCACAAAGAACAAAAATGGGACCTCAAAGAAGGTTGGGAATATATATTGGGTATGACTCACCCTCTATTATTAGATATCTTGAACCTCTAACAGGTGATGTTTTTCAAGCAAGGTTTGCTGATTGTCATTTTGATGAGGCGGGATTCCCAACCTTAGGGGGAGGTAATAAACAGTTGGAAAAGGACATAACATGGTATGTACCATCATTATTACATTTGGATCCATATACAAAATTATGGGAAGAAAATGTAAGAAAAATTGTACATTTACAAGGTTTGGCAAATGAATTGCCAGATGCATTTACTGATATGAAAAGAGTGACAAAGTCACATGTACCAGCTGTTAATACTCCTTCTCGGATTGAAATTCCAAAGGAAAATGAAAATAGAAGTACATCTAAAGCACGCTTAAAGCGTGGAAGGCCTGTTGGTTCCAAAGATAAAAATCCCCGGAAAAGAAAAATAGCCAATATAAATGAATGTGCTAAAGAAGCACAAAATGATGAAAAATATGATCATGTTGAAACACAAGCTGAGACAAATAAGGAGGTCATTGAAAATGAAACTGAAAATACAAATGATCTTGAGATATCTATTAATTATATTGATACGGGAAATTTATGGAACAGGAGAAATAATCACATTGATGAGATATTTGCATACTCCATTGCATGTGATATAATAATTGGAGATGACGATCCTGAACCCATATCTATATTCGAATGTCAAAATAGACCTGATTGGCCAAAATGGAAAGATGCAATAGATGCCGAACTAAATTCTCTTAGAAAACGAAAAGTGTTTGGACCGATTGTTGTCACATCCAGTAATGTGAAACCTGTTGGGTATAAATGGGTCTTTGTAAGGAAACGAAATGAGAAAACTAGATTGTAACATACAAGGCTCGTCTTGTTACACAAGGTTTTTCACAAAGACCTGGGATTGATTATGAGGTAACATATTCCCCTGTTATGGATGCCATTACTTTTCGTTATTTAATTAGTTTATCGGTATCTTATAATCTTAATATGCATCTCATGGATGTTGTTACAGCATATTTATATGGATCACTTGATGCTGATATATATATGAAAATTCCTGAAGGATTTAAGTTGCCTGAAGCATCGAAACCCAGAGAAATTTATACAATTAAATTGCAGAGATCTTTATATGGGTTGAAACAATCTGGACTCATGTGGTATAACAGATTAAGTGAATATTTGATTAAAGAAGGCTATGTGAATAAACCTATTTGCCCTTGTGTTTTTATAAGAAAAACAACATCCGGATTTGTAATCATTGCTGTCTATGTTGATGATTTGAATATCATTGGAACTAATGCAGAAATTTTGAAAGCAATGAATTACTTAAAGAAAGAATTTGAAATGAAAGATTTGGGAAAAACAAAATTCTGCCTTAGTCTACAAATGGAACATACTAAAAATAGAATATTAATATACCAATCAAATTATACAGAAATGGTATTGAAAAGATTCCACATGGACAAATCAACACCTTTGAGTACCCCAATGGTCGGCAGAACACTTAATATTGAAAAGGATCCATTCAGACCAAAGGAAGAAAATGAAGAGGAAGTTGGTCCTGAAATACCATACCTTAGCGCAATTGGAGCCCTAATGTATCTTGCTAATTTTACACGGCCGGATATAGCTTTTGCAGTAAATTTACTAGCAAGATTCAGTTCATGTCCTACAAAGAGGCATTGGAACGGAATAAAACATATATTCAGATATCTACGAGGTATGATTGATCTTGGTTTGTTTTATTCTAACAATGCAAAACCAATTTTGCTTGGCTATGCAGGTGCAGGTCATCTATCTGATCCACATAATTCTAAGTCACAAACTGGATATGTATTCACATATGGAGGAACTGCAATATCATGGAGATCTCAAAAACAGACAATCGTGGCTACTTCCTCAAACTATGCTGAGATAATAGCTCTTCATGAAGCAAGTAAAGAATATAGATGGTTAAGATCAGTAACATAACATATTCAAGAAACATCAGGCTTGCCAGTCGATAACGGCCCAACAATAGTATACGGGGACAACTCTGCATGTGTTACTCAAATGAAGGAAGGCTACATCAAAAGTGATAAAACCAAACATATCCCCCCAAAGTTCTTCGCATTCACTCAGGAACTTGAAAGAAATAAAGAGATCGACATCCAATATATTCGATCTTGTGATAATGCGGCAGATCTCTTCACAAAATCACTCCCTATGAATGTTTTCAAGAAACACATTCAGAATATTGGAATGCATCATCTTCGAGATCTTTAAAGAAGAACTACCCATGCTGGGTTGAGGACGAGCATACAACTGTACTCTTTTTCCCTTATTAAGTTTTTATCCCACTGGGTTTTTCTTAATAAGGTTTTTAACGAGGCAGCTTGTGATGCTCCCAAATGAGATATCATGATATAAGATATTTCAAAGGGGGAGTGTTATAATATTATCAATAATGGTATGTGGGATCAACAATCAATAATTCAATCAATTATTGGATTGAAATATCTAATATAAAGACAATTATGTTGTATAATAAATAATATTAATTTGTTGTATAGCATGTAAACTTGAGCTATAAATAGAGCTCTTTGGTAGAGCTTTGGAGACACAATTCATTCTAATAAAAGCTCAATTTCTTCATCTTCTTTCATCCTCCTTTATGCTTATATTGTAGCAATATATATTACAATATATATAATATATATTGTGAAGTGATAAAATATCCGATTTTACAACATTTTCTACATTAACAAACATCAATCAAGTGTTATTACTAGTCTAACAGGCAACACATTTAGGGACTGACGGAATATGACACACATTTGAATTTAGGGATGGACGGAAAATGTGACTCCAGTCTTCATTGATGAATAACAACTGGTTCTACCTCCAACTTCAGGCTGATCCATATTTGAATTTCAGTATACAAGCTCGGAAAGAATAATAAGGCTACCTTTCAGAAAGTTTTTCCACTCTTCGAGAATATTAAAAAAAACTTTATTAGTGATCATCTTATCCTCCGAGCTTGGTGCATAAACAAAACTCATGGTCACTGTGTTCACTCGTCTTGATGCCAATTATTGAAGTCCCAACACCATTTTTCGATTGTGAACCATCTCTTGAAAACTCCATCACATAGTTTATGATAAAAAATTCCATTGCATTCAAAATTGATCTATTTCTTTATCTACCACATTCTCATAAGGTTTCAACTTCTTTCATTTCAAATTTGACAAACTTCACCTTATACCTCAAATCAACAATAGTAGCTATCGACTAGATAACAACATAGTCGGTCCAATATTTTTCAAACTTCGATAACATCTTGTTTCCCATATTTTTTAATAACCTCAATCTCACAAAAACTATTGCAAATCAAGAGCTTTTCAATTCTCAAAACATGTAAAAAGTACATATTTGTTGTTGGATATTTGGTGCCGGGAAAAAGTTTGGTAATTCTCGCGAACAGTTTCAAAAATATAGTGATAGCTTGTGTTTTTTTCCATTCTTCATGTGATAGACAAGTAATGAATCCGAATTAAACCATATCATAATGAGAGAAAGCTTCCTTAAATTTTAGAAGACAATAAGGCATCGTCATGTAGAATCCCTTCTAGTTACTTAATCCAATTGCAAACCCCAATTGTACTGACACGTTCAATTGCGGAAAACATGCTACAAACTTTATTCGTCCACTTTCAGACCACTTAATATACTTCACTCTTCCCCTAATCTTGCGTAAAGGTTCTCTTGCACTTCTTAAACCATCTTGAACAATGAGGTTTAATATGTGGGTGAACATGAAAAAACTACCTTTAGCTGAAATTACCAAGTCTTGAAATAAAAAAAGCTAATAGAATCAAAAAATGAAAAACAGTATTTGATCTCCTCCAAAAAAACTTCAGCTCCTGAGTAGTTGTTTGTGGATGATTGTATGGCATATACAACAGCAACATTGTCGCCTTAGTTTCATCTCCAGTCCTTGTGCCAAGTCGAAAGCTTCTTTTGCTTTTAACATTTCTGCAGTTTATGGGTCTTGAATGTGGGAAATTCTACGTTGACGCCACTCAACAACACCCCCTCGCTATTTCGTGCCACTACACCCAACCTAACTGAAGGCGGATCCCGAATGACGGAAGCATCAAAATTAACCTTTATTAATCCTTCTGGAGGTGCTATCCAGGAACTCGTGTCTGTTTCTGATGGTCTTGTCTGCACGAAGTGAGTACGAGCCTGCTTGAAGTTGTCAATGTATTGAATGACGAAGGTGTTTGCTTCATTTGGATCAAATCCACTATCCCCCATGTACACCTTGTTCTTATGAGTCCAAATGCTCTAGCAAGAACAAACAAAGCGATCAAAATCCGGTCTCTGTTAGAATATTTTATTCCAAATATTCATTATCGAGTTTTGATGATTAGTTGTTAAACAAAGAAAAACAACAAGGAAGCAAAACAAAACAACGAAGAAGTCGAAGACGCAAAAAGCTGGACAGAACATGTATAACGTATGTAATGGACTACGTATAACGTACGTAATGTGCTATGAAATTCAAATATTAGAACCGTTGAACGGACAGAAGACGTCATAGAGTACGTCAGCATGCAACGGATATTTTGACTGAAGATAATGTACGTAATGGAGATATTATAACATACGTAATGGAAGAAATGAAGCTAAACTGATCTGTGAAGAGCTTAATGTACGTAATAAGAGAAGCTTAACGTACGTAACATACTTAACGTATGTAATGAATGTTGAATAACGTACGTAATGAAGTGCCAGTGAGCAACGGCTAGTTGAAGCTTTGGAGCCTATAAATACCATTTCCTATGGTATTGAACCTACAACAACTTCAAGCAATCGAGACATTGATCAGATATTGTTATACATTCACTACTACAAAATACCCATTTAACAGTGGACAATTAACATCGGTTATGTTAAAACCGCTGTTAAATTTGTGCAGTGGCACGGTTCGTAAATATTATGAAAAATTAACAGCGGTTAATAAAGAAACCGATGTTAAATTAAGACAGTTAACAGAGGTTTTCTTCAAACCGCTGTTAAATTCGAAAAATTAACGGCGGTTGCTTAATAACCGCTGTTAATTTTGGAAATTTTACGGTGGTTCCTTGAAAACCACCGTTCTTTTTCTTCTTTTAACAGCGGTTATCAATAACCGCTGTTAATATTCCATTTAATTACTGCCCCGTTTCTTTCTTTATTTCTTTCTTCTTTTTTCCTTTCTTTCCTCCTACGCTTCTGACTCCCCGACTTTTCACAGTCGACCCGCGACCTCCGGCGACCTCGTGACCCCCGCGACCTCTGGCGACCTCGCGACCCCCGCAACCTCCCCAACGTTTCGCAATCGACCGCGAATTATTTGGTAATTATTCCGAAATCTCTTCTTTGTTCCTATTTGGTAATTTTATCTAGTCTTTTAAGGATTTTTATGTGCTATTTAATATGTATGTGTTGTGTGTGTATATGCATGTATAGGTGTGGCAGTGTGTGTGCGTGCAGTGTGTGTGCATGCAGTGTGTGTATGTGTATTGTGTGTGAGGCTGTATTGTGTTGTGTGTGTGTGTGGCAGTGTGTTTGTATGTGTGTGTATTGTGTGTGTTGTGTGTATTGTTTGTGTGTGGACTTTTAATTATACCTGGATTGTTTTGGAGAATAATGTTAAAACCTCAATAAAACCACAATAAGCACAAACGTGGTATTCAAATGCACATAACGGACAAAATATGTATGTGCGTGTGCACTATGTGTATGTGAGTGTGTAATGTAATTTTACATGTTATTTTATTCTTGTTTGTCGTATAATTTAATCGATTTAGTTGAGTGTGTGTGTTTAATTATGTGTGTTGCTTTTGACAACACTATTTTGTGGAACACGAATTATTTTGGGATAGATTTGGTTAACTTCTTAAGGATCTTCTTCCTTTGTGATAGATGTTAACTTTCGTCTTAAGGATCTTCTCCCAACAGTTCGTGCAGATAGAGTTAGCAATCTTGACAAAGCCATAAGTTGACGTAGTATACAGTTAATTCTATTTTGACAACCGTCGTTCATGTTTCTATTTTAAACAACTGTTATAGGACTACCATACCTTTGTCATTCTCTCTGTCAAAACAATTTTCAAAAAGTTAATAATCATATAGAAATGAAATTCTTCCCCTTATACAAAACAATAGAAAATTGATGAACATAGTATGTGTAACAGAAAAGAAGAAATGGATCGAAGTTGGATGAATGCAAGTCGTGCGAGTGCGGAGTATGACAATGGAATTGAGCAATTTCTTAAATTTGCTCGACAACATCGCTTGGAACCCGATGAACGATACTTTTGCCCTTGTGTGAAGTGTATGAATGGGAGACGACATGAGGCTGACACAATTCGTGAACATCTTGTTTGTGAGGGGATAAACACCAACTATACGGTGTGGATATGGCATGGCGAAATAGTAGATGTTCCAACTGGAAACACTCATGTAGATATAGATGGTGATCAATTTGAAGAAATGATTCGTGATGTCGGACAAGAATCATTTCAAAGATCTCATGTTTATGATACGTTGAAAAGTGATTCAGAGACTCCATTGTATCTGGGGTGTGAAAATTTCACACGTCTATCTGCCGTGTTGAAGCTGGTTAATTTGAAGGCAATAAATGGGTGGAGTGACAAAAGTTTCACCGAATTGCTCCAGCTGATGAATGAGATGCTACCAAAATGCAATACATTGCCTAAGCGTACCTATGACGCGAAGAAGGTTTTGTGTCCAATGGGTATGGAGTATAAAAAAATACACGCTTGTCCCAATGATTGCATACTATACAGAAAAGAGTTTGAAGAATTGCATAAGTGTCCTAGGTGTGGGGTATCACGATACAAAGTGAAGAATGATGGAGAGAACACACAACAAGGACCTCCCGCGAAGGTGTTATGGTATCTTCTGATTATTCCAAGGTTCAAGCGATTGTTTGCTAATAGAGATGATGCAAAGAATCTCACATGGCACACAAATGAGAGAAAATGCGACGGGCTAATTCGTCATCCAGCTGATGCTGCACAATGGAAGAAAATAGATCATTTATTTCCAGATTTCGGGAGTGACGCAAGAAACCTTAGGCTTGGACTTTCCACAGATGGAATGAATCCGTTCGGTAACTTAAGCACCAAGCATAGCTCTTGGCCTGTTTTACTTGTGATATATATTCTACCTCATTGGTTATGTATGAAACGGAAGTACGTTATGTTGTCAATGATGATTTAAGGACCAAAACAACCAGGAAATGACATAGATGTTTATCTAAGTTCGTTGATTGATGACTTGAGAATGATGTGGGATGAAGGGATTTACGTGTTTGATGGTTACCGCCAGCAAAGTTTCAAGTTGCGTGCAATGTTATTTTGTACGATTAATGACTTTCCTGCATATGGAAACTTGAGTGGATATAGTGTGAAGGGACATCATGCATGTCCTATATGTGAAGAAAACACAAGCTACATCCAGTTGAAACATGGAAATAAAACAGTTTACACTCAACATCGGAGGTTTCTCAGTCGCCATCACCCGTATCGTAGATTGCGAAAAGCTTTTAATGGATTCCCAGAAAATGTACTTGCGCCGATGCCCTTAACAGGTGAGCAAGTGTACGATCATGTGAAGAACATAAATACTATATTTGGAAAAACTAAAAAGAAGGCTGCTACGACAAATATTTGGAAGAAGAGGTCAATATTTTTTTATCTTTCTTACTGGAGACATCTAGATGTTAGACATTGCATAGATGTTATGCATGTCGAAAAAAATGTTTGCGATAGTGTGATCGGCACACTTCTCAATGTTAAACACAAAACAAATGATGGTGTCCAGGCTCGTCAAGACTTAGAGTAAATGGGTATACGTCCTCAGTTGCATCCGCAAGTAGTCGGTAAACGAACTTATCTTCCCTGGCATGTTATACTTTATCCAGAAGAGAGAAAATCAGCTTTTGTAATTATTTACAAGGCATTAAAGTGCCACAAGGTTATTCGTCGAATATTAAGAGTCTTGTATCGATGCAAAATCTGACATTGGTCGGCTTAAAGTCTCATGACTGTCATGTCTTGATGCAACAACTTCTAGCTGTGGCTATACGTGACGTCTTGCCTAAAAAAGTGAGAAATGCCATAACTCGCTTGTGTTTTTTCTTCAATTCTATATGTAGCAAAGTGATTGATCCTTTGGTTTTGGATGAGTGGAAAAACGAGGCTGTTGTTATCTTGTGCCAATTGGAGATGTATTTTCCTCCTTCTTTTTTTGATATTATGGTTCACTTACTTGTCCATATAGTTAGAGAGATTGAAGAGTGTGGCCCCGTTTATTTTCGATGGATGTTTCCTATTGAGCGATACATGAAGATTTTTAAAGGGTATAGTAGAAACCCATTTCGTCCAGAAGCATCTATTGTTGAGGTTGAGAGGTATATTGCAGAAGAAGCAATCGAGTTTTGCACAGATTACATGTCACAAACACCATCTGTAGGGCTTCCGAAGTCTCGACATGATGGGAAACTTAATGGAAAGGGTACACGGGGTGTTAAAATATTAACCAAGAATCGCGATGAGGTGCTTCAAGCATATTTGTACGTTTTGAATAACATTGATGAGGTTCTTCCGTACTTGTCTACTCACAAGAATCTTTTGAAGACAAAGAATCCCCGAATGAGCGAGAAATGGTTGTTGATTGAACATAATAAGACTTTTTTGAGGTGGTTTAAGGTACAAATCTCCGAAAGTGATAGCGCATCTGAAATGTTAAAATGGCTAGCTTACGGGCCGAAGTCCGATGTCGTAACTTGGAATAAATATGATATCAATAAGTACTCATTCTATACAAAGTCATAAGATGACAAAAGTTCGGTTCAAAATAGCGGAGTTACTCTTCAAGCCGAGTCCATGCACTTTTCAAGCTCGAAAGATAAAAATCCAGTTATGGCATCGACAAGTTACTATGGAGTTATTGAAGATATATGGGAACTTGATTATGTTAAGTTTAGAGTGCCTATTTTTAAGTGCAAGTGGGTTGATAATAACACGGGTGTGGTAATCGATGAACTGGGCTTTACATTGGTAGATCGTCATAAGATAGCTTACACTGACGAGCCTTTTATCATGGCATATCAAGCTAAACAGGTGTTTTATGTCAAGGATCCATGCAATGAAATATTGTCAGTGGTCATTCCGGGTAGAAGTGTGGATATTAATGAAACTGAAGAGTCAAGTTTTGACATTTGTGAGTTTATTCATTTATCAACATGGATGCCGACTATCGTTGAAGAAAATATAGCAGACGACTTACATGCCATTCGAGATGATCATGATGAAGGCATATGGGAAAACGTTGTTATCTAGAGTCAAGTTAGATAGTTGATGATGAAGGCACAGTCGATTATGTTGAATTGTAGTATTAATGTTCAATTTTGTGACATTGTTAATGATAAAGTTGGTTTTGTTGAATTTTATTATTAATATTGAACGTTCTGTTATGAAGAATCAAGTTTTTATATTTTAGTATTTAAGATTATTTCATTATTTGTTATTAAAAAAAAATGTGTGTGTATATGCACTGTGTGTAGTGTGTATAGCAATGTTTAAAAAACGATCAGCTCGTACGAGTCGACTCGCGATTCGTACAATAAAACTTACATATGAATAAAACAATAAAAGCCTCATAAGATAACTAATGACAATCGAGAAATGGTCCAAAAAAATTTTTTATTAATAAAATAAAACTTACAAAATTATTGTAGAAAACTGAAAATGACTCTTAAAAACTGAAATCGAACTTAGGTCCATACTATAAATTGGTGTATAGTGTGTGTGTGTGTGTAAGAGTGCAGTGTGTGTAATGTGTGTTTGTGTGTTTGTGTGTGTGCAGTATGCGTGCTTGTGTGCAGTGTGTGTGAGAGTGCAGAGTGCAGTGTGTGTGTGTGTGTGTGTGAGTGTAGAGTGCAGTGTGTGTGTGTGTGATAGATAGTGCAGTGTGTGTGTGAGGGTGCAGTGTGTGTAGTGTGTGTGAGTGTGTGCAGTGTGTGTGAGTGTGTGCAGTATGTGTGTGTGTGTGTGTGTTGAGTGCAGTGTGTGTAGTGTGTGAATGTGTGCAGTGTGTGTGTGTGCGTTGTGTGTGTTTTATGTGTGCAGTGTATATTGTGGTTGGTGATTAAATTTATTTGTTAATGCAGGCACATGGCGTCTCCTTCTCGTTCCCCTCACACTCCTCCCGCTCGTTCTCCTCATTCCTCCCGGTCTCCCGATGCTCATACACGTAGTACTTCTACATCGAGAAATCCCACGCGATGTAGAAGTATGTCGAAACGCCGTGTTGACGTAAAAAAATTACCTCTTCACATTGATCCAGTACGGGGAAAGATCAAATACGAACACAAATTGAAGTTAAGTACGTACTTGGGAAAACTTGCCAAAGATCATATCTCGATACTGTACAAGAGTTGGAAGCAAGTACCTGACAAGCCGGATAAAGAAATGTTGTGGCAGGATATATTGGTACATGACTCTCTTTTTGTATTAAGAATTGTGTGTGTATTGTGTGTGTGTTTTTGTGCTTTTTTTGTGCTGTGTTTGTGTGTGTGGCAGTGTGTGTGTGTGTTTTTGTGATGTGTGTGTGTGTGTGTTTGTGTACTGTGTGTGTGTGTGTGTGTTTTATGTTGTGTGTGTTTTTATGCTGTGTGTGTGTTTATTTGTATGTTGTGTGTGTGTTTTTTGTGTGTGTGGAAGTGTGTATGTATTTTGTTTGTATGTTGTGTGTGTTTTTTTTTGTGTGTGGCAGTGTGTGTGTGTTTTTGTGTTGTGTGTGTGTGTGTGTTTGTGTATGTGTGGCAGTGTGTGTGTGTGTGTGTGTTTGTGTCAAATTGATTTACAAATTCATCAATGCAAGTGTACTGAAAATAAGGTTATATATAGATACATACTCCTGAAAAGATGGTTCTCCAAGCTTCCTCTCGGCATGAAATCATAAACGAGCAGCCTCTGATCGTCTTCGATGCAGTAACCAATCAATTTAACCAAATTAGGATGAACAAGGTCATCCAGTAATTTCACCTCAGCCTGACAATTAATAAGGAAAACTAGTAATAATTCAACACAAGGTAAGACTACCTTGTATGACAGAAAGCAGGATGGTTAATTAATTACAAATATACCCTTCAGGTTTAGTCCAATTACAAATTGACCAAAATGCTTGCTTCTAGGGATAGCTACAAAAACTGCCCTCGAGGTTTTGGGTGAACTACAACAAACCCAGCAAACTTTAGAAATTACAAACCCACCTAAGGTTACATCCATTTTACATTTTGCACATGCTGTTGGTCAAACTGACATAAATTCCTGATATCGTCCGATATGTTTACAATTACATACCTCAACTTTTATAAATATTACAAATAACCTCAAATTTCCATCTTATATTTTACATTACATCTCTCCGACCTTTCTATTTTCTAAATATTGCAAATTGGGTGATATTTCGAGAAGTTGAGGGGTGTATGTGTAAAATATTTGATAACATCAGCAAATTCTATCAGCTTTACTAATGTTTCGACAATGTAAGATGGCATCAAGTCTCAAGGGTGGTTTTTGTAATTTTCAAAGTTTGCTGTTTTTTTCTTTTGGTTGTACCAAAACCTCAACAGTAGTTTTTGTAATGTGCTGTGTGTGTGTTTGTATGTGTGTGTGTGGCAGTGTGTGTGTGTGTTTGTTGTATGCTGTGTGTGTGTGTTCTTTTGTGTGTTTTTGTGTTGTGTGTGTGTTTATGTACTGTGTGTGTTTTTTATGCTGTGTGTGTGTGTGTGTTTATATGCTGTGTGTGTGTGTTTATTTGTATGCTGTGTGTGTGTTTTTTTTTGTGTGTGGCAGTGTGTATGTGTTTGTTTGTGTGCTGTGTTTTTTTTTTGTGTGTGGCAGTGTGTGTGTGTGTGTGTTTTTGTGCTGTGTGTGTGTTTGTGTGTGTGTGGCAGTGTGTGTGTGTGTGTGTGTGTGTGTGTGTGTTTCTGTACTGTGTTTGTGTGTTTTTATGCTGTGTGTGTGTTTGTGTGTGTGGCTAACTCTAGTTTTAATTGTCAATATTTAGGCCAATTTTGATGTTAGCCAGATTAGCAATCTTGGTCATTTTCAGAAGATGTGTTTACAGTCAATTGACGTAAAATGGAGGCAATTTAAGTCTGATTTGACCGGCGAGTACATATATGGTCCAAGCAAAGAAAAATCTCCTTGTGACAAGTATGGTATCTCCGAGGAGGACTGGAGAGATTTCAAAAAGATTCGTGAGGACTCTGCTTGGGAGGTAAAACTGAAAAAAAATGTTTTAAGTTTTTTTTAAAGTTCAATGCAGAAAATAATGAACGCACAATCAAATAAAATAATTTCTAATTAATAACATAAAATCTGAAATAAAAAAATGTTTTAAGTTTTTTTTTTAAAGTTCAATGCTGAAAATAATGAACGCACAATCAAAGAAAATAATTTCTAATTAATAACATAAAATCTGAAATAAAAAAATATTTTAAGTTTTTTTAAAGTTCAATGTGAAAATAATGAACGCACAATCAAATAAAATAATTTCTAATTAATAACATAAAATCAAATAAAAAAATATTTTAAGTTTTTTTTTAAAGTTCAATGTGAAAATAATGAACGACAATCAAATAAAATAATTTCTAATTAATAACATAAAATCTGAAATAAAAAAATATTTTAAGTTTTTTTAAAAAGTTCAATGCTGAAAATAATGAACGCACAATCAAATAAAATAATTTCTAATTAATAACATAAAATCTGAAATAAAAAATGTTTTAAATTTGAAAATATTTATAATATATATATATATATATATTACAATATTCATAAAAGGATTGTACAATAATCTGAATAATTTTACAAGAATCAAATAAAACAATTTCTAATTAAGTACCTATTTCTAATTAAGAACATAAAATATGAAAAAAATGTTTTGAATTTGAAAATATTTATAAAATTGTTTATGGATTATTTGATACTTGTATCAGGAACAAAGAAGTAAGAAACAAGAATTAGCAAAAATGAACATTCCGCATTATATGGCTCGAGGAGGGTACGACTTGATGGATATACGGGAGATGGAGAGGAAGATGAAGGAGCGTCGAGAAATATCTAAATCTGAAGAAGATATTGTTATTGATACCCCGTCTCCATCTATGCGTCATCAAAGGTGGAAGCTTGGTCATACAAAAAGACGGGAGGGTACGTCATCCGATGCTGCACGGGAGATTGTCGAGAGGATTGTAAGTTCTTTTTTAAGAATTATTTTTTCTTGTAAGAAAAAGCTCCACTTTTTTGTTGCTAAGTGTTAGCAAACATTAAAAATTTGAGGTAAATTATTTACTTTATTAAATGTAAATAACCACTTTTCTACCAAATTATTTTTATCTACATTCTTGTATTGTTTTTTCTCCTTCATCAACTTGTATCAGTTGTTTGCAAATTTCAAAATTTTGTAATATGGTGCCAAATCAAATTTTTGTAGGATGATTTGGAGAAGCAGTATACACAAGGTACCTTCATTCCTGAGGGACGATAGGATATATTGGCGGCTGTCATTGGGAGACCCGAGCACCCTGGTCGTGTTCGTGGCATTGGTTTTGGTGTGGGTATTCGCGATTACTTTGGACGATTATGTGGACCGACGTCTTCCGTAAGTAAAGATGTGTTGGAGCAGCTAAGGAAAGAGATCACCCTTGATGTCACAAAGACTTTGATGAAAGAGTTCGGCCAGACAATAGGAGCTAGTTCCCAGCGGCCTGTTGATATTCATACACCGGATGAGGTTACTCGTGTTAGCACGAAGGGGAGTTGTGCTGATGCTATTTCTGGCCCTTCCGGAGAGAGGCATGTGACTGGAGACACTTATCGAGTTGGATTTTATGTGGAGGAGCATCCTCCCCGTCTAGTTGCTATCGGTAGGGTTATTCAGGGCGATTCGACCCTACATTGTGCTCCTTTACCAGCTCATTTGGTTAAGGTAGTGGTTGAGGAGGCCGTAGATGCAGTACCAAGTCCCTGTGGCGACTGATGAGGTGAGAGTCGTGGGGGAAGCTTTAGGTGGATTTATTGCATGGCCACGAGATTTTATTTTCTCCGATTTTTCAAAGGTAAATATTTTCTTTTTCTTTTTAGTAACTACCAAACATTATTGCAAAATCAATCCAATATAAATTGATTATAATTTTTAATATGGAAAAGATTAAACGCAACCAAAATGCGTAGTAACATCCCAAATGAATGGAAACATGTAGGAATAATAATAAATAAAAATAATAAGCCCTATTCTTTTTTTGTTTTATTGACTTTATTGGAGTATATATTTAGATAGTATATATATATATATATATATATATATATTTTAACCCCTGACATGTATTGACATGTAGAATGGCACTCTATCTTTATTCTCGTCTGATTAATCAGTTCTTTAAAAGATTTATCAGACTATGGAGTGAATGATTTGATGAATGAATATTCTTTATTCAATATAGAAGAAATTCGCACCAATTCTTCTCTTTTTAATATTCAAAAAATAGATATAGGTTCGGGTCATTATTAATGAGTTTATATAGTATTCAATAGATACGTTTATCCTTCATCCTTTCTGAAGTTACAATGGAAAGAAAACAAAATAAATTATTTCAAATTTACTTGTATTTTACACTATACTATATGAAATAGGATATTCAGCGACCAAAGAAGCAGGCTCGTCACAATGACGGGTCGAGGACCAAAGATGACATCATGAAAGACTTACTTAGTGCTGCGTCGAGTATGTATAATAATCCGATATCAGTGTCGTGTGATACAGCTATCTTTGGCCGTGGTGGTGATGATGTTCCATTGTACATCGCTCACACTGATATTTTAGAGATCGTTAAGGAGTGGCTTAGTTTATCAGTTTTACAGCTTTGGACTATGTGAGTAATTTCCTTTATGGAATTTTTCTACATTCGTAGTATCTGTGTGTGTACAGTGTGTGTGTGTGTGTGTGTGTGTGTGTGTGTGTGTGTGTGTGTGTGTGTGTGTGTGTGTGTATGTACTGTGTGGCAGTGTTTTTTTTTTACTGCGTGCAGTGTGTGTTTGTGTGTGCAGTGTGTGTGTGTATGTGCAGTGTGTGTGTGTGTGTGTGTGTGTGTGTGTGTGTTTTTATTGTGTGGCAGTGTGCAGTGTGTGTGTGTGTGTTTGTGTGCAGTGTGTGGAGTGTTTTTTTTATATTAATATTTTGCTTAACAAATTAGGTATTTGTCTAATATGAATGTGGGCACGATGGACGAGGTTTTATATGGATATTTTGATCCTCAATCCATACAAAATATGGGACAGAGGGGAGAGGAGATCTCGAGATATATATCGACGCGTATGCTTGAGTCGAAGAAGAAAATATACATGGGAGCTTACCATCATAAGTAAGATAAAAGATTGTAAATTTCAAAATATTTTCTTTTTAACAAAACTATTTCCTTTTTTTTTTACAACATACTGTAGTAATATGTTCTTTCTTTCAAATGCATTTATCTATGTAGGCATCATTGGCAACTTCTGGTCATTGTGCCAGCAAGAGGAACTATTATATGGTTTTGCTCACTACATAGTAGGCCTGACTCTCGCATTAAGGCCATACTCCAAAAGTAAGATTTTATTTATAACATATTTGCTTTATTTTATATCAACGACTCAATATATTATTGTTACTTTTAAGCAGTACCGTGACTGCATTCAAGACCATGGATAGTATGCATAGAAGTAAATCAAAGCAGGCGGTTAGTTGGATATATCCCAAGGTAATACATTTAATTACATGAGTGTAAATATGTGTGTTTGTGTGTATGAATATTTGAGTGTGTATGACAATATTGTTTTTGGAAACACGAATTATTTTGGGATAGACGTGGTTAACGTCGTAAGGATCTTCTCCCTTTGGGATAGATGTTAACTTTCGTCTTAAGGATCTTCTCCCAACATATCGTGTATGAAGTGTCCGTTTGTTTGTGTTGGTTTTTTTTTCTATGCAGTGTATGTGTGTGTGTGTGCAGTGGCAGTGTGTGTGCTGTGTGTGTGTTTATGTTTGTGTGTGTTTCTGTGCAGTGTGTGCTGTGTGTGCTGTGAGTGTGTGTGTGTCTTTGTGTTTATGTGTGTTTGTGTTTGTGTGTGTTTGTGTTTGTGTGTGGGCAGTGTGGGTGTGTGCTGTGTGTGTGCGTGCAGTGTGTGTGTGTGTGCAGTGTGTGTGTGTGTGTAAATATTTGAGTGTGTACGACAACATTGTTTTTGAAAACACGAATTATTTTGGGATAGACGTGGTTAACGTCGTAAGGATCTTCTCCCTTTGGGATAGATGTTAACTTTCGTCTTAAGGATCTTCTCCCAATATATCGTGTATGAAGTGTCCGTTTGTTTGTGTTGGGTTTTTTTTCTATGCATTGTGTGTGTGTGTGTGCAGTGGCAGTGTGTGTGTTTGTGTTTGTGTGTGTTTGTGTGCAGTGTGTGCTGTGTGTGCTGTGTGTGCTGTGAGTGAGTGTGTGAATGAATAGTAGAGAAGAATGTCTATTTTGTGTTGGCCTGTAAGAAGATTATGTTAGTTGTGTATCTGGTTGATCAATGTTCTCGTTTTTATTTCATCTTTGATTGGTTGAGAGTGAGCCATTATGGATCCGGGCTTTGTTGCTTCCGTTTATTTTTTTTTTGGTTTCTGTTTTTGATCCTTATTTGATTGGAAACTAGCAAAGTCTCAACTTTCGCTTCTGGTATTGACGCTTAAACTATTTTTTGATGAACCTTAAACCACGTTGTGATTGAGTAAAAGCCCCTGCTTGTTATGTTATGTTTTTATTGGTGTCAAGTAACGATCTTAGGCTCCCTCCTTCAACAAGTGCTTTGGATTGAATATGATAAAATCATTTTTCATTGCTTGAATATGTAAGAATAAAATTGCTCAATATGTTGTGTTTGGCTATGGTTTCATGAATCGTGACAGACATCTCATAATCTTACGTTTGGCCTGTCCCATGTTTCATGTCCTCCCCAAGACTCGAACTGAATCCTGTACCTTCCAGGTTACATATGATTCATTGCAAGGTCTGGACCCTTGGTTCCACTAGACTGTACATGGTTCGAGTCTTGGGGAGGCCATAAACCTGAGATCCAGAGTAAGATCACGAGCTGTCCGACACAGAATCCTGAAACTCCGTGAACAAGTCAACAAGTTGAGCACATGACATTTATATATGTATATTTAAGAATGTGAGAATGAGAACCAAGAAATAGATTGTACGTTATCCTTTTTTTCTATATAATACCGATTCCTGTCTTCAATAAAATCATAGCTTGTCATACATGCAGAGTGGAGAATGATACTTGTTGACTTGAGAAATCATGGGAATTCGGCCAAAATAGGACTGCTACCCCCTCATAATCTGGAAAGTGCTGCAGAAGATCTCGCGAATTTGGTTTCCGGCCTTCTGTATTTGGGAAAGTTGTGGAAAATTTTTTAGAACTCCTAGTTTTAAGTGATTGCAAGTTTTCGTTAGCCTTACCAATAATGTGTGTTTGTGTGCAGTGTGTGTGTACTGTGTGTGTATTGTGTGTTTGTGTTTTTTTTTCTGTTTGTGTGTGTATTGTGTGTTTAGCTATGCAGTGTGTGTGTGTGTTTGTGTTTTTTTTTCTGTTTGTGCAGTGTGTGTGTGTACTGTGTGTGTGTGTGTTTGTTTGTGTGCAATGTGTGTGTAATGTGTGTATGTATGTGTTTGTGTGCAGTATGTGTGTGTGTGCTGTATGTACTGTGTGTGTTGTGTGTGTTTATGTTTGTATTGTTGTTTTTTTTTTCTGTTTGTGTGTGTATTGTGTTTATGCTGTGTGCAGTGTGTGTGTGTTTGTGTTTTTTTTTCTGTTTGTGCAGTGTGTGTTTGTGTGTGTATTGTGTTTATGCTGTGTGCAGTGTGTGTGTGTTTGTGTTTTTTTTCCTGTTTGTGCAGTGTGTGTGTGTGTGTGTGTGTGTGTGTGTGTTTGTGTGCTGTGTGTGTTTGTGCTGTGTGTGTGTGTGTATGTTTGTTTGTGTGCAATGTGTGTGTGTGGGTACTGTGTGTATGTGTGTGTTTGTGTATATTTGTGTGCAGTGTGTGTGAAGTGTGTGTGTCTGTGTGTGTGTGTGCGCTGTGTTTTTTTTTTGTGCATTGTGTGTTTGTGTGCTTTATATGTTTGTGTCAGTGTGTGTGTGTGTTTTAACTGTGTATGTTGTGTGTTGATTTTATTTACTGAAAGTGACTCATATAATTGTGTCTTATTTTGTTTTAGTGTAATAAACAAAATGGAGGTTGGGAGTGTGGTTATTATGTTATGCACTAGATGTCGACTATCGCCCGAGCGCGTATTTTGGATGGTTGGATGGAGGTAGTATATTTTAACTTGAAGTGGTGATAAAACTGTTTACTCTTTTACATTTAAAGTTTGTTTATTGTACGTTTATATGTGGAGATGTTTGATGATGTTGGAGCACTGTCTGAAGATATTTTTGATAAAATTCGAGTTGATTGGATACTTTATTTCTTGGAGGTTCGAAATCGTCTCGCGATATGATTTTGGTGTTTTTGTGTGAATTATTTCTATGAATTGTACATTTGATATTTGTATGAATTATTTTGGATGAATTAGTGTTTTTTGTATTATCTTTTTCAATGAATTGGTGGTTCAATGAATTTGGTGTTGGTTAGTTCTTTTCGGTGTGTTTGGATTCGATGAATTGGTAGTTTATTGATTAGTTTGATCCGATTCAGGTACTGGATTGTGCAAAATAATGCAAAAATTTGGGGAAAATCTGGACAAAATCTTTAAAACTTCAACAGCGGTTCCTCCGAAACCGCTGTTATTTGTAAAATTAACGGCGGTTCTATAACCGCTGTTAAGTATCAGATATAAAAGCGGTTACCTATAACCGCTGTTAAATGGCATATTTAACAACGGTTACCAGAAACTGTCATAACGCATTTAACAGCGGTTATTATGAACCGCCGTTATTTGACAAATTCAACGGCGGTTTTCGAAACAGCTGTTAAAATTAACAGCGGTACATATAACGGCGGTTCCGGAACCGCCGTTAATTGGCCATTTTAAACGCTGTTAAAAGCATGTTTTGTAGTAGCAATTCTATCGTTGTTGTATTTGAGCTTGTATCGATAAGAGTTTGAGTGTGATACCCGAAAACTCATACACGAGAGGTAAAAGAAAGGATAAGATTCGATTCGGTGTTATTAGGATCAAGGATCCAGCATTGTTAGAATCACAATCTATATCCGAGTGAGGTTTGTCTAGTACCTATAGAAAGCTAGATAGGTTGATTCCTTGTCCGATAGAAAAGGAAAACGGTTTAACTTAGACCAACAAAAAGACAAGTGAGTTACGATTTATCTCGGACCGATAGTTGTAAAGGTAATCCCTCGACCGATAGAAGAGAGGTGCAGAAGTTGATCTTCATCCTATAGAAAAAGATACTGGAGAGAGGACGTAGGCACCTTTGGCCGAACCTCTATAAATCTTGTGTCGATTTATTTTCCGCACCTCTAAATACGCTTCCGCACAATAACGCATATACTGAATATTGCTCCAACAATTGGTATCGGGGAGGTACCTCCTAGAAGCGGCTTAACATCCGAGGAGAAGACGATCCAAATGGCTTTTCAACTTGCCCCGGTCGAAGGTCTTGCTCTAAATCGACCTCCATACTTTGACGGATCTAACTTCATGACATGGAAGAAGAAGATGTCAATATTCATCCGTAACATCGAGCTTTGGAAAGTGATATGCCTTGGTCCGAAAATTCCAATCAAATCCGACGGTACACTTAAAAGTTTTGAAGAGTACGATGATTCCGATTGGAAAAATGATCACTATAATTGCAAAGCTACGCAATTATTATATTGTGCTTTAAATCCGAAAGAATACAACCGGATATCTTCGTGTGATAGTGCCAGAGAGATATGGAAGATACTAGAAGTCACACGTGAAGGAACGTCTCAAGTCAAGGAGACGAAAATAAATATGCTCCTACATGAATATGAGCTATTTATGATGAAAAGTGAAGAATCCATCACGAACATGCTCGACTGTTTTTTGGTCATTTCTAATGGATTAGCTTGTTTTGGGAAACCATTAATAAGTAGTGAAAAAGTAAAGAAAATCTTAAGATCACTACCTACTGAATGGGACGGAATCGTGACGGCGATCATGGAATCTAAAGATCTCAATACGCTGGATTTTAGCGCCCTCGTTGGTTTGCTAATTAATTATGAGATAGTTCTAAAATCACGGAACACCAAACCGAAGCCGAAGGAAAGAACGATAGCTATGAAATCTAAGATGTCTCGCAAAGAAGAAATCTCGGTGGACGATAGTGACGAAGAATCGGCATATTATGCCAAAAATATTAATAAGTTTCAAAACTTATTAAACCGGAGAAAGAAAGACATCAAGACGGGCGAATCTAAGAAATTCGACAACAACTGTCGAATCTATGGTAAACCAGGCCACTTCGCGAAGAATTACCGAGCAAATCTTAAGAAGGAAGTTCTCGTTGCAACATGGAGCGATGACGACGAAGATGATGATTTCAATCAAAATAATCTCGCTCTCATGGCCCGAAGTTCATTCGACGATTGTGACGTCGAAAGCCAAGTAAGTAATTCTTACGATGAATTTTTTGAAGCATTCGAATTATTGCATACCGATTTTCAAAATACTTTATCTGAAATTAAATCCCTCCAATCGAAAAATAAATTATTGAAAACCGAAATTTCAAAAATTCTTGAAAAAGGGAAAATTACCGAGACTGATCATTCTAAATGCATTAAAAATGAAAATAATTTAAAGCATGATCTTTTGAAAGTTCAGGACGAACTTAAAGTTTTGACAAAGAAATTTTCATGTGGAAACAAGAAATTTGAACAAATGCTATCGGTTCAAAAATTTACTTTGAATAAACAAGGGTTAGGATTCAACCTAAATTTTAAAAATGAATCCTTAAATTTGAAAATACCCCGTTGCGAAAAATATTTAAAAATTGGGCATCATATTTCTAATTGTAAAAGCCCACGCCAGACTATTGAAAATAAAAAGATTTGGATTCCTAAATGAACCACTGTTCCGAATATCGTCTATTTAAATGAAAAACGACCGACTTTCGGTTGGATCCCCAAAAATAAAAATTAATTTTCATCAATTGGTATTTTACTCGGGGGAGTATTATATTTTTTCAAAAAGGGGGAGATTTTTGTCAGGGGGAGTTTACCCATTTTTGCATACATTTTGTTATCAATTTAATTATCGTTATTTATATTTTTTTGTTGATAACAAAAGGGGGAGAAAATAGTTGAATGGGAGAAATGAATGGACGAATAACAAAAAGGGGAGAGAATAGTAGAAAGAAAAGAAAAGACGAAGAAAAGTCGAAAAGGTGAAATCCCGAAAAATCAAAGAAGTTGAAAAAGGAAAAGAAGAAGTCGAAAAGAAGGAGATTGTTGAAATATTTTATTCCAATGATTCATTATCGAGTTTTGATGATTAGTGATTAAACAAAGAAAAACAACAAGGAAGCAAAACAAAACAACGAAGAAGTCGAAGACGCAAAAAGCTGGACAGAACATGTATAACATACGTAATGGACTACGTATAACGTACGTAATGTGCTATGAAATTCAAATATTGGAATCATTGAACTGACAGATGACGTCATGGAGTACGTCAGCATGCAACAGATATTTTGACTAAAGATAACGTACATAATGGAGATATTATAACGTATGTAATGGAAGAAACGAAGCTACTGGACTGATCTGTGAAGAGTTTAACGTACGTAACAAAAGAAGGTTAACGTACGTAACATACTTAACGTACGTAATGGATGTTAAATAACGTACGTAATGAAGTGGCAGTGAGCAACGGCTCGTTGAGGCTTTGGAGCCTATAAATATCACTTCCTATAGTATTGAACCTACAACAACTTCAAGCAATCGAGACATTGATGAGATATTGTTATACATTCTATCGTTGTTGTATTTGAGCTTATATTGATAAGAGTTTGAGTGTGATACCCGAAAACTCATACACGAGAGGTAAAAGAAAGGATAAAATTCGATTCAGTGTTATTAGGATCAAGGATCCAGCATTGTTAGAATCGCAATCTATATCCGAGTGAGGTTTGTCTAGTATCCATAGAAAGCTAGATAGTTTGATTCCTTATTCGATAGAAAAGGAAAACGGTTTAACTTGAACCGACAAAAAGACAAGTGAGTTACAGTTTATCTCGGACTGATAGAAGATAAAATTGTAACGGTAATCTCTCGACCGATAAAAGAGAGGTGCAGAGGTTGATTTTCATCCTATAGAAAAAGATACTGAAGAGAGGGCGTAGGCACGTTTGGCCGAATCTCTATAAATCTTGTGTCGATTTATTATCCGCACCTTTAAATACGCTTCCGCACAATAGCACGTATACCGAATATGCTCCAACAGTCTGGCCATATGTTGGTACAGAGAATGAACTTGAGTCCAAATATCTCCCGTGACTACAACAAATATAGTATTAGACAGAGGAGATAAAGCCCAAAATAAACATGCATAATGACACTTGATAAAGACGTCTATAATAGTTTCATCTACGCATTTGCAGACAGGGCAGCCCACAACATCCACAATCTTCCGACGTTGTAGGCAGATATGGTGACACTCAACATCGACACACAATCTTCCGACGTTGCAGATTAGTAAGAACAGACGAAGCATTTTTAAGGAGCCTCCATAGGAGAGAATCTCGGAATTGAATTGTTGGTAACCCATCCTACTCAGAATCCACATAGGCACTCCAGGCAGCTAAACCGGCCGAGCAGAACCCGAAGTCGGACCGGACAAAAAACCCGATTTCCAACTGGGCTCGCTAAAAACCGGAACGGACGGTGACTCCAAGGCCGACCCAGTATCTGATCCAGGAAGGCCGAGCAGAGAAAGGACAGAAATGTCCCGGTTCGAGATTACGGCAGGGCCGGCCCGACCCGCGGCACTCCAAAGCCGACCCGAGCGGCGGGGGACCCGAGGACCGACCCTGTCGGATAGACATCACCGGAAGTCGGCAAAACAGACCCGCATGCCAATTAACGCATGCAGTCACGCCCCTTCCCAAGGCACTCCTTATAGGCCGCCACGTGTCCAAGAGTTAAATGCAGACTGACAAGTGTTATGGGCGTATTCCCCAAACATGCGCCAACTGTCATCTCCCCACTGGCTCAGACTGTCTATATATAGGAGAAATGTACAGTAAGAAATGATCTTTTGGATTCTAAGCATTAATAAGAGAGAGAAAAAAGAGAGATAAGAGATATACTGAAAAAGAATAAAAAAGACTTGTAATTAACAAGCAAATTGGATAGACCGGCACACATTGTTCTGCTCGGCTCTATGCTATCAAAAGATCATTAATAAAATTTAGTGATCAAATATCTTCCACTTTATTTGTTATTTTCTACGTGTCTTCGACCCATTCGTCCCGGTCAGTACACGTGACGTTGACCAAATCAGACGTCAACAGATTGGCGCTAGAGGAAGGACCTGAACCTTCGAAAAAAAAAAAGAAGGTAGAGATAGACCCTTCACCAGCAATGTCTCACAACAGTTCGAAAAACCCTCAGCCCGCGACGGAGGAAGAAAACCTCCTTAAAGTGGTTGAATGCTTCAAACACCCTGCCTTCATCCAAGGCATGGCGGCCCTTATGGCAAGAGTTACAGGGGGCGGGACCCTTCAAAAACCTGAGGATCAGCTCGAGGCAGAATCCCAGACAGCCCGCCCCGCTGCCTCGGGGCTAAGCGGAAAGAGGGCGGCCTCAGGGGCCGCCGGCGAAAGGGCAGAGAGCCACGGCGAAAGCTCGCATCCCTCACGGAAAAGTAAGCCTTCACGCCCCCCGTCCATTTTTGATCGCCTCGGGGCGGGAAGAAAAATTGAGAAGGCAGCACCGGCTCCTACTGTCCAGAGTCAGAGCCGTAAGGAAGAGAAGGCTCACCACCTGTCCCTAAATCCAACGCAAATATTGCCTCCCACTCCGGGCGATAATTCGAGCGAGATCGAGTTCCTAAAAAAGCGCCTTACGGAGCTCGAAAATAAACAACTCCAGCCATCCCAAAGTTCGGAATGGCTCAACAGCCAGGAGAGTCCCCTGGACCCTAGCGTCCTGGCGGAACCTCTCCCGGAGAAGTTCAAAATTCCTCGAATCCCACCATACAACGGAGAAACAGACCCTAACGCCCACTTGGGGCATTATAATTCCTGGATGGATCTACATGGGTCTCAGGACGCGTTCCGATGCCGCATGTTTTCCCTAACTCTGGGGGAGAGGGCCCAGAGGTGGTATCGGACGCTGCCCCATCATTCGGTTCAAACATGGGCTCAGCTCTCGGCGACATTCCGATCCCACTTTATGGGGTCCCTTGTGCGGGTCGCCCCACGCTCGTCCATTGCTTCCGTGACCCAGGGGCCGAACGAGTCCCTTAAAGATTATATATCCCGTTTTAATAAACGGATATTAGAGACGGAGCCCATGTCCGACGATGCGCCATTATTGCCAGTGCCGGCCTTCACAAAATTCTTTCTTTACTGGACGGTGCCGAATGTCCCGCACACCTACCAGAATTTTTGGAGCGCGCTAGCTCCCACATAGCCGCCGAGGAAGAAAAGCCGGCGCCAAAGTAAGTCATGCCCCCCGATCAGAAATGATCGTATAAAAAAAAAAAAGAAAGACGAGACAACAAAGAGACACATCCATAACAACGACGTCAAAATAAAACCCCAGCCTCTTCCTCGGCAGCTCCGACCACTCAAAGCTATCGCCGGCCTGAGCTCATGGCCAATTTCGCTGAAATATATTCCATTGGAGCCGCGGCGATATTCGATCAGATAAAAGGCAAAAACTTGCTCCCAGTCCCCCGGCCGATCTATAAAGATCAGAAGGACATGGACCAGACCCGCTTTTATAAATATCATGAGTCAGCAGGTCACAACACCGAGCAGTGCCGAGACCTCGTTGCCGCCCTGATCTCGGTATGCGACGAGACAGGCTTGAGGCGGTTTACCCGGAACCCGCCTCGGGATCGCCAGGATAGGGCCGACCCGACGAGAGCCAAGAATGATCGGGTGCCTCCGGCCCCCAAATCCCCCCGGGAAATTCTAACAATTATGGGCACCGCCGAGGTCGATGACCATCGGTCCAAACGCCTTTAAAAAGGCATTCATCCGAGAGGCCACCACTTCCTATCACGGACCGAGCGCCGAGCGAAGGGTTTCGCCGATGGTCAAGAAGCCCCCAAAACCCCAGGGCGCTACTTTTGAGGAATCCGACGCAGGCGGCGTGGACCATCCCCATTCAGACGCACTTGTCATCACTCTGCCCATAATGGGGATCCCGGTCCACAGGGTGTTGGTAGACTCCGGGGCTTAGGCAAGCATCATTTACCTTCATACCCTTCGTAGGATGAAGGTGGACCAATCGTATGTCCGGCCCTGCAACGAGGACATCCGGGGATTTGCCAACTGCCGAACCTCCCCGCTGGGGGAAATCGACCTCGCCCTGGAATTCGGTCAGGGGCCGGTCAAAAGGACGATGATCACCACCTTTAAGATCATCGACGTGCACAACGATTACAATGCCATCATAGGCCGACCGGTGATGTCGAGGCTGAGAGCCACTCAGTCCACCTACCACCTGTGCATGAAATTCCCCACTCCGGACGGCGTCGGGGTACACAGAGGGGATCAAAGGGCTGCCCGGGAATGCAATCTCAGCATCCGGGCTCGCGAGATCAACGCCGCAGAGGCCATCCCGGAAAATCTGTCGGGAGAAATGGAGACTACCAACTCCGAGCAACAGACGGGAAACACCCTGCTTGGCCGGGGGCCCGACGGTCCCGGGGCCGCACAAACCCAAGTGGGAAGGGCCGTATAAAGTTAGTGAAGTCCTTCAGAACGGAGCCTACCAACTGGAATATCTAAACGGCCAAAGATTAATTCACCCGTGGAACGCTATGTATCTAAAAAGGTATTATCAATAAGAGCTTGATGTTATTCCCTATCTCAATACTGGCACTATAAGACCGAGCTCGTCTCGGCACCTCGAAAGACCGGCTCCTCCGGCACTGTAAGACCGAGCTCGTCTCGGCACCTCGAAAGACCGGCTCCTCCAAGACCGTAAGACCGAGCCTGCCTCGCACCTCATAAGACCGGCTCCTTCGGCCTTTGTAAGACCGAGCCTGCCTCGGCACCTCATAAGACCGGCTCCTCCGCATCAGAAACCGAGCCTGCCTCGGCACCTCGAAAGACCGGCTCCTCCGACACTGTATGACCGAGCCTGCCTCGGCACCTCGAAAGACCGGCTCCTCCGGCCTTTGTAAGACCGAGCCTGCCTCGGCACCTCATAAGACCTCCTCGGCCTTTGTAAGACCGAGCCTGCCTCGGCACCTCGAAAGACCGGCTCCTCCGGCCTTTGTAAGACCGAGCCTGCCTCAAGACCTCATAAGACCGGCCTCCGACCGTAAGACCGAGCTCGTCTCGGCACCTCGAAGACCGGCCTCCAAGACTGTAAGACCGAGCCTCGTCTCGGCACCTCATAAGACCGGCTCCTCCGGCCGTAAGACCGAGCCTGCCTCGGCACCTCGAAGACCGGCTCCTCCGCACCGTAAGACCGAGCCTGCCTCGGCACCTCATAAGACCGGCTCCTCCGCACCGTAAGACCGAGCCTGCCTCGGCACCTCGAAAGACCGGCTCCTCCGGACCGTAAGACCGAGCTCATCTCGGCACCTCATAAGACCGGCTCCTCCGGATCGTAAGACCGAGCCTGCCTCGGCACCTCATAAGACCGGCTCCTCCGGCACCGTAAGACCGAGCCTGCCTCGGCACCTCGAAAGACCGGCTCCTCCGGCCGTAAGACCGAGCCTGCCTCGGCACCTCATAAGACCGGCTCCTCCGGCACTGTAAGACCGAGCTCGTCTCGGCACCTCGAAAGACCGGCTCCTCCGGCACTGTAAGACCGAGCTCGTCTCGGCACCTCATAAGACCGGCTCATCCGGCACTGTAAGACCAAGCTCGTCTCGGCACCTCGAAAGACCGGCTCCTCTGGCACTATAAGACCGAGCTCGTCTCGGCACCTCATAAGACCGGCTCCTCCGGCACTATAAGACCGAGCTCGTCTCGGCACCTCGAAAGACCGGCTCCTCCGGCACTGTAAGACCGAGCTCGTCTCGGCGCGATCAACCAAGAACAATAATAAAAAAAGCACAACGAAAATGGCAAAAAAGATCTTATTTCATCAAGTCATTACTACAAAATACAGACGGTTACAAAAGACCTGGACCAGGTTGGCACGCAGGTCGAGCATCAGATGAAACAAAAGAAAGACAAAAATAGGCACGCAGGCCATGCTAGAAACAAAATCTAAAGGAAGCTACTCGGCCCCGTCATCCTGACCGGCCGCCTGAAAAGATGGCCCCTCGCCTTCGCCTTGCGGAGCCCGACCGGCATCCTCACCCTCGGCCGCCTTCGGCTCATCGGCCCCAGCAATGTCAACATGAAGGTCGGCCGCCTGAGAGGTGATGTAAGCCTCAATCTCCTGAACGGTCTTCCCACCTTTCATGAGATCTAAAATCTCGAAACAAGGGGAGACGTAGTTCAAATTGATCAGTTCCTCAAAGGCAGGCGTCTCCTTGAAGGCCTCCGCCCCTTCAGCACGGCCCCTAGCATAGCTCGAAGTCTCGCAGGTGTTGAGGCGCTCGGTCAGGCTTTCGACCTGGGCCTTGGTCTCCCTCAAGTGAGCCTCGTGCTCGGCCCGAACTTCCAAGCACTGTTTTTGCGCCTGATCGACCGCATCGGTCAGCTCCTCGGCCTTCAGCCTCCATATGTCGGCCTGAAGAGCCCGACCGTCCAAAAGCTCCATCTCGCCCCTCAGGGAGGTTATCTCCCCCTCGAGAGACTTGATCAAAGAGGGACACAAGTGATGCTCCTCCTGCAAAGCCTTAAGGTCGGCCTCCGTCTTCTTGTGCCTCTCGGACGAAGCCAGAAACTCATTAGAGGCCTTCACATAGGTGCACATGGCCCGTCCGACCAGGGCATTCCCGAACTGGATCTGCTCGGCCGGATCCATATCGTTGGTCATCATTTCCAGCTTGGGAGTCCAGCCCCGGATCGGAATATGACTAGAAACGGCCACCCCAGGAGGGACCCGACTGAGCATCTCAGGAGTCGGAGTAGCGGCCCTGACGTAATCCAGGAACCAGCGCGGCCGTCGCCCCTTCATCTGGTCACATGGCTCCACCCGCTCCGGGTTGACCGGAAGATAATGGCCCTCCAAGTCAATAACGGGCTCCTCCCGATCTGCCCGGACAGGAGTCGGGGCGGACACTACGACCTTAGGGACCGACGAACCCTCGGCCTTGTTCGCGCTATCTTCAGGCACAGGCTCCACCCTCTTGCGTTTGCCAGCCCGCTCCCTCCGATCGGCGGCCTCAGCTGCCAGCCTTGCCACACGCTGAGCAGGCGTCTCCTTCCGACCGGATGAAGTCTTTACCCTAGGAGCTGGAAAAGGAGGACATGTCAAAAAAAAAAAAAGGGGGGGTACCTGAAGAAGACATCGTGCTCGGATCAGTCTCTCTAAGTCCGGCCGCCCAAAGATTCTCCTCGGACACTAAAAGGTGAGACTTCCTTTGCTCCAAAGGAAGGCCCAAAAGCTGCTCGACCCGGTCGTCAAAATCGGCAGATGTCTCTGACGCCGGAATACGTTCTGCACAGGCAGCAAATGATGAGTGTTAGACAAAAAAGGAAACAAAAACAAAAAATACTACTCACCCATTTTGGCCGTAAAAAGCACAGGAATCTGCAGCTCGGCATCTATCACCCCCGGCTCCCACTCATCCAAAGAACTCCTCCACGGCCCCCCGATAAAGAACCACTGTTCTTTCCAGCTATGAATGGTCTCGGGTACCCCCACCAGCTCCTTGTGCATAGCATGCCGTCAGATAAAACCACCGAGCCGGGACCTACCAACCGACCTCCATAAATAGAGGTCATTGAACTCCTCAAAGTCGGGCTCTGCCACCAGGCCGATTAAAAAGAATAAAAAGGCCCACCACCCGAGCCCAAGAATTCGGATGAACTGGGACAGAAGGCCCCACCGCCTTAGCCACCGGGAAAGAGTCAACTGCGGAAACCAAGCCCGGCCCGGAAGGAGCGGTAGTACACCGCCGTGCAACCAACGGCGGATCTGGGGCCTCTCCTCGGGATTCGGAACAAACATCCGCACCCTCGCCGGAATTTTAAATCGCAGCCGCCAGGCCGCCAATTGTTCCTCCGTAACGTTACTCGGGATCGAAGCTGAGTCCCAACTCGCCGCCACCAAAGGGGCCGGACGAGGGCGAGCTCGGGCCACCACCGGCTCGACTCTCTCCGCCGGAGTTTCCGACAACGGTCAACGGCGCCGCCATTTCCACTTCTCCAGATCCTGGCGACTTCACAAATTCATCTCCTTCCTCCTCAACACTCCAGTCGACTGGAGCTTCGCCAATCGACAGATCCGCTGCACTGCGGCGGTCCGGCGACACGGCCAAAACCACCTCCGTCTCGTCCCTTGTCTCCGACATTTTAAATAGATGAAGAAAAAGAAAAGAAAGAAAAGCGAGCTTACCGGGAAGGTCGGTGAAATCGGAAAAGAAGAAAAAGTCGCCGAAAAAATCTCTCTCTCTGCAACAATATGTAAAAATGGCGGAGGAAACACTGAAAGAGAAGACAACCTCTATTTATAGGGAATATAGACATTAAATGCCAGGCGCGTGAAACGAGAAGTTCTACTGAACCGTCGCAGGATTCGAGAACGCGTGAGCGCGCCGCCCAGTATTCTTGCACCACGCGTCCCCCCACATGATGACACCTAAAAACCAGGGAAGCGGTGTGACGCGACTCACGAAGAGACGTCGGTTCGAAAGGTCTTATCCTCCCACAACCCGGATCGGTCTCAACATCGAACGACTCCAGCCCCGACTGCCGCACGGCCTCGACTCGGGGCCCTTGTTGGTAGCCCATCCTACTCGTAATCCACGTAGGCACTCCAGCAATAAACCGCCGAGCAGAACCCAAGTCGGACGACAAAAACCCGATTTCCAACCGGCTCGCTAAAAACCGAATGGACGGTGACTCCAAGGCCGACTCCAGATCTCGATCCAGAAGGCCGAGCAGAAAGGACAAATGTCCTGCCGAGATTACTACAGGCCGGCCCGAACGGCGCAGACTCCAAAGCCGACCCGAGTGGCGGGGACCGAGGACCGACTGTCGGATAGACATCACCTAAGTCGGCAAAATGCACCCGCATGCCAATTAACGCATGCGCCACGCCTTCCCAAGGCACTCCTTATAGCCGCCACGTGTCCAAGAGTTAAATGCATCGACAAGTGTTATGGGCGTATTCCCCAAACATGCGCCAACTGTCATCTCCCCACTGGCTCAGACTGTCTATATATAGGAGAAATGTACAGTAAGAAATGATCTTTTGGATTCTAAGCATTAATAAGAGAGAGAAAAAAGAGAGATAAGAGATATACTGAAAAAGAATAAAAAAGACTTGTAATTAACAAAGAATTGGATAGATAAGCACACATTGTTCTCGCTCATTTATGCTATCAAAAGATCATTAATAAAATTTAGTGATCAAATATCTTCCACTTTATTTGTTATTTTCTACGTGTCTTCGACCCATTCGTCCCGGTCAGTACACGTGACGTTGACCAAATCAGACGTCAACATGAATAATACGCAAAAGTTGTTTTTCAAGCATAGTAAGATTAAAAGAACGGAGATCCCGAAACCCCATACCTCCATCTCTTTTACTTTTAAATATCACTTTTTTTTTTTAAATATCACTTGACCAATGAATTTTATCAACATTCCCATTTCTCACTAAAAATGAGAAATAATTGTTTCTAACTCATAAATAAGGTACTCGGGAAGTTTAAAACACCCTATATAACATAGGTAGGTTCCAATATCAACCTTTTAAAGGCACATTTCATATTTATATTAAATAGTTATTTTCTCAAATTGAAGTAAAGTAACAAACCAAACATATTAATATAATTAACTCATATATGACAACCAAACGATCGCTAACGGTGGGATCGTGGTACTCAAAGGGCCGTAGTTTAGCACTGGTGAAAAATTTACAAAAAGCAAAATTTAAACTCCATCATATGAAATGTGTAAAACGATTTCACTGTTAGAAAACTGCAAGAAACTAAAGAGAATATAAAGAAAATAGAGAGAATATAGAGAAGGTATTTCTCTTGGAATCGATTTTCATTAAGAACTGAAACCCTATTTATAGGAAAACTTCAGATGACACAAACATAATTACATAGTTTTATCAGGAGCATAATAGTTATTCACATATTAAAATATATTATCTTATTACGCACTTCGAGAAGTGCGCATTTCAACATTCACATGTATTTTATTTTGTGAGTTCCTTTTCTAAAACTTAACCAAACACTACAAATGTATGTTTTTACTACCTAAGTTAATTTTCAAGGTAGATAGCGAGAACGACCTACTTTTGCTTAAAAATGTTTATTTTTTGAATTTTAAAATTAGGGAAAATGTTTCAAAACAACAAAGTAAAACCTACATTTTACACAAAACATAGTATTTTTAATTTTGTGCCCCAAAACTCAATTTTACCTAATACATCTAAAATACTCTTAGGTACTTATAACTTAATATCAACCTCACCTTCAACTCCTTTCATCACTTTTTGTTTTCCATCTCTCCCTTCTTTTTAATTTTTCTCTTTTTTTTTCCTTCTCCCTCCTCTTTCCCCTATTTTTCACAACAGAACTCCATCATATTTTCTTCTCCCTCTCTCTTTCTGTCTTCCTCCTTCTCCTCTTCCCATTTATTCTCCCACCATCAAATTCTGGATTATTCCTTCTTTTGTTAGAGAGCGGGTGACGGATTCAAGTGGTATACTTCTCATACACATGAGCACTGGCGGGCGACGCGACATGATGACGTAAGCTGATGGAGATGGTTGGTGATCCAAGCTTTAATGGTCGTCGATTGAGAACCAGCTCCTCCAGTTCGCCGGATCTGCTTTTTAGGTTGGTCGTGCTGGTGTTTTCTTAGGTTTGGGTTTTATATCTCAGTTTTTGTTGGGTTGTAGATGCGTATCGTAAGCTTGAGTTGATAGGTTTATAGATCTATTTTTCTTGGCTTGTAAATATATTCTTTTAACATAATACATGTATTTTGTATTTTACTTGACAATCTTTAGATCTGATATTTTTAATCCTATATTTTTTTTTGCTATTTTTCTCTATATTTGCTGGTAATATTTGTTGTTAATATAGGAGAATTCAAAGTACTCATTAATAATACAAAATACCATTTGATAATTAAAAAATTCCATTGGTAATTCAAAATACCAAGTGTTGACTAACAGTGGGATTGTGGTTGCACGAAGAGGTTGTTATGATTGTACGATGATGCGGGTTTTGATGGGATTGAAGGACAACACAACCATGTTCTTAAAAATATCGCATGGTTTTTTGAAATTTCTGTAGTAATTTTTTGAATTACTTTATGATGATTTGATTTAATAATTCAAACTAGTATATTAAATAACAGTTGGTAATTCCAAAAAAATCGTTGATTATCTAATTATTAAATGATATTTTTTATCAAAGTACTGGCAGAAAAAATAAAATAAAATTAAAAAAAAAATGGATCGAATACAGAAGAGATATTGGTCATTTTAATTACCAATTGATAATTTTTAACACTGTCATTGTTGAGCGACAGCTACATTCATTGGACCGACAATGATATTTGTTATTACTATATGAAAATTTAAAGATATGAGTTGATAATCTTAATTTACGTATTTCTTATAGAAATATTGACAGAAAAACAAATACGGGTGATAGAATACTGGTCGATGACCGACAGCAATCGGCGGTGGTGGTACCCGATTGCTGTCTATAATTACCAGTTGATAAAATTTATTTCACTATTATTTCATAAATGGGCATTTAAGAAATTTTCAGAATATTAATGTTTTAATGATGTGTCTTAGAGACCATATGAATTGTCTTTTGGGTCAAAAAGATAATAAATGTGTTTTGGGCCAAAAAAAACAGTTTATGATTGTAGTTTTGGGTCAAAGAAAATTATAAAGTGGCTTATGTCATGTTTGTTCTAGAATCTAAAATGCTAGAATTGGAATTTAAATCAATTCACTATGTATTTTAAGATTCAAATTTTAAATACTCAACTAATAAATTATTACACATTTTATATATAATTTTTATCACATTATCCCTCTCTCCTCTTTTTTAAGTAATTCAACTAAATACTACACTACTCCATCTATTTCCTTAAAATTGTAACAGTTTGGCTTTCACACTATTCATATCCTAGCGCTACCATATATTTTACTAACATATAAAAGAAAATTGTTGTTATATAAAATATTGTTAGACTAGTCTCCATGTATATTTTTAAAATATCAACTTTTTTAATTTTATTAATATATAATTAAAGATATTCATATTAAAATTATGTATCGACAAGCGTGAAAGTCAAATCGTTGCAGTTTTAAGAAAATATGAAAAGTATATAATAAGCTAAAATGCTCGTGGGGTCCCTTAACTTAATTTAGATAACGATTTAGTCCTTTATCTTTTTTTTTGTCCCAACTAAGGCCCTGTTCTTTTGGACTTATTTTTCGATTTTGATTCGATTGATTCATGTCCATTCGATTCGATTCGATTTGGGTTCATTCCTGGTCCATTCAATTGATTCAGTCCATTCGCCTGATTCTTCTTCTTCTTCTTCTTATTATTATTATTATTATTAATCTTAATTATTATTATTGTTATTATTACTAATAATATTACTTTTATCGTTGTTGTTATTGATTACTATTATTATTATTTACCATTATTATTATTATTATTATTATTATTTACCCTTAATATATATTTCATTCGATTCACTTCACCTGAGTCGAGTCCATTCGATTGATTCGATTGGCCGATTCGATTCCATTCGATTGGTCGATTCGATTCGATTCGCCTGCCTTCAAATTCATTCACCCAAAAGACAGAAAGCTCCTTTATCTTTCAAATTTTAAGTAAAGTTAGCCTTTTCCGTTGGTCTCCGTTACAATAATTAACCAGATGCTGATTATATACCTACGTGGCTATAAACATTCCTACGTGTCAAATCCCTAATCCACGTGTAGTCTTCATCGATCAAGATGTTTTCTGGCTTCATCGATCAAGATGTGAAGAACAGGTTTTGAATTGCAATTTTCGGGATCTGGAAGATGTAGAGAATCAAGAGGAAGAAACTGTTGCAATGGTTGAGGAGTCACCTCTGGGTGCAGAGATTACGATACATCGATCGGGTACATTAAAAATATGTCCTTTCTTGGAGTTGATTATTGTCACTCTAACCTTGAATTGCTCTTCAAATATCCTTCCTGATAATTCCAGCTTCTTAGTATCATTTCTTCATCTATGAGTGTAGCACAAGAGCAGATGAATGCTTATCCTACTCCAATTAGTTTTCTGAAAATATTTGAGTTTTCATGGATTATTCACCAATTCAAGTTAAACACTACACATCAGCTCTCCAATTTTGGCAGTAAAGAGTCGATTCTTCTACAAGGTGTTTTTTTTCTAATGGATCACTATCACTAGTAGAATAAACATCAAAGATTTCGGTACAATTTATTTCATTTATGTATATTAGTGAAGTAAAAAACAAAAAACAACTTCACTTTTCAATTTGCTGAAGTAAAACACCCACGTAGACTTCAGTAAATGGTATCATACTAAAAAGCAGAAACTAGTTGAGAATTTTAAGATACAAAGCCTTCACTAATTTGATAATTAATGAAGTTAACAGTGTGAAATTTTATTTTTTATCAGAATATTTTTACAAGAGCGAAGTGTATGTGTTTTGACCGAAAATTAATATTTTCAACTTCAGAAATCGATGTGAATTTTATTTTGATTTTTCGGATTTTACATCGGTTTTCTTTGTAACCGATGTGAATATATTTTTCTTTTTTTTTTATACTATCCCGAAGGGTTTGGTATTTTCATCTTTTGGAAGTCGTCTCTCTCATTTCTCTCCCATATCTGCTTCTTTATCCTTCTCTCCCGTATTTGCTTCTTGGAGTGACGAACGTAATTCAGCAAACTAATTGCCAATTTGCAAGAGCAAACGTAACAATGGCGAACGGTGATGATTTGGCGCTGGACATTGAGGAATTGAAGCAGCTCCAGAGCATTGCGAAGCGGCCGCGCGTCGTTTCGCTTATTTCCTCCGAAATTCGCAACCTTGAGAAGGTTAGTCTCTCTGCATTCGACACAAATCTCCGATGTCGAATGTTTTTTGTTTTATTTTTCGACGATCGTCCATGCTCGTTTATGCTAAGAAACGTTTACATGGAGGATGGGCTAGGGTTTTCCTTTTTATGCGGGGGTGATTCAGTGCTTCAATTCGATCTATTCTACCCCAATGAATTTGGGTCATGGACTTGATATGATGCGATGTATGTACGATGGTTTGAGGATTGAAAGAGTGATTATAGTTGAATTTTTAAATTTTAGTATTCTGTTATTCAATAATTTCGATAATAGTATGTTCTCACTGGATTAAATGAACTGGAAATGAACAAGAATGGGTGAATTCGTGTGATTATTATTGAAATATTACTGAATGTTTCAATTCTAGGAACTTTTGGATGATATTGTACATTATAGCAAGTTTTGTACCATTTTCATGATCACGAGCTCGTGTAGTTGGTGTTGATCTTAACAATGAGCTTTAATTATTCCATGGATCTTGGTTAGTTCTGATTTGAAGAACGCGAACATATTGTTTTCGTCTTGTTTAGTTCTTAGTCGTAGACGATTTTGGTTATGCTTCTTTGTGTTGGTATACTGATTTAGTTTGTGCCATTGTTCCTGTGTAACCCATGATGTTGTTCCTTTTAGGTTTTACGAGTACAATTTCTTTTATACCCTTCTTGCAAAGGACATCTTTAATGCTTAATTCGTGATTTCTTTTTTAGTTATCAAATGTAGCGACCTCTGCATCGTCTCAGCAAATACCATCTCCAATTCCTGCAGTCAACACACCAACTCCTGTATCGTCGCTGCTGTTTCTCTCTTTCTCCTTTTTTTCAGTAGAATAGAGGTTTGCAGAAAAATAAAACAAAACAAGTTACGTGATTGATATTGTATATCAACACGTACATCACTGAACATGGTTCGTAGATAATCATATTGTTTCTCAAAAAAATAAAACAAAATTATCATCCAAAGTTGCTCGTTGATTTTCCATTTTCTCACATTTTTTTTTCGACAGGACATTACATCCCCCAATTAGCTGTTGCTCTTCTGGACTACAATAAACACTCCAAAAATTTCAACTTCAACATTAAAAGGGTTGCTGTAAGAAAATGTTTGCTCAATCTTTCCGTCTTTATTCATTTTTTCTGATTTTACGGAAACTTGCTTTTAATCTTTTTCAGGTATTGGGCTTATATGTGAATGGTTATCTTGGCCTAGATTGGGAATCCACTTCTAAGGCTCGATCGTGATGTTTCATCAACTCATGAGTTTTTCTGGTCGCACGGAATGATTTTCGATGAAATTGGACTCACCATTATGAACGATTGTGATTTTGAAGATTACACATTGGAAAATCCACACAATGTGTCTGCATCATGTAACAATGACGTATCCGAGAGAAACAAGATTGTTGGTGATTATATAAATAGTTACAATGTTATTCTTGATGTGTGCTATCCGGCGATAGTGGAGCAAGAGCTTAGACTAAAAAAGATCGTACATTTTATGTATCATATTCTGTCTGATTTTCTAAATTATGGGCTAAAAAATGAAAAAAAAAAGATGAACAATGCACTATGAAATTGCAGGCAACAAAGACTAGTGTTGGTGTAGATGTTTGCATGAGCTACGAGAGGCACTTCTACTTTAACTTTCCAGAGGTTCAAAAGGCTCTACATGCAAATCGAACCAATCTGCCGTACAGTTGGTCCATGTGCGGTAGGTAAGTTTATCAAATACCTTAATTTGTAGCAAATGGCATTAGTTTCTTAAATCTTTCTCCATATATGCATGGTTCTATTATAAATGAAGGGATAATAATTGCTGGTGAAGTGATTTTGTTGTGAAAATATTGACTATTACGTCTAGGGAAGTACAAGTGCAGCAGGAAATTTGTTTGGAAGGTGTCTTTCTTGATCGTCTCCCAACATGAAATATGTTTTTATTTTTGCTGTCGAGAAGATTGTGCAGGAAAAACACATCATTGCTCGCTTGAGTAGAAGTTATTTTTGACTGTTTGATAATGTTATAGTATGTGTGACATGTTTTAGTTGATAATATAATTTTGGCTTTCAGGCAAAACCTTGTAATTTCTTTATTGGGGAAGAAGATTTGTTAAACCAGCAACAAAGTGATTATGTGGATTTGTTCACTTCACATGCCGATGTTGAAGATTTGAAGAAGAAAGTTGATAAGTATGATCGTCTGATGAAAAGCAATGATGTGCTGAAGAGAGACTTGGTCGTTTCGAAGTATATGATCTTTTTTAATCATTTTTGTCCTATTTGTGGTGTTCATGATGAAATAGATAGAATTTTATTACACATTCTTTGTCTTTATTATGATATGTATCTGGTTTTGAATTGGTAGGAATGCATGTTATTTTTTAGATGGGATGATATGAAATTGTTGGTTCTTATATTATTGAGCTCTTGTGGTTGATGGTTAGTTATAGGTGAGTGTAGATTTTGGCAATGAATTTTAAATTGAAATGTGAAATACTAATATATATTACTGCAGAAAATACTAATATATATTATACAATAACTGAAGTAAAAAGTCCCTTTTTACAACGCCAATTATAAAATAACCAAAGTTAAAGGCATTCTTTTACTTTACTTGCCCCGTATTTGGATCATAATTAGAAAAAAATCGAGATAGACTTTAATTATTAGGATATAGACTTCGCATAAAAAGCAAAGTCTAAAGTATACCTTTTACTACATGAATATAGACTTCGGTAATTATAACGTTTTTACTTCAGATATTATCCGAAGTCTTTGACGTTTATTCTTATAATGTATACGTCTTTTTTCGCCTGCATAAAACCGTTCGAGGTTTCACAAGCTATGTGCAAGCCTTCAGGTTTTCAGATTTTCAGAACTCAACAATGGTGAAAGATGAGATCTAGGGTTTAAATGAAGAAGATAATAGTCAGCATCTGATTTGGCATCAACATGACCAGCTTAACAGCCACCTGGACAACAGTTAACGACGTTACCACAAAAGCACGGAAAAGGCTAACTTTGCTTAAACTTTGAAAGATAAAGGACTTAGTTGGGACAAAAAAAAAAGATAAAGGACTAAATCATTATCTAAAATTAAGTTAAGGGACCCCATGAGCATTTTAGCCTATATAATAGTACAACATCATTTCTCTCTCCTCTTTTTTTTTTAAATAAGATAAGTAAATATTACTCCCTCCGTCCATGATCTCTTGACCCAAAATCCTGGGCATGGTATTTAATGTATTGTGATGATGTGTTAAAGTGATTCTTTTGGGTCCCATTTGTTAGAGTAGATTAGCTATTTTAATTGTTGGGTGATGTGTTAAAGTGATTCTTTTGAGTCCAATTTGTGGGCCCATCATGTATCTTAGTAATAATTTATATAATTGAAGGGTATAAATATAAATTTTATTATGGGGTCTACTTCCTAAAATAGAATGGTTCAACATATCGTGGACGTCCAAATAAGGCAATAGTGTCAACAGATCATGGAAGGAGGGAGTATTTAATAATACAACATCATTTTTCTTCACTTTATATGTTCATATAATATAATTAAACATTATAATAGTATAATATCATATGTCTTTAATAATACATGTAAATACAATTTAACACAATATTATCTACTTTTTTAGACACAATTTGATATCTAAAGTAAAAACTAAACTAAGGATTTGAATTATCCAACAAATAGAGATTTGTACTATTACATCACTCCCAATACGTAAGAGTGAATACAAAAATTTTAAATATTAGCGAATGATAGACACACATATCCTAATAGGATGTTTGTTTTATGATTCATTGGATCTAAAATTCTGTTATTCAGAATCTTATGTAATCCGAATGCTACGAATAGTAAGAATCTTTGTTTTGTAATACCCCCAAGTTATTCAGAGTATATTACAGCATCGTAAACCCCACCGTGGGACCCACAAGGCTAATCATATGCGGAACTATAAAACTTGACCGAGAAGGTCTAAATACAATGAAATGAAAGACGATACAAAGGGTATTAAAACCATGTCCAATGTATCCAAATACATCACAGTACAGAATCAAAACCTCGGCAACACAGGCCGGAACATCAAGGAAGACTGAAAACAAACAATACTCGAGTATTCAATAACCATTCCAGTACAACAACACTGAATGGAGGAACACAAAACATAACCGGAGATAAGATGCAGTATCACGCTTGCCCATCATCTTCATGCCGACCCGATACCTGCCTATCCGCTCTCCTGGAACCTGAAATACATAAAAAGTATTTCCCCCATAAAGGGGTTAGCCGTCGAATAGCCAGTGCAAGTATATCAAGTATGAAACACAATACTCCTCGACAATAAAGTAAAGGTAACCGTCAATTCATTAATTCAAGACTAGTATTCCGGAATAACTAAATCTCATAGCATCACATCAATACATACATGATCAACCGTGGAACCGCACCAGAGGCTACGGAACCCTCAGGGGACCCGTCGGCCCGCCCCAGAGTGGTTAACCCAAATTATCCGTGGAATCGCACCAAAGGCTACGAAACCCTCAGGGGACCTGTCGGCCCGCCCCAGAGTGGATATAAACAATCATGCCATTCATATATCTTACTTTCAAAGTCGAGAACGTATAATCATAAATATATAATTGCCTTTGAGGCATCGAGAAATTGAACGGAAAAGAGTATGAGTTCAGTAGGTCCAAGAACGCGCTTACGGCACCTAAACGATTCGTAAGGGATATGATAATCAATAATCCATACTCATAATTCACGAAGAAACTCCCGAAACCCGTTTACGATTCACGAAAATACAAGGGTAAACAACTAGAGTTTGGAAAATCACCCAAACCCTCACAAGTCCGAACACGGCACAAACCAATCCGTAAAATCGTAGGAAAAGCATGTATACAGGATAGATACATCATAATCTCAAGGTTCTCAAGCTTTAAAACGGATAAATCAGACGAATCTAGGAAAAATCCCAAAATTCCCAAAAAAATAGGGTTCTAAGGATTTTTACCTTGATTTGGACGATAGAATGGATTAGATGTTGTGTAATCCTTGTTATCCAACCAAAGATGTTGATGTTTGAAGATGGATCGCTTCCAATCACCCAAAATTGCCTCTCCCGAGCTTCTCCCATCGAAAATGAGTGAAGAGAATGAAAAATGACGAAATGGAAGTCAACTGTCCAATATATACTCGCCCAGTCTAGCGCACGCTATGCCTCGATTATTAGCGTGCGCTAGCGAGGTCACCGGGTAGTCCAGTGGCTTCTGCCGGCCCCATTAGCATGCGCTAATCGCCTTAACTTAGTGTGCGCTAGCCAAAAATGGTGTCCAGAAACTGGAGTCCAGAACCTACTGTCCTCTGCCCTGCTCGAGTCTTAGCGTGCGCTACCGCTATGGCTTAGCGTAGGCTACGCAACTCTTATAGCGTGTGCTATCCGAAGACTAGCGTACGTTACTTGATAGTCCAGAAAACCTGACAACCTCACTGCCTCTGCCAACCAGCCTGTTAGCGTGCACTTCGGATGGATGTTAGCACGTGCTATTGACCACGAATAGCGTGCGTTAACAAACTCCTAGCACGCATTAACTGCCAGTCCAGAAAGCAGTATGGGTTACTGGTTTTGAACTGACTGGTACCTTAGCACGCGCTACGGCTCAAAGCTAGCGTGTGCTACTCAAGCAGAATCAACGTGCGTTAGCCTAGGCCTAGCGTGTGCTATTTCTATGACCTAGAACACTTCCGCAAGGTCTAAACAACACAATTGTGATCCAAACAAGATACAAAACTCTATAACAATATCGACAACATCACCAAGAGTTTACAGAGCGACGAAATAAGAAAAACGGCAAGGTCAAACAGTCAATAAAAGTACGGGTATTACATTCTCCCCCTCTAAAAAGAAGTTTCGTCCCGAAACTTAAGAAATAAAAAGTTCGGGGTACTCCGACCGCATCTTCTCTTCCATTTCCCAAGTCGCCTCCTCGACTCCATATCTCGACCATTGCACTTTAAGCAGTGGAATGGTCTTATGCCGAAGTTGTTTCTCGCGATGCTCAAGGATCTTCACGGGTCTCTCCAGAAAGGTAATATCCTCGGTTACATCAATCTCACTGTAGTCGATAACGTGGCTCGGATCCGGCACGTACTTTCTCAACTGAGACACATGAAAAACACTATGGACGTGACTTAAAGCTGGAGGCAACGCCAAGCGATAAGCTAAATCCCCAACCCTGTCCAAGATCTCGAAAGGTCCGATATACCTCGGACTAAGTTTCCCCTTTTTCCCGAAGCGGAAAACCCCTCTGGTCGGCGACACCTTGAGTAAGACATAATCCCCCACTTTGAACTCCAAGGGTCGACGGTGAGTATCAGCATAAGATTTCTGATGGCTCTGGGCAGTCAGCAATCGATCCCGGATAATAGAAATCTTTTCCTTAGTCTCCATCAACATATCCGGTTCCGTTCCAATTAGCTCCGAAGCCTCGTCCCAACATAATGGCGACCTACATCACCTACCATAAAGTGCCTCGAATGGTGCCATTTTGATCGACGCATACCAACTATTATTGTAGGCAAACTCGATCAACGGTAAGTGAAGCTCCCAATCATTACTCCAGTCTAAGGCACAAGCTCACAACATATCCCCCAGTGTCTGAATCGTCCTCTCTGTCTGACCGTCTGACTGAGGATGAAAGGACGTGCTCATTCTCAGCTCAGTACCCAAAGCCTGATGAACGGCCTGCCAAAAATACGATACGAAACGACCGTCTCTATCAGAAATAATGGTCTTGGGGGCACCGTGCAATCTTACGATCTTAGATATAAAAGTTTGAGCTAATCTATCCGGTCCCCAAGTATCCTTAATACCCAAGAAGTGTGCAGACTTGGTCAACCGATCGACGATTACCCAAATCATATTCATTCTGGCCCTAGTTCTCGGCATGCCAGTGATGAAATCCATAGAGATGTCTTCCCACTTCCACTCGGGAATGGGAAGCGGCTTCAACAACCCCACTGTCCGTTGATGTTCGATCTTGAATTGTTGACACGTCAAGCACCGTAGTACATCCGTGACATCCTTCTTCATTTTGTTCCACCAAAAATTTCGTTTCAAGTCCTTATACATCTTACTCATCCCGGGGTGGATTGAGTAAGGTGTAGCATGGGCTTCTCGGAGAATTTTCTGCCTCAACTCTAGATCATTCGGAACACAAAGCCTGCCCTGAGATCTCAGAATACTATCCTCGTGAACCATAAATCCAGGAGCTTTTCCTTTAATTACATCTTCCTTCAGTTGAGAAATCATCGGGTCACTCCACTGTTTCCCTTTGATGTCGTCAACCAAGGACGAAGTAATTTCGAGAGTACACAACTGTCCTCGTACTCGTTGAAGCCAAACTTCTATCCCTTGCTCGATTAAATCCTGACGAATCTTCGTCTGAGATGTAAGAACCTCGAGCATTTGAAGAGATGCCGATTTGCGGCTCAAAGCATCCGCGACGACATTGGCTTTTCCGGGGTGGTAAAGAATTTCCAAATCGCAATTTTTTATCAACTCTAACCAACGTCTCTGTCTCATATTCAGCTCTTTCTGACTGAAAATACACTTCAGGCTCTTATGATCGGTATAAATCCGACACGGAGAACCATACAAGTAATGCCGCCAAATCTTGAGTGCGAAGACAATTGCGGCCAACTCCAAATCGTGAGTAGGATAATTCATCTCATACGGCTTTAATTGTCGTGACGCAAAAGCTATCGTCTTATCATGCTGAATAAGCACACAACCAAGACCTTGACCCGAAGCATCACTATAAACCGCAAAGCCCTCACTACCATGTGGTAAAGATAAAATCGGCGCTGAAGTCAAACGTCTCTTCAGCTCATCGAAGCTCTGTTGTCTCTCCGTCGTCCAAACAAACTTTTCCGTTTTCTGGAGTAATTTCGTAAGCGGCCGAGCGAGTTTCGAGAACCCCTCGACAAACTGACGGTAATACCCAGCAAGGCCCAAAAAGCTACGAACTTCCTTAACATTTTTAGGCGGTGCCCAATCTAGCACTGCCTCAATCTTCTGCGGGTCTACACGAACCCCTTCGGCCGAAATCACATGGCCGAGAAATATAACTTCTTCCAACCAGAACTCACATTTTGAGAATTTTGCATAAAGGTGCTCGATTCTCAAAATATCTAGTACCAAATGCAAGTGTCGGGCATGTTCTTCTTTATCTCGAGAATAGATCAAAATGTCGTCAATAAAGACGACCACACACCTATCGAGATACTCGATGAAAATCTTATTCATTAACTGCATGAATACTGCCGGTGCATTAGTCAACCCAAAAGGCATAACTATAAATTCATAATGCCCATATCTCGCCCGAAATGCCGTCTTTGGAATGTCGGACTCTCTCACCCTGAGTTGATAATACCCTGATCTTAAATCAATTTTCGAGAAAACTGCAGCCCCCTGCAACTGATCAAATAAATCGTCTATACGAGGCAATGGGTACTTGTTCTTGATGGTTACTTTGTTCAGCTCACGGTAGTCGATGCACAAACGTAGTGAACCATCCTTCTTCCTCACAAAAAGAACAGGCGCCCCCCAAGGTGAAGCGCTCGGTCTGATATACCCTCTTTCCAGAAGTTCTCCCAACTGATTCTTTAATTCTTGCATCTCGGAAGGTGCCATACGATAAGGTGCCTTAGAAATCGGAGCCGCATCTGGCTCTAAGTCCACAGAAAATTCTATCTCACGATCTGGCGGTAATCCCGGGAGGTCGTCCGGAAAAACATCGGGATACTCATTAACAACCGGGATCGAAGAGAAATCGACTTCGTTCCCTTCCGTTTTCAAGGCATAGCACCAATAGCCCGTACAACCTTTATTCAAAAGTTTTACGGCCTTCATGGCGCTGATAAGTAACTTGGATTGGCCCGACTTACGTCCCAAAAATGAGTACTCGGATCCGTATTTAGTCATCATGGTGATAACCTTAGTACGGTAATTCATAATCGCTTGGTGACTATCAAGCCAATCCTCGTCGAGGATCACGTCCTCGCCTACCATATCAACTACAATTAGATTCGATAACCATTCCATACCGGATATAATCACCGGAAAATATTTAATCTCCCGGTTCTCCACAATTCTATCCCCGCTAGGTAGTTTCACAATGAAGGGATCGCAAGCAGTCATACAAGTTATATTCAAACGGCGTACACACTCTAAGGAAATAAAAGAATGTGTAGCACCTGTATCAAAAAGCACATGGACTGGATGAGATACAACATGAATGGTACCTGAAACCACCGCTGCGTCGGGTTCGTCTGTTCGATGCATCTCATAGACCCGTGGTTGTACCGAACCGACGCTGGAGTTTCCCCCTTCAGCGTTCTGACCCCGTCGACGGCCCCTGCCGTAATTCTGCTGAGATTGACCAAAAGATTGCCGCTGATTAACGCCTTGGTCAAGTGGTGCTAGGGCAGAAGCCCGAGTGTCCAAAGTCTGATTTGGTTCGGAACAATAAGCCGCTCTATGTCCCATCTGTCTGCAAGTGTGACACTTCAACGGCGGAAAATTGCATTCCAAATTAACGTGGCCTGGGCGACCACAATTATAGCAAGTTAACGTGCGATTTGTGGTGCCCGGAGCAGAACAGAAACCCCTATTTCCTTTAGCAGAACGTGACGACTGTCCGGTAGAACAGTTAGTCGTCTGTGACCTCTGGAAGTTGCCAATCTTAGAGCTAGAAAAATTTCCCGTGATCTTCTGCTTCTTCGATTCTTCAGTGGTATCGTTGTCGGGGCTTAACATATCATGGGCTAAAGCTCTGTCCTGATATTCCTTCAGTGTGGTGCAAGCAAATCCGGCCATGTACCACCGTAAGTCCATATTCATCCGCATATCAAAATAACGGATCTTATCACGCTCGTTTCGCACTTGATCCTTCACGTGGATCAATTGTTGGTTGTACTCTATAATTGCTTGCGAAAGGGAATATTCTGCGGTTTAGCCTCGAAAAAGGCTCGAATTCGGCTCTCTCGTACCGGCCAAGGACAAAACTCAGCCTCCAAAAGCTCTTTAAATTCATCCCACGTGGCAACACGATCCTGTGGCTTGATGACTTTCCACCATGTAGCGGCGTCCTTGGTGAAGAAATACTGAGCAATCGGTACTTTCTTCACTTCGGGGCAATCAACCGCTTCAAAAATTTTCTCCAACTTGGCTAGCCAATCTTCCCAACCTAACGGGTCTGTGGCACCGCCAAACTGTGGAGGGTGCATACGGATTACATTCTGAAGCAAGGCATCCGCGTTCGGGTTCGGATTATTCAGCTGAACGGTTTGGTCTAAAATAGTCATCTGGTTAGCCAATTGTTGAAGTACATTCGCAACTCTAACGTCCGCGTTGTTCCCCTGGCCAGTCTACTGGTCGTGCTGATTTTCGGTGTCCGGATGCACCGAGTTCGATAAACTGGGGTTGGTTGACCCCACAACAGAACTGATGGAAATGGCCGCGCCACGTCCTCGTCCACGGCCCCTACCAGCTGACATACTAAAGAACACACAAGGCACGTAAGTACAATTCAATCGCACGTCATCGAAGTGACCAGTTCTCAAGAATACCAAAATAGAAGAAAAATGAATAAGGAAACACCAGAAGAGTAAGAAATCTTACAAGTACCGGTCGCACTGTGATGATGGCAAAGTAGTGATACTGTGGACAAATGACGACTCAATCGACCCAAAAGACCGACATCCTAGGTATCCATGGACCTAAGCTCCGATACCATATTCTGTAACACCCCTAAGTTATTCAGGGTATATTACAGCGCCGTGAACCCCACTGTGGGACCCACAAGGCTAATCATACGCGGAACTATAAAACTTGACCGAGAAGGTCCAAATATAATGAAATGAAAGACGATACAAAGGGTATTCAACCCATGTCCAATGTATCCAAATACATCACAGTACAGAATCAAAACCTCGGCAACACAGGCCGGAACATCAAGGAAGACTGAAAACAAACAATACTCGAGTATTCAATAACCATTCCAGTACAACAACACTGAATGGAGGAACACAAAACATAACCGGAGATAAGACGCAGTATCACGCTTGCCCATCATCTTCATGCCGACCCGATACCTGCCTATCCGTTCTCCTGGAACCTGAAATACATACAAAGTATTTCCCCCCCCCCCAGAGTGATTAACCCAAATTATCCATGGAATCGCACCAAAGGCTACGAAACCCTCAGAGGACCTATTGGCCCGCCCCAGAGTGGATATAAACAATCATTCCATTCATATATCTTACTTTCAAAGTCGAGAACGTATAATCATAAATATATACTTGCCTTTGAGACATCGAGAAATTAAACGGAAAAGAGTATGAGTTCGGTAGGTCCAAGAACGCGCTTCCGTCAACTAAACTATTTGTAAGGGATATGATAATCAATAATCCATACTCATAATTCACGAAGAAACTCCCAAAACCCGTTTACGATTCACGAAAATACAAGGGTAAACAACTAGAGTTTGGAAAATCACCCAAACCATCACAAGTCCGAACACGGCACAAACCAATCCGTAAAATCGTAGGAAAATCATGTATACGGGATAGATACATCATAATCTCAAGGTTTTCAAGCATCAAAACGGATAAATCGGACGAATCTTGGAAAAACCCCAAAATTCCCAAAAAATAGGGTTCTGAAGATTTTTACCTTGATTTGGACGATAGAATGGATTAGATGTTGTGTAATCCTTGTTCTCCAACCAAAGATGTTGATGTTTGAAGATGGATCGCTTCCAATCGCCCAAAATCGCCTCTCCCGAGCTTCTCCCGTCGAAAATGAGTGAAGAGAATGAAAAATGACGAAATGGAAGTCAACTGTCCAATATATACTCGCCCAGTCTAGCGCACGCTATGCCTCGATTATTAGCGTGCGCTAGCGAGGTCACCGGGTAGTCCAATGGCTTTTGCCGGCCCCGTTAGCGTGCGCTAATCGCCTTATCTTAGCATGCGCTAGCCAAAAATGGTGTCCAGAAACTGGAGTCCAGAACCTACTGTCCTCTGCCCTGCTCGAGTCTTAGCGTGCGCTATCGCTATGGCTTAGCGTGAGCACGCAACTCTTATAATGTGCACTATCCGAAGACTAGCGTACGTTACTTGATAGTCCAGAAAACCTGACAACCTCACTGCCTTTGCCAACCAGCCCGTTAGCGTGCGCTACGGACGGATGTTAGCGCACGTTACTGACCACGAATAGCGTGCGTTAACGAACTCCTAGCGCGCGTTAATCGCGCCTGTAGCGATGAGTTCACGGTTACGACTGATCGTCCCTTAGCGCGCGCTACGACTCAAAGCTAGCATGCGCTACTCAAGTAGAATTAGCGTGCGTTAGCCTAGGCCTAGCGTGCACTATTTCTCTGATCCAGAACACTTCCGCAAGGTCTAAACAACACGATTGTGATCCAAACAAGATACGAAACTCTATAACAATATCGACAACATCACTAAGAGTTTACAGAGCGACGAAATAAGAAAAACGGCAAGGTCAAACAGTCAATAAAAGTACGGGTATTACATGTTTGTGGTAGGATTACTTCTTACTATAAATGTCAAATCATTATGAATAAGTATATAACATTGTATTATATAACATTTAGTTTTATTATTCTTAAAAAAAAGGTAAAGTGTTTTTTATCTCTTTACAAACTCCAAGTGTTTTCGATAACATTAGAGGTGGCCAGCCACATCCACGGGTCGGCTGGTCAGGACCCGGACTCCACCCCTACATATGAAATGTATGGGTTGGCGGGTTCACGGGTTGACCACGTGTCTAGGTTTGGGTTCGACCCTCCGGTTCACGGGTCCGACCCATAGTTTTTTTTTTGAAAAAGTATTTGTAAAATCTTATTTATTATCATTTTATATACGAGAAAATAACTAATGAACAAAGGAAATGATTGGAAAAACTGAGCTTGTATGTAATTTTAAGTTTTCACTTAAAATTAAATTGCCTACGTATCCTCATGAGGAATCAAAGCTCTACGTAGTTCTTTTACATAAAAAAGAATTAAAAAGAGTCATTTGTTCAAACTTGGACATTTTGAATTTTTTTGGAGACAGTAGCAATACCTTTTCTCTTATTAGAACTCGACATAATGATTAAATGCTAGTAAAAAAAGAGAGACTAAATATTATAACAATAAGAGTTGAGAGATAGATAGATTAGACTGAGTGAGTGCGAAAAAATAAGAGAGGTTGGGGGAATATTTATAGATAGAAATTTTGATTTTTTTTAAGCGACCCGCAGGGTCCAACGACCTCTTTTTAATTTTTTTTTTAATTTCTCTGTCGGGTCATCCGGGTCGGACCCGACGTGTCGACGGGTCTGGAAACGTAGGACCCGGACCCCATCTGTATATACCACGGGTGGATTCTCGAGTTCGACAAGTTGGCCGGGTCCCGGTCCTACACGGGTCCGGGTCGACGAGTCGACCTGGCGAGTCCGAATTTGCTGGGCACCTCTGGATAACATTTACAAAACACTCTCTGAATGATCAATTTCCATTGTTTCCAATGGTGCCAAAGACTCCTAATTCTTTGGTTCTAGATTATAATAGAATAAAACAAAATGACTCACTAAACTGGCTGCACTTCTTTTTTCTCATGAAGTACTAGTCATTCCATGCAATTCTCGATGAAATTTTCATTTTGGATCATCTGGAAACAGCCTCTCTGTGTTAAGACAGAAGTAAGGCTGCGTACATCCGATCTCTTTTACCCCGCTTTTTGCGGGAGTTGTTGAGGTATTGGGATAATGTTGTTAGTTGTATGATCAAAGGTGAGACATTCATGACCCACCTAAACGAATTCAAATTAGCCTATCCCCCCACCCCCCCTCCCAGGCACAGACCCTTCACAGTTCACCTCCCTTTGGAAGTTGCAAAGCCAAAACAGATCCACCAACAAGCAAATAATTTTCAAACGATGTCCAACAATGGCAACACTATGTACAACAATCTTTTCTCTTCTCTGATTTCTGATATCAAATCCTACAGTGGCCTTGATCCTCTCCTCCCATGGCTCCGGTAGTCATTCAATTTTTCTTCTCACTATGTTTTTTTTTGTGTGCCTGTGTGTGTATGTTGCATTTACACATGTTGGTTCACTCCACCTTTGTCTTTTTTTCTGTGCAGTGGGATAAGGAAGATGAAAGAGACGCTGCCACCTCAGATTCTGACAGAGAAACTGCCTCGATTTCTTCAGAAATGCTCCGAGACTTTCTTGGCGGACCGCCGCTACTTCAACGATTTGCGCTACCTTCGTGTTTGGCTGCAGTTGGTAGCACATCCAGTTCCCTTCTTTTATTTGCCCCCCCCTCTCTCTCATCTAGTTTGTTTTAGTATTGATTTTTGAACCATTACAATATGTGCAGTACATTTTTTGTGGTCCCTGGAATTGGAATTAGAAATCTGTGTCAACTAGTAAAACAATTTTGTGACATTTTCTGTTAATGTCCTTAGATTCAGCGAAATTAAGTTTTTAAGTTTCAGTGGGAGTAACTTCAAAAATCTCCAGATTTTAGGATTTTGATTTCTCCGAGTCCGAATGCTGTAGTATGGTAATTGGTTTTATAAAGTTCGGCACAGCTGATTCTTGTCGACTTTCTCTGTGTCCTGTAATGTAGATGGACTTTGTGGATGATCCAAAATCAGTTCTGAAAACAATGGAGAAGAATCGGATTGGGACTAAGAAGTCCTTGTTTTACGAGGCGTATGCTCTCTATTACGAAAAGTTGAAGAAATACGATGCAGCTGAGAAGATTTATCATTTGGGAGTGCAGAAGTAAGAAGTTCTATCCAGCAGTTGTGCCTCTTAGTAGCAACAGTTTTTAGTATGAAGTTTTCTTTGTGATCTATATGTTGAAACTCAAACTTTGCAGAATATAATTAGGACTTGATCGGGTTTGAGCAGAACTTACATATTATGTTAGGTTTATAGATAAAGTTTCTATGAGCTCAATTTTGTACCTAATTATGTAATCAATGTCGTTCATTAATTTTTTTCATGTGCAGCCTTGCAGAGCCGGCAGACGAGTTGCAAAAGTCATACGAACAGTTTCTTCATCGTATGGGACGACATAGAAACAAGAGAGTTCAGGTATATTATTATTATTGATCACAATTCATTTAATACCTATTCCACTATCATTCTGGTTTCGTCACTATCTAACCACGAGGTGCATCTACCGCAGCTACAAGGACAGAAAGCAAATAGCAGATCATTGAATTATGACGAGGTTAGAGGATGTAAAGATAATATGCCTGTAACCAATAATATTGGATCACTCAGTGACCGATTCTCGAGAAAGGCGGTAATGAGTGATTCTGGAGACCTCCAGGTGAAACTAAAAGAAGACCAAAATGGAAAATCTTGTGGTGGTGATGATGCGGTTGTGATTAAATTTGCTGATACTGCCATTGTCGGGAAATCTAAAGCAGAAGATGCTCGGCATTACAGTCTTGTGGAGCCCACAATTAAAATGAAAGATTCCATGAATGCTATCAACAGCATGTTCCGCGAGCCAAAAGAGCCATCAATCGCCAGCAAAGAAGATAGAAACCAGGCCGAAAGTGGTAACCACTCGAAAAATGGATATCATATTTTCCCTGATGAAAACTTAGAGACTAATCGGCCCCTGGTCGAACCATTTGAAATATATGTTGATGGTGAGGAAACCAATGATTTAAAAGAGAAAATGAATGGGAAAAGAATACAAACTCGAAATCATGCTCATACTGTGTTTGCTAAACCAAATGAATTCCATTCAGAAGGAATTAAAGATCCGAATCCTAGGATAGTCCACCAATCCGGACTCCGTGAGGATACAATTGTTTATAGATTTGTAGGATCCACCATCTCGGATGAGCCACAGGTGGAGAATGTTTGTCACCATGGCCTTGTGGACCCTACAGTTAATCTAAAGGAGGCTATGAAAGATATTAATAGCATGTTTGGGAAGCCAATAGAATTTGTCAGGAAAAGCAGGCCAAAGAAACACGATAAAGCGCCTAATGTGAAAAGCAACCGTGGAGAGTTTTTGATACTCCCTGATGATGAACCAGAAAATAAAAATGGTAGAGATGATTTTAGTGAACCAGTGGATTTTATAATGCAATGCAGCCCGAGGAAGAGAGAAAAAGCGGCTGATGCGACGAATAATCACATTGGGTTTCTGATACTTCCTGATGATGAGTTGGATGGTCAAGTTGACGATGCCTTGCCAAGCTCTTCTACTGGCAAAGAAAGTGATTTGTTCGAACAAACTCTGTGCACGAGAGAGGCAATGGCTGAGATCAACAAATTGTTCTCGATGCCGATGGATTTCTAAGATAATGTAAGTGAGACATTCATAGTTTCCTTTTGGTGTTTGTTTTCACGTTCTTTTAGTTTATTTAGTCTGCGATCACATGTTGTTGTCACTAGTGCTATTTTTTTTTTTTTTTTTTGTGTTTGTGTGTGTGTACACTTTAGGTTCAACGTTTTGAGATTTTCTAATATTTGCTTATAAGCTTCAGGAATATTTACAACCAAAAAAAAAAAAAACTAAGGTGGCATTTACAGAAGTTTTTTTAGAAGTACAGTAAAAAAACTTGATTTTCGATTGTCTTTAATGTGAGGGGCTAACTGTAATATTTTTACGAATGGGGAATGCTTGAGATGTTTAAATAAACCTCAAGCGTTTTTCATAATTATGAAAAACCTCTGGGGTTTTCTGTAACCAGTCCAAGCCCCAGGGGGGTATTTGTAATCATCCCTAAAGGCCTTAGCTTTATGTAGGAAACCAATCAACTGATGAGTAAATTAAGAGTCAACGGTTTTCCGTAGGAATACAATGAGCCGGACGAGAAGCCACTTGATCCACAGCATACATTACAACCTCATAGTTAGTTCCACACATCCTCTTGTCTTCATTACGGAAATCGGGGGCCCACCATAGAGACCATAATTAACACTTGTGAGAAGGCTAAATGTCTTGAGACTTAAAGAGGCAAATACACTAACTTCACTCTACATGAATGTAAAAGATTGGTCCAAGAAGAGTGCCTCATCTTGAATCCTTTTGAGCTATCCATAGATACCAACCGTTTTTATCCGTTTTCGTGCGCCTTTTAATAGCTTGTTCGATTCCTATGGTCATTGCAGATAACACTAACGGCTGCAAATTCAATGGACTTGGCACCATTCACAGCCCATGATCCATATTGATCACAGCTTCGGCAGAAGATGGTCCAAGAAGAGTTGGCTTCTTACAATCCCCCTTTTTTTTATTTCTCTTTTTCCAATAGTCTTCTTAAAAGCTCTGATTTGGAAGATTGATTGTCTTTGCTTTAGAAATACCTGAGGGTGTTTATGGACTTGCTGCTATATATGTTATAAGTTTGTTTGGGGAATTTGTAGGATTTCCAAATTATTGCCAATGAACCTCATCTCCGTAGTTATTGATGTCCATGGAAGCCTCATCTATTTCGGAATGATTTTTATGATACCATCTAACTTCTAAGTATGATTGTGACTGGATCCGATCGAAGATTAATTGTAATTGTATGGTCTAATTTATAATGCGATTTATTAGTTACTGTATGAAAGAATGCAACTGTGTTTATCACATCTATTATATATATTAAAAGAAAGTCTTTTGTTCACGTGACATGTTCACTATTTATTTGTTTTTCATAATTTTGGAATAAATTATTATTGAGAAATACATTTATATTGGCTGAATATATATATAAAGAAGGTTAGTTAATTGATTGAGATTAAATAAGAAAACAATTTTAATTTTTTGTTGGAAATATGTAATTATCGGTATCAAATTTTAATATAAAAACTAGAGATCTCTTTTTTAGTACCAAAGCATAAAACTAATAAGTTATATATCCACATTCATAAAACTATAAGTTTTTTATATCAAAATGTGTTAAAAAACATTAAAGTCTACCACTAAGGGATAAAAAACATAAAAAATAGAAAATTATTAAAAGCAAACAGCAATAATCTAAACGGTCCCACAACTCAATATTTCTCCCTCTTGCAAAAAAACTCTATCGCTGTGTCTCTCTCGTAAAACCGAAAAACCCCGTTGTGAAACCCTTTCGCCGGCCATAAGATGTCGAACTCCGACTACGACAGATAATCTGAAGACGCCAGAAGTTCCTTACACGCTAGTGACACTCCATCTGAAGAGGAATTCGTCAATGAGCCGCCGATTAGTGTATTTTTATTCACACACGATCGTGCCACGACGGTTGTTCATCGTCTCACGAGGATGACACCATTGTGTGCACGATGGCCTTTCGTGGGCACGATGGTTTACACACGATGGTTGTCGATCGTGTGTGCCGTTGTGGGCAAGAAGATCAAAGGCTTCTGCCTTGCACACGATGTCATGCACACGATCGATGCCCGTCGTGTGAGCCGTCGTGTTGCACACGATGGTCTTCACACGACGGGCATCGATCGTGTGCAAGCAGTGTCATTTTTTTTCGTTCTCTTAAGCATTCTATCATATTCTTATGATTTGTATGTCTATATTGCAGACTGGTTGCGTATGGAAGAGACCTACCTTGCGCTTTGTTACACGTCAAGTGAATCTTTACATACGGGAGGCGGTATTTAAAGAGATCATTGAGACACTAAGAAGTATGGGCCGCAATTCCGCAGTTGGTGATCGAGCTATCGAGAGATTGACCGAGGGGGTCCTGGGGCGTTTGATTAAAGTTGGGAGAAATGAGAGTTTAAATAATGCCCTACATCACTTGATTGCCCGTCAGTTGGAGGGTGATCAAATCACCCGGATGAGTCGTAGTTCCAGGTTTGCGGGAGGACCATTCGTTTTACGGCCCGTGATTTTGCCATGATCACTGGACTACATTTTGGAAACTCTACCTTCCATCCACAGGACGACCATCTCCTTCGATCTGACGGTATTTTCCACAGAATACTCCATGGCAAAAATATTAAGGTTAATGTTCTGCAAAAGAGGTTCAATGCTCGAGATTTTGGTAGAGACATAAGAGATTCTGTGAAGGTTGCCAATTTACTTATATACTACTACTTTATCCTATGACGTGATGACATGATGGTCGAGACATGGCCATGGGCATTAGTTGAGGATTTCGAGCAGTGTGATATGTTTCCTTGGGGTTCTTATGCCTTTGAGGTTTTATCTTACTACATAGGCAACGTTGCCATGAAGGAGGGACAAGAACATAAGGACTATCACTTCTATGGTCCTGTTTGGGCTTTACAGATATGGTCGTATGAGATGAATCCTTCATTGGGAGAATTGTGTGGAATTCGAGATAAATCTGTCCAAGTCCCCCGGTGTTTGATGTGGACTACGAGGAAGATGTTCTGTGGTTTCACTCATTTCTTCGACGATAAGGTACATAAATTTATAAACGTATTTTCTCCTGACTTCACTCATCTCTTCAATGTTATGTGATTGCCCATCTAATGGTATGCTTTAATGACTACTTTTGCAGCACAAAGTACTTCCCTCTTTACCGCATCTGGAGGAGGATGAGGCTGAGTACTACTACATGAGTTTTGAGAATGGCTCGCCATATGACGTTAAGTTCATAAAGCCTATAAGAATAGATGTGAAGAACAAGGAGGATGAGCCTGCGCCGATGCTGAGAAAGAAAGTTATGGATAAGTTGAAGAAGGCTGCTGGGAAATTGATTACGTGTGAGTCGGCACATAAAGTGTCGAAGCGACGCCGGCAGAGTACCCCACCAGTAGATGGTGCAGAGACATCGGACCGGGAGAGGCATCTAGAGAGGGTGTGTTGTGTCCACGGACTTCCTTCGGACCACACCCAGGACGCGAGCAGGGATGAGTACTTCGATCGTCGTTTGAAGGCGATCTTGTACGACGAGTCTGAGACATGATTTATTGCTCGAGTTTCTCGAAAGGTGCTTTATGGGATCGTGGATTTATTTGGACCTACGCATAGATGTTCTAGGAACCCAGTGCACTACTCAGCTGGGAGCCATGATAGGTTTCCCGATAGACCTCGTCATTCTGCATCTGTTAGCAGCGCCCAGCGGAGGATTCCTGACCCTCCACTCAGTCTCTGGTGCAGCCCACAATCACCATTCTCAGCGTCAGCCTAGTCATCATTCTCAGCGTCAGCCTAGTCACCATTCTCAGCGTCAGCCTAGTCACCATACTAAGGTCCAGCACAGTCACCATTCTGAGATCCAGCAAAGTCATCATTTTCAGATTCATCATTCTTTTGAGCGGACTGAGCAGCCCCTTGAGCCGATTCTGCGGTTTCTAGATTATGAGCATCAGTATCAGCCATTTGACGCGCCGTTTCAGCAGTATGAGATGATGTTCGATTGGTTTCAGGACGAACATCATTATAGTGCGATGTTTCAATGTGAAGGTAGTAGTCCTCAACAACAGCCTCCATTTCAGATCGAGCCGCCAGTTTTTGAGATCGAGCAGCCGATTGTACAGGTCTCTGATCGTTATAGTTGTGAGAAGGATGCTGAGGGTGATGAAGATGGTGAGAGTGCCGGGACGCAACAGTTGGGTGAGCGTAGTCTTCCACCGCGAGTGAGTCGACCATCTGCTGCTCTTCGAGAGCCTTTTGTGGTGGCGCCTCCAAGAGATAGCGAGGCTCTGAAGAAGTTGTACCTATAGTTTAGGAGGGAGCAGCCATGTGATGCTATTGTCCGGTGTTTGGAGACTGGGCATGCTCTCACCCAGGCGTTATTTGATCGGATAGAGTCTAGCCGTGAAGACTTTGATAGGGGTGGGCACGGTCCGGTACGGTCCGGGATTTAGCTAGTCCCAGTCCCGATCCCAGTTAGATGAAACGGTTCGGAATCGGTCCGGTTTAGCACAAAATCCCGATTAGGCATGTAATCATTCGAGGTCGGGACAAATCGGTTCGGTACAATACCATTTCGGAACACGAAAATTTGAAATTTAAAACTGCCATAAAATAAAAATCTAACTAAAACATTTATAAAAATACATTCCAAGTTCCAACATCCAGGGATATGGTACAAATAATAGAAAAGAAAAAAGTCTAAGTTCCAGAATATAATATTACAAGCATTATCAAAATACATTAATACACCAGTCCAGATAATACAAATTCCAGATTAAGCCAAGCCAGATTAACATAAATCCAAATACATCATCAAAATCTGAAAATCATCATCATAATCATCATCATAAATTATCCAAAAGTCTAAATCCATATTAACAAAGACCAGCCTTGATCTTTATCCACATCAATCATCATCACATTCTGCATCGTCAAGGTCAGCATCTTCAGCTCTGTCAAGCACTTCTTCAACATCATCATGTGTTATCTTTGTATTAAACGGTTCTACACAATTGGCATAAGTGAAATAATGAACAAAGTTAGCATAGCAAGTAGCAACAAATTAACAGGTCAGATTTAGCAGTATAGCAAAAGATTTAATTAAACAGATATAATGCCAAAACAATTATAAGGGGAAACAAAAATGACATGTCTCAATGTTTTCATAAAATTGCAATTCTTGAGCAGAAGGTTCTTCATCAAAATTCATGATTATGTTATCTCCTCTTATCCAATTTTGCATACAAATCAGAGCTTCTACTGACTTGGGGGTTAATGAACTCCTAAATGAGTCAATGACTCTTCCCCCTGTGCTGAAAGAACTCTCAGAAGCTACTGTTGATACTTGAATTGCAAATATATCTTTGGCAAGTAAATAGAGAACTGGATACTGAGAGGCTGCATTTTTCCACCACTGTAATCTTTTAAAGGACTTGTAACTCTCTATCAATTTTTCAGCACATGGCTCACTAGTATCATTAGCTAATCCATCATCTTGATTCCCAATAGATAACAATGGATCTTTCAGAAATCGATCAATCTCATGCTCTACGATAGCCTCATCAGTTTGTATCACATGTTTTGTCCAATTGACAACATACTTCATCCCAATACTTACCTTGTTCTCACTTCCACTTTCTCATTAATCCTCTGCCTTTTCATGTTGTTACTGCTACTACTTGCTTCTGGATTCCTCTTGTGCACATATTTATCTAGCTTTGAACCATACTCTTCATACAGTTGAAACAATATGGATCTTATCTCGGAAACCTTGTCTTCTACTTCATGTTCAATCCACATCAATTGTTCAGTCAATAATTGGGAGACATGTTTCAATTTAAACCTAGGATCCATCACAATCCCCAGAAAAATGAAAGGGTTCAGGTTCTTTAATTCACCAAAATATTTATTGTACATGGTTTTCATAAGTGAAGCAATCTCAGCCATCAACTTATCTGTTGCAGAAAGTGGTGCACATGCACAAAAACTATTCATAATTTCTTCCATGTGAACAATATCATGGAAGGTTGTGTGGATTGTTGGGTGGTGGGAGGCACTAACCCTTAAGGTAACCTCATAAAAGACTTGAAGATAATTTATAAAAGATTCACATGAATCCCAGTCAGAATCCCTCGGTGGCCCAAATTTCTTCTTGTCCCTTCTTTGGACTCTCACATTTCCATCCTCATCAAATTCTTCATCTGGCTCATTGAAAAAAGCTAGGTATGGACTGTCGACTTCTTGTTCCATTATTTTGAATGCCCTTCTCAATTTCAAGGCAGAATCCTGTAATACCCGGTTGTAATTCATTCATTTTCATTCAGTAATTATCAGTCTGTAATTGTCACTCAGTGTATTTTCACTCAATTATAATCATTCATCAATCATGTTCATTCACCGTGTTCACCGTTCGTATAAACTTCGAGTTGAGTATCGTTATTGTTCATCGTTTCAACTTTCCTCATATGAGTTCGACTTTGTTAGATCACCATTAATTTTTGGTAACTCCAAAAATTCTAAATCTTTGCAATATTATAGAGCATCGAGTTAGCTTTCCAATGGTTCAAACGGTGAGTCAATCGGAGTCCGGACGAGAGAGTTATCGTTTTGATTTTGGCGATCACGCCGACCGACTCGGCCGTGTCGTCCGACACGGCCCGTGCATTTCGTCCGGAAAATGCGTGTTTACGCCGACTGTGCTCGACCGTGTCGCCCGACACGGCCGTGCCGTACTCTTCCGGATAAGCTCGAACGATCGCCGACACGCCCGACCGTGTCCCGGGACACGGCCGAGTCATGCCGAAGTCGCCGCGGGCGTCGCTTCGGAAGGCCCTCGCCGCCGCGACCGTGTCAATCCGGACACGGTCGAGTCATCGCCGGCCAATCGGCCGGCCAGTGCGACACGACCGTGCCGATCGGCACGGCCGTGTCCGGCAGATCCAACCCCCTATAAATTCATTTTTTCATCATTTCACCATTTTCTCGCATTTTCTTCACCTTCAACCGAGAGATAAGGCTTGAGGGAGGGTTTTTCCTTCACAAATCATTTGGGTGTTTGATTTTCTTCATCTCCTTTCGATCGTGAAGCCTTGATAATCAATCTAACGCATATTCTTCTGATTGAAGCACTTGGATCATCAAGAGGTAATTCCTTCAACACTTTGGACTTCGATTTTGTGTTGAAATAGGATGTTTTGGACGTTATAATCATGATATATGAAGGGATATGTATATGATTATGAGTTTGTATAAGGATTCATTGGATTATTGAGGGATTATTCAAGAACACTTTGGAAATCGAATGGAATTGGGGATTTTCGACTAATTGTTGTTATGATCACGCTGGATAAACATAACGGATTATTGATCGTATTGGAGATGTTTTGTTGATTTGAAACACATCTTGGGGATTTGAAGTTGATATTATTGACGTTTAGTTGTATACAATCAAAGTTGGCATCAAAGTGTTCGATATAATGACCCTATGAACATGGTTTAATAGTATCGACGTCGTTAGTTCGTTTTATTCGTTTTAAAATCGTTATTAATCGGATTGTTGGTAATTGTAATGAATTAAGGTTGTTCGAGCGACCGGTATCTTGGTTAGGACGTTGTTCGTGGACGGACATTCTTCATTGTTGTTGTGTAAGTTAAATCTTACTCGGTTAAAAGGATACTCATTTCTTTCGTTGTTGATTGTTCATAATCATAATTCATTCATCATAATTATAATCATTTTGAGATTTGTAATTGTCGAATAATAATTTCATTCACGAGGAACGACGGTTCCAAATCATTTCATTGGATTATCAATCACGTCACTATTACTTTCATAACGGTGAGTCATTTTATCCTTGTCTAATTAATTATTCATTGACGTTCATTATGGTCATTCTCGTTCATGTGACCTTCTCGGGTTCATATTGCGTGGCCGGGTGTGTCGTGTGGAATTTTTAGTCGGGCACACGATGGTTATTGTATTGGGTTCACCGATACATTAGGACCGTGCACACGAGTCATATTGTCTCGTGAGACTAATTAGGTACACGGACGGGTGTTGTACACTTGCACGAGAACATTACGGGCGTACTATGGTACTCCTCTTCAGCGTAATTCATAATTAAGAATGTTTCATAACTTCGCTAATTCATGATTGTGTAATTTCAACCCTTGAGGATTGTTGTTCTTTGTAATCGACCCGTTTGGGGATTTTGTTTTTCGTGTCATGGCAAGGCAAACGCACGGAATAGCATGTTGATGTCGAGGAGTCCTAGTGATACTAGTAGGGGCCCCGATCTTTCAGATTATTCATGTTATTGTCCTTTATTTTCCATGCAGACTTTCATTTGAATACTCCGTTTCATTCGGTGTTGTGTATTTTATCTTCATATAAAATACACTAGTATTCGGTATTGTCTGGTGTGTTGTAACTAAACTCCTCATCGGAGTAATTATTGTTGTAATGTAGTTCGGTACTACATTTATCTTGTGTAATTCATTCATTTTCATTTGCTGGTGGGTCCTGGTTGGGGATCTACGACCGTAATATCCGCCTAGTTTGGGGTGTTACAGAGTTGGTATCGGAGCGTGGTTTTGAATACTACCCTCCAAGTCATGTCTCATTTGAAATCATTGTCATCGGACTAGTATCATTGGACTTTCGCGTCACGTGTGACTGTGCGTGATGCCGAGCCAATCAGACCGAAAGAAGCGTAAGACTTCTAACGCCATGGTATAATTTACGCAATAGTCATTCATTCATCATTCATCATTTAACAATCCTCAAACATCATCATTCATTATGATCGGACGATCATATTAACTCATCAATCACTTAATTCATTTCATTACTCGCTTAATAATCGACGATCATGTTAACTCATTAATTACTCAATTCATTTCATTACTCATTGTCAACTGATAATCATATTATCAATCTTGTTAAGTTATTCAAGATAATCATTTCAAGAATTTCATCGATAATCATGTAACTTCAAGAAATCATTCATATAATCACTAAGTTAGAGCATGTATACTCATTTTCATCATCTCATGACATAATCATAACGTGCTAATCATGCGGAAATATAATCATTATGCGACCTTCCTACTTCAAGATGGAGAGAGTCGTCGAGGATGCACGGGGAGAGGCGCGGTGCGGACCGAAACCCGAGAAATAATCACTCGCCGGGAAATCGTGCCTGTGACTCGCTCGATCGGAAGATGTTCGGGTTGATCCACTCACTTTTATGCAGCCATGATGACCCATGTGCGGTTGCTCAATCATCATTGCGCCACTGACCGGTTTAATCGAGAGAACTCTCACGTATGAGCCACTGCTAAGGAAAGTCTTGAACAACAACTTTCATTTGTCGCAAGAAATCAACGAAGCGTAATCAATCCGAAGGCGGTCACCAACCTTCAAGAAGCCTCGTGTAGGTCCTATCGCTTCGAGCGACCTCTACGGCGCATAATCGTGCGGGATCTCATTCCCGAGCGCGCCTCGCCATCACTGTTTCAATTGTGGAACGCCGGGTCATTTCAAGACCGAGTGTCTCAAACCGTCTATCACGTGCTATAATTGTGGGAATTTTGGGCATAAGGCCCGTTTTGCCGAAAGGACTCCAAGTCGGCTCGGGCATCTCAGCCCCAAGCAACCAGCGTTTGAATCGATCGCTTTGTCATCGCTGCTTAAGACACCGGAAGCAAATAGAGTTGGAGCTCGTATTTATCGACGGAGCGTCCGGTTCGGGGGACGGCAAGTCCCGATTCATATGATGAGGAGGATCGACGATACGGTGGCCCGAATGATTTCAGGTATACTCGTAATTTTATTTCAACTTGTGTGTACCTTTTGATTCTGGTACACCGCATTCATTCATTTTCGAATCATGCTTGAATATACTTATTTCGGGATAGTCCTATTGCTTGTGGACCTCATACCATCGGTCTACCTGACGATGGAAGAATTTTCTAATCATACCTAAGTAAGCTTAGTAACCGCGATTGGTTGGTGGACCTAATCGTGGTGAATTTATCTTAGGACGATGTAATTTCGGTATTAGTTGGTTTAACCATCTTGATACTATCCTCAGTGTTTGTTAGCGTTTGGTAGCTATCTTTCCGTCGTTGGTTGTCGAATGTGTGCTTCAGGGAAGTAATCCCCGTTGTTCCAGAAGAAGTATTATTATTGACAAAAGCAGATAAATTCCGCAATCGAACTATTCAATCATTCATTGTATCATTCTCATCGATTAGCCTTTCTAGGGCAATCGAGTTATTCAATCATTCCTTGTATTATTTCCATCGATTGGCTTTTCTAAGACAATCGAGTCATTCAATCATTCATTGTATCATCTTCATCGATTGGCCTTTCTAAGGCAATCGAGTTGTTCAATCATTATTGGTATCTCTTTTTATCGATTGACCATTCTAGGGCAATCGAAATGTTCAATCATTCGTGGTATCATTGTCATCGATTGACGATGTATTTCCAGACGAGTTATCTAGTTGCCTTCACATAGAGTAGGGGAATTCAGGAGTGAGTGGGAGCCGGTACGTCCCATTTATCGAAGGCACCGTATCGGATGGCCCCGAACGAAATGCGAGAGTTGAAGAATCAACTTGAGGAATTGTTCGAGAAAGGGTATATCCAACCGAGTACGTCCCCGTGGGGAGCACCAGTGCTGTTTGTCAAGAAGAATGATAGTTCTTTTCGCTTGTGTATCGATTACCAGGAGTTGAACAGGATGATGATCAAGAGTAGTATCCTTTACCCCGTATTGATGATCTTTTAGATCAACTTCAGGAGCCTCGGTATTTTCCAGGATCGACTTAAGATCTGGATATCACCACCGCGGATTCGAGAGTCGGATATCGCGAGACGCCGCTTTGTACACGCTATGGTCATTATGAGTTCGTAGTTATGCCGTTCGGGCTAACTATTGCACTCATGTATTCAAAAAGTTAATGAATCGGGTTTTCATCGACTTTTTGGATCAGTTTGTTGTTGTCTTCATCGACGACATTTTGATTTATTCTCGTAGCCAGGAGGAACACGAGTTTCACCTTCATCAAGTGCTCGACGTGTTGAGACGAGAACAACTTTATGGGAAGTTTTCCAAATGTGAGATCTGGATGTCCGAAGTGACGTTTCTCGGACATGTAATTTCATCAGATGGAGTGCGTGTTGATCCTCAGAAGACGGAGGCTATCCAGAATTGGTTACCTCCGAAGAATGTTAAGGAAATCCGAAGCTTTCTCGGATTAGCCGGTTATTATCGGAGGTTTGTGGAAGGATTTTCCAAAATTGCTCAACCATTGACGAACCTTTTGCGGAAGGATAAGAAATACACGTGGTCCGACGCGTGTCAGCGGAGTTTTGAAGAACTCAAGAGTCGGTTAATGTCAGCACCTGTACTTTCCTTGCCGCAGGGGACGGAGGGATTTGTGGTTTATAGTGATGCGTCCGGACAGGGTCTCGGATGTGTACTCATGCAGAACGGGAAGGTTATTGCCTATGCTTCACGGAAGTTGAGACCTTACGAGGTTAATTATCCGACACACGACCTTGAGCTAGCAGCCGTGGTGTTCGCTTTGAAGATTTGGCGTCATTACCTTTATGGCGTCACTTGTCAGATATTCACCGATCATAAAAGTTTAAAGTATATATTTACTCAGAAGGAATTAAATATGCGACAGAGGCGGTGGTTAGAACTAATCAAGGATTATGATATTGAGATCCTTTACCACCCGGGCAAGGCGAACGTTGTCGCCGACGCCTTGAGTCGTAAGTCCATTCAGAGCAGATGCTTGCTCGTTTAACAATTCGAAGGAGCTCCAACAGAATTCCTTAGACCCGAGATCGAGGTCCGGCTTCAACGAGTTCAGTGGACATTTGTATGTTAGAGATTTCATCATCTCTTGAGGATGCAATCGTGAGAATCGTGGTTCGGACTCGGCATTGTTGCGCATTCGTGAGGATGTGGCTCGGGAGAGCCTCGGATTCGTGGTCCACGAGGATAGACTTTTGAGGTTTAAGAACCGGTTGTGCGTGTTTGCGATTGACGAGTTGAAAAACTCGATTTTGAGAGAAGCTCATGCTACCCTTATTCTGCTCATCCGGTCTAGCAAGATGTATAAGGACTTGAAACAAAATTACCGGTGGAGTAATATGAAGCGAGAAGTCGCGGAATTTGTTTCGAGATGCTTAACTTGCCAACAAGTCAAGATTGAACATCGATCGGCCGGGTATGCTGAAACCTCTCCCTATTCCAGAGTGGAAGTGGGAAGACATTTCTATGGATTACATCACGAGTTTGCCGACGAGACGTCGTGGCATGAATTCGATCCAGGTGATTGTGGACCGTTTAACTAAATCAGCTCATTTCCTTGAGATCAAGGATACGCGGGTCCCGAGAGATCGCCCAGATTATTCATCAAGGAGATAGTAAGATCGCACGGTACTCTAAGAGTATCGTTTCCGATCGTGACGGACGATTTGTATCTCATTTTTGGAAATCACCACCGTGCTATGGGAACTCGGCTCAATCTCGCATCGCTTTTCATCCTCAAATCCACGGACAATCAGAGAGGACTATACAGACATTAGAGGACATGTTGAGGGCATGCGTCCTCGATTGGAAGGACGATTGGGAAGCCCAACTACCATTGATCGAGTTCACGTATAATTATAGTTGGCATGCTTCCATTAAGATGGCACCTTACGAGGCCTTGTACGGTCGTCGTTGTCGATCTCCCTTGTGTTGGGATGACTTGTCAGAATCAATCGGCACCGAACCCGATATGCTTATAGCCGCCCGGGAGAAGGTAGCTTTGATCAAGAGTCGTATGTTGACAAATTTCAGTCGGCGAAATCATATGCGTATAATCGCTGCCGACCACTAGAGTTCGAGACGGGTGACCACGTCTTGGTCAAGGTATCCCCGAGTCGAGGTATTTTCCATTTCGGAAAACGGGGGAAGTTGAGTCCGAGATTCATTGGACCGTTTGAAATTTTGGATCGAGTAGGCGAGTTAGCTTATCGATTGGCTTTACCTCCGGCCCTGAGCCGAATTCATAATGTGTTTCATGTCTCTCAGTTGCGAAAGTATGTTGCCGACCCGAGTCACATACTGCGGTTCGACGAAATCGAGATCGCCGACGATCAATCATATGAGGAGCGTCCTATACGAGTTTTAGAGCGGCGAATCAAACAGTTGAGAAATAAGTCGATTCCTTTGGTCAAGATTCAGTGGTCCAGACATGGAGTCGAAGAGGCCACTTGGGAAACCGAGGAGATTATGCGGGAGAGTTATCCCGAGTTGTTTGACCCTTAGTTTCGGGGACGAAACTCTTTTTAAGGGGAGTATGTAATACCCGTTGTAATTCATTCATTTTCATTCAAGAATTATCATCTGTAATTGTCACTCGGTATTTTCACTCAATTATAATCATTCATCAATCATGTTCATTCACCGTGTTCACCGCTCGTATAAACTTGAGTTGAGTATCGTTATTGTTCATCGCTTCAACTTTCCTCATATGAGTTCGACTTTGTTAGATCACCATTAATTTTTGGTAACTCCAAAAATTCTAAATCTTTGCAATATTATAGAGAATCGAGTTAGCTTTCCAATGGTTCAAACGGTGAGTCAATCGAGTCCGGACGAGAGAGTTATGGTCGTTTGATTTTGGCGATCACCGCCGACCGAACTTCGGCCGTGTCGTCGACACGGCCCGTGCCGTGCTCGTCCGGAAAATGCGAAGTTTACGCCGACCGTGCTCGACCGTGTCGTCCGACACGGCCGTGCCGTACTCTTCGGATAAGCTCGAACGATCGCCGACACGCCGACCGTGTCCCAGACACGGCCGAGTCATGCCGAGTCATTGTCGGCGGTCGCTTTCGGAAGGCCCTCGGCCACGCGAAGTATCAATCCGGACACGGCCGAAGTCACTGTCGGCCAGCTGTCGGCCCGTGCGACACGACCGTGCCGATCGGCACGGCCGTGTCCGTGAGCATCCAACCCCTATAAATTCATTTTTTCATCATTTCACCATTTTACGCATTTTCTTCACCTTCAACCGAGAGATAAGGCTTGAGGGAGGGTTTTTCCTTCACAAATCATTTGGGTGTTTGATTTTCTTCATCTCCTTTCGATCGTGAAGCCTGATAATCAATCTAACGCATATTCTTGGATTGAAGCACTTGGATCATCAAGAGGTAATTCCTTCAACACTTTGGACTTCGATTTTGTGTTGAAATAGGATGTTTTGGACGTTATAATCATGATATATGAAGGGATATGTATATGATTATGAGTTTGTATAAGGATTCATTGGATTATTGAGGGATTATTCAAGAACACTTTGGAAATCGAATTGGAATTGGGGATTTTCGACTAATTGTTGTTATGATCACGTTTTCGGATAATCATAACGGATTATTGATCGTATTGGAGATGTTTTGTTGATTTGAAACACTTCTTGGGGATTTGAAGTTGATATTATTGAGGTTTAGTTGTATACAATCAAAGTTGGCCTCAAAGTGTTCGATATAATGCCCGATGAACTTGGTTTAATCGTATCGACGTCTTGAGTTCGTTTTATTCGTGTTTAATTCGTTATTAATCGGATTGTTGGTAATTGTAATGAATTAAGGTTGTTCGAGCGACCGGTATCTTGGTTAGGACGTTGTTCGTGGACGGACATTCTTCATTGTTGTTGTGTAAGTTAAATCTTACTCGGTTAAAAGGATACTCATTCCTTTCGTTGTTGATTGTTCATAATTATAATTCATTCATCATAATTATAATCATTTTGAGATTTGTAATTGTCGAATAATAATTTCATTCACGAGGAGCAGCGGTTCCAAATCATTTCATTGGATTATCAATCACGCCACTATTACTTTCATAACGGTGAGTCATTTTATCCTTGTCTAATTAATTATTCATTGACGCTCATTATGGTCATTCTCGTTCATGTGACCTTCGGGTTCATATTGCGTGGCGGGTGTGTGCGTGTGGAATTTTTAGTCGGGCACACGATGGTTATTGTATTGGGTTCACCGATACATTAGGCCGTGCACACACGAGTCATATTGTCTCGTGAGACTAATTAGGTACGGACGGGTGTTGTACACTTGCACGAACATTACGGGCGTACTATGGTACTCCTCTTGAGATAATTCATAATTAAGAATGTTTCATAACTTGATTAATTCATGATTGTGTAATTTCAACACTGGAGGATTGTTGTTCTTTGTAATCGACCCCGTTTGGGGATTTTGTTTTTCGTGTCATGGCAAGGCAAACGCACGGAATAGCATGTTGATGTCGAGGAGTCCTAGTGATACTAGTAGGGGCCCCGATCTTTCAGCTTATTCATGTTATTGTCCTTTATTTTCCGCTGCAGACTTTCATTTGAATACTCCGTTTCATTCAGTGTTGTGTATTTTATCTTCATATAAAATACACTAGTATTCGGTATTGTCCTGGTGTGTTGTAACTAAACTCCTCATCGGAGTAATTATTGTTGTAATGTAGTTCGGTACTACATTTATCTTGTGTAATTCATTCATTTTCATTTGCCTGGTGGGTCCCAGTTGGGGATCTACGGCACTGTAATATCCGCCTAGTTTGGGGTGTTACAAATCCAACATCAAATAAGTTGAATTCCACCATGTGGGCACATCTAAGCAAACTAGCCCATTAAACTCTAATTTTTCCCTAGCCACAGCCTTCTTAAAAAGGGCCAACCTTGATGGTGAACTCCTAACAAACTTCACAGCATTCCTAATTGCTAAGATGGTGGGGTTAAGTTTTTTCAGGCCATTACCAACAATTAAATTTGTAATGTGTGCCACACATCTCATGTGCATGTATGTCCCCCCTAAAATCACTTCTGAATTTGGACAATCATTTAATTTTTCAGCTAAGTGCTCCAAAGCTACCTTGTTTGCAGATGCATTATCTACTGTAACAGTCAAAATCTTATTAATTCCCCAGTCACTCAAACATTGTTCTATCAAATTAGCTATGGTGATCCCCTGATGATTGGTAATAACACAGAAATTTAACACCCTTTTATGCATTGTCCAATTTGAATCAATGAAATGAGCAGTTAAGACCATGTAATTAATGTTTTGGACACTAGTCCAAGTATCAGTGGTAAGGCAGACCCTGTAAGAAGCAAGATCTTTTTTTAAATGTTTTTTTTCTGGCTTCATACATATCTAAGAAAGTCCTAACTAAAGTTCTCCTGGAGGAGAGTATAAATAATGGCATTCCTATTTCACAAAATCTTATTAATCCCCTTTTTTCCACAAAACTAAATGGCAATTCATCAAGCACTACCATCTCTATACAAGCCTCCATTGTTTTTTTTTTGTCAAAACTCTTACACACAAGCTTATAATAATCACCTTTTTCCCAAGTCAAAACTTTCTGTTTGTTTAAATCGACATTGCAAGGATACCATTTACATCTCTTAGGTATATGTTTGTTTGGCCCTCCAGTCCCATTTGGTCCAATGTCTGTAGCAAAGTCCCGTTTCCCTTTAGGACAATATTTGCATTTAGCCCTCTCTTTATAAACATACACATCCTCAATCACCCCTGACTCTAGATTCTTAACTTTTTTAATACTCCTAATCCAGTAACTAGTAAAATGATCCCAAAACAGCTGACCTATAAACCCTAGCTTTCATACCTTCTGGACGTTCATAGAAGATATTCGGACCTTTTGGTACATTATCAGCCACCACAATTGGTTTGCAAGCACCGCTTAGTGTGGATGTTGGAGTCGGCATTTCTGCTTGATTTGGAAATTCATTTCTCAGCCCAGGTTGAGAAAGTGATGGTGATGTACCACTTGATGAAGCCAACTTTGTATTACTTTCGAGCATGTTTGATATCTGAAAGCATTAAGCATCAAATCAATAAATAAATTCACCAAAATTCAAATAAATATTATGAACATCTACAAACAATTAAAGTACAGGTTATCATGTGCGATAAAACATAAAATAAATGACGAAATCAAAAAAATAATTTTCAGAATCCAACCATGATAGATAAAGTCATGAAATCGAGACATAAAAAATTAAATAAAATAAAAGAGATGAAAAGTTACCTGTAAAAATCTAGGAGAAAAGATAAAAAAATAGAAACTGGAAGAAGATCGACTGCGAGAAGATCTGCAGGATCGAACGCGGACGGAAGTGAGATCGCAGAGGCCGAAGGATCCAGAATCTGGTTTCCGTTTTTTTTTTCACTCGCTCTCTCTCTCTCAGACTCTCTCTCTCTCTCTCTCTCTCTCTCTCTCTTTCTCTCTCGCGGTGAAAACTGAGAAATGAAGATGAGGCTGGGCGGCGGACAAAAGGTGAAAACTGATAAATGAACCCTAATATTGTTTTGTTGTTTATTATTAAGCTATTGAATTATTGATAACGGACGGATCAGAAGTAGGCTTGGGGCCTTGAGCGGTGCAATTTTATTTTTTATTATTGACGCAGCTGTCCCTTCCAGCTTTTCTTCGCACCCCCATGTGGAAAGCCGCCCATTATTCAACGTGTGTGTGTGTGTGTGTATATATATATATATATATAATTATTATGTGTACATCAACCGGGACAATCGGTCCGGTTCGGTACATAATTTTAGGGAACAGAGTATGGTATTATTTGAATCGGACCGGGATCGGGATCGGGCCAAAATTATATAGATCCGATTAGATCTGTTATTTTTTGGAACGGAACCATATCGGTTCGGGACGGTTCGGGAAATTTCGGTTTCGTTGCCCACCCCTAGACTTTGATGCCGAGGTGATAGGTTGTTATGTGCTTGCGACTCAAGCAAGTCTTCGGAGGGGAGTCTGTAGTGTTGGTGTCGGTAGAGTTGGCACCGTACTTGCCGGCTCCCAATTTTACGTAAGTTCTATAACTTACTGCTTGTATATCATTGGTGTGATGTTGATTCTTTTTTATTTTGTGGTTTGGCTTTTGTGTAGTTAGTTATGGCCAACGAGTTTGCAAGACTCCATCTGGATGATCCACTTGGTATCAAGGTGACAGGGAAGCCGGTTTACAAGGATTGGAAAATTCCTAAATGCGGTTCCATGGTCAAATTGCGATGAAGTAAGTTTGAAATTTATATTTATAAATGATTAGCTATGTTTGATGTGATGATCTTATATGTTTGATGTGATGATCTTATACGATTACATATTTTGTTCCATGGTCATATTTGTTACCTCGACCAGAGCCACTAGATGACTATCAAGATTAACATCATAACATGGACCGTGGAGTTGTACGATTCCTTGTCACACCAACACCAAGATGGTCGATACCGATTCAACCAACTGCGACCAATTACTCGTCTGATGCCTCATGTGCTAGCTCAATCCGGGTACTGGCTAAACAACCAATCGAATAAGAAGTATGACACGGAGATGAGTTTCAAAATTATGCCACGAGAACTACAGTTCATACAAAACGACGATCATAGTTGTGGCCCTTTCGCGTGCATGTACTTGGATCGACTCATCTCTGCAAACCCAGCAGGAAGACACCAAATCAAAGAACTTAATGAGAAACATATTAAGAAATATCGATATGGTTTAGCTACTAAAATCTTTATGTTGTCGTTAGACATGTAAAATGGTTTATGGTATGTTGTGTTGTGTTGTGGCAAGATTAATGTGTCGTGTTGTTAAATCTTTATGTTGTTGTTAGACAGTTTTGGCAAGATTAATGTGTTGTGTTGTTAAATCACACGTAAAATAGTTTATGGTGCAGTTGGTAAATCCAGGCTAGCTCTGTGTTGCACACGACGGCTGCACAGGATCGTGGCCATCGTGGGTTACGATCGTGTGCAACCTGCCCACGGTCATGGGTTGCTGCTGTCGTGTGCCCATGATGGCTGCCATGACCGTGTGCACACGACCGTGTGTCCCATCGTGGGCACGGCCGTGTGCACCATCGTATGCACATAAACTTTTGGTATTTTTGCCAATTTGATTTATTGTGTTATCTAGAAGGATGTTTTGTGATTCTAAAATTGCTTGTTCAAGCATTAATTACTATATGACTTCTTATACAAACTCGTATTTGTCATTTCGTGTAATTCATTAGTATATGAGATATTTCATACAAATGATGAACTTATCCTTACGAACTAATACATTGAGAACATATAGACTACACATGATATGAATATATTATGTTAATTCAATCAATAACTTTTTAAATCAGTGTATCGTTAACAAATACTTGTTAATATATAAGTAACAACACGTAAATTGACGAGTAATTTGAGAAATTAGTGAAAATTATTGATGTTCTTGTGCACACGACCGTGTGTCCCATCGTGGGCACGACTGTATGCACCATCGTGTGCACATGAACTTTTGGTCTTTTTGCCAATTTGATTTATTGTGTTATCTAGAAGGATGTTTTGTGATTCTAAAATTGCTTGTTCAAACATTAATTATTATATGACTTCTTATACAAACTCGTATATGTCATTTTGTGTAATTCATTAGTATACGAGATATTTCATACAGATGATGAACTTATCCTTACGAACTAATACATTGAGAACATATAGACTACAAATGATATGCAATATATTATGTTAATTCAATCAATAACTTTTTAAATAAGTGTATCGTTAACAAATACTTGTTAATATAAGTAACAACACGTAAATTGACGAGTAATTTTAGAAATTAGTGAAAATTATTGATGTTCTTGTGCACAGGACCGTGTGTCCCATCTTGGGCACGACCGTGTGCACCATCGTGTGCACACGTGGATACAGTGCCAATTTGACACCGTAGACACTGTGACACATGGTTGCCAACATGGCACACGATCGGAGCACATGATCGTGCCCCATCGTGTGCATTACAAAGGGCAGCATCAAATTATTTTATTATAAATCCCATCGTGGGTCCCCTCTTTTTCAATATAAGCCCATCTTTGTGGACCGAGAGTGAAATATCTGAACCTTAGCCCCCCTTTTCATTATAAACCCTAATCAATTAAAATCAGTTAAAACCCATTAAAATCAAATATGCGAAATGAGCGGCCTATTATGAGAAAGCGATTTAGGAGGAATCGAAGCACCTCCACCAAAAAGAAGGAGGGTACTTCCTCCCAACCCACCATACAGAACTAGGCCGAGAGGAAGATACTCAATGCTCAGAGTAAGTTTTTTTATTTTGTTGTATGTGTAGTGTGTACAGCGAATTAATGTGTTTCATGAAACAGGGCCTATTTAAAATCACTGCGAGCACTCCAGTTATACTAGATGGTGATGATGATGATTTAGACATGTCTGAGAAGACAAGTGAAGAAGTTATTTTAGAAGAAGTTCATGGAGATGATGATACAATACTAAAGAAACATCAGCAGATGGGGGAAAAGGGATCCAAGTGATTGTGGTTTTTAAGTTAATCTTAGATATTTTGGTGTGATGGTGATGAACTTTTGTTATGTAAAGTTATATACTTCTGGTGTAAACTATTGCTCTTTAAAGTGAGCTACTTTTTATGGTTAATGTTTGCCTCTATAATCACCTTTATTTTCTTTACATCACTGAACACTTAAATTTCAATTCAAAGATAAAGAAAATAGAGACAAAATTATGCCTTTCAACTAATAATAAGAATAATGAATCAATACATGGTCCATCGAGGATCAAACTCACGACAACAATATGTCCAGGTTTGAAGATCGACCTCATAAGAAACTTTGTTTTCTTCGCCTTTATAAACAAGTGGGGTGGTAGCTCGAACAGTAAGAGTCAGACTGGCTTGCACAGAGTTAGAGAGCTTTTCAAAAGTGTGCATTGTCAACTCATGGTCTCTTGATGTATCTTCTCCCTGCTTCTCATCAAACAATTCTCTAAAATTAGGTGAAATATCTCAAGTAACGAGCAAATAGGTAAACGCCTCGCCCACAACATACATTTATTAAAGAATTCAATAACATTGGATGTCAAGAAGTTATAGCATCGTACCGGACACTTCGACCTAGCCCACCTCTCTGGCCCAATTTCAGAAAGGCGCATGTGCGCCCCATTAGGGCTTTCGATATGTAGTTTCGAAAAGTAGTTTTCAAAAACTTCTTCTCGATGCGTGTAGACAGCAGTTCTAAAGAGTCCATGAATCGTCGTTCTTTATCGGACCGAGAACAACAGCAAGAGGAAATACTTGCTCGTTCAGGTCAAATGTGACGACCGCAAATAGAGTTCCTTTATTCCTTTCCTTCAGGTGGGTCCCATCAACTATAATCACTGGTCGAAGGCACGTATCTAATGCCCTAATTGTAACACCCCCAAAACCATCTGGGATAGTACAGCGCCGTGGGTCCCGCACCGGAACCCACCAGGCTTAAAACCATTTCAAAAATATTTAAAAACGCCAAAAGGCTGATGACGGCAATATTTTAAATACTCAAATATTGTTCAAAATATAGTTCTCAAATATCGTCATCAAACTATTTGAAAATACAAAGCGAAATGCCAAATCTCGACAATTTCAAAATGTACGTTAAGCCACCACTTATAGGTATCGATAAAATAGTTTAGGGAAAATCGGTTTAACAAAATAACCCACGTTTACGAAATACCCAAAAAGACAATTTTGAGAGTTAAACAAGAGTTGGTAAAAATACCGGAAAGCCATTTAAAATACACACGTAGCGGAAAAAGACACAGTTCAAAATATACAATTTGTAGCGGAAATAAAACAACCAGAAAAGAACACTCAATTCTCCAAAACAAGCCACAACCAGTATCACCCGGGAAGCTCACCCCCTTCACGACCGCTACTAGCTCGATCTCCGAGTACCTAAAAATAAAGCCCACGACGGGGTCAGCCACAATACTCAATAATGATATCGATCACATCATCATAAATAATTACATACCAATGTAATAATACTGTAAGAATACTACCAACGTAATCTTACCGTCATAACCTTACCAATCCATGGCAATCCATAGCAAATCAATCCTTACCATAATCTACATTTCGCATCCTCAAATGACGAAATGAACTCAACAACAATCATCTGTACTGTATTCACACAATACCAAGAATCCTTAAAACATAATCATAACTCATAAGCGTGAATTAATCCATTCGTGCCAAATCCTGTCCGTCGGATCGAACAATCAAATACCAATCCTGATAAGAACCAAACATACACAATACATCTATAGATCAACTACCACAAAATAATGATAACAAGTTCCGAAACATCGACGTACAGTCCGAATGCTCATACGATCAATAATGATGATCAACCAATAAATCAATCGAGAATATCATCGATATGATGAACTCCATTATGACCAACCAAGGTCAAAGCACAACCGAGAATATCATCAACATGATAAATTCCAACACGATCGACAAAAGATCAACAATAACCGAGAGTACCCTCAACATGGTAAACTCCCAACATGATCAACAATAACCGAGAATACCCTCAACATGTTAAACTCCAAGCGATCAACAAAGGATCAACAATAACCGCGAATACCCTCAACAAGGTAAACTCCAAATGATCAACAATAATGGATCTCAAAGAAATAACCCCGACTGTCGAACATACCCCTCGGGCGTATGAACAACCAGTCACAAACCGTCGAACATATCCAATCATACATGGACTATGAACGACCAAAAAATATGGCTCAAAGATGGACGTCATAGTACGCCCGATCCGGAAATGTGTCCGTGCACATGTCCACCCCGTATACGGAATCCAGGATATACGTGGGACATGTACCTAATTAGCCTCACGAAGTATGTCTCGTGTGCACGGTTCAATACGGAAACATCCACGCATAACCATTGTGTGCCCGGCTAAAAATCCTACACAATAACCAATCGGCACGCAGATATGACTCCAGATATGTCACGATGCAACATGACAATGAAACTCAAAGAATCACATATCCAATAAGGATCAAAAGACTCACCGAAGTGAACAACAACAGACTGACAATGAGAAGTCGACACGACTAATCAATATTCAAAACAAGAATCATGGGATCATCATCCCCAATGAATGATCAACATGATCAACGATCTCAAAACGACCAGTTCTGGGATCCACATCCCCCAACGAAACAATCAATACGAATCTCATTATACGAAACCTCATCATACAACATATACAACAACCCAACATAATCATTATCCCCATAACTGAACAATACTTAAATTACCTCAAAGCCGAAGGCAATATCCTTTCCACGAACAACCGTCATCCCGACAATTTACATTTATAATATCATTGCTATATGAACTATAAATGAAATGAAAGCGAAATCATTCATTAAATATTATAACTGAACAAGTATAAACTTGCCTAGATACCGGTACCAAGAAGCCATTACCAAAATCCATTGCCTTCGTCTACGAGCTCCTCAGCCCCGACCAAAAGCAATCTACGAACTCCACAGCCTCAACCGCAACACAACGGTCGTAATCAACGATCAATTATCACAACCTATTGCAATAATCGATTAGCACACATTCGATAATACTCAACAACCGATATAGCCAACCAATCAAACTCAACGGTTCCATAATACCCCGATCATAAATAAAACCGAACAATACACCTCAAACAATTACGAACTCATATCAACAATACAAGCCGAAATTCGATAATCAAAGATAACAATCAATATAGTCGATAACAAACCCAACGGTTCCACAATATCTCAATAAAACACAGTCTGAACAATCCAAATCAAACATCACGAACTCACAATCACAACACGAAAATACTGCACTGTCTGCCTACTTAGCGCACGTTAAACACATAATGTAGCGTGCGCTAAGTCGCTCCCGTTAGCGTGCGCTAGCTAGTAAGCTTAGCGTGCACTAATGTTGTACAATTGCATGCATTCCAAGCATCGACTGACACCTTGTGACTACGAATACGAATGAAAAGAAAAGTCATACTCCAAGATTAACAATAACTTTTCCAAATTCAATCTCATCACCATACTCGAAATCATATTCGTATTCTTATACGAATATTATATCAAAACACATATTTAGTCTTAGATATGAATATCCCATATTCATATCCAAAACACCATCACCTACTATACATAATCATCATATCATCTAATTCAATAGTTCTTCAATAACATGAAATATCCGAAATCAGGTTCAAAACGACATAATCCGATGTATATATATCATCATGTTATCACTTTCTTCATCATGCAATTCACATATCCTCAAGAATCGTAACAACAACACCATAATCATCATCATATGAAGAAGATATCAAAAACAACATTAACATCCGAAAATGAGGAGAAGATTAACCCATATATCTCAATAAGACGAACAACACCATATAAAACCATACGAATAATATCAATATCCGCATATCAACAATAACATCAAGATAGTTCAGTCCTCCAACTCAAAATCATGACGATTATCAACTCATGAACATCATATACAATCTAAGACGAAATCCAAAGTGAAAGTTAGTTACCTCTTCGATGAAATACATTGATTCTAAAGGTTGAATCCATTTCCAATCGATTCCAAGCTCCAAACGTTGATAAGGACGATCAATTTCATCATAATCCAGTATTTGGAAACTCAAAACTCTCTCTATGAATTCTATTCCAAGAATCATTAATAATTTCAAGAACAAAGCTTTGAATCCATGTTCTCCATCTTAATATTGTTAAAACGGATCATCTCTCAGAGTTTAGGAACTTCAAGTATCCTCCCAAGACTCTCTCTATCGAGTGAGAGGAAGGAATGGCCGAAATGAACAACATTACTCAACTGCACATATATATACTGCACATTACTAGTGTGCGCTACTCTCAGAAAATAGCGTGCGCTATGTTGTTACCCAAAAAATTATCCGGAGTTGATATTGCTGGAATGGTCGAGTAACAAACAAATGCGAGAGCACTTCCGTGGGGAAAGTAAATAACACAAGATTTGCCGGGGTTGTTAGTCCCGGGCTTGAATGCTCTCGCGAGATATTATTAATACAAATACTTTGGAGTACAAATATTAATGTTAGAGTACAATTACAATGAGTGTAAAAACCCTAGTTATCTTAGCTATTGAGCGTGAAGATTGCCGGAAGAACCAGATATGATGCTCTGTGAGTTCTTGTAACAACGATGGTGTGCTGTGACGACTGTGAGAAATCGACGGTCTCTCACAGTGTGTATTAGCTGTATGTCTGAGCTCCTGGGCTTGCGAGTCTCTTTAAATCTGTACTGTAGGGAGTTCTTGCTTCTGTCGACCGTCTTCTGGTTGAGAGGTGCTGAAAGAGAAATCCAGAGATAGATTCAAGAGAGGAAGCCGAGAGTCTGAAAGTGTGTACGTTTGTGGATGTATTTGCCAACGTTTTTCTGTTGTGAGTGGAACTGAGAGGAACCTGAGTTGCCAACCTTTTTACAGTTGCTGGAGGTTCTCTATTTATAGGACTGGGAGTTGCTAGGCGACCGCCTCTACTGTATTATAATAAGCGGGCGATCGTCTTTAGTACATGAGTTGGTCTCCTTGAAGTCCGCAGGAGTTGCTGGATGCCAGAAGTACAAACCAATGAGAGGCCAACACGAGTTCGTGTCGCTGTCCTGGGAGGCCCCACTTAGGACCTTTCGGCGGGTCTGTCGGTAGGTGAGGCCGTCCTTGTCACTGACAGCTGCTGATGGGCCAGAGTCAACGATCCATGTTTTGCGGCGCCTTTTGCGGGTCTGCACATGGGTGTTTGCTTCGTGATCTAGTCTTCGTAGACTTTGATGGACGATGGCCTTGTTCGTGGCACAGGTCGGTCGTCCTGGGTCGGGCACAGAGTCGATCGCTAGGTGCCAAAAGGCGAGTGGATTGTTACCTTCGTTTTGATAAGTTTGCCGTGGCTCATTTGGTCGTGGACTCGGTCGCTCGGCCCTTATATCGATCATCGTCGAGGCATATAATTTTCCCCACAACAATTGCCCCCAGCTCGCTCCGATGTTGGAAACGTGGGGTGAGGTGGTTCTACTGGCGATCGCTTAACTTTGACGAGTGACTCAGTATTTTACGGATCAGGCGATCGTCTTTGAGCGGTTTGATTTTGAATTTGGACGACCCGGTAGGTCGCTGAACTGAGCGGGAAATGATAGCGGTCGTGGAAAAGTCTCCGGGGCACGTGTCGGGTTCCTGTTGGGGGAGACCGGCGGTTAGTTATGACTCCTTGTTTGGCGTGTCCTTGAAACGGCGCGTACGCGGGTTTCAAGGGAGGCAGTTAATTGCGACGGTTGCACTCCGGCCCCTGAGATTCTCCTTAATTGCATGGAAGCCCCTGCCATCTCCTATAAAAAGGCGCTGTGTTACAGTGTTAAGAACCTTATGCGATTTCACTGAAGAAGAAGATAGTCGAAAAATTTTCTGAAGCCTTTGCCTGCCGATCGTCGATCGACTCAATCCTTGGTAATAAAACACTCCTTTTCTCCTCTTCTTGTTTCGAGAATGTCTGGAGTACCTTCATCGTCTGTAATGGACACCGCCTCTGCCGCCGGGACTTCGACTGTCTGGGGAGGATCCTCCGCAGAATTTCACATGGAGACGGCCGCCGAGGCTATCCGTGCTGGTATTAATCCCGCGGAAGTCGAGGCATTATTCAATGAGGCCGACGCTGCCAGGGAGGCGACGGCTGAGCAGAAGCGTTTGCTGGCGGAGAAGGATATGGTGGTGAAGGCGTATTGGGAGCAGCATAGTGCCTTCGGCCAGGCCTATTTGGCCTTCGCTGAAATCATGGAGAGGTTGGCCGGTCCGTATCCCAAATTCGATTACCGGGAGTACTCGATCGCTCATCCCTATCAATCTGCTAAGCGGTCGCTGTTTCGGGCTGCGCAGCGCTCTCCGTGGTCCCTCGGTCAGATTAGGAGCTCGGCGACCAGGAAGGACCTGGCCGTCTGTAGGGCAAGGTATCATGTCCCCTCAGATGTGGATCTTTTTGCGCCGGCCAAGAACGAATGAGCCGACCAACCTCCGGAAGGTATGGTCGCCGTGAATGAGGCAATCATGGAGACTGAGCTGCAGTTCCCCCTGTCTTTCGCCGTCTCCCATTTGCTGGTCGCTTGGAATGTGGCGCCGCTCCAGCTAACGCCGAACGCCTAGCTCCAGATCGTCTGTGCCCTCACCTTGTTTGGCGGTCACCGAATGTATCGCCTTCCTTCGCCATTGGAGATGAACCACTTGTTCAAGTTGACGGTTCAGAAGGGGTCGGTCGGAGGCTATCATATTCAAGGCCGTTCCGGTCGGGTGATCCTTGGGGTCCCGAACAAGGTGAGGGGCGATCCAGCGAAGTGGTTCTGGGTCGGCGGTGCATGGAAGGCCTCAGCGAGCGACAATCCCACGGGCGAGCTGGAGGTTCCCATAGGCTTTCGGGAGAGGAATCCGAGTAAGGGTTTTGACTCTCCCTTTGTTCAGATATGTTCTGAACTGATCTAATTTGGTCTTCCTTTTGCAGGTTTCCATATTCCGGCAGCCGAAGAGCTACCTTTCGATTTTCTGGTCGTCTGGGAGCGGATACGAAGTCTTCCGGACGACGACTTAGACACTCGCAGGATTAACAAAGAGAGTTGTTGGCTGTCTGCTCGGTTGTTCCTTTTCCCGCGACATCTTTCGGTCCCAGGTATGAATTTCTACGATCTCCTTTGCTTGGCGATCGTCCTGTTTGAAGAATGTGTCTAACCGTTGTTTAATTGTTTCCTATTGCAGAGGTCCGCTTCCCTCGCTTCTTGGAGCCTCCACCGGAGATAGCCATGTCGAACCCCGGAGTTTTGAGTCGTCTGCGCCAGAAGAAGTCGTCTCGAGTTCCTCCGATGGCGCTACCTCTTGTTCCGGAGGTGAGGCCTCACGTAGAGCCGATCGCCGCGGAGGAGGAGGTTCGGGAGGAGGGACTCCGGCCGAACCGCAAGCGGCAGAGGTCGGGGGAACCTCCAGTCTCTGCCCCTGCTGGCGAGGTGCCGATTGCCGCGCCTCCGCTCACCACGGTCCCCCCGGTGGATGAGCCTACGCCTTCGTCAGCTTTCTTGGAAGCCATGACAATCGCTGAGGCCGAGACCCCTTGCCGGAAACCGTACTTTGGTCGCGACCCCGAGAAAGCCGAGAGATAAACTTTGTTTGTTTGCTGAGTTTCGCCACTTGCGTGGGAGATGCGCTAACTCTTTGTTGTTTGATGCAGGATCCGCAGCATTAACCCAGCTTGCCCGCCGCTGGTACTGGATTTCCTCACGAGCCGATCCCCTCGCGAGGCCTGTGATGTCCCTCAATACGTCAACCGGGATGTTTCTGCTTTGCCGAAGGCCTGGACGACCGACTTGGATGCGATCGCCCGCCATCGATCCGGGAACACGATGTAGGCCGCCTTTGCTCTCTCCCTCCAGGCAGCGACGATGGCTGCCCAGGCGGTGAAAGAATTCGAAGGGCGTCCTTCTATTTCTCGTCTTCAGGCGGACCTCGAGGCCGCTCGGAAACAGAACTCCGAGTTTGCTGACAGGATCGTGGCTATGGAGAAGGACTCCTTGGATGCGGCAAAACGGGCGAGTCAGGATCTTGAGCTGGCGAGACAGGATTCTGAGCGAGCCCGGGCGACGGTCGACCGACTTCGGGACCAGATGACAGATGCCCGTCGGTCGTACGCGGCCGATCAGAAGGAGGCTGATCAGCTGAAGGTGACTGTCACTGGGATGACTAGCGAGCTGGTGTCTTCGAGGGGAGAGACGACCGCTAAAGAGTCCGAGCTCCAGGGTGCACAACAGGCGGTGGCGGAGTTGAAAGGGAAGCTGGAGGCGACCGAGGCCGATCCCTTTCTCAATGTGGAGTTCGTCAGCGAGTTTGCCTATTACATGGTGTTCTCTGACTCGCTCCGTGCTGCTAAGAAGGGAGGGCTGGAGGTCGGCCCTCTTGCTGAAAACTTCAAGGCATACGCGCTGGAGCACCCTCTTCATCCTGCCTTCTCTGTGCCGATCTTGGACCTCTCGGAAATTGGCATAGACCTGAGCTGGTATCCGACTCCCGGAAATCTTGTTCATCCAAATGCCCCGGAGGACGGGGAGGTAGCTCCGGAAGCTGGCGAAGGGTCGCAGGCCGATCCAGTGGTTGAAGGCGAAGGCCAGGCAGGGGTAGTCTGAGGCTCTACGACCTTCTTTTGTTTTTGCTTTTGCCTTGTAGTACTTAGGCCTTCGGGCGACCGTGTATGTACCTTGATATTCCAAGTAATGAAATAAAAGTTTGTTTCTTCGATTTATTGCTTGAATGTTTGCTTTTCTGAGTCTTTGCATGACTTTGTACAAATGTGTGAGGAGAGATTGTTGCGTGTATAACTCCAAGTGAATTGATAAACTCATATAGATAACTTTTACAACAAATTCGATCGATGTACATACATCTGAAAAATGCCGATCTCCGTATATAATTGAATAGGGACGATCGTTGTGTACATAGCTCCGCCCTTCCCCCTTGTTTTTGTTCGCTTAGTGAAAGTAAGGGGCCGAAAATAAATCGTTGAGTGAGCAGTCTTTGATTTTGCAGATTTCTCGAGGAAGGCCGTCCATCTCGGTCTTGAGGAACCGTGCACAATCGCGGAGTTCGATGGACCGACCTCCACGACCGTGTCTTGTGCGCGAGCGACATTCCGTCTGATGGCTAAGTTCTCGCGACTCACTTAATTGTTAGGGTCCTCCGTAGGCTGCGCCTCGCCTCGTATTTAAACGAAGGGCGTGCGGTCTTGGTCTGGAGGATTCCTTGCACGGGGCGTCGTCGGATTAATCGACTCCACAACCGCGGCTTGTTAGCACTTTTCTTCCTCGGACCGCCATTAAGATGGCGACCCTCGACGGTATACGTTGTGATGGGGGGAGGGACGCGTCGCATTGTCCGGGAAGGATCCACCATGTTAAGTGATGGACCTTTGAGGGCGGGCGAACGTGTCCACAGATCTGTTTTGGAGGGCCCTCAGGCTACGCCCGCCTCGTATTTAAACGAAGGGCGAGCGATCGTGGCCCAAAGGGACCTTGCACGGGCACAGAGAACGGTTCCATCGTCCTCCACAGCCATGTCGACACTCTTCTACCTCGGACCATCGTGTCAGACGACGATCCTCGACGGTATACGTTGTGTAAGGGAAGGCGATCGCTGGCCTAGGTTCTTCATGTTGATGACGAACTTTAGAGGGCGAGCGAGTCGTCTTCTAATTTGCTTTTGGAGGGTCCTTCGGCTACGCCCGCCTCGTATTTAAACGAAGGGCGAGCGATCGAAGCCCAAAGGAACCTTGCATGGACGGATCGTCGGCTTCATCGATTTTCGCGACCATGGCGGCACTTTTTTACCTCGGACCATCATGTCAGATGACGATCCTCGACGGTATACGTTGTGCTAGGGGAGGCGATCGCTGCGTAGGTCCATCATGTTGATGACGAACTTTAGAGGGCGAGCGAGTCATCCTCTTTTTTGAGGTGTTTGCTCAGGCAGTAGCCTTTGGTTTGATGAGGCGGGAAATCGGGGAGAGACTTCGGAAGTTCCCTCCTCTTGATTAAAGCATGTAGATCCGGTCGCCGAGGTTGATCGAGGGGGCGGCTTGTATGAGCTTTTCGGCCTGTTCGTGTTCGACTCTGGCGACCGTATCGGGAGATTGATGGGACTCTGGCTAAGCCAATAAGCTATCCAACTTGCCCTCCTCGAACAATCTCCAGAGTTGTTTGAGGAGGTCGCGACATTGGTTGGTGCTGTGGCCGGGACTCTTGTGGTAAGCACAATATTGATTGTGGTCCAGATGACCGTGATCCCTTATTGCCTTCGGCTTGTTTAGCGGTTCGCGCCCCTTGATGGCGTAAAAAATGTGGGCCGAAGTTCGGTTGAACTTGTGGAGGAGATGGGCTTCCACATCCTCGAAGGCCTTGAGATCGTCGGCTGGCTTGGCGACCGCCTTTTTGGTTTTGGCGATCGCCGTCTTTCGGACGGGAGGTGGCGTCCCCTCGCCTAGGCGGAGGGTGAGCAGCTTCTGCCTGGCCAGAAAGTCAGCAGCCTTAGCGCGGAAGATCGCGTAGGTTGGGGGGATGTCCTTTGTGAGATGCCTAAACATGGGCGAATGACCGTAGAATCCCCCCAGGACTGAGTAGAGAGCGAGCTCGTCGCTGATGGGCTCGCCGGTGAGGACTATTTCATCCGCCCGGTCGATGTAATCTGCGTCGGATTCGTCTTCCCCCTGCCTGATTTTCATCATGCGGTGGGGGCCTTCTGGTCTGGCGACCTTGGCGGCAAAGTATGACGTGAAGTCACTCGCCAGTTTCTCAAAGGGGATGATCGATCGCGGTGGTAGTGAGACGTACCACCTATGGGCCAGCTCGCCCAATGTTAACGGGAAAATTCAGCACTTGGTCGCATCTGATGCCCCACACCCGGTCATGTAGATCCGGAACTTGCTTAGGTGGGTCTCGAGGTCCGATCTCCCTTCGTACAAAGGTGTTTTGGGAGGAGCGACCCTTGGTTGCACGGGGGCAAGCTCGATGTGGACTGCGAGTGGCTCGGTCGGTCCGATGATCTTTCTACTGGCGCTTGCGCCAGTATCCAAGAGCGCTTTCATCTCGTCAAGCTGGCGTTGCATAGCGGCCATCGCCGCGGCCTGGATGCTCGCGTCTAGGCGCTCGGAGCGGGAGCTGAGGCGATCAAGTACTGACCCCCTGGCATTCGGAGCAGACTGACCTGTATTCGGCTGGGAGTTGGGTAGGCCGAACTCCTGGTGACGGACTCGGATTCTGTCGTCTCGTGGTTGGGGCCAGAATGCCCCGGTCGCCATGATGGATCGCTTCCCAAGCGACTGAATACGGAACCGTCCGGCCTTGCGAGAGCCTTTTCTCGCGAATCGGGGCTTTCTGACGATCGCTCGCCCAGTAATCCCTTGAACTTCCGTTTGCCCACGCGGCGGATGGCCGAGGGAGTTATAGCGGGCGTCGCGCATGCTCTCCGTCGCTCCTTTAGGATGGCCATAGCCTCCTCGATCTGTTCCGCGGTTTGGAACTGGTCGAGCGAAAGGCTGGGGCCGTCCCTCAGGTGCGGGATCGAGAGTCCCGCGTTGCCGCGACTATCCTCTGTCGTCGGCTGGGGCTCGGATCGAGCCGGGATATGATGTCCGGCGGTTCGGAGAGTGGCTCTCTTTGATGTAGTGGCGGACGTCATGATTCTGAAGGTTTTTCTTTGAAGAGCAGTGAGTGTCACTTCAAGTATATGCCCCGAGAACAGTGAGTGTTCTTCGGGACGGTAGGAATAAAAATGAAGGTTAAAATGCGCCCTCCTTCTAGCGCCAATTGTTGTTACCCAAAATATTATCCGGAGATGATATTGCTGGAATGGTCGAGTAACAAACAAATGCGAGAGCACTTCCGCGGGGAAAGTAAATAACATAAGATTTGCCGGGGTTGTTAGTCCCGGGCTTGAATGCTCTCGCGAGATATTATTAATACAAATACTTTGGAGTACAAATATTAATGTTAGAGTACAATTACAATGAGTGTAAAGACCCTAGTTATCTTAGCTATTGAGCATGAAGATTTCCGGAAGAACCATATATGATGCTCTGTGAGTTCTTGTAACAACGATGGTGTGCTGTGACGACTGTGAGAAATCGACGATCTCTCACAGTGTGTATTAGCTGTATGTCTGAGCTCCTGGGCTTGCGAGTCTCTTTGAATCTGTACTGTAGGGAGTTCTTGCCTCTGCTGACCGTCTTCTGGTTGAGAGGTGCTGAAAGAGAAATCCAGAGATAGATTCAAGAGAGGAAGCCGAGAGTCTGAAAGTGTGTACGTTTATAGATGTATTTGCCAACGTTTTTCTGTTGTGAGTGGAACTGAGAGGAACCTGAGTTGCCAACCTTTTTCCAGTTGCTGGAGGTTCTCAATTTATAGGACTGGAAGTTGCTGGGCGATCGCCTCTGCTGTATTATAATAAGCGGGCGATCGTCTTTAGCACATGGGTTGGTCTCCTTAAAGTCCGCAGGAGTTGCTGGCTGCCAGAAGTGCGAACCAATGAGAGGCCAACACACGTTCGTGTCGCTGTCCTGGGAGGCCCCATTTAGGACCTTTCAGCGGGTCTGTCGGTAGGTGAGGCCGTCCTTGTCACTGACAGCTGCTGATGGGCTGGAGTCAATGATCCATGTTCTGCGGCGCCTTTTGCCGGTCTGCACATGGGTGTTTTCTTCGTGATCTAGTCTTCGTAGACTTTGACGGACGATGGCCTTGTTCGTGGCGCAGGTCGGTCGTCCTGGGTCGGGCACCAGAGTCGATCGCTAGGTGCCAAAAGGCGATCGCCTTGAGAGTCGATCGCTAGATGCTCGAAGGTGGATTGTTACCTTCGTTTTGATAAGTTTGTCGTGGCTCATTTGGTCGTGGACTCGGTCGCTCGGCCCTTATATCGATCGTCGTCGAGGCGTATAATTCGCCGCACAACACGCTACTTGACTTAGCGTGCGCTAACTGCCTTGCTTCGCACATCAGCTTACGTATGTAATACCCATGCCATAACATACGTAAATTACCCGGTCTAGCGCACGCAAATCTTAGACCTTAGAGTGCGCTAATCGTAGTTGACTTGCTACAGTCTGCACCTACCCTGAAGATACCCGTGCCCCCACATGCCGAAAGCACCCGCGATATCCGGGATTCCCTCTGACCGATCTGAAATTATCTTGTGCTAAGCATAGGGTTTAGAGTGCGCTAGTCCTTCATGACAAACATCAGTTGACTTTATCTGGACACGCGTCAAAAGTGGCTGGGTCCACTCGCCGAAAGCCAAGATTCCCTATTGACTGATCTGATATTAGCGTCCGCTAACCAAATGCCTTAGCGTGCGCTAAGTGCATATAATAATCAACCTGGGCCTACCTGTCGGCCACCTTCCGAACCTTATCCAGAATACCTTACGTACGTTAGGGGTCCTCCTTAGCGTACGTAACACAAACCTCTTAGCGTGCGCTAAGTATGCACCGTAGCGTGCGCTAACGTGGCTGTACTTAGCCATTTTCAGATATTCTTGTCCAATGTCTCGACATACATAATACGAGCATACGGCATACTGAATACATATATTCATTCCAATAATATTCTCATATGATATACCCGATGTCACAATTAAAACAATCTGATACACGATATCCTCAATTATAACTGTCAACCAATCACGTTTAATTGTACGAATGCAACTGTCTCAGTCCTCAAATTATTTTATCCATACTGTATAGACACCAATCTATCCAGTATATCTCAAATAAAATAACGCAAAAAATTTATACTGAAAATACGGATATTACATACTACCCCCCTTAAAATAAGTTTCGTCCTCCAAACTTGCAATCCTGTCACAAACAACAAATCAACCCAAAATTTCCAACTCATCACAAAAGCAATCAATCATCGCCACAAGCGAATAACCAAAACAGTATACTTACAGATACGTGAAGCCGATGATCTCCCGTGATACTAGCACACGACTCCCACACAAGGTCTCAACACAATACCAACACACACCAATATCACAAATAGCAATTTGAAAATATCTCAAAAATTTTGGAACCTCCAAAAATCGGTTTGACTCAAAAGTCAGGAAAATCATTTTCAAAAGTCTCGCTACTACCGCAGCGGTAGAGCCTCATAACACACATGCCCGGGTTTCACAAAACCCAAGTTCTGATACCATCTTCTGTAACACCCCCAAAATCATCCGGGATATTACAGCGCTGTGGGTCCCGCGCCGAAACCCACCAGGCTAAAAACCATTTCAAAAACGTTTAAAAACGCCAAAAGGCCGATGGCGGTAATATTTTAAATACTCAAATATTGTCCAAAATATAGTTCTCAAATATCGTCATCAAATACTATTTGAAAATACAAGGCGAAATGCCAAATCTCGACAGTTTCAAAATTTAAGCCACCACTTATACGTACCGATAAAATAGTTTAGGGAAATCGGTTTAACGAAATAACCCACATTTACGAAATACCCCAAAAGACAATTTTGAAATTTAAACATGAGTTGGTAAAAATACTGAAAAGCCATTTAAAATACACACGCAGTGGAAAAAGACACAGTTCAAAATATACAATTTGCAGCGGAAATAAAACAACCAGAAAAGAATACTCAATCTCCAAAAAAAGCCACAACCAGTATCACCCGGGAAGCTCACCCCCTTCACGACCGCTACTAGCTCGATCTCCGAGTACCTAAGAATAAAGCCCACGACGGGGTCAGCCACAATACTCAATAATAATATCGATCACATCATCATAAATAATTACATACCAATGTAATAATACTGTAAGAATACTACCAACGTAATCTTACCGTCATAACCTTACCAATCCATGGCAATCCATAGCAAATCAATCCTTACCATAATTCACATTTCGCATCCTCAAATGACGAAATGAACTCAACAACAATCATATGTATTGTATTCAAACAATACCAAGAATCCTTGAAACATAATCATAACTCATAAGCGTGAATTAATCCATTCGTGCCAAATCCTGTCCGTCGGATCGCACAATCAAATACCAATCCTGATAAGAACCAAACATACACAATACATCTGTAGATCAACTACCACAAAACAATGATAACAAGTCCCGAAACATCGACTTACAGTCCGAATGCTCATACGATCAATAACGATGATCAACCAATAAATCAATCGAGAATATCGTCGATATGATGAACTCCATTACGACCAACCAAGGTCAAAGCACAACCGAGAATATCATCAACATGATAAATTCCAACACGATCGACAAAGGATCAACAATAACCGAGAGTACCCTCAACATGGTAAACTCCCAACACGATCAACAAAGGATCAACAATAACCGAGAGTACCCTCAACATGGCAAACTCCCAACACGATCAATAAAGGATCAACAATAACCGAGAATACCCTCAACATGGTAAACTCCAACCGATCAACAAAGGATCAACAATAACCGCGAATACCCTCAACAAGGTAAACTCCAAACGATCAACAATAATGGATCTCAAAGAAATAACCCCGACTATCGAACATAGCCCTCAGGGGTATGAACAACCGGTCGCAAACCGTCGAACATATCCAATCATACATGGACTATGAACGACCAAACAATATGGCTCAAAGATGGACGTCATAGTAGGCCCAATCCGGAAATGTGTCCGTGCACATGTCCACCCCGTATACGGAATCCAGGATATACGTGGGACATGTACCTAATTAGCCTCACGAAGTACGTCTCGTGTGCACGGTTCAATGCGGAAACATTCACGCATAACCATCATGTGCCCGACTAAAAATACTACATAATAACCAATCGGCACACAGATATGACTCCAGATATGTCACGATGCAACATGACAACGAAACTCAAAGAATCACATATTCAATAAGGATCAAAAGACTCACCGAAGTGAACAACAACAGACTGACATTGAGAAGTCGACACGACTAATCAATATTCAAAACAACAATCCTGGGATCATCATCCCGAATGAATGATTAACATGATCAACGATCTCAAAACGACTAGTCCTGGGATCCACATCCTGTAACACCCCCAGATCCGACCGGGAATATTACAGTGCCGTGGGCCCCCAGATGGAACCCACAAGGCTAAAGGAAATTTTTGAAAACATTTACAAATGCCCAAGAGGCGAATGACGGTAATATCTTTTAAAAACGTTCGAAGACTCAATAAAATCCATTTGTCAAAACCGTCGTACAATCTCATTTGAAACCACAAGGTTCGAAATACCTCAACAGTTTAAAAACATACGTTAAGCTATCGCTTACACGTAATGGCAAAATAGTTGAGAAAACGATTGCCAAAGTAACCTAAGTTACCAGATACCAATTGGCCATTTAAAAATACTCACGCAGCGAAAAAGACGACCAATTAAAAATATTCTAGCAGCGGAATACAACAACTGATCAGGAAGTTCAACACACAAATACATGCCCTAGCCAGTATCCTCCGGGAAGCTCATCTATTCACGACCGCTACAAGCTCGATATCCAAGAACCTAAAAAGAAAGCGCACGACGGGGTCAGCCATAATATCCAACAATAGTAACCATCACATCACGTCAATAATTACATACCAGTGAGATACTAAGTAAAAATACTACCAATGTAATCGTACCGCCATAACTTTACGAAAGTCCACGATTCGTATCCTCAACAATACAATAAACTAATACCGAAATATCTGTACTACATCTCAACAATGCCCAAGGTTCTCAAAACATTATCATAACTCACTGTTACGAAATTCACTAACTCTGTCAAACCCAATCCATCGAGTATCATTATCAAATCTCAACAAGAAAATCGATTGTCCATCAAAGACAATTACCAAAGGAATACGGAACATACCTCAAGATACGCAATACCACGACAATCATGTCAGTCTAATCCGAGATCAGATCAATGCAACATACGAACACGGTCGTAACACAAAACCTACAAATGCATACTCATATGACAACGTCAGTATACTCAAAACAATAACAACAGTGTATACTCAATGGAAATCCCATGATCCAGGACCCTCATCATAGATCCCAAGATGATCCTACTAGATCAACACGGGATGGATAACCAACAATATACATATACACAAAACAAGACATGATAAAATCAACGATGCGAATCCACAAGATTCCATCAACACAAATCTGAGTAATCCAACGATCCAGCGCCCTCGGTATAGATCCCCATGATGATCCCGTCGGACCAACGCATGGTGGAAAACCTGTCCAACGATCCAGCTCCCTCAGCATAGATCCCCATGATGATCCTGTCGGACCAACGCATGGTGGACATCTGATCCAGCGCCCTCAGCATAGATCACAGGATCCCATCGGATCAACACAACATAAGCAATATAATTATGCATACATATATGCAAATAAATATGTTCATCAACATGAACAACATAACATGCACGACATTATGACAATGCACTAGGACGACCCCATGTTCAACAACATGAATGACAATCTTCATGACCAAAATCAATAACACTAAACCACAATCAATATAAAATACTTGTCCCGAGTCCTTCGGGAGCACTCTCGATGTCAAATCATCACCGACGATTATCCGCAATGCTCGGCGATCCAAACATACCATGGACTATAGATACTTATATCCTCGTCTTTATTATAATGTATACTCGATACCCGAATATGCCAATAACCGAAATAAATCATATACGTTATGATTTGACTCCCAGAATCAGAAAATAACATAAAATCCGAATCTCCAGGGTTTACAATAATGATCATCGCTATATGCATTATAAACGAAATGAAACTGAAACCATTCATTAAACATTATAACTGAGCAAGTAATAACTTGCCTCGATACTGATACGACGATGATGAAGCCGCTACCAATCACATTGCCTTCGTCTACGAGCTCCTCGGCCATGACCAATGCAATTCACGAACATACTCGAACACGACCGCAACATATGGTTATAATCACCGATCAATAATCTCAACCTATTACCATAATTCGATAAACAACAAGTTTAATAACAATCAATAACCGACATAACCAACCAATCGATCTCAACGGTTCAACGACACTTCGTCACATACAAAACCAAATAGTATAACTCAAACCATTACGAACTCATATCTACAATACGAACTAAAATCCGATAATCGGTATTAGCAATCAATATAACCGATCAACAAACCCAACGATTTCATATATATCGATTAACACAAGTCCGAACAATCCAACTCAAATAATTATGAATTCATAACCAAAATACGATTACGGATACGAATGTAAAGGAAATCATATTCGGTGATCAATCACAATCTTTTCGGATTCCAAATTGATATCATGATTCGTTTTCATCAAGAACATACGAATTCTATCACTACAATCAACGAACATTCGATCTTCATACCTAAAGATACCGGTAATTCAACATACGATCGTCTTGCTATGTTAAATTCATCAAGAAGTTCCTCAAGAACACTAGGTGATTCGAAATCATGTTCATAGCCATCAAAACAACCTAATTCCATATCCTTTAACATGTAGATAACCATCCAATTCGTAATCCAAGTCATGTATTATCGTATTCTTCAATATACACTTCACATAACCTCAAGAATCGTAACAACAACACTCTAATCATCATCATACGAATCAAATACGAATAACAATACCAAAAATCCAAAATCAAGGTGAAGAGTTCAACAACATACCTCAATAACATGAATAACACAATCAAACTCTTCAAGGATCAACCATATCTCCATATTCAAGCCTCCAATCCATGTTTTGAAGCTTGTAATCAAGATAGAAAAGGTTAAATCTCACTAACATGCTCAGAGGGACAAAGGTTGGAGGAGGAAAGGTTTTTCTCTCGTGAAGAAATGAGAAGCCGATCTTCATTTTATAAACTGCATTGTTCATTACGTACGTTGTCACTTAACATTAACGTACGTAATGCTCTCTAGCGTACGCTACACATCCAACATAGCGTACGTAACATCATTCCAGAACTCACTGACCTGTTTCGTTCACTTTCTTACATACGTAATATTTCCTTCATAGCGTACGTAATACGTACGTTGACTTGCTACAGTAAATCCTCATTTAACGTACGTAATGCACTACCCATAGCATACGTTAACCAAGAGTTGACTCGACCAAGAACGTTCTTCGCCGAAAGCTGCCGACCACGGGTCCCACATGTCGGCCATAGCCTGAGCTGTCCGATTCCTCTCGTTACGTACGTAATGCCTTATACATAGCGTACGTAACACTTAGCATCTTAACGTACGTTAACTGTACTCATTAACGTACGTAATCCTTGTGCCTTAGTGTACGCTAAGTACACATCGTAGCGTGCGCTAATGTGGCTGTACTTAGCCATTCTCAGCTTATTCTTGTCCAACTTCTCAACATACTAGATACGTATACACGACGCATTATATCCTTAAATGCAATTGTCGACAAAGTATGACAATTATACAATTACAGATCTCTCAGTCCTTCATTTATTTTATCCATACTGTACAGACTCCACTCGGTACAATATAGCTCGGATAAAATAATATTAAACAATAGTAGTAGAAATTCCAGATATTACATACTACACCACTTAAAATAAGTTCCGTCATAGGAAACAAACAAACCGTTCAACCGAAATATTATGAACCCATCAAAACAACTATCAATCATCATTATTAACGAATAACCAAAACAGTAGACTTACAAATGCGCAAAGTCGACGATCTCCTGAGATACTAGCAAGTGACTTCACTGTAAAGCCTCAATACGCTTACAATCACATTCCATGAGTCTCAATAAAAATATATCATCTCCGGATGAAATAATCTATCCGTGTCAAATCCTGTCTGCCTGATTACATAATCAAGTCCAAATCCTGATACAAATCAATAATACATGATACATCTGTGAAACAACTGCCCAACATAATGCCAACGAATCCCGAAACATTGGCACAAAATCCGAACGCTCAGATGATCACCAACAATGATCAACCAATAAATTAACCGAGAATATCATCGACATGATAAACTCTAATATGACCAGCCAGCGGTCAAAACACCATCGAGAATATCATCATCATGATAAACTTCATTATGACCAACCAAAGGTCAAAACACAACCTAGAATATCATCAACGTGATAAACTCCAATATTACCAACGAACGATCAACGATAATCGAGAATACCTTCACACGGTAACCTCCAACACGATGAACACAGAACCATAGATACCGATATACGAAATAGAAAAATTCTCAAAATGTTAAACAAATCATATACAATGGATCTCAACGAAACACAACCGACCGGTGAACATACTCCTCGGCATACGAACAACCAATCACAAACCGACGAATATATCTAATCATACCTGGAGCGGGAATGACCACTCAATATCCAAAATAACCAGCATGGGGTCACCATCCCCAAATCTACACTTATAAAGAAATCCTTCAAAAATCACTATGGTAAAAAAAATCACACTACTACCATACCAATGGAATCACATAGCACATATGTCCCGATTTCACGAAATCCAAAGTTCCAAAATTACATCTTGTGCATGGATCTACAACACGCAGCATATTACTCTTATCCAATAAATCAATCGATCATTCCTGGATAACCAAACTACCATACTAAAGTTCAAATCTCTTTTCATCATTCCATACTGAGGTCTTATCCAGTTTGTGAGTCACACTCATAACTTCACCATGATATGCACTATGCACTAAATGCGTATGTATATCAATCACATTTTCAAAACTAGTTTGAAATCACATAGTCTCGTCAAGAAGACAAATTTTCGAAAGTTCTTTCAAAAATTTCAAAACTAAAAACATAAATTTTGGTAAGACCACAAAATCAATTTTCGAAAAATTAAACTGGCTCGCTAATGTCAATTATTCGATAACAGTTTCTTTCGAATCCACACGATTAAATAAAATGTAATTATGCAAATGTTCGACTACATCCATACTCCTGTATACCAATTCGGTTCCTCACCAATTTCACTGACATTCCATCGGAAAACCACACGATAGAGTTCCAAGATCTTAATGTATAGATTCCGACAAAAACTCCTTTTCCACATATGACTCGTAACGTCAACCATTAACCCATCCTAGATCACCTCAACCATGCTATGACAAAACATTGAAACAACTCAATACAGTGAAAGACTTCCCGAGAAGTTTTATTTGAATAAGTAAACCAAAACCCCGAAAAGCAGTACGAAAATAGATAAATGATTGGTGAAGTATTTTACAAATCTCGGGAGTTTTAGAAAACCGAAAAGCCCTTTAAAACATTAGGGTCTCAGCTCATATCTCGTTCCATATTACAGGAAGTTTATAAAGTAGAAAACCCTTTTCGGACTCTAATTCCTGAGTTACAAAACTATTTCAAAACTGATTGAGTCTAGGCCCAAAAATCATTTTCCGTAAAACATCCGTAAAAGATTCATTTTGAAAAGTATCATTTTCAAATGATCGAAAACAGTTCCATATATCACAAAATGAACTAACATGACTACATGTTCTTCTCAACAATCCACAGTCCTTCTCCCTAATACACAATTCCGTTTCCAAAATTTAACCAACATATTGATTCCAAAATCATAGTTTCTCAAATTATCAATCCTGTCCCAATTCTGTCACCTTATACTGTAACGCGTAATATCTTTCTGAATCTCAAAACATATCAACTTAGAATGGCAATAAATCTCAATGCAATCTAAAAATTCAAATACTTACAGATCGTCAAGCCGACGATTCCCCGTGATACTGGCACATGTCTCATCTCTAGAAAATACTCGACATAGATATTTTCAAAACACACGTTTTGCAAATATAGTTCAACTCGAGAGCACAACACATCTCTATCTGAAGGAACACGTTAACACCATTTGGAAAAGTTTACAACAACCCCAGTACTGCACTGGTAAATCACATAACACACAAGCCACAGTGAACAATAGAAACTCATGGCTCTAATATTAGTCAAATCGACAACTCGAATGATGCGACAAAAACACGACCTAACTCGACCCGACTGCCTAGGTTTTCTCAACCTAAGCTCCGATACCATATTCTGTAACACCCCCAGATCCGACCAGGAATATTATAGCGTCGTGGGCCCCGAGATGGAACCCACAAGGCTAAAGGAAATTTATGAAAACCTTTACAAATGCCCAAGAGGCGAACGACGGTACTATCTTTTAAAAACATTCGAAGACTTAATAAAATCCGTTTGTCAAAACCGTCGTACAATCTCATTTGAAACCACAAGGTTCGAAATACTAAAAACTCAACAGTTTAAAAACATACGTTAAGCTATCGCTTACACGTAACGGCAAAATAGTTTAGAAAACGATTGCCAAAGTAACCTAAGTTACCAGATACCAATAAGCCATTTAAAAATACTCACGCAGCGGAAAAGACAACCAATTAAAAATACTCTAGCAGCGGAATACAACAACTGATCAGGAAGCTCAACACACAAATACATGTTGTTGGGATAACAAATCCCTGTATCGATGCTGCCCTGTATCGATCGTATTGTCAGAATGTTTTGACAATATGCCAAATCCTGAATACCGCCTCTAGCTGTATCGAAAAGCTGATCAAGTATCAAACCTGTATCGAAGACTTCTCGCAGTCCCAACAATACTTATATTGATCATACAACAAAGAGTCCCGCAAAGCCAAAGTATGGAAACTATCTCGAATATCAATACAGTGATACCTTCCATACAGCTCTCAACAGGACAAGAAGGAATCTTCAGTATTCGCTAGAAGTCAAGTCCCGTTGATAAATAAGTATTTAAATACTAAAGGATAAAGTATTTAAATACTGTAAGTCAGAAGATCTTCAAAATCCCGCAATATTCGGATCTCAGTCAAATATCAGTTGTCGCAGAATCTTGCTCAACAGATATATTTCAAACGGATATATTTCAGAAGGCTATATATATCTCCAGAGTTTGAAGATCATCAACTACTGAACTACATGAAAAAACGACTTACAACAATCAAGCTTACAAGAAATATTCAGAACAAAACTCCCCAAGCTTTCTGCTATTCAGATATAAGAGATATACAGTGCTCAAACCTTGAACAACACATCATCAGCTTATAGCGCAGAAAGTCATAGCTATTGTTCAAACCCTATTCTATCTTTGAACAAACTCATATCAGCCCTGTGTGGACTGAGGAATCTTTGCTACTCCCGAACTGTATGTGAAAGACTTGCATTGAAGAAGACGAAGCTTCAGAACTGTGTGTGAAGAAGCCAGTCAAAGTGTTAGCTCAAACCAATCTGTGTGAACGGTTGAAAGCTAAGATCTTTATATCAATCTGTGTGAACGATATATTGATTAAGTGTTGTTATAATTACGTAGTTGTGTACGCAGTAATTATAATAAAATTTTTACTTCTGTGTAGAGGACCAGTGGACGTAGAGGGGTTTACCTCGAACCACTTTAAATACTGTGTTAGTTACCTTCTGCTTTTATTGTTTTATTAAACTGTGATTATTTAAGTATACACTGCACATCGAGTTGCTGTATCCACAGCAACTTACTGTATTTAAGACTTCCGCTACGAACTCAGATTTAAAAACTGTACAGCTTGTTGTTTAAAATACTTTCCAAGTTGTATCCAGTATACTTAGTGGCCAACACATGCCCTAGCCAGTATCCTCCGGGAAGCTCATCTCTTCACGACCGCTACAAGCTCGATATCCAAAGAACCTAAAAAGAAAGCCCACGAAGGGGTCAGCTAGAATATCCAACAATGGTAACCATCACATCACGTCAATAATTAAATACCAGTGAGATACTAAATAAGAATACTACCAATGTAATCTTACCGCCATAACTTTACGAAAGTCCACGATTCGTATCCTCAACAATACATTAAACTAATACCGAAATATTTGTACTACATCTCAACAATGCCCAAGGTTCTAAAAATATTATCATAACTCACTGTTACGAAATTCACTAACTCTGTCAAACCCAATCCATCGAGTATCATTATCAAATCTCAACACGAAAATCGATTATCCATCCAAGACAATTACCAAAGGAATACGGAACATACCTCAAGATGCGCAATACCACGACAATCATGTCAGTTTAATCCAAGATCAGATCAATGCAACATACGAACACGGTCCTAACACAAAACCTACACATGCATACTCATATGACAACGTCAGTATGCTCAAAACAATAACAACAGTGTATACTCAATGGAAATCCCATGAACCAGCGCCCTCAGCATAGATCCCAAGATGATCCTACTAGATCAATACGGGATGGATAACCAACAATATACATATACACAAAACAAGACATGATAAAATCAACGATGCGAATCCACAAGATTCCATCAACACAAAACTGGGTAATCCAACGATCCAGCGCCCTCGGCATAGATCCCCATGATGATCCCGTCGGACCAACGCATGGTGGAAAACCTGTCCAACGATCCAGCGCCCTCAGCATAGATCCCCATGATGATCCCATCGGACCAACGCATGGTGGACATCTGATCCAGTGCCCTCAGCATAGATCACATGATCCCATCGGATCAACACAATATAAACAATACAATTATGCATACACATATGCAAATAAATATGTTCACCAACATGAACAGCATAACATGCACGATATTATGACAATGCACTAGGACGACCCCATGTTCAACAACATGAAAGACAATCTGCATGACCAAAATCAATAACACTAACCACAATCAATATAGAATACTTGTCCCGAGTCCTTCGGGAGCACTCTCGATGTCAAATCATCATCGACGATTATCCTCAATGCACGGAGATCCAAACATACCATGGACTATAGATACTTATATCCTCATCTTTATTATAATGTATCCTCGATTCCCGAATATGCCAATAACCAAAATAAATCATATACATTATGATTTGACTCCCATAATCGGAAAATAACATAAAATCCAAATCTCCAGGGTTTACAATAATGATCATCGCTATATGCATTTTAAACGAAATGAAACTGAAACCATTCATTAAACATTATAACTGAGCAAGTAATAACATGACTCGATACCGATACGACGATGATGAAGCCGCTACCAATCACATTGCCTTCGTCTACGAGCTCCTTGGCCGTGACCAATGCAATTCACGAACATACTCGAACACGACCGCAACATATGGTTATAATCACCGATCAATAATCTCAACCTATTACCATAATTCGATAAAAAGCAAGTTCAATAACAATCAATAACCGACATAACCAACCAATCGATCTCAACGGTTCAACGACACTTTGTCACATACAAAACCAAATAGTATAACTCAAACCATTACGAACTCATATCCACAATACGAACCAAAATCCGATAATCGATATTAACGATCAATATAACCGATCAACAAACCCAATGATTTCATAATATCTCGATTAAACACAAGTCCGAACAATCCAACTCAAACAATTACGAATTCATAACCAAAATACGATTACGGATACGAATGTAAAGGAAATCATATTCGGTGATCAATCACAATCTTTCCGGATTCTAAATTGATATCATGATTCGTATTTCATCAAGAACATACGAATTCTATCACTACAATCAACGGACATTCGATCTTCATACCTAGAAATACCGGTAATTCAACATATGATCGTCTTGCTATATTAAATCATCAAGAAGTTCCTCAAGAACACTAAGTGATTCGAAATCATGTTCATAGCCATCAAAACAACCTAATTCGATATCTTTTAACATGTAGATAACCATCCAATTCGTAATCCAAGTCATGTATTATCGTATTCTTCAATATACACTTCACATAACCTCAAGAATCGTAACAACAACACCCTAATCATCATCATACGAATCAAATACGGATAACAATACCAAAAATCCAAAATCAAGGTGAAGAGTTCAACAACATACCTCAATAACATGAATAACACAATCAAACTCTTCAAGGATCAACCATATCTCCATATTCAAGCCTCTAATCCATGTTTCCAAGCTTGTAATCAAGATAGGAAAGGTTAAATCTCACTAACATGCTCAGAGGGACAAAGGTTGGAGGAGGAAAGGTTTTTCTCTCGTGAAGAAATGAGAAGCCGATCTTCATTTTATAAACTGCATTATTCATTACGTACGTTGTCACTTAACATTAACGTACGTAATGCTCTCTAGCTTACGCTACACATTCAACATAGCGTACGTAACATCATTCTAGAACTCACTGACCTGTTTCGTTCACTTGCTTACATACGTAATATTTCCTTCATAGCGTACGTAATACGTACGTTGACTTGCTACAGTAAATCATCATTTAACGTACGTAATGCACTACCCATAGCGTACGTTAACCAAGAGTTGACTCGACCAAGCACGTTCTTCGCCGAAAGCTGTCGACCACGGGTCCCACATGTCGGCCATATCCTGAGATGTCCGATTCCTCTCGTTACGTACGTAATGCCTTATACATAGCGTACGTAACACTTAGCATCTTAACGTACGTTAATTGTACTCATTAACGTATGTAATCCTTATGCCTTAGTATACGCTAAGTATACATCATAGCGTGCGCTAATGTGGATGTACTTAGCCATTCTCAGCTTATTCTTGTCCAACGTCTCGACATAATAGATACCTATACACGACACATTATATCCTCAAATGCAATTGTCGACTAAGTACGATAATTATACCAATACAGATCTCTCAGTCCTTCATTTATTTTATCTATACTGTACAGACTCCACGCAGTACAATATAACTCGGATAAAATAATATTAAACAATAGTAGTAGAAATTCTGGATATTACATACTACACCACTTAAAATAAGTTTCGTCCTCGAAACTTGCAATCCATCATAGGAAACAAACAAACCGTTCAACCGAAATATTCTGAACCCATCAAAACAACTATCAATCATCATCATTAACAAATAACCAAAACAGTATACTTACAAATGCGCAAAGTCGACGATCTCATGAGATACTAGCAAGTGACTTCACTGTAAAGCCTCAATACGCTTACAATCACATTCCATGAGTCTCAATAAAAATATATCATCTCCGGATGAAATAATCTATCCGTGTCAAATCCTGTCTGCCTGATTACATAATCAAGTCCAAATCCTGATACAAATCAATAATACATGATACATCTCTAAAACAACTGCCCAACACAATGCCAACGAATCCCGAAACATTGGCACAAAATCCAAACGCTCAGATGATTACCAACAATGATCAACCAATAAATTAACCGAGAATATCATCGACATGATAAACTCTAATATGACCAGCCAGCGGTCAAAACACCATCGAGAATATCATCATCATGATAAACTTCATTATGACCAACCAAAGGTCAAAACACAACCTAGATATCATCAACGTGATAAACTCCAATATTACCAACGAACGATCAACGATAATCGAGAATACCTTCACACGGTAACCTCCAACACGATGAACACAGAACCATAGATACCGATATACGAAATAGAAAAATTCTCAAAATGTTAAACAAATCATATACAATGGATCTCAACGAAACACAACCGACCGGTGAACATACTCCTCGGCATACGAACAACCAATCACAAACCGACGAATATATCTAATCATACCTGGAGCGGGAATGACCACTCAATATCCAAAATAACCAGCATGGGGTCACCATCCCCAAATCTACACTTACAAAGAAATCCTTCAAAAATCACTATGGTAAAAAAAATCACACTACTACCATACCAATGGAATCACATAGCACATATGTCCCGATTTCACGAAATCCAAAGTTCCAAAATTACATCTTTTGCATGGATCTACAACACGCAGCATATTACTCTTATCCAATAAATCAATCGATCATTCCTGGATAACCAAACTACCATACTAAAGTTCAAATCTCTTTTCATCGTTCCATACTGAGGTCTTATCCAGTTTGTTAGTCACACCTATAACTTCACCATGATATGCACTATGCACTAAATGCGTATGTATATCAATCACATTGTCAAAACTAGTTTGAAATCACATAGTCTCGTCAAGAAGACAAATTTTCGAAAGTTCTTTCAAAATTTTCAAAACTAAAAACATAAATTTTGGTAAGACCACAAAATCAATTTTCGAAAAATTAAACTGCCTCGCTAATCCAAGTATTCGATAACAGTTCCTTCGAATCCACACGATTAAACAAAATGTAATTATGCAAATGTTCGACTACATCCATACCCCTGTATACCAATTCGGTTCCTCACCAATTTCACTGACATTCCATCAGAAAACCACACGATAGAGTTCCAAGATCTTAATGTATAGATTCCGACAAAAACTCCTTTTCCATATATGACTCGTAACGTCAACCATTAACCCATCCTAGATCACCTCAACCATGCTATGACAAAACATTGAAACAACTCAACACAGTGAAAGACTTCTCGAGAAGTTTTATTTGAATAAGTAAACCAAAACCCCGAAAAGCAGTAGGAAAATAGATAAATGATTGGTGAAGCGTTTTACAAATCTCGGGAGTTTTAGAAAACAGAAAAGCCCTTTGAAACATTAGGGTCTCAGCTCATATCTCGTTCCATATTACAGGAAGTTTATAAAGTAGAAAACCCTTTTCGGACTCCAATTCCTGAGTTACAAAACTATTTCAAAACTGATTGGGTCTAGGCCCAAAAATCATTTTCCGTAAAACATCCGTAAAAGATTCATTTTGAAAAGTATCATTTTCAAATGCTCGAAAACAGTTCCATATATCACAAAATGAACTAACATGACTACATGTTCTTCTCAACAATCCACAGTCCTTCTCCCTAATACACAATTCCGTTTCCAAAATTTAACCGACATATTGATTCCAAAATCATAGTTTCTCAAATTATCAATCCTGTCCCACTTCTGTCACCTAATATTGTAACGCGTAATATCTTTCTGAATCTCAAAACATATCAACTTAGAATGGCAATAAATATCAATGCAATCTAAAAATCCAAATACTTACAGATCGTCAAGCCGACGATTCCCCGTGATACTGGCACATGTCTCATCTCTAGAAAATACTCGACACAGATATTTTCAAAACACACGTTTTGCAAATATAGTTCAACTCGAGAGCACAACACATCTCTATCTGAAGGAACATGTTAACACCATTTGGAAAAGTTTACAACAACCCCAGTACTGCACTGGTAAATCACATAACGCACAAGCCAGAGTGAACAATAGAAACTCATGGCTCTAATATTAGTCAAATCGAAAACTCGAATGATGCGACAAAAACACGACCCAACTCGACACGACTGCCTGGGTTTTCTCAACCTAAGCTCTGATACCATATTCTGTAACACCCCCAGAACCGGCCAGGAATATTACAGCGTCGTGGGCCCCGAGATGGAACCCACAAGGCTAAAGGAAATTTTTGAAAACATTTACAAATGCCCAAGAGGCCAACGACGGTACTATCTTTTAAAAACATTCGAAGACTTAATAAAATCCGTTTGTCAAACCGTCGTACAATCTTATTTGAAACCACAAGGTTCGAAATACCAAAAACTCAACAGTTTAAAAACATACGTTAAGCTATCGCTTACACGTAACGGCAAAATAGTTTAAAAAACAATTGCCAAAGTAACCTAAGTTACCAGATACCAATAGGCCATTTAAAAATACTCACGCAGCGGAAAAGGCAACCAATTAAAAATACTCTAGCGGCGGAATACAACAACTGATCAGGAAGCTCAACACACAAATACATGCCCTAGCCAGTATCCTCTGGGAAGCTCATCTCTTCACGATCGCTACAAGCTCGATATCCAAAGAACCTAAAAAGAAAGCCCGCGACGGGGTCAGCCATAATATCCAACAATGGTAACCATCACATCACGTCAATAATTACATACCAGTGAGATACTAAGTAAGAATACTACCAATGTAATCTTACCGCCATAACTTTACAAAAGTCCACGATTCGTATCCTCAACAATACAATAAACTAATACCGAAATATCTGTACTACATCTCAACAATGCCCAAGGTTCTCAAAACATTATCATAACTCACTGTTACGAAATTCACTAACTCTGTCAAACCCAATCCATCGAGTATCATTATCAAATATCAACACGAAAATCGATTGTCCATCAAAGACAATTACCAAAGGAATACGGAACATACCTCAAGATGCGCAATACCACGACAATCATGTTAGTCTAATCTGAGATCAGATCAATGCAACATACGAACACGGTCCTAACACAAAATCTACAAATGCATACTCATATGACAACGTCAGTATGCTCAAAACAATAACAACAGTGTATACTCAATGGAAATCCCATGATCCAGCGCCCTCAGCATAGATCCCAAGATGATCCTACTAGATCAACACGGGATAGTTAACTAACAATATACATATACACAAAACAAGACATGATAAAATCAACGATGCGAATCCACAAGATTCCATCAACACAAAATTGGGTAATCCAACGATCCAGCGCCCTCGGCAAAGATCCCCATGATGATCCCGTCGGACCAACACATGGTGGAAAACCTGTCCAACGATCCATCGCCCTCAGCATAGATCCCCATGATGATCCCGTCGGACCAGCGCATGGTGGACATATGATCCAACTCCCTCAGCATAGATCACAGGATCCCATCGGATCAACACAACATAAACAATACAATTATGCATACATATATGCAAATAAATATGTTCATCAACATGAACAACATAACATGCACGACATTATGACAATGCACTAGGACGACCCCATGTTCAACAACATGAATGACAATCTGCATGACCAAAATCAATAACACTAAACCACAATCAATATAAAATACTTGTCCTGAGTCCTTCGGGAGCACTCTCGATGTCAAATCATCACCGACGATTATCCGCAATGCTCGGCGATCCAAACATACCATGGACTATAGATACTTATATCCTCGTCTTTATTATAATGTATCCTCGATACCCGAATATGCCAATAACCAAAATAAATCATATACATTATGATTTGACTCCCATAATCAGAAAATAACATAAAATCCAAATCTCCAGGGTTTACAATAATGATCATCGCTATATGCATTATAAACGAAATGAAACTGAAACCATTCATTAAACATTATAACTGAGCAAGTAATAACTTGCCTCGATACCGATACGACGATGATGAAGCCGCTACCAATCACATTGCCTTCGTCTACGAGCTCCTCGGCCCTGACCAATGCAATTTACGAACATACTCGAACATGACCACAACATATGGTTATAATCACCGATCAATAATCTCAACCTATTACCATAATTCGATAAACAATAAGTTCAATAACAATCAATAACCGACATAACCAACCAATTGATCTCAACGGTTCAACGACACTTCGTCACATACAAAACTAAATAGTATAACTCAAACCATTACGAACTCATATCCACAATACGAATCAAAATCCGATAATCGATATTAACGATCAATATAACCGATCAACAAACCCAATGATTTCATAATATCTCGATTAAACACAAGTCCGAACAATCCAACTCAAACAATTACGAATTCATAACCAAAATACGATTACGGATACGAATGTAAAGGAAATCATATTTGGTGATCAATCACAATCTTTCCGGATTCCAAATTGATATCATGATTCGTATTTCATCAAGAACATACGAATTCTATCACTACAATCAACGAACATTCGATCTTCATACCTAAAGATACCGGTAATTCAACATACGATCGTCTTGCTATGTTAAATTCATCAAGAAGTTCCTCAAGAACACTAAGTGATTCGAAATCATGTTCATAACCATCAAAACAACCTAATTCGATATCCTTTAACATGTAGATAACAATCCAATTCGTAATCCAAGTCATGTATTATCGTATTCTTCAATATACACTTCACATAACCTCAAGAATCGTAACAACAACACCCTAATCATCATCATACAAATCAAATACGGATAACAATACCAAAAATCCGAAATCAAGGTGAAAAGTTCAACCACATACCTCAAGAACATGAATAACACAATCAAACTCTTCAAGGATCAACCATATCTCCATATCCAAGCCTCCAATCCATGTTTCCAAGCTTGTAATCAAGATAGAAGAGGTTAAATCTCACTAACATGCTCAGAGGGACGAAGGTTGGAGGAGGAAAGGTTTTTCTCTCGTGAAGAAATGAGAAGCAGATCTTCATTTTATAAACTGCATTGTTCATTACGTACGTTGTCACTTAACATTAACTTACGTAATGCTCTCTAGCGTTCGCTACACATTCAACATAGCGTACTTAACATCATTCCAGAACTCACTGACCTATTTCGTTCACTTGCTTACGTACATAATATTTCCTTCGTAGCGTATGTAATACGTACGTTGACTTGCTACAATAAATCCTCATCTAACGTACGTAATGCACTACCCATAGCGTACATTAACCAAGAGTTGACTCGACCAAGCACGTTCTTCGCCGAAAGCTGCCGACCACGGGTCCCACATGTCGGCCATAGCCTGAGCTGTCTGATTCCTCTCGTTACGTACGTAATGCCTTATACATAGCGTACGTAACACTTAGCATCTTAACGTACGTTAACTGTACTCATTAACGTACGTAATCCTTGTGCCTTAGCGTACGCTAAGTATACATCGTAGCATGCGCTAATGTGGCTGTACATAGCCATTCTCAGCTTATTCTTGTCCAACGTCTCGACATACTAGATACGTAAACACGACGCATTATATCCTCAAAAGCAATTGTTGACTAAGTACGACAATTATACCAATACAGATCTCTCAGTCCTTCATTTATTTTATCCATACTGTATAGACTTCACGCGGTACAATATAATTCGGATAAAATAATATTAAACAACAGTAGTAGAAATATCGAATATTACACATCCCCCATCGAAACAATCAATACGAATCTCATTATACTAAACCTCATCATACAACATATACAACAACCCAACATAATCATTATACCCATAACTGAACAATACTTAAATTACCTCAAAGCCGAAGACAATATCCTTTCCACGAACAACCATAATCCCGACAATTTACATTTATAATATCATTGCTATATGAACTATAAATGAAATGAAAGCAAAATCATTCATTAAATATTATAATTGAACAAGTATAAACTTACCTCGATACCGATACCACGAAGCAGTTACCAAAATCCATTGCCTTCGTCTACGAGCTCCTCAGCCCTGACCAAAAGCAATCTACGAACTCCATAGCCTCAAACGCAACACAACGGTCGTAATCAACGATCAATTATCACAACCTATTGCAATAATCGATTAGCACACATTCGATAATACTCAACAACCGATATAGCCAACCAATCAAACTCAACGGTTCCATAATACCCCGATCATAAATAAAACCGAACAATACACCTCAAACAATTACGAACTCATATCAACAATACAAACTGAAATCCGATAATCAAAGATAACAATCAATATAGTCGATAACAAACCCAACGGTTCCACAATATCTCAATTAAACACAGTCTGAACAATCCAAATCAAACATCACGAACTCATAATCATAACACGAAAATACTGCACTGTCTGCCTACTTAGCGCAAGTTAAACACATAATGTAGCGTGCGCTAAGTCGCTCCCGTTAGCGTGCGCTAGTCAGTAAACTTAGAGTGCACTAATGTTGTACAGTTGCATGCATTCCAAGCATCGACTGACACCTTGCGACTACGAATACGAATGAAAAGAAAAGTCATACTCCAAGATTAACAATAACTTTTCCAAATTCAATCTCATCACCATACTCGAAATCATATTCGTATTCTTATACGAATATTATATCAAAACACATACTTAGTCTTAGATATGAATATCCCATATTCATATCCAAAACACCAACACCTACTATACATAATCATCATATCATCTAGTTCAAGAGTTCTTCAATAACATGAAATATCTGAAATCAGGTTCAAAACGACATAATCCGATGTATATATCATCATGTTATCACTTTATTCATCATGCAATTCACATATCCTCAAGAATCGACAACAACACCTTAATCATCATCATATGAAGAAGATATCAACAACAACATTAACATCCAAAAATGAGGAGAAGATTAACCCATATATCTCACTAAGACGAACAACACCATACAAAACCATACGAATTATATCAATATCCGCATATCAACAATAACATCAAGATAGTTCAGTCCTCCAACTCAAAATCATGACGACTATCAACTCATGAACATCATATACAATCCGAGACGAAATCCAAAGAGAAAGATAATTACCTCTTCGATGAAATGCGCTGATTCTCAAGGTTGAATCCATTTCCAATCGATTCCAAGCTCCAAACGTTGATAAGGACGATCAATTCCATCATAATCCAGTATTTGGAAAGTCAAGACTCTCTCTATGAATTCCATTCCAAGAATCATTAATAATTTCAAGAACAAAGCTTTGAATCCATGTTCTCCATCTTAATCTTGTTAAAAAGGATCATCTCTCAGAGTTTAGGAACTTCAAGTATACTCCCAATATCTCTCTATCGAGTGAGAGGAAGAAATGGCCGAAATGGACAACATTACTCAACTGCACATATATATACTACACATTACTAGCGTGCGCTACTCTCAGAAAATAGCGTGCGCTACTTGACTTAGCGTGCGCTAACTGACTTTGTTAGCGTTCGCTATCGCAGTACAGAGGCTACTGCCTTGCTTCGCACATCAGCTTACGTACGTAATGCCCATGCAATAACGTATGGAAATTACACTATCTAGCGCACGCAAATCTTGGACCTTAGCGTGCGCTAACCATAATTGACTTGCTACAGTCTGCACCTACCCCGAAGATACCCGTGCCCCCACATGCCGAAAGCACCCGCGATATCCGGGATTCCCTCTGACCGATTTGAAATTAGCGTGTGCTAACCATAGGGTTTAGCGTGCGCTAGTCCTTCATGACAAACATTAGTTGACTTTATCTGGACACGCATCAAAAGTGGCCGGGTCCACTAGCCGAAAGCCAAGATTCCCTGTTGACCGATCTGATATTAGCGTACGCTAACCAAATGCCTTATCGTGCGCTAAGTGCATATAATAATCAACCTGGGCCTGCTTGTCGGCCACCTTCCGAACCTTATACAGAATACCTTACGTACGTTAGGGGTCCTCCTTAGCGTACGTAACACAAACCTCTTAGCCTGCGTTAAGTATGCACCGTAGCGTGTGCTAATCATACATTATAGCGTGCGCTAGGCATACATTGTAGCGTGCGCTAACGTGGCTGTACTTAGCCATTTTCAGCTATTATTGCCCAACGTCTCGACATACAGAATACGAACATATGGCATACTGAATACATATATTCATTCCAATAATATTCTCATATGATATACCCGATGTCACAATTAAAACAATCTGATAAACGATATCCTCAATTATAAATGTCAACCAATCACGTCAATTGTACGAATGCAACTATCTCAGTCCTCAAATTATTTTATCCATATTGTATAAACACCAAGCTATCCAGTATATCTCAAATAAAATAACGCGAAAAAATTATACTGAAAATCCGGATATTACACCAATACTCTGTTCGAGTGCAACGAACATGTGCCAAAACACTCCCTCATGAGTCGTCTGCAAATCATGATTGTAACACCCCCGATATATTCAGGAATATTATAGCACCTTAAATCCTTTACATAAGAATCTACAAGGCTAAAGAAATGAAAAGACAATAATAGATACCAACATATGAAAGTAACTGAAATAAAATACAACAGTTCTGGGCCAATACATAAAATACAAACATCCAAATGAAGAATATTAATACATCGCCAAAATCCAACATCACAAACGATGACGTACTCGAGTACTTATTAAAACAACACAGACAACAGACAATTGAACCCGGCTGAAACATCACTCTGCACCCTCGTCGTCATGCAGCTCCAGTGGTTGTTTTCCTGCTCTCCTGGATCCTGAACATAAACAAATGTTCACCCCTGAAGGGGTTAGCACAACGATGCTAGTACAAGTACCACAATATATTATTCAACATCTCACGAAGAATAACAATAACTTAAATAAGAAAATACCAACAGGTCTCCTCCTACGAGAAACTCATAAATAACATTGATAATCGCAACATGATATCACAACATACACATGGTGATTCCGATGACCCAGTGTTAACTGCCTAGATCCCTCGATGATCCCGTCAGACCAACCCGAGGTGGAAAAACATGTCCGATGATCCAGTGCACGCTAGCATAGATCCCTCGATGATCCCGTCGGACCAACACGAGGTGGACGTACAACAACGACATATATGCACGACAATATGTATAACATCAATACGTAAAACAATTAAAGTACTTGCCTCGATTCGATGACAAGAATAATACTCCGACAGGTATCAATACACTCGAGGGTCACCCCTTCGATCAATCACGTAGGAAAACTCGGACCTTAAACAGAAGAATAATATAGAGTTCATCTCACGTCGAATAACTAACGTAATAACATCTAACAATCTAAACTACGGCTGAAAGTTCAACAAAACGAATCCTGTCTGACCTTCCTAACGTACGTTACTTACACATCGTAACATACGTTAAGTCGGTTTGTTAGCGTACGTAAGCTACGAAGGCTAGCGCATGTTAAGCTTGTATTGACAGTTCACTTCTCTGATCAGATGACTGACTCGTCTGATGGTATAACGTATGTATTGCAAGATGCTTAACGTACGTTATACTCACAAATGCACTTTTCATGCAAACAAGACTGATTCTAGAGTGTTTGTTATCTTCGAATTTCCAGGATAAACATGCCATCATAATACCATACTCAAATCTTGATGATAAATCCTAAAATGTAGTTCTAAAGGTCTATGGTTGTTATGAATATCATTATAACATTCAAACTATCATCTTGAAGATTGATTAACAATCCATCATAACAAGGTACAACAAATACTTCCATGATCAACCTCCTAGGCTCGTCTAACAAAAGTGATATTAATGCCAAGTCCGTGAATACTACGAAGACACCTTCTAAATTGTATTATCAATCTCAGAAAACTTCCTTTACTTGTTCATCGTAACAAGATTCAAATGATGTTCTTAACCAAGATACTTAAAGCATAAACATCTCAACTTCCTAAACATGATGTTTGGTTGAATAAATCATCTATGGAACTTAATATCCTTGGTAGCATGATCATAACATCTTTAAGAATACGAATTCAAGGTTGATATAGCATAACATACCTTAAGATGAAGAAAATGCTGAGACAATAGGTAGAATCCAACTCCGGTTGCTTGTATGCCAATTAAAGATGATTATTCACTTCAATGATCAAGCATAAGTAATCTCCAATCTTCAATGACCAAGTATTAAGTGATCTAAAGGTGTTTAAGGTGGCTGGAAACTCTCTGAGGATGAAGTATGTTGAAAGCCAAGTGAAAGAAACGAATGAAATGAAATGGGGTGCTGTCCCATGTATAACTTTCTGACCTTAACGTACATTAGCCTTCATGCATAACGTACGTTAGTCGCTTAACGTATGCTACCCAGTATACTTAGCGTACGCTATCGTTCAATGATAGTTAACTGTCCTCATTTTGTACTCGATTACGTACGTTACACCATCAGTTTACGTACGTAAGCAACACCTATTAGCGTACACTGGACACATACCTTAGTGTACGTTAACACCCGTTGACTTCAAAACTGTCCAGGTTCATCCGCGGAATCTTATCCGGACCCATCGTCCGGCTGACGCATGTGCTAGCCGCCCAACTCAATTATTGGCTGCCTTACGTATGCTACGCTTCATTCGTAACATACGCTAACTTTGGAGATAACGTACGCTAAGCTTCCTTCTTAGCGTACGTTATCACGTAAATGTATGTGAAAATTTACATGTTGATTTTATCATGCACATGGATACGAATACGAGAAATATCATACTTCGATTATCGATATCACAAATCCGAATAATACAGGGTTCAATTACAGATGAAATACTCAATAATTAATACGGATAATACATACTCTCCTTCAAAAAAGGAGCTTCGTCCCGAAACTCAAGACGAAAATATCTTTGGGTATCTGGATTTCATGTTGTCCTCCGCCTCCCAAGTGGCTTCTTCCAGTCCGTGGCGCGACCACTGAACCTTAACCAAAACAATCGGTTTGTTTCTCAATTGCTTAACTCGAATCTCGAGTATCCTGATCGGTCTCTATTCAAGCGTGCCGTCCTGAGCGACTTCAATCTCGCCGAAATCAATGACATGACTAGGATCTGGTATATACTTCCGTAACTGGGATACGTGGAATACGTTATGAACATGGCTCAATGACGGCGGTAATGCCGACTCTCCAACTCTCTCAAGAATCTCGAACGGTCCGATATATCTCAGACTCAAAAGCACGTGATCTCCAATACTGAACTCTAATGGGGGATGGCGCACGTCTACGTAAGATTTTTGTCGGCTCTGGGCGGTCAACAGTCTTTCGCGAATCAAGGCTATCTTTGTAACACACCCGCACTAACTGCCTAACTTACACTATCTTATATCATATTAGTACTTATAAATTATGGTGAAATTTCGACAGAGTTTCCCCTAAACTAGTACCTATCCCAAACCTGTGACATAAAAACCAACACAAGTACCATACAGAGACATCTAGTCTCAATCCGAATCAAACTCATGACATCAATATCCCCGTAGCTATAACTACAAGAGATTAGTAAACCACAAAACTTCGAGCTTCTCAAATTACTTATTTATTTTACATTACGATATTTAAACAACCTCACAGGTTAAACAAACATACTAAGTGAACTTAAAGTACCCATCACACCATCAACGACACTCGAACCTATGAGTACATTACTGCAATACATATTTATAAAGTAAGGTTCACAAACAAGAACGAAAATATGTTAAGCCTATGGTTAAGCCCGATGTGTCGTCATCCATGTACGTCGACCCTCGCAATAGTGGAACTCCAACTCATCCAAATGAGGAACATACTCAAGCATCGTAATTACCTACAATGCATAAACTACGTGAGCTAAAGCCCAATAAGTGAAATCATGCATGTTATGTATCATGTCTGATGCAACATATGACATATGATTATCAATGAGAATCTCTCAAAATCATTTTCTTATCCTTGGGCCCGTTGAACCACGTACTAAGCACCGAATGAACTCAACATCATATCATATCATGAGGCATGCATCTACCATGCCGACATATATAAGGCATGCATCTACCACACCAAATATATCGTGAGAACACGCATCTACCATGTCTCATACATGATATAAGCACGCATCTACCGTGCTAAACATATCGTAAAAGCATGCATCTACCATGCCTCGGTGCTCTAGCAATGCCAACAAAACATTTTTCTTTTCTTTCTTTCCATGATCGTACCATGCATGCATACTAGTGAGTATCCTGTTATGCATGCATGTGAAGATGCTAATGAATGTTATGATCATGTAAGGTGCAACCAAACACTTTAATCATAGTACAGATCAATCATCCAATACAATACACTCTCAAGATATCATCAAGTTTACAAACAATACTATGTTTATGCATTGTAGTTGCGATGGATTTCTACTTACCTTGATCGGGTAATACCCTTACGTTTATACCAATAGGGGTGGTTGGGATGATATATCTTCAGAACTGTTTCAAGGAATGTGTTTCAAGGATTTACATACCACACGCAAGGTTTAACTCTCTTTATATCGAAAGGGTTTACCACTTCGCATAACCGGTGTTCTATGTACTTTATGTCGGTTTATCGATGTATACCAGCCCATTAACCAATCAATTTTGGACTTATAATTCCTTAATAAATCTATTAGTATCTGTTTATAAAGTTCATTCAACTCTCACAACTTAAAATTTCAAGGTTTTATAACAAACACTTGATTAAGAGAGTTTATCAAAGTCTTGTCATAATCAGATTTTGTTTTGCTTATAACCACTATAATATAAGTTGGATTTGCACAAATTTTTGATATAATATCCCTAAGATACTTAAGAACTCCTGACCCTGAAACATACGGATCAAGTAACATATACTATTAATTCCAAAAGGTGGCAGAATTGGTTCCTTTATTGCCTTAGTGAGTTTTAAGACTCATAAATCCATATTTAACACAAGGGTTTGCCATGGCTGAATTTTTAACATCATTATAACATGTATAAGAACATATACAAGCTCTCACACCTTCTAAATAGCTAAGAAACATAGCAAGAATAAGGAAGAAACAAAGGAAACTCACCTTGATTGTCAAAGGAATTGAGGTGTTGATGTTTTTGATGATTTCTTCTTGAATATTTGGTGATTTTTCGAAGTGTGAAGCTTCTTGATAATGTTCAGACTGTAAATGAGGGTTGAGGGTCGGATTTATCCATCAAGCAAGTGTCTTAAGTCGGTTATGAAGGTGAAATGTCCAAAATACCCTCGAATGACTACTAGAGACTAGGTTTGAAATAATTGATCGATTCAAGTAGTTATGATCCGGTTCTTGGAGTGTTTGAATCGGTTCCTAGTATATATTGACCTCATTTAGGGTATGGATGCTCTTTAAAATGGTTTAGTAGAAGTTTAGGGTGTATTTTTATTGCTTAAACTCGATTACCCATGCGAACAATGTTGAAATTGCTAGTGAAGGACTTTATTGTCAAACTTTCTAAAACTTCACAAATGAGACACTGTAGGTAAGAATGGAAGAAATCATTTATAAAAATATAATTAATATGATAAACTAAAAGATAAGTTCAATTCCTACCGCAGTTGGAACGAATGAGGTATAGACAGATGCATCACGATTTTACAACGTTATCGATACAATCATAAATTGTATCCTATTAGGTCTTGACAAGAGTCAAAGGCACTTGACGCGTGTTAGTTTATTGAATGATGGTTATCCACTTGAATCGTCAATTTAAAGTGACCCACTACACGCCGACTAAAATCTCGAGGTAAGCTAGTTAACCTCGATAGACACGTGACACCTTTATAACTTCTAGGCTTACCACGTGTACTTAGAGTTTTATAAGATCTTTACATATATTTTATTTTCGTATTAGAAATACTATGAATAACATAACTTAGTCCCGTAACATATACCACGATTGTGTTTTAGACATGAGGTCAAATGTTTAGCACATTCCTGTGTGGAATTAACTATAAGATCAATCGAACCATGAAACATCAAGTAATCCAAATAACACATAATTAACAAGTTATGCATGAATCATATTGACCAAGTGAGTAATGTTAGGCTCGGGTATCACATCCTCCCTCCTTATAAAAATTTCGTCCCCGAAATTTAACTTACTGAAAAGATCAGGTATTTAGCCCTCATTTCATCTTCTCTCTCCCAAGTGGCTTCTTCTACGAGTTGATTTCTCCACAACACTTTGACTAGTGGCACCTCTTTATTTCGAGTTTCTTTACTTCTCTTAGTAAGATTTGTACCCAGATCTCCTTGTAACTCAAATCGCCTCCATCTCAACCGGTTCATTCTTGAGAATGTGGGATGGATTCGCAATGTATTTTCTTAGTAGAGAAACGTGAAATACATTGTGTATCTGAGACATTGATGATGGCAACTCTAGTCGATAAGCCACTTCACCAACCCGCTCAGTAATAGGAAATGGCCCAATGTATCTTGGACTCAGTTTTCCTTTCTTACCAAATCTCATTGTTCCCTTCATTGGAGAAACCTTCAGGAATACACGATCACCCACGGCAAATTCCAAAGGCTCTCCTTCCGTATCTCGCATAACTCTTTGTCTGCTTTGAGCCGTTTCTCATTCTTTCTCCGATTAGTGAAACTGTCATTTCTTGAATCATATCAGACCTAAAACTCTTCTTTCACCAACCTCATCCCAATGTACCGGTGATCGACACTTCCGCCATACAAAGCTTCATAAGGAGCCATTCCAATTGTACTCACGATGTTATTGTAGGAGAATTCAATTAGGGGTAAATGTTTGATCCACTGCCTTGAAAGTCCATAACACAGATCTCGAGCATACCTTCAAGAGTTTGTATAGTTCTTTCGATTGCCCATCCGATCGTGGATGATAAGCAAGTCTTGAAAGACAAGTGGGTACCCAATGCTCTATGCAGCTCTTCCAAAAGTCGATACAAATCGTGAATCTCTGCCTCGATACAATAGATAATGGAACCCCATGTAGCCTCACTATTTCTGTATATATAGTTGAGCATAACGATCAATGGAGTATGTCGTACAAACTGGGAGAAAGTGAGCAGATTTTGTCAATCTATCAACTATAACCCAGATAGAATTGTGTCCTTTAACCGTTCTTGGTAAACCTATCACAAAATCCATCGTAATGTCCTCCCACTTCCATTTTGGAACAAATAGAGGTTTCAAGGTTCTCTGGTCTTTGATGCTCGGCTTTTACTCGTTGACATGTTAGGCATTGCTCCACATATTGTGCAATATCTTCTTTCATACCTGGCCACCAATAGTGTAGTTTCAAGTCTCTGTACATTTTGGTTGCTCCTGGATGTACTGAATATGATGTTGAGTGCGCCTCTAGTAATATTTCTTTGCGAACATCTTCAAAATTAGGCACACATAAACGATTTCTAAATCGAATAATACCATCTTTTGACAATTGGAAATCTGACGAGGTTCCTAATTTAATGTTCTTCTTTATTTTCTCTAACTCTTGATCCTCTTTCTGGCCTTGCTGAATTCTATCTATTAAAGTAGGTCGAAGGGTTAGTGCTGACAATTTTGCTTCTATCCATCCATGTTGGATAATTTCCACATCCATATTCATCAAATCGTGTAATTCTGGCTTTTGGTTCAAGGTCATGGACGCAATGGATTGTGCTGATTTTCTGCTTAGGGCATCTGCTACGACATTAGCTTTACCAGGGTGGTAGTTGATGACACAATCATAGTCTTTAACAAGTTCCAACCATCTCCGCTGTCTCATATTTAATTCTTTCTGAGTGAAGAAATATTTCAGGCTCTTGTGATCAGTATAAATTTCACAACATTCTCCATATAGGTAATGCCTCCATATTTTAAGTGCAAACACCACTGCAGCAAGTTCTAAATCATGTGTCGGGTAGTTCTTTTCATACTCCTTCAGTTGTCTAGATGCATATGCTATTACTTTACCATTCTGCATTAATACACAACCTGCACCATTCTTTGAAGCATCACCGTAGACTTTAAAACCTCCAGCCCATTGGAATGGTCAAGATCGGCCGATGTCACCGCCTCTTCAATTCTTGAAAGCTTTGCTCGCATGATTCTCGCCCACTTGAAGGGAACATTCTTTCTAGTCGGTTGTGTTAATGGAGAGGCAATCTTGGAGAATCCTCTACGAATCGACGGTAATATCCACTAGACCAAGAAAGTCACGATTTCGTAGAATTTGTGGGTTGCGGCCGCTATTGATTGCTTCAACTTTGCTTGGTCTATCAAATCCCCGCTCCGGATATAACATGCCCCAAGAATACCACTCGGCCTAACCAGAATTCACACTTTTAAACTTAGCATATAATTGTTTCGTTTTAAGACTTCTAAAACTTTCCTTAGATGCACCGTATGGTCTTCTTTGGTCTTCGAATATATGAGAATATCATCAATAAACACGATAACAAACTTATCCAGAAGTCTTTAAACACTCTATTCATTAAATCCATAAATGCCGGGCATTTGTTAGGCCAAACGGCATCACCAAAAACTCATAGTGTCCGTACTGCATCAATGCCGCTTTGGGATGTCCTCTTCCTTTATCTTCAATTGATGGTACCCTGATCGCAGATCAATTTTGGAAAAGATAGATGCGCCTTGAAGTTGATCAAACAAGTCATCAATTCGAGGTAAAGGATACTTGTTCTTGATCGTTACTTTGTTGAGCTCTCGATAGTCTATACACATCCTCAAGGAACCATCCTTCTTACGAACAAACAATATTGGCGCTCCCCATGGTGAATAACTAGGCCTAATGAGGCCTTTGTCTAACAACTCTTGCAACCGGGTCTTTAATTCCTTTAATTCAAATTGGTGCCATTCTCGTATGGTGACTTTGATATTGGTGCCGTTCACCGTAAGTTAATCACAAACTCTATTTCACGATCCGGTGGCACCTTAGATCATCGTGAAACACTTCAGGTATTATTTCACCACCGTACTTCATTGACGCTCGAGAAATCTTGTTTTTCAATGCTCATTACACTAACTACATAGCCTTCACAACCACCGTTTAATAAACGCGTTGTGCCTTCATTGCCGAGATTACCGAAATCTTAAATTCTTACTAACCCCGACAAAATAAAAAGGTTCTTCCCGGTGGTTGCAAAGGTCACAATCTTTCTCCGACAAATAACAAGAGTAGCATGATATTTTGATAACCAATCCATACCCAAGATTATGTCATAGTCATTCATGTCCAACACGATTAAATCAAAGATAGAGTTCCCTATTTTCGATAGGAATACTACACGCTCGTATGATCTTATTTGTTTGTTTTGGATCTCCAGAGGGGGTAACTACATTATAACCTACCTCAATTGTTTCTCGTACTCTACCCACCTTCTCACATACTCGGTAGATGCAAATGAATGTGTAGCACCGTGATCAAATAATACCGATGTGAAATACCAAAGATAAGAAGGTTACCCTGTGATAATAGACGGATTAGCTTCAAGATCTTCTCTCGGTTATAGTGTAAACTCTAGCCGGTACCCTTTCTCGCGCTTTAGCTTTTGTCTTGTTTGGGCAAACGTTCGCCATATGTCCAGGTTGTCCACATGAAAAGCATACTTTAGAACCCAATAAGCAAACTCCACTATGTTGTTTTCCACAATTAGGGCATGCCGGTAATGGTACAAAGGGTCTACCCTCTTCGGACTTCATGCGCTTACTTGGTCCTCCTTGTTCCCGCCCTTTTTAGATGGAAAATCAGCCTCGGATTCTCGCGATTGAGGTGGCCTCTTCTTTTCATTCTTAAACCAGCGTTGGCCTTGTCGTTGGGCAAATTGCCGCCGAACCTCTTGTGCTTGTTGAATCCTCGCCCGCTCGTTCGCGACCAATGCTCTCTCAAGAATTATTGAATAAGTCGTCCCTTGAATTCCCGCCATGCCGACATCTCTCAGATAGCTCGGTCTCAAGCCTTCAAGGAACCTCTCCACTTTCAAGCCTTCCGCTAACCATATGCTCAAGAAACCTAGACAAGATTTCGAACTTACAGATGTAGTCCAAACCGTCATGCTTCCTTGTTTCAATCGTATAAATTCGCTCATCTTCATTGCACGAACAGAGCCGTAAAGTACTTATTTCTCAAGAGTTCCTTGAACTTATCCCAAGTCATTGTTGCCACATTTTCAATAGCGCTTATCGTATCCCACCAATGACTGCACCGCCTGTAACATGAAGGATGCACAAAGTACCTTGTTCTCTTCTGAGACCTTACTATACCGGAACATGTTTTCTATAGTCCTTAGCCAATCTTCTCGCTTCGTAGGATCCAATGCGCTCTCAAATGTCGGTGGATTCAACTTCCGAACCTTCCTCCATCTAATTCAACTTGTTCTACTCGAGGTGGCGGTCGATTCCTGTCATCTCCCCGCCGTCCTCGCATGTCTCTTTGTTGGATGAGTTGTTAGATTTGTTGAGATTGCCTTTCTACTAGTTCACTAATCGACCAATGATCGATCACGATCAAAACTTGTGGATGTCATTTCGGGTCTTGTGTTCTACCCCATCACCGCCTTCATTTCTTGTTCTCGACATTATTCTCTATTTATGATCGAGCCCTATATCATATGGTCAATATAATTCATGAAATATGAGTGCACACAAATAAAATAACACTTACTGGATTTGTTGTGCTCCACATGCTCGAGCTCGTGTACATGGACAGTCTACAGGCACAAACCGGCTCCGATACCAACCGTAGCACACCCGCACTAACCGCCTAACTTACACTATCTTATATCATATTAGTACTTATAAATTATGGTGAAATTTCGACAGAGTTTCCCTAAACTAGTACCTATCCCAAACCCGTGACATAAAACCAACACAAGTACCATACAGAGACATCTAGTCTCAATCCGAATCAAACTCATGACATCAATATCCCCGTAGCTATAACTACAAGAGATTAGTAAACCACAAAACTTCGAGCTTCTCAAATTACTTATTTATTTTACATTACGATATTTAAACAACCTCACAAAGTTAAACAAACATACTAAGTGAACTTAAAGTACCCATCACACCATCAACGACACTCGAACCTATGAGTACATTACCGCAATACATATTTATAAAGTAAGGTTCACAAACAAGAACGAAAATATGTTAAGCCTATGGTTAAGCCCGACAGTCGTCATCCATGTACGTCGACCCTCGGCAATAGTGGAACTCCAACTCATCCAATGAGGGAACATACTCAAGCATCGAATTACCTACAATGCATAAACTACGTGAGCTAAAGCCCAATAAGTAGAAATCATGCATGTTATGTATCATGTCTGATGCAACATATGACATATGATTATCAATGAGAATCTCTCAAAATCATTTTCTTATCCTTGGGCCCGTTGAACCACGTACTAAGCACCGAATGAACTCAACATCATATCATATCATGAGGCATGCATCTACCATGCCAGACATATAAGGCATGCATCTACCACACCAAATATATCGTGAGAACACGCATCTACCATGTCTCACACATGATATAAGCACGCATCTACCGTGATAAACATATCGTAAAAGCATGCATCTACCATGCCTCGGTGCTCTAGCAGCGGCCAACAAAACATTTTTCTTTTCTTTCTTTCCATGATCGTACCATGCATGCAGACACTAGTGAGTATCCTGTTATGCATGCATGTGAAGATGCTAATGTATGTTATGATCATGTAAGGTGCAACCAAACACTTTAATCATAGTACAGATCAATCATCCAATACAATACACTCTCAAGATATCATCAAGTTTACAAACAATACTATGTTTATGCATTGTAGTTGCAGATGGATTTCTACTTACCTTGATCGGGTAATACCCTTACGTTTATACCAATAGGGGGTGGTTGGGATGATATATCTTCAGAACCTGTTTCAAGGAATGTGTTTCAAGGATTTACATACCACACGCAAGGTTTAACTCTCTTTATATCGAAAGGGTTTACCACTTCGCATAACCGGTGTTCTATGTACTTTATGTCGGTTTATCGATGTATACCAGCCCATTAACCAATCAATTTTGGACTTATAATTCCTTAATAAATCTATTAGTATCTGTTTATAAAGTTCATTCAACTCTCACAACTTAAAATTTCAAGGTTTTATAACAAACACTTGATTAAGAGAGTTTATCAAAGTCTTGTCATAATCAGATTTTGTTTTGCTTATAACCACTATAATATAAGTTGGATTTGCACCAATTTTTGATATAATATCCCTAAGATACTTAAGAATAAGTATACTGAAACTCCTGACCCTGAAACATACGGATCAAGTAACATATACTATTAATTCCAAAAGGTGGCAGAATTGGTTCCTTTATTGCCTTAGTGAGTTTTAAGACTCATAAATCCATATTTAACACAAGGGTTTGCCATGGCTGAATTTTTAACATTATTATAACATGTATAAGAACATATACAAGCTCTCACACCTTCTAAATAGCTAAGAAACATAGCAAGAATAAGGAAGAAACAAAGGAAACTCACCTTGATTGTCAAAGGAATTGAGGTGTTGATGTTTTTGATGATTTCTTCTTGAATATTTGGTGATTTTTCGAAGTGTGAAGCTTCTTGATAATGTTCAGACTGTAAATGAGGGTTGAGGGTCGGATTTATCCATCAACCAAGTGTCTTAAGTCGGTTATGAAGGTGAAATGTCCAAAATACCCTCGAATGACTACTAGAGACTAGATTTGAAATAATTGATCGATTCAAGTAGTTATGATCCGGTTCTTGGAGTGTTTGAATCGGTTCCTAGTATATATTGACCTCATTTAGGGTATGGATGCTCTTTAAAATGGTTTAGTAGAAGTTTAGGGTGTATTTTTATTGCTTAAACTCGATTACCCATGCGAACAATGTTGAAATTGCTAGTGAAGGACTTTATTGTCAAACTTTCTAAAACTTCACAAATGAGACACTGTAGGTAAGAATGGAAGAAATCATTTATAAAAATATAATTAATATGATAAACTAAAAGATAAGTTCAATTCCTACCGCAGTTGGAACGAATGAGGTATAGATGCATCACGTATTTTACAAACGTTATCAGATACAATCATAAATTGTATCCTATTAGGTCTTGACAAGAGTCAAAGGCACTTGACGCGTGTTAGTTTATTGAATGATGGTTATCCACTTGAATCGTCAATTTAAAGTGACCCACTACACGCGCCGACTAAAATCTCGAGGTAAGCTAGTTAACCTCTGATAGACACGTCAGTGACACCTTTATAACTTCTAGGCTTACCACGTGTACTTAGAGTTTTATAAGATCTTTACATATATTTTATTTTCGTATTAGAAATACTATGAATAACATAACTTAGTCCCGTAACATATACCACGATTGTGTTTTAGACATGAGTTCAAATGTTTAGCACATTCCTATGTGTGGAATTAACTATAAGATCAACTGAACCATGAAACATCAAGTAATCCAAATAACACATAATTAACAAGTTATGCATGAATCATATTGACCAAGTGAGTAATGTTAGGCTCGGGTATCACATCCTCCCCTCCTTATAAAAATTTCGTCCCGAAATTTAACTTACTGAAAAGATCGGGGTATTTAGCCCTCATTTCATCTTCTCTCTCCCAAGTGGCTTCTTCTACGAGTTGATTTCTCCACAACACTTTGACTAGTGGCACCTCTTTATTTCGAGTTTCTTTACTTCTCTTAGTAAGATTTGTACCAGTATCTCCTTGTAACTCAAATCGCCTCCATCTCAACCGGTTCATTCTTGAGAATGTGGGATGGATTCGCAATGTATTTTCTTAGTAGAGAAACGTGAAATACATTGTGTATCCGAGACATTGATGATGGCAACTCTAGTCGATAAGCCACTTCACCAACCCGCTCGCAATAGGAAATGGCCCAATGTATCTTGGACTCGCTTTTCCTTTCTTACCAAATCTCATTATTCCCTTCATTGGAGAAACCTTCAGAATACACGATCACCCACGGCAAATTCCGGTTGCTCTCCTTCCGGTATATGCATAACTCTTTTGTCTCGCTTTGAGTCAGTTCTCATTCTTTCTCCGATTAGTGAAACTGCCTGCCATTTCTTGAATCATATCAGACCTAAAACTCTTCTTTCACCAACCTCATCCCAATGTACCGGTGATCGACACTTCCGCCATACAAAGCTTCATAAGGAGCCATTACAATTGTACTCGATCAAGTTATTGTAGGAGAATTCAATTAGGGGTAAATGTTTGATCCACTGGCCTTGAAAGTCCATAACACAGATCGAGCATATCTTCAAGAGTTTGTATAGTTCTTTCGATTGCCCATCCGATCGTGGATGATAAGCGATCTTGAAAGACAAGTGGGTACCCAATGCTCTATGCAGGCTCTTCCAAAAAGTCGATACAAATCGTGAATCTCTGTCTGATACAATAGATAATGGAACCCCATGTAGCCTCACTATTTCCTGTATATAGAGTTGAGCATAACGATCAATGGAGTATGTCGTACAAACTGGGAGAAAGTGAGCAGATTTTGTCAATCTATCAACTATAACCCAGATAGAATTGTGTCCTTTAACCGTTCTTGGTAAACCTATCACAAAATCCATCGTAATGTCCTCCCACTTCCATTTTGGAACAAATAGAGGTTTCAAGGTTCCTGCTGGTCTTTGATGCTCAGCTTTTACCTGTTGACATGTTAGGCATTGCTCCACATATTGTGCAATATCTTCTTTCATACCTGGCCACCAATAGTGTAGTTTCAAGTCTCTGTACATTTTGGTTGCTCCTGGATGTACTGAATATGATGTTGAGTGCGCCTCTAGTAATATTTCTTTGCGAACATCTTCAAAATTAGGCACACATAAACGATTTCTAAATCGAATAATACCATCTTTTGACAATTGGAAATCTGACGAGGTTCCTAATTTAATGTTCTTCTTTATTTTCTCTAACTCTTGATCCTCTTCTCGCCTTGTCAATTCTATCTATTAAAGTAGGTCAAGGGTTAGTGCCGATAATTTTGCTTCTATCCATCCATGTTGGATAATTTCCACATCCATATTCATCAAATCGTAATTAAGCTTCGATCAAGGTCATGGCCGCAATGGATTGTGCCGATTTTCTCGCTAGGCATCTGCTACGACATTAGCTTTACCAGGTGGTAGTTAATGACACAATCATAGTCTTTAACAAGTTCCAACCATCTCCACTGTCTCATATTTAATTCTTTCTGAGTGAAGAAATATTTCGTGCTCTTGTGATCGTATAAATTTCACAACGTTCTCCATATAGGTAATGCCTCCATATTTTAAGTGCAAACACCACGCAAGCAAGTTCTAAATCATGTGTCGGGTAGTTCTTTTCATACTCCTTCATTGTCTAGATGCATATGCTATTACTTTACCATTCGCATTAATACACAACCTGCACCATTCTTTGAAGCATCACTAGACTTTAAAACCTCCAGTTCCCATTGGAATGGTCAAGATCGGCCGATGTCGCCCGCCTCTTCAATTCTTGAAAGCTTTGCTCGCATGATTCTCCACTTGAAGGGAACATTCTTTCTAGTCATTGTGTTAATGGAGAGGCAATCTTGGAGAATCCTCTACGAATCGACGGTAATATCCAAATAGACCAAGAAAGTCTGCGTTTCAGAGAATTTGTGGGTTGCGGCCGCTATTGATTGCTTCAACTTTGCTTGGGTCTCATCAAATCCCCGCTCCGGATATAACATGCCCCAAGAATACCACTCGGTCTAACCAGAATTCACACTTTTAAACTTAGCATATAATTGTTTCATTTAAGACTTCTAAAACTTTCCTTAGATGCACCGTATGGTCTTCTTTGGTCTTCGAATATATGAGAATATCATCAATAAACACGATAACAAACTTATCCAGAAGTCTTTAAACACTCTATTCATTAAATCCATAAATGCTGCTGGGCATTTGTTAGGCCAACGGCATCACCAAAAACTCATAGTGTCCGTACCTCGTCTTGAATCTTTGTTTTGGGATGTCCTCTTCCTTTATCTTCAATTGATGGTACCCTGATCGCAGATCAATTTTGGAAAAGATAGATGCGCCTTGAAGTTGATCAAACAAGTCATCAATTCGAGGTAAAGGATACTTGTTCTTGATCGTTACTTTGTTGAGCTCTCGATAGTCTATACACATCCTCAAGGAACCATCCTTCTTACGAACAAACAATATTGGCGCTCCCCATGGTGAATAACTAGGCCTAATGAGGCCTTTGTCTAACAACTCTTGCAACTGGGTCTTTAATTCCTTTAATTCAGCTGGTGCCATTCTGTATGGTGACTTTGATATTGGTGCCGTTCCCGGCTGCAAGTTAATCACAAACACTATTTCACGATCCGTGGCATCCGGTAGATCATCGAAACACTTCAGGTATTATTTCACCACCGGTACTTCATTGATGTTCGAGAAATCTTGTTTTTCAATGCTCATTACACTAACTACATAGCCTTCACAACCACCGTTTAATAAACGTTGTGCCTTCATTGCCGAGATTACTGGAAATCTTAAATTCTTACTAACCCCGACAAAATAAAAAGGTTCTTCCCGGTGGTTGCGGTGTCACAATCTTTCTCCGACAGTCAACGGTAGCATGATATTTTGATAACCAATCCATACCCAAGATTATGTCATAGTCATTCATGTCCAACACGATTAAATCGGCATAGAGTTCCCTATTTTCGATAGGAATACTACACGCTCGTATGATCTTATTTGTTTGTTTTGGATCTCCAGAGGGGTAACTACATTATAACCTACCTCAATTGTTTCTCGTACTCTACCCACCTTCTCACATACTCGGTAGATGCAAATGAATGTGTAGCACCGTGATCAAATAATACCGATGTTGAAATACCAAAGATAAGAAGGTTACCTGTGATAATAGACGGATTAGCTTCAGCATCTTCTCTGGTTATAGTGTAAACTCTAGCTGGTACCCTTTCCTGCGCTTTAGCTTTTGTCTTGTTTGGGCAAACGTTCGCCATATGTCCAGGTTGTCCACATGAAAAGCATACTTTAGAACCCAATAAGCAAACTCCACTATGTTGTTTTCCACAATTAGGGCATGCCGGTAATGGTACAAAGGGTCTACCCTCTTCAGACTTCATGCGCTTACTTGGTCCTCCTTGTTCCTGCCCCTTTTTAGATGGAAAATCAGCCTCTGGATTCTGCGATTGAGGTGGCCTCTTCTTTTCATTCTTAAACCAGCGTTGGCCTTGTCGTTGAATAAATTGCCGCCGAACCTCTTGTGCTTGTTGAATCCTCAGTTCTGCCTGTTCTGCGACCAATGCTCTCTCAGCAATTATTGAATAAGTCGTCCCTTGAATTCCTGCCATGCTGACATCTCTGTATAGCTCTGGTCTCAAGCCTTCAAGGAACCTCTCCACTTTCAGTGCTTCCGTGCTAACCATATGCTCAGCAAACCTAGACAGCATTTCGAACTTACAGATGTAGTCTGAAACCGTCATGCTTCCTTGTTTCAACTGTATAAATTCGTTCATCTTCATTGCACGAATAGGAGCTGTAAAGTACTTATTTCTGAAGAGTTCCTTGAACTTATCCCAAGTCATTGTTGCCACATTTTCAATAGCGCTTATCGTATCCCACCAATGACACCTGCTGCCGCCCGTAACACGAAGGATGCACAAAGTACCTTGTTCTCTTCAGAGACCTTACTATACTGGAACATGTTTTCTATAGTCCTTAGCCAATCTTCTGCTTCTGTAGGATCCAATGCGCTCTCAAATGTCGGTGGATTCAACTTCCTGAACCTTCCTCCATCTAATTCAACTTGTTCTACTCGAGGTGGCGGTCGATTCCTGTCATCTCCCTGCTGTCCTCGCATGTCTCTTTGTTGGATGAGTTGTTGGATTTGTTGAGATTGCCTTTCTACTAGTTCAGTCAATCGACCAATGATCAGATCACGATCAGAACTTGTGGATGTCATTTCTGGGTCTTGTGTTCTACCCCCATCACTGCCTTCATTTCTTGTTCTCGACATTATTCTCTATTTATGACTGAGCCCTATATCATATGGTCAATATAATTCATGAAATATGAGTGCACACAAATAAAATAACACTTACTGGATTTGTTGTGCTCCACATGCTCTGATCTCGTGTACATGGGATCTACGGTGGCACAAACCGGCTCCGATACCAACCGTAGCACACCCGCACTAACCGCCTAACTTACACTATCTTATATCATATTAGTAATTATAAATTATGGTGAAATTTCGGCAGAGTTTCCCTAAACTAGTACCTATCCCAAACTCCGTGACATAAAAACCAACACATGTACCATACTTTGACATCTAGTATCAATCAGAATCAAACTCATGACATCAATATCCCCGTAGCTATAACTACAAGAGATTAGTAAACCACAAAACTTCGAGCTTCTCAAATTACTTATTTATTTTACATTACGATATTTAAACAACCTCACGGGTTAAACAAACATACTAAGTGAACTTAAAGTACCCATCACACCATCAACGACACTCGAACCTATGAGTACATTCTTGCAATACATATTTATAAAGTAAGGTTCACAAACAAGAACGAAAATATGTTAAGCCTATGGTTAAGCCCGGCCAGTCGTCATCCATGTACGTCGACCCTCGGCAATAGTGGAACTCCAACTCATCCAATGAGGAACATACTCAAGCATCGAATTACCTACAATGCATAAACTACGTGAGCTAAAGCCCAATAAGTAGAAATCATGCATGTTATGTATCATGTCCGATGCAACATATGACATATGATTATCAATGAGAATCTCTCAAAATCATTTTCTTATCCTTGGGCCCGTTGAACCACGTACTAAGCACCTAATGAACTCAACATCATATCATATCATGAGGCATGCATCTACCATGCTGACATATAAGGCATGCATCTACCACACCAAATATATCGTGAGAACACGCATCTACCATGTCTCACACATGATATAAGCACGCATCTACCGTGCTAAACATATCGTAAAAGCATGCATCTACCATGCCTCGGTGCTCTAGCATGCCAACAAAACATTTTTCTTTTCTTTCTTTCCATGATCGTACCATGCATGCGACACTAGTGAGTATCTGTTATGCATGCATGTGAAGATGCTAATGTATGTTATGATCATGTAAGGTGCAACCAAACACTTTAATCATAGTACGTATCAATCATCCAATACAATACACTCTCAAGATATCATCAAGTTTACAAACAATACTATGTTTATGCATTGTAGTTGCGGATGGATTTCTACTTACCTTGATCGGGTAATACCCTTACGTTTATACCAATAGGGGTGGTTGGGATGATATATCTTCAGAACCTGTTTCAAGGAATGTGTTTCAAGGATTTACATACCACACGCAAGGTTTAACTCTCTTTATATCGAAAGGGTTTACCACTTCGCATAACCGTGTTCTATGTACTTTATGTCGGTTTATCGATGTATACCAGCCCATTAACCAATCAATTTTGGACTTATAATTCCTTAATAAATCTATTAGTATCTGTTTATAAAGTTCATTCAACTCTCACAACTTAAAATTTCAAGGTTTTATAACAAACACTTGATTAAGAGAGTTTATCAAAGTCTTGTCATAATCAGATTTTGTTTTGCTTATAACCACTATAATATAAGTTGGATTTGCACCAATTTTTGATATAATATCCCTAAGATACTTAAGAATAAGTATACTGAAACTCCTGACCCTGAAACATACGGATCAAGTAACATATACTATTAATTCCAAAAGGTGGCAGAATTGGTTCCTTTATTGCCTTAGTGAGTTTTAAGACTCATAAATCCATATTTAACACAAGGGTTTGCCATGGCTGAATTTTTAACATTATTATAACATGTATAAGAACATATACAAGCTCTCACACCTTCTAAATAGCTAAGAAACATAGCAAGAATAAGGAAGAAACAAAGGAAACTCACCTTGATTGTCAAAGGAATTGAGGTGTTGATGTTTTTGATGATTTCTTCTTGAATATTTGGTGATTTTTCGAAGTGTGAAGCTTCTTGATAATGTTCAGACTGTAAATGAGGGTTGAGGGTCGGATTTATCCATCAACCAAGTGTCTTAAGTCGGTTATGAAGGTGAAATGTCCAAAATACCCTCGAATGACTACTAGAGACTAGGTTTGAAATAATTGATCGATTCAAGTAGTTATGATCCGGTTCTTGGAGTGTTTGAATCGGTTCCTAGTATATATTGACCACATTTAGGGTATGGATGCTCTTTAAAATGGTTTAGTAGAAGTTTAGGGTGTATTTTTATTGCTTAAACTCGATTACCCATGCGAACAATGTTGAAATTGCTAGTGAAGGACTTTATTGTCAAACTTTCTAAAACTTCACAAATGAGACACTGTAGGTAAGAAGGAAGAAATCATTTATAAAAATATAATTAATATGATAAACTAAAAGATAAGTTCAATTCCTACCGCAGTTGGAACGAATGAGGTATAGACAGATCACAGTATTTTACAAACGTTATCAGATACAATCATAAATTGTATCCTATTAGGTCTTGACAAGAGTCAAAGGCACTTGACGCGTGTTAGTTTATTGAATGATGGTTATCCACTTGAATCGTCAATTTAAAGTGACCCACTACACGCGCCGACTAAAATCTCGAGGTAAGCTAGTTAACCTCTGATAGACACGTCAGTGACACCTTTATAACTTCTAGGCTTACCACGTGTACTTAGAGTTTTATAAGATCTTTACATATATTTTATTTTCGTATTAGAAATACTATGAATAACATAACTTAGTCCCGTAACATATACCACGATTGTGTTTTAGACATGAGTTCAAATGTTTAGCACATTCCTATGTGTGGAATTAACTATAAGATCAACTGAACCATGAAACATCAAGTAATCCAAATAACACATAATTAACAAGTTATGCATGAATCATATTGACCAAGTGAGTAATGTTAGGCTCGGTATCACATCCTCCCCTCCTTATAAAAATTTCATCCCCGAAATTTAACTTACGAAAAGATCAGGTATTTAGCCCTCATTTCATCTTCTCTCCCAAGTGGCTTCTTCTACGAGTTGATTTCTCCACAACACTTTGACTAGTGGCACCTCTTTATTTCGAGTTTCTTTACTTCTCTTAGTAAGATTTGTACCCTAGTATCTCCTTGTAACTCAAATCTGCCTCCATCTCAACTGGTTCATTCTTGAGAATGTGGGATGGATTCGCAATGTATTTTCTTAGTAGAGAAACGTGAAATACATTGTGTATCTGAGACATTGATGATGGCAACTCTAGTCGATAAGCCACTTCACCAACCCGCTCGCATAGGAAATGGCCCAATGTATCTTGGACTCAGTTTTCCTTTCTTACCAAATCTCATTATTCCCTTCATTGGAGAAACCTTCAGGAATACACGATCACCCACGGCAAATTCCAGTGCTCTCCTTCTGGTATATGCATAACTCTTTATGCCTTTGAAAGTTGTTCTCATTCTTTCTCGATTAGTGAAACCCATCGTCATTTCTTGAATCATATCAGACCTAAAACTCTTCTTTCACCAACCTCATCCCAATGTCTTGGTGATCGACACTTCCGCCATACAAAGCTTCATAAGGAGCCATTACAATTGTACTCGATGAGTATTGTAGGAGAATTCAATTAGGGGTAAATGTTTGATCCACTGGCCTTGAAAGTCCATAACACAGATCTCGAGCATATCTTCAAGAGTTTGTATAGTTCTTTCGATTGCCCATCCATTTGTGGATGATAAGCGATCTTTGAAAGACAAGTGGGTACCCAATGCTCTATGCAGGCTCTTCCAAAAGTGATACAAATCGTGAATCTCTCGATACAATAGATAATGGAACCCCATGTAGCCTCACTATTTCCTGTATATAGAGTTGAGCATAACGATCAATGGAGGATGTCGTACAAACCGGGAGAAAGTGAGCAGATTTTGTCAATCTATCAACTATAACCCGGATAGAATTGTGTCCTTTAACCGTTCTTGGTAAACCTATCACAAAATCCATCGTAATGTCCTCCCACTTCCATTTTGGAACAAATAGAGGTTTCAAGGTTCTGCTGGTCTTTGATGCTCGCTTTTACTGTTGACATGTTAGGCATTGCTCCACATATTGTGCAATATCTTCTTTCATACCTGGCCACCAATAGTGTAGTTTCAAGTCTCTGTACATTTTGGTTGCTCCTGGATGTACTGAATATGATGTTGAGTGCGCCTCTAGTAATATTTCTTTGCGAACATCTTCAAAATTAGGCACACATAAACGATTTCTAAATCGAATAATACCATCTTCTGACAATTGGAAATCTGACGAGGTTCCTAATTTAATGTTCTTCTTTATTTTCTCTAACTCTTGATCCTCTTTCTGGCCTTGCTGAATTCTATCTATTAAAGTAGGTCGAAGGGTTAGTGCTGACAATTTTGCTTCTATCCATCCATGTTGGATAATTTTGCTCCACCATCATGAATTACAAACCCTGGGGCTTTTTCCTTGTTCACTTTATCGCATAACCGAATCATCAGAGGATCATCCAATTGCTTAGATTTGATTTTTCCAGTTAACGATGAAGTTATTTCCATCACACACAGCTGTCCTTGGACTCTCTGCAACCATACTTCAATTCCTTCATGAATCACTTTCCGCTGAATGCTGGTCTGGGAGGAGAGAGTCTCCAGCATTCGAATAGAAACAGGCTTGCGACTCAGTGCATCAGCCACCACGTTTCCTTTGCCTGGATGATAAAGAATCTCCAAGTCGTAGTCCTTAATCAGTTCCAGCCATCTCTTTTGCCGTATGTTTAACTCATTCTAACTGAAGATGTATTTGAGACTCTTGTGATCCGTAAAGATTTGACAGTGAGTCCCATACAGGAAATGTCTCCAGATTTTCAAAGCAAAAACTACTGCTGCCAGCTCCAAATCATGCATTGGGTAATTTACTTCATAAGTCTTCAGTTGTCGTGACACATAGGCGATCACCTTCTCATTCTTCATCAATACACACTCGAGTCGTTGGTTCGAAACGTCACTGTAAACTATGAATCCTCCAGTTCCCTGTGGGAGTGCTAAAATCGGTGTCGTCGTCAATATCTTCTTCAATTCATCAAAGCTAGTCTCGCACATCTCGTTCTACTTAAACTTTTGGGTTTTCTGTAGTAATCGAGTAAGTGGGCAGGTAATTTTGGAAAACCCTTCCACGAACCGACGATAATACCCAGCAAGTCCTAAGAAACTCCGGACTTCCTTCACGTTCTTAGGAGACTTCCAATCCATAACTGCTTTGATTTTCTGGGGATCTACTCGGACTCCTTTTGCTGATACCACATGACCGAGGAATATTACTTCCTTGAGCCACAATTCACACTTAGAAAGCTTGGCGTATAATTGCTCGTTTCTCAAAAGGTCTAAAACGATCCGCAAATGTTGTGCATGCTCTTCCGGACTCTTGGAATAAACCAGAATGTCGTCAATAAATATGACTACGAACTTGTCCAAATACTCTATGAACACTCAGTTCATCAATTGCATGAATACAGCAGGTGCGTTAGTGAGACCAAACGGCATCACTACAAACTCATAGTGTCCGTAGCGAGTTCTGAACGCTTATTTTGGAACATTGAATTCCTTAATCCTCAACTGATGATATCCTGACCTCAGATCGATCTTAGAAAACATTGTTGCTCCTTGCAGCTGGTCAAATAAATCATCAATCCATGGCAACGGGCACTTGTTCTTGATTGTCATCTTGTTCAGTTCTCGATAGTCAATTTATAATCGAAGCGATCCATCCTTCTTCCGGACAAAAAGAACTGGTGCACCCCAGGGCGAAATGCTTGGCTGGATATAGCCTTTGTCCAGTAACTCTTTCAGTTGCTTCTTCCATTCGTACATCTCAATAGGTGCCATACGATACGGCGCTTTAGAAATTGGTTTAGCTTTTGGTTCTAGCTCGATGGTGAATTCCACATCCCGTCGTGGAGGTAGTCTAGGTAATTCGTGAGGAAACACATCCAAAAATTCGTTCACAACAGGAATGGATGAAAGCTCTACCCTTCCGTCTTCTTTCTTCATTGCGTAGCACTAGTATCCAGTACAACCCTGTTTCAATAATTTGACAGCTTTCATCACCTTGATCATCTTTCCTGAGCTTCCTGGTCTCCATCCCTCAAACAGTATTTTGGAACCATCGTCAGCTATCATCGATATATTCCTCTTTCGGTAGTTTACAATAGCTCCATATCGATTAAGCCAATCATCTCCGGGTATCAGGTCGTCTCCTTGCATTTCTATCACAATCAGATTTAAGGGCCACTCTTTGCCTCCAATTGATATAGGGAAATCTCTAATTTCTAAGTTTCCCACAATCCTCTCTCCACTCGTTAAAACCACAACATAAGGCTCACAATTATGAAAACCAGAAATATTCAAACGAGCTCCTGTATCGAATAAAACGCTAACTGGCTGTGAAAGGATCTGAATAGTACCTGATGCGATAGCAGCATCCTGATCGTCTGCCCTCCTCATCTCGTACAGACGTGGGGGAACGGATATGGCACTCGATGTCCCCTTTCGGTCCAATTGTCCTCTGCCTCATCCGCGACCAAAATTTTGGGGCAACTGAACACTCTGCTGCGTCTGCTGAATACTTGATTCCTTCTGAGCTGGTTGTGATGTACGAGCTCTAAAAGATTTTACAGCCTCCTCACAGAACACCGCACGATGTCCCTCTCGACCACAATCAAAACAAGTCACGGCATGAAGGGGGTAATTTCGTCGGTAGTGTCCCGTCTGACCACAGTTAAAACACTTCCTTGTTACATCCGTCATGGTTGATATTGTTCCGAAATTCTTTCCGCTCTTGGATGGGTGCGGAGGTTTCTTGAAAGAATGAAAAGATGACTGGGCCTTGCGGGGCCCACTGCTCTTGTGCTCTGTGAAACTACCAGAGACTTTCTGCTTCTTGTATTCTGCAAACTTTTCCATCGCTGCTTCTTTGATTTCATACGCCAATGCTTTATCCTGATATTGACGGAGAGTGCTACATTCAAAACCGGATATGTACCTCTGAATCTCTGGTTTCATTCTCATATCAAAATGGATCATCATTTCTGCATCTGTTCTGACCAGATGTCGAACAAATGCCAGCTGCTGATTAAACGTCTTAATCGTCTGAGATACTGGCACATCTGAAGGTTGCGCAGAGAAAAACTCTCGAACTTTGACTTCCCTCACTGGACGAGGGCAGTACTGAGCTTCCATCATCAATTTAAATTCTCCCCAGTCGGCATCATGATCTACAGGCCGGATGGCTTCGCACCACTTGGACGATTCCCCTATCAGAAAGTACTGAGCAATAGAGGCTCTCCGGTCGTCTGGGCAATTAATCCTGGAAGAATTTTCTCCAGTTCTTTTAACCAATGATCCCACATTGGTGTCTCAGAAAAGCCGTCGAATTTGGGTGGTTGCATCTTCGCCACCTCTTGCAGCCATCGGTCGCCTCGATTTCCCAAGTCTGGGATACCTTGCTGTCTTTCTCCCTGTTGTAATTCTACTGCCACCTGTATTCGGTCCACGACCTGGGCAAACTGAGTCATCTGGTTAACCACCTGACGAAGAATTTCAGGAACAATAGGTTCTGGTTCATTGTTAATAGATCTTTATGGCTCGCCTGAGCTGTGGCTGGCCTGATTAGAAGGTAAAGCTTCTCTTTCAGCATTCCTACGTCCGCGTCCGCGACCGCGTCCACGTCCATATCCTCCTCTCAACATACTGTAAGCATAAATACTCAATATACAGGAAACAATATCGTTCTAATGTTCAAGTATAAATAGGTATGACATGTAAAGGACGAGATAGGGTTTAGGAACTTACAACCACCGTTCGCACGAAGACGTAGGCAGTACAGTGATGTTATTCACGGCCGGTTACCTCAAAAGACATATATGACCCTTATTTTAACCCAACGGCCAAGATATCCATAATCTTAGCTCGGATACCATATTCTGTAACACCCCCGATATATTCAGGAATATTACAGCGCCGTAAATCTTTTACATAAGAATTTATAAGGCTGAAGAAATGAAAAGACAATAACAGATACCAACATATGAAAGTAACTGAAATAAAATACAACAGTTCTGGGCCAATACAGAAAATACAAACATCCAAATGAAGAATATTAATTCATCACCAAAATCCAACATCACAAACGACGACGTACTCGAGTATTTATTAAAACAACACAGACAACAGATAATTGAACCCGGCCGGAACATCACTCTGCACTCTCGTCGCCATGCAGCTCCAGTGGTTGTTTTCCTGCTCTCCTGGATCCTGAACATAAACAAATGTTCACCCCCGAAGGGGTTAGCATGACTATGCTAGTACAAGTACCACAATATAATATTCAACATCTCACGAAGAATAATAATAACTTAAATGACAAAATACCAACGAGTCTCCTCCTACGAGAAACTCATAAATAACATTAATAATCGCAACATGATATCACAACATACACATGGTGATTCCGATGACCCAGCGTTCACTGCCTAGATCCCCCGATGATCCCATCAGACCAACCCTAGGTGAAAAAACCTGTCCGATGATCCAGCGCACGCTAGCATAGATCCCCCGATGATCCCGTCGGACCAACACGAGGTGGACGTACAACAACGACATATATGCACGACAATATGTATAACATCAATATGTAAAGTACTTGCCTCGATTCGATGACAAGAATAATACTCCGATAGGTATCAATACACTCGAGGGTCGTCCCTTCGATCAATCACGTAGGAAAACTCGGACCTTAAACAGAAGAATAATATAGAGTTCATCTCACGTCGAATAACTAACGTAAGAACATCTAACCATCCAAACTACGGCTGAAAGTTCAACAAAACGAATCATGTCTGACCTTCCTAACATACATTACTTACACAGCGTAGCGTACGTTAAGTCGGTTTGTTAGCGTACGTAAGCTATGAAGGCTAGCGCACGTTAAGCCTGTATTGACAGTTCACTTCTCTGATCAGATGACTGACTCGTCTGATGGTATAATGTACGTAATGCAAGATGCTTAACGTACGTTATACTCACAGATGCACTTCTCATGCAAACAAGACTGATTCTAGAGTGTTTGTTATCTTCGGATTTCCAGGATAAACATGCCATCATAATACCATACTCAAATCTTGATGATAAATCCTCAAATGTAGTTCGGAAGGTCTATGGTTGTTATCAATATCATTATCACATTCAAACTATCAACTTGAAGATTGGTTAACAAATTCTTCCATGATCAACCTCCTAGGCTCGTCTAACAAAAGTGATATTAATGCCAAGTTCATGAATACTACGAAGACACCATCAATCTCAGAAAACTTCCTTTACTTGTTCATCATAACAAGATTCAAATGATGTTCTTAACCAAGGTACTTAAAGCATAGACATCTCAACTTCCTAAACATGATGTTTGGTTGAATAAATCATCTATGGAACTTAATATCCTTGGTAGCATGATCATAACATCTTTAAGAATACGAATTCAAGGTTGGAGATAGCATAACATACCTTAAGATGAAGAAAATGCTGAGACAATAGGTAGAATCCAACTCCGGTTGCTTGTATGCCAATTAAAGATGATTCTCCACTTCAATGATCAAGCATAAGTAATCTCCAATCTTCAATGACCAAGTATTAAGTGATCTAAAGGTGTTTAAGGTGGCTGGGAACTCTCTGGGGATGAAGTATGTTGAAAGCCAAGTGAAAGAAACGAATGAAATGAAATGGGGTGTTGTCCCATTTATAACTTTCTGACCTTAACTTACGTTAGCCTTCATGCATAACGTACGTTAGTTGCTTAGCGTACGGTACCCAGTATACTTAGCGTACGCTATCGTTCAATGATAGTTAACTGTTCTCATTCTGTACTCGATTACGTACGTTACACCATCAGGTTATGTACGTAAGCAACACCCATTAGCGTACGCTAGACACATACCTTAGCATACGTTAACACCCGTTGACTTCAAAACTGTCCAGGTTCATCCGCGGAATCTTATCCGGACCCATCGTCCGGCTGGCGCATGTGCTAGCCACCCAGCTTAATTATTGGCTGCCTTACGTAGGCTATGCTTCATTCGTAACGTACGCTAACTTTGGCAGATAACGTACGTTAAGCTTCTTTCTTAGCGTACGTTATCACGTAAATGCATGTGAAAATTTACATGTTGATTTTATCATGCACATGGATACGAATAGGAAAAATATCATACTTCGATTATCGATATCACAAATCCGAATAATACAGGGTTCAATTATAGATGAAATACTCAATAATTAATCCGGATATTACAATAACTTGTCCCTGGATTACGTTGTTTTAATAAATACAGATAAGATGGGAGCCTCTGATACGACTCATCAAAGCCGTCATATGTATTCTCTATCGCTATATTCCTCGCCCGGAGAGCAAACCTGTATAGCATGTCAATGCCGTACTCCCTACACATCTCTGCAATCATCTCCTTTGGCCTCAAAGTGACCCCCTCACCGGTCAATCTTTTAGCAAAATAATGGCGGCAACCTCAGAAGTGACCGAACGTGCGGCAGCACGGTTCAAATCAGGATGACAGCTGTGCTCCAAGGTCAACTTAGTAATTCTCCAAATAATTGCACCCTCAATAGCACACAACCTAAACTGACAATTGTTTCGCCCACTCTTACAGACAAACACTATACGTTTATCGGTGGAACGATCAGTGATACACTGTAGCATGTTTTCCAAATGATACATTCCTACAGTTATCCTCAGCTCTGTCTTGGACCGAAAGATGGACCCCACCTCTAGCTGACCGGTGGAGGCTGCTCGACCCAACCCAAAGTCATGGCACTACCGGGGTCCGGAAATGGAATGATCCAGTTACGCATTGATTGTAGATGCTCATGCTCGCTCGCAGATTGATGGTCGGTTGAGAAGTTTCGACGACTCATAATCCTATCCATTTGGGCCGGTTGGCGAACCCAAGCAAGAAATTCCGCAGATAGTGACTCAAGCAAGTCTTTACAATAATCTTCATCTTCGGATGTATGCACCTCCTCATCTTCCTCGTCTTCCTCATCTTCCTCATATTGATAATCTTTAAAAGGCATGTCATAATTTATGTTGTCGGGCTCTACTCTCGAGCTGCTACATCCCATATTAATCTCGGGAGTGGATGAGCTGCCATTCTCAACATAGACCTCAGGATCCTCCTTGTATTCTACTAGTAATCGAAGTATCTCGGTATCGCCCCGTAATAGGACTTTTACTTTGTTTTCCTTGGCCATGTGTGTCAAGTACCATAATTTATAATCGGACTCATTTGGACCACCCAAACCCTCTCTGATAACCCCCACGATGTTTGCACGACTAACTTTGCTCGTGTCGATGTAGACAAAAAAAGAATCCCAATCTACATATGTTGATCGCTCCCAATGACTACCGTGATGTATCAAAATACGCTGCCACGACATCTGATTACAAAAAGATGAATAACTATTCAGAAAACTGAGCGAACAATATTCTAAAACGGTCTGCCTTGGACACGACCGATGCACACGGTTGTATGCTACCGCGTGCAGCGATCGTGTGCAAGTTTCTGGCCATGAACACGATCGCTGCACACGATTGTAGACGATCGTGTTAAACGATTGTGTACACGTTAGTTGTGTGCACGATGTCAAGGCTGTTGGACACGACCGTTGCACACTATGGATTGTCCTCGTGGGCACGATCGTGTCCGGAAGAACTTGTCGGAAAAAAAATTCCAGCGGTAAAATATTGATGCATACCTTCTTTATGAACCCAGAAACACGACAAATGAAGTCCTATTTGAACGTCAACTTTTCTTTTCGAATAATCTTGTGAGTTTTATAAGATTTTTGAGAGGCCCTTTGTCAAAAATGGTTGTGTTGTTTTGATGTAGAGGTTGTAGTTAAATTTTGGTTGTTGGACATTAATATCGATCGGAGCAGATGAGGAAAGTAAAAAAGAAAAAAGAGAAGAAAAGTAGTTTAAATTAAATAAAATACAAAAAAAAAAGAGGAAAGTCAATATTACAACAAAAGAGAGGACATTTTAGTATTTTTAATCAAAATGGTACTAAAAACTTATAGTTTTATGAATGGAGATATAAAACTTGTCAATTTTACGATTTGGTATTAAAAAATTGATTCCCACTAAAAACTAATAAACACACACTAATTAATACATGTTATACGAAAATTAGATGAGATAAAAATTTGCGGTCTAAAATAAAATTTAAAGATATAAAATCTTAATATATAAAAATAAATATTATTATAAAAAATTATGCTTTATTACACTAATAATTATTATGGGTGCTTTTACATTCCATATGAGATCTAATATTGTGATGAAGGTTTACGATGGATTAAAGCACTCAAGTATCTTATAAACAATCCTATCTGTAGCTTTAGGATAAAATGTATACACATCAAATCACCTAAATATACACAGTACACTCTCCATATTCTCTCATGTTTTCTCTCTCCTAAATATGCACCTCCTCCTCCCTTGTTTCCCTTCTTATTTTCTCTATCCATCTTGTAGTTCTTTTTTTTCTTTTCTTTCTCTTCCATCTTTTTTTTTTATAATTTAATTTAAAAACTACTATTTAAAATAATTTTTAAAACAAAAACTTATGCATAGTTTTGTAAAATAGGAATTTGAAATGGTATGCGAAAGTTCTGCTCTTAGAACCACGTTACGAACCCATCATTGTCGAAGGCGAGACAATACATCTTAACAAAGAGGTACACGATTCGAACCATTGTCACCGCCCTTACAAAGAGTGCGGTACCACTTCAATTTTCTTTCTTTTCTAAATATTTGCCATTTAAACATTCATATCTTCAACTGCATTTCCTCCCCCATTGTTAATTACAATACCAAAAACACATTTCAACCCCACACAATTCTAGCTAACATCATTTGACATGATCTCAAGTTCCGCCCACCAAAGCGGCGACAGTTTCGGAACCGCCCCATCGGGCCCTATACCCGTTATCTCTCTCAAACGCTCACAAACCTCCCTCATAGACGGTCTTCGTCCCGGGCAGGGCTCGACGCAAGCCCTAATCACGCCACCAATCCCTTCGAGTTGATCTTCTCTATACGTTCTCAACGTCGGGTCCACCATTTCTCTCAGAGGCCGTCCCCAGCTAAGATAATCCGATGCCCAGTCGTCGAACGAGCCACTGCCGGCCGTATACGGAAGCCGGCCGGTCACCATCTCGAATAATACGACTCCGAAGCTGTAGACGTTGCTCGGAGGATCTGACTGCCTGTCGGCTTCGTCCCAAGAGACGAAATCGGATAATTTGGCGGCGTAGTCTTCGGTTAGGTAAATGGATGAGGAACTTAGGTTTCTGTGGGCGAACGGTGGCGAAAGTTGGTGCATGTGGTCCAGGCAGTATGCGATTCCCATCGCTATTCGGATTCTCATTAGCCAGTCCAAGTGTTCGGCTTCTCTTACTGCACAGAATGTGGTTAAAAATAGACGAGTTAATTACTGACGGGGAGTACTCAAAACAGACCTTTCAATACATACATTTTAGAGATAATTACAAATACTACCTTGAAGTTTAGCCTAATTACGGGAAAACCCAAATTAACTTCCAAAATTACAAATAACCCTTGATTTAAAGAATACCGTCATATTAACGATGCTATTTATTAAAAAAAATCAAGGGTCATTTTTGTAATTAGCTATACCCAAGAACATTTTTCATTATTAATTTCAAATTTGCTTTTATGTAGACGGTATAAAGCATAATGTTGAAAAATGTATGGATATAGTAATGATAAGAAAATAGATGAAACTAAGAGAATATAAGACACTCACTGTGTATATGCTCAAAGAGAGTCCCATTGGGAGCGTACTCGAAAACCATCATCCTAGTAAAAGGTTGCTCTTCCTCGCAAAAACCGAGTAGGCTTGCGAAATTCTTGTGGCTCAGTTTCGATAGTGTGTCGATCTAAAAACGCAAGTCACACTTTTGGATTACTCTCACACCATTAATTCAAAGATTATTGATTTTTATATTAATCACATAAAAATGTACCTTCTTTCTGAACTGGGCTTCAAGATTACTAGACCAGTCTTTTCGGGACGACACTGCTATAGATACAACTGCTATCTCGACTCCACTGGATAATGTGCCCTTATAGAAGGTACAAACCGAAGCTGAACCAATCACATTACTAAAATCTTCGCAAGCAGCTTCGATTTCAGATCGTTTGAGCTTCGGAACACCTAAGACACCAAAGACGAACAGTTCAGTAATCGAGAATCTCCGTTAACTGAGGTTCGATCAGTGATGGCACATGAAAGAATGGTAAAAAAATCAACTTAATTCAGTCAGCATATGTCTGATATGCATGGGCCGTGTGTTTAAATTCGTATCACTCGATCACCCTCGATTTCTTTTTCCACTCGAGCATGCCTAATTGCTACAAAATCATTAGACGGGGGTTTATATGGTGGCCTACATCATAATTGGATAATTGCAATTGCTACCCCTGAGGTTTAGCCTAATTACAACAAAACCCACTTCTATTTCAAAAAATAAAAAACAAAGACGGAGAATATGTTGCGATTTTTAGAAACTGCACCTAATAATGGGAGTGTTGAGGGGGGTAAAATGGTAATTGGTGGAGGTGTTTTTGTAATTAAATCCCTATCAAAATTTTCAACTAGTTGTACATGCATATATGCTCTCAATCAATTGTAGATCCGCAAAAACCCAAAACATATGAAATTCACCAGTTATGACTTATGCAAGCAAGGGAAAAAAAAAAGTAAAATTTACCGGTTACAAACACTTTCTGTAGCTGTCCGCTTAATCCCGTGGCCCACGGCTTAACCGACGCAACATTTCCACTTCGATAACAGAAGAAGCCAACGATTAAAAGGAGAAGCAATACGGGCCCACCAACGGCCCCCAGCAGTACGAGCCCGAGATTTTTGCTTGAATTTCTAATTTGCGCAGGAGGCCTTTGCTCCGGTGTAGGAAGTGCAGTTGGAAAAGATGGAGATGTGGATCGAGTCGGAGTTGGAGATGGTGATGAAGTCGGGGTCGGAGTCGGAGACGGAGTTGGAATTGGAGTTGGAGATGGTGATGGAGTCGTAATTGGAGATGGTGTTGGAGTCGTGGATGGACTAGGAGATGGTGTAAATGAGGAAGACGAAGGAAAATTTATTCTAGGACGAAATCCAAAGGGTGAGCTTCTCCTGATAGGACGTTCTTGTAACAATGTCCGCCCGGCCACTTTCCTGCAAAGGCCAAGGATATTCATAAACTTGAGAAGAAAAACGACAAACTTCAAATGTGAATCAAACCACGTCCGGATGGAATTTTTTCTTTTTCTTTTTTCTGTTTTTGGCATTCAACAAGGCAACCATTAAGCTGGAAAAAAAAAAAAGCAATGCTTGCATAGTTGCATTATTTTGAAAGAAAGATAATTACAAAAATAAACTTGACTTTTGGCATACTTATTCAAAAAAAAAAAAAAAGTAAAACAAACAAAGTATGTTTTTGAATACCCCATATTGAGGGCTCAATTTGTAAAATAAAAATAAAAATCAATGGAGTACATGTAATGTTGAAAGAAAAATGGGAATTTTTCATAGTTCGGCAAAAATTTGAGGGGGTGTTTTTGTAATTAACTACCATTTATTAATAATGACAATATTTTTAACAATTAATTAAGAAAGTCAGTTCATATGTGCTTATTATACCTTGACATTAATATGCAATAAGAAGATGATGCCCGACCGGTTCCGGATAAAATCTCCTCCTCCACTTGAACTTCGGATGATGACTTTTGAAGAACGTACATTTCGGAACATGTGCTATCAAGAAGCCCGTTGTCCGTCAAACTGATGGAGAAAGCCCATTTATCATTATACGAACAAGTTTAAAGTTTCTCTTAAAGATCAAAAAGCAAGTGTTGATGCAAAAAACTCACATGAGTGTCATCGAGAAATTGTTCCAGAGATTACATGGAAGCTGTCCACTCAGGTTATTATACCCAAGGTCTAGCACCTCTAGTTTTTTTAAATTTGCAATGTCACCCGGTACGGCACCATAAAAAGAATTGTTGCGCAAAATTCTGCCAGAAGTTACATGAAATAACATGAGGAAAAGAAAAAAAAAACTATGAAGCACAGATACTCCTAAAAGGTTAAAGTATGCGTGTCGGACACTCAGGGATACATACGGGATATGCGGGGCTATTGGCATTTTTTTATTTTTTATAATGAGGGATACATCGGGGACATGTAATTATAATTTCTTAATAAAAAAAATGGATTTTTTATATAATCGCAAATCTTGGGGTCTTCTTTATTAATCTTAAAGAACAGGAGTGAAATTTTATTAATCATCATTTTATTTCTCATTTTTTCCAAAAATGCCGTTTCTCATACCCGTACCCCTACCCGTGTGCATACCCCTGTCGGTGCTTCATAAGAAAAAAACGGGCACGAACACAGTTCGTAAGGAAATAAACAGGATTGAATATAAATACGAGAACTACCAAAAAAAAAAAAAAACTACCCTTGAGGTCAAGTCTAATTACCCCCCAAAAAAAACACCAGTTATCTTTTCAGAATTACAAATATCCTCTAAGACTATTACAAACACCCCCCTTGAGGTAACAAATATCCCCCCTAAAGGGTATTTGTAATATTGAAAGATAATGGAGATCATTTATAATTAGACGAAACTTCGAGGGTAGTTTTTGTCATTAAAATCTGATTATTTTGAACATAAAATCGAATATGGTGTACCGTACATAGACTTCAGGCGAACTAAGTTTCCGATATGAGGAGCCAGAGTACCTCTGAGACAGAGATCCTTGAGGTTCCTATGGAATTTAGTAAAGAAATCATAAATATACAGTTTCTGAAAGTATGCTTCCATGTGTATCAAGAAACCAAATCACCTAACATACAATGTTTTTATAGCAAGTTTAAATATATTAATATTTCAATGTTTTTCAAGTTTCTGTTTAAATTATTAATATTTCAATGCTTTTCATGTTTACAAATATAAAAAAAAAAAAAGGATTGAAGTAAAAATAGTTCCAATGGAGCATATCCTAAAATGATTTCGGGTCGGCTAACATGAATCAAACTTTGAAACCGTCAATGATCGTTACATAAATAACATAAAAGGAGAAAAAGAAAAAGAGGGAAAAAAGTGAGAAAAAAACAAATAAAAAAAGAGAATAAATGTTAGACATGGACAGTGGCGGATGCATATTGGAGCATGGTGGTGCAGGTGCACCACCAAAATTTTACCAAAACGACGTGTTTTAATCAAAACAACGTCGTTTCGATAAAAACGGCGTCCTTTCGGTTAAAATGACTTCGTTTCGACGTTGTTTTTATAAAAAACAAAAGTGAAAAATTAAGATTTTTTTGTCGTCCGTTATTTTTTTGGTGGCACGTCAATGCACCAGTAGTTTCCGGATGCTGGATCCGCCTATGGACATGGAGCATAACACCTTCATTCAACAAAAGAAAAATTGTAGAGATTATGTCAGAAGAGTAGGTCTCATTTTAGACGGTCTTACGGATCTTGATCCGTAAGCCGGACCTTCTTAAACTATATTTTTAAGATGAAAAAAATTAAGAAAACACCAAAAAAAAAAATAGAAAACCAGAAAAAAAAAACTAACAATAACTAAAACAATGGGATAAAAACAACATACAAAAAAAAAAAAAAAAAAATGAGAGCAACAGTAGACTTACAACACAACAACATATCCTTCAGAACACTCAACTCCAAACCAAGAACAAGGGCTCTCAACTCCTAATTCTTCAATCCAATTTGACAAAGCCCCATGAGGATCACTCACAATTTTTTCTTTAAACCTCAGCAAAGCCACACCTAATCAAATTATTTATTATTTATTAATAAATAAGGGAAAAAAATTATATTAGTATTAAGCTTCATTTTCTCCAATATTTCATAATATTCCAAAAAAAAAAAAAAAGGCTCATACCTTCATCATTGAGAGACCAGCAACAACTCAAGTTCAGGAGATAAAAGTTGCACACCCAAAATGCAGCCAAGAAAGTACTTTTAGATATCAAAAGCTCTTTCATTTCATCAGAAACTAAAACAACAACAAAAGAATGAAATGAATATAGATTCCTCTATTAGAATTAAACAGTAGAACAGACCCAGCTGACTCAGTCAAGCCCACCAAACTCAATGAACCAGAAAGTCGAATAGAAAAAATACTATAAAATAAACGATAGGAGTAGTAAATTATTGAAAGGAAAATAGATAGGTGTGTCTGACTCTGGGAAAAAAAAAAAAAAGTAAATCCAGGCGTGGTTGTGTACAAGATGTATAGTATTAAAGACGGTTTCTTGAAAACGCGTTTATGATGATAGATATACTATTTCCGGAATAAAACCCAAACTTCAAAAAAGACCCTTTGTTTGACTTTTACCCCCCCCAAAAAAAAAAAGAAAAAACAGAAAAAGAATGTAGTGTAGTATTTCTTTTTTTTTTTTATACCGGAGTTAAACTACACTAATCATCGAGATAACATTACTCGCGATCTTCTTATCGGTTAAATCGCGAGATGTGTATCGGCTCCCAGGTTCTTAAATATCCTCAACTACCGCGCATGAGTCGTCACAGTGATTGCCCATCGCCACCCAAATCCAACCGCAGTGTTCGAGATCTGGCCTCACACCGCCAGCCTCAATATTTAATTGTTCCACCACAGACGTAGGCTAGGCCCTAACCCTTAGTCAAAGACTAAGGGATCATTGGGTCTTGAGAAATTCAATTCCAAAGTGTTGCCACTAGGAATTGAACCCCTGACCTCCAACTAAATTGAAGGTCAGGTGGCCAACTGCGCCAAGGCAGTTGGTTTTAGTATTTATTTTTCTTCATAAGGGGGGAGGGAGTGGGTTCGGGTAGCAAGATCGGGTAGGGATACCCAAGCGGGTACACCGCCCCCTCCACATCGGGTAGCAATATCGGGTTTCCATTTCGGTTTGTGAAGTCGAGCGGTTTTGCAGATTTTTTTTTTTTAATTTTGTCTATCTATCTCTCTTTTCCTTCACTGACTAGCCTGCCATTTGTGTATTTTAATTTCTATTTTTAATTTAATTATTTTAATTGTCTGCTGTTTTTTTTCTAATTTTGTTTTTATTTTAAATATTGTATGTGATTTTATGTATGAAAAAAAAATCGGGTATTAGGTGACCACTCCCTCCACTTAGGGTAGTGTTAGGGTAAAATTGGGTAGTTTTGAGTCGGAAGGTTTTTATTGGATAGAGGTGATGTGGCACCTAGGGCATTAGGTGACCACTCCCTCCTCCCTAAAAGAAATTCGGAAGTGTGATGAGGTTTCAGTAAGAAAAAGAAAAAGGGAAAGTAAACCAACTGCCTTGGCGCAGTTGGCCACCTGACCTTCAATTTAGTTGGAGGTCACGGGTTCAATTCCTAGTGGCAACACTTTGGAATTGAATTTCTCAAGGCCCAATGATCCCTTAGTCTTTGACTAAGGGTTAGAACTAGCCTCCTCGAGGTATCTTTGGAGGAACAATTAAATATTGAGGGCTTCAAGCGGCAGTGTGGGAGGCCAGATCTCGGTGGGAACCTGCAGTTGGATTTGGGGGGTCCAGCATGGAGCAATCACTTGGGGGACGACTCCTTGTGCGCGGTGTTGTGTCAAAAATTAACACCTTCCGACCGGCGATCGCCTAGGAGGACCGGCGACCGACTTACTGCCGAGCGGCCAAGGCAGACCTGGAGACCAAGCCTTAGCCCAGCGGACATGCTAGGCGGCCAGAAGGTCAGGATGGATCCCGGTGCCGAGCGATCTACATCAAGACGATCGCCTCTCGGTACTCGGCGATCGACTCCTGGCGACCGACTGGAGGCGATCATCTCTCGGCATCTTGCCGACCTACTCTTGGAGACCGACCATTGCCGACCTTCATCCACTGGCCGATGGCGACCTCTGATGATCAGCTAGAGACGAGCGCCTCATATCGATCTCCACCGATGGCCATCCAGTCGGCGAAGACCGAGCCTCAAGACTGACACCACGTGCAAGATCCGGGACAAGATCCGCGAATCACGGGCCATTGACCACGATCGGCTGATTCTCTCCACCAGTAGACAAGCCGAAAGCTTGTCGGTAGGGCCACATGTTGGCCCGATTCGGACGCGTGATGGCTCCTAATTGGGCCCAGTGTGGCGGCCTTTTCCTTGGACTTTAGCAAGCGGACATCTTTCTTGGACTCTAGCCCAGCAGCCCAGAGATCGCCCCATTATAATATTGGCCGTGGGCGATCGGCACATTATTATAATGGCCGTGACGATCGGCCACTACAGACGAGACCCGCCCTTTATATAAGCAAGGCACCGCACTTGGACACTTCTTGACTTCCTTGATTTCACGCAATACTGAAGCAAAATCTGACACTTGGCTAACATCGACTCTTGCAACACTATCATTCGGTCTTACTTCTCCGGCCTTTCTCCTCGAGCGGTTACGGCGAGGACGAAGAACACCGAGCTTCGCTCAAGAGCCGGATTAATGAGTCTTTTTACACTCATTGTATTTAGATTTCTCTCATTAATACTTGTATCCACGAATATTTGTATTAATAACATCTCGCGAGCATTCAAGCCCGGGCCTAACAAACCCGGCAAATCTTGTATTATTTATCTACTCTCGGAAGTGCTCCATAATTGTTGTTTGTTGTCCGTCTTCCAGCAGTATTAATCTTCGGATAAATATTTTGGGCAACAACAATTGGCGCTAGAAGGAGGCGCATCCGACCCTCGATTTTTATACCTACGTCCGAAGAACACTCACTGTTCTCGGGCGAGATCTGAAGTGACACTTGCACTTCAAAGAAATCCTTGAGAAAACATGTCTTAGCCTCCGCGTCGAAAGCCGTGACAGTAGGCGGACCCTGTTCCGTCCCGGTCAGAGCGCGGCCCGATGGTGGAAAGGCGGCCGCGGATCGAGCGCTCGATCCCGTCCGGGACGGCGGCCGAGCCTCTCGCTCGATCGATTCGAACCAATGAGCGGTCGAAGAGGCCATAGCCGCCGCCGGGGAACGACGGAGTGCTCTCGACGCGCCTCTGCTATCACTCCCTCGGTCTCCGCCGGAAGTCAGCGGAAGCTCAAGGCATTCGGCCGGCGATCGCCGGGAGGCTCTCGCCGCAAGGAAAGGCGCTCGGCGGCCAGGCACCTCTGTCTTCGATCGCACAGGCGCGACCCGACACAGCGGCCAAGGCGGTCGGCCCGGCTACGAGGCAGCGGAGTTGGTGTCCGTCACCGAGCTCGGCCTACCCGGCTCCCACAAGGCGATCCAGGCCGCTGGCTCCGCTCGCCCGATTCACGAGGTCGGCGGCGGAGTCGGAGGTCGGTACACGATCGCCTCGGCCCCGCTCCCAAGCCGATCCATAGCGGCCGAGCCGCGGCGATTACGCAATGCAACGCCGGATCGGCAGCGTGGCGCTCCTGCAATCCGGGTCGGGCGCCCTGAAGACGATCGCCGCGCCGAGCGAGCCGCTCGCGATCGACATCGAGCTCGCCCGGTGCGGCGCAGATCGCTCCCCGCAAACACCCATGTACGAGGCGATCGGACCTAGACGCACCTAAGCAAGTTCAACATCTACATGACCGGGTGTGGGGCATCGGACGCGACAGTGCCGAATGTTCCCTTTGACTTTGGACGACCTCGCCCACCGGTGGTACACCTCACCGCCACCTCGGTCCATTGGCTCCTTTAACGAGTGGCGCACGTCTTCACGGAACACTTCGCCACCAGGGCCGCTCGGCCGAAGGTCCCCTTCGCATGATGCGAATCAAGCGGGGAGAAGAAGAGTCCGACTCGGACTACATCGGCCAGAGTAGACGTGATCATCCTCAACGGCGAGCCCGTAGCGATGAGACCGCCCTCTACGCGGTCTAGGAGGTTTCGGGGCTTCTCGCCTATATTCGGGCATCTCACGAAGACCCTACCGACGACCTACGCGGCTTTCCGGCTAGAGCCGCAGATTTCCTATCCAGCAAAGGCTTCTTCTCGGCTAGGAGTAGAGCGATCGGCGCCGTCACGACGACCTCCGATCTCGGCCGATCGCTACTACCCAGCGAGCCGGAGGACTCGATCCCGCCTCTGATCCATTTTAAATGAGGACTAGCGCGCCCGATCGCCAATATCGACCCACGAATAAAGCGATCGGCCACCGGCGACGATCGCCGATCTTCGGCGATCGCAACATCATCGGCAACCGGTGGACACGATCGCCATCTGATCCGGAGATATAACATGACGGACTAAGGCATTAGATCGCCTCCACCGCACATCATAAAGCCATGGCCACAGCGATCGATGGAACAGGCGCCCCGGCCATGCAAGGTCCTTTCGCCGAGATCGCCCGCCCTTCGTTTAAATACGAGGCCGGCGTAGTCCGAGGGCTCTCCAACATGTCGGTGGACACATGCCACAACCCCGTCTCAACGTACAGTCGAGGTCGGCCATCTCCATGGGTGGCCGAGGTGGAAGCAGAGCTAACAAGCCGCGGGCGTGGAGTTGACTCATCCGCCCAGCGCAAGGACTCCTCTAGGCGAGACCGCACGCCCTTCGTTTAAATACGAGGCGGCGCGGCTAACAGAGGACCCTCATAATAAAGTGAGTCACGGGACACTCAATGTCTTCGCGCACCAAGACACGGTCATGGAGTCGGTCCATCGATCTCCGCGGCGTGCACGATTCCTCAAACAAGCGAAACCACCAAGTTTCCATGGGGATCGGCCAATGTTGTTTTGCGGTACAAGACCGAAAGATAGCTAGCCAATCGACCATGATAGCCCAAGTCCGAGTCTAAGTCACCACGATCGCCGTCCTCATCCGGACACGATCGCGGCAAGAACCACCTCGCCCCATGTCTTCAACATAGGAGCAAGGTGGGGCAATTGTTGTGTCAAGAATTAACACCTTCCGCCGGCGATCGCTAGGAGGACCGGCGACCGACTTCTTGAGCGGCAAGCGGACACTGAGACCAAGCCTTAGCCCAACGGACATGCTAGGCCCGGCCAAGAAGGTCCCAGGATGGATCCGGTGCCGAGCGATCTACATCAAGACGATCGCCTCTCGGTACTCGGCGATCGACTCTGGCGACCGTGAGGCGATCATCTCTCGGCATCTTGCCGACCTACCTTGGAGACCGACCATTGCCGACCTTCATCCACCGGCCGATGGCGACCTCGATGATCAGCTAGAGACGAGCGCCTCATATCGATCTCCACCGATGGCCATCCCGGTCGGCGAGACCGAGCCTCAAGGCGACACCACGTGCAAGATCCGGACAAGATCCGCGAATCACGGGCCATTGACCACGATCGGCAGATTCTCTCCACTGAGACGACAAGCGGCAAAGCTTGTCGGTAGGGCCACATGTTGTTGGCGATTCGGACGCGTGATGGCTCTAATTGGGCCTTGATTGTGGCGGCCTTTTCCTTGGACTTTAGCTTGACGGCCGAGATCTTTCTTGGACTCTAGCCCGACGGCCAGATCGCCTATTATAATATTGGCCGTGGCGATCGGCACATTATTATAATGGCCGTGGCGATCGGCCACTACAGACGTGACTCGTTTGCTATATAAGCAAGGCACCCTGCACTTGGACACTTCTTCAGCTTCCTTCGGATTTCACGCAATACAGAAGCAAAATACAGCACTTGGCTAACATCCAACTCTTGGCAACAGCTATCATTCGGTCTTACTTCTCCCGGCCTTTCTCCTCGAGCAGATTACCGGCAGGGACGAAGAACACCGAGCTTCGCTCAAGAGCCGGATTAACAGAGTCTTTTTACACTCATTGTATTTAGATTTCTCTCATTAATACTTGTATCCACGAATATTTGTATTAATAACATCTCGCGAGAGCATTCAAGCCCGGGCCTAACAAACCCGGCAAATCTTGTATTATTTATCTACTCTCGGAAGTGCTCCCGCAATTGTTGTTTGTTGTCCGTCTTCCAGCAGTATTAATCTTCGGATAAATATTTTGGGCAACAACACGCGGTAGTTGAGGATATTTAAGAACCTGGGAGCCAGATACACATCTCGCGATTTAACTGGTAGCCGGGACTGTTATCCCGAGGACTAGTCAAGTGTAAGCTTGGAATCTCGGTATCAAAAAAAAAAAGGAAAGTATCTTGTGGAAAAAAAAAAGGGGGGCGGAAAATGTGGGCTTTTATTTAAATTTAAAGTATATAACATAAATCCGCTTATTTTGGATGACGCGCGAATTTCACTTTGCAAAAAAGGGAAAAGAATTTTCGATGATTTTTGGTGTTACAGTAAAATCTCGATAAATAAATATGATCGGGACCGGAGAAAAATAATCATTTAGCAAAATTATTCATTTATCGAAAGAAAATTTGAACATGTTATAAAGAATTGGGACCGAAAAAAATTATTCATTTGGCGAGATTATTCGTTTATCGAGCATTCATTTATCGAGATTTAACTGTATAAGAAAATTCCAAAATTGGTCCCCAAAAAATAACCGATTACCTAACTGAAACGAATTGAATTATATATATATATATATACTGCTTCCGGTGAGAATGGTTTTTAAGTTAAGAAATAAGAATGAATTTGATGCATACAATTTCATTAAATTGCTGGTCGAGATTTATTCACATGAAAACTTCTGCATAGAATGCATTATTTTAATGCATCGATATTTTGATGCATATAAAGCATAATTTTAGTGTTTAATATTTTATTGCATGAGATGAGAGGCATGTTTATATGCATAGTCTAATTTGGACCATAGATCACACAAAAATCGATGATTCAAATTTATTCTTATTCTTACTCAAAAGCCATTGTCATTTGATCCTATCATGAAGAGGCTTGAGTTGCGAGCTATTTAGGATTGCTCCAAAAAAAAGTTTGTAATTAGCTCGATGTTAATCGAGCCAAACTTGAGCTCGAGCTATTCGAGTAGATGCCGAGCTCGAATTCAAACTCAATTATATTTGGCTTGACATGCTCGCAAATCAATCGAGCATTAGCAGATTATAATTGTAACCTTTTTATTTATTTTTATTTATATATATGCCTTAATTATATAATTTATAAAATTAGTAATAACGAAGAAATCTCTCAAAAAGAAGATAACGAAAAAAATATTTTTAAACTATTTTATTAAAATTGTAGAATTCATGTTGAGTCGAGTCGGGCCGAGCTCAAATTTGTCGAGTTTCTAAGCAAGTCGAGCTCGAGCTCAAGAAAATATAGCTCGTTCAAGTTCGAGCCAAGTCCCAAACATCAGATTTTATAATCGAACTCGTGCCTAATCACGTTCAACTCGACTACATCCATTCAATCACATCCCTACTTAGAGTTGTAAACGGAACTAGCTAACGAACAAGCTCGAGCTCGACTCGGTTCGTTAAGAGCTCGAGCCGAGCTCGAACACAAAAATATGTGCGATAAGAAAATGAGCTCGAGCCGAGCTTTCACCATGCGCGGCTCGAGCTCGGTTCGGCTCGAAAAGGCTCGAAAAAATGTATGTTTTAAAATTTTTATTTTTTATTAAGATCTCCAACCAAATTAATATTTTATTTTTTGAAAATTTGGAAATATCAATAAATTAGATACATCTTGACATCCGTACGGTTCGATCATCGAGAAATAATTTAAAAAAAAATAAAAATAATAATATGTTGGAATATTTATTCCATACATTATTTAATTTGTGTTTTGATGATTAAAGTTGCTAAACTACAAAACAACATCGAGGCGAAGCAAAACGGCGAAGCAGACGAAGACGCAAAAATTGCAATCTGGACTGCATTAGCGCACGCTAAGGGACATATGTTAGCGCACGCTAACGAGGAGTCAGCTGCATTCCAGCCTAGTATCGAAGTAAGCTGCAGTGAAGTCAGCAGATGGATAGCGCACGCTACACTCTATTATTAGCGCACGCTACCCTCTATTATTAACGCACGCTATCGAGCCATGTTACTGTTGTGAAAGATATTCAAACACAGAATGACGTATGCAATGAAGTCATCATTAGCGCACGCTACAAAGGATGATTAGCGCACGCTAAGATGTTTGAATCTAGTCAATCCGAACGTTGGGAAAAGCAGGTCAAAGTCGGCATATCAAGCGGTCACTTTGACAATCCATGCAACGGATATATTGGATTAGCGCACGCTACAAAGGAAGTGGTAGCGCACGCTAGCTGTTAAGGCGAGCTCTTGGTGAAATATAAAGTGATTAACGCACGCTACATGAAAGCCTTTACGTCGCTAGAGCAAAAATGTGCGATAGCGCACGCTAAGAAGGAAGGCTAGCGCACGCTAGCTAGTCAACCGGCGAACGGCTAGTAAGGAGGAAGAAGGCTATAAATACCAAGGAGTTGGTATTATTCCATACAACAACATTGAGCAAAGCATACATACGTGTTATATCATTGTAAACATTATAGTTGTTGTTCTTGAGCTTAATTAAGAGTGATTGAGTGTTATACACAAGATCATACACGAGCGATAAAAAGAAAAGATACGATTTGATTCGGTGTTATTAGGATCAAGGATCCGGCATTGTTAGAATCACAATCGCTATCTTAGTGAGGTTTATCTAGTACCCATAGAAAGCTAGAGTGGTTGATTCCTTATCCAATAGAAAAGGAAAACGGTTTTACTCGGACCGATAGAAGACGAGCTTGTAGCAGTAATCCCTCGACCGATAGAAGAGAGGCGTAGAGGTTTTGATCTTAAGCCTAAGGAAAAAGATACATCGAGAGAGGACGTGAAGCTTCGTTAATAGCCGAACCTCTATAAATCCTCGTGTCCTTTATTTTCCGCAATTTATTTTCGCTTCCGCATAAAACGGCGCAAATATCCGATTTGGTACCCAACAATTGGTATCGGAGCGGTACTCAATCTGTGACTTAACATCCGAGGAGAAAAGATCCAATGGCGTTCCAAATAGCTCCATCGAAGGCCTTGCTCTCAACCGACCACCATTTTTGATGGCGCAAACTTCATGACTTGGAAGAAGAAGATGTCGATATTCATTCGAGCTTACGATATCGAATTATGGAAGGTAATATGCCTTGGTCCGAAAATTCGACAAATTCCAACGATACGCTCAAAACCTTGAAGAATATGACGATTCCGATTGGAAAAGCGACCACTATAATTGTAAGGCAACTCAACTTCTCTATTGTGCCTTAAATCCTAAGAACACAACCGGATATCATCGTGTGATAGTGCCAAAGAAATCTGGAAAATGCTTGAGGTAACACACGAAGGTACGTCTCAAGTCAAGGCGAAGATAAACATGCTCCTTCACGATTATGAATTATTTCAAATGAAGGGCAGCGAATCCATCTCGATTATGCTTGACCGATTTTCGGTTATCACAAATGGATTAGCATGTTATGGAAAACCACTATCGAGTAGTGAGAAAGTAAAGAAAATTCTCCGATCACTACCTCGAGAATGGGGCCAGTGCGATTACGGCAATAATGGAATCCAAAGATTTAAATACTCTCGATTTTAGTGCTCTCGTTGGTTCTCTTATCAACTACGAGATTGTTCTAAAATCTCGAAATGCCAAACCGAAACCGAAGGAGAGGTCGATAGCATTCAAGGCTAAAATGTCGAAGAAGAAAGAAGAAACCCCGGTGGACGAAAGTGACGAAGAAATGGCATATTATACCAAAAATATTAATAAGTTCCAACACTTATTAAACCGGAGAAAGAAGGACATTCAAGCGGGCGAACCTAAGAAATTCGACAACACTTGTCGATTATGTGGTAAACCAGGCCACTTTGCTAAGAACTGTCGAGTAAAGCAAAAGGAGGTTCTAATCGCAACATGGAGCGACGAAGATCCCGATGAAGATTTTCTTGAACAAAATAATCTCGCGCTCATGGCCCGGAGTTCATTCGACGATAGCGACGTCGAAAGCCAAGTAAGTAATTCTTACGACGAACTTTTTGAAGCATTCGAATTATTACATACGGACTATCAAAATGCTTTAAATGAAATTAAGTCCCTCAAGTCTAAATATAAAACTTTGGAAATTGAAAATTCCAAAATACTTGAAAAAGGGAAATTTGTCGAAACTGATCATTCGAAATGCCTTGAAAATGAAAATATTTTGAAAAATGATCTTTTAAAAGTTCAAGATGAACTAAAAATTTTGACAAAGAAATTCTCGTGCGGCAACGATAAATTTGAACAAATGTTATGTGTTCAAAAATATACTCTAAATAAAGAGGGGTTAGGATTCAAATCACGTTCGTAAAATGAATCCGTCAATTTCAAAATACCCCTATGTGAAAAATGTTTGAAAATTGGGCATCACATTTCAAATTGCAAAAGCCCAAGACGGACGATAAAAATTAAAAAGATTTGGGTTCCTAAAGGAACAAACGTCTCAAACATCGTCTATGTTTCAAAAGAAAAACCAACTATCGGTTGGATCCCCAAAAATAAATTTTGACAAATGATATTTTACAAAGGGGGAGAAGGAAATAATATTTTCAGGGGGAGTTTATACCCTTATTAATGCATAAATTGGTATCATGCATATTTATTTCATTTGGTATCCTTTATATTTTTTGTTATTTTTGATGAAAACAAAAAGGGGAGAAAGATATGAATTGAGATAAAAATAAGAAAAATCGAAGAAGTCGAAGAAAAGAAAGCATACAAAAGGGGAGTTAAAGCGAAGGAAGGAGTTGAAAAATTGAAAAATGAAGAAGTCGAAAAGAAAAGGATTGGAGAAACTAGCAAACGATCAAAGTCGAAAACTTTGATTCGTAGAAATATATATTATTTTCTGATTATCGATTCAAGAGTTGTTTTGTAATCATCAAAGGGGAGATTGTTGGAATATTTATTCCACACATTATTTAATTTGTGTTTTGATGATTAAAGTTGCTAAACTACAAAACAACATCGAGGCGAAGCAAAACGGCGAAGGCATTTAAGACGCAAAATTGCAACTGGATCGCATTAGCGCACGCTAAGGGACATATGTTAGCGCACGCTAACGAGGAGTCATTGCATTCCACCTAGTATCGAAGTAAGTGCGGTGAAGTCGTGAGATGGATAGCGCACGCTACACTCTATTATTAGCGCACGCTACCCTCTATTATTAACGCACGCTATCGAGCCATGTTGTTGTGAAAGATATTCAAACACGTAATGGCGTATGCAATGAAGTCATCATTAGCGCACGCTACAAAGGATGATTAGCGCACGCTAAGATGTTTGAATCTAGTCAATCCGAGCGTTGGGAAAAGCAGTCAAAGTCGATATCAAGCGGTCACTTTGACAATCCATGCAACAGATATATTGGATTAGCGCACGCTACAAAGGAAGTGGTAGCGCACGCTAATCGTTAAGGCGGTAGCTACCGGATGAAATATAAAGTGATTAACGACGCTACATGAAAGCCTTTACGTGCGCTAGAGCAAAATGTGCGATAGCGCACGCTAAGAAGGAAGGCTAGCGCACGCTAGCTAGTCAACCGGCAAAGAACGGCTAGTAAGGAGGAAGAAGGCTATAAATACCAAGGAGTTGGTATTATTCCATACAACAACATTGAGCAAAGCATACATACGTGTTATATCATTGTAAACATTATAGTTGTTGTTCTTGAGCTTAATTAAGAGTGATTGAGTGTTATACACAAGATCATACGGGCGATAAAAAGAAAAGATACGATTTGATTCGGTGTTATTAGGATCAAGGATCGGCATTGTTAGAATCACAATCGCTATCTTAGTGAGGTTTATCTAGTACCCATAGAAAGCTAGAGTGGTTGATTCCTTATCGATAGAAAAGGAAAAAGCGGTTTTACTCGGACCGATAGAAGACGAGCTTAGCAGTAATCCTCGGCCGATAGAAGAGAGGCGTAGAGGTTTTGATCTTAAGCCTAAGGAAAAAGATACATCGAGAGAGGACGTAGGCTTCGTTAATAGCCGAACCTCTATAAATCCTCGTGTCCTTTATTTTCCGCAATTTATTTTCGCTTCCGCATAAAACGGCGCAAATATCCGATTTGGTACCCAACATAATCTGGGACAAAGCACTAGTTACGGGTACTAGTTAGAATAAAGTGATCTACTAAGATCTTCAACTAAATTAATTTTTTATTTTTGAAAATTTGAAAATATCAATAAATTAGATACATCTTAACATTCATACGGTTGGATCATCGAGAAATAATTTTAAAAAAATAGAAATAATAATCCGGGACAAAACATTAGTTACGAGTACTAGTCAGAATAGTAGTGATCTGCTAAGATCTCCAACCAAATTAATTTTCTATTTTTTGAAAATTTTGAAATATTAATAAATTAGATATATCTTAACATCCGTACGGTTGGATCGTCGAGATTTTTTTTGTGACAATAGTTTAAAAAAAATTTTGTTAACGAGCTGTTCGTTAAGCGCTCGTTTCGGCTCGGCTCGTTTGTGTTCGATAAAAGCTCGTGTGCGGCTCGATTTTTTAACGAGCTCGAGCACGATTTTTGTTTGGTAAGGAAGCTCGGCTCGGTTCGATTCAACGAAAAAAAATAAAACTCGGCTCAATTTGATCAAAGCTCGGCTCGACTCAGTTCGTTTAGAGCCCTATCCCTACTTGTTTGTTTACCCGACATATCACGTGTGGCAACTGGCAACGACCAATTACCGAACCACACCCATTCAAATCCCATCATTTGTACACTGTACTACCAGTCTACCACATGCATGAATGATGCATGCAAATCATATATCCGATATATCCTTGGATTTCTCAAGAAAAAATTATTGTTTCATCTCCTCATCAAAAAATACGTGATATCTATTTTTTTTTAATAGAAGCAAAGACTCCTTATTATTTGGTTTTGAATTATAATAGAATAAAACGAAATGACTTGTTAAATTGGTTGCACTTCTTTTTCTCATGAAGTACTAGTCATTCCATGCAATTCTCGATGCAATTTTTATTTTGAATCATCCGGAAACAGCCTCTTCGTGTTAAGATGGGTAAGGCTGCGTACATCCAATCCCCTCTTACCCCACTTTTTACGGGAGCATTGAGACATTGGGGTAATGTTGTTGTTGTACTTTTTTTTCAAGAGATATGTATACTCTCAAAATATGATATTATCATTATATAAGAGTTACCCTTTAAAATAAAACTTTAATATTAATTATAATATTACTTAAAATTTATTATGTTTTATTGAAAAAAATATTATAAAATAAATGAGAAAATAGTTCAATCGAGTTGTATATTCAATTTAAAAATTGTACTTCAACTAAAATAGGCTCTTCAAATGAGACGTATAAGATAAGATATATTCAAGAAAAAAAAATACATTTTTTCATAACTAGTGTTTCATAATTCATTTTTACTTGGTGGTGTTTCACACTTGTTTCGAGGATTGTGTTTTATAATTGTTTAGAACTGGTGTTTTATATAGATTCAGTAATTTATCACACAACACGAAACGACACGAAAGCAACACGGAAATTTAGTTGCATTTTGAGTACACTATAAGAAAATATACGAATACGAAAATATACGACCGAAATTTAGTGCTGGTTTTATGTTTACTCTTTGAGTACACGACACGACACGAGGTACACAAAATAAATAAATAAATAAATAAATATAATATTTTATAACATAATTTAAAAGTTTATATTTAATTTTATAAAAACATACATTTTATGAATTCGATTTGTAATAATTTTATAATTCGAAAATATAATGTGAACTTTCATAAATTTCGTGTAAATATATGTTTTTGTTGCCATTCATTTCGTTTCGTCTACTAAAACCTATAAAATAATATTAAAATATTAAAATTATTATTTTTATAATATTTTAATATTTATTTATATTATGTGCCTGACACGAAACGACGCGAATTTGCGCGGTACACGCGATACGACACGAATTCATTTCGTGTCGTGTATGAATTTGGACTTTTGGTATACAAAACACGAAAGTACACGACACAAAATTACACGACACGAACGATTTGTCAGGTCTAGTTTTATAATCATTTCATGCTTGTTATATTGTTTAACAACCGCTTTAATGACTAATTCTACTCCTAAATGATGAAAAAATAAACTCTCTAGTCATATAATTTATTTATTTTTTGAATGAAAAGAAATTTTTATTCCAAAAGACATAAGAAAGTACATGCAGACTTTGTCCAGGCCACTAGTAGACTAGAAATGAAAGGAAAAAAAAAAATTGTTTTTTTTACATCAAACTGTTCCTTGTAGCCTAGTAATAAACTTGTCTAAAACATGCTTTGTCTTGCATCTGGTCTTCACCACCTCTACTATGGTCGAGACATAATCAGCTTCCCGTTTTTTGTCTTGGAACACTAGCATATTCCTCATATACCGGATTTCGTAGATTGTCTCAGTGAAGGCAACTTTCAACGGTTGTTGCTTGGGACTCTTCCCTTTTGTGTTCTGTAATATCCATTCCAACTCAGAGTTCCAATCCTTAGGATCATGAGTGATTTTCATCCATTTCAAAACTTGACTCCATATAGTTTTTGAGAATTGGCATTCGAAGAACAGGTGTTGGACTGTTTCAGATATCCCACACCATGAACATGAGACTGTTTGTAACATGCCTAATCTCTGCAATCTCTCCTTTGTGGGGAGCCTGTCAAGGCAGGCCATCCAGGTGATAAATTGTGCCCTTGGTCTAGCTACATTACTGAATCTTAGTCTTTTCCAGATGACATTCTTCATCTGTCCAAGCAACTCCAGGTAGAGTTTCCTTGTTCTGATCCTACCTTTCACTTGTGCATTAGTCCATTCTGTGCTTAGAGGAATTTGAATCCTCATCTTCAATATTGCTTTGAGTAGCCATGAACATGTGGTACTAGCAGTATATTCAGAGCAGGACTCCTGTTTTAAGTAGTACACGTGTATCCATCTCACCCACATTTTGTCAGCTTTAGTTTGCAAGTTCCATAGCAATTTCATGAGATTAGATTTGTTCCAGATCCTCAGGTTGATCAGATTCAGGCCTCCTACGTTTTTTGGTGTACAAATTTTCTCACAGGCTACAGAGCTTTTCCTTGTAATTGTATCTTTCCCACTCCACAAAAATGATCTGCAGTGGCCTTCAACCTGTGTTATAACCTGTTTAGGGAAAGCAAACACCTGCATCCAATAGTTTGTCATAGAAAAAAGTATACTCCTCACTAATTGTTCTCTTCCTGCATAGCTCAAGAGTTTGGTGGTCCAATGTTTGAGCCTGTCTGTAATCTTTTCTACCAGGGGTAAATATTTCTGGTTTGTGAGTTTTTTTATCAGATAGAGGCACCCCCATGTATCTGACAGGTAAGTTACCAGCTGCAAAGCCAGTGATATGTAATAAATCTGCTTTATCATCATCATGTATGCCACCCATGAACAACTTACATTTGGCGGGGCTTGCAACTAATCCTGTGGCCTGTGAGAAGGTTTCAAATCTGTCCATAACTAGAGGTGGCATTTGGGCCGGGCCCAGGCCGATCCAGTCTGGGCTTCTAAAGCCCACTCCATTTAAGGATCGGGCCATGTCGGTCCTTCTTTTTTGGCGGGTCGGTCCGGGCCGGTCTTTTTTAACAAACACAAGGCCAGCACGTAAGCCCACTTGTGTTCATGGGCCGCTTTGTTCACAAGCCGAGCAGTAGGCCTATTCACGATCCAGCCGTTGGGACTTGCCGATTTGGCTATTGATGGGAGGGTTTGGTTGAATTGATAGGAAAGAAACAAGATAAAACCCTATTGGACTTTGGGCTTGGTGTCGAATTTTTCAATTGGACTTATGGTATGGACAATAAATTCAAAATTAACATTTAGATAAAACGGTCTTTAGGCGGGCTAAACGGACCGGGCCTTCCCGGTTCACAGGCTAACACGGGCTCGGGCCTTCCCGGTTCACCGGCCGGTCCGGACCGGGCCTCTAAAACAAAGGCCCCTAAGGCCCACATAACTTAAATGTACATGGGCCGGTCCGGGCCAAATAGTACACGGGCCGGTCCGGGCCGGTTTTTAAGCGTGCCGGGCCGGGCTTTTCTACGACCGGCCCAGATACCACCTCTATCCATAACCAACTTGACAGAGACACGATTACCCCTGGTAAATATGAGAAGATCATCTGCAAAGCATAAAGAAATAAGATGTAGCTTCTCACATTTAGGATGGAATTTGTAGTCAGGTTCTCCTTTCAGTTCTTGCAGTGATCTGTATAAGTATTCCATAATGAGATTGAATAGCATGGGGGAGATTGGATCCCCCTGCCTCAGTCCCCTCTTAGCTGTGACTTTCCCTGACATTTCACCATTCACCATGTACCTGTAGGATACTAATTTTATGGTTGTCATGATCAGATGCACAAAATGGTTAGGTTTACCAATTTCCCACATGATGGTCTCTAGGGCTTTCCAAGACAATGTATCATATGTTTTTTGTATGTTCATCTGGAACATACATCTGGGAGTGATATGTTTCCTGTTATAGCCTTGGACAAGTTCCTGAACCAACACAATATTATCCTGTATAACCCTTCCAGGGAGGAATGCTGATTGACTTTCATGCACAATGGTAGTAATCACCTTAGATAATCTGTTAGTCAGAACTTTAGACAAGATTTTGTAAAAAGTTGTGCAAAAGGATATAGGCCTGAATTCACTGGCTTTCATTGCATGGTTGGTCTTTGGGATCAAGGTTACCACAGTAGAGTTCCATATATTGAGCAGTTTACCCTTTCACAAAGAACTCTTGTGCTGCAGCTAGTAGGTCATTCTTAAAAATGGTCCAATAGCACTTGAAGAAATAGGATCCATAGCCATCTAGTCCAGGGGTTTTATTGTCTCCTATGCCCTTAAGTGCTTCCCATACCTCCTTTTCTGTAACTGGCTGAGTAAGTAAGATAGAGTGTTCTCTCTTAAGTTGTGCTCCCTTCCTGAGAATAGAGATATCTAAGAGTTATTTCCATCTCCCAAAGTAAGCCAGTTAACTGGCTTTCTGTGCAAGGATTTGTTCTTCTATTTCCTGTAGTTTAAGCAGTTTATTTGAGCACTCTTTAGTGGTTTATATCAGTTCTTTGTTGAATAAATCAGTGCTCAGAGCTTCCTGAAGCTCCTGAAATTGCTCTCTTGTCTGTTGAATTTGCTTTGGTGCTGTTTGGTAAGTCTTTGCCAGTTTCTGTTGGTACAATATTTTTAATAATTCATTTTATACATTTTGATGATGAGTTTATTTAACCAAAATTTACATTACACAATTTTCCTTCACTTAACGTACGTAAACAACCCATCTATAACGTACGTAACACTCACATTTCTTGCAAGAGTTTTTATGCAGGTAACATACGTAACATACTCTGTATAACGTACGTAAGGTTTGAAGTTTCTGCCCGTTGCAAAAATTCATTAGCCGTTACAACAGGTCTTCACATCCAACGGATCTTTGACTGGAAGTTAACGTACGTAAGCCATACTTACGTAACGTACGTAATGAAATTTATCAGATGTCACTGGACTGTTTTTCAGAGTCCATTACGGCCGCTACTAAAGTTATATAACGTACGTAAGAGTTGTAACGTACGTAAACGCCCCTCCATAACATACGTAAAGCGTGCAACTGTTCCAACGGGAAATTCACCTCATGAAGGCTATAAATAGCACATTTTAAGGATTTGGAAGACACAACAAATCATCTGAACTTACAAGTATTATCAAGCTATTTCAAGCATATTTTACGAGAGATATACATACTCTACATTGCGATACAAGGAGAATTGTTCAATCACTTCCTACTTATATTCTTGTATCTAAGAGTGACATTCTTTGTAAAGTCGAGTTCTTACTCACAATTATTTTCTTGTAAGGTTATCTTGTACCCGGAAAAACAAGAGAGATTTAGTGAGGTTGTTCTTGAGCCCAGAAATCAAGTTATTGTAAGAGTTGGCAGTAAACTAGAAAGTGCATTCTAAGTTTCTAAGAAAAGTCCTAGTCGATAAAACTAGGTAGGGGACGTAGGCTTCGTTAATAGCCGAACCTCTCGAACAATTTCTTGTGTTCTTTCTTTTCCGCGTTTTACTTACTCCGATATTTTAGCTTCGCACAAAAAGAGTTCAAAACTCTTATCCGCATTATTCAACCCCCCTTCTAGTGGCGGTACCAATCTAACAATTGGTATCGGAGCAGTCTATTTATCACCGGATTAACACCCGCTAGAGAAAAGATCTAGAAATGGCCTTTATCCACTCATCTCTTGAAGGCAACGCTCTCAATTGTCCTCCCTTCTTCGATGGCTCAAACTTTATGACATGGAAGAAGAAAATGTCCATCTTCATCCGAGCTCACGACATTGAAATATGAAAGGTCATTGCTCTTGGACCTACCATTCCCAAGAAGACAGATGGCTCTCTCAAAAGTTTTGAAGAGTACGACGATGCCGACTGGAAGAACGATCACTTCAATAGTAAAGCTACTCAACTGCTTTACTGTGCTCTCAACCCAGAAGATCACAACAGAATTTCTTCTTGCGAGACGGCTAAAGAGATCTGGAAAATGCTAGAGATTACCCACGAAGGTACGAGTCAAGTGAAAGAAACCAAAATCAATATGCTGCTTCACGATTACGAACTCTTCACTATGAAAGAAGAAGAAAGCATTACCACTATGCTTGACCGTTTCTCGGCTATCACAAATGGGCTAGCTTCATTCGGGAAACCGATATTAAATAGTGATAAAGCCAAGAAAATCCTTCTGTCTCTACCAAGAGAATGGGACGCTACTGTTACGGCTATCATGGAGTCGAAAGACCTCAACACCATAGAATTCAGTGGTCTCATTGGATCTCTCATTAATTACGAGATTGTCATTAAATCTCGAAGTTCGAAACCAAAACCCAAGGAGAGAGAAAGGACAACCGCCTTCAAAGCCAAAGAAGAAAGCGATCTAGAGGATGAACTTATCGAAGAAGAGGATGAAGAAACCGCCTTTTATGCCAAAAACATAAAGAAATTCAAAAATCTTCTACAAAGGCGCCGGAGGGACATCAAACAAGAACCGAGGGATGAATCCAAAAAGACTCACTTCCCACAAAATAAAAGGTTCGACAATACTTGTCGAAGGTGCGGCGTTGCAGGCCATTTTGCTAAAGATTGTCGTGTTGCTGCTCCAATGAGTTCATCTAAACCACCTCACAAAAACTTCAAAAAGAAGGAAGTCTATGTCGCTATGGAGCGATGATGATGAGGATGATGAACCTCAAGTTCAAACCAATCCTGCTTTAATGGCCCGCGCATCCGAAGATAGCGACGAAGAAGTCTAGGTTAGTGATTCTTCTCATGAAGAACTTCTTGATGCATTCGAATCTTTAAACAATGAATACGAAAAAGTTTGCAATAGTAATAAAGATTTGAAAAAGAAAATAAAATCTCTTGAAAGTGAAAAATCAAAATTATTGAAAAACAAGGATGTATCGATTGATCATACAAATTGTTTGGAAATCGAGAAAATTCTGAGAGATGATTTACACAAAACTCAGAAAGAATTGAAACTTTACGTTAGAAAATTCTCGTGTGGTAATGACAAATTTGAGCAACTCTTATTTGGTCAAAAATTTCCTCTTTCAAAACAACGACTCGGATATAATTCATTTCCAATGAAAAAGTCCTTAGAAATTACCACGAAAGATTCGGACACTTTAAAAACGGGAATTCCATCATGTCCAAAATGTTTAAAACCAGGACATACCGAAACTTACTGTAGAAGTTCTAGACGAACTATAAGAGTCAAACAAATTTGGGTACCAAAAGGGACCATTGTTAAAAATCAAGTTTTTGTGGCTAACTCCTCAGGACCCTTAGCCTGGGTAGCTATAAAACGGAAGAAAATTGTTTTTGTAGGTACAAGCAAGGAAGACAACAATATCAAATAAATGGTATGTTGATAGTGGATGTTCAAATCACATGAGTGGAAATGAACATCTCTTCACCGAGCTGAAAAAGGAAGATCGTGGTTGCGTAACTTTTGGCGATAATAAAAGGGGCCAAATAAAAGGAACAGGTAAGATAGGTAAAAAACCGTTACCAACTATTGAAAATGTTCTATTTGTTGATGGTCTTTGCCATAATCTTCTAAGTGTCTCTCAACTTTGCGACACTGGTCTTAAATTTAATTTTGAAAGTACGCACTGCATTGCGATGAGAAAAGATCAAGTTGTTTTTATTGGATTACGATATGGAAATATTTTTATTGTTGATCTTCAAGATGAATCTTCTTTCAATGAAAAATGTTTACTCTCATATGATGAAAATACCGTTATTTGGCACCGAAAATTGGGTCATGCCTCTTTACCACTTCTTTCAAAATTGGCCAAAAATGATATTGTCTGTGGTCTACCAAAATTAAATTTCAGAAAAGACCACATTTGTGAGGCCTGTATTAAAGGTAAACATGCAAGAGGCTCGTTTAAACAAAAAATAGAAATTTCCACTAGTCGCATTCTTGAATTAATTCATATGGATTTGATTGGTCCATCTCGACATGCTACCTTAACAGGTAAAATTTATACTTTAGTTCTTGTTGACTATTTTTCGAGATTTACTTGGGTAAAATTCTTATCAAATAAAGATGATGCATTTAACGAGTTTGTTATGTGGTGTAAGGTTACCCAGAAGGAAAAAGAGTTACCAATTATCGCCATCCGAACCGATCATGGTGGAGAATTTGATTTAAATATTTTTGAAAGATTGGTGCGATAATTATGGTATCGGGCACAATTTTTCGGCACCTCGGACACCTCAATAAAATGGAGTTGTCGAGAGGAAGAATCACTCTCTAGAAGAAATGAGCCGAACAATGCTCAATGAATATGGGATTCCTAAATATTTCTGGGCCGAAGCCGTTAACACCGCTTGTTATGTTAATAATTGAGTCCATCTCAGGAGGAACAAAATGATGACTCCATATGAGATATTTAAAGGTAAAAAGCCCAATTTATCTTATTTCCATCCATTTGGTTGTAAAGTATTTATTCATAATAATGGTAAGGATAATTTGGGTAAATTTGATTCAAAATCGGATATTGGAATATTTCTTGGTTATTCAACTAACAGTAAAGCGTATTGTGTATTTAATTGTAGAAGAGGCTCGGTAGAAGAGTCAATTCATGTAAAATTCGATGATACAGTTTTACCCCCGAGAAAGGTTGTTTTTGATGATGATGCAGGTATGGTTTCGGCTAAAGAAGTCTCAGAAGTATCAAAGGAATTGGAGAAGCTCGACTTAAGCTCGGACAAGCAGGAGGAGAATACTTACAACCTTCTTAAAGATTAGGCAAATGTGAAAGACCATACGATGGAACAAATTCTCGGAAAAATCGATGAAGGTGTACGAACTAGGAGAAATATAAATGATTGTATTAACAATATTGCTTTTATTTCTCTTACAGAACCAAAGAATATCGATGAAGCCATAAATGACGAGAATTGGGCTATTGCTATGCATGAAGTGCTAAACCAATTCGAAAGAAATAATGTTTGGGAATTGGTTCCGGCACCGGTAGACAAATCAATCATTGGTACTAAATGGGTTCATAAAATTAAAACCGATGATGATGGTCTCCCAATTAAAAATAAATCAAGGTTGGTCGCCCAAGGTTATAGTCAAGAAGAAGGCTTGGATTATGAGGAAACATTTGCTCTTGTTGCTCGTCTTGAGGCAATTCGTCTTCTCTGTGTCTTTGCCGCATACAAGAAAATCAAACTCCATCAAATGGATGTAAAAAGTGTAATATCCGGTAATTTTTCTTTCCCTTGTATTTTCATTTTTGGTATATTTCTCGGTCATAGTGACCCTCATGTATCTTTCAGTATGTCCTTCCTGTCGACTGTTGAATTGTATTCTCGTTATTGTTCGTTGTTTCAACTTTCTTCATATGAGTTCGACTTTGTTAGATCACCATTAATTTTTGGTGACTCCAAAAATTATGAATCTTTGCAATATTATAGAACATCGCGTTAGCTTTCCAATGGTTCAAACGGTGAGTCAATCGGAGTCCGGACGAGAGAGTTATGGTCGTTTCAGTTTTTGGCCGAGCACTTCCAGGAGCCTTTCGGCCGATAGGGGCCGATAGACTCTCACCGGCATTCTCGTATGGATATCGGTTGGGCCTATCGGCCGATAGGCTGGCGATAGGTAAATTTCTTCACCTTCGAACTTCCAGAGCCTTTCGGCCGATAAGGGGGTCGATAGACTCTCTGCCGGCATTCCGTATGGGTATCGGTTGGGCTATCGGCGATAGGCGGCGATAGGTCTCTGTGTTACACTATAAATGTGTTGTTACGAGCGAACAGCTCATTTCCTTCCCGATTTTCTAAGCGCCGCGAGAGAGAGAGGAGAGAGGGGTATAGATCTTCATCCGGTGGTCGATTTTCATCATTTCTTTTCGGTTGTGAGGCTCGGATAATCAATCTAACGCGTGTTCTACGGATCTTAATACTTGAATCACTCAAGGTAATATCTCTTGAAACCCTACCTTTTTGGATAATTGGGGATTTTGGGGTTTTGTCCGATTCTTTCCGTTTCGTTGATGGATTCATGATGAATATGATTATTCTTGTTAGTATCTTTAGTTTCCTACGGATTCATGGATATTTTGTGGATTTTTACGGAATCGAGAGGGTTTGGTTGTGGTCCGCCCTCGTTGTTATTTTTGGTATGAATATACATGAATCGTAGGCGGGTTTCCGGGTGTATTCCATTTCCGTAATCGTCTAGAGTTGGTTGTGATTGTGTTGTTCGAATCGTTAGGTTCATTTCCGCCGGTTCCTTGCGGTCGTGTTCAACTCTTCCGTTCCGTTCGTGTCACCGTCTATTTAATCGAGGCAAGTATCCTTATGAACTTACAATCTTGGCATAGTAGTTTTGTATGAGTAATTGTATGTGTGTGTATGCTCACTACGGGTTAGACTCGACGGGGTCTCGGTAGGGGTCCACGGAGGTGTGGATCGACGAGCTTTGCTTTTAACCACTACGGGTTAGATCCGACGGGGTCTCGGTAGGGGTCCACGGAGGTGTGGATCGACGGTTAATTGTGGTGAATTTTACAAATGTGATTTGATATTGGCATTTCCGGAAATGAATGCTTTTCAAACGGTTTTCTTTATTGCGTGCATTACTATATGTGTAAGATGTAAGTTGTTCATCTGGTTACTTGTACTAGCGTAATTGCTAACCCCTCTGGGGACCCGTTTTGGGGAAATTCGTTTTATGAATTTCAGGTCAGGTTCATCGGGACGAGCGGGCGCTGGACCAGTACACGGATGATGGCCATGCGTGATGATTGTGCATTAGAGACGTCTTAATGTCTTTTTGTCTTTTCATCTTTTATGGTTTTTGAACTAATAGCTGTACTCGAGTACTTAAGAGTTCTTGTTCGTCCAGATTGTATTGTTGTGTTTATGTTGTGTTGGATGATGATGTTATATTGACCGGTTGAACAAGGTGGATTGTTCATTTTGCGTCCTTATGACGTGGTGTTATTTTATCGTTTCGTGAGTCGTTGTGTATGATCTTTGTTCGGCTGGTGGGTCCCATATAGGGATTCACGGCGTAATATACCTCGGATATCCCGGGGTGTTACGAGAAAATGGTATCGAGCACTAGGTTTATGGATACCTAGGCTTGTTGGTTTATTGGGTCTTGTGGTGTTTTGTTTTGCACATCATCGTCACGCCGCCATGATTAGGTACTACCGGTGTCCGTAAGTTTTCCTTCCTCTGTTCATTATTTCCTTGTATCGTACCTTTGATTCTCGACTTGTAATTGTTCTTCTCTCGTACTTACCCTCGTATGGCTTTTGCTACTTGTTTAACTCCGGCATGGATGCTGGAAGAGGTCGTGGTCGCGGTCGTGGTCGTGGGACGCGGCCGGGACGTGGGCGGCCGGTGGGGCGGCCACGTCACGATCTTCGAGGCCGCGATCGGCGACCGTCATAGCCATGCTTCTTCTCGGGAGCGTGCCGATCTTGGTATCGCGGCCGTAATGCAACAAATGGTAAACCAAATGGCGGCAATAGCTCGGGCGGTTCGTAACCCGGATCAAGCCCATGCTAATCGGGCGGAGCGGACCGTTGGCTCCAAGATGTCATCAAGATGCATCCTCCTCGGTTTTCGGGAGCTTCGGACCCGATTGGCCGGGAAGGGTGGATCAAGGAGATGTCTAAGGTCTTCGTTGCCACTAATTGTCCCGAGGACCGTAAAGTCCCTATTGCTCAATATTTCCTCACCGGGGACGCTACTGACCGGTGGGAGGCCGTTGGGCCCAAAGACCATCTTTGCTACGTGGCCGAGTTTCAAGAGTCGATGGAGATCAATATTGCCGTGGCGATCAGACGAGCTCGGGTACATGCTTTTATGATGCTCAACCACGGGATATCCCGTAGCTCAAGCCATTCTTGATTTTAACAAAGAGTTGGGTTATGTGAAGACCCAAGTTGTCGAGGAGAGTGACAAGATTTTCCATTTCTCCAGACGGATGAAGTTGCCGATCCGGACTATATGTCGGGGCTCGTATGCACTACATTGAAGGATTATCGAGTAGGGCCCTTGCTTATGATATGTCGGTGGCGAGTGAGGCGGCCGCGAGTAAGAAGCGTAAGTCCAGGAACTTTTCGGGCCACAAGAGTGGGGGTCGGAGAGATCCCAATCTGCTAACTTCCCGCCGGCGGTGGTCCAGGCTCGTTCACTGGGGTCCTCGTGGAACTACCGGTGCTCCTTTTCGTGATGTGAAGTGTTTCAATTGTGGTCACGGGCCACATCACTGTACTTGTTTGAGCCCTTTGGCGTGACGTGTCAGTGTGGCAGTAGCCGGGCCACAAAGCCGCTCGTGGCCGAGAGGGAGAAAATTCTTGGCGCCCGGGCTTCCATTCCAGCGCCTAGGGAACCAAGTGTGAATCGGGGATCGTTGCTCTTCGGTCTCCGCCGAGTGCTAGTCGGGAGAGGTCGGGTCAGCCCTCTAAGGGGAGCTTCCAGTGTCGGCTCCGCCCATCCGCGTGTCTACGAGATGCGGAGAGCCGATGATCCAGCGGCTACCGTGGCGACAGGTACCGTTTATATTCTTTCTCATCCTGTCAGTGTGCTTTTCGATTCCGGTGCTACGCATTCGTTCATATCTCTGGATTGTGTGCGTCGTTTGAGTCTCGACCGTTTGACGCCTTGTGAACCCTTCATCGTTAAGCTTCCTAGCGGCGATAGGATCGTTGGTGATCAGGAGGTTCGAGACTGCTCTGTGCTTATTTGTGAGAGGACTTGGCCCTCTAATCTTATTGTTGTGAGTATCGAGGGTGAGGATTTGATTCTTGGTGATGATTGGCTCGAGCGGCATGGTGCGATCATGAACTACCGCACGAGGATCATCACTATGTTAGCCGAGGACGGCAGAGCACTCTTTCGCGGGCGAAGAGGGAAACCGAGTCGTTATTAATGCCTTGAAGGCGATGAGTCTCTGCGAAAGGGGTGTGCGGTTATTGGTGCTATGCCTTAAAGGCGGAGGATGGTGGAGTCGAGCTTTCGTCAATTCCAGTCGTTAATGAGTTTCCTGATGTATTTCTGACGAATTACCGGATTGCCACCGGACCGTGAGGTTGAGTTTGCTATAGAGTTAGAGCCGGGCGCGGCTCCTATTTCAAGGCGCCGTATCGCATGGCACCTTCAGAGATGTCCGAGTTGAAGAAGCGATTGAGTGAGCTTCTTGAGTCGGGGTATGTTCGACCGAGCGCCTCGCCTTGGGGCGCACCGGTCCTGTTTGTACGGAAGAAGGATGGTTCGCTACGTTTGTGTATCGACTATCGCGAACTAAACAAGGTGACCATCAAGAACAAGTATCCTTTGCCGAGGATTGACGACTTGTTCGACCGATTGCGAGGCTGCGGTATTCTCGAAGATTGATTTGAGATCGGGGTACTACCCGGCTCACGGGTGAGGGAGTCGACGTGCGTGCAGCGGCTTTTCGGACGAGATACGGACATTATGAGTTTGTAGTTATGCCTTTCGGGTTAACTAACGCGCCGGCGGTGTTCATGCGATTGATGAACAAAGTCTTTATCGAGTATTTGGATAAGTGTGTTCGTCTTCATTGACGATATTCTTATTTATTCGAGGAACGAGGAAGAGCATGCCCATCATTTGCGGATAGTGTTAGACATTTTGAGGGCCGAGCAACTCTATGCGAAGTTCTCGAAATGTGAGTTCTTTGAAAGAAGTGATGTTTTTGGGCCACGTGATTTCAGCCGAGGGAGTTCGAGTAGATCCGCAGAAAATTGAGGCGGTGTTGGATTGGGCATCGCCCACAAATGTGAAGGAGGTCCGTAGTTTCTTGGGTTTGGTGGCTACTACCGTAGGTTCGTGAGGGTTTCTCAAAACTAGCTCGACCACTTACCTGATTGCTCCGTAATCAGAAGTTAAATGCGGACCGATGAGAGGCGATCGAGTTTTGAGGAGTGAAGAAGCGTTTGACTTCAGACCCGGTTTTGGCATTGCCATGTGGCAACGAGGGTTTCGCCGTTTTAGCGATGCTTGGTCGGGGTCTTGGGTGCGTATTGATGCAGCACGGCAAGACCATTGCCTATGCGTCGAGACAGTTGAGGCCGTATGAGCTTAACTACCCTACTCACAATTTGGAGTTAGCGGCGGTGGTCTTTGCACTCAAGATTTGGCGTCACTATCTTTTCGGCTCTGCATGTCGATTTTTACCGATCATAAAAGTCAAGTACATATTTACTCGGCGAGAGTTGAATATGAGGCGGAGGAGGTGGTTAGAGTTGATTAAGGATTATGACCTCGAAATCCTTTATCATCCGGTAAGGCGAATGTCGTGGCCGACGCCTTGAGTCGGAAACCGATTGCGTTGCGAACGCTTGAGGTCCTTACGCCTCGGTCGAGCTTCGGCGGGCTTTGATCGGGTTAGATGTTGAGGTTTTGCCGCTGGATCTGTCGGGCAACTTTGTGCCTTAGAAATTTCGTCGTCTTTGATCGATGAAATTAAATCAAGCAATTAGAGGATCCGATGATTACTCAAATCCGAGAGAACGTTCTTAAAGGAAAGTCTCACGGGTTTGTGATTCATGAGGATGGCGTTTTGAGATTCAGTCGGCTTTGTGTGCCGAACGACTCGAGTTGAGGCGAGTATTTTACGGGAGGCCCATGCTACACCTTATTCCGTTCATCCTGTACGAGTAAGATGTACAAGGACACGAGGAGGAACTTCGGTGGAATGATATGAAGGAGGAAGTCGCACGGTTTGTGGCGAGATGTTTGACTTGCCCAGGTCAAAATCGAGCATCGGACCAATGAGTTATTGCGATCACTTCCGTTCCGAATGGAAATGGGAAGATATATCGATGGATTTCGTTACGAGTTTGCCGAGATCGAGGTCGGGCATGAATATGGTATGGGTGATTGTTGATCGCGACCAAGTCGGCACATTTTACGGGCATCAAGGACACGTGGGGCCGGAGAAGTTAGCTCGTGTGTTTATTGCGCGGATCGTGAGACTTCACGGTACTCAAAGTCTATTGTTTCGGATCGTGACGGCCGTTTGTATCGCACTTCGGCAAGCGGTGCATAAGGCGTTAGGTACCGGTTGTGTTTGAGTACCTCTTTTCATCCCAGACGGATGGACGGTCGGAGCACTATCCGGACATTCGAGGACATGTTGCGTGCTTGTGCCCTCGATTGGAGTAGCGGCCCAGGAGGAGCATTTGCCATTGATCGAATTCACGTACAACAATAGTTGGCACGCGTCGATTCGGATGGCACCGTATGAGGCACTTTATGGGCGCGATGTCGATCGCCGATTTGTTGGAATGAGGCGTCGATTTGGTCGGGACCGAGCCGGATGTCGTTTTAGAGACGAGGCGGAAGATAGAGTTAATTCGAGAACGGATGTTGGCGCCGAGTCGGCGAAGTCGTATGCGACGTCCGTCGTCGACCTTTGGAATTTGAGGTGGGAGACCACGTTTTGCTAAAGGTGTCGCCGACGAAAGGAGTTTTCGTTTCGGGAAGAAAGGGAAGTTGAGTCCGAGATTTATCGGCCCCTTCGAGATCCTCGAGCGAGTAGGTGGGTTGGCATACCGTTTGGCGTTACCTCCGGCCTTGAGTCATGTTCATAGTGGTTTCCATGTTTCCCGATTGAGGAGATATGTCCGGATCCTAGCCACATCATCGATTATGGTGAGATTGATGTCGCCAAAGATGTTACTTTCAAGAGCGCCCTTTGAAGATTTTGGAACATCGTGAGAAACAATTGAGGCATAAGACCATACCTTTGGTCAAGGTGCAATGGTCGAGACACGGTGTCGAGGAGGCAACTTGGGAAACCGAGGATAGCATGCGTGCTAGGTACCCCGAGTTGTTTGTTTCTTAAGTTTCGGAACGAAACTTATTTTTAGAGGGGTAGAATGTAATATCCGGTATTTTTCTTTCCCTTGTATTTTCATTTTTGGTATATTTCTCGGTCATAGTGACCCTCATGTATCTTTCAGTATGTCCTTCCTGTCGACTGTTGAATTGTATTCTCGTTATTGTTCGTTGTTTCAACTTTCTTCATATGAGTTCGACTTTGTTAGATCACCATTAATTTTTGGTGACTCCAAAAATTATGAATCTTTGCAATATTATAGAACATCGCGTTGGCTTTCCAATGGTTCAAACGGTGAGTCAATGGTCGGACGAGAGAGTTATGGTCGTTTTGCTTTTGGCCGAGCACTTCCAGAGCCTTTCGGCCGATAGGGGGCCGATAGACTCTCTGCCGGCGTGCGTATGGATATCGGTTGGGCCTATCGGCCGATAGGCTGGCCGATAGGTAAATTTCTTCACCTTCGAACTTCCAGAGCCTTTCGGTAGATAAGGGGGGTCGATAGACTCTACTGCCGGCATTCCGTATGGGTATCGGTTGGGCCTATCGGCCGATAGGCCGGCCGATAGGTTCTGCTGTGTTACACTATAAATGTGTTGTTCTGAGCGAACAACTCATTTCCTTCCCCAGTTTTCCTAAGCGCCGCGAGAGAGAGGATATAGAGGGGGAGAGTTCTTCATCCGGGGGTCGATTTTCATCATTTCTTTTCGGTTGTGAGGCTCGGATAATCAATCTAACGCGTGTTCTACGGATCTTAATACTTGAATCACTCAAGGTAATATCTCTTGAAACCCTACCTTTTTGGATAATTGGGGATTTTGGGGTTTTGTCCGATTCTTTCTGTTTCGTTGATGGATTCATGATGAATATGATTATTCTTGTTAGTATCTTTAGTTTCCTACGGATTCATGGATATTTTGTGGATTTTTACGGAATCGAGAGGGTTTGGTTGTGGTCCGCCCTCGTTGTTATTTTTGGTATGAATATACATGAATCGTAGGCGGGTTTCCGGGTGTATTCCATTTCCGTAATCGTCTAGAGTTGGTTGTGATTGTGTTGTTCGAATCGTTAGGTTCATTTCCGCCGGTTCCTTGCGGTCGTGTTCAACTCTTCCGTTCCGTTCGTGTCACCGTCTATTTAATCGAGGCAAGTATCCTTATGAACTTACAATCTTGGCATAGTAGTTTTGTATGAGTAATTGTATGTGTGTGTATGCTCACTACGGGTTAGACTCGACGGGGTCTCGGTAGGGGTCCACAGAGGTGTGGATCGACGAGCTTTGCTTTTAACCACTACGGGTTAGATCCGACGGGGTCTCGGTAGGGGTCCACGGAGGTGTGGATCGACGGTTAATTGTGGTGAATTTTACAAATGTGATTTGATATTGGCATTTCCGGAAATGAATGCTTTTCAAACGGTTTTCTTTATTGCGTGCATTACTATATGTGTAAGATGTAAGTTGTTCATCTGGTTACTTGTACTAGCGTAATTGCTAACCCCTCTGGGGACCCGTTTTGGGGAAATTCGTTTTATGAATTTCAGGTCAGGTTCATCGGGACGGCGGGCGGACGATTACGGATGATGGCCATGCGTGATGATTGTGCATTAGAGACGTCTTAATGTCTTTTTGTCTTTTCATCTTTTATGGTTTTTGAACTAATAGCTGTACTCGAGTACTTAAGAGTTCTTGTTCGTCCAGATTGTATTGTTGTGTTTATGTTGTGTTGGATGATGATGTTATATTGACCGGTTGAACCGGGTGGATTGTTCTGTTTTGCGTCCTTATGACGTGGTGTTATTTTATCGTTTCTGTGAGTCGTTGTGTATGATGCTGTTCAGCCTGGTGGGTCCCATATAGGGATTCACGGCGCTGTAATATACCTCGGATATCCTGGGGGCGCTGAAAAGGATTTTTCGTTATTTAAAATATACTGCTGGCTTAGGTCTGTGGTATCCTTATAGTATTGATTTTCAACTTTTTGCATATAGTGATGCCGATTTCGGTGGATGTAAAATTGATAGAAAGAGCACCACCGGAACTTGTCATTTTATGATTTCATGTTTAATTTCATGGGGGAGTAAGAAACAGACTAGTGTCGCTACTTCCACAGCTGAAGCAGAATATGTGGTTGCGGGAAGTGCATGTGCACAAGTTCTTTGGATAAAAAATCAATTACTCGATTATGGCATTGAGCTTAAAAATACACCTATTTTTTGTGACAATACAAGTGCCATTAATCTAAGCAAAAACCCCATTTTGCATAGTAGGACAAAACATATAGAAATTCGTCACCATTTTATTCGTGACCATGTCCAAAACGGGAATGTACGCCTCCAATTTGTTGGTACAAATGAACAATTGGCGGATATTTTTACAAAACCATTACCCGAAGAAGCTTTCAACTTTATTCGCATAAACTTAGGAATGGGACATGTTGATCATTTTTAAGTTTTGCATATTCATATTTACATTAAAATGGTCATTAAAAATGGGACATCATCGGAAGAAAATCATTGCTCATTTGGTCACGTTTACGGATGTTAAAGATAGGGATTTACATACGTAAAAGGACTTTACGTACGTAACGATGGTCTGGTCTACGTACGTTACGATCTACAGGTTTTAATACAGGGAATTCGGGATTTTTTTCGCTACGTACGTTACTAAAGAGACATAACGTACGTAATCAGTTTTTGACCCTGCTACTTAAATACCCCATTCGACAGTTCCTCTTTCATTCTTCCTAATCCCTTCTCGTCTGCCGAAGAACCCTACTCCAAATCTCCAAATATTCCGTCCAATTTCTCATAATTCCGGCTGAAATCTTCAATGGCATCCAGAATCTGCAAGAAATGCAGAGGACAGACATCTCAATCCTCTCCTTCAGCCCCTGGAGAACCGAGTTTCAGGAATGCCCAAGCCGAAAAAATCTTCAAAGAAGTGCTTATCGACGAAGAGGTAACTCCAAGCCATCAGTTTGACTTTGAATCTCTGAATTCTATTGGTATTGGGATAGAAGAATTTTTTGACATGCTCGGTATTAATCGTTTTGTAAGTCTCGCCCGACCTATTTATGTGGATTGCGTAAAGGAATTCTACGCAAATTTTTTCGTGACTTATGATTCTGAAGGACTTGCTGTTGTTAACCCTCTAGTTCGTGGTAAACCTATTCTTTTTTATGCTGCTAAATTATCCGAACTTTTTGGTCTCCCGAATGAGGGATTTCGTTGTAAAGGAGAATTTGCCGCTCCTGATGAAGTTATTGACTATTCTCTTTACTCCGATGAAAGTCATGGAGTTCATGAGTCTGAGGTCCGTGATTTCTTGACGGGCAAGGCTGTAATTGAAGTACATTCGGGCCATTTTGAAAATAATGATTTCGGAATTAATATTCGTTTACTACACGATGCTATCACTCGATGTCTAATGCCTAAATTTAATGCTCAGCATCGTCTTGTAAATGTGGATGTGGAAATCATTTATCATGTCTGGAAAGATCATCAGGTTAATTTTGCTTCAATCGTACTCAAGTGGTTTGTGGAAAAAGGTTTAAACTTCCACACAATGAGATATGCCAGGTCGACCGCCAACGAAAGTCCGGAATGCCGTTTGGATCTATCTTGACTGAGATATTCGAGGACGCTGGAGTTGATCTCATAGGGCTTCACAGGGTCGCCATCCCTAGGGGGAGCCTAGTTACCGAAGGAACCATCTGGACCATCAGATATCTCCGTATGAGAAACCGTGGATGGATTTACTTTACCTACATTAAGGATGATGATCGCTTAGTTGAGGGTGTGCTACCGAGACCAGAGGAGAGGATTACATCACGAGGGATTGATCATACTCGGCCTCGTCCTTCTTCTCAGCCCGGTCCTTCTCGCCCAAGACAGGAGAGTTCCTCGTCCCAGATGGTTGCTTGGATGGATAAGTTGGAAAAAGAAATGAGCGAGATAAAGCTTATGGTTAAGAGCATTTGTACTCATTTCGGGATCCCTCCGACACCTCCGGAAGCCGGTCTTGATTAGCCGATTTTCTTTCATATGATGATGATTCCGTTTTGTTTTTAGACCAAACATTTCATGCATTTTTGTATGTTTATTGTCTTAAACTCTTATTTCCTTTATTTTGAATGAATATGTTGCTTTTCGTATTGACGATTCTCCTTGCTATATATTGATATTCGTTGACTATTTTGTGTTTCATTGGCTTGCTGTTACAGGTTCCCATGTCTTTTTGTTAATGACAAAAAGGGAGAGAAAAATATGTTTAGTTAGTTTTTGAAATATCCCTTGTTCGTTTCAGGGGGAGTCTTACTCAGGGGGAGAGTTTTTCGTAAAAAAAATTTCGATACTCCAAAACTCATCTTTTTCAAAAACTCCCATATAAATTTTGTCATCATCAAAAAGGGGGAGATTGTTGGTACAATATTTTTAATAATTCATTTTATACATTTTGATGATGAGTTTATTTAACCAAAATTTATATTACACATTTTTCCTTCACTTAACGTACGTAAACAACCCATCTATAACGTACGTAACACTCATATTTCTTGCAAGAGTTTTTATGCAGGTAACGTACACATACTTTGTATAACGTACGTAAGGTTTGAAGTTTCTGCCCGTTGCAAAAAGTCATTAGCCGTTACAACAGGTCTTCACATCCAACGGATCTTTGACTGGAAGTTAAGTACGTAAGCCATACTTACGTAACGTACGTAATGAAATTTATCATATGTCACTGGACTGTTTTTCAGAGTCCATTACGGCCACTACTCAAGTTATATTGATATTCGTTGACTATTTTGTGTTTCATTGGCTTGCTGTTACAGGTTCCCATGTCTTTTTGTTAATGACAAAAAGGGAGAGAAAAATATGTTTAGTTAGTTTTTGAAATATCCCTTGTTCGTTTCAGGGGGAGTCGTACTCAGGGGGAGAGTTTTTCGTAAAAAAAATTTCGATACTCCAAAACTCATCTTTTTCAAAAACTCCCATATAAATTTTGTCATCATAAAAAAGGGGGAGATTGTTGGTACAATATTTTTAATAATTCATTTTATACATTTTGATGATGAGTTTATTTAACCAAAATTTACATTACACATTTTTTCTTCACTTAACGTACGTAAACAACCCATCTATAACGTACGTAACACTCATATTTCTTGCAAGAGTTTTTATGCAGGTAACGTACACATACTCTGTATAATGTACGTAAGGTTTGAAGTTTCTGCCCATTGCAAAGAGTCATTAGCCGTTACAACAGGTCTTCACATCTAACGGATCTTTGACTGGAAGTTAACGTACGTAAGCCATACTTACGTAACGTACGTAATGAAATTTATCAGATGTCACTGGACTGTTTTTCAGAGTCCATTACGGCCGCTACTCAAGTTATATAACGTACGTAAGAGCTGTAACGTACGTAAGCGCCCCTCCATAACGTACGTAAAGCGTGCAACTGTTCCAACGGGAAATTCACCTCATGAAGGCTATAAATAGCACATTTCAAGGATTTGGAAGACACAACAAATCATCTGAACTTACAAGTATTATCAAGCTATTTCAAGCATATTTTATGAGAGATATACATACTCTACATTGTGATACAAGGAGAATTGTTCAATCACTTCCTACTTATATTCTTGTATCTAAGAGTGACATTCTTTGTAAAGTCGAGTTCTTACTCGCAATTGTTTTCTTGTAAGGTTATCTTGTACCCGAAAAAACAAGAGAGATTTAGTGAGGTTGTTCTTGAGCCCAGAAATCAAGAAATTGTAAGAGTTGGCACTAAACTAGAAAGTGCATTCTAAGTTTCTAAGAAAAATCCTAGTCAATAAAACTAGGTAGGGGATGTAGGCTTCGTTAATAGCCGAACCTCTCGAACAATTTCTTGTGTTCTTTCTTTTCCGCGTTTTACTTACTCCGATATTTTAGCTTCCGCACAAAAAGAGTTCAAAACTATTATCCGCACTATTCAACCCCCCTTCTAGTGGCGGTACCAATCTAATAGTTTTCTAAGGTCAGGTTGTAGTCTCTTGAGCTTGTGCCATAGGGAGAATTGTGCAGTACCTTTAGGAGGAATTTGCCAGTTTTGGTGTACTATGGCATGGGACTGTGGGTGCTTGGCTACAACATTGAAAAATTTGAAAGAGGAGTGATTGGACCTCTGTTGTACTGTGTTGTCATGGATATGCAAGGGTGAATGATCTGAGATCCCAGGCTGTAAGACCTGGACTTGCATATGTGCAAATTTAGTGAACCATTCTATGTTCCCTAGTGTTTTCCAGATTTTTATTTGACAAGTGTGATGTGGACCTACAGTTGAGATTTCAAACACACCAACTCTTTGCATCATATTATCCAAATCAACATACACATGCTTGGACTTCCCTACCACCTTCTCTGTCATGGACTGATAGGATGTTGTTATAATCATCCACTAACAACCAAGGTGCATTAGTACCAATGGGGAGCTTTTCAATGTCTTGCCAGGCCTGCTTTCTTTCTTCTAATGTGTTAAAAAAGTACTCGAACTCGTAATCAATTAAATAGATCGAAATAATTTTATTAAAAAATATTATTGAAAATGTAGAAAAATAATTTTAATTATTATTTATAAATAGATCAAAGAAACTATGGGATAAATAAATTAGTCTATCTTAGTTTTAAATCTTATCTAATTAACATAAAATAACAAAATAAATGAAAAAACTCATATTTACTAAATTAATAATTACTGATTTTATGAATTTTCAAAGAAATATTTCTAAATACATAAGCAATTAAATTTAATAATAATATATTAATCCATAGATTCATCTTTGTACAGAAAAAAATTCAGAAAATAAAAATTGATTGTTTAAGTGATTTTTAAATGATTTTTTATTTATTTTTTTGAGTTTTAAAAGATTTATTAATTTATTTACTTTTGAATCAACTATATATTTTTGAAAGTTTGGATTTGGTTTTGTATTTTAAATTTTATCCAAATAATTTATGTAATTTTTTTTCAAATATAAGGATTAAATTATCTTATTTCTGGTCATTTAACAGAAACCGTTAAATACTTAACAAATTAGACCATTTTGGCAAAAAAAAAAAGGACCAAGAAATAATGTAGAACTTTCTCATATGATCAGAGTGTAATTTTTCTTCCTAAAATATGTAAGTATTTTTTTATTACAACATATTTATCAATAGAATGATCTCTATATAAAAGAGGATTACAGAGAATAAAAATTGACTATAAATCGTTTTAGAAATATATCTCGATATTATTTTAATTATTATTAATTCCAGTCACTCAAAAACTAGAAAATTTGTGTGAGAAAAGAAGGGAATTATTGTGCTATTGCAACAATAATTGATTATGTGACAGACTTTAGTTTTGTTTATATTATTTTTCAATATGCTTTGGATGATGAATAATTGCAATATTTTGGTATGTTATACTACACATTTAGGAGTAAAGTATTTATTCCACAAAGGATATTAAACCCATCAGATAGTAGATTGGTATTTAAATTCCAAAGACGGCAACTTCCACTAATTATGTTTTTCCGTAGTTATGCACTCTCTCATGTTGGCGTGTATCTGACAAGACTTGTATTCAATCGTGGTTAGTTTTATGTAGCTGTATCAAAGTGAAGAGTACGGAAGACTTCAATTTTTTTATTACAACAAGAACGGTATAATCGTAAATAGAACAACTAATGTAATTTACAAAAAGTGCTATAAAATTTATGGTGAATGGTTGGGTATTATGAATTTGTATGTAAATTTTTTCTTATGTTCCCGTATATCATACGTGTGATATACTAGTTCCTATTTAAAAGGGGAGATTTCATGCTTTTCAACATTCAAAATAATTTACCATATTATTCATTTTTTTTCCCACACACGCACACGAGGGGGATTGTCCCATGTCCTGAGTACCCCCCAAAGAGGCTAGAGCTCACCCCCGATCTAAAGGTAAGTTTGCCAGCATGACCTGATCGCCTCATTGTCCCCCACTTGGGTTACAGGCCCGCGCTTACTGGGCCCGGGCAGGGTTAATGGTTTCATCCCCGGACATTGTCTAAGGGCTCCAGCCATTCCCCCATTTATCATATTATTCATCTTTATACCAAATGTACACATATTTTCAATAAATTATTGTACCTTAACAAAAACATGGATTTGAGGCTTGAATATGAAGATATTGATGATTCTTGAAGAGTTTGATTGTGTTATTCATGTTCTTGAGGTATGTTGATGAACTCTACACCTTGAATTCGGATTTTTATGCTATTATTGATGAATGATTCGTATGAAGATGATTATGGTGTTGTTGTTACGATTCTTGAGGTTATATCAATTATATATTGAAGGATACGAATGTTTATGTCTTCAATTATGTTATTTGTTATAAACATGATTATGGAATCATAGTGTTCTTGATGTTCTTGGTATATTTATCACATCAAAGAGGAAAATGTGATAGGATACATAATGGTTTTAAGTATAATCATGGATTTGAGGATTGAAACCCAATGCTATGTTGATTGTAGTGGTAGAATTCGTATGTTCTTGACGAAATACGAATCATGATAATAGTTTTGAATTCAGGAAGATTACAGTTAATCTTATAACAAGATTCTCAATGGTATTGAACTATTTGGGTAGTTCGGATTGCCGATTATGCCGATAGTATTATCCTACTATGAAATTATAATTATAAACAAGGAGGAATCGTGTTAATTCGTATGAATTCGGAATAGAGTATGTTATGTAATCCTTGTTATTGAGATGAGTTGATCGTTGATATGATTATCGGGTTATGGAAAGGTATCGTGGTTATGAGTTCATGATTGATTGGTTCGGGTTGTTCGGATTTATGTTTAATCGGGATATTGTGGAACCGTTCGGTTTATTGATCGGTTGTATTGATTGTTAAGTATGATCATCGAGTTTCGGTTTGTATTGTAGATATGAGTTCGTATTTGTTGAGTTGGATTATTTGGTTTTGTATATGATCGAGGAATTGTTGAGCCGTTGAGTTTGATTGATTGGTTATATCGGGAATTGATTATTATCGAATATGTGTTAATTGATTACTTCAATAGGTTGTGATCATTGATCGTTGGTTATAATCGTCGACTAGAAAGTGTGTTGCGGTCGTGTTCGAGAACGTTCGTGAATCGCTTTGGCCGGGATCCGAGGAGCTTGTAGACGACGATAATGAATTGGCAACGGCTTCATCATCGTCGTGTCGGTATCAAGGCAAGTTATTACTTGCACAGTTTATAATATTTAATGAATGGTTTCGATTTTATTCGTTTATAATTCGTATAGCAATGATTATAATTGTGAACACTGGAGATTTGAGATTGTACGTTCTTTTCAGATTTTGGGAATTTAAATCATAATGTATATGATTTACTTTTGTTATTAGTATACTTGGGTATCGAGGATACATTGTGTTATAGCCGAAGACATGAATTATCTATCGTCCGTGACATTTTGGACCGTTGAATATTGAGGATAATGGTTGGTGATGGTTTAGACATCGAGATTGCTCTCGGAAGACTCGGGGCAAGTACTCTAATCATTTTTGTCATTTTGTGTCTATCATATTGTGATACATTGTGTATTGTTGTTGTCATGCATTTGTGTATTGTTGTTAATATGCATTTGTGCATTGTTGTCGTATGTCCACCTCGTGTTGAAGATGGGATCATCTTGGGATCTATGCTAGCGTACGCTGGATAATTGGACGGGTTTATCCACCTCGTGTTGGTCCGACGAGATCATCTTGGGATCTAGGCAGTGAACGCTGGATCATCGGATTACCCATATGTTGTTGTGCATATGTATATTATGGGTTATCCACCTCGTGTTGATCTATCAGGATCATCTTGGGATCTACGCTGCGTGCGCTGGATCATCGGATTTCCATAAGTATACATTGTTGTTATTGATGTGAGCATATTGACGGTGTCATATGAGTATGCATTTGTAGGTCTTGTGTTAGGACCATGTCCGTATGTTGTGTTGATCTGATCTTGGATTAGACTGACGTGATTTCGTCGTGGCATTTCATATCTTGAGGTATGTTCCGTATTTCCTTTGGTAATTGTCTTTTGATGGGCAATTGATTATCGTGTTGAGGTGTGATGAGGTTACCCGATGGATTGGGTTGGACAGAGTTAGTAGATTTCGTAACAGTGAATTATGATAATGTTTTGAAAACCTTGGGTATTGTTGAGATACAATACATATATTTCGGTATGAGCTTATTGTGTTGTTGAAAGGATACGAGATGTGAACTTTGGTAATTATTATTACGAGTTTGGTAAAGTTATGGCGGTAAGATTACATTGGTCGTATTCTTACTTAGTATTTTCATTGGTATGTAATTATTAACGCGATGTGATTGTTGTCATTGTTGGATATTATGGCTGACCCCGTCGTGGGCTTTCTTTTTAGGTTCTTTGGATATCGAGATTGTAGCGGTCGTGAGGAGATGAGATTCCCGGAGGATACTGGCTATGGCTTGTGTTTGTGAATCGAGTCTTTTGATTATATGTTGTATTCCGCTGCTAGAGTATTTTTACTTGTTGCCCTTTCCGCTGCATGAGTATTTCTTAAATGCCCTTTTGATTTTTGGCAACCTGAGTTATTTTGAAAATGGTTTTCTAAACTATTTTGTCGGTACGTGTAAGCGAAGCTAAACGTATATTTTTCAACTGTTGAGTTTGGCATTTCGGGCCTTGTAGTTTCAAATGAGATTTTACGATGGTTTTGTTAAACGGATTTTATTAAGTCTTCGAATGTTTTTAAAAGATAGTACCGTCGTTAGCCTCTTGGGCATTTGTAAATATTTACGAAAATGTATTTTAGCCTCGTGGGTTCCGTCTCGGGTCCTACGGCGCTGTAATATTCTCGGTCGGATCTGGGGGTGTTACAAAACCTATCTGATTTGATATTTGGGCTGAAACCTATCTGATCTGATATTTGGGCTGAAAACCTATATGATCTGGTATTTGGGCTCAAAACATATCTGATCTGATATTTGGGCTGAAAACCTACCTGATCTGATATTTGGGGATGAAAACCCATCTGATCGAATATTTGGGCTGAAAACCTATCTGATCTAATATTTGGGTGCTGAAAACTCAGCTGATATTTGGTCTCGACTGAAATGAAGCAGGTTGAGAACTTAGATTCTGGAATATGAGTCTTCACACTCCATAATGTAATGTCCAAATTAAATGAGACTATTTATGGAGGTAACTCCTGAGCTGAAGGATTAAAGAGAATTAATGGCACTTTAATTTGTAGTAACTCCCCACCTGATGGAGTGGAATTGGACCCTATAAAAGGGGGTCTTATGCATTTCATTTCAAAACACACAACAGAACGAATACAGCATACCACATATTGCACCATATTTTTTTCTTGTTTTTCGTGCCCAGTCTCCAGCACTTAACGTTCGCCGGAGTTCTGAGTTTTGGAGATCACCTAACTCAAAAACGTGTAGGTTGTATCTTGGGGACATATTGCCTGAGCCGTCTGCTCTTATACGGGGGCAAAATTGTCTTACAGAAAGAGTTCTACTCGCCTCTGCTGAAGTTGTAATTTTCAATTCAGCTTTTAATTTATGAAGATTGTATTATGTTGTCTTTCTTTGTAATTTTTATTGTAATTACATTGTTGGAAATTCACAGAACCAACAAACACTCACACATGGAAACACATACACACACACATACAACACATATATATAATTCGGCGCACACATACATACACATATATACATATACACACACATACAGCTCACACACATAACACATACAACCGCCAGCTTCCGATCACTCCGGCCGCCGGAACCGAACTGCCAAACACTCTCTTATAAAACCACCATCGGCTACCACATAACTGGAACCACCCGAACCGCCGTGATCCGGCCAAATCGGGGACCAACTCCTGAAGATTGAACTCGACCCAGAAACCTGATCCATTTTCAGATCCCCCAAGCCACCAAAGGCGGATCTAAAAACTCATATGTTGTTGTTTACTTGTCTCGTGAGCCACTTACCGAAACTCCATAGCCACTGATTCCTTGAGCTCCACCTCGCCGGAAGAAGATCTGTACAGCCCGAGTGGACTTCCACAACTCTGACCCACCAGAAAGTCCGGTAAGATCGTTGCTTCTTCATTCATAACCACCACGCTACCGTCGAGCTCCAGTAGTTGTCGCCGGAGACACTAGTTCACCGTCGTTGACTTCCACGATCCACCTCGAACCTCTGGCGAAGCCTCGTTCACCCATGTTGACAAGCATGGAAGTTCGTCAGTGCACTTCGATTCTATCCAGGGAGTCGTGACCTCGAGCCCAGTCGCACTATATCCCCTCAGGCTCACTCCTCGCCGACGAGTTCCAGCGATTTATTGAGTGTGTTTTTATATGAGAGTGAGAGAAAAGGAAAGTAAACAAAGAAAATTGATGCTCCCCCCTTTTAATCAATCAGCCGAGGGTATTAGGTTTAGTTGGGCCAATTGTGCCCAACTTTTAAATAATTAATAAGATAAATTTTTAAAAATCCAAAAAAATCATAATTCATAAAATCACAATTCATTATTGAATTTCTATCACCGGAATATACGCCTCTACGTTACTCCGATCCTCTAACTGGATTACACATATTAAATTCTGCTACGTCTGATAAAATCATCGTCGAAAATTCTCAATGATGTCCGATCTAATTCATTAAGAGTCATCAAGGTCCATAGTTAATCAGCTAATTAAAACTATAAATATATAAATATATATAAAAAAATTGATACGACCGATATTTCAATTTAAAATTCCCAATATTACAATTTAAATTTCTGGGTATTACATACTATCCCACTTAAAATAAGTTTCGTCCCCAAAACTTGCCATATCATCACCATCTCACTGTAACATCACTACAATTATGCATACGAACCACTCAGCAATATCGGCAATCTCATGATTCGATCGTCACGATGTGACATACTCGAAGGTGGAATCTATGCAGTCGCGATATATATCTCGGCTCCAGAGCATCATAACACGATAAATTGTAATCCCAAGTATCACAAGATCATTAACGCAGTTTTTGGTTTTAAAAATACAAAATTTAATGGTGCGAAAGGTTTTTTCAAATCATATACTCGAGTTATTCGAAATTGACATCAATAGGCTAAAACCATCTCTACAGTTCTTTCAAATATGACAAAAGATTGACGATGGTGACATTTTATAAAATATCGAAAGTACTCCAAAACATATCTTTCATATTCCGTCGCAAGGTGCACGATCACTTTGTCAAAACTCAAAACGTTTATAATTAAAAATAATGTATACACTAAGTCACTACTTATGCATACCGATAAAATAGTCACGACTATTTTCCAGCTTAACTCAAATTGCAAAATACTTGTAAGTCATTTAAAAATACATGTGCAGCGGATATAGCTAACGATGAGCGTACATCGAGGTAGCAAGAAACAATAAATCAACTCATTTATTTTAAACTATACGGTCGGCTTGTCCAAAATTTCAGAAAATTTTCAAAAATTCACATTAACTGCCATTTAACCGTACTAGTAAAATGATTTAGAAGATCTGATTTTTAACAACATACTCGACTCAAGAAAGACCTATTGATGCCCCAATGAGGAGGCTAGAAAGTTGGGGAACAAGTAATGTTGTGAAAGGTAGAGGAAGGCCCAAAAAAACTTGGATAAAGATGATTGAAAATGATATGCGCTTTCTTAGAATTGGAGAAAGTATGGCGATGGAGAGGCAAATGTGGCGGGAAAGAATACGGATGGTGGATGGAGTCTGATTTTTTTTTTTTTTTACATTCATTCTCTTTTTTTATTTGCTTTTTTCTCTACTTTTTCCCTCTTCTTTCCTTTTATGTTATTTATGTAACGATTATTGACGGTTTCAAAGTTTGATTCATGTTAGCCGACCCCAAATTATTTTGGGACTAAGGCTTAGATGTTTTTGTTGTTGTTGTTGTACTCGACTCTATGAAATTTTCAAAAATATTATCAAATACACGCGCAGCTAACACAGTTACCAATATGAACACATTTGTAGCAATTAGCAACAGTTAGTCAAACATATCCGGTTCCCAAACAGGTGCCAATCTAGCATTCAAATCATCACACTAACAATACCATCCATGAACATAATCTTAATTTCCAACATACTTCGAAACCTTCTGTTTGTGTTCCGACAATCTCTGTCGTCAATACGCCTCCTAGAACACACCAATGTCCAAAAACTTCCACAACACATTGTGCCAATCAAAACTCAATTTACCAGTATATCCCAATTGCTACATACGTAATACACCACAAGTATCAAATACGGTTTCTATCTTACCTCTTCCTTGCGAACAAAATTATGCAACACAAAATATAAAATATAATATATAAAAGGGGAGACTTACATCCACAGTTGCACGAAGAAGACGGTCCCCCATGATACTAATCTCATCGGACAACACGAACGACATGACATGACAATGCACAAGTCGACTTGTTAACTGACAACTCGGACGACGCGACAAAACACGACTCGACTATTCACGGCTCGACTTGACCCGACATCCTAGGTTTCCACAACCTGGACTCTGATACCATAAATGTAACACCCCTAGAAATCCACCAGGAATATTACATGCCGTAGACCCCTTAATAGAGGGATCTACCAGGCTAATTACCACGAGACGACAAACGTTTGACTGACCTGGGTCAAACTAAATACTGACATAGACCGATAAGGTCAAATATTAAAGTACACTGACTGATAGGGTCACGCAATCAGAAATCAATCCGAAAATAAACTCATTACTGAACTTACCCACACAGGGGTCAAGATACAATATAGTGGAAGACTGTGGATAACACAACAAAATAATAACATCATACTGAACTCTAACTCTTGATTAGTATCGCGGCTCGCCTTCTTCCATGCCATCCCCGTGATTGCTCCAACGAACTAAGCATACCTGAAATGCATGAGACGCATTTCCCCCATTTAAGGGGTTAGCATTTGAATGGCTAGTACATGTATTCAGGCCATATAACATATATCACGCAAACATCAGTTATATTAAAATAACAACAATCGTGAAAGAAGTTCCCGAGAGGTTTTCAATGTTTAAAGTACAGCTCAAGCCTTTGAAAAATAATATATCAACTTGGGAGTTTTAGAAAACAATAGAAAGTCTTTTGGGGCTTCTACTCCAAGATTATAAAACTTTTTCAAAAATAATAGGGTCTCGGCCCAAATCTCGTTCATGCAACAAACATTTATATAATTAGAAAATCTTTATGGACCTCAAGTCCTTAGTTGAAAAGTCATTTCAAGACAAATGGGTCTCGACCCAAAGTCATTATCCACAAAATAACCTTTACACAATCGTTGGGGTCTCAACCCAAAATCTCATCAAACCACAGTACACGAAAACAATAACAAGATCCGTTTTCCAACACCAAAACCTCACAACAAAGGAACTAAACACATACGACGCATTTTAGTGCCATTCTAGACAAGTACCAAACTCCTATATATAATGTATCTCAACATCATGAACAAAAATATTGTGATAATCCGGACATATCACAGTAAAAAAATCGCCTAGATCAAGCTAAACCCTTTGGTCCCATCCGAGGCCTCTATGGACCCTCCCTGATGGCCATAGTTAGAAATCAAAATCACGCGCATTCATCGCCTAGACCGGGCTAAAACACCGGTCCCATCCGAGGCCTCTATAGACCCTCCCGGATCAAGCTAGCCAACAAGCTCGTGAATCCGGAGCTAAACCACTGTATTCCTCCGAGGCTCCGTCGGACCCTCCCGGAGTGAGCAAATCACACACATATACATTTGAAAACGCATTGTCTCAATCGTTAGTCATAATATATATAGACAAGGCACTTAGTAGAAATGACCACTTACCCGACAAATAACTACGATCGTGAGCTTAACAACAACCTAACAATTCTAGACGCATCGCTACACATCAACATGTATAACAACCGATCAACCATTCCGACCAATCCAACTCCATCACACCCAACTCCATCCGCACAACTCAGTGATCACCGAAACCTCACAACACACGTAGTGCATTATCTAACTGATATCACTTCTCTACTGACATGCCTCTACGACAAGCAACAAGGCAACTCTACTTAACATAACCTCTATAACGGCCCATATCATGCAAGATCAACAAAAGTGAATAACCAACACAAATTCATTATACAACCTCAATTCACACAATATAAATCATATAGATAAGAATACTTGCCTCGATAATTGATGCCGAGAGCTCCGACGAATACGGCTCACCCGATCGATCCATTGAAATCCCAACCTCAATCGCGCCCCTCAATTAATTGATCGGATCAAACGACCAACGATAATCAACCTGGATCCACAACTCGATTATTGCTCCAACCACAAACTCCGAACTCGGAATCATTCTGTGGTCTAATTACACCAATCCGCACATTGACCAAATTATCACCATCTCCATCCATATATACGTCCTCCCAGTTCACAATCCCAACATGACATACACACACATACAATATACGCACAAACACTCATAATTACCCATATACATACATACAGAATATATATATATATATATATAAAGGGGTGGATTCAGGTGAGAATGCAATTTAAGTTGAGAAATAAGAATGAATTTCATCCATAAATCTTGATAAATGAATGGCCTAGATTTATTCTCACAAAAATATGATGCATATAATGCAATATTTTAATGCATCGATATTTTGATGCATATAATGCATATTTTAATGCATTGCAATTTTGATGCACGAAATGCATATATTTCATGCATAATTAGTACAAAACTCATGCATATTCGCAATTCGCAGGATAAGAACCATTCTCATTTTAACCTAAATCTATATATAAAATACACACATACACACAATCACAAACACCCATATATATATATATATATATATATATATATATAGCACACATAAAACACACACCCACATGGAAACACATACACACACAACACCTATATATAATTCTGCGCACACAACTCACACACACAACACATACAACCGCCGGCTTTCGATCACTCCGGCCGCCGGAACCGAACTAATAAACACTCTCTTATAAAACCACCATCGGCTACCACATAACCGGAACCACCCGAACCGCCGTGCTCCGGCCAAATCGGGGACCAACTCCTGAAGATTGAACCCGACCCAGAAACCTGATCCATTTTCAGATCCCCCAAGCCACCAAAGGCGGATCTAAAACTCATATGCTGTTGTTTACTTGTCTCGTGAGCCACTTACCGAAACTCCATAGCCACTGATTCCTTGAGCTCCACCTCGCCGGAAGAAGATCTGTACAGCCCGAGTGGACTTCCACAACTCTGACCCACCAGAGAGTCCGGCAGGGGCGGATGCCTTTAGGGGCCTTTAGGGGCCAAGGCCCCTGAGCTTTTTTTGCAAACAATTAATAGATATATCTTATATATATAAAGATTGAGTCTTTAAATTTATTGTGGAGTCTTAATGATATTAATTAATGGATATTTTTATATTTAATATTAGTTCATATTAAATTATTTTCTCTAATTTAATATATTAAATAATATTAAGTATTAAATCCATGTCTTAAATGTTTCATGTCTTAAAGTATTAATTAAAATTTTATAATTCAATTAGCTACCATTTATCTAAAAATTGAGTTTCATGTTAAATTTTTACGATTTAAATTCCTTTACTTGAATGAACTTGAATGCCCATCACTTCATTTTTATAAAAATCGTTACAAATCTTTTTGACTTCATCTCATTTTATTGTCCAACTAATTGAATTAAGTTGAGTATTCATGATTTAAATCTTTATGAATTTTGTAATAACATTTGAATGGCTAGTACATGTATTCAGGCCATATAACATATATCACGCAAACATCAGTTATATTAAAATAACAACAATCGTGAAAGAAGTTCCCGAGAGGTTTTCAATGTTTAAAGTACAGCTCAAGCCTTTGAAAAATAATATATCAACTTGGGAGTTTTAGAAAACAATAGAAATTCTTTTGGGGCTTCTACTCCAAGATTATAAAACTTTTTCAAAAATAATAGGGTCTCGGCCCAAATCTCGTTCATGCAACAAACATTTATATAATTAGAAAATCTTTATGGACCTCAAGTCCTTAGTTGAAAAGTCATTTCAAGACAAATGGGTCTCGACCCAAAGTCATTATCCACAAAATAACCTTTACACAATCGTTGGGGTCTCAACCCAAAATCTCATCAAACCACAGTACACGAAAACAATAACAAGATCCGTTTTCCAACACCAAAACCTCACAACAAAGGAACTAAACACATACGACGCATTTTAGTGCCATTCTAGACAAGTACCAAACTCCTATATATAATGTATCTCAACATCATGAACAAAAATATTGTGATAATCCGGACATATCACAGTAAAAAAAAATCGCCTAGGACTGGGGCTAAACCACTGGTCCCATCCGAGGCCTCTATGGACCCTCCCGGACTGGCCATAGTTAGAAATCAAAATCACGCGCATTCATCGCCTAGGACTGGGGCTAAAACACTGGTCCCATCCGAGGCCTCTATAGACCCTCCCGGACTGGCTAGCCAACAAGCTCGTGAATCCGGAGCTAAACCACTGTATTCCTCCGAGGCTCCGTCGGACCCTCCCGGAGTGAGCAAATCACACACATATACATTTGAAAACGCATTGTCTCAATCGTTAGTCATAATATATATAGACAAGGCACTTAGTAGAAATGACCACTTACCCGACAAATAACTACGATCGACAGAGCTTAACAACAACCTAACAATTCTAGACGCATCGCTACACATCAACATGTATAACAACCGATCAACCATTCCGACCAATCCAACTCCATCACACCCAACTCCATCCGCACAACTCAGTGATCACCGAAACCTCACAACACACGTAGTGCATTATCTAACTGATATCACTTCTCTACTGACATGCCTCTACGACAAGCAACAAGGCAACTCTACTTAACATAACCTCTATAACGGCCCATATCATGCAAGATCAACAAAAGTGAATAACCAACACAAATTCATTATACAACCTCAATTCACACAATATAAATCATATAGATAAGAATACTTGCCTCGATAATTGATGCCGAGAGCTCCGACGAATACGGCTCACCCGATCGATCCATTGAAATCCCAACCTCAATCGCGCCCCTCAATTAATTGATCGGATCAAACGACCAACGATAATCAACCCGGATCCACAACTCGATTATTGCTCCAACCACAAACTCCGAACTCGGAATCATTCTGTGGTCTAATTACACCAATCCGCACATTGACCAAATTATCACCATCTCCATCCATATATACGTCCTCCCAGTTCACAATCCCAACATGACATACACACACATACAATATACGCACAAACACTCATAATTACCCATATACATACATACAGAATATATATATATATATATATATATATATAAAGGGGTGGATTCAGGTGAGAATGCAATTTAAGTTGAGAAATAAGAATGAATTTCATCCATAAATCTTGATAAATGAATGGCCTAGATTTATTCTCACAAAAATATGATGCATATAATGCAATATTTTAATGCATCGATATTTTGATGCATATAATGCATATTTTAATGCATTGCAATTTTGATGCACGAAATGCATATATTTCATGCATAATTAGTACAAAACTCATGCATATTCGCAATTCGCAGGATAAGAACCATTCTCATTTTAACCTAAATCTATATATAAAATACACACATACACACAATCACAAACACCCATATATATATATAGTACACATAAAACACACACACACGTGGAAACACATACACACACAACACCTATATATAATTCTGCGCACACAACTCACACACACAACACATACAACCGCCGACTTCCGATCACTCCGGCCGCCGGAACCGAACTAATAAACACTCTCTTATAAAACCACCATCGGCTACCACATAACCGGAACCACCCGAACCGCCGTGCTCCGGCCAAATCGGGGACCAACTCCTGAAGATTGAACCCGACCCAGAAACCTGATCCATTTTCAGATCCCCCAAGCCACCAAAGGCGGATCTAAAACTCATATGCTGTTGTTTACTTGTCTCGTGAGCCACTTACCGAAACTCCATAGCCACTGATTCCTTGAGCTCCACCTCGCCGGAAGAAGATCTGTACAGCCCGAGTGGACTTCCACAACTCTGACCCACCAGAGAGTCCGGCAGGGGCGGATGCCTTTAGGGGCCTTTAGGGGCCAAGGCCCCTGAGCTTTTTGCAAACAATTAATAGATATATCTTATATATATAAAGATTGAGTCTTTAAATTTATTGTGGAGTCTTAATGATATTAATTAATGGATATTTTTATATTTAATATTAGTTCATATTAAATTATTTTCTCTAATTTAATATATTAAATAATATTAAGTATTAAATCCATGTCTTAAATGTTTCATGTCTTAAAGTATTAATTAAAATTTTATAATTCAATTAGCTACCATTTATCTAAAAATTGAGTTTCATGTTAAATTTTTACGATTTAAATTCCTTTACTTGAATGAACTTGAATGCCCATCACTTCATTTTTATAAAAATCGTTACAAATCTTTTTGACTTCATCTCATTTTATTGTCCAACTAATTGAATTAAGTTGAGTATTCATGATTTAAATCTTTATGAATTTTGTAATAACATTTGTCATAACTATAGCAATAAGTTAATTTTCTGAACTTTTACAAACATCTTCATTAAAGCTTCATTAGTATTTATACTAAAACCCAAACAAGACCCAAACGGTGGCAAAATTCTTTGGACTCATTTATTAACTCTCTTTCATAAATAGCTTCATTTTGAAAGTAATTAAAATAGACCGTTCATATTCTTATGGAAGGTTACATACTACATATTGTGTGTATAAATAGTTTACTTTGCATATCAAACAATATTAATACAAACAAAAATAATACAAATCCAAAAGAAAACAATATTAGTTCACTGATATTAATGGATATTTTACAGGGAGTGTTGTACAATGAACAACAAAATAAAATAATTAGACAAGAGGCTTTATCTATTACAAGAAGGTTTTTACAAACAAAGATGAATACAAATCATAAAAAACATTTAGATAAAAATTGCCAACACATGCGGACATTATTTACGTCAATGTTGATGGTTTAATAAGTACGGTCGCTTCTATCATTTTATGGGTTTTCAAAAAATTTGGCCTTGAAAGAAAATTTAGTTCATTAGTATTACTTTGTCATTTTCTATTCTTTACTAATAACCCACAAAATTTTTTAGTGAGAAACCAATATTTACGCTCTTTTGTATGACCTTGCATAATGGAGTAAAAGAAAAAGGTACATACTTTTCGCTCAAAGTCGTTTGTTAATTATAATAACAGATACAAAAAGTTGAGTTATAGACATAAAAAAAAGTTAAAAATTTTTATCGAAAAACAAAACCCGTGCATCGCACGGGTCGTAATGCCTCGTTACCCTAAAGAGTAAAGCCCACAACACTAATATTACCCTAAAGATGAATTTCTAAATGAGTCGGTTTTGTATATCAAAAGAGAACTTGCTGAAAAAATTAATTTGGATGAAATTATAGAAGATTTCAAGGCCGCGAAGGATCGACGGGTTCCACTTTGATGAGCGATGTTTGGTATTTTTATATTTAACGTCTAGTTTCAATATTTTTTTATAACTTTGGATGATGTATCTTTTGTATTTTTAAAAATATATAAGATATTAGCTTCGGCCCCCGCGGTTGAAAGGCTTGTGATCCGCCCCTGGAGTCCGGTAAGATCGTTGCTTCTCCATTCATAACCACCACGCTACCGTCGAGCTCCAATGGTTGTTGCCGGAGACACCAGTCCGCCGTCGTTGACTTCCACGATCCACCTCGAACCTCCGGCGCAGCCTCGGTCACCCATATCGACAAGCATGGAAGTTCGTCAGTGCACTTCGATTCTATCCAGGGAGTCGCGACCTCGAGCCCAGTCGCACTATATCCGCTCAGACTCACTCCTCTCCGACGAGTTCCAGCGATTTATTGAGTGTGTGTTTTTATATGAGAGTGAGAGAAAAGGAAAGTCAACAAAGAAAATTGATGCTCCCCCCTTTTAATCAATCAGCCGAGGGTATTAGGTTTAGTTGGGTAAATATTTAATTAGTATACCACCCGTATAAAATACGGGAACATAAAAAAAATTCACATAAAAACATATAATACCCAATTATTCACCATAAATTTAATCACTTCTTTGAAAATTACATTAGTTATTCTATTTACGATTACACCATTCTTCTCGCGATAAAAAAATTGAAGGCTTTTTGCTATTCACTTTGAGACGGCTACATAAAACTGACCACGATTGAATCGAGTCTTGGCAGATGCACAATGAAAAAACATAATTATTGGAAATTGTCGTCTTTGAAATTTAAATGTCAATCTACTATCTCATGAGTTTAATATCATTTGTGGAATGAATATTTTACACTGAAATGTGTAGTGTAACATAATAAATGTTATAGAAGCAATTGTACCAAAATATTACAAATATTCGTCATCTATAGCATATTAGAAAATAAAATAAATAAAATTAAAGTCTCTCACATAATCAATTATTGTTGCAATAGCACAATAATTCCTTTCTTTTCTCACACGAATTTTCTATTTTTCGAGTGAATAAAAATTAAAAATAATTAAAATACTCATCGAGATATATTTTTAAAAATATTTATAGTCAATTTTATTCTCTATAACCCTCTTTTATATAGAGATTATTCTATTGATAAATATGTTGTTACCAAAAAAATTGCTTACATACATATTTTAGAAGGAAAAATTACACTTTGGTCCCATGAGAAACTTGTAAAAATAGATTTGGTTCTGCATTCTTTTTTATCCTTTTTTTTTTTGCCAAAATGGTCCAAATCGTTAAGTATTTAATGGTTTCTATTAAATGGCCAAAAAGGAGTTAATTTAATCTTTATATTTAAAAAAAAATTACATGAATTATTTGGATATAATTTAAAATACAAAAGCAAATTCAAAATTTTCAGAAATGTATAGTTGATTTCAAAAGTGAATAAATTAACAAATCAACTAAAACTAAGAAAATAAAAAATCACTTAAAAACCACTTAAAACGATCAATTTTTACTTTCTGAAATTCTTTTTGTACAAAGATGAATCTACGGATTAGTATATTATTATTAAATTTAATTACCTATGTATTTAGAAATATCTCTTTAAAAATTCATAAAGTTAGTAATTATATAATTTAGTAAATATGAGTTTTTCATTTATTTTGTTCTTTTATATTAATTAAATAAGATTTAAAAGTAAGATAGACTTATTGATTTATTCCATAGTTTCTTTGATTTGCTTATAAATAATAAATAAAATCATTGTCTCTATACTTTCAATAATATTTTTTAATATTGTACCAAAATATTGCAAATATGCATCATTCAAAGTATCTTAGAAAATAAAATAAACAAAACTGTCTCTCACATAATCAATTATTGTTGCAATAGCACAATAATTCCATTTTTTCTCATACGAATTTTCAATTTTTTGAGTGATTGAAATTAAAAATAATTTAAATACCTATCGAGATATATTTTGAAAAAGATTTATAGTCAATTTTTATTTTCTATAACCCTCTTTTATATAGAGCTCGTTCTATTGATAAATATGTTATCAAAAAAAATTGCTTAAATTTTAGGAGGAAAAATTACACTCTATTCCTATGAGAACATTTTAGAAATAGATTTGGTTCCGCATTCTTTTTTTGGCCAAAATGGTCCAAATCGTTAAGTATTTAACAGTTTCTATTAAATAGCCAAAAGAAGATAATTTAATACTTATATTTGAAAAAAAGTACATAAATATTTGGATATAAGTTAAAATACAAAAGCAAATCCAAAATTTACAAAAATATATAATTAATTTAAAAATTAAATAAATTTATAAATTTTTTAAAACTGAAAAAATAAAAAAATACTTAAAAAGATCAAATTTTATTTTTTGAAATTCTCTATATACAAAGATGAATCTATGAATTACTATATTATTAAATTTAATGGCTTATGTATTTAGAAATATCTCTTTGAAAAATCATAAAATCAATAATCATATAATTTAGCAAATATGAGTTTTTTCATTTATTTTATTTTTTTATATTAATTAAATAAGATTTAAAACTAAGATAAATTAATTGATTTATTCAACAGTTTCTTTAATTTATTTATAAATAATAATTAAAACTATTATCTCTACACTTTCAATAATATTTTTTAATAAGATTATTTTGATTTATTTAATTGGTTAGGACTTTGAGTACTTTGTTAATTATATATATTCAACACTTCTTTTGCAATACTCTCAAGCATCTTTCATTTTAGTTGATATTTTTTTATTTATATACCTAATTATATTGACTAACTAATATAAACTAATTAATTAGTAGAAATATATAATATTTTTGCGAGATTTTATGTTTAAGTTTTTAATATATAGTGCACACTATTATATTGAATTTCTCTTTGTTTGGGTTTATATTTTTTAATTAATGAAAACGTGAAATATTTCTGTAAATATAATTAATTCCTATTTATCCGTAATTCATAATCCTTAATTCGTAAAAAAATAATAAGGTAGGTAGGAGTTATTTGTTGTATAAATATAATGTAATTAATGCAATGATGATTAGGCCAGTAAATAATTATGTGTCAGCTTAAGCATGAGAGGCTGAAGAAGAGATAAATTCACCACTAGAAGGGGGGTTGAATAGTGGTGATGCGGAATACCGAAATTTCTTGCGAGTAAATAGAAAATAGTGCGGAATTTAAAGACTCAAGAATTTATAGAGGTTCGGCAACTTGCCTACGTCCTCTCTCCGACTTTCTTTTTCTATTGGCTTAAGAAAAACCACAAACTTAACTCGTCTTCTATCGGTCCGAGTTCACAACCGTTACAATCGCTTGTCTTCTATCGGTCCAAGCTCAACCTTTCCCTCAATATAAATGATTGTTTATCTAGTGTTCTATAGGAACTAGATAATCCTCACTATACGAATATGGGAGTATAATCCTAACAATACCGGATCAAAGATCCTAATAACACCGGATTAGTGACTCTTGATTCGTTTCTTTTACGCTCAAGTGTAAGTGATGCAACACTTACAACCAATTGAAAGAATACAAAGAATAATAGATATTACAATTAAAATCACTCTTGTATCTTTCTTTTCTCACAACTTGAAATGCAATAAAATATATAAAACTGAGCTCAAGAATGCTTTGATTGCTTGTATGCTTGAATGCTTGAAGTTGTGTGTTTGATACCCAAGTCCTTCGGGTATTTATAGGTGTGAGACATCCTTCAAATACTGAAAAACATACTATTAGCGTGCGCTAATAGTTCCTTGTAGCGTGCGCAATCGGTTTCTGACTTGGAATCTCTGAACGGTCACAAAGACTGTTGCAACGGTAAAATACCATGTCTAGCGTGCGCTAGTAATGAAATGGTAGCGTGCGTTAACGTCTGGTCAACTAGTCTTCGATCTTGACTTTGACAATGTCCGATTTTCTCTCCAACGACTCTTTATCCAACGGCTAGTTTTATGATTAGCGTGCGCTAGCAAGTATGCATAGCGTGCGCTAGCATTAATTAAATCCAACTTTTCCAGATTTTCCGGATCTGCATTGACTCTTGCCTTCCAACGGTTGAAATTCAAACGGTAATATGCAGACTCCTTTTAGCGTGCGCTAATGCCTTTACCTTAGCGTGCGCTACCGAGTTCTTTCATTAACGTACGTTACCTTGTGTAGCGTACGTAAAAGCCTTAACGAATTGAGTCCAGTGGCTACTGGACTACTAACCATAATATTGGTAGCGTGCGCTAGATCTTAGCAATAACGTGCGCTATATCCTTGCTTTAGCGTACGTAAGATGATATGTGTAGCGTGCGCAACATCCAGTTCTGATTTCCTTCCAGACTTCACTGACCTCTGGAGAGATACGATAGCGTGCGTTATTTTTACTGAATAGCGTGTGCTAACTGTAGGTTCTTAGCGTGCGCTAACATTGAATAGCTTGCGTGCGCTATCGATCAGGCGACTTCACTTGTCGGTGACTTGTGCAGTACGTATATGTATGTCCCGATAGCGTGCGCTACTATATGATGAGTAGCGTGCGCTAGCTCTATTTTGCTCCTTCAAAATATTATCGAGCCGAGATTGATCTAATTAAATGTTTTGAATGTAATAATCATCAAAATACATTTTGAGTCAACAATCTCCCCCTTTTTGATGATGTCAAAACATTTAATTAATACCTGCAAAAACATTTTGAAATGATTCGAATCAAGGTAAACTTGTTCGATATATTAGTAGATTTTGGTTTTTGGAGTATTCTCCCCCTTTTTGACATAAACAAAAAGGAACTCCCCCTGAATTGTTGCATTATAACAAATATTAATGACAGTGCCATTATTCAAAGTGTAAACAACAATATTTGTAAACAACAATACTTGTAAATAACAAATGCTTGTAAATAACAAATGCTTGTAAATAACAAATGCCTAATGAGGAAATGCGAATTTCATTAAGATAAAATGCAAGTAATACATGACTTGAGACATATAGATTGTTCGACCAACAAGATTCTACAGCAAACATCAAAAAAATAAGATCCTCAAATCTAAGGATCGGAAGAAGACGAAGGGAAAGGGAACGAAGGGTGTGTGAAACGAATGAACTCGGATATCAGCCCACGCACTTCTCGGACTTCCGAACGTAGAGCCCGAACATCCTCTCGAATCTCAGCCTGAGAGGTCTCGATGCCCCACATCCGAGCACAAAGGTCGCTCTCCTCTTCCTCCGTCACCACATCTCTCATTGGGCGTTTTCCTTTCGTCTTCGGATGACGAACAAAAGACTTGGACTGCAGCTCCTTAAGCGTGTGGGGTCCTCGGTGCGTGACTTGCTCGGTCGGTGTAGGCATCCGTGTGCCTTTCGGCACTTGGTCATCATCCCGGAGATATGGAAACAATACCCAGCCTCGATTGAAAGTCTCGACATAGTGCATGGCCTTGAGGGTTATGTCACTTATCTCGTGTCCCCGAGACACCGGAACGTGTGACTCATTAGACAAGTCAACACGGAAATGTCGAAAGATCACCGTAAGAATTGACCCGAATGGAAGTCCAGATTTCCTGGTTCTCGACATATAGTTTTTTTGACCGAAAAGACTCCCCTTTAGCCTTCATCCAGCTTATCACAATCCCAGTGAAATCTACTCGATCATCATTCAGCACCCTATACACGACATTCTTATCAACACCGACTAACTTGTGTTGGGTGTTGACTTTTGGCATTAAGCATTTCGTTAAAGCGGCCAACAACAAACGAATGTGTATACCGAAATCATTGTTCTCGAAAACGTCATCCGTGACTTCGATAACTGTTTTTGAACACAGAAAATCACCAATCTCTCTCTCGGACACCGCAGATTCCTCAACAATGTTTTTACCACAACAATCAAACCCCTCTTTCGATAACCCAAACAACTCGTGAAGAATTTCCGAAGAAACCTTCACCATATTTCCGTTCACGAGGCTTTCGAGCACAAAACCTCCATTATTACCACTTTCACCAAGATGCAAATTTGCATAAAATTGACGAACACACTCAGGGTACACAATTTCTTTGCACTCAACAAAACGTGCAATACCCAAAGCTTCAAAGAAGTCGTAAATGCTTACCTTGACCCGTTCAAGGCTGCTAAAGTTGAAGTAGTAGCAATCGGTCAAACTTTCTTGTGGAAGAATATCGAAGAAAATTTTCGACGCAATGAAGGAGACGAATCGATTGCTGTCAAAGTCATTGTTGCGAGGGCGTTTATAGTTCTTCTCCATGGCCTTTCGATTTTTGCTTGACATTATGAAGGAAAAACGAAGGGAATCGAAGATTTTGAGGGAGAAGCTCGCAGAATTTGGATCGGATGTGCGTCTAGGGTTTTTGCGAGAGGGAAGTTTTTCTGTCGATTGCGTACGTTAGAAGTGTGATGAGTTTTAGGGTCGTACGAAAATATATATAGTCAGCGAGCTTTTAGTTAGCGTACGCTAGAATTGTAGAATTAGCGTACGTTAAGTAAGAAATGAAATGCTTACTGGACTGTCCAGTAGCTAGAATGGAATTCGAAAAGTTTTATTTAGCGTACGCAAGGAAGTAAGGTTTAGCGTACGCTATCGAATGCAGATTTTAGCGCGCGTTAAGAAAATGAAGCTAGCGCGCGCTAGCGAGTGATCCGAATCAAGGATTTTGATGTTTTGAGTAGTAAGCTTATTTCAAAAGTTGTCTACATGTCCCATGCCAAGTTGTAAACGAATGGAGTTAAAAGATTCTTCGGGAAGAGGTTTTGTAAAGATGTCAGCAAGTTGATCCTTCGTCCCGACAAAAATTAAACAGATGTCTTTTTTCTGAACATGATCACGTAAAAAATGATGTCTAATATCTATATGTTTGGTTCTACTGTGCAAAACAGGATTTTTGCTCAAATTAATTGCACTAGTGTTATCACATAGGATAGGGGTATTTTCAAAATGAATGCCGTAGTCGCGTAGTTGATTTTTAATCCATAGCACTTGAGCACAGGCGCTCCCTGCAGCGACATATTCGGCCTCAGCTGTAGACAATGCTACGCTGGTTTGCTTTTTACTTCCCCAAGATATTAAACAAGATCCAACAAAATGACATGTACCACTAGTACTCTTTTTGCCAATTTTGCATCCATGAAATCGCGTCACTATAGGCAATTAAATTAAAGTCCAAGCAAGAAGGATACCATAGACCTAGTCCAATAGTTCCTTTCAAGTAGCGAAAAATGCGTTTACAAGCAATTAAATGTGATTCCTTGGGATTAGCTTGGAATCGAGCACATAGACATGTAGCAAATATTATATCTGGCCTAGATGCAGTCAAATAAAGCAAAGATCCGATCATACCTCGATATAATTTTTGATCTACGGATTTGCCATTTTCATCTTTTTCAAGCTTTAATGATGACGACATTGGCGTAGATATCACCTTGCTATTTTCCATATTGAATTTCTTGAGGAGGTCGTTTGAGTACTTCGTTTGATGAATAAAAATTCCATCTTCGCATTGTTTGATTTGAAGCCCGAGGAAGAACGTTAATTCTCCCATCATACTCATTTCGAATTCTCCTTTCATAAGATTAGAAAAATCTTGGCACAAGGATTCATTAGTAGCTCCAAATACAATGTCATCAACGTAAATTTGGCAAACAAGTATATCATCATTTAGTATTTTAACAAACAAGGTATTATCGACTTTGCCTCTTTTATAATTATTTGCAATTAAGAATTGACTTAAACGATCATACCATGCTCGGGGTGCTTGCTTCAACCCGTAGAGTGCCTTGTTGAGCTTGTAGACATGATCTGGAAAATGATGGTCTTCAAAACCGGGAGGTTGCTTGACGTAGACTTCTTCTTGAATGAAACCATTCAAGAATGCACTTTTGACATCCATTTGAAATAGTTTAATCTTCTTATGGGCGGCAAATGCACATAGCAAGCGAATGGCTTCGAGTCGAGCCACGGGAGCAAAACTTTCTTCGTAATCAAGACCTTCTTCTTGATTATATCCTTGAGCGACCAAACGAGATTTATTTCGAATAGGATAGCCGTCTTCGTCACTCTTGATTTTATGCACCCATTTAGTTCCGATAATTGTTTTATCTTTAGGCGCGGGAACTAAATTCCATACATTATTGTGCTTGAATTGCACAAGCTCCTCTTGCATTGCCATCACCCAACTTTCATCATCGAGAGCTTCGGATATATTTTTGGGAACTATTTCGGATACAAAAGCACAATGAGCCATAAATTCGGTGGTTCTCCTTCGGGTTTGAACACCGTCTTCAATGTTTCCGATCACGAGATCCTTCGGATGGTCTTTGATGTGCCTCCAATCTTTCGGTAAATCAACGATTGTGTTCGTTTCGATTTCCGAAATTTTCTTCACTTCGGGTGAGGGATCCGAAAAGGTACCTGCATCATCAAAATATTCTACCTTTCTCGGGGGTGAGATCATATCATTGAATTTAACATGTATGGACTCTTCAACTTTATTCGTTCTAATATTATAAACGCGATATGCTTTACTATTAGTACAATATCCAAGAAATATTCCGGAGTCGGATTTGGCATCAAACTTACCCAAGTTATCCTTGCCATTGTTCAAAATAAATACATTGCAACCAAAAGGATGAAAATAAGCAATATTGGGCTTTTTGCCCTTCCATAATTCATCCGGAGTTTTAAGATGAGTTCTACGGACGTGAACTCGGTTAATCACATAGCATGCCGTAAAAATTGCTTCGGCCCAAAAGTATCGTGGAAGAGAGTATTCATTTAGCATTGTCCTCGACATTTCTTCCAAAGATCGTTTTTTCCTTTCAACAACTCCATTTTGTTGAGGCGTTCTAGGAGCCGAAAAATTGTGATTAATACCGTATTTATCACATAAAAGTTCAAACGGGGTACAATCAAATTCACCTCCGTGATCGGTGCGAATAGAAATTATGGAGAGATTTTTCTCATTTGATACCAAACGACACCATTTAGAAAACTCGGAAAATGCATCATCTTTATGTGCTAAAAATCTAACCCAAGTAAAGCGAGAGAAATCATCGACAATAACCAAAGTGTAAAGTTTACCATTTAAACTAACATGTCTAGATGGTCCAATCAAATCCATATGCACGAGTTCAAGAACTCGACTAGTGGAAACCTCGAATTTTGGTTTAAACGATTCTCGAGTATGTTTCCCTTTTATGCATGATTCACACAAATGTTTTCTATCAAACTTGAGTTTGGGCAATCCACGAACAAGGTCGTGTCTAGATAAAATAGAAATAATAGGTAGAGAAGTATGCCCCAATTTTCGATGCCATAAATATGCATTGTCATCCAAGGTAATAAGGCATTTTTCATTGAATGAACTCTTATCATTAAGATCAACAATATAAATGTTTCCACATCTCAAACCAATGAATGCGATTTTATTATTTCTAAATGCAGTGCAATTCGTTTGCTCAAATAGAATTTTAAAGCCTTCATCACAAAGTTGCGAAACGCTAAGGAGATTATGATGCAAACCTTCAACAAATAGTACTTTGTTGATAGAAGGAGAAGGTTCCTTACCGACCTTGCCGATTCCTTTGATTTTTCCCTTTTGATTATCTCCAAAGGTCACATGTCCATGATCTTGATATTCGAGGTCTTCAAATAAGTCCTCGGAGCCGCACATGTGCCTTGAGCATCCACTATCAATGTACCACTTGTTTTTCCTTAGTGCCGGTACCTACAAAAGTAGAATTTCTCGGTTGTTTCGGTACCCAAGCTCGTTTGGGTCCTCCAAAGTTAACTATGCTTATAGCATTCGGAACAATTGTCCCTTTCGGAACCCATATTTGCTTAACTTTGATAGTTCTTAACTTTGAATGAATATTAACATTGTGAACTCGTTTGAACGGATCTTTTGAGTTCTCGGTTTCGGTTTTCTTTATTTTGTCAAGGTTGATAAGGGATTGTTCCCGTTTAAAAGGGTCGAAACCAAGACCGTGTTTGAGCAAGGGCGATTTTTGAATAGATAGGAGCCTTTCGAATTTCTCGTTTCCGAGAGTAAATTTGTTCAAAATATATTTTAGCTCCTTTTGAGTTTTTGTTAACTCGATTTTCAAAACATTTTCTTTTTCAAGACATGATGTATGGTCGATCTCAATAGTTTTGCCCTTGTTTTGAAGAGAGGAGTTTTCGAGTTCTAGAGATTTTATTTTTCTCTTTAAAGATATATTTAATTTAACCATCTCGTCATACTCCGTATTTAATGATTCAAACGCACTCAACAACTCATCATCTTGATGAACTTCTTGTGAATCACAAAAATCAAAAGAGTCATATTCGTCATCATTGAGTTTAGGGCTTACCTCGATATTACTTTCGGAGTCGAGGGCCATGAATGCAAGATTTGCGTCTAGAGATCTTTCAATCTCCTCCTTATCATCACTCCAAGAAGCGATTAGAACCTCCTTCTTTTTGAATCTTTCCATTTGAGGTTTTGAAGAGGATCCTCGGCATTCTTTGGCATAATGACCGGCTTGACCACATTTCCGACAATTATTGTCGAACTTCTTGATGGGAGTATAGCCGCTCTTCTTTTGCTCCAGTTTTCCATCCCGACCAAGAAAACTTCGCCTCTTTTGAATTAGGCTTTTGTACCTTCTAAAGTTTTTGGCATAGAGAGCGAGTTCCTCGTCGTCTTCATCTTCGGCAGCATCTTCCTCAACGTCGCTATCAACATTGAATGCGACTACTCTTTCTCGAGGCTTTGGTTTTGTGCCTCTAGACTTGAGAACGATCTCATAGTTGATGAGTGACCCGATGAGGGCACTAAATTCGAGCTTGTTGAGATCCTTGGATTCCATGATCGCGGTGACTGTGGCATCCCATTCTCGTGGCAACGATCGAAGAATTTTCTTAGCTTTGTCGCTGCTCGATATAGGCTTTCCAAAAGATGCAAGGCCGTTTGTTATAGCCGAAAATCGATCCAACATATTTGTGATCGTTTCCTCGTCTTTCATGGAAAATAATTCGTAGTCATGGAGTAACATATTAATTTTGGTCTCCTTGACTTGGGTGGTTCCCTCGTGAGTGACTTCGAGAATTTCCCAAATTTCTTTTGCACTTTCATAGGACGATATCCTATTGAGTTCTTCGGGATTGAAAGCGCAATAGAGGAGTTGAGTAGCTCGTGAGTTGACATGCGTGTTTCTCCAATCCTCATCGTTGAATTCTTCGATCTTTTTCAACGATCCATCTTCTTTCTTAGCAAGTTTAGGACCAAGAGCAATAACTTTCCAGATTTCAATATCGTAGGCTTGAACGAAGATTGTCATCTTCTTTTTCCACGTCATGAAATTGGAACCGTCGAAGAAAGGAGAACGGTTGAGAGCATTTCCTTCAATTTGGCCAAGAAGTGCCATATGCGGATCTTTTTCTCTTAGGTGGTTAAACCTTTAAAAAGAGACCCGCTCCGATACCAACTGAAGAGATAAATTCACCACTAGAAGGGGGGTTGAATAGTGGTGATGCGGAATACCGAAATTTCTTGCGAGTAAATAGAAAATAGTGCGGAATTTAAAGACTCAAGAATTTATAGAGGTTCGGCAACTTGCCTACGTCCTCTCTCCGACTTTCTTTTTCTATTGGCTTAAGAAAAACCACAAACTTAACTCGTCTTCTATCGGTCCGAGTTCACAACCGTTACAATCGCTTGTCTTCTATCGGTCCAAGCTCAACCTTTCCCTCAATATAAATGATTGTTTATCTAGTGTTCTATAGGAACTAGATAATCCTCACTATACGAATATGGGAGTATAATCCTAACAATGCCGGATCAAAGATCCTAATAACACCGGATTAGTGACTCTTGATTCGTTTCTTTTACGCTCAAGTGTAAGTGATGCAACACTTACAACCAAATGAAAGAATACAAAGAATAATAGATATTACAATTAAAATCACTCTTGTATCTTTCTTTTCTCACAACTTGAAATGCAATAAAATATATAAAACTGAGCTCAAGAATGCTTTGATTGCTTGTATGTTTGTATGCTTGAATGCTTGAAGTTGTGTGTTTGATACCCAAGTCCTTCGGGTATTTATAGGTGTGAGACATCCTTCAAATATTGAAAAACATACTATTAGCGTGCGCTAATAGTTCCTTGTAGCGTGCGCAATCTATTTCTGACTTGGAATCTCTGAACGGTCACAAAGACTGTTGCAACGGTAAAATACCATGTCTAGCGTGCGCTAGTAATGAAATGGTAGCGTGCGTTAACGTCTGGTCAACTAGTCTTCGATCTTGACTTTGACAATGTCCGATTTTCTCTCCAACGACTCTTTATCCAACGGCTAGTTTTATGATTAGCGTGCGCTAGCAAGTATGCATAGCGTGCGCTAGCATTAATTAAATCCAACTTTTCCAGATTTTCCGGATCTGCATTGACTCTTGCCTTCCAACGGTTGAAATTCAAACGGTAATATGCAGACTCCTTTTAGCGTGCGCTAATGCCTTTACCTTAGCGTGCGCTACTGAGTTCTTTCATTAACGTACGTTACCTTGTGTAACGTACGTAAAAGCCTTAACGAATTGAGTCCAGTAGCTACTGGACTACTAACCATAATATTGGTAGCGTGCGCTAGATCTTAGCAATAACGTGCGCTATATCCTTGCTTTAGCGTACGTAAGATGATATGTGTAGCGTGCGCAACATCCAGTTCTGATTTCCTTCCAGACTTCACTGACCTCTGGAGAGATACGATAGCGTGCGTTATTTTTACTGAATAGCGTGCGCTAACTGTAGGTTCTGTAATATCCGGATTTATTACGGTGTATTTCATCTGTATTCAAATCATGTATTATTCGGATTGGTGGTTTTGATTATCGGAGTATGATATTTCGTGCATTGACATCATTGTACATAAGTATAGAAACTTGCAAAATTGTTCAAGCAACCTCGTGATAGCGCACGCTAAGAATGTATCTTAACGCGCGCTATCGGGCCATTATTAGCGCACGCTATGCAGGTAGTAGTAACGTGCGCTAAGGACTCAATTATTGAGCGGGACGGCTAACACATGCGCCAGCCGGGACATGGGTCCGGATAAGATTCCCGCTGACGCACCCGGACAAATTCTGAAGTCAACCATTATTAGCGCACGCTAAGGGATGCTTAGTAGCGTGCGCTAACTTGTCAATAATGCAGAATATTATAAATGGGACATCAACCGTGTTGGCTTGCATTTCTTTCGCACTTTCCTCAATCTTGAGAGTTCAGAGAGTTGTAGTAATACTCCTATACACTTAGAACACATATTGTTGATGTTTATACATTGGTTATCACGTGGAATGTTCATGGAAGTGGAATAGCACCTTGGAAGGGCATACAACCAACCGGAGTTGGATTCTACCTTACGGTTCAGTGATTTCGTCATTTTAAGGTATGTTCAATCTATCTCCAGACTTAGAGTTGGATTCTAACGATTTGGATGATCATGTTAACAAGATATGGATTTTCATAGATGAATTATCCAAGTATATCATGTTTAGAATAGTGAGTTGAGTAAGCCTTAAATACCTTGATTATAATCATCATGATTCGAATCTTAGTACCGAATATGTGAAGAGAAGCTTCTATCATTGGTAAACCGAATCTAATAGATGATTTCATAGTAATCTTGGACTAGACGTTAACATCCTTATTGTTAGATAAATCTAAAGGTTTGATCATGGAAGGATTTATCCAGTATATATAGGACGTTTATCAACTTGATGATAATATGGATTGATATAGAGGTGTTGATATCAACCGTTAAGCTTTTCAATTGTCGTATGAAGATTTGAAGTCGGAATGGAATATGGTTTTATATTGGTATGCGTATCCTTGAATCGAAGTTGTCTTTATCCGTAAAATCATTCATAAGGGTATGAACATGGTATTCATGGAAGTAACATGAATTATCACGAAAGATTTCATTGTTTCGATCATGGCAAGAAACGATTCTTGCTTTCGGCAAAGAATCGCCATGCGAATAGCGCACGCTATGATATGCGCTTAACGTGCGCTATCGAGTACTAGTTAGCGTGCGCTACGTTTGGTACGTAACGACGCTAGACCATCGATCGAGTCGGTTGGCTGATCGGTGAAGTACCGACCATGCATAGTTAGCGTGCGCTAGGCTTTGTTGTTTGCGTGCGCTATCGGGCATTTAACGCACGCTACACGAATACTTAGCGTGCGCTAAGCTATTCAGGCGGTGCTTATGAACTTTTGACCGTTAATCGAATTGTTAAACATAAGTACGACGTGAGATAAATCCTATATCATTTCTTTTGTTAAGGTTTGGTCTCGTTACGTGATTGATTGAGGAGGACGATCTTCGAGTATTCATTTTCGTGGAAGTATTGTTATTGTCTTCAAATCGAGGCAAGTACCTTAATTGTTTTATGTATTGTTGTTATACATATTTTCGTGCATGTATGTCGTTATTGTGTGTCCACCTCGTGTTGGTCCGACGGTATCATCGGGGATCTATGCTAGCGTCTTGTTGGATCATCGGACGGGTTTTCCACCACGGGTTGGTCTGACGGGATCATCGTGGGTTCTAGGCAGTGAACGCTGGATCGATGGAATTACCATGTGTATGTATTGATATCATGTTGTGATTATCAGTTGTGTATGTTATGTTTGAGTTTCTCGTAGGAGAAGACTCGTTGGCATTTTGTCGTTTACGTTATTATTATTCTTCGTGAGATATGAATAATATGTTGTGGTACTTGTACTAGCATCGTTGTGCTAACCCCTTCGGGGGTGAACATCTTGTTTGTGTTCAGGATCCAGGAGAGCGGGGAAACAACCACTGGAACTGTATGGTGACGAGGGTGCAGAGTGATGTCCCGACCGGGTTTATTTATCTGTTGTTTATTCGTTATTTCAATAAGTACTCGAGTACGAAGTCATTTGTGATGATTTGAATTTGGTGATGTATTATTGAGTTCTGTTGAACAATTGTACTGTTTCTGTATTTGGTCAGAACTGATGTACTGTAATTCCGTTATTTCCATTCGTTAGTACCTTTTTATGCTTATTCAATTCTTCAGCCTTGTAAATCCTTATGTAAAGGACTTACGGCGCTGTAATATTCCTGAATGTATTGGGGGTGTTACAGGTTCTTAGCGTGCGCTAACATTGAATAGCTTGCGTGCGCTATCGATCAGGCGACTTCACTTGGCTGCAGCTGACTTGTCTGGTCTGTATATGTATGTCCCGATAGCGTGCGCTACTATATGATGAGTAGCGTGCGCTAACTCTATTTTGCTCCTTCAAAATATTATCGAGCCGAGATTGATCTAATTAAATGTTTTGAATGTAATAATCATCAAAATACATTTTGAGTCAACAGCTGACACATAAGCACACGAAGCATCAACAGAAGACATGTGGCAGCCAAAGCATGAGAAGCTGTCACTTAGGCTCAGCGTATTCTGCATTAGTATATAGGGGAGATAAGATAATTTTTTAAAAATCCAAAAAAATCATAATTTATAAAATCACAATTCATTATTGAATTTCTATCACCGGAATATACGCCTCTACGTTACTCCGATCCTCTAACCCGATTACACAGATTAAATTCTGCTACGTCTGGTAAAATCACCGTCGAAAATTCTCAATGATGTTCGATCTAATTCATTAAGAGTCATCAAGGTCCATAGTTAATCAGCTAATTAAAACTATAAATATATAAATATATATATAAAAATTGATACGACCGATTTTCAATTTGAAATTACCAATATTACAATTTAAATTTCTGGGTATTACAGTTTTATAGAAAATGTTGTAATTACAGTTTTTTTTTTTTTTTTTGTATGCCTAAGGGTTGGATAATCATATTTGTAACAGAGGAGGCCATTTAACTGAGTTTTTTCACTATTCGTTCAAGCCATGCCAAATACTTTAATTATGTAAATTATATATGCTTGCATTATTCCCAACATAATAGATGGAATGTTCCACTTTATTTCATATTTGTTTTTATTATTGTCAAATCATTTAAGCCCTATAAAATGATCATTTAAATATATGATTACGGATACCAACTCATTGCTAGGATCCAATACCATATTATACAATGCAGAAGAATTAGGTACCAAAATACCAAAGAAGACCTTAAGTTTCCAAATTATTATATGAAACATGAAATAAATTAAATGCAATAACTATCAAACAGCCAAATGTAATCTATTCAAGGTTTTAATAATTAGAAAATATCTCTTATTATAAATATAGTATAGTTTTTAAAACAAAATTAATTACTGTAAATACTAAAATATATGAGATATTAAAAAATTACAAAATGTTCCAACAAGATGTTAAAATAAACAGTGGACTAAAAAAAGAAACAAAAAGTATTCACAAAAACATAAATGATATTTTTAAAAATCATAAAAGTGGAGAAATGGTGGATAATGGGAAATACTGTCCCGGCAAACATTAACTTTTAGGGCTCGTTTGTTAAGTTGTATGGGATAAAACTTGATAAGATTGACTAAAATTTCTTATACAATATAAGAAATTAATATCATATTTGGTACGATGTATTAAATTCTCTGGAAAATATAGATATCATGGTAGTTTATTGAATTTATTAGTTGCAGTATTTATTAACAAAAATGATTCATAGGCCTACAAAATCAACCTACAAATAGACCTACACCATACAAAACATCACAAGTGTCAATTACTTACTATTGATTGGTTAACAAGTGACACTTGTCACATTCTTGTGGTGTAGGCCTATTTTTATGTTGGTTTTGTAGGTCTATTTATCATTGCTCGTTGTTTAATATCACCTAATACCACCTCTTAGGTGGGATACGTAATACCAAGAATCTGTATTATTTATACGGGCACGAATTTTATTAAGGGCCCTATATTTTATAACAATCAGCATATAAAGTTGTATTAGAAATATTATACGCCTTAATCACTCATAGCAAACAAGTCCTTATTATATCTGGAATTTCGTAAAGATTCTCATATTGACAAAAAATGAGACTTCAAGTGAACCAATCTGAAAATATTTCAGACTCCGAAGAAATTAGGGGTGGGCACGGTCCGGGACGGTTCAGGATTGGGTCGGTCTCAGTTCCGGTTCCGATTGATATAAACGGTCCGGGATCGGTTCGGGACAAGGGTGTTTCCCGTTTTGTCCCGGTCTTTTCGGGATCGGAACGATTTCGGGACGGTCCGGGACAAAACGGGATATTTTTTTGGTAAATATAAATTATAAATAATATATTTAAAAATATTTTTTGTATTTTTGGATTTTTTTGCGAATCTATAATCAAAATTTTGTAATTTTTTACGTTATTTATGAATAATTTAGTAAGTTTAGACATATTTGGCTAATTAATTTATGAGATAAAAATTAATTTGTAATTAAAATCTCACAAATCTAATATTAATTTTAAAAATCACATTTCGGGACAAACGGGACGAGACGGACGGACAAAAATCGTTGGTTCCGCTCTTGTCCCATTTTCGATCGGTCCGCATCGGTTCGGGACAAAATTTGTCCGTTCCAAATGGTCCGGACACTTTTAGAACGGGATCATAATGATCCGATTCACCAAATGGGAACCGGATTTGTGCCCACCCAGAAGAAATCAAAGAACTCCGGAATGGACATTAAAAATTGGTGATGGCTAACTAGAAACATGGGGAGATGGGGAGAGTATATTACAGAAATAATTGAAGAGAGATTGGTTCAAATGTGAACCAGTCCTTAAAATGGGAATGTGAGTCCGTGCATATTTAGTACAAATTCGCTGCATATATAGTATGTTGTAATGTATATTAATTTTTGGATTCACTGCACACGTTCAGTATGTATTTACTGTGGTAGCAAAAATGAATATGCATTACAACATATGTACGTATGCACTGAATCTGTACTAAATATGTATGAGCTCATGTTCCCATTTTAAGGAGATCCCGACTTGAAGATATCATTATAAAATAAGCACATAGTCCAGTGGCAACTATTTTTTTTTTTTTGATAACTAGGTGATCCCAGCTTAGCCGGACTAATCCTAGTCCCTCAATGAACCCACTCCTAACCCATTGAGAGAAGTTAATCGCGAGTCGCTCGAGCAATTCCAGGGTTCCCAATATCTTTTCTGTACACTTCTGCGCACAAGGAGAAACTCTTAACTGATTAACAGCGCCTCAGTATGTTATGTTTGAGTTTCTCGTAGGAGAAGACTCGTTGGCATTTTGTCGTTTACGTTATTATTATTCTTCGTGAGATATGAATAATATGTTGTGGTACTTGTACTAGCATCGTTGTGCTAACCCCTTCGGGGGTGAACATCTTGTTTGTGTTCAGGATCCAGGAGAGCGGGGAAACAACCACTGAAACTGTATGGTGACGAGGGTGCAGAGTGATGTCCCGACCGGGTTTATTTATCTGTTGTTTATTCGTTATTTCAATAAGTACTCGAGTACGAAGTCATTTGTGATGATTTGAATTTGGTGATGTATTATTGAGTTCTGTTGAACAATTGTCTTGCTTCGTATTTGGTCAGAACTGATGTACTGTAATTCCGTTATTTCCATTCGTTAGTACCTTTTTATGCTTATTCAATTCTTCAGCCTTGTAAATCCTTATGTAAAGGACTTACGGCGCTGTAATATTCCTGAATGTATTGGGGGTGTTACAGAATATGGTATCGGAGCTAAGATTATGGATATCTTGGCCGTTGGGTTAAAATATGGGTCATTTATGTCTTTTGGGGTAACCGGCCGTGAATGACATCACTGCACTGCCTACGTCTTCATGCGAACAGTGGTTGTAAGTTCCTAAACTCTATCTTGTTCTTTTCATGTTGTGTCTCTTTACACTCGAATATTAGAACGATGTTGTTTCCTGTATATTGAGTATGTATGCTTACAGTATGTTGAGAGGCGGACGTGGACGTGGTCGCGGTCGTGGGCCTTGAGACGGAAAAATGCCGAAAGGGAAGCGTCGCCTTCTAACCGGGCCAGTCATAGCTCGGGCGAGCCGCAACAATCTATTAATAATGAACCAGATCCTGCTGTACGAGAGATCCTTCGTCAAGTGGTGAACCAGATGACTCGGTTCGCCCAGTCGTGGACCGAATGCAAGTGGCGGTGGGACTACGGCGAGGAGAGAGACGCAAGGGATCCCGGATATGGGAAATCGAGGTGACCGGTGGTGCAAGAGGTGGCGAAGATGCAACCACCCAAATTCGACGGTATTTGAGACTCCCACAGGATCATTGGTTAAAGGAGTGGAGAAAATCTTTGTGGAATCAAGCGCCTGGGCAATAGGAGAGCCTCTATCGCTCAATATTTTTACGATAGGGAAGCGTCCGAATGGTGGGAATCCATCCGGCCGGTAGACCATGATGACGATTGGACAGAGTTTAGATTGATGATGGAAGCTCAGTATTGCCCTCGTCCCGTGAGGGAAGCCAAAGTTCGGGAGTTTTCTCGCTCGGCCTTCCGATGTGCCGGTATCCTGCATTTATCAAGGCGTTTAACCAAAGAATGGCATTTGTTCGACATCCGGTCGAGCAGATGCGAAATGATGATTCATTTCGATATGAGAATGAAACCAAGTCCAGAGGTACATGTCCGGATTCGAATGTACCACACTCCGCCAATACCAGGATAAGGTGTTGGCATATGAGATCAAGGAAGCGGCCATGGAGAAATTTTCTAATCCAAGAAACAGAAGTCTCGGTACTTTTACGAGCATAAGAACAGTGGGGCCCGTAAGGCCCAGTCATCCTTTCACTCTTTTAAGAAACCTCCGCACCCGGCTAGGAGCGGAAAGAACTTCGGGCGACATCAACTATTACCGATGTTACCAGAAATACTTTAATCTGCGCCAGACGGGCACTATCGACGGAATTGCCCCCTTCCCGCCGTGACTTGTTTTGATTGTGGACGAGAGGGACATCGGGCGGTGTTTTGTGAAGAGGCCGCAAAGTCTTTCGAGATCCCGTACACCACGGCCCGATGAGAAGGAGGCCGATTCCACGACGCGGCAAAGTGTTCGATGCCTCGGAATTTTGGCCGCGGGCGGCAGAGGACAATGGGACCGAAAGGGGACATCAAGTGTCGGATCTGCTCCCCACGTGCATGCGAGATGAGGAGGACAGACGATCGGGATCTTCTTGTCGCATCGTGTCTTGTCCGAGATCCTTTCCCGGCCGCTTAAGCGTTTTATTTGATACAGAGCTACACATTCTTTCATATCCTTGTCTTGTGTAAATCGTTTGAATATTTCCGATTTTCATGCTTGTGAACCTTATGTGGTTGGTTTACCGAGTGGAGAGAGGATTGTCGGAAATTTAGAAACTAGAAATTTCCCTGTATCATTTGGAGGCGAGTGGCTCTCAAACCCGATCGTGATAGAAATGCAAGGAGACGACCTGATACTCGGAGACGATTGGCTTAATCGATATGGAGCAATTGTGAACTGCAAGGAGGAATATCTCGCTGATCGCCGACGATGGTTCGAGATTCTGTTTGAGGGATGGAAACCGAAGCTCAGGAAAATTGATCAAGGCGATGAAAGCTGTCAAATTGTTAAAACAGAGTGCACTGGATGCGGTGTTACGCAATGAAGAAAGAAGACGAAATTGTAGAACTTTCATCCATTCCTGTTGTGAACGAATTTCCGGATGTATTTCTGACGAGTTACTGGACTACCTCCACGAAGGGATGTGGAATTTACTATTGAGTTGGAACACAGGCGACACCGATTTCCAAGGCGCCGTATCGTATGGCACCTCTTGAGATGTACGAATCAAGAAACTAGAGGAGTTACTTGGATAAGGGCTATATTCATCCAAGCGTTTCACCACAGGGAGCGCCGATTCTTTTGTCCGAAAGAAGGATGGATCGCTCATTGTGTATTGACTATAGAGAGCAGAACAAGATGACGATAAAGAACAAGTATCCGTTGCCACGGATTGATGATTTGTTTGACCAGTTGCAAGGGGCAACAGTATTTTCTAAGATTGATCGAGATCGGATACCATCACCGAGGATTAAGGAATCGATGTTCCGAAATCAGCGTTCAGAACTCGCTACGGGCATTATGAGTTTGTGGTGATGCCGTTTGGTCTCACTAACGCACCTGCTGTATTTATGCAATTGATGAACCGTGTGTTCATTGAATTTTTGGATAAATTTGTGGTCGTGTTTATTGACGACATCCTGGTATATTCTAAGAGTCCTGAAGAACATGCGCAGCATTTGCGGATTGTATTGGAACTTTTGAGAAACGAACAATTGTACGCCAAACTTTCTAAGTGTGAATTCTGGCTAAAGGAAGTAATGTTCCTCGGCCATGTGGTGTCAGCTAGAGGAGTCCGAGTAGATCCTCAGAAGATCGAAGCAATATTGGATTGGAAGCCTCCAAAGAACGTGAAAGAGGTCCGAAGCTTCTTAGGACTTGCCGGATACTATCGTCGATTCGTGGAAGGGTTTTCTAAAGTCTCCCGCCCACTTACTCGACTTCGAGAAAACTCAAAAGTTTGAGTGGAATGAATTATGTCGATTAGCTTTGATGAATTGAAGAAGAGATTGACGACGGCACCGATTCTATCACTTCCGCAGGAACGAAGGATTCATAGTTTACTGATGCTTGAACCAAGGACTTGGGTGCGTGTTGATGCGTAATGATAAGGTGATCGCTTATGCGTCGCGACAATCGAAACCTTATGAAGTGAGTTACCCGACACATGATTTGGAGCTAGCGGCGGTGGTTTTTGCCTTGAAGATTTGGAGGCATTATCCATGCGGACTCACTGTCAGATCTTTACGGATCATAAGAGTCTCAAGTACATATTCAATCAGAAAGAGTTGAACATGCGGCAAAGAAGATGGTTGGAACTGATTAAGGACTATGACTTGGAGATTTTATATCATCCAGGCAAAGCAAATGTAGTGGCCGATGCACTTAGCCGCAAGCCTGTCTCTATTCAGATGCTGGAGACACTGACCTCCCAACTTAGCCTTCAGCGAGAGATGATTCGTGAAGGGATTGAAGTGTGGTTACAGAGAGTCCAGGGACAACTGTTTGTGATGGAGATAACTTCGTCATTAACCGAAGAAATCAAATCTAGACAGGCAGATGATCCTCTGATGATTCGGTTGCATGATGAAGTGATCAAAGGAAAGGCCCCCGGATTCATAATTCATGACGATGGAGTTTTGAGATTTCAGAACCGACTCTGCGTTCCCGATGTTGATGTTCTGAAACAGACGATTATGAAGGAAGCTCATAGTTCGCCCTATTCTATCCACCCGGGCACCAGTAAAATGTATAAGGACTTGAAGCAGAACTTCTGGTGGGGCAACATGAAGAAAGACGTAGCGGACTATGTTTCGAAATGCTTGACTTGTCAGCAGGTTAAGATCGAGCATCAACGGCCTGCTGGAATGTTGAAGCCGCTCCCGATTCCTGAATGGAAGTGGGAGGACATATCGATGGACTTCATCACTAATATGCCGAAAACCAGGACAGGAATGAACATGATTTGGGTGATAGTTGATCGTTTAACCAAATCGGCTCATTTTCTAGGCATTAAGGATACGTGGGGACCAGAGAGGTTGGCACGAGTCTTTATTTCGGAGATAGTTCGATTGCATGGTACGCCGAAGACCATTGTTTCTGATCGAGACGGCCGTTTTGTGTCTCACTTTTGGAAAGCAGTTCATAAGGCCTTGGGGACCGAATTGAACTTGATCTGACTTATCACCCGCAGATGACGGACAATGCGAGAGAACTATACAAACGGTGGAAGACATGCTAAGGGCCTGTGCCTTAGATTGGTCAAACGATTGGGAAGTTCATCTACCGTTGATTGAATTTACCTACAACAATAGCTGGCATGCTTCTATTAAGATGGCACCGTTTGAGGCATTATAAGGAAGGAGATGCGAGATCGCCCTATCTTTGGGATGATTCATCGGACTTGATCGGAGCAGAACCGAGTTGATCGAGCAGACTCGAGAGAAGATAGCCTTAATTCGTGAAAGGCCGCTGATCGCCCAGAGTCGCCAAATCCTATGCGGACGTACGTCGTCGCCCATTGGAGTTCAATACTAGAGACCATGTACTTTTGAAGGTTTCTCCTACCCGGGGAATCTTTCGTTTCGGAAGGAAAGGAAAGCTGAGTCCGAGATATATCGGACCATTTGAGATCCTCGAGAGAGTTGGGGAGTTGGCATACAGATTAGCATTGCCGCAGTCATTGTGCCATGTTCATAACGTGTTCCACGTATCCCGATTCTGGAGATATATACCGGATCCCAGTCATATCATCGATTTCGGCGAGATCGAAGTCGAACAGGATGGGACGTTTGAAGAAAGACCAGTCAAGATACTCGAGAGTCGAGTTAAGCAACTGAGGAACAAGTCAATCGTTTTGGTCAAAGTTCAGTGGTCATGTCATGGAACGGAAGAAGCCACCTGGGAAACGGAAGCTGATATGAAGTCCAGATATCCCGAGTTATTTTCGTCTTGAGTTTCGGGACGAAACTCCTTTTTAGTAGGAGAGTATGTAATATCCGGATTTATTACGGTGTATTTCTTCTGTATTCAAATCATGTATTATTCGGATTGGTGGTTTTGATTATCGGAGTATGATATTTCGTGCATTGACATCATTGTACATAAGTATAGAAACTTGCAAAATTGTTCAAGCAACCTCGTGATAGCGCACGCTAAGAATGTATCTTAACGCACGCTATCGGGCCATTATTAGCGCACGCTATGCAGGTAGTAGTAACGTGCGCTAAGGACTCAATTATTGAGCGGGACGGCTAACACATACGCCAGCCGGGACATGGGTCCGGATAAGATTCCCGCTAACGCACCCGGACAAATTCTGAAGTCAACCATTATTAGCGCACGCTAAGGGATGCTTAGTAGCGTGCGCTAACTTGTCAATAATGCAGAATATTATAAATGGGACATCAACCGTGTTGGCTTGCATTTCTTTCGCACTTTCCTCAATCTTGAGAGTTCAGAGAGTTGTAGTAATACTCCTATACACTTAGAACACATATTGTTGATGTTTATACATTGGTTATCACGTGGAATGTTCATGGAAGTGGAATAGCACCTTGGAAGGGCATACAACCAACCGGAGTTGGATTCTACCTTACGGTTCTGTTATTTCGTCATTTTTAGGTATGTACAACCTATCTCCAGGACTTAGAGTTGGATTCTAACGATTTGGATGATCATGTTAACAAGATATGGATTTTCATAGATGAATTATCCAAGTATATCATGTTTAGAATAGTGAGTTGAGTAAGCCTTAAATACCTTGATTATAATCATCATGATTCGAATCTTAGTACCGAATATGTGAAGAGAAGCTTCTATCATTGGTAAACCGAATCTAATAGATGATTTCATAGTAATCTTGGACTAGACGTTAACATCCTTAATGTTAGATAAATCTAAAGGTTTGATCATGGAAGGATTTATCCAGTATATATTGGACTTTTATCAACTTCATAATGATAATATGGATTGATATAGAGGTGTTGATATCAACCGTTAAGCTTTTCGAATTGTCGTATGAAGATTTGAAGTCGGAATGGAATATGGTTTTATATTGGTATGCGTATCCTTGAATCCGAAGTTGTCTTTATCCGTAAAATCATTCATAAGGGTATGAACATGGTATTCATGGAAGTAACATGAATTATCACGAAAGATTTCATTGTTTCGATCATGGCAAGAACAGTTCTTGCTCGTGATGAAAGCGCCATGCGAATAGCGCACGCTATGATATGCGCTTAACGTGCGCTATCGAGTACTAGTTAGCGTGCGCTACGTTTGGTACGTAACGTACGCTAGACCATCAGTCGAGTCAGTTGTCTGATCAGTGAAGTACTGACCATGCATAGTTAGCGTGCGCTAGGCTTTGTTGTTTGCGTGCGCTATCGGGCAGACGTAACGCACGCTACGTAATACTTAGCGTGCGCTAAGCTATTCGAGCGGTGCGCTTATGAACTTTTGACCGTTAATCGAATTGTTAAACATTTGTACGACGTGAGATAAATCCTATATCATTTCTTTTGTTAAGGTTTGGTCTCGTTACGTGATTGATTGAGGAGGACGATCTTCGAGTATTCATTTTCGTGGAAGTATTGTTATTGTCTTCAAATCGAGGCAAGTACCTTAATTGTTTTATGTATTGTTGTTATACATATTTTCGTGCATGTATGTCGTTATTGTGTGTCCACCTCGTGTTGGTCCGACGGTATCATCGGGAGATCTATGCTAGCGTGCGCTGGATCATCGGACGGGTTTTTCCACCACGGGTTGGTCTGACGGGATCATCGTGGGTTCTAGGCAGTGAACGCTGGATCGATGGAATTACCATGTGTATGTATTGATATCATGTTGTGATTATCAGTTGTGTATGTTATGTTTGAGTTTCTCGTAGGAGAAGACTCGTTGGCATTTTGTCGTTTACGTTATTATTATTCTTCGTGAGATATGAATAATATGTTGTGGTACTTGTACTAGCATCGTTGTGCTAACCCCTTCGGGGGTGAACATCTTGTTTGTGTTCAGGATCCAGGAGAGCGGGGAAACAACCACTGGAACTGTATGGTGACGAGGGTGCAGAGTGATGTCCCGACCGGGTTTATTTATCTGTTGTTTATTCGTTATTTCAATAAGTACTCGAGTACGAAGTCATTTGTGATGATTTGAATTTGGTGATGTATTATTGAGTTCTGTTGAACAATTGTACTGTTTCTGTATTTGGTCAGAACTGATGTACTGTAATTCCGTTATTTCCATTCGTTAGTACCTTTTTATGCTTATTCAATTCTTCAGCCTTGTAAATCCTTATGTAAAGGACTTACGGCGCTGTAATATTCCTGAATGTATTGGGGGTGTTACAGGTTCTTAGCGTGCGCTAACATTGAATAGCTTGCGTGCGCTATCGATCAGGCGACTTCACTTGGCTGCAGCTGACTTGTCTGGTCTGTATATGTATGTCCCGATAGCGTGCGCTACTATATGATGAGTAGCGTGCGCTAGCTCTATTTTGCTCCTTCAAAATATTATCGAGCCGAGATTGATCTAATTAAATGTTTTGAATGTAATAATCATCAAAATACATTTTGAGTCAACAGCTGACACATAAGCACACGAAGCATCAACAGAAGACATGTGGCAGCCAAAGCATGAGAAGTGTTCGGCCAGTATTCGCATTAGTATATAGGGGAGATAAGATAATTTTTTAAAAATCCAAAAAAATCATAATTTATAAAATCACAATTCATTATTGAATTTCTATCACCGGAATATACGCCTCTACGTTACTCCGATCCTCTAACCCGATTACACAGATTAAATTCTGCTACGTCTGGTAAAATCACCGTCGAAAATTCTCAATGATGTTCGATCTAATTCATTAAGAGTCATCGAGGTCCATAGTTAATCAGCTAATTAAAACTATAAATATATAAATATATATATAAAAATTGATACGACCGATTTTCAATTTGAAATTACCAATATTACAATTTAAATTTCTGGGTATTACAGTTTTATAGAAAATGTTGTAATTACAGTTTTTTTTTTTTTTTGTATGCCTAAGGGTTGGATAATCATATTTGTAACAGAGGAGGCCATTTAACTGAGTTTTTTCACTATTCGTTCAAGCCATGCCAAATACTTTAATTATGTAAATTATATATGCTTGCATTATTCCCAACATAATAGATGGAATGTTCCACTTTATTTCATATTTGTTTTTATTATTGTCAAATCATTTAAGCCCTATAAAATGATCATTTAAATATATGATTACGGATACCAACTCATTGCTAGGATCCAATACCATATTATACAATGCAGAAGAATTAGGTACCAAAATACCAAAGAAGACCTTAAGTTTCCAAATTATTATATGAAACATGAAATAAATTAAATGCAATAACTATCAAACAGCCAAATGTAATCTATTCAAGGTTTTAATAATTAGAAAATATCTCTTATTATAAATATAGTATAGTTTTTAAAACAAAATTAATTACTGTAAATACTAAAATATATGAGATATTAAAAAAATTACAAAATGTTCCAACAAGATGTTAAAATAAACAGTGGACTAAAAAAAGAAACAAAAAGTATTCACAAAAACATAAATGATATTTTTAAAAATCATAAAAGTGGAGAAATGGTGGATAATGGGAAATACTGTCCCGGCAAACATTAACTTTTAGGGCTCGTTTGTTAAGTTGTATGGGATAAAACTTGATAAGATTGACTAAAATTTCTTATACAATATAAGAAATTAATATCATATTTGGTACGATGTATTAAATTCTCTGGAAAATATAGATATCATGGTAGTTTATTGAATTTATTAGTTGCAGTATTTATTAACAAAAATGATTCATGCGCCTACAAAATCAACCTCTGAAATAGACCTACACCATACAAAACATCACAAGTGTCAATTACTTACTATTGATTGGTTAACAAGTGACACTTGTCACATTCTTGTGGTGTAGGCCTATTTTTATGTTGGTTTTGTAGGTCTATTTATCATTGCTCGTTGTTTAATATCACCTAATACCACCTCTTAGGTGGGATACGTAATACCAAGAATCTGTATTATTTATACGGGCACGAATTTTATTAAGGGCCCTATATTTTATAACAATCAGCATATAAAGTTGTATTAGAAATATTATACGCCTTAATCACTCATAGCAAACAAGTCCTTATTATATCTGGAATTTCGTAAAGATTCTCATATTGACAAAAAATGAGACTTCAAGTGAACCAATCTGAAAATATTTCAGACTCCGAAGAAATTAGGGGTGGGCACGGTCCGGGACGGTTCAGGATTGGGTCGGTCTCAGTTCCGGTTCCGATTGATATAAACGGTCCGGGATCGGTTCGGGACAAGGGTGTTTCCCGTTTTGTCCCGGTCTTTTCGGGATCGGAACGATTTCGGGACGGTCCGGGACAAAACGGGATATTTTTTTGGTAAATATAAATTATAAATAATATATTTAAAAATATTTTTTGTATTTTTGGATTTTTTTGCGAATCTATAATCAAAATTTTGTAATTTTTTACGTTATTTATGAATAATTTAGTAAGTTTAGACATATTTGGCTAATTAATTTATGAGATAAAAATTAATTTGTAATTAAAATCTCACAAATCTAATATTAATTTTAAAAATCACATTTCGGGACAAACGGGACGAGACGGGACGGGACAAAAATCGTTGGTTCCGCTCTTGTCCCATTTTCGATCGGTCCGGTACCGGTTCGGGACAAAATTTGTCCGTTCCAAATGGTCCGGGACACTTTTAGAACGGGATCATAATGATCCGATTCAGCCAAATGGGAACCGGGATTTGTGCCCACCCCAGGAAGAAATCAAAGAACTCCCGGAATGGACATTAAAAATTGGTGATGGCTAACTAGAAACATGGGGAGATGGGGAGAGTATATTACAGAAATAATTGAAGAGAGATTGGTTCAAATGTGAACCAGTCCTTAAAATGGGAATGTGAGTCCGTGCATATTTAGTACAAATTCGCTGCATATATAGTATGTTGTAATGTATATTAATTTTTGGATTCACTGCACACGTTCAGTATGTATTTACTGTGGTAGCAAAAATGAATATGCATTACAACATATGTACGTATGCACTGAATCTGTACTAAATATGTATGAGCTCATGTTCCCATTTTAAGGAGATCCCGACTTGAAGATATCATTATAAAATAAGCACATAGTCCAGTGGCAACTATTTTTTTTTTTTTTTGATAACTAGGTGATCCCAGCTTAGCCGGACTAATCCTAGTCCCTCAATGAACCCACTCCTAACCCATTGAGAGAAGTAAATCGCGAGTCGCTCGAGCAATTCCAGGGTTCCCAATATCTTTTCTGTACACTTCTGCGCACAAGGAGAAACTCTTAACTGATTAACAGCGCCTCAGGTTCCCAGCACAATTCTCGGGAGAACAGCCACTGATTGGTCAGCACCTCCGGGTTCCCAGCAAGAAAATACTCTCACACTGCCGCTTGACGCGAGATTAAATATTGATTAGCGGTCGCTCGAGCTAGCCCCGGGGAGCTAGAGGATCATAAAGAGAAAAACTTCCTCTTTCACCTCCTTGGTGGGGTTAGAACTCAAGACCTCTCCCAAAGGAGTATCTTGGGAGTAGGCGTCCTACCACTGGACCACCGACCCTTCCCCGGCAACTATTTTTAATACTATCATATATCCATCAATACATGCTAACTATAAATGTCCAAAACTTTTAGGAGAATAATTCTTGCACCAACAAACAGTACATGAACATGTTATGTCTATGATACCTGGAGAAGAAAAGATTTATCAAAGTTTTGATAGTACATGTCTAACTTTTGAGTCTTAAATAGCATAGAATGCTTCGATCTTCCAAAATCATGTATTACCATAGGTGGATCCAAGAGCTTGATATTACTGGTGCACTAGATAAACTACGAAAAAGTATACAGTGTTGGAGCAAGCACATGGCAAATTTCCACGACCATCTCGATAATTTTTTTATATAGGTTGTATTTTGTAGTTTTCCTCACTTTTTAATGGCATAAATGTAACTTCGTCCCTCCAAACTTGTTCATAAATACGTCATCTCATTATGTCTATTCTTTTAAATCCTAGATCCGCCAACATAAGTATACTATTAATAGAATAAAATGCAAATTATTTTATAAGTCGAAGCTTTCCTTACCTCATTTTAAATTCATTGATGAAAGTTCGAAAAGTTTCGTGCGCTCATTATTCGCTATCCATGTTTCTGACTTCAACATTTCTTTCAAAATTAATTTCTAATATTTGGTTAACTAAAACGCTTCAGCTAGTTTTGTATTAAGGGTGCATCTTATTTTTTTCATCATATTACATAAATATTCTTCAAAAGAAGCAAGTGTTTGCGAAATATTTCAAGGTTGAATAAACAATTTTAAACACTTTAATTAATATCGCATTGATCAAAACAGATCAAATCAAAAAATATATTTAATAGATATATATATGACTTTACCTATTAAACTTCGAGAGTAAAAAATGATTAAACTCCTCGATAATTCAACTATTGTCAAACTAAAATAACGAGAAAGATAATACTAGATATTATCGGGGAAGGGAGTCTTATTCTAAAAAAATCTGGTGGTGCACGTGCACCACCAGGGTATGGGTACAGCCGCCCCTGTGTATTACTGTTAAAAGTTGGTATACCTGTTGTTGATAGCCCATCCGTCTTGGCACCCACGTAAGCACTCCAGGCAGCTGAGCCGGCCGATCAGAGCAACAAGCCAGACCGAGTACAAATCCAATTCTCTCCCGGGCTCGTTAAAGACCAAACCGGTCAGAGAGTCAAGGCCGACCCGATATCCAGACCGGAAGGACCGAGCAGACCAAGGATAAATACGCTCCAACTCAAGATTATGACAAGACCGACCAGAACGGTGGGAGACCCGAGGACCGACCCCAGCGGATAAGCATCGCCAGAAGCATGCGGGACAGGCACACAAGACAATTAATGCATGCGGTCATATCCCTTCCCGAAGCAATCCTTAGAAGCCGCCACGTGTCTAAGGCTTATTTACACTCTGACAAGTATTTTGGGCATATTCCCCAACATTCTCCAGCTGTCATCTCCTGACTGGCCGAGATTGTCTATATATAGAGAAAGTGTACAGAAAAAAGGACTTTTGAAATTTTGTGCGAATATAGAGAGAGAGAAAAAGAGAAAATATAAGACTTGTAATACACAAGCAAAAAAGATAGACCAATTCAAATAATCCAGCTCGGCCCTATCTAAAATTACGGTCATAAATAACATTTAGTGATCCAGTTTATTTTATCTTTTTGTTATTTTCTACGTGGCTTCGATCCATTCGTCCAGATCAGCACACATGACGTTGACCAAATCAGACGTCAACAGATTGGCGCTAGAAGAAGAGGGCACCTACACAACCCGGAGATGTCTCACGAAAGCTCAAAAAACCCTCAGCCCGCAACGGAGGAAGAAAACCTCCGCAAGGTGGTGGAATGCTTTAAACATCCAGCTTTCATCCAAGGCATGGCAGCCCTTATGACACGGGTCACTGGGGGCGGAACCCTTCAAAAACCCGAAGACCATGCGGAGGCAGAATCTCAGACGACCCTTCCAGCTGCCTCGAGACGGGATAAAAAGAGGACTGTCTCTCGAGTCGTCGGGGAAGGGGCGGAAAGCCACGGAGAAAGCTCTCATCCCTCTCGAAAAAGTAGGCTTTCTCGCCCCATATCCATTTTCGATCGACTCGGGGCAGGGAAGAAAGTCGAAAAAGCGGCGCCAACTCCCACTATCCAAAGCCATAAAGAAGAAAAGGCTCTCCGCCAGTCCCTAATCCCGACGCAAGCATTACCTCAAACTCCAGGCGATAACTCGAGTGAGATCGAGTTTCTCAAAAAATGCCTTACGCAGCTCGAAAACAAACAACTCCAGCCATCCCAAAGTTCGGAATGGCTTAATAGCCAGGAGAGCCCCCTAGCCCCCAGTCTAGGGCCGTGCTCGGGCCAGCCGTGCTGATGGAAGAGGACGAAAAGGCCCACCACCCGAGCCCAAGAATTGGGGTGAATTTGGGCCAGCGGAAGACCTCACTGCCTCAGCCAGCGGGAGAAGGCCAACGGAAGCGGGAACCTCAATCCTGTCAGCAAAGAACGGTAGGACACCGCCGTACAACCGAGAGGCGGGGTGTGGGACCTCTCCTCGGGAGTCGAAACAAACATCCGCACCCTAGTCGGGATATTGAACCGCCTCCGCCAAGCCACCAACTGCTCTTCCGTGATAGTGCTGCGGATCGAGACAGAGTCCCACTCCGCCTCCACGAAAGGGGACGGTCGAGGCTGAATCCAGGACGCCGAAGGCTCAACCCCTTCTTCCTCCGGAGTCCCGCCGACCGCCGTCAACGGCGCCGCCACCTCCACCTCTCCAGATCCCGGCGACCTCGCCACCTTCCTCCTCGTCGCTCCAGTCGACGGGAACCCCGCCTACAGATAGATCCGCCACCCCGTGCGGTCCGGCGACACAGTCAACTCCTCCGCCGCCCTCTCATCCCTCAACTCCGACATATTAAATAGGAAAGAAGAAAGGCTTACCGAGAATTTCTCTCTAAAATCAGAAAAGATACCAGAACTTTTTTTTTCTCTCTCTTCTCTGCAACAAAAAACGAGAATGGCGGAAGGAGAAATGAAGAAGAAGAAACCCTATATTTATAAGGAAAAGAAGACATTAAATGCCCAGTGCGTGACGCGACGATTCACACTGAACCGTCGCAAAGACCAAAGGCGCGTGAAGGCGTTCTCAAATCAGATCCGGCCACGTATCTCCCTCATCATGACATCTAGAACCTTGAAATCGAATCTACGCGACTCCAGAAGAGACGTCTCTTCGAGAGATCTTATCCTCCCACAAGCCGGATCGGTCTTACTACGAAACGACCCCAGCCCCGGCCAGCCCGGCACGGCCCTAGACTCGAGGGCCCTTGTTGATAGCCCATCCGCCTTGGCACCCACGTAAGCACTCCAGGCAGCTGAACCGACCGATCAGAGCAACAAGCCGGACCGAGTACAAATCCAATCTCCCGGGCTCGTTAAAGACCGAATCGGTCAGAGACGTCAAGGCCGACCCGATATCCAGACCGGAAGGACCGAGCAGATCAAGGATAAATACGCTCCAACTCAAGATTATGACAAGGCCGACCAGAACGGCGGGAGACCCGAGGACTGACTCCAGCGGATAAGCATCGCTAGAAGCATGCGGGACAGGCACACATGACAATTAATGCATGCAATCCTTAGAAGCCGCCACGTGTCTAAGGCATATTTACACTCTGACAAGTGTTTTGGGCATATTCCCCAACATTCTCTAGTTGTCATCTCCTGACTGCCCGAGATTGTCTATATATAGAGAAAGTGTACAGAAAAAAAGGACTTTTAAAATTTTGTGCGAATATATATATAGAGAGAGAGAGAGAAAAAAAAGAAAATATAAGACTTGTAATACACAAGCAAAAAAGATAGACCAATTCAAATAATCCAGCTCGGCCCTATCTAAAATTACGGTCATAAATAACATTTAGTGATCCAGTTTATTTTATCTTTTTGTTATTTTCTACGTGGCTTCGATCCATTCGTCCAGATCAGCACACATAACGTTGACCAAATCAGACGTCAACACCTATAACGCTTATTCAAAATATGGACCCATCATGTGACTATACAATGTTATGAGATTGATTATACGACAACTCTGTGAATATGTCATAGAGTGGTGAATTTTGAAGAAATATATTTCATAACAAGATTGGTACTATGTCTAGGGATGTTAGCGATCTAAGTATACTCGAGAACCGCCTGATAATGCCTCGGATCGATACTCTGTTGAGATTCGGTCCAGCATCCTACTTGCATGGGCTTAAAAATGCGCGAGGCGCGGCTTGCGATTCGACCTGTGAGATCTGCACTAGAAAGTGGTTAAATGAATTGATTTGGACTACTCATACCAACAAGATGCATCTTCTTTTCTGGTATCCATCTCATAGAAACTCCAAAGTTAAGCGTGCTTGGCCTGGAGTAGTTATGTGATGGGTGACCCCCTAGGAAGTTTCTCAGGGTGCGCGTGAGTGAGGACAAAGCGCGCTAGAAAAGACTCGTGTTGGTACAGTGAGGACAATCTTCATCATTTTCAGGGACCAACAATTGGTATCGGAGCAGGTCACGGGTACGGATTCCCTCGAAGTATCCTACAGTGGAGGCTGCCAGAGTGTTGGAACTAAGAGGCGGGCATGCAACAAATGTTGCCAGTTGGCCGGAACTAAGATGTTGGCGCTGTGGAGGTTGATAGGTGCTGGAGGGCTATGTGATCAAATCTAGTATCTTTGGGCCGAGATCTTGGCGCAAGAGTAAACGCAGCTGGAACAGATGCTGATGTCAAGTGTTGGAGGACTGTGTGAATGAATCCAGCCACTAGAGGGCTGTGTGATCAAATTTGCGATTCGACCTGTGAGATCTGCACTAGAAAGTGGTTAAATGAATTGATTTGGACTACTCATACCAACAAGATGCATCTTCTTTTCTGGTAGCCATCTCATAGAAACTCCAAAGTTAAGCGTGCTTGTCCTTGAGTAGTTATGGGATGGGTGACCCCCTGGGAAGTTTCTCAGGGTGCGCGTGAGTGAGGACAAAGCGCGTTAGAAAAGACTCACTGTTGGTACAGTGAGGATAGTCTTCATCATTTTCAGGCACCACCATGCTCACCCAAAATGTTAGCGGTCTGGATATTGGTACTGAAGTTAGAACCGAAACTGATAATGACCGAAACCATTAATTCGGTAAAAAATTTGGTAATTTTTTGTAAGCGTACATCGTACAAAATATTGTATAAAGTATTAGTACATGTAGAAAAAAATAAGTTTAAAATACCTTATCTTGTTGAAGGAATAATACCCATTGTGTGCCTAAGTCTGTTAGTTTACGGGCTTTCCTAGTTAGGGTTTGGCTAAGGCCTCTTTGTATGTATTTCTCCCTATTTAAAGGGATCTCATCAATGGAATAATACAACCTTTTGCCCTATTTTCTGTTTCGAGTTATTTTCCCTTCAACACGTTATCAGCACGTAGTTCCCAGCTGAGCAAGAAATTTTTTTCCTACCGATTTTCTGCAAAATTCCGTCCGAATTTCTGAAAAAAAAGGGAAAAATCGGATTTTCCCAGAAACCCTAGCCGCCACAGGCCATCTTCTTCCCCGATCGCCGCCGCGTCTGACGCCGCTGCCCGTCCTCAACGATCTGCCACCGGCCACCAGCCCGCGATTCAATCCAGATCGGCCGCCACGAGACCAGACCCGTCCGCTCCGATTCACTACCAGAAGCCCGACCGCTCCGATTCCAACCTACAGGACAGAAGCCATCCCGACAGCTTAATGCGATCAGATTTTTTTTTTACCTCTCGACCCCGAAGTAAGCCCAACCGGCCGGTCGTCTTTACAGATCCAACCGTGTCCCCTCGACCCGCATAGCAGATCCAGATTTTGGCCAGCCCATCTTCCCAGATCCGACTGCAACCGCAGATCGGAATCCATTCGCAGTCCCCCTTTAGCTCAGACCCACGCGACCCGACCCCAGTTCAACCAGTGAAGACCCATCTCCAGTCCTGACCTGTATTTGGATTCACCCAGCCCCGCTGTTTCCCTATCCGATCCAGTTGCAGCGCCACCTGGTTTTCAGCTCACACTTCATCAAATCAGATTTTTTTCCTCCGAACTGAAACAGCGAATGGAATGAGGAATACATTTTCATCCAAACAAGTTTACGTAATACCCTACGAAAGAAATCGTGTCTTTCCTGTAAGGTACACAATCCGAATAACCCCACTATTTGCAACGTGAGCGATTTTACATGTTTTAATTATTTTAATTACATATTTATATTTCATAAATTTATTTATGCTTAATTAAACCAATTAAAGCATACTGCATTAATAACTTTAACTAAAAATCAAAATGAGTCGCTTAAAGCAACTTGAATTAAATTAAATTCACGAGAATTAATATATATTGCGATATAAGAAACCTAGTTGATTGCATATTATGTGTATAGATATATTTATAGGATTATATGTCTATATCTATAAATATACATATATTTGCATACATATATAGATATGGCATGCAAATTAGGCTTCATCACTAGTAGATTTTAGAGGACTTATTTCTACTGTCTATATCAACTCAAATCGTGATAAAGTAATTTCATTGGTAATTCTCAATAGCATCGAAAGTAATTTTGACCATATCTTGGTTCTGAAAAATAATAACGCTCCCATTATTGAAAATTTTATCATGGAAAGTACTCATGGTAAATTATGAAAAATCATTTTCCTTTTCCTTGTATTAAGATAGCTTATCCAACTCGCCTCAGATTTGATATCTTGGACTCAAAAGAGCTTGAGTACCATAGATGGGTCTCCTACGTCGAGACCACGTTTATCACTAAAGAATATAGTGATACGCTCCTTAACACCCCAGACTAAGTACCGTCTGATAAGATAAAAGCAAGTGCACTTATATTCCTTAGGTGACACATCGAACCCAGCTTGAGATGGAAATATTTATAGTTGAAAATCCCACAAAGAACTGTCGGATGCCTGTAGGGGCCAATTTAGGGACATTCACATATTTTGCTCCCAGAGTTGACCGTGCAGTGGAATGAAATCCGCTTGCTTGAATATAAACGGATCAACGATTTCAACAAAGATATTCTCCGCCTCAAGGCACGCCTAAATTTCTGTGGAAAGGACATCACAGAAGATGATGTTGCTACCCAAAATATTATCCGGAGATAGATATTGCTGGAATGGATGGGATAGCAAACAAATGCAAGAGCACTTCCGTGAGAAAGATAAATAACACAAGATTTGCCGGGGTTGTTAGTCCCGGGCTTGAATGCTCTCGCGAGATATTATTAATACCAATATTCGGGGATACAAGTACTAATGTAAGAATACAATTACAATGAGTGTAAAGATTCTTGTTATCTTAGCTAGTGAGCGTGTAGATTGCCGGAAGAACCAGATTTGATGCTCTGTGAGTTCTTGTAACAAAGGAGATGAACAGTCGCGGTGGTGAGAGATCGACCGTCTCTCACGGCGAGTATTTAGCTGGATGCTTGGGCTCCTGGGCTTATGAATCCCTTGGAATCTGTCTAGTGGAGACTTGCTGCTTCTGTCGATCGTCTTCTGGACGAGAGATTTAGAGAGAGAAGTCCTGAGATGGATTCCGGTGAGATAGCCGGGAGCTTGATGATATGTATGTTCTTCGGTATTTCTGTGAATGTATCGGAATGTGAGAGAATGAGTTCTGAGCGTAAGTCAGAATGAATTCGGAACCGTTGGTGGAATGAATTTCGAACCGTAGGTTGAGTGAATTGGGAACCGTAGGTTGAGTCAATTCCGAACCTTTTTCCAGTAGGAGGAGGTTCTCTATTTATAGGGCTTGGATACGCCGGGCGATCGCCTTTTCTGCATTATAATAATCGGGCGATCGTCTTTTAGCACATGGGTCTGTTCCCTCAAAGTCTGCAGGAGTTCTTTGGCGATCAACTATGCGGTCGATGGGAGCTTACACGCGTCCCGAGTTGCCGACACGGGTGGTCCTACCGACAACTTTCGGCGCGCATCTTTGGTAGGTGAGGTAGGTGGCGGTGTGGTCAAAGGTCTTGTCTGTCGACCAAAGATCTTATGCACTACGAAGATCTTGTCAGCGCCTTTGGTGGATCTGCACGTGGGTGCTTTTATGAGACCCAGTCCTTGATGACTTTTGACGGGCGATCGTCTCTGCTCGGGGTGTAGGTCGATTGCCCTTAGCCGGTCACTAGAGTAGATCGCCAGCTGCCAAAGGGCGATCGCCTTGGGAGTCGATCGCTAGGTACCTGATGGTGGTCTGATATCTTCGACTTGGCGAGCTAGCCATAGTTTGTTGGAGTTGACTTGGTCGCTCGGCCTTATAGTCGATCGCCTTTGTCGGGATGAATAAATCGTGACACAACAATTGCCCCGGCTCGCTCATACGTTGGAAAGCGTGGGGTGAGTGGCTCTCTTAGCGATCGCCGAACTTTTGTGGCGACTTCGTGTTTTATTGAGCGCGATCGTCTTTGGTGATATATCCCGAGTTCGGACGACTGGTTGGCCGCCGAATCACAAGGAAAAAGCAACGGGCGTTGAAAAGTCTCCGCGCACGTGTCGGGCTTCTATTGGAGGATGCCAATGGTCATTAATGACTCCTCGGCTGACGCGTCCTCGAAAAGACGCGTACGCGGGTCTCGAGGGGGTCAACTAATGCGTCGTTTGAGATCCGACCCTTGAGATTTTCCTTTATTGCAAATGGGTCCCTGCCTTCTCCTATAAAAAGGGGGCGGTGCTGCAGCTTCACTCACGCGTGCTTTTTGGAGAAAGAAGGACTTGCTGCCGAATTTTCTGAAGATCTTAGTGCCGATCGTCGTTCGATTTCACTTTAGGGTAAGAAAAATCCTTTTCTTCTTTTCTGTTTCTGAGAATGGCCGGAACCTCATCATCATTTGGAGCGGGAACCGGTTACGCCACGGACATCGGCGTCAGGAGAAACTTCTTCCGTCTTCCACGAGACGGCAGTGAAGCTATTCGGGCGGAATCGACAGTGAAGTCGAGGCTTTATTCAATGAGGCCGATGTTGCTAAGGAGTCGGCCGAAGAGAGACGATCGCAGATCGAGAGAGATCTCGCGATCGGGGCTTCTTGGAGCAACACGGCGTTTTCGGTCGGGCTATAGGGCCTTTCTTTGAAATAATGGAGAGGTTAGTCGGTCTACTCCGAGGTTCGATTTCCGGGATACTCGGTCGCTTATCCATATGTGCTTCCCAAGCGGTCGCGATGTCGTGCAGCGCGATCGTTGTGGTCGCTCGGCCAAATACGGAGCTCGACGACCAGGAGAGATCTGGCCGTCTGGAGGACAAGATTCCATGTTCCTTCAGATGTGGACATGTTCGCGCCGGCGGAGAATGAACGAGCCGACCAGCCTCCGATGGGTATGGTCGCAGTGAGTGAGGCCGTTATGGAGGCCGGGTTGCGCTTCCCTCTATCCTTTGCGGTCTCCCATCTGTTGGCCGCTTGGAATGTGGCGCCACTTCAGCTGACGCCGAACGCCTGGCTCCAAATTATCAGCACCCTCACCCTTTTCGGCGGTCACCGCCTGTACCGTCTCCCATCGCCGTTGGAGATGAACCATTTGTTTAAACTGACGGCTCATAGAGGGTTGGTCGGCGGTTACCATATTCAAGGCCGATCTGGTCGGGTGAATCATGGGGTCCCGAATAAGATACGGGGCGATCAGACGAAGTGGTTCTGGGTCGCCGGCAAGTGGAGAGCTTCGGCGAGCGACAATCCCACGGGCGAGCTGGAGATCCCCACTGAATTTCGGGAGAGGAATCCCGGTAAGGGTTTAGACTCTCCCTTCGTTTGGATGCGTTTTGGACTGATCTAATTTGATTTCGGTTTTGCAGGCTTTCACATTCCGGCGATCGAGGAGCTGCCTTTCGACTTTCTCGTTGTTTGGGAACGGATAAGGAGCCTGTCGGACGACGACCTTGACGCCACTCGGATCAACAAGGAGAGTCGCTGGTTGTCGGCTCGACTATTTCGTTTCCCGAGACATCTCGCGGTGCCAGGTATGAGTTCCTGCGACCTTCAATTTCTAGGCGATCGCCTTACTTGAGGATAGTATCTGACTGTTGGTCGATTGTCTTAAACTGTAGAGGTTCGCTTTCCTCGCTTTTTGGAGCCTCCGACGGAGATCGCCATGTCGAACCCAGGAGTCCTAGGCCGTCTTCGCCATAAGAGGTCGACTCGGGCCCCTCCCGTTGCATTGCCTATAGTTCCGGAGGCGGAGCCTCGCGTGGAGCCGGAGCCTCGCGTGGAGCCGGTCGTGGTTGAGGAGGAAATTCCGGAGGAGGGGCTTCGGGCGAATCGCAAGAGGCCGAGGCCGGAGGAAACTTCGGTTCCTGCCCCGGGCGATGAAGTACCGATCGCCGCTCCTCCGATCACCATTGTTGCTCCGGAGAGTGAGCCGCCTTCTGCGGCTTTTATGCGGGAGATGGCGATCGCGGATGCAGAGACTCCTCGAGGGAAACCGTTTTTCGGTCGGGATCCCGAGAAGGCTGAGAGGTAGATAGCATTTTTGTGTTGAAAATTGCATCTGCATAGGAGTTGTATTAACTTTAGTTGTTTTGATGCAGGATCCGTCGCGCAGATCCGTCTTGTCCGCCGATGGTCGTGGACTTCCTAGCGAGCCGATCTCCTCGCCATTCCTGCGACATTCCTCCATACGTTAGCAAGGCTGCTTCCGCTCTGCCGAAGGCATGGACGACTGATCTGGATGCAATCGCTCGGCAGCGATCGTCGAGCTCGATGCACGCTGTTCTCGCCCTTTCTCTTCAGACGGCGAGCATGGCCGTCCAGGCTGCTCAGGAGTTTGAGGGGCGGCCCTCCACTATTCGCCTGCAGGAGGATCTCGAGGCGGCTCGGAAAGAGAACGCCGAGTTTGCTGACAAGATCGCGGCGATGGAGAAGGACGCTCTGGAGGCGGCCAAGCGGGCGAGCCATGAGCTTGAGCTGGAGAAGAAAGAGACTGAGAAATATCGTATGGCGGTTGATCGGTTCCGGGACCAGATGCAGAATGCCGTCCAGGCGCGGAACGTTGCTGAAGAGGAGGCGTCGCGAAGGTGACGATCGCTCGGGTGACAGGCCGACGGAGGCGAGGAAAAGATTGCTGCGAGGAGGCCGAGCTCCGGGGGTCGCGAGCGATGGCGGAGCTGAAAGGAGAGGTTGAGGCGACCAAGGCCGATCCCTTCCAAAACTTGGAGTACGTCAGCGAGTTCGCCTATTATTTGGCGTTCGCCGACTCGATCCGAGCGGCTAAGAAGGGAGGTTTGGAGGTCGGGCCTTTAGCTGAGAAATTCAAGTCATATGCGTTGGAGCATCCTCTCCATTCAGCTTTCTCTTTGCCGATCTTGGACCTTGCGGAAATCGGTGTGGATTTGAGTTGGTATCCGTCTCCAGCCAATCTTGCTCATCCCGACGCTCCGGAAGATGAGGGCCCCACCAGGATGCCGAAGGCGAAGGCAGTGGGCACGAGGCACTTCATTTTTTACGTTTTAGCTTGCTTACTTGTAGTTTTGTAGCTTTCTTTTGTAGCACTTAGGCCTTCGGGCGACCGTGTACTTTGATCTTCTCAAGCAATGAACTGAATGTTTGATTATCTTCGATTACTTGAATGAATGGTTATTTTTGAGTCCTTGTTTGACTTTGTACAAATGTGTGAGGAGAGATCGTTGCGAGGGTAGTTCCAAATGAATTGATAAACTCATAAAGATAACTTTTTTACAACAAATTCGATCGCTGCACTACATCCGAAAAAATGACGATCTCCGTATGTGGTTGAATAGCGACGATCGTCGTGTAGGTAGTCCGCACTCTTATTGCCCCTTGTTTTTATTCACTTAGTGGAAGTAAGGGGATGAAAATAATTCCTTGAGTGAGCGGTCTTCAACTTTGTCGAATCCTCGGGGACGGTCGTCCATCTTGAGGAACCGTGCACGATCGCGGAGTTCGATGGACCGAATCCTTGATCATGTCTTGAGGCGCGAAGACATTGAGTGTCTCGTGACTCACTTTATTATGAGGGTCCTCTGTTAGGCTGCGCCTCGCCTCGTATTTAAACGAAGGGCGTGCGGTCTCGGTCTAGAGGAGTCCTTGCGCGGGGCAGCGTCGGATGAATCAACTCCACGCCCGCGGCTTGTTAGCTCTGCTTCCACCTCGGCCAGCCATGAAGATGGCCGACCTCGACGGTGTGCGTTGAGACGGGGGTTGTGGCATGTCGCATTGTGCGGGTTCACCATGTTAGATGATGAACCTTTGAGGGCGAGCGATCGTGTCCACTGATTTATTTTGGAGGGCCCTCAGACTACGCCGGCCTCGTATTTAAACGAAGGGCGGGCGATCTTGGCCTAAAGGGACCTTGCATGGCCTAAGCAGTCGGTTCCATCGACCACCAGGACCATGGCTGCACTCTTCCACCATGGATCGTCATGCAGATGCCGACCTTCGACGGTGTACGTTGTGCGGGGGAGGCGATCTCGTGCCTTAGTCCATCATGTTAGACGGTGAACTGTAGATGGCGATCGAGTCCTCCAGTTTCTTAAATGAGGAGGGAGATCGAGGAGACTTCCGAGATCTCCTTCTCTTGATTGAAGCATGTAGGGACGGTCGCGAGGTGATCAGTCGGCTCATATGAGCTTCCCGGCTGTTTATGTTCGACTCGGACGATCGTCTATAGGGATAGGTAGGGGCTTCGGCTAAACCAATAAAGCATCGACTTGCCCTCCTCGAACAATCTCCAGTGTTTGAGGAGGTCGCGACATTTGTTGTGTCGTGGCGGGACTCTTGTGGTAGGCACAATATTGATTGTTGTCAGTGTGACCGTGGTCCCTTATCGCCTTTGGCTTTTTGAGCTCTTCGTGCCCCTTGATGGCACAGAAAATATCTTACTGGAGTTACATTGAACGTATGGAGGAGATGGGCTTCCATGTCCTCGAAAGCCTTGAGATCTCCGGGTGATTTGGCGATCGCCTTCTTTGGTTTGGCGATCGCTGTCTTCTGGACAAGAGGTGGCGTTTCCTCGCCTAAGCGGAGGGTGAGTAGCCTTTGCCTGGCCAGGAAGTTGGCAGCTTTAGCGCGGAAGATCGCGTACGTTGGGGGAATATCCTTGGAGAGATGTCTAAACATGGGAGAGTGACCGTGGAATCCCCCCATGACCGAATAGAGAGCGAGCTCGTCACTGACGGGTTCGCCGGTGAGGATGATTTCGTCTACCCGGTCGATGTAATCTGCGTCGGTTTCGCCCTTCCCCTGCTTGATTTTTATCATGCGGTGGGGGCCTTCTGGTCTGGCGACCTTGCTGGCGAAGTATGACGTGAAGTCATTCACCAGTTTCTTAAAGGAGGTGATTGATCGTGGTGGTAGTGAGACGTACCACCTATGGGCCAGCTCGCCCAATGTCAACGGGAAGATCCGGCACTTGGTAGCATCAGATGCCCCACACCCAGTCATGTAAATTCGGAATTTACTCAGGTGGGTTTCGGGGTCCGATCTCCCCTCATACAGAGGTGTTTTGGGAGGAGCGATCGTTGTTTGTATGGGGGCAAGCTCGATGTGGACCGCGAGTGGCTCGGTCGGCCCGGCGATCTTCTTGCTGGTGCTTGCCCGGTGTCAAGAGTGCTCTCATCTCGTCGAGTGGCGTTGTATGGCGGCCATCGCCGTGCTGGCTCGCCGGCTCGGCGCTCGGAGCGGGTGCCGAGGCGATTGAGTACTGATCCCCTGGCGATCGGGGCGGGAGTCAGATGGCTGACCTGCGTTCGGCTGTGAGGTGGGTAGGCCGGACTTCTGGTGACGGATACGGGTTCCCTCTTTTTGAGGTTGGAAACAGAGTGCCCCGGTCGCCAGGATGGGTCGCGCCCCAAGCGATCGAATATGGATCCGTCCGGTCGTGCGAGAGCCTTTCCTCGCGAATTGGGGCTTTCGACGATCGCTCGTTCGTGGCGTTGAATTTGTTTTCCCATGCGGCGGATGATCGAGGAGTTATCGCGGGCGACGCGCATGCTCTCGTCGCTCCTCCCGGGATGGCCATAGCCTCCTCGATCATTCTTTGGTTTGGAACCGATCGAGTGAGAGGTGGGGCCATCTCTTGAATGCGGATCGAGAGTCTCGCGTTCTTGCGGCTTCCCCGTCGTTGGTGGAGTTCGGGCGGGCGGGATATGGTGTCCGGCGGTTCGGAGAGCGGCTTTCTTCGACGTACCGGCGGATGTCATGATTCTGAAGGTTTTCTTTGAAGTGCAGTGAGTGTCACTTCAAGTATATGCCCCGAGAACAGTGAGTGTTCTTCGGGGCGGTAGAAATAAAAGTTCGAAGGTTCAAGCCCTTCTTCTAGCGCCAATTGTTGCTACCCAAAATATTATCCGGAGATAGATATTGCTGGAATGGATGGGATAGCAAACAAATGCAAGAGCACTTCCGTGAGAAAGATAAATAACACAAGATTTGCCGGGGTTGTTAGTCCTGGGCTTGAATGCTCTCGCGAGATATTATTAATACCAATATTCGGGGATACAAGTACTAATGTAAGAATACAATTACAATGAGTGTAAAGATTCTTGTTATCTTAGCTAGTGAGCATGTAGATTGCCGGAAGAACCCGGTTGATGCTCTGTGAGTTCTTGTAACAAAGGAGATGAACAGTCGCGGCGGTGAGAGATCGACCGTCTCTCACGGCGAGTATTTAGTGGATGATTGGGCTCTGGGCTTATGAATCCCTTGGAATCTGTCTAGTGGAGACTTGCCGCCTTGTCGATCGTCTTACGGGACGAGAGATTTAGAGAGAGAAGTCCCGAGATGGATTAGGTGAGATAGCCGGAGCTTGATGATATGTATGTTCTTCGGTATTTCGTGAATGTATCGAATGTGAGAGAATGAGTTACGGCGTAAGTCGAATGAATTCGAACCGTTAGTGGAATGAATTTCAACCGTAGGTTGAGTGAATTGGGAACCGTAGGTTGAGTCAATTCGAACCTTTTCCGATAGGAGGAGGTTCTCTATTTATAGGGCTTGGATACGCGGGCGATCGCCTTTTACGCATTATAATAATCGGGCGATCGTCTTTTAGCACATGGGTCATTCCCTCAAAGTCTGCAGGAGTTCTTTGGCGATCAACTATGCGGTCGATGGGGAGCTTACACGCGTCTGAGTTGCCGACACGGGTGGTCCTGCGACAACTTTCGGCGCGCATCTTTGGTAGGTGAGGTAGGTGGCGGTGTGGTCAAAGGTCTTGTCATGACAAAAGATCTTATGCTACGAAGATCTTGTCGGCGCCTTTGGTGGATCTCGCACGTGGGTGCTTTTCGAGACCAGTCCTTGATGACTTTTGACGGCGATCGTCTCTCGGGGTGTAGGTCGATTGCCCTTAGCCGGTCACTAGAGTAGATCGCCCGGTACAAAGGGCGATCGCCTTGGGAGTCGATCGCTAGGTACCTGATGGTGGTCTGATATCTTCGACTTGGCGAGCTAGCCATAGTTTGACTGGAGTTGACTTGGTCGCTCGGCCTTATAGTCGATCGCACTGTCGGGATGAATAAATTGTGACACAACAGATGACATGATCCATAAAACTTTTTTCACATTCCCTACTTCCGCTCTTATACTAACGAACCACTATAGGCTGGAGTATGATAATAAACACATCACTACCTTCAATAAGCTTATCAACCTACTGCAAGTAGCTGAGAGGCATAACGAAGTGTTAGTGAGTAGTAATGTCAGGCCGGTTGGGACAAAGAAAATTCCCGAGGCCAATTATGACAAAGAGAATGATGGAAACTACCCCAATGAATAGGGGACTGGACATGATAGGCTTCGTGGTCAAGGACGTGGGGGTTCTTCTAATGTAATGCGAAGACTTGGTGCTTCCGGCTCTGCTAGCCAAGGGAACCAAAAAGCACCTACCCATCCTATCGCCTCTAAGGCTCGAGTTGGCAATGAACCGTGCTATCATTGTGGAGATGCTGCACATGGTACAAGAACTGCCATGCAAACAAACAAGTCGCATCTCACTACAAGAAATATAGAGAGTCCAAAGAAAGGAAAACTCACTATATGGAAGAATATGATCTAGACAAGTCCCCCTATGTCAATTTCACAGTCACCAATTGTCGAATTGAGTCATACGAGCCACAGTCTATAGACTGAATCTTAGTATTATGTTTACTTTCTCGTTTACATTTGGTATAGTTGCCTCAAGACGACTGTGTTGGTGTTTTCTTTTCAATAATAGCGTGATGCAACGTTGTTTCACGAACAAGATATTAATATTGCTTACGTTAGATTCTTAGCTTTATTCCGAAGTACTGAATAATGCTTGAATGCTAATGGTTCGAAATTTCACTCTCTTCTAAGGAATGAATCGAGTAGAACTTGAATGTTCTTAGAATTAGGCTTCTATTCATCGAATAAGTTGCCTGACAAACCTCGGTAACTACGATGATTGGGTCCTCCCAACTCATCAAAGGGCGAGGTAATGCCCAATTCTTGATGCCTAAGCGGCAGTCTTCTAAGTTACCGATGCTCTGTATGGATCTAGAGCCCTTCGAACCTTACTTAGCTTCAACAATATACGTAGCAATGGTTTCCAGATTGAAACCCACTGTGAGAATGGAATAGAGTTTCTTTTATGTGGACGTATACGCATTTTAGAATAACTGATGAGTCGATCTAGTGGACGTACCTCACTATTATTAGTTTTTTTTAAAATCTTATGTTGTCACCAACAATGTACTTTGGGACATAGACTCATATAGGCTTTGGCACGATAGACTAGTCATCCTGGTCGAAGTATAATGATCCATATACTAAAGAACTTGTACGTACATCATTACTTTTCGAGTGAAAATGTGGCAACAACTCAACATAAAGCACAATGTTGACGTTAATCGTGTTATGTCATCCAAAGAACTAGACGCATATCAAATGCCCACCAGTTAGTGTTGCAAAGCCTGCTCTTTAGCCAAAGTAAGAGCGAGAACTTCCTATGCTAAAGAAATAAAGGCAAACATCCCATTCTTACGCTGAATATAAGGAGATATTTGTGGATCCATCCACCTAATATGCGGACCATTTATGTATTTATGGTTTTGATGGATTCTTCGACATGTTGGTCACATGTCGCTCTCCTGTCCACTCAAACTGCTGCAGAACTTCCAAAATAATTTATAAGGACTCACCTCCCTTATAACATCTAAAGGACTCGATGATGTTGGAGAGTTCACATCAAAAAGTACTTGATGTTTATTGTATGATAGAGATTAATGAATAGTATCTCGTTCCATGTGCATATGCAAACGGTCTCACATAAACCACCGTCGAAAGAATATGTATGGTGATTATGTCATTGGTTACGCGTATCAATTAGCATATTTTTGCGTGGGATTATGCAATATTGCACGCAACTTTACTTAAATCGTTCATTCTTAGACCTTTTGCTAACCAATTAGTTTATGCGTACCAATTGGTAACTGGATAGCTTGATTTTTGTATTTTGGACCCAGACGGACTTGAGTGCCAATTGCGCATATTTGGTTACGCATTATATATGCCTTCTGCACCCCACAACGCATCGGTCTTTAGAAACCATTAAGTATTCACGTTGGATAAGAATCTCCAGACGTTTATCCGCTATTTAGCACCTTCACAGTGATCTCTTTACCGCACGATTTGCGGATTGTCACTTTAATGAGACAACCTTCCCGTCGTTAGGGGGAGGAGAGAAAATGTAATTTCTCGGGGAACGACAGGAATTGTCATGATCCACTTTGTCTCATTACGATCCCCGAACTTCACAATATTACCGTGAAGCATAAAGAACACTCGATCTTCATGATGTAGCGGTTTCGATGCCTGATGCATTTACTGATATCGTTCAAGTGACAAGATCTCACATTACAGCTGCAAATGTGCCTGTAAGGTTAGAAGTCCCCTCCAAGGGGCACATCACCAATGAACCGGGTGATGCAACTGCACTTGGTGGAGGTGTGGTTGAGGCCATGGCTCCCTGCGAAGGAAGGGGTGGAAGCCACATGGTTCGACTAAATACTCACCCAAGAAAGAGATAGAGTATGGCACAACTTCACATGTTAACTATCACTGAACTCGTTTCATGAGATCATGCTTGATTTTATTATGTCCATGAATCATGACGAGGGGGATGCCCCGAAGATATGATTCAGAAAATCAAGAATCTCGATGAAATTATGAGGGTGTGGCCTGATCAACCACCCACTTTGATGACATGTCATGAATCATAAAGTACGATGATGTCGAACCTCGCTCGGTTGGATGAAATCAACATAGAGCTGATTGGCCTATAAGAAAAACATTCCAGGTAGAACTAGATTATCCGACAAAGAGACAGGTATTTGGTGTAGGTAGTGCTAACCTAACTAAGTGTAAAGCCTGAAGGACATAATCGAACCTTTGTCGTAAATCATAGTGAGAATAGTAGAGTCCTAATGTACAAGGTTCACGAAGTAATGCTTCTCACAACGCCTTGGAATTGGTTACGAGGAAATGTACTCCCACGTATACGTTCCGCTATTTTATTAGCTTAGTAATTTCCGAGGGACTGGAAATGCAGCCAATAGATGTGGTTACTACGTATCTCTATGGGGATCTAGATACGGAGATATATATGGAAGTGCCCGATGGCATTTCACTACCCAAATCAAGTAACTCCAGACCACGGAGTGCGTATTCAGTTCATTTGAAACGCTCACTTTACGGTTTGAAACAATCCGGAAGGATGTGGTATAACCGTCTAAGTGAATACTTGATTAGGAAGGGATATAAGAACGATGAAATGTGTCCCCGCGTCTTCACAAATAAGATCCGGATTCATATCGCAATGTATGTCGATGACATGAACATAATCGGTCTTGATGAAATAAGAGAAACCACCGGATACTGAAAATCTGAGTTTGAGATGAAAGATCTTGGGAAACTCGGTTCTATCGAGGTATTGACATAGAACATCGAGTTTGTGGAATTCATTCCACCGGTCTTCCTATGTCCAGAAGTTTCTCAGGCACTTTAACATGGACAAGGTAAACCCGACTAGCACCCCATGATAGGTCGAATGGATGCAAAGGAAAGATCCATTTCGTCTAAAGGAAAATGACGAAGAGTTTTGGGAGCTGAAATTCCCTACATGAGTGCAATAGCGCATTATTGTACTTAGCTCAATGTACACGACCTGCTATCACTCCTCAGTTAATCCGCTGACTAGATTTAGTTCAGCATCGACGCAACATCAATGGAATAGTATCAAGAATATCTTCTGATACTTAAGAGAAACCATTGATTTGGGACTATTCTTTCCCTACAAGCAGGCAAAGGAAGCTGCTTACGAAAAAGCAAATGCTAAAGTAAATGCTGGTGCCGAAGCAACTACCATAAAGTATGTGTTGGTATGAATTGCTTATGTTTTGGAAATCGACTATGCAAACCCCTTTTGGCTACCTCCTCGAATCACGACAAGATTATTGCTTTGCATGAATCAATCCATGAGTGTACATGATTAAGAACTATCATTCTACACGTGTGAGGAACTAGCGGTTAAGTACTACCACTGATGAGCATACTTACATTTATGAACATGATGTAACTTGTAAATCCCCTTGATTGATGGAATGATCATAACGGGAAATATGTGAGATATAATGGAATATACTTACATATGTTGCACTCTTTTCCTTAGACCAAGGTTTATTTTTCCCACTAGGTTTTGTTACTTGGCAAGGTTTTTAACGAGGCAACGATATGTGAATGTAAGCATTAGGGGGAGCTGTAGAGTTTTCCAACTTCCGAGATTGATGTAAAGATCACAAGGAAATGATGATTATAAAGAAACTTAATCACATGTGTTGTACTCTTTTCTTTGACCAATGTTCATTTTCTCCCATTGAGTTTTGTTACTTGGCGAAGTTTTTAATGAGGCAACAACTACTTGATTGATGTACAAATCAGGGGGATGTGTAGACTTGAGGGGGAGTCTTACATCCACACCGTACGTTACACTCTTTTCCTTCCAATGATCATTTTTCCCACAGGGTTTTTATCACTTGAAAAGGTTTTTACATCCACACCGTACGTCACCTTAGTAGCGCTATGATCAAATGTAACGATCATATGAGAGGATAGATTCAAAGGACGAAGTCTAAACTTGATGTGTCTAGATGCTGTACTCTTTTCCCTACGATCAAGACATTTTTCCCACTAGGTTTTTGCTTGACGAGGTTTTAACGAGGCAACATGACATGCGCTTGTAGACTAGGCACAAGGGGGAGTGTTAAAGGAATAATACACATTGTGTGCCTAAGTCTGTTAGTTTACGGGCTTTCCTAGTTAGGGTTTGGCTAAGGCCTGTTTGTATGTATTTCTCCCTATTTAAAGGGATCTCATCAATGGAATAATACAACCTTTTGCCCTATTTTCTGTTTCGAGTTATTTTCCCTTCAACATATCTCTTAATTTCCTTTAGCATACATTTAAAAAAAAAAAACTTCATTCTTGTTTCGGTTATGAGGTTTGGGTGATTAGGGCTTTTAACGATCCAGCATACCCGAGAACCCGCCCGAAATACCCGGGACTGATACTCACCCGAAACGTTAGAGGTCCGGATACAAATATTGAAGTTGGGACACGAAATCGATAAGGACCGAAACCGATAATACTCGATACCTTAACGGTTCAGACTCGGGAAGACAATACTAGGACCGAGAACAACCCTAGACTATGTCATTCAGATATTAAATTGTCATTTAAATTTCAAAAGATGTAATTTCCATTGCTGGTGTGCTTTGACTGACTATTAGTAAGAGTCGAGTAGACGGTCGCATGTGTATCTTCTTAGACCATTTTCTTATCATGAAAAACTAGACATTGCGATTTTTAGAGTAAAAAGCAGGAGAAGCTTAAAGATTTTATGTATAAATAAAAACGAGCAACTATAAAATAAAGCGAAAAATGTTTACAAGGATATGTTCAAATATTGAAGTTTTATCATTTATTTCCTTTTAGATATTATATCAATAAATATAAAAATTATATCCTTATATTTATTTTTAAAATAATTTTATGATATTATTTTTTTAATACATTTTCATCATATAATTATAATTATTTATGATCAAAATTTCATTTCGAAAATGAGAAACACACTTACTAAAAAATTAATAAAAAAAAGTTGTAATATTTACTCTACCAAAGTTATGCCCGAATTTCATCCCCTTAGCTAGAAATATACTACTGTTATTAATTGAGAAATTGACAAATAAAGAAGGAAAACGAATGCTACCCATTTTACAAATCCCTAATTTCCCCCAACATCCTAATCAGATGGATTCTAATTGGACCCCTCGTATATAAATATGAGTCCCACGAATAAAAACACGACACGTGTCATTCGAAAACATATATTGGGACTAATTTCGGGGTGTGTAGCACAACTCAATAAAGAAAGCACCCGACCCCAACAACAATTTTTTAACTTGTTTTCCACATGGAAAGATAGGCGTTACTATTATTATTATCCAATTATTTAATACTCTCACCTGATTATGCAAGAATAATTAAATGTTTATCTTTAATTTGAACTAAATGGAAAAAGGATAAAAAGCTAAATTATTTGTCCTTTATAGAATTTTCTTAAAAAGGGCCCAATAATCAGTTGATGGGCTTAACTGGGAATTACAATCCCCAAGAATCTTGAACGACCTTGATATTTTTTTTTGTTCAAAGTAATAAAGTATACTCCCTCCGTCCATAAAGAGTGTGTATAAATATGTATTACAATCCACGAGTTTTATGAAAAAAATATGAAGTGTACTTTGATTGGAAAAAAAAACCACCAATGTGTGAAGTTTATTATATTAAGGGTATGTGAGATCATATATCAAAATAGAAACAATACTCTTTGTGGGTCCGTTCGAATAACAAGAGCACACTCTTCGTGGACGGAGGGAGTTTAACATTTTAAACTTGAGCATCCTTCACTGTTGCAAGTCATAAATTATAGAATTATTGCTCTCAATATATAATTATACCTGGGAATTCTTTTCTGTTTTAATTAGTTGAAGAAGTGGTAGAAGTGGGTATGGATATTAAACAAAAAGGCAAGATTTAGTGTTAGAATCCTGGATGAAGTGAGCCTATTACCACTTTGAGCTTCAAGTCTCATGGAATATCTACAGAACTCGCATAATAACTATAGCTAAATCATTCGATCATTCGCAAGACATCCGACTGCAAGACGCCCTCGCTAATATGGATGAAAAACATGAAACTCAATCGACTCCTATCAGTTCTTCAAAGCATGAAAACCAAAAGTGATCATTAGTTTCTCATGCAAGTACAAAAATTTTAATCACTAAGATTTGTTAGCTTATAATACTACATAACTCAGTTCAACTTCCCGACCGATATATTTTCCAGAAATAATTATCTGATTGAAGAACATAAACGATAGAACAAAAAATCAAGGAACTTCCATAATAAGTAAAAACTATGACTTAAATTTAGTAAAGCATATATTTAACTCAACCTCTTCTGTAGCTAAAAAGCACCTGCATCAAATCTTCCTGTTTTTTTTTTTTCACATCTTTGGACCTCTAGAGATTAGTATGTCTCCATAAGGCACGCTCTGTTCGACTCTTATGTAGTCCCGCGTAGCAAGAACTGTTAAATAACTCAGAAACATTATTGCAATAAACCCGATAATGTAAAGATTTGATATTTTGATAAAATACTAGGAATGGAATGTATACCACAAGTCTGGTAGAAAAGACATGCTGCTCTCTTTTTGTTCATACCATGAGCTAACTGGTTTACCGATTCTACTTTGGCGGATCCCGGCGTGTCGAAATGGGTCTTCAAGTGCCTATAGTTCTCAATCAGTTCAGTTATCGTAAAATAACTTATTTTGTATCTAATTGGAAAGCTTATGCAGTCAATCCACATATAAATACTAGAAAACTTAAGGAAGAAGATTACAATCTGATGGAGTCAGTTATCTGGTCAAGTGGCTGACTAATGATCGGATGCTTTTGTGTTTGTGTTGGTCCAGTTTCTACCAAAAGATCTGCAAGATTAAGAAAAATGGACTTGAAATATATATATAATGGCAAACTTAACAACAACAAAAAAAGTAAAAAAAGAAAAATTGAGGCAACAGTTACCATGGTCCTGTGTGAACCCATTTTCAGATAGTTTAGCTAACTTAAAGTCTGGATCCGAATGCTGCCACGAAAGCTCCTCAGCTACTGGTTCAAGGCCATTTCCACTGTTCTTAGAAGCAGAAAAGGGTCTTTTCCTGCTGGAACTGAACCATGTGAATGCATACTAGATCAGGAACTTAATCATTTTTTATATTCTTCTGGACTATAGACATAAAGCTTCTTGCCGAGTACTGATGCTTTTTAACATCATTATATCCAATGAATTACATCTATTGGTTATATCGACTAAGCTCTGTAATATCATGAATTGTATCTTTGGCTAACTTACCGTCCTGAATTGACTTCTGAATTGTGTGAGAAGAAACCATGACTGGATCCCGAGCTAGGAATAGACCTTATTTCATCACCTTCATCATACATAAATGTACGCGTTTTGTTCATAGGAAGTGCGAAAAATCTAGACATGAAAAATAATTTATAATGATTTTTCACTATTTTTCTTCTTATGCAAGAACTAGCATACCAGAATTTCCTGGGGTGGCCATCAAATTGGCATTAGATCCACTCGCTCCATTGGTCTCTTTTGCTCCCATTCCGTTGTTTTTAAGGTTGTTCCTGAGTTCCTCGATTAGTATCTCTGGTGGCATCATCTCATCAGTATTTCCATTTGCCCTTTGCTTCTCAATGGAGATTTTCGTTGATAGGGAGTCGACTCTGCTGTGAAAATCTTCAAAAGGCTTCATCGTTCGAGTTTCTAAGTTAGACAACACGATACTTTCACTTTTTAAGAAATTTCCGAAGGGAAAATCAATGGTGGTGGCTTACATCTCCCATTGGTTCCATAAAGTGCATTTTTTCTTGTTGAGACGATGATGATGGTTCCGGTGGCTGAGGCTCATAGATTCCTCCTGTACGAACACAGAAACAAAAGTTTTGTAAGCTATTATGTCAGAAAGAATATTGTGTACATAAAGTCAAGAAAAATTAGACCAGATGGTGAGTCATGTGGAGGCTGGGTGCATCTCATCCACATTTCTATCAGGGGTGTCGGATAATGAATTTGTCTATTTCCTTTTGTAAATAACTTCTCCACCAGTACAACAGAAGGCAGGTCCATGAGAGCAGATATCTTCATCGTGGACAAGGCATCCATGGGTTGCTGCAAACCAACTCAAATGTCATTCATCTTAGATTACTCGAGCTAATTCCAATTTAGAGAACGGAGAATGAAAAAATTAATGGTGCATTTAAACAGAAAAACAAATAGGTGCGTATTAGCAGTTGCTAAAACGCCACAAGTATCACCTTCCGTTTCCTTCCTCTTCTTGACACTATGTCGGATGAGTTCTGAAGCCAAGATTGATATATCTGACCAGGAATGATAGTTTGGTCATAGTCCATTGCATGAGCTGCAGGTCTTCTTGCTCTCCTTCGAGCAACCTTTTGCCTCATTTGATCCTGCTAGCGCCCAAAATTTTATGGCATGAAAACTAGTCGACACACTATGATGACGCAACTAATGTTGACATGCTTATTAGACTACCAGTTTAGTTTCCTTGCTTTCGTCAGATTGCTGCATGACTCGTTCCTCAGGATGTTGTTCTGGGATCTCATCACCTAACAAGAATTCCAGACAATGTAGCATAGAGAGAATATTTTCAACATCACAATCAGGTCATGCATTCAGAAAGGATTAAACTTATTCTCATCATACATAATCAAATAAGAAAAATGTGGCATGATGAGGTTCTTTATAGCTTCTACCAGCACGCAACCACAAAAGTAACTCGACTAGTAAATGAAGATAGTGAAACAACTATCAGAACAGTGCCCTAGTTTTATCATGGGTTTATACATTTGAGAAACACCAATAAGAAATCGAATTTATTATCTGATGATTCTATGTTTTGCACACTGTATGTGGCCTAATTGTTCAGTCGTTAGGATCCTGCCTGCAATAATATTTACTGGATGCTCGTTCTTCATGCTTTCCCGCAGTTGATTACACAAGAGAAAGATTAATTATGATAGCCTCCTTGATCTTCCGGAACATCTTTGCTTATTTAAAAAACGAAAACCACTTTATGCATCAAATTTGGTTCTGTAAGTAATTTTCGCAAGAAATTAATTAATTTGCGGGCACCCATGTAGTGAATGAAGATAAGCTGAAAGGACGTGTAAATGCCCCCGACACTCTTATCTAAATTAACTGGCTACCAGCAATACTTATTGGTTCCTTACGTTTATGGATCATCTCTTCACGAGGTGGTGAGGGTATGATACTAGGTATCTCAGTATGCTCTGGTGGAGTGAAATTCAATTGTGTCTCTTCTATATCAAACCTGTCAAAGCATTCCAGAGTAAAGAAACTTAAGTGTAGGGTAAGAGTAAGAGAAATGCAATTGTTAGTCGTAGTACAACCATATCCATTAATGAAGCAAAATTGCTGGACGTAAAACTTTTAAACATAACAGTACATGTCAGTTACAGTTTGGATTTTCACCTTTCAAAGCGATTGAATGTAGTCGTATCTGCTTGATATGAATCAAAATTGTCGATTAAGGTAATATTAGCAGCATCAGCTGCAAAAAACATATACAGGGAAGGAGAGGGTTATTTGATGTGTACAAAGTACAAACTCAAAAACTGCAAGCAAAACGCTGACAGAATTTAAGAGAACTATGGATACCTTGATGGTAATCCTGGTTTAGATTACCCTGAAGGTTTTGGTTTAAATAGGGGTCATCCACATTATCCAGTCTCTGCATGTAAGGAAGTTATGTATCAATGTGATTTCTTTATAATATGATTTGTGCTAGTAGTCAGCATTGATGACGGCAGCAGACACCACATACTTTTGTTCGTTATTGGAATGCAAGCTATTTATTTAACAGCCACAAACAAAAAAGAAACTCCATTTGAAGATGCAACATGTAAGGAAGCAAAGGACTGAACATGCACAATCTTGATTTAGGACACAAGACCATATTGCAATTGACAATGTTCGAAGAACTAGATAGAGATATCGTTACCCCAAATTTGACGGGGACTAGACAGACAGTGAACAGTAAGCTCAATTTCAAATTTGATGGGTCAAAGGACTTGGCTGCTGCCCTCTCCAAAAAGGCCATTTTTACATCATTGATTAATAGTAAAAGCAAACAAGCCCCTTAGAATATGGAAGAGTAACTGGCTTCACATTAGCAGAAAGAAAATTTTAGATACAGCCAGCCTCAGAGTAAATCTTTTGGTACATCTTGATATATTAGTAAAGCACATAAATAAGCTAGTGCACCTTCAAGTTCCGTAAAGCACTTCCATGTTTACAAATGTGACATTTCACAAACTAGATAATACGAGGATCTAATACCGACTATACCATGGCGATATAGGAGGTCTGCTGAAAATCCATAACAGTGGTTGCATTAGAATATGGAAGCGACCGCTCAATCTCCTCCAAGTCTTCGTTAGAATTCCGAGGCAATGTAACAGCTTCATATCTACAGAATCCAAATATCAGAAGGGAAATTAAAATCCAGGCACATCAGTTTTTTTAGGACTATTATATTAACAACTACATTTGCAATAAATAAAATGCTGTTCAGAATTAATAAAAAAATTGCATCCCCCCACCCCCCTACTATACAATTTTTTTTTTTTTTTTTTGGTGCAAAAAGGTGTACCAAGTTGTAAGCCATTCATATAATGATCCAACACCAAATTAACAGCAAATACATGTATTTCAAGGTTCATTGAGAACAACAGCAAAAAGAGAAACAGTTTGACGGGACTCACTTGGCTTGAGTTTTGCCCTTGGGAAGTCTAGTTGGATCCGACGGAGCAGTTTTTACCTTCCAAGCTTCATTTATTTCCACCTGAGAAAAAAAAAAGGTTTATGGAACAGCAAATCCTAATTGACTCACAATGGGAAACCCTAGATTTCAATTCCACCAGGCGAAGAACTAATTTTCTTACCAGCAGACGGGTGACATCATCTGCAAAAACAAATAATGAAGTGGGAATAACAAAATAAAAAAAGAAAAGATAACATAAATAGAAAAGGGAGCAATATTTCAAAAGGATCGGCTACTGAGGTAAACTGTAGGAAGCCTACCGTAGAGAAGTTTTACTTTTCTTTCATACACAATTACAACTCCACCTGGAATAATATTATACAGAAAAGGAATATCACTGACACCGTTAACCACCAACACACCCCCCACCCCACCCCACCCCACACACACACCCAAGAAAAAAACCAGTAAACGAAAACGGAAACTGAAATATGAAACGACATACCCATTAGTATTCCCGAAAGTCTGAGAGCCATGGGAACTGAAGGATTCAGTATCTCTTCGCTGCAGACAAAATCAGCTGGAAATTAGCACGACACAGACTCGTATACTAAAAATAAATTTCTAACGGAAAAAAAAAACTTAAACCAGATTTTGATAATGTTGAGCTTGTCTAGCTTTTTCCGATGGATCTTAGCATGCATCGTCGCCGCCATCCTTCAAACACACACATACACACACACAGAGATAAGCTCAGAACCAGAAATCTTACTTAATGATGTTGAACTTACAGTAGAAAGAACAGATCAAATACATCAAATAAATCAAACTCAAGATGCTATTTCCAACAAAAAACAGATTTCACCTAAAAAAATCGATGATATATACTTTTTTTTTTTACCTTTAAACCAAATTTATTTCTACGAAATAAAATTCTGAATCATAAAAATGTTCTGGTTATTATATACATGAAAAAACAGAGTAAGCGGAAGCTAAGATCAAAATACATAATCGCTCAACCATACAAATACACGGCAATGATTCACACAGCGGAAACAAATTAACTCCACATAAGTCCAAGGTAAACACACACATGATTGAAAATCAAACAGAGCACAAATTATAATCTCTCGGTATGACAGGGTGTATGATTTTCTTCACGTTCTTGCTCCATACAGCTCAAATTAACTCACCGCTATAGCTGAATCATGATATACGAATGTAAATACAACTTAATACTTGCTATCTACGTTCAACTACGTTTACACGGAGGGTGAAAAAGTCAAAAAAAAAACAGAGAGAAGAAAGGAAGTAAGATTTCTACCATATTTGGCCGAGCGGCGCTTTGCGAGCTAGAAGCTGGTGAGAGTAGAACATTTTGATCCGATTGTTGGTGAGGACTGATAGCCAGCAGCAAAATCAACTATGAAGTTTTTGGGGATGAAGTCACATATATGTAGAGAGAGAGAGAGAGAGAGAGAGAGAGAGAGAGAGGGAGAGAGAGAGAGAGAGAGAGAGAGAGAGAGAGAGGTGTATGTGTATATGCAGAGCCCGTGCAGTGTAACGAACTGAGTGAGTGCCCGCCAAGGAGAGAGAAATATTGTGCATGTGGGGGTAACTGGCAATGCGGAAAGAATGTTCTGTGTGCAGTGTGCTACAGTTACAGGCCGATCGATGCACGGATTCTGTATGCCCTTGAAATTAAATTAAATTAATACCTTGAGCAGAAAAATTCTCCAATAATAACACCATTTATTAATTAAAAATTATATAATTAATTTAAAAAAAAAATCTCCATAATACAGTTAATCCATGTTTTTATTCTATTTCCCATCATCATCCAGTCTAATTAAATTTATTTAATTCTCAATCATATTCCTAATAAAATTAATTAATCATTAAATCCAATCCAATTGAATTGGTCAGGGAACCTTAATCATTTGTGAAACCCCCAATCACCCATCATTCTCAAGTCAGGTAATTAGGGAGATCATGCTTTAATTCTTTAATTTACTTTTGTCTTTTTTATTTTACTTGCAACACTTTTTTGAAATAGAAATATCACAATATTTGCAACACATTTGTAATAGAATTTTTTTTATTTTAAAATGTTATTGTATTTTATTTTATATATATTATGAGTGATCTTGTTTTGTTCCTTCTTTCTAGATGAATATTTTAATATAAATATTACTCAAACCGTAAATTGTACTCCCTCCGTCCACAATAAATTTGCTTGTTTTGACCGTGACTGTCTTCTCAAATACACATTTGATCATTAATAATTTCAATTATATATAAATAAAAATTATAAAAAAAATAATATTTAGAATATATACATTAAGACAAATCAAATAAATATTTACATGACTATAATCTTTTTATAAATTGATTGCAATTTATGGTCAAAGTTCATAAATTTTGACCAGTAAAAATCAAAACAGGCAAATTTATGTAGACGGAGTGAGTATGAAAAAATTACCGTCATATAAACTTTACAATATCAAAATCTACACTACAGTCTTTTCTCTCATTTATGTAGATGGATTGAAAATATTATACTAATTAATTAACTATTTTAATGAAATATAGCAAAAGTTTTTTAAATATTAGATTTTCCAGAAAAGAGCTAAAATTTTCTCAAAATTATATATAACACGCAATCTCTAAACCCAAAATTAATTAACCAGACGAAAAATGAGTTAGAAACAATTTTCTAAACGATTTTAGAGTAATTGTATTTTATTCACTTAATTTATCGACTTTGATACCCATAGGCGGATCCAGGACCGAAAAACCACTGGTGCACCGACCGTCCCACGAAAAACAATGTCGAAAGATAAAATATATATTAAAATTACATTAAAGATAATAAATAATACATAAAGAAAGTCAGTAATATGAGGCGAATGACACGCTACGCCTTGAAAACTTACCTCTAGATCGGGGTGAGGTCGAGCCTCTTGGGGGTACTCAGGACAGGGGACGATCTCCCTCGTGTGCGTGTGTGGGAAAAAAAAAAGGATCCATACATTTACAAAAAAAATCGCCTACATTTACTGTCCATTTCCTAAAAATGTGCTAAAATAACATCATTACTAATAGTTTTAAGTACATATTTTTCTATAAATGTTACAAGACGATTATTTAACCATTGATCACTCATCTTACTACATAACTCACTCTTCACATACTTCATAATCGGTAAGACTTGCTCAACACTTGCATTCTTCAAGAAAATCAACATTTCTTTCAAAAGTAATTTCTAATATTTGGTTAATCAAACCCTTTAAATTAGTTTTGTATTAAGAATGCATCTTAATTTTTTCATCATATTACATAAATATTCTTCAAAAGCAGTGTTTGTGAAATCTTGAGGTTGAATAAACAATTTTAAACACTTTAATTAATATCGCCTTGATCAAAACAAATTAAGTCAAATCAAAAAAATATATTTAATAGGTATATATGACTTTACCTATTAAACTTCGAGAGTAAAAAATAATTAAATTCCTCGATAATTCAATTATTGCCAAAATAAAATAACGGAAAAAATAATACTAGATATTATCGGGGAAGGGAGTCTTATTCTGAAAAAAATTTGTTGGTACACGTGCACCACCAGGTTATGTATAGATCCGCCTATATTGATACCTAATCTCGAAATTTTCTATTTTTATAATCTTACAGATTTTAATTTTCTCAATTCACATATATCTTTGCGCATCATTCAAAAAGATCAATATGAAATACTATACGACCCGTTAGTTTTGAATGACTGTGACCACTACCTTTGGTCACCATATGGTATGTTATAACTATTCCACTCTTTGTACTTATCATCAATCATAATTCAGTGTAACTATCAGAATTACAAGGACTCGTTGTACTTGTAGAATAAATTTTGAATTATACCATCTATTCGTCTTATGTAACTTAGAAGTTGGTCTATTTACTTGTCGCGTCAGTCGCAATTCATTGCGTATAAGAAAATACTATAAGAGTCGCTTAGTTCCTCAATATCAAGTATCAGATATGTATTTAGATTTAGTGAAATTCATATCTAATGTTTGTTTGTCAATATTTTAGTTTTCAAATTCATACCCTAGACTCGAGAGGTATGGATTTTTGAAACCTATGAGGAGATGTGAGTATGATATTTGGGTATGAGGTATTACAATAAATTTTTTTATTATTAGTTATAAAATAATATTAACAATAATAATATAATATAAGAATAAAAATGATAATTAAACACCGTTAAAATTATTACCAAAATTGTTGTTGTTATTAATTATGCTTATAAATAATAAATAATTGTTATTACTTTTAATAACTATTAAAAATATAATAATTATTATCATTTGTTATAACCTATCTATTATTAAAATAGTGGGTAAATTATTATTAATTTTGTTATTACTATTATAAATTATTATCATAAATAATAATAAATAAATACTTTAATGTAATAATTATTTAATTATAAATATCAATTATAATAATCAGAATAAATTATTTTTATTTTTAAAATAGTAAATTGTGTTGAAGGGAAAATAACCAAGACAGAAAGTAGGGCAAAAGTTGTTGTTGTATTATTCCATTGATGAGCTCCATTTAAATAGGGAGAAATACATACAAGCAGGCCTTAGGCAAACCCTAACTAGGAAAGCCCGTAAACTAACAGATTTAGGCACACAATGGGTATTATTCCTTTAACACTCCCCCTTGTGCCTAGTCTACAAGCGCATGATAATAATAATAAATAAATACTTTAATGTAATAATTATTTAATTATAAATATCAATTATAATAATTAGAATAAATTATTTTTATTTTTAAAATAGTAAATTGTTATTAATAGTAATTTTATTTTGTTAATAATATTCTTACTCCACTAAACCATTAGATAAATTTAAATAATAATAATAATTTAAATGATAATAATGTTTAATAAGGATTAATTACTAATAATACACAACAATGATAAGAATGGATATTATTAATTAATTTATTCAAAGATAATTACTAATATTTAAGAATAATAGTAAATTAATATTAATAATAAATCAAGAATTGTAAATTCTTACATTAGAAATATAATAATAAAATGAATATTACAATAATAACAAGTATTATATAATGTTAATAATAATTATAATATAATTATTACTATTTAGTAAATTATTATACTATTGTAGTACATGAGGACCGTCGTGGTAGAGGCTCTGTCTCATCCAATTACTATTACTAGGACTGACCATGGGTCGGTTTTGGGGCAAAATGGAACCCAAACCACTAAATTCGGTTTTTGATTTTTAGAATCCAATGGGTTCGGTTTTTGGTCGGTTTCGGTTTCTCGGTTTTTGGTCGGTTTTGGTTTTGGTTTCGGTGTCTCGGGTTCAACCCATATGCTCATGGATTTTGGGTTTAAACCCGTGGCACTACCAAAATTGGGGGTTTAGCCGACGACTTGAAGTCGTCGGCTAAAGGTCAAAGTCGTCGGCTAAACCCCATCAGTCGTCGGCTAAAAAACCGTCGGCCGATATTCGTCGGCCAAAGTTTAGCCGACGACTTTTTTGGTAGTCGTCGGCTAAACTTTGAGGTTTAGCCGACGACTACCAAAAAAGTCGTCGGCTAAAGTTTTTTAAAAAAAAAAAAAAAAGTAATATACTTTAGCCGACGACTTTGTTACATGTCGTCGGCTAAAAAAATTTTTTTAAAAAAAAGTAGTATACTTTAGCCGACGACATTTAACAAAGTCGTTAGCTAAAATATTTTTTTATAAAAAAAAAAAAAATTGGGAACAATTTATAGTCAACACAATACACCAATTAATAAATTAGCGAAAAAAATACATAACAATTCAACACAAATACATAACACATATACAATACACCAATTCAACAGCAATAAAAATACACCAATTCAACAGAATACACCAATTAATATCACAACATACCAACAATACATCCAATTCAACACAATACACCAATTAATAACACAATACACCAACAATATATCAAACAAATACAATAAATTCATCAAATAAATGAAAACTAAATAAAACACACAAATCTAAAAACTAAATAAAACCTAACCTAATAAACTAAAAAAATAATAAAAACTACATGAAAAACAACCTAATTACAGATAAAATTAATACACTAAAAATACACAAAAAAAACGGGTTGCCTGTGCGGAGGTCGGGCGGCGGGCGACAAGCAGGCGGACGGTCGAGCGGCGGTGTTCCGGCGGGTGGGTGACGGGCGGTCTGGTGTCGTCGGGCGGCTGACGGGTGGGTGGGGGAAGAAAAAAAGAAGAAAATGAAGAAGAAAGAAAAGAAGAGGGTATATATATAGAGGTTTAGCCGACGACTAGATCTAAGTCGTCGGCTAAATCCCAATTTTTTTGTTTTTTTTCGGATGCCGAGGAGAACTGAGGACGATATATAATTTTAAATTTGAGGTTTAGCCGACGACTTGATCTAGGTCGTCGACTAAAGTATTTTAAAAAAATAATATACTTTAGCCGACGACTTGATCTAGGTCAAGCTAAAGTATTTTAAAAAACATTATACTTTAGTCGACAACTTGATCTAGGTCGTCGGCTAAAGTATATTTTTTTTTTGAAAAAGTGTTTAGCCGACGACTTAATCTAGGTCGTCAGCTAAAGTATATTATTTTTTTATCGAAAGGGGTTTAGCCGACGACCTAGATCAAGTCGTCGGCTAAAGTATATATTTTTTTTCTTGAAAAAGTGTTTAGCCGACGACTTGATCTAGGTCGTCGGCTAAACCGTTGCAAAAGTCGTCGGCTAAAGTTCAAAGTTTAGCCGACGACACTTTAAAGTCGTCGGCCGTTTTTTATTGGTCGTCGGCTAAAGTGTGAATTTTGGTAGTGTGGGTTTTGGATTTTAACCCATTTTCCAGCAAATATTATATTAAAATATATATTAAATATATATTTAATATTAAATAATCAGGGTTAGCTTCCATATTTTAGTTTTTTATTTTTTAAAACATATATTAAATATTAAATAATCAGATATATAAATATATTATGGGCCAGTTTCTGGGTTTGGCTCGGTTCCTGGGTCGGTTTCGGTTTCACGCTGTGGTTTCTAAAGTACAAACCGAAATCGAAACCGAAAAATTCGGTTTCTAAAATATGAACCCAAAACTGATGGGTTCTCTTTGGTTTCGGTTTTCCGGTTTCGATTTCATTGGTTTTTGTCGGTTTTTCGGTTTTCGATTTCGGTTTTGCTCAGCCCTAACTATTACTAATAATGGAAAGAGTAATAAATATAATAAAACTTATTATTACTCCTCCCCACGTCCCTTAATACTAATCTTGTTTGTAAATAAAATTTATTCCATAATACATGTTATTTTCTATTTTTTTCATGCAAATTTGTCAAAAGAATCCAAGAATACCTTTAATTTATTATGGGCTCTTCAACTTCAACATATTCAATCACATTAATTAATATAGCTGGTTTATTAAATTAATGTAATTAATAAAGGTAATTATGAAATTAGTTAATTATCATTAAGTTTTCTTAATATTTGTTTCATTTTAAAACATAACTAGCATTAAGGGATGGAGAGAGTATCTAATAGTCTTGACTACCCATGTGTAGATTTGAAGCTTACAACTCTTTCATCGTAAGGCAATTTCCTTTAGGGGAAAAGACCAGGGTTCGAACCTTGGCAATGGGATTTCATGTAATAGGATTTCATGTAATAGGGTAGTATAGAAAGTCAATTTCCAAAAAAAAAAAAAAAACTCTTTCATCGTTGTGTCTCATGTTTGGATTCCCTATATGCTTTCAATGTTGGGAAAGTGCGACAAGCTTTTGCTCGGACTTCACCGGTGGCGGTGGTGGACGGTGAGATTATTTTTCTGAATTAATTATTTTTTTATATCGAGATTCCAAACTTATACCTGACAAGTCTTCGGGATATCAGCCCCGGCCCCACAATACTGCTACAAGTTAAATTGCGAGATGTGTATCCGGCTCACAGATTCTTAAATATCCTCAACTACTGCGCACAAGGAATCGTCCCCCAAGTGATTGCTCCAGGCAGGACCCCCTCCAATCCAACCGCAAGGTCCCACCGAGATCTGGTCTCACAGACTTCCGCTTGAAGCCCTCAATATTTAATTGTTCCACCAGCGTACCCCGGAGGGCTAGTTTCTCTTCTTTAATCATAGATTAAAAAGTGATAAATCCTTGAAAATTCTTGTCCTCAGAGGGACTCGAACCCGGATCTCCCATTTGAAGTGGAAGACCCATGACCAGTAAAACAAGGTCACTTGAATTGATCCTTGAACCGCATATCAAATCATCAAACTCGCCAAAGGTAAAATGGATTGTTGGGATAATTAACCCTGTTCGATGTTTTGATAAACTGCCAACAGCAAGCCTTCGAGTTGCCATCATACAGCAACAGAGTCATATAGCGCCAAGTATGGAAGCTGTCGTTTCATACAGCAACATTCCATACAGCAGCAACTTCAATATAGCCTACAGTATTATGTTGAATACAGCAAGCAAAGCTGTAAGTATTGAGATCTTCAATACTTATCCAAACAGGACTGAAGACCGTTAGGACGGAATCTGCTTCATTCGCTAAAGTCAAGTCCCGTTTGAAAAGAAGTATTTTAATACTGAAAGGATAAAGTATTTAAATACTAAATCCGACAGAGATCATAAGACAGCGCAAAATCCGGATCTTGATCTATACAAGTCAACTATCCATTTGGAACGAACTTTTGCTCAACGAATCTATTCCAAAACCTATATATACCCCGAAGTTTGAAGTTCAAATAACACAGACAGATATAGACAAACACACAATCATACATCTGTGAAGAACATTCAAACTGAGCAAACTGAGATATACTGAGATTCCACAAGATCCTCTAAAGAACAATATATCAAGAGCAATAATATTTCTTCAAGCAAACTGCCAATCCTGAGAGAAGAAATATACAAGTGCTCATCCTTGAACAACACATCACCAGCTCTAAGCTCAAGAAAGTCAAGATGTTGTTCAACCAACGTTCTTACATTGAAGAAAACCATCAGCCCTGTGTGGACTGAGAAAGCCTTGCTTTTCCTGAATTGCGTGTGACGGATCTGCATTGTAGAGACGAAGCTTCGGAACTGTGTGTGAAGAAGCCAGTCAAGTGTTAGCTTTAACCAATCTGCGTGAACGGTTGAAAGCTACGATCTTTGTATCAATCTGTGTGAACGATACATTGATAGGTTTGATTATAGACACGTAGTTGTGTACGTAGTGTTTATAATTAACTTTTTACTCCCGTGTGGAGGACCAGTGGACGTAGATGGGTTTACCTCGAACCACTTTAATTACTGTGTTAATTACTGTCTGCATTTACTGTTTTCATAACTGTGGTTATTTTGAGTATACACTGCATCCGAGTTGCTGTATTTACAGCAACTTACTGTTTCAAGACTTCCGCTACGCACTCTAATTTGAAAATCGTACAGCTTGTTGCTCAAATACTTTCCAAGATGTATTTTGTATACTTAGTGGCCAACATGAATCTAGGTCAATAAAATAAAAGAAGATAAAATGGATGGTGTTTTTGGTACATGGGGGAAAATATATTTTGGGTAAAAAAAATCAGAATATTTGTGTTTTGGGTAAAAATAATTATCGAGTCCAAATGTTCTGTAGATTTCAAATAAATTACTATAAAGAAAATTATTTTGTAGATTTCAAACTTATTCGGCAGGACATTTGTGTTGGGTACAATTAAATTAATAAAAACTTAATTATCGAGTCGATGGTGTAGATTTTGAACTCATAACTCTTGTTCGTCATTATGTCTATCTCATGAGAATTGCGAACCGACCAAGTAAAATGTGTGCTCGCCCTTATACCGCTAAGCGGTTCAGTTACCCATTTTTGCATTTTAGATAGTATCAATTTCCTCGATTTTCTTGTTTTATGGTCTTTTTTGAACAATCCTAGCATGTACAATGTAGGGGTGAGCAAAATCGAACCGAGAACCGAGAAACCGAAAAAAATCGATGAAATCGAAATCGAAAAATCGAAACCAAATCAAAACCATCGGTTTGGGTTTAGAATTTTTAGAAACGAAAAATTCGGTTTCGGTTTATACACTAGAAACCGAACCATTAAAACCGAACCGTACCGATATCATTTAATATATATGTATTTCGTAAATTTTATATGTTTATATGCATTATGAAGAATAGACAAAAATAGTATCCTAGTGTGGTGGTTAAGAGACTGGTAGTGATACGAATTACGTAATAAGTCGGACGTAAATTCGCCGGTAATGCAGCGGAAATGTCTTTTAACCTCACAACACTCGAATATGTGTGACACTCGTAAGAATTAACCGAAAGTAGGGCAATTCGACTTACGTAAACAAGAATAATATGAAAGTGATTTATCAAACTAGACCTATAGTTTGATAAGGTAATCTCTCCTCAAGACCTATTGAGAATCGATTAAATTACAACTCGAAGACGCGTCAAATTATAATCAAGGTGTTGCTGAAAATCATTCAACAATAATACATACAAAGTGTATTTCGTTTTTTTAACTTCAAGATGTCTTTGAAAGATTGAAGATGAGGCTTATAAATAGCCATTACAACTACAAACAAGATCAAACAAGATCAAGCTAAAAAACAAGCAAATATTAAACTAAACTATCAAGACTTTGACAAAGATTGAAAACAACAACATGCTTGGCTTCTTCCTTTCATTTTCGGCCGTGGGGTAGCTTCAAAGGATAGATAATATCTTTCCCATGTGATATCTTTTTGTAGGACTTTGACAAGGATTGAAAATGAAAGCACCTTCTTGGCATCTTCTTCCTCCTTGTTCGGCCGATTTGGTGAAGTGTGGAGTGAGCCAAATCTCTATCTTTGATTTTATTGTGGTGGACTTTGAAAATAAAAGCAATCTTGAAAGTAGAGGGGACAAAGATCCTTCATGGACCTCCCACCACAATCGGACGAAATCTCCCCCTAATGTGGCCGATTTTGTATACATGAACATGCATATGTATGCATGTTTGATACGTCTAAGTTATCCCGGTTCCGATTATTAAGATCGTTCCCATTTCTGCATTTGTTTTCTCACCGAAGTACGTAGGTGCATGTGCATGCAACGTGGTATCGTCACCTACGTCAATTCTTACTTCATTTACTTCGTTTGGAGGTGTCAATATCGCATCATCTCCTCCCCCTTTGAAAGGAATTGACCTCAATTCAGTGATTCCCTCGTCGTCAAGGTAAGAAGATAGATCGCCCACGTTAAAAGTGGCGTGTACCCCATAATCGCCCGGAAGTTCTACTTTATACGCATTGTCGTTCACCTTTCCCACGATTTTGTAAGGTCCATCGGCCCTTGGCATAAGTTTGTTCTTGCGTTTGCTAGGAAATCTCTCTTTTCGTAAGTGTACCCAAACCAAGTCGCCTACTTCGAATAGTCTCGGTTTTTTGTGATTGTTGGATTTCCATTTGTATGCGTCATTCACCTCTTTGATTCGATCATGTATTTGTCCGTGCAACTTGATCATCGATTTAAGTTTCGATTCCGCATCTTTGTGTACCAACTCGTCCTTCGGCAATGGAATCAAGTCTAAGGGTATATAAGGATTTAACCCGTAAACGACTTCAAAAGGAAAATGTGTCGTGGCATGTGTAGGGGATCGGTTATAGGCAAATTCCGCATGAGCAAGTTTCATGTCCCAATCCTTTTGCGTTTTATTCACAAGTCCTCGCAACAACGTTCCTAGCGTTCGATTTGTGACTTCGGGTTGACCATCTGTTTGAGGATGGTGTGAAGTGCTAAACAAGAGCTTTATTCCCACTTTCCTCCATAAAGTATTCCAAAAATAGCTAAGAAATTTCGAATCCCGATCCGAAACAATAGTCTTCGGAACTCCATGTAAACGAACCACCTTTCGGAAGTATAAATCGGCCACGTTGCTTGCGTCGTCGGTTTTGTGGCAAGCCACGAAGTGAGCCATTTTTGAGAAACAATCCACAACCACCATAATAGCATCTTTACCTTATTGAGTACAGGGTAAAACGACGATAAAATCCATTGATACATCTTCCCACGGTCTTTCTGGAACCGGTAGAGGCATATACAATCCCGGTTTGAACGAACTCTTTGCGATGTGACATGTTACACATTTACTTAAAACATTATAAACGTCTTTTAGCATTTTTGGCCAAAATAAATGTTCTTTAAGCACTTCCAATGTCTTAGCCGTGCCAAAGTGACCTGCTAAGCCTCCTCCGTGAGCCTCCCGAACCAATAATTCCCGAACCGCCTGTTTTGGGACACATAGTCTATTTCCTTTAAATAGGAAATCATCTTGTAACATGAACTCCCCGAACGGACCAGATTTGCAACGAGTAAAAACTTCTCCAAAATCCGCATCATTTTCATAACACTCCTTCAACATTTTGAAACCAAGTAACCGAACCTCCAGAGTAGAAAGTAAAGCATACCTCCTAGATAACGCATCCGCAACGACATTGCTTTTACCGTCTTTGTACTTGGATGAAAAGTGAAATGATTGTAGGAATTCCACCTACTTGGCATGCCTCGGACTCAGTTTGTGTTTTCCGTTAATGTACTTCAATGATTCGTGGTCCGAGTGTAGAATAAAATGTTTTGGCCGTAGGTAGTGACTCCAATGATCAAGGGCTCGTACGATAGCATAGAATTCTTTATCGTAAGTGCAATAATTCAACCGAGCACCGTTCAATTTCTCCGAAAAGTAAGCGATAGGTCGTTTACCTTGAATAAGAACCGCTCCAATTCCAAATCCACTAGCATCATATTCAACTTCGAATGGTTGAGTAAAATCGGGTAGTGTTAGGATCGGTGCTTCGCATAATTTGGCTTTTAGCTTTACGAAAGCTCCTTAGGCAGCCCCGTTCCATACAAATGGTCCCTTTTTTAAACACTCCATTATCGGACTTGAAATGGTGCTAAAGTCTCGAATAAACCGCCGATAAAAAAAAGCAAGTCCGTGAAATGACCTCACTTCCGTCGTAGGGGTCGGCCAAGACTTAATTGCTTCAATTTTTGTTTGATCAACCGCCACTCCGTCCTTCGAAACGACATAGCCAAGAAAGACTATACTTTCGACTAAGAATGAACACTTCTCTTTTTTTCCATATAGTTTTCGGTCCCTCAAAGTTTCGAAGATTTTCCTTAAGTGCCCGAAATATTCTTGTAGTGATTGACTATAGATTAGGATGTCATCCAGATATACAACCACGAATTTCCCCAGAAATAGTTTAAGCACTTCGTTCATCAACCTCATAAAGGTACTAGACGCATTTGTAAGACTGAACGGCATAACGATCCATTCATATAATCCATTTTTCGTTTTGAAGTCCGTCTTCCACTCGTCACCTTCTCGCATTCGAATTTGATGATATCCGCTTCGTAAATCAACCTTCGAAAAGACCACCGAACCATGTAGTTCGTCTAACATATCATCAAGTCTCGGGATAGGGAACCGATACTTGACGGTGATATTGTTCATGGCCCGACTATCCACACACATTCGCCAAGAACCATCTTTTTTAGGGACAAGTAAGACCGGAACCACACACGAACTCAAACTCTCCCGGACATATCCGCGGTCCAAAAGTTCTTCGACTTGTCTTTGTAACTCTTTCGTCTCCTCGGGATTACATCTATAAGCAGCTTTATTAGGAAGTGGTGCCCCGGGTATAAGATCGATTTGGTGTTCGATACCACGAATAGGTGGTAAACCCGACGGTAGTTCTTCGGGAAAGGCATCCTCAAATTCGTGTAATAACATATCTATCTCTCCTACGTTTTGTACTCTCATGTTCTCGTCCCGTGTCTCTTTAAACATCACCAAATATACTCGCTTCCCGTCATTAATGGCATGTTCTATTTCCCTCTCGCTAGCAAGCATAGTGAGTTTCGGTTTCTCCACTCGACTAGAACTCATCGAACGGATAGCTTGCGGGGACATCGGTTTGAGTACAATCTTCTTTCCTTTGTCTCGTAATTCATATTCATTACTTCGACCTCGATGTAAAACATCTCGGTCGAACATCTATGGTCATCCCAAAAGTACGTGGCATGCATCCATCGGGAGTACGTCACATAACACATCGTCTCCGTATGGTCCCATAGTTAAGTTGACCCGTACTTGTCTTGACACCTTCACTTTACTTCCGTCATCAAGCCAATGTAGAGCATACGGTCTCGGGTGATCTGTAGTAGTTAGACCGAGTTTGGTAACCATCTCATTTGAAGCTACATTCGTGCAACTCCCTCCGTTTATTATCAAACTACACCACTTTTCTCCGACTTGGCATTTGGAATGAAAGATTTGGTCTCTTTGCTCCGTATCACTTGGAATGATTTTGGTATGTAGAGCTCTAAGCACTAAAGCAGTATCATATTCTGGAGCGTTATAAGTCTCGCATTCCTCGTTCTCTTCCTCGGCCTCCATGTTAAATATGTCACCAAGTCCTCCTTCTCGTCCTCGACTAAAAGTTCGTCTCGGACCGCAAGAGCTTCTCTTAACGTGACCACCCGTTTATTTGGACATGCATTTTGATAGTGACCAAAGCCTTGACATTTAAAGCATCATACTTTAGCCAAGCTTGTTTCCTTGGAAACGTGAGGAACCTTCGAGGCCGGGGTAGGGACTTGAAAAGGTACGGTAGGTTTCGTAGTCGAACTTGAGCCGGCACTTGCATTTCCGAATTTGTATGGGAATTCGGGTTTGGAAAACTTCAACTTGTTTTGAGCTTCTATTTTTATGCATAGTCCGCATAAAGTGTCAAAATCTTCGCAGGGGTATAATTCCACCGTATTTGCAATGTTTCGGTTTAGGCCACGTAAGAAACGTGACATTCTTTGTTCTTCATTTTCTTCGAGTTCTCCCATTAAGGCCAAGCCTTCAAATTCTTTAATGTATTCTCCCACGCTTAGTTTCCCTTGCACGAACTCGGCAATTTTTCGGTACAAGGTTAACCGATGTGATGTCGGGACATACCTTTTACGTAGTTTTTTCTTCAAAGAATCCCAAGAACGGATCTTCTCCATTCCCGCACGAGCTCGTTGTGTTTTCACACCCTCGAACCATAGGGAAGCGCCCTTCCCTAACTTGAGAATCGCATATTTGCAACGTTTCTCATCGTTAAGGTTCTTGAAGTCGAACATACGTTCAATCTTCCTCTCCCACTCCAAGTAGACTTCGGGATTGGTACCTCCGACAAATTCCGGAAGTTCATTTACTTTAAATTCATCCACATGACACGGTGAATGTGCGTCATATCCTCCTCTTCTATATTGAAAACGTGGTTCTTGTAAGTTGTGTAGTGCCTCACGGAGTTTCTCCATGAAATCGTCGGAAAAATCCATGATAAGATAGCTTTAACAAGAAAATCGCCAAGAGAATTTCGACAAGGAAATAACCTTGGGCTCCAATACCACTAATGATACGAATTACGTAATAAGTCGGACGTAAATTCACCGGTAATGCAGTGGAAATGTCTTTTAACCTCACAACACTCGAATATGTATGACACTCGTAAGAATTAACCGAAAGTAGGGCAATTCGACTTACGTAAACAAGAATAATATGAAAGTGATTTATCAAACTAGACCTATAGTTTGATAAGGTAATCTCTCCTCAAGACCTATTGAGAATCGATTAAATTACAACTCGAAGACGCGTCAAATTATAATCAAGGTGTTGCTGAAAATCATTCAACAAGAATACATACAAAGTGTATTTCGTTTTTTTTTTAACTTCAAGATGTCTTTGAAAGGTTGAAGATGAGGCTTATAAATAGCCATTACAACTACAAACAAGATCAAACAAGATCAAGCTAAAAAACAAGCAAATATTAAACTAAACTATCAAGACTTTGACAAAGATTGAAAACAACAACATGCTTGGCTTGTTCCTTTCAATTTCGGCCGTGTGGTAGCTTCAAAGGAGTAGATAATATCTTTCCCATGTGATATCTTTTTGTAGGACTTTGACAAAGATTGAAAATGAAAGCACCTTCTTGGTCTTCTTCCTCCTTGTTCGGCCAATTTGGTGAAGTGTGGAGTGAGTCAAATCTCTATCTTTGATTTTATTGTGGTGGACTTTGAAAATGAAAGCAATCTTGAAAGTAGAGGGGAAAAAGATCCTTCATGGACCTCCCATCACAATCGGCCGAAATCTCCCCCTAATGTGGCCGATTTTGTATGCATGAACATGCATACGTATGCATGTTTGATACGTCTAAATTATCCCGGTTCCGATTATTAAGATCGTTCCCATTTCTGCATTTGTTTTCTCACCGAAGTACGTAGGTGCATGTGCATGCAACGTGGTATCGTCACCTACGTCAATTCTTACTTCGTTTACTTTGTTTGGAGGTGTCAATATCGCATCAGGTAGTCCACACGTTGGTCCCAGGTTCGATTTTTATTCAATGCATATTTTAAGTTTTTTTTGAAGAATAGACAAAAATCGGTTTGGTTGGGTTTAAACCCGAAACCGATCCGTAAAAAACCGAAAAACCGAGAAATCAAACCCATTGGGTTGGTTTCGGTTTGGGTTTGATTTTTGGGAAACCGAAACTTGTCGATTTGGGTTCGATTTTAGCCTAAAACCGACCCAAGCCGACCCATGTTCACCCCTATTACAATGTACTAATCACCACTAAAGGAACCTCTAACCTATACTGATAATCAAATTTAAGTATTTGGTTCGTTTTTAATTGGAGTGTCTACTTTGTGCAAGGTATAATCTTCTAATTTTAGTTATTTTAACGGATGCATAATTTTTTAAAACTATCTATTCTCATTAAATTTTTATTCATTGATTGATTTCAATCTAAGTAATATTCTAATTAATATAATAAAAAATTGATTTTTAAAGAATATTACGTAAATTCTATTAGATATTAAAAAATTTTAAACTTTTTTAGTTTTTTATGTTCTTTATTTTAAGAGCATTGCGAAAAAATAGATATGTATCATCTTGATATTCTTTATTTTAAGGGCTCGTTTCGTAAGTTGTATGGGATAAAGTTTGATAAGATTGACTTGGATTTCTTATACAATATAAGAAATTAATATCATATTTGGTACGATGTATTAAATTCTCTGCAAAATATAGTAATTATGGTAGTTTATTGAATTTATTAGTTGCAGTATTTTTTAATATACCTAATACCACCTCTTAGGTGGGATACGTAATACCAAAAATCAGTATTATTTATACGGACCCAAATTTTATCAAGAGCTCTATACTCTATATCTATGATGCACGGATTCTTCAAAATTGGGCAGTATGCAGTATCGGATACTGCATGGGTGCGGGTGCGATTCGCGTGGGATTCGCACGGGATTCGCCACGTGGCGAATCCGTGCAAAAAAAAAAAAAAATCGGACTCGCGTATCCTGGCAGAGGTTTCGCGTATGGTGGCACAGGATACGCGTATCCTCTGCCAGGATACGCGAGTCCGATTTTTTTTTTTTTTTTTTTTGTAATTTTTAAAAACTAAATCAAATAAATTAAAATACAAAAAGTAAATCATTTAATAAGTAATTACTTTTACCTTTAGCAGTATTCACGGACAACATTAGAAAGCTCCGCTGCTCAAAGCCATTTTGAATTGTTTTTTGTATGACTTGTTTTATGTATTTGAATTGATTTTATGGTGATATTTGAATTGTTGTTTTTTATATTTAACAAGTGTTATATATAATAAAATATAAAATAAACAGACGTATCCTTGCCGTATCGCACTCTAACATTTTCAAAAAACCGTATCCCCGCACCCGTATCTGCCCGCACCCGCCCCCCCGCACCTGTGCAACATAGCTCTATATCAAACAAGATATAAATATATATTAGGGGTGTGTTTGGTTGCCCATACTAGGGCATATAGTTCTATTTATATGTATGTTCATGTAGTTTGGTTGAACATAAATTGTTGGTATAAAATCGGATATTTGCGCCGTTTTGTGCGGAAGCGTAAATTAATTGCGGAAAATAAATCACACATGGATCTATAGAGGTTCGGCTATTAACGAAGCCTACGTCCTCTCTCGATGTATCTTTTTCTTAGGATTATGATCAAAACCTCTACGCCTCTCTTCTATCGGTCGAGGGATTACCATTACAAGCTCGTCTTCTATCGGTCCGAGTAAAACCGTTTTTCCTTTTCTATTGGATAAGAAATCAACCACTCTAGCTTTCTATGAGTACTAGATAAACCTCACTTAGATATCGATTGCGATTCTAACAATGCCGGATATTTGATCCTATTAACACCGAATCCAATCGTATCTTTTCTTTTTACCTCTCGTGTATAATGTTGAATGTATAAACACTCAAACTAACAATATAAGCTCAATATTACAATAACAATGTAAGTATATGAATATAAGATTAATGTCTTGAATGCTTAGAGTTGTTCTACTCAAATAATACCATAGGAATGGTATTTATAGGCATTTTCCATAAACTAGCCGTTGCTGCCAGTTGACTAGCTAGCGTGCGCTAGCCTTTCCCTATTAGCGTGCGCTAACTCATTAGCGTGCCTGTAGCGTGCACTAGACTGTTCTCAGTTTCAGTCAAGTAGTTTCGTTTCTTCTTTAGCGTACGTTATGCCTTCTGCCTTACGTACGTAACCATCTTGTATTAGCGTGCGTTAATAACACATTGTAGCGTGCGCTAATACAATATATCCGTTGCATGACTTGTCAAAGTATCCGTTTGATATGCTGACTTTGACCTGCTTTTCCCAACGTTCTGATTGACTTGATTCAAACTGCTTAGCGTGCGCTATTCCTTCTTTGTAGCATGCGCTAATGCTGACTTCATTACATACGTCATTCTGCGTTTGAATTCCTTTACAACAGTAACAGGACTTCGATAGCGTGCATTAATGATAACGTGTAGCGTGCGCTATCTCATCAGCTGACTTCACTTCAGCTTACTTCGAACTTGGCTGATATGCAGATCACTCCCCGTTAGCGTGCGCTAACGTGTGAACACTTGCGTGCGCTAATGCAGTCCAGATTGCAACTTTTTGCGTCTTCGTCTGCTTCGTCGTTTTGCTTCGCCTCGATGTTGTTTTGTTGTTTAGCAACTTTAATCATCAAAATACAAATTAAATAATGTGTGGAATAAATATTCCAACAATCTCCCACTTTTTGATGATTACAAAACAACTCTTGAATTGGATAAAATATGTAAAAATAAAATATATGTATATATATACGAATCAAAGTTTTCGGCTTTGATCGTTTCGTTAGATTCTCCAATTATCTTTTCTTTTCGACATCTCCCTTATTTTTCAACTCCTTCGTTTTATCTCCCCCTTTTTGTATTCTTTTTTTTCTTTTCGACTTCTTTGATTTTTCTCATTTTTATCAATTCGTCTCATTCTCCCCCTTTTTGTCTTCATCAAAAAGTAATGTAAAGAATATCAAATGAAATATGCATAATACAAATGAATATGCATTAATAAGGGTATAAACTCCCCCTGAAAGTATTATCCCCCCCTCAAAAAAATACTCCTTCTCCCCCTTTGTAAAATATCACAATTTAATTTTTGGGGATCCAACCTATAGTTGGTTTTTGTTTCGAGACGTGAACGATATTTGAAACGTTTGTTCCTTTAGGAACCCAAATCTTTTTAATTTTTATCGTCCGTCTTGGACTTTTGCAATTTGAAATGTGATGCCCGATTTTCAAACATTTTTCGCAAAAGGGTATATTAAAATTTAAGGATTCATTTTTAAAACGTGGTTTGAATCCCAACTCCTCTTTATTTAAAGTATATTTTTGAACACATAACATTTGTTCAAATTTATCGTTGCCGCACGAGAATTTCTTTGTCAAAATTTTTAGTTCGTCTTGAACTTTTAAAAGATCATTCTTTAGAATATTCTCATTTTCAATGCATTTCGAATGATCGATCTCAACAAATTTCCATTTTTCAAGTATTTTGGAATTTTCAATTTCTAAAGTTTTATATTTAGACTTGAGGGATTTAATTTCTTTTAAAGCATTTTGATAATCCGTATGTAATAGTTCGAATGCTTCAAAAAGTTCATCGTAAGAATTACTTACTTGGCTTTCGACGTCGCTATCGTCGAACGAACTCCGGGCCATGAGCGCGAGATTATTTTAATTCATGAAATCTTCATCGGGATCTTCGTCGCTCCATGTTGCAACTAAAACCTCCTTTTGCTTTACTCGACAGTTCTTAGCAAAGTGGCCTGATTTACCACATAATCGACAAGTGTTGTCGAATTTCTTAGATTCGCCCGCTTGAATGTCCTTCTTTCTCCGGTTTAATAAGTGTTGGAACTTATTAATATTTTTGGCATAATATGCCGATTCTTCGTTGCTTTCGTCCACCGGAATTTTTTCTTTCTTTCTCGGCACTTTAGCCTTGAAGGCTATCGATTTTTCCTTCGGTTTTGGTTTGGCATTCCGAGATTTTAGAACAATCTCGTAGTTGATAAGAGAACCAACGAGAGCACTAAAATCGAGAGTATTTAAATCTTTAGATTCCATAATTGCCGTAACCGTACCGTCCCATTCTCGAGGTAGTGATCGGAGAATTTTCTTTACTTTCTCACTACTCGAAAGTGGTTTTCCGAAACATGCTAATCCATTGGTGATGACCGAAAATCGGTCGAGCATAATCGAGATGGATTCGTCGTCCTTCATTTGGAATAATTCATAATCGTGAAGGAGCATGTTTATCTTCGCCTCTTTGACTTGAGACGTACCTTGGTGTGTTACCTCAAGCATTTTCCAGATTTCTTTGGCACTATCACACGATGATATCCGGTTGTGTTCTTCCGGATTTAAAGCACAGTATAATAATTGCGTGACTTTGCAATTATAATGGTCGTTTTTTCAATCCGCATCGTCATACTCTTCAAAGTTTTTGAGAGTTCCGTTTAAGTTTGTCGGAATTTTGGGACCAAGACATATCACCTTCCATAATTCGATATCGTAAGCTCGGATGAAAATAGACATTTTCTTCTTCCAAGTCATGAAATTTGATCCATCAAAAAATGGTGGTCGGTTGAGAGCAAGGCCTTCGACTGGAGCCATTTGAAACGCCATTTTGGATCTTCTCCTCGGATGTTAAGCCGCGTATTGGAGTACCGCTCCGATACCAATTGTTGGTATAAAATCGGATATTTGCGCCGTTTTGTGCAGAATCGTAAATTAATTGCGGAAAATAAATCACACAAGGATTTATAGAGGTTCAGATATTAACGAAGCCTACGTCCTCTCTCGATGTATCTTTTTCTTAGGATTAAGATCAAAACCTCTACGCCTCTCTTCTATCGGTCGAGGGATTACCGTTACAAGCTCGTCTTCTATCGGTCCGAGTAAAACCGTTTTCCTTTTCTATTGGATAAGGAATAAACCACTCTAGCTTTCTATGAGTACTAGATAAACCTCACTTAGATATCGATTGTGATTCTAACAATGCCGGATACTTGATCCTAATAACACCGAATCCAATCGTATCTTTTCTTTTTACCTCTCGTGTATAATGTTGAATGTATAAACACTCAAACTAACAATATAAGCTCAATATTACAACAACAATGTAAGTATATGAATATAAGATCAATGTCTTGAATGCTTGGAGTTGTTGTACTCAAACAATACCATAGGAATGGTATTTATAGGCATTTTCCATAAACTAGCCGTTGCTGCCAGTTGACTAGCTAGCGTGCACTAGCCTTTCCCTATTAGCGTGCGCTAACTCATTAGCGTGCCTGTAGCGTGCGCTAGACTGTTCCCAGTTTCAGTCCAGTAGCTTCGTTTCTTCTTTAGCGTAAGTTATGCCTTCTGCCTTACGTACGTAACCATCTTGTATTAGCGTGCGTTAATAACACATTGTAGCGTGCGCTAATACAATATATCCGTTGCATGACTTGTCAAAGTATCCGTTTGATATGCTGACTTTGACCTGCTTTTCCCAACGTTCTGATTGACTTGATTCAAACTGCTTAGCATGCGCTATTCCTTCTTTGTAGCGTGCGCTAATGCTGACTTCATTGCATACGTCATTCTGCGTTTGAATTCCTTTACAACGGTAACAGGACTTCGATAGCGTGCATTAATGATAATGTGTAGCGTGCGCTATCTCATCAGCTGACTTCACTTCAGCTTACTTCGAACTTGGCTGATATGCAGATTACTCCCCGTTAGTGTGCGCTAACGTGTGAACACTTGCGTGCGCTAATGCAGTCCAGATTGCAACTTTTTGCGTCTTCATCTGCTTCGTCGTTTTGCTTCGCCTCGATGTTGTTTTGTTGTTTAGCAAATTTAATTATCAAAACACAAATTAAATAATGTGTGGAATAAATATTCCAACATAAATAAGCCCTGTATAATTACAGACCCGTTAACTAAAAAGCGGACTGAGCACATACTGTATCTAGAGGGAGGGGTCCGATATATTTCCTGGAGCATTACGCGACAGCTTATTAAAATTTCAGTTGACAAAATTGCACCTCTTGTATCAATTTCAATGGGAAATGAAACCCTATGCGTATGCCCAGTGGTGGGTCATGACGGCAAGGAGGCGCACATATACGGCTGTGAACAAATCTAAAGGTTCGATTCGGTTCAAAGTATTCGGTTCGAAAAAGCTCGGCTCGAGGCTCGATTCGGGAACCCTATAAAATAGGATTCGGCGTTCGGACCGAAACCGTTCGGCTTAGTTCGGTGCTTTGGCCCAGTAATGAAAGACATAACCTCCCTATTATTTTATTTATTTTGGGAATGTAATTTTATTTTGGATCATGGACTTGTTAATTCTGGAATTACGAATTCATTTTGGGAATGTAATATTACTTTGGATTCTGGACTTGTTAATTATGAGACTTTGTAATTTTATTCCAACAATTCGAAAAATCGAGTCGAATCGAACTATATTCAAAAGGTAATCGAGCGAATCGAACTATACTCGAACGGTTCGAAAAATCGAGCCGAACCGAATCGAACTATATAAAAAAAATAGTCTTCGAGCCGAATCGAACCTCAAATTCTGAGGTTTGAAATTTTCGAGCCGAATCGAACCTAAGGTTCGAATAATTTCGAGCCGGACCTAAGGTTCGAAAAATATTTATCTAATTTCGCATTTTATTTCTTGCAAATTGAGGAGGGTTTTACTTTTTGCTTCGATTTAAATTGAAAGTGAAAGTATGTGTTTGTATGTGTACGACTTTGTTATTGTTTTCAAATTTCAAACCTGGTGAAGATGAAAGTGTGTGTTCATGTGTATGTACATATACAAGGGCCAAGAACACAAGTATTTCAAGGCAAAGATAGATAGAGGAAGAAAATTAAGGGCAATAAGGTAAATTGATTTTTTAATATGGGTGATTACGGTTTTAACACAAGTGAACCAAATGTCATATTGTATATTATGGATGTCCAATAGGAAACTTATGCATGCCCAAACCAAATGACATAATATTTATCATAAAATAACTTATCCATACTTAATAAATAGGGAAAACTATGGTTATTGTCCTAATGTAGGGACCTTTTTACGTCCGTGTCCTAATCTAAGCATAATTGCAAATTGTCATATAACATATTTAAAATTTTAATGTCCGTGTCCTAATGACCGGAATCCGGCCAATTTGCCTATGTGGCACACCGGAAATGTGACATGGCTTGATTACATCATTTTAATAACATAAAGTTGGCCACATCAGCTCCAAATCATCAATTATCACTTAAAAAAAATAAAAAATTAAAATATTATAAAATAAAATTGAAAAAGTAAAATTATAAAATATAATTGTAAAATAAAATTATAAAATTAATAAAATATTAAAAATTATAAAAATTTTAAATGTGATCAATTAAAATTTTATAATTTTATAATTTCTTAAAATTAAAATTATAAAATAAAACTGTAAACTAAAATTATAAAATTAAAAAATTATAAATATTATAAATGTGGTCAATTTTATTTTATAATTTTTTTAATATTTTAAAAAGTAAAAAATAATTATAAAATTGTAAAAAAATTAAAAAAAATAAAAAAATGTAAAATTATAAAATAAAATTGTAAAATTATACTAAATCAAATTTTAAAATAAAATTAAAAAATTAAAAAAAAATTATAATTTTATAAAAATTTCCACATGTGTGGAATTGATCACTGATGATTTGGAGCTGACGTGGTCAATTTTATTTTATTAAAATGATCTAATCAAGTTATAAAATATGTGTGGCATTATATATTAAAGTATCTTCATTATTTAAAAAACAGACAATGCCATACATGTTTTATAACTTGATTAGATCATTTTAATAAAATAAAATTGACCACATCAGCTCCAAATCATCAGTTATCAATTCAAAAAAATAAAAAATTATAAAATTATAATTTTTTTTAATTTTATTTCAAAATTTTATTTTCTATAATTTTACATTTTTTAATTTTTTTTTAATTTTTTACAATTTTATAATTATTTTTTACTTTTTAAAATATTAAAAAATTAAAAAATTATAAAATAAAATTGACCACATTTATAATATTTATAATTTTTTAATTTTTTAATTTTAGTTTACAATTTTATTTTATAATTTTAATTTTAAAAAATTATAAAATTATAAAATTTTAATTGACCACATTAAAATTTTTTATAATTTTTAATATTTTTTTAATTTTATAATTTTATTTTACAATTGTATTTTATAATTTTACTTTTTCAATTTTATTTTATAATATTTTAATTTTTTAATTTTTTTAAGTGATAATTGATGATTTGGAGCTGATGTTGCCAATTTTATTCTATTAAAATGATGTAATCAAGCCACGTCATATTTCCAATGTGCCACATAGGCAAATTGGCCGGATTCCGGTCATTAGGACACGGACATTAAAATTTTGAATACGTTATATGGCAATTTGCAATTATGCTTAGATTATGACACAGACGTAAAAAGGTCCATACGTTAGGACAATAACCGTAGTTTTCCTTAATAAATACCTATATATAATACTAATCTTTACCGACTTCAAACCAAACGGACCCTAGATATATTAGGGACCTTAGAGCATCTCCAATGCTACTAGACTTTTCCTTATTTTTCGGATACACATGGCAAATTACTATTGGGCCTCAATGCACCTTCAATGTGACATCATATTTAACGTTTTGACCATCATTTTTTTTACGATACCATCTCCAATGCATCCTTCTAAACAAAACCCGTTATCTGACGTGTACTCAAAAAAAAATCCTTCTTTCTTTTTATGTCGTTCACTCTTCTTCGCGTCAAACATCAAGAAATTTTCCCTCTATTTCTTTTTACATCGATCGCCCTTCATCGCAAAAGAATTTTATCATCCCATTCATCAACCTATCAATCTTTCTAGGTAAAAAATTATGCTCCTTATTCCAATCTCATATTTCTACATCTTTTCTGTTGTTTGTGGTGTGAAAATATAGGGTTTGAAAAAATTATGATGATTATATTTTGGATCATGATGGTTAGAAATCGTATCATGAATATGTGATGGTTAGAAATCGTATCAATATGCATATATATATACATATATATATATATATAATATTGCGTAGACATTGTTTCTGCTCCAAGGAAATTTGGCTGCTTTTTGTACAGTTTTGATTGTAGTGTCTTTGTATAATTCTGTTCGTTTACAATATTTAAAATATGTATTCAGGTTAAGAAATGACTTCAGATTCAGAATCAGAGCCAGATAGTTCGAGCGATGAATCAATGAGTGTCACAAAAAGACTGCTTGATGATGATGAAGAGTATGATGATACAAGTTATTCTAATATGACAAAAAGTTGGGTGCAGACCATCTCTGTCCATGTTCCCGTCTTAATTTCAACGATTTTCATGAATAGAAAACGACCACATGAGGGCTCTCAACCTGGAAGAAGGTATATCAAGCGTGAAAGACATGAGCGTCATGAATTAATCATGAACGATTATTTCAGGGGGGAGAAATCAAAATACACATCTAAACAATTTCGTCGACGTTTTCGAATGGATGTAGAATTATTTAACCGTATTCTACATGCAGTTGAGAATCATGATTCATACTTTACACTTAAAGTTGATGCAGTTGGGAGATGTGGATTAAGTCCTTTACAGAAAATGGTGGCAGCTTTACGGATGCTTGCGTATGGTTGTCCTGCAGATCAACTTGATGAATATGTTCAGATTGGTGAGAGCACTGTCATTGATAGCTTGCGTTATTTTTGTGATGCAGTGATCGAATTATTTGAAGATGAGTATTTAAGGAAACCAAATAAGAGAGATGTTACAAGGTTGCTTGAAGAAGCGGAGGAACGTGGTTTTCCTGGAATGCTTGGAAGTCTTGATTGTATGCATTGGGCTTGGAAAAATTGCCCTACAGCTTGGCATGGTGAATTTGTTAATGGTTTTAAGAGAACTCCAACTCTCATCCTTGAAGCCGTGGCATCAAAAGACTTGTGGATTTGGCATGCGTTCTTTGGTATGGCTGGTACAAATAATGATATTACAGTTCTCAATAGGTCTCCATTGTTTGATGATCTTATCAATGGTATTGCACCAGAGTGTCCTTTCGTGGTCAATAAACATCACTATGATATGGGATACTACCTCTCCGATGGAATTTATCCTCAATATGCAACACTTATCCAATCAATTTCTTCACCTTCATCCGAAAAAGAAAAGACATTCACCAAATATCAAGAAGCCGCGAGAAAGAACGTAGAACGAGCATTTGGAGTGTTACAAAGTAGATGGAACATTATAAAAGGTCCAGCACGTATGTGGAGTATCAAGGATTTGGGAAGGATTATGAAAACATGTATCATATTGCATAATATGATCATCGAAAGTGAGACTAGTAAAGGAATCAATCCTGAAGATTGGAGTCCTCACACAGAAGAAACGATTGAAAATGTGCATGTGGAGCGTGATCCTGATGTCATTGTTTCTAAAATGATCGGACGACTTAAGGAAGTAAAGAGCAAAACTTTGCATAAAGACTTGAAGGCTGATCTGATTGACCACTTATGGAATTGGAAGGGTGCTGCAAAATCTATCATTTGAGGTTATTAACACTGGAGATTTTTTCTTTTAAGTTTACTCTTGGATTTACGAATATTTGTATTTCTACTTATTTTCATTTTCTTGAATGTCGAATTTTTTGTTTGTTAATTCCCACCAGCATTTTGGTTTATGATCTGATATTGAGATGTGATGGCTTTTCTGTCATGTAGATTTTTGTGCCTCCAGGGAAAATTTTAAACATATGGGCAGCAACAAATTTAAATGAAGCAGCAGCAGCAACACATTTAAATGAAGCAAGAAGAATAAATAGTCAGAACAAATGCAAAAACAAAGAAACATGTATCCCTTATTTCAACAGCATTCTGAACTCAAAACTAAACACTTCAGACATAGAAGCATTATAGACTATCATCTCCATCAAGTGTTATGTCTCCGAAATATCCATCCTTCTCCCATTCCTCAAGTATTTGAGCTTGCATCAATTCATATTTCTCGCGCACTTTCGGAGCAAGCCTGGATAGATCTTTGTCCAATATACGTTCTTGATCTTTTCGCTTTTGTGTTTTCTTTTTGAATGCAATCTCCTCTGTAAATATTTTTTCACGTAGCTCATAGTCTCTCTTCTCTTTTTCTTTCTTCAGCTCGAGCTCTACACGATTCAAATTAACCTGGCTTTCAAGAAAGGTCTGAATATTACCTAAAGCTTCGGATACGCCCTTTTCTGCAACCATCTTCTTTTTTAGATCTTTAACAGCTTTTCTTCCATTGGTTGGACGAGCAACCCCTTCATCAAATGTGTTTCTAGATTCATTAATTGTTAGGTTTTCTGGTGCATCTGAAGAACCAGCAATTGAATCAGATTGGGCTTCCTTTGATGTAGGTGAATCTTCATTGGAATTATCAGATGCGGGCTTATGCTTCTTGGTTGCCTTCTGCTTGGTTAGATGTTGCGTACACCATTTCACACTTTTCCTACATATATCCCAACATTCTTCATGCTTAAACGGTTGATTCTTGTTGGTTTCTTGATATGTTCGCAATGCTCTTCTTTTCTGTACATCACAAAGGATATCATGCATTAAACTCAATATCATGCAAAGTTTAAAAAACACAGAAAAAGAACCAATTCTAAGTCAGACTCTTAAAACAAAATTTTAAAAATACTACAAAACAAGAACCAATTCCCAGGCATAATTTTATAACTTATAAATCTTCTGTATAAGAGGAAGGTAATAGTGGAGACATTACCACATCTTCAATCGTGTCGCCACTTTTTTTTGACCTCCAACATAGCTCATAGCATGCATGGAATTTGTTGATTTCTGGTTGAATTCTTCCCCATCGATTTTCCAAAGAACTGGAGTCCCGTGTTGCATCGCATTCCCCCATATTTTCTTTCCATTCTTGAAATATGCGACTCCATAAAGTTTCCGACTTTTGACCAACACCAATTTCGCCATCACATGAAATGTGTAGGCGCGCATTTGTAAGCGCAATATCTTCGGAAACTGTCCAACGCCGATTAACTGGTGGTGGAGTAAGTTCAGAACTTACAAGTGTTTTCTTTCTCTTGTTGGACACTTTGGATGGTTGAGAAGGTGCATGTAGGTATACAATACTTGGAGCATTTAGTAAACCTTGATAAGACAAGGGTGCACATTGTGGCTGGGATTGAGAAATCTGAGAGTTTATCAAATGACTGGGAATAGGTGATGTACATTGTTGCTGGGATTGAGAAATCTGAGAGTTTATCAAATGACTGTGAATAGGTGGTCGTGGCTGATATGGAAGGCTTGCTGAAATCCCATTAAGTTGATCTACATCAATAAATGCTTGTTGATGAGTGGTAGGGGTTTGGCATTGAATTCCAATAGGATTGAAAGAAGGTTGAGTGTTTGAAGAATTATCTACGGTAGATTGAGAAACATACTGAACGTTACCGGAATCCATAAGGACTATTGGATCAAACACTTGACCTGAAATCAACAACTTGAATCAATTCAAAATCGAAAACGAATACATCAACAATAAAGAGAAGAAATTAAAAAAAATATATAATAGCATCAGTAGGCATAAAAAGCAGCAACAAATATCAAATGTAGCAGCACATAAGACAATAACATATGATAGAGTAACAACTCATGAAATTCTAAAAAAAAAAAACAATACCATCATATTTTCTTTACAAAAATATACATGTGCATCAATTCAATAAGGCCTAAGATGCTAAAACTAACTAATTGAAAGTCTCATAGACTACTCAAAAATTTTTTATCCCAATATACAGATCTAATCTGTATAAAAATTCAAGATTTCAATGCCCCCTATATAATGTTACAGACCATAGAGGTCAAACTACAGCTGCAACCCATCATTCCTTAAACCCTAAATTCGCATACCTGGTATTGCTTGAATCTTCTTGAACTCTTTTGATTCTGAGAGAAAGTTTATTTGCGATTTAATATGAGAAGGCCCTAGAAGAAAAAGAGGACGAAATCAAGTTTTATTCTTGAATAAAATTGGCGCACAAAAATTTTGAGGTTGAGGCGGGAGTGAAAAGTTGAATAACCCGCTCGATCAATATTGATTATTTGGCAAACAGCGAGCCTTAATTTCACCCTCTCAAAATAGAGGCTTGGTTTGAGGGTCTCAAAGAAAAAAACTTCCACGTCATATTCAATCCCTCAATAGAGGCTTGGGTTGGAGATGAAATTTTAAGTTGGGCCTCAATTAATCTTACGTGGCTAAAAAGTTTTAGGAATTGAGGGGAGCATTGGAGATGCTCTTAATCATACAATATCGCAAGCAACCTTATAAATACCCTCCCTCTATACGGCCGCCTATATTCTCTCCCAATTTCTCTCATTCTTGTCAACATGCATCCTTGTCTCCTCTTTCTCTCACTAACCTGGCTTCTCCCTCTCGCCGCCGCATCACCACAGCCGCACCTTACCAAGTACCGGATCAACCACCGCAAATCCGCCTCTGCGCGGCCTCAGAGATACATCATAGTCACCCGCCCGCTGCCCCTCGACTCTCTACCACTCTCATGCAAGCTCCCCATCCTCTCCCACACCTTCGGCGACACCATCGATTCCCCCCCCGACCAACCACACCTACTCCCCTCCGCGTAACTGCACGTGGACACACGCCGTCCTTCAGCTCTCGACCGCTTCCAACGGCTCAGAGTACGATCCAACCGCTCCGTCTGGCTCTCTGGCGCCGAGATCCTCCGCACTAGCACACCCGAGCCGATCGATGACGGAATATTCTGGAATGTCCGGAAGGACGTCAGGATACTCCTTACTTCTCCGGCAATCCAATCTCACTCTCTCGGTCATGCTGGAGAACGTCGCCAACGATGTCTACACCGCCGCTTACAAGGTCGACCTCACTTTCTATTACTATTACAATGCTATTAGTGTCGCCGTTAATCCTCCGCTATCTATGTTCCCACCCGATCAGAAGTCGGCGAAATTGATAGAAACATCAGTGAAATTGAACAGTTCTCTGGAATTGAATAAGAACCCGGCGGATCTGATAATTCCTTTATCCGCGAGTGGTGAAGGGGGGTTTTGGTTCAAAATTAACAAGGAATTAGACTCCGTTTACAAGGGAATCCAAATTCCCCCAAATACATACAGAGCTGTGATTGAGGTTTACGCGTCCTCTCACGGTAATGATGAGTTCTGGTACTCGAATCCTCCGAATTCCTACATCGAAACGAATAATTTGAACACAGAGAAATGCCACGGCGCCTACCATGAAGTCCTCATAAAACTCGACAGTGATGTAATTGGATCGGTAGACGGTAATGCCACTCCCTGTGATCTTCACCGGAGGAGTTAATCTTTTGTTCCGGGAACCTATAGTTTCAGTTGGGGCTTTCGATTTGCCTTCTTATGAAATCGAATTGACCCTTTTCTAGGCATGTTGCTTGATGGGAAACCGCATTATTTCGGGTTCATGGTGGCTGATGCTATTTCATTTTGGCTAGTGGATGCGAATCTACATTTATGGTTGGACGATAAAATCGATAAGGTTCAAGCCTGGCCTATTAGGTATAGCAGTCCGAGCACTCGTGTGAACATAAGTATAAATTCGACCGACTCGATGGGAAAATTGAGACCTAAGGAGAGGGAGAGAGTGAGTTCTCCGGTTGGCTATTCACAGGCGGGGGTTATTTCACCACCTACTTTACGTACAAATTGGAATTGAAAACACGGTTGAGTTCGAAAACAACGGGATGGAGAAGTCAATGGGACATGAAGTGGGGATCAAGAGAAATGTGCGTATAAAGTCATCTGACACAGAGGTCACAGTCTCATGTCTTACCATAGAAAGAAAATATCTTCTAGAATTTAGAACTGACAACTTTACCCGGTTCGGGGGATAATAATTAATTGGTAACAAAGTTGGAACAGTCGTTGAAGGAGGAGGAGCAGCAATTAGGCAACAGCGAAGTTAGGAGCGAATTAGAGAACAGACGGAAATCCAGTGGGTGGATGTTCGGGCAGGATCATGATGTGTTGTCTGGTAGGAGCGAATTAGAGAACGGAGAGAAATCCAGTTCGTGCAGGATCATGATGTGTTGTCTGGTTCGGCTAGTACCGAACAAAGGTACAAACTGGAAGATAGTTTCGGTTGTTATACGAGGTGGATTTCGACTGAAAGTGGATCTATCACGAGCGATGCAGATTGAGCTAGTTACCAACTCCATTTTGTTTGATCGAAAGTGAAGAAAGGGACGACATGAAGGATTATAATATGCCTATTTGGAAAACGACTTTTTAGCTGTTTATGTTGTCTGTTTGATTTTGTAAATTGTATTTGATAAATAGTTATTAGTTGTTGGCTGTTTTGCATAAAATATATTAAAACTAAAAAGCCAAAAACCGAACCAAAAATATCAATTCACCATGTAAGAATATATTCTCAAGAAAATATCAATATTTCACAGGTAAAATTGAGATTTCTTGGCCAAAATTGGAATGACATTGGTAATATAACGAACATATCTCTTGCAAATGTATTTTAGATCGATTTCATACAACCACTGGAAATGAGGGAGGGAAAAAAAAACAAACAAACAAACAAAAAATGCGGAATACAATTCTCGAACAAAATACCAAAAAAAAAAAAAAAATCACTCTGTAATCCCAGTTCCAGAATTTTCCAGATCAATCTCTCCCATTCCGGTATCTTCTTCCTCTTCGTCGCCTTCATCACCACTGATCTCTTCGTTTTCACGTCCAAGCTTAGCCATCTGTTCGGCAAGTAATTTATCCTCCCGTTCGCTCACCTGAACAAAACCACACTCATCAAATACGTGTTGGAGCCAGTAAAAAAGAAGCCCATAAAATATCACAGCTGAGGTACAGTAAATAATATTTAGAAAAAATCATAAATAAGTGAATTAATCATTTGATATGTAGTGATGATCCTCACCGCCCTTGGTGCCTCCTTGACAGTAAGTTTTCCTTTATGATGTTCGAGTTCTTTCGTGCATGCTTCAATTGCCTTGCTAAGGACTGCAATACCTTGCTCCTGTATAACAAAAATAAAAACAGATCTAATTTGAAGCTACACAATTTCATCCGTTACTCGATATGTTTAATCAAGTTTCGAAAATTGGACAAAAATAATCACTGACAAGCTAAATCTTGGCGATATTACTGAGAATGACAATCAGATTTGTCATGCTAAGCTTCCTGACAAGCAACACTAATTTAAGAAAATTGCACGAAAATGCTTGGGAATAGGATTTGGTTCCACTCATCTCGACATTACTACATACTTGGTAAGAAAGATCCACAATAGGACAAAAAGAGATATATTATACTAAGACCAAGTCATTGAACTTGAAAAACAAAGGACGACATTGATTTTACTGTGATAGTGTAATTGATGCCTTACTACCAAGTAATGTAGTGGTTATTAACTTAAACAACCTTCAGACACTCTCTTTCAATCTGCAGTTGTTTTATCATTTGACGAACATAGTCGTAGAGCAAGTATGTTTCTTGCATACTGCATGAAGTAAACATTCATGAAGATGAATTGCGACTACAGGTTTAAGCATTGAGCCTGGACTAGGGCTGTGAGTGAACCCGAAGGTTCGATTCGGTTCGGGGTATTGGGCTAGATGTAGTTCGGCTCAAGGATCGGCCGGAGTCTCTCTCTCTCTCTCTCTCTCTCTCTCTCTCTCTCTCTCTCTCTCTCTCTCTCTCTCTCTCTCTCTCTCTCTCTCTCTCTCTCTCTCCCCCCCACCAAACCGAAGAAGCAATAGGCAGCCGGAAGAGGCATTAGGTCTCTTCGACTTCGTCTTCATCTTCATCAACAGAATCAAGCAAGGGTCAAACACCTCCTTCTTCATCCTCATCATCAACGAACTTCGGCGTCGCCGGAAATATGCATGTAGAATTCAATTGGGTATGAAATGGATTTAGATTTTGAATTTGATGTTTGACTTTTGTCAACAATTCCAATTGGGAATTCAATTTGATTATGCTGCATGTGAGAATAATTCAATCTAGGATTATTTTGTCTAGTTTTTATCCCATATTTATCAAAATTTTCAAGCATAATTGAATTTTTGTGAAAATAAAATTTAGTAATTGCATGTGAGAACTTGAATATACCAAGCCGAACTATTTCGAACATGTTCGGCTCGAACCATCGAACTCGAGCCGAGCTTTTTATTTTGAGGTTTGACGGTTTCGAGCCGAGCCGAGCCGAACCTTCCAAATGCACCGAGCCGAACTCGAACCTACTGATATTCGGTTCGATTCGGCTTGTTCACAGCCCTAGCCTGGACAAAATAAAACAGTAACAGTTTTATACGGACCCTGACCCACTACTTGTGCGGAAAAAAAAGAACACAACGAGCACGTCTTAATGCAGATCAATTAAATGGATGTATAGCCTAGCCATGAATCAAATAAGAAGACATGGGGAATAGGCAGCAGGTTCATTTGGTCAATTCCAAATAAAATGCATAAAGAATTAATAATTATTCCATATATTCATGGAGGATAAGCTATAATGTTTTGAGTAGTAGAAAATAACAAGTAAAATTCCATATAATGTTTTGCTCAAAATACTACTCCCTCCGTCCCACCGATCTTGGTTCATATTCCTTTTTGGGCCGTCTCAAGATACTTGGTCATTTTCTTTTGAAGACACCTTTATCTCTCACAACTTTAAATAATATATATTCATACCATCACTTTATACACTACTTTTCAGCTTTTCTTAAATCCCATGCCGAAAAGCAAATGCTCAAGATGGGTGGGACGGAGGGAGTAGCATTTACCTTGTCAAGAGTTTGTGTGTTAAGGACATATGCTGGAGGAGCAACAAGCTTAATTTTAACAGGGCAATCCTGGTTTCCGGCAGCTTCAGCTTTGCGCATTGCATCCTGAAAAATCAGCACAAATCAGTGCTTGTAACCAAAAAAATTATCTCGCACTAGGATACAAATTTTTCTGAAGAACAGAATCAGATGATTAAAAGGATTAAAACCTTTATGTGAAGGACACCATCAAATTGGAAACATTTCATTTCAATATCTGCACGAATCTTTAAAGGTTGAGGCGTCATTCTTCTCCTAATATTTTTCACTAAGGCATCTTTTACTTCATTTGATATAGCAGGAGCCACTTTCTTCACCTACATATAATCAAATAGTAAATGGTCATACCAATTACAAACACTGTGAAAACCTTTATGCGAATGAAGTATGAACACTACCTCCTGTCCATCAGGACCAACTTCTTTGACTTCACGTGTAAGGGAGTCAAGCACTGAATCAGGATCGTTAACAACCACCTTGAATGCCTACAGTTTTATATGAACAATAGAAATAATTAGGGGTTCACGTTATCAAAGTTGAAGCAGCTAATAAATGAAATTTGAGACTAGTACATGAATTTAGGGTATTTACCTCAAATGCATGGCCAAATTTCCTGTACAAAGGCCAGCCAACATGGATATAGAGATCCTACATAAAATACTTGCCATTAGTAAATCCTAAACACCTATGGGAATAGACCACAAAAATCACAAATGCAAATGTAAGCGTAGGTCGTCAAGATAAAAGTAGGAATAATTTCGGGGAATAACGGAATCGAAAGACCAAATAGGAAAATAAAGAAGCACGAATCCAAACAGCTACGAAAACACTGTAAACCCAAAACTAGATTAATCGAATAATCATGTCAATAATAACCGCAATACGCAGTTCGTTTAGGTAAAAATTACCCCTCAATACAAACAAACAGATGGGAATTCGTAATATTACTATATTAATATTTGATTATACATTTAATTCATTACTGAGTACCCACCTCGAGGTCAATGTTCATGGTCTCAGCAACATGTCGCATAATTGAATGCACGAGCTTACTCTTGTTAAACCTTTCCTCACACCCCTGAATATCCTCTTCGGAAACACGCCTCTTGCTCAGATCAATGTAACCCTTATCCTTGTCAACACGGAGTACCATGACGGGCTCGATGCGGCCGACCTTGATGAGGCTGCTTATGCTACGAATGCGGCGTCGGGAGAGTTCGGAGAAGAGAATCATTCCCTCGATGTTGTTGTACTCCAGGAGTGAAACGTACGCGCCGCTGTCGGCCATGCTCTTCACCTGTATCATCACTGCCTGGTCCACCTCCGGGTACTTGGCCTCGTACATCCGGCACTCTAGGTTTGGCCCATTTGTCGCCATTGAATTGAGTTCCGGCGATCCTCGGGACCGATCGTTTGGAATTAGGGTTTCTGCGGATTGGGAAATATGGGGGAGAGATTTAGAGCGAGAGAGAAGGGGTTTTACCGTTTTTAGAGTTTCGATAGAGAAAATCAAGAAGAGGGATACAGAAAACTGATAATGGCAAGTTAAACCCCTTGAGTTTTCTTTATACGAAAAATATACCCCGTTTGTCTTGAAAAATCGTAAATCTCGTCCAAATTTTTATTGGATTAGGTTTCCAAATTCAAGCCCAAGAAATCATATTAGGTTACGAAAAAAAAAAAAAAAAAAAAAAAACTCAACATTCTTTAAATTTATCCGATAGTGTAAAAAGTGCCTTAAATAATCAGAGTTGCACACCTTTTAATTAGGGGAGCACAATAATTAAAAATGGTGTAAAAAGTAAAACTTATGTATGATATAAAATTTATGTATGCTATTTGGAAGATTCTTTCGTAACCTATGGTAGTCGCAAGATTCGTGCGTAGGGCTGCAAACGAGTCGAGGTGCTCGCGAGCATACTTGGTCAATGCTCGACTCGAGTTTGAGTTGATCAAGCTCAGCTCGAGCTTGTAAATACTTAACTCCCGAACTTGCGAGCGGCTCGCGAGCATTTTAATTATTTTTCAAAATTTATGTATGATATAAAAAATTTATGTATGCTATTTGGAAGATTCTTTCGTAACTTATGGCAGTCGCAAAAACTCGTGTGTAGGGCTGTAAACGAGCCGAGGTGCTCGCGAGCATGCTCGGTCAAAACTCGACTCGAGTTCGAGTTGACCAAGCTCAGCTCGAGCTTGTAAATACTTAACTCGTGAGTTTGCGAGCGGCTCGCGAGCATTTCAATTGGAAAATAAGATCATGGCTCTTCCTCAAGCATTGTTGATTGATTGGGAAATAGGGATGAGGAAGAAGCTAATTATGAATTGCATAAGTATGGGAACGAGATTCTCCTTATCCATCAACTCTTGGGTCGGGAGTGGGAGGTCAGGTTGCTCAATTCGTGTGCGGATTTTCTTGCTAAGAAAGGGGTGCATTGCAAGACATTCATGGTTATCATCCCAGAGGCTCCAGACAGTTGAGATGAAAATTTTGCTTTTAGCTCATACTTTAGACGTTTTTTTGTTCGATTTTAGTGTCGTCCTTTCTCGATTCTTTATTGTGCCTATGATATCAAAAAAAAAAAAAACTTACGGTTTGACGAGGGTATATATAGTCCAAATATACTCTCTTGACTCAAATTCTCTTTAAGATATCAGTTTAATTGCTGCATATCCTACAGAAAGGACATAATTTGAAGAGAAGCGGAACGGATCAATGGATAATTGCCCCCCGCTCCTTCAGCTTGTAATAGAATTGGTTCGGACTTGCATGGTGACGAATGATGATTCTATCGTGATGTGACATTTGAAGGCTAATTTCATGAACGTAGATCCATGAGAGATGAATATACGAAACATGGATGACGAATATGAATATAATAATCAGGCCCGGCCTTGGCCCATGGCAATTGTGGCTTAGGCCATGGGCATAATAAGGCCCATGCGGGCATCAAAATTTTAATAGGATTTTTATCACGTAGTTAATTTTGGGGTTCAAACAATTTTTTTTTTACCAAATTAAAGATGCTTTGATACAATTAGCTCAAGTAGGTGAGAATGAAAAAGTATGTAGGGATGCTGAATCTTTAGTAAATGGTGAGCTTTCAAGTTTTGATTTTATTGTAAGTTTGGTTATTGGCATTACCTTTTGTACAAAATTTATTTAGTTAGTAAGAAGTTACCCGTCATTGTAGCATCCGCAGAAAGAAGTTTTTCGAAATTAAAATTGTTGAAATCATATATGTGGTCTACTATGAGTCAAGAAAGACTGAACGGATTAGCAATTTCGAATATTGAGCGTAAGCTTTTAACAAATATTAACTATGCTAAAGTGATTGATATTTTTACTTTAAAAAACTCACAAAGGCATTGTTTTAGGTGATGCATTTTATATTTTATATATGGAGGCTTGGTTTATGTCCCTCTGTTATATCATTTTTATTTCATTCGATAAAGATCTAGCATGGGGATGAGCCGCCTAACTTGACAAGGTTCCATACTCCTTTAAATTGTCTTTCATTTGTGTGATAAAAAAATATTTTTCTGACCTTTCGCCATGGACATTCGAAACTTCGGGACCGGTCTTGATAATAACTATCACTTGCATTGCAAATTAATCACAAGGATAAACACGCCCTTATGTTATGATACACATTTTTGACGGGTACTTTCTTTGTTTTTGGCAGCTCAAAGCATAATAGTTCGTCTATTAAAATATTAGATGAAATATCAAAAGAAATACGATATTAGCACCACTTCCATCAGTTTATTCGTATGAAAGAATACAGTTATATTCATTATATCAATTCTCACTTTCTAAAACGGTGGCATGCTCTTTTGCTAAAAAAATAAATAAATATTGTTCTAGGAAAGAGTCCGGGCGGCCACCTAGGCGGAACCCGAGCATCAAGATTATGCCCCAAGTGTTTGTATTGGGCAATTTGGCAATTAATCGACCAGCCAAAGTGTCCGGGCGGCGCCTAGGCGGACACTTATGCTGAAAGATCATTTTTTTTTTTTACGTTTTAATAGTACTATAGTTGGAGACATTATGGGCTATTTTATTCATATATATTATAAATTATCATCATCATTTTCTTTTTTGTTTTTGAAATAATAATCATCATCAATTACATCATAATCCCAACCACATTAGAATTGATGACATTATCCATGGCCTAAATTTAATTAACACCATAAATTCATGCAAATAACAACGGACCAAACTTTTGTTTCTCTCACAACTTCATATGAAAGATAAATTTTACACATATATGAGAGTTCAAAATATTCAAATATGTATGTCTTGTTAAATAGTTTAAACATTAATGATTTATTATTGTTTTAATATATAAGAAATTTTATATAATAAACAATTAGAATAATAACAAAACTCCGCCGATTAATCCCCGATTAATCTTCTGGGCGCTACGCGTTAGCAATCCAAACGTGTAATGCCTAGCATTTTTTTTACCTCAAAATAAATAAATAAATAAATAATGTGGCATGTTCTATCAATGTGGCAGTTCTGGACACAGAATTTACAACCAGCAGACTTTGGATTAAATTAAGAAAGTGAAATTAATGAACCATCAGCATTTGGAACAATCTCTCGGAATGCATATGATAGCTAGCAACTAAAGTGAGCGCACCTTTTACCTTATCCATGTTGTGAGCTTGATTAAAAAATAAAAAAATAAAAAAAGAGGGGAGCCTAGCCGACACGAACAAAATTCGATCTCAAGTTGATGCCAGCAACGACGAAAGTGTTTCGGCATGTCCTCCTATCAATTTATAGCTCAGCTTTCTTGGTTAATCTAGTGTCAGTCGGGAAAATCCAACTCAATATTTGTGAAAACTTACTGGTTGGAGCTATTCCCTCTGATTGTTCAGTTTCCATGCTGCAGAGGGACTTGTAGTCGTGTTTTAGATGAGGAGCAGCAATTCTTTCCTGTGGGACATCAAAATATTAAAATCTCTGAAGCTAATCTGACGATTTGCTCGTTAGAAAACAATTCCAAAACAGAACGTCAAAGGCGAGCTTACCTTAAAAATCTCAAAAGGGCAAAAGTCAGAATTTCCGCAACCCTATGCATTAAAAGAGAAAATGTGTCACCCGAACGCTTAAATCGAATACTAGCAGAAGCAATTACGGCAATCAAGAGGTTATACACAGAAACCAATATCACTACGAGCTAGTGTTTGGCTGCGCTTATCTTGCTATAAGATGCTTTCAGAGCTACGAAGTTTGAAAACATAAGACTACATAACAAGCTTACCACCATGGGAACAGGATGTTCATTGTGCAGTACTTGCACAAAGTACTCGCTCGTGTTGTTGGCTGCGCAACTATAAAGAACTAGCATGTTATTTCCGGCAAAAGGGGCGACTGTGCTGCCATGCCAGATTCTCTTTTGGGGAGGTTTAACAGGGAGGTTCAGAGGTTGTTCCCTTAGTATTTGTTCAAACTCTATGAAAGCCCAGCCGAAATAATGTAAGGGCAAACCCAAAGATAGGAGCCACAAAGTAAAACAGCTGGGGAAGTTAGGGAAAAAAACATTAAACAATTAAAGCACTTACCAGGTCCATCAAGAAATAGCCCAATCAAACAGGAAAACGGAAGTAGTGTTTCTGCATGAGCAAACCTTAGTCTGGCCAATTCGTAACTCCCATGAACAAGCCCATCTAGAAAAGGACCAGGCAAAGATGATTGCGCCAAAATAATAATAATAATAATAATAATAATAATAACAACAACAACAACAACACTACGACGACAACAACAACGACAACAACATAGCAGCAACACCAACAGCAGCAACAACAACAATAACATCAGTAATAACAATAGTAATAATAATAAGGGTAGGAACTAAAATAAATTGACTGAAATATATTAGTGCACACAATTACCAGTAGCCTTGAGTTGGTCATTTCATGCTTTCATTAGGTAGCTATTCTCTCTGATGGAAATCAATAAGTAAGATTTTAATATTAGGATAATATTAAGAATTTCGGGCTGTTTCATATAATAGTTTATTTGTACTTTTAATATTTAGTGTTTTTTTAGTAGGATTATAGTTTAATTCTATTTCCTAGTTTAGGTTCAATTTGTTAGCATATAAATAAGGCTAGCAGTTGCTTTTGTTAGCCTTATTAGTATTACTGATTATTGAATATTGAATTTCTCTCCAATTGTTTTGTGCTCTTGAATTTTCTCTCAAATTGCATCGTGTTCTTCATCACTCTCTAGTTCTCTCTTACCAACGGGCCACCAGGCCGTTAAAAGATCGGCTGCTCCTTTAAAAGATCTCCCATCCTCGCCCACCCAACGGTCTTTAGGATAAGTAAAATAGGAAAAGAAAGCAGAGGAAGAAATATACCTTCTTTAGCTTTGATAGCTTGCTCCATCGACCGGATGACATCTTCAAGTAATGGAACTCCCATCCTGTAATTCAACGAATTACCATAGCCTTTCAGTACGAAGACCTCCAGGTCATCTGTCCACTCCAGCAAACCAACCTAAAAGGACACAAATAACAGATAAATGTATTCTCATATAACACTGTAGCACTCTTTTAGCATAACGAGGTCCAATTTGCGAAGTATCCTTTATTTTGAGGAAGCGGACCCGTACAGGCAATATTTAAAAAAAAAAAGTAGTTACACAACATTAAGAAGTTAGAAAAGAATGCCCAAGTACCTCAGAAGGACTGAACAGAGCACAAGCTTGATCAGTTGTGTTCAGTAAAGAAGCTTCCTACAAGTTGATGGAAATCGGTATTCTTGCATTTACAAATATATAGTAATTAGTAGAAAATGAAAAGAAAATTAAGGACAGGATTACTTGTTTGCAAAGAAACCACAGAGATGATACATCCTGCTGTGTGAAATTCAGACCCCAGCGCGTAGCTAATCCTTGAGTTATTTCATTTAGTATGGGTTCCTTGAGCTTATCAACGAATGGTTCCTGGCTTTTCCTGAATGCCTTTATTCATAAGGAGGAACATTGCAGAATCTCAGTACTTAAGTCGAATCAATAACATGAAGTCTCTGACAATAGGTATATTCAATAAATGCATATGATTAACACTTCGTAATAACATAGTAGACCCATTATTTAGTTAGATTTTCCCGAAACAACTCGACCAGCAAAGTAATGACGTCATTCCTCGTGAAGATTACTGTCGATAATTTCAAGATCTGGAAACAAGGAAATCGAAAATTCACAAAAGTACACAATACATGACACCTAAGTTCGAAGAAGCAGAACGGGCGTGCTCAACGGGGAGTCTGATTTATAGTATTTGCATAAATAGCAGCAAACGCCAAGGCAGGTAAGATATAAGTCCTAGAATTAGAGGCCAACATCAAAATCACATGCAGCACATATTTGGTACTAGCAGAAAACAAAGAATCTGAACTGCTCACTGCTGAGCTTGTTTTCTATAAAATTTTACTGAGCTAGGTTTCTCGCAAAATCTTTTCCATTATAGCCTACTCTTTTTTCCACGCAATTATACTCAGCTCTAGCATTACCAGTTCTGACGGTCTGCCAATCATTAAATTGGAGGCAAACCCTTGCATAGTGTCTGACCTTATAACACCCATTCTGATGTCGGCATGGGCCACAAGAGATGAGGGTTCATTACCAAACCAAATTAACATCTTAAGGTAAACATTACATAGATTTTACTAGATAAGACCAACACATAAATTATTGACTTGGGTAATGTAAGTAGTGTCATACTGATTATTAAGAGATTTAAGCGAAGGAGTACCGGGATTCCTAACCATCTAGGACAAAACCTTCCAAACAGAATTCAAACTTTTCTGAAATGATCTTACCTTGTAGTTTTGACAGCAATCATGAAATCTCAATGTTATATCACTTGCACGGCTTTCACTTGTAACTGCAAAAGCTCGTTGACTTCCTGGTCCAAGATTTCCGCGACCACTAAAGAGTCCCATGCCAAATGCTACAGCACTAGCCGAGGCTCGAGAAACCTAATAAATCCATCACAGGTAAACATTCAGTTACGAGTAAGCTGCCAGTCAAAGTAGTCATACTAATTACTAAGAACAAAAAATACGTGTCATACCAATAATATCCAGACAGGCCAAAAAATCAATGTGAACTAGCAACTAATGAATCACAACATGCAAATTCAGAAAACAGTGGTTGGAGAAGGAAATTTTAATAGATCTGACAAAAATTTCAAGTGACTATCCACCTCTTAGCAAGTAGCAGAATACAAGACACGTCATGAATAGATGGGAAGCCTCATTATATGTAAATAAATTGCAAACCTGAGTGGCTTTAATCGGATATATATCAGGGTGGTAATCCTCATTAAACAGTTCCGGAAATCTTTCTCTGGTTCTAATACCAAGTTCATACAGTTCATTTTCTCCTCCTCTAATCAACTCTCCACCCTTATGCTTTCCTGTCCAAGGAGATTTCCATCCACGTAACCATGTAGGAAGCACAGTTGACCTCTGCTCCTTTACATTTTCTAAAAGGACTTCTAGACGAGTGGCCAAGGCATCTAGTTCTTTCATCCTTTTCTTTGTAGGAGCCCGAGTTCCGTGCCTTGCCTGCCAACCCAATCATCAAACCAATTAATTGAAGCAAAGTATACATTGATGACAAAGCGACATGGCAGAGTGGGTTTTATTTACTTATGATGATCACCTAAGTCTGTAAACTATAAATTCCATGAATAGAACAGGTTAGATAATGATTGATGGCATAAGTACTTAGACCTTAGATTACTGAACCTCAAAAGAATAAATGACAGACAATGTACACGGCCACTATATTGCTGAAAATAAAAGGCATTTTCATCATATAGTTCGCTTTAACATTTTCCATCACAACTACTTCTTAGCTTGTCTTTTTAACACTCAGAATTGATATCTCATGATGGACATGTTGATTGTACAATATCAATCACGTAAGGGGACATGACTAGCAATTATCTCAACTTATGGCTCTCATTATTTTTCATGCAACTGGAAAAATCTATGGTGACGACGGTTTTGGAATTTCACATGATTTCTTCAAACGACCTGATTTCTCCTTCGTATGAAGGTTGCGGCGACAGGAAGGACATCCGACATAACACTTTGCTACTTTGCTTTGTGCATGAATTTACAGTGTTAACTAATCCTTGAACATAAATTGACATTATAATCTTCATACTACCAACATCAACGTAGCTGGAATTAAGGTGTGGTTGTTGATGACGAGAATTGACATCTCACAATTTTCTTCAACCAAAATGGGGCATCAGAAAGAAATCAGATCTTCAAAAGAATAGCACAAACACGACAAGTTGTTACATATACTACCAACACGCTTTAATTCGAACAACCATTTTAATATGATCAGCCGCATAATCACCACCAAGGTATCTTTAAACCACCATGGCACAGTGAAAGAAAATCTTCGTAGATACCATTTAACCAAGGCACAATCAGAGAAAAAAAAAACTATTACTCGGAGGAACATTCATATATCTGGTACGAGGATTACCACAAGATTCAAGTGGACAGGTATACATTGATCCGGAATAGTTGAAGGAACAAATGAATTCTCAGAAATGTCCTTAGCGATATGATATCTGCACAAAATATAGGCAGAAACGTTAACCAAGAAAAATTGATCCAGACCCAAAAACATATCGGCACATACAGTAAATTTTAGTAGAGAAAAAAAAAAGCGAGGGCCAGGGTGAACTCCTACGCCAAAATCCAAATACGCGCAGTAAAAAAATAATAATATGAGGAGTGGATACTACCATATCAAATACAGTACAACACGGTGATATAATGCATTCGATTCTCAGCAAAATTTCCAGCAAATAAACTACCAGAAAATAAATATTCGGAAATCGAATCTTTAGAAATTAGAAAAAAAAAAAATGAACAAGAAATACGCACTGTACTACTGGTAGTGACATATGTGTAAACCATATACTACAATCTACAGTCTTCACGTGACACACCAAAATAGAATATACTTTTTTTTGACAATTGCATGATTAAACACAACGATCGAACTTAATAAGAAAGTGAACGAAATTCCAGTAAATCATACATCCCCAAAACTGAAGTGTGTGTGTGTGTGTGTGTAAGAAAGAGAGAGAGAGAGAGGGAGACAAAAAGACCTAGTAACAGTGGATAAATGGCGGCGAACGTCGAAATTCTCTATGGGAGTAGAGAAAACTGCTACTGCGGCAAACAATAAGAGTAAAAACAACACAATCTGCGGAGGGGCTGCCATGGCTTCTCCAAATAGCGGGTATCGGAATATTTTCGTTTCCGTTTTCTTTTACATGTATAGAGATAAAGATTGGGGAAAATTTGGTAATTGTAGGTATGCGAAGACCTGGAAAATTGGCGATTCGAAAGCGTCAGTTGGCAGCAGAATATTAATGATGATGAAATGTTTTCTTAGTGTTCAAGGTATTCGCTCGCTATTAGGAATATATTGTGTATATATTATAAAACAAAAAATATATATTAATATTTCAAATGATATTTTTATGCTTAATATAATAACGAGATTGAAATCGTTACTATATACACATAACAATGTTAAATTAGTTACATGTAAAAATATTAAAAATAATTTTGAATTGCCTTAGATATGATTTTTTAAAGTCGTTACGGTGTATACACACTACGCCATATATGGGCTTCAGTCACACCTAAAAAAATGTGTTCACAGCCCAAAAAGTGTTGGTAAAAGAAAAAAAACAGGCTACGGCTACACTTTGACCAAATTTTAGGGTGTTACGAAAATGGCCGCTACCATGGGTCTACGCTAACACTTTTATAGTTTCTCGTAACACCGAGGAAAAGTGTAGCTGTAGACCCCTATGCCAACACTTTTTTGTTCTGTTCCTACACCTTACGACGTGTTGTTGTAGATCTATGCCAACACTGTTATCTATGTGGTGACACCATTAAAAGTATAGTTGTAGACATATGGCTACACCTGTTTAGTACTACTGTAACACGTAAAGGTATATTTTTGGGATCAATGGCTACATTTTCACAGGTCTTTTACCAACACTCTAAATACTAAAAATCAACATATGGTATTTAAAAATAGAATTATCCATTAAAAATAAATTCAAACATACCAATACATAAAAGGTTATCAAACAACCATCCAAATACATAAACCATCCGAAATAACTACATAAATCCACAAGCCATTCTAATACATCTACTACATAAACCAACCATCCAAAATCAGACTTAAATACCATCTAGCCTTAAGTACCGTTTAAAAGCTAAGTACCAACAAGTAATGCCATCTCAATCGAAAAATCTAACAAAAGCTACTTAGGTTACTTAGCATAGTGTAAAATGAATTGATCAGACATTGTCATCTCCATGGGACACTTCTACCGATTTCTCAGAGTCCTCAATGTGCAGCTTTAAATCTGGATTCTTGTCAGCCAACATTTTCATCATTTCTCGAATTTTTTGGTTAAGTTTCTCATCCATCTCTTGCTCAAGTTGAGCCCTCATCTTAGTAGTTAGGTCTGACACCAACTGATCTGGAACTATGACGGACGGTGTACATGATGATGCTGAAGTCTTCGACTTTGGTTCCTTTTTTCGAATAAGCCTCCCAATCAGGTAAGATGGGCCATGTTCCTTACCACCATGAAGCAATTTATCAGCAGCTTCAGCACCTTCATTTTGTAGAACTTTCTCAACATCGGCCTGTAAAAAGAAAAGAACATTTGATTCAAAAATAAATACAATAAACAATATCATCAACAGTGGAAAATGTTCATTTAATACTTACAATTTTATCCTTAACCGTTTTAAGCACCTCCTCGGGTAACTTGTATTCGCGGTCATCTTTTCTTTTACGAGTCGCTATATATACATCAGCATCAGATATTTTAACCAGCTCTTCCTCAGAATCAGCATCACCATCGCCACGAGTTTTTTCAAGTTTTTTAAGTTTTTCAAGTTGCTGAATTCAACAAATTTAACATGTAAAAACTACATTAATATCTTCATAAAATTAGATTAATACATCCTGCTAGCAGCATTAACTACATTAATGCTGAATTCAACAAATTTAACATGTAAAAACTACATTAATATCTTCATAAAATTAGATTAATACATCCTGCTAGCAGCATTAACTACATTAATGCTGAATTCATCCTGCTAGTAATAGATCTACATTAATATCTTCATAAAAATAGATCAAAATTGCATTACCAGTTTGTGTGAAATTTGTGCGAAACTCTTTTAACCATTAGTACGCGTCTCCGTAATTTTTTTACGTTCCTCTGAATTCCTTTATGCAATTTCCTATATAAAAAGGGAACATTTATCATCAACATTTTTCATACTAAATTTAATCCGAGTATACCGGAAAAAGTTGTGAGAAACTACATAGAATATTTGAAATTTGGAAAAAGTTGAAGGTGGCAACAACATTTAGACCACCACATGCACAATCTAAGGATCGGAGAAGGTAAATTATATTCTCTAGAAGTTTCACTATATCGATTACATGACTGTTCTATGTTTTATATGCAAGTAGCATTGCACTTTCTCTATGTCAATACTTCATTGAATTTAAATCCATTACCCGAACTTTTCGTCACCCCAATACTTCAAAAGAATCTTCCAATCTGAAAGAGGAACCTCCTCAGGCCTGTGTGCCAACCTCTCTTCATCTGTATGATAAGGTTTGTAATGGTCTCTCTTAATTCGACTTTTGTGGTTCCTAAACTGATCACTCATCGTTTTTTGAACCCACGGTTTAGCATCTTCGGGAACGATGTACTTGCCCTACATAAAATTACACAAAGTGCATAAACAGGAATATATAAACCAAATGTTGCGAGATTTTGACATATGAACATATTTTACCTTGACATACTCCCATAACAGTTCCTTTTCAGGAACTTGATGCCAATTGGCACAAGTAAGAGACACAAATTGCCTAACAGTTGTCCCCAAAAAGCTGCTAAATTCAGATAGTAACTTGCCTTCATCCGATATAGGCTAGTTTAGATAATTGAGGGTGATCCTTTTTCTCTCTGCTCTGTTATGAACATGAATCATTTTGGTCTTCCCTCGTTTTCTTTTCAGAGCTTCATCAATAGGTGGATCAACTGAAAACTAATAATAATTAGAACGCACTATCTTCTTTATATAGTAATTTAGAGAAAATTTCAAATGTTCGTGCTTTGCGTGTTAAGTTTAAATCACGACGAGTAGTCTGCCATGACAACCATGTTGATAAATCACGACGAGTAGTCTACATATTTGAAGTCAGGCCTTTGACAAACATATTTGAAGTCAGGCCTTCCAAATAGACATGACATGTAGTCTACATATTTGAAGTCAGGCCTTCCATTCGATCTACATATTTGAAGTCAGGCCTTTGCATGTAATTCTACATATTTGAAGTCAGGCATTCGATCTATAAATCACGACGAGTAGTCTGCCATGACAACCATGTTGATAAAAAAAACGTACAAAACAGACAAGTAGTCTGCAGTTGTTTTCCATCAAATGCACCCACGACACAACATAAAACTAAACAAATGATATGGATTTAGTGTTCAATATGAATATAACTTAAAAGAAAAAAACAAGAACGCACCGTATATATAGAGTAGAATATTTGGTTGTTTCAGATAGCAATAAAATAACAATCCAATGATGCAGGACCATGTACCGAAGAATGAATGCAAATACATCACCAATTATCTTAATCACCATTACTCAAATTAAAGAATGAATGCAAATAATAAATTGAATATGTGATCCAACAATTTGACAATGAATGATGCAGGCCTTGTGCTAAAAGCGAGAGTAGAAATACAAATTCATCTTTTTAAAGGCATTAATTCAAATATTAATAAAGATAATATTACTCATGTTATGATTTTTCTCATAAGTAAACATAAGAGTTAAATCTTATATGAAACTAGTAGCAATGACTGACTTAATTACTTTTAACAAGAAATTTGATATTTTTAGCCAAAAGTCACATTAAAAGTTGTGTTTGTTTTGACAATTTTATTATCCATTTTTTGATATATGAGATAAATTACCAATAATCAAATATCTAAAAACAAATTTCTAAAGTGCCTAATCAAGAATAAAAATAGATTCTTTAAACAAGTAACTCCTAAAAACAGAGCAGCCCGCTAACTTACCATTTGAAGGACACAAGATATTATACAAGTTAAATTACCGGACTGTGACTGCAAATTTTGTGTTTGAGACTCTGCCCGCGGAATTTCCATTTGAAGTTGTAGTTTTTCACGTTCCCGTAACTCCAAGTATGCCGTCATTGAACCAGGACCTTCTCTCAGATTTTTTAGCTTCTCTTTTAGAGAAACCACTGGTGCATTCCACTTGTGCATTATTGACCTTCAAAGGAAGATTATAAACAATATCAACAAAAACTTCTCAGCTCAGTTATATTTTAATTTTAAACAAGTATCGTAATTCCTCACACACAAACACGAAACCATCATACGCGTGATAAACAAGTGTGCTAAAATAAATATACCTCTACAAAAATGAAGTTGCGCCGCAACCGCTTTCTTGTTTTTGGATGAATCGGAAGTTTAGTAGCTCGAGAACGAGTTTTGGGCCGGCACCGATCTCAACTTTCTCTCTGACCTTTTTGTTCTCTACAAATTTTAATATTAAATCAATCACCAGCAGTACTATAAACATGAATGGATGCTTAAATTAAGCAAAAACATACCTTTGAAGTGACATTATCATCCTCATGGTCACTTTGTTGTTCAAGTTCAGCATCATTATTATTTGGGAGGTACTCACTTTCACTTGCATTGTCATTTGCTTCCTTGCATTTGCCTTTGTCCTTTTGACAACTCTCAAAGAAGCTTACTTGGGACCAATCCAAGTTCTTTAAACTTTGCTTTATTTTTCGCAAGATTCTCATTCCTTCTTATTTCATAATCATTACATCCTTCACCTTCAACATCTTTTCCCAATTCCTCACCAGCTGTCTTTGTCTCTAGACCAGGTGACTCGAACCTTGTTAAGTTATCCGATAAACCTAACAATTCCTCCCCGGGAGTACTTGCATCAGGATCACTGAACTTTAGTTTCTTCCTTGTGCTAATTCTCCTTTCCTTGTCATCATTCAAACCCTTCATCTTTCGAAGACTCTGTAGTGTCACAAAAGTCCGTTTCTCAGCTTTCTTTTCCTTAGTTCTAAGAGGGCTTGGTCTTGGCCTTTACAATCACATGTGGTTGCATTTGTTTCATTGCTGGTATAGCTTTGTCGACAGTGCAGTCGATGTAAAAATCAAGCTCAGATTTCCCGTTAGTATATTTACCAAGAGTTTGATCATCTGACACCAGTTTCCAGCCATTGTTTATGATATATATGCCTCCAATCTCCTTGTACTTCATTTCTTTAACAAACTCCATCAGCACTGTGTAGGAAAACCTATCAGGGTCTTCCTCAAAAGTCTCATGTAAGCCATCAAGATACTTATTCTTTGTGAAACGTCCCTTGTGGTGCAATCGAATAATCACATAATCATTGTCCATCCTGTAACAAAATAGAAAAAATGGTCAGTCAAATTACATGACAATGAAGTGAGTTATCAAATATCAATTGTTACCAAGTTTGATTCATGATCGGCTCTCTCAGGCGACGGAATAGGAATCGCTGTTATAGGGATATCTTCTCTGAAACAACTAACTTCACGATCCTGTTCTTCTATTACTGTACGAAAAATTGTGTCATTTGAAAATTGATCATTTATATCATTTGCAACTGCATTTACCCAATTTCGTGTTTCATGAAACTCCGTTGAAAGCCTTTTAATAGGATATTTGAAATGTTTTTCAATAGGATCTTCAATGTAAAACACTTGCTGCACTTGCGTTGCCATGACAAAAGGATCATGTTTTTGACAAACTCGGTTGAAGTTAACTCGAGTAAAACCAAAAGAATCCTTTTCATCTTTGTACCAAGTACACCTAAACAAAACAACACTAAAAGCTCCCCAATAGTCAACTTCTAATATTTCTTCAATTGATCCATAGTAACTAACATTCCCAATTGATGGATTACAATCTCTTGAGCTTGCGAAACTAGTTGTTAAGGCTGTCAAAAACACACCACTATTCCGTGTGGTGCACTTATGATCTCTTTTTCGTATGAAACCTATATCCATTTACTACATACCCACTAAACCCCTTAGCCGCTCGTCTTGGACCCTTTGCTAAGGAAAGTACTTCCACTGAAACCCCGACATTTGCCTAATTTCACTCTGAACCCGATCACACATTTCGTCGGCATGTGTTCTTTCTTTTTAATACCGTTTGGACTTCACGTTATTTTTCAATAATGCACGATGTTTCCTGAAATTATACACAATTATAGTATGTCAATGTAGTGACTCAGATAAATTATTTAATTTACTTATTATATGTTCCAGATTTTATTAAGTTTTAAGGACTTACTCAATTAGCCCTTCCACTGCCTCGTCATTGTAGTTAAATAAAATATATCGATGAGCCGCAATCCACATTTCTTGGACAATGAATATCTTTCCCATTTTTGTTTTTCCCTAACAAACATAATACCCACCAGCTTTCTACATTTGGAGTTGCGTACTCATTCAATAACTTATCTTCACCGTCATTTAGAAATCTTGCACAAAATGTCAAACATTCATCGTGAGATACCCTTCTCGCAATGGAACCTTGAGTCTGCTCTTATTGCGGACATATTTTTTAATACACCAAGGTATCGCTCGATTGAATACATCCATCTTTGGTGGTGGTCCACCATATTCAATTTCCTTGCACAAATGTCTGGAAGTGAACCATTATGTCGAAGAAGGCATTTGGAAATATCATCTCAAGTTGACAGAGTATTTCGATAATCTCCTGTTGTAGCTTCTTTATTTCGTGCAACTCAATAACTCGGGCACATATACCTCTCAAAAATTCACCAAGTCTGATTAAAGGAACTGCAACCTCGGGCTTTAACGTTGATTGTGACAAATTGTAACAAGTATTGCATTATTACATGTGCATCATGACTCTGGTATCCCACAACTTTCTTATCGAGATCGCATTTGCTAATGTTCAAGCAAAACCGTAAGGGAATTTAGCATTTTGAAGCACCGAACAAAATAATTCCTTTTCTTTGTTCGTCATGTCAAAGTTTGTCACTAATTTCGATGTGCTTTCCATCGCAGAGGTGGTGGGATGAAGGGCCTTTCTAATGCCCAAATCTTGCAAATCATACCGAGCATTTACATGGTCTTTCGTCTTACCACCAATATTTAACAAAGTGCAAGAACACTGTCAAATATGTTCTTTTCTATATGCATAACATCAAGGTTATGTCGAGTTAAGTTGTCTCTCCAATATGGCAGGTCAAAAAAAATTGACTTCTTATTCCAAGGGTTGACATCGCAACTTACTTTTCGTTTTTTTCCCACGCCACCAAAATCATTATCATAACCATCCAACATTATTTCAATTTGCCTGCCAGTTAACATTGGAGCACTTGTTCCAGCCTCAACATCACCATTAAATCTTCTTTTATCAGATCGCCATTTGTGATTGGGGTCTAAGAATTTCCGATGGTTCATATAGCACACTTTCTTGCTATGCTTCAAATACAATGATGATGTCTCGTAATGACATATTGGACATGCAAGTTTTCCTTTTGTGCTCCACCCTGACAACATTGCATATCCAGGGAAGTCACTAATGGTCAAAGGATACTGCACGTAACGTAAAGGTTTGATTAGTCAAAGCATCATATGTTTCTACTCCGGCATTCCATAGCCCTTTCAACTCCTCGATCAGCGGTTGCATGTAGACATCAATATTGTTTCTGGGATCATTTGGACCAGGTATAAGGGTTGAGAGAATTAAGTTTTCTGGTTTCATGTTCAGCCATGGAGGAAGATTGTAGTTTACAACTACAATTGGCCATGTGCTGTGTGTAGAGCTCATTGTGCGAAATGGATTGAACCCATCAGAAGCTAAACCCAATCTCACATTGCGATTATTTGATGAAAATTGCGGATATTTGGCGTCCATTGCCTTCCAAGCTTCACCATCAGCCGGATGTCGTAACTTCCCATCTTTTTTGCGTTCTACTCCATGCCACACCATTTGTTTGGCAAAATCTTTACACATGAACATTCGTTGGAGCCTTGGTATCAGTGGAAAATATCTCATTACTTTGGCAGGAATTTTATTGTCATTGTCCGATTGTTGTGCCCCTCGTTTCCACCTTGAAGTACTACAAGTTTTGCAAGAAACTTCATTTTTATTCTCACCCCAATACAACATACAGTCATTTGGACATGCATGTATCTTCTTGTAGTCAAGACCCAAATCTTTGATGATCCTTTTAGCGGAATTGAAGGAGTCAGCAAATTAATATCGGAACAGCCTCTTTTATTAACTGTAATATCTCACTAAATGCAGACTCAGTTACTCCATGAATGCACTTCCAATGATAAAACCTAACTAAAAACTTAATCGAGAAAATTTCTTACAACCGGGATAGAGGGTTGTTTTCCATCCTCGACAAGCTGATAAAATTTCTTTGCATCTTCATTTGGTCCTTTGTTGCCAAACATAACATTCAACATATCGTCAAAATTATCTCCAAATCCGGTATCTCCGATATCTACTTCAGAATCTATGATATTACTATTTTTTAATAACGTAACATCATAAATCCATTCTACAAATGTTGCACAAGGTCCGTTGCAAATGAGGTGGTCATGAACCGTGTCGGGACTCCGCCACAAACGATTTTCACACTTATCACAAGGACACTGTATTTCGTTTCCGTCGGCAAATTTGGTCATCGCATTTTTCACAAACAATTCGACTCCCTCAGTATAATCTTTGGTATACTTGGGAAGATTTAACCAAGTATACCCTTTCTCACTCATGACTACAGTAAAAATCAAAACACAGTACGTGTGTTTTAATTTACAAAAAAAAAAATGACATACCAATACAATCTAATTAAATTCCACATCTGAGATTTAAGTATAAATTTTCAATAAAAAAGAACTGATATACCGTTCACGTAACAAATTAACAAAACATGGTTCTTTGTCAACCAAGGAAGAACATATGCTATAGTAGAATCGGATGACAATTTGTATCGTATGCATAACATTTCATATTTGAATGAAAATATTCGGTGCAACAAAATCTCTCTGATCTCAATTTTTTTGGCCAAGTGTTCTACTTAAAAATTCGATGAGCAAGGGCTAAAGAAAAATTATTGGAACTCCTTAATGATTCTATCCACATTGACAATACAGGTATACCATCAAGACACAGACACTATCAACAATAAGCAGCAAAAAAACTTCAACAAGGCAATACTCTCTCACATTAAAAGGTCAAAGTAGTGTCAAATTCACATTGCATCCTTCAAGATTGGATAAAACATGGTCGTATACTCATGTTAAATATTTATAAACAATCACAAAGCAATATTGATGTGATACACATTCAAACCTTAACATAGCACACCTAATTATTTGTATAACTCCGAGGTCATAAAACAAACATACCTATTTAGACTACCTGGCCTTCACATAATGCACACATATAATAAACATTTATAAATGTTAACAGAATATTTTACATACATCACAAGACATAAGAAATAAACACATTTTCAACCAAAACACATAGTATTTGGATACATTTGTTTTAAGATATGAAACATGAGCTTCACTGTTGTTATTTTGAGAAAGGAAGTTTTGTAAATTGGTTTGATTTTCGGAATGACTAGGTTAGTCTAGATATTTTCGGAATAACTACATTACATAAAACATACAGAACATATTTATAACCAAATCAAAAATATCCCAAATTTCCCAAAAACAGAACATATCTTTAAAAAATCAAGCACATCTCAACATAAGCACAAAGAAAAAAACAGAGAGATAAGAACAGATAACATGCAATCGAAACAGATAAGCAAATAAGAAAAATAGAGAGATAAGAAGAACAAGAAATAAGAAAAACAAAGAGATAAGAACAAATAACATGCAATCAAAACAGATAAGCAAATAACATGTAATCCAAACAAGAACAAGAAGAATACCTTATCAAGTAGAGAATGTAACCCTACGCCGAATCGAAGCCCTAGTTGAACCTGAATCGAACCCAGTTGAACCTGAATCGAACCCTAACCCGTAATCGAAGCCCTAATTGAACCCCCTAATCTACAAGCCCTAATTGATTGGTGAAGAACCCCCGTGAAGAATCCCTGAAGAAATTTGGGAGAGAGTTGACAGAGAGAGTTCAGAGAGAGTGAGTTGGTGTTATTCGTTCATGCTTTTCTTTCTTCGCGATTGAGAGAGAGGGAGTTGAGAGTTGACTTGAGAGTGTTATTCATTCATCTGAATATTGAAATATTTGGAGTGAATATTGAAATATTTGGACAAAGGCATACCGCTAAATTTTTATTGATTTTTAAATATCAACGGCAACACATTTTTAAAGACCAACGGCTACACCGACTTCAATGTTACCGTAGATACGGAATAACGTCTACAGTAACAGTGATCGATAGCAATGCTAACACCAAAAAAAAGTGTAGGCCTAGATCACTTTCAAGACATATATGGCTACACTTTTGCTTGTAACACTGAAAAAAGCGTTGTTAAAGCCCATATATGGCGTAGTGACATAATGATATTAAAGTCGTTACTGATACAAATATTAAAAATATTTTTCCTTATCTGATTATATTTAAACTGTCCGTAATAGAGTTCTAAGTCGTTCCCATGTATTCATAATGATATTTAAGTCATTCCCGTTATTTGTAACGAGTTCTAATTCGTTCCCATGTATCCAAAACGATATACAAATCGTTCCTGTACTTTACTATTTAATCTGTCCAAAACGATGTATAAGTCGTTTTTTCTTCTCGCATAATGAGATACCTCACTGGAATGGAAATGGCCTATATTGACATCCTTATTGTAGTCATATAACGATATCTATCTCGTTACACAATAATGCCACTATATTATTTAAATTCAAAAATTGTATGATGTGGTGAAAGATTTTATATCAATATGTAAATCGCTATAACGATTTCTAAGTCGTTTGCAATCTAAAAATCGTTATAGTGAGTAGATAACGAACCTAATATCGTTGGAATTGAAACCAAAACTATAATGATGCTCAAATAGTTTCTTTGATCAAATAACAACTTCGTGTTTAATATTCTCTCGGGTTAAATGAATCCGTAACTATATCCAAATCGTGTTTTTAAAAAAAATACGAACTCGATATCGTTTTATTTAAATATGCACTAACACGTGTTGTAAATCGGTTCTTTGCTCAAGTAACGACTTGTATATCGTTCTTACAAATATTGATCAAAGTCATAACGTGTTCTTTATCGTTTTAATGGAGATCTTATACGAACCCAATATCGTTTCAATATAATTTTAGTTATAACAAGATACATGTCGTGTCTTCATATACAATACGAGTTGTTTATCGTTATGGATTAAAATTGATGATTTCATTGTTCTGTGCCATTCTTCATGACTCCTACATGTGTACACGAGTGAAAAATATCATATAAGGTGATTCAATAGAATTTCAAAATAATGATCAATCATTCAAGTTCTCAATTTCAATTTACATAATTTCTACATTGAATAGTTGATCAAATCATGTCTATCTATTTGACAATCATTTTAAAATGCGTTTGAATCACCTTGTATGATAATTCTTTCTTGTATACACATGTAGGAGTCATGACGGATGGCATGGAATAACCAAATCATCAATTTTAATCCATAACGAAAAACAACTCGCGCTCCATACAAAGACACTATATGTATCTCTGTATAACCAAAAATTATACTGAAACGATATTAGGCTTGTAAAATCTCCATTAAAATGATATACACCACATTATGATCTTTGGTCAATATTGTTAAGATTATTGGAGGAAGCGCTATACCGATGGCGAGTGTAAATAAAAATATTAAGCTTTAAAAATTATCGGTTAGGTATTATTTTTTTCCGAAGAACTCTATTTTGTAATTTGTAGAATAACTTTTATGACTTTATATTATAAAAGGTGTTCGATGGATTTTACATATTTGTGAATGTGAGGTAAATTATGCACCAAACAATTATGTTTGATATTTAACTTAGAGATTTTTACTTAGGCCTCAAACTACAATTTATTGTTGTGTTACAAAAGTATTCATTTATCTCTTTTATTAAAGAATACTTTGATTTTTTATTAGACTCCAAAATTAGTTTTATTTACTAAATGATATTTCGTATAGAATTTAAAGATAGATATGATTGATCATTTCTTTTTATTTTTTAAAATTATGTAATCTGTTTTCTACAATACAACTTCTACAATGATAGATAAATTATCAGTCATTTCTAATTTTGATTTCATCTATTTTCAAATGTACTAGACCCTCTCGTATGATACTTTTTTATCCATGTATACACTTAGTACCCATTTCGGATGACAACGAACGGTTGAATTATCAATTTAAGCCATAACGAAATTCATATCCTGTTATATATGAAGACACGATATGTAACTCGTTATAATTATATTTTATACTGAAACGATATCGGATTTGTAAAATTTCTTCTAAAACGATATACAACACGTTATCATCAATGTTGTTTTTTACAAAACGATGATCAAGTTGTTATTTTAGTGAACAAACAATTTGTAACTCGTGATAGATAAATTTTGACTGGAACGATCTCGAGTTTTTATAATTTATAAAGAAACGATATAGGTATCGTTCTGTAATATCTCTACAAGGGAGCATGTCGAACTTGAGGTCGTTACATGTTTACAGAAACGACTTGTAAATCGTTTTAGTTATATTTTCAATTAACACGATCCAGAATTCGTTATTTAAAGACTGTAACGATTTTTGATATAGAAACAACTTGGAAGTCGTTATAACGACTTAGACATCGTTGTTAGAATTCATAAAATATGTTGGCATTATTATAAATACAATGTAACGATTTTGAATTCGTTATATCAATAGAATAACGATCTAGAAATCGTGCCCAGAAACACATTAAGGGTATTTTAGTAATTGAATACATTAGATAATCTATTATTTAAAAAAGGGACTATATAAACAAAAAAACAAAGATTGGGGTTTTTTTAAACAAAAGTTTTGTTTGACTAGACCATTTAAACCAAGAAGCCGTGTATATTTATAGCTATCAAATTCGATTCGATTCGATTAGATTAGATTTTAAAATCACCAAGTCAAATCAAACTCAAATTAATTTGGTTTCGATTAGGTTTGTGCTTTTTGATTTTGAACTTTACAGTCCGATTTGTTTCAGTTGTCGACAGCTCGTTTTCGGATTAGCCACAACACTTCTACTCGCGATAGTACGTGTATCTTTCTAAATATAATTTGTCCCAATAAAGAAAATCTATTTTGAAAATAATTAATTACAATTTATATATTTTGTAAAATTGCATTTTTTAAAATATAACTTACTCCGTCAAAGTGTGACATTTGTGGTTAAAGTCGTGCATTCTATAAAAATAACTAGATATGTCAGATTAATAAGTTGTGTAAATATTGACCGTGGACGTGAAGTAGAAATTATAAAATAAAAGATATTAGTAATGAGTGTGTGGTGGATCTCAAGTAATGTGGTGATTGTTTGATTTAATTATGTAAAAGTTAGAAATGTTAAGGGTGCGTTCTGTTGGGCGTTTTCCAACCATTTTTTATTTTTTGTTTTCAGGAACATGAAAAACGTGTTCGGTTTCACTACTTTTGGAAAAATATTTTCGAAAACAGATCAAAATTTTGTGAAGGAAATGGAAAATGTGGAAAAGACGTTTTCCAGCCAATTTCGCTCGAATTAGAAAATTGAAAACACGTTTTCAGAATGACAAACCGAACACGTTTTCAGTATTTTCGAAAACATGCATTGAAAACAGAAAATATGTTATCTTTTCGAAAATAAAAACAGAAAATAGAAAATGAAATAGAATGCACCCTAAGCTTCTAGAAAAACACTTTCTATGCTCAAATTTTAAACTATGTAAGAATATTATTTAATTAAAAAATAATTAAAAATATCAGTAATAATAGATGGTTTAAATGAGTTTTAATTCCAAAAATGAATTATTAGAAGATGTAGATGGAGACCTATATAAGGAGCTCCAAGCCCCTCATTTGTACATCATCCGAAGTTGAGCAATAAAAGTTCCTTTCTAAAGAGCAGTTTCTCTCTCTAACTTTCTCTCTCTAAAATACTTCAATCTTCCGCACTTAACCGGAAAGGGTTGGGAAAGCCTGCCTTAGTGGCCGAAGGACTGAGTTGCTAAGGGGCGCACGGCATAACTCGACGAACTGAAGTTTGCCCGTGACACGTACCAATTATACATAATTTATGGACTTTTCAAGTTGAAGGAGTAAGACCCTGTTCTTTTGGACTTATTTTTCAATTTTGATTCAATTGATTCGATTCAGTCGATTCGATTCGATTCGATTCGATTTAGTTCTTCTTATTATTATTATTATTAATCTTAATTATTATTGTTATTATTACTAATAATATTACTATTATCGTTGTTGTTGTTAATTACTATTATTATTATTATTATTTACCATTATTATTATTATTTACCCTTAATATATATTTCAGTTCAGTTCAGATCCATTCAGTTCAGTTCATATCAGATTTATTCAGTCCAAAAGAACAGGGCCTAATAACGGGGAAGGCATTGTTTACTCTTTATTTCTCGGTAAACAATTAGTTGAAGCACCGCAATAGCCAAATATCGTGAAATTGATTCTAAATTTTAATATTCTTATTGTTTTTTTAGTTATTAGCAAAAGAAATTTCACCAATTTATTTAATTTATTTTAGGAGTTATTGGGGAGTTCAATTTTACTGTTCCAAATATGTGTTCCAAACCATATTCCACTCAATACATAGTCGTCACGTTACAAGTGTATTTTTTAGTTTTAAAATTTTCATCTCTAATTTATGATCACTTGTACACGTGACGACTATGTATTGTTGGAATGGGGTTTTGAACACGTGTTTGAAACAGTAAAATTGAACTCGTTACTTGGAGAGTTTTATAATCTTAAGCTGTTTAGGATTTTTATAGTTTTTGTTATTTTTTTAGGGTTCATTTTAGTTTGCAAGATTTATTTATTTTAGTAATTTAAGCTATTTAAATTTGGTCGCTTAGAGACTTAGCAGCGTATTCAATCATGATTTGTATAGATTTTTAAAATATATAAATTCAAATACAGAGCCAAAGTCTATAGTGTATTAGATTCCAATAGATGAACTTTCATGGTTTTTGTAGATTTTAATAAGACCACAATCTCTAGAATAAAGTAATTATATTGTTTTGGGGTTGGGTTGGTGGTCCAGTGGTAGAACACCTACACTTAAAACACTCCTTTAAGAGAGGTCTTGAGTTCTAACCCCACCAAGGAGGTCAAAGAGGATGTTTTTTCTCTTTATAATTCTCTAGCTCCCCGGAACTAGCTCGAGCGACCGCAAATCAATGTTTAATCTCGCGTCAAGCGGCAGTGTGGGAGTATTTCCTTGCTGAGAACACGAAGGTCTTCAATCAATCGCTATTCTAGAAATTGTCTTTGGGAACACGAGGCGATTAATCGATTAAGGCTTTCTCCTTGTGCTTAACTCCTTGTGCGCAGAAGTGCACAGAAAAGGCATTGAGAACCCTGAAATTGCTCGAGCGACTCGCGATTTACTTCTCTCAATGGGTTAGGAGTGAGTTCTTTGAAGGATTAGAATTAGTCCGGCTAAGTTGGAATCACCTAATTATCAAAAAAAAAAAAAGTTTATATTGTTTTGAGGTTGCCAGTCATCATTACCACCAACGTCAATCTAATAATTTCATAAGTCAGAAAATTATTTTTGCGATCCTGTTTTGATTACTTGATACTTTTTATACATAAAACTAAATTTACAAATATTCTTTCTTATAGATGTATTTATATTAACCGTCAAGTATCGTGGCGCAACTGCCGTCTCCACCACCCCCAACCCACAATTCGCTCTATTCGATAGAACTAATTAATTACGTAATTTATAAATTGGCAGACTCTGGTCCATGATATAACAACTGGTCGAACAAATGTTACAAACACATCATACTTGGGTGTCATGACTAAACCCACTTTCACATGCCCATTCTTTCCATGAAAAGAAAAAAGAAACCCCAAGCAAATACGACGGTCGGACAATTTAGCAACATCAAATTTACAAGCCGACTTTCTAAAACATGACCTACTGCGGTTTTCCTGATACTTGACTACAATTTCTACAAACACCGTATTTCAGCCTCATATATAACCTTAAAAATGATGCATTAGTGTTCTGTATATCGAACTTGCGTGCAAAACTATATATAGAATAGAACATAGTAGTACAATATTTGAGCTCACAGACGCAAATAAAGATCCCACTTCAAACAACTACTTCCTCTCCTCGGAGCAGCATCTGATCGAAGTGCCAAACACCTAATATCCACGACATGGAAAATAATAAATTATTATCGGTGTGAAAACTAGAAAAAGGGAAAAATCAAATGTGTAGAAAAATAAGAAAGCACAACTGAAATAAAATGCTGATCAAAAAACATGGTGGGCTTCTCTCATGTCCATACCATGGCCTTTATCCACTCTCCGCAACTGGGCAACATATTCTGAAATCTTGTTTATAGATTCCACCTGGAAGGAAGAACACACTCCAAAATCAGTTATGGCCCATAATGCCGGCAGAATGTGGAAGAATCTTCAAAAATACAAGGTGCGGATGGAAAATGAATCCATAAACCTGCTCTGCCAGAAACTCGCTCTCGATAAAATGAGTCAGTTGCACATCGTTGTTTCTAGAGGCAACCTGGCGTCGGAACGATGAAGCATGTCAGGCAAAACTTTGTCTACATCAGCCACCCTTAAACTAAAGCAGGCAAGTTCAGATACATAATTAATATGTTCATGTATCTACCAATTTCATTTGACCACAATGTAACATATCGACACGACAACCGCTGATATTGACAGGACGTCTTGAAAGCATCACTTACGGCATGCAGATTCAAAAGCTTCTCATTTGTCAACTTCTCAAGCGACAATGCCAGCTCCATAGCTGCAATACAAACAAGAAAAAGTGAAAACAGGTTATATCAAGTCCATTAGAAATCTTACAAATGCATTAACTGCTGAATTCATGAGTAAGATTATCATGAATAATTCATGATGATGGAATTTTGAGATTTCAGAACCGAGTTTGTATTCCCGATGTCGATGTTCTGAAGCAGACAATTATGAAGGAAGCTCACAACACGCCCTATTCTATCCGCCCGGGCACCAGTAAGATGTATAAAATGTATAAGGACCTGAAACAGAACTTCTGGTGGGGCAACATGAAGAAAGATGTAGCGGATTATGTCTCGAAATGTTTGACTTGTCAGCAGGTTAAGATCGAGCATCAACGACCTGCCGGAATGCTAAAGCCGCTCCCGATTCCTGAATGGAAGTGGGAGGACATATCGATGGACTTCATCACTAATATGCCGAGAACCAAGACAGGAATGAACATGATTTGGGTGATAGTTGATCGTCTAACCAAATCGACTCATTTTCTAGGCATTAAGGACACTTGGGGACCCGAGAGGTTGGCACGAGTATTTATTTCAGAGATAGTCCGATTGCATGGTACGCCGAAGACCATTATTTCTGACCGAGACGGTCGCTTTGTGTCTCATTTTTGAAAAGCAGTTCATAAAGTCTTGGGGACCGAATTGAACTTCAGCATATCCTATCACCCGCAGACAGACGGACAATCTGAGAGGACTATTCAAACGGTGGAAGATATGTTGAGAGCTTGTGCCTTAGATTGGTCAACTGATTGGGAAGTTCATCTGCCGTTGATTGAATTCACCTACAACAATAGTTGGCATGCTTCCATTAAGATGGCACCGTTTGAGGCATTATACGGGAGGAGATGCAGATCGCCCCTATGTTGGGACGATTCATTAGACTTGATATCCCCCTCAAACAATATTCTGTGCGCACCACTGGTTGCAATATCTCATGAAAAGTCTGTTGAAACATTTCTTCCCAAGATATGGTGGTATATAGTAGCTCTGTCATATCTTAATGCGGCCTAAATATGTGTGCGTATGTGTGCGTGCGCGTGGCTGCGTTCGTGTGTTGACCTAACAGTGAACTCTCTCATTCAAAAATAAAATTAATTGTCTCAGCTTTCTTTAAATACTCTATTCAGTGCCCTCCTACTTAACAAAGGCTCCTAAAAGACCTATTTCATCTGAAAGTACTTTAGATTTTAGAAACTTGACCCATACATGCTCACAACGAGGGAAAAGTTAGGACCAAACTTCTATTATTTGCTATATGTGCATAATAAAAGTGCTTCTTCTCCTAGAAGTTCGAACTGAAAGAGGCTCGATTAGATTGGCTTTCAGAGAAAAGCGATTAAAATATGCTTCTTCACTTTACCCTTGACCAATCAAGTAGACCTCTCTGATTTTCATTTTTTTATTTGAAAAAAATTGGGGGGGTGATGGAAAAGGAAGATGCCATGTCATCTTTCTATTTGCGGACAAATCACACTTGAAATCCCCTCATCAAAGTCCAAATAATTTAAGCCGTAGAAAATTATCACTAGATAAACATCATAAGATTCTACCCAGAATTGCGTCAAAAAATGTACAGTTCACAGAAATGGGGCGGCCACCAGTCATCTCCAACGAAAACAATCAGAGAGCACAGTGACCAGCAAAACCTTGTTGCTTTAGAGCAAACTAAATAGAAGAAAAATAAAAAAAAATCGGGAACCTGTTTCGAACAGCTGTGTTCTAATGAGGGGTGAATGGCGGATTATCCTTGTGTTTTAAAAAATTCGTCATTTATTCCACTGTATAAATTAAATAGTCATATTGACCCATGTGTTTTTAAAAAATAAACCAATTAAATAGGCACATTACCAGCCCGTTTTCTCAAAAAAGTCGCAGATAACCCCTATATATTTTAACCAGACGGTGCAAATTACCCCCTTGATTTTGCTATATAACATAAAATTGTTTTACTACTTTTTTTAACTTTCATGTATGTGCAATTTCAGCTTCTCCAAGAGCAATTGGAAAATCTACAAAGGACGGTAAATTGTTATGATATATATATATATATATATGTATATATATATATATATATATATATATATATATATATATATAGAGAGAGAGAGAGAGAGAGAGAGAGAGAGAGAGAGAGAGAGAGACGCGTTCTATGCAGTACTAATATTAGATGCAGTACTTTACAGTACTAATTTATGCATGAATTTAGTACTAATTATGCATGAAATATATGCATTTTTACAGTACTAATTTATGCATGAATTTAGTACTAATTATGCATGAAATATATGCATTTCGTGCATCAAAATTTCAATGCATTAATTCTCATAAAAATTTGATGCATATAATCCAATATTTTAATGCATCGATATTTTGATGCATATATAAATTTGATGTATATAATCCAATATTTTAATGCATCGATATTTTGATGCATATATTGCATATTTTAATGCATTGAAATTTTGATGCACGAAATGTATATATTTCATGCATAATTAGTACAAAACTCATGCATAAATTAGTACTGCATCTAATATTGGTACTGCATAGAACGCGCCACTATATATATATATATATATATATATATATATACGGATTGATTCAAATGGAAACCGGTCCTTGAAATGAGAACGTGAGTCCGTGCACATTTTGTCTGAATTTACATGTAATGCATATTCATTTTTTCTCCCAATGCACATTGAACCCACACTAAATGTATGCAGTGAATCCCAAAAAATGAAAATACATTAACATATTATATGTGCACTGAATCCACACTAAATACATACTGGACCCAATCCCATTTTAAGGATTGGATCCTATTAGAACCAATCCCTATATATACCCCTTCATGCATGCCATGTTTATTCACTGTTGAGATACTCAAGTTTTACCGTTTATTTGCCAATAATATTATTGTTAAAACCAAGAATTTTAAATTTGAGTACGTAAAAGCACCACAACACATTTCCTTTAGCAAGTATTATGCTTTAATTAATCTTTTCTATTTAGAGTGTGTTTTTGTGGGGAAATTTTTTTTGTGATTATGCTTTAATTAATCTTTTCTATTTAGAGTGTGTTTTGGTTAAAAAGGAAAATAGAATCTTGATCACAATAGGTTTTGGTTAAAAAGGAAAATATAACCTTAATCACAATATTGTGTTTTTTAAAAATAGAATCTTAATCACAATATTTGTGTTTTTTTTTCACAAAAACACTCTAAATAGAAAAGATTAATTAAGGCATAATATTTGTAAAGGAAATGTGTTTTGGTTAAAAAGGAAAATAGAATCTTGATCACAATAGGTTTTGGTTAAATAGGAAAATAGAACCTTAATCACAATATTGTGTTTTTTAAAAATAGAATCTTAATCACAATATTTGTGTTTTTTTTTTCACAAAAACACACTCTAAATAGAAAAAGGCATAATATTTGTAAAGAAAATGTGTTCCGGTGCTTTTACGTACTCAGTTACACATTTCTTGGTTTTCTTTCTCCATGAGTACTTCTTGAAACAATAATATTGTTAGTAAATAAACAGTAAAATTTGAGTATCTCAACAGTGAATAAACATGGCATGCCTGAAGGGGAGGTGTATATATATATATATATATATATACATCCTTTTCAGATTACCGGTTGCCCTTGGAGAAACTGAAACTGCACATACATGAAAGTTAAAAAAAGGCAGTAAAACAATCATATTTTAATATAGCAAAATCATGGGGATAATTTGCACCATCCGGTTAAAACAGGGGGGTTACAGCAACTTTTTGAGAAAATAGATGTGTAATGCGTCTATTTAATTTACACAGAGGGTTCCGACTATTTTTCAAAAAACACTGGGGGATAATATAGCTATTTAATTTATACAAGGGAATAAATAACCATTCTTTTAGAACACATGAGATAATCCGCCATTCAGCCCTCATTATTCATCCTTTTCACTAGATAAACTAAATAATATCTCGACCACACTGCTTATCCAATCCAATCGAAGTGACAGAACAATTCAAACAACCAATTTCACAATCTCGTAATACCTCCATTCCGTAGCCAATATGTGACATCACTAGGTACATCGATTTGTTGCTAATTAGTTCACCTCTATCACTACGTGGTCTCGCCATTTGTCTCTTACTGACACTAATCATGCAAAATTTTGCGTTACATGTACAACTGCCTGTAAAGGGTGCATAACATGTACAACTGCCTGTATAGGGCTCCCAAACACACGATCAACACACCTCTACATGGGTGTGGGTGGGTGGGTGATCGTGTGGTTGGGATCCATGCAGAGCATAGTTGTCAATGGCGAATCGCGGTACATAGCAAACACATAGTCTACCAGCTATAGCGCCGCGATTTCCCGTTATTGACAACAATGATATAGATCACCTCAATGTGGAATGCAAGTGAAGATAAGAAAAAAGTTATATTTATGGTTAAATAGTTCTAGTATTTTTTGTAGATAGGATTAATGTATTTCTATATTATATATGTGGGGCTAGGTATTTAAGAAATGTCAAAAAGGTTATTGATAACAAGCCCAGTTGTTTATGGGCCTTAGTCCATTAGGTTATATTATTAGTGTTTTCATTTTCTATATAATTGACGTAATCCCCACATCTTAAGATAGACTTGATTGATTATTAGATTATTGATTTGAGTCTTTCTCCATGGATTCCGATGCATATTTTCTTCCTTCTGCGGTTGGAAAACCCTAGGGGTAGTGGTTCTTCTGCGGTTGAATCACCCTAATTCTACCTTTTTATTCTTTTTATTCCATGAATCTTTTGTTTCAATTTTTATCCTGCACCAATTGCTATCGAGAACTGGGGTTCTTCCATCAATTTCTTGATTATTGGAAGATCTAGGGTATTAAAAAAAAACTATTCGTCAGAAACACTGTTCACTGTCGTGGTACTGTTCATCTCGAATGTACTGTTTATCACCAGAATCATTGTTCACCTAGCAGATCACTGTTCATCCAGAAAAAAACTGAAATTTTCTCCCATTGAATTTCAAATCAGCCACGTAGAGTTTATTCCTAATTCCAGCGGTTGTGTCATGCTTTTAACTCATATTTGCATACACAAAATCTGAAATTTTGAGAGACGAATATATGATATTTGTTTTCTTGAGGATGAATGTAATTTTTGCACTATGAAGTTTATGTATGTCATCGTAGAAGCAAGTTATCGGAATATGAATTTATAGTGGATGAGTTGAATAAAGCACGGTCTGGTATACTTATGCTCGATCCGGTACAAGCATATTAAACTTGTTAATAATCCTCAATGTGTTTCTCCTGCTCTTGTGAAAGCATTAAACTTGCAACTTGAATATGTTCCATATGTTTTTGAGGTTCCTTGGTTTGACTCTTCAGTTGCAATTACGAATGCTTGTTGGACACCAATCATGTTGGATGTCATACAATACTTGTTTATTGTTATATTTTGCCTATGGATGTTGCTCATATATTGCTTGGGAAGTGTTGGATGTATGATTTAAAGGTACAACATTGCAAGGTCGAAAACATTTAGTTTTGGCATTCGAGAAGAAACGATTAGTGTGTCATCTATCAAACCGTATTTGAAGACTAGCGAAACTCACACCTCAACTATAGTTGCAGAGAGAGTTCAAACCGATGAGGTTAAACAAGTTGAAAATGCAGAGATCGTAATTGAAGGTAAAGTTGAGGAAACCAAGGTTGTTGAGATCGTAATTGAGGATCAAATTGAGGAAACCGAGCCACAATTTGACTGTTTTTGGAGCTTTGAGGAATATGAAGTGGTTGATGATATTATTGAGGCTAATGATATCGAGTTTATCATTTCGGAAAATCTATTAAAGCCTCCTTAGCTTACAAGTCGGTTTTCAAAGTTCTTCGCACCTGAGACGTTCTTGAAGAAGCGCAGAAAAATTTTCTTTGTTCCATTTCAGTCTTGCATGGTTCTCGCTTTCTACAAAACTCGTGGGCGAGTTTTTCCTAACAAGGGGAGAATGATGGGGAATGCAATTGAAGATAAAATAAATTTTTTTATATTTATTATTGGATTATTTTAGTATTTCTAACGTAAATGGGATTAATGCATGTACTTATATGTGGGGCTAGGTATTTAGTAGATGTTTAATTAGGTTATTGATAAGAAGCCCGGTTGTTTATGGGCCTTAGTCCATTATGTTATATTATTAGTTTTTATTAGTGATGCAATCCCCACATATTAAGATAGACTTGACTGATTATTAATTTATTGATTTGAGTCTCTCTTCATGAACTACGATCCATATCCTTTCTCCCTTCTGCGGTTGGAAACCCTAGGAGTAGTGGTTTTTTTGCGGTTGAATCACCTGTGTTTATCTTTTTATTTTTTTAATTCCATAAATTTTGTGTTTCAATTCTTGTCCTGCATCACACCTCGTACATACATTTGCATCACATCTCATACATGTAGACTTTAGGGGGGGAAACTTGGGTGATGGTGCTAGAAATTATTGCGATTCACCTGTTCAACAGTGATAAAAATAAAAAGATAGAAATAAAAAAAATGGAGATCGTAATTGCAGGAAAAAAGATGAGTGGTTGTGAAAGTATTATGGGACATAACTCTGTCTACCAATCATCATCATCATCAACAGCACCTTAATCCCAACTATGTTGGGGTCGGTGGCATGAAGATTATAGTGTCATTTAATTGTCTAAAATTAGTTAACACCATAACTCATGCAAATAACAAAGTGGCAAAGTTTTACGCCGGATGCCCTTCCTGTCGCAACCTTCATATGAAGGAGAAATAGAACGAAATTCCAAAACCGTCAACATCATAGGTTTTTCCATTTATATGGAAAATATCATGAGACGGCGATGAGTTTGAGATAATTGCTATTGTCATGTCACAATACGTGATTGATATTGTAAAATCAACACATACATCATGGAACATGACTCATAACTCTGTCTACCAATAATGAGAATATTTTAGGCTCCTGAACAATGCAACAAGGGCAGTTTTAGGGGGAGAAAGAAAGGGTTGGAAGATATCTTATTCTACAAAAGCACCATATACACCACCAAGAATAGAAATACTATACTTGATGTAGAATCAGTGAAGTATGGTCTGTTTCGTGCTTTCTACAGTACTTTACCGTGTGAAATTTAAGTCATGTAAAAGTAACACACATTTACTACACTCAGAGCCCAACATATTAAATCAAGCCATTGAGAAAGATATTACCTTGTGAGTACATACAAAAGGAGCAAGAGGAAATGTCATCTATTTCCAATGACCCAATGTATTGCCCACAACAAAGGTTTGATCCCCATGGTTGATTTCAACATTAGATTGACATCAATTGTATACATTATGACAGATGGCCACATATGTTGGCGCGGGTACCATGAAGATTACAGTGTCAACAAATTGTGTAAATTAGTTACGTTATAAATTCATGCAAAAAGCAAAGTAGCAAAATTTTACGCCGTATGCCCTCTTGTCTAACCTTCATATAAAGGAAAAATGAGATGAAATTCCAAAACCGTCATCAAAGGCTTTTCGAGTGACATGAAAAATATCATGACCGACCATCACATACCTTCTACGTATGAGATCCTCATGTTAGAATCACTAATGGTAGCATATGCAAATCAAAGCAGCATTTACCGTATAATGCATCTCCCTTTTCAGCATGATCGAACTCCGAAAGTGGCATCAGCATAGACTGCAGCTTCACGTTTCCACCTCGTTTATTCTGGATTTATATTGAAAAACATACATATCACGTTCTGGTCCATTCTAAATCCATAACATAAAAATTTCATTATATGAATTATCAGATACCTGGTATTCCATCAATTTTTCGGCATGTCCTCTTTCTTCTGCACTTGATTCCTTGAAAAAACTATAAGAAAAGGAACACACATCAAGTCAAGTTCGGAAAAAATAAGGAAAAGAGAAGGTCCTCACACCAAGTAGTTTTTGAAATTTACTTTGCAAATCCCTTGAGAGCAACGTTGTCCCTGTCAAAGTAGGCGAACATGGCATGGTACACATACGAAACACTGTACTCCACACTGTGATCACCACATATTCCCATCCACCCCCACCCCCACCCACCCAAAAAAAAAAAAAACATGAGACTGCTATAAACAAAATACCAATTAATTTCTTCATTAAACGGCAACAATAGCAAAATTCCAAACAATGGAAAGTAAAAAGAAAATATCAAAGCGAAATCTCACTTGATTTGTTCGTTAATAGCGGCCTCAGACTCATCAGCGTACTTATGGCGAGCAAGCGAGGTCTGTGGGACATTCGGCACCATCATGAGCTCCTTCTTCACTTCTTCAAAGGGCTCGAAAACGACGCCGTTCAATGGCTTGCTTTTGGTATTTTTTGCCGCGGACACAATCAAATTACTCATCGCAAGTGATGATGAAGAGGTGGCAGGCGAAAACAAAGCACTCTGATTTTCCCCATGCGAACTCAAGAAACCAAAAGCATGTGCAGCTTTCAGAAGCATTTTTCACCCCCCTACTATATCAGCAACCTAGAATATCCAGGTATACACAGAGAGAAAATGAGCATTTGCGGAGTTCCGGATTCGAGAGAAGAAACAGGGGCGCCGTGTGGATATGCATATGGTAATGGATATAGATCGCTTTATTTATAATAATAATTATCTTCTATATTACATGAGGCATTCTGTCGTGCGATTCACAAGTCCTGTTTATCATTAACAAATTAAACTTTTATTTATATCAGTAACTCAAATTTAAAACGTTTTGTATGTGTGTTACATATTTTTCTAATTTTCTCAAACATTAGTCGAGATAGTAATTGACATAAGTGGCTTCGTCTTAGATCATGCTACTTTTTGAACCATGTCAATCGTGATTTAGCGTTGCATGTCATTATGCATTGGTTCTTCAGTAATTCATGCTGACACGGCTTGGTAAAAATAAATTTCGGATTGGACAGATTTTTCTTGATAAAATAAAAACTTGAGGCCCCGCACCATCGAGGTCTTTGTTATCTTTTCCCATTGTTAAAGAAAGTTACTAAACAATACCAATCTAGAAAACTTTATGTTGCAAATAAAATTACAGTAGCAATACAACAATATCGACGGTACCAATATGCTTAGAGCTCAAGGACAACTCTTTACTCACTTGTTCCACATTTACCATTCACAAATATTCATGGATACTCCCAATGGGTTTGAAAACTACCAACCTTCTATGATACTACCTCTCTTGCATGCCACTTGGTCCGCTTCATGGACGACTTGAGAACATGTTCCAGGATTCGCTTCTTTCTTTTTCGGCCTAAATAAAGTAATGAACTAAAAGTTTGTATAAAATATTTAATTTTTACTATCCATATAACTAAAATATATTTTTTTACCATCTCATAAAGTGTCGTTACTCATCAATCTTCTATGATTATTGTTGTGACCCATACTTTTTCGGAGCATAAACGCCTTCTCTCCGATTGTGTTAATAAAAATATAGATGTTTTGTTTGGCACACCAAGATTAAGATATTTAAACATTCGAAGATTGAACATTGTTCTTGAACAATTGTGGAGTGGTGGATAAAACATAAGCGGGTTATTTATACAACGAATATGCAGAATTGAGTGTAGCTTAACATCAAAAGGAAATGGAGGGATTGGAATACGTTTTTTCCTGCACAAAATAAATTAACTCTTTTAAGTGCACATAGTCATTATAATTAATCTAGTTGACTGTGTACGGGTCCAAACGCCTCGTTAAACTAAAATGTAATTTTAGAAATACATCATCCCTTATTTTTCTTATAAACCCCATAACCATAAATTAATTGTTCTCTCGCATCCGTCACATTTACTTCACCCCTCTTTTCTTTCAATTTCATCTAAAATATCTCAAACCTCCATCTATCATCCAAAACCTCCATAACTTCTACCATCGACATCAACTAATCGGATCCAACCACAGATCCTATCTTGTTTTTTGATTAACAACGCCGCTGGAATGTTTGTTGGACTCCAAATCCGGCATTTATGTAGTCGTATTTTGGATCTTTGTTGGCCTCCAAATCCGGAAACATTAACCATCGCCTGATTCTGGGTAACCCGTAACCGCTGCCGCCAACCACCGCAGCCGCATCTTAACTGTAATATCCGCACTTTTCTTCCCCTTGTATTTTTCTTTTTCGGCGTATTTCCCGATAGTAGTGACCCTCGTGTATCTTTCAGTGTATCTTTTCTATTATCTATGGATTTTATCCCCGTTATTGTTGTGCGGAATCGCCGTTTCGGGGTTGCCGTGGATCCATTCTATGTTGTGATGCCCGTTGAGATGTTCCGTTGGATGTTTCGTCCACCTTCCAGTGTTTTGAACCGTTCATATTTCATACCTAGCGCACGCTATTTTTCTGCATAGCGCACGCTAGGGGCCCCTTAGTAGCGCACGCTACGTTTGTTTAAATAGCGCGCTAGCAGTAGCCCCGGGAGTGGCGATCTTTGTTTTCCAGCCTACGGACTAGCGTATTAGCGTGCGCTACGTATGCTAGCGCACGCTAATGTCGAGAGGCTAGCGCCGCCGATGATGCCGTGGCGTGCGCTAGCGTGAGTGTCGATCTTGGGCAGATTTACTCACCGAACGGTCAAAGTGCGGTTAGCGCACGCTACGCTTGTATGGTAGCGCACGCTAACGGATCAGGTGGGTTACGGGCGGTTTGTCACCGACTCGATCGATGTCCAGTAGCGCCGCGCTATTGGTCGATAAGCGCGCTACCGAGAGGTTATTAGCGCACGCTACGTTTCGAGTAGCGCACGCTAACGGCCAAAAATCTGGCTACTGGACTGGGACGCTAACGGTAGGGATTGGAATTTTACCCCGTTAGCGCACGCTAACCTTGAGGTTTTAGCGTGCGCTAACACTCCCTGGCTATATAAACCAGGGAGTTGACCGAGATAATCATAATTCCTCATTTCTTCCTCTCTTCGCGGCGAAGGCGATTCCAAGGCGATTTTCTTGGCGATTTCTTCCTCCAATAATTTCATCCAACATCTTTCTTGAGTTCTTGGAGTATTATAACAACATCAACACGAATCTTTCATCCTAATCCAAGGTAAATCTCTTAGAACCCTACTTTTCGATAAATTGGGGGTTTTGGGATTTTCTTTCGATCCGTTCCGTTTTGTTGATGGATTCATGATGAATATGATTAATCTTGTTGGTATTCTTAGTTTCCCTACGGATTCATGGTATATTTCGTGATTTTTACGGAATCGAGAGGGTTTGGTTGTGGTCCGCCCTCGTTGTTGTTTATATACGAATATACATGAATCTAGGCGGGTTTTCGGGTGTATTACAATTCCGTATTCATTTAGAAATGGTTGTGATTGTATTCTTCGAATCGTTAGGTTCGGTTTCATTGGTTCCTAGCGTTCGTCGGTGACTTTCCTTTCCGTTCTTCGCGTCGTCAACAATTCAAGGCAAGTATTTTTGGAAACCTTTATGCTTAACGTGGAATGGTAATGTATTTTGTGTGTGATTTGCTCACCTCGTGTTGGTCCGACGGGATCAAGGAGGGAATCGAAAGGGTTGAGTCCTCGATTCATGAGTTTGTTTAGCTAGCCAGTGCGGGAGGGTCCTTAGAGGCCTCGTGCGGGAATCTATGATATTACTCTGTTCCCAAGGCGATGCATGTGCGTGTTTTGTTTTATAATATAGCCAGCGCGGGAGGGTCCTTAGAGGCCTCGTGCGGGAATCTATGATATTACTCTGTTCCCAAGGCAAATTGTTTGACTGTTTGTTTCCGGAAAAGACATGTCTAGTTTTGGTTTTTGAAATGATATCGGTGCATGTACTATGAAATGTGTAAGCGATTGGTTTGCCTTGATTACTTGTACTAGCGTAATTGCTAACCCCTTTGGGGACCCGTTTCGGGGAAATTCTTGTTATGGATTTCAAGTTATGGTTATCCGGACGAGCGAGCACCGGGACAGTACGAGGATGTCGGCCAGGGTCGTTGACATGTGCATTTAGGTCGTCTTATTTCCTTTGTCTAATTCGATATGGTTGTTTCCTACATTTCTAAACTTATAGATTGTACTCGCGAGTACTTAGGCTTTTCCTTTCTGGTTGTGTTTGGACTTCGTTGGAGTTACTATATTTGTCGGTTGATGTTTATTATGCCGGTTGTACCGGACGTGTTGTTTTATGTTCTTGTTGTTAATAATTGTTTCCTTGCTAACCGATACGGTTAGTCGAGAGGTGTTCTCTTGTGTTAGCCTGGTGGATCTCATGTAGGGGTCCACGGCGCTGTAATACACCTCGAATATCTTGGGGGTGTTACAGAAAATGGTATCAGAGCCTAGGTTTATGGATACCTAGGCTTGTCGGTTATTTGGGTCTAGTCGTGTTTTGTTTTGCACATTGTCACACCGCTGCCGGCATCTCAGTACTTCCAGTGCTCGTAAGTTTCCTTACCCGATTGTTTACTTTCTCATAATGTATTCCGTTTCTTGAACTGTGGTTATTCTCCCTCTTTTGCTTATCATCGTAGTTGCTTTTTTTTTTCCTTCCTTACTCATCCTCGACATGCTCCTGTCATCTTTTAACACCAGTATGGATGACGGAGGAAACCGTGGTCGTGGTCGTGGTCGTGGTCGTGGTCGTGGGCGCGGCCGAGGACGTGGGGCAGCCGGTGGGGCAGCCACGTCGCATTCTTCAGGAGCCGGCAGTACCGGTGACCGTCACAGTCACGCTTCTTCTCAGGAGCGCCGATCTTGGAATTGTGGCTGTTATGCAGCAAATGGTTAACCAAATGACGGCTATAGCTCAGGTGGTCCAGAACCCCGATCAGGCCCATGCTAATCGGGGCGGAGCAGATCGCTGGCTTCAGGATGTCATCAAGATGCATCCTCCTCAGTTTTCGGGAGCTTCGGACCCGATCGGCTGGGAAGGGTGGATCAAGGAGATATCTAAAGTCTTCACTGCTACCAACTGCCCCGAGGACCGTAAGGTCCCTATTGCTCAATACTTTCTCACGGGAGACGCCACGGATTGGTGGGAGGCCGTTGGTCCCAAAGATCATGTTGCTTCGTGGGCCGAGTTTCAGGAGTTGATGGAGACTGAGTATTGTCCGTGGCCGGTCAGACAGGCTCGAGTGCATGCTTTCTATGATGCTCAACCACGGGATATCCCCGTATCTCAGGCCATTGCCGACTTTAACAAGGAGTTGGGTTATCTGAAGACCCAAGTTGTCGCTGAGAGCGACAAAATTTTCCATTTTTCCAGGAGGATGAAGCTGCCTATTCGGGACTACATGTCTGGACTCGTCTGCACTACCTTGAAGGATTATCAGAGTAGGGCCCTCGCTTATGATATGTCAGTGACGGCGAGTGATTTGGCTCGTGAGATCAAGAAGCAGAAGTCGGTCGGAAATTTTTCTGGTCCCAAGAGTGGAGGCCAGCAGAAATCTCAAGCTGCAAATATTTCTACGGGCGGTTCGGCTCATTTCTCTGGGAGCTTTCGGGGTGCCGCCGGAACCTCTGCTCGTGAGCCCACATGTTTTAATTGTGGTGCGCATGGCCATAGGAGCCGATAGTGTTCTCGTCCGAAGTTTACCTGTCATACTTGTGGACAGCTAGGTCACAAGGCCCCTTTTTGTGAACAGATCAAACAGCTTCGCGGTGCCCGTTCTTCTCACCCAGCACCTTTGGAGCCGAGTGTGAACCAGGGCTCGTTTGCTCCGCCGCCTCCACCGAGTGCCGGCCGAGGTAGGGGTCGGGGTCAGCCTGCTAGGGGTGGAGCTTCCAGTGTCGGCTCCGCCCAGCTGCGTATATACGAGATGAGGAGGGCCGATGACCCAGCAGCTACTGTGGCGACAGGTACCGTTCATATCTATTCTCATCCGGTCGGTGTGCTTTTTGATTCGGGTGCCACGCATTCATTCATTTCTCTAGAGTGTGTACGCCGTTTGAGTCTTGACTGCTTGTCACCTTGCGAGCCTTTCATCGTTAAACTTCCTAGCGGTGATAAAATTGTCGGTGATCGAGAGGTCCGAGACTGCTCTGTGTTTATTTGTGAGAGAGCTTGGCTCTCTAATCTTATTGTCGTTAATATTGAGGGTGAGGATTTGATTCTCGGGGATGATTGGCTCGAGCGGCATGGCGCAATCATGAACTACCGCACGAGGATCATCACCATGTTAGCCGAGGATGGCACCGAGCACTCCTTCGCGGGGCGAAGGAGGAAATCGAAATTTGTCATTAATGCCTTGAAGGCGATGAGTCTCTGCGAAAGGGGTGTATTGGTTATTGGTGCTACGCCTTGAAGATGGAGAATGGTGGAGTCGAGTTTTCATCGATTCCGGTCGTTAGTGAGTTTCTGATGTATTTCTGACGAGTTACGGGATTGCCACCGGATCGTGAGGTTGAGTTTGCTATAGAGTTAGAGCCGGGCGCGGCTCGATTTCGAAGGCGCCGTATCGCATGGCACCTTCGAGAGATGGCGAGTTGAAGAAGCAGTTGAGTGAGCTTCTTGAGTCGGGGTATGTTCGACCGAGTGCCTCGCCTTGGGGCGCACCGGTCCTGTTTGTGCGGAAGAAGGATGGTTCACTACGTTTGTGTATCGACTATCGCGAACTAAACAAGGTGACCATCAAGAACAAGTATCCTTTGCCGAGAATCGATGACTTGTTTGACCAGTTGTAGGGAGCTGCGGTATTCTCGAAGATTGATTTGAAATCGGGGTACTATCAGCTCCGGGTGAGAGAGTCTGACGTGCCGAAAACAGCTTTTCGGACGAGATACGGACATTACGAGTTTGTAGTTATGCCTTTCGGGTTAACTAATGCGCCGGCGGTGTTCATGAAATTGATGAACAAAGTCTTTATCGAGTATTTGGATAAGTGTGTCGTCGTCTTCATTGACGATATTCTTATCTATTCGAGGAATGAGGAAGAGCATGCCCATCAATTGCGGATAGTGTTAGACATTTTGAGGACCGAGCAACTCTATGCGAAGTTCTCGAAATGCGAGTTAGTGAAGGAAGTGATGTTTTTGGGTCACGTGATTTCAGCCGAGGGAGTTCGTGTGGATCCGCAGAAAATTGAGGCAGTGTTGGATTGGGCACCGCCCACAAATGTGAAGGAGGTTCGTAGTTTCTTGGGTTTGGCTGGCTACTATCGTAGGTTCGTCGAGGGTTTCTCAAAACTAGCTCGGCCACTTACACAGTTGCTCCAGAAATCCGAGAAGTTCCTTTGGAATGTCGAGAGACAGTCGAGTTTTGAGGAACTGAAGAAGCGTTTGACTTCAGCTCCGGTTTTGGCATTGCCATGTGGCAACGAGGGATTCACCGTTTATAGCGATGCTTCGGGTCAGGGTCTTGGGTGCGTATTGATGCAGCACGGCAAGACCATTGCTTACGTATCGAGACAGTTGCGGCCGTATGAGCTGAACTACCCTACCCATGATTTGGAGTTAGCGGCCGTTGTGTTCGCACTCAAGATCTGGCGTCACTATCTTTTCGGCTCTGCATGTCAGATTTTTACCGATCATAAGAGCCTGAAATACATATTTACTCAGCGGGAGTTGAATATGAGGCAGAGGAGGTGGTTAGAGCTGATTAAGGATTACGACCTCGAAATCCTTTATCATCCGGGCAAGGCGAACGTCGTGGCCGACGCCTTGAGTCGGAAACCAATTGCGTTGCGAACGCTTGAGGTCCTTACGCCTCAGTCTGAGCTTCGGAGGGCTTTGATCGGGTTAGATGTTGAGGTTTTGTTGCACAGGTGTCGGGCAACTTTGTGCTTTAGAGATTTCGTCGTCTTTGATCGATGAAATTAAGTCAAGCAATTAGAGGATCCGATGATTACTCAAATCCGAGAGAACGTTCTTAAGGGAAAGTCTCCTGGTTTGTGATTCACGAGGATGGTGTTTTGAGATTCCAGAGTCGGCTTTGTGTGCCGAACGATCCGAGTTGCGGCGAGTATTTTGCGTGAGGCCCATTCCACACCCTATTCCGTTCATCCTGGTTCGAGTAAGATGTACAAGGACCTGAGAAGGAATTTCTGGTGGAATGATATGAAGGAGGAGGTCGCACAGTTTGTAGCAAGATATTTGACTTGTCAGCAGGTCAAAATCGAGTATCAGCGACCAGCTGAGTTATTGCAGTCACTTCCCGTTCCGGAATGGAAATGGGAAGATATATCGATGGATTTTGTTACGAGTTTGCCAAGATCGAGTCGGGCATGAATATGGTATGGGTGGTTGTTGATCGTCTGACCAAGTTGGCACATTTTCTGGGCATCAAGGACACTTGGGGCCCGAAGAAATTGGCTTGTGTGTTTATCGCGCAGATTGTGAGACTTCACGGTACTCCGAAGTCTATTATTTCGGATCGTGATGGCCGTTTTGTATCGCACTTTTGGCAGGCGGTGCATAAGGCGTTAGGTACCCGTTTGCATTTGAGTACCTCTTTTCATCCCGATCGGATGGATAGTCGGAACGCACTATCCGGACATTCGAGGACATGTTGCGTGCTTGTGCCCTCGATTGGAGTAGCGACCCAGGAGGAGCATTTGCCATTGATCGAATTCACGTACAACAATAGTTGGCACGCGTCGATTCGGATGGCACCGTATGAGGCACTTTATGGGCGACGATGTCGATCGCCGATTTGTTGGAATGAGGCGTCCGATTTGGTCGGGACCGAACCGGATGTCGTTTTAGAGACGAGACGGAAGATAGAATTAATTCGAACGGATGTTGGCGCCCAGTCGTGAAGTCATATGCCGATGTCCGTCGTCGACCTTTAGAATTCGAGGTGGGAGACCACGTTTTGCTGAAGGTGTCGCCGACGAGAGGAGTTTTCCGTTTCGGGAAGAAGGGGAAGTTGAGTCCGAGATTTATTGGACCCTTCGAGATTCTCGAGCGAGTCGGTGGGTTAGCATACCGTTTGGCGTTACCCCCGGCCCTGAGTCATGTTCATAGCGTTTTTCATGTTTCCCAGCTGAGGAAATATGTCCCGGATCCTAGTCACATCATCGACTATGGGGAGATTGACGTTGCCGAGGATATTACTTTTGAGGAGCGTCCTTTGAAGATTTTAGAGCATCGGGAGAAACGACTGAGGCATAAGACCATCCTTTGGTCAAGGTGCAGTGGTCGAGACACGGTGTCGAGGAGGCAACTTGGGAAACGGAGGAGAGCATGCGTGGTAGGTACCCTGAGTTGTTTGTTTCTTAAGTTTCGGGACGAAACTTGTTTTTAGAGGGGTAGAATGTAATATCCGCACTTTTCTTCCCCTTGTATTTTTCTTTTTCGGCGTATTTCCCGATATTAGTGACCCTCGTGTATCTTTCAGTGTATCTTTTCTATTATCTATGGATTTTATCCCCGTTATTATTTGGCGGAACCGCCGTTTCGGGGTTGCCGTGGATCCATTCTATGTTGTGATGCCCGTTGAGATGTTCCGTTGGATGTTTCGTCCACCTTCCGGTGTTTTGAACCGTTCATATTTCATACCTAGCGCACGCTATTTTTCTGCATAGCGCACGCTAGGGGCCCCTTAGTAGCGCACGCTACGTTTGTTTCGTAGCGCGCGCTAGCGAGTAGCCCTGGGAGTGGCAGTGCTGTTTTTCCAGCCTTCTGGACTAGCGTATTAGCGTACGCTACGTATGCCAGTGCACGCTAATGTCGAGAGGCTAGCGCACGCTGATGATGCGCGGTAGCGTGCGCTAGCGTGAGTGTCGATCTTGGGCCGATTTACTCACGAACCCGGTCAGTGCCGATTAGCGCCACGCTACGCTTGTATGGTAGCGCACGCTAACGGATCAGTGGGTTACGGGATGGTTTGTCACCGGACTCGATCGATGTCCGTAGCGCGCTATTGGTCGATAGCGCGCTAACGAGAGGTTATTAGCGCACGCTACGTTTCGAGTAGCGCACGCTAACGGCCAAAAATCTGGCTACTGGACTGAGACGCTAACGGTAGGGATTGGAATTTTACCCCGTTAGCGCACGCTAACCTTGAGGTTTTAGCGTGCGCTAACACTCCCTGGCTATATAAACCAGGGAGTTGACCGAGATAATCATAATTTCTCATTTCTTCCTCTCTCCGCGGCGAAGGCGATTCCAAGGCGATTTTCTTGGCGATTTCTTCCTCCAATCATCTCATCCAACATCTTTCTTGAGTTCTTGGAGTATTATAACAACATCAACACGAATCTTTCATCCTAATCCAAGGTAAATCTCTTAGAACCCTACTTTTCGATAAATTGGGGGTTTTGGGATTTTCTTCCGATCCGTTCCGTTTTGTTGATGGATTCATGATGAATATGATTAATCTTGTTGGTATTCTTAGTTTCCCTACGGATTCATGGTATATTTCGTGATTTTTACGGAATCGAGAGGGTTTGGTTGTGTTCCGCCCTCGTTGTTGTTTATATACGAATATACATGAATCGTAGGCGGGTTTTCGGGTGTATTCCAATTCCGTATTCATTTAGAAATGGTTGTGATTGTATTCTTCGAATCGTTAGGTTCGGTTTCATTGGTTCCTAGCGTTCGTCGGTGACTTTCCTTTCCGTTCTTCGCGTCGTCAACAATTCAAGGCAAGTATTTTTGGAAACCTTTATGCTTAACGTGGAATGGTAATGTATTTTGTGTGTGATTTGCTCACCTCGTGTTGGTCCGACGGGATCAAGGAGGGAATCGAAAGGGTTGAGTCCTTGATTCATGAGTTTGTTTAGCTAGCCAGTGCGGGAGGGTCCTTAGAGGCCTCGTGCGGGAATCTATGATATTACTCTGTTCCCAAGGCGATGCATGTGCGTGTTTTGTTTTATAATATAGCCAGCGCGGGAGGGTCCTTAGAGGCCTCGTGCGGGAATCTATGATATTACTCTGTTCCCAAGGCAAATTGTTTGACTGTTTGTTTCCGGAAAAGACATGTCTAGTTTTGGTTTTTGAAATGATATCGGTGCATGTACTATGAAATGTGTAAGCGATTGGTTTGCCTTGATTACTTGTACTAGCTTAATTGCTAACCCCTTTGGGGACCCGTTTCGGGGAAATTCTTGTTATGGATTTCAGGTTATGGTTATCCGGACGAGCGAGCACCGGGACAGTACGAGGATGTCGGCCAGGGTCGTTGACATGTGCATTTGGGTCGTCTTATTTCCTTTGTCTAATTCAATATGGTTGTTTCCTACATTTCTAAACTTATAGATTGTACTCGTGAGTACTTAGGCTTTTCCTTTCTGGTTATGTTTGGACTTCGTTGGAGTTACTATATTTGTCGGTTGATGTTTATTATGCCGGTTGTACCGGACGTGTTGTTTTATGTTCTTGTTGTTAATAATTGTTCCTTGCTAACCGAGACGGTTAGTCGAGAGGTGTTCTCTTGTGTTAGCCTGGTGGATCCCATGCAGGGGTCCACGGCGCTGTAATACACCTCGAATATCTTGGGGGTGTTACATTAACACTGTATCTCAGCCTAACTGCCGCAGACATAGTTGATAGATGGTGGTTGTGGCATTAGCTTTTCTGTGTTCATCAAATGGTGTATTGGACGGTATCATAATCTTCTCAATCGTCGTAAACGAAGAATTAACACTTATCTCAACTATCCAACCGAAAGTCTTATATAATGGCATTGTAAGATTTTTTTTATATTGTAACTTGTAACTGATGAAGGCAGAGGGATGTAACTGATGAAGGGAAAGGGATGTAACTGTAAAATCATCATTTCGTTTTTATATATACATTCAATTTCAAATACTTATTACACTTATTACTATTATTTATTTAAATTAGATATATTTTTTAGTCATTAACACTCCACAATAAATGAATGTAATTTCAAACACTTATTACACTTATTAGTATTATTTATTTAAATTAGATATAATATATTCTTTATTCGTTAAAACTCCACAATAAATTAATGGACTCAATCTTTATATAGATAAGATATTAAAAAAAAAGTTCAGATTTTACAATTTTCACCATATTTATCGGAGCTTTTGAGGATATTTTTTTTACGGAGTCATATCCTTTATATAAATAAGATACAAATAAAGTCCTAATTAGTAGGTAATATATTAAAAATGATTATTTAGCTTATTATCCTGTTCTTACTTTTTCGGCATTTGTCAAGACAACTTTACTTTAATTTTAAACTAGATGTTCGCTCGTGCGATGCACCAGACAAAACCTTCTTTTACTTCAAAAATATTCTATCTATCTCCAAATTTGTTCTTGAGGATTTTCAATACGGATCTTGATAAAAAATTATTGAATGTATCATGAAGTGTGATGTAATTGGAGAAAAGTCTCACATTAGCGTAATATTAAGTTAATTAGTGTCTATTATATGAATAAATTTGGGGTACATAACGAAAAGAAGAGGTAGGAATAAATTTGGAGACGAAAGTAATATGTGATTAAGTCCTAATATATGTGTGTTTGCAGCGTGTGTTTTAGTATTTTTAGTTATTAAAATTAAATAAATTCTAATTTTTATGTAGACAATATGAATCTTAAATCTAATTTCTTAGAACTGAATAAATTAATTTTATTATGTAATAGTTTATTTTACTGAAAAAATATTCATATTTTTTTAATATAAAATTTTTGTGCAATCGATCAATAATTATATTCAATATGGATGTCTAATTGAATGTCGTGAAATAAAAATTAATTTGATATTTTTTTTTTAAGAATGAACTTGATATAAAAAATTATAAACATTTAGAATATTAAGTTAGAAAAAAAAATTATTTGTCCTAATTGGTAGGTAATATATATTAAAAATGATTAATTAGCTTATTATCTCGTTCTTACTTTTTCGACATTTGTCAAGATATTTTTATTATAATTTTAACCTAGATGTTCGCTCGTGCGATGCACCAGACAGAACCTTCTTTTACTTAAAAAATATTCTATCTATCCTCAAATTTGTTCTTGAGGATTTTCAATACGGATCTTGATAAAAAATTATTGAATGTATCATGAAGTGTGATGTAATTGGAGAAAAGTCTCACATTAGCGTAATGTTAAGTTAATTAGTGTCTATTATATGAATAAATTTGGGGTACATAACGAAAAGAAGAGGTAGGAATAAATTTGGAGACGAAAGTAATATGTGATTAGGTCCTAATATATGTGTGTTTGCAGCGTGTGTTTTAGTATTTTTAGTTATTAAAATTAAATAAATTCTAATTTTTATGTAGACAATATGAGTCTTAAATCTAATTTCTTAGAAGTGGATAAATTTATTTTTATTCTGTAATAGTCTTACTAAAAAAATATTCATATTTTTTTAATATAAATTTTTTGTGCAATCTGTCAATAATTATATTCAATATGAATGTCTAATTGAATACCATGAAATAAAAATTAATTTGATCTATTTTTCATTAAGAATGAACTTGATATAAAAAAATTATAATTATTTAGAATTTTAAGTTAGAAAAAAATTATTGGTAGATGAGTGTAGGTTGCGGAATAAAACTCCCACAATATATATTCAGATTTTCTTTTTATATTTTTGAAATTTTGAGAAGACATCTCTATATATAAGCTATACTTTTTAACAAAATTAAAATATTAAAGAGATGACACATTTCCCAACTCTCTTTTAATAGAAGTATAGATTTATATGTATGTAAATAATATGTCTTTGAATTCTCATTAATTATAAATGATAGGGAATAGAAATATTCAAAATTGAGAGGTCCACGTCATCAAGCATTTTTTTTATCTATTTTCTATTTAATTGATCATACAGTTAAACCTCGATAAATGAATGTTCGATAAACGAATAACCTCGCCAAATGAATAATTTCTCTGGTCCCAACTATTTATAACATGTTCAAATTTTATTTCGATAAACGAATAATTTCGCTAAATGAATATTTTTCTTCGGTCCCGATCATATTCATTTATCGAGGTTTTACTGTAATTTATTATATCTTTTGAATTATAATTTTAACTTTTTATTCTTTGGAATTTTCGAATAGCTAAAAAATATGATATACATAATTCCTAAAACTTTAGTTTTAATTGAACAATTTTCAGTTTCGGAAGTCCTATAGAATCATGCTTCACAAATTGAATTTACCATTATTATTAAAAGCGACCAATTAAGTTAGCATTTACCATCAAATGTTGTTTAGTTATGTTGTTTTTCTAAATTTTGAGCTCAACTTTTTATCTAATGTAACATGAGTTTTATCCACTATTAGTAACTTCATTATACTAAGTATAATATTTTCTTTTGTTTAGTTATCAATGACTATCTATTGTGTAACATAGAAATGAGAGTACTCAAAATAAATTAGGTGTGAAATTCGTACAGATGTGTGTGTGTGTGTGTGAATGAGTTTTTTTAACTTTTGAAATTTGATGTACTCTTATTTTAAATATTTTTATTCATATTATATTATACATTTTTACCATTTTACAGACTATTTTGTATTAGTTTGACACGCTATTACTTTCTGCAACTCTTGACATTGAGTAAAATAAAAATTATATAACAATTTATATGCCAATCCGCTGATTCAAAATATTTTTATATAATACTCTATTGATTCAGTTTGTATTGTTGTTATATATTTCTGACTCAGAATGTCAAAAACAAATTGTTGTCAGGCTCACCCTGTCGAAGAGGAGGAAAAATTTTATAGACAATAAACTTTGACGCATGAAAGTTTTGAAATGCTATCAAATAAAAATATTATTTTTTAGTCGTACAACAAGTAATTGAGAACTCGTTTTTTGAATAAAAAACTACACAAGTTGAATGAATTATTATTAATTTAATTATTTATTTATTATGTTATATTTAGTTCGAGACGCTATTACTTTGTGCAACGATTTAGGTAAAGAACAAACTTCTCCCGACCTTTAATAATAATTTATACATAACATTGTCATGCTTTAATATTTAAACCTCTGTTGATATTATTTATCAAAGATCCGGGATAGCGGAAGAAAATATTACAGCGATACAAGCTAAGCAAAAGAAAGGAAATTTTGACGAAAGAAAAAACTTGGTAAGAGTTATCAATCTAAAATTATGCTTATCTGCTTTTGTTTACTATACTATTCTTAAATTAGTCTAAAATAAAAATAAAAGAGAATAGAATTGAATAATCTCATTCTCGAATTGGTAAATATTTATCAAACAAAACTTTAGTTTTGTAATTGTATGAAGTGCACGTTATTATTTGATATTTATGTATTGAATGTAGCACAAATTTTAGTGGCTATTAATAACTTGATTGGATACTGATTGTAATATACTTTTTGTATAATTACCAATTATTATATACTTTTTATATTTTTAAATTATTTTATCATTGTTCAACAGGTTATTACCTTGTGCAATAGTTCATGTGGAAAAAAAATTAGGAGATTCATGAACTATTTATATGTCGCAATTATTTAAATTCAGATTTTCAGGTAAAATTATTACTTAGGTGACCAATTAATTTAACATTTATCCCTATATTAATGGATAATAGCTTTATCTGTTTAATTATTAAAATAAAAGTAGTTATTTTCGAGTTGAGAAAAAATATTTTTAAATCAATCTATGGTAATATTGTTTACTATATTACTTTTAAATTTATTTTAAATTAAAAATGACAGAGAATAGAATTTTAAATTCCAAAATCCACATCAATCGGTATTTTTATAATTCGCAATTATGACCTGAATTTATTATCTATTTTTTTTAATTATAATCTCAATTTATTATCTAGTGGAATTTTCAAAATTTTAAAATAATAATGATTTATTTAGTTATAAAAGTCCTATATATATCACCATTCATGTGCCAAATTTAGTATTTATATATATATATATAAAGGTGATTAATTAAGTTATAACCTAACAACAATATTTTCGTATTATGTTACTTTTAGTTATGATCTTAATTTTTATCCATGGAATTTTGAATTCCGTAAAGAACTGGTTTCAGATTTTTGAAAATCTTAGTCCTCATCAAATTGTTCATAATTATAAAACTTCTATAAAATTAGAATCAATATATCAAGTGAATTAAGTGGTCAACTAAATTTGCCCTAATTCATATATTAATGGTCAATAGTTTTATATATTAAATTATTAAAATTAAAATAGTTATTTTCACGATGAGAGTAAAAATTTAGTCATTTAAAATCAATATAAATTATACTTATGATGGTTTCGTTTACCGTACAACTTTAACTTAATCTAAAACATAAACAATAATATGATTAAAAATTCACCCTCAAAAAATGATGAAAATTTATTAAATAAAAATATTTAGTTCAGTTTTTAACAATAATATGCTACGAAAGAGAACAGTAAGAAAATGATGCTACAATGGATCCATAAGAAAATATTAGACGGGAGAACCACAAGAAGATGTTAGAGAGGAGAATCATAAGAGGATGTTATAACGGAGAACTATATAAAGATATTACACGGGGGAACTGTAATAAGATGCTCCAGGGAAGAATCATAAGAAGATGCTTCATGAATGAACAATAAAAAGATGTACACGAGAGATCCATATGAAGATGTTACTTGAGAAAACCATAAGAAGAGGCTACACGTGAGAACCAAAATACGTCACCTCCATGAGATTACACGAAAAAATTATAAAAAGATGTTACACTAGAGATCTATAAAAAATACTACACATGAGACACATGAAAAGATGTCAAGTGAGAGAACCATAAGCAAATCCAGATAGGAGAACCATACAAATTTGCGATATAGGAGAACCATAAGCAGATGTTCGGTGAGAGAACCAAAAGAAGATGTTAGACATGACAATGTAAAAATATATTATACGGGAGAACTGTAAGAATATGTTATACTGGCGAACTGTAGCTAAATGGGATAATCGGAAGAAGATGTTACATGAGAAACACTAGAAGACGTTAGAAGGTACCCATAAGAAAATGCTAGACAAGAGAATCGTAATAAGACGTTAGAAGGTAGACACAAAAAAAAATACTAGAAGATGCTACAACGGATAACCATACAATTATACTACATGGGAGAACCATGTGAAGATGCTACATAAGAGAATCATAAGAATGAGCTATAAGGGATATCCGTAAGAAGATGCTACATGAAAAAAATATAAGAAGATGGTAGACCAAAAATATTAGGTGGATGAATTGTAAGAAATACTATACGGGGAATGAATAAATATCATCCTGATGCAACAATAACAATATTCTATGATCATCTGAGAAACTTATTCTTTTACTAATTTTTGTAGTGTACTTGATCAAATCTATAACAATTTTTCTTATTAACTACCGTAATAGCGTGAACTTTTTGTTTTAAGTATAAAAAATTAGCTGTTGGCATGAGCATCTAAGACATTTTTTCTTTTACCAATTTATGTAGTGTACTTGATTAGCTCCTTAACAATTTTTCTTCTTACATATCGTAATAGCATAACCTTTTGTTTTAAGTATAAAAGATTTTTATAGCTTAATTCATAAACTAAACGAACCATTTATGCCCGTCGAATTTCGACGGGTTACACACTAGTTTATAATAATAATATATAGCCCTAGGGATACCATATTAATTATAGCTCTTAAAATTCGATTTTGAATTTTTTTTTATAGTATCGAATCCGAATCAAATTATGTATTTCGGATTTGATTTTATATTTTTTTATTCAGAATCGAACACAACTCGAATTTAAATGTTTGATTCGGTTTTGATAATATTTCGATTTTATTTTTTTATGTCTATATGAATCTATTTACCTTGTTCATAAAAAAAAAATTTAAACAAAAATAGAGGTGGAAATGGCTGATTTCGAGATGTTAAATGTTGTTACCAGCCTGGTAGATCTTCGAGGAGAGGGTCTACGGCGTGTAATATCCCTGAGTGGATTGGGGGTGTTACATAAATGGTATCGGAGCTTAGGTTGTGAAAACCTAGGCTGTCGGGTCAGTGGTGTCTATTGAGTCTTGTTTCGTCGGATTTCATCTGACTGAGTCGTGTCGCGACGCGTCGTTTGAGTTTGTTGGTCGTGATTAGTATCGTGGGGCGATCATCATCTTCGTGCGACCTGTGGAAGTAAGTCTCCCTTCTTTGTGTTGTGCCTCGTGTGACACGAGCTATTTTTATGATTATTTGTTAAGTGGTGGAATCCTTATGTGAATTTTGATTTCACGATATGTATTTAGTCGACTCTCGTATTTGATTTATACGAGGAGTGTCGTCGCTTGTGATGTCTTTTTATTGTTGTTTTTGTTCGTTTTTGATGATTTTCGAATCGATTTGCACGTTTTTCAAGTTGTTTTGTGGAGGCTTTATGCGTATACGCTGTCGACTTGTTCACTAGCTGCCATGGAGAGTATTTTATCGGTGGTTTTGTTACAACGTGGTATTTTATCGCTTATTCCCGTTTAAAGACATATATTGTCTTGATTTTAAACGTTTTGATGCGTGTGCTAGGAGTTGTTTTAGTGAACGTCGATATGTGTGAGTTTTGGGCATTCTGGCCTATTGAATTTTTGAAAACCTTGAGTATCTTAGAAAAATAAATTTCGAGACATACTTTTCAAATGAGTTATTTTCTTGTGGTACATCCAAGGTGCCACAATATATTTCAAAAATTTTTCTACCTCAAGGACCAAAATGTTTTGAGATATTTTCAACACTTTTATTTAGACCCGAGGGTCGAAAATTTTGAAAGTTTTCACTAAGAGAAAGTGTCCTCATTTTTATCAAATGCGAAATGGTTCTCCAGTGTCTCGATAACGATGTTTCAAGTTTGTACTTTTTGAAAGGTGATACTCAAGATCAACCGGTGTTCTTCTAAATTATTTTCAAAATGAGGTTTTCGTTTTTAAAACCTATCCATTCCCGTTTGAGGGCTGGGTATGTATGTGTGATGTTCGCGTTGTCATTTTGATACTTTCTCCCGAGTATGACCGAATTGGCGGTGTGAGCGTTGAGTCGCTTTCCACACATTTGTTGTGTTAGCCCCCTGTGAGAGGCGGGATGTTGGTGTTGAATATTATCGCCTTGTAGTGATTCCTGCGTTGTCGCGCATGTGCGAGCTATTAGAGCTTGGTTTGGTATGACCGTGTGCATCGGTGATGGTTCCGTTATGTGTCGGTTGTTTAATGTCTTGTTACCTTGCTTCCATTTTTGTGAATTTCGTGGACGAGGTCGGAGGTAATGCCCGTACTATTTTGACTTCTGTATTTTCTCTTTCCCCAGTCTTTCGATTCGTTCATGTTCGTTGGTACTTTATGAACTTGTTCTGTATTTCGGTTTCATCGTCCGAACGAGCTGTGATCTTGTTGTGGGTCGATCTGGTTATCGATGTTACTTTTTCGGGTTCAGTTCGATTCTTGTGAACCTTGTTTGGGAGTGACATCATCTGGTTCTACTAGTTCTTTTATTCGAAGTGGATCGGCTTTGGAACTCTTGTGTTTTCGACTGGCCGACTCATTTATGTTCGTTGACATTTCGAGCTTGTCCCGCCTTGCTTTTGTTTATCGAACGAGTGTGGTATTGTTTCTAATAACTCGCTTGTCGTTGTGACTTTTAATTGCTATTCTTTCCTGTGGATCTTACGTGAATGCACATCCTGTTGTTTTCACCGGATCATATGTTGTCTCGAGTCGAGATGTGAACCTTGGACTTATTGTTTGAATTTTATTATCCTTCGTGATTCGAACATGATTCTTCGATTTTTGTTGACTCGATCGTTGTGGTTTGATCGTTTGATTGATCAGTTTTTATTGACCTCGTTCCGTGATTGGTGAACATTCAGGCTCATTCGTAATTCCCTTCAGTTCGGGAAATTAGTTTCGCTGATCTTCCACTTAGGCGGTGGGATTCCGTGTTTGTTCAGCGGTTGACTCGCGTTTTGATTGATGTACCGTTGGGTTGGTCAATCATATTGATTTTCGTTCGTTGTGTTTTGTGATTGTCGGATAATTGACTTGGCTATATTATCCGTTTGATGACGCTTGTCATTTATTGGTTTTATTATATCCCTAACGGCGACGTCGTGTTGGTCGCCGTGGAGCGTGTTTACACGCCGTATATTCCTTCGCGTTGTTTGTAACATTTCGCCGTTGGGCGTTAGTTGCGCATTCTTGTGTATCTCGTTGAGTTTTTCCTGGCGGAATATTTCTTCTCCCTACTTGTTTTAAGTTTCGGGACGAAACTTCTTTTAAGGAGGGTAGAATGTAATATCCGCAATTTTCGATTTTCGGTAATTTTTTTTTTTCGGACGGAGTCCGTTTTGACGACTCTCTCATGACCGTTTCGTCATTCTGAGAATGATTAATTCTACACTTTTTGACATCCGAGTTCGTTTCGGTGTCGTTTTGTTGAGTTCCGTGCTTTTTAGCGACTTTTCCGCGCTTGAGTTCGATTCTTGCGAATATCGTTCGAAACTGCTGTTTCGAGTTTTCCGTAAGTCCGTTTAACTTTGTTAGACGTGTTGTGAACTTCGGTTTGGTTATTCGATCACGTATCGTGATTTCCGGGCGTTTTGGGCCATTTTGTAATTTCTTGAAAGTTACGGGTTTCAGTATCTGTTATTGTTGTCTCGACCGTTTCTTGGTCGCGTATGACTAATTATGGTATTATGTTTTCATTTCGGTCGTTGATGTCGCCCGCGAACTTTTCGCCGTGTTCGCCCGTGCGTTTTAAATCGGTCGCCGAGTTCGGGCGGCGGATCGGGCCGCACGTTATGGATCGCCGGACGATTGCGGCACCGCCGACAGATGTAAGAGGAACCGCGAGCGCACGCCATCGCCGGAAGATCGCGCGCGCTAACCGGCAGTGTAGCGACGCTAGCCTGGTCGACCAACGCACGCTATCGGCCGGATAAAGGGGGTTTCGAGGTTCTCGACTCGGCCAGATCGGCAGTAGCGCACGCTACGCCGAGCGTAGCGCGCGCTAGTCGGCAGCGTAAGCGCACGCCGTTGGCCGGCTAGCGTCGTTACTGCCGGCCGGCGGTCATCAGGGCTACCGGATGCTTGGCGCGCGCAGGCTTCCGGCCGTAGCGCACGCTAGCGGGGGTCAGGTCGACAGGTTTGGTCGGCAGGGTTGGTCGGTGATGCCGGGTCGTGTGGGCCCTGGCCGAGGGTACTCGGCCGATACCGGCCGATAGCGCACGATAGCAGTCACATTTCATTTCGTTTTTCACTTCCTTCCTTCCCCGTCCGCGAATGGCGATTTGTGGGTGACGAAGCCATGTTGTTTAACAACAAATCCATGAAGTCCTTGAGTTCATAACATCAATCGATCGTCCGTTATCATCCTTTGATCCAGCGAATCAAGGTAATCTTCCTTATAACCCTAATTTCGTGAATTTGGGGATTTTTGCATTTTCGTCCGATTCGTTCCGTGTTGTTGATTAATTCATGATGGGTATGATTAATCTTGGTAGTATTCTTGTGTTTAACATCATTTAATCCATTGTTCTTCGTCGAATCGAAGTATATTTCTTGATTTCCTTCGAATTGACTTTTTGGGGGATTTGTCCCGCTCTCGTTTTTCATCCGTTTTCGATGGATCGATTATGGTTAAATGATGTTGTTAAACATATTCTATGGATTGTATATCCATATTTCAACTTGGAATTCCGTTTTCGAGTTTTGATGGGACGAATCGTGTTCTTGGCCGTTTTGGGGCAAATCCGTGAACTTTCGTCATTCGTTCTTTGAATTCAACGGCTTTGAGTCGTGTTATAGAATTCATTTCATTGTTATTATTTGTCCTTCGTAGTTTATGAACGTGAGTTGGCGTTCGGTGGAGTCGGCGGGTTCGTAGTCGGTTCGGGCCAACCTACTTCGGTCGATGCTATTTAGTCGTTGTTCTTATTCGAGGCAAGTACCTTGCCCATACTTTTCTCGTTTTATGGATATGATGATCGGTGGTCGTCTTGATGTGTTTGTTTGGTTATTTGAAATGAAGTTTCAAAGGATTTCGGTTTGGCCTCGTTAAAGGCTTTCTTTCAAAACGCGTGTGTTTTGTGAACGGTGTTTTGAGAATTTATTATGATTTGATTATTTTGAACGTTGAAGGATTTGATGATGATACTCCTATTGTTTAAAGTTATGGAATCGTGTATTCCGTATTTAATCTTGTTATGGTATTTTGAAGAGTTCGATAATGGTGTCGAGTTAATGGCCATCTCTAGTGAGTATTCTTAATGAACTTACATTCTTAGCATATTAGTATTGCATGAGTAACGTGTGTGTGTGTATGCTCACTACGGGTTAGATCCGACGGGGTCTCGGTAGGGGTCCACAAGAGACGTGGATCGACGAGCTTGCTTTTAACCACTACGGGTTAGATCCGACGGTCTCGTAGGGGTCCACAGAGACGTGGATCGACGGTTAATTGTGGTGCATTTTTCAAATGTGATTTGATAATGGCATTTCTAAATGTGCGCTTTTTAACGGTTTTCATGATTGCATGCATTGACTAAGTGTGTAAGAGGTAAGTTGTTCGTTTGGCCTACTTGGCTAGGATGGCACAATAGTATTTTGTTGTTTGTTTTAAATCCTTTATTTGTGGATTTTGGTGTTGGGAGACGAACCTTGTGGTCGTTCTTGCGTACTGTGAGTTGATGAGTTTTGGGGCTAAAATCCCAATGGTTTTGTAAAGGTCATTTGACGGGTTTGGGGCTAAAATCCCAACGGTTTGGTAAAGGTTATTTTACGGAAAGTAAACTTTGGGGCGATGACCCCTTTTGTCTTGTGGATTTTGAAAAGTAGGATTTGATAATCCTAAATTGTTTTCTATTAAAACTCTCGATGGCATTCTAAATCGTTTTATAAATTATTTCCATTGATTTATGATATTTCGATTTTGAAAGGTTTTCTCAAACTCTTGCCTCGGGAAGTATTCTTCGTTTGTTTGGATCTTTGAGGATTCCTGGTTATTGTTATTCGTGGAATGTGAATTGTATGACTCGTATTTGCACTTTGTTCTTGCACTAGCAAAACAAAGGAGTTTGCTAACCCCGAGTATTCGGGGTGGATTGTTTTGCATTCGTGTTTTGGAGCATAACACGGGGTCGGCACGAAGGATGATGAAAGATGATCGATACTAATCGCATGAGGAACCGTACATCGTGTGTTGGTTCGGTTGTACTTTATTTTCCGCTTGTATTGTTCCCGTTGTGCGGGTGTAGTTGTATTTTGTCCCTGCAGGCATGAGTTGTATTTGAGTTGTATGTATTTGTGGAAAGACCAAATCGGTCTACTGAGTCATTGTAGCCTTGAAGGCATTGTCGAGATGTTAAACGTTGTTACCAGCCTGGTAGATCCTCGAGGAGAGGGTCTACGGCGTGTAATATCCCTGAGTGGATTGGGGGTGTTACATATATGGGGCATGATAAGAGATATGCTGAAAATTGGGAGATTAGAGAGAGAGAATAACAAAGAATTAAGTGGGTTTCATTCCAAAAAGAAGGGGTTTTGAAGAAATTCTTGAAGAACACTTCAAGAACATTTGAAGGCTTCAACCGGGATCGATCAAGACACACCACGAGTTTTATCTTCTTCCTATCTTTTCTTCATTTTGTTGTTTTTATTAGCATGAACATGATGATTATTAATCTTCCTTTCAATACCATGTCCGGCTAAACTCTTTAGATTCCGGGCATGGGAATACGTTGATTTGCTATGATTTTGAGGGATTGATAATTATATTTATCTAGTGTGATTTCTTTATCAAATACTTGGTTTTGATTCATGTTTAGACACTTGATCAATGTTTTTACATGTTAAACTTAATTGCTCATAATTCGAGAGAAGAGGGCATTAATAGGTTTCGAGTATTTGACGTAGTAAATTACGAGATTGAGAAATCGGTGATGAACTATGATGATATCTAATCTTATGAACACTTTGGAGTTAGAGAATTTATAATAGACGGATACGTTGTTATAGGTTGTTTAATCTACGTTTTATTGCATCTCGAGAGAGACTTTAGAATATTGTTGTGATCATCGTTTTAGAATCGCACTTAGAACCTTTTGAAACCAATCCCGATTAAATTTAGTAATCAACGGAAACCTAGCCTTGGAATCTACCTTTCTAAACTCTTGAAATTTGCTTCCATTCGGATATTTTTAATCGTTTTAATTTATTGTGATTATTGTATTTTATTTCATTAATCATCCATTTTACCTTTTGATCGTCTAGATAAAGCCGAGAACACTATAATCTAATACTCAACACAATAAAAATGTTGGCCACTTAAGTATACTGGATACAGTTTGGAAGATAGTTTAAACAACAAACTGTACGGATTCTAAATCTGAGTGCATAGCGGAAGTCTTGGATACAGTAGGTTGCTGTGGATACAACAACTAAGTGTATGATGTATACTTAATATATCACAGTAATTTAAAACAGTAAAAGCTGAAGGTAAATAACACAGTAATTAAAGTGGTTCGAGGTAAACCCCTCTACGTCCACTGGTCCTACACACAGGAGTAAAAAGTTTATTTATAATTACTGCGTACACAACTACGTAATTATAATCAAACCTATCCTTGTATCGTTCACACAGATTGATACAAAGAATGTAGCTTTCAACCGTTCACACAGATTGGTTAAAGCTTCCTTCTTGACTAGCTTCTTCACACACGCCTAAAGCTTCGTCCTTATTCGTCCCACACAGTCGAATAACTTGTTGAGTTCACACAGAGCTCGGTTTTTACACGAGGTAAAAGGTAGGTAACTGTAAGAACAAAGACTTTGAATATGAAGTTCTTGAGTGATGATGGTCGTTCTTGATGTTGAGCACTGTATATCTCTTTCGTTCTTAGTTGCAGTAAGCTTTGGAGATATGTTTGCTCTGATGATAACTATTGATAGCTTGAGTGTTAGGTTACTTTTTGGTAACTGATCTTCAATGTCTTCATAAGATATATATAGTCTCTGAAGAAAGTGTCCGTTTGAGATATATCCGTTTGAATAAGATTCCATTCCAACGGGATTAAGACATGATCCGGATTTCGCGGGATTCTGAAGATCTGAAGACTGGCAGTATTTAAATACTTTATCCTTGAGTATTTAAATACTTCTTTGTTCAACGGGACTTGACTTGTGTTCCTTCTTGTCCTGTTGTGAGTCAGATGGAAGATAACAGTATTTTGGGTTTCGAGACAGTATCCATACTAGGTCTTTTTACAAGTCTTCTTGCTGTACTTAGGAATTTCGCTTAAATGCTGATTCGAGGCAGGTCTTCGATACAGGATAAAGCCTTAAAGCTTCGATACAGTTTCCTTACTGTATTTGTATTGGCATATATGTCAAAACCTTTTTATCAAATATCATTCGATACAGGGATCGGGTATCCCGGCTGTTTCGATGCAGGGTCTTTGTTTTCCCAACAATTTCCCCCTTTTTGACAATTTGCCAAGACTAACTTCTTTAACTTTTCAAGTCTTCTTGATGATGCCAAAACCTTCTTCATGAGGCGATCTTCTTTGATGACTTCTGGCAGATTTCTTGGTCTTTTGTCAAAAGGTCTGACTTAGTGACTTAGTCTAAAATAATGAACTGCTCGCAGGCAAGTTCGATACAGTTTAAGATTTATTACAACTTAAGCCTATGACTGGCGCGCAGGCACAATCTTACAATGTATTCTAAGTTTACAACTGAAACTATGAACTGTTCGTAGACTAGTTCGTACAGCTTATTTTTCAATCAAGTTTATCTAACTTGAGATTCCTATTAAACAATTTAAGTAATCATACATCAACATAGTAGATTACGAGTTGTAATCTTTCAAGACAAACAAACGTTTTATTGATATTCAAAATGAATTGAGTACGAGTTTGTCGCTTCAATAGAAATTACAAAAAAATATACATAAATTTCATCTCCTTATCTATAATCCGCATGCCTCCATGGTCTTTTTCCGGTTCGTTCTCGGTACCACGCCACCGCTTTGAAGAGAATCATTGCCTCGATCTGGTATATCGCTCTTCCTTCATAAGATCGATCAAAGGCAAGTATCCAATCTTCTCGGATGGGTGACCCGATCTCCTCTTCTATGTTGGATTTCATTTCGACTTGGAGAGGGAGTTTCCTCTTCTAGCATCTTCGTAAATTTATCTCGCGCCTCCGCTAACGCTTTATAATTTTTGAAGATGGCGGATTCCCGATGAGTCCGACAAAGTATCTCATCGGTTCATTCTTCCTCCAAAGGCTTCACTTCGCGGTTGGGTTGCGGTTGGTCGGCAGACGAATTTAGAAGGTCTTTGAATAAGAGTTTGCCAAGGGACATTGGGATCATGAAATTCCCTGGAGCCGTAAATTTTAAAACTTTGGGATGGAGGTGCTAGCTTGTTCAATTCGGCAAGTGATACTGTTTCGAGCAAATTTCAAATTCCCTTTCTTGTTGCAGCCTTATTCTCCTAGCAGCCTCTCGTGCCTCTTCCCCCTTTTTGGCTTCATCAAGACTTTGCAGGATTTCAAGAGCAGCGTCCTGTTTGGTCTCGATGCTGGTGATTCTTTCAACAAGGGAGGAAAGAGTCTACGACATTTCCTGAATGCATTTGTCGTGAGCACGCAGTTGAGAGCTGTTCTCAATCATTGCACAAGCGGTCTTGGCTTCAGCTATCCTCGTCTTTGTAGCTTCCTCCTTCAGCAGTTGCTCCTGCTTATCTTCCATGATCTTCAAGGCTTGCTTGAAAACTTCTGGCAAAAGAATGAATGCGTCGACAACACGAGAGACTTCATGTTGAAGAGTGGTCATTTCTTCGACGACAGAAGTGTGCATCCAATTCAGTGCTTTTTCAACGGAAGATAGAGCATTTACTGCATCTTGGATAAATACAGTCTGAAGGCCAAGAGCTCGCAGGCGCTCTTTTCGTGCAGCAGAGATCGGAGAATCTGGTTCGGCAAGGTCTGCAGTGCTGTTCAACCTTCTTACATTCACGGATGGACGTGAAGTAAGTTGGACATCCTCAGGTTCGGTACCGTCCTCGGATTCCATGGTTGAAGGGGCGGGAGCAGCTTCATGTGATTCGGCGACAGGGGATTGAGAAGCGTCCTGTGGCGAAGGTTCTTCAGCAATCATGGATGCAGGAGGGACTGAATCCTCCTGTTGGCTTTCAGGAACGGCTTCTTCGGTCGCAGCAGGCTCAGGTGCCTGTTCCAAAATTTCTTGAACTTCCTCGACTGGAGGGACTGATTCCTCTTGGTCGGGAATGTTCTCTGGCTGTGGCGAAGGGGGATTGGCTTGGGTAGAAGGCCCTTCGTCATTTCTGGGTGGAGAGGCGTCTCGAGCTTCAGCCTCTTCACGACTCATTCTCGCACTGGCCAAGAGCATCGTCGCCGTCGTCTCGAGTCATGGTATTCGTCATCTTTTGGATTGGTGGGAGAGTCCTCGACTTATTCTTTCCTTTCCTCCCCGGCGCGATTTGTGCGTAAGGTGGCTTTCAATTAGATCCTTGCAAGAGGCATTGTCCCATCGAAGGTGGCCTCAATTTCCTGAGTCTCATTCGGAGACGAATCGCTCTTCGTGGCTCCAATCGCTCCAGTTGTACAGTGTATCGTACGGAGCTATCCTGTAGCCTTTCCATTGCAGAAATCGTTCGTACGTGTGTTCAATTTGAACCGAAAGAAGGGTCTGATTGATGATCGAGTCAGGGGAGGGACTTCGAATAACGTCTGGAGACGCTGTTTCGAGGGATTCACATGCAGTATGGGATCCTGTACGGAAGATGGACTCCTTGGAGGGGATGGTGCCCTTAAGGAAGATGGATCCTGCACGGGTGTGGGATCCCGCAGAGGAGAAGTAGCTTTTGGCTCCGAATGGGCAGCCGACTCGCTAAAGTCTTGAATGTTGGCAGATGTCTCTATATCCGTCGTAGCCGCCAAAGGCTCGGGATCTACTGTCGATACAAGAGGAGATACCTCTTCCACGGGGTTGGGCCCCGGGGTTCTTCATCGATGGGTTGCGCCACGGGGAGACATCCTTGGAGTGCTTGCGATTTGATTTTGAAAGCCTCCTGAGTCTCTTCTTGGACTTCTCACCAGCAGAGTGTTTCTTGCCGTGAGATCGCTTTCGCTTCTTTGAAGATTCTATTTCTGGGACCTTCACGGATTCATCTCTTGGGTTGTCAGAAATAGGCATGTGCCTGGTTCTCGGGTGGTTGCAATGCATGGTGCTCTGGTTATACGCAGTGGGCTTGACGCCTCCTAAGTATATCCTCGAGCTATTCTTCTTTGCGTCGGCGGATTGCGTCAGTCCGCACTTCGTCAGAATGTAGTTCAGCATTAAACCAAATGATTTCTTTTGGGTGGCAGGTTTGCACACCTCTTCTTGAAGACGTTTGCATTATTTGGCACCAATTGACCTTTTCACAGTCAAAATAGCTACCATCATTCTCAACCTTAAGTTCGTGCACATCTCGAACGCACTTCGGTTGTTTTCAATGATCCCGAGCAAAAGTCATGAAGATACACAAAATGAAGAAGAAAATTTTTCTTGTGACAAGTAGTTGTCACCATATCAACCACTTTGGACCCTAAATAGTCCATAAAACTTAGTAATAAGCTCTTGAGACCCAAACGCCTCAAGTTGGTCCATGGTCGGGCCGTCAACAGTAGCTGTAGATTCTCCGGAGCAGATCGCGATCGATACGGATCTCCACTCCTCGGATCACAGTGTTGATGTCGCCAACATGACCTCCCCGGGCCGATGTAAAACGGACGGCGGCGTTGAGGTAGAATTCCTCAACCAGATGGGCGTCGAATTTGTCGGCGGTCTTGCTCCCAAAGCGATAGAGGCCTTGTTGTTGAAGACGAGTGATGATATATTCCATCGGTTCTGTGTCGTTTGTTTCCGAGATGATATGCTCCATAATGACAGGTTTGGAGAAGATCCGGCCATCAATGATGTTGGAGGATTTCTTCAGAACAGGGGAAGAAGATTGACCAGCCATTGATGTTTTCTTAAAAAAAGGTGGAAGAAAACAATCGAAATACGCAGTGAATATGCAGAAAATATGTAGGCTGTTTGCTTGAGAACTCTTGTAATTGCAGAAAGCGTAAAGAGTCTCTAATGGCAGCTTCAGTCCTTTTATACTTGGGCGGCGAAATAGGGTTTGCAGAGTACGAATGGTCAGATTTTAAGGGATGGGAACCGGTTTTGAAGTCAACGGTCAAGATGGATTGAGTGTAACTGGTACGCTAATCCATTAAAAAGTTTAAAAATAGAGCGGGTCCCACTTCTCACATAGGTTGATACCCTAAATGCCTAAAACGGCGGTTTAAAAATAATAAACAATTTAAAAACATCGCGGCTTTTGAGATTCAGTTGTCCAGATGTCGTGTAAGGCATTTAATGAACATGACGTTTGACATAAAACAGGGCACGTGGACAAAAATTATTTTAAAAGGAAATAATATTATATTATAGACTGAATCGAAATCCTATAGCATGTGCTTTTCTCCGCGTCGATACAGCGTTCCCCCTTAAAAAGGTACTAATAGGTTTTGAATTCCATACAGCAATATTTGGATTAATGTTGTATTCATGGGTCCTACAGTATTCCCCCTTAATTATTGCACACACCACTGTAGGATTCATATGCGTTCGCTCGCTACTGATCAGTATTGATGATTCCGAGTGTACGGATAATTAATGTTGGATATCGTATTCACGGGTCTTACAAAGATTCCCCTCAATTGTTGAGTAAAAACAGAAATTACTTATAGGAGTCTGGCCGTAGCATTCCCAATTCTTGTCCGAGCATGTTGAATCTTGCCGTGTCGAGAGGCTTGGTGAAAATGTCGGCCACCAACGTCTGTATGAACCTTTTTCCGTGCGAAAATCCATGTTCACGACGTTATTCCAGATAAAAAGAAGCTTCATGTTGATATGCTTAGTGCGTGAGTGCGAATGTGATTGTGCGTGATTGCAATTGCACTCGTGCTATCACACATGATTCGAGTCTCTCTAGCATCGATTCGATAGTCTGAGAGTAGTTGCTGCATCCAAAGGATCTGCATACAGCAACTACCAAGAGCATAGTACTCTGATTCAGCCGTGGAAAGAGAGTTAGCCAATTGCTTCTTACTTAACCAAGACACGAGTCTAGGTCCGAGAAAGTGACAAGTTCCACTTGTACTCTTCCTATCTAGCTTGCGACCTCCGAGATCCGAGTCGCTGTATCCAACTAAATCGAATCCGCCTTCCTTAGGATACCACAGCCCCGCATCGACTGTTCCTTTAATGTACTTCAGGATTCGTTTAGTCAGATTGGAGTGTGATTCCTTAGGTGCAACTTGGTATCTCGCACACACTCCAACAAAGAAATCGATATCGGCTCGCTAGCCGTTAGGTACAGGAGCGAACCAATGAGCTTCCTGTAGAGTGATTGGTCAAACGGCTTTCCGGCTTCATCAGCACTAATTTGCACGGAAGTGCTCATGGGGGTTGGCGAGGATTTGGAAGTGTTCATTCCAAATTTGTTGAGAAGCTCCTTGCTGTATTTCTCCTGGTTGATGAATATACCTGTAGGCAACTGCTTTACCTGCAAACCTAGGAAATAACTAAGTTCCCCCATCATACTCATTTCAAATTTACTTTGCATGAGATGAGAGAACCTTTGACATAGAGCAAGGTTAGTTGAACCAAAAATAATATCATCGACATAGATATGTACCATTAGAAGGTCATCACCTTCCTATATCTTGAACAAGGTTTTGTCCACAGCACCCTTCTCAAATCCGTTGTTGGTTAGATAATCTTGGGACAGGTTTCGTACTGTGCTCTAGGGGCTTGTTTAAGTCCGCATGCCGCTTTCCTTAGCCTGTAAACTAGATCGATACCGTCTGTGTTGGCAAACCCTGGTGGTTGTTCAACATAAACTTCTTCTGCAAGTTCTCCATTTAGGAAAGCACTCTTGACGTCCATTTGGTATACGATAAAACTCTTATGGGCGGCAAAGGCTAAAAATATCCTAATGGCTTCTAGTCTCGCTACAGGTGCGAAGGTTTCATCATAGTCGATTCCTTCTTCCTGACAATAGCCTTGTGCTACTAGTCTGGATTTGTTCCTTATGATAAGTCCATTTCGATCCTTTTTGTTTCGAAATACCCATTTGGTTCCTATGACCGATTGGTGTGTCGGTCTGGGTACAAGATACCATACATTGTTTCTTTCGAAACCGTTAAGCTCTTCTTCCATAGATGTTATCCAATGAGAATTGTTAAGAGCGTCTATGGTCGAAACAGGTTCGGACTGGGCTAAGAATACAACGATAGTGCACATATTCAGTCTCCTAAGTTCGGATTGAGATTTCCATTCAGGAAACTGTGAAACTTCAGCATTAGATTCTTCTTGTGCACAAAGTACATTTCCTTGTGTACTCTGTATTCTCCTACGAGTAGAAACACCGGCATTAATGTTTCCAATGATCAGCTCTTGCGGGTGATCTCTCAACCATCTTCGGTCGGGTTCTAGTTCAGGATCCCGTACTGTATCGAAAGTTTCTGTGGATACAGCTTCAGCTTGTACAGCGTCAGCTTCATCCACATCGATTCTTACAGCTGCGGGGTTGATTTCTAAATCAACGACAGGTTCTATGGGTGTAGGTGGATCCAAGATAGATAGATGGTGAATGTCCTGAGTGATATCATCTACTCCTGTAGGGTCATGGTGTGGTTCGTCGAACACTACATGAACTGATTCCTCGATCGTCAGCTTCCTTTTATTAAAGATTCTGAAAGCTTTGCTGATGTAATATCCGCAAATTCGATTTCCGGTAATTTTTCTTTGTTGGTAAAAGTCCGTTTTGAAGACTTGCTTGGGACCGTTTCGTCATCCTGAGAATGATTAATTCTACACTTTTTGTCATCCGAGTTCGTTTCGGTATCGTTCTGTTGAATTCCGTGTTCTTCAGCGACTTTTCCACGTATGAGTTCGACTTTGTTAAATCACCATAAATTCTTGGAAACTCCAAAAATTCTGAATCTTTGCAATATTATAAAGCATCCAGTTAGCTTTCCAATGGTTCAAACGGAGAGTCAATCGGAGTCCAGACGAGGGAGTTATGGTCGAAATAGTTAAGTCACTCTCATTTTCCAGATTCGGCCAAAACTGCCTGTACCCGGTGCCGCGACACACCTGGGCTGAGCCGCGGCACACTGTCGAGCAGTGGGAGCAAATTTTGGGCCTGTGCCGCGGCACACCTATACTGAGCCGCGGCACACATGACAGTCAGCCCTATATCTGCGTTTTTCTGTGCGTTTCAACCGATATTTTTTTCATTCCTTCACCTTCACACGAGAGAGGAGGTTTGATAGGAAGATGTTTCTTCATCTATCACTTGAGTGGGTAACTTCCTTCATCTATTTTCGATTGTGAAGCCCGGATCATCGTTCTACCGCGTGCTCTTCGAATCATAGTGCTTGAATCTTCAAGAGGTAATTTCTTCAACATCTTGGATTTCGATTTTGTATTGGGTAATGATGTTTTGGATGTTAAAATCATGGGGTATGAAGTGATATACGCATGATTATGGACTTGTTGGAGTATTCATCGGATTATTGAAAGATTATTCAAGAACACTTCGAATTTTGTGTTGGAAATTGGGGATTTTGTTTGACTTCATCCTTTTAATCCGTAGTAATTTAGATTAGTGATGGATTGATGATGATTTAGGTGTATTCTATCATTTCCATTGTTATTCCACGGTTGGAGTGTATTGATTCGTCGTTGAGTTATTAGTCGACGCCTTGAAGGTGTCCGACAAAAGGTCTAAGAGGGGGGTTTTGTGCATTGTACGATTATTATTCATCATACGATTGTTGATTTATCATTGATATGACTTAGGGACGAAATCCTTGTGAAGAACTCAAGTCGGAACCCTTCCGTTCGTTGTCTTCTTCGTGGTTCAAGCTTCCCGGTCGAACCGTGTTCTTCGGGATCTTCGGTAACGTTTATTAAGGCAAGTATACATTTATGATTGTACGTTCTCGACTTTGAAAGTATGAAATATTGATGGTATGATTATTTCTAGCCACTCCGGGACGGGCCTATGGTCCTCTGAGGGTTTCGTAGCCTCTGGTGCGATTCCATGGTTGATATGAACGAACCGTTTCTACGGCATTCATATGAAATAATGTTGGCATGTAATGAACGAACCGTTTTGACGGCATTCCTACATGTAACGGCGTATGATATGAACGAACCGTTTCTGCTGCATTCACATACGTCTTGAGATTTTAGTCATTCCGGAATACTAGTCTTAAATTGATGAATTGACGGATATTGATGAATTAACGGATTACATTTACTTTATTGTCGAGGAGTATTATGTTTCATATTGTTATACTTGCACTAGCTATTCGACGGCTAACCCCTTTATGGGGGAAATACGTTTCATGTATTTCAGGTTCCAGGAGAGCGGACAGGTGGGTATCGGGTCGGCATGAAGATGATGGGCAAGTGTGATACTGTGTCTTGTCTCCGGTTATTTTCGATTCCTCCATTCAAAGGTTGTTGTCTTGGAATGGATTTTTAAATACTCGAGTATTGTATTTCGCTTCTTGATGTTCCTACTGTGTTGCCGAGGTATTGATTTGTGCAGTGATGTATATGGTTTCATTGGTTATGGTTTTGAATACCATTTGTATCGTCTTTCTTTCCATTGTATGTAGACCTTCTCGGTCAAGTTTATAGTTCCGCGTATGTTTAGCCTTGTGGGTCCCACGGCGGGGCTCACGGCTACGTAATATACCCCGAATAACTTGGGGTGTTAAGGTAATATGGTATCGGAGCTTAGGTTTATGGATACCTAGGCCGTCGGTCTGGGTCGATTGAGTCGGCATTTGCCCACAGTATCACTACTCTGCCATCATCACAGTGCGACCGGTACTTGTAAGTCCTCTCACTCTTCTTGTATTCTTCTTAATCGTTTCGTTTATAGCTTGGTATTCTTGGGAATTGGTCACTTCGAGAATGTGCGATTCGGATTATACTTACGCACGTGTGGGCCTTTCAGAATGTTGGCTGAAAGTAGGAAGAATCGTGGTCGTGGTCACGGACGTGAACTCTTCCTTGAGATTTTGTTAAGTTGCTAATTGCGATAATGGTGTGTATCGGTATTATGTTGAGGCTTCGTTTAGGAGTCGCATGCTAGTATCACGGGAGATCTTCGACTTCGCAGACTCGTAAGTATGTTGTTCGAATTATTCGATAATTCTTGGTGAAATTGAATTCCCGTTGGAATGTTGTTTGTACGAGTGATTGTAAGTTTCGAGGACGAAACTTATTTTTAAGGGGGGTGGAGTGTAATACCCCGATTTTTCGGATATATTTTTTTCGTTTATATATTGGATATCGTGGATGGTTAATTATGCTCGAGGACGTTGTGAACGTATGACAATGTTATTGAATTGAGTATATGTATTGATTTTGCCGTATGCTCGTATTTGGTATGTCATGACTTTGGACAGGAATTGTTGAAATTGGCTAAGTATGGAATTATTACGTACGTTAATAAGGTGAGATTACGTACGTAAGATTGGCATGGTTACGTACGTTAAGGCTAAGGTATTACGTACGTAACGAAGGCATCGGACGAACCGAGTCCTGGTCGGCAGATGAGACCTGTTTCGCAACTTTCGGCGGAGGATGTTGACAGTGAGTCAACGTCGTGTTACGACGTTATACAGGACGTGTTACGTATGTTATACAGGACGTGTTACGTACGTAACACAACCATTGTACCATAGCAAGTCAACTGGTATATTACGTACGTTTTATGGTATGGGTTACGTACGTAATGGACTGCACGGAATGAGACAGTGAGTTGGTTACGTACGTTATGGATATTGGATTACGTACGTTAAAGTTGTTACGTACGTTAAGAAAGGACACTTACGTACGTGATGAGAGTGCAATTTATATATTGAAGTGTTGCCTTTCATTTCTCTCACGATCCTTTGAGATATTTCTCTCCAAAACTCGTCCCTCTTCACTTTTAAGAGTGTTCTAATCACTTTTAACATGATTGTGAGCTTGGAATCATGGAATTAGAGCTTGGTTATGGAACTACCCTGTTTCGGCAACTTTCGGCGGAGGATGTTGACAGGTGAGTCAACGTACGTGTTACGTACGTTATACAGGACGTGTTACGTACGTAACACAACCATTGTACCGTAGCAAGTCAACTGGTATATTACGTACGTTTTATGGTATGGGTTACGTACGTAATGGACTGCACGGAATGAGACAGTGAGTTGGTTACGTACGTTATGGATATTGGATTACGTACGTTAAAGTTGTTACGTACGTTAAGAAAGGACACTTATGTACGTGATGAGAGTGCAATTTATATATTGAAGTGTTGCCTTTCATTTCTCTCACGATCCTTTGAGATATTTCTCTCCAAAACTCGTCCCTCTTCACTTTTAAGAGTGTTCTAATCACTTTTAACATGATTGTGAGCTTGGAATCATCGAATTAGAGCTTGGTTATGGAACTATTGTTGATTCTTGAAGTGATTTCTTGTGTTATCCATATTCTATGAGGTTTATGTGTTGGAAAATAATGATATGCTTTGAATATGTTGATTATGATTATGGAATCATAGAGATCTTGATGTTCTTGAGGCCATATGATGACTATGATGATTTAATGATTCTTGGAATGGAGTTCAATTATTCTTTCTTCGTGGTTCGTCCATACAAGGTAATCCTCGTATCCCTTTGATAGTGGCTCATTTTTTCTTTTTGGATTACTACTTGGGAGGGAGTATGTTGGGAATCGTGTATTTTGATGTTCGTCTTATTTCAATGTAAATGCATAAATTGGACTGTACTTTTATCCGTTGCATGAGTATTTTTGAAATGGATTTTGGTATTTTGCCAACTGAATTTTATTTTGTAAAACCGATTCCCTAAACTGAGTTTTCGGCATTTTAACCTTGAACGTTTTGACGGTATTTGGAAAATGATTTTTTTTTAGTATTTGAAAAATATTACCGTCATCGGTCTTTTTGGCATTTTTGAAATGACGTGGAAATTTGTGCTTAGCCTGGTAAATCCTTGTGAGAAGGGTTTACGGCGTGTAATATTCCCAGGAGGATCTGGGGTGTTACAATCTTGGTATCATGTGATAATGCTATACGAGATTTATTGGAATCGTAATAAGAGATTTCGGATGTTGATATGATTATTGAGATCTTCTTCATATGACGATAAGGGTTTTGTTGTGATTCTTGAGGTTGTATGAATGACATGATGAAGGAAATGATAACATGGAGATATGTACCTCGGATATGTTGTTCTGAACGTGATTTCGGATATTTCATGTTCTTGCAGAACTCTTGAATTATCCGAGGTGATGAAATTTTTTAAGAAGTGTTGATGTTTTGAATATGAATATGGAATATTCATATCTAGAGCTAAACTATGTGTTGGAAATAATATTCGTATAGGAAATACGAATGTGATTATGAGCTTGATGAGACTATTATTCATCTCTGAATTTGGAAGCCCATACGTACGGAGCAAATATTCAAATCGAATGATTGGATTGTTTGATAACCTTAAAATATGATTATCTATAATGTTGAACTAATTGGATGGTTAGAATTAACGATGATCATCGGAAAATTTTAACTACGGATTTACGAGAAGGGAACCTTGTCAATTCGTATTTAAGAATTGAGTTTGGAACCGATAATATTTAGACCCTTATTATTGGTCCTCATTTGTTGCGGATATGATCATCATATTTCACTCGTATTGTGGATGTGGTTTGTCGCTGTCCGAGTTGGATTGTTCGACCGTGTTTAGTCGAGATATGGTTCAAACGGTTGAGTTTGTGATTTGGTGGTGTTGATATTGGTCGTCATCAAACCCATTGACTATTAATCCTTCGCCTTACAATAAGGTATAATGTTTGATCGTGAATTATGACGTTGTGTTGCGTTAAGGTTGAAGGGTTCGTAGATTAACTTTGTCGAGACGAGGGAAATTCGTAAGACGAAATCAATGAATTGGTAATGATTCGTTGTATTGATATCGAGGAAGTTTTATACTCGTACTAGTCAATGAGACTAATGTTATTGTGTAGGCGCATTTAATGTGTGTATCATTTCGGGACTTGGCCTCTTTATGATTGTATTGATGTCAAGGATTGATTGACACGACGCCCGTCGGCAAATTATGCCAAATGTTACTGTTGGTTGTAAATGGCCGGTTCAAGGCATTACGATACTTGTTGGTAAAGTTCTTTGTCGATAGCCGGTTCGCGGTATCGATGTATCGATTATTATTGTTCGCGATTAATGTCGTTCTGAGACATCGTTGAATCTTTGTTGTCGAATTGGAACTGTTGCTATGATGTTGCGTTAACCGAATTGGGACGTTTGATATATCCTTTTGTCATCTCCGTTTCGGTGGTCGGTTTAAGACACCGGGACATCTATTCTATCGTATCATTGATTATCGATTGACCGTTCTAAGGTAATCGAGGTATTGAATTGGGATTATCGAAGATAATTCCCATCCGTTGTCAAAGATATTCTCATCCATTGTATCGTTGTTATCGATTGGCCATTCTACGGTAATCGAAGTATTGAATTGGGACTGTTGATGAGAGTTCCCATCCGTTGAATTATTATTGTCGTGTTGGCCGACTCAAGGCAGCACACTATTATTCTTGTGGACTCGATAATTTTGTGATCGTTGAGGGTTGAGGATTTCCCGAATTGTGGTGTTGTGATTATTGCCGTGTTAATCGGTCCTTAGGGAATTCTGATCCCAGGATGGTTGTTTTGAATATCGTTGGTCGTGTCGATCTTTCATTATTCGTGTGTCATCGTTCACTTGGTGAGTCGTATGATCCATATTGGATGTTTTATCCCTTGAGTTTCGTTGTCATGTTGTATCGTGGCATATCTGTAATCATGCCTGCGTGCCGATTGATTATGTGTAGGATTTTTAGCCAGGCACCCGATGGTCATGCGTGGATATTTCCGCATTGGACCGTGCACACGAGACGTAGTTCTTGAGGCTAATTAGGTACATTGTCACACGTATATTCTGGATTCCGTATACGGGGTGGACATGTGCACGGACACATTTCCGGATCGGGCGTACTGTGATGTCCCTCTTGAGCTTTATTGATTGATCGTTCGTAGTCCATGTTGTATTGGATATGTCCGACGATTTGCGACTGGTTGTTCATACGCCGAGGGGTATGTCCGATCGAGTTTGCTTCTTTGAGATCTGTATTGTGATGATTTACAGCTTTGGGCTGTTCGGCTTTCAGGCCATTGTGATGTATCGGTATTTCCGTTGGAGCCTTCGGGCATTGTGAATTCGTATCTTTTTCGGCATTGGTTTGGATTACCTTCGGGTAATGTATTGTTGTGTTACTTGTAACGTTTCGCCGTTAGGCGTAAGTTAAGCGTTTCTTGTGTATCTCGTTGAGTTTTCCCGGCGGGATATTGCTTCTCCCTAGTTGTTTTAAGTTTCGGGACGAAACTTCTTTTAAGGAGGGTAGAATGTAATATCCGCAAATTCGATTTCCCGTAATTTTTCTTTGTTGGCGAAAGTCCGTTTTGAAGACTTGCTTGGGACCATTTCGTCATCCTGAGAATGATTAATTCTACACTTTTTGTCATCCGAGTTCGTTTCGGTATCGTTCTGTTGAATTCCGTGTTCTTTAGCGACTTTTCCACGTATGAGTTCGACTTTGTTAAATCACCATAAATTCTTGGAAACTCCAAAAATTCTGAATCTTTGCAATATTACAAAGCATCGAGTTAGCTTTCCAATGGTTCAAACGGAGAGTCAATCGGAGTCCAGACGAGGGAGTTATGGTCGAAATAGTTAAGTCACTCTCATTTTCCAGATTCGGCCAAATCGCTGCAGACCGGTGCCGCGGCACACTGGCTGAGCCGCGGCACACTGCCGAGCCACAGGAGCAAATTTGGGCCTCGTGCCGCGCACACCTATACCGAGCCGCGCACATATGACATCACTCTATATCTGCGTTTTTAAGCGTTTCAACCGATATTTTTTCATTCCTTCACCTTCACACGAGAGAGGAGGTTTGAGAGGAAGATGTTTCTTCATCTATCACTTGAGTGGGTGACTTCCTTCATCTATTTTCGATTGTGAAGCCCGGATCATCGTTCTATCGCGTGCTCTTCGAATCATAGTGCTTGAATCTTCAAGAGGTAATTTCTTCAACATCTTGGATTTCGATTTTGTATTGGGTAATGATGTTTTGGATGTTAAAATCATGGGGTATGAAGTGATATACGCATGATTATGGACTTGTTGGAGTATTCATCGGATTATTGAAAGATTATTCAAGAACACTTCGAATTTTGTGTTGGAAATTGGGGATTTTGTTTGACTTCATCCTTTTAATCCGTAGTAATTTAGATTAGTGATGGATTGATGATGATTTAGGTGTATTCTATCATTTCCATTGTTATTCCACGGTTGGAGTGTATTGATTCGTCGTTTCGGTTGAGTTATTAGTCGACGCCTTGAAGGTGTCCGACAAAAGGTCTAAGAGGGGGGTTTTGTGCATTGTACGATTATTATTCATCATACGATTGTTGATTTATCATTGATATGACTTAGGGACGAAATCCTTGTGAAGAACTCAAGTCGGAACCCTTCCGTTCGTTGTCTTCTTCGTGGTTCAAGCTTCCCGGTCGAACCGTGTTCTTCGGGATCTTCGGTAACGTTTATTAAGGCAAGTATACATTTATGATTGTACGTTCTCGACTTTGAAAGTATGAAATATTGATGGTATGATTATTTCTAGCCACTCCGGGACGGGCCTATGGTCCTCTGAGGGTGTCGTAGCCTCTGGTGCGATTCCATGGTTGATATGAACGAACCGTTTCTACGGCATTCATATGAAATAATGTTGGCATGTAATGAACGAACCGTTTTGACGGCATTCCTACATGTAACGGCGTATGATATGAACGAACCGTTTCTACGGCATTCACATACGTCTTGAGATTTTAGTCATTCCTTAATACTAGTCTTAAATTGATGAATTGACGGATATTGATGAATTGACGGATTACATTTACTTTATTGTCGAGGAGTATTATGTTTCATATTGTTATACTTGCACTAGCTATTCGACGGCTAACCCCTTTATGGGAAATACGTTTCATGTATTTCAGTTCCAGGAGAGCGGACGTGTGGGTATCGGGTCGGCATGAAGATGATGGGCAAGTGTGATATCGTGTCTTGTCTCCGGTTATTTTCTTGATTCCTCCATTCGGTGTTGTTGTCTTCGAATGGATTTTTAAATACTCGAGTATTGTACTTCGCTTCTTGATGTTCCTACTGTGTTGCCGAGGTATTGATTTGTGCAGTGATGTATATGGTTTCATTGGTTATGGTTTTGAATACCATTTGTATCGTCTTTCTTTCCATTGTATGTAGACCTTCTCGGTCAAGTTTATAGTTCCGCGTATGTTTAGCCTTGTGGGTCCCACGGCGGGGCTCACGGCGCTGTAATATACCCTGAATAACTTGGGGGTGTTACAGCTGACGGAGGAGTATCCTACGAATATTCCTTCATCTGATTTTTCATCAAAGGTTCTAAGTTGGTCCTTCCCATTGTTCAATACATAACACCTGCATCCAAAAATGTGAAAATACGAAACTAATGGAGTTTTGTTATTCCATACCTCGTAAGCTGTTTTGTTGTGGTGCTTGTTGACGATACAGCGGTTTTGAGTGTAGCACGCTGTATTGGTTGCTTCACCCCAGAAACGCTGTGGCAATTTGCTTGCGGCAATCATTGTCCTTGTTGCTTCCTTCAATGTCCTATTCTTTCGCTCGGCAACACCATTTTGTTGAGGTGTACGGGCAGCTGAGTATTCGTGTTGTATTCCATTCTCCGAACAGTATTGCTCTATAAAGCGGTTAGTAAATTCAGTACCTCTGTCGGAACGAATGCACAGGATACTCGATGCTTTTTCATTTTGCAACTTTCTCAGGAGCTCGGGCAGCCTTGATGTTGTTTCCTTCTTCTTGCTGAGAAAGATCGTCCAAGCATACCTGGAATAATCATCAACAACAACCATGCAATATTTCTTACCTCCCAAACTTACTGGGTCTACAGGACCGTAGAGATCCATGTGGAGCAAATCCAACACTCTCTGGGTTGAAACGTCGGATTTGCTTTTCGTGGTTGACTTGATTTGCTTGCCTTTCTGGCATGGTCCGCAGACCGTCCTTCTTGAATGACACATCTGGCAAACCTCTAACCATACCCTGTCTTGAAAGCTTGTTGATCGTCTTGAAGTTGACGTGAGACATCCTCTTGTGCCATAGCCAGCTAAGATCTGCAGTGCCTTTGGCAACAAAACATGGAATTGAGGAGCTCATAAAGCTACAACAAGAATGTACATATTACCCGACCGCTTCTTGTAAGCACAACTTCCTGGATTGGGTGTTCTTGACTCTACAAAGGATCTATATAGAACTTCACCGAGAACCGTTTATCACGTAATCGGCTAATACTAAGTAGATTATACTGTAAGCCTTCAACATATGCAACATCGGTGACCTTGAATTTCCCGACAAGTAGGTTTCCTTTCCCTCTTGTTATTCCTTTAGACTTATCACCGAAGCGAACTTTTGGACCGCGACCTTCTACAAAATCAGATAGCTTGCTCCTATCTCCGGTCATGTGACGAGAGCATCCACTATCAAAGTGTAACACCCTAAAAATCTTACGGGAGTATTACACGCCGTGGGCCCCGCGCCGGAACCCACCAGGCTAAAAATCATTTACAAAAACGCCAAAAAGGCCGATGACGGTAGTATTTTCCAAAACTCACAAAATCATTTGAAAACACCCAACTACCGTCAAGACGATCAAGGCCAAAAACTCGGTTAAGGGAATCGGTTTTTGAAATCAAACTCAGTTGGCATAAAGCCGAAAGCCATTTGAAAGAACTCACGCAATGGGATAGAAATACACCCAAGATACATATACATCAATAATGATATACACAACAAAATACACGATTCCCCAACAATATGCCATAGCCAAGATCGTCCGAATCCTCGCCTCACGACCGCAACCATCAAAGTCCTCAATACCGAAAACAAGTCCCACAACTGGTCGGCAATAATGTCCGACAAATAACCGCAAGTACATAAACATAAATATTCACATGCCATGCATCATGAGAATAATAACCTCAACGATAACCTTACCACCTCCGGTAATCCAACGATTCTCGTCAAAATCCCAATATCACGATAATACCATAAAAATCCCAGTATCACAACAATACCATATAATACCTCAATACCGAATACTTTCTCGTACATAATCCTCTATGTACGATTATAATAAAATATACCTCTATCCGGACGTCTTTCCGAAATGCATACCATAGACCAAGAATATCAAAAATGATATCAACAATATCCGAATACTACAATCTTCCCAAGATTGTCCAAGTATCTCAACAATCATCAATCAGGCATTCTAATCTTTTTAGAACATCACCGAACATTCACAATATGCAATACAACATAAAATACTTATGAAATGTAAATGGAATTACTCATCAAAACATTACAACCGAACAAGTAAACACTTGCCTCAAATAGCCGGGTCGGTAAAGCAAATCAGTCCCGAGGTTCGATTCCCACACCTTGACAAAATATTTATATCCCGATATCAATAACAATATACTACGACATTCGATTTCCACGATCAACGGCTATCCCAATTTTATAATTTTGTTTTCCTCTTTCTCAAAAGTGACGATCCGAACTTTAACAAGTTCATTACTAAAACTCGAATATTATTTTAAATATAAAAATAATATTCAATATTTTTCTTGTATTTATGATATAACCATTATTTGATCGAATAAAAACTTCGTACTATTTAAATACGAAAAATATTCCAAAGTCATCAATTTTGAAAACTCATGATTTTCATATGGAAAAATATTAATAATCATAGTATTAAATTTTCCATCCTTAAACACAAATATAAGGTATTCAACCCGTTCGATACAAACGACAAATATAGAGTGACTTAATGTATTGATAAATACAGGAGACTAAACATTTCATAAAAATCAAAATAAAAACTTATTTGTGATAACATGTATCTCTGGTACAAATTTCATGAAACTTTATCAAAAATAGACTTGCAGGTTCAAAGATATACGTGTTCAAACTAGATAACTCGATCAACTTCAAAAGAAATGTTGCTGGAAGTGACTGAAAATATCAGATCGACTCACTATAAAGCGATTCATATTAAGGTGTATTCTGACTCAATACCTACAGTCCAAATAAGATTTTTACTTATATGAATTTTCTTTATAATCTGCTCGAGATGTATTCGTAAAACAACTTACGGATTGAGAGGTAATCGAGTTCAAAGAAGGCAACCCAGACTGAAATTCACAGATTCTCTGGGGAATTTCATCAAACAGCTACCGGGCGTCTCCTGGAAAAGGCTGCTCTGATTCGCTGAGTCTTTGAGCATTTTGGAGGATATACAAATCTCCAATGTAGGATATAAACATATGTCCTTTAAGTCGTGTAAATTTTCTACAGGTATAGATAAGTTTTATGGGACAGGTTAAAGGTAAGGCCACTCTTTCCGGGTTCAAAGTCGCCTAGTTGGTCAAGACAGCATCATGACTAGGCATTATGAGTGACGACCCGTGCCTCGGTCGCGCGGGATTCTCGGACGGCTGTCGGGCGCTGACGCACGCAGTGACGCACGGTGCCCGACAGCTGACAGTCTTCCACTAATTCGATCATAACTTCTTCGTCCGAACTCCGATTGGCTCGTCGTTTGAACCGTTGAAAAGCTAACTCAAATCTCCATAATACTGTAAATTTTCAGAATTTTTAAACATCCCAAAAATTCGTGGTGATTTTTCAAAGTTGATACTTGTGCACGACACCTCCGAGAAAATGTCCAATCTTGTCTCTACTAACATTTCTGGTATCCCTTTCTTATTTTAAATGTTCCAAGACCAGAAATGTATCTCCAATACATTCAAATAAATTTACAAGTCCCGTATTTAGTCGGTATGTATTCTAAAATTCAGGATATTACATACTACCCCCCTTAAAAATAAGTTTCGTCCTCGAAACTTGCAATCCTCTTACAAACAACCGTTTAATCAAAAAAATCCAACATCACCAAAAGTAAACAATCATTATCGAACAATTGGAACAATATACTTACAGTCTGTGAAGTCGATGATCACCCGTGATACTAGCATATGACACCATTTCAAAAATCTCGACACAAAAAGAGTGCAAAACAGAATCAATCACAATTTGAAAACAATTGGTCTCCGCCAAGACCACAATAAGTTTAGAGCACTGTCGAGTTTTGTGGGATCTGTGACGCTGTGTCTCCTCACCTAAAGCGCATGAGCCGCTCCTTGTCACATGCACGTATCACCGGCGTTCCACTCCATATCGAAAGCCGCACATTGCACGTGCCTCGCACCGGCGTTCACTTCCCGATTGGAGCCGCACATTGCACATGACCACGGCACCGGCGTTCACTCCCTGCCTCGTCGGTCTCGGGAACACCAACAATCCCCAAACCCACACATCACCACGACAGTACTCAAAAATCATACAGTTCCAAAACATCACAAACATCACGCTACTACCACACCGGTAGAGCCACATAACACACATGCCCGGTTATCACAAAACCTTGGGCTCCGATACCATATTTGTAACACCCTAAAAAACTTACGGGAGTATTACACGCCGTGGGCCCCGCCGAACCCACCAAAGCTAAAAATCATTTACAAAAACGCCAAAAAGGCCGATGACGGTAGTATTTTCCAAAACTCACAAAATCATTTGAAAACACCCAACTACCGTCAAGACGATCAAGGCCAAAAACTCGGTTAAGGGAATCGGTTTTTGAAATCAAACTCAGTTGGCATAAAGCCGAAAGCCATTTGAAAGAACTCACGCAGCGGATAGAAATACATTCCAAGATACATATACATCAATAATGATATACACAACAAAATACACGATTCCCCAACAATATGCCATAGCCAGTATCGTCCGGAATCCTCGCCTCACGACCGCAACCATCAAAGTCCTCAATACCTGAAAAACAAGTCCCACAACGGGGTCAGCAATAATGTCCGACAAATAACCGCAAGTACATAAACATAAATATTCACATGCCATGCATCATGAGAATAATAACCTCAACGATAACCTTACCACCTCCGGTAATCCAACGATTCTCGTCAAAATCCCAATATCACGATAATACCATAAAAATCCCAGTATCACAACAATACCATATAATACCTCAATACCGAATACTTTCTCGTACATAATCCTCTATGTACGATTACAATAAAATATACCTCTATCCGGACGTCTTTCCGAAATGCATACCATAGACCAAGAATATCAAAAATGATATCAACAATATCCGAATACTACAATCTTCCCAAGATTGTCCAAGTATCTCAACAATCATCAACTGTGCATTCTAATCTTTTTAGAACATCACTGAACATTCGTCAATATGCAATACAACATAAAATACTTATGAAATGTAAATGGAATTACTCATCAAAACATTACAACCGAACAAGTAAACACTTGCCTCAAATAGCCGGGTCGGTAAAGCAAATCAGTCCCGAGGTTCGATTCCCACACCTTGACAAAATATTTATATCCCGATATCAATAACATTATACTACGACATTTGATTTCCACGATCAACGGCTATCCCAATTTTATAATTTTGTTTTCCTCTTTCTCAAAAGTGACGATCCGAACTTTAACAAGTTCATTACTAAAACTCCAGAATATTATTTTAAATATAAAAATAATATTCAATATTTTTCTTGTATTTATGATATAACCATTATTTGATCGAATAAAAACTTCGTACTATTTAAATACGAAAAATATTCCAAAGTCATCAATTTTGAAAACTCATGATTTTCATATGGAAAAATATTAATAATCATAGTATTAAATTTTCCATCCTTAAACACAAATATAAGGTATTCAACCCGCTCGATACAAACGACAAATATAGAGTGACTTGTAATGTATTGATAAATACAGAGACTAAACATTTCATAAAAATCAAAATAAAAACTTATTTGTGATAACATGTATCTCTCGGTACAAATTTCATGAAACTTTATCAAAAATAGACTTGCAGGTTCAAAGATATACGTGTTCAAACTAGATAACTCGATCAACTTCAAAAGAAATGTTGCTGAAGTGACCGAAAATATCAGGACCGACTCACTATAAAGCGATTCATATTAAGCGGTATTCGACTCAATACCTACACCCAAATAAGATTTTTACTTATATGAATTTTCTTTATAATCTGCCGAGATGTATTCGTAAAACAACTTACGGATTGAGAGGTAATCGAGTTCAAAGAAGGCAACCCAGATCAAATTCACAGATTCTCTGGGAATTTCATCAAACAGCCTACGGCGTCTCTGGAAAAGGCTGCTCTGATTCGCTGAGTCTTTGAGCATTTTGGAGGATATACAAATCTCCAATGTAGGATATAAACGTATGTCCTTTAAGTCGTGTAAATTTTCTACAGGTATAGATAAGTTTTATGGGACAGGTTAAAGGTAAGGCCACTCTTTCCGGGTTCAAAGTCGCCTAGTTGGTCAAGACAGCATCATGACTAGGCATTATGAGTGACGACCCGTGCCTCGGTCGCGGGATTCTCGGACGCCGCCGGGCGCTGACGCACGCAGTGACGCACGGTGCCCGACAGCTGACAGTCTTCCACTAATTCGATCATAACTTCTTCGTCCGAACTCCGATTGGATCGTCGTTTGAACCGTTGGAAAGCTAACTCAAATCTCCATAATACTGTAAATTTTCAGAATTTTTGAACATCCCAAAAATTCGTGGTGATTTTTCAAAGTTGATACTTGTGCACGACACCTCCGAGAAAATGTCCAATCTTGTCTCTACTAACATTTCTGGTATCCCTTTCTTATTTTAAATGTTCCAAGACCAGAAATGTATCTCCAATACATTCAAATAAATTTACAAGTCCCGTATTTAGTCGGTATGTATTCTAAAATTCAGGATATTACACAAAGTACCAGGTATCCTCCTCTAGAATGTCCTGTAACAAAGAAATTAGGTAGATTTAGGTCCCCTTTGATTTTTGGGTCCATATATGTTAGTTCCTCTAGGTACCCAAACTTTCCTGACAGCAATTGGTTTACTGTAGGATGTACTCGGTACAGTGTTGCGATATCTACGGGGGGCATATCCGTAGTTGTTATAATCATGATAACTACTATGCATGTAAAATTCAGGGTTATTATTATTATTCCAGTACGAGTGCCGTCTAGGAGGTGGAGCCATTTTCTTAGGCCTAACAGCTTGTCTTCTGGGTCTCCAGTTGGATTCCCAATGCTGTTATTGATACTGAACTGGCATCTGCTGTCTTGAGGGATAACGGGGCTCCTGTATCCAGTGCCTGGGCGCGCTGTACTGAGGGTACTGCTGTGCGGGCCTTTGGTGATTGGATACCGCCTTCTTTCTGAATGACTGCCGGCGTATATGATATGTTTGTGGAGCATGCTGTTGATTACGCCTTCTGAGTGGTTGTTGGTTCCACTGTCTTGAATAGTAGAGTTGAGGGGGCGGAATTGCAGCCTTCGGTTTTCTCGGTACAGTAGGTTCCTTTATGGGACTAGGAGTATCTTCCGATTCTGGAATGTGTTCCACACTCTTGACGAACACTGTACTAGATTTCCCTTTGTTCGAACATGAGCTGTATCCTAAGCCACTTTTATCATGAGCATGTTGCCCAGTGCTCAGGATTTCTTCCATTCTTTTGGACGATTTTTCAAAAGACTTCAGAATGGTCTCAAGTTCGGGCTCGCTTTTCGAGAGTTGTGATTTTGGTTTGTAGTAGAACCAAATCATTTGTCTTGCTCTCATTGTGGGTTTTCACCTCATTTAGTTCATGAGCAAGTTGATGATTGCTCTCCATGAGTTTTTCAAAATCGACCTTGCTGGTTTCACAATCAAGAGACATATTTTCATAATTTATTTTCAAAGAAGTCATTTTCATCTTTCAGCTCTAGATTTGTTAATTGAAGCTGTATATTCTCAGCTTTTAGAGTCTCATGGGCTTTTTGAATGTTTTTAAATTCATTCATCATATTTTCGAAAGTATGAGATGCATTAGGTGGAATAGCTGAGGTTGAACTTACCTCATCGTCGCTGTCTTCACCTTCTGGAACATCTTTGGCCATAAAGCACATGTATGCTTTATCATCGAACTCATCGTCAGATGAATCACTTTCATTGACTACCTGAATACATTCTGATGTTTTGGATGTTGTTGGGGAGGCTTCGATTCTCCAATCGGGGCCTTGAGCTTGTCTTTCCAAGCACGTCTTCTTTCATCTCTCTCTTGTTGCTCGGCCTCGTGCAATCTTTGGACTTTGGGATGAGGACATTTGTTTGCATAATGGCCTCGGTTTCCTGCAGCTTATAGACAAAGTTAGCATCACCGGATGATGTTTCGGACTTACCTTGTTGATGTGTTTGGGCTCGTAGGAGTCTTTCCAGATCGTTTGATGAACATTTTGAATTTATGCATTAGAAGCGCCATTTCATCTTGGGACGTGATGTCGTGCCACATCGGCATTCTTGTGACCGGCTTCGACGAGCTAGGCATCTTTGTGTCGACGGTTCGACATGCTAGCCGAGAGCCGTGACCTTTGAAGGAGATTCTTCACTTTCACTCTTCTCACAATGTCATACTCAAAAGCTTTGAGGTCGAGAAGAGATCAAAAGTGGATATTTCATTAAGATTACAGGATACACGCATAGCCGTGGTCTTAATGTCCCATCGGGCCGAGAGATCTCGAAAATTTTTAAGTTCTTCTCCTTTGGGTGTAAATCTTGCCCAACGCTTCAAGTTCACCAACAATACCAAGAACTGAGGTCAAGTTCCTCAAGTGTTTCCGTTGGTTTCATTTCAAAAGATTCAAATTGCCGAGTAAGTTTTGAAATCTTGTTTTCTTTTGAGAGCCTCGCCTCCTCACAAATTAACTTGAGTTTATCCTGCATTTCTTTTCGTCGCTTTTGCAGCTCTTTACCTTTGAGAACGTGCCTTTGTCAAGAGTGACAAATAACGCGTTCTTAGCCATGTTGTCGAGATTGGCTCGCTTCCTTTCATCTGTTGTCCATTGCTCGCGTTCTTTCTCGAGCATTTCAGCATGGGCTTGGCCCTCAATCCTTGCGGCCGGATTGACCTTCATGATCTTGATAGGACCATCCTGTATAACAAAAATCATCTCTTCGTGCATTGCTGCAAGATGAGCTTCCATTCTAATTCTCCAGCCATCAAATTCGTTAATAGAGAACATAGGGACTTTGTTAATCATAGAAGTATCCATACTGATAATATGGGAATGAAAGAGACTGTTTTGAAAATAAGTGATTTGAATCTGATTCGGTTTAAAAAGAAATACGACTGATTCTTTTTAGAATCAACCGCTCCGATACCACTTGTTGGCCACTTAAGTATACTGGATATAGTTTGGAAGATAGTTTAAACAACAAACTGTACGGATTCTAAATCTGAGTGCGTAGCGGAAGTCTTGGATACAGTAGGTTGCTGTGGATACAACAACTAAGTGTATGATGTATACTTAATATATCACAGTAATTTAAAACAGTAAAAGCTGAAGGTAAATAACATAGTAATTAAAGTGGTTCGAGGTAAACCCCTCTACGTCCACTGGTCCTCCACACAGGAGTAAAAAGTTTATTTATAATTACTGCGTACACAACTACGTAATTATAATCAAACCTATCCTTGTATCGTTCACACAGATTGATACAAAGAATGTAGCTTTCAACCGTTCACACAGATTGGTTAAAGCTTCCTTCTTGACTAGCTTCTTCACACACAGTTCCAAAGCTTCATCCTTATTCGTCCCACACAGGTCAGAATAACTTGTTGAGTTCACACAGAGCTCGGTTTTTACACAGAGGTAAAAGGTAGTTAACCAGGTAAGAACATCAGCTTTGAATATGAAGTTCTTGAGCTGATGATGGCTGTTCTTGATGTTGAGCACTGTATATCTCTTTCGTTCTTAGTTGCAGTAAGCTTTGGAGATATGTTTGCTCTGATGATAACTATTGATAGCTTGAGTGTTAGGTTACTTTTTGGTAACTGATCTTCAATGTCTTCATAAGATATATATAGTCTCTGAAGAAAGTGTCCGTTTGAGATATATCCGTTTGAATAAGATTCCGTTCCAACGGGATTAAGACATGATCCGGATTTCGCGGGATTCTGAAGATCTGAAGACTGGCAGTATTTAAATACTTTATCCTTGAGTATTTAAATACTTCTTTGTTCAACGGGACTTGACTTGTGTTCCTTCTTGTCCTGTTGTGAGCTGTATGGAAGATAACTGTATTTTGGGTTTCGAGACAGTTTCCATACTTGGTCTTTTTACAAGTCTTCTTGCTGTACTTAGGAATTTCGCTTAAATGCTGATTCGAGGCAGGTCTTCGATACAGGATAAAGCCTTAAAGCTTCGATACAGTTTCCTTACTGTATTTGGATTGGCATATATGTCAAAACCTTTTTATCAAATATCATTCGATACAGGGATCGGGTATCCCGGCTGTTTCGATGCAGGGTCTTTGTTTTCCCAACAAAAAATATTTAGTCTCTGTGGAATACGACCTTGCTCGCCGCTTTCTACATATTTTCCGTACACTTGCGAATTGTTTAAAATTATAGCGAACAAGTTTTTGGCGCCGTTGCCGGGGACTAAATTAATTTTTGTGTTGATATTACGATAAGTGTTTTTAGTCTTACTTTAGACATTTTCTTATTTGTTACTTAACTCATACAATTTCTACTCAGGGAGTGCATGAACACTCGTTCATCTCGAGTGCCGTTAGAAACTTTCATCCCGGAAGTAGAAGTATTTGCCCGAAGAACAAGTGCTACCTCAAGGAAACTAAGAAGGGATCTTTTTGAAGACATGGAGAGAGCGGGAGACAACGTAGAAAGGGGCAACGCAAATGAGAATGCAGTAATCCAAGACAACGAGGGCAGAAGGATTGAAAATCCACCAACTAGGATGCAATCAATTCGGAATGGATTCCGACCGAAACTCGACCGAAACTTTGGAGGAATCACTCATGTCCCCATCAACGCTAATAATTTTGAGTTGAAGCCGGCCTTAATTTCAATGGTTCAACAAAATCAATTTGGAGGATTTGCTGTCGAAGATCCACATGCCCATCTCACTCATTTCATGCAAATATGTGATACTATCAAAATGAACGGAGTCTCGGATGATGCTATACGCTTACGATTGTTTCCATTCTCTTTGAGGGAGAAAGCAAGAAATTGGCTTGGAACTTTAGCTCCCGGAAGACATGGGAAGAATTGAGCGAAAAATTTTTGTTCAAATTTTTCCCACCAAACAAGACGATGAAGCTAAAGGGTGAGATTACTCAATTTCATCAATTGGATTTCGAACCATTATATGAAGCTTGGGAATGTTTCAAAGATCTACTAAGGCGATGCCCTCGACATGGTTTCCCCGAAGACCAACAAATGCGTTTCTTCTACAATGGTCTTATGGGGGAAACAAGGAATTTTATTGATGCTTCCGCGGGAGGGGCATTGCTAGCAAGAAGTGCTGAAGAAGCATATGGATTGATCGAAGAAATGGCTATGAATAGCTATCAATGGCCAACGGAAAGATCAAATATTAGAAGGGTGGCTGAGATATCCGATTCGGATCCTATAAAGGCATTAACCGCACAAATGACGATGCTAACTACTCAATTGGGGGCTCTAACAAAAGGAGGTGATTCGAAGGGAGTTTCTCAAGGAAGTTCAGGTTCACTACCATCCGATCCATTGGAAGAGGCACACTACATTAATAATCAGAGTTACAACAATTACCGAAATAATCCACCACCGGGCTTCTACCATCCCTCAAATCGAAATCATGAAAATTTTAGCTATGCCAATCCAAAGAATGCTTTGCAACCACCGGACGGATTCAAGGTATCGAATGGGGAGATAATTGAAGAATCAAAACCGACGTCGAATCTCGAGAATATTCTAGCTACCTTCATGATGGAGACGAAAAGCCGATTTAGTCGAGACGAGGAGAAATTAGACAAAATCGAAGGCCATGTCACTCAACTAGCTACCACCATGGGAGCTCAAATGAAATATCTCGAAACTCAAATTGGACAATTAGCTAAAGTGGTCGGGAGTCAACATCAACGGGGACAATTTCCAAGCAATACCGAAGTGAATCCCAAAGAGTCGTGCCAAGCGATCACCTTAAGAAGTGGAACGAATTATGAAGGGCCAAAGATGCCAAGTGAGGAAGTCAAGGAGGATCAATTCGAAATTAAAAAGGAAGAAGGGAAGCATGATACAACTAAGGGGGCTAAGAAGCTTAAAATATCTCCTAACTCTACTCCTAACGTTCCTCTACCTTTCCCTCAACGTTTCAAAAAGAAAAAGTTAGATGCACAATTCGCAAAATTTTTAGACATCTTCAAGAAAATTAATATCAATATTCCTTTTGCAGAAGCTTTGGAACAAATGCCTAACTACGCAAAGTTCTTGAAGGATGTGATGTCAAGAAAAAGAAAGATGGAAGATCATGAGACGGTTAAACTAACCGAAGAATGTAGCGCTATTATCCAACGCAAATTGCCTCAAAAGCTTAAGGATCCCTAAGCTTTACCGTTCCATGCACTATTGGAAACGTCTCATTCGATAAAGCTTTGTGTGATTTAGGTGCTTCGATTAACCTCATGCCGTTATCTATTTTCAGGAAATTAGGTGGCGGAGAAATGAAAACCACAACGGTTATGCTACAATTGGCGGATCGATCCATAACACATCCCAAGGGGATTGTTGAAGATGTGCTTGTAAAAGTCGACAAGTTTATTTTTCCAGCGGATTTTGTTGTCCTTGATATGGAAGAAGACAGAGATTTACCACTTATCCTTGGACGTCCATTTCTAGCAACGGGAAAGGCTCTTATTGATGTTGAAAGGGGAGAATTAACACTACGTGTTAACGACGAGCATGTTCTATTTTCTATTTTCAAAGCTATGAAATTTCATGATAATACGGAATATTGCAATGTTATTGACCATATAAGCTCGTATGGAAAGGAAAAAATCTTACACTCATTATCGTCGGATCCGTTAGAGTTTGCTCTTACGAATTCATGTTTTTCTAGTGATTCAACTTTGGAGTTTGACGACTCTGACTTGTTTGATTATGTTTCTGAATTGAATTCTCTACAGGAAAAAACGCAAAGCAATACGTTCGATGATTTAAACAAAAGGGAGCATGAAGTAGTTGCAGAAATCAAACTGACGGACGAATCAAACGTGTCCAACGACATGGACAAAAATTTGGGGTCCGTTTCATCTCAATCGGATTCATCTCAACCAAGCTTGGACCTTAAAACCCTCCCGGAACACCTCAAGTATGCATTTCTGGATGATAACAAATCCAATCCGGTAATTGTATCCTCTTCACTTTCATCCACTCAACTAAATAAACTGCTTCGTGTATTGAGAGCACATAAGTCGGCTATAGGGTGGTCTATCTCAGATTTGAAGGAAATTAGTCCCTCCATATGCATGCATAGGATTTTGCTTGAAGAAAATTTTAAACCTAAAGTGCAAAATCAACGGAGACTTAATCCCATAATGAAAGAAGTGGTGAAAAAGGAAGTATTAAAACTTTTAGATGCCGGGATGATATATCCAATTTCCGATAGTGAGTGGGTAAGTCCTACTCAAGTGGTGTCAAAAAATGGAGGGATGACCGTAACCAAAGACGAAAAAGATGAATTAATTGCTATGAGAGTAGTTACAGGATGGCGAGTATGTATAGACTATAGGGCTTTAAATGCGGCTACTCGCAAAGACCATTTTCCTCTTCCCTTCATTGATCAAATGCTTGATAGATTGGCGAGGCATGAATTTTTCTGTTTTCTTGATGGATATTCAGGATATAATCAAATCTATATAACACCGGAAGATCAAGAAAAAACGGCCTTTACATGTCCTTATGGAATTTATGCTTATCGTAGAATGCCGTTTGGTTTATGTAATGCTCCAGCCACATTTCAATGTTGTATGATGGCTATATTTCACGGTTTGATCGAAAATATAATGGAAGTTTTCATGGATGATTTTTCGGTGTTTGGAAATTCTTTGATCATTGCTTGCATAATCTTACTTTAGTTTTGCAGCGATGTGAAGACACTAATATCGTGTTGAATTGGGAGAAATGCCACTTTATGGTGCAAGAAGGAATTGTCCTAGGCCATCGAGTGTCCGCCGCCGGTTTGGAGGTTGATAGGGCGAAAATTGTCGCCATTGAGAAACTTCCCCCACCAAAGAATGAAAAAGCAATTAGGAGCTTCCTTTGACACGCGGGTTTTTATAGGAGATTCATAAAAGACTTTTCAAAAACCACTAAACCTTTGAGTAAAATGCTAGAAAAAGACACCTCTTTCATTCTTTCTAACGAATGTTTGCAGGCATTTGAGATTCTAAAGAAGGCATTAGTGAGTGCTCCTATCTTCGTGGTACCGGATTGGTCTCAACCTTTTGAGATCATGTGTGATGCAAGTGATTATGCGGTCGGTGCTGTGTTGGGACAACGTAGTGAAAAACTCTTTCGGGCTATTTATTATGCAAGCAAAACATTGGACGGAGCCCAACAAAATTATACAACAACGGAGAAGGAAATGCTTGCCGTAGTATTTGCTTTTGATAAGTTCCGATCATACTTAATTGGGACAAGGACGATAGTACACACGGATCACGCAACTATTAAATACTTGTTTGAGAAGAAAGACTCTAAACCTCGCCTAATTCGATGGATTCTTCTTTTACAAGAGTTTGACGTGGAAGTTCGAGACAGAAAAGGATGTGAAAACGTGGTAGCCGACCACTTATCTCGCCTCGAATACAAAAAGGAGGAGGAACCGGAGATCAAAGGGATTAAAGAAGAATTTCCGGACGAGCGGCTCTTTATGGTAGAAGCTAAATTTCCGTGGTTTGCTGACATTGTTAATTTTTTGGTCGCAGGTGTGCTACCCCCGGATTTATCTCATTACCAAAAGAAGAAATTCCTACATGATATTAAGTTCTATATGTGGGATGATCCATTACTTTTTAAGAGATGTGCCGACATGATCGTGAGGAGATGTGTACCACAAGAGGAATGGGATGAAATTCTTCAACAATGTCATTCATCACCAACCGTGAGGACATTTCGAGCAACACGATACCGCAAAAGTGTTGCAAAGCGGATTTTATTGGCCTACGCTATACAAAGATTGCTATCTCTTTATTCAACAATGCGATAGATGCCAACGAGTAGGAAATATTTCAAGACGTCATGAGATGCCCCTAACCAACGTAATTGAGGTTGAACTATTTGACGTTTGGGGTATCGACTTCATGGGTCCATTCTCATCATCATTCGGAAATAAGTACATTCTCCTAGCGGTCGAGTACGTATCTCGATGGGTCGAGGCAATTTGTTCTCCAACAAATGATGCTCAAGTAGTAATGAAATTTTTAAAGAAGAACATATTTTGCCGATTCGGAACTCCAAGAGCATTAATCGGATCGGGATCGCATTTTGTCAACAAAATCATGGATAAACTTCTTCGTAAATATGGGGTCCGATCAAAGAAATCATTGGCCTATCATCCACAAGCAAATGGACAAGTCAAGCGCCAACAAAGAGATCAAGCTAATCTTGGAAAAGACGGTGAATACATCTCGGAAAGATTGGTCATTCAAGCTCGATGATGCACTTTGGGCTTATCGTACGGCCTATAAAACTCCTTTGGGAACATCGCCCTATCAACTCATTTTTGGGAAATCATGTCACCTACCTTTGGAATTGAAGCATAGAGCGATGTGGGCGGTGAAAAGAATAAACTTAGATTTTGAGGCCGCCGGAAAGAAAAGATTGCTAGAGTTAAATGAATTGGAAGAATTCCGGGATGAATGCTACGAAAATTCTCGAATTTACAAAGAAAGGTCTAAAAGATGGCATGATAAGATGATCATTAAACGTGAATTTATGCCGGGACAACAAGTACTTCTCTATAATTCAAGACTGAAATTGTTCCCCGGAAAATTGAAATCAAGATGGTTGGGTCCATTCGTGATTAAGAAAGTACTTCCACCTGGAATAGTCGAGCTCATGAGCAGAGACGGAGAGCTATTTAAAGTTAACGGTCAACGAGTCAAACATTACTATCATCCCTATCAAAAGGAAGTCGTATCCGAAATAACTTTAATCAGCCATAAAAGACTTTCAGATGAAAACGTCCGGCTGAAGACGTTAAACTTAGTGCTAAATGGGAGGCAACCCAATAAATTTTATTTTCATGTTTTGAATTTTTTTTTCGCATTTTGTTGAATTTTTTTTGTTGTATAACTAACCGGTTCAAATTTTGGTGTTCAAATCGCAGGAAAAACACACCGAGGACAAAACTGCATATTCCAGGACAGCATGGCACGGGCCGTGTCAAATGACACGGTCGGGTCGTGCAACCAGTCGATTTTCATTTTCTGGAGTAGCACGGCACGGGCCGTGTCGAATGACACGGTCGGGTCCGTTGGCCACCGATTTGAAGAATCAGCGAGTGCGACACGGCCGTGTCATATGACACGGCCGAGTCGTGCACCTGTGTTAAATTTCACTTTCTCGCATAAGATGCACGGCCGTGTCATTTGACACGGCCGGGTCAGTTGGACAGCGGCAAAATATTAGGAAAGAAGCAGGTATGACACGGGCCGTGTCATTTGACACGGGCCGTGTCGATCGGGGGGTATAAAAAGGTGCAGTACGGCCGAATCACTTCATCTTCTTCCCCAAAACTTTCCTCCTCCCCAAATCATAAACCCTAGTCCCGAATCTCATCAAATCCGGCAAAATCAGGCAAAAATTGTGTCAAATCTCACATAAAAACAACGTGTTCATCATTATCCCACAATCCTAAAGCTTCAAGGGTGAGAATCGGACGAATACATCCGGGTTGGGTCGCGATTTTTTCTGAGTTTTTCTTCAATTTTCACTCCAAATTCAAGGTATGATTCACGATTTTGGAAGGTTTAATTATTCGTTGCATTCAGATTATGTGGAACATGATTTATTGAGCAACTTAGGGTTCTTGAATGGATTATTTTTTTGGGAGATTTTGGGAAATTTATCATGAATTAAAGGAGTTGAAATTTTGTTGGTAATTATCATACATGATGGATATATATGATTGATGTCATTACATGTGTGGGATTTTACTTACATTTGGGGTTGAAATTTATGGTTGGGATATTTTGAAGAAAACACATATTGTGGGGGTACGTGTATTATCGAAAAATAGTGATTCGGAGCTTGTGTGAATAAGTGATAATTGATAATTCTCTTGTAGGAAAATGGCCAGAGGACGAGGAAATGCTCAACGAGGATGAGGAAATGCCCAAGGACGAGGCGCAACTCAACGAGGAAGAGGAAGGCCCGCAACAGAAATTGAACAACCAGAGAGAATACCTACTCAAGGGGCTGTCGAGACGCCCGAGACGTATGGAATTGAGCTTCCGCCGAGTCGCCTAGCACGATGGGAGACATTGGGGCAGAAAAAAATGCTCCCCACGCGATGGCCGGACGATGAATGCATGACTGCGATGGGGATAAAAGAAGATGTTATGCGGATACTCGGACGAATAAGTTGGACGACGCTAATGACTCAACATTGTCCCACTTACCGATGTCTCACGCTGGAATTTCTTAGCACACTCTCCGTTAAGAGAGACCCGATTACGCATGAGCCGACCGCCTTGGAATTTCGGCTCAACAACAAAAACGAAAAATTAGGTCCGGGCGAATTGGATACTATATATGATGCTCGAAGGCACGGAGAATACCGAATCAATCGGTTTGAGTGTGAGACTTACTGGAGGACAATGATTGAGTACCCGGGGAGCGGTGCACGTCCCTACATTCCAAAATCGGCGAAAGGATCATCTCTTCGTAATCCTATTCTCCGCTATTTACACAAAGTCATCGCAAGCACTATCTTTGGGCGGAAAGAAACGGGGCCGATAACTCAGCGAGAGCTTTATGTCCTAGCTCATATACTCGACGGAACAAATCCCGCAACCGGAGCTATTATTATGGACCACTTCGAAGACGTTGCCACTAAACCGAGAGGGGAAATTTGGATAGGGGGTTTAATTACCCCTATCACACTTCATCTTGACGTACCTCTACAAAACCGAACTCCCCTCCTGGGAAATATGCTTCTATCAATCCAAGTCATGAAGTTGATGAATATCCTGGACTACGACTCCCGAGTTATTTTTCTCCAGAATGATGGTGATCACTTCCTACTCCCGAATACAACTTTGACAACTATTTCTAGTATTCGGGACATAGGAAATCTACAAATGTCCACGGAAGCGCACAAATTGGCCCGGGAGGCAGCTGGATTAATTTCCCCGAGTGAAAGATATGTTGCCTGTAATGTCCGTCCTAGGCGTAAGGAATTTGAGGATGGAAACGAGAGGATGAGAGAAGAAGAGAGAGAGGAGAGAATGGAGGAGGAATTCGAGTATGAGAGAGGCCCGGAAGAAGAAAGAGAATCGGGGGAGGAAGAAGAAAGAAGGAGAGATCGGCCCGAGTCGTCGAGACAAGCCGAATCAAGAAGTTCCGTATCTCGAGAAGAGTTCGAGGCGTTCCGAGAGGAGACCCGTGAAAGACTAGACGGGATGCAAGCAATTTTACAACGAATGGAAGATTGGCATGTCCAACAAGGGCATTATACTCCGCCAAATCAATAGGACCGGTTGTAAGTATTTCTTGACCCAAAGTTTCTTTTTGTTTAAATACTATACCTCCTTCTTGTGTATACTCTTTAATTCAAGTTTGGGGGGAGATATTGGGTCAAGAAATACCTACATTGTTTACTTTGGTGTGTTTGGATTTTGTTTTATGTTTTGGTTTGATTTTTTTTTTTTTTTTGTTTTATTTTGGTGTGTTTTATTTCGAACTTGGTGTGTTTTGATGATGATGAACTTTGATGAAACTCGAAAGAATGAACTCTTGTCTTGGATGCCTCGGGATTTATTTTGTTATTTTAATATACAAATCGAGGATAATTTGAAGAGGAAAAATTGTAGAATAATCAAAAGGGTGTGAAATTGAATAAATAGCCTAATCTCTTGGAAATATGAACAAATCTAACTTGTGAGCTTTTGAGCCTTCGTGCATCATTAAATATGCAAGTTTCATTGTCGAGTGTTCCATTCATGTTTTAAGACTCTAGAACTTGCCCTGGTATCTTATTCGAAACTACAAGTGTGTTTGCAAATTAGTAAAAATGATTTAAGGCAATTTTTATTTGACAACCTTTCAAACCTTTTGGCCAACCCGAAAAATTTGTTTCCCTAGTTAGCCCGATTGAGCTTAAAGCCTATTTCTTGTTAACCACATTATGAGCTTTTCGTTCCATTATAAACTTTTGTCCCTATACTTGAGCTATTTAGAACAAATTGGCAAAAGAATGAAAAGATGTGGTAGCAATCGGGAAGATTGTTGGTTCAAAATGCAATGAATTATCAAAATAAAATTTGAAGGAGGATAGGTGTGATTGAATGATGAAGTTGTCCACAAAAAAAAATGGTGGACACAAAAGAAACGAGATGTATGGAGCAATAAGGAGGAATAAGGTTGTGATTTTCACTTTCAAAAGTGCTTAGTGCCATGATATTCAAATCAAGGGGTTGAAAGAAACAAAATCCTAAGGGATTATTGAGCTTCTAATTGAGCGAAGTGATTGAGGAGATAATGTTCTAATTTGCTCAAGTCAAGTCACTTTAAGCCATATATATCCTACCCCGACCAAAAAGCCTACATTACAACCATTAAAGTCCTTTTTGATTCACCAAATTTGCATGCCCAACTAGTGGTAGAGATGTAGACGATTGGCAAGCCTATGGGGATTCTTATTTCATTGAATGAGTCTTGAGCGTTACTTATCCCTTTATACACTTTGAGAGTGAGGGAATACACTTGACCGGCGAGGTTCGTATTATTCAAGTATTAGCTATGATGTTAAGGAAGCACCCCCGAGATTTGAATACTTTATAGAACTCGACTTATTTATTTCTTGAGGCGTATTGATAAATTTTCAAAATGATCCTTTGAGGTATGTTGAGGGACGAGTTCCCTTAAGAGTGGTTATTTTAAAGTGCATTGCTCGGGACGATCAACGTTCAAGTTTGGGGGATTTTGATAACACTCATTTTTACACATATATTTACATCGATTTTCCGGGTTTTAAGATCCTAAAATGTGTAGAACTGTGTCGTTTATACTCGTATTATGTTTATTGGACTCGATCACGCTTGGGTACGTTTTATTGATTTTATAGGTACTTTATGGACATAAATCAAGCAGGAACGAAGTCTCCAACCCCAATACATATCAAGCAATGCGGAAACGAGAGATCGGGCTTAAAAAGGAGTCAAAACGGTGTCAAAACGAGTCAACACGAGCCCGGCCGTGTCAATCGACACGGGTCGTGCCATATCGACACGGTCGGGTCTATCTTCCAGGCCTTTCTTGCTTATTTAGACGAGTATGACACGGGCCGTATCATTTGACACGGTCGTGTCATTTGCTCGGCCGTGTCATTTGACACGGTCGAGTTCCCTGTCCAGCAGGTTTTGGGCTTTTTGAGCATACTATGACACGGGCCGTGTCACTTTTCGGTGGAAATATCATCTTTTGACATTTTTGAAAGATTTGTGTGGAAAAAGTGATTGTTTTATCTTTATAAAAGGGATATATGGGGCATGATAAGAGATATGCTGAAAATTGGGAGATTAGAGAGAGAGAATAACAAAGAATTAAGTGGGTTTCATTCCAAAAAGAAGGGATTTTGAAGAAATTCTTGAAGAACACTTCAAGAACATTTGAAGGCTTCAACCGGGATCGATCAAGACACACCACGAGTTTTATCTTCTTCCTATCTTTTCTTCATTTTGTTGTTTTTATTAGCATGAACATGATGATTATTAATCTTCCTTTCAATACCATGTCCAGCTAAACTCTTTAGATTCCAGGCATGGGAATACGTTGATTTGCTATGATTTTGAGGGATTGATAATTATATTTATCTAGTGTGATTTCTTTATCAAATACTTGGTTTTGATTCATGTTTAGACACTTGATCAATGTTTTTACATGTTAAACTTAATTGCTCATAATTCGAGAGAAGAGGGCATTAATAGGTTTCGAGTATTTGACGTAGTAAATTACGAGATTGAGAAATCGGTGATGAACTATGATGATATCTAATCTTATGAATACTTTGGAGTTAGAGAATTTATAATAGACGGAGACGTTGTTATAGGTTGTTTAATCTACGATTTATTGCATCTCGAGAGAGACTTTAGAATATTGTTGTGATCATCGTTTTAGAATCGCACTTAGAACCTTTTGAAACCAATCCCGATTAAATTTAGTAATCAACGGAAACCTAGCCTTGGAATCTACCTTTCTAAACTCTTGAAATTTGCTTCAATTCGGATATTTTTAATCGTTTTAATTTATTGTGATTATTGTATTTTATTTCATTAATCATCCATTTTACCTTTTGATCGTCTAGATAAAGCCGAGAACACTATAATCTAATACTCAACACAATAAAAATATTTAGTCTCTTTGGAATACGACCTTGCTCGCCGCTTTCTACATATTTTCCGTACACTTGCGAATTGTTTAAAATTATAGCGAACAAGTGTGAAGGAGGTCCGTAGTTTCTTGGGATTGGCTGGCTACTACCGTAGGTTCGTCGAGGGTTTCTCAAAACTAGCTCGGCCACTTACACAGTTGCTCCAGAAATCCGAGAAATTCGTCTGGAATGACGAGAGGCAGTCCAGTTTTGAGTAGCTGAAGAAGCATTTGACCTCAGCCCCGGTTTTAGCATTGCCATGTGGCAACGAGGGTTTTGCCGTTTATAGCGATGCTTCGGGTCAGGGTCTTGGGTGCGTATTGATGCAGCACGGCAAGACCATCGCTTATGCGTCGAGACAGTTGAGGTCGTATGAACTGAACTACCCTACTCATGATTTGGAGTTAGCGGCAGTTGTTTTCGCGCTCAAGATTTGGCGTCACTATCTTTTAGGCTCTACATGTCAGATTTTTACCGATCATAAAAGTCTAAAATACATATTTACTCAGCGGGAGTTGAATATGAGACAGATAAGGTGGTTAGAGCTGATTAAGGATTATGACCTCGAAATCCTTTATCATCCGGGCAAGGCGAATGTCGTGGCCGACGCCTTGAGTCGGAAACCGATTGCGTTGCGAACGCTTGAGGTCCTTACGTCTCAGTCCGAGCTTCGGCGGGCTTTGATCGAATTAGGTGTTGAGGTTTTGTTGCCTGGAGCTGTCGGGCAACTTTGTGCTTTAGAGATTTCCTCGTCTTTGATCGATGAAATTAAGCTGAAGCAATTAGAGGATCTGATGATTACTCAAATCCGAGAGAACGTTCTTAAGGGAAAGTCTCCTGGGTTTGTGATTCACGAGGACGGTGTTTTGAGATTTCAGAGTCGGCTTTGTGTGCCGAACGACTCAGAGTTGAGACAGAGTATTTTGCGTGAAGCCCATGCTACACCTTATTCCGTTCATCCTGGTTCGAGTAAGATGTACAAGGACCTGAGGAGGAATTTCTGGTGGAATGATATGAAGGAGGAGGTCACACAGTTTGTAGCGAAATGCTTGACTTGTCAGCAGGTCAAAATCGAGCATCAGCGACCGGCTGGGTTATTACAGTCACTTCTCATTCCAGAATGGAAATGGGAAGATATATCGATGGATTTTGTTACGAGTTTGCCGAGATCGAGGTCAGGCATGAATATGGTATGGGTGATTGTTGAACGTCTGACCAAGTCGGCACATTTTCTGGGCATCAAGGACACTTGGGGTCCAAAAAAGTTGGCTCGTGTGTTCATTGCGCAGATTGTGAAGCTTCACGGTACTCCGAAGTCTATTGTTTCGGATCGTGATGGCCGCTTCGTATCGCACTTTTGGCAGGCGGTGCATAAGGCGTTGGGTACCCGTTTGCATTTGAGTACCTTTTTCATCCCCAATCAGATGGATAGTCGGAACGCACTATCCAGACATTCGAGGATATGTTGCGTGCTTGTGCTCTCGACTGGAGTAGCAACTGGGAGGAGCATTTGCCATTAATCGAATTCACGTACAATAATAGTTGGCACGCGTCGATTCGGATGGCACCGTATGAGGCACTCTATGGGCGGCGATGTCGATCACCGATTTGTTGGAATGAGGCGTCCGATTTAGTCGGGACCGAACCGGATGTCGTTTTAGAGACTAGGCGGAAGATAGAATTAATTCGGGAACGGATGTTGACTGCCCAGAGTCGACAGAAGTCATATGTCGATGTCCGTCGTCGACCTTTAGAATTCGAGGTGGGATACCGCGTTTTGCTAAAGGTGTCACCGATGAGAGGAGTTTTTCGCTTCGGGAAGAAAGGGAAGTTGAGTCCGAGATTTATTGGACCCTTCGAAATTCTTGAGCGAGTCGGTGATTTGGCATATCGTTTGGCGCTACCTCCGGCCTTGAGTCGCGTTCATAACGTCTTCCATGTTTCTCAACTGAGGAAATATGTCCCGGATCCTAGTCATATCATCGATTATGGTGAGATCAATATCACCGAAGATTTTACCTTCGAGGAACGTCCCTTAAGGATTTTGGAGCATGGTGAGAAACGACTGAGTCATAAGACCATTCCCTTAGTCAAGGTGCAGTGGTCGAGACACGGTGTCGAGGAGGCAACTTGGGAAACCGAGGATAGCATGCGTGCTAGGTACCCTGAGTTGTTTGTTTCTTAAGTTTCGGGACGAAACTTGTTTTTAGAGGGGTAGAATGTAATATCCGCATTTTTCTTTCCCTTGTATTCTCATTTTTGGTGTATTTCTCGATCGTAGTGACCCTCGTGTATCTTTCAGTGTATCATTCCTGTCATCTGTTGAACTGTATTCTCGTTATTGTTGTGCGGAACCGCCATTTCGGGGTTGCCGTTGATCCATTTCGTGTTATTGGTTCCCAAATATTGATTCCTATTGCTTTTATCCTCTTCCTGGATCATTTTTCATCATTTAGGACCTAAAGGGGGTGTGGGCCGCGGCACAAGGTGTGTGCACCGCGGCACACACATTTCTCCAGTTGTTGGCCGAGCGGATCAGACTGCAGCCGCGGCGCACCCGTCTGGCTTTGCGGCACATCGCCAGTCGCGGCACACCTGGCCCAAAGGTCAAGCACAAGCAGCCAGTCAAGCCGCGGCACACCCGTCCGGGCCGCGGCACACTCGTGTGGTATTTTCAGCCAAAACCCGACTGTACCGGGTGCCGCGGCACACGCCGGCTGAGCCGCGGCACACTGCCGAACCCTGGGAGCAGTTTTTGGGCTTGTGCCGCGGCACACCTCGGCTGAGCCGCGGCACACAATGCGGTCAACCCTATAATTGTGTTGTTTTGAGCGAGAGCAGCTCATTTTCCTTCTTCTTCTTCTTCCATTTACGCGAGAGAGAGTGAGAGGGGAGGAGAGCTTCTCATCATTCATCAATTGGGGGTTGATTTTCATCATTCTTCTTCGGTTGTGAAGCCCGGATAATCAATCTAACGCGTGTTCTACGGATCTTAATACTTGAATCTTCTAAGCTAATATTTCTTGGAATCCTACCTTTTGGATGATTGGGGGTTTTGGGGGTTTTGTCCGATTCTTTCCGTTTTGTTGGTGGATTCTTGATGAATACGATTAGTATTGTTAGTATCATTAACTTTCCTACGGATTCATGGTATATTTTGTGGTTTTTACGGAATCGAGAGGGTTTGGTTGTGGTCCGCCCTCGTTGTTGTTTTTGTACTAATATACATGAATCGTAGGCGGGATTTCGGGTGTATTCCATTTCCGTGTTCGTCTAGATTTGGTTGTAATTATGTTCTTCGAATCGTTAGGTTCGGTTCCGTTGGTTCTTAACGTTCGTCGGTGATTATCCTTTCCGTTCGTTGCATCGTCAATTACTCAAGGCAAGTAATTCTTGGAAACCTTTATGCTTAACATGAAATGGTAATGTATATTGTGTGTGCTTTACTCACCTCGGGAGGGTCCGACGGAGCCTCGAGGGAATCTATGGCTTCGTCCTGGATTCATGAATTTGATTCGCTAGCCAGCTCGGGAGGGTCCTTAGAGGCCTCGAGTGGGATTCATGGCTTCGTCCCGGTCCTAGGTGACGTGTGGTGCTTGATTTGTTTTATGAATGTGGCCAGCTCGGGAGGGTCCTTAGAGGCCTCGAGTGGGATTCGTGGCTTCGTCCCGGTCCTAGGCAAATTAATTGTGACTGTTTGTTTCCGGAAAAGACATGTCTGGTTTTGTTTCTGAAATGATATTGGTGCATGTACTATGAAATGTGTAAGCGATTGGTTTGCCTTGATTACTTGTACTAGCGTAATTGCTAACCCCTTTGGGGACCCGTTTTGGGGAAATTCTTGTTTTGGATTTCAGGTTATGATTACCCGGACGAGCGGGCACCTGGACAGTACGAGGACGTTGGCGAGGGTCGTTGACATGTGCATTTGGGTCTTTTTATTTCTTTTGTCCATTTCGATTTGGTTGTTCTCACAATTATAAACTTATAGATTGCACTCATGAAGATTTGTGCTTTTCATTTCAAACTCCGTATTGTATTACTTTAAAATCGTTACATTGTCGGGTGATGCTTATTTCGCCGGTTGCTCCGGGCGTATCTTTTTATGTCATATCATTTAAATGTGTGTCCTCACTAACCGAGATGGTTAGTCGAGTGGAGTTTTCGTGATTGTAGCCTGGTGGGTCCCATGTAGGGGTCCACGGCGCTGTAATATACTCTGAATATCTCGGAGTGTTACAATAATCTGACGAGTTAGTAAATAAACCGTAGTAGCCCAAATATATACATATTTTTTTATATTTAATTTATATATGCATAAATATTATTTTTATATTATGTTGATTTTTGTAATTAACTCGATTCTCTTTATTTTAAAATATATTTATAACATCATGTACGTAGTGTTTTATATGCTGGTGTTCCTTTAATATTCTTTTTACTTTGAGTATGATAAGAATAAAATAAATAGAAGTAAAATAAAGGCTATTGCAATAGCAGGATTTTTATGATAATCATCGATGGAAATGACAATATCTGAGTTCGGGTATAGTCAATGTATTGGTTTTTCACCATGAGAAAACTTGAAACCGATGAGATGAATAGTTCAATTATTCTAATCTGGCCTCCAATAATATCAAAAGTGTAGACCACTAACTTCTGTTCTTTCGGATCGAATGAATTTGAATGGATCTTAATTGAATTGAACTGAACTGAATTGAATTGACCTGAACTGAATTGAAATATATATTAAGAGTAAATAATAATAATAATAATAAATATTAAAAATAATAAAATAATAAGAAAAATAATAATAAATAATAAAAAATAATAATAATTACAATGTATAATAATAATAATATAATTAATTACAACAATAACAAAATAATAATAATACTAATAAATATGCCAAAATGTCACAAATGTCACAAAAGTATCAAATGTCACAAATAGTAATAATAATAATAATAATAATAACAATGATAATAATAATAAATAATATAATAATAATAGTAATCAACAAAATAAATAAATATTATTATTAATAATAGTAAATATTATTAGTAATAATAATAATAATCAACAACAGCAACAATAATAATAACAATAATAATCAAGATTATTAATAATAATAATAATAATAATAATAATAATATGGAACTGAACTAAACTGAATGGACCTGAACTGAACTAAACTGAACTGAAAAACTGAAAAATAAATCCAAAAGAACAGGGCCTAATTTAACCTTAGCTTTCAGTCGCTAAGTAAATAATCAACAACAGCAACAATAATAATAACATTAATAATAATAATTATTATTAATAATAATAATAATATGGAATCGAATCAATCAATCGAATCGAATCAAAATCAAAATCAAAAATAAATTTAAAAAAACAGGACCTAATTTAACCTTAGCTTTCAGTCGCTAAGTAAACTATTCATATGACGAGGCAGCATGGCCTGTGCGATGCACGGGCTTCGATTACCATGAAGTAGCATAAGTCTGGCAAGAGTTAATTAGGTGTGTCAACATTAGTTGCGAAACTTAAAGTGTTAAACTAAGAAATTCGTTTTATTAAGCTTTTACAAATAGAAATGGTTCCTATGAAAGATACTTAAAGATGCGTTTGATCATTAGTACACGTGTTTGTAAGTAGTAAGTGCACGTTTGATTTGCTTCCTTAGCGGTACTCAACTTTGATGTTCCTCGATTTCATTGTCCTTCCATGCAATGGTTATGTGTATTTATTTATTAGAGGGTTAGTTTTGATATTAGTTAGTCAATTAAACCAAGGAAGTTTGTGTAACTAAGCTTTTGTAAATAGCATTGCTTCACGGGCAAAAGTATCAAACGTACTATTGATTTGTTATTTTAAACATGTAGCTTATACTACAGAGTTCATTTATTTTCCAAATATCTCTTGGCTTCAAACTAACGGAGTAGCGTGGTTATATTTTAAAGCTAGAATGTTCTATTCAGATGCAAAAAAAAAAAAAAAAAAGGAAAAAGTTGTAACTAAAAGTTAAAAAGTTGATAGGTGTGGCCCAAACATTGTTGTCTAGTTGAAGGACTACGACCCATTTGCTTATCCTTTTCATTACCCAACTAAGGAACCAAAAACAAACTTAAACATGGAAATTAACCACAAACTTAAAACCTGAAATGAATCATGCATATTTCCATCTTGATACTCGAATACTTGAGTTTAATTGCTCAAGCAAAAAAAACAATCAGTTACCGGTGAATAATTGTCATTGGCAACGCCGGGATCATTTTGAACCCGATGCGACCCTTCATTAAAAACTACACCAGTTCGTGTTTCACTTGTAGTACCATATCAAGGGAAAATAAAATCCAATAGTTGTTTTGCAAAAGTCCTCTCCTTCCTGACCTCACATAAAAACTTGCAGTAATAGGCACATAAAAGCTAGCTCTACTGATATCATATTGTGTTAGTTTGTGTTTGGATAGAAATTTATCTAGGTTAACTTGACTAAATATAAAAAGAACAAAGAAAAAACATATGATCATAAAAGGGTAAGCAGTGAACTCTAAAACATGTTACTACGTATGTGTTATATCAATTGTGTGACATTTGTGGAACAATGAATAGACACATTTCAGGTCCTATTACCCCTTTGCAATTTGGGTCTGGACACCTCACTTTATTAATGTTTCCTTGGATCTTGGATGCTACATGTCCTCTAATGCAGTCAAACAGTTCACGAAGCTCACTCAAATCCTCCTTAGCCAGATCCTTAGAAAGTCCACGATTCAAAATCTCCGATCCATGAGGCGGAAGTGCAAGGAGATTAGCATGCTTCTCATTATTACCATCTCCTAAACCACTACTTGACGACTTCTCATCACCCTGAACACTATTTCTTGATCTGCTTATTTTTAAACTGCAAATAAATATTAAAACAAACAAATAAATAAAAATCCTGAACTCCCTTCAAACATGTCATCATAATGACTTACATTCCTAATCATTCTAGAAAATTCGAATTTTTGTTCTTTGCAACATTTAGTGCGCGTACTGATTGTCTTCTATACATAAAAATTGAGTTGCAAGTTGAGCATTAATTGAACATGTGCATTAATGGTTTAGGCTTGGCAACTCTATTATGTTGATTAAGCTAACCGAGTAAGCTTCTTTCAAAGCTTGTAAGAGCTCTTAATTTTTCATAATTATACGAATAAATTAAACTCTATACAAATACATTAAACTCAACAAATTAACAAACGATGTGAATGTCTAAAGGCTCAATTATGGTGGATGTCTTTAATACAATGTGAGGATAACTCCTTTCATTTCATCTTCCTAAACCGATTATCCTTTCATCTCCTCAGTGGTTAATGGTTGCAATTACTATATTAAATGTATTATTTATTGCAATATCTTACATGCCTATTTCAAGGACAGCCACATTCTTACACACTTATTATTTATCCTGTTAGAAATATATCACACCAGCTTTTAAAATTACAATAGATAGACTCATTGCTAACCTTATAACATTATATATCATAAAGGCATTTACCTTAAAATCTTGGCCAGCAAGTTTAGCAGGTTTCCCGCTCCACCATGAAACTAACTTCTCCAAAGTAACGCCAAATTTAACCCCATACGACCATGCCACAGGATGAACAAACTGAAAAACATAGCAAATTCCGGTCGTTACACTTAAAAATGGACTGCAACGCGATACAATAAGTTTTGAACATAAGTACCAAAATACCCGAAAAACAACTAACTAACCCGTAAGTAAGACATACCTTACCACTTTGAGCTCGGGTGCAGATGGTGAATGATCTGAGCTTAACATATCAATATTCCCATCCTATATCTTTTATGACATAAAAAAATAATAATAATAATTCAATAATGCACCTCAATAACAATCTTCTATTTTTAATACCACAAAAGAACTCTCAGGGTATGTAGTAGACACTTCTCATTTTATAAGACGTTTCAAGCATCTTCCATAAATTTGAAGCTCGTTTATCAAACGTAGTTTTCATTTTCAGGTGTGCTTTTGGTTTATTTGTAAACGTATTCTCCACTTAACAATCTTTTTGAGCCTAGAGGCCTAATGTGTTTTTCTTTAATCTTCTAATTTCACTTTTCGTAACATTATTAATCCTATATCTATTTAAATCTACTTCCAGCTGATCACAATTCCCATTTGACCCGTATGATCCCTATAAGCTAAATTCATTTGCATGTTCAATTGCATAGTCATATACTAATAGTAATGGTTACAATTTAATCATAAGATATAAACATCAATGTTTCCAAAAATCAATAATAAAATTATGAATCTAAACGTAACAACTTACAATAGTCAAGCTGGAAAAAAAAATCTACCTTGGTAACCATTACATTTGTTGCTTCCTTACTTAAGGTGTGTTTGGGAATGAATGCTTATTTGAGACCGTCCTGCTTAAATTCATACTCGGCTTGCTAGGACTTCATCACGTTCCATGAGGACTCTAAAAAGTACAGGAAACCTGCAATTGTAAAAAAGCCAACTATTACGTTATTTATTAAACATGAAATACCAAAGTAATGGACCTATTAGTACGCACCCATTGTTCCAAAAGCCACCTGTTCAGGATGACTTTCTACAACAAAATGAAATGCTGTTGTGGCATAAATAATCTTTACATACATACTCAAATAGCAGATAGTACCCAAAATAGCATAACAAAGATATATTTGTTACCTTCAGTTCCACGGTTCTACCATTCCTAGCTCAAATATTTCCAATCGCAAGATTATGACCGGCATGTCTCTTGCCCACAGATCGTTCCCGACGCGTCATGATTCATGAAAGCCTAGAGCTTTAAAGTCTGATATGGTTTTTGTTCCAAGCTTTAGGCATCCTTGGTTGATTTCTGTCAACAGTCACAGCCCGTATCACAAACACGTTGTTAGTTGTTTCATGAAAAAATAAAATAAAGAAACATTTATCTCATGAACCTATTTAGAACTTGTATACACAAATCCTCATATAATCAGAATTTGCCAACTTAATATCTAAACTGAAAACAGGATAAGCACGCCCAAACATTCTCCATCCTACACCCATTTTTTTAAACGCGCTGCCAAACACATCAATAGTATCCTTGCAGACCAAATCTCCAATGTTTGAAGAGCAAAGAGTGTTTGGAACTGTTTATTTTTTTACACACTTATATCTACTTTAAAAATAAGCACGCACCAAGCGTAACTAACTACAATATGTATCAATCGCTCGTATTGTCTCAACCCACCAAGGCACCCTCTAGTTGTGGTTTGTTTCATATACTTGTCCAAAATCCAAGAATTACTACGAAGTACAGAGTGATAGAGCCTTGAATAAACATGATAGCCTAATAGGTATGGTGGCCGGCGTGTGTATTAAGCTGATAAAAATGACATCTATAAAGTAGAAATCAAAAAATAATTACCTGTCAACAATATCCATGAGAATGACCAAGCCTAACTCATGGGCTTTATCTATCATAGATTTAAGATCATCTGGAGCACGACAACAATTGGTAGGCGTAAAGAAATTCGACACGTGGTACCTACAGCATCACATAAAATATACAGATTATAAAAACAAATACCAACAACAAATCGATAGCAACAACATATGATAAGGTGAAGGTCGGTAGATGCAACTCCCAACCCGATATTTCAAACAACTTACGTTGATCCTCGCTCATCATCTTCCTCATTGTCATTTGCACCACCAGCCGCATTTAAAGCATTTAGCCTCTCGATAAGTTTTTCCCTCCTCTCGTCATATGTTAGCTCCTACAGGTTATACCTGAACAATACATGAAAAATTCATTATTCTTGTATTCTTTTCACCTCAACATAAAGAGATTTTACGTTTAACACCAAGATGTTTTTAATCATTTCATATCATCTGAAAACAGATTAAAGCGAATTTAGGCCGAGACATGTCCTTTTTTCTTTCATATAATTTTAAATGAAGAATGATGTTGTATTGTACTCCAAACACTCTTTTGTTCATTTTCAAAGTTTTTTCTTCAAACAAATAATGTGATTATACTTGATCTATCAAAATTCACAGATTAACATGTTAAACCTGATTTAAGAGTTCGACAATGTTATACACATTAAAATTAGAGCTTGGGCTCGTTGACCGCAACCATATATAGCTAGATAATAGCTAGATAATTATCTGATCCATGTAAAAATTTGAAATAAGCATGGCACAAATCAACTTATTAGTAAATGGGTCAATATTGCGACATATAGTGTAAAGTTTGTATTTTGATTTGTGAATGTGCTAAGAAACAAAGTAATAATGTTGTTACCCCTTGTGCTCTTAGGAAGGTGCTTCTCAGGTTTCTTTGAGGTTGGTTCAACATGAATGACTGTATGCACCTTCTTGTAGACCTTTTCAATGGTATCTGGTTCGACCTGACTTTAATGTGGCCTAAAAGTGAGCCTGGTACTTTTCTCGCTCATCTTCCATTAAAGTCTGCATACCGTACATAAAAGAAAAATAAGAAAATAAAGTCAATCGATATATGCGATGGTGAAGATTACTCCGTTGAGCAGCAAAAAGAATTATCTGATGATGTTTTTACATTTGTGGCTTGGTGCTGGAAGAGTTGGTTATGAAGCTGAAAACATAGATAGAACTATACTGCTCCACCGTGTCACAAATGGTTTTCACAATCGCCTCATTATGCTCTCTCCTTCTTTGTCTTTCACAATGTCACTGCAATCAACCAATAAAAAAACCCAAAAAGATTAAATTTAAGCAGTTTAGAGACATCAAATTTGTGCTCGTCTGCTTATTTTAGGATATAAAAAGCAACTTTCAATAAGGACATGCTTATTTGAGATGTTAATTAAAATTAGCTTATACCCTTATAATAACTAACCCCAAGTTCATTTGATTGATAACATCTAACTGCATTTTTTAAACAAAGGCATCAACAAAACGAAATGCTATGGGGTGTTTCGGTTTGCTTATTTTCATCGTCTCGCTTAAAAATAAGTACATTTTAGGAGTAAAAATAAGTACTTTTTAATTACTAACAATTTTAGGAGTAAAAGTTGATTCGAATATGATATGAAATATGAACACCTGCTTATCGTGAAACATTTAACTGCAATCAACCATTATACCATAACAACCCAAAGTCATATTAAACCCCATCTCACTCCAATAAAAATCATTCAAAAACAGTCTAAACAAAAACCTGAATAAAACAGAAAACATTATTAATAAAGTCAACCATACCTTATACCCATATTTTTTTCATCTTTTTCAGATTCACAAACAAACACCCCTTTTGCTCGCTGAATCTCGATTGCCAAAGCTTCTTGGTGACGTGACCCTTGCAACATCCACAAACTGAAGCAAGTAAAAACACACATCATAACTTTAACCAAACAATTACGTTTTTTTCATGTTTAGAAACAATCTTTATATAAAAGATCAGACCATTTATACCTTGTTATCATTGACAATCACCAAGAACTTGAATTGGGTTAATTTATAACCCCTTCATCAAAAAAGTCCCTGAAAAATACAACTTTTCTTATCTAGGATAGACTATATAATTATCTTAAAACACAATACCAAACACCCCCACATATTATCAGAACAACAAAAAGATCTAAAAACAAACTATAATTAGATATAATCAAACTTACACCTAAAGCAGCACGGGACTAATTATTTTAAAAATTAGTTATACCTTCATCTTCGTCACCAGATTCGGGTGAATCCCACCCATGACCTTCTTTCAACAATGTGATGGTGGTGCGCTGTGATCAAGGTGGTGTGAAGCGAGTGTTTTTGTTTCGCATTTGTGTGAGTTTGTGAGGGTGAAATTTGTGGATAAGAAGGAATACAGAATGGATTTTTTTTTGTTAAATGAATGATGTTTTGCATACTCGAAACTGAAGCAACAGTTCACATTCCGCTTTACATTCAGTTGCTCGAAATAATTGTGACACCAACTTTAAAAGCTATCAAAAGCTTTCAAAAGAAGTTCAAGATTAAGGAACTTTGTGATTTTAATCATCCTAATAGAGTTTCTTGCCTAATAACATTAATGCTCACATTCAATAGGGGAACTCATTCTTTATCTATTATACTAAAAGATTGAGTCCCCTTATTAATGTGGAGGCTTCAAGAATATTATTTAATGTAGAGTCTTAATGAATTCAATTTTTATCTAAAAAATTATAAAATCTCAATCTTAATAATTTTAAAAGTCTCTTCTTAATCATTTGAAAAGTCTCTTCTTAATAATTTGAAAAGTCTCTTCATATGAATAGTCCTTTCATATCCGCAAATTACACAAATAATTTAATTATAAATAACACCTTTCCTGGACATCAACATCCATATTGTGGTGTTCTCGGTATGCTTGCATTTCGACTCACAATTGATCAATTTTCGTAGTATGTTTTTTACCGACTACAACAAAATCCCATCCACTATCCTATCCCACCTCACGGTTACCAATGATACCAACAACACCCTCTTTGCCGCCCAGACGTAACCGATTATGTAACGAAAGAGAAAAAAAGGAGGTCGTGATTTATACTAAATATTAAGCAACAGAAAGTGAGAGAGGGAAGAAAGTTACTAAAAGTGGGAAAGTTTTAACAAAGAGTCAAGCAAATTAGGTAATGTGTTTCACTGCTTTTGTTTCCTAAGAAGGAAAGGCACAACACGGGGTGGTGGTGTGTTGGGAAAGAGAAGGCCCATTTCAACGACAGAGATATATACAAAAAAAAAAAAAAAAAAAAGGAATGGGAGAAAAAAGAGGATGGGTGGTGGTGGGGGGGGGTGGCCACGGGCCATTAAATTAATAAGAATATCCAATACGTACTATTCCCAACTCTCAATGTGGGTAACGATGTTTATTGATATTATTATCAAAAATATAAAAATGAAACGATGAAACTTATTCCTTTTGTCCGTCAACATGTTCGTTTAATCATTTGTTGTATGCTTTCGTTTGTTAATATTTCCGTAACAATAAGGAATTGTGTAGTTTTTTTTATTAGTCGTCACTTGACTATTTTATCGATTCTCTCTCTTTATATTGAATTTAATATTAATATCAAATGTCCAGTAATATTAATATCTATACTATATAATACTTATCCCCCTTAATTTAATGTGGAGGTGAGATTTAATTGTAACTTTTAATTGTAAATATATGAAGAGATTATTTTAATTGTAACTTTTAATGTAAATAAACTAATTTAAATACAAAAGTTATGATAAACATCACAATGCAAATGCACCTTCTAATACACAAGGTGATTAAAATGAACTTTTAAATGATAGTATAAATTACAAGATGGTTAAATTTTAGCTATGAAATCTTAGATACAATCGGTGCATCGCACGGGTTGAATAAATCAAAAACAACCCCAGAGCAACATACGGGTTAGTAAAGCCTCATTTCATATAACTAATTACATAGACTAAAATAAAAGGACAATAACAATAAAAAACATATAAACTTCTCTAAAAGGCATTTAAATTCTGCCATCTGCTCATTCAACCGTCTGCCCCAACATTACGTACAAAACACGTGCACCTTCTAATACACAAGGTAATTAAAATGAACTTTTAAATAATATTATAAATTACAAGATGGTTAAATTTTAGCTATGAAATCTTAGATACAATCGGTGCATCGCACTTGAATAAACCAAAACAATCCCGAAAGCAACATACGGGTTAGTAAAGCCTCATTTTATATTTAATTACATAGACTAAAATAAAAGGACAATAACAATAAAAAAACATATAAACTTCTCTAAAAGGCATTTAAATTCTGCCATCTGCTCATTCAACCGTCTGCCCCAACATTACGTACAAAACACGTAGATATTCAACCAAAGACCGTGCATCGCACGGGTTGGATAATGCCTCGTATATAGATATATATAGATGTTTATTCTCATTTACTTTATGCTCTAATATCCCTTCAAATTCTTTTATTTTACTTTATATATGATGAAAATACAATTATAAATCGCAAGAATTAATACCTTTCTTATATGAGCTAACGTTCCCGTAAATTATTTTGTTTTATTTTAGATATGCTAAAGATAGGATTAACAGCTAAAACTTAATACATTTGGTATGAAAGTAATAACAAAAAATTAATATTTTTAGGGTTACACCAAATGGATGATCATGATACTAAAGCTACTCTAATTCTATACAGAGATGACGATTGATATTCATTCTAATGTGTTTCATGGGTGACTTTCTCTTCATTTTTTGTTTTTACTTTGAATATATGTAATATAATTTTTATTTAATATGATATTAAAAATTCTAGCAATAAATTAAAAATTTAGTGTGGGACCAAATATGGACTTGTATCAAAGCAGATTGAAATATGATTTTACTACTCTCATCCCGTACCTAGAGATGTTAAACGGCCGCCACAGGGTAGCCGTTTAACCCGCCAAAACCGGTTAAGCGCGATATTTCTGGCCGTTTAAATCCCAGAACTTTTACTGAAATTTAGCCTGGCAGTGCTAAAGCTCGATATATATATATATATATATATACACACGATATTAATATTATATATGGGTGATGGTACATGTACACATATATGTACACATATTTGTACACACATGCATCTCATCCATCCAATTAATGTGGGACTCATTCATTTATTGTGAGACCACATTAAATGGATGAATGTGATGCATGTGTGTACACATATGTGTACACATTATGTGTACATTTAGCATTGTTCATTATATATATACTATATTAATATTATATATATATATTATATATTAATATTATATATAATATATATTATTACTGTATTTGTTAATATATATATATATATAAATATATACATAAAAGTGTATTTTTTGTTATATTTATTATAGTATAGTTGTTACTATATATATAAAATATATTGTTATTGTTTTTTTTTACTTATAAAAAAATAAAAAAATAGATTTTTAAATATTTAAATTTAGCCGTTTAGCTAGAAACCCGTTAGGGTTAGGGTTAGCCAATATTTTCTAGCCGTTTAAATCAGGTTTTTAGCAGACAGTTTAGCCCGAAGCTAGGCATTAAACCACTAGGGCTAGCCCGTTTAACATCTCTACCCGTACCCATATAGCATAATCCGTTAATTACCTAATTTGGAAATAATACACTCCACGAAAATCTATTTAAAATTTATATATTCGTACCCGTCTTAAACCTGATTAAGAACTGAGTTTACTACATATTTCGGTTGAAATCCGTAGTAATACCTGTTAATTATCCGAATTCATTTAAATTTATAAAATATTTAATTACCTGAAACGGTAAATACATGTTTAGATTATTTTTTTGTCCAAAACGTTAATTTTGAGAAAGTTAGGTATACAATTTTTTTTACTTAGAGAGAATACCAATTATTGAACCCATTTAAATTTATAAAATATTAATTAGTTGAAGTGGAATATAGAAGTTTAGATTAATATGTATCACTATACCTGATATTAATAATATATTTTTTAGTTAATATGATATAAAATATTTTAGCAATAAATTAAGAAATTTGGTGTCATATCAAATATTGTCCAATTCTATATAAAGATATCAACATGTCACGAGATTATTCAAATTTAATCAAATTTAAATGTGTTCATCAAGCATTAATTACTAATTAAAATATTTTCAGTCGTTTATAAAATAAACTCAAATATTTGTAAACGATACGACTCCAACTCATGAACGAGGAACTGTCAAGAACTCTAAATAGGAATGCCAACAGGTCGGATCTGAACTAGATACTACTAGATCCAGATGATATTCGTTTTTTCATACTTGGATCAGATCCTGCTCCGCCAGATCTATAAATACAAAATCCGGTTGCAGATTCATCGGGGTTTGGATTCGGATTCACAAATTAACTTCTTTTCTTTTTTATTTATAAATATTTCATAAAAAATAATGTTATTTGATACATTTTTAAATTATTAAACAAATTTATCACATGTACAAATATTATTGTTCATCTAAGCAACATCTAGTGATAGTTTATTTTAAATTTTATAAGAGAATAAAATCTAAACATAAAAGAATGTTAAAGTTATTATAATATATATATATATAATTCTTTATTAAATAAATTTACGGTTCGGATATGGACCGGATTCGAATATTAAAATTAAGATTCGAATCCAAATACATCTACTACACTATAGATCTGGATCCGACCCGAATCCAATAAATCCGAAATATCAGATCCAAATCCATGGATCCACACCGGGTCCAAAATCCGTTACCATCTCTAACTCAAGATAAGACTGAACGCCAAACTAAGAGATTATTGTTCAGCCCCTCACTGTTAAAATGGGCCAAGCATCACTGCGTCATATTCCTTTGTGATCTATATTCAGATGGCGCATATCCCAAAAGTGAGCAGTGGTTTGATATTTTTGATAAATTCCATGTAAACAATTTGGACCTCGAGAATGCGCCAACGCTTGATGAGAAGGGGGAGAGATGAGATACTGCCTCACCATTTAGACAGTTGATTGCCACGGACCCTCCACGTATATGGCAATTGCACCATTCAAGCGAGAGTTCCATCCTCAACTCGATCCTAATGATCATGTGGAAGATTCAGACGAAAATGTATTGGTGCGATTAGGGGTGTGCATTTAGCCCGAATCCAAAAATCCAATTCGAAAATCCGATAATCCGAAACGGTCCTGATGTAACCGAGCTGATCGGTCACCAAGAACCGATTTAATCTCAGAAGTTTATCCAAGACAATCTAAGTATGTGAATGCTTCTATCTTTAAATGTTTCTCTCTCTAAGTGTTTCTCTCTTTCTCTCTTTCTCTCTTTCTCTCTTTCTCTCTCTAAGTGTTTCTGATTACCTCGCCTCGGGAGGAAAGACTCTTTCCTTATTTATAACAGGGGGCAGCGGCATTTCCTTGAAATTCTCTTACTAGCTTTTTAGGGGAAATCCCTCATTTCCGGTGATTTGGGCTGCAGCCTCCAATCTCTGAATATCTGGTGATTTCTGCTGCAGCTGTCCATCCCTGTATTTCTGGGATTTTGTCAGATAGGTAAGATTCTAGTCTTTCAGGGGTCTTATCCTTATGAGTTCGGATTCTTCCTAGCTCGGGGTAGGGTCATGTAGGTCGGATTCTCTTATGAAGGGACTTCCTTTCCTGACAAGAGGTCGGTAGGCTTGTTAGTCTTTGCCAATATTCGCATAATGTCTATCGAGCTCGGCATACGATTAATCAAGTCGGACTCCTTTTGGCAGGGCCTCCCTTTTCACCCAGAGGTCAGTACATTTACTCGTTCTTGGGCTTCTTAGACCGGGGTTTTTGGGAGGTTCACATTTATCGTCCTATCAGGTCTGATCCGCTGTCTTCGAATCGGATTTCGGATTAAGGTTTTTTACATTTTCGAATTTCGGATCGGATTGGATTAAATTCGGTTTTTTGGATTGATCCAACCGATCCGAAAAAATAAAAAAAATAATATATAATATTGCGTCTCTCTACATAAGCTAAACCTAAAATCACGTCCCATGTAAATACCTATCTACCAAAAAACTTCAATAAATTTACATCTTTTACCATATCACATTGCCTCATTCTTTCCTTCTCAATCCGAGAAATCCAATCAGAATTCGGATTGATCCGTATCCGATTCGATATTTCAAATCGGATTTCGGATTGAGAAAAACATGCTCCAAATTTTTGGATCAATCCGAACATTAGATCAGATCGGATGTGCACACCTCTAGGTGCGATGAGATATTCCGTACGCCTTTTTCTATAAACAATCTCAAACCGTGATGCATTAAAGAAAAAGGTCGATAAATTACAACAAGGATGTTTTAAGCTCTTTATAAATTATGGATACAGATTTATCTAAGACTCACAACGCAATAAGCATTTTTACTATAAAATCCTAGGATAAAGTGGCGTCAGAGATGGTTAGTCTTGAAGACTCATTTTTCAAATGAACCCTAAAGATAAATTTTCGAATCAAATGTTAATATTTATTTTCTCATTGCACTAATGTTGCGGCGTTTTACGCAACGTTGCTGGTACTTGGATTAAGTTTGTTTATGCTAGCTCATCAGTCTATGTGACCAGCATCTTATTTTTTTCATGTTTATTTTAATAATAAGCTTCACTCCTCGATCTAACAGAAGAAACTCAATTATTTGTAAAAAAAAACATAATATATACTCAAACAAATATTTTATGTATGAAAAATATTATTAATTTAAATTATTAGTTAGACTATGCAACTTTTCGAATGAGCGGGTTCTTTAATGTTTGTAAAACGGAAACACAATTCACATACATATAAGGTATACATGGATGCACTAGTAGATAAGAGGAACTCCAATAGCTCCTAATTTAGACTCTTAATTTAAATTATGAGAGCTTGTCTAAAAATATTGCTCCATGAGTCTCTTAGGTGTTTACTTGTGACTTAATAAGCTTAATGACAAAAAGGGCTTATTTGCGCAGACGTTTGAAGGTGTTTACTTGTGGCTTAGTGGCTTATTCGTGCAGACACAAATGACTTATTCATAAAGTAGGAAATGGGGTGTTGTCCCCATTAAGACAAAAAAAATGACTCCCCTACCCCTAATTGAATTCCACGCCTCCTTCATCATTAAAAATATGAATTATTCTTTTAATAGTTATTTTTTATAAATTTAATTATTTAATTTGTAAGTGTATGAACTTTATCTTTCAAATAATATGAATTATATTTAAAATGAGAATTCATGTTAATGTATTTTCAGTAGTGATATTTATTCTCACTAGTTTGGAAATTTACAAGAAGATAAAATCGTTAAATAAGAAATAATATATTCTCTCATATATAATTGAATATTGAAAAAGCGGGTACCCGACTTTTTCGGGTCGGGTCACGGGCCAAATTTTCCATTACCGCATAACCGGGTACCCGTAAATTTGGGTACCCAAAAATCCGGGTACCCGGTTATGAACACACTTAGCTAATAGCACTCAATATATGGTTTCTTTGCGTGATGAAATTACAAATAGTTTGGTTAATAATGTTTAAACTTGGCTATTTTGTGTTTGATTTGACTACTTTGTGTTTGAAATTTTGGAGTTTTAAGTACTTTTTGAATTTACGTTTTGATTTTATTGATTATATAATTTAATTTAGGAATATATGGCTTAAAAATAAACAACAATTTATAAAACAGCTTATAATTCATATTCAGCGGTAAATCAGTTATTTCTGTTATTCAGACTGTTTAATCAGATGAAAAAGTAAACAAAAACATCAATTTACCCAGACAGACACATTTAACCAGACAGACATATTTATCCATACATGACTTAATGAAAAAATTGGTAAACGGCCCCTTAGTGGCTTTCTACACTACTAGGAGTCTTCTTTCACTTTCTATTAGTGGGAGTCTCTATCCGCTCTTAAGTTATATTATATTAATATATTTTATCCGCTCTCCTCTTATACATTGGCAGACACAGTCGAGTCCTGGTGGTGCACGTGCACCATCAAAAATTTAAATCAAACCAAAACGACATCGATTTTTGGTTTTAAACGACGTGTAGACAAAACGACGTCATTTTGGTCGGCTTTTTTAAAAAAAAAAGGTGGGAAAGATCAGAACTTTAAAATATAATAGCCGCCCACGGTCACTTGTTCTTAGACAAACCCTTCGACATCTCCTCTAGTAGCTCCTCCAAAACAGAACATCCGCCGTGCTCGTGCAGCTCCTCGAGGCTCCAATACCGCACTGCTGCTCACGTGACATCTCCTCTACGCTCTAGTCTTTTGTCTGCCCCTCTGCGGTTCTGACTCCAACATCCAATAACTCTAACACCCCCAAATCCCATTGGGTCATTACAGTGCTGTGGACCCCACCCCACACCAGGAGATCCACCAGGCGAACACGACCAAAATACAACAAACTGACCAAAAGGAAGAATCACAGCCCCTACTATGATATCCAACATAATATTCCGATATGGAATTTTAACGACAAAAGTGGGCCTACATGGCCAAAATAAAAATACAACAACATCCACAAGCCTTGCTCGGATAATACAAAATGACAACGACTGAACAAAACTGGAGTACTCCAAACTGTCTGACCGACATGAACACCAAAACAACTCGGACTAGTATCGCTCGAATGCCTCGTCACCATCGTCATGCCCCTGTGTCTCAACTCTCTCCTCGCAAGCACCTAAAACATGCAAACATGTTCCGCCCCCACGGGGTCAGTCATCCAGATAATGAGAATCAAATACATGTATAACATGATATGCATTCAAAGGCAGAATAAAATGGTACAACAATGGTAATACGAGATGCTCACAAACAAAGGTAAGAATCGAGCATTCGTGAAACACTATGCCCACGGCATACAATCGGTACCTACTCAACAGGTTAGAATACAAATGCCCAACGGCGAATCATCAATATAGAACACAACAATGCATTACCCGAAGGTAAACCAAGCCAAAGCTGAAATAGATACGAATCACAGTGCCCGAAGGCTCCAACAGAAATACCAAAACATCGCAATGGCCTCAAAGCCACTCAGCCGAAGCTGTCAATCATCACAATGGCCCGAAGCCAAACAGCTCGAAGCTGTATCATCTGAGGGTCGATGTCGCGGCACGAAGCCGTATCACAATGAGGGCCGAAGCCACGGCACGAAGCCGTATCACGATAAGGGCCGAAGCCACGGCACGATGCCGTATCACAATAAGGGCTGAAGCCACGACACGAAGTCGTATCACAATGAGGCCGAAGCCACGACACGAAGTCGTATCACAATGAGGCCATCCAATGACCGTGATCTACTGAACTGTAGGTGTTGGGAAACCAACCGCGAAGGTTCAAGCCCCAATCTTACCCATTAAGATCACCCAGTGACCGTGACCTGCTGAATCGCAGGTGTTGGGAAACCAACCGCGAAGGTTCAAGCCCCAGACTTACCCATCGAGCACTAGCCGAGACTAGCCTACAAAACACAATTAATCACAAATGGCAATGATCCCAAGATTACCGAATTCACAAGAATAATAGTGTGCTGTCTTGAGTCGGCCAACACGACAACAATAAGTCACGGATGGTCACCGTCATCGGCGGTCCCAATTCAAATACCTCGACTGCCTTAGGGATGGCCAATCGATCACAACGACTCGACAGATGAGAACTATTCTCGACAGTCCCAATTCAATACCTAAGTTGTCTTAGAACGACCAATCGATAACAACGATACAACGGATGGGAAATGTCTTCGACAGTCCCAATTCAATACATGGATTACCTTAGAACGGTCAATCGAAAATAACGATACAATGGATGGGGACTATCCTCGATAATCCCAATTCAATACCTCGATTGCCTTAGAATGGCCAATCGATAACAACGACACAACGGATGGGTATTATCTTCGATAACCCCAATTCAATACCTCGATTGCCTTAGAATGGCCAATCGATCACAACGACACAACAGATGGGAACTATCTTCGACAGTCCCAATTCAATACGTCAATTATCTTAGAACGACCAATCGATAACAACGATACAACGGATGGGAAATGTCTTCGACAGTCCCAATTCAATACATCGATTACCTTAGAACGGTCAATCGACAATAAACTATCCTTGATAATTCCAATTCAATACCTCGATTGCCTTAGAATGGCCAATCGATAACAACGACACAATTAGAACAGATGTCCCGATGCCTTTAATCGGTTACCGACGACGGAGATGATAATCGAACACATCAATGCCTTCACTCGGCCAATTACAGCATCAATAGCAAAATACCAAATACCAGTGATCGCAAAAATGTCTTAAACCGACACCAATATTAACAACAACAATCGGTACATCGATACCGCGGACCGAATATCGACAATAACATCAACAATGAGTATCTCAAAGCCCTGAACGGCTTTTGCCGGACAACAATAACATTTGGCATAATTTGCTGAATGGTATCGTATCAAACAATCCCCTCATATCAACAATATCATAGAGAGATCAAGTCTCGAAATGATACAACACATTCATACACATACATGATAACATTAATCTCATTGACTAGTACAAGTATAAAACTTGCCTCAAACCGAAGGCGAGAAAGTCCTTCCACGATCAACGTCCTCACACGAAACGACGAACGGCGTCTTCCAACGATCACAAGCACTCGAACAACCTTGAATGAAATACAATTCATTCAATAACACAAAATCAATAGAAAACAACACCAAAGACAATCCCGATTCAATCACGAATCAGTTAAACTCCCAAAACGAATATCATAGCTTTCAACTATGAATTCTAACTTCCTCCAATCCTCCTCAATGATCAAATAACATGATCATCATGTTCTTAACACTTGTGAAAACAATTCAACAAGAATCACTTAAGAACAACATTATACTAATCATCCCAAAATGATAAGCTCACCAATATTAACACTTATCACCTCAAGAACATCACCAACACAACAAACATGATGTCTAAACGATAATCAATCACCAATTCATCATGAATTCGGATTAATCAACAAGATTAAATCAACCATTTCAAGATTATGATAATCATTACATAATTCATCATAATTCCTTACTAAAATGGTTATAATCCCTCCAAGAAACACAAACAACAACAACAATCATATCAAGACTATGTTAATCATATAACAATCTTAACATAATCCTTCATAGACATGATTATTACCTCCAAACATTCTAAAACATTAAGAACACAATCAAACTCAAACTATAACATCATGTTCTTCATCATAAAAACTCATCAAGAATCATGATATACTCCAACAATAAATCAATACACGAAGTAAACAACAACAACAACTCGAAAATCACTTGAAGGACAAGAGATTAAGAAAACTTACCCAAGAAGAACAAGATGAACTCTCCAAACACCAGATGAGTAAAAAAAGCTTCCAACCTCAAGTCTCAATCCAAGCTAGGATTATCAAAATCATATTGGAAGAGTCTCAATATCAAGAACAAGTTCAGAGGGGCGATTCTAGGGAGAGGAACTCGGTTTTGGTTCGTGAAGAAATGAAATACGAAACCAAGATATATAACCTGACAATCACATTACGTACACTATACACAAAGCATAACGTACGTAAGAGCCATTACGTATGCTATCACAAGGGTGTTACGTACGTAATACTCCTCCAGAGGCTACTGCCTCAAAACGGGACACTCGTTATGTACGTTAATAAAAATACATACGTAACCAACCTCACCATCACGTACGTTAACCTCAAGGTATAGCGTACGTAATGTGCGTTGACCTGTCTATCCCAATCGAACCCCGCGAATCCAGCCTCACCACACGCCGAAAGATCCGATCCGGATAGATGCTCTGTGTTACGTACGTAACCAACAAGGTTAACGTACGTAACAATCCACCCGTAGCGTACATAGTGCTATACATACAACGTACGCTATGGCTAATATACTTAGCAAAAAATCCAAACTCACCCAGCAACAACAAAACGGCGAATACAATACTGACGACAAGTATAAATATTTCGATTCCGAAATATTCCAACACAATATACATTGTATCAGTCAAGTACAACAACACTTGTACAATTCCAAATGAATACGTACAACACAACAGTAACACGAAAAAAAAATTTTACCCCCGGATATTACATACTCCCCCCTTAAAAAGAGTTTCGTCCCCGAAACTCAGGGTGCACAACTTGGGGTACGAACTATCCATCAGGATCTGAAAACAATATATCCACGAATACTCCTCACTGCGAACCACTTCACCTGAGTAACCGGGTCAACTCCTCGGGTCCCCCGCGTCTCCTCTGCCTGAACACGGCGAAAGTCAAGTGATAAAAATACTCAACCAAAAGCGAGATCAGTCGAATCATGACTCCTCCACCAGAGACCAGCCAGAAAGTCGTACCACCCGCATGACTCGTAACACCGGCGTACACACCCCGTGGGAGCCGCCCATTGTACATGTCTACAGTCATCGGTGTACACTTTCCCATTCTCGTTGGCATCGGACGCCCATGCAAACACTGACTTATGCCACAAAAGGAAAACAACAACGCACATATAGTCCTCGGGACCACATCAATCGCGCGCCCAAGTCCTCACGACTTAGACATCTCGAATCACCATGAACAATTACCCAGATCATCACAAAAATCTCGGATACAACACCAAAAGGAAAGAAAAATGCATCGAGCGACCTCAAATCTCAAGATTCTAAATTACTATCGTTACAAGATAGATCAACAACAAATGGTTCGCAACCACAATACTACAATACAGATTAAGTTCAACATTAATCCGAAAAACAATAAAAAGGAAGAATACAAATTAAGGCTACATCTCAAATGTATCCCACATCGATATCCTCCAGATCATCTATCTCCTCGATCTCATCAACTCGAGGAAGACCCAAATCTGAACTCGCTGCTCCTCCTCGGTTGTCCTTACCTCTGGCTCCCGAGGCCTGATAAGACCCTTTGGATGAAGTACGGACTGGAGTAATAAAACCTCTCGAGGCCCGTGAGCTCCCTTGAGATTTTTTGACACCAAAACTCCTGCAGTATTTTCGAAGGTGTCCCTGCCTCCCACACAGAAAACAAGCAATAGCTGGCACCGTATAACGAGTACTAACATGCCCCGCTAAATCACAGTTAAAACAAACAACAGTCGAACTCGTCGTCTGAGAAGAATATGCTTTCCCAGCACGAAGACGACTAGAAAATGACCTCTTGGACGTCGGAGCCCGATGTCCCTCTGAACGAATCGGCATCCTAGTCCTCCCACCAAAAGAAGGTGAAGGGTGCTTCCGAGCAAGCTTCTTGATCAAAAGCTCTGCTCCAAGAGCCTTCTCGATGAATTCACCAAGTGAGTTACAATTATGGTTGAACAACTGCATCCTCAACTGTGGGTTTAGCCTCTTGCTAAAATACTTAATCTTATCCGCCTCAGTACGAATAACACACGAAGCAAACTGAAGGAGTCCATGAAACTTCTCAGCAATAACAACACCCTCATCCTCAACGAATTCGGGGTTCAAAACCTCTGATAGCTTGGCTTCGCGAAGCGTAGCCGGATAATACCTCTCTAACATACGTAAGAGCCATTACGTACGCTATCACAAGGGTGTTACGTACGTAATACTCATCCAGAGGCTACTGCCTCAAAATGGGACACTCGTTACGTACGGTAACAAAAATACATACGTAACCAACCTCACCATTATGTACATTAACCTCAAGGTATAGCGTACGTAATGTGCGTTGACCTGCCTATCCCAATCTAACCCCGCAAATCCAGCCTCGTCCGGTCCCACATGCCGAAAGATCTGATCCGGATAGATGCCCTGTGTTACGTACGTAACCAACAAGGTTTAACGTACGTAACAATCCGCCCGTAGCGTACGTAGTGCTATACATATAGCGTACGCTATGGCTAATATACTTAGCCAAAAATCCAAACTCACCCAGCAACAACAAAACGGCGAATACAATACTGACGACAAGTATAAATATTTCGATTCCGAAATATTTCAACACAATATATATTATATCAGTCAAGTACAACAACACTTGTACAATTCCAAATGAATACATACAACACAACAGTAACACGAAAAAAAATATACCCCCGGATATTACAATAACAAAGGTAACTATTGAGTTCTACTTGTGAATTGTGATTTATTGAATTGGGATTATGTATTATGATATCAATTTAGGATTTTATCTTAAATTAAAATATTATGATTTCTTTAAAATTTATTTTAGCTCAATTTAGGGTTTGTTTGTGATTTCATAATTACTTGTTAATATTTATTTATTTGTATATTTAGGATGAAAAAGATACTTCAGGTACGTTCCTGGTTTAAAGGGAGTTCAAGTAGTTCGATAATTTAATATCCATCAAAAGCTCAATGTTCTAGTGAGCCACAACCATTAAACGTTGCTAATGAGAGAGACAAAATTGTTGGACTCGAAACTTTGGTAGCAGACCCCGGGTATAGAAAACTAATTTCAGACTACCATTCGGACATTCAATAATGTTATTTGATACATTTTTAAATAATTAAACAAATTTATCACATGTACAAATAATATATTTCATCTAAGCAATGCATAGCGATGGTTTATTTTTAATTTTATAAAAGAATAAATCTAAAAATAAAAGAATGTTAAAGTTAGTAAAATATATATTCTAATTCTTTAAATAAATCTACGGTTTGGATATGGACCGAATTCGAATCTTAAAATCAAGATTCGAATCCAGATCGGTCTGCTACACTATAGACCTGGAACCCTCGAATCCAATGGATCTGAAATGTCGGATCCAAATATATGAATCCACACTGGGTTCAGAGTCCACTACCATCTCTAACTCGAGATAAGACTTAATATAAAACTAAGAGATATTTGTTCAGTCCCTCAGTATTAAAATGGGCCAAGCATCAGTGCATCATACTTATTCCTTTGTGATCTATATTCAGATGGCCCATATCCCAAAAGTGAGCAGTGGTTTGGTATTTTTGATAAATTCCATGTAAACAATTTGGACCTCGAGAATGCGCCTTGTGAGAGATGAGAGATTGCCTCACCATCTAGACATGTGATTGCCACTGACCCTCGACGTATATGGCAATTGTACCATTTCAAGCGAGAGTTCCATCCTCAAATCGATCCTAATAAGCGTATGGAAGATTCAGAGGGAAGTGTATGGGTGCGATTAACGCTTAGTTCCCGAGTTTAACTTAACGAGAGAAAAGAAGGGAAATGGATGGAAATAAGAAGAGAGAAAAAATTATTGGTGTTCCTGAGTTTTTAATGAAAAGAAACGGAAAGAAATGGAAAGAAAATTTTCTCTCCTAACTTTCCTTCCGATTTGGAATGATTTGGAGAGAAAAGAACAAAATGGTTAATTTTCCTTTCACTTCCTTCCAACTCGAGAACACAAAATACAATTTCCTTTTACTTTACTTTCTCTTCTTTTCTCTCCTAACTTTATTTCTCTTTCTTTTCTTTCCTTTACTAAAACTCGGCTAAGCGTGTATTTAGCCCGAATCTGAAAATGCGATCCGAACCGATTCGATACGCTGTTTTCGGATCGGATTTCGGTTTAAGGTTATTTAGATTTTCGGATTTCGGCCCGCGAATTTTAGGATTGATCATACTGATCCGAAAAATTAAAAAAGAAATTAATTTATATAATATTGCATCTCTCTACACAAGCTAAACCTAAACATACGTCTCATATAAATACCGATCTACCATAAAACTCCAATAAATTTACATCTTTCACCATATCACATCGCCTCCTTCTTTGTTCACCAATCACGCCTCTCACATTTCCTCCGCAGCTCTGCTCAGTCACCGATCGCACCTCCCCCTTCTCTCATATTTTAGTTCTTCGTCCCATATGAATCTACTTCATTCATACTTTTAATTATACGAATAGTCAACACTCTTTCATTCTAACTTTTTTTTTTTGGATATTTGGGATTTTCTTTTAAAAGGGTAGTGTTCTTAAAATTTTCGGATTTTTCGAATCTAATCCGAAAAATTCGATCCAAATTCGGATTGGTCTGAATCCAATCCAATATTTTGGATCGAATTTCAGGTTGAGCAAAACCTGCTCCAAATTATCGGATCGATTTGAATTTTGGATCGGATCAGATTGGATTGATCCGATACACACCCCTAGGTGCGATGAGATATTACATAATATTTTTCCTTGTAGCATTCCCAAACTGTGATGCATTAAAAAAGGGACTGTTAACCCAATTATTCTTTCAATAGTTATTTTTTATAAATTTAATTATTTAATTTGTAAGTGTATGAACTTTATCTTTCAAATAATATGAATTATATATAATATGAGAATTCATGTTAATGTATATTCAGTAGTGATATTTATTCTCATTAGTTTGGAAATTTACAAGAAGATAAAATCGTTAAATAAGAAATAATATATTCTCACATATAAATGAGAAGGGGTGAGAGATGAGATATTGCCTCACCATCTAGACAGTTGATTGCCATTGACCGACGACGTATATGACAATTGTACCATTTCAAGCTAGAGTTCCATCCTCAACGCGATCCTAATAAGCGTATGGAAGATTCAGAGGGAAGTGTATGGGTGCGATTAGGGATGTGTATTTAGCCCGAATCCGAAAATCCGATCCGAACCGATCCGATATGTTGTTTTCGGATCGGATTATGGAATAAGGTTTTTTAGATTTTCGGATTTCGGCCCGCAAAATTTAGGATTGATAAGACTAATCCGAAAAATTAAAAAAGAAATTAATTTATATAATATTGCGTCTCTCTACACAAACTAATCCTAAACATACGTCTCATATAAATACCTATCGGCCAAAAAACTCCATTAAATTTACATCTTTCACCATATCACATCACCTCCTTCTTTGTTCACCAATCACGCCTCTCACATTTCCTCCGCAGCTCTACTCAGTCACCGATCGCACCTCCTCCTTCTCTCATCTTTTAGTTCTTCTTCCCATATGAATCTACTTCATTCATACTTTTAATTATACGAATAGTTAACACTCTTTCATTCTGACTTCTTTTTGGATATATGGTATTTTCTTTAAAAAGAGTAATGTTCTTAAAATTTTCGGATTTTTTGAATCTAATGCGAAAAATCCAATCCAAATTCGGATTAATCTGAATCTGATCCAATATTTTGGATTGAATTTCAGGTTGAGCAAAACCTGCTCCAAATTCTCGGATCGATTTGAATTTTGGATCGGATTAGATTGGATTGATCCGATACACACCCCTAGGTGCGATGAGATATTCCATAATCTTTTTTCTTGGAGCAATCTCAAACTGTGATGCATTAAAGAAAAGGTCGATAAATTACAACAAGGATTTTTTAAGCTCTTTAAAAATTATAGATATGGAGCCTCACAAGGCAACAAGCATTTTCACTATAAAATCCTAAGATAAAGTGGAGGCGGAGAAAGTCTTGAAGACTCATTTTTCAAATGAACCCCAAAGGTAGACTTTCGAATGAAACGTTAATATTATGTTATTTTCTCATTGCATTAATGTTGGGCGTTTTACGCAACATCGCTGGTACTTGGATTAAGTTTGTTTATGCTAGCTCATCTATGTGACGAGCATCTTATTTTTTCATGTTTATTTTAATAATTAGCTTACCTCCACGATCTTATTTTTATATATTAAACGTAATATTAATTTAAATTATTAGTTAGACTATACAACTCTTTGAATGAGCGTGTTCTTTAATGTTTGTCAAACGAAAACACAATTCACATATAGGGTATGCATGAATGAGCTTGTTCTTTAATGTTTGATCCGGGCCATTCCTTTGGAAAGATCATCGGACGCTCCAGATTGTTCATTTCCTCTTATAAAAGGAGGGCTACCTTTTCCTGGTTCATTTCTGCTTCCTAGTTTTTCTCGAATTTAGAACTTGTATCCTTTCCGGTGTTCTTCGACCGTAGCTACTGCTTCCGGCAACGCCCATCCTCTTCACCTCCGATAATCTTCTTCCTGCCCAGCTCATTGGTATGTTTATCTAAGTACATTCGTCTCTTTTTCTCTCTTTTTATATTTTTTCTTCTCTTCCCCCATCTCCCCCTTTTTTTCTTTTTTACGATGTCCTCCACCTCCGACTCCCAAAATATCTCCCGTCAATCGGCCGTGGATTCATTTTTGGGAGGTTTATCTTCTTCCGATGGGGATTCGGGCGGTAGGTCGGAGCGGGCTGGGCTCCTCCCTTTGTCTCGTAGATAAGCCCATGGGTAATATAGACTGGTCGGAGCTAGGTGATATACCCTCTAGCCCTCCTTCCGGCATCCCTTTAGTTATTGTAGATCCCCCGTCCCCTCCTCCTTCTGACGAGGTGACTGTTACCGGCCTGTTAGCCGACCCTTATCAAGCAAGCGCGGGGGCTACATGTGTCTTTCTTCCCCATCCTTTATCTAGGACTAGCCCATCCGTACTAGAGAGCTTTATAAGATTTCTTAGGCTTCCCCCGGGGTGGGATTTTGTCACACCCCATGCTTTTGACGTCCCTGATCACCCTCCTTCAGGTCACATCACTTGGTTTGTGGATCAGGTGAATAGTGGCCTTCGTTTTCCTCTTCACCCCTTCCTTATTTCTATTTCTACCAAATACAATCTCCCTCTCAATCAATTTTCCCCGAACTCCTTTCGTTGTATGGTCGGCTTCCTTGTGTTGTGTCACTATAAGAACGAGGAACCCGACCTAGATTTCTTTTACTTTTACTTCGGGCTGAAGAGATTTAAAGGCTCTTTCTATTTGACTTCTCGGAATGACGCTCATTTATTTACCCACCTCCCTTCAATGTTAAGGATTGGAGTTCACGTTTCTTTTTTCTCCGTCTTTCTTCTGGTGAATCTTGGGGTTTTCCCACGAAATGGGGGCAGGCCACCCCCAGTCAGACTCCGATCCCTAGACGCAACTCTATCCGAGCTGGGTGGGTTAATAAGGTTAGGGAATGGAACGCCATTTCCTATAATGCCGTACAGCTGATGCATTTTCACGACCTGCTATTTCATTGCGGGTTGAGCTCGAATCCTTATCCGAATATTCCTGACATTGGTAGGTTTTAACGACTTTGTTTATTATATTTTTGTCATTACTTTTCCTCTTTTGGCGTACCACGATGATTTAATGACCTATTAATACTGTTTTTTCCAGATCATTTTATACGGACCTATCAGTCTGATGTTACTAAGCCTACCGAACCTGCGATGGACAAGGTTCCTAGGTGCGTGAATCCCCCTAAAGAGAGGGCAGATGGCTCATCCAAGCCGAAAGAAAGGCCTGTTTCTACCAAGGGGGCCAAAGTAGGGGTAACCCTACCTTCTGACCTGGCTTCCCCTTAACCACGGGACTGGGTCCTGTGAGCTCTTCTCCACAGCCGCAAGTCACTAAGCGAGCCCGCTCCCCAAGCTCCTCCGCTCCCACCAAGCGGCCCAAGGCTACGAGTACTTCTAGTTCGGGTATAGATACCCTGCTGCGCTGCAAGGAGTTTGAGAAATTCCTTCCTCTTTTCAGCTCGGTGGTCCCCTATAAGGACAGGGAGATACTACGTAACTCTTCGCAGGATTCCCGTCTAGTCTTGATGATGATATATTTCGGGAAGGTAACTACCTTTGTTTATTTTTTCTTTGTACTATTTCTACCTTTGTTTATATTTTGACAAAGTCCCCCCCCCCCCTTTTTTTTTTTAGATTTCCTCTACCCTGATATGCTTGGCGTAAGAGCAGAAAAGCGGAGCTTCCTTTTCTTCCCAAATGGCTCAGATGTTTGATGAGCTTAAGGTTGCCCTGGAGACGAAAATAGATCTCGAATCGAGGCTGCGCGAGAGGGAATATCGTCTGGGTATTGCCCTAAAGAAGATTTCCGAGCGGGAGATGGTTTTAGAGCGAGTCCAAATGGCTAATGTCCAACTGAACCAAGAGTTAAAGCTTACAAAGACTCAAACTCAGGCAGAATTTTGGAAGGTTATCCAGCTCAAGGCTCAACTTGCAGAGGCTAAGGCCGCATCCGAGAGGGTTGCACAGCTTGAAACCCAATTCGCGGAGGCTAGGTCTGAGGGGTACTCGACCTATGATCGAGGAGTCTTGGATGGCCAGCACCGCTTCTTGACGAGCGACGTCGGGTAACCCTTCCTGGGGGCTTATCGTTCAGCCCTCCTTACTCGCTATCATAATTCAATCGCCTACTGGTTCGACTCGCTCATGCTGTGATGTAGTATTTTGATTTTTCCCTATCCTGTGCTCGTGAGCAGCTAGCGACTTTGGGCTTTGAGGGCGAGCTGAATAGGGATGCTGCTTTGGAGGGAGATCCTGTCCCCTCAGGTTGGTCTGGTGATGTGAACGAGTCCCCAGATGCTTCTTGGTGGGAAGCTGCTCTTGGGGAGTCCATAACCGAATCCGGTCTGGATTTGGAGCTTCCCTCTATCCCCCTTGCTCCATATGATAGGGCTGATACTCCTGATGCTCCGGCTGGGGAGGCTAACCCTGAGGCTTCCCCTTCGTATCCTCCCCAATCTCCCAAGCCCGTAGTTTGGCTTTGCTTGTATATGTATTCATTTTTTTCGTTGTCTGTGTACTGGTGCAGATTTTTTTAATGAAAAATCTTTTAATGTGAATGTAGTTCGGATATGTACGATACCTGTATGCCTAGTCAATGCAACTTGGTTATGAGGATAGCCTCCTTTTAATATAGCTCGTCCTTAAAAACCACCTCTTCTAAGTAATATAGCTCGGCTACTTCAAACAACTCTTTGAAGCCAATGTAGCTCGGTTTTAACAGAAACCTTAATATAGCTCGGATACTTTAAACGACTCTTTGAAGTCAACAATTTTTCAAAGTTAATATTGCTCAGCTACTTCAAACAACTCTTTGAAGTCGACGTAGCTACGCTTTATCCACCACCTTAATATAGCTCGGATACTTTAAACGACTCTTTGAAGTCAACGTAGCTCGGCTTTATCCACAACCTTAATATAGCTCGAATACTTTAAAGGACTCTTTGAAGTCAACGTAGCTCAGTTTTAACAGCAGCCTTAATATAGCTCGAATACCTTAAACGACTATTTGATGTCAACAATCTTTCAAAGTTAATATAGCTCGGCTACTTCAAACAACTCTTTGAAGTCGATGTAGCTCGGCTTTATCCACAATCTTAATATATCTCGGATACTTTGAACGATTCTTTTGAAGTAAACAACCTTTTTAAGTTAATATAGCTCTGCTACTTCAAACAACACTTTGAAGTTAATAATCTTTCAGAGTTAATATAGCTCGGCTACTTCAAACAACTCTTTGAAGTCAACATAGCTCGGCTTTATCCACAACCTTAATATAGCTCGGATACTTTAAATGATTCTTTTGAAGCAAACAACCTTTTTAAGTTAATATAGCTCGGATAAAGCTTTTAGGATGATTTTTTGCTTACTTAGGTCTGAGGATGTTTTTTCTAGTTAGGTTTTAGGGCAGTTTGCTTTTATCTGAACCCGAAATTCATATAGTCAGATTTCTAGGGCAGTTCACCCTTGTTTGAATCTCAAGGCATTTCACCTCGTCAGATTTTTTAGGGTAGTTCACCCTTATTTGGATCTGAAGGCATTTCACCTTAGGGCTGTCGAATGGATCGGTTCCGGTTAACTGGACCAAAATTTTCGGTTAACCGGAACCATAATTGCCCAAAAATAAAAACCGAAAACCGGACCATATAAAATTTCGGTTAATCGGAACCGGACCGATTATTTTTGGTTCCGGTTCGGTTAACTAAAAAAAAATGTTTTTTTTTTTAATTTGAAAAAACCTGTTTTAATTGAAAATATACTATTTAATAAATGTTTTAATTCAAGAAAACTATTTAATGAAAATATACTATTTAATTTGAGAAAGCTCTTTTAATTGAAAACCTGTTTGAGACGAGAGAGTGAGAGAGAGAGAGAAATTGAAAATAAGGATTTAGTCATTTAGGGTTTTAATTTTTAAAATTACAAATTATAAAATATATTAATATTTAATAAATATATAATATATTATTACAAAATTGGTTTTCGGTTCTAAACCGTTCGGTTCCGGTTCTAACCAAAAACCGAAAAATTTAGACATACGGAATGAAAACCGGACCGAAAACCGAATATACCGGAACCGCTTCGGTTTCGGTTCGGTTCCGGTTCGAACTGAGAACTGGTAACCATTTAGACACCCCTATTTCACCTAGTCAGATTTTCTAGAGCAGTTCACCCTTGCTTGAATCTGAAGGCATTTCAACTAATCATATTTTCTAAGGCAGTTCACCCTTGTTTGAATATGAAGGCATTTGACATAGTGAGATTTTCTTTTATTTCGTTCGAACTGCACCTTGCGATTTCCTTGGTAGTGGACTTTTATTAAAACATTACAAACTTTTCCCAGTATTTCTTCATACAAAATATTTTTTCAAATGGCATATGTTCCATGCTCTCTTAATGGTTATCCCTCCATATCCTCGAGCTCATAAGCTCCCCGTGTATAGATTCGGATTACCTTGTAAGGGTCTTCCGAGTTTGGTTCCAGCTTTCCTGTTTTTTTGAGAGCGTCAGCTCGCCTGAGTACCAAGTCGCCGACTTGGAGTTGTCTTTTCATTACCTTCTTATCATGAGCTGCTTTTGTCAAACTCTTGTATCTCTCAGTCCGTGCTGCAGCTATTTCTCTTCTTTTTTCTATGTTATCCACTGTCTCCTTCATCATTTCTACATTTTCTTCTTCATTGAACCATCGAATTCGACCTCTGCCAGGATTACTGCTTCGGATCCATACACCATACTAAAGGGTGTTTCCCCTGTCGATGACCTGGGTATGGTTCGGTAAGACCATAGCACCGAGCTGAGTTCGTCCACCCATCTTACCCCTGCTTTGTCGAGGCGGGTTTTTATCCCTTGCAAGATCGTTCTATTTGTTACTTCTACCTGTCCGTTGGTCTGCGTATGAGCTACCGCGTTGAATCGTTGTTTGATGTGCATTCCTTCACACCAGGATTGGGTTTTCTTTCCATTGAATTACGTCCCATTATCCGAGATGAGTATTTGGGGCGCCCCATATCTGCAGCAGATGTTGTTAAACAAAAAGCTTATAATCCTTTGCTCGGTGATGGTGGCCACTGGCTCGGCCTCCACCCATTTGCTGAAGTAATCGATGGCTACTACCAAAAACTTCCTTCCTCCCGAGCTAGGTGTGAATTGTCCCATAATGTCGATTCCCTATTTAACAAATGGGCAGGGTGCTCCCATAATGATCATGTTTCTGTCGGGATGTGTATTAATGGTGCGTGTATTTGACATTTTTGGCAATGTTTGATCATCTCAACCGCCTTCTTTCTCATCGTCGGCCAGAAAATACCAGTCCTTAATGTTTTGCTGATTAATGCCCTTCCCTTAGTGTGATTGCCGCAGCATCCCTCATGAATTTCTTCTAGTATGTTCCCCTTTTTTTCCTCGAGACGCACCTCAAGTATGGTCCGAATCATGATCTTTTGTATAATTCACCACTAATGCAACAAAATCTTGCTGCCCTGGGCATGATTTTGGCTTTTTCCTGCTTGTCTTTTGGTAGCTCTGCTCTGTTCAGATATGCTAATAAGGGAGCCCGCCAATCCGTTATTTCATTTATTTCCATCACTTTCTTTTCAATGCTACTCCGAGTTGCTCCTAATATTGTTATTATTCGTGAGCGACAATCTTCCAAGGAACTTCCCATTTTTGCCAAATAATCGACTTTCACATTTTCTGCTATGGGAATATGGATCAACTCCCATTCTCTTAGCTTCTTGGCAGCCTCTTTCACCTTCTCGACGTACTTCTTCATTCTCTCTTCGTTTATTTCGAATTTCCCCTACTTGTTGTATGACCAGCTGAGAATCGAAGTAAGTAATGAGTCGTCGTCAATTCCTAGCTATATTCTCTTGACTAGGGCTTCATACTCGACTTCATTGTTGGGGGCTTTGAAATCAAACTTCACGGCATATTCCAACTGCTCACCCTTCGGGGTAGTGAGAGTTATCCTCGCTCCGGAGCCACCAGTCGTGGCTGATCCATCAACATGTAAAAGCCATTGTCCTTCCGGCAGTGATGGTGTAGCCCCTTCTTGAATGAAATTTGCCATAGCTTGAGCTTTTATCGAACTAGCAATTTCTGCCGTGATGATAAGTGCATCATTATGGGGCACATGTATCCCGTTATAGTCCGTAGGACTGAATTACACCTCCCTGGGCTACGGGTGGTTTCTTCCGACCTCCATTCCTTTGCTGGTATGTGAACTATATTAGATGCCCTGCTCGGACCAACCTTTCAATTTCATATTTGAGGTGTTTGCACTCATCTGTTTTATATCCATAATCGTTGTGGAATCGACAATAAAGTTCTGACTTTGGTTGAGTAGGTCCATTAAAATGGGATGTAGGCCAAAAAACCCTGCTCATCTTACCCTCGACCGCCTCTAGTACCTGTGCTCCTCTCATTGTTAGTGGGCTATATTGGTCGAACCTCGATCGTTTCAGGTTTCTTTCACTCTTCTTTCGATCCTTTTTTCGATCTGTCCTTCTACGGAGCACTTCCCCCGAGGCAGATTTCCTTGGAAGGTGTACACCTCGTGCTGCACCACCCTGTTCGTTCCTTCCTCCTGCCCTTCGGACTTTTCTTGCGATTCTTCCATATTTTTCTCGACTTCTTCAACGTTGATGTATTTAAAACATCGATCTAGGACCTCGCCATACGTTCGGACCGGTTTTTTAGCGAGAGATATACGGAGTAGTCTTGGCTGCAATTCCTATGTCAGGGCGTTGCTTTCACTTCTTCAGACGACGAGGGTACCTCTAGACATGCTTTTGTAAACCGAGTTACATAAGTTCTCAATGCCTCTCCAGAGTATTGCTTGATACTGAATAAGGACATAAATATTTTCTGGTGTGCCCTAGCGCTTGCGAAGTGGGTTAGGAACGCCGAGCTGAAAGTTTTGAAGATGGTTATCGTTTCTGGTGATATCTGGTGGAACCAATCCTGAGCTGATTCTGTCAACGTAGTCAGAAACGCCCTGCAACTCATGGAGTCCGAATATCGGTTAATACCGCCATGCTTTCAAACCGATATAAATGTTGGGTAGGATCCGAGAGCCCATCGTAAGTGAAAGTGACTACCCTAAATCTGTACGGGAGTTCAGCCTATAGTATATCCTCCAAGAAGGGATGACCTGGATGACTTTCTGCGCCCTTCCCTGCGACCTTTTGTCGTAATTCTTTTAGATCGTCTTGCATACTGGATATGAGGGGATCCAGTGCTCTTTCCTGTTTAGATCGTTCCCATGTCCTTGGATGGCTCTCCCCGTGCTCTTCCAGCTGACTGATTTCCTACAACCTATCCGAGAGGATGGGTATTATTTTTCGCGGTATTTTTTGCTTTTTGACCTCCCGGATTTTCTGGATTGCACTAGCAATTACATTAGCTAATGATTCTTTCGTCAAGGTAATTGTGCTGGGTGTAGCTTCTTCTCCAGGAATGTTAGGTGTTTTTTCTAAAGTCGATTCTCCACACGCAGCTGCTAGTTGCTACTCCAAATTTTTGGGTACCAGCTCCTAATTTTCTTCTGGACTGTCTCTTCCGCCATTGTTAATCTCACGTCTCAACTCTGGTGTGACTCGATGCTACTGTTCCCACAAACGGCACCACTTGATGTAACTGAGCTGATCGGTCACCAAGAACCGGTTTAATCTCAGAAGTTTATCTAAGACAACATAACTATGTGAAATGCTTCTATCTTTAAATGTTTCTCTCTTTCTCTCTTTCTCTCTCTAAGTGTTTTTGATTACCTGGCCTCAGGAGGAAGGACTTCTTCCTTATTTATAGGAGGGGCACCGACCTTTCCTTGAAATTCTCTTACTAGCTTTTTAGGGCAAAACTCTGATTTCTGGGGATTTGGGCTGCAGCCGCCAATCCATGAATATCTGGTGATTTCGGCTGCAGCCGTCCATCCCTGTATTTCTCGGATTTTGTGAGATAGGTAAGATCCTGGTCTTTCAGGGGTCGTATCCTTATGAGTTCGGATTCTTCCTAGCTCGGGGTAGGGTCATGTAGGTCGGATTCTCTTACGAAGGGACTTATTTCCTGGCAAGAGATCGGTAGGCCTGTTAGTCTTTGCCGATATTCGTATAATGTATATCGAGATCAGCATATGATTAATCAGGTCGGACTCCTTTTGGCAGGGCCTCCCTTTTTACACAGAGGTCGGTACATTTACCCGTTCTTAGGCTCCTTTGACTGGGTTTTTGGGAGGTTCACATTTATCGTCCTATCAGGTCCGATCCGCTGTCTTCGAATCTGATTACGGATTAAGGTTTTTTACATTTTTGAATTTCGGATCGGATTGGATTAAATTTGGAATTTTCGGATTGATCCGACCGATCCGAAAAAAAAAAGATAAATTTATATAATATTGCGTCTCTCTACACAAGCTAAACCTAAAATCACGTCCCATCTAAATACCTATCTACCAAAAAACTTCAATAAATTTACATCTTTCACCATATCACATCGCCTTCTCCTTTGCTCACTGATCACGCCTCTCACACTTCCTCCGCAGCTCCGCTCAGTCACTGATCGCAACTCCTCCTCCTCTCATCTTTTAGTTCTCTGTCCTAGTATGAATCTACTTCATTCATATTTTTAATTATACGATAGACAACCTTTCACTCCGAATGTTTTTTGGATATATGGAATTTTTTTTAAAAAGAGTGATGTTCTTAAAATTTTTGGATTTTTCGGATCCAATCCGAGAAATCCGATCAAAATTCGGATTGATCCGAATCCGATTCGATATTTCAAATCGGATTGAGAAAAACATGCTCCAAATTTTCGGATCAATCCGAACTTTGGATCAAATCAGATCGGAATGATCCGATGCACACCTCTAGGTGCGATGAGATAACCCATAAGCCTTTTTCTAGGAGCAATCTCAAACCGTGATGCATTAAATAAAAAGGTCAATAAATTACAACAAGGATTTTTTAAGCTCTTTATAAATTATGGATACAGATTTCTCTATGACTCACAAGGCAATAAGAATTTTTACAATAAAATTCTAGGATAAAGTGGCGTCAGAGATAGTTAGTCTTGAAGACTCATTTTTCAAATGAACCCTAAAGATAGATTTTCTGAATCAAATGTTAATATTTATTTTCTAATTGCACTAATGTTTGGGGATTTTACGCAACGTCGCTGGTACTTGGATTAAGTTTGTTTTTGCTAGCTCATCAGTCTATGTGACCAACATCTTATTTTTTCATGTTTATTTTAATAATAAGCTTCTCTCCTCGATCTAACAGAAGAAATTCAAATATTTGTAAAAAAAACATAATATATACTCAAAACAAATATTTTATGTATGAAAAGTATTATTAATTTAAATTATTAGTTAGACTATACAACTTTTCGAATGAGCGGGTTCTTTAATATTTGTAAAATGGAAACACAATTCACATACATATATGGTATACATGGATGCACTAGTAGATAGCTCATGATTTAGACTCTTAATTTAAATTATGAGAGCTTGTCTAAAAATATTGCTCCAAGAGTCTCTTAGGGGTGTTTACTTGTGGCTTAATAAGTTTAATGACAAAAAGGGCTTATTCGCGCAGACGTTTTAAGGTATTTACTTATGGCTTAATGACTTATTCGCGCAGACAAAAATCGCTTATTCATAAAGTAGGAAAGGGGTGTTGCCTCATTAAGACAAAAAATGACTCTTTTACCCCTAATTGAAAACCACGCCTCCTTCATTATTAAAAAAACCACGCCTAACTACCCCATGACTCAAACTAAAAATTTTGGGTATTTTTAAAAAATTTAGTTTTTTCGGACTGGGTACCCGACCTGAAAAAAAGTCATATAATCGGATCGGGTCATGGGCCGACTTATTGCATAACTTTGGGTACCCGAAAACCCAATTATTCTTTTAATAGTTATTTTTTTCTAAATTTAATTATTTAATTTGTAAGTGTATGAACTTTATCTGTCAAATAATATGAATTATATTTAATATGATAATTCATGTTAATATATATTCAGTAGTGATATTTATTCTCACTAGTTTGAAAATTTACAAGAAGATAAAATCGTTAAATAAGAAATAATATATTCTTTCATATATAATTGAATATTGAAAAAGCGGGTACCTGATTTTTTCGGGTCGAGTCACGGGCCGAATTTTCCATTACCCGCATAACTGGATACCCGTAAATTTGGATACTCGAAAATCTGGGTACCCAGTTATGAACACCCCTAGCTTATAGCACTCGATATATGGTTTCTTTGCGTGATGAAATTGCAAATAGTTTGGTTAATAATGTTTAAACTTGGCTAGTTTGTGTTTGAATTTGGCTACTTTGTGTTTGAATTTGACTACTTTGTGTTTGAAATTTTGGATTTTTAAGTACTTTTTGAATTTATGTGTTGATTTTATTGATTATATCATTGGATTTAGGAATATATGGCTTAAAAATAAACATCAATTTATAAAACATTTTATAATTTATATTCATGGGTAAATCAGTCATTTCTGTTATTCAGACTGTTTATTCAGATGAAAAAGTAAACAACAGCATCAATTTACCCAGACAAACACATTTAACCAGGCAGACACAATTATCCATACAGGACTTAATGAAAAAATTGGTAAACATCCCCTTAGTGGCTTCCTACACTATGTTGTGTCAGGATTTATACGTCTCAACAGGCGATCGCCTCAAAGACCGAGCGACCGAGCCAGAGTCCAGCAGCCAAGGCAGATTGGACGATCGAAGGTCCCAGGACAAGTCCCGGTGCCGAGCGATCGACATCTAAGGCGATCATCTCTCGGTACTTGGCGATTGACCCCCTGGTAACCGGCAAATGACGACCGCCTCATGCCACGCGAAGCCATCGCCCGTCCAGTCGGCGAAGGCCGAAGCTCGAAGCAAGGACCCATGTGCAGATCCGGAAAAGGCGCCGCAAGACATGGATCGTTGACCACAGCCTGTCAGTATCTTTCTCACCAACCGACAGACCCCCCGAAAGGTGTACAGTGGGACCGCCCGTGACAAGAATCCTCAGACACGTGCGCTCCTCATTGATCACATACTGGCTGCCAGTAGAAGTCGCGGACTTTAAGGCAGACAACCCATGTGACATAAAGACGATCGCCCCTTATTATATTACACGAAAGCCGATCGCCCGTCAGTAAACAGAGCATCTCAGCTCCTATAAATAGAAGGCTGCCTCCACTTGGACAGGGGCTCTCGGATTTTTCTCTCTGTCTCTCTCTGATTCAGCTCATAACTTGGCTTTCTTACTCTTGGCAACATCTATCTCTCAGCCTTTCTTCTCTCTCAGCACCTCTTACACGAAAGACGGTCGGCAGAGACGAAACACGCAGAGCTTCGCTCAAGAGCTAGATAACTAGGATCTTTTACATCCATTGTATTCGCATCCTTACATCGATATTTGTACTCAAATGTATTCATATTAATAACATCTCGCGAGAGCATTCAAGCTCGGGCCTAACAAACCCGGCAAATCTTGTGTTTTTCCATTCCCTCGGACGTGCTCTCGTAATTTGCTGTTGCTCGACCATTCCAGCAATTTCTATCTTCGGATAATATTTCGGGCAACAACAATTGACGCTAGAAGAAGGGGGCCCTCTTAACCTTTATTTTTATTCCTACCGTCTCGAAGAACACTCACTGTTCTCCGGGGCATATACCTGAAGAAACACTCACTGTTCTTCAGAGAAAAGCTTTCAGAATCATGACTTCTGCCTCCACATCGAAGAAAGCCGCTGGCCGATCCGCCGGACGCCTCATTCCGATTCAGTCCGAGCCCCGGCCTATGGCGGAGGGGAGTCGCGGCGACCCGAGACTCTCGATCCCGCCCCCGAGGGACGGCCCAAGCCTCTCGCTCGACCAGTTCCAAACCGCGGAACAGATCAAAGAGGCCATGGCCATCCTATAGGAGCGACGGAGAGCATTCGACGAGCCCGCTATAACCACCTCGGCCATCCGCGGCGTGAGCAAGCGGAAGTTCAAGGGGTTAATGACCGAGCGATCGTCAGGTGGCCCCGATTCACAAGGAAAGACATCCGCAAGGCCGGACACCTCCGTTTTCAGCCGCCTAGGCAATGACCCATCTTGGCAACCAGGGCAGTCCGGCCCCAGCCATGAGACGACGGAGCCCGAGTCCGTCACCAGGAGCTCGGCGTACCCAACTCCCAGAAGGCAGGCCAACCATCTGGTTCCTCCTCGTCGAAGAACCGAGATCGGTGACCGCGTAGTCAGGAGATCGGTACACGATCGCCTGGGCTCCCGCTCCGAAAGCCGAACCACGAACGACCATGCTATAGCGATGGCCGCGATGCAACGCCAGCTCGACGACATGAAGGCATTCCTAGAAACTGGGGCAGGCGCCAATAGCAAGATCGCCAGGCCGAGCGAGCCACTCGCGTTCCACATCGAGCTCGCCCCCGTGCAGCGTAGGATCGCTCCTCCCAAAACACCTCTGTACGAGGGGAGGTCGGATCTCGAGACTCACTTGAGCAAGTTCTGGATCTACATGACCGGGTGCGGGGCATCAGACGCGACCAGGTTCCAAAAGTTCCCGCTAACGCTGGGCGACCTGGCCCATAGGTGGTACGTCTCGTTGCCACCGAGATCCATCAATTCCTTTGACCAACTGGCGGACAGCTTCACAACATACTTCGCCTCCAAGATCGCTCGGCCGGAAGGTCCCCATCGCATGATGCAGATCAGGCAAGGGGAAGAAGAGTCCGATGCGGACTACATCAACCGTGTGGATGAGATAATCCTCAATGGCGAGCCTCTGAGCGACCAGATCGCCCTCTACTCGATCCTCGGGGGATTCAACGGTCTTTCGCCTATGTTCAGGCACCTAACGTAGGACATCCCCCCGACCTACGCGATTTTCCGCGCCAAAGCCGCATACTTTCTGGCCAGGCAAAGGTTACTTTTCAACCTATGAATAACGCGATCGGCAACCGAACGACGATCACATCTTCCAGCCTGATCGCCATTATCAAACGACATCATCAAAACTGGACGACTCATTCGCCATCTACAGTTCACCATCTAACATGATGGACTAAGGCAGGAGATCGCCTCCCCCGCACAACGTACATCGTCGAAGGTCGGCATCTACATGACGATCCGAGGTAGAAGAGTGCATCCATGGTCCTGGTAGTCGATGGAACCGACTGCTTCGGCCATGCAAGGTCCCTTTGGGCCACGATCGCCCGCCCTTCATTTAAATACGAGGCCGGCGTAGTCTGAGGGCCCTCCAAAACTAATCAGTGGACACGCTCGCCCGCCCTCAAAGGTTCATCATCTGACTTGGTGAGCCCGAACAATGCGAGGCGTCCCTACCCCCATCTCAACGTACACCGTCGAGAGTCGCCATCTTCATGGAGGGCCGAGGTGGAAGCAGAGCTAACAAGCCGCGGAAGTGGAGTTGATTAATCCGACGATGCCCCGCGCAAGGACTCCTCTAGACCAAGGCCGCACGCCCTTCGTTTAAATACGAGGCGAGGCACAGCCTAACAGAGGACCCTCACAATAAAATGAGTCACGAGATAGATAATGTCGCTCGCGCATAAGACACGGTCATGGAGTCGGTCCATCGAACTCCGCGACTGTGCACGGTTCCTCAATGACGAAACAATCAGCTTTCTACGAGGGACCGGCCAAAATTGTTTATTGCAGGTACAAGACCGAAGATAGCTAGCCAATCAACCAGATCGCCCAAGTCCGAAACCAAAGTCCACTCAATGGATCTCCCGTCTTCATCCTACGCGATCGCCAGCAAGAACCAGCTCATCCCATGTCTTCAACATCGGAGCAAGCTGGGGGCCAATTGTTGTGTCGAGATTTATATGTCTCAACAGGCGATCGCCTCAAAGACCAAGTGATCGAGCCAGAGTCCAGCAGCCAAGGCAGATTGGCCGACCGAAGGTCCCAGGACAAGTCCCGGTGCCGAGCGATCGACATCTAAGGCGATCGTCTCTCAGTACTTGGCGATCGACCCCCTGGTAACCGGCAAATGACGACCGCCTCATGCCACGCAAAGCCATCGGCCGTCCAGTCGGCGAAGGCCGAAGCTCGAAGCAAGGACCCATGTGCAGATCCGGAAAAGGCGCCGCAAGACATGGATCGTTGACCACAGTCTGTCAGCATCTTTCTCACCAACCGACAGACCCGCCGAAAGGTGTACAGTGGGACCGCCCGTGAGAGCAACTCAGGACGCATACCGGCTCCTCATTGGACCGCACAGCTGGCTGCCAGTATCAGCCGCGGACTTTAAGGCAGACAGCCCATGTGACATAAAGACGATCGCCCCTTATTATATTACACGAAAGGCGATCGCCCGTCAGTAAACAGAGCATCTCATCTCCTATAAATAGAAGGCTGCCTGCACTTGGACAGGGGCTCTCGGATTTTTCTCTGTGTCTCTCTCTGATTCAGCTCATAACTTGGCTTTCTTACTCTTGGCAACAGCTATCTCTCGGCCTTTCTTCTTTCTCAGCACCTCTTACACAAAAGACGGTCGGCAGAGACGAAACACGTAGAGCTTCGCTCAAGAGCTAGATAACTAGGATCTTTTACACCCGTTGTATTCGCATCCTTACATCGATATTTGTACTCAAACGTATTCATATTAATAACATCTCGCGAGAGCATTCAAGCTCGGGCCTGACAAACCCGACAAATCTTGTGTTTTTCCATTCCCTCGGACGTGCTCTCGTAATTTGCTATTACTCGACCATTCCAGCAATATCTATCTTTGGATAATATTTCGGGCAACAACACACTACTAGGAGTCTTCCTTCACTTTCTATTAGTGGGAATCTCTCTCTTCGCTCTTAAGTCATATTATATTAATATATTTTATCCTCTCTCCTCTTATACATTGGCAGACATAGTTGTTGCTACCCAAAATATTATCCGAAGATAGATATTGCTGGAATGGATAGATAGCAAACAAATGCAAGAGCACTTCCGTGAGAAAGATAAATAACACAAGATTTTCCGGGGTTGTTAGTCCCGGGCTTGAATGCTCTCGCGAGATATTATTAATACTAATATTCGGGGATACAAGTACTAATGTAAGAATACAATTACAATGAGTGTAAAGATTCTTGTTATCTTAGCTAGTGAGCGTGTAGATTGCCGGAAGAACCAGATTTGATGCTCTGTGAGTTCTTGTAACAAAGGAGATGAACAGTCGCGGCGGTGAGAGATCGACAGTCTCTCACGGCGAGTATTTAGCTGGATGCTTGGGCTGCTGGGCTTATGAAACTCTTGGAATCTGTCTAGTGGAGACTTGCTGCCTCTGCCGATCGTCTTCTGGACGAGAGATTCGGAGAGAGAAGTCCTGAGATGGATTCCGGAGAGAAAGCAGGGAGCTTGATGGTATATGTGTTCCACTGTATTTCCGTGAATGTATTCGGAATGTAGGTGGATGAGTTGTGAACGTAAGTAAATGAGTTCTCAACTGTTGGTGAAATGAATTCCGAACCTTTCTCCAGTAGGAGGAGCCTCTCTATTTATAGGACTTGGATATGCCGGGCGATCGCCTTTTCCGTATTATAATAATCGGGCGATCGTCTTTTAGCACATGGGCTTGTCTCCTTAAAGTCTGCAGGAGTTGCTGGCAGTCAACCGCGCGGTCCAATGAGAAGCCTGCACGTGTCCTGAGTTGCTGTCACGGGTGGTCCCACTGACAACTTTCGGCGCGCCTGCCGGTAGGTGAGGTAGGTGACAGGCTGTGGTCAAAGGTCTTGTCTTTCTGCAAAAGATCTTGTCTGTCACCAAAAGATCTTGTCTGTCAGTGAAGATCTTATCTGTCAGCGCCTTTTGTAGATCTGCACGTGGGTGCTGTTCTGAGATCCAATCCTCGATGACTTTGACGGGCGATCATCTCCGCTCGGGGCGTAGGTCGATTGCCCTTAGCCGGTCACTAGAGTAGATCGCCAGCTGCCAAAGGGCGATCGCCTTGGGAGTCGATCGCTAGGTACCTTACGGTGGTCTGATATCTTCGATTAGGCGAGCTAGCCATAGTTTGACTGCAGTTGACTTGGTCGCTCGGCCTTATAGTCGATCGCCTGTCAGGATGGATAAATCTTGACACAACAATTGCCCCCCAGCTCGCTCATACGTTGGAAACGTGGGGTGAGGTGGTTCTCTTGGCGATCGCTGAACTTTTGACGAGCGACTTTGCGTTTAAATGAACTGGCGATCGTCTTTGAGCTGATATACTCTGAGTTTGGACGACCTGGTTGGCCGCTAAACTGCGCGGGAAATGGCAATGGGCGTGGAAAAGTCTCCGCGCACGTGTCGGGCTTCTACTGGAGGATACCAACGGTCATTAATGACTCCTCGGCTGACGCGTCCTTGAAAAGACGCGTACGCGGGTCTCGAGGGGGTCATTAAATGCGGCGTTTGAGATCCGACCCCTGAGATTTTCCCTTATTGCAAACGAGTCCCTGCCTTCTCCTATAAATGGGCGCAGTGCTGCAGTCTTCGTCCTCACGCGCACTAACTGGAGAAAGAAGGACTTGCTGAAGATTTTTCTGAAGATCTTAGTGCCGATCGTCGTTCGATTTCACCTTCGGGTAAGAAAAAATCTTTTTCTCCTTTTCTGTCTTTGAGAATGGCCGGCACGTCATCATCACATGGAGTGGGTACCGCCTGGCCACGACATCGATCGCTCGGGAGGACTTTCTTCCGACTTCCACTGAGACGGTCGGCCGAGGCTATTCGGCCTAATCGACCTGCCAAATCGAGGCTTTATTTAATGAAGCCGATGTTGCTAAGGAGGCGGCTGCTGAAGAAAGACGATCGCAGATAGAGAAAAATCTGGCGATTAGGGCCTACTGGGAGCAGCATAGTGCTTTCGGCCGGGCCTATAAGGCTTTTGCTGAGATAATGGAGAAGTTGGCCGATCCGACTCCGAGATTCGATTTCCGGGGATACTCGGTCGCCTACCCTTATCAGCTTCCCAAACGGTCACAGTACCGGGTTGCGCAACGATCTGGGTGGTCGCTTGGCCAAATACGGAGTTCGACGATCAGGAAAGATCTGGCCGTCCGGAGGACAAGATTCCATGTTCCTTCAGATGTGGACATGTTCGCGCCGGCGAAGAATGAGCGAGCCGATCAGCCTCCGATGGGCATGGTCGCCGTGAATGAGGCGATTATGGAGGCCGGGCTGCGCTTCCCTCTATCCTTTGCTGTCTCCCACCTGCTGGCCGCTTGGAACGTGGCGCCACTTCAGCTGACGCCGAACGCCTGGCTCCAAATTATCTGCACTCTCACTCTTTTCGGCGGTCACCGCTTGTACCGACTCCCATCGCCGTTGGAGATGAACCATCTGTTCAAGCTGACGGCTCAGAAAGGGTCGGTCGGCGGTTACCATATTCAGGGCCGATCTGGTCGGGTAATTCATGGAGTCCCGAATAAGATGCGGGGCGATCAGACGAAGTGGTTCTGGGTCGCCGGCAAGTGGAGGGCTTCTGCGAGCGACAATCCCTCGGGCGAGCTGGAGATCCCTACTGAGTTTCGGGAGAGGAATCCCGGTAAGGGTTTAGACTCTCCCTTCGTTCGGATGCGTTTTGGACTGATCTAATTTGATTTCGGTTTTGCAGGTTTTCACATTCCGGCGGTCGAGGAGCTGCCTTTTGACTTCCTGGTTGTCTGGGAGTGGATTCGGAGCTTGTCGGACGACGACCTTGACGCCAACCGGATCAATAAGGAGAGTCGTTGGTTGTCGGCTCGGCTATTCCGTTTCCCGAGACATCTCTCGGTGCCAGGTATGAGTTTCTGCGACCTTCACTTTTAGGCGATCGCCTTACTTGAGGAAAATGTCTGACTGTTGATCGATCGTCTTAACTGCAGAGGTTCGCTTTCCTCGCTTTCTGGAGCCCCCGCCGGAGATCGCCATGTCGAATCCTGGAGTTCTAGGCCGTCTCCGCCATAAGAGGTTGTCTCGGGCCCTACCTATTGCGTTGCCAATTGTTCCGGAGGCGGAACCTCGCGCGGAGCCGATCGTGGCTGAGGAGGGAGTTCCGGAGGAGGGGCTTCGAGCGAATCGCAAGAGGCCGAGGCCGGAAGAAACTCCGGTTCCTGCCCCTAATAGGGCTGTAAACGAACCGAGCTGTTCGCGAACAAAGCTCGGCTCGGCTCGTTAAGGGCTCGGTTCGGCTCGGTTCGTTAAGAACTCGAGCTCGAGCTCGAGCTCGAAAATTTGTGCGTTAAGAAAACGAGCTCGAGCCGAGCTTGGGCATGTGCGGCTCGAGCTCGGCTCGAGATCGGCTCGAGCTCGGTTCGACTCAGTTCGGCTCGTTAAGCTCGATTAATAAATATATTTTTAAATTATTTTTTATAATATTTATATATTATATTATAGATTAATAATTTTTTAAATAATTTTCATATATTAAAATATTAATTTTTATATATATATATTTGAAAATATATAATTTTTAATGATTATTTTAAAATATTTATTTTAAATAATTCAAATATATTATTTAAATAATTTAAAAATATATAATTATTCATGACACTCGAGCTCGGCTCGAGCTCGACTCGGCTCGAGTTGTTCGCGAACAGCTCGTGTGCGGCTCGATTTATTAACGAGCTCGAGCTCGAACACGATTTTTGTTCGGTAAGAAAGCTCGGCTCGGCTCGGCTCGTCAGAAAAAAATTTAAAACTCAGCTCGGTTCGATCAAAGCTCGGCTCGGCTCGGTTCGTTTACAGCCCTAGCCCCTGGCAATGAAGTGCCGATCGCCGCGCCTCCGATCACCATTGTCGCTCCAGAGAATGAGCCGCCCTCTGCGGCTTTTATGCGGGAGATGGCGATCGCGGATGCTGAGACCCCTCGAGGGAAACCGTATTTCGGTCGGGACCCCGAGAAGGCTGAGAGGTAGATTGCGTTTTTGTGTTGAAACTTGCAATTGCGTAGGAGTTGTGCTAACTTTGTTGTATTGATGTAGGATCCGTCGCACAGATCCGTCTTGCCCGCCGATGGTCGTGGATTTCCTAGCGAGCCGATCTCCTCGCCAGTCCTGCGACATTCCTCCATACGTCAGCAAGGCTGCTTCTGCTCTACCGAAGGCCTGGACGACCGATCTGGATGCGATCGCTCGTCAGCGATCGGGGAGTTCGATGCAGGCTGTTCTCGCCCTTTCTCTCCAGACGGCGACCATGGCTGTCCAGGCTGCTCAGGAGTTTGAGGGGCGACCTTCCACTATTCGCCTGCAGGCGGATCTCGAGGCGGCTCGGAAAGAGAATGCCGAGTTTTGTTGATAAGATCGTGGCGATGGAGAAGGACTCTCTGGAGGCGGCCAAGCGGGCGAGCCACGAGCTTGAGCTGGCGAAGAAGGAAACCGAGTTGTCTCGTCTGGCGGTTGATCGCTTTCGGGACCAGATGCTGAATGCCGTCCGGGCGCAGAAGGTTGCTGAGGATGAGGCCGATCGCCAGAAGGTGACGATCGCTCGGTTGACAGTCAAGTGAGTCGAAAGAGAAGGTTGCCGCGAGGGAGGCCGAGCACCGTGGGTCGCAACAGCGATGGCGGAGCCGAAAGGAGAGGTAGAGGCGACCAAGGCCGATCCCTTTCAAAACTTGGAGTTTGTCGTGAGTTCGCCTATTATTTGGCGTTCGCCGACTCGATCCGAGCACTAAGAAGGGAGGTTTGGAGGTCGGGCCTCTTCGAGAACTTCAAGGCGTATGCGTTGGAGCATCCTCTCCATTCAGCTTTCTCCTTGCCGATCTTGGATCTTGCGGACATCGGCGTGGATTTGAGTGGTATCCGTCTCGCCAATCTTGCTCATCCGACGCTCCTAAGATGAGGGACCGCCGGATGCGATGGCGAAGGCGAGCGGGGCCTGAGGCACTTCATTTTTGATGTTTTAGCTTATTTCCTTGTAGTTTTGTAGCTTTCTTTTGTAGCATTTAGGCCTTCGGGCGACCATGTACTCTGATCTTTTCAAGTAATGAAATGAACGTTTGAATTTCTGACTTATCACTAGAATGATGGTTATTTTTGAGTCTTTGTTTGACTTTGTACAAATGTGTGAGGAGAGATCGTTGCGAGGGTTGTTCCAAATGAATTGATAAACTCATAAAGATAACTTTTACAACAAATTCGATCGCTGCACAACTTCTGAAAAATGGCGATCTCCGTATGTGTTTGAATAGGGATGATCGTCGTATAGGTAGTCCGCACTCTTCCCCCTTGTTTTTATTCACTTAGTGGAAGTAAGGGGATGAAAATAATTCGTTGAGTGAGCGGTCTTCAACTTTGTCGAATCCTCGGGGACGGTCGTCCGTCTTGAGGAACCGTGCACGATCGCGGAGTTTGATGGACCGACTCCTTGATCATGTCTTGATGCGCGAAGACATTGAGTGTTTCGTGACTCACTTTATTATGAGGGTCCTCTGTTAGGCTGCGCCTCGCCTCGTATTTAAACGAAGGGCGTGCGTGTAATACCCGAATTTTCAGTATAAATTTTTCGCGTTATTTTATCTGAGATATACTGTATAGTTTGGTATCTATACGGTATGGATAAAATAAATTGAGAACCGAGACAGTTATACTGGTGTGATTATCGTTTTTGGTGAGATATATTCGGGATATGTTGTATCGAGTTAAACAGATTTGGATATCGTATACCGTATGAGAATATTTTGGATTCGGATGTGTATTCGGTATGCCGTATGTTTGTATTTTGTACGTCGAGGCGTCGGACGAAACGATTGGATTTTTGGCTAAGTATAAAAGCCATTACGTCGTTAAGCCTTGGAGCTTACGTACGTAAAATGTGTTAGCTACGACGTTATATAGTGTACATAACGCGTGCGTAACAAGAGAATCGGACAGTGGGGCCCGTGGTGGCGGCTTTCGGCGCGGATGTGGGACAGTGAGTCAACGTGCGGAGTTACGACGTTATACGTGGTGTATTACGTGCGTAATACGAGTATTATACTGTAGCAAGTCAACGTCGTATTACGTGCGCAACGGAATAAGTGTTACGTGCGTTACGGAGTAGCCGGTCGAGTCGTGGCCGAGATGACTGGATGGCCGAGCATGGCGGTCGTGACTCGTTGGGATGGCCGAGCATGGTCGGCGGTGATTCGCATGGATGGCCGATCACGGTCGGCGGTGACTCGCAGGATGGCTAGGATCGCCGATTACGTACGTAAGGCGGTGGCCGATTCTGGCCCGTAAGGGCGATTACGTCGTAAGCACCGCCCGATTACGTACGTAAGGGTTCCGGCGTAATCGGCGTGGCAAAGCCGTGGCGATTCACGTAAGGCGGTGGCGATTACGTGCGTGATCGGCAGTCCGCCTATTTAAAGGCACAGACCGAGTCATCCGCCATTTTCATGTTTTCACTTCGTTTCTTGGCGATTTCTTCATCAAAGTGGATGGATTTGAGTAATATCATCATCTAGCAACATGTTTTGGAAGTTGGAATCATGGATTAACATCATCTTCCACCCGGATCGAAGGTAAGAACACCTAAACACTTGGTTTTGGATATTTTTGAAGTTTCTTGATGTCTTGGCCGATTTGATTCGTTTTAACTCAGATTATTGATGGAATCTTGTTGTATTCTTGAGATCATTCATTATTCTTGAAGTTTTGTGGAGCATTGAGTATTTCTTTGAATAATCGATTGAATTGGACTGTGCCTTCAAAGTGTTCGATGAAATGTCTCAATGAGTAGAACTTGGAAAATTCTACACGTTTTCGTATGAATGGTGATGAAAATGATATTGTTGTGATGATTCTTGGTAATTATGGGAATTTTGTTAAAGGAAGATAATGAATTGGTGATCAAATGATTCGATTATGTTGTTATGATTATGGAATCGTAGTATTCTCGATGTTCTTGGTGGTTTGTTGCGATTCATGATGTTATGAGAAGTATATGTTGAAGGACATGATTATATACACCTTGAATTATGATTAAGGGTTGTTTAGATGTTAGAAAACATCGGGTTATGTTGTTTTATGGATTATGAACGTGAATTTGGATAATTCGTGTTCATAAAGAACTCTTGAGTTACATGTTATGATTTTGGAAGGATTTCGGATAATTTTGGAATGTGATTATTCACAATAATAATCGGTAAATTGTTTTCTACGAATTTACAAGTATGAACAAGAAGGAGTTTTGTCTTCGTATTTGGAGTTGAAGTTGGAATCGAATATGTTATAAAATCCTTAATGTCGAGATGAATTGATCATTGATTTGATGAACACGTCTTAAGGTGTTGGTGTTTTATATATGAATATGGAATATTCATATCTAGAACTAAGTTATGTGTTTTGGTACAATATTCGTATAGGAATACGAATATGATTTCGGATTTGATAAGTTTATGATTCACGTTTGAGTTTGAGAATTCATAGGTATTTAACAAGTGTTCAATTCGGATAATGGAATTATTTGAAACCTTTGGAATATGGTTATTTATGATGTTGAATTAATCGGATCGTCCGGATTGATAATGATAACCGGTAATTGGTTTATATTATGAATTTACAAGGAGGAAACTTGTAATTGTTTTTAAGATTGAATTTGGAATCGGTAATGTTAGACCCTTGTTGGTTTAAATAGATTATGGATATGATATTCGGATTGTGGAATCGTATTGTGGTTTTGAATTCGTGATCGATTGATTTGGTTGTTGGATATGTGTTTAATCGGGATATTGTAGAACCATTGTTGATCGGTTATTGATTATTATTTGTGATCATCGAGTTACGGCTTGTATCGTGGATATGGGTTCGTATTTGTTGAGTTGGATTATTTGGTATTATGTATATGATCGAGGTTTCGTTGAACCGTTGAGTTTGTTGATTAAGTATGTCGGTTATTGATTTTTATCGAATGTGTGTTAATCGGTTATTGCAATAGGTTGATATGTTTTGATCGTGGATTATGACCGTTGAGTTGCGGTTGAGGCTAAAGAGTTCGTAGATTGCTTTTGGTCGGGGCTAAGGAGCTCGTAGACAAAGGCAATGGATTTTGGTAACGGCTTCGTGGTATCGGTATCGAGGCAAGTTTATACTTGTTCAGTTTATAATATTTGATGAATGGTTTCGTTTTCATTTCATTTATAATTCGTATAGCAATGTTGTTAGAAATGTAAGTTGTCGGGATAATGGTTTGTACATCGTGCTCTGGTTGTATTAAATCATAAGGTATATGATTTAATTGTGTTCAAGGAAGACGTGAGTTATCTTTGGTCAAGGATATAGAATATTGGATATCGAGGATAGTTATCGTGATGACATAAATATCGGGATAAAGGTTTATTGGTATTGAATCGATGGTACTTTATTTGAGATTATTTGTATAAATGTGTATTCGTTCAGGGATGTGGTTCGTGGAAAGGATGTTGTCTTCGGCTTCGAGGTAATCTAAGTAATTGTTCAGTTATGTGGATAATTAGCATGTTGAGTTGTTGTGTATGTTGAGGTTTCGTGTAATGAGTTTCGTATCGGTTATTCGTTGAGGGATGTTGATCCCAGGACTATTGTATTGAGATCGTAGATCGTGTTGGTCATTCATTTGGGATGATGATCCCAGGATTGATGTTTTGGATATTGATTAGTCATGTCGACTTTTCATTGTCGGTCTATTGTTGTTCACTTCGGTGAGTCTTTTGATTCTTATTGGATATGTGTTTCTTTGAGTTTCGTTGTCATGTTGCATCGTGACATATCTGGAGTCATATCTGCATTCCGATTGGATATTGTGTAGGATTTTTAGCCGGGCACATATATAGTCATGCGTGAATATTTTCCGTGAAAGGTGCACACGAGGCGTAGTTCGTTGAGGCTAATTAGGTACATTGTCCCACGTATATCACGGATTCCGTATACGGGGTGGACATGTGCACGACACATATTCGGATCGGGCGTACTATGATTTCCATCTTTGAGCCATATTGTTTGGTCGCTCATCCTCCATTTATGGTTGGGTATGTTCGACGGTTTGTATCGTTGTTCATACGCCCGAGGGGTATGTTCGATAAATCGAGTTATTTCTTTGAGATCCATTATTGTTGATCATTTGGAGTTTACCTTGTTGATGGTATTCTCAGTTATTATTGGTCTTTTGTTGATCATTTGGAGTTTACCTTGTTGATGGTATTCTCGATTATTGTTGATCCTTTGTTGATCGTGTCGGAGCTATCATGTTGATGGTATTCTCAGTTATCGTGATCCTTTATTGGTCGTATTGGAGTTATCATGTCGATGATATTCTCAGTTGATGTATTGGTTGATCATTGTTATTGATCGTATGAGCATTCAGACTGCACGTCGATGTTTTCGGGATTTGTTATCATTATCATGTGGTAGTTGATCTACAGATATGTTGTGTATTATTGGTTTATACATGTTGAGATTTGATTGTGTAATCCGACGGACAGGATTTGGCACAGATTGGATTATTTCCACACTTATGAGTTATGATGATGTTTTGAGGATTGTCGGTATTTTTGGAATACAGTAGAGATGATTGTTGTTGAATTCATTTCGTCATTTGAGAATACGAAATGTGGAATATGTCAAGGATTGATTTAGTATGGATTGTTATGGATTGGTAAGGTATGTCGGTAAGATTACTTTGGTAGTATTCTTACTATATTATTACATTGGTATGTAATTATTTATGTTGATGCGATCGATATCATTATTGAGTATTGTGGCTGACCCCGTCGTGGGCTTTATTTTTAGGTACTCGGAGATCGAGCTAGTAGCGGTCGTGAAGGGATGAGCTTCCCGATGTGATACTGGTTGTGGCTTGTCTTCGGAGAATTGAGTATTCTATTCCGGTCATTTATTTCCGCTGCAAACGTGTATTTTGAACTGTATTTATCCGCTGCGTGTGTATATCTCAAAATGGCTTTTCGCCGAAAAGTTTTCGGTATCTTTATCCACTGCGTGTGTGTATTTTAAATGGCCCTTTTGGCACTTTGCGAACTTGGGTTATTTCGTTAAATCTTTTCCTAAACTATTTTATCGGTACGTTTAAGTTGTGGCTTAACGTATATTTTAAACTGTTGAGATTTGGCACTTCGCCTTGTATTTCCAAATGGTATTTTATGACGGTATTTCAAAATTATGCTTTTGAAAATATTTGAGTATTTAAAATATTACCGTCATCGGCCTTTTGGCGCTTTTGAATTGGTTTTGTAAACGGTTTTTAGCCTGGTGGGTTCCGGCGCGGGACCCACGGCGCTGTAATATCCCGGATGGTTTTGGGGGTGTTACAGTGCGGTCTCGGTCTTGAGGAGTCCTTGCGCGGGGCAGCGTCGGATGATTCAACTCCACGCCCGCGGCTTGTTTAGCTCTGCTTCCACCTCGGCCCACCATGAAGATGGCGAACCTCGACGGTGTACGTTGAGACGGGGGTTGTGGCACGTCGCATTGTCCGGGTTCACCATGTTAGATGATGAACCTTTGAGGGCGAGCGATCGTGTCCACTGATTAACTTTGGAGGGCCCTCAGACTACGCCGGCCTCGTATTTAAACGAAGGGCGGGCGATCTCGGCCCAAAGGGACCTTGCATGGCCTAAGTAGTTGGTTCCATCGACCACCAGGACCATGGATGCACTCTTCCACCTTGGATCGTCATGTAAATGCCGACCTTCGACGGTGTACGTTGTGCGGGGTAGGCGATCTCGTGCCTTAGTCCATCATGTTAGATGGTGAACTGTGGATGGCAGGCGAGTCCTCCAGTTTCTTAAATAAGGATGGAGATCGGGGTGACTTCCGAGGTTCCCTTCTCTTGATTAAAGCATGTAGAGACGGTCGCCGAGGTTCATCCAGGGGTCGGCTCGTATGAGCTTTCCAGCCTGTTTTGTGTTCGACTCGGACGATCGTGTATAGAGATTGGTAGGGGCTTGGCTAAGCCAATAAGCTGTCCAACTTGCCCTCCTCGAACAATCTCCAGAGCTGTTTGAGGAGGTCGCGGCATTGGTTGGTGCTGTGGCCGGGACTCTTATGGTAGGCACAATATTGATTGTTGTCCAGGTGACCGTGGTCCCTTATCGCCTTTGGCTTTTTGAGCTTTTCGTGCCCCTTGATGGCATAGAAAATATGTGCCGGAGTTCGGTTGAACGTATGGAGTAGATGGGCTTCCATGTCCTCGAAAGCCTTGAGATCTCCGGGTGGCTTGGCGATCGCCTTCTTTGCTTTGGCGATCGCTGTATTCTGGACAGGAGGTGGCGTTTCCTCGCCTAGGCGGAGGGTAAGTAGCCTTTGCCTGGCCAGAAAGTTGGCAGCTTTAGCGCGGAAGATCGCGTAAGTTGGGGAAATATCCTTGGAGAGATGTCTAAACATGGGAGAATGACCGTAGAATCCCCCCATGACCGAATAGAGAGCGAGCTCGTCACTGACGGGTTTGCCGGTGAGGATGATTTCGTCTACTCGGTCGATGTAATCTGCGTCGGTTTCATCTTTCCCCTGCCTGATTTTCATCACGCGGTGGGGGCCTTCTGGTCTGGCGACCTTGCTGGCGAAGTATGACGTGAAGTCATTTGCCAGTTTCTTAAAGGAGGTGATTGATCGTGGTGGTAGTGAGACGTACCACCTATGGGCCAGCTCGCCCAATGTTAACGGGAAGATCCGGCACTTGGTTGCATCAGATGCCCCACACCCAGTCATGTAGATTCGGAATTTACTCAGGTGGGTTTCGGGGTCCGATCTCCCCTCATATAGAGGTGTTTTGGGAGGAGCGATCGTTGGTTGTATGGGGGCAAGCTCGATGTGGACCGCGAGTGGCCTTGGCCGGCCCTTGATCTTTGCCGGGCGCTTGCCCCAGTGTCCAAGAGTGCTTTCATCTCGTCGAGCTGGCGTTGTATGGCGGCCATCGTCGTGGCCTGACTGCTAGCGACTCGGCGCTCGGAGCGGGAGCCGAGGTGATATAGTATTGATCCCCTGGCGATCGGGGCGGGAGTCAGATGGCTGACCTGCGTTCGGCTGTGAGGTGGGTTGGCCGAACTCCTGGTGATGGATTCGGATTCCGTCTTTTCGTGGTTGGAAACTGAATGCCCCGGTTGCCAGGATGGGTCGCGCCTCAAGAGATTGAATACGGATCCGTCCGGTCGTGCGAGAGCCTTTTCTCGCGAATTGGGGCTTTCTGATGATCGCTCGCTCAGTAGCCCGTTGAATTTCCATTTTCCCATGCGGCGGACGATCGAGGGAGTTATTGCAGGCGATGCGCATGCTCTCCTTCGCTCCTCTAGGATGGCCATAGCCTTCTCGATCTGTTCCTCGGTTTGTAACTGGTCGAGTGAGAGGTTGGGGCCATCCCTCAGGTGCGGGATCGAGAGTCTCGCGTTGCCGCGGCTTCCCCCGGTCGTCGGCTGGGGTTCGGATTGAGCCGGGATATGGTGTCCGGCGGTTCGGAGAATGGCTTTCTTTGATGTACCGGCGGATGTCATGATTCTGAAGGTTTTCTTTGAAGCGCAGTGAGTGTCACTTCAAGTATATGCTCCGAGAACAGTGAGTGTTCTTCGGGACGGTAGAAATAAAAATTCGAAGGTTCGGGCCGCCCTCCTTCTAGCGCCAATTGTTGTTACCCAAAATATTATCCGGAGATAGATATTGCTGGAATGGATGGATAGCAAACAAATGCAAGAGCACTTCCGTGAGAAAAATAAATAGCACAAGATTTGCCGGGGTTGTTAGTCCCGGGCTTGAATGCTCTCGCGAGATATTATTAATACTAATATTCGGGGATACAAGTACTGATGTAAGAATACAATTACAATGAGTGTAAAGATTCTTGTTATCTTAGCTAGTGAGCGTGTAGATTGCCGGAAGAACCAGATTTGATGCTCTGTGAGTTCTTGTAACAAAGGAGATGAACAGTCGTGGCGGTGAGAGATCGACAGTCTCTCACGGCGAGTATTTAGCTGGATGTTTGGGCTGCTGGGCTTATGAAACTCTTGGAATCTGTCTAGTGGAGACTTGCTGCCTCTGCCGATCGTCTTCTGGACGAGAGATTCGGAGAGAGAAGTCCTGAGATAGATTCCGGCGAGAAAGCAGGGAGCTTGATGGTATGTGTGTTCCACTGTATTTCCGTGAATGTATTCGGAATGTAGGTGGATGAGTTGTGAACGTAAGTAAATGAGTTCTCAACTGTTGGTGAAATGAAATCCGAACCTTTCTCCAGTAGGAGGAGGCTCTCTATTTATAGGACTTGGATATGTCGGGCGATCGCCTTTTCCGTATTATAATAATCGGGCGATCGTCTTTTAGCACATGGGCTTGTCTCCTTAAAGTCTGCAGGAGTTGCTGGCAGTCAACCGCGTGGTCCAATGAGAAGCCTGCACGTGTCCTGAGTTGCTGTCACGGGTGGTCCCACTGACAACTTTCGGCGCGCCTGCCGGTAGGTGAGGTAGGTGACAGGCTGTGGTCAAAGGTCTTGTCTGTCAGCAAAAGATCTTGTCTGTCAGCAAAAGATCTTGTCTGTCAGTGAAGATCTTATCTGTCAGCGTCTTTTGTGGATCTGCACGTGGGTGCTGTTCTGAGATCCAATCCTCGATGACTTTGACGGGCGATCATCTCCGCTCGGGGCGTAGGTCGATTGCCCTTAGCCGGTCACTAGAGTAGATCGCCAGCTGCCAAAGGGCGATCGCCTTGGGAGTCGATCGCTAGGTACCTTACGGTGGTCTCATATCTTCGATTAGGCGAGCTAGCCATAGTTTGACTGCAGTTGACTTGGTCGCTCGGCCTTATAGTCGATCGCCTGTCGGGATGGATAAATCTTGACACAACAATAGTCGAGTCCTGGTGGTACACGTGCACCATTAGAAATTTTACATCAAACCCAAACGACGTCGATTTTTGGTTTTAAACGACGTGTAGACAAAACGACGTCATTTTGGTCGATTTTTATTATTAAAAAAAGTTGGAAAAGATATAATAGCCGCCCAAGGTCTCTTTCTCTTGGACAAATCCTCCGACATATCCTCTAGTAGCTCCTCCAAGACAGAACATTCGTCGTGCCCGTGCAGCTCCTCCAGGGTCCAATACCGCACCACTGATCACGTGACATCTCCTCCATGCTTTGGTCTTTTGTCTGCCCCTCTGCGGTTCTGCCTCCAACATCCCATAGCAAAGGTAACTATTGAGTTCTACTTGTGAATTGTTATTTATTGAATTGGAATTATGTATTATGATATCAATTTAGGATTTTATCTGAAATTAAAATATTAGGATTTATTTAAAATTTAATTTAGCTCAATTTAGGGTTTGTTTGTGATTTTATAATTACTTGTTAATATGTATTTATTTGTGTATTTAGGATGAAAAAGATACTTGAGGTACGTTCCTAATTTAAAGGGAGTTCAAGTAGTCCGGTAATTCAATATTCATCTAAAGCTCAACGTTCTAGTGAGCCACAACCATCGAATGTTGCTAATGAAAGAGACAAATTGTTGAACTGAAAACTTTGGTAGCATACCCAGGGCATAGAAAACCAATTTCAGACTATCATTCGGACATTCAAAATACGGTAATGAAAGCTTACCTAAAAATGTCCCAATCAACCTCGCAATTTTATATTTTTTTGGATAAATTGTGGTGATAAGAGGCATCAATTTAATGTGAATTAGTTCAACAAATATGATAGGCATGAGTATAGTGAATATATGGGTCATCCATATTATTTATCGTGTTATTTGTTTAAAAATGTGTCAAATTATGGTGGTGATCACTTTGTTGGGCTTGAATTTGATGACTCGAATAATCCTTCAAGAATTGATAGTCATGTCAGTGCTAACAATGGTTCTCATTGTGATTGTGTGTAGATGGGTCATGATCTTATGAACCCAAAGCAAAGTATTGGGGCTTCTTTAGAAAAATAAATCTATAAAAAAACATTGATTATAATGTTCGTGTGACTACATCACTTTTAGCTACTAAGTATTTTTTGTGGGGTGACTCGGCATTTTGAGGACATGATGAATCAGAACACTCTCCATATAGGAGTCCTTTATTGAAACTATAAATTTATTGAAGGAGTGTAAACAAGATATAGCAAAGGTATTAAATTGTGCTCCAAGAAATAATTATATAATTTCTCCTCGAATTCAAAAGGACCTTGCTGCAGCTTGTGCATTTGAAATAAGTAAAAAAAATTGTTAGTGATATAGGGGATGAATGAATTTTTTGGTGTGTTAAACGATGAGTCCGGTGATTGCTCAGGCAAAGAACAAATGACTGTTGTCATGCGTTATGTTAACAATATAGATTTGGTATGGAAAGATTTCTTGGCATTATACATGTTGAGAAAACAAGTGCCAATTTACTTAAAGAGACACTTCAATATTTACTTGCTCTATACAGTTGAGTTTATCTAGCATCCGAGGACCAGGGTACGATGGAGCAAGCAATATGAGAGGTCGGTATGGTGGGTTGAAAACTTTAATTAAAAATGATAACCCATATGCTTATTATGTGCACTGTTTTGCTTATCAACTTCAACCATCACTTGTCGTTTGTCCTAAGAATCATATTGGTGTTAGTGGATTTTTTTGGTATGGTCAATATGCTTGTTTATTTGTTTTGCTCATATAACAAAAATAGGAATTGCTTCGTTATGCCAATTTAATTAAAGAGGGCTCGATAGTAATCGGTAACAGCTTGAATCAAGAATCATCTATTGTTAGAGCCGGTAATACTCGGGTCTCATTTTAGGACTCTCACAAGTTTGATGTCTTTATATAGTCATAATTGAGGTTCTTGAAGAAATGGGAGATTATAAATCTTTCGATAGGCATGGTGAAGCTATATTTTTGTTAAATTTGCTTCAATCTTTTGATTTTACCTTCATGATGTACTTCATGGTTGAGGTTTTAGGGATCTTACATGATTTGAATGTTGCTTTATAAAGGTGTGATCAAGATCTCCTTAATGCGTTGAAAATTATTAATATAGCCAAGCAACGCCTTCAGGAGATGAGGGATGGAAAATACTTCTATCTAAGGTTGTGGCAATTTGTAATAAGCATGAGTTTGATGTGCCTGATATGGATGCACCATATGTCCAAGGAAAGAAATATAGGCGACGAGCTTCAAGTGTTTCTAATATGCATCATTACAAGAATGATTGTTTGTTTAGTGTTTTAGATTTGCAGTTACAGGAGCTTAATGTGGAGAACAGTGAACTTTTACATTGTGTTGCATGTTTGAGCCCTTCATCGACATTTGCATCTTTTGGTGAGGATAGATTCTTATGTTATGTAAATTAAAACATGAGTTTATTGAAATATTTTTTTTAAATAAGTGTGAATATAGAAATCATCAAAATAATGAATTGGGTGAATGTTCCTTGTTGGTCATTTTACACAATTAAGTAGCTATCAACTATTAGTTATTTATGAAACACTTTTATACAAACAGTTAATATAAAATATTAGTCAAACCAACTAATATAATTAGTTAGTCAAAACAGTTAATCAATCAGTTAGCAGCTAACCGCTGATTGGGAGGCCAATATTAATTGTGTCAAACTAGATCGCTGAACAAGTTTGATATAAATGAAAACTATTGTGATATCCCACACCGACTAGCAGAGAGCGGGCGAAGTGCCTTATTTGAGCGTGCCGTGACACCAAATAGCATGAGGCCTTTTGGGAGCCCAGTGGCTTCGGGGTGATGAGAACTCTGAAGTTAAGCGCGCTTGAGGCGAGAGCAATCTCATGATGGGTGACCCCCTGGGAAGCTGCTCGTTGGGCTCTCAAAAACAAAACCGTGAAGGCCAGCTCAGAGGAGAGTGCCCAGAGCGGGACAATATCATGCTACGGTGGAGGGGTCTTGGGATGTGACAATTTGGTATCGGAGCCACTCTGCCGTGTCGTGTGAGTGTGCCGACGAGGGCGTCGGGTCCTTTGAGGAGGGGCGGATTGTGATATCCCACACCGACTAGCAGAGAGCGGGCGAAGTGCCTTATTTGAGCATGCTGTGACATCAAATAGCATGAGGCCTTTTGGGAGGGCCAGCTTGGGAGTGATGAGAACTCCGAAGTTAAGCGCGCTCGAGGCGAGAGCAATCTCAGTATGGGTGACCCCCTGGGAAGCTGCTCGTTGGGCTCCCAGAAACAAAACCGTGAAAGCCAGCTCAGAGGAGAGTGTCCAAAGCGGACAATATCACGCTACGGCGGAGGGGTCTTGAGATGTGACAACTATAATATCAATTAAAGTGACATATATATATATATATATATATATATATATAGAGAGAGAGAGAGAGAGATAAATTGGAAGGAATGACAATGATACTCCCCAACATCATGGTTGGGTTGTGACAACTATAATCTCAATTAAAGTGACATCTAGAGAGAGAGAGAGAGAGAGAGAGAGAGAGAGAGAGAGAGAGAGAGAGAGAGAGAGAGAGAGAGAGAGAGAGAGAGAGAGAGAGAGAGAGAGAGAGAGAGAGAGAGAGAGAGAGAGAGAGAGAGAGAGAGAGAGAGAGAGATGTATAAATTGGAAGGAATGACAATGATACTCCCCAACATCATGGTTGGGTCCACGGTACACCCCCATGTAGTGCATCCCCTACCGAATGCACTACACGTGGCGCGCATGGACAGTGCAGATCGATGCTCCATCTAGTACATCAATCTGCACCGTCCATGCACGTCACATATAGTGTATCCGGGTGGGGATACACTACATGAGGGTGTACCATGGACGGTACCCAACTAGGGGTGTACAAATCAGGTTTTTATTCAAACCTGTTCGGGTTTTAAAACCGAACCGGTTTTTGGTGGTAGTCTGGGAACCGATTTTTTGACCAAACCGGTTCGGGTCAGGTTGGGTTTGGGGACTGTAAAAACTCGACCCTATACTAACCGGTTTGGGTCGGTTTTAGACCGTTTCGGGTAGGAAAAACCAGTTATAACTGGGGTTTTAAAAAAAAAAGTAATATATTCTTATTAAATAAATCCACTATACATTAAATATAAACTTTTATTAAAGAAACTCATTACAACATCAACATTTATTCAAACATTTAGAATTTAAAACATAACTTTTATTAAATAAACTCATTACAACATCAACTTTTATTCAAACATTTAGAATTTAAAACATAAACTTTTATTAAATAAACTCATTACAACATCAAATTTTATTCAAACATTTAGAATTTAAAACATAAACTTTTATTAAATAAACTCATTACAACATCAACTTTTATTCAAACATTTAGAATTTAAAACATAAACTTTTATTCATCGAGAGTGATATCTTCTTCGGAGCTAGCCTCGCGCGAAGCTTCATCGAGAGCAATTTCTTCATCGGAGAGTGAGATTGCAAAACCTTCTTCCACCTCGATATTATGTATTTCTTGTTCAATGTCTAGTTCTCCTTCAAGACTTTGAGTGTGTTGTATACGCTCGGATGCGTCCAAGTGATCCTTCAAGCAAATACACATCTCCAATGATGCCGGTGTGAGTCTTGTTCTTCGTATAGATAATACCCTGCCACTAAGAGAAAAAGCGGATTCTGAAGCTACCGTAGAAGCTTGGACGGTTAGTAAATCTCGGGCCATAACGGTTAGAACGGAAAATTGAGTTTCCCTTCCTTTCCACCAAGCCAAAATATCAAAATTTGCGAATTCATGGGGTCCCATAGTGGATAAAAAATCGGTTCCAATATATCTCCCATATTCGCTAGTCGATGATTGGTCACCCTCACCCCTAGCCCGTTTAGTGTTTTCTTCTCTTAAACTATTATATAAGTTAGGCATGGGATCCGCGCTAGTAGAAGTAGAAAATGATGATGAAAACGAAGTTGAAGAATCATTTCTTGAACCATACTTTTTAAAATAAACTGTTGGTCACTTAAGTATACTGGATACAGTTTGGGAAAACGTTTAAACAACAAACTGTATGGAATCTAAATCTGAGTGCGTAGCGGAAGTCTTGGATACAGTTAGTTGCCGTGGATACAGCAACAGAGTATTAGGTGTATACTTAATATATCACAGTAATTTCAAACAAGAAAAGTGAAGGTAAATGACACAAGAATTTAAGTGGTTCGAGGTAAACCCTCTACGTCCACCGGTCCTCCACACAGAGTAAAGTTTATTATATAATTATCGTACACAACAACGTAATTAAAAACACACCTATCCATGTATCGTTCACACAGATACAGACAAAGAATGTCACTTTCAACCGTTCACAGATTGGTTAAAGCTTCCTTCTTGACTAGCTTCTTCACACACGCCCAAAGCTTCGTCCTTATTCGTCCCACACAGGTCAGAATAACTTGTTGAGTTCACACAGAGCTCGGTTTTTACACAGAGGTAAAAGGTTAGGTAACCAGGTAAGAACAGCAGCTTTGAATGTCAAGATCTGATGATAGCTGTTCTTGATGTTTGAGCACTGTATATCTCTTTCGTTTTATCTTGCGATATGCTTTGGAGATATGTTTGCTCAGATGATAACTTGATAGCTTTGAGAGTTACTTTGATTCGTAATTCGTTGGTGTAACTGATCTTCAATGTCTTCAAGGATATATATAGCCTCTGAAGAAAGTATCCGTTGAGATGTCCGTTTGAATAAGATTTCCTTCCAACGGGAATATGACATGATCCGGATTTCGCGGGATTCTGAAGATCTGAAGACTGACAGTATTTAAATACTTTATCCTTGAGTATTTAAATACTTCTTTGTTCAACGGGACTTGACTTGTGTTCTTCTTTGTCCTTTTGTGAACTGTATGGAAGGAGACTGTATTTAGGGCATCGAGACAGTTTTCCATACTTGATCTATTACAAGTCTTCTTGCTTTGTCTTGTGAGCTTCACTTATGCTGATTCGAGGCTGGTCTTCGATACATGATAAATCCTCGATACAGTTTCCTTTACTGTATTTGGCATATATGTCAAAACCTTCTCAATAACAAATAACAATCGATACAGGAATCGGGTATCCCGGCTGAATCGATACAGGGTTTTTGTTTTTCCCAACAATTTCCCCCTTTTTGACAATTTGCCAAGACTTAACTTAAACTCTTCGAGTCTTCTTGATGATGCCAAAACCTTCCTCATGAAGCATTCTTCTTCGATGACTTCTGGCAGATTTCTTGGTCTCTTGTCAATAGGTCTGACTTAGTGAGTTAGTCTACACAATGAATCGCCCGCAGGCATGTTCGATACAGTTTGAGATTTATTACAACTTAAGCCTATGATTGGCGCGCAGGCACAATCTTACAATGTATTCTAAGTTTACAACTGAAACTATGAATTGTTCGTAGACTAGTTCGTACAGCTTAATTTTTCAATCAAGTTTATCTAATTTGAGATTCCTATCAAACAATTTTTAAATAATCATACATTAACACAGTAGATTACGAGTTGTAATCTTTCAAGACAAACAAACTATTTTATTGATATTCAAAAAGATTGAGTACAGAGTTTGTGTTGAATAGAAATTACTAAAACAAAACTAATATACATAAATTTCAGCTTTTTATCTTTGATCCGCATGCCTCCATGGTCTCTTTCCTGGCTCATACTCGGTGCCGCGCCACCAGTTTTGAAGTGAATCATTGCCTCGTTCCTGGTAGATTGCTCTTCCTTCATATGAACGATCAAAGGCAAGTATCCAATCCTCTGGATGGGTGACCCGATCTCCTCTTCTATGTTTTGATTTCATTTCAATTTGGAGAGGGAGCTTACCTTCTTCTAACATCTTTGAAAACTTGTCTGCCGCTTCCGCCAATGTCTTATAATTTTTGAAGATGGCGGATTCCCTGATGAGTCGACAAAATATCTCATCGATTCATTCTTCCTCCAGTTCTTCACTTCTTCGGCGGTTGGGTTGCGGTTGGTTGGCGTACGTATTTCCGAAGGTCTTTGAACAAGATTTTGCCAAGGGACATTTAGGTCATGGAATTCTCGTCCGGAGCCCGAAATTCTAAAGCTTTGGGGTTGAGGTGCTAGCTTGTTCAATTCAAGAATGATCTTGCTCTGAGCGACCTCAAATTCCTTTCCCGTTGAAGTCTTATTCTCCTTGCAGCCTTCTCGTGCTTCTTCCCCTTTTTGGCTTCATCAAGACTTTGCAGGATTTCAAGAGCGGCGTCTGTTTGGTCTCGATCTTTTATTCTTTCAACGAGGGAGGAAAGAGTCTCGCGACATCTCTTGAATGGATTTGTCATGCGCACGCAATGAGAGCCGTTTCTCTATCATTGCACAGCCGTCGCTTCAGCAATTCTGGTCTTTGAAGCTTCCTCCTTCAACAGTTGCGCTTGTTTATCCTCCATAATCTTCAAGGCTTGCTTGAACACTTCTGGCAAGATGATGAATGCGTCGACAACTCGAGATACTTCGTGTTGAAGAGTTGTCATTTCTTCAATCACAGAGGTGTGCATCCGATTCAGGCCTTTTCTACTAAGAGAGAGCGTTAACTGCATCTTGGATAAATACAGTCTGAAGGCCAAGAGCTCGCAGGCGCTCTTTGCGTGCAGCAGAGATAGGAGAGTCAGGCTGGGCGAAGTCTTCAGTGCAGTTCAACCTCCTTACGTTCACGGATGGACGTGAAGTAAGTTGGACATCCTCAGGTTCGTTACCGTCCTCGGATTCCAAGGTTGCAGGAGCGGGAGAAGCTCTTGTGGAATGGCGACAGGTGGTTCAGAAGCGTCCTGTGGCGAAGGTTCTGCGGCAGATGTGGATGCAGGAGGGACTGAATCCTCCTGTTGGCTTGCAGGAATGGCTTCTTCGGTCGCAACAGGCTCAGGTGCCTGTTCCAAAATTTCTTGATTTTCCTTGACTGGAGGGACTGATTCCTCCTGTTCTGGAATGTTCTCCGGTTGTGGCGAAGGTGGATTAGCTTGGGTAGATGGCCCTTCGTCTTTTCTGGGTGGAGAGGCGGCTTGGGCTTCAGCCTCTTCTCGGCTCATTCTCGCACTGCCAAGAGCATCGTCGTCGTGCCCGAGTCGTGGTCATCGTCGTTTTTGGATTAACGGAGAGTCCTCGACTTCTCTTTTCCTTTTCTTCCGCGCGGATTTGTGCAACAGTGGCTTTCAATGAGATCTTTGCAAGAAGCGTTGTCCCATCGTAGCAGGCCTCAATTTGATTGAGTCTGTTACTTCGAGACAAATCGCTCTTCGTGGCTCCATTCGCTCCGGTTGTACAAAGGTGTCGACGGAGCTAGCCTAAAGCTTTTCCATTGCGTAAATCTTTCGTGCGCTGCTCAATTTGTACCAAAGAAGTGTTTGATTTATAATTGAGTCCTGGGAGGACTTGAATCACGTGCTGAGACGCTGTTTGAGGATTCCAAGATGTATGGGATCCTCAGACGGAAGATGGACTCCTTGCAGGGATGGTGCCTCAAGGAAATTGGATCCTCGGGTGTGGAATCCGTAGAGGAGAAGTAGCTTTTGGCTCGAATGGGCGTACCGACGTGCTAACGTCTTGAAGGTTAGCGGATGTCTCTAAATCCGTCGTAGCCGCCAAAGGCTCGGGATCTACCGTCGAAGCGGTAGGAGACACCTCTTCCGCAGGGGTTGGGCCCTGGGGTGCTATATCGTGGGTTGCCCCACGGGCGAGACATCCTCGGAGTGTTTGGCTTTGATTTTTGAGAGCCTCCGGAGTCTCTTCTTCGACTTCTCATCAGCAGAGTGCTTCTTGCTGTGAGAACGCTTGCGCTTCTTCTTTGAAGATTCCAATTCATGGACCTTCATGGTTTCGTCTCTGGGGTTGTCAGAAATAGGCATGTGCCTGGTTCTCGGGTGATTGGCATGCATTGTGCTTTGGTTATAGGCAGAGGGTTTGACACCTCCTAAATATATCCGTGAGCTGTTTTTCTTGGCATCGGCGGATTGCTGGACTCCGCACCTCGTCAGAATGTAGTTTAGCATTAAACCAAATGATTTCTTTTGGGTGGCCGGTTTGCACACCTCTTCCTGAAGACGTTTCAAAATGATTTGGCACCAATTGACCTTTTCACAGGTCAAGATAGCTACCATCATTCTGAACCTAAGATTCGTGCACATCTCGAACGCACCGGTTCGATTTTCAATGATCCTGGAACAGAAATCGTGGAGATAGACGAAATGAAGAAGAAAATTTTTCTTGTGGCACGTGGTTGTCACCATGTCAACCACTTTGGACCCGGTAAAAAGTCCATAAAACTTAGTAATCAATTGTTGAGACCCGAATGTCTCAAGCTGGTCCATGGTCAGCCGCGAGCGGCACTGTAGATTTTCTCAAGTAAGTCGCTATTGATGCGGACTCGCACTCCTTGGGATTGCGGTGATGTCGCAACATGTCCTCCCCGGCTAGTGAGAGAAAACGAACGGCAGCGTTGAGGTAGAATTCCTCAACTAGATGAGCGTCGTATTTGTCGGCGATTTTGCTTCCAAAGCGATAGAGTCCTTGTTGTTCAAGACGAGTAATGATATACTCCATCGGTTCGGTGTCGTTGATTTCAGAGATGATACGCTCGATGATGACTGGTTTAGAGAAGATCCGGCCATCAATGATGCTGGAAGTTTTCTTCAGAACGGGGGATGAAGATTGAGTAGCCATGGATGTTTTCTTAAAACGAAGGTAGAGGAAAACAGTAGAAATTCGCAGTGAATATGCAGAAAATATGTAGGCTGTGTGCTTGAGATCTCTTGTAATTGTAGAAAGCGTAAAGAGTCTCTAATGGCAGATACAGTCCTTTTATACTTGGGCGGCGAAATAGGGTTTTGCAGAGTACGAATGGTCAGATTTTAAGGGATGGGAACCGGTTTTGAAATCGACGGTCAGGATGGATTTAGTGTAACTGGTACGCTAATCCATTAAAAGGTTTTAAAATACAGCGGGTCCCACTTCTGACATAGGTTGATTACCCTAAATGCCTAAAACGGCGGTTTAAAAAATAATAAACAATTTAAAAACATCGCGGCTTTTGAGATTCAGTTGTCCAGATGTCGTGTAAGGCATTTAATGAACATGACGTTTGACGTAAAACATGGCACGTTGACAAAAATTATTTTATAAAAGAAATAATATTATATAGTATAATGAATCGAAATCCTATAGTATGTCCGTTCTCCGTCGATACAGCTTCCCCTTAAAAAGGTACTAATAGGTTTTAAATTCCATACAAAGAATATTGGATTAATCTTTGTATTCATGGGTCCTACAAGATTCCCCCTTAATTATTGCACACATCACCGTAGGATTCATATGCCTTCGTTTGCTACAAGATCAGACATTGATGAATCTGAGTGTACGGATAATTAATGTTGATATCGTATTCACGGTCTTACAAAGATTCCCTTCAATTGTTGAGTAAAAGCAAGAAATTTACTTACAGGAGTCCGGGCCGCAGATCCCCACTCGTTTCTTAGCATGTTGAATCTTGCTGTGTCGAGAGGCTTGGTGAAAATGTCGGCCACCGGATGTCTCGTATGAACCTTTTCCGTGCGAACATCCTTGTTCTCGACATGATTCCTGATGAAATGATGCTTCATGTTGATATGCTTAGTGCGCGAGTGCAAAACAGATTGTGCGTGATTGCAATTGCACTCGTGCTATCACACATGATGGAGTCTCTCTAGCATCGATTCCATAATCGGCGATTGTTGCCGCATCCAAAGGATTCGCATACGCAGCCTACCAAAGAAGATAGTATTCTGATTCACCGTGGAAAGAGAATTTGCCAATTGCTTCTTCTTGAACCAAGATACGAGTCTAGGTCCGAGAAAGTGACAAGTTCCACTTGTACTCTTCCTATCTAGCTTGCACCTCCGAGATCCGAGTCGTCAGATCCAACTAAATCGAATCCGCCTTCCTTAGGATACCACAGTCCCGCATCGACTGCCTTTGACGTATTTCGTGATTCGTTTAGTTGTATTGAAGTGTGATTCCTTAGGTGCAACTTGGTATCTCGCACACACTCCAACAAAGATATCGATATCGGGCCTGCTAGCCGTTAGGTACAGGAGCGAACCAATGAGCTTCTGTAGAGTGATTGGTCAAACGGCTTTCCGGCTTCATCAAGACTAATTTGCACGGAAGTGCTCATGGGGTTGGCGAGGATTTGGAAGTGTTCATTCCAAATTTGTTGAGAAGCTCCTTGCCGTATTTCTCCTGGTTGATGAATATACCCGTAGGCATCCGCTTTATCTCGCAAACCTAGGAAATAACCGAGTTCCCCATCATACTCATTTCAAATTTGCTTTGCATGAGATGTGAGAACCTTTGACATAGAGCAAGGTTAGTTGAACCAAAAATAATATCATCAACATAGATTTGTACCATTAGAAGGTCATCACCTTCCGTATTTTGAACAAGGTTTTGTCGAAAGACCTTTCTCAAATCCGTTGTTGGTTAGATACTAGGACAGGTTTCGTACTGTGCCTCTAGGGGCTTGTTTAAGTCCGCATGTGGCTTTCCTTAGCTCGTAAACTAGATCGATACCGTCCGTGTTGGCAAACCCCGGTGGTTGTTCAACATAAACTTCTTCAAAGCTCTCCATTCAGAAAGCACTCTTGACGTCCATTTGGTATACGATAAAACTCTTATGGGCGGCAAAGGCTAAAAATATCTGATGGCTTCTAGTCTCGCTACAGGCGAAGGTTTCATCATAGTCGATTCCTTCTTCCCGACAATAGCCTTGTGCTACTAGTCTGGATTTGTTTCTTATGATAAGTCCATTTCCATCCTTTTTGTTTGAAATACCCATTTGGTTCCTATAACCGATTGGTGTGTTTGGCCTGGGTACAAGATACCATACATTGTTTCTTTCAAACCGTTAAGCTCTTCTTCCATAGATGTTATCCAATGAGAGTTGTTAAGAGCGTCTATGGTCGAAACAGTTCGGATCGGGCTAAGAATACAAATGATAGTGCACATATTGAGTCTCCTAAGTTCGGATTGAGATTTCCATTCGTGAAACCGTGAGACTTCGAGATTAGATTCTTCTTGTGCACAAAGTACATTGCCTTGTGTACTGTATTCTCCTACGAGTAGAAACACTGCATTAATGTTTCCAATGATCACTCTTGCGGGTGATCTCTCAACCATCTTCGGTCGTTCTAGTTCAGTGGTCCCGCATCAGATCGAAAGTTTCGTGGGTACACTTCACTTGAATAGCGTCGGCTTCATCCACATCGATTCTTACAAGGGGTTGATTTCTAAATCAACTACAGTTCTATGGGTGTAGGTGGATCCAAGATAGATAGATGGTGAATGTCCCGAGTGATATCATCTACTCCCGTAGGGTCATGGTGTGGTTCGTCGAACACTACATGAATCGATTCCTCGATCGTCACCTCCTTTTATTAAAGATTCAAAGCTTTGCCGACGGAGGAGTATCCTACGAATATTCCTTCATCCGATTTTTCATCAAATGTTCTAAGTTGGTCCTTCCCATTGTTCAATACGTAACACCCGCATCCAAAAATGTGAAAATACGAAACTAATGGAGTTTTGTTGTTCCATACCTCGTAAGTCGCTTTGTTGTGGTGCTTGTTGACGATACAATGGTTTTGAGTGTAGCACGTATTGGTTGCTTCACCCCGTAAACGCTGCGGCAATTTGCTTTCGGCAATCATTGTCCTTGTTGCATCTTTCAACGTCCTATTCTTTCGCTCGGCAACACCATTTTGTTGAGGTGTTCGGGCACTGAGTATTCGTCCGTATGCCATTCTCCGAACAGTATTGCTCTATAAAGCGGTTAGTAAATTCAAGATTTCCGGAACGAATGCACACGATACTCGATGCTTTTTCATTCGCAACTTTCTCGAGCTCGGCACCTTGATGTTGTTTCCTTCTTCTTGCTAAGAAAGATCGTCCAAGCATACCTGGAATAATCATCAACAACAACCATACAATATTTCTTACCTCCCAAACTTACTGGGTCTACAGGACCGTAGATATCCATGTGTAGCATTTCCAATACTCTTTGGGTTGAAAGGTAGGATTTGCTTTTCAGGGTTGACTTGATTTGCTTGCCTTTCTGGCATGGACCGCAGACGCTGTCCTTCTTGAATGACACGTCTGGCAAACCTCTTACCATACCCTGTCTTGAAAGCTTGTTGATCGTCTTGAAGTTGACGTGAGACATCCTCTTGTGCCATAGCCAGCTAAGATCTGCAGTGCCTTTGGCAACAAAACATGGAATTGAGGAGCTCATAGGCTTCCAGTCAGCAATGTACATATTACCTGATCTGCTTCCTGTAAGCACAACTTCCTTGGTTTGGGTGTTCTTGACTCTACAGCGATCTATATAGAACTTCACCGAGAACTGTTTATCACGTAATCAAGCTAATACTAAGTAGATTATACTGTAAGCCTTCAACATATGCGACATCGGTGACCTTGAATTTCCCGACAAGTAGGTTTCCTTTCCCTCTTGTTCTTCCTTTAGACTTATCACCGAAGCGAACTTTTGGACCGCGACCTTCTACAAAATCAGATAGCTTGCTCCTGTCTCCAGTCATGTGACGAGAGCATCCACTATCGAAGTACCAGGTATCCTCCTTTAGAATGTCCTGTAACAAAGAAATTAGGTAGATTTAGGTCCCCTTTGATTTTTGGGTCCATATATGTTAGTTCCTTTAGGTACCCAGATTTTCCTGACAGAATTGGTTTCTTGTAGGATGTACTTGGTACAGATTGCGGTATCTACGGGGCATATCCGTAGTTGTTATAATCACGATAATTATTATGCATGTAAAATTCAGATTATTGTTATTATTCCAAGACGAGTGCCGTCTAGGAGGTGGAGCCATTTTCTTAGGCCTAACAGCTTGTCTTCTGGGTCTCCAGTTGGATTCCCAATGCCGTTGTTGATACCGAATCGCATCTGCTGTCTTGAGGGATAACGGCTCGTATTCAATACCTAGGTGCACTGCATCGAGGGTACTGTTGTGCGGGCCTTTGGTGGTTGGATACCGTCTTCTTCTCGAATGATCACGGCTTTGATGATATGCTTGTGGAGCATGCTTTAGATTACGCCTTCGAGTGGTTGTTGGTTCCACTGTCTCGAATAGTAGAGTTGTGGAGGCGGAATGGCAGCTTTCGGTTTTCTCGTAAAGCAGGTTCCTTTATGGGACTGGGAGTATCTTCCGATTCAGGAATGTGTTCCACACTCTTGACGAACACAGTACTAGTTTTTCCTTTATTCGAACATGAGTTGTATCCTAAGCCACTTTTATCATGAGCATGTTGCCCAGTGCTCAATTTCTTCCATTCTTTTGGACGATTTTTCAAAAGACTTCGTAATGGTCTCAACTTAATTTTCTCGATACTCGAGAGTTTTAATATTGGTATTTATTAGAACCAAATCATTTGTCTTGCTCTCATTATTGGTTTTAACCGTACTTAGTTCATGAGCAAGTTGATGATTGCTCTCCATGAGTTTTTCAAAATCGACCTTGCTGGTTTCACAATCAAGAGACATATTTTCATAATTTATTTTCAAGAAGTCATTTTCATCTTTCAGCTCTAGATTTGTTAATCAAGTCAGTATATTCTCGCTTTTAAAGTCTCATGGGCCTTTTGAATGTTTTTGAATTCATTCAAGATATTTTCAAAGTATGAGATGCATTAGGTGGAATAATCGAGGTTGAGCTTACCTCATCGCCATTGTCTTCACCTTCTTGAACATCTTTGGCCATAAAGCACATGTATGCTTTATCATCGAACTCATCGTCGATGAATCACTTTCTGACCACCAAGACATTCTCACGATTTGGATGGTGTGGGTGAGGCTTCGATTCTCCAATCGGGGCCTTGAGCTTGTCTTTCCAAGCACGCCTTCTTTCATCTCGCTCTTGTTGCTCGGCCTCGTGCAATCTTTGGACTTTGGGATGAGGACATTTGTTTGCATAATGGCTCGGTTTCCTGCAGCTTATAACACGAGTTAGCATCGCGAGATGATGTTTCGATTTACCTTGTTGTGTGTTTGGGCTCGTAGGAGTCTTTCCAGATCGTTTAATGAACTTTTAAACTTATGCATTAGAAGCGCCATTTCATCTTATGACAGATGTCATTGTCACGCCGTTCTTGTGACCGGCTTGACGAGCTAGGCATGCTTTGGTCGACGTTCGATACGGCGAGAGTCATGACCTTTGAAGGAGATTCTTCACTTTCTCTCTTCTCACAATGTCATACTCAAAAGCTTTAAGGTCGAGAAGAGATCAAAAGTGGATATTTCATTAAGATTACATGATACACGCATAGCCGTGGTCTTAATGTCCCATCGGCCGAGAGATCTCAAAATTTTTAAGTTCTTCTCCTTTTGGGTGTAAATCTTGCCTAACGCTTCAAGTTCACCAACAATACCAAGAAATGAGGTCAAGTTCCTCAAGTGTTTCCGTTGGTTTCATTTCAAAAGATTCAAATCTTGAGTAAGTTTTGAAATCTTGTTTTCTTTTGAGAGCCTGGCCTTCCTCACAAATTAACTTGAGTTTATCCTGATTTCTTTGGGTCGCTTTTGCAGCTCTTTACCTTTGAGAACGTGACTTTGTCAAGAGTGACAAATAACGCGTTCTTAGCCACGTTGTCTAGATTGGCTCGCTTCCTTTCATCGGTTATCCATTGCTCGCGTTCCTTCTCGAGCATTTCAGCATGGGCTTGGCCCTCAATCCTTGCGGCTGGATTGACCTTCATGATCTTGATCGGACCATCCTGTATAACAAAGATCATCTCTTCGTGCATTACTGCAAGATGAGCTTCCATTCTAATTCTCCAGTCGTCAAATTCATTAATAGAGAACATAGGAACTTTGTTAATCATAGAAGTATCCATACTGATAATATAGGAATGAAAGAGACTGTTTTGAAAATAAGTGATTTGAATCTGATTCGGTTAAAAAGAAATACGATCGATTCTTTTTAGAATCAACCGCTCTGATACCACTTGTTGGTCACTTAAGTATACTGGATACAGTTTGGGAAAACGTTTAATCAACAAACTGTATGGAATCTAAATCTGAGTGCGTAGCGGAAGTCTTGGATACAGTTAGTTGCCGTGGATACAGCAACAGAGTATTAGGTGTATACTTAATATATCACGGTAATTTCAAACAAAAAGTGAAGGTAAATGACACGATAATTTAAGTGGTTCGAGGTAAACCTCTACGTCCACCGGTCCTCCACACAGAGTAAAGTTTATTATATAATTATGCGTACACAACTACGTAATTATAAACAAACCTATCCTTGTATCGTTCACACAGATTGATACAAAGAATGTCACTTTCAACCGCTCACACAGTTGGTTAAAGCTTCCTTCTTGACTAGCTTCTTCACACACAGGTTCAAAGCTTCGTCCTTATTCGTCCCACACAGTCGAATAACTTGTTGAGTTCACACAGAGCTCGGTTTTTACACAGAGGTAAAAGGTTAGGTAACCTGTAAGAACAGTGACTTTGAATGTCAAGATCCGATGATAGTTCTTGATGTTTGAGCACCGTATATCTCTTCGCTTTATCTTGCGATATGCTTTGGAGATATGTTTGCTCAGATGATAACTTGATAGCTTTGAGAGTTACTTTGATTCGTAATTCGTTGGTGTAACTGATCTTCAATGTCTTCAAGGATATATATAGCCTCTGAAGAAAGTATCCGTTGAGATGTCCGTTTGAATAAGATTTCCTTCCAACGGGAATATGACATGATCCGGATTTCGGGATTCAAGATCGAAGATCGATATTTAAATACTTTATCCTTGAGTATTTAAATACTTCTTTGTTCAACGGGACTTGACTTGTGTTCTTCTTTGTCCTTTTGTGAACTGTATGGAAGGAGACTGTATTTAGGGCATCGAGACAGTTTTCCATACTTGATCTATTACAAGTCTTCTTGCTGTACTGACGAGCTTCACTTATGCTGATTCGAGGCTGGTCTTCGATACATGATAAATCCTCGATACAGTTTCCTTTACTGTATTTGGCATATATGTCAAAACCTTCTCAATAACAAATAACAATCGATACAGGAATCGGGTATCCCGGCTGAATCGATACAGGGTTTTTGTTTTTCCCAACATAAACCCCGAATAAATCTTTGAAATTTTGTTTAAAAATGGCTTTTGCATCTCTTGAATAGAAAACGTTTTCGTTATGCAACTCTAAATCAATAGTGATTTTGTCGATAAGTAGTTCCACCCCGCTAATATTCATACATGGGTTCAAAGCGGCGGAACAAGTAATTACCGGTGGCATTTCTTTAAAATATTTTCTTAGTTTTTCTTTCATGGCCGAAATTATTTTTTCATATAAATCACCACTTAATTCGTAGTCGCTTAATTTTGAACACATTAAATAAATTTGATTAAGTACCAAATGACTGGTGGGATAATAAACACCCGATAATAAAGTTGTTGCGTTTTTAAAAACTTTGAGCAATTCGCTTATTTTTCTAACTATATCCCATTGTTCCGACGTAAATGGTGTAACCCTACTCGTCCTATTCGCAAGTTCATCATGAAAAAGTTGTAAAGTATCACGTTGGCGTAAACCACAACAAAAATATTTTATAAGTCGAATTCCATCTTGTAGGAACGTCCCAATTAGGGGTTAAAAATAGAATTCGTGTCCTTACACAATTTCATATATTGTTTATATCTAGCTTTACTTGAACAAAATATATCTTGTAACATTTTTTTAAAAGCGTCTTTCACCAAACTTATTTCGGGTACCGCTAATCCGTCTTGCACAACCAAGTTTATAATGTGTGCAACACAGCGGCTATGATAAAAAATACCCTTCGAAGGCGGTTTATATGTTAATATTACTTTTTTTACCGCATTTGTATTATTAGACGCGTTATCAAATGAGATCGAAAAAACTTTTTCTTGTAAGTTAAAGTTATTTATTACATTTTGTAACATATGAAATAAATTTTGACCCGTGTGAGGGTACTCAAAATTTTCAAAAGCAATCGTACGCTTCATCATTAGCCATGTATCGGGATTAATCCAATGTGCGGTAACACAAAGGTATGAACCGGGCAAACCATGAGGTGCCGACCAAACATCGGTTGTTAAGTTTACATTTGTAATTAAGTTTGCAAAACCGTTTACTAGTTCTATTTTAGCCTTTTTCCATAATTTAATACAATCACGTCTAAGAGCAGCACGACTTACTTGTTTATATCGCGGTTGAAGAGTATTTTGAATCACCTTAGACAATCGAGGGTTATCGAAGTGGTTGAACGGCAAACCTTCTTGAATCACGTAGCTTGCAAATTGTTGTCGACACCGCTCCGCCTCGTATGCAAAAAGACCCCCCTCTCGTGACATAGATGCTTGACCGGCTTCCTAATGCATTTGAGTCCTTCGCAATACTTGTCGGTATGCATCTTCAACGTCGTGTTGGATTCATGTTTCAAAAACTTACCGCAATGTTTACAATGAGCCTTAAGTTGCCCATCCGACAAATTCACGAGGTTGAAATTACACCAATTTTTTTGGTTTCGGGTTGTTTCTATAACTTCAACAATCTCGGGTGCATTCGTGGAAGCGGAAGAAGATTGAGTTGCCATTTGAATTGAGAGAAACGAGAATTTTGTAATTTTTTTAGTACTTGAAGATTGTTTGAGTATTGTGACTAAACCAAAACTCAAATAGGCTATTTATAGTTGATTAGGGATGACAAAATGGTAAAAAAAAAGGCAAAAAACGGTCATATTTTTGAAAAAAACGAACACATAATCACACCTACAAAACCGGTTTCAAACCGGTTTTTTCAACTTGCTTCAAACCGATTCTCCCGTAACCCGACCCGGACCGGTTTCTAACGATAAAATGGAAAACCGGGTAGAAACCGCCGGTTTTGAGACAACCCGAACCGATTTTGGTCAAAAACCGATTTTGACCGGTTTCGGTTTCAGTTTTTTTTCCGGTTTCAGTTTCGGTTTCGGTTTTTTGGCCCATCTCTATGCCCAACATCATTAATATGAGAGAGAGAGAGAGAGAGAGAGAGAGAGAGAGAGAGAGAGAGAGAGAGAGAGAGAGAGAGAGAGAGAGAGAGAGAGACGTATAAATTGGAAGGAATGACAACATCATTAATATTTTTTAAATGACTAATTATAGTTATACTAGGTGTTACGAACCCGTGCGATGCATCGGCTGTGCTTTTGGTTGAATATCTACGTGTTTTGTACGTAATGTTTGTGCAGATGTTTATATACTTTGTATCAAGGTTGCGTTAATGTGTATAATATAAGTTATATCACTATGTAACGCCCCGACTTTCTAGGGATAATTATTGGGGGAAATAAATAAAAGGTAAATTTGACGAAGAATAACGCCTACAAAGTCGAGTCGCTACACTGACATAAATTAAATACCTTTAATTAAGGCAATAACACGTCATAGATACGAAATAAAATTTGCATCGGAAGAATAAATTATAAATTGTTAATTTCTAACAAAAGTTTCCCCAAAAGAATTTCGAAACATTTGACATAAGAAAAACATCATTTAATAATTTTCATTCATATGCCCTCTCAGCTTGCTCCTTCGTTCATCCGGCTCGATTTAACTCATGGATCAATGAAGGTGGGGGTGAGCTTCTTTCACTGTGGAAATCTCACTTATCACAGTAATATATAATCTCATGGAAAGTATAAAATGAATAATCTATCATATCTTTTCCTCAACATGAATACATACACACAATATTACGTATAGCATGAATCTAGCACGCATAACACGAATATTGAGGTTGCGCAGGTGTCCCCACAACAACATGAAACATACACAAAATACCACATATAACATGAATCGAGCACGCATGTGAATATTGAGGTTGCGCAGGTGTCCCCGCAACAACATATATCTTAAGATAGCCTATTTACACGTATACATGTGAGCCTGATTCACAACATGTATCGTCAATTTTTAAACATGAATTGAATATCACATATTGAATTGAATATCCCATTTACAATCCAATTAAAGCAATTAAAGTGATAGTGAAAATTCCCACGAATAAATGATGTTGTTTGACTTGAATATGGAGATGCTCGACTCACAGTCCTAAGCCCGTAAATCTTCGATAAAGTCTACATGTAATAATATTTTAATCATTATAAAATATTACGATATAATGACGGAAATTAAAATATACATGCATAAAATCGGACTAATTATTAATATTAATTGAAAGGTCAACATTTTAATGTCCTGGTCAAAATGGGACTGAATTGGAGGTTTTAAAATTGAGTGAGGTCAAATTGTAAGAGTTGAGAAGTTGATTGGGTTAAAATCGAAGAATCATAAATCAAAACGGGTTTAAATTGAAGTATACAGAATTTCTGGGGTTAAATTGAAAGCTGCAAAAAAATATAAGGGCTAAATTGCAAAACCCTAATAAATGTTTTAAAATTCTTGTCATTAATACTCACCAATCACCTAATCTTTCATTATACGAGGCATTCAGACCTGTGCGATGTACACGGGCTGTATCTAATTGTTCATTGCGTAATGTTTGTGTAAATTTTTGAAGTGTAAGTAAAATAGTGCATCTAACTGAAACATGCCGCATAATGTTTAGCTAAATAGTATATTATAATGTCAATTTATGATACAAAAAGGTGTGACAATTACAAACACAATTACGTCAATACATTGTGCTAAATTCATTCCTTGTAAATAACTATCCAAGAAATTATTCATTGCGTAATGTTTGTGTAAATTGTTTAGTTGTAAGTATGATGGTGCATCTAATTGAAACGTTCCGCCTCGGCGGTGTGTTTGTGTAGGTGAGTATTTTATGTAGGGGTGGCAAAATATACCGAAGTGCCGAAATACCGAATTTATCGTACCGTAAAATTACTGAAATTGCCGAAAATTTCGGTATACCGAATTTTCGGTACGGTATGGTGCCGATGTATAAATTTCGGTACGGTAAAGGTATGAATTTTTTTTATTTTCGGTATATACCGAGATACCAAAAAAAATTCGGTATTTCAATATATATATCGGTATATCGATATTTTCGGTATCTTTTTTATTCGGTATTTCGGTATATATCCGTATATCAAGATTTTTTCAATATTTTGGTAATTCGGTATTTCGATAAGTTCGGTATATACCGATACCGAAATAAAATTTGGTATACCGAAATTTCGGTACGGTATCGGTATGAATTTTGTAGTACCGAAATTTTCGATACGGTATACGGTATCGACAAAAAATTTCGGTACGGTACGGTATACCACCCCTAATTTTATGCGATGTTGTTGTACATGTTGGTAAAACGGCTTATCAATATCATAAACCATCTAAACATATGACAACATAATTAGCAACAAAAATTATAGGGTAAGTCATTTGCATAACAGAAGGTATATTTTCTAAGATCATTTGCATAAGCATGAATACAAATAAACCATTTGGGGCGTTTGTATACAAATATAATGTGATTTTATATTACAACTCAGAAAATCTATATAACTATCTTTAGTAAGTCCAGTTCAGGAACTCTCAACCCGAATGTAAATGCTTCATCCCAAACAGGCATCCAATCATTTTTTATCACTCTGATATGCTTCTTCGCTTCATCAACCGAGAAAGAACAGACTTGTCGAGTTTATCAGGATTGTGTTTGAAGTAAACCCCGATTATTCCTAATCTAAAATACTTGCATTTATTTGCTGCAAATAAACTAAAAGGAAATATAAAGTACTTGCATTATTTTCATTATGGTTCCAAAATTAGTTTGAATTATTAATGTGCAATGTAACTCATGTCATCGGGACCATACCGAAGTTGAATACCAGCAAGTTTAACATCCCAGCTGATCTCAGTCATTAACCACCCAAATGTATCAACATTATTGACCACACAACTCAAGGAAAAGGTTTTACTCCTATGAGGCCATGACTATTTTTCACAAACACAAATTGGCACTATGGGATTTTATTGAATCATGGTTCTAATTTTATTATGATACCTAACAGAAGTAAAATATCAAACGCAAAGCTCCATGAATACATTTTGTCAAGATCACTTTCAGTAAACGCATAATTATGCAGAATATATATCATTACAACTGTTGCCCTTACATAAATTTTGTTTCAGAGTCTTTCTTTGGCTATTGTATAGATGCAATGAGTGTTATATCATCTAAGATGATAATTACAGTTAAAAAGTTATCTTCAAGATTGCTATATGGAAGAAGAAACGGCATGCTGAAACCACAGATGCTTATGAGTCAGTAGAGCGTCTGTGTGATAATTCGAAAATTCGGTATGCAGCTATGCACATTGAAGTGTTGCCGATAACTGCTAGTGCCCCTTGGAGAGCAACCCAAACCTATAGATTAGTCACGAAAAAATCACATTAACCACTGGTAATTACATATTTCCATTATACTCATAAAAATATGAACACGATAACTATTGCTATTTAAAAACGATTAAAATGAATAGGAGTCAATCTTACCTCAAATGATTCCACGTTGTAAAATAAATGCCAAGTACAGGCAAAACTTACTGTGATTGTGTGGCCTGGTTTGACATGGTGTGTTGTAAAATAATCTATACCTTATTTATAGAATTGAAAGCCTGTTGTCTTGTAACTGCTTCGACTTGGAAGATGGTTTGCATTCTTTCTAGTTGCATTCAATTGGTGGGAAAAAACTGGACGCAACACTTCATATTCAGCAACAATTGATATTCAGGTTTATGGTTGCATTGAATTGGTGGGAAGGTGGAAAAAAAAACTGAAGCAACACTTCATCTTCACCACATTGATTTACACGAAAATTTTATATATTAAAATTATGTATTTGGTATAATAATATTTAAATTTTAATACTCCAAATTAATTAGGAGAACTTAATCTTTATATATATAAGATAAGATAAAATATGATTTTTGAATGCAAGTAATTTCTTTTTCCTTATGTGTTGGCATTCTATATAAAAATGCACGTTTGGAAGATTATGTAGAAGTCATTAGAAAATGAACTTAATAAACGACTTTTAGAAAAGCTGACACATATAAGGAAAAGTTGACAAAGAGCCTATATTTGACATGTTTTAAGTAATTATAAATATAAAATATAATAGTAAATATATGATGAAAATTAAAAAATAAAAAATATTAATGATGAGTGTGTTATAGAAATTAAAAAATAAAATATATGATTATTTGATTTGATTTATGAAAAATAATATATATATATATATATAAACTTAATAAATAGACAATTTTTTGAAAGAGATGTAAACACTCAAGCGGGGCGAATGGAGTATATAACATAAAATCTTTTGGAGAAATAACTTGTTAATATGTTAATCCAAACGAGTGTGTAGCCCGTCCATTTTTTATGAGAAATCATTTTATGTTGTAATTTAAAAGTAAAAACTTAAAAAATAACTTAAATTAAGGTTCATCCATTCTGAGTCGTTCATTGCGTAGAGCATGGAGATGAACCGAAACGATAAAACTATATTCAGCCGCATGAACCCATTTAAAATTTATATAACTGTAACCGTCTCAAACACAATTAAAATGTGATTTCACTACTCGTTTCCATCGCAAATCTATATAAAAATACACGAAGCGAACCTGCTAGAGTTCAACCACACGAATTAAAAAATATACCCGTGCATGTCTTAAAATCATATAGTAATACTTGTTAATTGCTCAGCTCGTTTAAATTTATAAATTAACTAAATAATCAAATATAAGTTTTTATAAATTGATTATCCATCTTAATAAAAATCCATATATTACAAAGTAAACGTTACTAATAACAATAAATCCAATTGTATAAAGATCCGTACCAATTTCAAATCTAAATAAAAAATATTTTTATTACCTTTTGCTGTCTTAAACCCTTTGTAATACCCTCTAATTACCCACACTTTTGTTAGAATAGTTAGTTACACAAAAAACTCATGAATATCATGAAATAAACATTAGTAATAAATTGTATAGAGCTAGCGAAATATTATAAATTATAAACTCCAAGTATAAATTTGGAAATTAAACAACCTAAAAAATCGATTTAGAGTTTATATACTTGCACTAGTCGCAATTTTTTTTTCTTTAATTAACATGCAGACATATCAATCGATATGATACTTATTTGAATTAGTATTTTCTTGGGTTTCTATTTTATTATTTTATTCATAACTATTTACTTATCATAATTAGTATAATCTTAAGAATATTGACGTCAATTAAATAACCGTGGAAAAGATATCATTCATTTGGCCAAACCTAGTTATTTGACCAAACTAGATGTCCTCCCGTGCGATGCACGGTGTAAAATGTTAAATATTTTATTATATTAATAATATGTGATAGAATTTCATTAATATTATAAAATTATTATAAAATATACATGAGTCAGTATATACATACATATACATATACTGTTATTAGATTTAGTTTCGTTTATAAACTCTTATCATGTGATCTAAAGGCACATGATAGAAAAAACGTAAATTAATTAAGCACCGGCGTTTATTTTTTCATATAGGACAATATGAGTCTTATATCTAATTTTATAAATAAGAAATTAAATTATGTTTATTATTATCAACTTTCATTATAGCCGACCCTAAAGTATTTTGGGACTAAGGCTCTGATGATGATGTTGTTGGTGTTGTATTATCAACTTTCATTAAAAGTATACAACTGATATTCTTACTAATATAATTTTTTTATATGATTTGACATTAATATAATATATTTTACTATTTTATAATAAGAACAAAATAACCCTTAAAAATCAAATAATTGTTAAAAGATACGAAATAAACTACAAATATATCTTTCTTCAATAGTCTTATATTTTTATATTAAAATATTTTAATCATCTAAATATATTATAATTTTATTTATATTACTTTATATATACTATATGGATGTCAAATTAAAGAGCATGAAGTAAGAATTAATTTGATATATATTTTTCAAAAATAAAATTAATACATAAAAGTTATAATTATTTAAACTATTAGGTTAAAAATAAAAGGAATAAAATGAGAAGAAATTTTTAATTGGTAGATAGTATATAATGGAATAATCATCTAACTCCCTCTCAAATTAAACGTCCATTTTTTTAAGATTTTTAAAAAGAGGATTAACATGGAGATGACACATATTTCCTTAGATTTTCTTGCGACGCTCTTTTAATATTAAGTATAGATGTGTAAATGTTCGATATAAAATATATAAACATGACAGGAATCTATATGATTATTGTATATTTGTAATATTTATATTAATATACTAATATAATTACATATCAGTATACAGGTGAAAGAACGTCATATATTTTGATAAATATTTAGATTAAAGTCACACATTTTATACTTAATAATATACCTTGAGATCCACAATGATATTAATTCATTAGGCATATGGTGATAAAGTATATTATTATGACGTATTTAAATAAAAATATAATCAACTTATTATATTTGTTTATATAATTTTTCTTTTCATAAAAAGAAGAATCAATCAAATAATTATTTTAACGAATAATATATCTTTCTACTGGGAATTGTAAGTCTAACGTGTCTCTAATTTTTTTCGCAAATATTTTTAAAATAAAATAACTTAGTAATCTAAAATTATTATAAGAAGGTGAAAACTGAAGTAAAAATATTGATCTTGTAAAAAGATAGATTTACTTCAATAAAATTATTTGGAAATTATCTGATTTTTGTATTTTATATACAAATAATTTAAAATCAAGATATAATACACTAATCACTCAAAAATAACTTATATTCAAAAAGAAATATTTTAATTATATTTATGCCCAATGAATGTTAAATCAAATATCGTAAAAAGAAGATTAATCTAAAATATTAATAATAAAAAATAGAGTTGGGACGATAAAACTATTAACTTCTAAATATTGAGAGAAAAATAAAAACAAAAAGAATTTGATTACCATTAACTCTCATTCAAATGGTAGGAGTTATTGTATTTAAAAAAAAAGATAATTAATTCAAAAAATCTACATGAAGACACATGTCTTGTACAACCCTCTTTTAATAATAAAGTAGATTAAATTGAAGAAAATCGTAAAAAAAACTATAGTATTGTATGATGATATAGCTTTCAATGCCCCATGAATTAATAATTATTTTAATTGGAATCTATATTATATAACATGAAAGTTTTTCCACAATTTATTAAATCATTGTAATTATTTTTTATTTATTTTTGTATTTTCTTTTAAAATTTTCCGCCCAAACACTTCTATCCTATTTTGGTAAAAAAAAAAATTCCTTATTTTCCTCATCTTCCTTCTCCACCATTCTCTTTTTCTTCTTATCGCCCCTTCATATTTCTTCGATTTTCCCCTTATCCCACTTCTTCCTTCTTCGCAATCTTACAACCCTCTTAGCTGTCTTCAGATTTTTCGTTTTTTTTTTCTCATCTCCCTTTCTCATTTTTTTCCCTTTCCTTTTCATCCATCGTGAAAATTAGGGCTGCTTTAATTTCTTTTTATTTTTTATCTTAATTTTTTTCTAATTTTAATTTTATATTCCTGTTTTAAGTTTCTATTTTGAATTTCTATTTTTGATTTTTATTATAATAGTGTTTTTATTTTTTGTCTTAATTTCTGCTTTGAATTTATATTTTCAACTATGTTTTAATTTTCTTCTCTTTTTTATTTTTGTTTTTATTGAAAAGAAAATCATGAAAATTAAGGTTGTTTTGATTTCTTTTTATTTTCAATTTTAATTTCATTTTTAATTTCCATTTGAATTTTCTATTTTTGATTTCTATTTTAATTTCTGTTTTTTAGTTCCTGATTTAATTTCTATCTTGAAGTTCTGTTTTAAATTATGGTTTTATTTTCTATTTTTAATTCCTGTTTTATTTTCTTTTTCTAAGTTTCATATTTTATTGAGAATGTAGGAAAATCGTGAAAATTAGGGCTTTTTTAATTTCTTTATTATTTTATGTTTCGATGTTTATTTCAATTTTTGTTACATTTTGGTTTAAAATTTTTATTTTAATTTTATATTTTGAATTTCTATCTTACTTTCGGTTTTTTGTTTTTATTTTGAATTTCTATTTTAATTTTCTAATTTTTATTGCTGTTTTTAATTTCTCTTTCAAGTGGTGATGGTGATGATGATGATGATGATGCAAAACTTATCAACTCGGTCGATGTTTTGTATTATTAAATCTGATTATGAAGAAAGATAATAACAGTAGAGATGAGAGGTTTTTGAAAGTAAAATCTAGATCTTTTTTTTTCTCAACATTGTGGTTTTATTTCATTTTATTACACATTAGTTTATAACTTTTATGGAGAATTTTTTTTTTCAAGTAGTTTTTTTTTGTTGTCATTTAAAATGATGCTTGACATTCTTAATATCAACTTGTGTTTGTTTTCCTTTGAGGACACTAGAATGCATATATTGTGATTCTGTTATCAAATTGTGTTTTCACTCTTAATAGCAGTATTTGTAAGGTAATATCAATTTTAAGGGGTATTGTATTTCTAAAAGACAAATAATTGTTTTATTTATTTTATTTTGTAATTAGGCTAAAATCATTGGTAATTTTTACAACTACAACCTAGGTTGTTCATTTCATTACACAAGCTACATTAGAAGATTCAGTATCACGTTAGTAGATGACATTACAAGCATGCATGTGATACCTTTTCTGTTTTTATAGGTTGTTTGTCCTTTTTTTCTCTTATTTTTGGATTATAGTATATTTGACTCCTTACTGAGTTTTGAACATATGGTTTAAGCATGAAATCATATTTTGGATAGAATCCAAATAAATTTACTTCACAATATCTTTTTTCCGTTGTGCATGCTAAATCTCTCCTGAATAAATCGATATATTGGATATCAAAATTTATAAACCTTGACCATAAATTGTGATCAATATATATATATATATATATATATATATATATATACATTTTTGGTCATGTAAGTTATATTTGTACATACATATTAAGATAAATTTATCAAGTATTTATATTATTTTTAAATTTCTATATATTGGCCTAAATTTATGACCAATATTTATAAATTTTGACCGAAAAAATAAAAAATGAGACACATTCTTGTGGACGGAAGAGTATTATTTTGTGATATTTTTGTGTTGGAGATGAAATGGTGAATGAAGAGCAAAAGACAGTTTACTCATGAGGGATTATGAATGTGATGCATAAATGCATTGAATCTTTCACTAAATACTTGATTGAGATAGTTTGTTTTGTATCAATTTATATTATGCATTTTTTGTATTAAGTAAATGAATAGAAAATATACTTATTAGAAATGTTGAATGTATAAAAATAATATTATATTGGAATTTTTAAAAGGCATTATTATTATTTTTATCACTAATTGATGTGTCTACCCCTGCAGCGCATGGGTAAAAGAGCTGGTGATACATCAAAGCATTCTTTTATTTAAGTTTTCAATAGGTGAATTATCATAAAAAACAATTTATGGTATTAGTTTCATTTTTTCATTTGATATCGTTTAGTTTTGGTTTTAGGTGGCACATGTACAAATATTATGCATTGTCTTAGTGGATGATTTTCAATTAGGATTTTTTTATTTATGAATGGATATTTATTTTAAACTGATAATAAACGCTTATTTATATATATATATATATATTTATTTTGTTTATAATACTTTTATAATAAACTGATAATAAACGCTTATTTTTATTCTGACAAGGCAAAAGGTATTGGTACGTCTCCCAAAAAAATCCAAAATGTCCAAATTTAAAATTAAAAGAAGCCCATTTTTTTAATTCTTTTTTAAGTAAAAGAACTATATGGTGTTTTGATTCCTCACGAGGATACGTAGAAAATTTAATTTTAAGTGAAATATTAAAATTAAATACAAAATTATTTTTTTCAATTATTACTTTGTTTATTAGTTGTTTTTCGTGTATAATAAATAAAATTTTAAAAAAATATTTTTTCAGAAAAAGGAAAAAATCACTGGTCCAACCCGTGACCCGATGGCTCGGACCTGGACCCGGAGCCGTGGCCGACCCGTGAACCCACCGATCGTACATTTCATATGTACGGGTGAGGTTCATGTCCTGATCGGCCGACCCGTGGATCCAGGGGTGGAGCCGGACCCGGGCACCTCTAGCCAAGTCAGATGCGAGTACAAAATCACGAATGCCTCTATATTTTACCATTACCCCAATTGTGATAATTGTGCAAGCTTTACTCAACACTGTTGTCCCCACCACTAAGGCTGTGTTTAGCACTAGCTTATCAATTTATGTTCTTTAAGGGAGTTTATTCGACCATCGACTAAAAAAAGCTCGTTTAAACCACTAGCTTCTCAAACCAGCTATTTTATCACCAATTTTTATAAGCCGATTGATAAGCTAATTTTTCAAGCCTTATGAAAAATAAGCTTCTCATATTTATATATTCCATATATATCGCGACCTAAATAAAAATATATTTTCATGACCTAAATAAAAAAACTACCGCTATTCCGTTTTCTCTCACGCCAGTTTATTCATCCCTCACAAACGTTCCTCGCCTCTGCATTCAAGGTACATCTTATATATATATTGAGTCCTTAAATTTATTGTGGAGTCTTAATGATATTAATTAATGGATATTTTTACATTTAATATTAGTTTATATTAAATTATTTCCTCTAATTTAATATATTAAATCATATTAAGTATTAAATTCATGTCTTAAATGTTTCATGTCTTAAAGATTGCCAACACGCAGACATTATTCACGTTGATGGTTTAATAAGACGGCCGCTTACATGTGTAATTTAAAGGTAGTATATATTAAAATAATAATAGACAAAAATATTATTTATTTTATTTTATAACAATTATTGTTAAATTATAAAGAGAAAGTTTAAAAATAAAAAAATAAAAGTGATGTCATTTTATGTAATTTTTTAAAAAAAAACAAATGAATTATCATTTAATTGTCTACATTAAAATCGGTTAAACATCAATTTCTGTCATTAAAATGTCAATTTATCACTACCTAATCACCACATAATCACTATCTTATCATCATTCTACCAATTATCATCAATTAGTTTCTTAAACAGCCTAAAGCTCCCCCAAAAGCAATCACTCTTTACTCATCTCATCATCACAAAAAGGTCACTCGAAAGTCGAAAATCCTCACGAAAACAGAAATCAGACGCCCGGTTTTACTTTTCGATAAACCTTCAAATCCCTAACTCTATTCGCTAGCATGGCGGGGAACCCGCCGGAGGCTTACGCTTCCGATGACTTCCTCGAGCAAATCCTTTCGATTCCTTCATATGGCGGACTAGCCGGAGCCGACGGCGTTAACGCGTTGGAGACGTCGTCAATGGGTGATACTGTTTCCCACCTTGGTCCGTCCGCCGCCGCTAGACTTCACCACCCTCCTCCGATGTTTCCATTGAGCCTCAGCCTCGATACCTGGCGCGGCGCCGTAAACGACCACGGTGCCTTTGCTGTGAAGCCAGTAAGCTTTGTGTTTTACTCTTTTGTCCCTTTTTTGTTGGGTATGTCCTGTAACTGTGAGGCAGCATCTCCTTCTTTTCTGGCAAGAGTTGGGAAACTTGTTCTTTTCATGTGCGTGTCAATTAAAGTTGGAGGGCGATCTAGAAGCCGTTTCACCTTGTTGTGTGATTGCCGTAGATGGGTATTGTTATCTTTTCAGTTATGTGTATGTGTCCTGTTTTTGCAGGAGATGGAAGCAGTTGATAATGTGGGGAGTTTTTATCCGGCTTTTGATCATTTACAGACTCATGCATTGCGTCACAATGTGCCTGATGTCCAACAGGTCAAACTCACTGAATTCACATAATCATATATGCGTAGTTTCTTATTCTTGGATCATGGTGTTGGGAAAACGGTCTCAAAATTCCCAACAAGCCTCCCAAAGAACGAAAATAGAGAAAAATAAATAACACAAGAATATACGTGGAAACTCCAAAACCGGAGAAAAACTACGGGCCTCCAAAGAGAAGAAAATCCACTATGTGAAAAATTATTACAATCACACAGTTATAATCTCTCAAGCCAACCCACCCACACTTTCCAAAGATTTAACTCACACCTTTCACACTCTAAGACAAGAGAAAGAAAGAAAGAAGAATTAAATACTTAAAGTGTATTTAATTGGTGCATTTTAATCCTTAGCCTTGGACCTCTTTTTATAGGCTTGAAGTCCCTTCCACCTTTCATTATTCCACTGATATGGGATAACCTTTCAAACTTTTCTTTTATTATAGCCAACAAATTCTCAACAAACTCCACCTTGGCTAAATAAAAGAAAGTCTCCGCTGCCACACCGACAACCATTGTTTGAACCAACAATCATAATTCTCAAATCAGAGAACTATCATACTCCACCATAAAAGAGTAGCACCACTTAGAATAATCCATTCTAAGAATTTTACCTCGGCACATGTCGAAAAACTTGCTGAAAGGTTTATGGTACAACTTCCCTGCTGGCCACCCGGAAGTTCATCAGCCCTCGACATCAATCTTCACCACACATCTTGTATCAATGTCAACCCAATGCCCATGTGTAAATCCGTGAACCCGCTAACAAAAGGATACATCCCTTATCATGGTAACAGGCATACCATGGGGATGCCAAATTCTTAAAAGAATTCTTCACCGTCAGTGATGACGGAGACATTGTTAGCAGAATTGGAGCATTTTGCCGAATCCGCTCCACCTGGACAATTTCTCTTGACATGCCCAGACTGTCCACACTTCCAACACGTTGGATACTTCGAAGAGTTTTTCTTCTTCCCGGTCCCACATATCAAAACCGCACCTTCTGATGAAGTATAGTTGCTACCTTCCAGTCTTTTTCTTCTCGGACAGGAGTTTGCTAGTAACATCTTCATACTTCAGGGTCTCTTTCCCGTACATCAGAATAGGCTTCATATCTTCATAGGAAGATGGCAAAGATAATATGAGCCTCAACGCTTTATCCTCATCTTCAACCTTCACTCCGATAGCCTCCAGTTCCGAGACGATACCATTAAGAACACTCAGATGATTTGAAATTTTTGTACCTCCATCCATACGTAGAGTATGAAACTGCTCCTTGAGATACAACCGATTCGAGATGCCCTTGCCTTGGTACAACTGTTCAAGCTTCTCCCAAAGCTCCTTTGCCGTTGACAACCCATGCACATTAGCAAGCACATTCTTTGCCAGACATAAACGAATAGCACTTGCCGCTCTCAAATCCATATCATCCCATTCTTCATCATCGCCTTTACTGGTCCTGCTTTTATCATCGGCTGAAACAATGTTTCCCCCTCAACGCCTTGTGTAATCCGGACTGAATCACCACATCCTTGACTTGAACTTGCCACAAGCCAAAATTGATCCTTCCATCAAACTTCTCTACGTCGAACCTCATGGGACTGAACCTTGACATCGTATCTATATCTCAAACCCAACAGAATCCTCGTTTCTGATGTGGAAGATCAGACAAAGCTGCAACCACAGAGCATACTCCGAACCTCTGAAATACCAAGACACCCTCTAATACGATTAATAGAAATTTGTTTCTGATGTGGAAGATCAGGCAAAGCTGCAACCACAGAGCATACTCCAAACCTCTAAAACCGAGACCTCCCCCGAACCCGGAGCTCCGATACCAATTGTTGGGAAAACGGTCTCAAAATTCCCAACAAGCCTCCCAAAGAACGAAAATAGAGAAAAAAATAACACAAGAATATACTTGGAAACTCCAAAACCGGAGAAAAACCACGGGCCTCCAGAGAGAAGAAAATCCACTATGTGAGAAATTATTACAATCACACAGCTATAATCTCTCAAGCCAACCCACCCACACTCTCCAAAGATTTAACTCACACCTTTCACACTCTAAGACAAGAGAAAGAAAGAAGAATTAAATACTTAAAGTGTATTTAATTGGTGCATTTTAATCCTTAGCCTTAGACCTCTTTTTATAGGCTTGAAGTCCCTTCCACCTTTCATTATTCCACCGATGTGGTATAACCTTCCAAGCTTTTCTTTTATTATAGCCAACAAATTCTCAACACATTGATGTGGTCCTTTGCCCATCTAAGTGATGTAATTCTGTGTCATGCTTGCGCATGCTTGGTGTGGGAAAAACACGACTAACGTCACAACGAGAAATGCGGAAACCCTCGTTTGACAACTTCCCACTCTTCAATTGTAACTTTGTGGTTACCGACGAGTAGAGCAAATCAATTACAACTCGATAATCAATACAAATGATATCCGAAAAACAATAAACACGAGACACAATATTTTAGCGTGGAAAACCCCTCAAGACGAGAGTAAAAACCACGGGACCGAAGCCGCTTAAATCCACTACCACCAATACACAATAAACTATTCGTCCCTAATACAAATTAAGGGTATATACCAATAATCTTCAAATACTTGGTAATAAACAATCTTCAAGTATTTGGAATACCCAAAAACAACAAGATCGAGAAAAGAAAACACCGTAACTAGCTTACACAAAAGGCTAACGAAATATCCGAACTTCCGGACTCAAAATCTCGATCTACTCCGGTGAAAAGATTGTCCAATAGCTAGCAAGCTCTTGTCGAAATATCACGACGATCCGATCGATAAATCTCTGGGAAATTGAAGAAATGTATTTCTCTCTCTTGTTTCTCTCTCTCTCTCTTTCTTGTATATGTGATGATAATATGAACTTCCGCAGGAAAAACTGCATAAAAAGAAACCCATTTGTAGAGTTGACCCGTGTGCCGCGGCCCGGGCCAAGTGTGCCGCGGCACACACCAAAAAAACTGCCCAGGTAATTGCGAGGGGGCCGCGGCCCGACAGGAGGGTGCTGCGGCCCAGAGTACAGGCGACCGAGCCTTTTGTAAAACAAATTCGGGGGCCGTGGCCCGGCTGCTATGTACCGCGGCCCTAAGTGAAAAATTGGGCACTTCTATTTTAAAGTGCAACGCCGCGGCCCGGAGTTCAGTCGACTCCGAAAATGCCTATATTTCGGAAATTACTCCTACAAATCTCCCGCTTTCCGGAATATAGGAAGAGTTCGCCATCCCGGCGATCGAACAACACACTTTCACCTTCTCTCTACTCAACGCCTTGGTTAACATATCGGAACCATTATCATCGGTATGAACTTTTTCAAGTTCAAACAAACCATCCTCCAATGCATCTCGGGTCTAATGGTACCTCACATCGATATGTTTCGTTCTCTTGTGAAAAGTCGCATTCTTAGCCAAATGAATTGCACTTTGACTATCACAAAGAACCACGTAACGTCGTTGTCGGAAGCCTAGCTCTCGTAAAAATATTTTCAACAATAAGAGCTCTTTACTCGCTTCCACCGCCGCAATATACTCGGCCTCCGTTGTAGATAAGGCAACGCACTTTTGCAATCTTGATTGCCATGCCCCTGCAAATGTCATCAAATAACCGGGAGTGGATTTTCGGTTATCTTCATTACCGGCCATATCCGAATCGGAATATCCAACAAACATTGCTTTTCCATTTCCAAACGTAATCCCCAATTTGGAAGTACCCCGTAAATATCTAAATATCCATTTTACGGCTTCCCAATGCTTCTTTCCCGGATTCGATAGAAACCTGCTCACCAGCGTGAGCAATGTCGGGCCTAGTACATACCATAGCGTACATCAAACTCCCGACCGCCGAGGCATATGGAATTTTATCCATATCCTCAATCTCCTCCTTCGTAGTAGGGCAATCCTTGCTCGTCAATTTAAAATTGTTAGTAAGAGGCGAACTAACAACTTTAGTTTTGTCCATGTTGAAGCATTTAAGCACCTTCTCGATATATTGCTCTTGCGATATGTGTAATTTCCGGGCTGCTCTATCCCGAGTAATTCTTATCCCAAGAATTTGTTTAGCCGCCCCCAAGTCTTTCATGGCAAAAGACTTATTCAATTCTTTCTTCAAGTTGGTAATCCTCTCGGCATTCTTGCCAACGATCAACATGTCGTCCACATAAAGCAATAAGATGATAAAATCATCATCTTCGAATTTCTTGAAAAATACGCAATGGTCTAGGGTCGTCTTCCGGTAGCCTTGCTCCCCCATAACCTACTCAAACTTCTTATACCATTGTCGTGGTGCTTGCTTCAACCCGTATAAACTCTTCCGGAGCTTACAAACATAATTCTCTTTGCCTTTGACCTCAAATCCTTCCGGTTGCTTCATATAAATTCTTTGTCAAGGTCTCCATGAAGAAATGCCGTCTTGACATCCATTTGCTCAACCTCAAGATCAAGGCTAGCCGCAATACCAAGGACCAAACGAATCGATCCTATCTTCACAACCGGAGAAAAAATTTCGTCAAAATCAATGCCCTTCTTTTGATTAAATCCTTTCACTACGAGTCTAGCTTTGTATCGGGGCAACGAAGTATGCTCCTCCGACTTCACCCTATACACCCATTTGTTTCTCAAAGCTCTCTTGCCTTTCGGCAACTTTACCAACTCGTAAGTATTATTCTCATGCAAGGAACTCATCTCGTCTTGCATGGCATCCATCCACTCCTTCTTTTCATCCTCCATAGCCTCCACAAAATATTCAGGCTCTCCCTCGTCAGTGAGTAAAACGTACTCATCGGCCGAATAACGAGTGGAGGGATGACGGTCCCTCGTCGACCGCCTATGTGGAACAAAAGATGGCATGTTCGTCACGGGTAGCTCGGGATGAGCTCCATCGGTGTCATCTTGTCTCAACTCATTGTTGTCACCGGCATCATGTTGTTCATCATTTTGGACATCCTCTCCACCGGGTGTCTCAACATGTTGTGGAGGAACGGAGTCCAAATCAATAAGATCATAGTCGTGTTGTGGAGCCGACTCTCCATTCTCAACATCTTTCATCGTTTGATCTTCAACAAAAACGTCTCTCGACCGAACAAGCCTCTTAGTAACCGGGTCATACAATCTATACCCGAATTCATCAAGCCCATAACCAATAAAAATACATGGCTTCGTCTTGGAATCAAGCTTTGATCTCTCATCATTCGGAATGTGTACAAAAGCTTTACATTCGAAAACCCTTAAGTGGCGGTATGAGATGTCTTTACCGCTCCACACTTTATCCGGAACATCAAACTCCAAAGGAACACGCGACGTCAAATTAATCACATGAACCGCCGTGTTCAAAGCTTCTCCCCAAAACGACTTTGGTAATCCGGCATGTGAGCAAACATCGAGCTCTCACGACCAAAGTCCGGTTCATTCTCTTCGTCAATCCATTGAGTTGCGGAGTCTTCGAGGGCGTCTTTTGGTGTCGGATCCCTTGCTCTCGGCAATATTCATCAAAGGGCCCGGTGTATTCTCCATCATTGTCCGTCCGAATACACTTAGCTTCTTCCCGGTCTCTCTTTCCACCGAGGCATGAAATTATTTGAAAACATCTAACACTTGATCTTTGGTCTTCAAGGTGTATGCCCACACCTTCCTCGAGTGATCGTCGATGAATGTGATAAAGTATCGGCAACCACCAAGCGTCCTAGTCTTCATAGGACCACAAACATCGGAATGAACAAGATCAAGAACATTTTCCTTCCGTGAAGGAGTATGACTCTTAAAAGTGACTCTCCTTTGCTTCCCGGCTAGACAATGAGAGCATCTTTTAAGGTGTACCTTGTGAATCCCGGACAACGTCTCCTTCTTCGACAATAGCGCCATCCTTTTTTCGCTCATGTGACCGAGCCTCTTATGCCATAGCTCGACCATGTCATTATTGTCGATTGTGTTCACAAAATTAGTCGTGACCTTTGGAAGTGTCACATACAATTTCCCTTCCTTTTCTCCTCTCCCGACAACAAGGAACCTCGAGTGAGTTTCCACACTCCCTTGCCAAAACCACTATGATAACCATCATCATCGAGTAAACCAACAGACATAACATTAAGCCTCATATCCGTAACATGTTTTACATTCCGTAAAACAAGTTCCATACCGGTGTCGAATCTCAAATGAATATCTCCCACTCCAACAATTTTGGATAACCCATCGTTACCCATCTTGACTATACCATAGTCACCCGGAGTATAAGAGGAATAAAAATCTCTACGTGATGTAACATGACACGTAGCTCCACTATCGACACCCCAACTCGAATCATCTCTCGCAAGGTTCACCATATCATAATCACAACAAACAAAGAATTCTTCGGTAGTAGTATTTACTTCGGCTTTATCATTACTACCGCTCTCCTTCTTTTGAGAATTCTCTCGGCCTTGTCGATTTTCCTTCTTCAATTGTCGGCAAAATTTCTTTGTATGCCCTTTCTTACCACAATGGTAACATTCAATATTGGCATACTTCCCCCGGGAATTACTCCTTTGTGGCCCTTTATTACTCGGACCTCTACTTTGACCTCTCCCCCGTCTTTCGGTAACGAGAACATCCGACTGTGACGAAGATCCCTGTACTTTTCTTCGGACCTCCTCATTCAACATGTTCCACTTGACAAGTTCCATCGAAATGACACCATCGGGGGCCGAGTTAGACAACGACGTACGGAACGTCTCCCAAGTGTTCGACAATGTGCCTAACAACCACAAAGCTTGCACCTCCTCTTCGAATTTAATTCCCATTCCGGCAAGTTGATTAATGATGCCTTGTAATGCATTCAAGTGATCCGACAGCGGAGTCTCATTCGATATTTAAAATACTTCATTTGTTTAATGAGGAATAACTTATTATTCCCCGTCTTCTGAGCATACAATTGCTCGAGCTTGTGCCATAATTCTCGAGCATCCTTCTCTCCATTAATATGGTTCAAAACATTATCTTCAACCCATTGTCGAATATATCCGCAAACTTGGCGATGCAAAATAGTCCACTCCGCGTCGGATTTGTCTTCTGGTTTATCTTTGCTAAAAACCGGTAAATAATAATCCTTCACATATAGAAGATCTTCCATCTTCCCCTTCCATACGTGGTAGTTCGAACCATTCAAGTTAACCATTCTACTCGTGTTGGCTTCCATCTTACAATTGAGATACTAAACAACCACGAAACAACAAATCCCGTGGCTCTGATACCACTTTGTTGGGAAAAACACGACTAACGTCACAACGAGAAATGCAGAAATCTTCGTTTGACAACTTCCCACTCTTCAATTGTAATTTTGTGGTTACCGACGAGTAGAGCAAATCAATTACAACTCGATAATCAATACAAATGATATCCGAAAAACAATAATCACGAGACACAATATTTTAGTGTGGAAAACCGCTCAAGACGAGAGTAAAAACCACGGGACCGAAGCCGCTTAAATCCACTATCACCAATACATAATAAACGATTCGTCCCTAATACAAACTAGGGGTATACACCAATAATCTTCAAATACTTGGTAATAAACAATCTTCAAGTATTTGGAATACACAAAAACAACAAGACCGAGAAAAGAAAACACCGTAAATAGCTTACACAAAAGGCTAACGAAATACCCGAACTTCAGGACTCAAAATCTCGATCTACTCCGGTGAAAAGATTTGCCCAATAACTACCAAGCTCTTGTCAAAATATCACGACGATCCGACCGATAAATCTCCGGGAAATTGAAGAAATGTATTTCTCTCTCTTGTTTCTGTCTCTATCTCTTTCTTGTGTAGGTGATGATAATATGAACTCCCGCAGGAAAAACTGCATAAAAAGAAACCCATTTGCAGAGTTGACCCGTGTGCCGCGGTCCGGGCCAAGTGTGCCGCGGCACGCACCAAAAAAACTGCCCAGGTAATTGCGAGGGGGACGCGGCCCGGGAGGAGGGTGCCGCGGCCCAGAGTACAGGCGACCGAGCCTTTTGTAAAACAAATTCGGGGGCCGTGGCCCGGCTGCTGTGTGCCGCGGCCCTAAGTGAAAAACTGGGCACTTCTATTTTAAAGTGCAACGCCGTGGCCCGGAGGGTTTGTGCCGCGGCCCGGAGTCCAGTCGACTCTGAAAATGCCTATATTTCGGAAATTACTCCTACACTTGGCAGTGTGGGCACTAGCGGATCCAGAACCTCCGGGCGACTGGGGCACACATATAATTAACATAAATTATTTTTTTCTATTATTAAGAGATGTAAATTCTAAGCATTTTTCCCTATTATAAAGAGAGGATTTCAATCTCTAACCACAACAAAATACATCGTAGAACTAGTTTCTTGACAATTTTGATCGGGGCACCTCCCCCATTAAGGGCCCTGTTCTTTTGGACTTATTTTTCGATTTTGATTCGATTCGATTCGATTCAGTCCATTCGATTCGATTCGATTCAGTCCATTCGATTGATTCGATTCGAGTCCATTCGATTCGATTCGGTTAATTGAGTTCTTCTTCTTATTATTAATCTTAATTATTATTATTGTTATTATTACTAATAATATTACTATTATCGTTGTTGTTGTTAATTACTATTATTATTATTATTATTTACCATCATTATTATTATTATTATTATTTACCCTTAATATATAGTTCAGGTCAGGTCCATTCAGTTCAGTTCAGTTCAGATCCATTCAGTCCAAAAGAACAGAGCCTAATTTGTGGTTCCGCCCGAGTTTGGACACACGCACAATACTTGGGTGAGACCACCACAATGGTCTCATCGTGTAGACCAATTCTAGATTTTAGCCTTTTTTCTTTTCAACTTTTAGGTTTTGTTTTCCTTCATTTTTTCAGTTCTTTTAACTTTGTTGAAGGTTTTTCAGTTCTATTTTCTTTCATTGTTGAGGTGTATTTCCAGTTTCTTAGTTTTTTTTTTGTTTTTTCAATATTTCAATTTTCATAGAGTTATCTATATATATGTGTGTGTATATATATATATATATTTGTATTTTGTTCTGTATTTTTTATTTAAGATTTAATTTTAGGGTATCGTTCCCACAATGAGACCAATATACCATTAGGTCGTCCTACTCGTTGGAGCATAGCTAGAGTTGTTTGGAACTTACTTCTTCTTTTTTTCTTTTTTTTTTTCCTTTTTTGACAAGTCAAAAGATGGAAAGTGATTTATATCTTACTCCATAGAAGATCTTCATACTCCCTCCTATTCAAAACAAACATCTTTTTCGCTCTTCAAAAATTATTCAGCAGAAAGGACATTTTGTTATTTTCAAGGCTAAAAGTAGATGTTTTTTAAGTGCAATTATAATATGCTCGTTTTTCAAATAACCAATTAAGGGTTTATAGGATATTTTGATATTTTTCCTTAATCTGTGTGACAACCTTAAACGACACTTACTTCGATAATGAGGGAGTATAGTAGTGGTTCGGAGTTTGGGCAAGTGTGAAATGTGTTACTTTTCAAAAAAAAAAAAGTGTGAAATGTGTGAATCGTTTAGTGAAAAATCCTGTTGAGGATAAGATTTACTGTGATGCATTACTTCTGATTTGATGAAATGTAGTGACTTTCATTGGGTATATGGTCAAAAATTCTAACTTCATTTTGACATTATGCCTATGGTTAGTAGTATTTTATGGGGGGTCTTATAAGGTTAAAAAATAAAATAAACTATTAAGTCTTGAAAGTTTTCCAGCTAATATTAATTACATTATTGCCATTGATCTTGATTACAGGTTCCAACTTCTTCAAATATGCACGACCTTATTCAATGTTCTAATTAAGCCAACCGAGGACCTTCGCAATCCACTCGGTGTTTTAATTGTACTGAGATAAATTTATTTGGACAAGTCAACATAACCAAGTCTGAATCATTGTTCTACTTTAAGTTCTCTATAAATGGCTTAGTTGCTTTCGATTTTATTACTTGTATTGGATATACTGAAGTTACCTTCAGAATATTCCCTCAAAAAAGACTAGAGAGTGTATGAGGGTGTAATAGTGTTAGTTGAACGAAAAGAAATCTGTTTCTTTGATATAAGGACATATCTGATTAACGGTCTCAGATAGGATTGACTAGTAAAAATGAATTCGGGATGAATTAGTAAAAGGTAAACTCTTAACATTCCTTTAGTAGACCAGTCAACAAATACCTGTGTTAAAACAAAACAAACACCAGAGTTCGTTTTGTACAGGTAATTGTCTGATAAGAGTCTTTTGGTTTAATTACATCTATGATCATTTGGATGTAACTTTTTGAAAAATCATTACTTGTTATCATCATGTATTTGCCTTTTCAAACAGAAGCATTGCATATTTGATATATTGATCAATGCTAAGCACTAGAATATTTGCATTACCTACACAGGACTTTCAAGGTCTGCCAACAGCAAGCACCGCTCTAACCGTGCCAAACCCATCTGTCATTAGGCCTAGGGTTCGGGCAAGAAGAGGTCAAGCTACAGATCCCCACAGTATTGCCGAGCGGGTATGCCATTCATGTGAACCCGCCATTTTTGAGGGAGAAATAAACATTTCTTCAATTTATTGTTGACAATGCATTTTAATAAAATGATGCATCTTGGTACAGTTGCGTAGGGAAAGGATATCAGAAAGAATCAAGGCCTTGCAAGAACTTGTTCCCAGCTGCAACAAGGTGAGTACACTTCTATTCTAGGATTATTCTTGCTCCTGAGGGTTCTTACCTCGTTTTTCTTGACGTTTTTTTTTTTTTTTTTTTTTTCACATTTTGGGTATGTTATGTGATTAGTAAGAGTCATAGTGTTACAGGTGCGCCTCAGCCTAGGCGCGCACATAACAAGGCTAATTGCTTTTTAAGCCCAAAGGCGGGCGGCCTTAGTCAGGCGTGCGCCTGAGCGTGCCTTGGTGCGCCAGTACGCGTAGGCGCGCCTCTATATTAGGTCTCTTTTCTGTTTTTTATTGTTTTGTTTTATTTATTTTTTCAGAACACATTTCTTGGTTGTTTTTATTGGTTTGACACTTTAATTTTGTTAATTATTAAGCTTTATTGTGGATAGTTACATTTTCTTGTCATTATATGTTTATAAGTTTTATAATTTAATTTATTTTTATTTTTTTGCCTCTCACTCTCTCAGACGTGTGCCTCGCCTTACGCCTTGCGCCTCAGACGATAGGAGCTCGTATCGCCTTGGTGCGCCTTTGGCCTTTAACAACCATGGTAAGAATGTAAGACACTGAGTCTAGAGAGGGCCAGCATGTCGGGGTTGATGGAGGAATTAGCAATATGTTGAGAAATAAATCATTGACAGAGAGATGATTTAGAGGTGAATGGAAGAGAAGGAAATGGACAGAAAAAAGTGGTGGCGTCATGTGGTGGTAACTGAAGGGGTTGGGAACCGGAAAACATGCCAAGGTTAAAAGAGGGGAAACTAAAATTTTTTTGGAAAGAAGCGGCCCTGATGGATGAATTTGGAGAGGATTAGGAATTATAAATAACATGTTTCTTTTACCCTTTTGCATTATTTTTTGGGAAAGCATAGTGAAACCAATAAGATTTTGACCAGATAAAGGGTAAAACATAAATAGTATGCTACCTCTTGGCCATTTATACCAAACTTATATATCTACGTACATAATAAATTATAGGTAATGCATGCTTTAAGCTATTCCCACTCTCATGCTCCCCTCCTGCTCTGTGACTTGGCCAAGCTATACCGCACAGACAAACCAAGCAGACCAGTGTGTGTATTTCAGGGATATCTGGCTTATTAAGTTGTCCGCAAGAACTCTCCACCCTTAGTAGTTATTTTCTCTAATTAATGAGATAACTAGTCTAGATACCAGATACAGAATAACAGGTTGATGACTAGTCTAATCTTCAGCTCGCGAAAGTAGCTGATTAACAGGGATATCATTGAATTTGTTTTACACGGTTTCCTGTTGCTTTTGATTGAATTTACGAACTTTTGCTTTGTTTTTGCAGACTGATAGGGCCGCTATGCTCGATGAGATACTGGACTATGTGAAGTTCTTAAGGCTTCAAGTCAAGGTTTCAAACGACTATCCATTAACTATGATATGCATAATATTAATATCGTGCAGGACTCTTCTTGCATAATTGGAATTATTTTAAATTCTGCAAGAAACGTAATTTGCTTTCTGGCAAACTTCTGTTTGTCCCCTGGACCTACATCTGTTTCTTGTAAAAAAACTACCTTATGCACTATTCAAGTTCAATTCTGTTGGTTTCATGCATGCTAACCTCGAAACTGGATGTCGTGCTCCTTCATTGTCTTCTTGAATTGGTTCTCTCTTTTTTAAGCCTAACTATCATATGTTAACAGGTTTTGAGCATGAGTAGGCTAGGTGGTGCTGGTGCAGTGGCACAACTTGTTGCCGATATTCCCTTCCAACCCATTGAGGTATAACTAAATTCCCCTTACCCTCGCACTAATTTAATTAGTATTAGTTTCTATTAGACCTGAAAATGGGCTGGGCTGGAGTGCTGGCTCATCGGGCCGAAGCAAAGGTTCAACCGGGCACGCTGGCCCAAGTAGACTGGGACTAAAACTAGAGCTGGAACTTTTAAGCCCGGCCAGACCCGAGAATATGACGGGCCCGGATTCATACTGCAGAGGCTCAAAAAACCCGGACGTATTTGGCCCGTGGCCCTACCTGAAAATAAACTATTTGCTTACTTTGAGATGGCCTTGTGCTTTCAAAATGAGTATTCGAGTTGAATTTCCGCGAGGCTAGGGTGATCTGCATCTCTGATCTGGTGGGCTTGGCGAACTCTGTCTAAAACCCTTATCACTTTGGGTCTAGAAAACTGTAGCCTGGTCCAGCCTATTGGGCTGGGCATTTTTGACCACAACACTTTCAATTTGATTTATTTCATAAAGCCTTGGTTGTTCCCTTGTGATACTTTTAGGACGAAACTGGCGAAATAAGATCAAATCAGCACACATGGGAAAAGTGGTCGAATGAGGAAACAGAACGTGAGGTAGCTAGACTTATGGAAGAAGATGTAGGAGCCGCTATGCAGTTCCTCCAATCCAAATCACTTTGTATGATGCCTGTTTCACTTGCCACGCTCATCTATCCCACAAACCAATCAGATGACTCCACGCTCGTCAAATCCGACCCGTCCGCCCCTTTGTAAATCATACGACTTGTTGCATGTCCTTATAAGAACCTTCTTAAATTCCGACGTGCCTGTATATATAATTTCTCTCTTGATGCCCTTTTGCATGGTACACCTCTGCAATGCAACCGACGGCCGGTGGCACCACTTAGAAGTTTGCCACATTGTGAAATGGATGGAGGCACTTTACACAAAATTGGTCTTTATTGATCCGAATACTTTTTCCCGATGGTGGTTTCATTGGTCGTTTTCGTTGCTGGGTTGGGTTGGTAAGGGGTGTGGGGACTTTTCTTTTGGTTTGGGGTACATATGATATTTGTCAAAAGGCCCTTCCCTGTACGCAACATTTGAGTTCAATACTATATTATTTTAGTTAATTAATGAGCAAAGTATCCACCTTGATTATGGTTTGTAAATTTTATAATTGTGCTTAGCCTCAACGGTTTGGGACAAATTTGTATCATAATCTGTGTTGCTAGGTCCCTGAGTGTACAAGGAGCAGCTTTGGCCGGTGGGTGGGTGGGTGGGTAGATGCGCGCGAGCGTGTGTGAGATGGATTCCAATTCTCAAACTACGTCAGACCCAAAGAATTCGAATTGACATCTGACACCATGAATTTTCATTTTGCAATAAATTTTAACATAATTTGATTTGTGGTGAATAGAATCGGACCTGGAAATTTCTAGTATTATATAGTTTTTTTTTTTTTTTTTTTATAATTCTTGTGGAATGGGGCGTGATGTATTGAAAGAGGGTGAGAGTGGTAATTTATATTATGAACCTGTGTCCATGATGCATTGTGCACCCGCAAATTATATAAGAGATAATAAACGGATAAATTAACAACACCTTGATTGATTCATCTCATCTATGCTGTGTATTGTTTTGGGTCCATGTTGGTGATACTAATATACGTGTTTGTTTGGTTGCTCAATCCATTGTTTGTGTTATTGGAACCAGACGAGCTTTTGGGATGATATGATGGACATATGTCAATCATATTAATATGTTTGGTTGGGTGGTGTACTCGGGTTTGAAAAAACGGGATCAAATAAAAACATGTTGGTCGGGTGGTTTAATTGTGTTTAAAATAGTTAAAGAGGGCTAAAAAGTAGGGTAAAGAGGTGGATATTGGTACCCACCCCCTTCTGTTGCAAACAATCAGACTTAGCACTGAACTAAACGATTACAATTTAATAGGGCCTTAACACTCGAACGAAACATGGCCTAAGCAATTACTGCAAGTTTTGTAAACTGCATATCTTCTCACAAACAAGCAATTACCTAAGTGCTAAAGTAATATTCACTCCCATTCATAATATAAGTCTTTCTAGCTTTGTGCACACAAATTAAGAAAAAATTATTTTGCCAAAATTTACCCTTAATAAATGATGAATTGAATTTAATGAAAAGTGAAGAAAGTGAATTAATTAGGGGTAATGGTGGAATTACGAGAGAAAAAAAAACCTAGAATGACATACATTTTGCAAAAATTCAAATAGGTTAGAATGACTTGTATTATGAATGGGAGGGAGTAGGTAACTTCTGGAAATTTCCTGAAATTGCGTCTTAATTTCCTAATCCATCCAATTTTGCTTCCTAATAAGAGAAACCTAAATGCGAAAACACTATATACAACTAATTTAAATAGATTATAATCAATATATACATGCTACCTCCATAATTTTTTTAAAGAGAAATGATAGGTTAATCTTGAACCACACCTTCAAACACACTTGTGGGAAATGATTCAGGGTCTATCACCCTCTTTTTTAAAATATCCTTTTAGATTTCGGAAACGTATATAAATTAAATATCTTATTAGTATTTTTTTCTTCCAATATTATCCCTATCAATATTCCTAAACCTTTTGTGAGGAGTAAAAAATGAGTGGAGCAGGGGATTCACGTTATAAATGAATAGATTTATGGATCTGAGATTGAAAAGGTGAAGCATAAGTAGTTGTTTCGTAATTAAATAAGTTTATAAGTTGATTTACGTCGTACCAAAACTTTTTTTAAGTAAACCCTAAAAATAAACAAACTTATAAATTTGTTTATTTGTATAAATTAATTTATTTTTGTCAAACTTATACTAACCTCAATGATTAATCAGATACTTCGGGTTGAGGAACTTGACGCGAGTCTTATTCAACATAACACATAATTACAAACAGTGGCGAGGCTCAAAAGCCCAACCTTTTGGATCCTTATAGGCACCAAAAGTCCACAAGCTCAAGAAAATAAGTGCTCTGGGATTTTGGTATGGCAAAATTACAAACTCAAGTACATGTATGTAGAATATTACATAAATAACACAATATCAATCAAATTTTAACTCTACCGATATTTTGCCATCCTTTTATACTTGTGCACCGCATGATTATATTTAGTAGAAAAAATACTATTTAACAAACTCAAGTACTTGTATGTAAAATATTACATAAATAACACAATATCAATCAAATTTTAACTCTACCGATATTTTGCCATCCTTTTATACTTGTGCACCGCATGATTATATTTAGTAGAAAAATATTATTTATTTTTGAGAAAAAAATGTGTTCTAATTAGAAGGAGATTCTATCTCTCTATTTTGCCTCTTCGATATCTTCCCCTTTTCTTCAACCTAATATGGCCAATTTTTTTCTCACTCTAATCTTTGTTATCATCGAAATATTATTCTCCTCATGCGGATTTTTCTCATTCTACCATCTATCTATATGATTTTTTGCGAAATTTCTTGCCCTAATTGCTATATATTGGATTGTTTCTTCTCCATCGACGCGGCGAAGAAGATGAAAGTGCATGGAGTAAGTTTATTCTATTACTTACTTTCATTATGTGTGAGTTTGATTTCCTATCTATTCCTGGAATTCGGTGTCAATCTAAAATATTGGGATCAGTTTGCCTGATTAACCATTAGAAGCATCAATTAGCTATTTTATCTAAGAATTTCTTCTAGTTATGAGAACAGAATACCCTCTTATATTTTTATTTGCTTTTTTTTACGAGATATTTTGATTTTTTTCACTAATAATTCTGTTAATATAAAATCTATTTTTGCTTGTTAAAAGTATAAATTTGATTTTGCTGGAGATTGCACTTACGTATATTTATTTATTATTTGCAGATTTGTTTTTTTTTCTTATTTGACATATTCATGTTTATTTCTTTCAATCTGAGAGGTGCAAGCCGGAGTTAATCGGAGGTTGCAGTGGGTTCCGATTGGGAAGATGGTTCGGATCTGGATTATGATTAACAAGTTTTTGGTGAATATTGAAATCAGATGGGTGTCTCGACGTCAACTGCGGCGTGACCGTTGAATTAAGCTTTTACTTTTTGATGTTTTTTAAATTCTGAAATGTAATATAAATATTTGTGTTTTAAAGGTATCCAAGTGTGTATATTATAGTAATCAATATATGCATGACAGTATCTGAATATGTCAATATGGTTTTTATGGTATCCACGTGTACTTTCAAAGGAGTGATGGTTCCAGCGGTCTAGGTCCGATGTTGTTCAACTGAGTGGAGCTCATGTCACCTTATTTTTTTAATTTACATGGTGATTTTGGTTAATTTTTGTTACTTGTGATTCGCAAATGAAGTTTCCATTATCTCCATAATATTTTTTATTTATGTTTGATATTTGATCGATTACTTTTTAAAATGAATCTGAAAATATACATGAGTTTGTTGATTTCTACTTATTCTGGTATATTTGATCAATATGTTTGTAAGAGATTTTACTTTTCTAAATATGTACAATGATACTTATAGATGAATATTTGGTTACTCTGTTGCTTGTAAGTGGATACAAGTTATTTTTATGATATATTGGTGCTTTTCTCATAGATTTTGTTTCTGATACAAGTTTTTTATTGTTATCTTTTTCGATTGATTGGCTTAGTTGTAAAATTAAACTCAAAGTTTAATAATAAAAAATATCTATATGTGATTATTTAAGTAATCAAACTACACTTGATATTATTTATAATTTTGTACGTTACTTTTTATTATTTAATATAAATAAATTAAGGAACATGAATAATTAGTATTCAAGTACAATATCTAGGTAACCAAGTATCCACATGCTTATTGATGTTGTTGGAAATTTAAACAACTCAATGTCCAATGATAGAAGAAGAAGCAAATGTTTATATTTATATAACCAAACTACACTTATTTGATCTATATTTTTGTACCTCCATTTACTGTTAAATATAAAAAAATAATGTACATAAATAAATTGTATTCAAATGCAATATGTAGGCCATCAAAGTACTAATTGCAACTATACGCAATCCTTTAAAAATTTCAGTTGATAAATGTTGGAGATATTTAATATGAAAATTATCTTCACTTCTATATACTTGATAGTATCCATAATTTTGTGCATCTATTTTTCATTGTTACATATAAATAAATTAACTTGCAAGATTAATTGGTATCTAAGCCCAATATTCAAGTAACCAGGTTACTACTTGTAAGTATTTAACTGATATATTTTCAAATTTTCACTGAACCAAGCCAACCAAAGTCGAGGAGACAGGGACGTATTTGTAGAGATTGTAAATATATTTACAGATGCAAAGATAGATGGGGAAGGACATTTGCAGTGAAAAAAAAAGATTTGGGGTGGGGAATCTGGAGTTTGAAGGACATATTTGCAGAACAAAAAAAAATAAAAAAGAGGGAAATAAGGGGAGGAAGCATTTGCAGAGAAGAAAATAGATTTTGAGACATGGATGTATTTGCATACGAAGAAAAAAAGAAAACAAAAAAAGAGTGGGGATAGATAGTAAAAGTGTTTGGTCAGCTAATAGTTATTGATATTTTATATAAAATTATTTGTTGAAAAAGAAAATTCAAAAACTCAACACAAAACTAGTTTCAATATTTTTTTATGTAGATCTAGGATATGTTTGGCCATTTAAGCTGATAAGTCAGCTGTCGCCTGTCGGCTGATAAATTTGCTTACGAAATGCTACTCTAAATAGCATCTTAATAAGCTAGTTCATAACGTACTTTTCAAATGAGCTCAAAAAAATAAATTAACTTATAAGCTACGTTATGCTTATTAAGTATACACTTAAAAACCTATTTTACAATCATGTAAAAAGGCACTTGCTAAATACTTTAGTTGATTGTTTAACCAGATAAAAAAAGCTAAAAATTAAAAGTCAAATGTTAGACTAAGGCTCTGTTTAAAAGTAGCGGATAGATAAGTTAGCTTATAGCTGGTGAAATAGCGGATGCGAATAAATTAGCTGATCAAATTTAAAATATTTAGTAAAATTAGAGGTTGAAGTGACTTATAAAATAAAATTACGTAAATAGACATATGTAATTCATGCTTAAAAATGAGAGAAATTCATTTAATGGAGAATAATTAGGGAATTTAGTTAAAGTAATGAAGGTAACATTGAGGAAGAAAATGGAACGCTATAAGTTATAAGGTCAAATACTATTTCAAATAGTGTTTTAAAAAATATTATAAATTATTGAAAATAATATAAGTTATCATCGTCAAACATTTATCAATAGTTCGTGCTATAAATTATTTGTTATAAACTAGCGAATTGACATTGTCAAAGAGAATCTAATTAACTTCACCGTCGAGTAAAAATGTTTTACTAATTTAAATACAATTACCCGAATAGTGACAGCCCCCTTGAACAAATACAAAACATAACATTTTCTATTGTTTATATGTGTGTGTGAGCACGATGGTCATTTAATGCTTTGCTTGAATGCTCTCATGTTTTGATCATCTCTAAAACAAAGGAGTGGAGGACCGAAGATGTCTGTTTTTCTTTTTTCTTTATTCAGATAACTCTCTTACCTACAAAATTTCAACACACGATTACCAAACAATGTGGTCTTCCCCACTTCTCTAATATTTTACATACTTTCTTCATAAAAGAAATCATAAAAAAAAAATTATGGGTAAATTTTTAATATCAACTGATAAAGACTAAAAAATGTCTAAGAATATACATTCTATAAAAAAAAGGCAAATATAGGCAAAAGTGACTGATTCTAATCGGAGTTTTTTTAAAATCAACTGATCATACAACATCAGTATCTGTCTGAATATGTTAACTTGGTTAAACTGGTCCCATATTAACTCCTGCTCGAGCTGATATGATTAGGGAATGACAGCTCGACCTAATTTGATCGGACGAACAATCCAACTTATGCTAATTCGGTAAGGGCAGTCCAAGCACCAAGACTCGGGCAACTAGAGGATAAGCGGTGATCTATAACATTTTCAAGATTTTCAGGGCACATTATATTGGTGTGAACCCCCACCGAGTGATCCACAAGATTATATATCCAACATTTTCATAAACCCATCCATCGTAGCTGTACCATCAGTGCAACAACTGTATTAAAGCATCGACCGATATCATATTCCAATGACAACAACAACAACCAAAAAAAATTAGAAAACAATAATCCATGGCAATTCAACCCGCAAAGTAAAACATCAAACATCTGAAAAAGAAACCTAAAGTACTCGAGTATCAACTAACAAATATGACATGAAATTGTAAAGAAATAATTTGTAACGGCGGGAGATGATGACATGATATCACTCTTTCCCATCATCTTCATATCGACTCGATACTCACACGTTTGGACGCCCAGTACCTGAAATACATAAAACGTATTTCTTCCGAATGAGGTTAGCCGTGGATTAACCAATGATAATATTTTACATATGCATACTATCTCTTTAATTGCAAGCATGCATATATAATGTCAAAAGTGCAAGATAGATATTTCGGAATATCTACATCTTATATTATGCACGTATGCATAATATCTCTTGAACAGTAAGCAAGAATATATATTATCAAAAATGCAAGATAAATATTTCGAAAGTTCTATATATTATAAATGTGGTTAATCGTGGATCGCACTAGAGGCCACGACTTTAGAGGTCCTACCGGACCGTCCCAAGATGGTGAACCCAAAAGATGTTCATTGGTCCGCACCCGAGGCCACGAACCTCTTAGAGGACCCGTCGGTTCGTCCTTGAGTGAACGTATACTCGCATGCACAATGCTTCACTTTTTAACATAAGAAAAACATACAATCATGCATAAATAGCTGTCTTTGAGACGCCGTCGTAAGGTTGAAAATAGGTATTCAAAGACGATTAGTCCGAAGATGAATTTCAGCCCCTAAATGATACGTATGAGACACGATTACAATGATACAAACAAAATCATAATGGAAAGACACTCAAAAATATGAATCACCCTATTTTAGTTTTATACGCATAGCGGTCGAGAACCACCCAAATTCCATCTAAATCGGCGTGAATTCGTAGGGAAAATAACATACATAAATTAGATTATTTATAATCTCGATGTTTCCATGTTCAAAATGGAATTGAATGGATAATTCTAATAAATCCCCCAAAATTTCCCATTTTAGGGTTCCAAGAGACTTACCTAGATTCGGAGGAGGAAGATGGACTGATCGATGATAGACTTCAGATTACAATCCAAAAAATATTACATTATGATTGTAATATCCGTAACTTTCCATTTTTAACAGTTTTCATTTTTGGTATATGTCTATTTTTATTGACTCGCTTGTAACTGTTTCGATATTTTGAATCTACTTTGTTCTTGGAGTTTTTCCATTTGGACGATCTTTGATGATGTTTTCACGTAATTTCATTTTATGACATGTTTTGCCGTATGAACGTTCGATCCTCGTAAAACTCGTTCGTTTTCGTTGTTTCTTAGCTTGCACAAGTTCGTGTGATTGAGTTGGTGGTGTTGAGACTTTCGGTTCGTAAATCCGACGTCGTTTCGTGATTTTCGGGCACTTGGGCCATTTTTGTAATTTCCTAATAGTTTAGGGAATCTCATTTTCGTTGTCGCATTACGGACCCTCCGATGGTCGGAATTGTATTTTCTTTCAGCGCTTAGCTCGTCTGCCTTGTATGCTTCGGCTCATGTTCCTAGATTCGGTCTCGTATGCTTCGTGTATTGTACTCGATACAGCCATCACGATGTGACATCGCCAGATCAATCACTGTGTAGGTAGCGCACGCTACTCCTGTTACCTTGCGTGCGCTACCGATATGCATTTAGCGTACGCTAACTCCCTATTGTTAGCGTACGCTAACGAATGGTGGCAGTAGCCACTGGACCTGTCACGGCCCCGTTAGCGCGCGCTATATATGGCAGTTAGCGTGCGCTAACTTCACAGATTATATAAGTCAGCGGGCAGTTTCAGAACAACAGTTTTATTCTTTTCTCTTCGTTTCTTCGACGTGCGACCTCAGAGGCGATTTCCACCGGTACTGATCGGAGTTCTCTTCAAATTCCATCACCGTAGAGTCGCGTTAACATATTATCATCAGCATAATCATCATCCATCGTCCGAATTCAAGGTATTTTCGTCTAGAACCCTAACTCGTCAAATTTGGGGTTTTTTCCGGGTTTCGCTAATTGGACTCGAATTATTCTAGTATGTTGTGATATTCCTCACTGATTATTGTTATTGGATGATTCCCAATCCGTTTTTCTTTATTTTAATCCGCGAATGGTTGATACGGGGAGATTTTGCGTAAACCCTCGCCCGTATCGATTGAACGTTTTTGTCATGAATTGTAATCGGGGATTATGGGTGTATTCTGATCGGTTATTGTTGTCCGTTGGGACTGAACTATGTTGATCCTTCGTTTAGGAACTGTCGTTTTCCACCCGGACCGTTCGTAGTCGTGTTTCACTTCCGTTTCTTCAAGAATGTCTCAAAGGCAAGTACTTTACATTTGTTTACATGTTCTAGTATTTGAATTATGGCTGTATCGTGGTTGTTGTGGATGGTTATGTGTATGTTCACCTAGGGACGGTCCGACGGGACCTCTAGGGATACGTATTGCCGTGAGTGTGCGTATCGCGAACTGTGGTTAGCCACCCAGGGATATCCGACGGGCCTCTGCGGGGTACGGTGGTCGTGAGTCTCGCACCGACGATTAACTTTAAATTGTGATTTGTTGGAGACAATGTGTTTTGTGATTGTACATTGTAAATATTCCGGAATATAAAATGTTTTCTAAAATGATTTTTGGCACATATATTCATCTGATTAGAATGTAGTTCAAATGGATTGTACTTGCACTAGCAGTTATCGCTAACCCCTTAAATGGGGGAAATACTTTTTGTATTTCAGGTATCGATCGTGGGGACAAGCGAGCACTAGAGCCGTATGAGGATGATGGGCAAGCATGATATTGTCCAGTAGTCGATTATTAGTGTTCTGTCTGTCGGTTATTATTGATATCTTGTTTTGGGATTTCTGTATTGTAAAATTGGTTTAAGTACTCGAGTACTTTCTTTTCAAAATTGTTAATGTTGTGTTCCCATTTTGGGAAATGGATTGATGTTGGATTCTATTTGTCGGGTTGTAGTCTTTTATTTGAATTGTCGTTTTATTGATGATTTTTTGTCATTGTCGAATGTCTTGTTGGTACGTTAGCCTGGTGGATTCCACAGTATGGGGTCCACGGCGCTGTAATATGCCCTGAATGTCTTGGGGGTGTTACAATGATCGCCTGAAAATCGCTTGGGATTCGAAGGATGAGTTGGAAAGATGAAGAAAAACGAAAATAAATTCATCTGTCAGGCATATATACATTACGATCGTAACCAGACGTTCAATACGTTGTAACCCGACCTTCATTATGGGTGCATCCGGCGCTTTATTACGCCCGAACCCTGGTTGAACAGCAGGGCTGCAGCTATGCTACGAAACATTCCGAACAACGAACAAACGCAACGATTACTGAAATGCAACAAAGCTCTTACATAGATATCCAATATACGAGTCTAATCGCTACCACTGCGGAAACAATAATCCGGGTAGCACAAAAATACTCTAGGACGAGAAAAACACGAAAATAAAAAAGGTAAAAATTTGATATATCCCAAAATCTCCTCAAAACACGAACATATAACAAAGTACTTATCTAAATATTCATAATACGGATCAAAACCCTAGACTAGTACACGGACGTCTAATCCCCTTAGGAACAACTATGACAATGTTGATGTTAATTTGTAGAAAAAAAAGATTTTTTCTAAAATATAAAATATTTATCTTGCTATCCATCTATAATTTATTGAGCCAATACATTGCTTGAGGGGCGTTAGTAACTCATAAGTATGATTTGCTCGTTAACGGCTTAATGACCACACTTATTATAGGCAGTCATATATGATTGTTCTTTTTAATTTATTTAATTGATGACTTAAAATCTATTAAAGAATGAGTTCCCGTGAGCATTAATGGCCTTAAGTCAAGGAATATATATATATATATATATATATATAAAGAATGAGTTCCACTATTGAATGTGAACATTAATGGCCTTAAGTCAAGAAACTCAAATATGTAGTTTAAGCCAGTGAGTTGTGAAGCATTAATTTGCCTCTACATTAATAAACTCAAAAAATTAATTTGCTTTCTTTGTATGCAATATGGTCCTATTATACATGTATCTCATAATTGCGCTATAGCATGTTGTGTTATCGGGGAAATTACTGTTTATGCCCGTTATTGCAACCCTGTTTCGAATATGCCCGGTATTGTAACCATGTTTCGAACATGCCGTTCTAGTCGGCCAAGCTAATGCCAACTCAGTTCCGCCTACTAGATCCGGCAATGATAAGCTACTTCAGGACGTGATTCGTATGCGTCCTCCGCAGTTTGATGGTGCTTCCGACCCTTCTGGTTGGGAGAATTGGCTATTCGAGATGGAGAAAGTATTTGAGGCTGCTAATTGTTTCGAGGAGAGGAAAGTACCCATTGCTCAGTACTTCCTCGCCAAGGAGGCAGCAACGTGGTGGCAAGCGGTGAAACCGCGTGATCGGACCGCTACGTGGGCAGAGTTTCGAGATCTGATGGAAGATGAATTCTGTCCTTGGCCAGTGAAAGAGGGGAGGATCCGAGCCTTCTTTGAGGCTAAACCCCAGGATGTTCCTATTTCTCAAGCTATCAAAGACTACAATCAACAGCTGCATTATGTGAGAAACCAAGTCCGAGATGAGCCTGATAAGATCCGCCACTTTGATATGCGTATGAAACCGAGGGTGCGCCTCTACATGTCTGGTCTGGGGTGCACGAATTTGAAAGATTATCCGAATAAAGCGATGGATTATGAGATGTCGTTTTCTGCGACAGAGACGGCAACCGAAGGGAAGAAGCCGAAGACCTCCGGTCAATTTTTGGGAGGCAAGTCTGGAGGGTATCCGAAGGCTCAGTCTGGTTCGCGAGTCTTCGGGAGTCAGTCGCCATCAGTTGGTCGAGGAAACGGTTCTAGGTCTGCTTCTGCTGGTTCCGTTCGTGGTCCTACGTGCTTCAACTGTAGTCGTCCGGGCCACATGATGAGTGAGTGTGATAGGCCTATGATTCAGTATCTTGCTTGTAGTCGGATGGGTCATCGTGCTAAATTTTGTACGGATGCAGCTCGAGCTCCAGTTACTCAGATATCAGCCCTAGCTGTGGGAGAGCCGAGTGTGAATCAGGCACCGACAGTTCCTCAGCCGCAACAGAGTTTTGGTAGAGATCGAGGATGTGGACAGCCTTCTAGAGGGGGAGCTTCTAGTGCGGGGTCTGTTCCGCCCCGTGTGTATGAGATGAGGAGAGCCGGAGATCCCGACGCGACGGTGGCTACAGGTACCGTCCACATCCTTGATCATCCTGTTTCCGTATTGTTCAATTTTGGTGCTACGCATTCTTTTATATCTATGGATTGTGTGCGTCGTCTGCATGTTGATTGCCTAGTTGCCTGTGAGCCTTTTGTTGTTAAACTTCCTAATGGGGATAGCATCGTGGGGGATCGTGAGATTAGAGATTTTTCTGTGAGTATCGCGGGGAGGGATTGGCCTTCTAATCTGATTGTGGTAGATATTAGAGATGAGGATTTGATTCTTGGTGAGGATTGGCTGGACCATCATGGGGCGATCATGAATTATAGAACGAGAACCGTTTCGATGTTAGCTTCTGACGGTACCGAGCATTCCTTTGTGGGACGTAAGCGGAGTAGCCAGAGACTCTTGATCAGCGCCTTGAAGGCGGTGAGGCTTCTTCGGGGAGGTTGCACGGGCTATTGGTGTTACGTTTTGAGATCGGAAGAATGGAGAGTCGAGCTCTCGTCTATTCCGGTAGTGTGTGAGTATCCTGATGTCTTTCCAGACGAGTTGCCGGGTTTGCCGTCGGACCGAGAAGTTGAGTTTACCGTCGATTTAGAGCCGGATGCAGCACCGATTTCTAAGATGCCATACCGTATGGCGCCTGCCGAGATGCTTGAGTTGAAGAAACAGTTGGGAGAGTTGCTAGACATGGGGTATATTCGACCGAGCGCTTCACCTTGGGGCGCACCGGTCCTGTTTGTGAAGAAGAAGGATGGGTTACTTCGTTTGTGTATCGACTACCGAGAGTTGAACAAAGTGACCATAAAAAACAAGTATCCGCTCCCGAGGATTGATGACTTGTTTGATCAGTTGCAAGGGGCAACTGTGTTTTCGAAGATTGATTTGAGATCGGGGTATTATCAGCTCCGAGTGAAGGATACCAATATTCCGAAGACGGCCTTTCGGACAAGATACGGCCACTACGAGTTTATGGTTATGCCTTTTGGGCTAACCAACGCCCCAGCCGTATTCATGCAGCTTATGAACAAAGTCTTTATCGAGTACCTCAATAAGTGTGTAGTCGTTTTTATCGATGACATCCTGATTTACTCGGGGAGCGAGGAGGAGCACGCCCGTCATTTGCATATCGTGCTAGATATTTTGAGAACTCAGCATCTTTTTGCGAAGTTCTCAAAGTGCGAGTTTTGGTTACGAGAGGTTATGTTTCTCGGTCATGTGATCTCGGCCGAGGGTGTTCGTGTGGACCCATATAAGGTAGAGGCAGTGTTGGATTGGGCGCCGCCCAAGAACGTGAATGAGGTCCGCAGTTTTCTGGGATTAGCCGGGTATTACCGTAGATTCGTCGAGGGGTTCTCTAAGCTCGCTCGACCGCTGACTCAGTTGTTACAGAAGTCAGAGAAGTTTGTGTGGACCAATGAGAGGCAGAATAGTTTTGAGGAGTTGAAGAAGCGGTTGACGACCGCTCCCGTTTTGGCTTTACCGAGTGGTAATGATGGTTTCTCAGTTTATAGTGATGCTTCGGGCAAAGGGCTCGGATGCATACTTATGCAGCACGGGAGGACGATTGCCTATGCTTCCCGTCAGTTGAAACCGTATGAATTGAATTACCATACACACGATCTTGAGTTGGCCGTAGTCGTATTTGCGTTGAAGATCTGGCATCATTACTTGTATGGCTCGTCGTGTCATATTTTCACCAATCACAAGAGCCTGAAGTACATTTTCACCCAGAGAGAGCTTGATATGAGATAGAGGAGGTGGTTGGAATTGATTAAGGATTACGATCTCGAGATCCTCTATCATCCGGGTAAGGCTAATGTGGTAGCAGATGCCTTGAGCCGGAAATCGGTATCGCTTCGGGCGCTTGAGCTACTTACGGCCCAGTCGGGACTTCAGCGAGAGTTTACGAGGTTGAGCATTGAGGTTGTACTGCCAGAGAGTTCCGGGCAGTTGCGTACTCTTGAGATTTCTTCATCTCTGGTCGATGACATTAAATCGGGACAGTTGAAGGACCCAATGTTTATTCAGCTTCGAGAGAGTGTAAGGAAGGGGAAGGCCCCGGGATTCGTTATTCATGAGGATGGAGTGTTGAGATTCCGAGGTCGGTTGTGTGTTCCGAATGACTCGGAATTGAGACAGAGTATTATGCGAGAGGCTTATGCGTCACCTTACTCAGTCCATCCGGGCTCGAGTAAAATGTATAAAGATCTGAGGAAAAATTTCTGGTGGAACGATATGAAGAAGGAGGTAGTTCAGTTTGTGGCTAAGTGTTTGACTTGTCAGCAAGTCAAGATTGAGCATCAGCGGCCAGCCGGGTTATTGAAACCACTTCCCGTCCCGGAATGGAAGTAGGAGGATATCTCTATGGATTTTGTCACGGGTTTGCCGAGGACGAAGACTGGTATGAATATGGTGTGGGTGATTGTAGACCGACTGACTAAGTCGGCACATTTTCTGGGCATCAAGGATACTTGGGGTCCAGAAAAGTTGGCTCGTATTTTTATCGCATAGATAGTGAGGCTTCATGGTACGCCGAGGACCATTATTTCAGATAGAGATGGTCGGTTTGTATCGCACTTTTGGGAGGCGGTACATAAGGCATTGGGGACACGGTTGCGTTTGAGTACATCTTTGCACCCTCAGACTGACGGACAGTCCGAATGTACCATTCAGACGTTCGAGGATTTGTTGCGCGCGTGCGCGTTAGATTGGAGTAGTGACTGGGAGGAGCATTTGGCCTTAATTGAGTTTACTTATAATAATAGCTGGCACTCGTCGATTAAGATGGCACCGTATGAGGCACTTTATGGCCGAAATTGCTGATCACCGATATGTTGGGATGAGCCGTCCGATTTGGTTGGCACCGAGCCGGACCTTGTGTTGGAGACGAGGGAGAAAGTTGAATTGATTAGGAAGAGAATGTTGGCTGCTCAGAGTCGACAAAAGTCTTATGCGGATGTTAGGCATCGACCTTTGGAGTTTGAGGTGGGAGATCATGTTATGTTGAGAGTGTCTCCGTCTAAGGGAGTTTTCCGTTTTGGGAAGAATGGAAAACTCAGCCCGAGATATATTGGACCTTTCGAGGTATTAGAGAGAGTCGGTGAGTTGGCATACCGTTTGGCTTTACCTCCGTCGCTGAGTCATGTGCATAGCGTATTTCACGTTTCCCAGTTGAGGAAGTACGTTCCGGACCCGTCCCACATTATTGACTTTGGGGACGTGGAGATCGAGAAGGATGTTATGTATGAAGAGAGGCCCGTCAGGATTTTGGAGCGTCGCGACAAGCAGTTAAGGCACAAAACCATTCCTTTGGTTAAGGTGCAATGGTCGAGGCACGGAGTAGAAGAAGCAACGTGGGAGTTAGAGGAGGATATGCGTTCGAGGCATCCCAAACTTTTTGATTCTTAAGTTTCGGGACGAAACTTTATTTTAGAGGGGGAGAATGTAATATCCGTAACTTTCTATTTTTAACAGTTTTCATTTTTGGTATATGTCTATTTTTATCGACTCGCTTGTATCCATTTCGACATTTTGAATCTACTTTGTTCTTGGAGTTTTTCCATTTGGACGAGCTTTGATGATGTTTTCACGTAATTTCATTTTATGACATGTTTTGCCGTATGAACGTTCGATCCTCGTAAAACTCGTTCATTTTCGTTGTTTCTTGGATTGCACAAGTTCGTGTGATTGAGTTGGTCGTGTTGAGACTTTCGGTTCGTAAATCCGAAGTCGTTTCGTGATTTTCGGGCACTTGGGCCATTTTTGTAATTTCCTAATAGTTTAGGGAATCTCATTTTCGTTGTCGCATTACGGACCCTCCGATGGTCGGAATTGTATTTTCTTTCATCGCTTAGCTTCTTCGTCTTGTATGCTTCGCGTTCATGTTCCTGGATACGGGTCTCGTCGTGCGTTTCGTGTATTGTACCCTCGGCAAGACTTCATCAGCGATGTGACATCAGCGATCTTGAATCGTGTAGGTAGCGCACGCTACTCCTGTTACCTTGCGTGCGATACCGATATGCATTTAGCGTACGCTAACTAACTCCCTATTGTTAGCGCACGCTAATGAATGGTGGCAGTAGCCACTGGACCTGTCACGGCCCCGTTAGCGCGCGCTATATATGGCAGTTAGCGTGCGCTAACTTCACAGATTATATAAGTCAGCGGGCAGTTTCAGAACAGCAGTTTTATTCTTTTCTCTTCGTTTCTTCGACGTGCGACCTCATAGGCGATTTCCACCGGTACTGATCGGAGTTCTCTTCAAATTCCATCACCGTAGAGTCGCGTTAACATATTATCATCAGCATAATCATCATCCATCGTCCGAATTCAAGGTATTTTCGTCTAGAACCCTAACTCGTCAAATTTGGGGGTTTTTCCGGGTTTTGCTAATTGGACTCGAATTATTCTAGTATGTTGTGATATTCCTCACTGATTATTGTTTTTGGGTGATTCCCAATCCATTTTTCTCTATTTTAATCCGCGAATGGTTGATACGGGGAGATTTTGCGTAAACCCTCGCCCGTATCGATTGAATGTTTTTGTCATGAATTGTAATCGGGGATTATGGGTGTATTCCGATCGGTTATTGTTGTCCGTTGGGACTGAACTATGTTGATCCTTCGTTTAGGAACCGTCGTTTTCCACCCGGACCGTTCGTAGTCGTGTTTCACTTCCGTTTCTTCAAGAATGTCTCAAAGGCAAGTACTTTACATTTGTTTACATGTTCTAGTATTTGAATTATGGCTGTATCGTGGTTGTTGTGGATGGTTGTGTATGTTCACCTAGGGACGGTCCGACGGGACCTCTAGGGATACGTATTGCCGTGAGTGTGCGTATCGCGAACTGTGGTTAGCCACCCAGGGATGTCCGACGGGCTCTGCGGGGTACGGTGGCCGTGAGTCTCGTACCGACGATTAACTTTGAATTGTGATTTGTTGGAGACAATGTGTTTTGTGATTGTACATTGTAAATATTCTGGAATATAAAATGTTTTCTAAAATGATTTGTGGCACATATATTCATCTGATTAGAATGTAGTTCAAATGGATTGTACTTGCACTAGCAGTTGTCGCTAACCCCTTAAATGGGGGAAATACTTTTTGTATTTCAGGTATCGATCGTGGGGACAAGCGAGCACTAGAGCCGTATGAGGATGATGGGCAAGCATGATATTGTCCAGTAGTCGATTATTGGTGTTCTGTCTGTCGATTATTATTGATATCTTGTTTTGGGATTTCTGTATTGTAAAATTGGTTTAAGTACTCGAGTACTTCCTTTTCAAAATTGTTAATGTTGTGTTCCCGTTTTGGGAAATGGATTGATGTTGGATTCTATTTGTCGGGTTGTAGTCTTTTATTTGAATTGTCGTTTTATTGATGATTGTTTGTCGTTGTCGAATGTCTTGTTGGTACGTTAGCCTGGTGGATTCCACAGTGTGGGGTCCACGGCGCTGTAATATGCCCTGAATGTCTTGGGGGTGTTACAATGATCGCCTGAAAATCGCTTGGGATTCGAAGGATGAGTTGGAAAGATGAAGAAAAACGAAAATAAATTCATCTGTCAGGCATATATACATTACGATCGTAACTAGACGTTCAATACGTTGTAACCCGACCTTCATTATAGCTGTATCCGGCGCTTTATTACGCCCGAACCCTGGTTGAACAGCAGGGCTGCAGCTATGCTACGAAACATTCCGAACAACGAACAAACGCAACGATTACTGAAATGCAACAAAGCTCTTACATAGATATCCAATATATGAGTCTAATCGCTACCACTGCGGAAACAATAATCCGGGTAGCACAAAAATACTCTAGGACGAGAAAAATACGAAAATAAAAAAGGTAAAAATTTGATATATCCCAAAATCTCCTCAAAACACGAACATATAACAAAGTACTTATCTAAATATTCATAATACGGATCAAAACCCTATACTAGTACACGAACGTCTAATCCCCTTAGGAACAACTATGACAATGTTGATGTCAATTTGTAGAAAAAAAAAAGATTTTTTTCAAAATATAAAATATTTATCTTGCTATCCATCTATAATTTATTGAGCCAATACATTGCTTGAGGGGCGTTAGTAACTCACAAGTATGATTTGCTCGTTAACGGCTTAATGACCACACTTATTATAGGCAGTCATATATGATTGTTCTTTTTAATTTATTTAATTGATGACTTAAAATCTATTAAAGAATGAGTTCCCGTGAGCATTAATGGCCTTAAGTCAAGGAATATATATATATATATATATATATATATATATATATATATATATATATAGCTTAAGAAGCCTTATAAATGTAAGTGGTCATGATTAATGCTTGATAAATATTATTATAGATATAGTATTTATTTATATTAAATTGTGTATATAGTATTTATTTATATTAAATTGTGTATAATGCATAAATGCGTACAATATAAAATGTGAGAACAATACAGAATATTACAATGAAGTCTGTAAATTAATTATGGTAAAACGGGTGAACTAATAGTCGAAAGGATTAATACAATGAATATTCACATAATGGCCATTTATATGTGAGTATATGAAGCATTTGTCAGTTACACAACTCTACATAGTGTGTTATCTTTATAAATTTACTCAATAGTTTTGACGTTTCACACACCTCAAACTTGAGCTTACACTTTTGCATAACTGAATCTAATTTGAATATGGCAAACAGGTTAAGCCAGGCTTCTCAAACAGCTGACAAATTTCTTGAAAAAGCTGAAACAACTAACAAAGATTGTGGAAAAAATTCCATCCAAATTAAAAACCAACTTTTCCTTGATGAACTTTATATTGGTGTCTCAGGAACCATAGTTGTTATGGTGTGTAGAAAATGGGATGTGAATGCGACAACCGGCCGTTATTTAAGCACTGATTTCATTGTTTCAGATGGGAAGGTAATTTTGCTCTTGGTTTTCTTGCAAGTTAAGCAAATAGAAACAAATATAATTGAGATTGTATAAAATTATTAAAATTCAGAAATATGCATCTGTTGTCTATTTTGTATATGGTTTGGGGTTTGGTTGATGCATACATTATTCACTAAAGAACTTGAATTCTGTTATTCCAGGGTAATATCATGCACTGTACTACAAAAGCCAGCGTTTCACATAATTTTGTTGACAAATTAAAAGATGGTTTGATTTACTCAATCAAAGACTTCAGTGTCATGGAAAATAAGGATGAATACCTTGTTTTGAAGGACTCTGCTTTCATGATTGAATTTCATGGATCAACGTCCGTAAGGAAAGATGCAGTCAAGGCGGATGGTTTTGTCAGACATCCCTTCCAATTGGTACCATTCGACAAGCTTGAACCTACAGGCAATAAATTTCTAATTGGTAAGTTCATGATTGTCAAATGTTTTCCGTTGATTTCCAGTTTATATCTATAATTATAATTTTTTATATATTTTTTAGATGTTGTTGGTTACATGACCAATGTTGGTAGGACCACCTATCAGAGATCAGGTTCAAGAAATCTTGATTTCCATCTTGCCAACGGAAGGTATGTGTTATTTCGTACCTTTCTTACAGCTAATTACATGTTGTTTTCCTAATCGTTAGTCTTATATTGCTTTAAGCAGTGGGCAGTCAATTAGGGTTACCCTATGGGGTGCTTTAGGCGATGTCTTAGTAGAAAAGAAAGCTAAACATACTGGGCTGTGTGCCGTGGTTCTAACTTCAGTCAATGCTAAATACTACAATAGTAAGGGTCTATTCAACATAATGTTTCTATGTGGTTTATGACAATCAAGGCTTAACTGATTATATGTACTTACCTTTCAGATAAGCTTTATTTGTCGAGCAGCTCCTCCACCCTCATTCTGGATGATGATGACATTCCAGCTCTGAAACAATTTAAAGGCGGCGTTAGGTAATCACAGTTAGATTCACCCTACACGTTAATCATGTTAGCATCTCACCCTAATGTTTCTTGCAGTGGTGTTAATCTAAAAAGGGAAGGTGTGCCAGTTGACAACTCTATACCAAAGCCTGGGACACTTGAAAATGTGTTGATTTGGGCAAGAAACAGGAACAGTGATGTACTTATGTTCTATTCTAATCTTTTGTTAATGTAATTATAGCCTATTGCATCCTATTTACCTGCCTTTTCACTCTTCAGAGCTCAACCTTCCACTGTAAGGTGAGGATAGATAGAGTCATAACTAGAAAGGGGTGGAACTATCCATCGTGTGGAGGTGAGAAATGCAAGAAAGGTTTAACAAGGCATGAAGGTAAATTTTGGTGTGAAGGATGTAACAAATCTGTGGACTATCCAGTTGTAAGGTATCACTCTTTCTTTACATTAGTTATTATTTGGTTTTTAAAAATATTAACTCATAATTTTGTTCCAAAAATTATTAACATTTGTATAAATTTTAAAAGAATGAAAAAATTGAATACCAATTTGATGCAATATTGGGTGTGTAGGTACAGGCTCGAGCTCGGTGTATCCGATGAGACAGAGCAGACTATTGTTGTGATGTTTGACGAGACTGCAACAGAAGTGGTTAAACACTCAGCAGTCGAACTTTTTGGTACAGATGGAGAGGTACATTCTTAATGATACAGAATTAATGTTTAAAGGTTAAAAATAGTAATCTAATAATTAGCCCTAACCTTATCTTCTTTTACAGGAATCAGATGATCATGTTGTGTTGCCGCGTGCCATTTCTGAAATTGTGGGTAGTACCCACACTCTGGAGATAAAGACACACACTTACTATGAACATGGAAGCTACGAGAGCTTCACATGTTCGGCAATTTGTGCAGACCAGCCTGGTGATGAGGGTACGGGTTCTAGCACCGTTGAGGAAATAGCTGCTTCTGAGACAAATCCAGTCGAGCCTTCTGAAGAAAACCCCATTGAAAGGTTAATCAATGATACCTCAATTCGCAAGTTTTAACAATATAAAATACAACTACTGCTTACCTCATTTATTTTTTAATTGTTTTAGGGTTGATGTTGAGCAATCAGACGCTGATATAGAGGTGGAGAAAGATGGTCAAGTTACTGCTACTAAAAAGCGCCAGTTGAAGAAATTATCGGATGATCCATCAGTGTCTACTCCATCAAAGCCTACTGAAGACAACATCAAAAAAAGGTTAGGCAATGGATCCTTCATCCACATTTGGAAACAATTTAAACTATAACTGCTTACATGTCATTTATAATTTTGTTATTTAAGGGATGATGTTGAAGATTCAGACAATGAAACAAAGGATGTCATTAAGAAAAGAAGGTATGAATTTCACATATTCTTTTTGTTATTTTCTTATTGCCTTAATATTGTTGCAAATCTTAATAGTTTGATTTCTTACATACCTCACTTAGGTTTGTCGTTGCAGTCTCGGACGAGGAGTGAACAAGAAATACTAAAGGTCTTGGAAGCATCGTGCACAGTTTCCACCTGATGAGTGAAGAATGAAATGAATAAATAATTAGGAGAAACGTACTGAGTTGGATCCTAATAGTTAATAGGATTCTTGAGTTTCATGCTTTTGAAAAAATATTTATGTTTGGTTTTAAGTTTTCATGTTTTGAATGAATTGTGTTTGTTTCCAAGTTAAAATCATGCAATCATGAAATTCATTAGTAAAAATTTACCCGTGTGATTGAAACTTATGGCCCTCCCAACACATATTATTATACATTAAACGCCAACTATATATAAAACCATGTAAAAGATGGTATTAGATGACTTACTCGAGCTTTGTAAATGTATGCACACAGAGCATCTCTAAGATATCCCAAAGGCTAAAGTCTATAACTAATCAAAGACTTAAAAGGGATGCATCATGAACATCGGGTAACACAAATATAGTGCCGGACCTAATAAATGACAGAAATAACTACAATATGCAGGAAAATGAGTAAAAGATGCAACTTTGGTTCACAGAATTATTAGGAAAAAGAAATAAAATGAATTGCTATAATATTTTATGATTTTTTTTTATAAAACCTTTTGAATTCCTAATGAATTTACTTTATAGGTCAGTGTAAGTTACAAAATTATTTTTTAACTGCATGGAAACCAAATAGCTTGGTGAGGTCTTTAAAAGCCCCATGATAATCTCTACTATACACACCTATCACAATCTATATTTCACTTTAATGGCATTGAGTAAGGAAGAACTCTGCAGGTTTTTTCATCTGACAGCAGAGCAGGCTGCCAAAGAACTTAATATTGGTTTAACTGCTTTAAAAAGGTACTGTAGAAAAGCGGGTTTTAATCGTTGGCCCTACCGTAAGCTGAGTAGTTTAGATTCGCTGATTAGCACTCTTCAGGTATGAGTTCAAATAAGTATAACATATTATTTTTTAGATTTGCGAATATCATGTCTAATTCAACAGTATCTTTTTGCAATATGAATGTGTAATTGCATTTATAAAAAACTAATTTTATAACATACCAAATTATTGATAAAGTTATTTTTTTATAGGCTGAAAATGGAGGCACAAAAGTTGATGATAAGATGCGAGATATCATACTAAAGTTGAAAGAAAAAAGAAGAATGATAGAGGAAAACCCTGATCATGAAATTGCAGCAACCACAAAAAGATTGAGACAGAAAAGTTTCAAAGCTAACTACAATAATAGGAAAAACAAGAGATTGATTTTATCATTAACTAACGCAACAGAAGCAATTGAAGCAACACCGTTGCAAGTTGTGTACCCTACTGATAGCTCAAATTATAAAGAAATGAATGCAACAGAAGCCATTGAAGCAACACCGTTGAATGTTGTGTACCCTATTGATTGCTAAGATTATGAAGAAATGATTCATGATAATGGTAGCGACTGTAATAGGAAGGAATAGATGAACATGTTTTAGTCTAAAATGTTAATTTCACATCGATTGAATGTTACTCTCTTTCTATCTTAACAACTATATATGACTAAATAATTAGATTACAAGATCTATCAATCTATTATGTCAATATACTATATAACCTTATTCAGTCAAGAAACTAACAATTACGACTCTAACTTAAACAATCTTTAACCAAGTTAATATACACATGTTTTGTTAATATGAACCACATAATAAAAACTATTCATAACTCCAATAATCTTCCAAATTCCTTAAAAATTCTTAAACAAATTCCATATTGATTATCAATAAATGATACATTTACACAACCAAATACCAAAAGCCAATCTTTTCACCTTCATAAATTTATATCACTACAAATATATATGTGATCTTTAATTCCATATGCTACAGAAACAAACAGCTATTTTATGAAGCTATGGATCATGGTAAGTTTAAACTTAATCGCTATTCATATACTTAAATTGTTCGTGCAATAACAATTATCGATTTATCTATTTTACAGATTCACTTAGGAAGCAAACCGACTTTCCATCCTTGTCAAACATGATCAACAACTCTATTATGATTAAATCATATACAAAAATCAGATCTGATGGCAAAATTCAGAGTTATTGTGGTCTGAAAATAAGAGAAGTGACGACACAGCAAGCAGGTAAAGAAAACTAATTATGAATTTTAGTTCAATTAATAAATACTAACATTATGCTAACAATTAACAAATTTCATCCAGGAATTTCGACAACTCCAGAAAACAACAGAGAATATATTAAACAAAAAATATCAGTTCCTGATTCTAACAAATCTAAGAAAACCCGCAAAAGATATAAAGGTAAATTTTCAATACATGTATCTTATAATTAAGAAGCAATTCTACTAAACACAAGACATAAATTTTCAGGTTCTGCATCCAATTCCCAGTTCCCAAGAACAGATATTACATCAGAACAAGTGAGACATCGTATGCCTAAAAAAAATCAAAAAAGAATAGGATTCACATCTAAAGGTAACTTTTCAATTAAGTTTACCCAATTTCATTTTTTCTTAACAGATTTAAAGGCAATTAAAAATCATATATCAATATAATTTTTTTTCACAAGGGATTGCTGTCTCATATCATAATATTGGTCCACCATTGAATAAATGTGGAAACTGTGAAGCAATCATGTGGTATGAAGAAAGAACGAATAAGGGATTCAAACCTTTAAAGACATTATTCTCCCTTTGTTGCCAAAGTGGTAAAGTGCTCCTCGCCAAATTCAAGGAAGCACCGACGTTATTAAAGAACCTTCTTGATTATGGTGATTCATCTACAGCAAAATTTAGAGATCAGATTAGAATTTACAATAGTTTGTTTTGCTTTACATATTTTGGAGCAAAAATAGATAACTCGATTAATTCAGGACGGGGACCATATACGTTTAGAATTAATGGACAAAATTATCATCTAATTGGGTCGCTGCTTCCAACAACAGGAGAACAACCGAAGTTTGCTCAGCTTTACTTTTTTGATACACAGAATGAAGCTCGCAATCGCATGAATGCTTTTATTGATAAAGAAACAGAACACGAGATTGATAAAACATTAGTCATGGACCTCATTGCAATGCTAAATCAGTCAAGTGCAGTTGCCAAGGCATTTCGCATGGCAAGAGATTGGTGTGCTTCACATGATACTTCTAACTTCCAGTTGCGTCTTATTAGCAATAGAGCAAGTGCACGACAGTACAACACCCCAAGTGTGTCCGAAGTAGCTGCTCTAATTACAAATGATTTTGGTCAGGGAATTCCTTCACGAGATATCATTGTAAGCTGTAAAGACACTGGAAAACAAAGAATTTCAGAATTGCATGCTTCTTACATGGCACTACAATATCCTTTGTTATTCCCATACGGAGAGGATGGGTTTCATGATAATATACTGTAACACCCCGAGATATTCGGAATAATTACAGCGCCGTAAACCCTTTAGGTAAGGATTTACAAGGCTAATTTAAAAAAAGAGTGTAAAAATAAACCAATCGTACAACTGAAGTTCAAATACAGATTTGATTCAACCGATCAGATGAGTTAACTTATACAACCATATCGAAAGGACATTATTAAAATAGACGTACTCGAGTACTTAATAGACCAAGAAGACAAATCACAATAACAATAACATCAACCACATCACTGAGCCATTTCATCGTCCTGTCGGTACTGTGGTTGCTTCCCCGCTCCTCGGCTACCTGAACATCAAAACAATGTCCACCCCCGAAGGGGTTAGCAAAACAATGCTAGTACAAGTATCGTAATACATAAATCATCAATGCATCATAAAACATGCAAAACGGACTTCCGTCACCGGAATCCAACGATACGAATCCTCACGATTCCATCAACACAGTACAGGGTAATCCAGCGATCCAGCGCCCTTGGTATAGATCCCCATGATGATCCCGTCGGACCAACGCATGGTGGAAAACCCGTCCAGCGATCCAGCGCCCTCAGCATAGATCCCCATGATGATCCCGTCGGACCAACGCATGGTGGACATTCGATCCAGCGCCCTCAGCATAGATCCTCATGATCCCCTCGGATCATTTATACCATAAATCAATCAACTATGCATACATATATGCATTTCAACATGTTCATCAATACGAACAAATAACAACGAATACCACGAGAAATTTCAGAAATACATCTCATATTCAACAACATGAACAAAACCACAAGCATGATCAAAGTTTCAATATAAATCGAACTCGACATATGATACTTGCCTCGAAAATGGCAAGAACGAAACACTTCAATGATCTCAACACACTCGAAGGCCGCCTCCTTCGATCAACGTAACAAGCTCGAACCTTAACAAAATGAATGATATACAAATCATCTCAAGTCGAACGATGGCCTAACAATTCGGTCTACGGCCGAAAAGCTCAAAATAAACAATCTGCCTGGACTGCTTAGCGTGCGCTACGTACTCTACGTAACGTGCGCTAAGCCGGCCTGTTAGCATACGCTATCGTATAAGACTAGCGTGCGCTAGCCACAGACTGACAGTTTTAATCGGATGATAACATAACGTACGTTACGTACATATCGTGCGTTAACTTAACCCCGATAGCGCACGTTAACTTACATATGTTAGCATGCGCTAATCTTGCATCGCAGAATACTGCTAACAGAAAACTGGATTGAATGGTGATGAACTCATGAATTCTATGGTGATAATACAAGTCATCCTCGAGCATATCATGCTAATAAGGTTTGTGGAAGTTCTATGATCATGAGATACAAATATACGGATAATCATCTCAGCATCATAATTCATCTTAGATCTTCAAGAAATATTCTAAGTTCCGTTCGTCCTACGTTCCAAAACGCATGATTCCAATGTGTAAAACGTAACAATCTAGGTAATATCTGATTACTGATCATAAATCGATTTGAAAATGCTTAGGAGTCCAGATACTAAGATGGTTCAAAGGTTCATACGATATATAGTGCCGATACGTCAAAAGTATCCTTCTAACATGTGATGACCGATTATAAACGAAATAACTGGTTATCAAAACATGATCAAACGTCCTTAGGAACATTACTAATATAGGTGAAGAATCACCTACCTCAAAGTAGTGAAGAACACGGAGGAAATCGAAGCAATCCAACACCGAAGGCTTGAACACCAATCTCCAACGATATACGATCTTCAATCACGAGCTAGGATGTTGATATGAAGTGTTTAGGATGAAGGAAGTTATGTTCTAAGTGTAAGAATTCGAATAATGGGAGAAGAAAGAACTGAAATCACGAATAGGATGCTGTCCTATTTATAAGAAATGGCTATTAGCGCGCGCTAGTCCCTGCTCGTAGCGTGCGCTAACGGCTCACTGTCTTAACTGTATTCAGCACTTAGCGTGCGCTACGCATATACCTGTAGCGTGCGCTAAGGCGTTGACTTGGCTTTTCCCGAAAGCCGTCCAGGTTCATCCCGATACGATCCGACAGGGGTCCCCCGGCCAGATCTCACCTACCGCACGTCTCAATCGAATTGACCACGCATAGTGTGCGCTAATAATCCTTTGTAGCGTGCGCTATTGAGTCCATGTTAGCGTACACTACACATAGCCGATAGCGTGCGCTACATGTGCAGAATTATAATTTTTAAATCACATACATGAAATCATACGCTCGACAACATCGGATTATGAAATACGGAGAATAATACTCAGATCAAGTACAACGATTACAATATCACAAATTCCGAATACATATCAGAAATCTCGGGTATTACATCCTTCCTCCCTAAAAAGAAGTTTCGTCCTGAAACTTAAGATGAAAACAATTCTGGATATCTAGCCTTCATACTGTCCTCCGTTTCCCAAGTGGCCTCTTCGACTCCATGTCGTGACCATTGTACTTTAACCAAGTGTATTGGTTTATTCCTCAATTGTTTGATCCGGCTCTCAAGTATCTTGATTGGTCTCTCTTCGAAGGTGCCATCATTAGCTATCTCGATCTCGTTGAAATCAATGACGTGATTGGGGTCCGGTACATACTTCCGCAATTGGGATACGTGAAACACATTGTGAACGTGACTCAACGATGGCGGTAAGGCCAACCTGTATGCTAAATCTCCAACTCTCTCGAGGATCTCAAATGGTCCAATATATCTCGGACTAAGCTTGCCTCTCCTCCCAAAACGGAAAATCCCTCGTGTGGGAGACACCTTCAATAGTACATGATTCCCAACGTCGAACTCTAGAGGGCGACGACGTACGTCTGCATAAGACTTCTGTCGACTCTGGGCAGTCAACAGTCTTTCCCGAATCAAAGCTATCTTCTCTTGAGTCTGAACTATCAATTCCGGTTCTGTCCCGATCAAGTCCGAAGAATCATCCCAGCACAGGGGTGATCGACATCTTCTTCCGTACAAAGCTTCAAATGGTGCCATCTTAATAGAAGCATGCCAACTATTATTATAAGTGAACTCGATCAAAGGCAAGTGAACTTCCCAATCAGTTGACCAATCCAACGCACAAGCTCTAAGCATGTCTTCTACTGTTTGAATAGTCCTTTCGGACTGACCGTCCGTTTGGGGATGATAAGCCGTGCTAAAATTGAGCTCGATCCCCAAAGCCCCGTGAATCGCTTTCCAGAAGTGTGACACGAAACGACCATCTCGATCCGAAATAATGGTCTTCGGCGTCCCATGCAATCTGACTATCTCCGCAATAAATACTCGCGCCAATCTCTCGGGTCCCCATGTATCTTTAATCCCTAGGAAATGAGCCGACTTGGTTAGTCGATCAACTACAACCCAAATCATGTTCATTCCCGTTCTAGTCCTTGGCATACTGGTGATGAAGTCCATCGAGATGTCCTCCCACTTCCATTCAGGGATCGGAAGCGGCTTTAACATTCCGGCAGGTCGCTGATGTTCGATCTTAACCTGCTGACAAGTCAAGCACCTCGAAACATACTCTGCTACGTCCTTCTTCATATTCCCCCACCAGAAGTTTTGTTTTAAATCCTTATACATCTTACTACTGCCTGGGTGAATAGAATAGGGCGCGCTATGAGCTTCCTTCAGAATAGTCCGTCTCAGATCATCATCATCGGGAACGCAAAGTCGACTCTGAAATCTCAGAACTCCATCGTCTTGTATCACGAATCCTGGGGCTTTTCCCTTCTTTACTTCATCACACAATCGAAGGATTAGAGGATCGTTCAACTGCTTAGACTTGATTTCCTCGACTAGTGATGAAGTCAGTTCCATCACGTAAAGTTGCCCTTGGATTCCTGGTGCCCATACTTCAATCCCCTCGCGGATCAGTTCCCATTGAATACTGGTTTGGGATGTAAGTGCTTCCAACACTCGAAGAGAAACAGGTTTTCGTCTCAAGGCATCGGCTACTATGTTTGCTTTCCCCGGATGATAGAGAATCTCCAAGTCGTAATCCTTGATCAATTCCAGCCACCTTCTCTGCCTCATGTTTAATTATTTCTGACTGAAAATGTACTTGAGGCTCTTGTGATCGGTAAAGATCTGACAATGAGTGCCGTACAAATAATGTCGCCAAATTTTCAAGGCAAAGACCACAGCTGCTAGCTCCAGATCATGAGTCGGGTAATTAACCTCATACGGTTTCAATTGTCGAGAAGCATAAGCAATCACCTTATCCTTTTGCATCAATACACAACCTGCACTCGATTCAAGCGTCAGACACCATGAACCCATCAGTTCCATCTGGTAATGCTAATATAGGTGCTGTCGTCAGTCTCCTCTTAAGTTCGTCAAAACCAGCCTGGCACTTCTCATTCCACGTGAACTTTTGAGTTTTCTGTAACAGCTGAGTGAGCGGACGAGAGATCTTGGAAAATCCCTCTACAAAGCGGCAATAATATCCCGCAAGTCCTAAGAAACTCCGGACTTCTTTCACATTATTAGGAGCTTCCCATTCCAAGATTGCTTCGACTTTCTTCGGGTCCACCTGAACTCCGTCAGCTGATATCACATGCCCAAGGAAAGTTACTTCCTTATGCCAGAATTCGCATTTTGAAAGCTTTGCATACAACTGTTCCTTCCTCAAAGTGCTCAAAACCACATGCAAATGTTCGGCATGCTCCTCTGCGTCCTTCGAATATATCAAGATGTCATCAATGAAGACGACCACAAATTTATCCAAGTATTCCAAGAATACCCGATTCATCAATTGCATGAACACCGCAGGAGCATTGGTAAGTCCAAACGGCATTACTACGAATTCATAATGCCCGTATCGGGATCTGAAAGCAGATTTCGGTATATCCGATTCCTTAATTCTCAACTGGTGGTATCCTGATCGCAAGTCAATCTTCGAGAATACCCTTGCCCCTTGCAGTTGATCAAAAAAGTCGTCGATCCGAGGTATAGGGTACTTATTCTTGATCGTCATCTTGTTGAGCTCCCTGTAATCAATGCACAGTCGGAGGGATCCGTCTTTCTTCCGGACAAAGAGAACGGGCGCTCCCCAAGGAGAAACGCTAGGTTGGATATAGCCCTTCTGTAACAATTCCTCCAGTTGCTTCTTGAGTTCATACATCTCGGTTGGCGCCATGCGGTATGGTGCTCTGGAAATAGGAGCTGCTCCAGGCTCTAATTCGATAGTGAATTCCACTTCTCTATGCGGAGGTAACCCAGGTAGTTCATCAGGAAATACATCTGAGAACTCATTCACAACTGAAATAGACGAGAGCTCTACTCCTTCCTCTTTCCTCATGGCATAGCACCAAAGGCCGTGACATCCCTGCTTCAGCAATTTCACGGCTTTCATTGCTTTGATCGATTTTCCCGAGCTTTCTGGTCTCCATCCTCGGAATAAGTGTTCAGATCCGTCATCAGCAATGATAGAAATATCTCTCTCTCGGTAATTCAGAATAGCTCCATAACGATTGAGCCAATCGTCTCCGAGAATTAAATCGTCACCGTAGATGTCAACCACAATAAGGTTCGATAGCCAATCTCTCCCTCCTATAGTTACTGGAAAATCCCTAGCTTCTAGGGTTCCCACAATTTTCTCTCCGCTCGGTAATCCCACAACATAAGGTTCACAATCATGCAAGCACGAGATTTTCAAACGATTAACACAGTTCAAAGATATAAAAGAATGCGTAGCTCCCGAATCGAACAAGACACTAACTGGTTGCAAAAGGATCTGAATCGTACCTGATGCAACAGCTGTGTTCTGATCATCCTTCTTCATCTCGTAAATACGTGGAGGAACGGACCCAGCACTGGATGCCTCTCTTTTCCAAACATTCTGCTGCGGGAAACCGCTCTGCTGCGTGTGGTTTACACTAGTGTCCTTCGGAACCGGTACAGGAGTGCGAGTACCAAAATATCGGGTCGCATTCCCACAAAATGTTGCGCGATGTCCTTCCTGTACACACTCGAAACAGGTCACAGCAGGCGCGAAACAATCACGTCGAACATGTCCCGCTTTGCCACAGTTATAACACTTCCTCCCTGCGTCTGAAACAGTTGGTGCTTCCCGGAACTTCTTTCCACCTCGAGAAGGATGCGGAGTCTCCTGGATGAATGAAAAGAGGACTGACCCCTGCGAGGCCCGCTACTCTTATTCTCCGTGAAGTTGCCAGACACCTTCTGTTTCTTTGCTTCCATCGATTTCTCTACTGCTGCCTCCTTCATATCATAGGCCAACGCCTTGTCCTGATACTGTCGCAAGGTGGTACATTCAAATCCGAACATATATTGCTGAATTTCCAGCTTCATTCGCATGTCAAAATGGAAAATCCTTTCCGCCTCGGTCCTGACCAAGTGGCGCACATAAGTCAGCTGGTGATTAAAGGTCTTAATCACGCCCGTCACAGATGCTTCTAAATTTTGTGATGAGAAAAACTCCCGAACTCGGGCTTCTCTAACTGGGCGAGGACAATACTGCGCTTCCATCATAATTTGAATTCCGTCCAGTCAACATTGTGCTCCTCCGGTCGAATGGCCTCCCACCAGTCGAAAGCCTCCTCTGTCAGAAGATACTGGGCGACCGGAACCTTCCTATCGTTGGGACAGTTAATCCCCGCAAAGATCTTCTCTAATTCCTTCAGCCAGTGATCCCAAGAAAGCGTCTCAGTCGCACCATCAAACTTCGGAGGATGCAATTTGATCACCTCGGTAAGCCATTTATCTCCCCGATTATCCACGTTATGCTGCTGTTCCATCGCCGTCTGCATGCGATCCACAACTTGAGCAAATTGGTTTATCTGGGCAACCACCTGCTGAAGCACTCCCGGCACGTTAGGATCTGCATTATTATTTGCCGATCCCTGCTGTCCCCCGGAATGGGAATCCGTTCGACTAGCGGTTATCTCTGGGGTAGATACCGACTCTTCTTGTCTCGCATTTCCACGTCCGCGTCCACGACCGCGCCCGCGTCCACGACCTCCTCTCAACATACTGTAAACATAAATACTCAATATCCAGGGCAAACTTTCTAAAAGTACATCCATCAATGTTCACAAAACATGAATAAAATAAAACGGTAGTATTTGAGATTTAGGAACTTACAACCACGGTCCCCACGACGATGCTGGCTCAGCAGTGATGTTACGAACGACCAATAATCAAATAACATAAACTGACCCAACTAACCCGACTGCCAAGATATCCATGAATCTTAGCTCCGATACCATATTTGTAATAACCCGTAATTTCGATTTCCGGTAATTTCTTTTTTTTTCGGCGGAAGTCCGTTTTGACGACTCGCTCATGACTGTTTCGTCATTTCGGGAATGATTAATTCTGCACTTTTTGTCATCCGAGCTCGTTTCGGTGTCGTTTTGTTGAGTTCCGTGCTTTTTAGCGGTTTTTCCGCACTTGAGTTCGATTCTTGCGAATCTCGTCCGAAACTGTTGTTTCGACTTTCTCGTAAGTTCATTTAATGTTATTATTCATGTTGCAAGCTTCGGTTTGGTTATTCGATCACGTATCGTGATTTTGGGGCGTTTTGGGCCATTTTCGTAATTTCCCAAAGTTTGGGGTAATTACTTTCATTGTCGAATTTCAAGCCTTCGGGTAGTCGAATCGTGTGTTCTATTAGTGCTCGGATTCGTCTTTTCGAGTACTTCGTAACCGTATCTTCGATTCGTACTCGAGTTCGGGTTTCGGGTCGCTCGGGCCGGAGTTGGTCCCGGCCGAGTCATGGCCGGCATGCTCGCCAAAGCCACCGGCCGAGTAACGCGCGGTAGTGACCGCGCTACGCACGTAAGGCCCCGCCGTAACGTATGTAATGTTCCGGCATTTTCAGCAGGAGTTCGCCATGGCGACGTGACGTAAGCCATGGCCGGTTACGACGTAATCCCGCCGGCAATCACTTATTTAAGGCTCATGACGTTTTTCTTCAGCCATTTCTCCTACTTTTCCTTCCCGTACGCGGCTGTAGGTGTGTATAGCATGGAGAGATGTTGTTGGACAATCAATCCATGAAGTTTTGGAGTTCATATCATCAATGATCAATCCTATAACATCCTTCAATCTACCGAATCAGGTCAGATTTCCTAGAAATCTAGTTTTGGGAAATTTGGGTATTTTGGTTGTTTTCGTCCGATTTATCCGATTTAACTTAGTATTATGATGGATTGATGATTATTTAGATGTATTATATCATTTCCCTTGTTATTCCATGGTTGGATCGTATCGATTCGTTATTTTGGTCGAGTTCTTGATCGACGCCTTAAAGGTGACCGATAAAATGTCATAGAGGGGTTTTCGGGCGTTCTACTATTATTCTTCCTCGTATGATCGATGATTTATTGATTATATGTTGTTAGGGTCGAATTCTTGTGAAGAACTCGAGTCAGAACCCTTCCGTTCGTTGTCTTCTTCGGGGTCCAAGCTTCCCGATCGAACCGTGTTCTTCGGAGCGTTTGGTAGCGGTTATTAAGGCAAGTATCTTATTATACGACTTGTATCTTGTGACTAGTAATTACGTATGATATGTATGACGATTTTGCTTGCCTCCGTAAATATGTTCCGTTTGAGTTGGTTGTGTTTTCCGAAATTTGAAGGCTTTGTGGTAATAGTGATATATTGGTATCCGTGTTAGGCGTTGTGCCATTTGTGCAGGATTGCGATGTACATATGAGATGGTTGTATACGTGGTTGTTCAATGTATTGTGTACCGAATGTGTGTTATGTTGGTTAAGAGTCGTTGTGATGATCATGATATTTGCGTTGTTTTGGTTTACATACTTGATTGTACATTTCATTGTAATGTGGAATGGCTTGACATTTAATGATTATGAATTGTGTCGTGTCGATGTGTGGGTGTTCCGTAGTGGTCCGACGAGGCCTCCGGAGTTCGGTACATGATGTGTACGAACAAAGTGTGTGATCCGGTGTAGGGTCCGACGAGGCCTCCGGAGTCCGGTACATGACGTGTACGGACAAGATGTGTGATCCGTAGGGTCCGACGAGGCCTCCGGAGTTCGGTACATGATGTGTACGAACGATGTTGTGGCCGGGTAGGGTCCGTTGAGGCCTCCGAGTTCGGTACATGATGTGTACGAACAAAGGTGTGTGGCCGGTAGGGTCCGTTGAGGCCTCCTGAGTTCGGTACATGATGTGTACGAACAAAGGTGTGTGGTCCGGGTAAGGTCCGCCGAGGCCTCCGGAGTTCGGTACATGATGTGTACGAACAAAGTGATCGTGTAGCGTTGATTGTTCGGGTAACATTTTAAATATGGATCTCCGACTCATAATGATATATTATTTAGTATGCTTTGAAACGAGAATCGGGCTAAGGCCCTAATGTTTACGAAAAGGTTTTGTAAATTGGGACTCGAGGTCCAAAAGAATTTCTGCTTTAAAAATCCCCAAGATGATGTGTTCTTTTTCAAATATCTCTTATTTGAGTTCGAAATTCTAAAACTTCTCGGGAACATTTTGATAATTGATTTCCGTATTAAATTCGTAGTTGCTATTTGCTTGTTACATTTCGTATGGTTTGATACTTGCACTAGTAAAACAGTGGAGTTTTACTAACCCCCGAGTATTCGGGGTGGATGTCTGCTTTGCGTCGGTACATGCAGATTCGGGAGCAACACAGGATTGGCACAAGAGGATGACGAGCTGCGATACTAATCAAGAGTTGAGAGTTGGTAGAGTTTGGTTGTATTGTTAGAGTTCTTTCGCCTTCAGATTGTATTGTGTTTCGACCCCTGTGTGGGTAATGTTGTTAGTCAGTATTGCTGATAGAGTTGTATGACCTCATCGGTCTGTGTGTTTATGTGTAAGTGACCTTAACGGTCTGTATTATTATATTGTTTGACCCTGGCCGGGCAAGCATTTAGTCGTTTATGGATGTTTAGCCTGGTAGATCCTTGTGGAAGGGGTCTATGGCGTGTAATATTCCTATACGGTTTTGGGGATGTTACAATATTCTGTAACACCCCGAGATATTCGGAATAATTACAGCGCCGTAAACCCTTTAGGTAAGGACTTACAAGGCTAATTTAAAAAAAGAGTGTAAAAATAAACCAATCGTACAACTGAAGTTCAAATACAGATTTGATTCAACCGATCAGATGAGTTAACTTATACAACCATATCGAAAGGACATTATTAAAATAGACGTACTCGAGTACTTAATAGACCAAGAAGACAAATCACAATAACAATAACATCAACCACATCACTGAGCCATTTCATCGTCCTGTCGGTACTGTGGTTGCTTCCCCGCTCCTCGGCTACCTGAACATCAAATCAATGTCTACCCCCGAAGGGGTTAGCAAAACAATGCTAGTACAAGTATCGTAATACATAAATCATCAATGCATCATAAAACATGCAAAACGGACTTCCGTCACCGGAATCCAACGATGCGAATCCTCAGGATTCCATCAACACAGTATAGGGTAATCCAAATGATCCAAATGCTTCTTGGTATAGATCCCCATGATGATCCCGCTGACCAACGCATGGTGGAAAACCCGTCCAGCCGATCCAGGGCCTCAAGATAGATCCCCATGATGATCCCGTCGGACCAACGCATGGTGGACATTCGATCCAGCGCCCTCAGCATAGATCCTCATGATCCCCTCGGATCATTTATACCATAAATCAATCAACTATGCATACATATATGCATTTCAACATGTTCATCAATACGAACAAATAACAACGAATACCATGAGAAATTTCAGAAATACATCTCATATTCAACAACATGAACAAAACCACAAGCATGATCAAAGTTTCAATATAAATCGAACTCGACATATGATACTTGCCTCGAAAATGGCAAGAACGAAACACTTCAAGGATCTCAACACACTCCAAGGCCGCCTCCTTCGATCAACGTAACAAGCTCGAACCTTAACAAAAGGAATGATATACAAATCATCTCAAGTCGAACGATGGCCTAACAATTCGGTCTACGGCCGAAAAGCTCAAAATAAACAATCGCTCGATCATGAAGGCGTGCGCTACGTACTCTACGTAACGTGCGCTAAGCCGGCCTGTTAGCGTACGCTATCGTATAAGACTAGCGTGCGCTAGCCACGGACTGACAGTTTTAATCGGCTGATAACATAACGTACGTTACGTACGTATCGTGCGTTAACTTAACCCCGATAGCGCACGTTAACTTACATATGTTAGCGTGCGCTAATCTTGCATGGCGTAATCGCTAATGTAAAACTGGATTGAATGGTGCTGAACTCATGAATTCTATGGTGATAATACAAGTCATCCTCGAGCATATCATGCTAATAAGGTTTGTGGAAGTTCTATGATCATGAGATACAAATATACGGATAATCATCTCAGCATCATAATTCATCTTAGATCTTCAAGAAATATTCTAAGTTCCGTTCGTCCTATGTTCCAAAACGAATGATTCCAATGTGTAAAACGTAACAATCTAGGTAATATCTTATTACTGATCATAAATCGATTTGAAAATGCTTAGGAGTCCAGATACTAAGATGGTTCAAAGGTTCATACGATATATAGTGCCGATACGTCAAAAGTATCCTTCTAACATGTGATGACCAATTATAAACGAAATAACTGGTTATCAAAACATGATCAAACGTCCTTAAGAACATTACTAATATAGGTGAAGAATCACCTACCTCAAAGTAGTGAAGAACATGGAGGAAATCGAAGCAATCCAACACCGAAGGCTTGAACACCAATCTCCAACGATATACGATCTTCAATCACGAGCTAGGATGTTGATATGAAGTGTTTAGGATGAAGGAAGTTATGTTCTAAGTGTAAGAATTCGGGTAATGGGAGAAGAAAGAACTGAAATCACGAATAAGATGCTGTCTTATTTATAAGAAATGGCTATTAGCGCGCGCTAGTCCCTCCTCGTAGCGTGCGCTAACGGCTCACTGTCTTAACTGTATTCAGCACTTAGCGTGCGCTACGCATATACCTGTAGCATGCGCTAAGGCGTTGACTTGGCTTTTCCCGAAAGCCGTCTAGGTTCATCCCGACACGATCCGACAGGGGTCCCCCGGCCAGATCTCACCTACCGCACGTCTCAATCGAATTGACCACGCATAGCGTGCGCTAATAATCCTTTGTAGCGTGCGCTATTGAGTACATGTTAGCGTACTGTCACGGCCGACAGTCGACGACGAGACATGTGTGCGCAAACGGTCGCACAGGGTGCCGAGGGACCGGCACAAGCAGGACGCCAAGGATGGCATCGGGCTGCATGTGAAGATTCAGCCTTCAGGACGGCGTGATCGGATGGAGAATCACGCGAGTAAGCCGTGGGAGCACGGACGCCGCTGTGGGAAACGGATCACCCAAGGGGCATTCCGGACTAGACATGTTCGGGACTGTCCGGCAGCGCAGGGGGCGCGGGCAAGGTCGGACGAGCACAGGTCGTGTGGGACAAGGCACGACGGGACAAGGCCGAGTCTGGGAACAGGACTCGAGATGGGCGGCCGGACGCGGGCGTGGGATGCCGGGCACGGCCGGCGTGCGCGGGCGCGCGCGCGCGAGGTGCGAGAGAGACCCTCCCCCCCTATAATAGGCTTAGACGGAAAAAGCCTTGTGGGGGCAGTAGACATTGAAAAGCTGAGGAGCCACTCAGCAGGAAAGACTCGACCGGAAGCAACTAGAAGCGGACCGGCTTGGTCCAGGAGGTTCGGGAAGAGTCTGGAACATTGTAGAGACGGGCCCAGATGTTCGGGCCGAGACGGGCCGGTGCGGGCCGGGACGGGCCGATGTGGGCCGGGACGGACAGAGACGGGCCGGGCACCCGGGAAGGAAGAGAAGCTTCTAGGACCCTCCTAGAAGGATGTAGTACTTGAAGGTTGTGGAGTATTCTAGATTATACTTAGTCTTGTACTTGTAGAATACTCTAGAATATGTTTGTAAGTATTGTATGTGTAGACTAGTGTGGATGATTCTAGAGTTAGGTTCTAGAATTGTAATGTTATAGATAGGTCTAGAACCCTACAAATGAGGAGGTGGAGTAGAAGGTTCTAGGTTCTTAGGAGTAGTATAAATAGGTGAGGGGGAGGCTCATTTGCAATCAACCCTCAAAGACTCAACATTCTTGTATTGTGAAGTGTTTGTGAAATAGTGAAATTTTACTCTCAACTCCCAAGTGTAAACCCCTTCTTACACACTTAGCAACCGAGTGAGTTAGGCTTACTAGCTAGATCGAGACAATTCTAGTCTAGTGCCGCACGGGTCCGAAGAGCTTTCGAGTGCTCAAACCCAACCCCGTGACAAGTGGTATCGGAGCCACGCTAGTGGTTCAAGGAACTTCCGCATTGAGACGTTGCTGAGAGGTTTTGTGCAAGGAGGACCGATGGAGACTACGTCCAGCGTCACCAAAGTTCAACCCGGCCAGGAGAAGGACAAGTCCAGGAAAGGGTCTAGGGACAAGTCCGTGGAAAGAGGTGTTGCCATGGAAGCACGAGTGGCTCGGCTGGAGGAAACCATGGGCAAGCACGCAGATGCTCTCGAGGTATGGAGCAACGTGGCCGATCAGGTTACGGAGATGAGCGAGTCGTTGGAGGAGCTTGAGAATCGGGTGACGGGCACCCTTAATGCGTTGCGACGCGACTTGTGTGAGGAGATCCTTGAGTCTGTCAGGAAGGAGGTTCGGTCCATGATCACAGCCTTTCGAGAGGAGATCATCGGGAGGATCGAGACCATCGAGGGAAGGACAGCATTGTACGAGCGGGCGATGGCCCACGGTCGGGACCAGCGGGGTGCGGCACCCCATCGAATCGACATCCCCCGACTGTGTTCGTTCCAAGGATCGCGGAATGGTAGGGAAGTGGACGACTTCCTGTGGAACATGGAGCGTTACTTTGGTGCATCGGGGATAGTAGATGATGCGACCAAGTTGCAGACGGCTCCATTCTTCTTAGCAGATGTGGCGCTGCTATGGTGGAGAAGGCGCGAAACTGAGATCGCGCGTGGTACATGTCGGATGGAGACATGGGAGGATTTCAAGGCCGAGTTCAAGCGGCAGTTTTACCCGGAGAATGTTGAGTTTGAGGTCCGGGCTAGGTTGAAGGAGTTTACACACAGCAAGACGATCAAGGACTATGTGAAGGAGTTCCAGGAGATCGTGCTGGAGTTGCCTAGCCTTAGTGAGCAGGAAGCTTTGTTCGCGTTCATGGATGGGCTAAAACCGTGGGCAAAGTTGGAGGTGCAGAGGGCCAAGGCACAGAACGTGTCCGAGGCGATTGCGATAAGCGAACAGGCCGATCGAGTTGAAACCAGCCGGGGAGAGCCGCAAGTCCAGGAGGGACGAGGACGGCATCGGTACGCAGGACAAGTCGTACCAGGGTAATGCGGATAGGGGCGCGAGGATGGCCAGGCCCAAGGACGGCAAGCAGTCAGGATGGGCTCGGACTTGCCATGGGTGCGGGAGTGCAGACCATCTCGTAGCAGCGTGTCCGAAGAAGAAGAAATGCGAGATTTGCTGGAGCACGGAGCATTCGACGAGGCAATGCTCGAAGTTTCCGAGGGTAGCCGCCATGGATTACACCAAGGCACGGGACGATGCCGAGGGTGATGGGACATCGATGGCGCTTCAGGTGTTGAACTCAGCCATAGGGATGGCATCGCGGGACGGAACACCGCTTGAGGGAAATCTGCTGTATGCGACGGGGCTGATCAATGGGAAACCCGTCAAGGCGTTGGTCGACACAGGGGCCGATTACAACTACATTGACGAGGCTGAAGCACAGAGGTTGGGGCTTCAGGTTATCGAGGGACGGGGCTGGATGAAGTCGAATAATGCACCACCCGTTCGAGTTACAGGAGTCGCCAATGGGGTGCGACTAAAGATTGGCACGTGGGAACCGCGCGTGCACTTCAAGGTGACGAGCATGGATGATCGGGACATTATATTGGGCATGGACTTCCTGAGGAAGAACAATGTTGGCGTTGTTCCGCATAAGAGGGCGCTGTACGTATGTGATCAAGCCAAGTTGCAGGAAATACACTTGACCACAGAGCCTTCGAGACAAGCTATGTCGGCACTCAAGTACGTGAGGAAGCTTGAAGAGGAGCCGAGTTACCACCTTGGAGCAGTTCGGTTCATCGAGGGGCCGCCACGTCGCCGAGGACGTCGACGAAATGGGCGGGGGAGAATGTCACGGCCGACAGTCGACGACGAGACATGTGTGCGCAAACGGTCGCACAGGGTGCCAAGGGACCGGCACAAGCAGGACGCCAAGGATGGCATCGGGCTGCATGTGAAGATTCAGCCTTCAGGACGGCGTGATCGGATGGAGAATCACGCGAGTAAGCCGTGGGAGCACGGACGCCGCTGTGGGAAGCGGATCGCCCAAGGGGCATTCCGGACTAGACATGTTCGGGACTGTCCGGCAGCGCAGGGGGCGCGGGCAAGGCCGGACGAGCACAGGTCGTGTGGGACAAGGCACGACGGGACAAGGCCGAGTCTGGGAACAGGACTCGAGCTGGGCGGCCGGACGCGGGCGTGGGATGCCGGGCGCGGCCGGCGTGCGCGGGCGCGCGCGCGCGAGGTGCGAGAGAGACCCTCCCCCCTATAATAGGCTTAGACGGAAAAAGCCTTGTGGGGGCAGTAGACATTGAAAAGCTGAGGAGCCACTCAGCAGGAAAGACTCGACCGGAAGCAACTAGAAGCGGACCGGCTTGGTCCAGGAGGTTCGGGAAGAGTCTGGAACATTGTAGAGACGGGCCCAGATGTTCGGGCCGAGACGGGCCGGTGCGGGCCGGGACGGGCCGATGCGGGCCGGGACGGACAGAGACGGGCCGTGCACCCGGGAAGGAAGAGAAGCTTCTAGGACCCTCCTAGAAGGATGTAGTACTTGAAGGTTGTGGAGTATTCTAGATTATACTTAGTCTTGTACTTGTAGAATACTCTAGAATATGTTTGTAAGTATTGTATGTGTAGACTAGTGTGGATGATTCTAGAGTTAGGTTCTAGAATTGTAATGTTATAGATAGGTCTAGAACCCTCCAAATGAGGAGGTGGAGTAGAAGGTTCTAGGTTCTTAGGAGTAGTAGAAATAGGTGAGGGGGAGGCTCATTTGCAATCAACCCTCAAAGACTCAACATTCTTGTATTGTGAAGTGTTTGTGAAATAGTGAAATTTTACTCTCAACTCCCAAGTGTAAACCCCTTCTTACACACTTAGCAACCGAGTGAGTTAGGCTTACTAGCTAGATCGAGACAATTCTAGTCTAGTGCCGCACGGGTCCGAAGAGCTTTCGAGTGCTCAAACCCAACCCCGTGACAGTACGCTACACATAGCCGATAGCGTGCGCTACATGCGCAGAATTACAATTTTTAAATCACATACATGAAATCATACGCTCGACAACATCGGATTATGAAATACGTAGAATAATACTCAGATCAAGTACAACGATTACAATATCACAAATTCCGCATACATATCAGAAATCTCGGGTATTACATATACCTTATCATGACAATTCAAGTGTGCAAAAAACTATACGTGAATGTGTTACAATGAAGGAGTATTATGCGTACGTAATTCAGCAACGAAATAACCAGGGTACTACTTTGCTAAGAGGAGGGCGGCTGTTCCAACAATTTTTGGTTGATGCGTATACTTCTATTGAAGAACAAAGACTTAAATGGACAAGAAGTAATCAAGACAACCTACGTGTCGATCTTTATCATAACGTGTTTGACGCTGTTACAAGAGGAGATACAGATGCGGCAACAATTGGAAAAAGAATAGTTTTACCGTCAAGCTTTGTAGGCAGCCCAAGGTATATGATGCAGAATTATCAAGATGCCATGGCTCTATGTAGGGTATTTGGAAATCCAGATTTTTTCATCACATTCACTTCCAATCCAAAATGGCCCGAAATAGGTGACATGCTTTCGCATATTCCTGGCCAGAAAGCTCACGATCGACCGGAAGTTGGAATTAGGGTATTTAAAATTAAATTGACTGAGTTATTAGATGATCTTACAAAAAAACAGATTTTTGGCGATTGTTGTGCAGGTAAAAAAATGTCACCTGTTAATATCAATGACAGTTTTGCTTTAAATCGTTCTGATTTAAACCTAATATTTTTCAAATATTTCGTTTCAGTTGTGTATGTTATCGAATTTCAAAAACGGGGCTTGCCGCATGCTCATATTTTACTGTGGCTTGAAGAATACGCCAAGTGCAAGACTGGGGCTGAAATAGATGATCTAATCTCAGAGATTCCATGCCAAGCAAATGATCCGGATGGATACAAAGTTGTTACCGAATATATGTTGCACGGACCCTGCGGGAAGGATGCAAAGAGCGCACCATGCAAGATAGAAGGAAAATGTTCAAAGCATTTCCCTAAAGCGTTTTATCCGGAAACAACAATTAATGGAGATGGCTACCCTGTTTACCGTCGTAGAGATAATAAAGTCAATGTTGTAAAGGGTAAGTTCACTTTCAATAATAGATATGTCGTTCCTTACAATCGATATATTTTGATTAAGTACCAAGCGCACATAAATGTTGAATGGTGCAATAGATCGAGGGCAATTAAGTATCTATTTAAATACTTAAACAAAGGGCCTGATCGAGCTACTATTGTCATTGAAGAAAACATAAAAAAAAGCCGATACAGGAGTTCCTACACAGATTGTTGAGGTTGATGAAATTAAAAATTTCTTGAATTGTCGCTATTTAGGCCCATGCGAAGCGATGGAGACTCTTTTCTTTTGACATCAATTTCAACTACCCATCACCATGAAGCTCAATTACCACCTACCCAACCAAAATGCAATAACACTACGGGATTCTGAAAGTTTACCAGCTCTGCTTCAAAAGGAAGGTATCAACATAACTATGTTTACCGAGTGGTTTAAACTCAATAAACGTGAACCAAGAAATTTCGGGAATTAACTTATGCTGAAATTCCAACAAAGTATGTATGGCATGAAAAAGCAAGAATTTGGAAACTCAGAAAACTAAAGAAATGCATAGGTCGGATGTTTTATTCCAATCCTGCTTGAGGGGAACGTTACAATCTCAGAATGGTACTAAATGTAGCTAAAGGTCCCGAATCGTTTGAACACTTGATGACGGTTAACAAAGTTACATATCGGACATTTAAAGAAGTATGCTTTGCATATGGTTTGCTCAATGATGACAAAGAATGGACCAAGGTTATATCAGAGGCGAGAATGTGGGCATTAGCACCTCAATTGAGGGACTTATTTGTTACAATATTGTTGTTTTGTGAAGTAAGTAGGCCGCGGCAATTATGGAAAAAAAACTGGGAGGCTTTATCAGAAGATATTTTACATAAAAAAAGAAAACACTTCAGGTACCCAGACTTACAACTTACCGAAGAACAGATTCAGAACTATTGTTTGGTGGAGATAGAGGAACTGTTACACAGATTTGGTAAATCTTTAGCCGAATTTGAAGGCCTCCCACGGCCAAATCCTAAGCTACTAACAAACATGGATAATCGTTTGATTAGAGAAGCATTGGACTTTGATACGAAAACAAGTAAGATTGAACATGAACAACTTCATTCAATGTTAAACTCCGAGCAACATCTGATGTATCAAGAAGTTATTGAGTCTCTATATAGTCAAAAAGGAGGCTTTTACTTTGTTTATGGGCCCGGAGGTAGTGGTAAGACATTTTTATACAAGACTATAATATCAAAACTAAGATCAGAAAGAATGATAGTTCTTGCAGTTGCATCTTCAGGTACATCATTTAATACTCTTTTTTATCAATTATTATACATAATATTTCATGAACTACAACAATATTACACTACTTAAATAGTTGATTATTTACTATTAAACCAGGAATTGCTTCTTTACTACTACCGGGAGGGAGGACTGCTCATAGCAGATTTGTTATTCCATTGGAATTGATGGATAATAGTACGTGTGGTATCAAACAAAACACACATCTCGCAGAATTACTGAAAGAGGCCAGATTGATAATTTGGGATGAAGCACCAATGACTCAGCGATATGCTTTTGAAGCTTTAGACAAGACATTGAGGGATATATTGGGATTCGAGAAAAACCGGAAAATAGAGATCGCATATTCGGTGGAATGACAGTGTTATTGGGAGGTGATTTCAGACAAGTTTTACCAGTAATCCCGAAGGCCAAAAGATCAGAAGTTATTCAAGCTTGCATAAACAGATCAGAACTATGGAAAGCTTGCAAGGTATTTACATTTACACGCAGCATGCGAGTAAATGAGTCTACAGAAGATGGAAGCATTGACACTCGAAAACAAGAATTCAATAAATGGGTGTTGGATGTAGGTGATGGGAATTTGGAAGCCAAAATTAAAGAAGGTGAGGATGTGCCAAGCTGGATTCACATTCCGAATAACTTTATTTTAAATCCAGGAGAATCTCCCATTGAAGAAATCGTCGCACAAACATTCCCTGATTTTACAACAAGACAGAATGAAGACGCATATCTAAAGGAAAGGGCTATACTGACTCCAAAACACGAAGATGCTGATGCAATAAATGAACACATGTTTAAAAAGTTAGCAGGTGAGACTATCACGTACAATAGTGCAGATGAAGTATGTAAGGCATCTATTGATACTCTTGATCAAGATCAGCTATATCCCATTGAGTTCTTGAATTCCTTAAATTTCCAAGGTATGCCACCACATTCTCTATGCTTAAAAAAGGAGCTCCCGATAATGCTTTTGCGAAACGTTAATCCTAGCCAGGGTTTATGCAACGGGACACGACTAATTATTACTGATCTTGGCCAGTTTGTTATTCAAGCTAAAATCCTAACTGGATCACATGTAGGAGATAATGTCCTTATACCTAGGATCACACTGTCATCGACACAATCAAAATGGCCGTTCATAATGAAACGAAGACAGTTTCCTGTTAGAGCATGCTATGCGATGACCATAAACAAGAGCCAAGGGCAGTCACTTAAGTATGCCGGTGTCTACTTACCCAACCCTGTGTTCAGCCATGGGCAGCTATATGTTGCGATATCTAGAGTCACAAGCCCTAACGGTCTCAAAATACTAATGACGGAAGACGAAGACATTGAATTCAAAGACCGGACAAGAAATATTGTCTATAAGGAAACGTTCAGTAACCTAATTTAACGAGTTGTACTACCATTCTCATAATAAATCGATGTTACTATATATCTTCTATGTTCTGTTGCTTTCCAAATAATTTTATTGTTCTCATTAATTCAATCCTACAATATATCTGTTCATTTACGAGCTCAACGTTGCCTTCATAACTAACAAATTAGTTCAGGAGACGTTCGCTATGACGATGCTTCGTAAATACAAAAATTTAGATGTAATACTTTTATTTTTTTAAGTCTTAACAGGTATAATCATAGTTTTGAACAGGTTAATTCTATGCCATAGCTGACTTATTTTAGTCGAAATTTCCTTTTTGTTTATTTTAATTTCATCATTATTTTCTAAAGGGTTTTCGTAGCTTTTCTTTAAATCTACGAGTTTTATTAACATGAGTTTACGGGTCACATGTTTGACCATATTTATAACAAAAATAATAATAAAAAAAATAATAATAAAAATGTGTAATACCTATAACACCCTCCTTAAACTTAAATTTTCACTTATGATATGAGACGGTAAAAAATACCAACACAACAATAATAACTAACACCAAACAAACAGACAGCCAAATAAACTCCTTATAACACCGCAAACACATATAACTCCGGCCAATCTCAACTTCTCAACACAAAATCCCTTAACCTACACTTCGTCACATGCAATTCTACAAAAACCTATAAATAGGGCGTGAGAGGAAATTACATTGCACGCATGCTTCCACAAGAAACCAAAGACCAAGAGTATCCACCAATAACCAAGAACACGTCGGAAAAATACCTGAAACAAAGAAATTTAAAAATTAACTAAATGAAGGTTATGAGGAACTTAAGCATACTTTACCAGTTTCAAATATTTCTACATAAAACAACACAAACAGCGAAAGAAATAGAGAAATGGTCGATATTTGCCATTATTTGAGATACAACCGCCTTTCAGCAAAATGTGATCCACTTAAGCTTTTAACTTTTAAGTAAAAATAATCGTCAAGAAAGTTAACTTAAGAAACTCAAATTTGTCAATGTACGGTAAAAGTGATTTTTTTGCTCATATAAAGATGCACACATCAGACCAAAATAAATGTTGCGTAACAATATGATACATGCCTTTGTCCCACATCGTTGAGGAGAAGCTAGGCATTTAACGTACACGAATTGAACCTTAAATTGGCAGACGCATTTTAGCATATAATGTGATAAAAACAAAACGACGATTCCTTAACTAGGAAAAAACAAGTATAATAACTAATTTGATTACAAATTATGACAGGTGGGTAGTAAAATAGGATGAAATAAGCACACCTTTAGATCGGCCTCGAAGAACCGGGGTAGGCTGATTACAAGTAGCAGCACCACCACCACCAGCTGATGAACCACCTTGATGATCCATGTTAATCAATTCTCTTGCAAACTCCTATTCAATTCAATTCAATTCACAAATTATTACTCATTTCACTTATGCAACATAATTTGAAGTAATAATAAAAGCTTAAGAAGGAGATAAATTAATAATTACCATGGGATAACAAGAAGAATATGCCCTAATCTAAATACAAGGTGTACGGAATCCGTTAAATGCATATATTCTATGAAGCAGCATGTTTTAGTGCAAAGAAAAATGAAAATGGAAAATTTATAAGCCAATTTGACGATAAAAGGTACCACATACCTTCAGCATCGTCTTCATCATCATCTTCATCGTCGTCATCGTCATCCTCGATCAATGGCTCATCATGCTGCAAGCAATTATTGAATCAACAGTTAATGGCTAATATCATAATAAGTCTTCATTGCGGTATTCAGAACATCCTGGGCAAATTATATTGAAATCGGATGTGCTATCACACAGTGGAAATGATAGACCAATTTATGCACTTCTACAAATTTAAAATTTGAATAACCGGCACAATATTTATGAAGGAAATCCATTAATTTATGTACTCTCTTTCCCAAAATGGTTGGTAGGTTTTAAATTTACTTAAAAAATAAACAATACAAAAAATAGAAAATTCTTAACAAAAATAAACAACATATATACCAAAAAATGAACCCAAAAGAGAAGAAACCCTACATCTAACAATATTATCTGATACTCTAGATTGGAAAATTAAGGAACTACCAAAATGAATTTCTACCAAATCTCATCTTCAACTTCCACATTTAAATCAAATCAGCTTTTTGACAAAAATGCACACACACATACAATTCATAAATCGAAACAAGAGCGAAGTGAAATATGAACTGAATTCTCCCTCCAGGTAAATATAATTCGGAACCCCAAAACAGTAATCAAACTTCCATCAAACATAGATTCTCTCTCCATGTGTGTGTTTCCGTGCGTGTGTGTGTGTGAGAAAGAGAGAAAGAGAGAGAAAGCTTACATCGATTTTCTGTTGCTCAAGAAGGGTGGCCAATAATTCTTCCTATGATGATTGAGTCATGATACAAATCTCGCGGATAAAAAAGAAAACTCCGAGTTTCAGTGGAGGAGGAAATCTTCAAAAACCCTAAGAGTGAGAAAGACAGGAAATTTACTGAGAAAGCCTGTGGACGAATTTAAAGGTCAAAATTTACAAAGCTAATAATGAACATATTTACCACACATTAAAGTACGACCAAGTATATGGGCCCGTGTGCAACGCACGGGTCCGAATGACTCGTATATATAAAGAATGAGTTCCACTATTGAATGTGAACATTAATGGCCTTAAGTCAAGAAACTCAAATATGTAGTTTAAGCCAGTGAATTGTGAAGCATTAATTTGCCTCTACATTAATAAACTCAAAAAATTAATTTGCTTTCTTTGTATGCAATCTCATAATTGCGCTATAGCATGTTGTGTTATCGGGGAAATTACTGTTTATGCCCGTTATTGCAACCCTGTTTCGAATATGCCCGGTATTGTAACCATGTTTCGAACATGCCTGTTATTGTGTAATTTTGGCTCAATTTTATCCTCCGGCACCGGAAAGTACCATGTGCACCGCACGTGACCGAACTCGCCAATTTACCCCATTATATATCACGTGCGCCTCGCGTGGCCATTACACGTGGAAGAAACGCCGATGCGTTTTTGGCGAAATTAAACAAAAAAAAAATCTGAATTCAAAAATAAAAAAAATGTTTAACGTTTTTTAAAAGGGCAAAAGGAAAAACGTTAAACCTTTTATTTTGGAATTCAGATTTATTTTTTATTTAATTTCGCCAAAAAATGCATCGGCGTTTCTTCCACGTGTACTGGCCACGCGAGCCGCACATGATATATAATGGGGCAAATTGGCGAGTTCGGTCACGTGCGGTGCACATGGTACTTTCCGATGCCAGAGGATAAAATTAAACCAAATTTACACAATAACAGGCATGTTCGAAACATGGTTACAATACCGGGCATATTCAAAACAGGGGTTGCAATAACGGGCATAAACAGTAATTTCCCCTTGTGTTATCTCAAAAGATGTTATCTCATACATGTTATTTAACTAACTTCTTATATAAGAAGTTAGTTAAATACGGAGTAGAAATTTACTTGGTGTTACCCAACATGTACTGCATTTCCAGTTGTGTATATTTTGATCATGATATATAAGAAGTTAGTTTTGTTTTGCTTCTGTGTAAATGAGAAATACACAAATAAACTTAGAAGTTGGATATATTATATAGTGGTGGAAGCTTCAATAGCCGAACGGGTATGTGTTTGTCGGTTAAACTTGATTGTTATAATATACAAAGTCATAAAACCGCAGCTTTATTTTTTCGATGGTATGGGTTAATTTATTGACTGGTCAAAATGGTTTGGGTAGTAAGCTGTAGCAGCAAGGATCAGTTTCTCAACAATCTTCCATATGTTTTCTATATTTTAACAAGGCTATCATATGTAACTCAATATCCCAAATCCTGAAACTTTGTCATTTTCTTTACATCAGCCCACACTTTTGTTGCATTGTCATACTTGAATAAGAAGTGCTAATGTGAATCACCACTTAATGATAAATATTGTTATATTTGGGTTCTTGGTATGTATCGGATTAAACCCAGTAAGGAAAATTGAATTAGAGCCAAAAGTTCTTGATTAGTGAGTTATTGCTGTAGGTAAGCGTTGAGAAATTGCAAACTTCGAGTGTTGATGAGTTCATTGAAGATAATTCACACGCATATTTCCTGACTATAACTAATCACACGGATTCAAATAGTTTTTGTTAGTCTCTTAAATTTTAAAATTTTATAATTTTAATTCATAAATAACTTAATTTTAAAAATAAATATTTTGATCATGATATATAAGAAGTTAGTTTTGTTTTGCTTCTGTGTAAATGAGAAATACACAAATAAACTTAGAAGTTGGATATATTATATAGTGGTGGAAGCTTCAATAGCCGAACGGGTATGTTTTTGTCGGTTAAACTTGATTGTTATAATATACAAAGTCATAAAACCGCAGCTTTATTTTTTCGATGGTATGGGTTAATTCATTGACTGGTCAAAATGTTTTGGGTAGTAAGTTGTAGCAGCAAGGATCAGTTTCTCAACAATCTTCCATATGTTTTCTATATTTTAACAAGGCTATCATATGTAACTCAATATCCCAAATCCTGAAACTTTGCCATTTTCTTTACATCAGCCCACACTTTTGTTGCATTGTCATACTTGAATAAGAAGTGCTAATGTGAATCACCACTTAATGATAAATGTTGTTATATTTGGGTTCTTGGTATGTATCGGATTAAACCCAGTAGGGAAATTGAATTAGAGCCAAAAGTTGAGAAATTGCAAACTTCGAGTGTTGATGAGTTCATTGAAGATAATTCACACGCATATTTCCTGACTATAAATTATCACACGGATTCAAATAGTTTTTGTTAGTCTCTTAAATTTTAAAATTTTATAATTTTAATTCATAAATAACTTAATTTTAAAAATAATATTTTGATCATGATATATAAGAAGTTAGTTTTGTTTTGCTTCTGTGTAAATGAGAAATACACAAATAAACTTAGAAGTTGGATATATTATATAGTGGTGGAAGCTTCAATAGCCGAACGGGTATGTGTTTGTCGGTTAAACTTGATTGTTATAATTAAAACGGTATACAAAGTCATAAAACCGCAGCTTTATTTTTTCGATGGTATGGGTTAATTCATTAACTGGTTAAAATGGTTTGGGTAGTAAGCTGTAGCAGCAAGGATCAGTTTCTCAACAATCTTCCATATGTTTTCTATATTTTGGCAGGGCTATCATATGTAACTCAATATCCCAAATCCTGAAACTTTGCCATTTTCTTTACATCAGCCCACACTTTTGTTGCATTGTCATACTTGAATAAGAAGTGCTAATGTGAATCACCACTTAATGATAAATGTTGTTATATTTGGGTTCTTGGTATGTATCAGATTAAACCCAGTAGGGGAAATTGAATTAGAGCCAAAAGTTGAGAAATTGCAAACTTCGAGTGTTGATGAGTTCATTGAAGATAATTCACACGCATGTTCCCTGACTATAACTTATCACACGGATTCAAATAGTTTTTGTTAGTCTCTTAAATTTTAAAATTTTATAATTTTAATTCATAAATAACTTAATTTTAAAAATAAATAAACCTTCGTGTATAGCACAACTTATGTTCAGGAAAGGCACAACATAAAATCAAGATTACATTATAGCCTATAATTTGTTATAAATGAATATAATCAGCCTTTAAATTTTTCTTTGTAGTACTCTTGCTTATGATGGTTTGGGAAGTAGAGGGTAGAGGATGATAATTGATTGCCTAAGATTTAGTTATGGTTATTACAAAATAAGGTTAACTTAAATAAAAGACCACAAGAAATAAAACACATAATAATTGTCGAGTTGTTATTTATAATTTTGTTGCGATGTGTTGTGTCTATCACAAGGTAATGGAATGAAATAATAAAATCCATTGATTTAAATGTTGTATTCAAAAGAAATCAGCGTGTCAACTTAACCCGAATATTTTTTACCTCAAATACAAATATGATTCTTTCATGGTGAATAAAGCCCGTGCATCGCACGGGCCATGATGTCTCGTCAATTTAAAAAGAAGGGTCACATGGATTCAGTCAGTTGTTCGACCATTTATTCCATATTTGTCATTCTCATTTTTTTTACTTTTCAACCATTTGTTTACATAATATTATGTTAATATATAAACCATATTTAAACAAATATTAATATATATTTAATAATACATATATCATATTATATTAAATGTATTATTATTCAAACTTTTTAATTACATATATTGTATTAATATAATAATAATAAAAACTGTGTTTAGAAGAAATAACATTAATATACATATATATATATATAGCGATTGACTATGGTGGAAACACCCTTAATGGTGAAATCAAGAAACCAATTGCATTATTAAGTAATTTCATTGCATATTTGTTATTATTTGTTGCATCAAGCTGGTCGCTAGTATATGCAACAAATAATGCAATAAAAAATACATAAATGCATATAATTCTACTCATCTACAGCCGTTAGATCACTAATATCAATGGCCTACAAAAGTTTCTAGATTTCACAAGGTAATTAATTTTCATATGATCTATTTCCTATATATATATATATACACATACATACATACATACATACATACATACACACCCACGCCCACACATATAGATTTAGGATAATATGAGAATATTTTTTATGTTGTGAATTGAGAATAAATCTAAATCATTGATTTGTGTGTGGTCCAGATTGGCTTATGCATGCAATATATGCATTTCGTGCATCAAACTTGCAATAAAAACTCTGCATTATATGCATCAAAATATCGATGCACTAGAATATTATATTCTATTGTGAGAATAAATCTAGACCATCTAATTAATCAAGATCTATGAATCAAATTCATTCTTGTTTCTTAACTTGATATGAATGTGTTTATATATATATATATATATATATATATATATATATATATATATATATATATATATATATATATATATATCGGATCCCGACTGATGATGTCTTACAGAGGAGGGGCGTTTCCTTAGCCTCCAGATGCTCCTGTTGTACTCCTTCCCCTACTCTTACCTACCATACCGAGACCCTTTCCCATCTTTTCTTAGAGAGTGACGTGGCTCGTGACGTGTGGGAGTTTTTTTGGCGCTTGGACTCATTTATCCTTACCCCATACTGATAATATCTTTGAGCTCCTTAGTTTTTTCTCACATTGCACACACTTTAGGCACGCAGCTTTCATTATTCCTTGTCTGATCCTTTGGTTCATCTGGACGGAGAGGAATAGTGTAAAGCATAGGACGGTTACTTTTCTTTCTTCTCATGTTATTGTGCAGGTGGAGCGCCATGTTTCATTACTAAATGCTGCAGGGCTTATTTCTTCAGAGTTCTGGGCGGGGTGCTCGCCTCTTGACCGTTTCCAGCGAGCTACTCCCTCTCCCGCTCTGACTCATCGCTCTGTTCCGGTGGTTTGGCTTCGACCCGAGTCCCCTTGGATCAAGGTGAACGGATGGCTCCTTTGATAGAGATACTCAAATTGCTGGTGGTGGAGGTGTGATTAGAGATCATCACGGAGAGCTACTCCTTGCTTTCCACTCCTCTTTTCAGGCCTCTTCGAGCGTTGATGCAAAGATCCAGGCGCTTGCTGTTGGATTGATTTTGGCTTTCCAGAGATCGAGATATGTTTGGATTGAGCTTGATGCTGCTGCTGTGGTGACCCTGCTTTCATCTGGCCATCGGGGCTCTTGGCAGGTTTGTCACATCCTTATGCGTATCCGACACATTCTCCGAGACATTCAGTACAGAGTCACCCACATTTTCCGGGAGGGCAACAGGCCGGCTGATTATCTCTCTGAGCTCGGCATGTCGTCCCTCGGTATTCAGACTTATACATATGATACTGCTCCTCCGTTTCTCCTCTCTCTTATACGGATGGACCAGCTTGGATACCCTTCTTTTAGATTTAGGTAGTATTTTATCACTTGATTTATTGCTATGAGCCCACACATTAACTCACTTTTTTTTAGTGGTGCACATTGTATTTCTCTAGCAGGCTGCTGGCATTTTAGTTTCTAGGATCCGGTTCATGGCCCATTTTCGGTCATAATTCGGATGTGATTTTTTACCTATCGGTCCACACATTAGCCCACACCTTTAGTGGTGCACCTTGTATTTCTTTAGCGGGCTGTAGGCACTTCTTTTTTTTTAGATCTAGGATTTGGATTTTGGCCCATTTTTGGTCATAATTCGGTACTGATTGCTTGTACTCTCGATATTTTCTTTATCTCACAGGTTGGTGGATCTCGCCTCAACCTCTGTCCACAATGGACGTTTTCTCTGGAATATATATAAAAGCATATTCATATCAAGTAAGGACATTATACTACTAGAAAAATGCTTTTTAAATTGGGTTAAGAAGACTTTCTAAATCGGTTATTTAACCGGTATGATCCAGCCAATGTAGAAAGTCTGGACTTTCTAGATCGGTTGTTTCTAGAACGTCCAGACTTTGTACATCGGTTGTTGAACCGATCGAGAAAGCCTATTTGAACCGATCAAGAAAATCTACGTTTCTCTAAGAAAAAAACGACTCGGGTAAATACAATGCACTTTGTCACCGTGAGAGTTTGAACCTCCGACTTTGTGCTTGGGAGTGAAGTCCCAACTACTAGACTTTAGTCATTTATTTATTAATTTGTATTTATATTAAATTTAAATCGGTTCTAAAATAACATATTTAGAAAGTGCATTTTCTAGATCAGTTCTAAAATAACCAATCTAGAAAATGGCCGCAGATCGGTTATTCTGTAAACGATCTAGAAAATAGTTGCATCACTCTCTGAATCGGTTATTTTGGAACCGATCTAGAAAGTGGTTGCATGACTTTCTAGATCGAGTCCGCCACAGCCGATCTAAAAATTCTGGTTTAGAAAATATTTTTTCTATTAGTGCTGATATTATATCTTTAATATTATATTAAGATTAGAAATATATAAATTGCATATTTAAAAGAAAATAATATAACTTTTTATTTTAAAAAACCATTTAAATCTATATTTTTTGATCATTTAAAATCAACCGTTTAATATGTTTGCCAAATAATTATTTTAGTCGGTGTTTAACATAAACTGAGAGATAAGGCGATTATTTTTCTCATTCAAATTATTTATTCAACACTACAACCGAATCATAATTAAGTTTAATCTTTATCGGACAGTCGCATAATTCCTTGGGGAATTTCACGTGAATGGAAGAGTGACACAGTCAATGACATAAAACAACTATTTACAAGAGACGTGAAAATTTATGTATTAAGAAATAGTAATACTTTTGAAATTGAATTAAAACTATTATATCAATATCTATATCTATATCTATATAAAGATTGAGTCCCAATAATTAAATATTGAGTTTTAATAATTAATGTCATTAAGATTGAGTCTCAATAATTAAATGTTGAGTCTTAATGATTAATATCACTAATACATCTTTACATATAAAGTCGATTATTTTTAATATTTTGGATTTTTATTACCATGTTAAAAATACTTATTAGCAATGTAAAATATCAATGTCAAAATATGTTTTAAAAATGGTTAAATTTCTTTTTTTCTAAGTTGTCAAATATAATACAATCTTTAATTGTTTGGGGTTAGATTGAGGCAATTAAAAGATTAGTAAAAAATTTTAGGACCACAACTAGCTCAATTTTTATTTATTTTTTACATTCGTAGATATTAAGAATTCTTTTTGGTTTTATGGTTGGTTAATAATCTTCAGTTATGTTGAAAGTATTTTTGGATGTTGTCGTTCATCGATTGTAAATGTATTGCTATTAAACCAGATAAAAACTTAGCAGGCGGCGTACGTATTATTGAAAAAAAAATTGTACCACAACCTGTTAGTAAACACCGATTTGGTGCGACTTACCCCGACCCGATCCAATCAATTAACAAGTTATAATTAACAGTTTGAACGTTCATTTTATAAATACTTTTAATGCTTTACGCTAAATATCAAATTTCAAAAATTTCTATACAATACGTATGCAATGTATGGGTCTGAATGACTAATTTTAAATATAAAAATAAGTATATAAATATATTACTTAAAAGCAATAGAAATATTGTATTTAAATAAATGTTTTTTTTATCTCACATTCACAACGGAGAAGAGAATTCGCTTTTGGATTAATTGAGTGCGGAATTCATAATTAAGCTGGCATTGTTATTTAAGAAACCAAACAAATCAAACCAAACATATCAATTATATCCTGCTCAGAGCGAAGTGCAGGAAGAAAAGTAAGATGTGCAGCAATGCTCTACCTTTACGGTAGAGGCGACATTTCCAGTAAAGCCTCAAACAGTGCATATCAAAGTATAGAGTGGTATATACAAAGAAGCATATGGTACAAAAAAGCTCACGACCATACCTGAGCCCATGGTTTAATTCACATGAGACTTACCTAAGGGGATTTTATCAACTGCACTCTCAATAAACGCTGCTCTAATTAAAAGGGTTAACAGAATAAAATTAGTAATACACCATAATGATTAATGAATGATGTACATGGTCGAAAATTAAATCAATCCACTTCATACTTGATTTCAACTCGGTTCAATAACATAATAAATAATAATCTTGTACATAAATATTGTTCGATAAAATATAAAATTCACCTCGAGCATTTGAATAAAAAAATTATAGAATACATATAAAATCAAACTATAGCTCGATGACTATTTAAACTAAGGTCAAATTTAATATTTAAAACTCGATAAAATTTCAAATAATTTGTACAGACATATAATTGTTTCGTTTGGATTGATTTACATCCTGCAGTGATATAAGAGTAATATAGACAGATGGATCAAACATTACCTTAGTTTGAGTTCCGTCCATGGAGCATCCCCGCATAGTCCATCCCCTGCTAATCTATAGACACGTGTGTGTGATGCTCCACATAGTGCATCATGGACGGAACATCTGCACCCCACATACACGCCACATGTCGGTGGATTAGTAGGGGATGCACTATGTGGGGATGCTCCATGGGCGGAACCGTTAGTTTGGCCCATTAACAAATTTTTTCCCGCACCTCACCTAGCAAGTTGTTCACCTTACCATATTATAAGTGTTATATGCTTGTAGAGACTCTGAAACTCGTATATCACTCTCTTCATATGTGACAATGTGGGTATCTCACTAGGTGCTTTTGAGCGTGGCATATATACTTTTTACAATAATTCTACTTGGATTTATCTGACCCAACTCAGTATCAATATAAAGGAAATTTATGTAATTATGTAAAGAGGTTTAAAGTAAATCTGTTGATTTTCTTATTTTACATTCTTAGTATATTGATCTGATGATTTTACATTCTTAATATACCGTACCGATCTGGATCCGTACGAGTCAAATCAAATAGCACTACTCTTATTTTTATTCCACCTGTTTTTTTTTTAAATCCATTTTATTGGGTTTTAGTGAAGGTTCCATAGAATTCACTCAGTCAAGACATAAAGAATTGTTTTCTAGTATATCAAGAAGGAAGAGACAAAGAAAAGAAACATGGAATTGTGTGTGTGAAGAACAGACCATTAATGTAAGGAGGGTTTGTAAAACCACCATTTTCAATCTCTCCCGAAATGGGGTTTGGTTCTATTTTTTTTCCCACTATATTTCATGTCAGGGTCTCATTAATTGCGTGGTCTATTGATTGTATACAAAAAGAGAAAAAAAACAGTTATGGTCAATGTAATAAAGCTTCAATGCGAATCTTTGTAAGTTGTTTTAGTAGCATAGTAGTGGACCTGCATTTAGGCATGAGAGAGTGGTACCCTAGTACCCTAATAACGTAATCGGAAGAATCGGAAGACATTTTTTTTTGGAGAAATGAGTGTATGTTATTTGGTTTTAAAGGGGATTTTTTTTTTATTATTTAATGCATATGACCGTTTGTAAACGGTCGAATATACAAAATCATCACGGGTAGACAATCGAGCTCGGAACTCGAATTACATTGCCGAACGATGTACCCGAGCTAGGCAGGGCGGTGTACCCGCTCGGGTACTTGGTACTCGATCCCCTACCCGAGAGGCACTATGTCCTCTCTTAATGTGTCGTGTTTAGGCCCATCAACAAGTATTCCCTTTGTATATAAATAAACATTGTTTTCGTCTTCTGAGTTGGAATTTTAATTAGGATTGTAATCCGTTCGTTTCGGTTCGAATTTTTTAATATCCATATTTAAAATCAAAACTTTGGTATGGTTTGAGTTTGGGTCTCTCATATTTAAAAGCTAAAGAAGAACGAGAGGACCGCGGATCCGTCTTTTTTTTTTGGGTTTTTCCTTTTTTTTTTGTTTTTTTATACCTATATGTTTCAAGTTTCAAGTTGAAAAAAAAGAACCAAAACTTTAAGTAAACCATTTGTGGATTTTCTTTTAATTTTAATTATGATTGGAATCGATTTGTTTCGGTTTGATTTTTTTACTATCCAAACCCAAAATCGAAACTTTGGTATGGTTTCAGTTTGGGTAAAAACTAAGGAAGAACGAGATGACCTCGAGTCGATCTTTTTTTGTGTGTGTTTTTTATTTTGCTTTTTGTTTTTTTATACCTATATGTTTTAAGTTTCAATTTGAACCCAAAATTTTAAGTAAAAAGTTTGGAGATTTTTTTTTTTTTTTCAATTTTCCAACTCAAAGTTACAACTCACGACACTACAACAATCTTACTGTTATGAATAAAATGTGAAATACTCATTTGAAAGGAAGAAAGCCTTCATCTAAATGTCAAGTCTTCATTTTTGAGCTACATTCATAGCCATATATTGATGACTTTGAAGGTTGACAATTTTGTCATTTCATACCCCAAAGTTTACTATAAATAGATGTGTTTTGGGAGATGGAATACACACCAATTCTAAGCATTATTAAGCTATAGAATTCTCCCTCATTTTCTCTTCTCTTTTAATATAGAAAACCCTTGGTAATTTTTGCTACAAAGTTTAAGGGTTATAATCATTGTAAATATCCTCCAAATATATTAGTGAAGTTTCGGATCCCTCCGATCGTGGACGTAGATCATTTGATCGAACCACATAAATTCTTGTGTGGTTTATTTATTCTTGTTTTCATAACACCTTATCAGCACGAGTTATTGCTCGAAGAAAAAGGTTAGTATTATTCGAGTTTGAATTTATTTATACTAACTCGTTTTTATCCTTGTAGAGAAAATGACCGGAATTAAAAATAAAAATTCCAAATCCTCGATGTCACTGGAAATAACTATCTATCATAGTGCCTTGATGTTAAATTGCACCTCCAAGGTATGGGACTGGCTACTACCTTGGAATCTGTGGAACTTGCTAATGCCGATATTAAAAATGAGGCAAATGCAATGATATTCATGCGCCATCATTTATTCGAGGATCTGAAGAATGAATATATACAAATTGAAAGGCCTTCTGAGCTCTGGAAGAAGCTCAAAGACAGATTTGATCACACCAGAACTGTAATATTGCCACAGGCTCAATATGAATGGCAACTACTAAGATTGCAAGATTTTAAATCTGTTGCTGATTATAATTCAGCCTTATTCAAAATTGAGTCTCGGCTGGCCTTGTGCGGTACACAGCTATCTGAGACTGATAAGCTGGAAAAAACATTCACCACGATACATTCCTCAAATATGGTGCTTCAACAACAATACAGGCAACGACAATTTCAAACATATTCTGAGCTAATTTCAGTTCTTCTCACGGCTGAGAAGACAAATGAGTTATTATTAAAAAATCATGAACTACGACCCTCTGGGTCCCGTGTCGAACCTGAAGCACATACCAGCTCTGGTAGAGCTGACGGCCGGTTCAAGAGCCGTGAAAATAAACCCGGGCGTGGAACCCAGAAAAGTGGTGGACGTGGTGGCTACCGTCAAAATAATTACAGAAATGACCGCGACGGACGTAACTATAATAATTGTGATAATTATCATTATTCCCATCAAAATAAATATTCCGACAGACCAAGGCAGTCAATTCACGGGCATCGTGATAAGGGAAAAATGCCTATGGAAAATTCTGGTGATGATCCATGTCGTAGATGTGGTATAACTGGACATTGGGCTAAATATTGTCGTACTTCCTAACACAGTGTGGATTCATATCAGGCATCAATAAAAAATAAACGCAAAGATGCCCAGGCTCATACCACCGAAACATTCGAGCCATCCAAAGCTATTGAGGCCAACACGTCTGAGAACATATTTGATGAAAATCCTGACCAAGACTGGAAATCACTTGAGCTAGCAGATTTCCTTGAAGATCCTGGTTCAGGGGGACAGGACGATGAATGGCTGAAATAAAATATTTATGCAATTATATGTCGTATATTTACTTTCTGGCTTGTAATACCCCAGTTGTTTTTTGTGTGTATTTCTTTATGTACAATATAAACATCAATAAAATCATCTATATTTTTATATTAAATTTCTCCCACTTCCAACGGCTATAAACTGCTAGTAATAGTGATTTTTGGTTCTATAAATATACACACATTTTATTCAACAACTCACTCATATCTTCTACCCTCTTATAGAAATTCTTAAGCATCTTCATCCGAATTTCTTCGAAAATGATTAACGTATCTCTCGTCTTTATTTAAACAATGATCAGCATGATCATAATACTGATGTTTAGCAAAGACCTCCCTCCGAAATTATTCTGGATTGGTGTTTCATTTATCATTTATATTGTTGGCCTTGTATCGGCACTAATGATTAATACAAAAATGTATTATTGAAAAAAATATGTATGTTTACATTTCCATTATTAATAAAAAAATTCATGTCTTAAATATTTATTATATGATGATTTGATTGAACAGGAATACAAATGGAAAGTATCGAACAGATACACAATTGTCTTGTTGATAGTGCAACAACACACTCAATATTTACAAATAAAGCATATTTCTCGAGCATAAAATTATGCAAGACACACGTTACAACTATATCTGGTCCCGTAGAGATTATTTAGGTGGGACGGAGTGGGAGCGGGTAAGGGGGGCGGGTTCGTGAAACCGCACGGCTACACCGTGCCGTGTAGGTCGGGTAAGGGGGGCGGCTTCATTTTGCGAGTTCAGAGCCCGAGTGAAGATTGCCCAAAAAAAATGCCGTTGGGTAATTTGAGCCGTTATCCAACGGCTATGGCCCAATTAAAAAAAAAAAAAAAAAATTCTCACTCCTATTTAAACTAATCTTTCACCTCTATTTTCAAAATAAAAACCCACAACACACAATAATCTTTCAAAAACACACACTAATCTCTCCAAAAAAAAATAATTACCCTCACCTTCCAAAAAAAAACACACTAATCTCTCCAAAAAAAATGTCTTCCGATTCTTCCGATTACGTTATTCCTTCTTCGTCCGACGAGCTATCCTCGGGTAGCTCGTTGCAAAATATGCTTCAACTAGCATTTCAAGATTATGAAGACACGGCAAGCTCTAGCCGAACTAGCGTGGATCGTCTTCGGGAAATAGGTCTTGCAACTTTAGAGAATGATTGGTTCGTTGAAACACCAAAGTACAACGACAATTACTTTAAAAAAAATTTCGAATGGAGAAAAGCATGTTTTTGCAAATAGTGGGTGACATTGAAGCGAGATACCCATATTTTCAAGAAGGCTATGACGCGAGATTGAAAAAAAGTTTCACGGCGAAACAAAAAATCACATCGGCCGTTAGGCAACTCGCAACCGCAATCCGCCCGATGAGTATGATGAATATTTATGCATGTCTCAAAGAACGTCACGTGAAAGTCTTGATTATTTTTGTGAGGCCATCATTGAGTTGTGCGGTCGAGAGTACCTACGTAGGCCGACAAAGACACGACCTTGCTCGCATTTTCCGTGCCCATGAAGCGAAGCATCACCTCCTGGGATGCTTGGTAGCCTCGACCGTACACACGTCGGATGGAAAAATTGTCCTAGACATTTGAGAGGGCAATATACGAGAGGTGACTATGGTGTTCCGACTATTATGCTTGAAGTCACCGTCACAAGATATGTGGATTTGGCATGCTTTTTTGGTCCACCGGTCAAACAACGATATCAACGTATTGAATCATCGACTTGTATCTTACATTTCGAAATGGAACAGCGATGAGTAGTTCATTCCACGTGAATGGACGTTTTTACAAACGCGGCTACTATTTGGCGATGGAATCTATCCTAAGTGGTCCACACTTGTTAAAGCATACCCGTATCCAAACGACTCCAAAGGAAAAGAGATTTACGAAGTTACAAGAGGGAGCGAGAAAGGATGTCGAGAGAGCTTTTGGTGCTCTCAAAGGAAAATGGAAAATTCTTGATCGACCACTCGAGCTATGACCAAAGCGAAGATTGCCAATCGTGTTCATGCGTGTGTTATTTTGCACAATATGGTTATAAACGTGAGGAGGGCAATCTCACCGGTTCATATAATGGATCCGCCGGTCCAGCCATTGTTCGACGACAGTGTGGTAGCGGAGTTACTAGATGAATTTCTCCATGACCGTCTTCGATATGATCTCACGGACCACGTAGCACGTGAAGACTTGCCGCATCTCGATGATTAATGGATTTTTTTATTTTAATCTAGTTATTTTTAAGTATTATGTTATGTTTTTTTTAAGTATTATGTAATGTTTTTTATTTTTAATGAAATGATATGTTTTTATTATAAATATTGTATGTGATTTTATGTATTTAAAAAAAAAAAATTGAATTCGGGTACTAGGGTTCCACTCCCACTAGTTAGGGTAGTGTTAGGGTAGTATTGGGGTAGTTTTGAGTTGGAAGGTTTTTATTGGATAGAGGTGATGTGGCACCCTTAGGGTAGTAGGGTAAGAAACTTCCACTCCCTCCCCCCTTATGGCTCCGGGAATGCAACTGTGATGTTGCCTAATGGAACAATTTTACACATTGAAAATGCGTTATTATCTGGTAGATCAAAATGAAATCTACTGAGTTTTAAGGATGTATGCCTAAATGGCTATCACTTGGAAAAAGTGATTGAGAATAATAAAGAATATCTATGTATCACATCCTATAAAATGGAAACTTGACTTGTCCACGAAAAAATTGAAGCAACAACTTCTGGACTGTATTGTGTCCCTATTCGAGCTTTTGAAACCTACGCTACCATGGCTTGGAAGCTGGTGAATCCTGATATATTTGGGTTATGGCATGATCGCCTTGGGCACCCAGAAACTTCTATGTTACGTAGGATTATTGAAAATACTCATGGACATCCATTAAAGGGCACAAAAATGCTAATGTCCAAAGATTATTTCTGTGAATCATGCTCACGTGGAAAATTTATTACTAAACCTTCTATGGAAAAAGTTGGTTATGAATCACCATCATTTTTACAACGCATTCATGGTGATATTTGTGGACCAATACATCCAGCAAGTGGACCATTCCGATATTTTATGGTCTTAATAGATGCATCATCCAGATGGTCCCACATATGTTTATTATCTACCAGAAATGTTGCTTTTGCACGACTCTTGTCCCAAATTATTAAACTCCGAACATATTTTCCTCAATATCCTATAAAAAATATAAGAATAGATAATGCCGGAGAATTCACATCAATGACTTTTGATGATTATTGTGAAGTACTGGGAATTAATGTTGATCATCAAGTAGCACATGTCCACACTCAAAATGGATTGGCAGAATCCATGATTAAACGAGTCCAAATCATTGCTCGTACATTATTAATGAGATCAAAGCTCACTAGTGCAGTGTGGGGTCATGCAGTATTACATGCATCAACACTCATCAGATTACGCCTCACTGCTTATCATATGCACTCCCCAATGCAATTAACTCTAGGCTTTGAGCCGAATATTTTGCACTTACGCACATTCGGATGTGCTATTCATGTGCCAATTCCACCTCCTCAAAGGACAAAAATGGGTCCTCAACGTCGGCTTGGCATATACGTTGGATTTGATTCCCCATCAATAATTCGGTATTTAGAACCAACAACGGGTGATTTATTTACCGCTCGGTTTGCCGATTGTAATTTTTATGAGACGGTGTTTCCATCAATTGGCAGGTGTTGGGATAACAAAAACTCTGTATCGATGATGTTTGGATAAACAATCCCTGTATCGATTGTATTGTCAGAATGTTTTGACAATATGCCAAATCCTGAATACCGCCAATAGCTGTATAGAAAAGCTGATCAAGTATCAACCTGTATCGAAGACTTCTCGCAGTCTCAACCATACAGCAAATCTATCATATAGCAAAGAGTCCCGCAAAGCTAAGTATGGAAGCTGTCTCGAAATATCAATACAACAATCGTTCCATACAGCCCTCAAACAGGACAAGAAGGAATCTTCAGTATTCGCTAGAAGTCAAGTCCCGTTGATAAAGAAGTATTTAAATACTAAAGGATAAAGTATTTAAATACTATAAGACAGAAAATCTTCAAATCCCGCAATATCCGGATCTCAGTCAAATATCAGTTGTCGCAGAATCTTGCTCAACGGATATATTTCAAACGGATATATTTCAGAGGCTATATATATCCCCAGAGTTTGAAGATCAAGAACTACTGAAAACCTACAGAATACATTCAGAATATTCACGACTTACAAACGAACAAAGCTTACAAGAAATATTCAGAGCAAAACATATCTCCCTATGCATTCTGCTATTCTGATAGAAGAGATATACAGTGCTCAAACCTTGAACAACACATTATCAGCTTAAAGCCCAGAAATTCATAGCTGTTGTTCAAACCCTGTTCTATATTTGAACAAACTCATATCAGCCCTGTGTGGACTGAGGAATCCTTGCTACTCCCGAACTGTGTGTGACGGACTTGCATTGAAGAAGACGAAGCTTCAGAACTGTGTGTGAAGAAGCCAGTCAAGTGTTAGCTCAAACCAATCTGTGTGAACGGTTGAAAGCTAAGATCTTTATATCAATATGTGTGAACGATATATTGATTAAGTGTTGTTATAATTACGTAGTTGTGTACGCAGTAATTATAATAAACTTTTTACTCCTGTGTGGAGGACCAGTGGACGTAGAGGGATTTACCTCAAACCACTTTAAATATTGTGTTATTTACCTTCTGCCTTTATTATTTTATTAACTGTGATTATTTAAGTATACACTGCATACCGAGTTGCTGTATCCTCCGCAACTTACTGTATTAAAGACTTCCGCTACGCACTCAGATTTAAAAACCGTACAACTTGTTGTTTAAAACACTTTCCAAGCTGTATCCAGTATACTTAGTGACCAACAAGTGGTATCGGTGTAACACCCCCAATCCACTCAGGGATATTACACGCCGTAGGCCCTCTCCTCGAGGATCTACCAGGCTGATAACTAAAATCAAACATCTAACATCGCCTTTAAGGCTAAAATGACTCAGTAGACCGACTTGGTCTTTCAATAATAACATACAACTCAATTCCAAACACATACCCACGCAGGGGTCAAAATACGATAAACTCCCGTACAACGGGGAAAAGATACTGCAGCGGAAAAGAACATACAACTAGACCAAAACGACATCAACAGATCCTCGTGTGATTAGTATCGTTCATCTTTCTTCATCCTTCGTGCCGACCTGTGCTATGCTCCAAAACTCCGAATGCAAAATAGACATCCACCCCGAATACTGGGGTTAGCAAACTCCACTGTTTTGCTAGTGCAAGTACAAGTGCAAAAATACGAGCCATACAATACAAGTTCCAAGAACAATAATAATCAGAAATCCTCAAAGGTTCAAACGTAAGAAAAAGTACTTCCCGAGGCAAGAGTTTGGGTAAACATTTCCAAAACTGAAAGATCGCAAATAAGGGAAACAATTTACAAAACAGTTTAAAATGCCGTCGAGAGTTTTAATAGAAAACAATTTAGGATTATAAAATCCTTCTCTTTCCAAAAATCAATAGGGTCACAGCCCAAATGTTTTGTTTTCGCAAATAGGAAACCACCAATAATTCTGTGGTCAAAGCCCAACATCACGTGTCCTCAACGGACGAAAAATCAACGAAACATAATCACGCACGCGCATCGCCTAGGACCGGGACGATACCACCGACATCCCACTCGAGGCCTCGAAGGACCCTCCCGAGCTGGCTAGCGAAACAAATCACACACATCTCACGGTTGGATCAATCGCTTGTTGCATCCTGGCCACATGATCACATGCCATGTGCCACCGTAGATTATCTCAGGCTCTCACGGTTGGATCAATCACTTGTTGCATCCTGGCCACATGATCACATGCCATGTGCCACCGTAGACCTTCAACCATATCCACACATTCACACAAATAACATATCATATCAAGGATATTCAAACAATTCGCCCAGAGGCATCAAACACTTAGCAAAACACCACGTCAATCCACAACGCACCGAAATGAAATAATATACGTCCAGACACAATACCAAGTGCAACATGAACACCAAGCATATACATAGAATTCACATAGTTATTCACGAACCACACCAATCACAAAACACACACGGTTTTGAAAGAGGGCCTTTAAACCAAATCTTTTGAATACTCATTTCAAACAAACAAACAAATCAAGACGATCACCAATCATCATATCCACGAAACAAGAAAAGTATGGACAAGGTACTTGCCTCAAAATCGGTACGCAAGTATTCCGACGAACACGGCTCAACCTAAAGCTTCAAACGCCCAATGCTATCGAAACGGAATACGGCGGCGAGCGAAAGGGTTCAACACGGTTTCTTCGCAAGAAACACGACCCTAACATCATACAATCAATAAATCATCGACCATACGAGGAAGAATAATCGTAGAACGCCCGAAAACCCTCTAAGACATTTCTGGACACCTTCAAGGCGTCGGTCAAGAACTCAACTCAAACAACGAATCGATACGATCCAACCATGGAATAACAAGGAAATGATATAATACATCTAAATAATCATCAATCCATCAAAATCCTAAGTTAAATCGGATTAAACGGATTTAAATCGAACAAAATACCCAAAATCCCCAAAATCTCCCAAAAATGGGTTCTTAGAAGATTACCTTGGATTAGGATGAATGATTCAAGAAGAAATCGATAATCTACAACAAAACTCAAGTGAATGATTTATTCAAGTCCGAAAATGTTAAAATCGCCCAAGAGTTGCTCTGGATCGCCTGAGCGAGAGGAAGAAAAGAGAGGAGAGGAAAATGAAAACCTTCCCCAGATCCCGTGTAATATAGTGAAACACAGCAGAACCTATCGGCCAGCCTATCGGCCGATAGGCCCAACCGATACCCATACAGAATGCCGGCAGTAGAGCCTATCGACCCCCTATCGGCCGAAAGGCTCCTGGAAGTGATCGGCCAAAAAGTGAAACGACCATAACTCTCTCGTCCGGACTCCGATTGACTCACCGTTTGAACCATTGGAAAGCTAACTCGATGTTCTATAATATTGCAAAGATTTATAATTTTTGGAATTTCCAAGAATTAATGGTGACTTTACAAAGTCGAACTCCCACGTGAAAAAGTCGATTAAGGACACGGAACTCAACAAAACGACACCGAAATGAACTCGGATGACAAAAAGTGCAGAATTAATCATTCTCGGAATGACGAAACGGTCATGAGCGAGCCGTCAAAACGGACTTCGGCCGAAAAAAGAAATTTACCGGAAATTGAAAATTGCGGATATTACATTCTACCCTCCTTAAAAGAAGTTTCGTCCCGAAACTTAAAACAAGTAGGGGGAGCAATATACCCGCCAGGAAAACTCGACGAGATACACCAAAAACAGAAAACTCGCGCCCAACGGCGAAATGCTGCAAGAAACGCAAAGAGCCATACGGCGCGAAAACACGCTCCACGACGACCAACACAACGTCGCCGTTAGGGATATAATAAAACCAACAAATGACAAGCGTCATCAAATGGATAATACAATCAAGTCAATTATCCGAACAATCACAAAACACAACGAACGAAAATCAATACGATTGACCAACCCAACGGTACATCAATCACAACGCGATCCAATCGCTGAACAAATACGGAATTCCACCGCTCAAGGGTTGGAAGATCGAAAACGAGACTAACTTCCCGAACTTAAGGGAATTAGGAAGGAGCCTGAACGTTCAACAATCACGAAACGAGAACAAAACCGAACAAACAAATGATCGAGACAACAAAAATCGAACAATCATGTCCGACATACGAAGGATAATAAAATTCAAACAACAACCCCAAGGTTCACATCTCGACTCGAGACGATATATGCTCCGGTGAAAACAACAGGATGTGCATTCATATAAGATCCACAGGAAAGGGAATAGCAATAGAAAAGTCACAACGACAAACGAGTTATTCCGAAATAATACCACACTCGTTCGATCAACAAAAGCAAGGGGCAGGACAAGCTCAGAAATGTCAACGAACATAAACGAGTCGGCAGTCGAAAATACAAAAGTTCAAGATCCAGTCTACTTGAATAAAAGAACTAGTAGAACCAAAGATGTTACTTCCGAACAAGGTTCACAAGAATCGAACCGAACTCGGAAAGTTACAAATGATAACCAGATTAACCCAAAACAAGATCACACCTCGTCCGATCAATGAAACCGAAATACGAACAAGTTCGGTAAGTATCAACGAACACGAGCGAGTCGATAGAATCGAGAAAGAGAAAATGCAGAGTCCAAAATAATACGGGTACTACATTCGACCTCTTATAAAAGAAGGTCGCCCGCAACTCACAACAAAGAAAATCAAGGTGACGACACAACAAGCAACCGATGAAACATCCTTGAAGGCCTCTCAAAGCCGATTCCGATGATCTGTCAAGCGCGAACTCCGAAAGTCTCGTAGCCAATTCACAAAATCAATTCGGTGTCCTCGAGTCCACACTTGAAATGTGTTACCGACGAGAAGGACAATTTACACGTGCATGCCCAGACATCATGGTTGAAACGCCTTGGCTCGGCATACCGAAAATACAAATGCTAGATACAATGGGGCATAACGTCGCAAAACAACATAGCGGAGATGCCAACTCAGCACAACAAAGAATCATAATACATACCATATACAACGATTACCATCATAAAGTAATACACACACAAACACTACAGCAACGACGGTATCATTCGGCGACCTCAACGGCCCGAACGATAACCAGCACATAATTACAACCATCATGAAACAATCACACATGTACACAAACGTACAAACTCAAGCTTCAACAGCTCACACCCGTGCGACAACACGCAAATCACCACGAGGCGACAAACAGTAAATACCAGTTCACACCTCTCACAGAGGGCTAGTACAACAAATGCGTGGCAACGCCTCGACGTTCATGCCACCAATTTGATCACAATTCGGGATTAACACCGTAACGAAAGTTCGAAAACTATACACGCATTTCCGGTCCGCAAACAGGAATGATAGGTTTTAAAAACAAAAACCACCTTTTGAAAACAGTTTGGAAACAACAGTTGATCTTGAGTATCATTTTACAAAAAGTAGTACAAACACCATTATCGAGACTTTGAAAGTCATCTTGCGTTCGAACAAAAATGAGGACACCTTTCTTTTAGTGAAAAACTTTCAAAAATATTCGACCCTTGGGTCTAAGCAATCATTTGAAAATATCTCAAAATATTTTGGTCCTCAACCGGAAAATTTTTGAAATGTATTGCGGCATTAGAAAACACCTTGAAAACACCGCATGAAAATAATTCGTTTTAAAAGTACGTCTCGAATTTTAATTTTCTAAGATACTCAAGGTTTTCAAAATAATTCAATGAGCTAGAATGCCCAAAAATTTGAGTAATTACAAGGAACAATATAGCGCCGTGGGTCCTGCTGGAACCCACCAAAGTTAAAAACCATTCACAAAACGCCAAAAAGGCCGATGACGGTAATATTTCAAAACTCACAAAATCCATTTACAAAATACTAAATTCCGTCATAAGAATTTCACAAAATGATCAAGGCCATAATGCCAAAAACTCGATTAAGGGAATTGGCTTTGAAATAAAACTCGATCGGTAAAATACCGAAATCCATTCTGAAGAACTCACGCAATGGATAAAAGAAATACGATTCGACATGCATCCCAAAGAACAATACTCATCATACGAACGAAATATGAGAGTCAACTAGTCACGTATCAAGAAATCAAAATCCATAAGAGGATCCGTCACTTAACAAATAATCATAAAAATAGCTCGTGTCACACGAGGCTCAACAGATAAGGGAGACTTACATCCACAGTCGCACGAAGATGATGATCGCCACGATACTAATCACGACCAACAAACTCGGGCACGACGTCGCGATACGACTTAGTCAGACAAAATCCGACGAGACAAAGACTCAACAGACACCACTGACCCGACAGCCTAGGTTTCCACAACCTAAGCTCCGATACCATTTATGTAACACCCCCAATCCACTCAGGGATATTACACGCCGTAGGCCCTCTCCTCGAGGATCTACCAGGCTGATAACTAAAATCAAACATCTAACATCGCCTTTAAGGCTAAAATGACTCAGTAGACCGACTTGGTCTTTCAATAATAACATACAACTCAATTCCAAACACATACCCACGCAGGGGTCAAAATACGATAAACTCCCGTACAACGGGGAAAAGATACTGCAGCGGAAAAGAACATACAACTAGACCAAAACGACATCAACAGATCCTCGTGTGATTAGTATCGTTCATCTTTCATCATCCTTCGTGCCGACCCTGTGCTATGCTCCAAAACCTGAATGCAAAAATAGACATCCACCCCCCGAATACTGGGGTTAGCAAACTCCACTGTTTTGCTAGTGCAAGTACAAGTGCAAAAATACGAGCCATACAATACAAGTTCCAAGAACAATAATAATCAGAAATCCTCAAAGGTTCAAACGTAAGGAAAAGTACTTCCCGAGGCAAGAGTTTGGGTAAACATTTCCAAAACTGAAAGATCGCAAATAAGGGAAACAATTTACAAAACAGTTTAAAATGCCGTCGAGAGTTTTAATAGAAAACAATTTAGGATTATAAAATCCTTCTCTTTCCAAAATCAATAGGTCACAAACCAAATGTTTTGTTTTCGCAAATAGAAACCACCAATAATTTACAGGTGGTCAAAGCCCAACATCACGTGTCCTCAACGGACGAAAAATCAACGAAACATAATCACGCACGCGCATCGCCTAGACCGGACGATACCACCGACATCCCACTCGAGGCCTCGAAGGACCCTCCCGAGCCGGCTAGCGAAACAAATCACACACATCTCACGGTTGGATCAATCGCTTGTTGCATCCTCGGCCACATGATCACATGCCATGTGCCACCGTAGATTATCTCGAGCTCTCACGGTTGGATCAATCACTTGTTGCATCCTCGCCACATGATCACATGCCATGTGCCACCGTAGACCTTCAACCATATCCACACATTCACACAAATAACATATCATATCAAGGATATTCAAACAATTCGCCTGAGGCATCAAACACTTAGCAAAACACCACGTCAATCCACAACGCACCGAAATGAAATAATATACGTCCGTACACAATACCAAGTGCAACATGAACACCAAGCATATACATAGAATTCACATAGTTATTCACGAACCACACCAATCACAAAACACACACGGTTTTGAAAGAGGGCCTTTAAACCAAATCTTTTGAATACTCATTTCAAACAAACAAACAAATCAAGACGATCACCAATCATCATATCCACGAAACAAGAAAAGTATGGACAAGGTACTTGCCTCAAAATCGGTACGCAAGTATTCCGACGAACACGGCTCAACTGAAAGCTTCAAACGCCCAATGCTATCGAAACGGAATACGACGACGAACGAAAGGGTTCAACACGGTTTCTTCGCAAGAAACACGACCCTAACATCATACAATCAATAAATCATCGACCATACGAGGAAGAATAATCGTAGAACGCCCGAAAACCCCTCTAAGACATTTTACCGGACACCTTCAAGGCGTCGGTCAAGAACTCAACTCAAACAACGAATCGATACGATCCAACCATGGAATAACAAGGGAAATGATATAATACATCTAAATAATCATCAATCCATCAAAATCCTAAGTTAAATCGGATTAAACGATTTAAATCGAACAAAATACCCAAAATCCCCAAAATCTCCCAAAAATGGGTTCTTAGAAGATTACCTTGGATTAGGATGAATGATTCAAGAAGAAATCGATAATCTACAACAAAACTCGAAGTGAATGATTTCTTCAAGTCCGAAAATGTTAAAATCGCCCAAGAGTTGCTCCTGGATCGCCCAGAACGAGAGGAAGAAAAGAGAGGAGAGGAAAATGAAAACCTTCCCCCAGATCCCGTGTAATATAGTGAAACACAGCAGAACCTATCGGCCAGCCTATCGGCCGATAGGCCCAACCGATACCCATACAGAATGCCGGCAGTAGAGCCTATCGACCCCCTATCGTAGAAAGGCTCCTGGAAGTGATCGGCCAAAAACTGAAACGACCATAACTCTCTCGTCCGGACTCCGATTGACTCACCGTTTGAACCATTGGAAAGCTAACTCGATGTTCTATAATATTGCAAAGATTTATAATTTTTGGAATTTCCAAGAATTAATGGTGACTTTACAAAGTCGAACTCCCACGTGAAAAAGTCGATTAAGGACACGGAACTCAACAAAACGACACCGAAACGAACTCGGATGACAAAAAGTGCAGAATTAATCATTCTCGGAATGACGAAACGGTCATGAGCGAGCCGTCAAAACGGACTTCGGCCGAAAAAAGAAATTTACCGGAAATTGAAAATTGCGGATATTACAATCGGAGAGGTTGATTCTAAAAAGAATCAGTCGTATTTTTAACCGAATCAGATCCAAAGTCACTTATTTTTATAAAATAGTCTTTTTCATTCCTAAATTCTCATATGGATACATCAATGATCAACAAAGTTCCTATGTTCTCTATTAATGAGTTTGATGATTGGAGAATCAGGATGGAGGCTCATCTTGCAGCAATGCACGAAGAGATGATTTTTGTTATACAGGATGGCCCCATCAAGATAATGAATGTAAATCCGTCCGCAAGGATTGAAGGCCAAGTCCATGCTGAGATGCTCGAGAAGGATCGCGATCAATGGACCACAGACGAAAGAAAGCGCGCCAACCTCGACAATGTTGCGAAGAATGTGCTGTTTGTCACCCTCGACAAAGGCACATTCTCGAAGGTAAAGAGCTGTAAAACAGCCAAGGATATATGGGATAAACTCAAGTTGATTTGTGAGGGAACTGAGCTCTCCAAAGAAAATAAGATTTCCAAATTAACTCAGCAATTTGAATCTTTTGAAATGAAACCAACTGAAACACTTGAGGAACTTGACCTCAGATTCACTGGAATTGTTGGTGAACTTGAAGCTTTGGGCAAAATTTATACTCAAAAGGAGAAAAATCTAAAAATTTTTAGATCTCTCACTGCCCGAAGGGACATTAAGACCACAGCTATGCATGTGTCTTGCAATCTTAACGAAATATCTACCTTTGATCTCTTTTCTGACCTCAAAGCATTTGAGTACGATATAGACAGGAGAGAGAAAGTTGAAGAATCTCCCGCCAGGACTACACCCTTAGCCGCTGTATCCAATCGTCGACACAGCATGCCCAGCCCGTCAAAGCCAAATTACAAGAATGCCGGCAAGGATTTACGATATGTCATCACAAGATGAAATGGCGCTCCTCATGCACAAATTCAAAAAGTTCATCAAGCAGTCTGGAAAGACTCCCTACAGGCCCAAGCCTGTTCACAAGGTAAGTACTGAAACTTCCTCTGGTGACGCTAACCTGTGCTATAATTGTAGGAAACCAGGACATTATGCAAACAAATGTCCTCATCCCAAAGTTCAAAGGTTGCCGGAAGCCGAGCAACAAGAGAGGGATGAACGAAGACGTGCTTGGAAAAACAAGCTCAAGGCACTGATAGGAGAATCAGAAGCCTCCACCACACCATCCAAATCCGAAGAATGTCTTCAGGTAGTCACTAAAAGTGACTCATCTCACGATGAATTCGAAGATAAGGCATATATGTGCTTTATGTCAAAAGACATTCCGGAAGAAGAAGATAGCGATGATGAGGTAAGCTCAATCTCAATTACTCCAGAAATGCATCGCATACTTTCGAAAACATGATGAATGAATTTAAGAACATTCAAAAAGCCCACGAGACTTTGAAAAATGAAAACATCCAGCTTCAACTTTCCAACATAGACCTGAAAGAAGAAAACGACTTGCTGAAGATAAACTATGAAAATATGTCAATTGATTGTGAAAACACAGCAAGGTCGAGCATGAAAAACTCGTGGAGAGCAATCATCAAATTGCTCATGAACTAAGTGAGACTAAGTCTCAAAATGGAAGCAAGACAAATAATTTTGTTCTACTTCAAGCAAAATTTAATACTCTCAAAAAGCGAGAAAGCGAACTTGAGACCATTCTGAAATCTTTCGAGAAATCATCTAAAAGAATGGAAGAAATTCTACACACTGGGCAACATGCTCATGATAAAAGTGGCTTAAGATACAGCTCATTTTCCAACAAATAGAAAACTAGTACTGTGTTCGTCAAGAGTGTGGAACACATTCCTATATCGGAAGAAACTCCTAGTCCTGTGAAGGAACCTGCTGCACCGCGAAAAGAAAAGGCTGTCATTCCGCCCCCGCAATCCTATTCAAGACAGCAGAATCATAAGCCATTCCAACCTGTAAGGCGCACGCAACAGCATGGTCCCCGAGCATATCAACGGACTAACAAATTGCTCGTAAAGAAGGTCAGATCCAAATACCAAAGGCCCGCACGGCAGTACTTTCAGTATAGCACGCCTAGGTACTGGATACAGGAGCCTCATTATCCATCAAGAAAGCAAGTGTCCGCACAGCATCGACAACAGCTCTGGGAATCTAACTGGAACCCAGAAGGCAAGCTGTAAGGTCAAAGAAAATGGCTCCACCCCCGAGACGGCATACGTACTAGATTAATAATAATAATCCTGATTTATACATGCATAATGATTATCATGGATACAGTAACTACGTACATGCCCCACGTAGATACTGCAAATCTGTACCAAATGTAACCTACAGTAAACCAATTGCTGTCAAGAAAATTTGGGTACCAAAAGGCACTAACATTCACGGACCCAACAATAAAAGGGGACCTAAATCTACCTAATTTGTGTGCAACAGGATATTTTGGAGAATGACATATGGTACTTAGACAGTGTTTGCTCCCGGCACATGACAGGAGATAGAAGCAAGATATCAGATTTCATAGAAGGTCGCGGTCCAAAAGTGCGCTTCGGTGATAAATCTAAAGGAAGAATAAGAGGAAAAGGAAACCTTCTTGTCGGAAAATTCAAAGTCACAGATGTAGCTCATGTTGAAGGCTTACAGTACAATCTACTTAGTATTAGCCAGTTCTGTGACAAACAGTTCTCGGTGAAATTCTATATAGATCACTATAGAGTCAAGAACATCCTAATCAAAGAAGTTGTGCTCACAGGAAGCAGATCAGGTAATATGTATATTGCTGACTGGATGCCTACGAGCTCCAAAATTCCTTGTTTAGTTGCCAAAGTCACTGCAGATCTAAGCTAGCTATGGCATAAGAGGATGTCTCACGTCAACTTCAAGACGATCAACAAGCTCTTAAGACAGGGACTGGTTATAGGATTGCCTAATGTATCATTCCAAAAAGACAGTGTCTGTGGACCATGTCAAAAAGGCAAGCAAATCAAGTTCACCCTGAAGAGCAAATCCTACCTTTCAATCCACAGAGTGTTGGAAATGCTACACATGGATCTCTATGGTCCTGCAGACCCAGTAAGTTTGGGAGGTAAGAAATACTGTCTCGCTGTTGTTGATGATTACTCCAAGTATGCTTGGACAATTTTCTTAAGCAAGAAGAAGGAACATCAAAGCTGCCCGAGCTCCTGAGAAAGCTTTAAAATGAAAAAGGATCGCGTATCATGTCCATTCGTTCCGACAGAGGTACAGAATTTACTAACCGCTTTATAGAGCAATACTGTTCGGAAAATGGGATACAGCACGAATACTCAGCTGCCCGTACACCTCAACAAAATGGTGTTGTCGAGCGAAAGAATAGGACGCTGAAGGAAGCAACAAGGACAATGATTGCCGCAAGCAAGTTGCCACAGCGTTTCTGGGGTGAAGCAACCAATACAGCATGCTACACTCAAAACCGTTGTATCGTCAACAAGCACCACAACAAAACAGCATACGAGGTATGGAACAACAAAACTCCATTAGTTCCATATTTTCACATTTTTGGATGCAGGTGCTATGTGTTGAACAATGAGAAGGATCAACTTAGAACCTTTGATGAGAAGTCGGATGAAGGAATTTTTGTAGGATATTCCTCCGTCAGCAAAGCTTACAGGATCTTTAATAAAAAGAAGCTGACGATCGAGGAATCAGTTCATGTAGTGTTCGACGAACCTCACCATGACCCTATAGGAGTAGAAGCTGTTACTCAGAACATCCAACAACTTTTCATCTTAGATCCACCAACTCCCATAGAACATGTTGTTGACCTAGAAATCAACCCCGCAGTTGTAAGAATCAACGTAGATGAAGCCGATGATGTATAAGCTGAAGCCGAAACTACAACAACTCAAGATACAGTACGGGACCCCGAATTAGAACCCGACCGAAGATGGTTGAGAGATCACCCGCAAGAGCTGATCATTGGAAACATTAATGCTGGTGTTTCTACTCGTAGTAGAATACAGAGTACACAAGAAAATGTACTGTGTGCACAAGAAGAACCAGATATTGAGATATCACTATTCCCTGAATGGAAATCTCAATCCGAGCATAGAAGACTCAATATGTGTACTATCGCTGTATTCTTAGCCCAGTCCGAACCTGTTTCTACCATAGAAGCTCTCTATAATTCTCATTGGATAACATCTATGGAAGAAGAGCTTAATGGTTTCGAAAGAAACAATGTATGGTATCTTGTACCCAGACCTACGCATCAATAAGTTATTGGAATCAAATACGTATTTAGAAACAAGAAGGATCGAAATGGACTAATTATAAGGAATAAATCCAGACTAGTCGCACAAGGCTATAGACAGGAAGAAGGCATAGACTACGATGAAACGTTTGCCCCTGTAGCCAGACTAGAAGCTATTAGGATATTTTTAGAATTTTCCGCCCATAAGAGCTTCATTGTATACCAAATGGACATCAAAAGTGCATTCCTAAATGGACACCTTGCCGAAGAAGTTTATGTTGAACAACCACCAGGGTTTGCCAACACAGACGGCATAGATCTAGTATACAGGCTAAGGAAAGCACTGTATGGACTTAAGCAAGCCCCTAGAGCATGGTATGAGACCACGTCCCAAAGATTCAACCGATAATGGATTTGAGAAAGGTGTTTTGGACAAGACCTTGTTCAAAATACAGTAAGGCGATGACCTTCTAATGGTTCAAATCTATGTAGATGACATTATATTTGGTTCAACTAACCTTGCTTTATGTCAAAGGTTCTCTCATCTCATGCAAAGTAAATTTGAAATGAGTATGATGGGAGAACTTAGTTATTTCCTAGGTTTGCAGGTAAAGCAGTTGTCTACAGGGATTTTCATCAACCAAGAAAAATCCAGCAAAGAGCTTCTCAACAAATTTGGAATGAATACTTCCAAATCATCGTCAACCCCCATGAGCACTTCCGTGCAAATTAGTGCTGATGAAGCCAGAAAGCTGGTTGACCAATCACTCTACAGGAAGCTTATTGGCTCTCTCATGTACCTAACGGCTAGCAGGCCCGATATCCAGTTTGTTGTAGGAGTGTGTGCGAGATATCAAGTAGCACCCAAAGAATCACACTTCAATACATCTAAACGAATCCTTAAGTATATTAAAGGAACAGTCGATGTAGGAGTGTGGTATCCTAAAGAAGGCGGATACGATTTAGTTGGCTACAACGACTCGGATTTCGGAGGCTGCAAGCTAGATAGGAAGAGTACAAGTGGAACTTGTCATTTTCTTGGACCTAGACTTGTGTCTTGGTTCAGTAAGAAGCAATTGGCAAACTCACTTTCCACGGCTGAATCAGAGTACTATGCTGCTGGTAGTTGCTGTATGCAGATCCTTTGGATGTAACAACAGTTGTCAGATTATGGGATTGAAGCCAAGGAAACGCCCATCATGTGCGATAGCACGAGTGCAATTGCAATAACGCACAACCCTGTATTACACTCGCGCACTAAGCATATCCACATGAATCATCATTTCATTAGGAATCATGTCGAGAACAAGGATGTTCGGCTGGAAAAATTTCATACAGATATTCATTTGGCCGACATTTTCACCAAGCCTATCGACACAGCAAGATTCAACATGCTTCGACAAGAATTGGGATTGCTACAGCCTGACTCCCTGTAAGTATTTACTGTTTTTACTCAACAATTGAGGGGGAATGCTGTAAGACCCAAGAATACAGTATCCACCATTAATTATCTGTACACTCAGAGCCTTCAATACAGCACTGTAGGGAACAAAGCGATATGAATCATCCTACAACTTACGTGTGCAATAATTAAGGGAGAATACAGTATGACCCATGAATACAGCATTAATCCAAAAGTTGTTGTATGGAATTGAAACCTATATGTACCTTTTAAGGGAGAACGTCAGATCGTCATGATACAAAGACATACTATGGGAATTCGCTTCATTATATATTATAATATTTTATTTTAAAAACAATTTTTGTCCACGTGCCCTGTTTTCATGTCAAACGTCTTTTACATTAAATGCCTTACACGACATCTGGACAATCGAATCTCAAAAGCCGTGATGTTTTCAAATTGTTTAATATTTAATACCGCCGTTTCAGGCATTAAGGGTAATATGAAATGTCAGAAGTGGGACCCGCTCCTCTTTTAAAATTCAATGGGTAAGTGTACCACTTACACTCAGTCCATCGTGTCCGTTCATTTTAAACACCGGTTCCTATCCCTTAAATATGACCATTCGTTCTCTGAAAACCCTTCTTAGCTGCCTACTATAAAAGGACTGTAAATGCCATTTGAAACTCTTTACGCCTTCTGCATATTTTAAGAGCACTCGAGCATTCAGCCTACAAGATTTTTCTGTGTTTACTGCATACTTTTCTTGTATCTTTCTCACCATTACTTGAAAAATCATCAATAGCGTCTACTCAGACATCTTCCACCTCTCTCAAGAAGTCACTCAACTTCATTGACGGATGGATCTTCTCCAGATCTGTCGTGCTGGAACGTATTCACGCTGAAGGTGATGACGTCGATGCCATGAAGGTCGTTACTACGAGAATCCATCAACAAGGCCTCTACCACATTGGGAGCCACACCGTCGAGAACTATGATGCTCATCTGGTTGAGGAATTCTACCTCAACGCCGTAGTTCGTTTTCTGTCGCTGGCTCAAGGAGGTCATGTCGCTGATATCACAGCTGTTATCCGCAGAGTAGAGATCCGCGTTGACCAAGAGCTTCTCCAAAACATCTTCAGGCTACCTTCTGATGGCCTGACTACGGAAGAACTTGAGACCTTTGGGTCCCAAGGATTGCTGACTCAGTACTATGGCTTATTCACCGGTTCAGCAACGGGGAAAGTGGTTCACACCACATGCCATAAGAAGAATTTTTGTTTACCCTTCGTTTACTTACATGATTTTTGCTGCCGTATTATTGAGAATCGTACAGGTGCTTTTGAGATGTGCACCAATCTTAGATTCAGGATGATGGTCGCTATAATGACCTGCGAGAAGGTCAATTGGTGTCAGGTCATCCTTAAGCGTTTGCAGGAAGAAGTGTCTAAACCTGCTTCTCAGAAGAAATCGTTTGGTTTATTCTTAAACCATGTTTTGACGAAGTGCGGACTTCAGCAAACCGCATAAGCAAAGAAGACCAGTTCACGAATATTCTTAGGAGGCGTCAGGCCCACTGCCTTCAACCAGAGCATCCTGATTGCCAACAGACCTTTTATCCAGAATTTGCCGCTGTCTGCAGATCCGAAGGACGTTTCTTCTAAGTCCCAAAGTGTCGAATCTTCAAAGATGAGAAAAAGATCTCACAGCAAAACTCCAGTTGCTGTTGAGAAGCCAAAAAGGAAGCTAAGGAGGCTTACGAAAGTTAAAGCTACAGAACCCTCCGAGGATGCTCCTCTCGTGGCGCAACCCACTGATCAACTACCCCAGGGCCCAACCCCTGTGGAAGAGATGCTCGCTACTGTATCGAAAGTAGATCCCGAGCACTTGGCGGCTATGACGGATACTAGGACATCTGCCAACTCAAAAGACTCTAGAGAGTCGGCTGCCTGTTTGGAGCCAATAGCTACCTCTCCTATACGGGATTCCACACCCGTTCAGGATTCATCTTCCTTCGGGGTACCATCCCCTGTAAGGAATCCCTCTCCAATATAGGATCCCACACCTGTAGAGGAACCCCTTCCTACAACAAACCCAGACGCTGTACGGAGTCCCTCCCCGGACACAATCATTTCCAAGACCCTGCCTTCCGTGCAGATTGAATAGTCTTTCGAGCGGTTTCTCCAATGGAAGAGCTTTAGACTTGCTCCGTACGAAACTTTGTACAACTGGAGCGAGTGGTGTAACGAAGATAAATTCATTTTGGAAGTGACGGACACTCAAGAAATTGCTGTCCTAATCCAATGGAACAACTTATTTGTTAAGGAGCTTATTGAGAGTCATCTGCTTGATAAGGATGAAGCTCGAAGGAAAGGAAAAGCTTCGTCCAAGGAAACTCCCGATAGTCCAAAGTCCGATCCTGATTCCGACGATGATGACGACGCACTCCAGGCTGGTCTGCGGATGAGTCGAGAGGAAGATCAAGCAAAGAAAGATGAAGGGACATCTACCAATCAGTCGCCCCATTCGCCACAGCAAGCCAATGTTCCCGACAATGAGGATTCAGTCCCTCATGTCGAGGAGGAACAACATGTTTCGCAACAGGCACCCCAGCCTGTCGTTGCCCCCGCCGAAGAAAGATCTAGCGCCATCCAGCAAGAGGAATCAGTCCCTCTGCCGGAACAGGCGGATGCTGAGAGACACCAGGAGGAATTGGTCCCTCCTGTATCCATGTCTACAGAAACCATTTCGACATAGGAGGATGTCGCACCCCCTGCTGCCGAACCCGAAACAGTTACTCCCGCCCCATCAACCGCCTTGGAATCCGACGACGGTGCTATACCTGAGGATGTCCAACTCAATTCACGCCCTAATGTGAATTTGAGAAGGTTAAATGGAGTCGAGGACTTTGCCCAGCCAGACTCTCCCAGCACCGAAGCAAGAAAAGAGCGATTACATGCTCTTGGCCTCCAAACTGTCTTTATTCAGGACGCAGTCAATGCTCTACACTCTGTAGAAAAGGCTCTTGATTGGTTTCACACATCAGCTGTTGAAGAAATGACCGGACTAATGCATGAAGTCTCTCGAGTAGTCGAAGCCTTTACTGTCTTGCCACATGTCTTCAAGCAAGCTCTGAGCCAACTGCAAGAGAAGCAAGAACGGATCTTGAAAGAAGAGCAATCGAAACTCCGCGTGTCTGAGGCCAAGACCGCATCTACTCTGATCGAATTCGGTTCCCAACTGCGAGCCCATGACAAGAACATAAAAGATATGTCGCAGGTGCTCTCCTCCCTTGTTGAGAGAATGTCTAATATTGAGACGAAATAGGATGCCGCTTTGGAAATCCTGGAACGTCTTGATGAAAAGGTGTCATACCTTGATGATGCCAAAAAGGGATAAGAAGCAAGGGAAGCCTCTAGGAGAACGAGGTTGCAACAAGAGAAAGAGTTGTTAACTCCGTTTGAAGACTCCATCACTACAGACATAACCCGTATCTCAACGCCGAACGTGACGATACAGGGAGAAAGACCAGAATTCTAGGATCCTAAGTATCCTTGGAAAAGCCTAGTCCGAAAGCCGCAATCTATGAACCTCCCAGCAGACCGACAACCTACCGCTGCAGAGATCAAAGACTGGAGGAGAAATGAACTGTTAAGATACTTTGTTGTACTTATCAGGGATTCTCCATTATTCAATAGATGTAGAATGGTGCAGGATGCCGCAGAGGAATTCAAGACGAAGCTGGAAGGTGGAACACTCCCGCTACAGCTACAGATGAAATCAAAGCACAAGAATGGTGACTTGGTGACCCACTTAGAGGATTGGATTATTGTCTTCGACAAATCATATGAAGGTCGAGCCATTTATCAGAATCGAGACAAGGAAGCCCATCAATACTGGTGGAAGAACACCAAGAATGACCCAAAAAGACAATGGAGGCATTCAGACTATAGGAGCTAAATTTCCTTGTATTATAGTTTTTGTAATCTTATCGTCCGAACAGCAAAATTTTGTACTCCTCATTTCAATATCAATAAAAATTTTGCCTGTCTTGAAAGATTACAACTCGTAATCTACTATGTTCTTATATGTTTACAGTCACTTTAATTATTCTTACTGTATTCATATTATGAAACCTATCTCATACACAAGTTGTAAGAACTTGTCTGCGAACAGTTCATAGTTTAAGTTGTATGCATCTAGAAAACAATGTAAGATTGTGCCTGCGCGCCAATCATAAGTTTTCAATGTAACTTTCTTTTGATAAAAGCTGAAATTGACTGCGAGCAGTTCTTAATGTTAAGCCAAATGCCGAAGGCCAGAACATTCGAATGAAGACCAAGAAGTTTGCCCTACTTCAAACCGCTAAAGTGTCAAAGTTTTAGCATCATCAAGGATGTTTGGATAAACATCATAAAGTTTTAAAAGAAGACTCGGAAGGACTTGGAAAATTATCAAAAAGGGGGAAATTGTTGGGATAACAAAAACCCTGTATCGATGATGTTTGGATAAACAATCCCTGTATCGATTGTATTGTTAGAATGTTTTGACAATATGCCAAATCCTGAATACCGCCAATAGCTGTATCGAAAAGCTGATCAAGTATCAACCTGTATCGAAGACTTCTCGCAGTCTCAACCATACAGCAAATCTACCATACAACAAAGAGTCCCGCAAAGCAAGTATGGAAGCTGTCTCGAAATATCAATACAGCAATCGTTCCATACAGCCCCCAAACAGGACAAGAAGAAATCTTCAGTATTCGCTAGAAGTCAAGTCCCGTTGATAAAGAAGTATTTAAATACTAAAGGATAAAGTATTTAAATACTGTAAGTCAGAAAATCTTCAAATCCCGCAATTCCGGATCTCAGTCAAATATCAGTTGTCGCAGAATCTTGTTCAATGGATATATTTCAAACGGATATATTTCAGAGGCTATATATATCCCCAGAATTTGAAGATCAAGAACTACTGAAAACCTACAGAATACATTCAGAATATTCACGACTTACAAACGAACAAAGCTTACAAGAAATATTCAGAGCAAAACATATCTCCCTAAGCTTTCTGCTATTCTGATAGAAGAGATATACAGTGCTCAACCCTTGAACAACACATTATCAGCTTAAAGCCCAGAAAGTCATAGCTGTTGTTCAAACCCTGTTCTATCTTTGAACAAACTCATATCAGCCCTGTGTGGACTGAGGAATCCTTGCTACTCCCGAACTGTGTGTGACAGACTTGCATTGAAGAAGACGAAGCTTCAGAACTGTGTGTGAAGAAGCCAGTCAAGTGTTATCTCAAACCAATCTGTGTGAACGGTTGAAAGCTAAAATCTTTATATCAATCTGTGTGAATGATATATTGATTAAGTATTGTTATAATTACGTAGTTGTGTACGTAGTAATTAAAATAAATTTTTTACTCCTGTGTGGAGGACCAATGGACGTCGAGGGGTTTACCTCGAACCACTTTAAATATTGTGTTATTTACCTTCTGCCTTTAATGTTTTATTAACTATGATTATTTAAGTATATACTGCACACCGAGTTGCTGTATCCTGAGCAACTTATTGTATTAAAGACTTCCGCTACGCACTCAGATTTAAAAACCATACAGCTTGTTGTTTAAAACACTTTCCAAGCTGTATCCAGTATACTTAGTGACCAACAGCAGGGATAAGACTGTTCTTAACAAAGATGAACAAAAACCAGTTGAGGATATCTCCTGGAATGTACAAAGCTTATCCCACCTAGATCCACGTACTACAAAATGTGAAAATGAGGTGAAGAGAATCATCCATTTACAAAATATTGCTAATAGGCTTCCTGACGCATTTAACGATGCAAGTAAAGTGACAAAGTCTTATATTCCAGCTGTGAATGCTCCATCTAGGATCGTTGTTCCTCATCAAAATACGAAAATAGATGATGATGCCCCACGAAAAAAGCGTGGTAGACCTGTTGGTTCGAAGGACACTGTTCCTTGAAAAAGAAAGGGGAGAAGTAATGGGATCACAAACCAAGATCATCCTCGTGAGCATGCTGCAGATGAATCTGTAGAGCATTATACTGCAAATAATGAAGGGATCATGGTTTCTGAAAACACCGAGAATGCCATAAATCATTACAATGAGATATGGGATCGGAAAAATCATGATAATCGATAATTTATTTGCTTTCTCGGTTGCACAAGAAATTATGAACGATAATTACGATAATGAACCACATTCAATAGTTAAATGCCGTCAAATGTCGAATTGGCCTAAATAGGAGGAAACAATAGAGTCTGAATTAGCTTCCCTAGAAAAACGGATGGTATTTGGGCAAATAACTCGAACACCGAATAATATAAAACCAATTGGTTACAAATGGGTGTTTGTTCGAAAAAGAAATGAAAAAAATGATATTGCGAGATATAAAGCCCGACTCGTAGCCCAAGGATTCTCCCAACGGCCTGGTATTGACCATGACGAAGCGTATTCACCAGTGATGGATATAATCACTTTCCGTTTTCTTATTAGTATGGCTGTCCATGAGTGTTTGGACATGCGACTAATGGATGTAGTCACGGTATATGTATATGGTTCATTAGATTCTGATATCTATATGAAAATTCCTGATGGATATAAAATGCCAAAATCTGCTACTCCTCGTGAGCTATACTCGATCAAACTACAGAAATCACTGTATGGATTAAAGCAATCCGGCTGCATGTGGTATCATAGATTGAATGAATACCTTTCTAAGGAAGGTTATAAAAATGATCTTAAATGCCCATGTATTTTTATTAAAAGATCCAATACTGGATTTGCTATAATTGCAGTCTATGTGGATGACATGAATTTAATCGGAACTCCTAAAGAGTTATCCGATGATGCTGAATATCTGAAGAAAGAGTTTGAGGTTAAAGACCTTTGAATAACAAAACTCTGTCTTGGTCTTGAGATCGAGCATAAAGATAATGGAATACTTGTCCACCCATCTGCTTATACCAAGAGATTGCTCAAACGATTTAATATGGACAAGGCTCATCCTCTGAGTACTCCTATGGTCGTACGGAATTTAGATCCTAAGAAAGATCCTTTCCGACCTAAGGAACCAAATGAGGAAATTTTGGGTCCTGAAGTGCCTTATCTCAATGCTATTGGAGTACTGATGTATTTAGCACAATGCACCAGACCCGATATTTCTTTTGTAGTAAATTTACTTGCAAGATACAGTTTTGAACCAACTCGAAGACATTGGAATGGTATCAAACACATTTTTCGTTATCTCAATGGTACCATTGACCTGTGTTTATCCTATTCAAAGGAGGCTACTAACTCTGGATTAGTTGGTTATGCTAATGTGGGATACAAATCCGATCCACATAAGGCTCGCTCACAGACCGGTTATTTATTCTGCTATAATGGTACGGCTATATCATGGAGATCGACCAAACAAACATTAGTAACTACATCTTCCAATCATTCTGAGATAATTGCTCTCTATGAAGCTGACAGAGAAAGTGTTTGGCTACGATCAGTTATAGCTCATATACTAAATGAATGTCGATTGAAGCTTGTGACAGACACTCCCACAATCATTTATGAAGACAATGCAGCATGCATATCACAAGTCAAGGGTGGATATATAAAAAGTGATCGGACCAAGCATATTTTACCGAAGTTTTTCTACACACATGAACTACAGAAGAACGGAGAAATAAGTGTTCAACAACTTCGCTCCTCTCATAATCTCGCTGATTTATTTACAAAATCATTGCCGACATCTACATTCGAGAAGATGTACGGTATAGGCATGAGAAGAGCTAATCTTAACCAAGATTGATAAATCAGTTTGACGGCATATATTTCAGGGAGAGCAAATCAATATGTGCGCTGTATTCTTGTTCCCTTATGACTGATTTTTATCCCATTGGGTTTTTCCAGCTTAAGGTTTTTAACGAGGCAGCTTATGCACAAGGATTGGATCTAAGTTGTGTATTTTATTGGAATGAGCATTTCAAGGGAGAGTGTTATGAATAAAATGTGAAATGCTCATGTGAAAGGAAGAAAGCCTTCATAATGAGAAATTATCAAGTCTTCATTTTTGAGCTACATTCATAGCCATATATTGATGACTTTGAAGGTTGACAATTTTGTCATTTCATACCCCAAAGTTTATTATAAATAGATGTGTTTTGGGAGATGGAATACACACCAATTCTAAGCATTCTTGAACTATAGAATTCTCCCTCATTTTCTCTCCTCTTTTAATATAGAAAACCCTTGTTAGTTTTTGCTACAAAGTTTAAGGGTTATAATCATTGTAAATATCCTCCAAATATATTAGTGAAGTTTCGGATCCCTCCGATCGTGGACGTAGATCATTTGATCGAACCACATAGATTCTTGTGTGGTTTATTTATTCTTGTTTTCGTAACACTTACAATAACTGTGCATGTTTCTTAATTTAAAACACCAATAATAGATTCTCAAGTATACAACTTAAGTGGGTAAATTGGTACCTGCGCAAATCTCAGGTTTAAGTTTGGGCCTAAGGTATTCCATTGGTAAAAACCGACTAAAAATTTTAACCTCGATTCAATCTTTCTCGGTCCGATTAATTTCAGAGAAAGAATCGGATAATTTTGGTCTGATTCGATCCTCAGGTCGAATTTTTTAGATTATAAAACGTGCAGCCCTAATTTTGATCATAAATAATTTTTTTAATTATATCATGAAAAATATCAAAGATAAATATTACGAAATTGGAATTATGGATAAAATTTATATAGTTATCGATGTAATAAAATAAAAAATGGTCAAAGTTCTATATAATCACATTTGTTTAGATATGGAGGAAGTACTTGTTTTTACTCTCTCCATCCGCTATAAAGTTTATGCCTCACAAAAAAATATTGAGCAATCATAGCACTTAATCTCAGTTACATACCTTACATTAATATTTACACAATCGGTCTACTAGAGTTCAAATCACAAATGGCCCCATAACTCTCTGACAAAATAGATTCAGTCCCAAAATTAATATTTTCTCAATTTTAGTCCCAATTTTTCTAACAATGTCCAATTTACGTCCCAAATTCGCCGGAAACTAAAAAACGACGATGTTTTCGATCACGTGCGACACGCGTGCCGATGGAATTTGGGATTTTTCCGTATAGTTGCTGACATGGCATCCATGTGTATCTTTTTTAATTTTTTAATTGCCACATCATCTTTTTTATTAAATTCAATCATTAGAAAAGAAAAAAAAAAGATATCATCCAATTAAAAACATCCGTTTAATCATCCCAAATTGAAACCAAATAAATTAAAAAACATGACTCTTACAAAATCTAGGGTTCGCCACATCTGAAGCTCAAACAAGGATTGTGGTTGTTCGAATACGAAAAACATTTGAGATCTTCGGGGGCTTCAAAGTCCTACAAAAAGGAACGACGGATGGGGACATTCCACAATACGGTATGTTTGTTTAGAATAAAGTAAAAGAGTTCTATCATTTTGCATTTATTATTGCATTGTATGAGATAGTGCGACCCACATGGAGTTTAAAGCATCTTTTTAAAGCGGCAAATGTACTGTTTAATTATTTGTCTTTATGTCGGTGGTTGTATTAGTTACATACTGTAGCGTTGTGACCTACATACGCCTCCGTTTTTATCATCTTATATAATGAGTTGTGTGAGTATTGATGGTGGTGCTTTCTCTTTGTGCTTGTGTTTTTGTTAACTTGCACACTCACAAAGTAAGTATTTGACTTTGCATCTGCACTTTAGAGGAAAGTTTGAAAATCATCAGTATGTTGGGGGTAGTAAATTAGTGTTGGACTGGTTGAAGGTAGATGAGCTTAAGGTTAGAGATTTGGATGAATTTAGTGAACAAGCTGGGATTACCGGGGACCAAAAATACCATTTTAGAATTGCATATACGGGGCTTAATCTATGCATCGATGATGCAGATCTTATATATTGGGCACATAAGTTTCTGGTGGATAGAGAAATACATATGTTTGTTGAACACTTGTTGTTAGAACCTGAAAATTTACAACCTGAGATTTTTGTAGAGCTTGATGATGAAGAAACTGACTTTGATGACCGTGACTTTATAATTGGCAATGAGATAACAGATGACGATGACGATGACTTGTATGATGAAAATGTAGCTGAAGTTGAATCTGGTCTTGAAGGGGTGGATCAAGGTAGGTCTGAAAGGACTAATGGTGGGAAGGCTTTAGATGAGGATAGTAGTGAGAGTGAAAATTGAACAAGGGGATGACAAGGATGTTATGGAAGAAGAGAGTAGGTATGACTTTGATGAGTTTAGACTGTCTGATGAGGAAAATGATCAACCTGCTTATACTGTTTTCAATCCATCCACATATTTAAACCCGAGTTTGTCATAAGTCAGATATTTTCTAGTAAGAAAGAGTTTAAAAAGACTGCACAATCACATGCCATTAAAGCAAGAAGAAGCATTTATTTCCCCAAGAATGATCGTAGAAGAATTTTTGCTAAATGTGTTGGTGCGGGTTGTAAGTGGGAAATGTCTTGACCTTATTTAGGTATTAGATGCTGAGGTAAGTGAAGTTATATCGAGCAATAAGACCAAAATATATTTGAAAGATAGTGAAGCACATGTAAGTATAAACCTACACTCTTAACATTCTTAGTGAATTTATACTCTTCTACTAACTAGAATTGATACACTGTAGATTGCACCACCTAAAATGGACACTGAGGACCCTAATCATGGAGTTTCAAATGTACATATTGCAACCCAACAAAGCCAAGTTATTGATGAAACTTGGTTGGCCCCAATTCCAACACCAAATGTTCAAGGGCCTACCATGCACCAACAACTACGAACGGGAAATTCCCCTTCTCTACTAGGGATTAAGTTCAGAGATCCTCCTCCATTTACAGATGGACATTTCTCTCTCAGAAGCAGATTAACTATGTGTCCAGAGACTTTGAAGAAAATTGTTATTGATGGTAGCCAAAGTTTATGGACTTGTCATCTCAGTGTGAAAGTAGTGGTGATCAGAAGGGAAAGAAAAAAGTGTGAAATGAAGTGATATGATACTCCAACTGTTATGTATAAAAACAATGAATTCTACTTATTTTGTATGCTTTAGTAGTGGAAAAACAATGGATTGTGCTTATTTTGTTGCTTTTGAACATTGTAGCAATCTGCTTGTGATTTGGAATTTAGTCTGCTTGTGATTTAGAATTTAGTCTGCTTCTAATTGAATAGATTTCACCAAATCATTTTCCAATATCCTAGAGATACATACTGATAAGTCCAAACATACGAACAAGGTAAGTTTATGTCTATTAATGACCAACAAAAGAGCTTCAAGCTATCATCTTGATATTGTTGCTTAAACTATTACATGTTGCCTAAAAAACATACAAGCACCACAGGATTTTAAGCTATCATCTTGATATTGATGCTTGAACCACATATTGCATTAACTAGCAAACATACAAACAACACTACCCCAAAGCTCAAGAGCAGCTTACACTTGACAGTTTGAGGATGGTCTGTCTTCTCCTTCAACATTACATTCTCATCCTTGAGTATTCTGTTTTCTTCCACCAACTTATCAATTACACTTTGCATTGTATTTCTCATTCCTTCAAGCTCATCGATTTTACACTGTAGCACCCTTTTCTCATGATTCTGTTCATTGAGCCTTTTCAATAATCCGGGAATCATTTGTCTAGCTCTTTCGCATAGCGGATCAATCCACCAAAAGAAGTTACAGTATCCATGATTCTATACAAGAATAAACAAACAACTTCAATACAAAGAGATTTAAAAGAATTGAGATGAACAAACAATAATAAGCATATTCTTACCGGATACCGTTCACACCCTAGAAATCTTCTACCAACATTATCATCCTTCCATGAAGTAACAAGAATTGCTGCTCGACGACAATGACATTTGACTGGTCCTGGGCTTCCACTTGATTGCGACATATTCTTGCAACTTGTGCTCTGTTAAAATGACAGATTTGTTGACGCAATTTGGGATATTGCGAAGAATCCTAAGATTTAGGCGCAAACAACCCACCTCCTTGTTGTAGCTTCAGATGCGACGAACCCTAGAATTTGGGGGAGTGAGAGTGACGTGCATTCTGTTTGTAAGTGTCGTGTTTTTGAATTCATATTGCTTTTAATTTAGATTACTAAAAGCATTTTTTTTAATGATTGAATTTAATAAAAAAGATGATATGGCAATTAAAAAATTAAAAAAAATACACATGGATGCCATGTCAGCAACTATACCAGAAAATCCCAAATTCCACTAGCATGCGTGTCGCACGTGATCGGAAACATTGCCGTTTTTTAGTTTCCAGTGAATTTGGGACGTAAATTGGATATTGTCGAAAAAATTGGGACTAAAATTAAGAAAAAGTTAATTTTGGGACTGAATCTATTTTGTCAGATAGTTATGGGACCATTTGTGATTTAAACTCCTATTTATTATATCCATTATATTGCCTAAATTCTTCCCCTTTTACTTGATCTGTCTACATTTGACTGCGAGAGGGAAAATCTCAAATACTCCCTCCTTCAAATAAGCGTCTTCAAATGTCAAAATTCTCATACTAAGCAAGCGGCCAAAATTACTCCCTTGTATTTTTCGTATGTATTTTTCAGATATCCATATTTTTTCGTACTATCCATAACTGACATCAATTTTCAAAATATCCGTATTTTTTCACAATATCCGTATTTTTCTCAAGTACTCCCTCCTTTAAATAAGCGTCTTCTTTTTTTTTTGGCATTATTAGGGTTCTCTTTATAATTTGGAGTATTTTGTTACTTTGATGTTTTTCAGCTCTACATGGGATTGTATTGTGTGTAGACTTTTTGTTGTCACTCAATTTATCATTGGTGTTTAGGATGATAACACTCTGATTTATGTTAAGATATTGCAATTCTCGTATGGCTGTTGCATGGCATGTGGTCCGAATCGAAGCCATTTTTGCTGAACCATCCTACTATCTAGCAGCTGCTTATGTCCGTAAATTGTGTTTCATAATCGTAGTAATTTGGGATAAGTTAAGGCCAAAAGACTTGCTGTTTACCGCCCTAAGGAGTTGTGTTGCAAAATCGAAGATTCCAGTGGCTTAGTTACTGCCGTATAATCTTTGAGTTACGACCATAATATTGTCAGTCATGGATGGAGATGCGGCCATAACTCTCCTCAAATACAAAAACCTGGTAGTTCAAAATTTTACACGGGGTTTCTCACTTTTCAACTCCTTCTTCCCTTGTGCGATTTTGGCATCAATTTTCGAAGCATGGGATTTTATGCATCATAGAACATACATCGACTCAAGGTTTATAAACAGATTATACATCAATCTTTATCCTTCTTCCATCCGAGTCAAGGTACGATTTATTTAGAACCCTGGTTGGGTGTTGAGGATCATTATTCCGGGAACTAACAATTGATATCAGAGCATGTCACAGGTGCGGACCACATGAAGTATGCTACAGTAGAGGTTGCAAGAGTGTTGGAACTAAGAAGCCGACATGCAGCATAAGTTGTCATTTGGCCACAATTGATATGCTGGCGTAGTGGAGGTTGTCAGGTGTTGGGCGGCTGTGTGATCAAATATAGTATTGTGGAACTGATATACTGGCCCAAAGAAGGCGAACAGAGCTGGAACAGATGTTGATATCAAGTGTTGGAGAATTGTTTGAGCAAATCACGCCGTTAGAGGATTGTGTGATCAAATCTAATACGCGAGATTTCTAGGCTCTACGACTGAGATGCTGACTTTACATTCCTAATATATCGATCTAATGACTTTACATTCTTAATATACCGTACCGATTTGGATCGGTCCGAGTCAAATAGCACCACTCTTATTTTTTTTTGTACCTGATTTTTTTAATCCATTTTATTGGGTTTTAGTGAAGGTTCCATAGAATTCACTCAGTCAAGACATAAAGTATTGTTTTCTATATCAAGAAGGAAGAGACAAGAAAAGAAACATGGAATTGTGTGTGTGAAGAACAGACCATTAATGTAAGGAGCTTAGGGTTTGTAAAACCACCATTTTCAATCTCTCCCGAAATGGGGTTTGGTTCTATTTTTTTTCCCACTATATTTCATGTCAGGGTCTCATTAATTGCGTGGTCTATTGATTATATACAAAAAGAAAAAAAAAGTTATGGTCAATGTACAATGCGAATCTTTGTAAGTTGTTTTAGTCGCATAGTAGTGGACCTGCATTTAATGTGTCGTGTTTAGGCCTATCAACAAGTATTCCCTTTGTATATAAATAAACATTGTTTTCAAATCAACCTTCTTGGCGCAGCCCACCCATCTTTAATTTAATGGAGCAGTGCTCAATTCTTAGCAACACTTTGGAATCAAATTTTCAAGACTAACGATCCCTTGACTAAGCCAGGCCCTAACCCCAGAGTAGGCTGGCGAATAATTCTGATATCACGTATCTTGGCGACAGCATGGCGCCCGATCTCGGTGAAACTGCGGTTGGATTATGAAGACCCGACATGCCTATCTATCGGGTCCAAAGATGTTGCACTTGGGGATAACTCGCGGCGGAAGTAGATATTTAATTGTTAATGCGTCATTATCCTGGCGGTTTAACCGAAAATTGTTATGAGGAAAATGCTCGTTTACATAGGATTAGTCATACGGAGAATTGATTACCTATATATCACAAAAAATATTATTTTCGTCTTCTGAGATGGAATTTTAATTAGAATTGGAATCAATTCGTTTCGGTTCGATTTTTTAAATATCCAAACCCAAAATCGAAACTTTGGTATGGTTTCAGTTTGGGTCTCTCATATTTAAAAGCTAAAGAAGAACGAGAGGACCTCGGATCGGTCTTTTTTGGGCTTTTCCTTTTTCTTTTTGTTTTTTTATACCTGTATGTTTCAAGTTTCAATTTGAAAAAAAAAAGAACCAAACTTTAAGTAAAACGTTTGCGGATTTTCTTGTAATTTTAATTAGGATTGGAATCAGTTTGTTTCGGTTTGATTTTTACTAATGCAATACCCGAGGCCCAAAAAAATTGAGCAAATCATAGCACTTAATCTCAACTAGATACCCTACATTAATATTTACACAATTTATCTATTATATCCACTATATTGTCTAAATTCTTGCCCTTTTACTTGATTTGTCTACATTTGACTGCGTGAGGAAAATCTAAGTGCTCCCTCCTTCAAATAAACGTCTTCAAATGTCAAAATTCGCATACTAAGGAAGTGGCCAAAATTACTCCCTTGTATTTTTTGTAATATACATAATTTTCGCGATATCCATATTTTTTGTAATATCCGTATTTTTTCGTAATATCCGTAATTGATATCATTTTTCGTAATATTCGTATTTTTTCGTAATATCTGTATTTTTTCCTTTACTTTGTGATTTTTGAGACGCTTGTAGTGGGCACTATTATTATAATATTTCATTGGAACTTTTTTTTTTTTTTTTTTTTGCATTCTCGCGTTCTATTTATTATTTGAGAGTATTTTGTTACTTTGATGTTTTTCAGCTCTTCGTGGGATTGTATCGCCTGTAGACTTTTTGTTGTCGCTCATTTTATCATTGGTGTTTAGGATGATAGCACTTTGATTTACGTTAGGATATTGCAATACTCCTATGGCTGTTGCGCGACGTGTGGTCCGAATCGAAGCCATTTTTGCTGAACCATCCTATTACCTAACAACACCTTATGACCGTAAATTGTGTTTCATAATCGTAGTAACTTGAGATAAGTGAAGGCCAAAAGCCTTGTTGTTTACCGTCCTAAAGGAGTTGTGGTGCAAAACTGAAGATTCCAGTGGCTTAGTTACACGCGTATAATCTTTGAGTTACGACCATAATATTGTCAGTCATGGATGGGGTTGCGGCCATAACTCTCCTCAAATACAAAAACCTGGTAGTTCAAAATTTTACACGAGATTTCTCACTTTTCAACTCCTTCCCTGGTGCGATTTTGGAATCAATGTTCGAAGCATGGGATTTTATGCATCATAGAACGTACATCGACTCAAGGTTTATAAACAGATTATACATCAATCTTTATCTTTCTTCCATCCGAGTCAAGGTACGATTTATTTAGAACCCCGGTTAGGTGTTGAGGATATTCATCATCATTCCGGGAACTAACAATTGGTATCAGAGCATATCAGAGGTGCAGATCCACATGAAGTATGCTACAACGGAGGCTGCGAGAGCGTTGGAACTAAGAAGTCGGCATGCAACATAAGTTGCCAGTTGGCCACAATTGAGATGCTGGCGTAGTGGAGGTTGGCAGGTGTTGGGCGGTTGTGTGACCAAATATAGTATTGTGGAGCTGATATACTGGCCCAAAGAAGGCAAACAGAGCTGGAACACATGCTTTATCAAGTGTTGGAGAATTGTGCGAGCAAATCGAGCCGTTAGAGGATTGTGTGATAAAAGCAAATACGCGAGATTTCTAGGCTCTACGACTGAGATGCTGACAGGCACTGGAGGAGAATTGTTGGGCTTGATCCAGCATCCTATCTGCATGGGCTTAAAAATATGTGAGACATGACTTGCATTCAACCTATGAGATCTATACTATGAAATGGTTAAATGAATTGATTTGGACTACTCATATCAACAAGATGCGCATAAAAACTTTAAAGTTAAACGTGCTTGACTTAAGGTAGTTATGGGATGGTGACTCCTGAGAAGTTTCAAAGACTGCGTGTGAACAAGGACAAATGGTGCTACAACCAAAATCAACTAGCTTCAAAGTCTAACAATACATTAACATACAAACACCTAGTATACACGATGAAGCAGATAAAATTTAAATATTATAGACTTATCACGAAACATAAGGACACATGCGACGAAAAAATCACATTCGATAAATGTCTCCACGCGATATTTGTACATAACATGATGAAAAAAGATTCCAACAAACAACAACAAAAATAGTAGGAAAAGTGCAACATACAAAAATCAAAGTAAACCAGAACAAAAGTTATGGCTATTACATTGACAAAAATAATAGAAATGCAGGAATTTAGGTGGTGATAGATTTATGACTTATGAAGATAGTAATGTTGAGTGTAGATTGATATTTAAAATTAAATATTATTGTGGTGATTGTGTGGTTGAAACTAATTGATATAACTGCGTAAATTTCATTTGATCTTATAAAAATAAAAGATTTTATTTTTAGTGAAGCGTAATATTTTGAGCGGAACGCAATACATAATTATTACTCTATTTGTCCGCTTCAAAAGTCTACTTTGAAATGAAATCTTATTTTTCAAAATTAGAGGTTCTAATCCCACCCCTCTTTTTCGTAATGAGTGTCTAATGTCTTGAAGAGTCTGGTCTTTTAAGAGCATATTTAAGTTCTGTAACGAGGTGTCATTATTTAAAATTAAAGTTCTTTATTGGATGAATTACTATATTAATTGATTGAAAAAATAAATGGTTTAAATAAAATTATATTTTATTAAAATAACTGAAATTAAAAAAAATCTTTAATTAAAATAGAACTTCCAAGTGGAAGAGAACCTCTAATTGGGTGGTGAGACTCTTGACTGAAATATACTCCCTCCATTCGATTGAAAGTTTGACAAATAGTATAAATTTGATGTATTTTTTATATATACAAATAATATTATAAATAACGCGCCTCCCAGTCCATGTCCAAAAAGAAGCGTGGGCGGCCGAAAAAGCTGCAACGTAATCTGACAACGACCAAAGGAAAAGGGAATACAGAGGTAGGAACACCGATTGAGCTTGGCCGGCGGGGGATGTGGGGAGAGAAACCCAAACGAGAGATGTAAGCTTAAAAAATCAACCTCTAACGGCGGCGTCAGATACACCAGTTGAGGCTACGTTACCTCCGGCCTCAACTGGCCTGACTGTCACGCAACCGGAGTTGGCTACAGTTTCTCCGGCCAACTCAGACAGAGTGGATAGGTATAGAGAGTCGGAAATCGACAGCGTGCTGCTCGTCGACTTGTTTGGTCGGCAGGGGATGAGCCGGCGGTAGATCCGGAACCTGACACGGAAAGAATGCAAAAACCAGAGGTCTAGACAAAAAACACCTATGCTCAAACTGTACGAGGTAATTGATTTGCTCTTAATGGACTGGAACTTGTGCCTGCTAATGATGAAAACGGAATATGTGTTGAGATTGAAGATGATGCTGTTATCGATGAAGCTCGAAAATGGAAACATTCCCTAGTATTGTATGTTGTTGGAGCAGAGCATACTTTGGGCTATTTAGAACAGTATTTGTCTAAAATCTGGAGGGATATTGCCATCCCTGTATTGCACCAATATGACAATAGCTTCTTCATTGCTAGATTTCAGTCTGATGAATAATGTACTAGGATTATGGATAATGGCCCTTACTCTGTGAAAAACCAACCTATAGTTTTAAAGTATTAGAAGCCTGATTTTGAGTTTAAACAAGATCAACTTACAAGGCTTCCTATATGGGTTAAATTACCTAAGATACCTCTACAGTTATGGGGAAAAAAAAGTAAGATAACTAGTGTGGTTGGATTGCCTATGCATACTGATGAGTACACTGTGAAGCAAACCAAGCTTGGTTTTGCTAGAGTTCTTGTAGAGGTAGACATTATCCAACCTGTGGTGCACTCTACCAGAATTAAATTTGCAGGAACCACAATTGAGCAAATATTTGAATATGAGAATATACCTGCCTTCTGTCAGAAATGTCAATGTGTGGGGCATGTATGTCAAGTGAGGAATGTTATGCAGCCTACTCAAGACAGACCTGAAAGGAGAAGAATGGGCAGAAATAAGAACCAACCTGTGACTGAGCAGTGGATTCCAGTTAGGAAGAATGCACACGCTAAATGGATGAACAATGATGCCGAAAATGTGAATATTAATGCAGTAGACACCTCTGACGTTCCTCAGGCAAATCAGTTTCAGGAACTGATTACCCATGAAGGAGAGATAAATCAGGGGGAAACTAGTGCAATGAGGTTTGGTAATTTCGATAGAGAGATGAATAATGATGCTGAAAATTTGTATGCGAATGCAATAGACACTTCTGAAATTCCTCAGGCTCATGAAGGAGAGATAAATCAGGGAGAAACTAGTGCAATGAGGTTTGGTAACTTTGATGTTAATTTGCATGATCCTGGTCCGAGTCTACCAACTCTTTAAATGATTTTATTAAGTTAGAACATTAGAGAAATGAATAAGTCTATTAGACAGTCAGAGCTAAGGAAATTTCTTCAGAATAATAAAATTGAGCTTGCAGGATTTGTTGAAACTAGAATAAAGCAACCTAAAGCTCAAAAAATAAGGAGGCAGTTTGAGGACAATTATGAAGCATCACCTAATGGTAGAATTTGGATATTATGGAATAGTTTGAAGGTGGTTTTTGAGAAGCTCAGCTGCACTGATCAAACTATTCATGGTAGGGTGAGAGATATAGCTGGGATACACCAGTTTTAAGTCACCTTCATCTATGGCCATAATCATGCAGAAGACAGGAAAACTCTTTGGACTGAAATTAAAAGACTGGCTGACAGCATTAATGAACCCTAGTTGATACTTGGGGATTTCAACAATGTTTTGAGTACTGAAGATAGAGTAGGGGGTCTGCCAGTTACAGAAGTAGAATGTGAGCCCTTTAGGCAGGCTCTTAATGATGCAATGTTACAGGAGCTGACATATCATGGATGGCAATTTATCTGGTGCAATCAACAACACCAAAACCTCATCTACACTAAAATAGATAGGTCTTTTGGTAACATGTAATGGTTACAACAGTATGGTGCTGCTTATGTAAATGTCATGAATCCCTCTTTCTCAGATTACTCCCCTCTTTTGCTCAATTGGGGGTCACCAAAGAAGAGTTTTCACAGAAGCTTTAAATTTATGAATGCGGTAGTAGAACATCCTAAGTGCCTTGAAACTGTCCAAGAAGGATGGAACATAGATGTGCAGGGTACTAAAATGTTTCAGGTTTGTCAGAAACTAAAGAGTGTGAGGTAGAAAGTCCAACAGTTACAAAAATTGTACACTCAACCAACTTTTAAAGTGATGGAGGCAAGAGCTACAGTCGATAGGATCCAAACTGCTTTATCAACAGATGTAACTAATTCTACTTTGTTCAGTGAGATGAAAGAAGCACAGAATTACCTGGATAAATGGTCCAACATTGAATAACAGGTCCTCAAGCAGAAGGCCAAAATCCATTGGTTGCAATGTGGAGATGGTAACTCTAGATACTTCTTTGCTAGCTTGAAAACTAAAAGCCCTAATAGTATTTCTGTTCTATATAATTTAGAGGGTATTCAGATCCTTGATGATAAGGTTATACATAAGGGAGTCTTCACATTTTATAAAAATTTATTGGGTACTTCAGCTACTACCACTCAAGCTGTGGATGTCCAAATTGTCCAAAATGGAAACATTCTTACTCAGAGCCACAGACAGAAGCTGATCCTACCAGTCACTGAGAAGGAGATACTTTCTGGTTTACAATCCATTGGAGATAATAAAGCCCCAGGTGCAGATGGTTTTTCATCTTGTTTCTTTAAAAGCTCCTGGAGCATAGTTGGTAAGCAGATTGTTGACGCCATTAAGGATTTTTTTCAAACTGGGAAACTCATGAAGAGTGTGAACACTGTTGTGATTCCTCTTATCCCCAAACATCAAACAGCTAATACTCTGAAGGACTACAGACTATTGCTTCACTTTAGGACCTAGGGAAAACCGAACCAGTCTGTACAAAATTATTGCCAAGGTGATTTCAAATAGGCTCAATGATGTCATGGGATATCTTGTTGGTGAAAAACAATCAGACTTTGTCCTAGGGAGGTACATTCATGACAATACTCTCTTGGCACAAGAAATCATTAGAGGATATGGTAGGAAACAAATAACTGCCAGATGTATGCTAAAAATAGATCTTCAAAAGGCTTTTGATTCTGTTCAATGGAGCTTCATGGAGCAGCTTTTGAGGGCAATGGGGTTTCCAGCTATGTTTGTTACATGGATAACTACCTGCCTAACACCAGTCTCATATCAGATCAAAGTTAATGGCCAGTTGACTCAGCCATTTGCAGGAGGTAAAGGCATCAGACAAGGTGACCCTATGTCCCTCTTCTTATTTGTTCTATGTATGGGGTACCTTGGTAGATTGATGAAGACATTGCATTCTGGAAGTAATTTCAAGTTCCACCCCAAATGTGCAGATTTGAAAATAACTCGCCTAGTTTTTGCTGACGATCTAGTTCTCTTTAGTAAGGGAAACCTAGCATCTGTAAGTGCTTTGTTGAGCACTTTTGAAAAGTTTAGTACTATCTCTGGTCTGATTGCAAATAAGAATAAGAGTGAAATTTACTTTGCTAGAGTAAAGGATGAAGTTAGGAGAAGTATATTGAATTATAGTAAGCTGCAAGAAGGCAAATACCATTTAAATACCTTGGTGTCCCACTAAATGCCAAGAGACTTGCTATTAATCAATATCAACCATTGATTGAAAAGATGCTAGCCAAAATAAACCACTGGACAACAAAATTATTGATCTATGGTGGAAGGGTACAGTTGATACAGAGTGTTCTCTCCTATACAACACTTCTCGTATCAGGTTTTCTTCTTCCCAAAGAAAGTCATGAAAACAGTGGAAAGCATTTGTAGGAGGTTCCTTTGGACAGGGCAATCTGGAGACAGTAGAAAATCATTGATATCTTGGGAATCTGTCTGCAAGCCTAAGTCTGAAGGTGGCTTGGGGCTAGTCCATTTGCCCAGCTGGAATAAACTTTCCTATTTAGAACTGCTATGGGCTGTGTCTTTGAAAGAAGACAAGTTGTGTATCAAATGGCTTCATGCCTACTACATTAAGGGCATAGATGTCATGGAAATGCATGTGCCTTCTCAGACTTCCTACTTATTTAAGAAGGTTTTTAAATGCAGGGGGATTGTCCATGGAACTGAGGAATCGAAGAAAATAATTGATCTGAAAAGTTTCCATAAGTTGTCTGCTTACAAGTTAATTAGGCCAGGTTCACCCAAAGTCCCATGGAGGGACTTAGTTCTAAATAACAAAGCAACCCCCAGGGCTAAGTTTTGTATATGGCTACTAACTTGGCAAAGACTTGCTACTAAGGACAAGGTTCTCAAGATACACATAGATGTTGATCCACTTTGTGTTTTCTGCAAGAATGAAGATGAAACTATAGAACATTTGTTCTGTGGCTGTCAACACATCAGAAAATATTGGGAGGCCCTTTTTGCTTGGTTTGGCAAAATTTACGTCACATGTGACCTGAAGCAGTTTATAAGCCGCCTATGTACAAGTGTCAAGGGAAGAAATCCAAGGAAAAGGTTTTGGAAAGTGCTTGTAACTGAGTTTATTTATGCAGTTTGGTTGGAAGGAAATAGGAAGTCTGAGAAAGATTTTCAACACATTTTGCGGGAAACTGTAAAGAAAGCCATTGGGAGAGGGGAGACTTGAAACTACAAGAAATATGTAATACATGTTTTAATTTCTGATTTACTTGTATTTGAGACGATGCACTCATTTTGCTTCTTGGAATGGAAACTAATTTTGTTCGAAAAAAAAATTATAAATATGTACCGGAGTTAAAAAATAAAAAATATTGATGGTGAGTGTATGCTGGAGAATAAAAATAAATAAAATATAATTATTTAATTTGATTGTGTAAAATAATAAATATAAATTTTTTAATTAAATAAATCAATAAATATAAAATTTTGAGCGATACGGAGGGAATAATTATGGTTTATGCATACACCTTAAATTATAATTTATAGAATACTCTCTCTATCTCATTTGAATATGAATTTGGTTACAGTAAATTTTTTAATTTTAATTATTTTATTGAATGTACACTTTATTTTAAACCATCTATTGTTATATTTTTTTTTTATTTACTTTCTAACCAATAAATATTATAACGTATATTACGAAAAAACTTTAAATTTTAAAAAATCTTATATACTTTGAATTAAATAAACATTAAATGTTAAAGTACTTTTTTAAATGTGACAAAATGAATAATATTATCTTCTTCACGAGGTGACCTCAGCGCAGTGTAGTAGGGAAGCATCAGTTCATGCTGGTGACAGAGAAGACTGACCTTCACGTCTAGTTATTAGTGCATAATAAATGATTTAGGATGTGAAATTTAAGTTAGGTTCCGTGATCTAACATTACTATTAGTGTCCATGGACCATGGTATATAGTGCATCCCTTGTCGGATGCACTATAAGTGGTGTGTATGGACGGTGCAGATTGATGCACTACAAGTGACATGCATGGACGATGCAGATTGATGTACAAATGGAACATCAATCTGCATCGTCCATACACACCACGTATAGTACATCCGGCAGAGAATGACTATATGGAAGTGTACCATGGACCCAACCAATAATGGTGGGGAACAATAGAACATGCAGTACTGTGAAATAAGTACCATCTCACAATTAGACTCTGACAACTGTAGTATCTCTCCTTCAACTTCAATTACTAACACCCTTGGAAGACCACTTCAAATTTAAATCATTACTTGTTCAACATTTATATCTTGGTCCATTTTTTGGTAAGGGGAGACAGAGAAATTCCCCCACCTGTATCAGAAGTCCCTTGACCAGGCGGGTTGTAAATCGAGAAATGTGCCCGAGTGACAAACACATATGGGAGAGAGCCAACATGATTCAAATCCCAGGACAAACCTCCACAATATTTCAGTGAAAATTTGCCCCACACGAAATTCGAACCTGCGTTGCCGAAGGATTTCTCCCCACTTCGCCGCATGCCTTACCACTCTTGGTCCATTGATCCCTAATTATATTGATCAACTTAAGATAAAAATAAAAAAACTTAAAATCCAAGTACAACCTTACCTAATCATTCCTTTCTCACCAAGCGACAAATCCCTTCAACGCTCTGCGCTCTCTCTCCGATTTTTTCTCTCTCTAAGCTCACGATCTCTCAAATCTCTCTCTAACTTTACACACACACAATCACGAAATTCACGGCGGGCCACGATCAGACGGACGAATTGGAATCGAACCAGCGCTGGAGGGTTTAATTCGCCTCCACTCGACGCTCGGGAATGGCCAACCCGCGATGAACCAGAGGTCAGCGGTGGACAAGAACTCAGGTTTGGGTTTTAATACTTCCGATTAAGGGTCGCGTTTCTGGTGAGATTGAGGTTCTAGGCTTGGAGATGGGTTTGATTTGGGCTTTTGTAAGGATTATATATATCTGGAAAAAAATGGAGTTGGGTTCCATATTTAGAACGACCCGATGGTCTTGAGAGGGGGTGCAGTATGATGTATTTTTTTTAATTTACCAAAAGGGGATACGATTTCCGCCATAGTCCCGGCGGCAAACACCCCCCGTGCATGATGGAGGCTCAGGTTCATGTGGATTTTGGGTGCACATGTGAGTACTAAATCACCAAAAATCAATTACATTCATGCCACACATGCAGTGCAACTGCCAACTGCCAAAAAGATAGAGGTTGTTTGGCCTAACCAAAAGTTCAATATTTGAAGAGGAGAAAAAATGGGTTTTTCAACATTTAATTCGATAAAAGTCAAAATCGAGGACTCAGATATAATTAGAATAATTCTAATTGGACAATATCGTTATTGTTGAACTAACTAGTACACAGTTGTAATTATAACATCCAATTAGGGTGCTGGATGAAATTCATCCTAAAGATTGTATATCTAATGTGATTAAATATATTTAATAAAATCACAAATTTGTTAAATCCACAACAAATTTCATTCGTTAACATTTTGAATTGAGGGCAAAAGATTAAAATATTATATATTCATTCAATATATACTTTACATAAACTTAAATTAATCAAGAAGTTGTTTGTGATGGAGTTTCAATTTGTTACATGTTGACGGGATTTTAATTTAATTTAAATATTATTTATGGATTTTTAATTTAGTTCCCGCTTATAGTTATGGTGATATAAATTAAATTTTTGACATATAGTTTAGATTCGGCGATAACAAGTTAAGAGTTGCATAAAATTATTGGCGAAATTTAAAATTCTACTATATATAATGGGTCCAATGGTGAACTATTTTCCACATTATCTCATGTATTATGACTTGTGTTCCATTAATATTTATGTTTTAGGATTTGTGTCTCTACTTAAAGTACGTTTTACGTTTGGTGATCCCCTTTTGTTGTAGGGGCTTGTTCCCTCACTCTTTAATTGTTAATGTTTATGCTTCTTTTTAATTATGGTTTTTTTTTTATCTATTTCATATGTTAATTTATTTATATTTTTGTTGGGAAAACAAGAACCCTGTATCGAAACAGCTGGGATATTCAATCCCTGTATCGAATTGTGTTGATAAGAGGTTTTGACATATATGCCAATCCTCAATACAGTAAAGGAAACTGTATCGAAGAATTGAGGCATCAACCTGTATCGAAAGACTGTCTCGAATCCAGCATATAGTGGAACCCTTCAGTACACCAAAGAAATCTTATAAAGACCAAGTATGGAAACTGTCTCGAATCACCGATACAGTTATCTTCCATACAGCTCTCAACAGGACAAAGAAGGAATCTTCAGAAGACAAGTCCCGTCGAATAAAGAAGTATTTAAATACTCAAGGATAAAGTATTTAAATACTGTCAGTCAACAGATCTTCAAATCCCGCTAAATCTGGATCGTGCTTTTTATCCCGTTGGAACGGAATCTTGCTCAACGGATACCTCTCAACGGATATATATTTCAGAGACGATATATATCTCATCAAGGCGTTGAAGATCAGTTACCGAAATCAATCAAAGCTATCAATATATTCATCAGAGCAAAATATATCTCCAAGCTTATTGCAACTCAGGTCAAAGAGATATACAGTGCTCATCATCTTGAACAACACTTCATCAGCTAGAAGCTCATAAAGTCAAAGCTGTTGTTCATACTCTGTTCTATACTTTGAACAAACCCAGATCAGCCCTGTGTGGACTGAGGAAGACGAAGCTTCAGAACTCTGTGTCAAGAAGCCAGTCAATCTTTAGCTCAAACTAATCTGTGTGAACGGTTGAAGCTAAGATATTTATATCAATATGTGTGAACGATATATTGATTGTATATTGTTATAATTACGTAGTTGTATACGTAGTAATTATAATAAACATTTTACTCCTGTGTGGAGGACCAGTGGACGTAGAGGGGTTACCTCGAACCACTTTAAATACTGTGTTATTTACCTTCAGTTTTTACTGTTTTAATTACTGTGATTATTTAAGTATACACTGCACACCGAGTTGTTGTATCCACAGCAACTTACTGTATCTAAGACTTCCGCTACGCACTCAGATTTAAAATCAGTACAACTTGTTGTTTAAACTACCTCCCAAGTTGTATCCAGTATACTTAGTGGCCAACAAGTGGTATCGGAGCGGTTGATTCTAAAAAGAATCAGTCGTATTTTTAACCGAATCACATCCAAAATCACTTATTCTTTAAAACAGTCTCTTTCATTTCTTTATTCTCACATGGATACTTCTATGATCAATAAAGTGCCTATGTTCTCTATTCACGAATTTGATGATTGGAGAATTAGATGGAGGCTCATCTTGCAGCAATGCACGAAGAGATGATTTTTGTGATACAGGATGGCCCCATCAAGATCCTGAAGGTAAACACGGCCGCAAGGATTGACAGCCAAGCCCATGCTGAGATGCTCGAGAAGGAACGCGAGCAATGGACCACAGTTGAAAGAAAGCGAGCCAACCTCGACAATATGGCTAAGAACGCGTTATTTGTCACCCTTGACAAAGGCACGTTCTCGAAGGTAAAGAGCTGCAAAACAGCCAAGGAAATCTGGGATAAACTCAAGTTGATTTGTGAGGGAACTGAGCTCTCAAAAGAAAACAAGATTTCAAAACCCGACTCAAGAATTTGAATCTTTCGAAATGAAACCAACTGAGATACTTGAGGAACTTGACCTCAGATTCACTGGTATTGTTGGTGAACTTGAAGCGTTGGGCAAAATTTATACCCAAAAGGAGAAGAATTTAAAAATTTTCAGATCTCTCCCAGCCCGATGGGACATTAAGACCACAGCTATGCGTGTATCTTGCAATCTTAATGAAATAACTACTTTTGATCTCTTCTCTGACCTCAAAGCTTTTGAGTATGATATTGACAGAAGAGAGAAAGCTGGAGAATCTCCTTCAAAGGTCACAAAGACTAGCCAGACGAGTCGTCGACACGGCATGCCCAGCTCGTCGAAGCCTAGTCACAAGAATGCTGACAGTGACGACGACATCCTGTCTCAAGATGAAATGGCGCTTCTCATGCACAAATTCAAAAAGTTCATCAAGCAGACTCCCTACAGGCCCAAACCTGTCCAAAAGGTAAGTACCGAAACTTCATCCGACAATTCTAACCTGTGCTATAATTGCAGGAAACCAGGGCATTATGCAAATAAATGTCCTCATCCCAAAGTTCAAAGGTTGCCAGAGGCCGAGCAACAAGAGAGAGATGAAAGAAGACGTGCTTGGAAAAACAAGCTCAAGGCCCTGATTGGAGAATCAGAAGCCTCCCCCACACCATCCAAATCAGAAGAATGTCTTCAGGTGGTCACTGAAAGTGATTCATCTGATGATGAGTTCGATGATAAAGCAGATATGTGCTTTATGGCCAAAGACATTCCGGAAGGTGAAGATAGCGATGATGAGGTAAGTTCAGCCTCAGCTATTCCATCAAATGCATCTCATACCTTTGAAAACATGATGAATGAATTTAAAAACATTCAAAAGGCCCATGAGACATTGAAAAACTAGAATATAAAGCTCCAACTGTCTAACCTAGAGCTGAAAGATGAAAATGACTTGCTGAAGATAAATTATGAAAATGTGTCTCTTGACTGTGAAACCAGCAAAGTCGATTTTGAAAAACTCATGGAGAGCAATCATCAACTTGCTCATGAACTAAGTTATATTAAAACTCACAATGAGAGCAAGACAAATTATTTAGTTCTACTTCAATCCAAAGTCACAACTCTCGAAAAACGAAAAATTAAACTTGAGACCACTCTGAAATCGTTTGAGAAATCGTCCAAAAGAATGGAAGAAATTCTGAGCACTGGGCAACATGCTCATGATAAAAGTGGCTTAGGATACAACTCATGTTCAAACAAAGGAAAAACTAGTACAATGTTTGTCAAGAGTGTGGAACACATTCCAGTATCGAAAGATACCCCTAGTCCCGTGAAGGAACCTGCTGCACCGCGAAAACCGAAGGCTGCAATTGCGCCCCTGCAATCCTATTCCAGACAGCGTAATCATAAGCCGTTCCAACCTGTGAGGCGCACTCAACAGCATGCTCCCGAGCATATCAACAGAGCCAACAACCGTTCAGAAGGAAGGCTGTATCCAACTACCAAAGGCCCGCACGACGGTACTATTATTACAGCACGCCGAGGTATTGGATACAGGAGCCCCGTTATCCCTCGAGATAGCATATGCCCGCTCAGAATCAACAACAGCGTTGGGAATCCAACTGGAGACCCAGAAGACAAGCTGTTAGGCCAAAGAAAATGGCTCCACCTCCAAGACGGCACTCTTACTGGATTAATAATAATAACCCTGAATTTTTCATGCATAATAATTATCATGGTTATAGCGACTACGGATATGCCCCTCGTAGATATCGCAACACTATACCGAGTATGACCTACAGTAAACCAATTGCTGCCAGGAAAACTTGGGTACCTAGAGGAACTAACACATATGGACCCAAAAATCAAAGGGGACCTAAATCTACTTAATTTCTTTCCTACAGGACATTCTAGAGGAGGATACCTGGTACTTTGATAGTGGATGCTCTCGGCACATGACCGGAGATAGAAGCAAGCTATCAGATTTTGTAGAAGTTTGCGGTCCAAAAGTTCGTTTCAGTGATAAATCTAAAGGAAGAACAAGAGGGAAAGGAAACCTACTTGTCGGAAAATTCAAAGTCACCGATGTTGCATATGTTGAAGGCTTACAGTACAATCTACTTAGCATTAGCCAGTTCTGTGATAAACAGTTCTCGGTGAAATTCTATATAGATCGCTGTAGAGTCAAGAACATCTAAACCAAAGAAGTTGTGCTTACAGGAAGCAGATCAGGTAACATGTATATTGCTGACTGGAAGCCTATGAACTCCTCAATTCCATGCTTTGTTGCCAAAGGCACTGCAGATCTTAGCTGGTTATGGCACAAGAGGATGTCTCACGTCAACTTCAAGACGATCAACAAGCTCTCAAGACAGGGAATGGTTAGAGGATTGCCAAATGTGTCATTCAAGAAGGACAGCGTCTGCGGACCATGTCAGAAAGGCAAGCAAATCAAGTCAACCCTGAAGAGAAAATCCTACCTTTCAACCCAAAGAGTGTTGGAAATGCTACATATGGATCTCTACGGTCCTGCAGACCCAGTAAGTTTGGGAGGTAAGAAATACTGCATGGTTGTTGTTGATGATTTTTCCAGGTATGCTTGGACAATTTTCTTAAGCAAGAAGAAGGAAACAACATCAAAGCTTCCCGAGCTCCTGAGAAAGTTGCAAAATGAAAAGGCATTGAGTATCGTGTCCATTCGTTCCGACAGAGGTACAGAATTTACTAACCGCTTTCTAGAGCAATACTGTTCGAAAAATGGGATACAACACGAATACTTAGTTGCCCGTACACCTCAACAAAATGGTGTTGCCGAGCGAAAGAATAGGACGTTGAAAGAAGCAACAAGGACATTGATCGCCGCAAGCAAGTTGCCACAGCGTTTCTGGGGTGAAGCAACCAATACAGCATGCTACACTCAAAACCGATGTATCATCAACAAGCACCACAACAAAACAACATATGAGGTATGGAACAACAAAACTCCATTAGTTTCATATTTTCACATTTTTGGATGCAGGTGTTATGTGTTGAATAATGGTAAGGACCAACTTAGAACCTTTGATGAGAAATCAGATGAAGGAATATTTGTAGGATACTCCTCCGTCAGCAAATGTTACAGAATCTTTAATAAAAGGAAGCTGACAATCGAGGAATAAGTTCATGTAGTGTTCGACGAACCTCACCATGCCCCTACAGGAGTAGAAGATGTTACCCAAAACATCCAACAACTCTCTATCTTGGATCCTCCAACTCCCATAGAACCTATCGTTGATTTAGAAATCAACCCCACAGCTGTAAGAATCGACGTGGATGAAGCCGACGCTGTACAAGCTGAATCTATATCCACAGAAACTCTCGATACAGTACGGGACCCTGAATTAGAACCCGACCGAAGATGGTTGAGAGATCACCCGCAAGAGCTGATCATTGGAAACATAAATGCTGGTGTTTCTACTCGTAGGAGAATACAGAGTACACAAGGAAATGTACTTTGTGCACAAGAAGAACTTGATACTGAGATATCACGCTTCGAATGGAAATCTCAATCCGAGCTTAGAAGACTCAATATGTGCACTATCGCCGTATTCTTAGCCCGATCTCAACTGTTTCGACCATAGACGCTCTTAATAATTCTCATTGGATAACATCTATGGAAGAAGAGCTTAACGGTTTCGAAAGAAACAATGTATGGTATCTTGTACCCAGACCTACACATCAATCGGTTATAGGAACCAAATGGGTATTTCGAAACAAAAAGGATCGAAATGGGCTTATTATTAGAAATAAATCCAGACTAGTCGCACAAGGCTATAGTCAGGAAGAAGGCATAGACTATGATGAAACCTTCGCCCCTGTAGCGAGACTAGGAGACATTAGGATATTTTTAGCCTTTGCCGCCCTTAAGAGCTTTATTGTATACCAAATGGGCGTCAAGAGTGCATTCCTGAATGGAGACCTTGCCGAAGAAGTTTATGTTGAACAACCACCAGGGTTTGCCAACACAGACGGTATCAACCTAGTATACAGGCTAAGGAAAGCACTTTATGGACTTAAACAAGCCTCTAGAGCATGGTATGAGACCTTGTCCTAGTATCTAACTGACAATGGATTTGAGAAAGGTGTTGTGGACAAGATCTTGTTCAAAATACAGGAAGGTGATGACCTTCTTATGGTACAAATCTATGTAGACGATATAATTTTTGGTTCAACTAACCTTGCTTTGTGTCAAAGGTTCTCTCATCTCATGCAAAGTAAATTTGAAATGAGTATGATGGGAGAACTTAGTTATTTCCTAGGTTTGCAGGTAAAGCAGTTGCCTACAGATATTTTCATCAACCAGGAAAAATACAGCAAGGACTTTCTCAACAAATTTGGAATGAACACTTCCAAACCATCGTCAACCCCCATGAGCACTTCCGTGCAAATTAGTGCTGATGAAGCCGGAAAGCCGTTTGACCAATCACTCTACAGGAAGCTCATTAGTTCGCTCCTGTACCTAACGGCTAGCAGGCCCGATATCCAGTTTGCTGTTGGAGTGTGTGCGAGGTATCAAGTAGCACCTAAGGAATCACACTTCAATACAGCTAAACGAATCCTGAAGTACATTAAAGGAACAGTCGATGTAGGACTATGGTATCCTAAAGAAGGCAGATTCGATTTAGTTGGATACAACGACTCGGATCTTGGAGGCTGCAAGCTAGATAGGAATAGTACAAGTGGAACTTGTCACTTTCTTGGACCTAGACTCGTTTCTTGGTTCAGTAAGAAGCAATTGGCTAAGTCTCTTTCCACAGCTGAATCAGAATACTATGCTGCTGGTAGTTGCTGTATGCAGATCCTTTGGATGCAGCAGTTGTCAGATTATGGAATTGAAGCCAGAGAAACTCCAATCATATGTGATAGCACGAGTGCAATTGCAATAACGCACAATCATGTCCTGCACTCGCGCACTAAGCATATCAACATGAAGCATCATTTTATAAGGAATCATGTCGAGAACAAAGATGTTCGCCTTGAAAAAGTTCATACAGACATTCAGTTGGCCGACATCTTCACCAAGCCTCTCGACACAGCCAGATTCAACATGCTTAGACAAGAATTGGGAATGCTACAGCCCGACTCCCTGTAAGTAATTTACTGTTTTTACTCAACAATTGAGGGGGAATGCTGTAAGACCCAAGAATACAGTATCCAACATTAATTATCTGTACACTCAGAACCGTCAATACAGCACTGTAGTGAACAAAGACATATGAATCCTACAGCTGACGTGTGCAATAATTAAGGGGGAAAACTGTAGGACCCATGAATACAGCATCAATCCAAAAGTTGTTGTATGGAATTTAAAACCTATATGTACCTTTTTAAGGGGGAACGCTGTATCGACGCGGTTACAGCACATACTATAGGATTTCGATTCAATATATATATAATATTATATCATTTCATTTTAAAATGATTTCTGTCCACGTGCCCTGTTTTTATGTCAAACGTCATTTTCATTAAATGCCTTACACGATATCTGGACAACTGAATCTCAAAAGCCGCGATGTTTTAAATTGTTTAATGTTTTAAAACCGCCGTTTCAGGCATTTAAGGTGACACAAATGTCAGAAGTGGGACCCGCTCATATTATTAACATTTTAATGGATAAGTGTACCAGTTACACTCAGTCCATCTTGACCGTTGATTTCAAAAACCGGTTCCCATCCCTTAAAATCTGACCATTCGTACTCTGCAAAACCCTATTTCGCCGCCCACTATAAAAGGACTGATACTGCCATTAGAGACTCTTTACGCTTTCTGCAAAATTAAGAGTTCTCAAGCAAAAACAGCCTACACGGCTTTCTGCATTTACTGCAAATTTCGTGTATTCTCTTTCACATTTTCTTGAAAAATCATCAATGGCTGGACAAACATCTTCTCCCGCACTCAAGAAAACCGCAAACATCATCGATGGACGGATCTTCTCAAGATCTGTTGTTATTGAACGCATTCTCGTTGAAACCAATGATGTCGAACCCATGGAGTACATCATCACTCGTCTCCGTCAACAAGGCCTCTACCGCCTTGGAAGTCAAACTGCTGACAAATACGATGTTCATCTAGTTGAGGAATTTTACCTCAATGCCACCGTACGCTTTTTGTCGCTGGCCCAAGGAGGTCATGTTGCTGACATAACCGCTACCATTCAAGGAGTGGATATCTGTGTTGATAGCGATCTTCTCCAGAATATTTACAGGCTACCTGCTGATGGCCTGACAATGGATCAACTTGAGACGTTTGGGTCTCAAGAGCTGATAACTAAGTTTTATGGGCTGTTCACCGGCTCAACTGTTGTTGACATGGTTCAAACCACATGTCAGAAAAAGAATTTTTGCCTGCCTTATGTGTATTTAAATGATTTTTGCTGCAGGATCATCGAGAATCGAACTGGTGCATTCGAAATGTGTACTAATCTGAGATTCAGGATGATGGTTGCAATTCTGACCTTTGAAAAGGTCAACTGGTGCCAGATAATTTTGAAGCACTTTCAAGAGGAAGTATGCAAGCCTGCCACCCAGAAGAAGTCATTTGGTTTAATGTTAAACCATATTTTGACGAAATACGGACTGTCGCAATCTGCCGATGCAAAGAAGAATAGCTCCAGGATATACCTAGGAGGCGTCAAGCCTACAGTGTTTAACCAGAGCACTATGGTCTGCAACCACCCCAAAACCAAAAGTATGCCAGTTTCTGCAGACCCAAGGGATGTATCTTTGCAGTCCCAGGACGTGGAGTCTTCAAAGAAGAGGAAAAGATCTCACAGCAAGAAACCCATTGCTAGTGAGAAGCCGAAAAAGAAGCTAAGGAGGCTTTCTAAAGCTAAATCCACCAAGACCTCCGAAGAAGTTTCTACCGTGGCGCAACCCACTGAAGAACAACCCCAGGGTCCAACCCTTGTGGAAGAGGTGTCCACTACTGTATCGACAGTAGATCCTGAGCCTTTGGCGGCTAAGACGGATGATCGGACATCTGCCAATGAAGAAGACTCTAGCGAGTCGGCTGCCCCTACAGAGCCAAACGCTACTTATCCTATGCGGAATTCCACACTCGTACAGGATCAATCTTCCTTCGGGGCACCATCCCCTGTAAGGAATCCCACTTCCATACAGGATCTCACACCTGTAGAGGAATCCCTCGCTACAGCGAATCCAGACGTTGTACGCAGTCCCTTCCCTGACACTATTATCAACAAAACCCTTCTATCTGTTCAGATCGATCATGCTTACGAAAGATTTCTCAAATGGAAAGGATACAGGCTAGCTCCGTATGACACATTATATAACTGGAGCGAATGGAGCCAAGAAGAAAGATTTGTATCAGAAGTGACGGACTCGACGGAAATTGAGGCCCTGATCTGATGGGACAATCCCTTCTGCAAAGAACTGATTGAAAGCCATCTTCTGCAGAAATCTGACGCAAGGAGGAAAGGTAAAGATAAGTCAGAGGACTCTCCCGCAAATCCAAAAGATGACAATGACTCAGACGACGATGACGATGCTTTACAAGCTGGTTTGAGAATAAGTCGTGAAGAGGATCAAGACAGAGATGCCTCTCCACCAAAGGATGACGAAGGGCCATCAACTCGAAGTGAGCTCCCTTCGCCACAACAAGAGAACATTCTCGACGACGAGGAATCAGTCCCTCAAGTCGAGGAAGAATAAATAGTTTTGGAACAGGCACCCGAGGCTGCCGCCGCTCAAGAAGAAGAAGTTGTCGCTGAGAGACAACATGAGGAATCAGTCCCTCCTGTATCCATGTCTACCGACGAACCTTCGCAACAGGAGGACACAGCACCCCCTGCCGGCGAACCAGAACTCACTGCTCCCGCCCCATCAACCGTGGAATCCGAGGACGGTAATGTACCTGAGGATGTCCAACTCACTTCACGCCCAACCGTGAATCTGAGGAGGTTGAATGGATCCGAAGATTTTGCACAACTGGATTCTCCAAGCACAGCCGCTAGAAAAGAGCGCCTGCGTGCTCTTGGTCTTCAAACTGTATTCATCCAAGATGCAGTGATTGCTCTGTCTTCAGTTGAAAAAGCCTTGAATTGGATGCATACTTCTGCCGTTGAAGAAATGACCACCTTACAGCATGAAGTTTCTCGAGTAGTCGAGGCCTTCGTTATATTGCCAGAAGTCTTCAAGCAAGAACTGAAGATTATGCAAGACAAACAAGAGCAAATCCTGAAAGAAGAGGCAACCAAAACGCGCATCGCTGAAGCCAAGACCGCATGTGCTATGATCGAAAACAGTTCTCAATTGCGAGCCCACGAAAAATGTATCAAGGACATGTCACAGGTGCTTTCCACCCTTGTTGAAAGAATGACTACCATCGAGACGAAACAGGATGCTGCACTGGAGATCCCAGGACGTCTTGATGACGCCAAAAAGGGGGAAGAAGCAAGAGAAGCTGCACGGAGAATCAGGTTACAATAGGGGTGGGCACAAAAAATCAAAATCCCGATCCCGTCCCGGTCCCGTCCCAAAATTACCCGAGATGGGACGGGATCCAAAATTAAAAACACATGTCCCGTCCCGTCCCATTAGAGTAACTGCGGGACGGGACACGGGACAAAAAATTTGAGGCCCGTAAGGCCCGTCCCGTCCCGCTAAGTTTTTAACCCTTTTTAAAACCATATATTTTTATTATTTGTAACTCTTTTTTAATTAATTATTAATAATAAACTATTTTTATTTTTTATTATCTATATTTTATAATTATACACAAACCTAATCAACCGATATAAAGTTAGTAACTGATATTTTTTCAAAAAAAAATGGATATGTTGTATTCAATGTTAATAATTGTTATTTTAAAAGTTTAATTTAGGCTATTAAATTAGTTTGTTGGATATTTTTCCCGAAGTTAGATGTATAAAATTATAAATTTCTTACTTTTTTCTAATTTATATTTTGAACTTTTTTATGCGGGACTAAACCCGTCTCGTCCCGTTCCGTCCCGTCCCAACCGGGATAAGGCCCGCGCGGGATGAAATTTTGAAATCACGAATCCCGTCCCGTCCCGTCCCGCTTGTTATAACACGGGACGGGACGTGGGATGACCCCAGGCCCGTCCCATCCCGTCCCATGCCCACCCCTAGGTTACAACATGAAAGGGAATTTGAGGCCGCTCAAGACAGCATTACTGTTGAATTAAACAAGCTAGACCCTCCCTCTCAGAGTTTTAAGATTTCAGGCTCCCGACCTGAATTTCATGATCCAAATGTCCCGTGGCAAAACCTAATCCAAAGACCTTCTGAAATTCATCTGCCGACCAACCACCATCCAACTACCGATGAGGTGAAGCAATGGAGGAAGAATGAACTGATGAGATACTTTGTTAAACTCATCAGGGAATCCGCCATCTTCAGAAGATATAAGACTTTAGCGGAGGCCGCAGACAAATTCTCGAAGATGCTAGAAGAAGGAAAACTCCCTCTACAGCTAGATATGAAAAGCAAGCACAAAAGAGGAGATCGGATCACCCATCCAGAAGACTGGATTCTTGCCTTTGACAGATCCTATGAAGGAAGAGCTATATATCAAGATCGAGGCAACGATTCCCTACAGAACTGGTGGCGTGGAACCGAGAATGATCCAGGGAGAAGGCCATGGAGACATGCGGACTATCGGAGCTGAAATCCTTGTATATTATATTTGTTTAGTTATTTTTCTTTCGAAACAACAAACCATGTACTATAATGGTTGGAATATCAATAAAAGTGTTTGTTTGTCTTGAAAGATTATAACTCGTAATCTATTGTGTTGATGTATGATTACATAACTTAAATTGTTTGATAACAATCACAAGTATAGAAACTTGTTTGAAAATTAAGCTGTACGAACTTGTCTACGAACAATTCATAATTTCAGTTGTAAGTTGCGAATACATTGTAAGATTGTGCCTGCGTGCCAATCATAAGCTTAAGTTGTAAAAAATCTTAGCTGTATCGAACTCGCCTGCGAGCAGTTCATTAATTAAACTAAGTTGCTGAAAGACAGACCATTTGACAGAAGACCAAGAAATCTGCCAGAAGTCATCAAGGAAGATTATTTCATGAAGAAGGTTTTGGCATCATCAAGAAGACTTTAAAGTTAGTCTTGGCAAATTATCAAAAAGGGGGAAATTTTTGGGAAAACAAGAACCCTGTATCGAAACAGCCGGGATATTCAATCCCTGTATCGAATTGTGTTGATAAGAGGTTTTGACATATATGCCAATCTTCAATACAGTAAAGGAAACTGTATCGAAGAATTGAGGCATCAACCTGTATCGAAAGACTGTCTCGAATCCAGCATATACTGGAACCCTTCAGTACAGCAAAGAAATCTTATAAAGACCAAGTATGGAAACTGTCTCGAATCACCAATACAGTTATCTTCCATACAACTCTCAACAGGACAAAGAAGGAATCTCCAGAAGACAAGTCCCGTTCAATAAAGAAGTATTTAAATACTCAAGGATAAAGTATTTAAATATTGTGAGTCAACAGATCTTCAAATCCCGCTAAATCCGGATCGTGCTTTTTATCCCGTTGGAACGGAATCTTGCTCAACGGATACATCTCAACGGATATATATGTAACACCCCAAAAGACGGCTATTACAGTGCCGTGGACCCCACACTGGGACCCACCAGGCGATATCCAAAACAGATTAAATAAATATTATTTGTGATACCGAACCACAATGAATAGTCATTACTCCGATTAGGAGCTTATCAAAATATGGCCAACGGCCTTATAATACACAGGATCCGAAAAACAAGTATAAACCATATGGAGATGGAAAATACTTTAAATGTCAATACAACCAGATAGAAATCTAAATGAAGCAGGAAATAAAATAACATAACACGGGTTAACATAACCGGACAACAAAAGATGTGGCCCCCCCGAACTAGTATCCTTCGAACCCTTCGCCGTCAGCATGCTCTTCCCGTGCTTTGCCTTTGCCTCGATCTAAAATACAATACAAGTATTTCGCCCATAACACAGGGTCAGATATACATGATAATCAATTCTTCCGACATTATACAATTCACATATATAGATCTCAAGAAAATCATTCCGACTTTTAATCATACCCCTCGGGCGTATGAAACAATCAGTCACAAAACATCGAACACATCCAATCATACATGGACTATGAACGATTAACAATATAGCTCAAGATGGACATCACAGTACGCCCGATCCGGAAATGTGTCCGTGTACATGTCCACCCCGTATACGGAATCCAGAATATACGTGTGACAATGTACCTAATTAGCCTCACGAACTACGTCTCGTGTGCACACCCAATACGGAAACATCCACGTATGACTATACAAGTGCCCGGCTAAAATCCTACACAATATCCATCCAGACGCAGATATGATTCCGGAAATGTCACGATACAACATGACAACGAAGTTCAACGAAATACATATCCGATTAAGGATCAAGGAAACTCACCGAAGTGAAAATAAAGATCAACGAGCAACGATTCAAAACGACGTACTTGGGAATGCAACCCCATGAAGAAAACGGAATAACGTCAATGACAATGTCAAAACACGACAAACATTACATGAACAATTCATACACATGAAATATATAACCATCACAAGAATCTAATCATCATTATAACCAAGCAAGATAACTTGCCACAATACGGAGACGAGAATAGTCCTCTTCTTATCGGAACGAACGAACGGTCCTCGACTAATATTGTTTACTCGAACAATCAACCTTAAACGAAATACATTTTACTCAAAAACATATTCGTATAATTATCAATATAGAATTAGTAAGACGTCATCCTACAATTCTTTATAATAGTTTGCTACTTCCAATTATCGAAGCCTTATGTCAGGAGTTCTTTAACATCATTACAACCATAAAAATCGGTTTACAATACTTACCGAATGTTCGCATGGTTCATCATAAATAAGAGTTCTATCAAGGGTATGTTGAATAACCAATTATGATGTTAAGATCATCTTATGATGATTAAACTTTCCAAAACATTAAAACGTTGAAAGGTAAAATCTGCACATTTATGATCATTCTCCTCTCATCTAAATTGACTATTAAGCTAACAACAAGTTTATTAGTTCTGAGATTACACCATATCCATGAGGGTTATCAAAATCTTTGTTTACAAGGCTGGAAGATTCATTAACATTATGATGAATTCACCATCTATCTAGTATGATGATCAAAACAAACTAAGTTCCCAACACATTAGATTAATGAAAAGTTGTTGTGTTGGTTTCACAATTATCCTTAACCATTCAAAATCTTGCTGAGCTAAACATAAGGAGAATATGATTCTTAAGAAATCTGAGTAAGAAAACATCCTTCTACTACTAACATGGCCAACTTCTTCCCAAGGTAAGTAAACTTAAAATGGTGTTTAATCACTTTATGATAACATCTCTATTAGTTAAATCCGAATATGGTGAAGTTAACTGATTCAGAGGTATTTTACTGAGCTAAATTCGTCCAACAAGATGAGCATGATAGTCACAACGTGGTTAGAATCACTATATCATCAAGAACACATCCATCTCAAACCCCTATTTATCATATTCATCAAAAGTGTTAAAAAGGTTGGATTAAAACTATGTTTTACTTGATTAATCTACTCTAGGTGAAGTATAATTCGTCATTAATATCAACATATGAAAATAATGCAGAGAGGAAGGTACACCTACCTCCAGAAACGAAGAACAACCTCAAAGCTATGAGAAAATATACTCCAAGCTCAAGAACACCTCCTAATCTCCAAGGAAATGAGCTCCACTCCAAGATTTAAAGCTTAGAAGCAAGTTTGGGGAGGTTGATATCGGTTTGGGAGTGCAGAGGGACGATATATGGCGAGAGAATCGGTTTAGAGTTGTGAAGAAAAGAAAAACAGGCTGGTCCTATAAATAGACTGTACATACTTAGCGCACGCTATCGGAACAGTTTAGCGTACGCTAATGCACTTACGTACGCTAACCGTCGATATTACGTATGTAAGCGGCTTACAGTGGCTACTGTCTTGAATTCACAGGTCGTTAGCGCACGCTAATGAAAAAAGGTTACGCACGCTAATAAAAGTTGAATCTAGCCGACATGACAGCTCAGACCTTGCTCACATGCATGCCAGCGGCTAAGGAGTTCACGTGCTGAAGTCAACTGATGCCAGATTCCCTCTTAGCGTACGCAACTGAGGAAACCTTACGCACGCTAAGTCACAGGATTAGCGTACGTTAATCGTACTATGTAGCGTACGCTACATCAACAGAAAAAAATTCGAAAATGCAACTCTCTAATTAACATCGAATCATCACATATGAAATGAAATAACAACGATATGAAATTCAAATCTATAATACCTCAACATAATACTAAATGCAACGATTCATGATAATCAGATTATCCGAATAATACAATGACAGGTAAAAATGAAAAGTTACAGTCGGATATTACATACTCTCCCCCTTAAAAAGAGTTTCGTCCTCGAAACTAAGGGGTAAATAACTCGGGGTATCTCGCTCGCATACTATCCTCGGTTTCCCACGTAGCCTCCTCGACTCCGTGTCGTGACCACTGAACCTTCAGTAGGGGAATCGTCTTGTTCCGTAACTGCTTATCCTCCTCTCGAGTATCCGCACAGGGCGCTCCTCGTACGAATGATCCTCTGCGAATTCAATCTCTTCGAACTGAAGCACATGGCTCGGATCAGCAACATATTTTCTCAACTGGGAGACATGAAACACGTTGTGAATCTTACTCAAGGTCGGTGGCAAAGCCAGTCGATAGGCCAGATCGCCTACACGCTCCAAAACTTCAAATGGCCCAATGTACCTCAGGCTAAGCTTGCCCCTCTTCCCGAAACGAAAAACACCTCAGGTAGGAGACACCTTCATTAACACATGGTCACCAACCCCGAACTCAAGTGGTCGTCGACGGTGGTCAGCATAAGACTTCTGTCGACTTTGAGCCGTTAACAACCGACTCCTAATCAAAGTGATCTTCTCCCGAGCTGCTAATAACATATCGGGTTCCGTACCCAGAGATTCTGACAGCTCGTCCCAACACAAAGGGGACCTACAGCGACGGCCATACAATGCTTCATACGGTGCCATCTGAATCGAAGCGTGCCAACTTTTATTATAAGTGAATTCCACCAAAGGCAGCTGGGCTTCCCAATCGTCCTTCCAATCAAGAGCACATGCTCTCAACATGTCCTCTAGAGTCTGGATGGTTCTCTCAGACTGACCATCGGTCTGTGGATGAAAAGCCGTACTGAAATTCAACTGTGTGCCCATCGCACGACGAACTGCCTTCCAGAAGTGTGACACGAATCGCCCGTCACGGTCTGATACAATACTCTTGGGGGTACCGTGTAATCTCACAATTTCCTTAATAAACAGCTGGGCCAATCTATCGGGGCCCCAGGTGTCCTTAATCTCCAAGAAGTGGGCTGATTTGGTCAGACGGTCCACAATCACCCAAATCGTATTCATTCCTCAACGAATCGTCGGCAAGATAGTAATAAAATCCATAGATATGTCCTCCCATTTCCACTCGGGAATCGGGAGTGGTTTCAGCATTCCTGTGGGTCGCTGGTGCTCAATCTTAACCTGCTGACAGGTTAAACATCTCGAAACAAATTCGGCAACCTCACGTTTCATATTCCCCCACCAATAATTCTGATTCAAATCCTTATACATCTTGCTAGATCCCGGGTGAATAGAGTACGGGGTAGCATGGACTTCTCTCATGATAGAGTTTCTCAACTCTTCGTCAACGGGTACACAAACTCGATTTCTAAAACGTATCAATCCATCCCCGTGGATCACGAATCCAGGGGCTTTCCCTTGGGTTACTTCATCCCGAACTCGAGATAAGAATGGGTCCGTAATTTGCTTCGATTTGATCATACCATCAAGAGGCGAAGAAATCTCAAGGGTGCAAAGTTGTCCCTGAACACGCTGTAACCAAACTTCAATTTCTGACCTCACAAGGTCCAACTGCAACTCTCTCTGTGCTGTCAAACGGCTCAGCATCTGCTCCTGCACTGTTTTACGGCTCAAAGCGTCGGCGACCACATTTGCTTTACCCGGATGATAAAGTATTTCGATATCATAGTCCTTGATTAATTCTAGCCACCTTCTCTGTCTCAAGTTTAACTCCTTCTGAGTAAAAATTTACTTTAGGCTCTTGTGGTCTGTAAAGATCTGACAGGTAACTCCATAAAGATAGTGACGCCAGATTTTCAAAGCAAACACCACGGCTGCTAACTCCAAGTCATGGGTCGGATAGTTAACTTCATAGGGTCGCAATTGTCTCGATGCATAGGCAATCACTTTCCCTTCTTGCATTAGTACACATCCCAGACCCTGTCTCGACGCGTCACTATACACCACAAATCCTTCCGTTCCTTTTGGTAAGACCAAAACAGGTGCCGAAATCAATCGACTTTTGAGCTCATGAAAACTATGCTGACATGTTTCTGACCACAAATACTTCTTGTCCTTTCGCAGTAAGTTAGTCATTGGTTGCGCAATTTTAGAAAATCCTTCTACGAACCGCTTAGTAACTCACAGCCGAGGAAACTACGAACTTCCTTCACGTTCTTCGGTGGTAGCCAATCTCGAATGGCTTCCGTCTTTTGTGGGTCCACTCTCACCCCTTCGGCTGATATCACATGCCCGAGAAAGACAACTTCAGGCATCCAGAATTCACACTTTGAAAATTTCCCATAAAGCTGTTCCCGCCTCAATGCATCGAGAACTTGGTGGAGGTGACGCTCGTGCTCTTCGTGGTCACGAGAGTAAATGAGAATGTCGTCAATAAAAATGACTACAAAGCGATCCAACTAGTTAATAAAAACTCGATTCATCAACTCCATGAATATCGCCGGTGCATTAGTCAGTCCGAATGGCATCACCACAAACTCATAATGCCCATAGCGAGTACGGAATGCTGTCTTTGAAATGTCAGACTCTCGAATCCTTAACTGATGATAACCAGATCTCAAGTCGATCTTAGAAAACACGACAGCTCCCTGAAGTTGGTCCAATAAATCATCAATACGAGGCAAGGGATACTTGTTCTTGATGGTTACCCTGTTCAGCTCACGGTAATCAATACTTAAGCGCAGAGATCCATCTTTTTTCCGTACAAATAACACTGGTGCTCCCCAAGGGGACGCACTAGGTCGAATATAGCCCTTGTCAGTCAACTCCTCAAGCTGGTTCTTCAATTCCTGCATCTCAGTCGGAGCCATACGGTACGGTGCTTTTGAAAGCGGGGATGTACCTGGTTCTAACTCAATAATAAACTCCACGTCGCGATGAGGAGGTAAGCCTGGCAACTCGTATGGAAATTGTAGGTCACAAGTCGTCCAGAAACAAGTCTAGAGGGGGGGTGAATAGACTTGTTGAAACTCTTGAACTCTTTTTCTCGAAGAGTGAGTTTCTTCAGCTGATGATCAAACAAATGACTAAGAGTCGTTTGTTCTTGGATATGTGCGGAAGTCAGCTGATGACGAATAGATATTAACTTAATGAAACACTTAACAATGGATGCAGCAGTTAGAGTATGATGCAGTAAAACAGTAAATAACACAGGCAGTTATAGTGGTCTCAGAGGTGGGGTAATCCTCTACTAATCCACTTTTCTCCAAACCAGTTGGAGATGAATTCACTATAATTGTCAACCAGTGATAAAGATTACAGTGATTCACAACACACTACAACAGCTTCCAACCAGTGGAATTCCGTGCCGTTGTACACACTTGACTGCCTTGCACCTCTTGATCCTCGATCCTCGGATGCCTTTACAGTCTGCTACTTCAACCAGTGAAGTACCCCGTACTCAAGATTTAAAGACAAGAGTGTTTGTCTTCTCCAACTAAAGAGCTTCCTTGAATATGAACTTTTGGATCTGCTCTTTTTCACGATGCTATTTGATTGCTTGAGATTGCTTTGTTTGCTTTGATCGCTAGAGTATATGTTCGCACCGGGTGGTTTGCTCAGTTTCAAATCTTCGGATATATATAGATCACGATCTCTGAGCTTCTTCCTTGTAGCCGTTGCAAATCTTTGAACAAATCCGTCCGTTGGAGAGAGACTTCATTGTTTAATCTTTTCTGAACGTTGCAAGGCTGGATTCCCATTATTTAATTTTATCTTCCGACCGTTGTGAGGACTTCTGCATGTGAGCGCCGAATCTTTTGAATATAAAAGGATTAAAGTCTTCACGGTGGGTCAGGATGATTTAATTAAATCATATCTCTTGCGGGAATCACTCCAATTTGTCTCTTCACGTTGCATGTGAGCTTTCCGTAATATTTGACTTTTTCAAAGCATGCTGACGTGGACTTGGAGTACTAGGCTGTAGTTGAGTAGACTGATGTGCAGCTTACTTCTCTGCAGGTAGGTCGTCTCGGCTGTATACTGTTTAAGACTTGTCTGATCAGGTGACTTCCCTGAGGTTCCTCGGCTGCAGTCTGGTCAAACTTCTCTGACAAGTTTTTAGTTGACGTGGCTACTCTGATTGGAGTCATTGTACTTCTCTGATGGACTAGACTGTACTTTAGTACTTAGCCGATTTTCAGCCTAACTAACTTTGGCCTATAGAAGACACTCATTTGGTTCTTCTTTACATATTGCCAATTTATACTTAACACATTTTGGCCTATGGAAGATACTCATTTGGTTCTTCCTTACATTTTGCCATTTAATAAACATTTGATTTTAAATTAATGACATCATCAAAATCTAACAAGTATTCCTAACAAATTCCCCCTATTTTGATGATGGCAAAACTAAGTAAGAAATTAAATGGCCAAGTCTGCACTTAAGTGCAAGACAAAACTGAAGTCAGTCTAATATTGAGACAACTGGAAAATTGTCATTCAACAGACTGTTCATAAAATTTTCTGACTTATCATTGAAATTATACAAGATTGTTTTAAGTACAGAAAAATAAAATTACAAGTAATAATAATTTAAGGTCATCTGCCTCTTCCTCTGCCTCTTCGAATAGCCGCTTGTGGCAGTCCGAATGGTTTGGCTCCGATAGGTCTTACCTTGGTGGAGCAAGGCCATACTTTCTCTTCACAACTTGATCTTTGCGAAGTCCTGCTCCTGCCGAGATCTGAATTTGTTCTCAAGGCGGACACGCTTGATTTCCTCCGAAGTTGTAGCTCATCAAGTTCACCATCCATGCGGATTGGTGCTTCTTCACTGAATTTAGGGATCATGGGAAATGCATTTTGCTCTTTTGCGTACTTCTTTAGAAACCCAAAGCTTAGGATGAACCTCTTCCATCCAAGTTTATGAAAATCTCCTGTGGGGAGAGTTTGTCATCTTGAAGTAGTTCCCAGGACATAAAAGTCTCGACGAACTTCTTCCTAGCAGCTCCCCATATTTCAAGAGCTTCAAGTGGGCGTAAATCTTCAACATACCATAGCTCCGCACCTTCCCATTCAAGAGTAGGTTCAAAGCCGCCTCTGGTCCTTCTGCGCTTCCCTTCAGCCGGGTCACCTTGTCTTCTTGGTCTACAGCTTCCTTCCTTTTTAGGCTAGAGGGTCCTTCAACTGGGAACATCCCGCTTTTTCTTACTTCGATTTCTCTCTCTTCCCCCTGAATCCTCTCTTCCCCCTTTTTGCCAGCATCAATGAGTGTTGTCAATCGTTGCTCCATGCGGCTCATCCAATCGACATGCCAAAAGGCATTCGTTGTTTGTAGGAGGAGGAGGCCGAGGATCTCTCTCTCAAGCAGGTGTCAATCTTGGCATTAATGATCTCAAGATCGGGGTGACCTGAGTTGATAGCGGCTCCCAATGGTGTCTCTCGACAATTTGCTTGATCACTCGGTCATGGTAGGGATAATCGAGCCGATGGGGAGTGTTCTCCGATCCTTCAAAGAATGGAGCCACTAGGCTGCAGCTCTGGCCGCAATGGAAGGTCGATTGAGTCTTCTCCGGTCCCCGACTGAGTCCTCTGCCAGCTCTGCGTCTAGGCTGGTGTACCGGGGAGGTACAACAATCCTATCTGCAGCTTCGTTGGTAGGCTCTGGCTTCTGCTCTGGCTCCTTTTCTCTTTCTTCCTCTTTCCCTTCTTCTTCTTCAGATTTCTCTTTTTATTCCTCCTCATCTTCTTCTTTTTCTTCTCCAGCCGCCACACCAGCTCCTCCTTCACCTCCATCATCATTATCATCATCATCATCATTTTTCTCATCATCATCCTTTTTCTCATCATCATCCTTCTCCTTTTCTCTTTCATCATCTTCATCCTTCTCCTTATCTTCTTCTTCTTTTTCCTGCTCCACTTCTTCTCCTTCTTCTTCATCTTCTTCATCATCCACTTCTTCTGTTTTTTCAATCTCCTCTGTCTCCTTTTCAACTGGTATGTTTTCTTCAGGTTCTTTTGCTTCTTCATCCTCTTCAACCAAATTGATAATTTTATTTTCTTCATCAACTTCTTCTATCCTAATCTCCTTTTCTACTTTCTCCTCTTCCTCTTCCTCTCCAAAACTACCATCAAAGATACTGAGCATTATAGAGTGGATAAAATGGTCCATGTTTGTCTCAAAATGTGACATGAACCAGTTATCCTGGAGGAGTAAGGCTAAATCTGACTCTTTGCAAAAATCAGTCAGAACATCCTCCGTGGCTTGAGGGTATTCCCAACCACTATTTTCAACAAAAATTTGAAAATTTGTAAAGGACATGGTTTTAAGAGTTTTCCACTCTTTAAAAATATTTACGAAAGAGTGTTTTTCTGCTTGTGACTTGACAAGCTGAAGTTGTTCTATGGAGAGATTAAAAGTATTATTTTCTAAAAGATTGAATGAGTAATCGCCAGGGATAGATATAACAAGACCTGCTTCCTCTTCTTCGGTCATGTACACTGGAGGAGTAATGACAGTACAATTCTAGTTTCGGTATCTCGTGCAGGTGGTCCGGATGAATGGTGATCGCGATGGTGGCATAGTGCTCAAAGCTCTCCTTCAACTGAATCAGCTTCCTTGGCCTCTTTGGAGAGGGTTCGTGATGACCGCAGGTTGGAAGGTCCTTCGGGGCTGGTCCCCTTCTCTTGAATCGGATGGCGATAGGTGTATCATCGACTCATTCTCGGACTCGATCATAGCTCCGATCTCACCGCAGTTGGTCCGAGTTTGATAGATCGTATCTTGGGCAAAAGCTTGTGTCTGGCAAATCCTTCAACAACTGGGCTGCCCTCCCAGGGACTCCAACCTTCTTCTTATCATGGTCCATGTGACCAAGCCTCTTGTTTGGGTGGAAAGGGTCAATGTTTCCCTTGGCCACTCCGCTGCTCCAAGAACCAACTAAGATGCGTTAACGCCAACTTAGTCTTGAACTTCTTCTCTCCCTCGAGCCATTCGACCTTGTTCACCTCGCGAACAAGTTGCCTGAAAATGTAATCGGCCCAATCAACTTCCTCTCGTTGAATTAACGCACCCAACACCATGAATTTTGAAGATGATAGTTGGTCATAGCTTCCTGCCATTCCCATGACTATCTTGTTTGTGATGTCCAGAGCAACTCGATAGACCCTTTTCAACTCATTTCTCTTCGCTGTAAACTTCAATTTCTCAGGGACATTTTCGAGCTTAATCGTCTTCCACGTTTCGGCGGGTGATTGTTTGAGCGCTTCGACCGCCAAACCGCGATGTTTCATCCCGAATACGAGCGAATCTTCTCTGTATCTATGGTGACTGTACTCCACCGACCGTGCTCTGAATCTCGTCTTTGAATCGGGTAAGCGTTGCGATAAAATTCAACCACATCTTCCTTGAACAAGTGTTGAGGGTTGATTTCGAAAGCGGGTAGATTAGATTCCGTTTCATCGCCGGATTAAGTCGAGCATATCAAAGTCCTCTAGATTTGCTTCCGGTAATCCTTCAAATCGACGACCATGGAGAAGATGACACAGTCCTTCATCGCCTTCAAGTTTGCTCCAAAAGATGCCATTTCTGCAAAAAGATTTTAGGATTTAGTGTGTATTTTGCTCTGTAAATTTTTAGGGTTTCTGAAAGCGTAAAGAGGAAAGTGAAAGGGTTTTCTTCCTTATAAAGAAGATGAAAGGACGTTTGGATTAGTTTATTATAAGTTTAAACGGTGGTACGCCTTTTCATATTCTTTTGAATTTCAAATTTGAATCGGTGGCCCCATTTAAAATTTGACGGTTGATTCTGATTGGCCACCGTAGAGGTTAATTAAATGGGCGTGTGACGCGTGTATTTAAAATTGCCACTAGGCTTATAAAATGTATTTTTAAATGCTATTTCTTAAGCCAAAATAATATTTTAAATATGACAGATAATAATTAAAAATTTAGAGATTAGTTTAGAGAACTTAGCCGGGTCTCGATTCGCTGATTGACCGCTCGCTACTGGTGAGTTTGACCTCTCTCCCGGTATTCTCGTACAACTAAGTTGCTTCGCCTCGGCCTTCGTCTTCGCCCGCATCGCTTAGCCGATTCTCGGGGGTTTGTCCTTCCTTCAACTTGCTTCAACTAGATTCCCAATCTAGTAATCCAAGGTCTCGCTAAGCTCTAGGAATCTTTCTTCTCGGGGGTTTGGTGAAGATGTCGCCTATTTGGTAGTCTCAGGCCGACTCTTTCAACTCTAACCCTTTTGTTAAGCACATGGTCTCGAATGAAATGGTGCTTAACGTCAATGTGCTTCGTCCTTGAGTGCAAAACCGGATTGTTGGTTATTGCAATAGCACTATTGTTGTCACACCATATAGGAACTTCGTTGGCAATAATATTGTAGTCCCTTAATTGTTGTCTGATCCATAGGATCTGTGCACAACAGCTACCTGCAGCTAGGTATTCTGTAGTGGAGATAGAGTTAGAAACTCCGCTTCTTGCTAAACCAGATATCGACCGTTCCTAGGAATTGACACGTTCCACTAGTGCTTTTCCTATTGATTTTGCATCCGGCGAAATCCGCATCTGAGTATCCTGATAGCTCGAAGTTGTCATCCTTGGGGTACCATAGTCCAACATTAATGGTAGACTTTAGGTACTTGATTATTCTCTTGGCTGCATCTAGGTGTGATTGCTTTGGCTTGGACTGGAATCTTGCACAAACTCCAACTGCATATGATATGTCTGGCCTGCTTGCAGTGAGGTACAGAAGAGATCCGATGAGTCCTCTGCAGTGGGTTGAGTCCACTGATATTCCTGCCTCGTCTGCATCTAGATGAGTGCTTGTGCTCATTGGAATTCTTGCGGGTTTGGCTGATTCCATTCCATATCTCTTGATGAGATCTCGGGTATATTTTGCCTGGTTGATGAAAATTCCTTTTTCCATCTGCTTAACTTGTAATCCGAGAAAGAAGTTAAGCTTTCCCATCATACTCATCTCGAATTCTCGTTGCATGAGGTTGGAGAATTTCTCGCATAGTTCTGGATTGGTTGACCCGAATATGATGTCATCCACGTAAATCTGAACTATTAGAATGTGGCCTTCGTGCTCCACTCTGAATAGGGTCTTGTCCACTTTTCCTTTGCAAAATCCATTTTTCTCAAGAAACACAGACAGTGTTTCATACCATGCTCTCGGTGCTTGCTTGAGTCCATACAGAGCCTTCAACAGCTTATAGACTTTGTCTCCTTTGACAAAACCTGGGGGTTGCTCTACATAGACTTCTTCTTCTAGGATTCCATTCAGAAACGCACTTTTTACATCCATTTGGTAGACTTCAAAATCCTTGAATGCAGCATATGCGAGGAATAGTCTGATGGCTTCTAATCTTGCAACAGGTGCATAAGTTTCATCAAAATCTATTCCCTCACATTGTGCATATCCTTTTGCTACGAGTCTGGCTTTATTCCTAACAACAGCTCCGTCTTCATCACTCTTGTTTTTATACACCCATTTGGTGCCAATAACTTTCTTGTGATTAGGTCTGTCTGTTAGTTCCCAAACTTTGTTTCTCTCCATCTGCTCCAATTCCTCTTGCATGGCATTAATCCATGAATAATCTTCCAAGGCTTGTTCTGTTGTCTTGGGTTCAATTTGTGACATGAAACATGAGAACATCGCCATTCCTGCTGGTAGAGTTGACTGTCTTGTCTTGACTCCATCACCAACTTTCCGATAATTTGCTGAATTGGATGATCCTTGAGCCATTTGGGGATCTCGTCCTCTTCTCGGGTTTGTTCCCCCTGTTGGATTGCTCTGGTGGTTGTCTGCATCTCTGGATTCTCGTCTGCAATGGATCGGCTACGCCTTGTCATCTGCAGCTTGGTTACAATCTGAGATGAGTCTTTGTCGACTCCATTTGGGTCTTCTTCAAAGAATCGGATCGGATAGGTTTGGTGATCCTGTCTGATCTGCATTGGGTCTTCATCGGCCGCAGTTGGGTCATCAGCCGATCTGCAGTGAGTCCACCATTCCAGTGTCATGTACAATGACTTCTTCAAGGGTTGCCGACTTGAGCTTGTTCTCAATTTGCTCAAGTTGTTTCCTGTACTCAACAAGAGATTCATCAAAAACAACATGGGGTGTTTCCTCCACAACTAAGGTTCTTTTGTTGAAAACTCTATATGCCTTGCTTCTTTGGGAATATCCCATAAATAGACCATCATCGGTTTTAGCATCAAAGGCATTTAGTCGTGTTTTACCGTTGTTGTGGATGAAACACTTACAACCAAAAACATGAAAGTAAGCAACGGTAGGAGTTCTATTATTCCAAACCTCATAGGAGTTTTGCCATGTCTCCCTACTATCATACTCCTGCAGGTGTGGCAGTGTGTTGACTTGACCCCGAGAACCTCTTGGGTAGGTCCGCTTCGCAATCATGGACCTTGCCGCTTCCTTCGTGGTTCTGCTCCTTCTTTCAAAGAACACCATTCTGGCGGCGTCTGCCGCAGAGCTCATCTGGATCCCATTCGATCGCTGAAATCGCTTATCGCTTTGTTGAGAAACTCTCCTCCTCTATCCGATCCGATCTTGATTATGGAGAGGGATTTCTCATTCTCGATCCTTCTCGGCTCGAGTAACTTGGTCAAGGTTTCACTTTTCTTGAATAGAAAAATGATCCAAGTGTACCTTGAATAATCATCTACAATCACAAGAGCATGCTTTCTGCGGCTCAAAGTCCTTGGCTTGATAGGACCAAATAGATCCATGTGGAGTAGATCTAAGATCCTTGTTGTGAGCGTTGTAGGCTGCACTGGCTTGAACGATGCCTTGGTCTGCTTTCCCTTCTGACATGCATCACAGAGTGCTTCCTTCTTGAATGCTTCATTTGGAAGTCCTCTGACCAGCTTCTGAGAGCTAATCTTGTTGATGGCTTTGAAGTTCAGGTGACATAGTCTTTTGTGCCACAACCATCCATTCTCAGCTACAGTCTTGGATAGAAAACAGGAGTTAGGTGTTCCTGTGTTCCAATCAATCATGTATACATCTCTTCTTCGGAAACCTTGTAGCTTTATTTCTCCAGATAAGATGTCTATCACCATACACTTCAAGATGGTGAAGACTACTAGATTCTTCTCGTCGCAGAACTGGCTTATGCTCAGGAGGTTGTATTTGAGACCTTTGACATAATGGACTTTGGATATGACAATGTTTCCTCGGTGCAGCTCTCCAAAGCCTTTTGTCTGTCCTCTAGAACTATCTCCAAAGGTCACATCGGGACCTCTTTCTTTGATATATTTGGTCAGCATCTTCTTGTTCCCGGTCATGTGCCTTGAGCATCCAGAGTCTACAAACCACTCTTCACCTCCAAAATTTGAGCTTGAGGAGATGTGGTTGTAGTCCTTCCATCTCTTCTGCAATTAAACAAGCAGAGATTTAGGTACCCAAATTTGTGTGGGTCCTTTGGGGTTAGTTGGTTTCCTGGAGAATTGATTTCTCCTTGGATTATAGGAATTGTTATTATTATTATAACCCTTATAAGGTGCCTGTGGTCGAGGTCTAAATCTCCTGGTTGGATTGTATACCGGATATTCCTCAAAATAGTGTGGGCCATTTCTAAATCTAGGCTGAGACCATTTATTAAACCTTTGTGGTCTCCACACTTGTTCATTTTGGTAATTTGGATAACCTTGAGGTTTCCATCCCCTCCCATTATGAAATCGATTTTTGGGGAGTTGTTGGTAATAGTGGGCATGTTATGCAGAATTTCTGCTTTTGCACAGGCCCTTTGCTGATCGCTGTCTAGGTGGTATGCAGTGTAACATTGCAGGCTGAGACGTTTGACTAATTGTTGCTGTTTTGAAAGTCGGTTTATACAGGCTCGGTCGAGACCATTGTTTCTCCCTTGATAAACTTGGTTTGAGCGAGAGGGAGTGTGAGAATCATATCAAGGCCTGATTTGGTATATAATGACCTTTTATAAGTACACACCGCCCAGAGTTGAAGACGCCTTCAGGGAGGTTATTTCCTGCGCCTGAGTTTTATTTAACTGTGCCAGCTTAGTAAACTCAGCTTTGGCATGAGCAAGTGCAGCTGACTTTTCTTTAAGTAAAATATTTAGCCGGTCTATCTCAGCTGTATTGGCACTTGCCTGGTTTTCAAAATCAGCTGTATTTGTCTCAGCCTTATTTAAATCTAGGCTGAGTTTTTCGAAATCATTTTTCAGCTGCCTATTCTCATCTTGCAGCTTAGTCTTCTCTGCTGATACAGCTTGGTGTGCAGATTTAAGTGTTTCAAAATCTTTGAATAATTGATTTACCGATTCATGTAAATCCATATCTTGTGACATGGCTGAGCTATTATTTGAACCGGTAGGTTTAGAGGTTACCTCTTCATCAGCCAAGTTTGCCATCAGGCAATCATATTCCTCGTCGTCATCAGAAAAGAAACCGCCGCTTGATTCGACATGCTCCTGGTCTACTCCGATGAGAGCTTTTCTTCTGTCTTCCTTTCTGGCCACCTCCTTCTTGGTTTCATCCTTCTTGAGCTCGGGACAATCCATTTGGATGTGTCCTATTTTATGACAGTTGTAGCATTCAACTTTCCAGCTTCCAGCCTTCTGGTTCCTTCTTGGGTTCTCCTTGTAGTTTTTCTTATACTTGGAGTAGTTCTTTCTGAAGTTACTGAACCTTTGCATAATGAAAGCCATTTCCTCCTCAAAATCTAGCGGATTTGGAGGTTTCACATCAGACAGGCTCTTAGCAGGGGACTCGGCTGCAAATGCGATTCCCTTCTCTGCAGGCTCAGTTGAGGATGAGCTTGGAAGCTCGAACTCATAAGCCTTTAGATCAGAGAACAGCTCCTGAATCTTTATCTTATTCAGGTCTTTGGACTCTCTCATAGCTACAGCCTTCATGCTCCATTCTGGATTTAGAGATCTGAGGACCTTAAGTGCCATTTCCCTGTTGCCATAGGTTTTGCCCAGGGAGTTGATTTCATTGATAATTTCAGTGAACCTTGTGTCCACTTGGTCTATTGATTCTCCATTCTTCATTTTAAAGTTGTCAAACTTTTGGATAGCTATTGACAACTTGTTCTCCTTGATCAGCTCCGTTCCTTCACACATTAGAGCTAATGTGTCCCAAATCTCTTTGGCATTCTTACAATTTTTGATCTTGACCATTGTGGATTTGTCAAGAGTTTGGTATAGCACATCTATGGCCTTGTTGTCAAGATTGGCCAGCTTTCTCTCTTCGGGGGTCAGCTCCGTTCTCTTCTTAGGAATCTTTTCGGTCCTCCCAGCTGCGATTTCCTCGGGCGTGTTGTCCTTCTCGAAAATGAATGGACCGTCTTCAATGATGCACCACATGTCGTCATGGATTGAAGATAAATGTGCCTGCATTCTTATCTTCTAGAGATCATACTCGTCAACTGAAAAGACAGGTAGTCTAGAGTGCATGTGTTCCATTATAACGTGAGAGATAAGATATATATCTTAATATAGATCTGGTTCGTGAAAAAAATGAACCAACCGCTCTGATACCACTTGTAGGTCACAAGTCGTCCAGAAACAAGTCTAGAGGGGGGGGTGAATAGACTTGTTGAAACTCTTGAACTCTTTTTCTCGAAGAGTGAGTTTCTTCAGCTGATGATCAAACAAATGACTAGGAGTCGTTTGTTCTTGGATATGTGCGGAAGTCAGCTGATGACGAATATAAATTAACTTAATGAAACACTTAACAATGGATGCAGCAGTTAGAGTATGATGCAGTAAAACAGTAAATAACACAGGCAGTTATAGTGGTCTCAGAGGTGGGGTAATCCTCTACTAATCCACTTTTCTCCAAACCAGTTGGAGATGAATTCACTATAATTGTCAACCAGTGATAAAGATTACAGTGATTCACAACACACTACAATGACTTCCAACCGGTGGAATTCCGTGCCGTTGTACACACTTGATGCCTTGCACCTCTTGATCCTCGATCCTCGGATGCCTTCTGATCTGCTACTTCAACCAAAGAAGTACCCGTACTCAAGATTTAAAGACAAGAGTGTTTGTCTTCTCCAACTAAAGAGCTTCCTTGAATATGAACTTTTGGATCTGCTCTTTTCACGATGCTATTTGATTGCTTGAGATTGCTTTGTTTGCTTTGATCGCTAGAGTATATGTTCGCACCGGTGGTTTGCTCGATTTCAAATCTTCGGATATATATAGATCACGATCTCTGAGCTTCTTCCTTGTAGCCGTTGCAAATCTTTGAACAAATCCGTCCGTTGGAGAGAGACTTCATTGTTTAATCTTTTTGAGCGTTGCAATTTGGATTCCCATTATTTAATTTTATCTTCCGACCGTTGTGAGGACTTCTGCATGTGAGCGCCGAATCTTTTGAATATAAAAGGATTAAAGTCTTCACGGTGGGTCAGGATGATTTAATTAAATCATATCTCTTGCGGGAATCACTCCAATTTGTCTCTTCACGTTGCATGTGAGCTTTCCGTAATATTTGACTTTTTCAAAGCATGCTGACGTGGACTTGGAGTACTAGGCTGTAGTTGAGTAGACTGATGTGCAGCTTACTTCTCTGCAGGTAGGTCGTCTCGGCTGTATACTGTTTAAGACTTGTCTGATCAGGTGACTTCCCTGAGGTTCCTCGGCTGCAGTCTGGTCAAACTCCTCTGACAAGTTTTTAGTTGACCAGGGCTACTCTGATTGGAGTCGGCTGTACTTCTCTGATGGACTAGACTGTACTTTAGTACTTAGCCGATTTTCAGCCTAACTAACTTTGGCCTATAGAAGACACTCATTTGGTTCTTCTTTACATATTGCCAATTTATACTTAACACATTTTGGCCTATGGAAGATACTCATTTGGTTCTTCCTTACATTTTGCCAATTAATAAACATTTGATTTTAAATTAATGACATCATCAAAATCTAACAAGTATTCCTAACAGAAATATATCTGGGTAGTCTCGGACTACTGGAATGTCGGCCAATTCAACTAGTCGATCTGCTGTTTTGGTCATGTAGCACCAATAACCAATACACCCTTGATTAAGCAGTTTCGCTGCTTTCATAGCGCTGATGACTCTCCCAGAACGACTGGGATTATCACCTTGAAAAATACACTCGAATCCATCATCAGAAGTGACGGTAACCATCTGCTTGCGGACACTGAGTATTGCATCATGACGATCCATCCAATCGATACCCAAGATTATATCATCCTTAGGTAAATCGACTACAATCAGATTTGACAACCACTCACGGTCGTTCAAACGAATCGGACAGTCCTGGACTTCACGATTTCCAATAATTCTTCTACCATCAGGTAGACCAATCAAGTAGGGCTCACAATTGATAACATGGTCTAGAGGCAAACGACTTAAACAAGAAGAAGATATAAAAGAGTGTGAAGCACCGGTATCAAAAAGAACACACACAGGATGGGAGTGGATCTCGAGTATACCTGAAATCATGCTGGCCTCGGGATCGTCAGCTTTCTTCATCTCGTAAATCCTGGGTTTCGCAGTTCCGGCACCAGGTGTACCACTTTGATTCCCACGGCCCATTCCCCTATTCACCACGGTGGTCTGATAGGAAGCGGACGGAGGCGTCCGGTTCTGGACAGAGGACTGAACTGGAGCACGAGACGCTACTTGTTCATGTCCAGGCCCACTCCTGCAAAAACGAGCACGGTGACCATTTTTACCACAAGTATGGCATGTGATGGCAGGCTTTGCGCATTTGCGGCTGATATGCCCCTGGCCCCCACAGTTATGACACACCACGGATGAGGGAACCGTTTGAGAGTGCGATCCGGTAGGCTTTGACGCCATGGGTGGTCGATCAGAAGGGTTTGGCAATGACTGGGGCTTCCTGAATGTCCCCCGGTTACTCTCAGTCTGGTTCTGGTTCCTGGACCTTTTGTTGTTGGAGTGTGGTTGTTTCTTGGAAATCTCCTTCGCGGTGAGTTCGTACTCCAGAGCTTTCTCGATGAACTCTGGTAAGGTAGTACAGTGGTGATTCAACAGTTGCATTCTCATTCGGGGTTTAAGCCTCTTGAGAAAGTATTTGATCTTATCGGCCTCTGTCCGGATGATTGTCGTGGCGAAAGGAAGGAGTGCCTGGAATTTCTCAGCAACAGATAATACATCATCGTCTTTAGACGGGTCGGGGTTCAGCAGTTCCGACAGTTTGGCCTCACGGAGTGGCCCTGGATAGTAATGGTCTAGCATAAGGTTTTTAAATTCCTCCCAAGTATAAACACCATCAGCTGGCCTTACTGAAACCCACCAGGTATGAGCGCCTTTGCTAAGATAATACGCGGCTACAGAGACGCGGTTCTCTTCCGGGCAGTCCACCATCTGGAAAAGTTTCTCAAAATGCTCGATCCAATGCACAATGTCAGCAGGCTCAGAGGAGCCTTCAAAGGTCGGTGGTCGCTGGCGAGAGATGTCGCTGATAATCCGGCTCACGGGTCCGCCAATCACAGGAGGAGGATGAGCCTCCTGTTGCTGGCCAGTAGCGGCCCTCTGCATAGCTTCCATTAGTTGACCCATCTGGGTCATTTGTGTCATCATGCCCTGCATCACGACGTAAGGATCGACACGCGCATCCCCGCGCCCACTGTGGTGCGATTGTTCCCTAGAGGGTGAACCACTGTCTGCGGAACTCTGATCCGCATTCGCGCGCCTGTTGGCTCGAGGTATCGGGATTCGGCCCCTTCCGCGGCCTCGTCCCCCTCTGCCACGACATCTCAGGTTTCTTTCCATACTGAAAGAATCAATCATAATGATAACCATGAGTACAGTTCAAGATACTAAAATTCATGCTAAGTTAATAGCAACAAGGAATCACATATTCAAGGAAATGGTTATCGATACCACGAATGTCGCACCGAATATTATATCGGTGTCAAGTCAAACAATTTCAATCATATAATCAATTCAGCATTTACCTCGGATTATCAATCAGATAAATCCTGTCATAATTCCTCGAAATAACAAGATCAACAAGGAGACCCATACTGATATCAATATCATGCCAGTAATTAAATCATGGCTCATAAAGTACATACCGCATTTGGCTCGTAGGGTCAGGCGCTTGCACAGGTCACACGTGACACGAAGGTCTCTTGATACTAGTTCATTTCACAATGACTCATAAAAAGAAAACAACCCTCTGATATCATCTTCTGTAACACCCCAAAAGGCGGCTATTACAGTGCCGTGGACCCCACACTGGGACCCACCAGGCGATATCCAAAACAGATTAAATAAATATTATTTGTGATACCGAACCACAATGAATAGTCATTACTCCGATTAAGAGCTTATCAAAATATGGCCAACGGCCTTATAATACACAAGATCCGAAAAACAAGTATAAACCATATGGAGATGGAAAATACTTTAAATGTCAATACAACCAGATAGAAATCTAAATGAAGCAGGAAATAAAATAACATAACACGGGTTAACATAACCGGACAACAAAAGATGTGGGCCCCCCGAACTAGTATCCTTCGAACCCTTCGCCGTCAGCATGCTCTTCCCGTGCTTTGCCTTTGCCTCGATCTAAAATACAATACAAGTATTTCGCCCATAACACAGGGTCAGATATACATGATAATCAATTCTTCCGACATTATACAATTCACATATATAGATCTCAAGAAAATCATTCCGACTTTTAATCATACCCCTCGGGCGTATGAAACAATCAGTCACAAAACATCGAACACATCCAATCATACATGGACTATGAACGATTAACAATATAGCTCAAGATGGACATCACAGTACGCCCGATCCGGAAATGTGTCCGTGTACATGTCCACCCCGTATACGGAATCCAGAATATACGTGTGACAATGTACCTAATTAGCCTCACGAACTACGTCTCGTGTGCACAGTCCAATACGGAAACATCCACGTATGACTATACAAGTGCCCGGCTAAAAATCCTACACAATATCCAATCGGCACGCAGATATGATTCCGGAAATGTCACGATACAACATGACAACGAAGTTCAACGAAATACATATCCGATTAAGGATCAAGGAAACTCACCGAAGTGAAAATAAAGATCAACGAGATCAACGATTCAAAACGACGTACTTGGGAATGCAACCCCATGAAGAAAACGGAATAACGTCAATGACAATGTCAAAACACGACAAACATTACATGAACAATTCATACACATGAAATATATAACCATCACAAGAATCTAATCATCATTATAACCAAGCAAGATAACTTGCCACAATACGGAGACGAGAATAGTCCTCTTCTTGTCGGAACGAACGAACGGTCCTCGACTAATATTGTTTACTCGAACAATCAACCTTAAACGAAATACATTTTACTCAAAAACATATTCGTATAATTATCAATATAGGATTAGTAAGACGTCATCCTACAATCCTTTAGAATAGTTTGCTACTTCCAATTATCGAAGTCTTATGTCAGGAGTTCTTTAACATCATTACAACCATAAAAATCGGTTTACAATACTTACCGAATGTTCGCATGGTTCATCATAAATAAGAGTTCTATCAAGGGTATGTTGAATAACCAATTATGATGTTAAGATCATCTTATGATGATTAAACTTTCCAAAACATTAAAACGTTGAAAGGTAAAATCTGCACATTTATGATCATTCTCCTCTCATCTAAATTGACTATTAAGCTAACAACAAGTTTATTAGTTCTGAGATTACACCATATCCATGAGGGTTATCAAAATCTTTGTTTACAAGGCTGGAAGATTCATTAACATTATGATGAATTCACCATCTATCTAGTATGATGAACAAAACAAACTAAGTTCCCAACACATTAGATTAATGAAAAGTTGTTGTGTTGGTTTCACAATTATCCTTAACCATTCAAAATCTTGCTGAGCTAAACATAAGGAGAATATGATTCTTAAGAAATCTGAGTAAGAAAACATCCTTCTACTACTAACATGGCCAACTTCTTCCCAAGGTAAGTAAACTTAAAATGGTGTTTAATCACTTTATGATAACATCTCTATTAGTTAAATCCGAATATGGTGAAGTTAACTGATTCAAAGGTATTTTACTGAGCTAAATTCGTCCAACAATATGAGCATGATAGTCACAACATGGTTAGAATCACTATATCATCAAGAACACATCCATCTCAAACCCCTAGTTATCATATTCATCAAAAGTGTTAAAAAGGTTGGATTAAAACTATGTTTTACTTGATTAATCTACTCTAGGTGAAGTATAATTCGTCATTAACATCAACATATGAAAATAATGCAGAGAGGAAGGTACACCTACCTCCAGAAACGAAGAACAACCTCAAAGCTATGAGAAAATATACTCCAAGCTCAAGAACACCTCCTAATCTCCAAGGAAATGAGCTCCACTCCAAGATTTAAAGCTTAGAAGCAAGTTTGGGGAGGTTGATATCGGTTTGGGAGTGCAGAGGGACGATATATGGAGAGAGAATCGGTTTAGTGTTGTGAAGAAAAGAAAAACAGGCTGGTCCTATAAATAGACTGTACATACTTAGCGCACGCTATCGGAACAGTTTAGCGTACGCTAATGCACTTACGTACGCTAACCGGTCGATATTACGTACGTAAGCGGCTTACAGTGGCTACTGTCTTGAATTCGCAGGTCGTTAGCGCACGCTAATGAAAAAGGGTTACGCACGCTAATAAAAGTTGACTCTAGCCGACATGACAGCTCAGACCTTGCTCACATGCATGCCAGCGGCTAAGGAGTTCACGTGCTGAAGTCAACTGATGCCAGATTCCCTCTTAGCGTACGCAACATAGGAAACCTTACGCACGCTAAGTCACAGGATTAGCGTACGTTAATCGTACTATGTAGCGTACACTACATCAACAGAAAAAATTCGAAAATGCAACTCTCTAATTAACATCGAATCATCACATATGAAATGAAATAACAACGATATGAAATTCAAATCTATAATACCTCAACATAATACTAAATGCAACGATTCATGATAATCAGATTATCCGAATAATACAATGACAGGTAAAAATGAAAAGTTACAGTCGGATATTACAATATATGTCAGAGACTATATATATCTCATCAAGGCATTGAAGATCAGTTACCAAAATCAATCAAAGCTATAAATATATTCGTCAGAGCAAAATATATCTCCAAGCTTACTGCAACTCAGATCAAAGAGATGTACAGTGCTCATCATCTTGAACAACACTTCATCAGCTAGAAGCTCATAAAGTCAAAGCTGTTGTTCATACTCTGTTCTATACTTTGAACAAACCCAGATCAGGGCTGTATGGACTGAGGAAGACGAAGCTTCAGAACTCTATGTGAAGAAGCCAGTCAAGCTTTAGCTCAAACCAATCTGAGTGAACGGTTGAAGCTAAGATCTTTATATCAATCTGTGTGAACGATATATTGATTGTATACTGTTATAATTACGTAGTTGTGTACGTAGTAATTATAATAAACATTTTACTCCTGTGTGGAGGACCAGTGGACATAGAGGGGTTTACCTCGAACAACTTTAAATACTGTGTTATTTACCTTCGCTTTTCTTGTTTTAATTCCGTGATTATTTAAGTATACATCGCACACCGAGTTCTTTGTATCAAGACTTCTTCGTATCTAAGACTTCCGCTACGTACTCAGATTTAAAATCAGTACAGTTTGTTGTTTAAACTACCTCCCAAGTTGTATCCAGTATACTTAGTGGCCAACAATTTTAAATATCTTAATTATATTTTGAAATATATTGCACATTTTTATGTTATTATCTTGACATTTAAATAGTTTTATATAAATCTAAATATGTACCCGAACGTGTATATGACCACTGAACTCTATTAAGTGGTCAAATTCAAAATCACCACCGCAAAAGTGGAATATATGAATTTATACCCATTTACAAATAGGAATATTCCTTCTTACCACACATTTAGCAACTACTTTTTTTATACCAAAGTTATTATTTATAACTTTTACTCGAATGTATTCGAGTCACCCATTTATATTCGGGTCATCTATTTTAGGTGACTCAAATATAATTATGTGATTCTAATAGGTGGCTTGAATATATTTCAAACGATTCTAATGCAATTATGTGATTCGAATAAGTGACTCAAATGTATTTTAGGTGACTCGATAATTGAGTGACTCGAAAATGTATTGTATTATTATTTGGGGCATACTCCATTTTCATATGATTTATACTTGTATTTGAATCCTTTGTGTCGTGGCGATTATAGTCGTCTAATAATAAACTCCTTGTCGGAGTGATGGTTAATATTTTGTGATTCGGTAGTACGATTATATTACTATTGATTTGTATGTTTATATCAAGTGGGACAGAACGTATATGTCTTATCTTAATTCCGTTGCTAAAAATATTAACCCACCCATACGAAATTTACCAAATGTGTAGTTAATTAAGCACGGTCGTCCCAACACTTAATGAGGTTGTTGGCCACTAAGTATACAAAATATAGTTTGGAGAATGTTTAAAACAACAAACTGTACGATATTCAAATCTGAGTGCGTAGCGGAAGTCTTGTCAAAGTAAGTTACTGTAAATACATCAACTAGATATGAAGTGTATACTTAAAGATAATCACAAATATTAAAACAGTAAATGCAGAAAGTAAATCACACAGTAATTAAAGTAGTTCGAGGTAAACCCCTCTACGTCCACTGATCCTCCACACAGGAGTGAAAATGTTTATTATAAATACTATGTACACAACTATGTATTTATAATCAAACCTAATCAATATATCGTTCACACAGATTGATATGGTGATCTTAGCCTTGAACCGTTCACACAGATTGGTTTAAGCTTTCACTTGACTGGCTTCTTCACACATATGTCCGAAGCTTCGTCTCTTCAATGCAAGTCCGTCACACACAGTTCAGGAATAGCAAGGTTTCTCAGTCCACACGGGGTTGATGTGTTTGTTGAAGGGTTAGAACAATATTTGAACAACAACTTTGACTTTCTGAGCTTTTAACTGATGGTGTGTTGTTCACGGTTTGAGCACTGTATATCTCTTCTTTCAGAATAGCAGAATGCCTTGGGAGATATGTTTGCTCAGATGTATATGATGATAACTTCGTTGTTTCAAGCGTATATCAGTTATTCGTTGGTTGCCATATCTTCAAAGGCTGGGGATATATATAACTTTCTGAAATATATCCGTTGATATAAAGCCGTTGAGCAAGATTTCTTTCAAACGGGATGATGTGTTTGAATAAAACACGATCCGGATTTTGCGCTAGATTTGAAGATCTCTGACGGCTTGATATTTAAATACTTTATCCTTTAGTATTTAAATATATCTTCTTAAACGGGACTTTGACTTTAGCGAATACCAAAGATTCCTTCTTGTCCTGTTTGGATACTGTATGGAATGATAGCTTTATTGTCGATTCGAGACAGCTTCCATATTTAGTATTATGAGACTTCTTTGCTGTATGATTGGTTCACTGTATGCTGGGACTACGAGAAGTCTTCGATACAGGTTGACATATTTTGATCAGCTTTTCGATACAGTTGCCTGTTGTATGCTGGATTGGCATATTGTCAAAATATTCTGTCAAAACTTTCGATACATGGATTGTTATCCCAACAGTTTCGATACAGGGTATTTGTTATCCCAACAGAGGTCTAAAGCGAAAGTAAAAATGAGGTCCTTTAATATTTTTACAGTAATATTTTATGATAATATTATATTTTATCTAAATTTTCTCGATCTTGTAATAAAAAATCATTTACCAAATTACAGTAAAAATTTAATATTGTGGGATAATTTAATTACTGTACTTATTTTTGAGTTTTTTTATGCGCAAAATACCAACATCGTGAGTAAATTTTAATAATAAACTATTTTTATATGCAAAATTTTAATTAAATTTTTATTTCTCCTACAAAAAAAATTCAATTGAATTTTGTACAAACAAAATCGTCTTAATATGATTATTTAAAAAGAGAAAAATATTTTTGTGCGCACTCAAAAACAAGAAAGTTACTCTTTATTGCTTGAATCTTGAGTCGACATGGTAATTAAGTGGCTTATATTAGCTCTAAGGGGGGAGGGAGTGGGGCTCGGGTAGTGAATCGGGTTGAGGTACCTGATCGGCAACACCGTCCCGTGGAGCTCGGGTATTGAAAATTGGGTATGATTTCGGCTTCCAAGCCCGATCGGTGGAAGGAGAAAGATGTGTGTGTGTGTTTTCTCTCCTTTTCCCCGAATGCTTTTGAAAAAAACGACCGTTTCCAACGGCTATCTTGCATTAAATAAAAAAAAATCCCTTTAAAACCAAACCTTTTCAACTCATTTTTTCAAAATAAAAACACACAAAACACAAATAAAAACACACACTAATCTTTCAAAAACACAAAACCATGGATCCAAGAAGAGGTAAAAAAACTTCCACCTCGCAACCACAACAAACTCCGTTAAGATTTAGCCAATTTTATTCTCAAGCATCCCCGAATCAATTTTACGTTCCACAACCCCCATCTCCACATCCATTTTACCAATATAATATGGGTCCTCCTCAAATGAATCCTCAACACTACAACATCACTACTACAAGCGAGTTCTCCCCATTCGAAAACATTGATGAAGACGTAGAGTACGTACCCGAAACATAACCACTACCAAACGAAGAAGACGAAGATGAGGAAGTTCAAGAAGTCGATCCGAGAGGGAAGAAAAAAAGCATTCGGGGGAGGAGGCCCCGTGAACTTTGGTCATCGGCACAAGAGGAGGCTTTGGCGAAAGCATGGATTCAAATCTCCGAATGTGGTGTTGTCGGTAATGAACAAAAGTCCGACGGTTTTTGGAAACGGATTCTCAAGCATTACGAGGCAACTATGGGTTCGAGTTCACGAACTTTTCATGCGTTGAATACCAAGTGGAAAACAATGAACACGGCCATGGGTATTTTCAACGGCTACTACCTCCAAGCGGTACAAACTATATTTTTTATTTTACATAATCTATATTTTTTATTTTACATAATCTATACTTTTTATTTTACATAATCTATATTTTTTATTTTACATAATCTATATTTTTTATTTTGTATATAATGTAGAAACGTGCTAAGGCTAGTGGGTGCAACGACTTGGACGTGGTGAGGCAAGCTGAGTCCGATTACTATACAGCAAAAAAAAGACAATTTACTCATACCTTGGCGTGGGAGGTTGTCATAGGTCATGACAAATGGACGGAGCAAGAATGTTTTTAAGATATTGCCGGTGCGACAAGCAACTCTTCAAAAAGGAAGTCGGGGGAGTATGAATCGGCAAGCAACACCATTCCCGACATGAATGAAGACCCCACCCCTCCATTTTCATCAAGAAAGATGAAAAAGAAGCAAGGCGCATCCTCGTCGATCTCAAGTGTTGCGGATGAAATCAACTCCTACACACAAAAGAAGACACAATATTTGGAAGAAAAACGCGAGAATGATGCTTTGGCAAAATAATTGTTTGCTACACAAATCGAGGGGGCGAAGTTCAAGAATGCACAACGGGAGATGAAGTTTTTTTTGGAGCCGCATGATCACATTCGCGATCCCGCTATGTTGGAATTCGTTGTTACCAAAAACGTGAACTTGCGGCCAAATGCGGATGGGCTTGCAATTTTTAAGTTGTAGTTTCGACTTGTTTTAATTTCAACTTATGTAATGTTTTATTTTTTAGGTTGTAGTTTCAATTTTTAAGTTGTAGTTTTTTTTAAGTATTATGTAATGTTTTTTTAAGTATTAAAGACTTGGGATTGTTGCACTACTTCTTGGGACTGGAGGTTCATCATTCTGACTCTGGAATTATACTTACACAACGTAAGTTCACTCAAGAATTACTTGCTGACACAGGTTTTTTAGAAGCTAAACCTGTTGTCACTCCTCTGCCTCAAAACATGAAGTTTTCTGACCCTTGCAGTCCGTTTATCAAAGATCAAACAAATTATCGATCGCTCATTGGTAAGCTCAACTTCCTGACCCACACACGCCCAGACTTAGCCTTTGCAGTTCAGACGTTGAGTCAATTCATGCAAAACCCTCGTCAGATTCATTTGGACGGGGCACATCATTTGTTGAAGTATTTGAAGGGCACTAATGGTCAAGGTATTCTGCTTCATGGTTCACCTCACTTGGATCTCCATGCATAAATAGACTCTGACTGGGCAGCCTGCCCACTTTCCAGGCGGTCTGTCACCGGATATGTGATTCTCTGTGGGGGTTCACCCATTAGCTGGAAGTCCAAAAAGCAATCCACAATTTCACGATCTTCTTCTGAAGCTGAGTATCGGGCAATGGCTAATGCTGCTGCAGAACTTACATGGTTACTTCGTTTGTTTGAATAGGGGTTACGAATCTCAAACTTGTTACTCTTCATTGTAATAATCAATCTGCCCTACATATTGCTAAAAACCCGGTCTTCCATGAACGTACGAAGCATATTGGAATAGATTGTCATTTCACACGAGAGAAAGTCATGGAAGGCCTGATTGAACTAAGCTACCTACCCACGCAGAACCAACTAGCTGACATACTTACAAAGATTTTACCATCTCAACAGCACCAACAGCTATTGTCCAAGCTGGGGATGTCTCTTTCCCATCCTCCATCTTGGGGGGGGGGGGTGATGAGATATGTAAAGTTTGTATTTGTTTCTATTTTGTACTTAAAATAGTTAAGGGTAGGTTTTGTCATTAATCTCTTTTTAAGCATGCTTTGTACAATCATTTAGGGTCAATAAAAAGTATTTCATTCCACCAAACCTTTTCTCTTTTCTCTTTCAATTTCATATCATTTCGGATTCAATTTCAACAATTATTATTGCCAAGGTCTGTAATATCCGGATTAATTACCGAGTATTTCACCTGTATTTATTAGTTGGAATTGTGATATCAATAAGTGGAATATGGTATTTACCGTATTTGTATTTTCGTGCATGAGTATGGCAGCATATTACTTGTCTCATACAAATACTCAATAATACAAATTATTGAGTATGGCTGCATATTATAAGTGAAGTAATCAATTATGGAGTTGGGTGGAGGCCAGCACATAGTCCTGGACAGTTTTTAATTATTAAGCCTGGACAGCTTTGGAATCTAGCGTAGGAAATTATTGAGCACAGGGGTCCAGAAACATTTTATAAAGGACAACACCTCATTTCATTTGGTTTTCATCTTCCTTCACCTGTTCTTAGTTCCCTGAAAGTCCAGAGGGTTTTCCCTACCTCTTAAACACATTTAGACCACCCCTTTTGTGATCTTTGAAGATTGGGTGTCACTGGTGATTGATCATTGAAGTGGAGAAACATCTTGATCTGGCAAGCAAGCAACCGGAGTTGGATTCTACTTATTGTCTCGGTGTTTTCTTCATCTTAAGGTATGTTAATACTAATTCCTACTTGGATTCGTGTTATCAAGGATATGATAGAAGTATGCTGTCAAGATATTGAGTTCCACTGATGAAATCATCCAAGCATCATCATGTTTTAGAAATTGGGATGTTTATACTTATGAATAAATCATCAGAGGTTATATCCTTCCATATAAGGTGGATTTGTTAGATGTTTTCTGGATATAATGATGATATTGGAATCTAACACATCAATCTTGGATCACCCAACTTCACCTGAGAATTTCGTATGTTCAGTTTTCTACCCAGTACCCTACTGTCATCAACTAGGCGAGTCAAGTAGGCTGATCAGCGAGGTTGACTTCTGACTCGGTTGATCAGCGAGGTTGACTTCTGACTCGGTTGATCAGCGAGGTTGACTTCAGACTCGGCTGATCAGCGAGGTTAAATTTCCGGTCCAATCGGGTGTTGACACGTGGCACAATATGATCCGTCTATTTAATTGTCCTTCGAACGGTCATAACTTCTTCATACGAACTCGGATTCGGATGAATTTTTTTTTAAAACGATAGTCTCGACGGGACGAATAAAATAGACTCGGCTGATCAGCGAGGTTGACTTTTGACTCGGATGATCAGCGAAATGACTTTTGACTCGACTGATTAGGTTACATTTTATGAACTTCCGACCGTGATTTGGATTGTTAGATGTTCGTACGACTGTAAATGAAATCTATATTACTTATTTTGTTAAGGTTCGAGCTTAGCAACGTGATTGATTGAAGGGGCGACCTTCGAGTGTTTTGTTTTCGTGGAAGTTTTGTTCTTGTCTTCGAATTGAGGCAAGTACCTTATTTGTTTTATGTATTGTTGTTATACATATTGTCGTGCATGTATGTCGTTATTGTATGTCCACCTCGTGTTGGTCCGACGGGATCATCGGGGGATCTATGCTAGCATGCGCTGGATCATCGAACGGGTTTTTCCACCACGGGTTGGTCTGACGGGATCATCGTGGGTTCTAGGCAGTGAACGCTAGATCGTCGGAATTACCATGTGTATGTTATGATATCATGTTGTGATTATCAGTTGTGTATGTTATTTATTGAGTTTCTCATAGGAGAAGACTCGTTGGTATTTTTGTCAATTACGTATTATTATTCTGCGTGAGATGTTGAATAATACGTTGTGGTACTTGTACTAGCATCGTTGTGCTAACCCCTTCGGGGGTGAACATTTTGTTTATGTTCAGGATCCAGGAGAGCGGGGAAACAACCAGTGGAGCTGCATGACGACGGAGGTGCAGAGTGATGTTCTGGCCGGGTTTACTTGTCTGTTGTTTGTTAGTTATTTCAATAAGTACTCGAGTACGTAGTCGCTTTTGATGAATTTGAATTTGGTGATGTATTAATAATTTCTATTGAACATTTGTATTTTCAGTATTTGGTCATAACTGTTGTATCTTAATTTCGTTATTTTCATTCGTTGGTACCTGTTAATGCCTTTTCAACTCTTTAGCCTTGTAAATCCTGATGTAAAGGATTTACGACGCTGTAATATTCCTGAATATATCAGGGGTGTTACAGAATATGGTATCGGAGCTAAAATTATGGATATCTTGGCCGTTGGGTTAAAATAGGGGTCGTTTATGTCTTTTGAGGTAACCGGCCGCGAATAACATCACTGTACTGCCTACGTTGTCGTGCGGGCGGTGGTTGTAAGTTCCTAAACTCTATCTCGTCCTTTGCATGTTACATTTCCTTATACTTGAGCATTTGAACGATATTGTTTCCTGTATATTGAGTAATTATGCTTACAGTATGTTGAGAGGCGGACATGGACGTGGTCGCGGTCGTGGACGCGGACGAAGGGATGCTGAAAGGGATGCGTCACCTTCTAATCAGGCCAGTCATAGCTCAAGCGAGCCGCAACGATCCATCAATAACGAACCGGAACTCATTGTACGGAGATTCTTCGCCGTGGTGAACCGGATGACTCGGGCCGCTCGTGTCGTGGATCGAATGCAGGTGGCGGTAGGATTACAGCAGGGAGATAGACAACAAGGGATCCCAGATATGGGAAATGGAGGTGACCGGTGGCTGCAAGAGGTGGCGAAGATGCAACCACCCAAATTAGACGGTTTTTATGAGACTCCCACCTGGGACCATTGGTTGAAGGAACTGGAGAAAATCTTTGCCGGAATTAACTGCCCAGATGACCGGAGAGCCTCTATCGCTCAATACTTTCTGATAGGGGAAGCGTCCGAATGGTGGGAAGCCATCCGGCCTATAGACCATGATGCTGATTGGACAGAGTTTAAATTGATGATGGAAGCTTAGTACTGCCCTCGTCCTGTGAGGGAAGCTAAGGTTCGGGAGCTTTTCTCTGCTCAGCCTTCAGATGTGCCAGTATCTCAGGCAATTAAGACGTTTAACCAGCAGCTAGCATTTGTTCGACATCTGGTCAGAACAGATGCAGAAATGATGGTCCATTTTGATATGAGGATGAAACCAGAAATCCAGAGGTACATGTCCGGTTTTGAATGTACCACACTCCGTCAATACCAGGATAAGGCAATGGCGTATGAGATCAAGGAAGCAGCTATGGAGAAATTTACGGAATCCAAGAAGCAGAAAGTCTCTGGTACTTTTACAGAGCACAAGAACAGCGGGCCCCGTAAGGCCCAGTCATATTTTCATTCTTTCAAGAAACCTCTGCACCCAGTTAGGAGCAGAAAGAACTTCGGAGCAACATCAACTATGACTGATGTTACCAGGAAATGTTTTAATTGCGCCCAGACGGGACACTATCGACGGAATTGCCCCCTACCTGCCGTGACTTGTTTTGATTGTGGTCGAGAGGGACATCGTGCGGTGTTCTGTGAAGAGGCTGCAAAGTCTTTTAGAGCCCGTACACCACAACCAGTCTAGAAGGAAGCCAGTATCCAACAAACGCAGCAAAGTGTTCAGATGCCTCAGAATTTTGGCCGCGGGCGAGGCAGAGGACAGTGGGACAGAAAGGGTACATCGAGTGCCGGATCTGTTCCCCCACGTCTGTACGAGATGAGGAGAACAGACGATCAGGATGATGCTGTTGCATCAGGTACTGTCCAGATCCTTTCCCAGCCAGTTAGCGTTTTATTCGATACAGGAGCTACGCATTCTTTTATATCCTTGTCTTGTGTAAATCGTTTGAATGTTTCTGGTTTTCATAATTGTGAACCTTATGTTGTTGGTTTACTGAGTGGAGAGAGGATTGTTGGAAACTTAGAAACTAGAGATTTCCCTGTATCATTTGGAGGCAGAGAGTGGCTCTCAAATCTGATTGTAATAGAAATGCAAGGGGAAGATCTGATACTCGGAGACGATTGGCTTAATCGATATGGAGCTATTGTAAACTAATGAAGGAGGAATATCTCGCTGATCGCTGACGATGGTTCCGAAATACTGTTTGAGGGATGGAAACCGGGAAGCTCAGGAAAGTTGATCAAAGCGATGAAGGCTGTCAAATTGTTGAAACAGGGTTGTACCGGATACTGGTGTTATGCAATGAAGAAAGAAGACGAAATTGTGGAACTTTCATCCATTCCTGTTGTGAACGAATTTCCAGATGTATTTCCTGACGAGTTACCTGGACTACCTCCACGAAGGGATGTAGAATTTACCATTGAACTGGAACCCGGAGCTACACCAATTTCTAAGGCGCCGTATCGTATGGCACCTACTGAGATGTATGAACTGAAAAAGAAAATGGAGGAGTTACTGGACAAAGGCTATATTCAGCCAAGCGTTTCGCCCTGGGGAGCGCCGGTTCTTTTTGTCCGAAAGAATGATGGATCACTTCGACTGTGTATCGACTATCGAGAGTTGAACAAGATGACGATCAAGAACAAATATCTGTTGCCACGGATTGATGATTTATTTGGCCAGTTGCAAGGAGCAACAGTATTCTCTAAAATTGATCTGAGATCAGGATATCATCAGCTAAGGATTAAAGAATCAGATGTTCCGAAATCAGCGTTCAAAACTCGCTACGGACACTATGAGTTTGTAGTGATGCCGTTTGGTCTCACTAATGCACCTGCTGTATTCATGCAGTTTATGAACCGAGTGTTCCACGAATATTTGGATAAATTTGTGGTCGTGTTCATTGATGACATTCTAGTGTATTCTAAGAACCCAGAAGAGCATGCACAGCATTTGCGGATTGTATTAGAACTTTTAAGAAGCGAGCAACTGTACGCAAAACTCTCTAAGTGTGAATTCTGGCTAAAGGAAGTAATGTTCCTCGGTCATGTGGTATCAGCTAAAGGAGTCCGAGTAGATCCTCAGAAGATTGAAGCGGTTTTGGATTGGAAGCCTCCTAAGAACGTGAAAGAAGTCCGAAGTTTCTTAGGACTTGCTGGGTATTATCGTCGGTTCGTGGAAGGGTTTTCCAAAATTTCCCGCCCACTTACTCGACTCCTGCAGAAAACTCAAAAGTTTGAGTGGAATGAGTTGTGTCAGGTTAGATTTGATGAATTGAAGAAGAGATTGACGACGGCACCGATTCTATCACTTCCACAGGGAACAGGAGGATTTATAGTTTACAGTGATGCTTCGAACCAAGGACTCGGATGCGTATTAATGCAGAATGACAAGGTGATCGCTTATGCGTCGTGACAGCTGAAACCTTATGAAGTGAATTACCCAACACATGATTTGGAGCTAGCGGCAGTAGTTTTTGCTTTGAAGATCTGGAGGCATTATCTGTACGGGACTCACTGTCAGATCTTTACGGATCACAAGAGTCTCAAATACATCTTCAGTCAGAAAGAGTTGAACATGTGGCAAAGGAGATGGTTAGAGCTGATTAAGGACTACGACTTGGAGATTTTGTATCATCCAGGCAAAGCGAATGTAGTGGCCGACGCACTCAGCCGCAAGCCTGTTTCTATTCAGATGCTGGAGACTCTGACCTCTCAACTTAGCTTTCAACGAGATATTATTCGAGAAGGAATTGAAGTATGGTTACAAGGAGTCCAAGGACAACTGTGCATGATGGAAATAACTTCATCATTAACCGAAGAAATCAAATCTAGATAGGCAGATGATCCTTTGATGATTCGGTTACGCGATCAAGTGATCAAGGGGAAAGCCCCCGGATTTGTAATTCATGATGATGGAGTTTTGAGATTTCAGAACCGACTCTGCGTTCCCGATGTCGATGTTCTGAAACAGACGATTCTGAAGAAAGCTCACAGTTCGCCCTATTCTATCCACCCGGGCACCAGTAAGATGTATAAGGACTTGAAGCAGAATTTCTGGTGGGGCAACATGAAGAAAGATGTAGTGGACTATGTTTCGAAATGCTTGACTTGTCAGTAGGTTAAGATCGAGCATCAACGACCTACCGGAATGTTGAAACCACTCCCGATTCCTGAATGGAAGTGGGAGGACATATCGATGGACTTTATCACTAGTATGCCGAGAACCAAGATAGGAATGAACATGATTTGGGTGATAGTTGATCGTTTAACCAAATCAGCTCATTTTCTAAGCATTAAGGACACGTGGGGACCAGAGAGGTTGGCACGAGTATTTATTTCGGAGATAGTTCGATTGCATGGAACGCCGAAGACTATTGTTTCTGATCGAGACGGCCGTTTTGTGTCTCATTTTTGGAAAGCAGTTCATAAGGCCTTGGGGACAGAATTGAACTTCAGTACAGCTTATCACCCGCAGACTGACGGACAATCTGAAAGGACCATTCAAACGGTGGAAGACATGCTAAGGGCCTGTGCCTTAGATTGGTCAAACGATTGGGAAATTCATCTACCGTTGATTGAATTTACCTACAACAATAGTTGGCATGCTTCCATTAAGATGGCACCGTTTGAGGCATTATACGGGAGGAGATGTAGATCGCCCCTGTCTTGGGACGATTCATCAGACTTAATCGGGACATAACCAGAGTTGATCGTACAGACTCGAGAGAAGATAGCCTTGATTCGTGAAAGGATGTTGACCGCCCAGAGTCGCCAGAAATCTTACGCAGACATACGTCGTCGCCCTTTGGAGTTCAGTACTGGAGACCACGTACTTTTAAAGGTTTCTCCTACTCGGGGAATTTTCCGTTTTGGATGAAGGGGAAAACTGAGTCCGAGATATATCGGACCGTTCGGAATCCTTGAGAGAGTTGGAGAGTTGGCATACAGATTGGCATTACCGCCGTCATTGAGCCATGTTCATAACGTGTTCCACTTATCCCAATTACGGAAGTATATACCAGATCCTAGTCATGTCATTTATTTCGGCGAGATCGAAGTCGCTCAAGATGGCACGTTTGAAGAGAAACCGATCAGGATACTCGAGAGTCGAGTTAAACAGTTGAGAAACAAACCGATCGCATTAGTCAAGGTTCAGTGGTCGCGCCACGGAGTGGAAGAAGCCACTTGGGAAACAGAAGAAAGTATGAAGTCCATATATCCAGGATTATTTTCGTCGTGAGTTTCGGAACGAAACTCCTTTTTAGTAGGAGAGTATGTAATATCCGGATTAATTACCGAGTATTTAACCTGTATTTGAACTCTGTATTAGTTGGAATTGTGATATCAATAAGTGGAATATGGTATTTACCGTATTTGTATTTTCGTGCATGAGTATGGCAGCATATTACTTGTCTCATACAAATACTCAATAATACAAATTATTGAGTATGGCTGCATATTATAAGCGAAGTAATCAATTATGAAGTTGGGTGGAGGCCAGCACATAGTCCTGGACATTTTTTAATTATTAAGCCTGGACAGCTTTGGAATCTAGCGTAGGAAATTATTGAGCACAGGGGTCCAAAAACATTTTATAAAGGACAGCACCTCATTTCATTTGGTTTTCATCTTCCTTCACCTGTTCTTAGTTCCCTGAAAGTCCAGAGGGTTTTCCCTACCTCTTAAACACATTTAGACCACCCCTTTTGTGATCTTTGAAGATTGGGTGTCACTGGTGATTGATCATTGAAGTGGAGAAACATCTTGATCTGTCAAGCAAGCAACCGGAGTTGGATTCTACTTATTGTCTCGGTGTTTTCTTCATCTTAAGGTATGTTAATACTAATTCCTACTTGGATTCGTGTTATCAAGGATATGATAGAAGTATGCTGTCAAGATATTGAGTTCCACTGATGAAATCATACAAGCATCATCATGTTTTAGAAATTGGGATGTTTATACTTATGAATAAATCATCAGAGGTTATATCCTTCCATATAAGTTGGATTTGTTAGATGTTTTCTGGATATAATGATGATATTGGAATCTAACACATCAATCTTCGATCACCCAACTTCACCTGAGAATTTCGTATATTCAGTTTTCTACCCAGTACCCTACTGTCATCAACTAGGCGAGTCAAGTAGGCTGATCAGCGAGGTTGACTTCTGACTCGGCTGATCAGCGAGGTTGACTTCTGACTCGGATGATCAGCGAGGTTGACTTGCACTTACCGATCGAGGTTGAATTTTCGGTCCAATCGGGTGTTGACACGTGGCACAATATGATCCGTCTATTTAATTGTCCTTCGAACGGTCATAACTTCTTCATACGAACTCGGATTCAGATGAATTTTTTTTAAAACGATCGTATCGACGGGACGAATAAAATAGACTCGGCTGATCATCGAGGTTGACTTTTGACTCGGTTGATCAGCGAAATGACTTTTGACTCGACTGATTAGGTTACATTTTATGAACTTCCGACCGTGATTTGGATTGTTAGATGTTCGTACGACTGTAAATGAAATCTATATTACTTATTTTGTTAAGGTTCGAGCTTAGCAACGTGATTGATTGAAGGGGCGACCTTCGAGTGTTTCGTTTTCGTGGAAGTTTTGTTCTTGTCTTCGAATCGAGGCAAGTACCTTATTTGTTTTATGTATTGTTGTTATACATATTGTCGTACATGTATGTCGTTATTGTATGTCCACCTCGTGTTGGTCCGACGGGATCATCGGGGGATCTATGCTAGCGTGCGCTGGATCATCGGACGGGTTTTTCCACCACGGGTTTGGTCTGACGGGATCATCGTGGGTTCTAGGCAGTGAACGCTGGATCGTCGGAATTACCATGTGTATGTTATGATATCATGTTGTAATTATCAGTTGTGTATGTTATTTATTGAGTTTCTCGTAGGAGAAGACTCGTTGGTATTTTTGTCAATTACGTATTATTATTCTGCGTGAGATGTTGAATAATACGTTGTGGTACTTGTACTAGCATCGTTGTGCTAACCCCTTCGGGGGTGAACATTTTGTTTATGTTCAGGATCCAGGAGAGCGGGGAAACAACCACTGGAGCTGCATGACGACGGGGGTGCAGAGTGATGTTCTGGCCGGGTTTACTTGTCTGTTGTTTGTTAGTTATTTCAATAAGTACTCGAGTACGTAGTCGTTTTTGATGAATTTGAATTTGGTGATGTATTAATAATTTCGGTTGAACATTTGTATTTTCAGTATTTGGTGAGAACTGTTGTATCTTAATTTTGTTATTTTCATTCGTTGGTACCTGTTAATGCCTTTTCAACTCTTTAGCCTTGTAAATCCTGATGTAAAGGATTTACGACGCTGATAGGACGCCGAATGTACGCTCCCTGAAAACCCGGTCTAAAATATGGACCAATAAAAGTCTGACCTAGGTTCTTAGACAAGTGGATGACAACCTCAAGGTCCTTTAGAAGGTCATCGACTTCGGAGGCCCCACTTAGTTGTAACGTCTGTTAGAAGGGCGCCGACCTCGGAGGCCCCGCTTACCTATGATATCTGATAAAAGGTTGCCGACCTCAAAGGTCTCTCGACCTACTGATTTGAATAGGAATGAGCCGACCTAAAACCACCGAACTGAGGAAGGTCGAACTCTTGGGAAAGAAGATCCTGACTCACCTGACAGAATCCCTAAGATCCAGGGATTGAGAGCCCATACCTTGCAATCCCGGAAATCCAGGGATGGAAAATCGCAGCCTGAATCCCTGGATATCCGGGATTTTCTCTGGGAATCAGGGAAAATCTTAGACAACAAGACACCCTCCTCCTATAAAAGGGAGAGAGGGGGTTTCTCAAAAAATAACATACACTCTGAGAATACAGCATATTTTAGAGAGAGAAAGAAAAGCGAGTACTTCATATATTTTGGGTTTTCTTAGCTAAACTTCTAAGATTAACCCGGTTCTTGGTGACCGATCAGCTCGGTTACATCAAGTGGCGCCGTCTGTGGGAACGTGTGACATCGAATCACTTTGAGTTGAGACGTGAGGTTAGTGATGGCGGAAGAAATGAACCAGAAAAGAATAGGGGAGTTAGTACCCAGAAATCTAGAAGAGGAACTAGCAGCTGCGGGTGGAGAAGCGACTATGGAAAAAACACCCGTCACCCCTGTAGAAGAAGTCGCACCAAGCACAATTACACTGACGAAGGAAGCCTTAGCCGACATAATCGCCAGTGCAATCCAGAAGAGCCGGGAGGTCGAAAAACAAAGGGTACCACGAAAAGTAATACCCATCCTTTCGGATGGGCCGGAGGAAATTGATCAGCAGGAAGAGCATGGGGAGAGTTATCCAAGAATATGGGAGCGATCCAGACAGGAAAAAATGCAGGATCCCTTGATATCCAGCATGCAGGACGAGCTGGAAGAGTTGCGACAGAGGGTTACAGGGAAGGACATGGAGAGTCATCCAGGCCATCCCTTCTCAGAAGGCATACTGCAGACCGAGCTCCCATATGGGTTTAGGGCTGTCACCTTCACCTACGATGGACTCTCAGATCCTACCCGACATTTATACCGATTCGAGAACATGGCGGTACTACATCGATATTCGGATGTCGTGATTTGTAGAGCATTCTTGGCTACACTGACAGAGTCAGCTCAGGATTGGTTCCACCAGATACCCCCTGGGTCAGTCACCAACTTCAAATCTTTCAGCTCCGCGTTCTTGACTCACTTTGCCAGCGCCAGGGCGCACCAAAAGACCTTCATGTCCTTGTTCAGTATCAAGCAATATTCTGGAGAAGCGCTGAGAGCTTATGTGACCCGATTCACGAAGGCATGTCTGGAGGTACCCTCGTCGTCAGAAGAAGTAAAAATCGGCCTTGACGCAGGATCGAGGCGGGGTTGCTACGCACCTCATTAGCTAAAAAACCAGCCAGAACATATGATGAGGTCTTAGCCCGATGCTCGAAATACATTAATATTGAGGAAACCGAGAAGGATATGGAGGAATTGCAAGAAAAACCCGAGGATGGGGAAAGGGGGTCCAGCAGATTGATACGACGGGAGGAGTACACATTTCAAGGAAATTCACCTCGGGAAGAAATGCCGCGGGGAAAAACAGATCGAAAGAAGAACGATATCGTTCTAAGGCGACCAAGATTTGACCAATACAGCCCACTAACAATGAGGAGAGCTCAGGTTTTGGAAGCAGTTGAGGGTAAGATGAACAGGGTTATCGAGTGGCCTGCATCTCGTCTTAATAGGCCCACCCAGCCAAAATCAGAGCTTTATTGTCGTTTCCACAATGATTACGGGCACAAAACAGACTAATGCAAGCACCTTAAGGATGAGATCGAGAGGCTGGTCCGAGCGGGACATCTGATGGAGTTCACATATCAACAGAGAAATGGAGGTCGGAGGCAACCACCCATGCCCCAAGGAGGTGCGGGGGTGAAAAGAGAAGCTCCTCGGGGACCCACTGCTCCCCCGGCTAAAAAAGGAGTGATCCACATGATATCAGGGGGACCAACCGACGGAAGTTCTAATCAGGCTAGAAAAGCCCATGCGCGAAAGGCTAGGTGTCATCAGCTCAAGGAGGTCGCCTCTGTAGGCAGTGGGCCTATCATTCAGTTCAGCCCCATGGATTATAACGGGATACATACGACCCACAATGACGCGCTGGTCATCACCGCGGAGATCGCCAGTTACGATGTGCAAAGGGTGTTTATCGATACGGGAAGCTCGGTAGACATCTTATTCTATGACTGTTTCAAACAGATGAACCTGGAAGTGGAATTGAGAAAGGTAGATACCGCGCTCTATGGGTTCTGTATGACCGAGGTGCAACCAGTTGGAGAAGTGGTGCTTCCAGTAGCACTAGGCCGGATGCCCCATCGGAAGGTCAAGACACTCAGATTTTTAGTGGTGGACACCAAATCGGCCTATAACGCCATTTTAGGACGACCAGGGCTCAACAAATTCGAAGCAGTGGCCTTTACCGCACACATGAAAGTAAAATTCCCCGTAGGAGGTGAGGTAGGAGAAGTAGCAGGAGATCAGTTTGTAGCCCGTTCTTGTTATCAGACAACGGTAAAGCAGGGAGTGCAGCGCGGAAAGAGGACACCCGAGCTCGGGGGTCCGGATCCGGAGTCTAAGAGGAATAAGCAATCAAAGGCGCCCGAGGAAGCTGAGGAAGAAGGCGTCAATCCCAACGAGGAGTTACTAGAAATAGAATTGGTTCCAGGAAAGCCGGAAACAAAGACTCGCATGGGAAGTCGGTTGGACGATGGAATAAAGGAAAGCCTCATCAGCCTGCTAAGGAGATTCGTGGACATTTTCGCGTTCGCAGCTGAGGATCTGGTGGGAATCAGCCCAACAGTTGCCGAACACAGGTTGAACATCGACCCAACCATAAGACCAGTAAAGCAAAAGAGGAGGCATTTTGGGCCAGAGATGGATTGGGTCATTGGGGAGGAGGTCGATAAGCTCCTCCGAGCTGGACACATAATGGAGATCCAGTTTCCGGAGTGGCTATCCAACGCTGTGATGGTGCGGAAAGGCCAGGGGAAGTGGAGGATGTGCATGGACTTCCGGGACCTAAATAAAGCATGTCCCAAGGATCACTACCCGTTACCCCATATAGATCAGCTAGTGGATTCAACCTCGGGGTGCGAATTACTCAGTATGATGGACGCTTCCCAGGGATATCATCAGATTCCTCTCGCACCCGAGGACAGAAAGAGGGTTAGTTTTGTGGTTTCAAAGGGAACTTTTTGTTATGTACGCATGCCTTTTGGATTAAAAAATGCAGGAGCCACATATCAGAGGATGGTCGACAGAATCTTTAGATCCCAAATCGGCAGAAACATGGAGGTATACGTGGATGACATGCTAGTGAAAAGTGTGAAGGCAGGAGAGCATATCAGAGACCTAGAAGAGACGTTCGAGAACCTGCGCGCGTACGGAATGAAGCTCAACCCATCAAAATGTTCTTTCGGAGTCAAATCGGGAAAATTCCTGGGATATGTGGTCACAGAAAAAGGAATCGAGGTCAACCCGGAGAAGGTCAAGGCAGTGCTACAAATGAATCCTCCAAAAAATATCAAGGATATCCAGATATTAACAGGAAGAATAGCAGGGCTGAGCCGTTTCATATCACGCTCGGACGAGAAGGGATTCCCATTCTTTAAACTCTTAAGAAAAGGGAACAAGTTTCGAATGGACCCCAGAAGCGCAAACAGCATTCGGAAAATTGAAAGAGTATTTGGCCGAGCTGCCCCTGCTCACCAAACCAGTACCAGGAGAGGATCTTGTACTCTACTTATCCGTGGGAGAAGGAGCGGTTAGCTCGGTCTTGCTAAGAGAAGAAATGAATAAGCAAAAGCCCATTTATTATACAAGCCGGATTTTGCAAGGAGCAGAACGGAACTACTCCGAGCTAGAAAAAGGGGCGCTGGCATTAGTGGTTACGGCCAGGCGACTGAGGCCCTATTTCCTAGCCCATCGGATAAAACTGCGAACCAACTTGCCCTTGAGAGAGATATTAGGGCGACCTAATGTGTCAGGTCGTCTGGTGAAGTGGGCGGTAGAAATAGGGGAGTACGACATGGAGTATGAGCCGAGAACGGCGATTAAAGCTCAGGCCCTAGCAGACTTTATCCAAGAGGGGGCCATGCCATCGCCACCAGAAGGACAGTGGCTGTTACATGTGGATGGATCGGCGACAACCAGTGGTTCTGGGGCAGGGATAATCCTTACTACCCCGGAAGGTGAGCAATTAGAGTATGCCATAAAATTCGATTTCAGGGCATCTAACAACGAGGCCGAATATGAAGCCCTGGTTAAGGGAATGCAGCTAGGAATAGACTTGGGCGCGCGACGACTCATTGCTTACTCTGATTCCCAACTGGTCACACAACAGGTAGAAGGAAAATTTGAGATAAATGAAGATCGGATGAAGAAGTATGTGGAGGAAGTAAAAGAGGCTGCCAAAAAACTAGGGGAATGGAAGTTAATCCATATCCCTAGGGCGGAAAATGCAAAAGCTGATTACCTAGCAAAAATGGGAAGCTCCTTAGTGGATTGCTGCTCGCGAACAGTAACGATTCTAGGAGCAGCCCGGAGTAGCATCATGAAACAGGTGGAGGTGAACGAGATAGCAGATTGGCGAACTCCTTTGTTGGCATACCTAAGAAGGGCAGAACTACCTAAGGAGAGGCAAGAAAAGATGAAAATTGTGCAAAGAGCAGCGAGGTTCTGTTGCATTAATGATGAGCTATACAAGAGGTCCTACCTCGGTCCATACCTACGATGCGTTTCGGAAGAAGAAGGGCGAAGTATATTCGAAAAAATCCATGAAGGATGCTGCGGAGACCATACCAAAGGAAGAGCGCTTATTAGCAAAACGCTAAGGGCTGGGTTTTTTTGTCCGACCATGAGCAAGAGAGCAGTGGAAATGGTTAGGCGATGCCAAAAATGTCAAGTGCACGCACCCTTAATTCACATCCCAGCCGAGGATATGATCACCATGGGAGCGCCCTGTCCATTCGCTAAATGGGGAATTGATATCATGGGGCAGTTTACACCTAGCTCGGGAGGAAGAAAGTTCTTAGTAGTAGCCATAGACTACTTCAGCAAGTGGGTAGAGGCCGAGCCCGTGGCCACCATAACCGAGCAAAGAATCATAAGTTTTCTGTTTAACAACATTTGCTGCAGGTACGGAGCGCCCCAGATACTCATCTCAGATAATGGAATCCAATTCAATGGGAAGAGAACCCAGTCCTGGTGCGAGGGTATGCATATCAAGCAAAGGTTCGCTGCGGTTGCTCACCCGCAAGCTAATGGGCAAGTGGAGGTAACTAACAGAACAATCTTGCAGGGGATAAAAACCCGCTTAGAGAAAGTTGGAGGAGGATGGGTGGATGAACTTAGCTCGGTACTATGGTCGTACAGGACCACACCTAGATCGTCAACAGGAGAAACACCCTTCAGTATGGTATACGGGTCCGAAGCCGTCATCCCCGAAAAAGTCGGAGAAATGTCCCACCGGGTTCGATGGTTCAACGAGGTGGAGAACGAGGAAATAATGAAGGAGGCGTTAGATACCATAGAAGAAAGAAGGGAAGCGGCGGCAGCACGAACTGAAAGATACAAAAGCTTGACAAAAGCATCTCACGACAAAAGAGTTAGGAAGAGACAGTTTCAGGTCGGTGATTTAGTGCTTAGGCGAGCTGATGCTCTCAGAAAAACAGGAAAGCTGGAGCCGAACTGGGAAGGCCCTTACAAGGTAATCCGAATTTATGCGGGGGGAGCTTACGAGCTTGAGGATATGGAAGGGCACCTCATCAAAAGACATTGGAACATATGTCACTTAAAAAAGTATTTTGTGTGAAGAGGTGTGGAAAAAAGCTTATGTTGTTTTAATAAAAGTCTATTATAAAAATATATCTCTCTGAATGTGTTGATCAAGTAAAACTAGAAATAACATCTGATCCGGCGAAACGCCTTCAGATCCGAGTAAGGGTGAACCGCCCTCTGACATCTGAACAGTAAACGCCCGTATCCGAGTAAGGGTGAACCGCCTCGACATATGAACAGCGAAACGCCTCCGTATCCGAGTAAGGGTGAACCGCCTCGACATCCGAGCAGCAAACGCCCGGATCCGAGTAAGGGTGAACCGCCTCGACATCCGAACAGCAAACGCCCGATCCGAGTAAGGGTGAACCGCCTCCGACATCCGAGCAGCAACGCCCAGATCCGAGTAAGGGTGAACCGCCCTCTGACATCTGAACAGGCGAAATGCCTCCAGATCCGAGTAAAAGTGAACCGCCCTCTGACATCTGAACAGGCGAAACGCCTCCAGATCCGAGTAAGGGTGAAACCGCCCTCTGACATCTGAACAGGCGAAACGCCTCCAGATCCGAGTAAGGGTGAACCGCCCTATGAAGCTATGACTAATGGAAATACCCAACCTACGCTAAAGATCGGTGAAAAAGTTAAGTCAAAGTGGTCGGGTTACATTTAAGATATTTCGAAATTTAATAAAGTCGGGACTATACTAAGAAAAAAGCCGGTCCATGTCGGAAAGTAATCATATCAAATCAAACAGACACAAGATACATCAAGGTTACAATCAACACCGAACTATATCAACTTGTCATACAAAGCACATCACTATCATATAAAAAGTTGTCATTCAAAATAACTGTGCCAGTACAATAAAAAGAAAAGGGGAAAAAGAAACAGAAGAAAAATATATATACATGTCTACACTAAACTACAGGCTCTGAGGACGGAGGAGGCAACGGAGGAGAAGCATCACGGTCGGTCCCAACCACCTCGGGATTAGGAGTGCTGGCCTTAACAGGTGAGCTAGGAGGAGTAGAAGGCAGCTCCAAATCCAGGCCAGATTGCTTTATGGACTCCTCAAGGGCGTCCTTCCACCAGGCCGCCTCTGGAGATTCTTCCACGTCCCCAGACCAACTCGAAGGAATGGGAGCCCCGTCCAATGCAGCATCCCGGTCCAGCTCGCCCGTAAAACCCAAAGAAGCTAGCTGCTCACGAGCACGAGTTAGAGCAAAATCAAAGTATTGTGTCGCGGCAGGGGCTAGCTTAACCAGGAAAGCGGTAGAATTGTGATACCGGGCCAGGAGGGCGGAACGGTAGGCCTCCAGGAAAGAGTGACCAACGTCACTGGTCAGGAATCGACGTCGGCCATCCGTCGCCCCGCCCTCATAAGAAGATCCCTCGGATCTAGCCTCGGCTAGTTGAGCTTCCAGCTGGGTCACCTTTTCCGATTCCGCTCTAGCTTGAGCTTCGAGTTGGGCGACCTTCTCCAGCTCAGCCTTAGCCCGAGCCTCAAGTTGAGCTATCCTCTCGGATTCGGTCCTAGCTTCCGACAACTGAGCCTCGAGCTGGCCCACCTTCTCCGTTTCAGCTGTAGACAGGGTCTTCCAAAATTTCAGCTCTTGGTTCAGCTGAACATTGGCCATTTAAGCCCGTTCCAAAACCGCCTCCTGCTCAGAATTTTTCTTAAGGGTAGCATCTAAGCGATACTCCCTCTCCTGAAGCTGAGCCGAGAGATCAGAATTAGCCGACAGGGCGGCCTCCAGGTCGGCTTGCGTCTGGGTGAGCTGGGAGGAAGACGTAGCGCCGAGATTATGATCCTCTGCGAAGGTCACAAAGGTGGAGAAGAACTGCACAAGAAGTTATATCAGGTCGGCAAAGGGTAATAATAAACATAAAAATTGCCAAAAAGGGTATGAAGGCGAAAAGGGGAATACCTTCCCAAAATACATCATCATAGCATCGAATTTAGGGTCCTCCTCGGCATCTCGTAACCCATAGCCGGGACCATGGAGCTGAAATAGGGAAGAAATCTATCAAACTCCTTGCAACGGAGAAGAGTCTCCATAGCCGGACCTGGGGGACCCGCGGTCTTCGGCCGTTTGGAAGCGGGGGAGCTAGGAGAAGAGGTCCTCTGAGTGACCTGAAGCTGCCGAGACGAGCTCGCAGGGCTTCGTCCGGTGGTCAAGGTAGGAGCCAGGTCGGAGGGGAGAGTTACCCCAGACTTGGGGCGAGAAGGGATCTTCCGTTTAGTTTTGGATGAGCCCTCTGCCCTCTCCTTGGGGGGGATTCATCGACTTAGAGACCTTCTCTTTTATTGGTTCAGCCGGCTTGGAGGCATCCGACTGGCAGGTCCGCATGAACCGATCTACAAAAAACAATACAAACGGTCAGGGAAATAGCTAAAAAGCAAAATAACAAAGATCTGAAAAAAATAGATAAAGCCTACCGATGTCAGGGATAGACGGGTAGGGATTCGAGCTCAGCCCACAATGGAACAGAAGATCATGGAATTGCGTCAGCTGGAAAGCATTATAGGGAATGGCATTCCATTCCCGAACTTTCTCGACCCACGCAGCCCGGATGGAATTGCGCCTAGGAATAGGATCCTGGCTCAGAGTAGCCTGCGTCCATTCCGTAGGAAAGCCCCAAGAATCAGATGTAGGGAGCCGAAGGAAAAAGAAGCGGGACCTCCAGTCCTTCACATTGGAAGGGAGGTGGGTGAAGAAATGGGCGTTGTTTCGGGAAGTCAAGTGTTGTGTCAAGATTTAACACCTTCCGACCGGCGATCGCCTCCGAGGCCGAGCGACCGACTTACAGGCCGAGCGACCGACTTACTGCCGAGCGACCAAGGCAAGCCTGCCGATCGCGACAGGCGGAGCCTTAACCCAGCCGGGCATGCTAGATCAGCAACCGTAGGGCCCAGGACAAGTCCCGGTGCCGAGCGATCGTCATCAAGACGATCGCCTCTCGGTACTCGACGACCGACCCTTGGCGATCGACCGTCTCTCGGCACCTGGCGACCTACCCTTGGCGACCGACCCTTGGCGACCTCCATCCACTGGCAGATGTCGACCTCCGAAGACCATCCAGGTCGATCACCACCGATGACCATCCAGTCGGCAAAGGCCAAGTCTCAAAGCTGACCCCACGTGCAGATCCACAAAAGGCGCTGACAATCTTGTCACCTACCTCACCTACCAGCATGGCCCAGACCTGCGAAAGGAGTTGGCGGACAAGACATGTGACTACAGCCTGTCGCCTATTCTGACAAAGTCCGCCGAAAGTAGCTAAGTGGGACCTCCTGTGACAGTGCTTCCGGACGCGTGCTGGATCCTCATTGGACCGCACGGCTGGCCACCAGCTGTAGCTTTGGACTTTTGGCAGGCAGCCCACGTAACCTTTAGGGCGATCGCCCCATTGCATTAAATGCCGAAAGGCGATCGCCCACTAGGGGACAGGGCCCCTCAGCCTCTATATATACAAGGCTCCCAGCACTTGTCCAGGGACCAGAAAACTCTTCTGCACAGACCGAGATTTTGACTCTCTAAACACTCGGCGACCTCACGATTTGAGCACACAATACAGAAACAATATACAGCTCTTGGCTAACATCCAACTCTTGGCAACAGCTTTCTTTCGGTCTTACTTCTCCCGGCCTTTTCTCCTCGAGCAGATTACCGGCGGGACGAAGAACACCTAGCTTCGCTCAAGAGCCGGATCAACAGAGTCTTTTTACACTCATTGCATTTAGATTTCTCTCATTAATACTTGTATCCACGAATATTCGTATTAATAACATCTCGCGAGAGCATTCAAGCCCGGGCCTAACAAACCCGGCAAATCTTGTTTTATTTATCTTCTCTCGGAAGTGCTCCCGCATTTGTTTGTTGTCCGTCTTCCAGCAGTATTAATCTTCGGATAAATATTTTGGGCAACAACAATTGGCGCTAGAAGAAGGGGTATCCAACCCTCGATTTTTTACACCTACCATCCCGAAGAACACTCACTGTTCTCGGGGCATATATTTGAAGTGACACTCACTGCACTTCAAAAGAAATCCTTCAGAAAACATGTCTTCCGCCTCCGCGTCGAAGAAAGCGGCCGGCCGGCGGACCCTGTTCCGTCGGTCGAGCCGCGGCCGATGGTGGAAGGTAGCGCCATGGCCGGAGGCGCTCGACCACGTCCGGGAAGGCGGCCCGAGCCTCTCGCTCGATCGGTTTGAACCAAGGAACAGATCGAAGGGCCACTGGCCGTCCTTCAGAGCGACGGAGTGCTCTCGACGCGCCTCCGGCCTACCGCCCCTCGGTCTCTCGCCGGAGATCAAGCGGAAGCTCAAGGCTCTTGGCCGAGCGATCGCCGGGAGGCTCCGTCCGCAGAAGAGGCGCTCGCCAGGGGCACCTCTGTCTTGATCGCACAGGCGGCGACCCGACAGCGGCCAAGGCGGTCGAGGCCCGGCTACGAGGCAGCGGAGTTTGAGTCCGTCACCGGGAGCTCGGCCTACCCGACTCCCGGAAGGCGGCTGGCCGTCTGGCTCCCCTCGCCGAATTGCCGAGGTCGGCGGCACGGAGCCCGGAGATCGGTACACGATCGCCTCGGCTCCTGCTCCCAAAGCCGATCGGCAAGCGACCAAGCCACGGAGATGGCTGCAATGCAACGTCAAGTCGACGACATGAAGGCGCTCCTGGAATCCAGGGCAGGCGCCAAGAAGACGATCGCCGGGCCAAGCGAGCCGCTCGCGATCGACATCGAGCTCGCCCCCGTGCAGCATAGGATCGCTCCCCCGCAAACACCCATGTACGTGGGGCGATCGGACCCCCAAGTGCACCTGAGGAGGTTCAACATCTACATGACCGGGTGTGGGGCATCGGACGCGACCAGGTGCCGAATGTTCCCTCTGACGCTGGACGACCTCGCCCACCGGTGGTATACTTCATTGCCACCTCGGTCCATTGGCTCCTTCAACGAGCTGGCGCACGGCTTCACCGAGTAATTCGCCACCGTGGTCGTCCGGCCTGTAGGTCCCCTTCGCATGATGCAAATCAAGCGGGGAGAAGAAGAGTCCGACTCGAACTACATCGGCCGGGTAGACGTAATCATCCTCAATGGCGAGCCCATAAGCGATGAGACCGCCCTCTGGCGGTCTAGGAGGTTTTCGGGGTTTTTCGCCTATGTTCGGGCATCTTACAAAGACCCAACCTCGACCTACGCAGCCTTCCGGCAAGAGCCGCGATTTTACGGCCGAGCAAAGGTTTCTTCTTAGCCTGTGAGCAGCGCGATCGGCACCCGGACGACGATCTCCCACCCGATCGCCAATATCGACCTACGAATAAAGCGATCGGCGAGCGACGATCGGCAGCCTTCGGCCGATCGCCGATCATCACGCTACATCATCCGATTCGGAGGACACGATCGCCATCTACGATCCGGATATAACATGACGGACTAAGGCATAAGATCGCCTCCACCGCACATCATAAAGCCATGGCCCTGGCAGTCGATGGAACCGGCTGCTTCGGCCATGCAAGGTCCCTTTCGGCCAAGATCGCCCGCCCTTCGTTTAAATACGAGGTCGGCATAGTCGGAGGGCCCTCCAACATTAATCAGTGGACTCATTCCACAACCCCGTCTCAACGTACACCGTCGAGGTCGGCCATCTCCATGGCTGGCCGAGGTGGAAGCAGAGCTAACAAGCCGCGGGCGTGGAGTTGATTCATCCGACGCTGCCCCGCGCAAGGACTCCTCTAGACCGAGACCGCACGCCTTTCGTTTAAAAACAAGGCGAGGCGCAGCCTAACAGAGGACCCTCATAATAAAGTGAGTCACGAGGCACTCATTGTCTTTGTGCACCAAGACACGGTCATGGGGTCGGTCCATCGATCTCCGCGACTGTGCACGATTCCTCAAACAAAGCGAAACCACCAAGTTTCCATGGGGGATCGGCCAATGTTGTTTTTTGCTGTTACTAGACCGAAAGATAGATAAGCCAATCAACCATGATTAAGCCCAAGTCCGAGTCCTAAGTCAGCTCGGATCGCCGTCCTCATCCGACGCGATCACCGGAAGAACCACCTCGCCCCATGTCTTCAACATAGGAGCAAGGCGGGGCAATTGTTGTGTCAAGATTTAACACCTTCCGACCGGCGATCGCCTCCGAGGCCGAGCGACCGACTTACGAGCCGAGCGACCACTTGCTGCCCGGCGACCAAGGCAAGCCTGCCGATCGGCGACTGTGCGAGAGCCTTAACCAGCCGGGCATGCTAGATCGCCAACCGTAGGGCCCAGGACAAGTCCCGGTGCCGAGCGATCGTCATCAAGACGATCGCCTCTAAGTACTCGGCGACCGACCCTTGGCGATCGACCGTCTCTCGGCACTGGCGACCTACCCTTGGCGGCCCGACCCTTGGCGACCTCCATCCACCGGCGGATGTCGACCTCCGAAGACCATCCAGTCGATCACCACCGATGACCATCCGATCGGCAAAGGCCAAGTCTCAAAGTCGACCCCACGTGCGAGATCCACAAAAGGCGCCGACAATCTTGTCACCTACCTCACCTACCAAAGATGGCCCAGACTGCGAAAGGAGTTGGCGGACAAGACATGTGACTACACATCGCCTATTCGACAAAGTCCGCCGAAAGTAGCTAAGTGGGACCTCTGTGACAAGTGCTTAGGACGCGTCTTTGGATCCTCATTGACCGCACTACAGTGGCCACCAGTAACTTTGGACTTTTGGCGGGCGGCCACGTAACCTTTAGGGCGATCGCCCCATTGCATTAAATGCCGAAAGGCGATCGCCCACTAGGGGACAGGCCCCTCGGCCTCTATATATACAAGGCTCCCAAAGACTTGTCCAGGACCGTAAAACTCTTCCCACGCACCGAGATTTTGACTCTCTAAACACTCGGCGACCTCACGATTTGAGCACACAATACAGAAACAATATACAGCTCTTGGCTAACATCCAACTCTTGGCAACAGCTTTCTTTCGGTCTTACTTCTCCCGGCCTTTTCTCCTCGAGCAGATTACCGGCGGGACGAAGAACACCTAGCTTCGCTCAAGAGCCGGATCAACAGAGTCTTTTTACACTCATTGCATTTAGATTTCTCTCATTAATACTTGTATCCACGAATATTCGTATTAATAACATCTCGCGAGAGCATTCAAGCCCGGGCCTAACAAACCCGGCAAATCTTGTTTTATTTATCTTCTCTCGGAAGTGCTCCCGCATTTGTTTGTTGTCCGTCTTCCAGCAGTATTAATCTTCGGATAAATATTTTGGGCAACAACATCAAGTAAAAGGAGCCTTTAAAACTCTTTAGCCCAAAACAAAAATAGAAAAAGCCCAGGTCGGGTTCCTCATGTCTGTAATGACACAGCACGAGAAAACCAACCATGTAGCGAAAAGAGTTGGGAGAAAACTGGTTGAGGGGAAGATTGTATTTAACGGAGAGAGAGACAAGGAAGGGATGGGGTGGAAAGCGAAGACCACTGCTCACCTGATCCACAAACCAGGTAATATGCCCCGGGGGAGGATGATCAGGGGTATCACTAGCCTGAGGTGTGACAAATTCCCACCCCGGGGGAAGTCTAAGAAATCTTATAAAACTAGCCAACGCGGCTGGGCTAGTCCTCGATAGAGGATGGGGAGGGAGAACTCGAGTCGCTCCTACAACCGTCTGATATGGATCGGCTAAGAGGCCGGTCACAGTTACCTCGTCCATAGGAGGAGGGGAAGGAGGATCTACAATGATTAGGGGGATGCCAGAGGGAGGGATGTCACCTAGCTCGAACCAGTCTACGTCACCTAAGGGCTCATCCCTAAGACAGAGGGAGGAACCAGTAGCTCTCCCCGACCTACCCCCCGAATCCCCATCAGAAGAGGAAAGACCTTCTAAAAAAGAGTTCACGGTCGATTCGCCGGAAATATTTTGAGAATCCGAAGCTGACGACATAACAAAAGGAAGAATAGGGAGGAAGAAGAAAAGGAAAATATCTGTAAAACAAATCAAAAACTAAAGAGATGTTTAGATGAACATACCCATGGGATTGGGTGGAAGATCGCCGGAGAAAGGTAGAGCAAGCGCGTCGCCGGAGACAGATAGCTGTGATCGCTAATGTCGCCTGAGAATTTTCGCACCAGAGGTTGAGGATATAAAAACGCGGAAGTGATAAAGGAAGAAGAAGACCTCCTTTTATAGGAGGGAGGGGCGAAAACCAAGAAGGATAGGGACGATCTGGAGCGTCCGATACCCCATTTGAAAGAACGGCTGGGATTTAGCACCGTCTTATCCGACCTATAGCAGGTCGACACCTGGCTTTGACCATCAACGCGGCGTTTGGGAGGCGGGGAAAGGAAAAGACAGGTTATTATAGCGCACGAAGTCCGAAGAGCCTCGTTATCTGGGAACGGGAGTCCCAAGGATTATTGCGTCAAGGTCGTCCGATTATAAACAAAATCTTACTCTACTCGGTCTTACAGCTCGACTAGAGTAGGGGGGACTGGTTGATAGGACGCCGAATGTACGCTCCCTGAAAACCCGGTCTAAAATATGGACCAATAAAAGTCCGACCTAGGTTCTTAGATAAGTGGATGACAACCTCAAGGTCCTTTAGAAGGTCGCCGACCTCGGAGGCCCCACTTAGCTGTAACGTCTGTTAGAAAGGCGCCGACCTCGGAGGCCCCGCTGACCTATGATATCTGATAAAAGGTTGCCGACCTCAAAGGTCTCTCGACCTACTGATTTGAATAGGAATGAGCCGACCTAAAACCACCGAACTGAGGAAGGTCGAACTCTTGGGAAAGAAGATCCTGACTCACCCGAGTAATCCCTAAGATCCAGGGATTGAGAGCCCATACCTTGCAATCCCGGAAATCCAGGGATGGAAAATCGCAGCCTGAATCCCTGGATATCCGGGATTTTCTCTGGGAATCAGGGAAAATCTTAGACAACAAGACACCCTCCTCCTATAAAAGGGAGAGAGGGGGTTTCTCAAAAAATAACATACACTCTGAGAATACAGCATATTTTAGAGAGAGAAAGAAAAGCGAGTACTTCATATATTTTGGGTTTTCTTAGCTAAACTTCTAAGATTAACCCAGTTCTTGGTGACCGATCAGCTCGATTACATCAGGCGCTGTAATATTCCTGAATATATCAGGGGTGTTACAAGGTCAATGTCATCTATTGACGTTGTCATTCATATTGTATCAATCACTATAATTTCCTTCAAATTTCTTTTAAGAATAATAATATTTCATTAATTTCATATAATTAATTTCGTATTATTACAAGCTCATTATTTAGGAAATAGACAGAAGGATCTAAAAGATTAAGTTCGAACCTTAATTAAACAAATGTGAACAAATTACTTGGTGGGCTCCATTTGATAATTATTTCATCCGTAAATATGTTATTTTAATTTTGATCGGTCTCTTCGAATATTCCCGTGATCATTAATAACTTCAATTATATTTAAATAAAAATTATAAAAAAAATAATATTTAGAAAATATACATTAAGATAAATCAATCAGTATTTATAGTACTGTAATTTCTTTATATATTAGTTGTAATTTATGATCAAAATTTATAAATTTTTATCAATAAAAATTACAATGAGTATAGTAGAGTATTTTATTTTGAGACACAAAGTTAAGACGACTAAGGTCATGTGGATATTTTAAAATAGAATCATATGCTAACAGGTCCACCATTGTTTTCATATAGTTTGGGGCCCAAAGACCATAAAATTCAACGCGTGTGTATTTCACGTGAATGTTTTGCCTCAACAAACATTCACGTTGAGCTCGTCTTGAATATTTCCGTTAGAGATCTCATATAGTGTATCCGATAGGGGATGCACTACATGAGGTCTTTCCATGGACCATATCGTCTTGAATGTACGTAGATTGAGTTTAATTATATTATTATACAATTTTTGGCGCAGTCAACGCTTTGACATAATTATTATTAATATTATTATTAATAATAATTATATTATTATTATTATTAACAATAATAATTTGTTAATTAACATGGAGCACTCCAATTGGATTTTTATATTGCACAAGACTGTCCCCAACTTAGAGCGAGGGGATTCCCTCGAGTGGTTTAAGACATTGAGGTTAACGTACTTCTTGGGTGCTACAGTAAAATCTCGATAAATAAATATTCGATAAATTAATAATTTCATCAAATAAATAATTTTTTTCGGTCCAAACTCTTTATAATATGTTCAAAATTTCTCTCGATAAATGAATAATTTCGCTAAATTAATATTTTTCTCCGGTCCCAACTATATTCATTTATCGAGGTTTCACTGTAACCGTTAAGGTTAATTCTGACTTGATAATTAATTGTATTAGCCATTAACATGTAAAAAGATTTGTAAGGATACCAATTAATATTAGGTTTTATTCTTGATGCTAAATATTATAGTTATAATTATTTTATTTTATGAATAATTAATAAATATAATATTCTAAAAAGTAACTGAATGATAATATACAAATAAATACATATTAATATGAATATTCAATGATAGAATATTGAACAGTAATATACCAAGAATATTTTAATAATAAATGAGGCGTTCAGACTCGTGCGATTCACACAGTTTGTATAAAATTGTTCTGTAAGTAATGTTCAGCGTAAATCATTAAAGTATAAATCTAATTGTGTATTCGCAAAGCATGTAACGTTCAGCGTTAATCGTTGAAGTATAAATCTAATCGTGCAATTTTATGCATTTATATAGAAATTGTTTTGACAGGTACATGTTTTATTCGCAAAGCATGTACGTGCACAAATATTGTGGAACTCTTTTGTTACGTAATGTTAAGCTTAAAGTTTTAAAAGTGAAGATAAAAGTGTGTATTTGAATAAAATGTGCTTCATAATTCTTTTAGCAAATAGTTAAGAAAATAAAATATCGCCAACTTCTATAAGAAAAAAAGAATTTATGTAAGTTATTGAATAAAGGACTTGAAACGAATCGGTCTAAACGGGTTTGGCTAAGGCTTCTTGTGTACTTGACTCTTGTTATGTTTCAACCATAGCCCGAGTCTAGTCATGTTTTAAGAGTAGTCCGAGATGTATCTGGTTTAGAAAGTAGTCCGTAAGAATCAAAAGGTGTACATATATAGCCTTTATATAATATAAATATAAATCTACAACCTAGAAATTCACCTTCATAACCTTATGAAAAAAATCATAGAATTAGCTAATGGTGTATTGAGTTTTACGTACGTAAGTGATTCATTATATATGAGGCTTGCTTGCGCTGTCATAATATAACTTTGTCTTTTGCACACTAGACCATGATGATTTTATATATAAGCAACACCAACAAAAGATAAGATATGCAAACGCACATAAGCCGCACGATGACATGTAGAAGCGAGTTTGTTATGTTCTATAGAAGTTGACAAAGTAGTTATTTACTATATCAAACAATCGTATATCTTATTTGGCATGCATCAACATGGAATCTTTAGATACAACAGGAGGAAGTTGATTTCAAGTAGTATAATTTTAACCTATTTACCATGCACGATTAAGTAAAACTATATACAAAATCAAACTTTTAGTTCATTGCATTTAACACGCACGATGCTAAAACATTACCACTAATTATTTACCTCAAAAATCATCTTTTTACTTTTTATTAATTATAAAATATCATTTATTAGGGACAAATTTTGGCATAAAAGAATTTTATTAATTTATGTGCAATCCAAAATGATATTTATTTAAAAGTGGAGGGAGTATAATTTAAAGAGACAATGCATTAAACCTTATTCTCATTAAATGCTCCATATTAAGTAGACAATTCAAAGCCATTTAGAATGGATTTTTCACGTCCTTTTGTTACCACATCAGTAAAGGTTTCTTTGCATTAAGACTCAACTTTATGGCATGAAAATGAATGGTTGGTGTTTCAACTTATTTTACAATTTTATAGATAAAAAATGAAGTTATTGAGTCGAATGATTGGACTGAATCTTTATATATATAAGATAATATGCCAATAGATATATTTAATGATTAATATACCAAAAATATGTTCAATAATAAATAGTATACCAATAAAACATTTTATTATTAAAATTAATTTTTATTCGTTGATCACAAATTTGAGGTTGTTTCACTTTTTTGAGAATCTAAGTTATTTCAGAAATGGGATAAGGAGAGTCAGGAGAATCTAAATTGTGAATAATTAATAAATATAATATTCTAAAATCTAACTGAATGATATATATATATAATAAATATATATATATATATATAATTATATATATATATATATAACTGAATGATATATATATATAATAAATATATATATATATATAATTATATATATATATAGGTGGGTTCAGGTGAGAATGCAATTTAAGTTAAGAAATAAGAATGAATTTCATCCATAGATCTTGATAAATGGATGACCTAGATTTATTCTCACAAAATTTGATACATATAATGTAATATTTTAATACATCGATATTTTGATGCATATAATGCATATTTTAATGCATTGCAGTTTTGATGCATGGAATACATATATTTCATACATAATTAGTACAAAACTCATGCATATTCGCAATTCGCATGATAAGAATCATTCTCATTTAATCATATATATATAGGGGCGGAGGGAGGGGGGTCCAAGGGGGTCCACGGACTCCCGACGGATGAAAATTCCCTTATAAAATAGGGGAAGCTATATATATAGTTGTCCGATCTCCATAGTTTTTATAGGCTCGGACATACGAGTAAATCTTTCTGCTTATATATATATATATATATATATATAGAGAGAGAGAGAGAGGGGGGGGGGGGGGGGAAATAGAGAAGTTATCTTTTGGAGAAGACCGGGCTTGGTTTAAAAATAGATTAGCTAGAGTTTTGGGTGGTGGCTTAGACACTAGTTTTTAGGAAATTGATTGGATGGGAGAGGGCTCTTTAAAGCTGAAATTTCCCGACTATTTCAGCTTTGTAGAGCTAAGGGGGGAGGGAGTGGGGCTCGGGCAAGGGAATCGGGTACCCTTACCCGAGCGGTAACACTGCCGTCGGCGCCTCGGGTAAGGCGAGCGGTGTTCATTTTCGGCTTCTGAAGCCGATCGGTGGGGGGGGGGGCTTTTTGAAAATTATTGCCGTTGAACGGCTAGTTCAAATAAAAAAATTATATAAAATCAAACCTTTTCAACTCATTTTTTCAAAATAAAAACAAAACACAAATAAAAACACACACTAATATTTCAAAACACAAAACCATGGATCGAAGAGGTAAAAAAACTTCCACCTCGCAACCACAACAAACTCCGTTAGGATTTAGCCAATTTTTTTCTCAAGCATCCCCGAATCAATTTTACGTTCCACAACCCCCATCTCCACATCCATTTTACCAATATAATATGGGTCCTCCTCAAATGAATCCTCAACACTACAACATCACTACGACAAGCGAGTTCTCCCCGTTCGAAAACATTGATGAAGACGTGAAATCGTGCACGAAACACAACCACTACCAAGCGAAGAAGACGAAGATGAGGAAGTTCAAGAAGTCGATCGGAGAGGAAGAAAAAAGCATTCGGGGAGGAGGCCCCGTGAACTTTGGTCACGGCCACAAGAGGAGGCTTTGGCGAAAGCATGGATTCAAATCTCCGAATGTGGTGTTGTCGGTAATGAACAAAAGTCCGACGGTTTTGGAAAGCGGATTCTCAAACATTACGAGGAACTATGGGTTCGAGTTCACGAACTTTTCATTCGTTGAATACCAAGTGGAAAACAATGAACACGGCCATGGGTATTTTCAACGGCTACTACCTCAAGCAGACAAACTATACTTTTCATTTTACGTAATCTATATTTTTATATTACATAATCTATATTTTTTATTTTGTATATAATGTAGAAACGTGCTAAGGCTAGTGGGTGCAACGACTTGGACGTGGTGAGGCAAGCTGAGTCCGATTACTATACAGCAAAAAAAGACAATTTACTCATACCTTGGCGTGGGAGATTGTCAGAGGTCATGACAAATGGACGGAGCAAGAATGTTTTCAAGATATTGCCGGTGCGACAAGCAACTCTTCAAAAAGGAAGTCGGGGGAGTATGAATCGGCAAGCAACACCGTTCCCGACATGAATGAAGACCCCAACCCTCCACTTTCATCAAGAAAGATGAAAAAGAAGCAAGGCGCATCCTCGTCGATCTCAAGTGTTGCGGATGAAATCAACTCCTACACACAAAAGAAGAGACAATATTTGGAAGAAAAACGCGAGAATGATGCTTTGGCAAAACAATTGTTGGCTACACAAATCGAGGGGACGAAGTTCAAGAATGCACAACGGGAGATGAAGTTTTTTTTGGAGCCGCATGATCACATTCGCGATCCCGCTATGTTGGAATTCGTTGTTAACCAAAAACGTGAAATTGCGGCCAAACACAGATGGGCTTGCAATTTTTAAGTTGTAGTTTCAACTTGTTTTAATTTCAACTTATGTAATATTTTTTTTTTAAGTTGTAGTTTCAATTTTTAAGTTGTAGTTTTTTTTTAAGTATTATGTAATGTTTTTTTTTAATGAAATGGTATGTTTTTATTTTAAATATTGTATGTGATTTTATGTATGAAAAAAAAAATCGGGTATGTTTTTATGTAATGTTTTTTTTAAGTATTATGTAATGTTTTTATTTTTAATGAAATGGTATGTTTTTATTTTAAATATTGTATGTGATTTTATGTATGAAAAAAAAATCGGGTATGTTTTTATGTAATGTTTTTTTAAGTATTATGTAATGTTTTTATTTTTAATGAAATAGTATGTTTTTATTTTAATATTGTATGTGATTTTATGTATAAACAAAAAAAAAATCGGGTAGTATATGTGACCACTCCCTCCACTTAGGGTAGTTAGGGTAGAATTGGGTAGTTTTGAGTTGGAGAGTTTTTATTGGATAGAGGTGATGTGGCACCTAGGGTATTAGGTGACCACTCCCTCCCCCTAAGAGAAGTTGGATTGGGGATATGGGGATGTGGGAGGGTGAGAGGAGGAGATGGTGTTGGAAGTGGAGAAGAACTTTATTTGATAGGGAACATGATACTTTTAACATGATGTTGTCCTTAATTAACAGGTTCACTTTGAAATAAGGGGTGACAGACTCATGGAAATGGCTGGGAAACTCTAACGATGGATATAGTACAAGGTATGCTTGTTTGATTCTTGAAAATTTAGAGAAAATAACAGTTATTGATGAAGAGAGGACGCATGGCTTCAAACTTATTTAGAAGTCATATGCTCCTATGAAAATAATGGCCCACGCGTGGAGAGTCCTTTGGAATAGGTGGCCAACGAGAGCCAATCTACTTAGAAGAAATTTATTGCACCCGAATGTTAGAATCAAGATGTGTTTTTTGCAAAACACACATTGAGACTGGGAGACATATTCTTTTCGAATGTTCAATTTCACATGAGGTATGGATGACTTGCTTTAATTGATTGGGAATTACCACTGCAACGCACTCTCGCATTCTATCTAATCTCTTTGCTTATAGTCGTATCTTGAGAGGCAAAATAGGGAAGAAAGTGGTCGTAACGATTTGGTTATGTGTAATTTGGAGATTGTGGAAGGGTAGGAATGATGTGATTTTTTAATGGCATGGAGCTCTCTGTTGATAGAAATTAGAATAGTTGAGGATATTAAGTCTAGGCTATGAAGTTGGTTTTATGTAAATAAGATAGATGTTCTAATTTTTCTTTTAGTGATTGGATTGGAAATTCGAGAATGGTGTTAGGTTGTTAATCATTGTATTTTTCTAAACTGTATTTTTTGGGTATTTATTATACCCTTTGTGAATGAAATTTTCTTACCGATAAAAAAAGAGATAGAGAGAGAGATAAAGAGTGCATTTTGTCCTGGTGTGAGAATATGTATTAAAAATTAATGTCTATAAGAAAATTACGATCGAGAGACATACTACAAAAAAATGGGTTCGGATGCAGTGCGATGCAATGTGCATCTTGTCTGTAGATCATCCGTCGGATTACTGTGCACACACGTGCGGGTGTGTGTGATCCCGATGGTAAGTGCGGCGGCGTAGTCTTTATCTTGCAGATCCCTTCCCCAAAAAAATACCTCACATGAGCTAATCCCGATCTCCGCGTGGAAGTAATTCTAAAATCTACAAAAAATGTAGAAAGCAAATGATTGAATTTTTCTCTATGATATGAATTGAAATAATGGGTATAATATGACTCCATAACTACAAACAAATCGTCTCTATATATTATCGGAGCATTTGAAAACACTGAGAAAGAAAAAAAAACATTTCTCACTTAGGGTTTGTTCCAACAAACCACCGCAAATTTTAATTGTTAGTTGTTGCAGTAAGGGGAGGGAATGGGTTCGGGTAGGGTGATCGGGTATCACTACTCGATCGGGTACATCGTCGCCGCCTAGTCGGGTTCATGAATCGGGTATAATTTTCGGCTTGTGAAGACGAGTGTTTCTTTCTTCCTTTTTTTTTCCTTTTTTAATATATAAGTGTTGGGTATCGGGTCTACGAATGGCTAAAGACAGGATCGTTAATACAAGCGGATTAAAAAGAATATAACTATTACAATTATATTCAACGGGAAAGGGATTAAGGATTACAGGCCAACTAATGAACCTATAATAACCAATAATTATATAAATCAACCCGAGAACAAGCAGACCCCAAAACAGGGAATTCAATCGTCCAGAACCGATCTGGAAAAACACAATGATACGTTCAAGTTAGCCGAGATAAGGATAATACCGATCGAAATACACCAAGTAATACGAATGCAGTATAAATATATAGGTATATATATATAACTGAATATATATATATATACTATATATATGTATATGGTATAAATGAAACTGCAGTATATATATATAACTTATATATATAAAGTAGTATATATATAAATACTAATCTGCAGGTATATATATAAATATATATATATAACAAATATATATAATATATATAAATAAATACCAAAAATACAGAATATATATATAAATATATATATAACAAATATATATATAATATATATATATAAATTACAGAAAAACGGAAGAAAATAAAGGGACAAGAAACCCACTTTGAGAAAGTGGCGTTTAGGCTCAGATCTTCCGAACCCTATGCAATTTGACACCAAAAAATGTCCGATCCACGAAGGACGAACGCCGATCCACCGCCGGCCCAACTGCGGCCCATTAGCACCTTTCTAATCCAGAAAAAACCCTCAGAAAACTTAGGAACAAATCCTGGTCACCCTCAATGATATCACAACAAGAATATCACTCTTTTCACTTCGGATTCTCAAGGCACAAGATGATTTTTTTTCTCTCGGTGTGTTAAAACTCCTTCCCCAACCGCGATTTAAATACTCACAAGGATGGAATCGGTCACGGGATTCCATTGTGATATTCAACCGCTCACGGGGGAGAGGAGGTAGGGAGAATCGGGAGCAAAATCGCGGCGGGGAGAAGTTGACCGAGGGTAGGTAAGCTCACGGGTGAGGAGAGAAAGAAAAGAGGGAGACGGCGATGAGAAAGGAGAAGTGAGGGAGTAGGGTTTAGGGTTAGGATTATATAGGGGGAGTCGGACGGTCCAGATCAAAAGGAGATATTAAGTCTGGATCGGACGGCTCCTAATTAAAGGGCTGTCACGGGCTGGGCCAGCACTAATGGGCCAGAAGAGATAAATTTCTGGGCCACGTTTGGGCCAAAATAATCACATTTCTCCACCTTTTTGGGCCAACCAGTCAAATTGCATTTTCGGGTTACGAAGAAGATTCATCATCGCCTATCTCCGGGGTTACCTACACATACACAAAGTAAACAAGGTAAAGGAATTCACAAAGAAGACTAACTCACAAAGAGATCCCCTAAAGAACACAAAGTTCAAAAAATTTATTCGACTAAATCAAAATTCAGTCTTTTTAAACAAGATTTAAATTTTTCGACGGGTAAACACTTAGTACCCATATCTGAAGGATTAAATTGGGAGGGTATTTTTTTAAGATAGATTATACGTTTAGCAACAACGTCTCGTATGAAATGGAAACGAACATCAATATGTTTTGTTCTATCATGAAAAACTGGATTCTTGCACAGTTGAATACCAGATTGACTATCCGAAAAAACTTCGACTTTATCCTTTAGAAAACCGATTTCTGATAATAGTCCTTTTAACCATATAGCTTCTTTTAATGCTTTTGTTATAGCAACATACTCAGATTCTGTAGTAGATAGAGCAACTATAGGTTGTAATTGAGACTTCCAACTGATAGGTGTGCCACACAAAGTAAACACATATGAAGTAGTAGACTTACGGTTATCACGATTAGCAGCGTAATTAGAATCCACATATCCAACCAATTTTACACCTTGTGGGTGTCGAGAAAATTTAAGACCATACCTGGTTGAGCCCTTCAAATACCTTAAGAGCCACTTAACGGCTTGCCAATGGTACCCCTGGGTTAGCCATATAACGACTAAGACAACTCACAGCATAAGCTATGTCAGGTCTTGTGCTGACCATTAGGTACATGACCGAACCAATGGCATTTGAGTAAGGTACTTTTTTCATATAATTGATATCATCCTCAGTTTTTGGGGATTGATCCTTACTTAATAGGAAATGACCAGCTAGGGGCACAGAGGTTGATAATTTTCTGCACATAGGAATCTTGGTTTAAAACAATGGCGGAATTTTTTCTATCACGAAAGATATTCATCCCAAGAATACGCTTAGCATCACCAAGGTGCTTCATGTCAAAATTTTGCACTTAAGCATTTAATGACATGATCCACTGTTTTCACACAAGGACTCACTAAGAGCATATCATCAACATATATGAGTAAGAAAACAGGATTTTGGGAATCAGTTTTGAAATACAAGCAATGGTCATAATTGCTCCTTGAAAATTTAAGTGAGAGCATGTACTCATCGAACTTCTTATTCCATTGCCTAGGTGATTGTTTTAAACCATAAATCGATTTCTTAAGCAAGCAAACATGATTAGGGAGCTTAGGATCAATAAAGCCTTTAGGTTGACTCATATAAAGCTTTTCTTCAAGTTCACCATGTAAAAAGGCGGTTTTGACATCTAATTGTTTTAATTCCCAATCAAATTGAGCAATAAGAGCAAGCATGATACGCACAGTAGTAAACTTAACAACTGGAGCAAAGATTTCAGTGTAGTCAATACCTTCTTTCTGGGTGAAACCCTTAGCAACGAGTCTAGCTTTGAATCTGACCGACTTATTTTCTTCCTTAACTTTGAAAAGCCATTTACAGTCAACCACCGAACAGTTAGGTGGTCGGGGCACAAGAGCCCAAGTTTCATTTGAGTGCAATGAAGTCATTTCTTCATTCATTGCAAAAAGCCACTGTTCTGAGTGTTCAGATTTCAAAGCTTCATCATATGTTTTGGGTTCACAATTATCAATAGTTTCAAACATATTGAATGCATATGATGCCATATGATAAGCATTCAAGTGAGAAGGTCTTCTAATTTCTCTCCTAGACCTATCTCGAGTAAGTTGATAATCATGCAAATTATCTTCAAGAACTTCTGTTTCATCATGCATATCAGCATTATCAAGATTATCAAGAATAGTTTCTGTTTGCACATTATCCATATTATCCAAAGAAATGTGCAGCTCCACCTCATTTGGAGTAGGGGGGTTTTCCGGATCCGGTAAAAGGCAAGGGAATTCATTTTCGTTGAAAACAATATCACGACTAATAATGGTTTTGAAACCGGGTTGGCCTTTCAGCCAAACCCTATAGCCTTTTACCCCTTCCGGGTATCCCAGAAACACACATCTCATAGAACGAGGCTCAAGCTTATCATTTTTCTGATGAACATAAGTAGAGCAGCCAAATACACGAAGATTAGAAAAATCAATGGATCGACCAGACCAAACACATTCAGGATAATTACCATTCAACGGCACAGAGGGAGATTTATCAAATAAGCAGCAGTAAGTAAAGCTTCACCCCAGAACTTTTTCGAGAGCCCAGACATAGCCAACCTGCTTCTGACCCTTTCTAGCAAAGTTCTATTCATGCGTTCAGCCACCCCATTCTGTTGGGGTGAGTAAGGGACAGACTTGTGTCTTTGAATACCAGATTGAGCACAAAGCTCATCAAACATTTGATTGCAAAACTCAAGGCCATTGTCGGTCCTTAAGATTTTAATTTTCTTCCCAGTTTGATTTTCAATCAACGTTTTCCAATTTTTGAATTTCTCAAAGACATCAGATTTGTTTTTCAAAAGGAACACAAAGATCTTACGGGAATAGTCATCAATCACAGATAGGAAATATCTATTTCCACCATGTGTGGGTTCACTAGATGGCCCCCACACATCCGCATGCAAATAGTGCAAAGTGTCATAAGTTGTAGGAGTTCTAGGGGGATGTGGATTTGGAAACTTAACACGATGTTGTTTACCTACCACACAGGAGTCACAAAACGGCACAAAGGACAACTTATCTTTCCCAAACACCCCTTGTTTTTGCAAAATTTCCAGACCTTTATCACTGATGTGGCCTAGACGTTTATGCCACAGATCTGTTGAGTCACCTTGGACAGCATTCACAAAAGAATCATATTTTGCAATTTTCATATAGAGGTTATTCCGTTTTATTGCTTTGAAAACACACAAGTTTCCTTTAAAAATTTTCATAATCCCATTACCCCACTTACCTTCATACCCCTCATCATCAAGGGTACCACAAGAAACAAGATTGTGACACAAATAAGGAACATGCCTCACATTCTTTAAAGTTAACAAATAACCCGAGTCACATCTTATCTGAATATTTCCTAACCCTGAACTTGACACTTTTTCTCATTAGCCATAGCGACGGACCAATTTGTCACTTCTCTATATTCAGAAAATAGCCTTTTGAAAGGCGACATATGAAACGTGCAAGCAGAATCAACAAGCCACTCATTTTCACACAAAGTGAGAGTATGTACAGTATTAGCTTGTTCACAAATTTCAGAAACCATGAAAACTTCATCTTCACGATCATTTTCAGCCACAAGGTTGGCATTATCATTTTGATAATTTTTCTTAGGTTTAGTGCACTCATGAATGTAATGACCGGATTCACCACAATTATAGCACTTACGGTTCTTAGGTCGAGACTTTGACCTACTCTTCCATTTGCCCTTCTTCTTTTCAGAAAAATTACTCTGAAGATTTTGACTTGATGAAGGTTTTAGTTTTCGAAAGCGGTTTTGAGATCTTCCCCTCACAAAATTAACCTCACCTAGAGATTTGTTCCCCTTATTGTTTTTCAAATCCAATTCTTTAATTTTCAAACCGTTTATAACAGTATCAAGAGTTACTTTGTCTCTGCCGTACTTAATAGCAGACTTCACATCACTGTAAGAATCAGGGATGGCATTTAAAAGAACAATAGGGGTATATTCATCAATATTTTTATCACCGGTTTGTTTGATATCCTGGATTAATTTTGTGAAAGTGTCCAGGTTATCATTTATATCCTTTGAAATATCAAGTTTGAATCGGAAAAATTTTTCAAGTAAAAACAGTTTGCTAGGCAAGGAAGTTTCAGTATAAGTCTCTTCCAATTTTTCCCATAAAGCCTGAGCTGTATCATGTTTACCAATTTTCCGAATTACAGAATCGGACAGATTTAGAATAGTTGATGAATACGCAAACTCATCTGCCTCGGCCTTTTTATCGGCAGCAGTGTTGTCAGAAAAAGATTGATCAATTGCTTTGAAAACTTTTTGTTGAATCAAAATGCCCTTCATTTTTTGTTGCCAAATTTGAAAATCTCCTTTACCATCAAAAGGTGCAATGTTAAAAACAGAGAAAGAACCCATTGAAACACACAGTATAAGGTAATCACAAAGACAACAGCAAATCACACAGAAATTAAAGCACACAGCTGATGAGAATCAGAATTCAGGGACTCGATTTGATTTTTGAGATTAAAACCCGTTTAAATTAAAACCGGGATCCTCAAGCTCTTGACAAAGATCCGAGGAACACTTTCGGTCCAGGCAGCGCAAGATTAGTGCTGTTTTGGATTTTAAGGTTTTAATTCGTTTGAGTTTTAATCAATAAGGAAAACAAGAGTCGCCCACTGAATCCAACCAATTAACACAGAGATATAGGCAGCGGCAAGCAATCCCGAAAACAGTAAGGACAACAATTTGACAGTAGAACCGAAACAAGAAACAATAATAAAAGAGAGGTTCAAGCCGATATACCTGAGCGGAAACCCGGATGGGTTATTCCGTATCACCACGAAGCCAAAGAACCCGACACCCGACAAAACGGGCTCCGATACCACTGTTGGGTATCGGGTCTACGAATGGCTAAAGACAGGATCGTTAATACAAGCGGATTAAAACGAATATAACTATTACAATTATATTCAACGGGAAAGGGATTAAGGATTACAGGCCAACTAATGAACCTATAATAACCAATAATTATATAAATCAACCCGAGAACAAGCAGACCCCAAAACAGGGAATTCAATCGTCCAGAACCGATCTGGAAAAACACAATGATACGTTCAAGTTAGCCGAGATAAGGATAATACCGATCGAAATACATCAAGTAATACGAATGCAGTATAAATATATAGGTATATATATATAACTGATATATATATATATATATACTATATATGTATATGGTATAAATGAAACTGCAATATATATATATATAAAGTAGTATATATATAAATACTAATCTGCAGGGTATATATATAAATAATATATATATAACAAATATATATATAATATATATAGATAAATATCAAAAATGCAGAATATATATATAAATATATATAACAAATATATAATATATATATATATATAAATTACAAAAAAACGGAAGAAAATAAAGGGACAAGAAACCCCCTTTGAGAAAGTGGCGTTTAGGCTCAGATCTTCCGAACCCTATGCAATTTGACACCAAAAAATGTCCGATCTACGAAGGACGAACGCCGATCCACCGCCGGCCGGCACACAGCCCCGGTAGCACCTTTCTAATCCAGAAAAAACCCTCAGAAAACTTAGGAACAAATCCCGGTCACCCTCAATGATATCACAACAAGAATATCACTCTTTTCACTTTAGATTCTCAAGGCACAAGATGATTTTTTTTCTCTCGGTGTGTTAAAACTCCTTCCTCAGCCGCGATTTAAATACTCACAAGGATGGAATCGGTCACGGGATTCCATTGTGATATTCAACCGCTCACGGGGGAGAGGAGGTAGGGAGAATCGGGAGCAAAATCGCGGCGGGGAGAAGTTGACCGAGGGTAGGTAAGCTCACGGGTGAGGAGAGAAAGAAAAGAGGGAGACGGCGATGAGAAAGGAGAAGTGAGGGAGTAGGGTTTAGGGTTAGGATTATATAGGGGGAGTCGGACGGTCCAGATCAAAAGGAGATATTAAGTCTGGATCGGACGGCTCCTAATTAAAGAAATTTGCAGTAAAGACTAATGGTAGGAAGAGATAAATTTCTGGGCCACGTTTGGGCCAAAATAATCACAATAAGTAATTTATATATTAAACCTTTATAGTTTATACATGTTTACATTTTAAACCTTATAGTATATATATATATATATTTATATTTTACTTTTTCTAATTTGTTTTTATTTTTAATAACATGTATTTTTATTTTTAATGAAATGGTATGTTTTTATTTTAATATTGTATGTGATTTTATGTATTAAAAATATAAAAAAAAAAATCGGGTACTAGGGTACTACACCCTCCACTTAGGGTAGTGTTAGGGTAGAATTTGGTAGTTTTGAGTTGGAGGGTTTTTATTGAATAGAGTTGATGTGGCACCTAGGGTATTAGGTGACCACTCCCTCCCCTAAGATATCAGATGTTGAGTAGTTATCTGTCAACTATAAGCTGTTAGATGTAACGGTCAAAATATTTGTTTGATAGTAGTGTTCGACATAAACAACCCGTTGAAAACTTCAAAATAGCCGAACAAGAAAATAAAACAGACTTGAAAGTTAAATTTGATAATAACTTTCTCAAACACTATCTAAAAACTATTTTTATTAACATTGTGAAACACAACTTCTACTCATTCGCCCTTGGGTGGAAAACATAAAAATTGTTATGAATCGTGGATTTTAGCACAATTAATTGTCAAAAAAGAAAAATGTTGCCCATAACTTTTGACAAACTAAGAGGGATTGATTCAAACTTTGAGGGTGGACAAATTGGAATTGTAGTGTACCATTGTTGATAATTGATGTACACATTTGTTGAAAAATAGCTTGCTCCAAGATGTAATGTTACACCATTGAGAAAGAAAGAAATATACTACTACTACAAAACATATTCTACATATTATCAATCTCCATATTTTATATATTATTATTTATTTTGTGTATCTTATAAAATATAAATTATAAAGTATTTCACAACACGTTATCAGCACGAGTTATTGCTCGGAAAAGGTTAGTATTATTCGAGTTTGAATATATTTATACTAACTCGTTTTTATCCTTGTAGAGAAAATGGCCGGAATTGAAAACAAAAAAGTCCAGATCCTCGATGTCACTGGAAATAACTATCTATCATGGTGCCTTGATGTTAATTGCACCTCCAAGGAATGAGATTGGCTACTACTTTGAAATCTGTGGAACTTGCTAATGCCGATATTAAAAATGAGGCAAATGCAATGATATTCATGCGGCATCATTTATCCGAGGATCTGAAGAATGAATATATACAAATTGAAAGGCCTTCTGAGCTCTGGAAGAAGCTCAAAGATGATTTGATCACACGTAATCGTAATATTGCCACAGGCTCAATATGAATGGCAACTACTAAGATTGCAAGATTTTAAATCTGTTGCTGATTATAATTCAGCCTTATTCAAAATTGAGTCTCGACTGGTCTTGTGCGGTACACAGCTATCTGAGACTGATAAGCTGGAAAAAACATTCACCACGATGCACTCCTCAAATATGGTGCTTCAACAACAATACAGGCAATTTCAATTCTTCTCACGGCTGAGAAGACAAATGAGTTATTATTAAAAAATCATGAACTATGACCCTCTGGGTCCCGTGTCGAACCTGAAGCACATACCAGCTCTGGTAGAGCTGCCGGCCGGTTCAAGAGCCGTGAAAATAGACCCGGGCGTGGAACCCAAAAAAGTGGTGGACGTGGTGGCTACCGTTAAAATAATTACGTGATAAAGGAAAAATGCCTATGGAAAATTCTGGTGATGATCCATGTCGTAGATGTGGTATAACTGGACATTGGGCTAAATATTGTCGTACTTCCCAACACCGTGTGGATTCATACCAAGAATCGCTAAAAAATAAAGGCAAAGATGCCCAGGCTCATACCACCGAAATATTCAAGCCATCCAAAGTTATTGAGGCCAACACATCTGGGAACATATTTGATGAAAATCCTGACCAGGACTGGAAATCACTTGAGCTAGCAGATTTCCTTGAAGATCCTGGCTCAGTGGGACATGACGACGAATGGCTGAAATAAAATATTTATGCAATTATATGTCGTATATTTACTTTACGCCTTATGTCACTTGATTATTTTTGTGTGTATTTCTTTATGTATAATATAAACATCAATAAAATCATCTATATTTTTATATTAAAATTCTCCCACTTCCAACGGCTATAATCGGCTAGTAATAGTGATTTTTTATTCTATAAATATGCACACATTTTATTCAACAACTCACTCATATTCTCTACCCTCTTATAGAAATTTTTAAGTATCTTCATCCGACTTTCTTGAAAATGATTAACGGATCTCTCGTCTTTATTTTCACAATGATCGGCATGCTCATAATACGATGTTTAGCAAAGACTTCTCCTCAGAATTATTCTGGATTGGTGTTTTATTTATCATTTATATTGTTGGCCTTGTATCGGCACTAATGATACATACAAAAATGTATTATTGAAAAAAAAATGTATGTTTACATTTCCATTCTCAATAAAAAAAATGTTTCATGTCTTAAATATTTATTATATGATGATTTGATTCAACAGGAATACAAATGGAAAGTATCGAACAGGTACACAATTGTCTTGTTGATAGTGCAACAACGCACTCAATATTTACAAATAAAGCATATTTCTCGAGCATGAAATTATGCAAGACACACGTTACAACTATATCTGGTCCCGTAGAGATTATTGATGGCTCCGGGAATGCAACTGTGATGTTGCCTAATGGAACAATTTTACACATTGAAAATGTGTTATTATCTGGTAGATCAAAACAAAATCTACTGAGTTTTAAGGATGTACGCCTAAATGGCTATCACTTGGAAACAGTGATTGAGAATAATAAAGAATATCTATGTATCACATCCTATAAAATGGAAACTCGACTTGTCTACGAGAAGATTGAAGCAACAACTTCTGGACTGTATTGTGTCCCTATTCGAGCTTTTGAAACCTACGCTACCATGGCTTGGAAGCTGGTGAATCCTGATATATTTGGGTTATGGCATGATCGCCTTGGGCACCCATGAACTTCTATGTTACGTAGAATTATTGAAAATACTCATGGACATCCATTAAAGGGCACAAAAATGCTAATGTCCAAAGATTATTTCTGTGAATCATGTTCACGTGGAAAACTTATTACTAAACCTTCTATGGAAAAAGTTGGTTATGAATTACCATCATTTTTACAACGATTCATGGTGATATTTGTGGACCAATACATCCAACAAGTGAACCATTCCGATATTTTATGGTCTTAATAGATGCATCATCCAGATGGTCCCACATATGTTTATTATCTACCAGAAATGTTGCTTTTGCACGACTCTTGTCCCAAATTATTAAACTCCGAGCACATTTTTCTGAATATCCTATAAAAAATATAAGAATGGATAATGCCGGAGAATTCACATCAAGGACTTTTGATGATTATTGTGAAGCACTGGGAATTAATGTTGAGCACCCAGTAGCACATGTCCACACTCAAAATGGATTGGCAGAATTCATGATTAAACGAGTCCAAATCATTGCTCGTACATTATTAATGAGATCAAAGCTCACTAGTGCAGTGTGGGGTCATGCAGTATTACATGCATCAGCACTCATCAGATTATGCCCCACTGCTTATCATATGCACTCCCCAATGCAATTAACTCTAGGCTTTGAGCCGAATATTTTGCACTTACGCACATTCGAATGTGCTGTTCATGTGCCAATTCCACCTCCTCAAAGGACAAAAATGGGTCCTCAACGCCGGCTTGGCATATACGTTGGATTTGATTCCCCATCAATAATTCGGTATTTAGAACCAACAACGGGTGATTTATTTACCGCTCGGTTTGCCGATTGTCATTTTGATGAGACGGTGTTTCCATCAATTGGCAGAGATAAGAATGTTCTTAACAAAGATGAACAAAAACCAGTTGAGGATATCTCCTGGAATGTATAAAGCTTATCCCACCTAGATCCACGTACTACAGAATGTGAAAATGAGGTGAAGAGAATCATCCATTTACAAAATATTGCTAATAGACTTCCTGACGCATTTAACGATGCAAGTAAAGTGACAAAGTCTTATATTCCAGCTGTGAATGTTCCAGCTAGGATCGTTGTTCCTCATCAAAATACGAAAATAGATGATGATGCCCCACGACAAAAGTGTGGTAGACCTGTTGGTTCGAAGGACACTGTTCCTCGAAAAAGAAAAGGGAGAAGTAATGGGATCACAAACCAAGATCATCCTATTGAGCATGCTGCAGATGAATCTGTAGAGCATAATACTGCAAATAATGAAGGGATCATGGTTTCTGAAAACACCGAGAATGCCATAAATCATTACAATGAGATATGGGATCGGAAAAACATGATAATCGATAATTTATTTGCTTTCTCGGTTGCACAAGAAATTATGAATGATGATTATGATAATGAACCACATTCAATAATTGAATGCCGTCAAAGGTCATATTGGCCTAAATGCGAGGAAGCAATACAATCTGAATTAGCTTCCCTAGAAAAACGAATGGTATTTGGGTAAATTACTCGAACACCGAATAATATAAAACCAATTGGTTACAGATGGGTGTTCGTTCGAAAAAGAAATGAGAAAAATGAAATTCCGAGATATAAAGCCCGACTCGTAGCCCAAGGATTCTCCCAACGGCCTGGGATTGACTATGACGAAACGTATTCACCAGTGATGGATATAATCACTTTCCGTTTTCTTATTAGTATGGCTGTCCATGAGTGTTTGGACTTGCGACTAATGGATGTAGTCACGGCATATCTATATGGTTCATTAGATTCTGATATCTATATGGAAATTCCTGATGGATATAAAATGCCAAAATCTGCTACTCCTCGTGAGCTATACTCGATCAAACTACAGAAATCACTGTATGGATTAAAGCAATTCGGCCGCATGTGGTATCACATATTGAATGAATACCTTTCTAAGGAAGGTTATAAAAATGATCTTAAATGTCCATGTGTTTTTATTAAAAGATCCAATACTTGATTTGCTATAATTGCAGTCTATGTGGATGACATAAATTTATTCGGAACTCCTAAAGAGTTATCCGATGCTGCTGAATATTTGAAGAAAGAATTTGAGGTTAAAGACCTTGGAATAACAAAACTCTGTCTTGGTCTTGAGCTCGAGCATAAAGATAATGGAATACTTGTCCACCAATCTGCGTATACCAAGAGATTACTCAAACGATTTAATATGGACAAGGCTCATCCTCTGAGTACTCCTATGGTCGTACGGAATTTAGATCCTAAGAAAGATCCTTTCCAACATAAGGAACCAAATGAGGAAATTTTGGGTCCTGAAGTGCCTTATCTCAATGCTATTGGAGCACTGATGTATTTAGAACAATGCACCAGACCCGATATTTCTTTTGCAGTAAATTTACTTGCAAGATACAGTTCTGAACCAACTCGAAGGCATTGGAATGGTATCAAACACATTTTTTGTTATCTCAATGGTACCATTGACCTGGGTTTATCCTATTCAAAGGAGGCTACTAACTCTGGTTTAGTTGGTTATGCTGATGCGGGATACAAATCCGATCCACATAAGGCTCGCTCACAGACCGGTTATTTATTCTACTATAATGGTACGACTATATCATGGAGATCGACCAAACAAACATTAGTAGCTACATCTTCAAAACATTCTGAGATAATTGCTCTCTATGAAGCTGGCAGAGAAAGTGTTTGGCTAAGATCAGTTATAGCTCATATACAAAATGAATGTCGATTGAAGCTTGTGACAGACACTCCCATAATTATTTATGAAGACAATGCAGCATGCATAGCACAAGTCAAGGGTGGATATATAAAAAGTGATCGGACCAACCATATTTCACCGAAGTTTTTCTACACACATGAACTACAGAAGAACGGAGAAATAAATGTTCAACAAATTTGCTCCTGTCATAATCTCGCTGATTTATTTACAAAATCATTGTCGACATCAACATTCGAGAAGATGGTATACGATATAGGCATGAGAAGAGCTAATCTTAACCAAGATTGATAAATCAATTTGACGGCATATATTCTTTATTTCAGGGGAGCGAATCAATATGTGGGTTGTATTACTTTTTCCCTTATGACTGGTTTTTATCTCATTGGGTTTTTCCAGCTTAAGGCTTTTAACGAGGCAGCTTATGCACAAGGGTTGGATTTAAGTTGTGTACTCTTTTTTCCTTCTGACCGCTTTTATTCCCATTGGGTTTTTCGGCTTAAGGTTTTTAACGAGGCACACTTATCCAACTCACATTGCTACGTCCAAATGAATTGTGGACTTTAGCACAACTAATTGTCAAAGAAGAAAAATGTTGCCCACAACTTTTGACAAACCAAGAGAGATTGATTCAAACTTTGATGGTGGACAAATTGGAATTGTAGTGTACCATTGTTGACAATTGATGTACATATTTGTTGAAATGATAGTATAACTTTGCCTATAAATAGCTTGCTCCAAGATGTAATGTTACACCATTGAGAAAGAAAGAAATATACTACTACTACAAACATATTCTACATATTACCAATCTCCATATTTTATATATTGTTATTTATTTTATGTATCTTATAAAATATAAATTATAAAATATTTCACAACAAAAAATCACTTTTTTTTATAGTTTTGAGGACATGATAAACACTAAAAAAATGTACCCCAATAGAATGTGGTTAGGTAGGAGGTAGACTACTTTTTCCCTCACCTATAAATTAATTAATCGCATCTCTAGTTTCAACTCACATTGTACAATGTTCCCACACAGACACAGCAATATTATACTATAACTTATTAATAATCACTTCCCCCAACCTTCTATAAATACATAAAAGTCTACTAACCCATTCTATGCAGAAATTCCGAGACTAGCTTTTTCTTTTGTAGTAGAAATTAGCTTTTTTTTGAGGGGGTGATTAAGTATTACGCAAGAATGGGTGGCGGAAGTTCACCATGCGCTTCATGCAAGTTGCTCCGGCGGCGGTGCGCCAAGGACTGCATATTTGCGCCTTATTTCCCATCCGATGACCCTCACAAGTTTGCCATTGTTCACAAGGTTTTCGGGTCTAGCAACGTTAGCAAAATGTTGCAGGTAACTCGTTTTCCTCCATCATTTATGCTAGACATTAATGTATATGTGGTGGTTTGGGTAAAAATGAGGTTTAAGTCGAGAAAATAAGAATAAATTTGATCCATAGATCATGAATAAATGAATGACCAAGATTTATTATCACTAAAATTATGCATCAAATGCACTATTTTAATGGATCGATATTTTGGTGCATATAATGTATAATTTTAATGTATTGATATTTTGATGCCTGAAATCTAATCTGGATCGTAGATCACATAAAGACCAATGGTTCGGATATATTCTTATTTTTTACTCAAAAAAGTATTCTCATTTGATCAATCTTCTCACACACACACACACACTACAAAACCCTATTCTTGATCAATTACTTTTAACATTTTATAAGGGCATTCTCGATTTCCGATTCCTTATGATGTTTCATCTGATATAGTAATTTGATATAAACCAGTGAGTGTGACGAGGTAAACTGAAATATTCATATGAAACTTATGTTTTACAAGATGAAGGGCGAAGCCAAAGGTCGTCTAGGCGGCCGGGGGCTTGAGCCCCTAGTATTTGTTGTGCAAAAATTAATGATAAGGGTATAATTATTGAAATATTATAATTTTGAAGGAAAATATGTCAAATTTAGAAAAGTAAACATAAATTTAGTATTTGCATTTGTTTGGTTCAGATAAATCTTTTTCTAATGTTTTTAAGTCATGTACAATTATAACACTGATTTTTTTTTCATGAGCCGAACTTCTGCATATTTCTTCTTTAACTTAGCCATTCCCACATAGCCCATCCCACATGTAAATCCTGGCTTCACATTTGTACAAGTTGGCGCGGACTGACGGGTTCTAGCGATCGGTTTAACAAGGAACTAGTGGTTGCGAGTCGGGTGATCACCTCTAAAAATCGTTTTTTCCTTTTTAGGTTGTACCGGAAAAAACAAATTCGAACTAGGTATAACCGGACAAAAAAGCGACCAAACCGGTTCGTCATTTACTCTCATTACCCCTTGTTAGCCCCGACCACTCAACAACGGAGTGAACGGATGGCAAGATCCGAAGGTGCTATACACATATATTTCTATTCGACCCGAAAACATATCTAAATCTAGATTGCATATGTTACATGACAGGAGCTTCCGGTGCATCAACGTGGCGACGCAGTGAGCAGCCTAGTATACGAGGCGAACGCTAGAGTGCGGGACCCCGTGTACGGCTGCGTGGGCGCCATAACATACCTCCAAAACCAAGTGGCTCAGCTCCAAATGCAGCTGGCTGTGGCTCAAGCCGAGATACTTTGCATTCAGATGCAGCAAGATCACCACCACCACCATCACCATCACCAGGAATCCTCCTTATCGGCAAACGCGACTAATCATCCGTTTGATCATCTGCTTCATCAAGAGGAGGAAGAAGATGCATGTCATGATGATCGTAAATCTGTACTAATCCAAAGCAGTAATTTGCCACAGTTGCTCAGTTTCAGTACTTCTGCCAATGGCAATCGTGTAATTTATCATGACTCGTTCAAGAAAGAGCCCCTCTATGGACACGACATGGTTTCTTGATTTAGTTTCGTTGGGAATAATAGTAATGAAAAATTGGAGGTTTTGACATATTTTTAGGGTTTTTCTTTTTTCCTTTTTTGTTTCCAATCTCTATTTGCATTATGTGGGATGAAATGCTAATCTATTTCAATATTATAAGTGATTGATATATATTTTATAAATCAATTTCAAATATATATATATATATATGTTCACGGTTTTACTGCGATATTGGGCTTTTTACGAAGTTTAACATACAATTTTGATCATTAATATCTCTAATTATATATCAGAACAAAATATTTTGAAAATATTCACTTAAGACGAATTCACAAAATAATATCCTATTGGTATATAAATATTGCCCGATAATGAAATGTTGCAATTAAAAACGAATGAATATGTGGAAGTCATTCTCGCTTAGATTACAAGTTAGAATCGTTTTTCTCTGATTAAACTTAAGACATTGTCACCTCGTGCACTTAGTGTCATGTTTTAAGGTGGAAAATTGTTCATATGTCGTACAATTCACGTAGTCACACACATATATAGTTCATGTTTCCTTCTATTTTCTCAACAAAAATGACAAACACTTGACTGATCATTTATTTACATCCTATAGAGGTGCGGTCTCACTGTGTGCCTGGTGGTGCAACTGCACCACCAAAAAAAAAAAAAAAATTTTACAAAACACGTCGTTTTTGTTTAAAAAAGAAAAAACAAAAAAGAGTTAAAAGATAATTTGGAACGCTGCTTAGAGATCAGAGACAAAAAAAAAATAAGGAGCCCCTGTTGCTCCTTCTTGCGTATCTCCTTGACTCCTAGACTCCTTCCCTCTTGTCGTCGGCTCTCCGGCAGCCTCCCTCCCCGCCGCCGACCTCTCCAGTACCATAGAATGGGCGAACCAACCCCCCTCCGCAACCCCCTCACAAGGAGAATTTCTCGAATCAAAGGTAAATCCTAGAAATTAAAATTGCTTTAATTTTCTTGATTTTTTATTTCTACTGTATAAGCCTTGTTATAAGCCTATTACAATGTGTAGCATGCTTGAATCCTTCCTCGTTGTTTGCTTCTTTTGACAAGGACAAATTGGTGAGGATGATTTGGAAGAATCTATCCGCAATCAATTGACTAATTATATTATGGATGTTAAGTTAGATTCTCGTTTTTCTAGATTTGAAAGGGCCTGTTGATCTTTCAACAACACTTGTGGAAACCAAAAAGAATGACACTTACCGTGTGGTTTATAAGCTTGTGAAGCTTGTTTTACTTTTGCCGGTAGCAACCGCAAGTGTTGAGCGGGATTTTTTTCAGCTATGAAGCATGTTAAGGGAGACTTGAGGTCTAAGATGTGGGATGAATGGTTAAATGATCGTTTGGTAACTTTTGTAGAAAGAGATGTATTCATGACTATTAGTGATGATGAGATTTTAGCTTATTTTCAAAACATGAATCCTAGGAAGCAGCATATGTAATTTGTGTTTATTTTATATAATGTTGAGAAATTAAAGCCCATTATATTTTTATATGTAAATGTATTGACTTTTAGTTTTGCGTTTTTTATTAATAATAGGCACCACCAATAGCTTTGGTGTAGATTCGTCACTGATCCTATATATATAAACGAATATATTTTCAAAAATATGATTTTTTTTACTAATATATAACTAAAAGTATTCATATTTTAATATATTCCCTCCGTCCCATTTCAATTGGCCTCTTTCTTTTCGCACGTAGATTAAGAAAGTGCTTGTTTTTAGTGAAAAAAACATGATCCCACCTTTTTGTGTGTTAATTGCTTGCCATTGGGAAAGGAGCAATTGAAATGGGACAACCCAATAAGGAAGTAGGCCAATTGAAATGGTACAGAGGGAGTACTATATTTAGGGCTGTGAACGAACGTAAAAGTTTGATTCAGTTTGGCATATTCGGCTATAAATAGTTTGGTTCGATGTTCGATTCGTTGATCAACGAGTCGATCCGAACGTTTGTTTTTGCTATAAATTAATATATTATACATAATTATATTAATTATATACACTAGTCCAGAACTCCATATTCATTAAGCTCAAGATCATTTCATGATTTATGAGAAAATTGAATAATATTGTAGATTTTGTCTAACACGAGCCGAACATGTTCGAAATGTTCGAAAAAATTCGAACCAAATCGAATCGAAAGTTAATGCTAAAAAATCCCGTCGAAGTCGAGCCGAATAAAAAAAATAAAAGCTCGACCCTTTCGAAGCGAATCAAACTTAAAGTTCGAATAAGTTCGAACTGAACCAAACCCAATAAAGATTCGACTCTGTTCGGCTCGTTCACAACATGAAATAAATGACGCAATAAACAATGATCGGTAGTTGGTACGTTGGAATTATAAAATTACAGACGTGAGAAATATATATCGACGGATAGAACTTAAGAAGCATGAAAATGAGGGTATAGTATAGTATAGTATAAACGGGTCAACCCTAGCATGTGGACATGTGAATAGTAAATAAATCCATGTAAAAGTCAAAACGATGAGCAGATGTTGAAGGACTTGGGCGGTGCCACGGTTATATTTTAAGAATATTACAATGTCAAAATATTATATTTATCGTAATGAAAAAAATACCAAAAATATTAGGTATACCGAATTTTCGGTACGGTATAGTACCGTATCGAATTTTCGGTACGGTAACAGTATGATGAGTCTATTAAGGGTGTAATGAGCAAAAAGTGAGCTAGTTTATAAATTAGTTTGTATTTTATATTTATTTTAAAGTTAATTTTTTATATGTTATAAATTAGCGTATAGATTCGTTTATAAGTTAATTTATTGAGAATTTTTTAAAATGTATTAGTTTAATTCACTACTACAAAAACAGCATTTAACTTCGGCATTTTAACAGCGGTTCTAAAAAAACCGCTGTTAAAATGAAACGATGGCAATTTAACAGCGGTTTTCCGCGGAACAGTTAAATTCGCACATTTAACAATGTTCCGTAAGAACATTGTTAAATTGTACTTTAACAATGTTATAGGCAAACCTGTTAAATCAGACATTTAACGGTTTTTGTAGAACTGTTAAATCTGTACATTTAACGGTTCTCTTAGAACCCATTGTTAAACTTGTATTTTAACAATGTTCTTTCTAGAACCGCGGTTAAATGTGCAATATATTGAATATTAAGATATATTGTCATATATTAATATTAAAAATTATATTACATTATATATTTAAAATTATAATACATACATATTATTTTATGAATTATATTATATTAAATGTGCAATATATTGAATATTAATATATTTTGTTATATATTAATATTAAAAATTATATTACATTATATATTAAAAATTATAATACATAAATATTATTTTATGAATTATATTATATCAAATGTGGAATATATTGAATATTAATATATTTTGTTATATATTAATATTAAAAATTATATTACATTATATATTAAAAATTATAATATATACATATTATTTTATGAATTATATTATATCAAATGTGGAATATATTGAATATTAATATATTTTGTTATATATTAATATTAAAAATTATATTACATTATATATTAAAAATTATAATACATACATATTATTTTATGAATTATATTATGTTAAATGTGCAATATATTGAATATTAATATATTTTGATATATATTAATATTAAAAATTATATTACATTATATATTAAAAATTATAATACATACATATTATTTTATGAATTATATTATATCAAATGTGGAATATATTGAATATTAATATATTTTGTTATATATTAATATTAAAAATTATATTACATTATATATTAAAAATTATAATATATATACATATTACTTTATGAACTATATTATATCAAATGTGGAATATATTGAATATTAATATATTTTGTCATATATTAATATTAAAAATTATATTACATTATATATTAAAAATTATAATACATACATATTATTTTATGAATTATATTATATTAAATGTGCAATATATTGAATATTAAGATATTTTGTTATATATTAATATTAAAAATATATTACATTATATATTAAAAATTATAATACATACATATTATTTTATGAATTTTACTATATTAAATGTGTTATATATTGAATATTAATATATTTTGTTATATATTAATATTAAAAATTATATTACATTATATATTAAAAATTATAATACATACATATTATTTTATGAATTATATTATATCAAATGTGGAATATATTGAATATTAATATATTTTGTTATATATTAATATTAAAAATTATATTACATTATATATTAAAAATTATAATATATACATATTTGTAACACCCCCAGGATATCCGAGGTATATTACAGCGCCGTAAATCCCTACATGGGACCCACCAGGCTGAACAAGCATCATACTCATCGACTCACGGAAACAACAGAAAAATACCTCGTCATAAAGACGCCCAACAAAATAATTCACCCGGTTCAACCGGTCAAACATGACTCCATAATCCATCACAACATAATAAACAACAATACAATCCCGACAAGTAAAAAGTTCTTAAGTACTCGAGTACTTCTATTAGTTTAAAGACCACAAAGGTAAAAGATAGAAAGCAACAAGACACCACTCGTGCACAATCATCACGCACGGCCATCATCCGCATACTGGTCCAGCACCCGCTCGTCTCGAAGAACCTGACCTGAAATTCATAAAACGAATTTCCCCAAAACGGGTCCCCAGAGGGGTTAGCAATTACGCTAGTACAAGTAACCAAACGAATGACTTACATCTTACACATATTGTAATGCATGCAATTCAAGAAAACATAATTCCAAATCACTCATTTCCGGAAATGCCATAATCAAATCACATTTGTAAAAAATGCACCACAATTAACCGTGGATCCACCCCTCCGTGGACCCCTACCGAGACCCCGTCGGATCTAACCCATAGTGGTTAAAAGCAAGCTCGCGGATCCACCCCTCCGTGGACCCCTACCGAGACCCCGTCGGGTCTAACCCATAGTGAGCATACACACAGACACAATTCTCATGCAATACTAATACATTAAGATTGTAAGTTCATAAGGGTACTTGCCTCGGTTAATAGACGGTGATACGAACGGAAAGGAAGAATCGAACACGACCGCGAGGAACCGGCGGAAATGAACCTAACGATTCGAATAACACAATCACAACCAACTCTAGACGATTACGGAAATGGAATACACCCGGAAACCCGCCTACGATTCATGTATATTCGTACCAAAAATAACAACGAGGGCGGACCACAACCAAACCCTCTCGATTCCGTAAAAATCCACAAGATATCCATGAATCCGTAGGAAAACTAAAGATACTCACAATATTAATCGTATACATCATGAATCCACCAACAAAACGGAATGAATCGGAAGAAAATCCCAAAACCCCCAATTTAATCGAAAATAGGGTTCTAGAAATATTACCTTTGGAGATTCAAGTACTAAGATCCGTAGAACACGCGTTAGATTGATTATCCGGGCCTCACAACCGAAGGAAAATGATGAAAATCGACCCCCGAATGAAGAATGCTTGAGAAGTTCTCCCCCCTTAGACCTCTCTCTCTCGCGCAGGTGAAATGGAGGAGAAAAATGGCCGATCTCGTCTAATAAGGACGAGATTGCACAGTTGACCGCTTTGTGTACCGCGGCACAGCCGAAGTGTGCCGCGGCACAGGCCAAAAATTCGCTCGGGAGTTCGGCGGTGTCTGCGGCACAGGCTTGTGTGCCGCGGCACCAGTCTGATCGGGTTTTGGTCGCAGATGTCACACGGTGTGCCGCGGCCACGGACGACGGTGTGCCACGGCATCGACTTCGTGCCGCGGCATCGGATGGGTGCCGCGGCACACAAGATGATTGCTCGACCAACAATTGGAGAAATTTGTGTGCCGCGGCCCACACCCCTTTTGGGTCTCAAAATGATAAAAATGATCCGGAAAGAGAATGAAAACGCTAGGAATCAATATTTGGGAACCAATAACACGAAATGGATCCACGGCAACCCCGAAACCGCGGTTCCGCACAACAATAACGAGTATACAGGTCAACAGTTGACAGGAAGGACACGATGAAAGGTACACGAGGGTCACTACGATCGAGGAATACACCAAAAATAAAAATACAAGGGAAAGAAAAATGCGGATATTACATTCTACCCCTCTAAAAATAAGTTTCGTCCCGAAACTTAAGAAACAAACAACTCAGGGTACCTAGCACGCATGCTATCCTCGGTTTCCCAAGTTGCCTCCTCGACATCGTGTCTCGACCACTGCACTTTGACCAAAGGGATGGTCTTATGCCTCAGTCGCTTCTCACGATGCTCCAAAATCTTCAAAGGACGCTCCTCAAAAGTAATATCTTCAGCGATATCAATCTCGCCATAATCGATGACGTGACTAGGATCAGGACATATTTCCTCGGTGGGAAACATGAAAAACGCTATGAACATGACTCAAGGCCGGAGGTAACGCCAAACGGTATGCCAACCCACCGACTCGCTCGAGGATCTCAAAGGGGCCGATAAATCTCGGACTCAACTTCCCTTTCTTCCCGAAACGAAAAACTCCCTTCGTCGGCGACACCTTTAGCAAAACGTGGTCTCCCACCTCGAATTCTAAAGGTCGACGACGGACGTCGGCATACGAATTCTGTCGACTCTGGGCAGTCAACATCCGTTCCCGAATATCTTCCGCCTTGTCTCTAAAACGACATCCGGCTCGGTCCCGACCAAATCGGACGCCTCATTCCAACAAATCAGTGATCGACATCGCCGCCCATAAAGTGCCTCGTACGGTGCCATCCGAATCGACGCGTGCCAACTATTGTTGTACGTGAATTCGATCAATGGCAAATGTTCCTCCCAGTCACTACTCCAATCGAGAGCACAGGCACGCAACAAGTCCTCGAACGTCTGGATAGTGCGTTCCGACTGTCCATCTGACTGGGGATGAAAAGAGGTACTCAAACGCAACCGGGTACCCAACGCCTTATGCACCGCCTGCCAGAAGTGCGATACAAAACGGCCATCACGATCCGAAACAATAGACTTCGGGGTACCGTGAAGTCTCACGATCTGCGCGATAAACACACGAGCTAACTTCTCCGGGCCCCAAGTGTCCTTGATGCCCAGAAAATGTGCCGACTTGGTCAAACGGTCGACAATCACCCTTACCATATTCATGCCCGACCTCGATCTCGGCAGACTCGTAATGAAATCCATCGATATATCTTCCCATTTCCATTCCGGAATGGGAAGTGACTGCAAAAGCCCAGTCGGTCGCTGGTGCTCGATTTTGACTTGCTGGCAAGTCAAACACCTTGCTACAAACTGCGCGACCTCCTCCTTCATATCATTCCACCAAAAATTCCTTCTCAGGTCCTTGTACATCTTACTCGAACCAGGATGAACGGAATAAGGTGTAGCATGGGCCTCACGCAAAATACTCTGTCTCATCTCTGAGTCGTTCGGCACACAAAGCCGACCTCGAAACCTCAAAACACCATCTTCATGAATCACAAATCCAGGAGACTTTCCTTTAAGAACGTTCTCTCGGATTTGAGTAATCATCGGGTCCTCTAACTGTTTCAGCTTAATCTCATCGACTAAAGACGACGAAATTTCCAAAGCACAAAATTGCCCGACAGTTCCCGGCAACAGAATCTCAACATCTAACTCGATCAAAGCTCGTCGAAGCTCGGACTGAGATGTAAGGATCTCAAGCGATCGCAATGCAATCGGTTTCCGACTCAAGGCGTCGGCCACGACGTTCGCCTTGCCCGGATGATAAAGGATTTCGAGGTCATAATCCTTAATCAGCTCTAACCACCTCCTCTGCCTCATATTCAACTCCCGCTGAGTAAATATGTATTTCAGACTTTTATGATCAGTAAAAATCTGACATGCAGAGCCGAAAAGATAGTGACGCCAAATCTTGAGCGCGAATACGACTGCCGCTAACTCCAAATCATGGGTAGGGTAGTTAAGCTCATACAACCTCAACTGTATCGACGCAAAGGCAATGGTCTTGCCGTGCTGCATTAATACGCACCCAAGATCCTGACCCGAAGCATCGCTATAAACGGCGAATCCCTCGTTGCCACATGGCAACGCCAAAACTGGAGCTGAAGTCAAACGCTTCTTCAGTTCCTCAAAATTGAACTGCCTCTCGTCATTCCAGACGAACTTCTCGGATTTCTGGAGCAACTGTGTAAGTGGTCGAGCCAGTTTCGAGAAACCCTCGACGAACCTACGGTAGTAGCCAGCCAAACCCAAGAAACTACGGAGCTCTCTCACGTTTTTGGGCGGTGCCCAATCCAACACCGCCTCGATCTTCTGCGGATCTACTCGAACCCCTCGGTTGAAATCACGTGACCCAAAACATCACTTCCGTCGGAACTCACATTTCGAGAACTTCGCATAGAGTTGCTCGGCCCTCAAAATGTCTAACACTATCCGCAAATGATGGTCATGCTCTTCCTCGTTCCTCGAATAAATAATAATATCTTCAATGAAGACGTCTACACACTTATCCAAATACTCGATAAAGACTTTGTTCATTAACTGCATGAACACCGCCGGCGCATTAGTTAACCCGAAAGGCATAACTACAAACTCATAATGTCCGTATCTCGTCCGAAAAGCTGTCTTCGGCACATCGGACTCTCTCACCCGGAGCTGATAGTACCCCGATTTCAAATCAATCTTTGAGAATACCGCAGCTCCCTGCAACTGGTCGAACAAGTCGTCAATTCTCGGCAAAGGATACTTGTTTTTGACGGTCACCTTGTTTAGTTCGCGATAGTCGATACATAAACGTAGTGAACCATCCTTCTTCCGCACAAACAGGACCGGTGCGCCCCAAGGCGAGGCGCTCGGTCGAACATACCCCGACTCAAGAAGCTCACTCAACTGCTTCTTCAACTCGGACATCTCTGAAGGTGCCATGCGATAGGCGCCTTGAAATAGAGCCGCACCCGGCTCTAACTCTATAACGAACTCGAACTCACTATCCGATGGCAATCCCGTAACTCGTCAGGAAAAACATCAGAAAACTCATTAACGATTGGAATCGACGAAAGCTCGACTCCACCACTCTCCGCCTTCAAGGCGTAGCACCAATAGCCGGTACACCCCTTTCGCAGGAGTCTCATCGCCTTCAAGGCGTTAATAACGAATTTTTGGTTCCCCCTCTTTCGCCCGGCGAAAGAGTGCTCGGTGCCATCATCGGCTAACATGGTGATGATTCTCGTGCGGTAGTTCATGATTGCACTATGCCGCTCGAGCCAATCATCCCCGAGAATTAAGTCCTCACCCTCAATACCCACAACAATAAGATTAGAGGGCCAAGCCCTCTCACAAATAAACACAGAACAGTCTCGAACCTCCTGATCACCAACGATCCTATCACCGCTAGGAAGCTTAACGATGAAGGGCTCACAAGGCGTCAAACGGTCGAGACTCAAACGGCGCACACAATTCAGAGATATGAACGAATGCGTAGCACCAGAATCGAAAAGCACACTGACAGGATGAGAAAGAATATGAACGGTACCTGTCGCTACAGTAGCCGCTGGATCATCGGCTCTCCGCATCTCATAGACACGCGGGTGGGCTGAGCCGACGCTGGAAGCTCCCCCCTTAGAGGGCTGACCCCGACCTCTCCCCCGACTAGCACTCGGCGGAGATTGAGGAGCAAGCGATCCCTGATTCACACTTGGTTCCCTAAGCGCTGGAATGGAAACCCGGGCACCAAAGATTTTCTCCCTCTCAGCACAGAAAGCAGCCCTGTGACCCGGCTGGCCACACTGATTACATGTCAGCAAAGGACTCGGACAATTACGACTGATGTGGCCTGGCTGGCCACAGTTGAAACACTTCACCTCTCGAGAAGGGGCACTGCCGCCTGGGGAAACCCGAGATCGAGCCGGCCACCACCGTGGAAAAGTTAGCAGATGGAATTTCTGCCGACCCCCACCTTTGTGGCCGAAAAATTCGTGGACTTCGCTTCTTGCTCTCGCGGGCCGCCTCACTCGCCGTCACGGACATATCATAAGCAAGGGCCCTACTCGTAATCCTTCAAGGTAGTACGACGAGCCCCGACATATAGTCCCGAATCGACAATTTCATCCGTCTGAAAAATGGAAAATTTTGTCGCTCTCTCGACAACTGGGTCTTCACATAACCCAACTCCTTATTAAAGTCGGCAATAGCACGAGATACGGGGATATCCGTGGTTGAGCATCATAGAAAGCATGTACTCGAGCACATCGGCCCGACGCCACGGCAATATTCGGTCTCCATCAATTCCTCAAATTCGGCCCATGAAGCCACATGGTCTTTGGGCCCAACGGCCTCCCACCAATCCGTAGCGTCCCCTGTGAGGAAGTATTGGGCAATGGGACCTTACGGTCCTCGGGACGATTAGTGGCAACGAAGACCTTAGATATCTCCTTGATCCACCCTTCCCGATCGATCGGGTCCAAGCTCCCGAACCGAGGAGGATGCATCTTGATGACATCCTGAAGTCAACGATCCGCTCCGCCCCGATTAGCATGGGCCGGATCCGGGTTACGAACACTTTGAGCTATCGCGCCATTTGATTCACCATTTCTTTGCCTGCGGCCGCAATACCAAGGTCGGCGCGCTCCTGAGAGGAAGCATGACTGTGATGGTCGCCGGTACTGCCGGCTCCCCGAAGACTGTGACGTGGCCGCCCCACCGGCTGCCCCACGTCCCCGGCCGCGTCCACGACCACGACCGCGACCACGACCACGACCTCTTCCAGCATCCATACTGGAGTTAAATAAGTAGCAAAAGCCATACGATGGTAAGTACAAGAAAAGAACGATCGGAAATCGAGAACTAGGGGTACGATACAAGAGTATAAGGAACAGAGGAAAGAAAACTTACGGGCACTGGTAGTACCGGAATCATGGCAGCGTGATGATGATGTGCAAAAACAAAATACAACAAGACCCAATAAACCGACAAGCCTAGGTATCCATAAACCTAGAGCTCCGATACCATTTTCTGTAACACCCCCAGGATATCCGAGGTATATTACAGCGCCGTAAATCCCTACATGGGACCCACCAGGCTGAACAAGCATCATACTCATCGACTCACGGAAACAACAGAAAAATACCTCGTCATAAAGACGCCCAACAAAATAATTCACCCGGTTCAACCGGTCAAACATGACTCCATAATCCATCACAACATAATAAACAACAATACAATCCCGACAAGTAAAAAGTTCTTAAGTACTCGAGTACTTCTATTAGTTTAAAGACCACAAAGGTAAAAGATAGAAAGCAACAAGACACCACTCGTGCACAATCATCACGCACGGCCATCATCCATATCTTGGTCCAAAGACCGCTCGTCTCAAGAACGACTGAAATTCATAAAATGAATTTCCCCAAAACGGGTCCCCAGAGGGGTTAGCAATTACGCTAGTACAAGTAACCAAACGAACGACTTACATCTTACACATATTGTAATGCATGCAATTCAAGAAAACATAGTTCCAAATCACTCATTTCCGGAAATGCCATAATCAAATCACATTTGTAAAAAATGCACCACAATTAACCGTGGATCCACCCCTCCGTGGACCCCTACCGAGACCCCGTCGGATCTAACCCATAGTGGTTAAAAGCAAGCTCGCGGATCCACCCCTCCGTGGACCCCTACCGAGACCCCGTCGGGTCTAACCCATAGTGAGCATACACACACACACAATTCTCATGCAATACTAATACATTAAGATTGTAAGTTCATAAGGGTACTTGCCTCGGTTAATAGACGGTGATACGAACGGAAAGGAAGAATCGAACACGACCGCGAGGAACCGGCGGAAATGAACCTAACGATTCGAATAACACAATCACAACCAACTCTAGACGATTACGGAAATGGAATACACCCGGAAACCCGCCTACGATTCATGTATATTCGTACCAAAAATAACAACGAGGGCGGACCACAACCAAACCCTCTCGATTCCGTAAAAATCCACAAGATATCCATGAATCCGTAGGAAAACTAAAGATACTAACAATATTAATTGTATACATCATGAATCCACCAACAAAACGGAATGAATCGGAAGAAAATCCCAAAACCCCCAATTTAATCGAAAATAGGGTTCTAGAAATATTACCTTTGGAGATTCAAATACTAAGATCCGTAGAACACGCGTTAGATTGATTATCCGGGCCTCACAACCGAAGGAAAATGATGAAAATCGACCCCCGAATGAAGAATGCTTGAGAAGTTCTCCCCCCTTAGACCTCTCTCTCTCGCGCAGGTGAAATGAAGGAGAAAAATGGCCGATCTCGTCTAATAAGGACGAGATTGCACAGTTGACCGCTTTGTGTGCCGCGGCACAGCCGAAGTGTGCCGCGGCACAGGCCAAAAATTCGCTCCCAGGGTTCGGCAGTGTCTGCAGCCACGGCTGTGTGTGCCGCGGCACACTGATCGGGTTTTGGTCGCAGATGTCACACGGGTGTGCCGCGGCTTCGACTCGGCTTGCGCGGCACGGATGGGTGTGCCGCGGCACACAAGTCTGATTCTCGACCAACAATTGGAGAAATTTGTGTGCCGCGGCGCACACACCTTGTGCCACGGCCCACACCCCTTTTGGGTCCCAAAATGATAAAAATGATCCGGAAAGAGAATGAAAACGCTAGGAATCAATATTTGGGAACCAATAACACGAAATGGATCCACGGCAACCCCGAAACGGCGGTTCCGCACAACAATAACGAGTATACAGTTCAACAGTTGACAGGAAGGACACGATGAAAGGTACACGAGGGTCACTACGATCGAGGAATACACCAAAAATAAAAATACAAGGGAAAGAAAAATGCGGATATTACAATATTATTTTATGAATTATATTATATCAAATGTGGAATATATTGAATATTAATATATTTTGTTATATATTAATATTAAAAATTATATTACATTATATATTAAAAATTATAATACATACATATTATTTTATGAATTATATTATATTAAATGTGCAATATATTGAATATTAATATATTTTGACATATATTAATATTAAAAATTATATTACATTATATATTAAAAATTATAATACATACATATTATTTTATGAATTATATTATATCAAATGTGGAATATATTGAATATTAATATATTTTGCTATATATTAATATTAAAAATTATATTACATTATATATTAAAAATTATAATATATACATATTATTTTATGAATTATATTATATCAAATGTGGAATATATTGAATATTAATATATTTTGTTATATATTAATATTAAAAATTATATTGCATTATATATTAAAAATTATAATACATACATATTATTTTATGAATTATATTATATTAAATGTGCAATATATTGAATATTAATATATTTTGTTATATATTAACAATAAAAATTATATTACAATATATAATAAAAATAATAATACATACATATTATTTTATGAATAATATTATATCAAATGTGGAATATATTGAATATTAATATATTTTGTTATATATTAATATTAGAAATTATATTACATTATATATTAAAAATTATAATATATACATATTATTTTATGAATTATATTATATCAAATGTGGAATATATTGAATATTAATATATTTTTTATATATTAATATTAAAAATTATATTACATTATATATTAAAATATTTTGTTAAATATTAATATATTTTGAAAATAATTCTGAAAATATTAACAAACATATACATATAATATATATATATTTTATATATATATTTATATACATATATATATGATTTATTGTAAACTTATAAAATATAAATCAATATTAGAACAACAAATGACTTTGGCTCACTGGTTTGATACCCACCTCCATCTCATTGAGGTCATAGGTGCAAATCCCGTGAGTAGCGGAAATGCACATTTCTAGAACTGCTTTTAAATCTGTACATTTAACAGCGGTTCTATTTTAACAACGGTTCTTTCTAGAACCGCGGTTAAATGTGCAATATATTGAATATTAAGATATATTGTCATATATTAATATTAAAAATTATATTACATTATATATTAAAAATTATAATAGATACATATTATTTTATGAATTATATTACATTAAATGTGCAATATATTGAATATTAATATATTTTGTTATATATTAATATTAAATAATTTATTACATTATATATTAAAAATTATAATACATACATATTATTTTATGAATTATATTATATCAAATGTGGAATATATTAAATATTAATATATTTTGTTATATATTAATATTAAAAATTATATTACATTATATATTAAAAATTATAATATATACATATTATTTTATGAATTATATTATATCAAATGTGGAATATATTGAATATTAATATATTTTGTTATATATTAATATTAAAAATTATATTACATTATATATTAAAAATTATAATACATACATATTATTTTATGAATTATATTATGTTAAATGTGCAATATATTGAATATTAATATATTTTGATATATATTAATATTAAAAATTATATTACATTATATATTAAAAATTATAATACATACATATTATTTTATGAATTATATTATATCAAATGCGGAATATATTGAATATTAATATATTTTGTTATATATTAATATTATGAATTATATTATATCAAATGTGGAATATATTGAATATTAATATATTTTGTTATATATTAATATTAAAAATTATATTACATTATATATTAAAAATTATAATACATACATATTATTTTATGAATTATATTATATTAAATGTGCAATATATTGAATATTAAGATATTTTGTTATATATTAATATTAACAATTATATTACATTATATATTAAAAATTATAATACATACATATTATTTTATGAATTATATTATATTAAATGTGCAATATATTGAATATTAATATATTTTGTTATATATTAATATTAAAAATTATATTACATTATATATTAAAAATTATAATACATACATATTATTTTATGAATTATATTATATCAAATGTGGAATATATTGAATATTAATATATTTTGTTATATATTAATATTAAAAATTATATTACATTATATATTAAAAATTATAATATATACATATTATTTTATGAATTATATTATATCAAATGTGGAATATATTGAATATTAATATATTTTGTTATATATTAATATTAAAAATTATATTACATAATATTAAAAATTATAATACATACATATTATTTTATGAATTATACTATATTAAATGTGCAATACATTGAATATTAAGATATTTTGATATATATTAATATTAAAAATTATATTACATTATATATTAAAAATTATAATACATACATATTATTTTATGAATTATATTATATCAAATGTGGAATATATTGAATATTAATATATTTTGTTATATATTAATATTAAAAATTATATTACATTATATATTAAAAATTATAATATATACATATTATTTTATGAATTATATTATATCAAATGTGGAATATATTGAATATTAATATATTTTGTTATATATTAATATTAAAAATTATATTACATTATATATTAAAATTATAATACATACATATTATTTAATGAATTATATTATATTAAATGTGCAATATATTGAATATTAATATATTTTGTTATATATTAATATTAAAAATTATATTACATTATATATTAAAAATTATAATACATACATATTATTTTATGAAGTATATTATATCAAATGTGGAATATATTGAATATTAATATATTTTGTTATATATTAATATTAAAAATTATATTACATTATATATTAAAAATTATAATATATACATATTATTTTATGAATTATATTATATCAAATGTGGAATATATTGAATATTAATATATTTTTTATATATTAATATTAAAAATTATATTACATTATATATTAAAATATTTTGTTAAATATTAATATATTTTGAAAATAATTCTGAAAATATTAACAAACATATACATATAATATATATATATTTGATATATATATTTATATACATATATATGGTTTATTGTAAACTTATAAACTATAAATCAATATTAGAACAACAAATGACTTTGGCTTACTGGTTTGATACTCACCTCCATCTCATTGAGGTCATAGGTTCAAATCCTGTGAGTAGCGGAAATGCACGTTTATACATATTATGTGCGTGTCGCGTGGCGGGCGGGTTTCGGCGGGTGCGTGCGGGGCGGGTCAGGAATATGATTTATTTTTTTAAAAAAATAATTTCAATTTATTTAAAAAAAATTATTTAAAAAAATAAATAAATTTAACAGCGGTTTTTAGACAACCATTTAAATTTAATAATATGTGACATTTAACAATGTTCCAGAACGCATTAAAAGAGCTCCGCAATGATGTTAAATGGGCGGGTCTGGAATATGATTTATTTTTTTAAAAAAATAATTTCAATTTATTTAAAAAAAATTATTTAAAAAAATAAATAAATTTAACAGCGGTTGTTCAACAACCGCTGTTAAATGGAATTTAACGGTTTTAGACAACCGTTAAATTCTATGGGACATTTAACAATGGATTTAGCCGCCGTTAAAGAACAAACCGATGTTAAATGCTGTTTTTGTAGTAGTGAATTTGATTATCCAGCTGAAATTCGATGACCTAGTTAAAATATGATAATCTAGATTATTGTAATTTAGAAGTGTTTGTAAATATTAGATATAATATTGACTGAAATTTATAAAATAACATAAATCACATTCTTTATATTAAAAACAAACTCAATCTTCCAATACATATTAACTCTTATGTGATTTCGTATAAATAATCTAACTAAACGCTAATAATTTAATTGAAATATGATAATCCAACTGAAATCTAATAACGTAGATGATAACTTAGTTGAAATATGATAATCTGTATAATAATATTGAGGAGTGTTTAGCAAAATAGGTGTAATTATACAAGATGAAATTTTGTAAAATAACAAAGGATATTCTTTACATTAGATGTTATATTATAGTATTTAAAACAATCTTAGCTCTTATGTTATTTTTTTTATTTTTTTTATTTTTTTTATGTTTAATTTTATTTTCCATTTTTGTTGTTTTTTTTGCCTTGTTTATTTCAGCCAGACAAGATTATTTGGGTCAAGTTAGATTATTTGACTAACTTTAATCTATATGAAGATTATTATATAGATTGAAGTGTCAAACATAATTTTAGAATAGCATAGAAAATCAGAATTATAAATAATTATAAATGCTCGGCTTTTTTAGTATTTTAACATAGCATATAAAATCAGAATTATGTTATTTTTAAGACAAACCGTGATGAAAGAAAAAGTTAAAATGGGCCGAAACAGGCTCAATTAAGATAAAAACATTATGAACCTTATTGTACTGTTGTAAGATAATCAGATTCACAATTCTATTCCAATATAAGTGGCCACGCATCGAAATTAGTTATTTTTATTTTTCCTTGGCTCACTTTTACTAACTAGTAGTATCGGCAAGTAAGGATCGATCCCACAGAGAACGGTAAATCAATTATGCGTTTTAAGGATTAAATACTTTTAGCAATTAAAATAAAACAAAAAAACGAAGGGGGGTTTTATTTTCTGATCTTTACTAAAAAATTAATTTGCGTAAAATAAATTAAGTCAAAATAAACAAAGGAAATAAAATTCGAAAATATCAATTGAGGAATAATCTAGTTCTTAGCTTCGTTATCCACCGTTTCGAATTAATTCATGCTTCAATGCAGCACTTAACTCTACTCTAATCTCATGAACTCTTATTCCGAAGCAAACAACAAGCTCTGTTGACCTCAATTATTTCATAAGTATATTTAATTAAAACAAACTCTTTAATTAAACTTATCTATACGGTGGATTCAAAACAAGCTTTTCAAATCTCGCTCGCTAGATGCATTAAAAACCAAAATAATGAAATATGCAGGATATTAAAAGGGGTGTATTCAATTGGGATTTTGTGGGATTTTTTTGGATTTTAAAAATCTTAGGGTATTCAATTTGGATTGTTTTGAATCCATTAAAATCTTGAGGTTTTTAATTTGGATTTCAGAATGTCATTTAAAATCTTGGTGTATTCAATTCGGATTTAAAACAATCCATTAAAATCTGAAGGTATTCAAAAATCCATGGATTTTTTTGGATTCATTAAAATTGTGGATTTTGATGAATTTGGTAGTGTTTTTTTGTAAGTTTGGAAATCTCGCCAAAATCAATGAGATTTTGAAGAATTTCTAAAAATCCATTTGTAAATCCGAAAGATCTCCATCAACTTTATAAGATTTTACGATGATTATTACTAATCTATGCATTATTTCTAATCCGCCAAAATCTTTAAAAATCCATGGATTATTATTAATCCACCAAAATCTGAATTGAATACATCCCTCAGTTCATAAGCTCGACTTAAGGGATCTCGATTTTGTGTTACTCAATTGAGAAAATTCATTGTTTGCTACTTGTGAAATTAAAATTGCAACAATTACGGATTATAACTCAATTCCTAGCATAAGACATAAAACCCCTAATCTAGTTGGCCAGACCAAATCAAAAAATTATATGGCATAATAGTGAATTCAATAACACAAAAGTAATTCAAGAGATTTCGAGTTGAGAATACGCTACGGGATTAAAACATACGGTTTCAACTTTATTAAGAACTGGAATAGAAAATTAGCCGGACATGTTGGCTTTAGAAAACATCAAATTAATATTAGACATGAGAAGAAAGAAATTCAAACGGTGTAGTCTTCTTCCTCGCACGTCGGTGGCGGCTCGGTCCTCGGTCAGAAATTCAGCTCGGTCGTCCGATTTTTCTTCTCTGCTCCAGCCGCAATATATGGTGATAATGATAATAATGGTGATTATAATAATAATCTCAACCCCCTCCTTTTATAATACTCCCTTATCTCTTAGTTTCTTTCTTTAATCGGATCTTCTTCCTTCTTATCCTTATTGAGTTTTAATTCCCTTGGAGTCTTACTTTCCAAATCTATTCAAATTCCTTTTCCCAGCCTATGTGTCGATTTTATGCCTTATGGGACTGATTGAGACGGTTTGAAGTCGTTTCTTGGGCCCCAAGTAAGATTTTTTTTCGGAACAGGGCCGACACTGGGTCACCGAACTGGCACTGGGCGACCCAATGTCGCGTGACAGTTTCTTCATTAAAGCCCAAATCACCTTAACTTGGTCCGTTTGGTGGCCTAAATTGTTCCTTGAGCTTAAAAAGTCCACCAAACACCTAAATTAAACAACAAATTGCCAAGTGAAGTAAATTGCATCTAAAATATAAATATGTAGAAAATAACCTAGTGTGACAACATAAAATTCATTAAAACCCAATAATTAACAATAATATTTGCACACTATTTTCGACCTATCAATAAGATAATCACTAAATTATTGCAGGGCTAAAAAAATATAAGTAAAAAGTAAAAGAGATGAAAAATGAATTGATGTATCATATTTTTCCCGTAATTACACAACAATTGTGATTATATTGTATTTTCGATGTCATTATGTTGTATAATACAAAACCTCTCGGTTATTTGATGAACGAAGCATTCTAATCAATCTTACACCATACATAATGATCTGCATTCTTCTCTAAATGAAGAATCAGCAATTTAACTGAACAATTTTATGAATCCTCGACTTGCAGTTGAAAAAATGGACAATCTTCATTCTTTTGGCAAGCCCCATCAAGACCACACACTTGAATAATGAATTTCACACTAGAAGTCCCTTCTGGAACTTCTAGGTCAGAGACGTAGAAACATCTCACGAATGCCACACCAAGAAACTCGTTAGTTTGATTACCAGACAACGAACTAGTGACCTTATCGACATATACATTGTACTTTGCGAAAATATCATCACTATCAACTTTGAGTCCCCAAACAATTTTGACACTAAGTTTTCTCGACCCCTGAGTACTCCGAGTCCAACCAACGTATTCGCTGTCGACAAGCCAAGAGTTAGATGGCGGGAATTTTGAATTTTGCTCGTTACTAATGATCTTAATATCTCCAAGAACTGCATAGTAACTATCCGATGCACCACGAGAAAGGGTTTTATCAGCTACAACTGTGACAGACTTCTCGGGCTTCGATTTGTAGCATACGGCCCGAATCTCTCCTAATAAATGTCCAGGCATGTTAATGGTGCTTTCCTGTACAACCCATCCATTTTTGTCTTCCAGCTTGGTTACACGATGTGGCATTATTACATTAGTAAAACGACTTGAGAATTGATTCATGGTCAGCAAGGTATTTCCTGAGGCTGCAAGAAGTATCAACTTCTTCTCTTTTGTGGCAGAATAGAACTCCAGAGCAAGACCTAATTGGGAGTTCCCACTTGATTTGACCTGCGTAAATGGTATTCATTAAGAAAATGAGTGACTTCAAAATTTGTTAATTTACTTAGCAAGTTCATATTCCATTGTTTCCAATGGAGTCAAATACTCCTTATTCTTTGGTTCTGGATTATAATGGAATAAAACAAAATGACTCACTAAACTGGTTGCACTTCTCTTCCTCATGAAGTACTAGCCATTCCATGCAATTCTCGATGCAATTTTCATTTTGGATCATCCGAAAACAACATCTCTGTGTTAAGACAGGAGTAAAGCTGCGTACATCCGATACCCCCTTACCCCGCTTTTTGCGGGAGCCGTTGAGGCATTGGGGTAAAATGTTGTTGTTGTTATTGTTGCTACTTAGCAAGTTCACAATGTATAATTGCCACTTTACTATTGCGGATACTTGCAAAACTGGTCCTAAGGTTCAGTCTAACACGAAAAAACTTCAATTATCTTTCAAAAACACATATACCCAATTAAAGTGTCAGAAACACCAGGTGAGAATTGTAGTTATCTAACAAATACTCCCCTTTTTAAGTAGGGTTGTAATCATGGTTGTTACGTCGGTCGACTAGTCAACCAGTAGTTGCAAGGAGGTCGACTGGACTTGGCGACTTGCTGTTTGTAGGTTAGTCGGGCGACTGGATCGACTGAGTCGACTAGTCGGTCCGACTCTGTCAACCGGGTCGCGACTGGTTGACCCGACCCGTTATTTTAAAAAAAAAAAAACGATCCATACGCGTTTGACTCGTTGACCCAGCACCTAATTACACAAATCGCGACCAAATTCAAACCCTAAATTCCTAACACGAGCAACGACGAGCAGCCAGAGAACTACGAGCTACGATAAACTCCAGGGCCAGGCTTTGAGGTAAGCTCTCGTTTCTTCGTCATCAGTATATATACACAACATATACATACAGACGACGACGTCACTGTTCACGACGTCGTTATATACAGACAATATACACACACAGTCGCACACACACACACACACACACACACTGTCTTCTTCTTCAGTTCTTCTCTTCTTACTTATTCTTCTTCAGTTCTTCTCTTCTTATTCGTTTCTTATATATATATATACATATATACATACATATATACATACATACAGTTAATAGTTTATATTTATACATTTTAATTTACATATACACTAAATACACTTATACAGTAGTCAATATGTTTTAATGTATATAATATATATTTATTTGTATCTAATATATATTTATTTATAATTATGTAGTTACTTAATTTTTTTCAGTAGTCACAGTAGAGCCACAGACTCGCTGGATAGTGACTCCAGTCCAACACCATTGTCCTAATTATGCAGCAGATGATTAGTAATGATAATTCTTATATTGTAGATGGCAACGAATGAGGCGGACCCTAATTATGTTAGAACTTAGAACACACACACACACACACACACACACACATATATATATATATATTATAATAATTTTATATATTGTCGACTAGTGTCGACTAATCACGACTCGACTTGTCGGACAACCCGGTCGACTCGACTCGACTTACCGACGTAACAACCATGGTTGTAGTAGAGCCGAGTCGAACCGAACCTAAAGATTCCGAGCTCGAGTTTGACTATTGCACGAACAAGTTCGAGTTCGTCCATTTATTGTTTAAATGAAATTAACGAGCTTGTTCGAATTGTCGATTAACTCGAGTTCAAATTGTTGGGCCTCAAACGTTAGGACTTCTGGAAAGAAGAAGACATGTTTTGTTGAGATCTTATTTTTTATGAAAAAATCATAAATATATTAAATTAATATTTATAAATATATATATATATATAAATTATATAGTAGAAACTTTTTCATGTTCATCCGACTAACAAACGAGCCTACTTTTTATTCGAACTCGATTCGAATATTAAACAAACGGACCTCGGACGAACTCGAACGAGCTTGAACAAACTTTTGTTCGCAACCTTCGGTTCATTTGCAGCTCCATTTTTAAGGGTGCAACTAGCAAAAGAGAAACAATTTTCAAGGAGATATTTGCAATGTTGAAAGATAGATCTGTTTTATGGAATAAATTAAACCACATGAGTAGTTCTGGTATTTAACCTACTAATTTATTGAGGGTCCTCCAGTCAAATTTATGTTTGTTTATTTTATTTCCAATTTGAAACCATCCTTCCTCTAGTCTCCTCTATAAGCTAACACCACAAACAACAGTATGATGAAAATAAAATAGAAACTTTTTATCAGGAAGATGAGATTGTAAAGCATATTAGGTGGGAAATTTCAGGCGAATTCTGAGTTAGAGGCTTACTGAATATGTAAAGTGAACTTGTGAGTGTCCCATGAAAAGCTCTCCCTTAAAGAGCCTTGCTGTAAATTCAGAACCATCTCCAAGAGTCCCTATAAATGTAATGTTTCCTCCTCCATTGTAAGATGCTTCCTCGAAACTGTAGTTAGCATACATTATGTCATGTTTCCAAGAATCTATGCTGGATAGGGCTGGCAATTCGTGCGTGTCGGGTCGTTATCGAGTCGACACGATAACGACACGACACGATAAGGCCAAACACGAGCACAACCTGTTAAGTATATGCCCGACACGAACACGAACACGACATGAAAGGTTGAAGCACGGACACGACACAAACACGACACGAACACGATATGACACGATATTTTTTGTGTTGACACGACACGCTAACGACACGATACGACACGAATCGATAAATTCAAATAAAAAAATTAGAAAATAAACTTAAAATATTTAAAATGATAATAAAATTAATGCTAAAAATATATAAATATTACCGGGTTACACGAACACGACACGACACGACACGAACACGAAAGTTATCGTGTTACACGAACACGACACGAATCCGACACGAACACGACACGAAATTAGTGTGTCCTTACCGTGTCGACACGATAAGGACACGAACACGATAAGGCCCAACACTAACCCATTAATTTCGTGCGTGTTCGTGTCGGGTTATCGTGTCGTGTCGGAAATTTCCAGTCCTAATGCTGGATGATAAAAAGAATGATTTTGATGCTACTACAAGTTTTCCATGGCAAGGAAAGCTCTAATTCTAATTTAAACTCTACTTCGTCAAAGAATTATATGGCTACAATCCAAGAAGGGTTCACAGACCGCATACTTGTCTTTTCAAGGGCTTGGCAAAATTATATTTCTTTTTAAGCAGCAACAGAAGAGATATGTTTCTCAACATTAGTAGTGTATATTGAGTATGAAAAAAATGTCTGACAAATAAATACATAATGATATGATTAATTATAGTGGCTTACTTAACGGAAACTTGGATTGGCTTAGTAGAATCTCCAGAATATTCAATAAGAGGCTGTAACAAAATCTAGTAGTAAGGAGAATGGACAAATAAGACAAAAACAATACAAAACGAAACACACTATAAATACATGACAGTTGCTTACAGTCTACAGATGCATATTTTATGGTCTCCCATCACTTGAAAGATTATAGTAATAGTAGGATATGGAATTAAACAGACAATAGTATTAATGACCCAGTATTATCCACATTATTTTGCTGCTTATTTCGAGCCCTAAGGTACTGAAAATGAGTGAACATACAGCATGGTTCATAACAGAGAAAGAAAATCCCAGATGTACATGTTGATTTTTCAATACCAGATCCTATAATGGGACATGACTATAGCAATCATCTCAACTCATCGCGATCTCATCATATTTTCCATGCAAGTGGAAAAACATAAGATGAAACCGCTTTTTGAATTTCATTTCATATCCTATATCGAAGCGATAAAGTATTTTTTACCATTAATTGACACTATAATTTTCACGCCACCAATAAGATCAGATGACGTTGACAATGATGATGGACTATGGACCAAATTCTGTGTAAACAATAATTCGTGCATAGAATTTTAACGAGTCATACAGTTCAGGTCCAAAGATAGCCTCATTCTCTATAGGCATACTTAACCTTTAATATAGGATGTTCAGAAAGGGAAGAAAAACATCTGCGGGAGGCATACCTGAAAGCTTTGGGAAGAAATGTTGTTCCAAGGAGTGTCACAAACTTGCTCTCCATCATTATATATGTGGTGACCATGACCCTGAGAGAGAATTACATATTGTTTATAGTGAAATCGGGAGTTAACAAGATAACTATTAGCAAATTCTTAGCGCTAGTCGAAATCCGAGAACCTCCACTGCAAACATACTGAAAATATCAAATTGTGAATCTACGGTTTCACCTTCATAAGGTGAGAAAGTAGTAGCAATATGTTGTTGCCCGAAATATTATCCGAAGATAGATATTGCTGGAATGGTCGAGCAACAACAAATTGCGAGATCACGTCCGTGGGAATGGAAATAATACAAGATTTGCCGGGTTTGTTAGGCCCGAGCTTGAATGCTCTCGCGAGATGTTATTAATAAGAATACGTTTGAGTACAAATATTAATGTAAGAATGCGATTACAATGAGTGTAAAAGATCCTATTTATCTAGCTCTTGAGCGAAGCTCTGCGTGTTCTTGTTCTCGTTTCTGCCGACCGTCTCAGGATTGAGAGGTGCTGAGAGAGAGAAAAGCCGAGATAGCTGTTGCCAAGAGTAAGAAAGCCAAGATATGAGCTGAATCAGAGAGCTTTCCAAGTGTAGGCAGCCTTCTATTTATAGGAGCTGAGATGCTCTGTTTACTGACGGGCGATCGCCTTTCATGTAATATAATAAGGGGCGATCGTCTTTATGTCACATGGGCTGTCTGCCTTAAAGTATGCGGCTGCTGCTGGCAGCCAGCTGTGCGGTCCAATGAGGAGCCGGCACGCGTCCTGAGTCGCTGTCACGGGCGATCCCACTGTACACCTTTCGGCGGGTCTGTCGGTTGGTGAAAAGATGCTGACAGGCTGTGGTCAACGATCCATGTTCTGCGGTGCCTTTTCCGAATCTGCACGTGTGGGACTCTGCTTCGAGCTTCGGCCTTTGCCGACTAGATGGGCGATGGCTTCGCGTGGTATGAGGCGGTCGTCATTGGTCGGTCACCAGGGGTCGATCGCCAAGTACCGAGAGACGATCGCCTTAGATGTCGATCGCTCGGCACCGGGACTTGACCTGGGACCCCCGATCGGCCAAACTGCCTCGGCTGTTGGGCTCTGGCTCGGTCGCCTGATCTCTGTGCCGATCGCCTAGTGAGATGTATAAATCTCGACACAACAATTGCCCCCCAGCTTGCTCTGATGTTGAAGACACGGGGTGAGGTGGTTCTTGCTGGCGATCGTGTAGGATGAAGGCGGGCGATCCGTTGAGCGGACTTTGGTCTCGGACTTGGGCGATCTGATCGATTGGCGAGCTATCTTCGGTCTTGTACCTGCAATAAACAATTTTGCCGATCCCTCCTAGAGAGCTGATTGCTTCGTCGTTTGAGGAATCATGCACAGTCGCGGAGTTCGATGGACCGACTCCATGACCATGTCTTGTGCGCGAGCGACATTGTCTGTCTCGTGACTCATTTTATTGTGAGGGTCCTCTGTTAGGCTGCGCCTCGCCTCGTATTTAAACGAAAGGCGTGATCTGGAGAAGTCCTTGCGCGGGGCGTCGTCGGATTAATCGACTCCATGTCCGTGGCTTGTTAGCTCTTTTCTACCTCGGATCGTCATGTTAGATGGCAATCCTCGACGGTATACGTTGAGACGGGTAATGACGCGTCGCATTGTCCGGGTTCACCAAGTTAGATGATGAACCTTTGAGGGCGGGCGATCGTGTCCACTGATTCGCTTGGAGGGTCCTTCGACTACGCCCGCCTCGTATTTAAACGAAGGGCGAGCGATCTCAGCCCAAAGGAACCTTGCATGGCCTAAGCAGTCGGTTCCATCGACCACCAGGACCATGGCTACACTCTTCCACCTCGGATCGTCATGTTAAATGCCGACCTTCGACGGTGTACGTTGTGCGGGGGAGGCGATCTCGTGCCTTAGTCCAACATGTTAGATGATGAACTGTAGATGGCGAGCGAGTCCTCCAGTTTTGGTGATGTTGCTTGATAATGGCGATCGGGTTGGAAGACTTGGTGATCGTCGTTCGGTTGCCGATCGCGTTGCTTTATAGGTTCAAAAGTAACCTTTCACCGCCGTAAAATCATGGGTTTTGGCGCGGAAGATCGCGTAGCCTGGGAGGTCCTTCGTAAGATGCCCGAACATAGGCGAAAAACCATGGAATCCCCTCAGACCGAGTAGAGGCGATCTCATCGCTACGGCTCGCCGCTGAGGATGATCTCGTCTACCCGGCCGATGTAGTCGGCGCCGACTCTTCTTCCTCTCGCCTCGATCCGCATCATGCGAGGGGACCATCCGCCGAGCGACCTTGGCGGCGAAGTACGCCGTGAAGTCGCTCGCCGATTGATCGAAGGAATCGACGGATCGCGCGGCAATGAGACGTACCATCTCGCGGGCTAGGTCGCCAAATAACCCGGAACATTCGGCACTGTCGCGTCGATGCCCCACACCCAATCATGTAGATGCGTAACTTGCTCGGGTGAGTATTGGGATCCGACCTTCCTCGCATGCAGGTGTCTCATGAGGAGCGATCTTACGCCGCACGGGGCGAGCTCGATGTGGACCGCGAGTGGATCGCTCGCCCGCGACCTTTCTCTTGGCGCCGCCTGCATTCTGTGAGCACATTCATGTCGCCGAGTCAAGGCCAGCATCGCGGCCATCGCCGTAGCTTGGTCGCTCGTGGTTCGGCTTCCGAGCGGAGCCGAGGCGATCGTGTACCGATCTCCCGACTCGCGGCCGCCGACCTCGGTTCTTTGGCGAGGAGGAGCCGATGGCTAGCTCGCCTTCCGGGAGTCGGATACGCCGAACTCCCGGTGACGGACTCGAGCTCCGCTGCCTCGTGGCCGGGCCGATTGCCTGGCCGCCATGACGGCCGCCGCCAGCGGCTGAAAACAGAGGTGCCCCGCCTGGCGAGCGCCTCTTCTTGCGAATGGGGGCTTCCTGGCGATCGCTCGGTCAGTAACGCCTTGAACTTCCGTTTGGTCATGCGGCGGATGGCCGAGGGGGTTATAGCGGGCGGCGCGTCGAAAGCTCTCCGTCGCTCCCGTAGGATGGCCAGGGCTCCTTCGATCTGTTCCGCGATTTGGAACTGATCGAGCGAGAGGCTTGGGTCGTCCCTCGGGGGCGGGATCGAGAGTCTCGAACCGCGGCGGCTACCCTCTGCCATAGGTTGTGGCTCGAATTGAGACGGAATGAGGCGTCTGACGGATCGGCCAGCGGCTTTCTTCGATGCGGAGGCAGAAGTCATGATTCTGAAAGCTTTTCTCTGAAGAACAGTGAGTGTTTCTTCAGGTATATGCCCCGAAGAACAGTGAGTGTTCTTTGAGACGGTAGGAATAAAAAATGGGGGTTAGATCCCCTTCCTCTAGCGCCAATTGTTGTTGCCCGAAATATTATCCGAAGATAGATATTGCTGGAATGGTCGAGCAACAGCAAATTGCGAGAGCACGTCCGTGGGAATGGAAATAATACAAGATTTGTCGGGTTTGTTAGGCCCGGGCTCGAATGCTCTCGCGAGATGTTATTAATAAGAATACGTTTGAATACAAATATTAATGCAAGAATGCGATTACAATGAGTGTAAAAGATCTTATTTATCTAGCTCTTGAGCGAAGCTCTGCGTGTTCTTGTTCTCGTTTCTGCCGACCGTCTCAGGATTGAGAGGTGCTGAGAGAGAGAAAAGCCGAGAGATAGCTGTTGGCAAGAGTAAGAAAGCCAAGATATGAGCTGAATCAGAGAGCTTTCCAAGTGTAGGCAGCCTTCTATTTATAGAAGCTGAGATGCTCTGTTTACTGACGGACGATCGCCTTTCATGTAATATAATAAGGGGCGATCGTCTTTATGTCACATGGGTTGTAAGTCTGCGGCTGCTGCTGGCAGCCAGCTGTGCGGTCCAATGAGGAGCCGGCACGCGTCCTGAGTCGCTGTCACGGGCGGTCCCACTGTACACCTTTCGGCGGGTCTGTCGGTTGATGAAAAGATGCTGACAGGCTGTGGTCAACGATCCATGTTCTGCGGCGCCTTTTCCGGATCTGCACGTGTGGGACTCTGCTTCGAGCTTCGGCCTTTGCCGACTAGATGGGCGATGGCTTCGCGTGGTATGGGGCGGTCGTCATTGGTCGGTCACCAGGGGTCGATCGCCAAGTACCGAGAGACGATCGCCTTAGATGTCGATCGCTCGGCACCGGGACTTGACCTGGGACCCCCGATCGGCCAAACTGCCTCGGCTGTTGGGCTCTGGCTCGGTCGCCCGATCTCTGTGCCGATCGCCTGGTGAGATGTATAAATCTCGACACAACACAAGACAATGATTTCTATATCGTGTAAGGAACTTTAATGGCTGTAGTTTTAGAGTGAAGATTTTTATGTTCTCCTATTTAATTGGGACACAACTTTGTGAGACGCCTTAAATCCAGATTATAATTTCCATTCATGATAAAAGGAAATCAGAATCTAATCATTCAGCTACAACTCTGTAAAAATAAACTGGCTTTCATTCAATAGAATCTCAACCTATATAAATAGTTCAAAGAGTACTATCGAGTTCAAAGGAAATAAAGCAGCTACCAGCTACATACCACTAATGGTAGATACCTGATCAAAATCCGAGTAGAACGGCAGTGCTTTGGGGTAGTTCTGCACAGTTCCCCATGATTGTTCAACAAGTCCCCACCATCTGTTTATTTAATCCAAGAGGATTATTGGTGAATAAGAATCTAAAGGTGAAGCTAAATTGAATGATATGAAAACCCTGAGCATGCAAAACATGTGAAGTGCACTACAATCACTTGGAGTAGCATGATGATTAGATTGATGAAACATATTTTAACTGCATTTAGGAGAAAATTATATTAGGAGAATCATTTTCTGAATAATCTGTTTTTATTGCATTTCTCGATATATTAATAGAACTATTTTCTGCAGAACCCAGCAATTCAAAAGAATCATGGAAAACATAAGCAGCTGATATAATCTCGTGTGGCATATGTGAAGAAAGCATCCAAATGATCTGATTCATTTTAGCCTGAATATATTTATTCAAAAAGAAACAGATGAAAACACAAACTGCCACAGATCTGATGAGTCCGAAATTGCAGGAAAAATGACTGTTTTTGCCTGTTCTTCCACGAGGTGGTATCAAGCGGAACTATCAAAACATAATCATTCGAAACACAAAATTAAATATTTAAAATCAACAGATTTGATACATCAGTACATGAAAGTGCATGTGCATTACCGAATTTGAGCAGCTTGAAAGTCGGGTGGTTGCTTAGTCTCATAGACCCACCCAGGTGCAAATATGGCAGCTGAAACATCATTTTTCTTTATCACATCAAGGGCAACATTTGTCTGCAAAGTGCAAAATATATTTATATATTTTAAGTATTTTGTAAATTTCCTGCACTGAACTCGAAAAACCACCTGCTCTTTCACATTATCAGAAGACCAGTATTCAACTTAGAGATGATGAAATATACAGATGAACCTTAGATCTTAGAAATAGAAATATTACCACTGAACAGTGGCGTCTGCTTTTTTATCTTTATCTCATAGGCAAAAAATATTCAACCAAAGCAAGTAACGATCAATTACACGGGGGAATTAAATTCAAATGATAAGGCTGGTACATCCTCATATTATACGTTGAGCAGGAGGAAAATATCTAAAAAAAAAATCATTCACTCCATGACCAACTTCTGCAATAGGACATTAATTACTGAGAAGTCTTTCAACTATTTTACATAAAAAAAGTGAACTTAATGTTGGAAACATTCTCTGCATAATGTATCTGATTTACATGAATTCTAAAAACATGTGTGTTCTATATCAGATGGAACATTATATTCTAGAAAAACATGTATGCCTAAAGATTCACCAAGTACACTAAAGTGTAAACATAAGTGCTTACTAACTGGCATAAATGCCTTATTCGGGTTTAGGACAAAGATATGTAGCCCATTCTATCCTGGTCAAACTCACTGACTTGTTTTCTATTCGTAATTTCTATTCAACAAATTCATTCTCTTCACCAAGGACAAGCGGAAAAACTAAGGATCTACTAAATAACTAAACCTTTTTCAAAAAATCCAGAATACACAAGAATATTAATTTCTTGAGCAAGTCTAGTGTTGAAGACCTACAGTCCATTGACCGCCACCATAAGTGCCCCTTCCAAAGACATCAATGCCCATGTAAACGTCAAATTTTCTGTCACCAGCAACATCAGCTGATAGCTTAGGAAAATCTTCCTGTATCATGCATAAGTAAAATCTCAGGACCGTACAAGAAAGCATCATTATATTTCACAAAATATTAAGGAAAGTAAATACCTCCCATGTATAGTTCATAAATATACCATCGCACAGGTCAAAGAAAGACTTGTTTTTGTCATTTAACTGATTCTGCCAGCTAAGAGCACCATCAACAGTAACACTGTCATACCTACATCATGACAATCGAGGTAAAAATGTTTGATCAACCAAAAAAAAAAAAAAAAACTCAAACCCGAGATGAAATACTCTATCAAGTATGATCACTACCATATGGCCAAAGACCCAGGTAATGAAGAGTGCATGGTCTCGCGTAAGTGGCTCACAAATGCTTTCAGATTAGGAATTTGTTCTGGGTCCAAGGCAACTTCCATATTGATCTGCCAATAAGAAGGGGCCGTAAAATCAATACAACAACAACATCTGGGATTAAGGCAAATAATTTGGGGTCGGCTAACATGAATCATCCTTTGAAACCGTCTAGGACCAAAAAAAATAGCAAAAAAAAAAGAAATACATAAATGAAAATATGAAGTGTAAAGAAAAATCAAATCGGCTCTATAGAATAAATAAATAAATAATAATGAAAATAATTATAATAATTAAAAAAAACTTCGTCATCCATCCGTATATTTTCCCTCCACATTGTCTTCTCCATATCTCTCCAATCCCAAAGGCCGTAAAATCAATATTGCTGGAAATTATAGTTGTGATAGCGCCAATTCCTTTTCACAAACAAATCACCAATAAGTAGATTAATTTAATTGCCTTAAAGCATTTAGTGAGCTTGTTTCCGATATTGCTCGAAATGGACTCATTTTCTTTATATAAACTTTTTTTTATCATGCTAATAAGGAAGCATTACTGGTGTGCAGCACCAACTTTTTCAAGCATGGTCAAATTACCAAAATAAAGAACAAAGGTTTTTAATTAAGATTGGATATATAGGCTGTGTTCAGCACTAGCTTTTCAGCTCGAGGAGCTTGTTTGACCTTTGACTAAAAAAAAGCTTGTTACGTGAACGCGCAGCTTCTTAAATCAGCTAGCTTTTCAGCTAGCTGGTTGAGAAGCTAGCTAAGTTAGCTTTTTTTAAAAAAAAAAACTCATTTTATATTTTCCAGTCCAAAAATATCCCTGACCTAAATTAGAAAAACAAAACAAATGTTCTTGATGGCGTTAAGAATTCCAGTCAGAAAAATAAAAAGTAAAAAAAAATTCTGAAAATTCTGGAAAATCTAAAAAATCTGAAAAAAATAAAAAAAAATTCTGGAAAATTCTGCAAAATTTAAAAAATCTGAAAAAAAAATCGGAACTTTTATTTTTTAAGAAAAATTATCTTGAATAATAATATTAAAAATCAGATCTTTTATTTAAAATTAAAAAATAAAAAGTAAAAAATAAAAAAATCTGGAAAATTTAAAATAAAAGTTCCGATTCTGAAAAATTATGGAAAGTTTAAAATAAAATTCTGAAAATAATTATATAAAAATCAGAACTTTTACTTTTTATTTTTGAATTTTAAATAAAAGATCTGACTTTTAATATTATTATTTCAGATAATTTTTTCTGGTTTATATCAATACACCGTTTAAATTCTTAAAAAAAAGACTATAATATGATGATAAAGTTTAAAAGAAAAGAAAAATAAAAGTAATGCCCTTGAATGTCATTTTACAAAATAGCAGCTACTTAATCAGCTAATTTGCTAAACACCTACATTAAAATCAGCTAGCTTATCAGCTACCTAACCAGCTACCTAGTCAGCCAGCTTACCAGCTACTTAACCAGCTACTAGCTAGCTAATCAGTTATCAGCTAGCTTTTCAGCTGCCAGCTAGCTTTTCAGCTAGTTTTGCTAAACACGGCCATAGAAGAAGTAAGCTTACCAGCCAACCATCAAAACCTAGAGCAACAGCAAGCTCTGTCAATCGCTCAGCATACATTTGAGCAGAGTCCTTTGTCAATAGCAGCTTATCAGCAAGTTTTTTCCCTTCATCCCACTCCATGATGAAAGTCCCTAATACCTAAAGTTAGTACAAATAGAGTCAGTAACCTTGTGTATGATTATGACCAAGCACCACTAGACAGCCATATATTCAAATATAAGAAGTCCATCCTTCAAGATACCATCAAAAACTCTTGCTTGCACACTAATCAACACAACCATGCTGATTTAATGTGTCATTGTTATTCAAATCACCTTTTCAGACACCATCATCATCATCATCAAAACAGCTACTATAACTATAACTAATGACTCTCACTATTGTTGTTTAGAATATTATACCATAGTATCAAAAGCTAGCAAAAACAATACAGAAATGACATCACCAATGAGGAATACATATAAATAGAAATTATTACTGATATATTTATATAATCAAAATAACATTTCACAGAAATAAGATCCTACTATGAACAATAAAAGAAAAGAAAGGCAAGATTCAAGAAGGACATATACTCGCGAACAGCAAACAACTCCATTTTACACACGAATACCTTAACACCATGCCTATGACCAGTATTAATCCAGCACGGAGGCGGCAGCGTCACCAAGCTATGAGAAAAATACACAAAAACATCAATCAAATACCAGTGCCATATCCCATAGGCATCAGCATTCGTCCCACCCTGTACAAATCGATCATCCGCATACCCTCCATCCATGTCGTGGCAAACCAAAATCCGCGGCCGCTGGGGCAAACCAGCGCCGCCGCCGCCTATGGCGGGCGGCAGCTTCACCGCAGCTTGGTTGAACGGATAGTGAAACGACTTGAAGTAGGCTCGGGACTTCAATTCCTCGAGCGTTTGGATCGGGTACGAGATAGGAACCGCCGGTGCGGATGGATCGAACAGCGGCGGAGGGTCGGCGGCAGCTGAGGAGCCGTCTTGGTTGTTTCCGACGGCGATTTTCTCCATGATTGTGGTTAGGAACGACCGCATGTATCTCAAGGCGGAAAAGGCTCTAGGGTGATGGGTTTTCACATAGGCGATGAGGTGCATTTAAGGTTTCGGAGAGAGGATAATCCATTGGAGTTGACCTGATCTCCTTGTTTTTTACAAATCGTTGGAGTGTACTTTTGCTCGTCCTTTTTAACCTTTTTCTTTCCCTCCTGCTTTTTAACCTTTTTCCCAGGCCTCTATATAAGAGCATCATTAATTAATTAATAAGAATAAACATCATCTTTTCTCCTCCACGAGGCTTTATACAACCGTGCATTGCACGGTCTTTAGTTGAATATCTACATATTTTTTACGTAATGTTGGTGCGGTTGAATGAGCATATGGCGGAATTTAGATGCCTTTTAGAGAAGTTTATAGATTTTTTTTATTGTTATTGTCCTTTTATTTTAGTCTATGCAATTAGTTATATGTAATGTATTGTATTTATTTTAGTTGATTTGATTGTGATGTTATCATAACTTTTTTATATTGTATCTAATTGTTGATTGTGTAATGTTTGAGTAAATTGTTGAGTTGTTAGCGTGATGGTGAGGCTAAAATATACAACAATGTATAACTTGGGCTGCCTCGGTAGGATTTTGTTATTTTTTAGGTAGATATACCATTTTTTTGTTTATTGCGTTGTACACAGTTTGGATTTGTTTGTTCGTCGCTTGATTTATTTTTTTATTTTTTACAATCATATAAATTTTCTAACAGTAAATACATCTACACCTTTTAGCATATTGTACAAACTATGTATGATAAAGTTTTTCATGGGCTCATTTCATAAATTTAGTAAAATATATGTACAAACTATATATATACAGAATCACCTCTAAAATAACACATAAGCATTAAAAAAATAAGAACCCCAAATGAAGGCCTAACAGAGTAGCTTCCCCTCTCGGGCATCACCTCGTCAACTTGGTTGTTGTCGCAAGAATTCTCACTGTTGCATCAACTTACAATGGCTTGTTGTTACATAACACGAAGGCAGTCCTATATAGCAAGGAGGAATTGTTAACTCGGGCGTTTATATATAGCATCATACAAAATGCGATATGAATAAATTATTGCTGGTTGATTTTACCATTCTTAACCCTTCTTTAAACTATTATTATCCATTTGCCTATGGAAGCTGCAACAAATTTGTAATGTATTTATTTAAGCCAGTGGCTCATTGGTTCATTTGATATAGAAATTATAATGAAGATATCAATAGAAATTATGCTAAAGATTTAAAGACGAAATATAGATGCATAAGGTTATGAAATACAAAAAGAGCAGACTTGTTGGAAGCCCATCACCCCTTGTTCGAGGGCTAAGAAACAATTATTTTTGTTACTAATACATGCATGCATGAATGGTTATAAGAGGACATATGAATACACATTAGTAACTTTTATAAGAAAGAATTGTAACGCCTGGTCAAGAGGCATTAAACTCCTTATTAAAATCCATATCGTTACTCATTACGCAGTCATTTATACTACTCATTCAATCCCGTAATTTTCGACCAATTAGTGTGCAAGTCAGTTACATACCTTCTCACATAACAAAAACAAATCATTTGCACAACTTCTACACCACAAAGACAATTGCACAACTTCCATACATTTTGCACCTGTTCGAAATTTAGTTCTTGTTCGTTTCTAGATTTTTGGTTTCGTCTACCCCTTGTTTGAGGGCTGATTTGGGTTACAATATTAAAACTGAGTTCGTGTGTGGGTTAAGACTTTGATTCGATAGCTCGCGGTATTAGTTTTGGTGATTGGTACGTGAAGGCAATCATGTACGTTTGGCTTCAGTTTGGTTCGTGTGTGGTGAAAAGTGTTTTCCTACCTGCGGACTCTGATTGAACTCTATCAATTGATCTTGAAGATGTCATGCCATTGTTTTCATTCTTGGCTCCAGTAAGTTATTACCTTGCAAGCCCTTCCAGAAAAAGTGAAGAATGGCAGCACGAACCTAACAAATACATCAAACAAACCGATCAGGATACTGCACTAAAGGGAATTTGATGCTTAGAATTTACAAACAACTCGCACACAACAACTTGCATGCGTATTGGGATTTCACTCAAATGAAAGTGGTCTATTTATACATTGTATACATTGTATGAGTTAATACTATTTTTTATTAAAGGGAATTAATGCATTCTTATAAAACAGTTTTTAGCATATGAAATGAAGGGTTTGTTGAGCAGAGGAAAATGGTTTGTAAGCAGATGGAATGGCTTGTTATCATTGCATAGTAACTCGATGAGTACATGGAGAGACAACATTTAATTAATTGAATTATTAAATCAATCGTTGTAATTGATATAGCTTTGCACAACCTCCCTTGCACATTAAATTAAGGGGGATAAGTTGTAAGTACTATAGATTTAATATTCAGTATGAAATTCAATACAAAAAGTAATCAATATCCAGTAAGAAAATTTCATATTCAGTATGGTTTTCATACTCCCTTATTCCCCGAAAGAGTGGGCACTCTTTTAGCACACTGTGTTAATAAAATTGAAATGATGATAGATTTTAGGAGAAAGAGTCTAATTTTATAAAAACGAGGGGTGTTAGTTAAAAATTATTGTAAATAATTGAAAAAATGGTAAAAATGTAAAGTGTAGTTTTTAAAAATGGAATGTGTCAACACTTGTGGGAGGAACGAAAAAGAAAACTTGTGCGTATTCTTCAGGAACGGGGGAGTATAATTTAGTATGAAATTTTCTATTTAGCAATAAGAAATCTAGTATAGCTGCAACCACGACCGAGTGTATCGACCGTCCAAATAGATGTTCATGATTCGCCTGTTCGAATCAGAATCGCCGATTCTGAACCGTGGTCAGTTGGTTCTGAAACCTGTCGATACGGTTCAAGCTGAAATCGTGAACGGTTCCAGACGGTTCGGTTCTGGTTTGTGGTACTCCAGGACCGCAAACCAATAAATGTTAATATTTTTGAAATTTGAATTTTTTGGGGGAAAGCCGTCGGCTTCTCTTTTTGAACCGGCAATTTTTTTTTATTTTTGTTATCATTTATCACCTGCAAATACCTCCCCACCCCTATATCATTTCCTCACACCAATGAGTTATCATTACATCTCTGTATTCTCCCCACTAGTACTCTTTAATCTCTTATAATCTCGATCTTAAATTTTAAATATTAACTAGGTGCTAAATTAGAAACAAATAAATTTGATGTTCTTATATATAAACCATCAAGTGTATGCCAATGGATTCTATTACGATCTTTAGAAGCGCAAAGTTTGGTTAGTTAAGCTTGTCTGGTTGTTGAGGAGATGATCAATAGGTTCGATACCGCAAGGTCCGGTATCGCCACCCTTGTTGGAATATTTTATTCCATACATTTATATTGAGTTTTGATGATTAGTTGTTAATCAAAGAAAACAACATTAGAACGAAGCAAAACAACAAAGAAGTCGAAGACGACAAGCTGGACTGAAGTACTTTAAACAGAAGAGAAAACAAGCTGGGCAAAACAATCAGATTAGTGCAGGCTACGAATCAAGATTAACGCACGCTATCGAGTAAGCTTAATGTACATAACATAGAGATGTTAACGTACATAATGAGTTTGAATATGAATTCAAACAAGGCGTTGTTGAGAAGGATGACGTCATGGAGTAGGTCAGCATGCAACGGATATTTTGACTAAAGTTAACGTACATAATATGATGAACTTAACGTACGTAACAAGACTTATTTTAACGTACGTAATGGAGGAGCTAACGTACGTAAAGGATGGACAGAAGCCACTGGACTGAATCTACAAGCGAATAACGTACGCTACACGAAAGTATTAACATACGTAATGATGGTTAACGTACGCTATGCATGAAGCATAGCGCACGCTAAAGAGAGGTAAAGGCTAACGGCTAGTTGAGCCTTTGAGCCTATAAATACCAAGTCATTTGGTATCATTCAATACAACAACCCCAAGCAAAACATATATTGATCAGATGTCATTGTATTCATTATTGTTGTTGTATTTGTGCTTAATAGATAGTGTTTGAGTGTTCATACACTAAATCACACACGAGAGAAAACATATGGATTGTAGATTGATTCGGTGTTATTAGGATCATTGATCCGGCATTGTTAGAATCATATCTAAATCCAAGTGAGGTTTGTATAGTACACATCGAAAGCTAAATAAGTTGCTTTCTTATCCGATAGAAAAGGAAAACGATTTATCTTTGACCGACATAAAGACAAGATTATAACGGTATCCCTCGGACCGATAGAAGACGAGGTGTAGAGGTTGATCTTTAGCCTAAGGAAAAAGATACGAAGAGAGGACGTAGGCACGTTTGGCCAAACCTCTATAAATCTTGTCTCGTTTATCTTCCGTAATTTATTGACGCTTCCGAAACGCAAAAGAGTTTGATAACTCTATTACACTTCGCGTAAAATTTCAAATGGCGAAGGTACCATTTTTTCAACAATCGGTATCGGTGCGGGTATCCATATAAAGCGGATTAACATCCGAGGAGAAAAGATCCGATGGCTTTTCAATTTGCTCCAGTCGAAGGTCTTGCATTGAACCGACTTCTATTTTTCGACGGATCAAATTACATGACTTGGAAGAAAAAGATGTCAATCTTCATTCGTGCCTATGATATAGAAATCTGGAAGATCATATGTCTTGACCCAAAAGTTCCAACCAAATCCGACGGGTCACTTAAGAACTTTGAAGAGTACAATGACGAGGAGTGGAAGAACGATCACCTCAATTGTAAGGCCACTCAACTTTTATATTATGCCTTAAAAATCCAAGGGAGGTCAACCGTATTTCTTCGTGTGAAAGTGCTAAAGAAATCTGGAAAATTCTTGAAATCACATACGAGGGAACAATGCAAGTCAAGGAGATGAAGATTAATATGCTTCTCCATGACTACGGGTTATGTAACACCCCAAACTAGGCGGATATTACAGTGTCGTGGACCCCCGACTGGGACCCACCAGGCGAATGAAAATTAATGAATTACACAGGTAAATGTAGTACCGAACCACATTACAACATCAATTACTCCGATGAGGAGTTTTATACAACACACCCAGGATAAAATAGAATACATGTGTATTTTATGTGACGATAAAATACACAACACTGAATGAAATGAGCATTCAAACGGAATGTCTGCAGCGGAATAAATAAAGGAAACACAAATGACTGAATAAATGACTGAGCAGACTGGGGCCCCCTACTAGTATCACTGGGACTCGTCGCCGTCAACATGCTCTTCCCGTGCCTTTGCCTTGCCGTGACCTGAAAACAAAATCCCCCAACGGGGTCAGTTACACAGAACAACAATCCTCAAGAGTTGAAATTACACAATCATGAAATAACTGAAGTGATGAAATATTCTTAATTATGAATTACGCTGAAGAGGAGCATCATAGTACGCCCGTAATGTCCTGTGCAAGTGTACAAGACGAATGACCGGACACACCCGTCCTTGTACCTAATTAGTCTCACGGAGGTAAGCGTTACCGTGTGCACGGTCCGATATATCGGTGAACCCAATACATGACCATCATGTGCCCGACTAAAAATTCCACACAGCCACACCCGGCCACGCAATATGAACCCGGAAGGTCACATGAGCGAGAATGACCATGATGAACACCAATGAATAATAATTAGACAAGGCCAAGATGACTCACCGAAATGAAAGTAATAGTGACGTGATTGACAAACCAATGAAAAGATTTGGAACCGCTGCTCCTCGTGAATGAAATGATTATTCGACACTTACAAGTCTCAAAATGATTAATATTATGATGAATGAATTATGATTATGAGCAATCAACAACAAAAGGAATGAGTATCCTTTTAACCGAGTAAGATTTAACTTACACAATACCGATGAAGAATGTCCGTCCACGAACAACGTCCTAACCAAGATACCGATCGCTCGAACAACCTTGAATAACAATAATTACCAACAATCGTTCAATACACGTATCAAACAACAAAACACGACTAACCCAAGGGTCGAAACAACGATAAACAAACTCATAGGCATTCCAACGAATACATAACCGACCGCACAACTTCGAAATATCCAATCCCGAATATGTCGAAACCCACACCAAAATGAGTATTTCGAACTAACAAAACACTTCAAGGATATCAATAATCCATTAGGAATCCATAATTCATGATTATAACGACATCAATCGGAAAATCCCCAATTAACCGAAGTCAACCCCAAGGGTTCTTGAAAAAAATTCGAAAATAACCATTAAATCCGTAGGAATATATTTATCCAAGTAGATAATCCATAACTTAACATATCCCAATGATAATCCAAGCTTACACGAAGAAATCGGAAGGAAAACCCAAAATCCAAAATTCTAGATCCAAGAGATTAATACCTTTGATTCGATGTGATGAAGATGATGAGATGATGATCCGAAAGATGAGCTTGAAGATGATGATTGATGATTACACCTCGAAGAACCCTCTCCGAATCGCTCAAAACGCCCAAAAATACCGAAGGAGTGAAATGAGATGAACAAATGAAGAAGTCGACTAATCGTCTAATTTATACTACCTGTGTTAGCGTGCGCTAGCTTTTGTGTATAGCGTGCGCTAACGAGTAATTTGGGTAGTCCAAGTACCACTGTCCGAACACGGTAGCGCGCGCTACGTACCTCTTTGTAGCGTGCGCTACGGCCATACTACTAGCGTGCGCTAATATCCATTGTTAGCGTGCGCTAGCGAAATATTTGACGCCCGATCGGAGTCCGAGAAAACCATCGCCCTCGATCTAACCTCGATAGCGTGCGCTACAACCATTATTTAGCGTGCGCTAATATGTCGGTTGCGTCGCTAACAACAATGCATAGCGTGCGCTATGAATAAATCGGTGCGATCCGGAGCCACCGGACTCAACTCGATCCGCCCTAGCGCGCTACTCCACACATATAGTGTGCGCTACTACGACCCGTTAGCGCGCTACTTACCACTCGTAGCGTGCGCTACAATTATTCTCACTGCGGTCCGGTACCTTACGGATCGGCCAAGGTAGCCTTAGCGTGCGCTAAGGCTGAGCGGTAGCGTGCGCTACCTATACCCAATTAGCGTACGCTAAAAGGAGTATGTAGCGTGCGCTACTCCTCAAGCACAGCTTGCAACGAAAATGACAATGATGATAAACACGGCACGAAACTCCAATCAGATTAATGATGAATGACGATCGATACTCGATGCAATTACTCTGAATGAAGAATACCATGACTGAATCTGAGTGACAAATGATCAATAATGAATGAAATTACTGAGTATCAATTACTGAATGATAAATACTGAATGATAATTACTGAATTACAACTGGGTATTACATACACCCCCCCTTAAAAGAGTTTCGTCCCCGAAACTAAGGGTCAAACAACTCGGGATAACTCTCCCGCATACTATCCTCGGTTTCCCAAGTAGCCTCTTCGACTCCGTGTCTAGACCACTGAATTTTAACCAAAGGAATCGTCTTATTCCTCAACTGCTTGATTCGCCGCTCTAAAACTCGTATAGGACGTTCCTCATATGAATGATCGTCGGCGATCTCGATTTCATCGAACTGAAGTATGTGACTCGGGTCGGCAACATACTTCCGCAACTGAGAGACATGAAACACATTATGAATTCGGCTCAACGCCGGAGGTAAAGCCAATCGATAAGCTAACTCGCCCACCCGATCCAAAATCTCAAACGGTCCAATGAATCTCGGACTCAACTTTCCCCTCTTCCCAAAACGGAAGATACCACGACTCGGGGATACCTTGACCAACACATGGTCACCTCGAACTCTAATGGTCGCATTTACTTATCTCGCATATGATTTCTGCGACTCGAGCGGTCAACAAACGACTCGATCTAAGCTACCTTCTCACAGGCGGCTATAAGCATATCGGGCTCGGTGCCGATTGATTCTGATAAGTCGTCCCAACACAACGGAGATCGACAACGACGACCATACAAGGCCTCGTAAGGTGCCATCTTGATCGAAGCATGCCAACTATTATTATACGTGAACTCGATCAATGGTAGTTGGGCTTCCCAATCGTCTTTCCAATCGAGGACGCATGCCCTCAACATGTCCTCTAATGTCCGAATGGTCCTCTCGATTGTCCGTCTGAGGATGAAAAGCGATCGAGATTAAGCCGGGTTCCCATAGACGATGAACTGATTTCCAAAAATGAGACACGAACCGTCACGATCGGAAACGATACTTTTAGAGTACCGTGCGATCGACTATCTCTTTGATGAACAGTTGAGCAAGTCTCTAGACCCCACGTTTCCTTGATCTCAAGGAAATGAGCTGATTTGGTTAAGCGGTCCACGATCACCCAGATCGTGTTCATGCCACGACGACTCGTCGGCAAACTCGTGATGAAATCCATAGAAATGTCTTCCCACTTCCATTCGGGAATAGGAAGAGGTTTCAAAGATACCCGATCGGCCGATGTTCAATCTTAACTTGTTGTGAGTTAAGCATCTCGAAACAAATTCTGCGACTTCTCGCTTCATATTACTCCACCGGTAATTTTGTTTCAAGTCCTTGTACATCTTGCTAGACCCCGGATGAACTAATAAGGGGTAGCATGAGCTTCTTTCAAAATCGAGTTTTTCAACTCGTCATTTGCCGACGCACAACCGATTCTTAAACCTCAAAAGTCCATCCTCGTGGACCACAAATCCAGGCTTTCCACAGCCACATCCTCTCGGATGCGCAACAATGATGGGTCCGAACCCGATTCTCTCGGATTGCCTCCTCGAGTGATGATGAAATCTCTAACATACAAAGTGTCCACTGAACTCGGGGCTGACCTCGATCTCGGGTCTAAGGAATTCCTCAAGCTCCTTCGAACTGTTAGACGGCAAGCATCTGCTCCCGAACGGACTTACGACTCAAGGCATTGGCGACAACGTTCGCCTTGCCCGGTGGTAGAGGATCTCAATATCATAATCTTTGATTAATTCCAACCACCGTCTCGACGCATATTTAACTCCTTCGAGTAAATATATACTTTAAGCTCTTATGATCGGTGAATATCGGCGGTGACGCCATAAAGGTAATGACGCCAAATCTTCAGCGAACACCACTACCGCTAGCTCCGTGTCGTGGGTCGGATAATTAACCTCGTAAGGTCTCAATTGCCGTGAAGCATAGGCAATGACCTTCCCGCTGCATGAGCACACATCCGAGACCCCGTCCGATGCATCACTATAAACCACAAATCCTTCCGTCCCCTGCGGAAAGGAAAGTACAGGTGCTGACATTAACCGGCTCTTGAGTTCCTCAAAACTCCGTTGACACGCGTCGGACCACATGTATTTCTTATCCTTCCGCAAAAGGTTCGTTAAGGGTTGAGCGATTCGAGAAAATCCCTCTACAAATCGCCGATAATAACCCGCTAATCCGAGGAAACTTGGATTTCCTTAACGTTCTTCGGAGGTAGCCAATCTCGAATAGCCTCCGTCTTCTGAGGATCGACACGAACTCCGTCTGATGAAATTACATGTCCGAGAAAAGTCACTTCGGACATCCAGAACTCACATTTAGAAAATTTCCCATAAAGTTGTTCTCGTCTCAACACGTCGAGCACTTGATGAAGGTGAAACTCGTGCTCCTCCCGGTCACGAGAATAAATCAAAATGTCATCGATGAAGACAACAACAAACCGATCCAAAAAGTCGATGAAGACCCGATTCATTAACTCCATGAATACCGCAGGTGCATTAGTCAATCCGAACGGCATAACCACAAACTCATAATGACCATAGCGTGTTCGAAACGCCGTCCTCGCGATATCCGACTCTCGGATCCGCAACTGATGATATCCAGACCTTAAGTCGATCTTGGAGAATACTGAAGCTCCCTGAAGTTGATCTAAGAGATCATCAATACGGGGTAAGGGATACTTATTCTTGATCGTCACCCTGTTCAACTCCCGATAATCAATACATAAGCGGAATGAACCATCCTTCTTCTTGACAAATAACACTGGTGCTCCCCACGGGGACGCACTCGGTCGAATATAACCCTTCTCGAACAACTCTTCAAGTTGGTTCTTTAATTCCTGCATTTCGGTCGGGGCCATCCGGTACGGTGCCTTCGATATCGGGGACGTACCAGGTTCCAACTCAATCGTGAATTCCACATCCCTCTGTGGAGGCAAACCAGGTAGCTCGTCTGGAAAAACATCGGCATATTCCCTCACCACCGGAATATCCGTTAACATTACTGATGACTTCTCGGTTTTGGCCATATAACACCAATAACCGACACATCCCTCATTGAGTAACCTTACGCTTTCATTGAATTAATAACCTTACGAGCAGTAGGGATTACCTCCCTGAAACACACATTCAACTCCATCGTCTGAAATGATAGTGACCATACGCTTACGGACATTAATGATGGCATCATGACAATCCATCCAATCAATACCCAAGATGACGTCGTCCCTCGGCAAATCTACCACGATTAGGTCCGCTGGCCATACACGACCATGAAACTGAATCGGACAATTCTGAATCTCCCGATTACCGATAATTCGTCTACCATCAGGTAGGCCAATGACATAAGGCTCACAACTAGTAGCACTACCCAGACGTAGTCTACTCAAACATGACTCGGAAATGAATGAATGCGATGCACCAGTATCGAAAAGAGTACACACAGGTTGAGATAGAATATCGAGTGTACCTGAGATCATTCGGGCCTCTGGATCATCGGTCTTCTTCATCTCATAAATCCGGGGCTTGCTAGTCCCGGCACCGGACGCTCCCGTCTGCTGGCTAAAAACTCCACCTTTAGTCGCTCCTGTCGTTTTAAACGACGCTGATTGAGTGGCCTGATTCTGGACAGCTGACTGCTTAGGGGCCTGCGATGACGTCTGAGTAGGTTTGGAGTCCCTACGGCAAAAACGGGCCTTATGCCCAGCAATTCCACAATTATGACATGTGATAGTCTGCTTCGGACACTTGGTACTGAGGTGACCAAGTTCCCCGCAGTTATAACAGGTGATGGCCGAACTGGCCGCTCGAGACTGAGATTCCGCGGGTTTAGACGACACCGAAGGTCGCTCAGAAAAAGCGGAGCCCGCACGTGGTTTCTTGAAGGTTGTCTGACCGCCTTCAGACTGATTACGATTCTTCGATTTCTTGCTAGCAGACGAAGGTTGCTGCTTAGCAATTTCCTTAGCAGTAAGCTCGTAGGTGAGAGCTTTCTCAATGAATTCGGCCAACGTGGTGCAATTATGATTAAGTAACTGAAGTCTCATACGGGGTTTCAGCCTCTTGCTGAAATACTTGATCTTGTCCGCTTCTGAGTGAATGATAGATGAGGCGAACGGAAGAAGTTCCTGAAATTTTTCGGCGATGGCGAGAACATCATCATCCACCGAAAGGTCGGGAGTGAGCAATTCTGATAGCTTGGCCTCTCTGAGTGGGGCCGGGTAATACCTCTCCATCATGAGAGTCTTGAACTGATCCCAAGTACAAGATCCTTCGGTGGGCTTCAACGACAACCACCAAGAATGTGCGCTCTTACCAAGGTAGTAAGCCGCAACAGAAACTTTGTGTCCCTCGGGACACTCTACCATAGCAAACAGCTTCTCGAAATGCTCGAGCCAATGAATGATATCTGCCGGCTCAGGCGAGCCCTCAAAAGTAGGTGGCCTCTGGCGAGAGATATCGCCGATGATGTTACTCACATTCCTCTCTTGCCTCCGAGGTGGCGGCGGAGGAGCCTGCCGATTCGATTGACGGAGTTATGCATCGTCTCCATCAACCGAGCCATCTGAGTCATTTGGGCCATCATGCCCCGCATAAATGCGAGTGGATCAACCCGGACACCCTCGACCGAGCCGTGTCCTGCACGACTCCCGATAATGAATGATCGCGTCAGTGAATGAGTGGCAGCGTCAGCCGGCCAATTAGCATTATTCCTGGCATTTGCACGGGTAATAGAACGAGAACTCTGGATTCGGCCCGCTCCACGGCCTCGTCCTCCACGTCCTCTGCCACCCTTTCCATACTCAAGTGGAAAGTCATATGATGATTATACATCTCGCATTAGTATAAAATTATGATTATATTCTGAAATTAAGAAATTGAGCATACGAGCTCTTATACATTGATTTTATGAATGTTTGATTGTCGTGACATGATTATCGATGAAGTTCTAAATGATTATCTTGGATGAGTTAACAAGATTAATGATCCGATCTTCCCGATCAACAATCGAACAATGAAATGAATTGGTGATTAATGAGTTAACTCGACCGTCCCGGTCAAAATGACAATGATGATTGAGGATTGTTAACTGATGAATTATGAATGAATGATTAATGCCGTAAATTATACCATGGCATTAGAAATCTTACGATTCTTGGTCTGATTGGCTCGGCATTTGCACAGGTCACACGTGACGCTAAAGTCCAATGATACTAGTCCGATGACGATGATTTCAAATGAGACATGACTTGGAGGGTAGTATTCAAAACCAAGCTCTGATACCAACTCTGTAACAACACAAACTAGGCGGATATTACGGTCTGTGGACCCCGACCAGGACCCACTAGGCGAATGAAACATAATGAATTACACAGGTAAATGTTGTACCGAACCACATTACAACATCAATTACTCCTATGAGTAGTTTTATAAAACACAACAACGATAAAATAGAATACATGTTTATTTTATGTGTCGATAAAATACACAACACTGAATGAAATGAGCATTCAAACGGAATGTCTGCAAAGGAATAAATAAAGGAAACACAAATGATCGAATAAATGATCGAGCAGATCGGGCCCCTACTAGTATCACTGGACTCGTCGCCGTCAACATGCTCTTCCGTGCCTTTGCCTTGCCGTGACACGAAAACAAAATCCCCAACGGGGCCATACGTAACAACAATCCTCAAGAGTTGAAATTACACAATCATGAAATAACTGAAGTGATGAAATATTCTTAATTATGAATTACGCTGAAGAGGAGCATCATAGTACGCCCGTAATGTCCTGTGCAAGTGTACAAGACGAATGACCAGACACACCCGTCCTTGTACCTAATTAGTCTCACGGAGGTAAGCGTTACCGTGTGCACGGTCCGATATATCGGTGAACCCAATACATGACCATCATGTGCCCGACTAAAAATTCCACACAGCCACACCCGGCCACGCAATATGAACCCGGAAGGTCACATGAGCGAGAATGACCATGATGAACACCAATGAATAATAATTAGACAAGGCCAAGATGACTCACCGAAATGAAAGTAATAGTGACGTGATTGACAAACCAATGAAAAGATTTGGAACCGTCGTTCCTCGTGAATGAAATGATTATTCGACACTTACAAGTCTCAAAATGATTAATATTATGATGAATGAATTATGATTATGAGCAATCAACAACAAAAGGAATGAGTATCCTTTTAACCAAGTAAGATTTAACTTACACAATACCGATGAAGAATGTCCGTCCACGAACAACGTCCTAACCAAGATACCGATCGCTCGAACAACCTTGAATAACAATAATTACCAACAATCGCTCAATACCCGTATCAACCAACAAAACACTACTAACCCAAGTGTCGCAACAACGATACTCAAACTCTTAGGCATTCCAACGACTACATAACCGACCGCACCACTTCCTAAAAATCAAAGACCGAATCTGTCGAAACCCACTCCAAAATGATTATTTCGAACTATCAAAACTCTTCAAGGATATCAATAATCCATTAGGAATCCATAATTCATGATTATAACGACATCAATCGGAAAATCCCCAATTAACCGAAGTCAACCCCAAGGGTTCTTGAAAACAATTCCGAAAATAACCATTAAATCCGTAGGAATATATTTATCCAAGTAGATAATCCATAACTTAACATATCCCAATGATAATCCAAGCTTACACGAAGAAATCGGAAGGAAAACCCAAAAATCCGAAATTCTAGATCCAAGAGATTAATACCTTTGATTCGATGTGATGAAGATGATGAGATGATGATCAATCTGAAAGATGAGCTTGAAGATGATGATTGATGATTACACCTCGAAGAACCCTCTCCGAATCGCTCGAAAACGCCCAAAAATACCGAAGGAGTGAAATGAGATGAACAAATGAAGAAGTCTGACTAACTGTCCAATTTATACTCAGTCCAGGTTAGCGTGCGCTAGCCTTTGTGTATAGCGTGCGCTAACGAGTAATTTGGGTAGTCCAAGGTACCTTGTCCGAACACGGTAGCGCGCGCTACGTACCTCTTTGTAGCGTGCGCTACGGCCATACTACTAGCGTGCGCTAATATCCATTGTTAGCGTGCGCTAGCGAAATATTTGACGCCTTGATCGGAGTCCAAAACCATCTCGCCCTCCGATCTAACCTCGATAGCGTGCGCTACAACCATTATTTAGCGTGCGCTAATATGCTCTGCGTACGCTAACAACAATGCATAGCGTGCGCTATGAATAAACCGGTGCGATCCAAAGAGCCGGACTCAACCTGATCCGCCCCTAGCGCGCTACTCCACACATATAGCGTGCGCTACTACGACCCGTTAGCGCGCGCTACTTACCACTCGTAGCGTGCGCTACAATTATTCTCACCTGCACCGGTACCTTCTGGACTGCAGCCAAGGTAGCCTTAGCGTGCGCTAAGGCTGAGCGGTAGCGTGCGCTACCTATACCCAATTAGCGTACGCTAAAAGGAGTATGTAGCGTGCGCTACTCCTCAAGCACAGCTTGCAACGAAAATGACAATGATGATAAACACGGCACGAAACTCCAATCAGATTAATGATGAATGACGATCGATACTCGATGCAATTACTCTGAATGAAGAATACCATGACTGAATCTGAGTGACAAATGATCAATAATGAATGAAATTACTGAGTATCAATTACTGAATGATAAATACTGAATGATAATTACTGAATTACAACTGGGTATTACATGTTATTCATGATGAAGGGTGACGAATCCATCACCAACATGATCGACCGATTTTCGGTCATCACAAATGGTCTTGCTTCGTTCGGGAAACCGCTATCGAGTAGTGAAAAAGTAAACAAAATCTTACGATCACTACCTAGCGAATGGAACGGCACCGTGACGGCGATCATGAAATCTAAAGATCTCAACAAGCTCGACTTTAGCGCCCTTGTAGGTTCACTAATAAATTATGAGATGGTTCTAAAATCTCGGAATGCCAAACCGAAACCGAAAGAAAAATACATAGATTTAAAAGCAAAGATGTATCAAAAATAAGAAATCCCAGTAGATAAAGACGATGAAGAATCGACATATTATGTCAAGAATATAAATAAGTTTCAAAAATTATTGACCCGGAGAACAACTGTCGAAACTGTGGTAAACCAGGCCACTTTGCTAAAAATTATCGTGGCTCAAATCCTAAGAAGGAAGTTCTTATACCAACATGGAGTGACGAAGAGGATGATGATGAATATATTCAAAATTATCTCGCACTCATGGCAAGAAGTTCATTCGACGAAAGCGACGTCGAAAGCCAGGTTAGTACATCGTCTCAAGAGAAAGTTTTTGAAGCATTCGAACCTTTACATACTGATTTTCAAAATCCTTTAATTGAAATTAAATCCCTCCAATCGAAAAATAAATTATTGAAAACTGAAATTTCCAAAAAAAAAAAAAAATCAGTGAAATCGATCATTCTCTATGCATTGAGAAAGAGAATAAATTAAAAGATGATTTTTTGAAAGTTCAAGACGAACTCAAGGTTCTAACAAATAAATTTTCTTGCGGAAATGACAAGTTTGAACAAATGCTTTCCGTTCAAAAATATTCTTTAAATAAACAGGGGTTAGGATTCAAACCGCATAATAAAATCGAATCTTTAAATTTGAAAATACCCCGTTGTGATAAATATTTAAAACTTGGACATCATATTTCGATTTGCAAAAGCCGAAGACGGACGATAAAAATTAAGAAAGTTTGGATTCATAAAGTAACCACAATACCGAACATCGTCTATGTTTCAAATGAAAAAACAACTATCGGTTGGGTCCCCAAAAATCAAAGTTGGTTTTATTCTTATAAGTATTTAACTCATGGGGAGTTTCATAGTGGAGATTCTTGTCAGAAGAGAAAACAAGCTGGGCAAAACAATCAGATTAGTGCAGGCTACGAATCAAGATTAACGCACGCTATCGAGTAAGCTTAATGTACGTAACATAGAGATGTTAACGTACATAATGAGTTTGAATATGAATTCAAACAAGGCGTTGTTGAGAAGGATGACGTCATGGAGTAGGTCAGCATGCAACGGATATTTTAACTAAAGTTAACGTACGTAATATGATGAACTTAACGTACGTAACAAGACTTATTTTAACGTACGTAATGGAGGAGCTAACGTACGTAAAGGATGGACAGAAGCCACTGGACTAAATCTGCAAGTGAATAACATACACTACAGGAAAGTATTAACATACGTAATGATGGTTAACGTACGCTATGCATGTAGCATAGCGCACGCTAAAGAGAGGTAAAGGCTAACGGCTAGTTGAGCCTTTGAGCATATAAATACCAAGTCATTTGGTATCATTCAATACAACAACCCCAAGCAAATCATATATTGATCAGATATCATTGTTTTCATTATTGTTGCTGTATTTGTGCTTAATAGATAGTGTTTGAGTGTTTATACATTAAACCAAACACGAAAGGAAAGATACGGATTGTAGATTGATTCGGTGTTATTAGGATCATTGATCCGGTATTGTTAGAATCATATCTAATCCAAGTGAGGTTTGTCTAGTACCCATCGAAAGCTAGATAGGTTGCTTCCTTGTCTGATAGAAAAGGAAAATGGTTTATCTTGGACCGGCATAAATATAATATTGTAACGGTATCCCTCGGACCGATAGAAGACGAAGTGTAGATGTTGATCTTTAGTCTAAGGAAAAAGATACGAAGAGAGGACGTAGGCACGTTTGGCCGAACCTCTATAAATCTTGTCTCGTTTATCTTCCGTAATTTATTTTCGCTTCCGCAACGCAAAAGAGTTTGATAACTTTATTACACTTCGCGTAAAATTTCAAACGGGGAAGGTACCATTTTTCCAACAACCCTCCCCTATTCCTAATCCTACCGATGATCATGTTCCCAATGAATAGAGTCAAGAAAGTGACGAATGGTTTAGAGCTGCCGATGCAATAGACCCTCCACCTCCAACTCAAGCTCAAGCATTATCGGTGTCGAAATGCAGTATCTTCTCGAAACACTTTAGAAAGGTGTTGGAGTCAATCGCGGATGATGATATGTACAACGTCTCTTACAACTATTGTGTCAATACGTATAAATTCAAGCAATATATAGAACTGGAGATTATGGATATTCTGTTATGAATTGTGGACTTTAGCACAATTAATTGTCAAAGAAGAAAAATATTGCCCACAACTTTTGACAAACCAAGAGGGATTGATTCAAACTTTGAAGGTGGACAAATTAGAATTGTAGTGTACCATTGTTGACAATTGATGTACACATTTGTTGAAATGATAGTATAACTTTGCTTATAAATAGATTGCTTCAAGATGTAATGTTACACCATTGAGAAAGAAAGAAATATACTACTACTACAAAAAATATTCTGCATATTATCAATCTCCATATTTTATTTACTGTTATTTATTTTGTGTATCTTATAATAATAATATAAATTATAAACTATTTCATAATACGTTATCAGCGCGAGTTATTGCTCAAAAAAGGTTAGTATTATTCGAGTTTGAATTTATTTATACTAACTCGTTTTTATTTCTGTAGAGAAAAATATCCGGAATTGAAAACAAAAAATTTCAGATCCTCGATGTCACTGGAAATAACTATCTATCATGGTGCCTTGATGTTAAATTTCACCTCCAAGGTATGGGATTGGATATTACCTTGGAATCTGTGGTGTTGACTCATAATGTATTTTGATGATTATTACATTCAAAACATTTAATTGGATCAATCTCGGATCGATAATATTTTGAAGGAGCAAAATATAGCTAACGCACGCTACTTATCATATCGTAGCGCACGCTATCGGGACATTCATATACAGACAAGTCAAGTCAGATGCAGCCTACTGAAGTCGGCTGATCGATAGCGCACGCAAGCTATACAATGTTAGCGCAGGCTAAGAACCTACAGTTAGCGCACGCTATACAGTAAAAATAACGCACGCTATCGTATTTCTCCAAGAGGTCAGTGAAGTCTGGAAGGAAATCAGAACTAGATGTTGCGCACGCTATACATATCATATTACGTACGCTAAAGCATGGACATAGCGCACGTTACTTATCATCTCTAGCGCACGCTACCAATATTATGGTTAGTAGTCCAGTAGCTACTGGACTCAATTGCTAAGGCTTTACGACGCTACACAAGGTAACGACGTTAATGAAAGAACTCAAGAGCGCACGCTAAGGTAAAGTCATTAGCGCACACTAAAAGGAATCGCATATTACCGCTGAATTTCAACCGTTGGAAGCAAGAGTCAATGCATCCTAAAATCTGGAAAAGTGGATTTAATTAATGCTAGCGCACGCTATGCATACTTGATAGCGCACGCTAATCATAAATTTAGCCGTTGGATAAAGAGTCGTGGAGAGAAAATCGGACATTGTCAAAGTTAAGATCGAAGACCATTGACCAGGGTTAACGACGCTACCATTTCATTACTAGCGCACGCTAGACATGGTATTTTACCGTTGCAACTTTTGTGACCGTTCGAGATTTCAAGTCAAAACCGTTAGCGCACGTTACAAGGCACTATTAGCGCACGCTAATAGTATGTTTTTCAATTTGAAGGATGTCTCACACCTATAAATACCCAAGGACTTGGGTATCAAACACACAACTTCAAGCATTCAAGCATACAAGCATACAAGCAATCAAAGCATTCTTGAGCTCGATTTATATATTTTATTGCATTACAAGTTGTGAGAAAAGAAAGATACAAGAGCGATTTCAATTGTAATATCTATTATTCTTTGTATTCTTTCATTTGGTTGTAAGTGTTGCATCACTTACACTTGAGCGTAAAAGAAACGAATCAAGAGTCACTAATCCTGTTATTAGGATCTTTGATCCGGCATTGTTAGGATTATACTCCCATATTCGTATAGTGAGGATTATCTAGTTCCTATAGAACACTAGATAAACAATCATTCATATTGAGGGAAAGGTTGAGCTTGGACCGATAGAAGACAAGCGGATTGTAACGGTTGTGAACTCGGACCGATAGAAGCCGAGTTAAGTTTGTGGTTTTTCTTAAGCCAATAGAAAAAGAAAGTCGGAGAGAGGACGTAGGCAAGTTGCCGAACCTCTATAAATTCTTGAGTCTTTAAATTCCGCACTATTTTCTATTTTCTCGCAAGAAATTTCAGTATTCCGCATCACCACTATTCAACCCCCCTTCTAGTGGTGAATTTATCTTTTCAGTTGGTATAAGAGCGGGTCTCTTTTTAAAGGTTTAACTATCTAAGAGAAAAAGATCCGCAAATGGCACTTCTTGGCCAAATTGAAGGAAATGCTCTCAACCGTCCTCCTTTCTTCGACGGTTCCAATTTCATGACGTGGAAAAAGAAGATGGCGATCTTCGTTCAAGCCTACGATATTGAAATCTGGAAAGTTATTGCTCTCGGTCCTAAACTTGCTAAGAAAGAAGATGGATCGTTGAAAAAGATCGAAGAATTCAACGATGAGGATTGGAGAAACACGCATGTCAACTCACGAGCTACTCAACTCCTCTATTGCGCTCTCAATCCCGAAGAACTCAATAGGATATCGTCCTATGAAAGTGCAAAAGAAATTTGGGAAATTCTCGAAGTCACTCACGAGGGAACCACCCAAGTCAAGGAGACCAAAATTAATATGTTACTCCATGACTACGAATTATTTTCCATGAAAGACGAGGAAACGATCAGAAATATGTTGGATCGATTTTCGGCTATAACAAACGGTCTTGCATCTTTCGGAAAGCCTATATCGAGCAGCGACAAAGCTAAGAAAATTCTTCGATTGTTGCCACGAGAATGGGATGCCACGGTCACCGCGATCATGGAATCCAAGGATCTCAACAAGCTCGAATTTAGTGCCCTCATCGGGTTACTCATCAACTATGAGATCGTTCTCAAGTCTAGAGGCACAAAACCAAAGCCTCGGGAAAGAGTAGTCGCATTCAATGTTGACAGCGACGTTGAGGAAGATGTTGCCGAAGATGAAGACGACGAGGAACTCGCTCTTTATGCCAAAAACTTTAGAAGGTACAAAAACCTAATTCAAAAGAGGCGAAGTTTTCTTGGTCGGGATGGCAAACCGGAGCAAAAGAAGAGTGGCTACACACCTATCAAGAAGTTCGACAATAATTGTCGGAAATGTGGTCAAGCCGGTCATTATGCCAAAGAATGCCGAGGATCCTCTTCAAAACCGCAAATGGAAAGATTCAAAAAGAAGGAGGTTCTAATCGTTTCTTGGAGTGATGACGAGGAGGATATTGAAAGATCTCTAGACGCAAATCTTGCATTCATGGCCCTCGACTCCGAAAGCAATATCGAGGTACCGGCACCAAGGAAAAACAAGTGGTACATTGATAGCGGATGCTCAAGGCACATGTGCGGCTCCGAGGACTTATTTGAAGACCTCGAATATCAAGATCAAGGACATGTGACCTTTGGAGATAATCAAAAGGGAAAAATCAAAGGAATCGGCAAAGTCGGTAAGGAACCTTCTCCCTCTATCAACAAAGTACTATTTGTTGAAGGTTTGCATCATAATCTCCTTAGCGTTTCGCAACTTTGTGATGAAGGTCTTAAAATTCTATTTGAGCAAACGCATTGCACGGCATTTAGAAATAATAAAATCGCATTCATTGGTTTGAGATGTGGAAACATCTATATTGTTGATCTTAATGATAAGAGTTCATTCAATGAAAAATGTCTTATTACCTTGGATGACAATGCATATTTGTGGCATCGAAGGGGCATACTTCTTTACCTATCATTTCTATTTTATCTAGACACGACCTTGTTCGTGGATTGCCCAAACTCAAATTCGATAGAAAACATTTGTGTGAATCATGCATAAAAGGGAAACATACTCGAGAATCGTTCAAACCAAAATTCGAGGTTTCCACTAGTCGAGTTCTTGAACTCGTGCATATGGATTTGATTGGACCATCTAGACATGTTAGTTTAAATGGTAAACTTTACACTTTGGTTATTGTTGATGATTTCTCTCGATTTACTTGGGTTAGATTTTTAGCACATAAAGATGATGCATTTTCCGAGTTTTCTAAATGGTGTCGTTTGGTATCAAACGAGAAAAACCTCTCCATAATTTCTATTCGCACCGACCACGGAGGTGAATTTGATTGCACCCCGTTTGAACTTTTATGTGATAAATACGGTATTAATCACAATTTTTCGGCTCCTAGAACGCCTCAACAAAATGGAGTTGTTGAAAGGAAAAACCGATCTTTGGAAGAAATGTCGAGAACAATGCTTAATGAATACTCTCTTCCACGATACTTTTGGGCCGAAGCAATTTTTACGGCATGCTATGTGATTAACCGAGTTCACGTCCGTAGAACTCATCTTAAAACTCCGTATGAATTATGGAAGGGCAAAAAGCCCAATATTGCTTACTTTTATCCTTTTGGTTGCAATGTATTTATTTTGAACAATGGCAAAGATAACTTGGGCAAGTTTGATGCCAAATCCGACTCCGGAATATTTCTTGGCTATTGTACTAATAGCAAAGCATATCGTGTGTATAATATTAGAACGAATAAAGTTGAAGAGTCCATACACGTTAAATTCAATGATATGATCTCACATCCGAGAAAGGTAGAATATTTTGATGATGCAGGTACCTTTTCGGATCCCTCACCCGAAGTGAAGAAAATTTCGGAAATCAAAACGAACACAATCGTTGATTTACCAAAAGATTGGAGGCACATCAAAGACCATCCGAAGGATCTCGTGATCGGAAACATTGAAGACGGTGTTCAAACCCGAAGGAGGACCACCGAATTTATGGCTCATTGTGCTTTTGTATCCGAAATAGTTCCCAAGAATATATCTGAAGCTCTCGATGATGAAAGTTGGGTGATGGCAATGCAAGAGGAGCTTGTGCAATTCAAGCACAATAATGTATGGAATTTAGTTCCCGCGCCTAAGGATAAAACAATTATCGGAACTAAATGGGTTCATAAAATCAAGAGTGACAAAGACGGCTATCCTATTCGAAATAAATCTCGTTTGGTCGCCCAAGGATATAATCAAGAAGAAGGTCTTGATTACGAAGAAAGTTTTGCTCCCGTGGCTCGACTCGAAGCCATTCGCTTGCTTTGTGCATTTGCCGCTCATAAGAAGATTAAACTATTTCAAATGGATGTCAAAAGTGCATTCTTGAATGGTTTCATTCAAGAAGAAGTCTACGTCAAGCAACCTCCCGGTTTTGAAGACCATCATTTTCCGGATCATGTCTACAAGCTCAACAAGGCACTCTACGGGTTGAAGCAAGCACCCCGAGCATGGTATGATCGTTTAAGTCAATTTTTAATAGCAAATGACTATAAAAGAGGCAAAGTCGATAATACCTTGTTTGTTAAAATACTAAATGATGATATATTTGTTTGCCAAATTTACGTTGATGACATTGTTTTTGGAGCTACTAATGAATCCTTGTGCCAAGATTTTTCTAATCTTATGAAAGGAGAATTCGAAATGAGTATGATGGGAGAATTAACGTTCTTCCTCGGGCTTCAAATCAAACAATGCGAAGATGGAATTTTTATCCATCAAACGAAGTACTCAAACGACCTCCTCAAGAAATTCAATATGGAAAATAGCAAGGTGATATCTACGCCAATGTCGTCATCATTAAAGCTTGAGAAAGATGAAAATGGCAAATCCGTAGATCAAAAATTATATCGAGGTATGATCGGATCTTTGCTATATTTGACTGCATCTAGGCCAGATATAATATTTGCTACATGTCTATGTGCTCGATTCCAAGCTAATTGATGGATTCAAATTAAATACTCGCAAGTGTACGAATCGCTCTTTTAGTAAGCGGCAAGTAACTCCGAGGTCGATCTCTCGAGAAATTGGAAACGGTTTAAAATTCGATAATGTTCGGCAAATAGTCGAATGAACAAAGGTAAATTAAATTAAAATACATCATTTATTGATTATGATTACAATTACTAATGCACAAAATTTAAATTGAACTAAGTGATATCAACACCAATTTGATAGTCGGATAAATGAGAGATAACAATAATGAGATTAATATGGGAATTTAGAGTCACCGACACACATGTAATCAATTATTAGTTCCGATACTCAAATAAATAAGGTTAGGAATTATCGATTGCTCACGATTAAAAGAAATCCGTTTGATGGCGGAAATTCTAAAAATCACGATTGTTCTCAACGAAAATTAAGGGATACTCTTTTGATGGGGACGAAACCCTAGCTAACAATCAATTAACCGACTACTTTTGATGAGGTAAATCGTTAAAAGATCGCGCGAAAAACCTCGAGAACATTCACAATCGTTTCTTTCGGGTCGTTTGATGGCGAACACCGATAAAAACCCTTGATTCGAATAATAATAACAACAATGAAAAAGGCTTGATGATCTAATTCAAAAGTTCTTAAATGAAGAACGAACAAGAGGAACAATCCCAAACTTTATCCGGAAAATCAAAAGGAACTAATAATCAAAAACATGTGTGTGGCTATATCTAAAAACCCATATGAAGTGTTTAGCCACACATGATTAATTCAACAACAATAATGGAAATTGAAGAACAAAACATGGTAAAAACTTCCCTTGTAAATGCCGAAATCGAATTCCCGATGAAGGTTTGATGATCTTCTTACAAGAACTCACAACAAATTTATACAAGGAATTATTATATCTCACTAAAGTATTTTTCTCACTCCAAGAACACACAAGGAAGATGATGAAAATCTCTCTCTTTCCCACTCTTTTGGTGTTTTTCCTCCCTAATCTTGTGTTTTTCCACAAAATATCTTCTTCACAAGACAAGTACACCTCTCAAGGGGTCACTCCACTTTGTTTTATAGCCAAAAAATCAAGACAAAGGCTTAAAGTATGCAAAAAAATGTCAAGGAAAGTGACATGAACCAAAAAGTGGCACGGCCCGTGTAACATCCCCAAAACCGTATGGGAATATTACACGCCGTAGACCCTTTCCACAAGGATCTACCAGGCTAAACATCCATAAACAACCAAATGCTTACCCGACCAGGGTCAAACAATAAAATGATACAGACCGATATGGTCACTTACACGTGAATACACAGACCGATGAGGTCACACAACCCAATCGATAAAACTGACTTAAATAACATTACCCACACAGGGGTCGAAATACAATACAGCGGAAGACTGAAATCAACTCTGACAACACAACAAATATCAAAATTACTCTCGACTCTTGATTAGTATCGCAGCTCGTCATCCTCTTGTGCCAATCCTGTGTTGCTCCCCGAACGCATGTACTGACGCAAAGCAGACATCCACCCCGATTACTCGGGGTTAGTAAAACTCCTTTGTTTTACTAGTGCAAGTATCAAATCATACGAAATGTAACAAGCAATTAATAATCGTGATCAAATATAATAATCAAGTATCAATTATTCCGGAGGTTTTCACAAGAGAAGATAAGCTATGAAGCATTCGAAAATAAGATTATCATTTGGGAATTTTTAAAATTTCAAAACCATAAGACCTCAAGTCTGATTCACAAAACCTTTGAAAAACTTAAGGGCCTTAACCCAAAACTTGTTTCATAATTCAACAGTTTACAATACCTAAACATTTCCATAAATCTCGTGGGGCTCGGCCCAACATTCTTTCTTAAAACTTTTCCTGTAAAAACTTTGATTTGAAAAGTATCATGCTCATGACACCGTGATCCATCACGTGTCTCCGTAGGTTCAACAACCCGCACGGACTACATCACGCACAATTAAACAAACATAATCAATTCCGACACCGTTATCCATCACGTGTCTCCGTAGGTTCAACAACCCACACGGACTATTAATCAAACATAACCAATTCCGACACCGTGATCACATCACGTGTCTCCGTGCATAACAACCCACACGGACTATTAATCAAACATAACCAATTCCGACACCGTGATCCACATCACGTGTCTCGTAGGCATAACAACCCACACGGACTATATCAATCACAACAATCAAACAAACAGTCCTGACACCGTAGTCCAATGCCACGTGTCACCGAAAGCCCCGTCGAGCTCACCGGTTGGGCGACCGTGTCCGAAACTCATGGTCCATGCCATGCGTTATCGTAGGCCTCGTCGAGACCCGGCCACGATTGGACCTCGGCACCTCACTAAGTTCGATCCCGTAGTCCATGCCACGAATCCTAGTAGGTCCGTCGAACCAACACGAGTGAACTTAGCGGTCACACACATATTCACATTCACATTACATACAACAACGAGCACAATTAATCAATCACCTTGATCACCACAAAATCGTACATTGCACGCAAATAACACAACCTCGACACTCGCAACAACTATCATAAATCAACGACATTTAACCAACATAACACACATCCGGTACACAATACATTGTACAACCAAGTGTACAACCATCCCATATATGCGTCGCATTCCGCACAAATGGCACAACGCCTAACACGTATACTGATATAACACTATTATCACAAAGCCTTCAAATTGCGGAAAACACAACCAACTCAAACGGAACATATTTACGAAGGCAAGCAAAGTCATTATACATCTCATACGTAATTACTAGTCGCAAGATACAAGTCGTATAGTAAGATACTTGCCTTAATAACCGCTACCGAACGCTCCGAAGAACACGGTTCGACCGGGAAGCTCGAACCCCAAGGAAGGTAACGAACGGAAGGGTTCCGACTCGAGTTCTTCACAAGAATTCGCTCCTAAGTCACAACGATGTCAATTCAATCACAATTCTACGAAAACGTATGGAACTTCCCAAGTTCTACTCATTGAAGCATTTTATCGGACACCTTGAGGGCATAGTCCAATTCAATCGATTATTCAAGGTAATACTCAAATTCGTTTCACAAAACTTCAGGGGTAATGAATGATTTCAAGTATACAACCATGTTCTAACAATAATCTAAACTAAAACGAATCAAATCGGCCAAAACATCAAGAAACCTCAAAAATTCCCAAAACCAAGAGTTTAGGTGTTCTTACCTTCGATCCGGGTGGAATATGATGTTAATCCATGAATCAAACTTCCAAAACGTGTTGTTCTATGATTCTCTTACTCAAATCCATCCATTTATCTTTGAAGAATCGCGAAGGAACGAAGGAAAAAATGAGAAATGGCGGATAACTCGATCCGTGCCATTAAATAGCCGATCGCGCTGCGTGCGCGGCACAGACAAGTGTGCCGCGGCCCACGGCCAAAAACTGCCCAGCACTGGCTTAGTGCCGCGGCACAGCTGAAGTGTGCCGCGGCACACGGTACAGTCCATTCCAACACCAAAAGGCACATCGTGCAGTCTTAGCTATTTCGACCATAACTCCTTCATCCGGACTCCGATTGACTCACCGTTTGAACCATTGGAAAGCTAACTTGATTCTTTATAATATTGCAAAGATTCAGAATTTTTGGAGTTTCCAAGAATTTATGGTGATTTTTACAAAGCCGAACTCATACTTAGAAAAGTCGTTTAGTAATCCTAAACTCAACAAAACGACACCGAAACCCGAACCTGAATACGAACCGAAGATACGGTTACGAAGTACTCACAAAGACGAATCTAAGAGCTAGTAGAACACACGATTCCGACCACCCGAAGGCTCGAAATTCGACAACGGAAGGTAATTACCCCAAACTTTGGGAAATTACGAAAATGGCCCAAATGCCCGAAAATCACCATACGACAACGAATAATCAAACCGAAGCTCACAACACGTATAACAACGTTAAATGAACTTACGAAAAACCCCAAACGACAGTTTCGAACGAGATTCGCAAGAACCGAACTCAAGCGCGGAAAAGTCGCTAAAAAGCACGGAACTCAACAAAGCAGCACCGAAACGAACTCGGATGACAAAAAGTGCAGAATTAAATATTCTCCGAATGACGAAACGGTCAAAAACGAGTTTTAGAAACGGACCTCCGCCGAAAAATGAAAATTACCGGAAATCCGAAATTGCGGATATTACATTCTACCCTCCTTAAAAGAAGTTTCGTCCCGAAACTTAAAATAAGTAGGGAGAAGCAATATCCCAACAGGAAACCTCAACGAGATACACAAGAACGCATAACTTTCGCCTATTGGCGAAACGTTACAAGCAATGCGAAAGAATATACAGCGTGGAAACACGCCCCACGACGACCATAACAAAGCCACCAGCAATGATTCAAAACAATAACAATCAATTAACGACGCATCACATACCACATCATATGCACACATTTAATCAAAGAAACGTACGCGACAACAAGTCGCACCCGACTAAAACGGCTATGCGACAGAAACAAATAGAGTATTACGATAGAAATCATTCCGATTCTCATCAACAAGAAAATGTCTGACGTCAAAACACAAACAATTCAAGATAACGGAAAACGAGAATACCGGATATTACATTCTATCCTATTAAAATTAAGTTTCGTCCCGAAAATTAAAATAAAACATCATGATAGAATAGAAACAAAACCAGAAAGTTCACGCAACAAATATCAATCTCTACACAAATTACAGCACAAAGTACGATACACAACTACATCACTGGACACCACCGGGCCCTCCCCGGGTAGGAACGAAAACCCGATTCCCGAACATCCCGGCAACGGACTCACAATGCACCGCTTGGTGCCCGATTAACCGCACTTAAAACAATTAACCGGTGGCGAACAACAATTGCATCTCGCATGGCCTACACGATTGCAGATTAAAGCGAGTCTTCACACCGATCGTCTTACTCGCCTGCAGGGTAAGGTTCTTAGGTAGTCAACCGAACGAGGAGTGCTCCCGGAAGAAGCGCAAAGCAACAGCTCACGGATCTCACTCCTCGGCCTCTTGAAAAATTCCTCGAGGTCTTGTCTCTTACTCTCGAACCGGATTCCGTCACGAAGCGGCCATCTCAATGGCTAAAGCTCGGTCTGATATTCCTTGAGTTGGTACATGAGCGGAGCCATACTCTCACGGATATGGGGTTTCATGCGCATATTGAAGTATCGGACCTTGTCCGCTTCACTTCTCACTTGATCACGAACATAAGCCAACTGTCGATTATAATCGACTATCGCCTGGGATATTGACACATCCTGGGGCGTAGCCGAGAAAAATTCAACGATTCTGCGTTCACGAACAGGCAACGGGCAATACTCTGCCTCCATGGCGGTCTTAAACTCAGCCCATGTAGGTGTACGGTCTGCAGGCACTACAGCGTGCCACCAGTCTGCAGCTTCTTTGTCGAGTAGGTACTGAGCAATGGGTACCCTCCTATCATCCGGACAAGCTACAGCATCAAATATTCTGTCCAACTGGAAGAGCCAGTTTTCCCAACCTAACAAGTCAGACGAACCCACAAAACGGGGCGGCTGCATCTTCATCACATCTCGTAACCACTTACTAGTTTCGTTATCCCTAATTGGGTTCTCATCCCGACGTACGGCCTGATTCATCTGCACTAACTAATCAACCACCTGACGAAGGATGGTGGCGGCGCCAACGTCAACATTAACGCTAGTCGAATATCCCTGATCATCTTGGTGATTGGTACTCGGCAAGGAGGGAGTCGCCCTCTCCTGCTCCCGATTACGACTACGACCACGACCACGGCCTCGACCTCGACCCCTTAGCATACTGAACGGACATCCAATCAGAATAACAAGATAAAACAAACCTCACATAATCGACATAAGCCCAAAATCAGCAGCACAATGCAATATTCACACGTTCACATTGACAAAGATGAACGACCTATACCTCAGCATACACGGTTAAAACATTAAGCATACCATTGTGGTCCAACACCGGTAATATTTTAAAAAAACAAGTTTATCGAGGTATTTGTTCGAATGATAATAAAAAAAAATTCGCGAGTTCGAAAGATTTTGCTGGGGTGAAATTTTGAAAGTACTTTGTTTAATACCTCGGTCATTGAAGTGGGAAACGATACCTAACAACGTATCCCGCCACTTGGGCATACAACCCAGATTTTCTGACGAGAATAATAATATAGCAACTCACTGCACGGTTTAACCTCAATACGTAAACACATAACGTTCTAAATTACGGAAGCCAAAGTTGTTTTGCAAAACAGAAATTTTCCAAAATCCTTTAGTTCATAAGCAAAATGACGGTAATATTTTACAATGTCCGAAGTATTTTAAAACACATTTTTCAAATACCGTCTGATTGTGTCATTTGAAAATACACGGCCCATTTGTCAAAATTTAACAAATTTTAAAAATCCATATAAACCATGGTTTGACCGCACCACCAAAATATTTTCCAAAAATCGATTTCTACAAAATTCTCAAACTGTAAAGTCCTTCAGGAAACATTCACAAACTTACCCATAGCGGACAAAAATTACAACATTCCAAAAACAGTCGAATTTAAAACCACATACTCAAATGGCAACCAGGGTCGCCAATTCAATCAAATGCATCTCGTGGTATCAAGTTTAAACACACACCAAAATCATTCATCGGAGTTTCTCACAAGCTCTACCATTGGTACCTTCACAGAACCCATCAAGGTTTACAACCTTCACACCATACCACCCCACGCGGTGGTTCAAAAGTAAAACAACAATACGCTCAGCTATACTCATACCATGTGCCACAAGTATTAAACACGACTACATCACACAATGCTGTGTAAAGAAAATCATGCACCGCAATCAACTCACTAAGATAAAATCGAGATACACAGGTATTACGCATAAAGGAGGAGACTTACATCCACAGGTCGCACGGAGGTGACAGTCGCCCACGATACTAATCTCGTCCGACGACATAACCGACACGTTGTGACGACGCACAACTCAACTTGTCACCTGACGACTCGAACGAAAAGACAACACATTACTCGACAAAACATGACTTGAAACGACCCGACAGCCTAGGTTTCCGCAAACCTAAGCTCCGATACCATAATTGTAACATCCCCAAAACCGTATGGGAATATTACACGCCGTAGACCCTTTCCACAAGGATCTACCAGGCTAAACATCCATAAACAACCAAATGCTTACCCGACCAGGGTCAAACAATAAAATGATACAGACCGATATGGTCACTTACACGTGAATACACAGACCGATGAGGTCACACAACCCAATCGATAAAACTGACTTAAATAACATTACCCACACAGGGGTCGAAATACAATACAAGGAAGACCGAAATCAACTCGACAACACAACAAAAATCAAAATAACTCTCGACTCATGATTAGTATCGCACTCGTCATCCTCTTGTGCCAATCCCTGTGTTGCTCCCTGAATGCATGTACCTGACGCAAAACAGACATCCACCCCGATTACTGGGGTTAGTAAAACTCCACTGTTTTACTAGTGCAAGTATCAAATCATACGAAATGTAACAAGCAATTAATAATCGTGATCAAATATAATAATCAAGTATCAATTATTCCCGGGAGGTTTTCACAAGAGAAGATAAGCTATGAAGCATTCGAAAATAAGATTATCATTTCGAGAATTTTTAAAATTTCAAAACCATAAGACCTCAAGTCCTGAATCACAAAACCTTTCGAAAAACTTAAGGGCCTTAACCCAAAACTTGTTTCATAATTCAACAGTTTACAATACCGGAAACATTTCCATAAATCTCGTGGGGCTCGGCCCAACATTCTTTCTTAAAACTTTTCCTGTAAAAACTTTGATTTGAAAAGTATCATGCTCATGACACCGTGATCCACTGTCACGTGTCTCCGTAGGTTCAACAACCCGCACGGACTACATCACGCACAATTAAACAAACATAATCAATTCCGACACCGTGATCCACTGTCACGTGTCTCCGTAGGTTCAACAACCCACACGGACTATTAATCAAACATAACCAATTCCGACACCGTGATCCACTGTCACGTGTCTCCGTAGGCATAACAACCCACACGGACTATTAATCAAACATAACCAATTCCGACACCGTGATCCATCACGTGTCTCCGTGAACATAACAACCCACACGGACTATATCAATCACAACAATCACACAGTCCCACACCGTAGTCCACCGCCACGTGTCACCGTAAGCCCCGTCGAGCTCACCGGTTGGGCGACCGTGTCCGAAACTCATGGTCCATCGCCATGCGTTATCGTAGGCCTCGTCGGACCGGCCGCGATTGGACCTCGTACCTCACTAAGTTCGATCCCGTAGTCCACTGCCACGAATCCTCGTAGGTCCCGTCGAACCAACACGAGTGAACTTAGCGGTCACACACATATTCACATTCACATTACATACAACAACGAGCACAATTAATCAATCACCTTGATCACCACAAAATCGTACATTGCACGCAAATAACACAACCTCGACACTCGCAACAACTATCATAAATCAACGACATTTAACCAACATAACACACATCCGTACACAATACATTGTACAACCAAGTGTACAACCATCCCATATGTACGTCGCATTCCTGCACAAATGGCACAACGCCTAACACGTATACTGATATAACACTATTATCACAAAGCCTTCAAATTGCGGAAAACACAACCAACTCAAACGGAACATATTTACAAAGGCAAGCAAAGTCATTATACATCTCATACGTAATTACTAGTCGCAAGATACAAGTCGTATAGTAAGATACTTGCCTTAATAACCGCTACCGAACGCTCCGAAGAACACGGTTCGACCGGGAAGCTCGAACCCCAAGGAAGGTAACGAACGGAAGGGTTCCGACTCGAGTTCTTCACAAGAATTCGCTCCTAAGTCACAACGATGTCAATTCAATCACAATTCTACGAAAACGTATGGAACTTCCCAAGTTCTACTCACTGAAGCATTTTATCGGACACCTTGAGGGCATAGTCCAATTCAATCGATTATTCAAGGTAATACTCAAATTCGTTTCACAAAACTTCAGGGGTAATGAATGATTTCAAGTATACAACCATGTTCTAACAATAATCTAAACTAAAACGAATCAAATCGGCCAAAACATCAAGAAACCTCAAAAATTCCCAAAACCAAGAGTTTAGGTATTCTTACCTTCGATCCGGGTGGAATATGACCATGAATCAAACTTCCAAAACGTGTTGTTCTATGATTCTCTTACTCAAATCCATCCATTTATGCTGAAGAATCGCGAAGGAACGAAGGAAAAAAATGAGAAATGGCCGGATAACTTAGTCCAGGCCATTAAATAGGCTGATCTGCACTGTGTGCCGCGGCACAAGACAAGTGTGCCGCGGACCACGGCCAAAAAAACTGCCCAGCACTGGCTTAGTGCCGCGGCACAGCTGAAGTGTGCCGCGGCACACGGTACAGTCCATTCCAACACCAAAAGGCACATCGTGCAGTCTTAGCTATTTCGACCATAACTCCTTCGTCCGGACTCCGATTGACTCACCGTTTGAACCATTGGAAAGCTAACTTGATGCTTTATAATATTGCAAAGATTCAGAATTTTTGGAGTTTCCAAGAATTTATGGTGATTTTTACAAAGCCGAACTCATACTTAGAAAAGTCGTTTAGTAATCCTAAACTCAACAAAACGACACCGAAACCCGAACACGAATACGAACCGAAGATACGGTTACGAAGTACTCACAAAGACGAATCTAAGAGCTAGTAGAACACACGATTCCGACCACCCGAAGGCTCGAAATTCGACAACGGAAGGTAATTACCCCAAACTTTGGGAAATTACGAAAATGGCCCAAATGCCAGAAAATCACCATACGACAACGAATAATCAAACCGAAGCTCACAACACGTATAACAACGTTAAATGAACTTACGAAAAACCCCAAGCGGCAGTTTGAGCGAGATTCGCAAGAACCGAACACAAGCGCGGAAAAGTCGCTAAAAAGCACGGAACTCAACAAAGCAGCACCGAAACGAACTCGGATGACAAAAAGTGCAGAATTAAATATTCTCCGAATGACGAAACGGTCAAAAACGAGTTTTAGAAACGGACCTCCGCCGAAAAATGAAAATTACCGGAAATCCGAAATTGCGGATATTACAGCCCGTGTCCTGGGACACGGCCGTGTCGCACTACGCTGAAAAATGAAAAAGGTAACTGTCTTGAGACTCGGCCGTGTCCCATGACACGGCCGTGTTGTACTGCGCCAGGGAGTGAAAATGGCCGATAGTGACTCGGCCGTGTCCCAAAAGGCACGGTCGAGTCGTTCCCTTCCGGAAAATGAGTTTCTTCTTTGGAATGAGACCCGGCCGTGTCTGTGGCACGGCCGAGTTACCTGATGTGGCTCGAGTCGCACATGCGGCCTAGTTGAGTCGTGCAGTGCGGCCAAGTCCGGTTTTGGTCTTCTTCGGCTAGATCCTTCGTTCTTGTATCAATTCACCTCGGATTTTAGCATATGATATACCGTTTCGAAGCTAATTTCACGAGGAATTTATATCAAAGGAGAATACATCTCGATTCGGAGTGGAGATTCTGGGATTTAGGAGATTTGACCGATACTGCTTAAATCTTTCGTCGTTTTAGGCCCCGTTTTAGCTTTTGATCGTCATGGACTCCAATATTAGCTATGAAAGCGCATATTTCACCACAATCTTCGCTTGGCTACCTATAAATTAAAAACACACATACCACGCATAAAAGAGAACAAAAATACTAAAAAGCAAACAAAAACACGACTAGAAAGAACAGAATGAGTCGATCAAGAATCGACTCATCACTAATCCCAAGGAATCACATTTAATTGCTTGGAAACGCATTTTTCGCTACTTGAAAGGAACTATTGGACTAGGTCTATGGTATCCTTCTTGCTTGGACTTTAATTTAATTGCCTATAGTGACGCCGATTTAGTAGTCTGAAATTGACAAAAAGAGTACTAGTGGTACATGTCATTTTGTTGGATCTTGTTTAATTTCTTGGGAAGTAAAAGCAAACCAGCGTAGCATTGTCTACAGTGAGGCCGAATATGTCAGCGAGGAGCGCTGTGCTCAATTGCTATGGATTAAAAATCAACTACGCGACTACGGCATTCATTTTGAAAATACCCCTATCCTATGTGATAACACTAGTGCAATTAATTTGAGCAAAAATCCTGTTTTGCACAGTAGAACCAAACATATAGATATTAGACATCATTTTTTACGTGATCATGTTCAGAAAAAAGACATCTGTTTAATTTTTGTCGGGACGAAGGATCAACTTGCTGACATCTTTACAAAACCTCTTCCCGAAGAATCTTTTAACTCCATTCGTTTACAACTTGGCATGGGACATGTACACAACTTTTGAAATAAGCTTACTACTCAAAACATCAAAATCCTTGATTCAGATCACTCGCTAGCGCGCGCTAGCTTCATATTCTTAACGCGCGCTAAAATCTGCATTCGATAGCGTACGCTAAACCCTACCTTCTTGCGTACGCTAATTAAAGTTTCTCGTATTCCACTGGACAGTCCAGTAAGCCTCTCTTTTTCGCCTAACGTACGCTAATTCTTTACAACCTACCGTACGCTAACTTAAAGCTCGTTGACTATATATATATGCCGTACAACCCTAAAACACAACACACTCCCTAACGCACGCAATCGACTGCAAATTCTCATCTTGCCAAAAACCCTAGCCGCTAATCGATCTCTCCAAACTTCAATTCCTTCTCCGATCAATGTCAAGCAAGAACCGCACAGCCATGGGAAAACAATACAACAACCTCAAACGACCTCTCAACGCCCAATTTGATGCGGATCGGTTCATCTCCGCCACCGCCTCGAGGGTGTTCTTTGACATATCTCCTCAAGAACACATCACCGATTGTTACTTCTTCAATCTCTCAAGTCTAGAATGGGTAAACGTTGATATTTTCAATTTCTTCTCCTCGCTCGGTATTTCCCGTTTTGTCGAATGCAAAAACCCTATCTTTCCTGAACTCGTCCGAGAGTTTTATGCCAACCTTCATGTGGCCGAAAGTGAAGGGTCTTCAGCCCTTGTGTTAGGAAGTCTTGTCGGAGGAACTCGGGTGAAAGTTTCTTCAGATGTTTTGTATCAGATTTTTGGTTTACCTTGTGATGGTTTTGTTTGTACTGGAAAATCTTTGGCCGATGATAATGAAGTTGGTGAAATAGATGTGAAAGAGTTTCTGAGCTCGAAGGCCGTTATTGACATAACGGACGACTTTTTCGAAAACAACGACTTTGGGGTCAATATTCGCCTGCTTTTGGTAGCTCTCACGAAATGCCTTATGCCGAAGGTTAATTCCCAGCATAAACTAGTGGGAGTGGACAAGCAAGTGGTGTACCGCGTTCTCAATGACGATAAAGTTAATTTCTCCGACATCATCATCAGTTGGATGAAGGTGAAGGGAGACTTGTTTCGGTCGAAAAACTACGCCACTCGTTCTCGCAAGGCTGGAATGCCTTACGGCTCAATCCTCTCGGCCATTTTCAGTTTTCATCAAGTCGACTTGTCGAAGGACAAGGCGATCCCGTCTCCCTCGGACATGAAATCTCGGACGCTTCGCTTAAAGCTATGCACTACGTCCGACGTCAACAGGCTGGATTCTTTTTCCGTACCTACGCGACGATGACCAAGTAGAGAAAGGGTCACGGATGCCTACTGCCGAAGAAAAGATCACTCGTCGGGGACCTCATACCCTTCGAGAAATGCAGACTGGGGAATTCGTAAGGAAGCCTACGTCGAAAGGAAAACGCCCAATGAGAGATGTGGTGACGGAAGAAGAGGAAAGTGATCTCTGTGCTCGGATGCGGGGCATCGAGACCTCACAGGCTGAGATACGAGAGGATGTTCGGGCTCTGCATTCAGAAGTCCGGGAAGTGCGTTCAGAAGTCCGGGAAGTGCATGGGCTGATATCCGAGTTCATTCGTTTCACTCACCCCTCGTTCCCTTTCCCTTCGTCTTCCTCCGATCCTTAGACTTGAGGATTTTATCTTTTGATGTTTGATGTAGAAACTTGTTGTTCGAACAATCTATATGTCTTTTGCCATGAAAACTCGTTGTATTCCTTGCGTTTTATCTTAATGAAATTCGCATTTCTTCATTTGGCATCTGTTATGTACAAGTATTTGCTATTTACAAGTATTGTTACTGTTGTTTACTAGTATTGTTGATTGCACCTTGAATAATGGCAAATTTCATTAATATTTATTAATAATGCAACAATTCAGGGGGAGTTCCTTTTTGTTTATGTCAAAAAGGGGGAGAATACTCCAAAAACTACTAATATATCGAACAAGTTTACCTTGATTCGAATAATTTCAAAATGTTTTTGCAGGTATTAATTAAATGTTTTGACATCATCAAAAAGGGGGAGATTGTTGACTCAAAATGTATTTTGATGATTATTATATTCAAAACATTTAATTGGATCAATCTCGGATCGATAATATTTTGAAGGAGCAAAATATAGCTAACGCACGCTACTTATCATATCGTAGCGCACGCTATCGGGACATTCATATACAGACAAGTCAAGTCAGCTGCAACCTACTGAAGTCGGCTGATCGATAGCGCATGCAAGCTATACAATGTTAGCGCAGGCTAAGAACCTACAGTTAGCGCACGATATACAGTAAAAATAACGCACGCTATCGTATTTCTCCAAGAGGTCAGTGAAGTCTGGAAGGAAATCAGAACTGGATGTTGCGCACGCTATACATATCATATTACGTACGCTAAAGCATGGACATAGCGCACGCTACTTATCATCTCTAGCGCACGCTACCAATATTATGGTTAGTAGTCCAGTAGCTACTGGACTCAATTCGTTAAGGCTTTTACGTACGCTACACAAGGTAACGTACGTTAATGAAAGAACTCAGTAGCGCACGCTAAGGTAAAGTCATTAGCGCACGCTAAAAGGAATCTGCATATTACCGTTTGAATTTCAACCGTTGGAAGCAAGAGTCAATGCAGATCCGGAAAATCTGGAAAAGTTGGATTTAATTAATGCTAGCGCACGCTATGCATACTTGATAGCGCACGCTAATCATAAATTTAGCCGTTGGATAAAGAGTCGTTGGAGAGAAAATCGGACATTGTCAAAGTTAAGATCGAAGACCAGTTGACCAGGGGTTAACGCACGCTACCATTTCATTACTAGCGCACGCTAGACATGGTATTTTACCGTTGCAACAGTCTTTGTGACCGTTCAGAGATTTCAAGTCAAAAACCTTTAGCGCACGTTACAAGGCACTATTAGCGCACGCTAATAGTATGTTTTTCAGAATTTGAAGGATGTCTCACACCTATAAATACCCGAAGGACTTGGGTATCAAACACACAACTTCAAGCATTCAAGCATACAAGCATACAAGCAATCAAAGCATTCTTGAGCTCAGATTTATATATTTTATTGCATTACAAGTTGTGAGAAAAGAAAGATACAAGAGCGATTTCAATTGTAATATCTATTATTCTTTGTATTCTTTCATTTGGTTGTAAGTGTTGCATCACTTACACTTGAGCGTAAAAGAAACGAATCAAGAGTCACTAATCCGGTGTTATTAGGATCTTTAATCCGGCATTGTTAGGATTATACTCCCATATTCGTATAGTGAGGATTATCTAGTTCCTATAGAACACTAGATAAACAATCATTCATATTGAGGGAAAGGTTGAGCTTGGACCGATAGAAGACAAGCGGATTGTAACGGTTGTGAACTCGGACCGATAGAAGACGAGTTAAGTTTGTGGTTTTTCTAAAGCCAATAGAAAAAGAAAGTCGGAGAGAGGACGTAGGCGAGTTGCCGAACCTCTATAAATTCTTGAGTCTTTAAATTCCGCACTATTTTCTATTTTCTCGCAAGAAATTTCAGTATTCCGCATCACCACTATTCAACCCCCTTCTAGTGGTGAATTTATCTTTTCATGTGGAACTTGCTAATGCCGATATTAAAAATGAGGCAAATGCAGATATTCATGCGCCATCATTTATCCGAGGATCTGAAGAATGAATATATACAAATTGAAAGACCTTATGAGCTCTGGAAGAAACTAAAATACAGATTTGATCACACCAGAACTGTAATATTGCCACGGGCTCAATATGAATGGCAACTACTAAGATTGCAAGATTTTAAATCTGTTGCTGATTATAATTCAGCCTTATTCAAAATTGAGTCTCGACTGGCCTTGTGCGGTACACAGATATCTGAGACTGATAAGCTGAAAAAACATTCACCACGATGCACTCCTCAAATATGGTGCTTCAACAACAATACAGGCAACGGCAATTTCAAACATATTCCGAGTTAATTTCAGTTCTTCTCACGGCTGAAAAGACAAATGAGTTATTATTAAAAAATCATGAACTACGACCTTCTGGTTCCCGTGTCGAACCTGAAGCACATACCAGCTCTGGTAGAACTGCCGGACGGTTTAAGAGCCATGAAAATAGACCCGGACGTGAAACCCGGAAAAGTGGTGGACGTGGTGGCTACCGTCAAAATAATTACAGAAATGATCGCGGCGGACGTAACTATAATAATCGTGATAATTATCATTATTCCCGTCAAAATAAATATTCCAACAACCAAGGCAGTCAATTCACGGGCATCGTGGTAAAGGAAAAATGCCTATGGAAAATTCTGGTGATGATCCATGTCGTAGATGTGGTATAACTAGACATTGAGCTAAATATTATCGTACTTCCCAACACCGTGTGGATTCATACCAGGCATCAATAAAAAAATAAAGGCAAAGATGCCCAAGCTCATACCACCGAAACATTTGAGCCATCCAAAGTTATTGAGGCCAACACATCTGGGAACATATTTGATGAAAATCCTGACCAGGACTGGAAATCACTTGAGCTAGCAGATTTTCTTGAAGATCATGGTTCAGTGGGACATGACGATGAATGGCTGAAATAAAATTTTATGCAATTATATGTCGTATATTTACTTTCTCGCTTGTAATACCCCAGTTGGTTTTGTGTGTATTTCTTTATGTATAATATAAACATCAATAAAATCATCTATATTTTTATATTAAATTTCTCCCACTTCCAACGGCTATAAACGGCTAGTAATAGTGATTTTTGATTCTATAAATATGCTCACATTTTATTCAACAACTCACTCATATTCTCTACCCTCTTATAGAAATTCTTAAGTATCTTCATCCGACTTTCTTCAAAAATGATTAACGGATCTCTCGTCTTTATTTTCACAATGATCAGCATGATCATAATACTAATGTTTAGCAAAGACTTCCCTCCGGAATTATTTTGGATTGGTGTTTTATTTATCATTTATATTGTTGGCCTTGTATCGGCACTAATGATACAAACAAAAATGTATTATTGATAAAAAAATGTATGTTTACATTTCCATTATCAATAAAAAAAATGTTTCATGTCTTAAATATTTATTATATGATGATTTGATTATAAACAATCTTTTTTTTTCGGAAGCGAACAGGAATACAAATGGAAAGTATCGAACAGATACACAATTGTCTTGTTGATAGTGCAACAACGCACTCAATATTTACAAATAAAGCATATTTCTCGAGCATGAAATTATGCAAGACACACGTTACAACTATATCTGGTCCCGTATAGATTATTGATGGCTCCGGGAATGGAATTGTGATGTTGCTTAATGGGAAAATTTTACACATTGAAAATGCGTTATTATCTGGTAGATCAAAATGAAATCTACTGAGTTTTAAGGATGTACGTCTAAATGGCTATCACTTGAAAACAGTGATTGAGAATAATAAAGAATATCTATGTATCACATCCTATAAAATGGAAACTCGACTTGTCCACGAGAAAATTGAAGCAACAACTTCTGGACTGTAAACCTACGCTACCATGGCTTGGAAGCTGGTGAATCCTGATATATTTGGGTTATGGCATGATCGCCTTGGGCACCCCAGGAACTTCTATGTTACGTAGGATTATTAAAAATACTCATGGACATCCATTAAAGGGCACAAAAATGCTAATGTCCAAAGATTATTTTTGTGAATCATATTCATGTGGAAAACTTATTACTAAACCTTCTATGGAAAAAGGTGGTTATGAATCACCATCATTTTTACAACGCATTCATGGTGATATTTATGGACCAATACATCCAGCAAGTGGACCATTCCGATATTTTATGGTCTTAATAGATGCATCTGTTGTTACCCAAAATATTATCCGGAGATAGATATTGCTGGAATGATCGAGTAGCAAACAAAGTGCGAGAGCACTTCCGTGGGGAAAGTAAATAACACAAGATATGCCGGAGTTGTTAATCCCGGGCTTGAATGCTCTCGCGAGATGTTATTAATACAAATACTTCGGAGTACAAATATTAATGTTAGAGTACAATTACAATGAGTGTAAAGACCCTAGTTATCTTAGCTATTGAGCGTGAAGATTGCCGGGAGAACCAGATATGATGCTCTGTGAGTTCTTGTAACAACGTTGATGTGCTGTGATGACCGTGAGAAATCGACAGTCTCTCACGGTGTGTAACAGCTGTATGTCTGAGCTTCTGGGCTTGCGAGTCTCTTTGAATCTATACTGTAAGGAGTTCTTGCCTCTGCCGACTGTCTTCTGGTTAAGAGGTGCTGAGAGAGAAATCCAGAGATAGATTCCAGAGAGGAAGCCAAGAGTCTGAGAGTGTGTATGTATTCTTTGGAGATGAACGTATGAGAACGTTTTTCTGAATGTGGTTCCGAACTGAGAGGTGTAACACCCCAATTCTCAAATGGGACATTACACGCCGTAGAACCCTCGTGAGGTCTATCAGGCTAACACATGACACATATTCAGCACAAGAAAAATCCCAAATACACAATCATTAATGTAAAAATGGGGCCGCGGCCTCGGCCAAAACGTTTTAATAGAAGTACGTGAAAGTATAAGTCGATACCATGTCATTGCCCACGCAGGGGACTTTAACCGAATACAATAAAACCGTTCAAATTCCGATATTCAAACAATATAAATGACCCAACATAATTAAATACTCGAGCCTCATAATCATTCCAACCCATCCTTTGCGTGCATGTCCCGTGCCTGCTCCTCAGCTCTCCCGGTACATGAAATGCATAAGACGCATTTCCCCCATTTAAGGGGTTAACATTCGAATAGCTAGTGCAAGTACACAATTACACAACATTATATACAAAATACGTAAAAACATCTTCGAAACTCGTCCAACTGGAAAAACTCCAAGAACAAAATAGATTTAGAATTCCAAAACAGTAACAAGCGAGTCATCCGAAACGAACATACACTAAAAATAGAAATTACCAAAAATAGAAAGTACGGATATTACATTCTCTCCCCCTAAAAATAAGTTTCGTCCCGAAATTTACAACGCGAATAACTCGGGGTATCTCGACTGCATACTCTCTTCCGTCTCCCATGTGGCTTCCTCGGATCCATGCCTCGACGATTGAACTTTAACTAAAGGAATGGTTTTGTGTCGAAGTTGCTTCACCCGACGCTCTAAAATCTGAATCGGTCTCTCCTCGATGGTAACGTCGGGTCCCAACTCGATCTCTCCAAAATCAATAATATGGCTAGGGTCCGGTACGTACTTCCTAAGCTGGGAGACATGAAATACATTATGCACGTGACTCAGGGACGGCGGCAAGCCTAACCGATAGGCAAGCTCTCCAACTCTCTCTAAAATCTCGAACGGTCCAATATATCTCGGACTAAGTTTACCTTTCCGACCAAAACGGTAAACTCCCCGTGTCGGTGATACCTTAAGCAAGACATGATCTCCCACCTCAAACTCCAACGGCCGACGATGCATATCGGCATAAGACTTCTACCGGCTCTGGGCCGTCAACAACCTATCGCGAATCAGAGCAATCTTCTCTCTCGTTTCAACTACTATATCGGGCTCGGTACAAATCAGCTCGGACGCATCATCCCAACACAACGGCGATCTGCACCTCCTCCCATACAATGCCTCAAATGGTGCCATTTTGATCGAGGCGTGCCAACTATTGTTGTACGTGAACTCGATCAATGGCAAGTGCGACTCCCAATCATCCTTCCAATCTAAGGCACAGGCTCTCAACATATCCTCCAGCGTCTGGATTGTCCGCTCTGACTGACCATCAGTCTGAGGGTGGTAAGACGTACTGAGTCTCAACTCAGTCCCCAAAGCTCGATGAACAGCTTGCCAAAAATGTGATACAGACCGGCCATCTCGATCCGAAACAATACTCCTAGGAGTCCCATGCAATCTCACGATCTCTACAATAAATACTCGTGCCAGACTTTCCGGTCCCCAAGTGTCCTTAATACCCAATAAATGAGCTGATTTGGTTAGTCGATCGACAATAACCCAAATCATATTCATTCCAGTCCGAGTCCTAGGCATCCCGGTAATGAAATCCATAGAGATGTCTTCCCACTTCCATTCCGGAATGGGAAGTGGTCATAGCAACCCCGCGGGCCGCTGATGCTCAATCTTAACCTGCTGACAGGTCAAACACTTCGCCACAAACTCGCTAACGTCCGTCTTCAAATTGCTCCACCAGTAGTTACTCTTCATATCCTTGTACATTTTGCTCGTACCAGGATGTATGGAGTAAGGCGTAGTATGAGCCTCACTCAAAATCTTCTGCCTCAACTCAATATCATTCGGTACACATAATCTGCCGCGAAATCTCAAAACGCCATCATCCTGAACTACAAATCCAGGGGCTTTCCCCTTCCTCACATTCTCCCTCAACTGGACCAAAAACGGATCATCATACTGTTTCGCCTTGATATCATCATTCAAGGACGAAGTGATCTCCAATGCACATAAATGACCCTGAACTCTCTGAATCCAAACCTCGATATTCTGACAAATCAAATCCCGCTGGATCCTGCTCTGTGGTGTAAGTACCTTTAACATCTGTAACGCCATAGGTTTCCGGCTCAACGCATCAGCCACTACGTTAGCTTACCCGGATGATAAAGTATCTCGAGGTCGTAATCTCTAATTAGCTCCAACCACCTACGCTGCCTCATATTCAACTCTTTCTGACTGAAGATATACTTCAGACTCTTGTGATCCGTAAAAATATTACACGACGACCCATAGAGATAATGCCTCCATATCTTTAAGGCGAAAACGACCGCATCTAACTCCAAATCGTGCGTGGGATAATTTACCTTATAAGGTTTCAACTGGCGGGACGCATAAGCAATCACCCTGTCTCTCTCCATTAAAACACATCCGAGCCCAAGGCCCGAAGCATCACTATACACCACGAAATCCTCGTTCCCATGAGGCAATGCTAAAACGGGTGCGGTAGTCAATCGTCTCTTCAACTCATCAAAACTATCCTGTCTGTCTGCGGTCCACTCGAACTTCTGAGTTTTCTGGAGCAACTGAGTGAGCGGTCTAGCGATCTTAGAAAATCCCTCAACAAACCTACGATAATAGCCTACAAGTCCCAGAAAACTTCTCACTTCCTTCACATTCTTGGGCGGTTCCCATGCCATCACCGCCTCTATCTTCTGTGGATCTACCCGAACTCCCTCCACTGAGATCACGTGCCCGAGGAACATCACTTCCTTGAGCCAAAACTCACACTTAGAGAACTTCGCATACAACTGCTCAGTTCTCAAAGTATCCAACACAATCCGGAGATGTAAAGCATGCTCCTCTCGACTCCGGGAATAGATAAGGATGTCGTCGATAAAGACGATTACGAATTTGTCCAGATACTCGATAAAAATCTTGTTCATTAATTGCATGAACACTTCTGGGGCATTGGTTAGCCCGAAAGGCATAACCACAAACTCGTAATGGCCATATCTCGTCTGAAAGGCAGCTTTCGGTATATCACTATCCCGAATCGTCAACTGGTAGTAGCCCGATCGTAAATCAATCTTCGAAAAGACTGTCGATCCCTGAAGCTGATCAAACAAGTCGTCGATCCTGGGCAAAGGGTACTTATTTTTGATGGTCAGTTTGTTTAATTCTCGGTAGTCGATGCATAAACGAAGCGATCCATCCTTCTTCTTAACAAAAAGTACGGGTGTACCCCAAGGCGATGCGCTCGGTCGAATATACCCTTTATCTAACAATTCCCCCAACTGTGTCTTCAATTCTAACATCTACGACGGTGCCATACGATATGGCGCTCGAGAAACGGGAGCCGCATTCGGCTCAAGATCAATAGGAAACTCAACCTCTCGCTGTGGTGGTAATCCCGGCAAGTCATCTGGAAATACGTCGGGGTACTCGCTGACAACTGGAATCGACGACATGTCGACTCCGCCATCCTCCGCCTGCAGAGCGTAACACCAATAACCGACACAACCCTGATTCAAAAGTTTCATCGCCTTCAAGGCGCTAATCACACTTCCCGATCTACCCAGTTTACAACCGACGAGAGTATGCTCGGTGCCGTCCTCAGCCACTATCGAGATGGTGCGAGTCCGATAATTCATGATAGCACCGTGACGATCTAACCAATCGTCCCCAAGGATCAAATCCTCACCCTTAAGATCTATAACAATAAGGTTCGAGGGCCAATCTCGGCTCCCGATCCTCACTGGACAATCCCTAATTTCCCGGTCCCCAACCATACGATCCCCGCTAGGCGTACCCACTACGAACGGTTCGCACTCATACAAGCAGTCAATACCAATACGACACACACAATCCGAAGAAATAAAAGAATGAGTAGCACCTGATGGTTCAAATTATAAACTCGCAAGTGTACGAATCGCGTTTGTAGGAAGCGGTAAGTAACTCCGACGTCGATCTCTCGAGGAATTGGAAACGGTTTAAAATTCGATAATGTTCGGTAAATAGTCGAATGAACAAAAGTAAAATAAATTAAAATACATCATTGGTTGATATGATTACAATTACTAATGCACAAAATTAAATTAAACTAAGTGATAACAACACCAATTTGATAGTCGGATAAATGAGAGATAACAATAATAAGATTAATATGGGAATTTAGAGTCACCGACACACACGTAATCAATTATTAGTTCCGATACTCAAATAAATAAGGTTTGGAATTATCGATTGCTCACGATTAAAAGAAATCCGTTTGATGGCGGCAATTCTAAAAATCACGATTGTTCTCAACGAAAATTAAGGGATACTCTTTTGACGGGGATGAAACCCTAGCTAATAATCAATTAACCGACTACTTTTGATGAGGTAAATCGTTGAAAGATCGCGCGAAAAAGCTCGAGAACATTCACAATCGTTTCTATCGGGTCGTTTGATGGCGAACACCGAAAAAAACCCTCGATTTGAATAATAATAACAACAATGAAAAAGGTTTGATGATCTAATTCAAAAGTTCTAAAACGAAGAACGAACAAGAGGAACAATCCCAAACTTTTACCCGGAAAATCAAAAGGAACTAACAATCAAAAACATGTGTGTGGCTATATCTAAAAACCCATATGAAGTGTTTAGCCACACATGATTAATTCAACAACAATAATGGAAATTGAAGAACAAAACATGGTAAAAACTTCCTTTGTAAATGCCGAAATTGAATTCCCGATGAAGGTTTGATGATCTTCTTACAAGAATTCACAACAAAATGATACAAGGAATTAATATATCTCACAAAAGTATTTTTTTTACTCCAAGAACATACAAGGAAGATGATGAAATAATCTCACTCAATCCTCTCTTTTTGATGTTTTCTCCCCTCAATCTTGTGTTTTTCACCCAAGAATATCTTCTCAAAGCTAAGTGTATCTCCTCAAGGGTCACCACCCTTTGTTTTATAGCCAAAAGATGAAGAATAAGGCTTAAAGTTGTGCAAAAATGTCAAGGAAAGTGACATGAACCGAAAAGTGACACGGCCCGTGTCGTGGGACATGGCCGTGTCGCACTGCGCTGGATAAACGAAAGAGGTTCTGTGCTGAGGCTCGGCCGTGTCCCATGACACGGCCGTGTCCCAAAAGGCACGGTCGAGTTGTTCTTATCCGGAAAATGCAATTCTCGCTGGAATGAGACCCGGCCGTGTCCCATGGCACGACCGAGTTGCCTGTTGCAGCAGAGTCGAGTCGCCTGGTGCAGCCAAGTCCGGTTTTTGGTCTTCTTCGGCTTGATCCTTCGTTCTTGTATCAATTCACCTCGGATTTTAGCATATGATATACCGTTTCGAAGCTAATTTCACGAGGAATTTATATCAAAGGAGAATACATCTCAATTCGGAGTGGAGATTCTGGGATTTAGTAGATTTGACCGATACTGCTTAAATCTTTCGTCGTTTTAGGCCCCGTTTTAGCTTTTGATCGTCATAAACTCCAATATTAGCTATGAAAGCGCATATTTCACCACAATCTTCGCTTGGTTACCTATAAATTAAAAACACAACATACCACGCATAAAAGAGAACAAAAATACTTAAAAGCAAACAAAAACACGACTAGATAGAACAGAATGAGTCGATCAAGAATCGACTCATCAAACCCCCCCAAACTTGAACTTTGATCGTCCCGAGCAAATCACTTTAAAATAACTATTCTGACAAGGGGAACTCAACTGTTAAAATACCTCAAATGACCTCTTCGAAAAATTCATCAATACTCACAAGTAAAATAAGTCGAGTTCTACAAAGTTTTCAAACCTCCGGGGTGCTTCCTTAACATCATAGTCAATACTTGGCAATATAAATCTCACTGGTTAAGTGTATTCACTCACTCTCAAAGTGATAGGGGTAAGCAACGCTCGGAACACATTCAATGAAATAAGGAACCCCATAGGCTTGCCAATCGTCTTTATCTCTACCACTGTTTAGTGCATGCAATATTTTCGTGAATCAAAAAGGGCTCTACTCGGCTTGTAATGTAGGCTTGGGTCGAGATGGGATAAATGTGGCTAAAGTGACTTGACTTGAGCAATTTTTAGAACTAAATCACCATTTTCGCTATAGAAGCTCAAGATTCTTGAAGTTTCCTTCTTTTTATCCCCTTAATTATGATCCACTTGTAACAAGCACTTATCGAAAGTGAAAACGCAGCGTCAAACCCTCCTTATTGCTCCGATTTTTTTTTTTTGGCTTGGGTTGTTTTCGGATCCGTTTTACGCGAATGTAAACGATGGGTCACATGAATACACCCGGTTACTAGGATCAAAACATACACAACTGCTTCCAAGCATACTCATATCTAAGGGATCCATTTTACGCGAATGTAAACGATGGGTCACATGAATACACCCGGTTACTAAGTTCCCAAAAATAGCGGAGTAATTATTTTCACCAATTCAACACTCTCGACAATATATATGTCACCCAATATCACCACAATCTTTGCATCCTCGTCAAAAATATTTTCTAATTGCTCAAGTATGGATCGAAGGATTATAGTAATGGAAAGCTCGATATGTGGTTTGAAAAAAAATGAAATAGATAATGACCTCAATTGGGTTTATTGAAGGAATGATCAAATGTCGGGTTCGCCAAAATCGAAGGGTTAGGATCAAAGGCGCCAAAAATCATTTTCACTCAATTTGCACACACACACACCAGTGGTTTTAAACAAGATACCAAGGCAAGTTCTAGAGTTTTAAATCAAAAATGAAACACTCGACAATGAAACTTGCATTTTAGAAAATGCACGAAGGCTCAATAGCTCACAAGTAGGTTTGCTCATACCTCCAAGATATTAAAACCACTTATTCAATTTCACACCCGTTTCGATTATCAACAATTTTTCCTCAACAAATTATCCTTGATTTGTATATCAAAACAACGAAATAAATCCCGAGGCATTTCAAAAAAAATTCACACTTCAAAGTTTTCTTCAAGTTTGCAAAATAAAAACACACTAAGTAGAAACACACCAAGTAAAAACACACCAAGAATAAGTGCAAAATGTTCAAAACAACCAAAAATAAGCAAACAAGCAAAATAGTATCCGAAAACAAATAAAAACAAGAGTAATGAAGTATTTCTTGACCAATCCCCCCCAAACTTGAATTAAAGAATATACGAACGAAGGGGGTATAGTATTTAAAGAAAAAAATTTCATTGGTCAAGAAATACTTACAACCGGTTTACTGGTGGGGCGGGGGAAAGTGGCCTTGCTGGACGTGCCAATCGTGCATTTGTCTCACAAGAGACAATATCTCGCGTCGCTCCCGTCTCGCCTCCTCTCGGTAGGCCTCAAACTCCTCCCTTAATGTTGGGCGTGAGGGGGCACGTCCAATTTCGGCCCGCCTTGACGTCTCGGGCCGATCTCTCGTGATTTCTTCCTCTTCTTCTTCGCTCTCTTCTTCTTCCTCGTCATATGGGCCTCTTTCATAAGCCTCCTCCTCTTCCATCCTCTCGGCTCTATCCTCATCCATAATGCGCCTAGGTCGAACATTTCGGTCGACAGGGCTGTGACCCAAGGGAGCCAAGCCGGCTGCCATCCGTGCTCGACGGTGTGCCTCCGTAGCCATTTGAAGATTTCCCATATCCCGAATATTATTTATGGTTGTCAAAGGCGGATTCGGGAGGAGGAAATGGTCGTTGTCGGTCTGCATGAAGACCATGTGATGTTCATAGTCCAGGATATTCATCACCTTCATCACGGAGATCGAGAGAAGCTTATTTCCAAGAAGGGGGGGTCCACTGATCTAAGGAAATACCGAAGTGTAGTGCGATAGGGGTAATCAAACCCCCTATCCATATCTCCCCCTTAGGCTTTGTCGCGACATCCTCAAAATGTTCCGCTACCATAGCCCCGGTTGCTGAAATAGAGTTGTCGAGCATGTGTGTCAGGATGTATAACTCCCGAAGTGAAATGGGCCCGGTTTCCTTTCGGCCATATATTGTATTTGCAATCACCTTGTGTAAGTATCTGAGTACGGGATTGCGAATGTTCGATCCTTTAGCCGATCTTGCAATATAATAACGCGCATCACTCCCCAGGTATTCTACCATTGCTCTCTAATATGTTTCACAAGCGAACCGGTTTATCGGGTAATGGCCCTCGTGTCTTGCATGATAAATTTCCTCCAACTGGACGATAGTCAGTCTCTCTTCGTTGTTGTTGATCCGGAACGTCATTTCGGTCGGTTCTCGAGTCACCGGATCTCTTCTTACAGTGAGAGTGCTGAGAAATTCCATCGTCAGACATCTATAAGTCGGCCATTGTTGAGTCATCATCCACGCCCAATGCACTCTTTCAAGGAATTTCATCACATCTTCCCTTATCCCCATTGCATTCATGCATTCGTCATCGGGCCATCTCGTGGGGAGTATTTTTTTCTGTCCCAGCATTTCCCACCTTTCATATTGCGTTTCAAGTAGATTGATTCCATAAGATTCCGGGGTTTCCACAGCCCTTTGAATAGCCATTCTTGCCGGCTGCACTTGTTCCCCGCCATTCCTACCCCTTCCGCGTTGAGCATTTCCTCGTCCTCTTCCTCGTGCCATTTTCTGCAAAAATTTAATCTATCATTATCTAAGGACTTCAGAATGTATTCCTCCCCCAAACTTATAGCAAGCAATAAAATTCCCCCAATATAAACATTATCGATCAAAACATCTCCCAAGCAAAATCTATCGTTTTAAATTCATCATCTACATCATGGAGAACATCTCTTAATTACAAGAATTTTCGATCGAGAAATTTAATCATCAATGCATGAAGAATTACCGAAAATCCCCAAATTTCATCACCTTCAATTTATTCAAGAACCCTAGATAATTAAGGACTAGCGATTCAAATTATCATAGCATGTTCATAACCAAGAATAATCATCTAAAACATGAGAAACATACCTTGATTTCGGAGATATTGAAGAGAGAGAAAAAAATTAAAGCCCGGTCCCAATTCGTCCGATTTGCTCCTTTGAAGAGTGAAATTAGTTAAAAAAAATGATGAATACGTAATAGATTCTTGTATCTCCTCTCTTTTTTGCACAAAATTTCTTCAAAAATGAAGAGAAAAATCGGAAGTTCAGAGGCTAGGGTTCGCAGGGAGGAAGAAAAAATTTCTGGAAAAGATAAAAATGGGGAAACGGCCGTGCTCCTTTTTATACCTGACCGACTGACACGGTCGTGTTGCATATAGCACGGTCGTGTCGTGCTGTTTGTAATAACACCATACTTACTGTCGGCCGACTCGGCCGTGTCCTATGACACTGTCGAGTCATACTATTCAGGAAAATCAAAATTCACTGTACTGAGGCCCGGCCGTGTCCTACTATACAAATTAAGCCCAAAACCTCCTGTTTTGAGATGCGGCCGTGCCAAAGGTAAGTCGGCCGTGTCCTACCTGCCCAGATTTTTAGTTTTTGAAAACGCACTCGTTTCCTGCAATTTTAACACCCAGAGTTGAACCGGTCAGTTTCGAATCGAATAAAAACAAATAAGGAAAATAAATGCAAAAAACAGAAGACAAAAAATCTAACTAAAACGTTGGTTTGCCTCCCAAGTAGCGCTTTTTTATAGTCATTAGCTCGACTTCTTCCCGTTTTGCTCAAGCTTCAACATCATGCACCTCTATGCACTCAAACGCATTGATTTCTCCGATTCGTCCGAAATACGGCTTCACTCTATGCCCGTTTACCTTAAAGTGCTCGTTCTTTCGCGGATCAAGAAGTTCTATCGCTCCGTGCGGCCATACTTTAACGACTTTGAACGGTCCACCCCATCGTGATACCAATTTTCCGGGCATGAGCTTAAGACGGGAGTTATGTAAAAGAACATCCATCCCAGGTTCGAGAGATTTACGAACGATACGCTTATCATGATACCGTTTCGTTCTTTCTTTGTAGAGTTTAGCATTTTCGTACGCCTCATATCGCATCTCATCAAGCTCATTTAAATGTAAAAGTCGTTCCTCGCCCGCCTTTTCTTGATCTAAATTGAGCGCTTTGATTGCCCAATACGCTTTGTGTTCCAACTCAACGGGTAGGTGACATGCTTTCCCAAATACTAGGCGATACGGGCTCATTCCAATTGGAGTTTTGTAGGCCGTCCGGTATGCCCATAAAGCGTCATTCAACTTCAATGCCCAGTCTTTTCTTGTCGGTTTCACCGTCTTTTCGAGCACTGCCTTTATTTGCCGATTGCTTACTTCTACTTGCCCGGAAGTCTGTGGATGGTATGTCGTTGCGACCTTATGCATCACATTGTACTTCTTAAGCAATCCTGCAAGTTGTTTATTGCAAAAATGCGTGCCTCTGTCGCTGATTACAGCTCTAGGCGTCCCGAACCTGCAGAAAATCACATCCCTAAAAAAATTGCAAACCACGTTAGCATCATTAGTTCGGGTTGGAATTGCTTCCATCCACTTAGAGACGTAGTCTACAGCAACTAGAATATACTCAAAACCATGGGAAATTGAAAAAGGACCCATAAAATCCACTCCCCAAACATCGAAAAGTTCCACAACAAGATTGTTTGTCAACGGCATCTCATTCCTTTTGCTTATATTCCCCGTTCGTTGACAACGATCGCAACTCTTGCAATGGAAATAGGCATCCTTAAATAGTGTTGGCCAGTAGAATCCTGATTGAAGGACCTTGTGAGCCGTTTTCTTTGCGCTAAAATGTCCCCCACAGTGCAACTCATGGCAAAATAACAATATGCTCTCGTGCTCTTCCTCTGGGACACAACGCTGGAATATCTGATCAGGCCCCAACCTGAATAAGTAGGGCTCGTCCCAAAAGTAATGCCTGCACATTGAAACAAACCTCTTCTTCCCTTGATAGGTTAAGTCGGGCTTCAAAACACCACTAACAATGTAATTGACAATATCAGCATACCAAGGTGTCCTTGTTACATCGAATAATTGCTCATCGGGGAACGTTTCAACAATTGGCAAAGGATTATCAAGCTTAAAATTTTCTCCCTCTGTAAGCCTAGATAGATGGTCGGCAACTACGTTTTCTGACCCCTTTTTATCTTTGAATTCCAAATCAAATTCTTGCAGCAGAAGAACCCACCGAATTAATCTTGGTTTTGCATCAGATTTTTTTAATAAATATTTCAATGCGGCGTGATCCGTATGCACAATCACTTTCGAGCAAACCAAGTAGGATCGAAATTTGTCTAAAGAAAACACAACGGCTAAAAATTCTTTTTCGGTGGTGGTGTAATTAGCCTGAGCTTCATCGAGCGTTTTGCTCGCATAGTAAATCACGTGGAAAAATTTATTCACTATTTGCCCCAAAACGGCACCTATAGCAAAGTCAGACGCATCGCACATAATTTCGAACGGAAGAGACCAATCGGGAGCGACAACAATAGGTGTGGAAGTTAACTTTTCTTTCAAAGCGTTGAAACCGACTAAACATTCCTCGGTAAAATCAAATTTAGCATCGTTGCACAAAAGGTTACTCAAAGGGCGGGCAATTTTTGAAAAATCTTTAATAAAACGCTTATAAAACCCGGCATGCCCTAAAAAGCTTCGAACCTCTTTGACACATGAAGGCGGAGGTAATTTAACAATCAAATCGACTTTAGCCTTATCAACCTCCATTCCTTTATTGGAAACCACATGACCTAGAACAAGACCTTGTTTTACCATAAAATGGCTCTTTTCCCAACTAAGTGTAAGATTACACTCAATACATCGTTCTAGCACAATAGTCAAATTATTTAAACAATCATCGAAAGTGGTTCCAAACACAGAAAAGTCGTGCATGAATACCTCGATGAATTTTTCTAACAAGTCGGAGAATATGGATAGCATGCACCTTTGAAAAGTAGCGGGAGCATTGCAAAGACCAAACGGCATCCTCCTAAAGGCAAAAGTGCCAAAAGGGCAAGTGAAAGTGGTCTTCTCTTGATCCTCCGGAGCAATGGGAATTTGATAGAAACCTGAAAGACCATCTAGAAAACAGTAATAATCATGCCCAGCTAAACGTTCCAATATTTGATCAATGAAAGGTAGAGGAAAATGATCTCTTTTTGTTACGGCATTTAATTTCCAGTAATCAATGCACATCCTCCAACCGGTTACCGTTCTAGTGGGCACCAATTCATTTTTATCATTACGAACCACCGTTATTCCAGATTTCTTAGGCACTACATGCACATGACTCACCCACTTACTGTCGGATATCGGGTAGATGACTCCGACATCTAGCAATTTCAAAACTTCTTTTTTCACAACTTCCTGCATGTTCGGATTCAAACGCCTTTGAGGTTGCCTAACCGGTTTAACATTTTCTTCAAGAATTATCTTATGCATGCACCTAACCGGACTTATTCCCTTGATATCGGAAATACTCCACCCAATCGCTTCCTTTAACTTAGTTAGAACTTCTACTAATTTGTTTTCTTGCAAGGGAGTTAATTCGGAAGAGACAATTACAGGGTAAGTGTCACTTTTGCCTAAGAAAACATAATTAAGATGTGCCGGAAGTTCTTTCAATTCAAGTTGGGGTGGGGTGATTTCAACGGGCTCCTCAAATTTTAATTCCAATGGTATCTTAAAACCGTCAACTTCATCAATTATTTTGGAATTATCTAACAATGCAACATATTCTTCAATTTCTAGATTATTAAGCCCCATATCATGCTCAACGGTTAGAGCATCATGCAACGTGTCACCTACATCATCATGAAAATATGTATCATCAACCAAAGAATCAATGCAATCAACAAAATTCACATCATGGGAAGCATAAATATGAGAAGGGATAGGAGATGAACCGAACACGTTGATTTCCACGGTTTCGCCCAAGACGGTCATGGTGACCTTTCCTTCATCAACATCGACGATTGTTTTTGTTGTACGCATGAATGGCCGTCCTAGAAGTATTGTCCTTTCATTTTCGCTTGTCCCGAAATTGCTCATCTCCAAGATAACAAAATCGGCCGGAATCACCAACTTGTCCACTTGCACTAATAGGTATTCAATGACTCCTTTGGGGTATTTCACCGACCTATCCGCCATTTGAAGAGTCATTCTTGTCGGTTTGATTCCCCCGAGTCAAAGCCTCAAATAGGTCGAGTATGGCATGAGATTCACGCTTGGCCCCAAATCTAACATCCCACGAGCAACTCTCTTGTCTCCCATAGTAATGTCGATCATAAAACTTCCAGGATCGCCTTTCTTTTGACCCCTTGCTTCTACCTCGTAGAGCACCACTTTCTCGTTCCCATTGTATCTTCTTTTGTTCGAGGTCAACTCTTTGAAAAATTTTGTATAAGCGGGAATGTTCTTCACAACATCTAAAAGAGGTAAGTTGACATGAACCTTCGAAAGCATGTCGTAGATTTCGGAAAATTGCTCATCTTGCTTTGCTTTTCTAAGTCGGCTCGGAAAAGGAATTGGTGGTTTATATGGTTGAGCGGATTTGTGAAGCTTGGAAGTCGAAGTTCCCTCGTCTATTTTCTCCTCTTGATTTCCCGACTCATCTTCTTTCTCATCGCCTCTTTCTTTAACTTTGGAATTAACTTCTTTATTAATCACTTTACCACTTCGGAGAGTGGTAATAGCTTGAGCTTGCTCGGGTTGACTCGGTAGTTTACCCCTTTCTTGTCTACGTGCCTCGGTAGCAAGTTGCCCAATTTGAATCTCCATTTTCTTCATCGAAGCTTCTAAAGATTCGAACCTTTTATTGTTCTCCTCTCGATTTTCCTTGCTCTACTTAATGAATGCCGCAATACTCTCCTCAAGAGAGTTCCTTTGTTGTGGAGGTGGTTCACTTCGCGTTGGTTGTTGGGCTCGGTTTCCTCCGTTGTATTGAGCTTGGACGTTTGCGTCGAATGGCATCGGGTTGTTGTTTCTCCATGAGAAATTCGGATGGTTTCTTAGCCCAGGATGATAAGTATTTGGGAGAGGTGCATTTCTTGCGTTTCCGCCATAATTATTTCTCCTCTCTTCCCATTCGGGCCTTCCCGTGCTTTGTCCCATAGCCCAATTAACTTGTTCGGTTTGTTCTCCCGGAAAAGTATGAGGGCTTGAAATGGCATCATGTCCGGGTGCTCCGCAAATCTCGCAAACTCGTGAGCTAGAAGATTTATTTTGAGTCTTGAGTTGTCTTAGTTCATTTGTCAACTCATCGAATTTAGATTGCATCTCGTCATTCTCGCTCACTTGGTGCACGGCTCCCCTACGAACACGTACACTTTTTTGTTGAGAATTTGCTCCCAATGTTTCATACACATCATACGCTTGTCTCTCCGTCAAACTCCAAAACGAACCACCGGCTGCATTATCTACCGCTCCTTGGCAATATTGAGTCAATCCGTCATAGAAGAATTGATTAAGTAGTTGATGTAACACCCCCAAACCCTTCGGGAATATTACAGCGCCGCAGACCCCCTCCGTGAGGATCTACCAGGCTAAATACAGAAAACACATTAACACTATACATGCCGACATGGCTAACAAACGAACCATTAGACCGATTTGGTCTTTTACCACAACATACACATCGAGCATACATTACTCTTTCTCGTAACTCATACCCACGCAGGGGTTAACATAAATCAACAATCCCGCATAGGGGAAAGTAAACACAACGGAAAGACAAAACAAAACATCACCAAATATTCAACACCGGTCTTCATGTGATTAGTATCGCCGTCTTCCATCATCCTTCGTAACGATCCTGTGAATTGCTCCCGGAACTCCGCAAATACACGGGCCTTGTCTGAGACATCCACCCCGAATACTCGGGGTTAGCAAAACCCCACTGTTTTGCTAGTGCAAGTATAAATACAAAGACAGCCATACAAATCATACTCCAAGAACATAGAAATCATGAATATACTTCCCGAGATAATTCACTAGATCAAAACAAATTAGATTACGAAAGATAAGAAAAAAAACAAATTACAACATACAAAACAAATTAAGATCTCGGGAGTTTTGAAAACGTTTGGGATTTAAGAATTTTCAAGCCTTTCAAATGCTTAGGGACATAGCCCAACAATCGTTTATTTCAAAATACAAGTCCGATAGCAGATAACAGGGCCCACGACCCAATTATAACATTCCAATCACAACACAGGGGTCCACGACCCAAATCATCCACATCACATACTCGCAAGAATACCCCGGTGGAAATTACACCGTATCCAACATTACCATGACAACGGTCTCACTCATCATACCACGAGCTACAATGCACGGAGCAACCACATGACTCACGTACCCATACCAAATTATCACAACCAAGAGACAATTCATTCACAACACATTTATTGGTGCCATTCCATCTAAGTACCCTACCATTTGGACTGCCATCCTAATCAGACGAAATATACGCCAAAACTCACAGTTCTCCAACAAAACATTTCAAAGTTAACCCTGTACGAGACTCACGGCCACCGTACCCCGCAGAGCCCCGTCGGACATCCACAGGTGGCTAACCACAGTTCACGATACGCACACTCACGGCAATACGTATCCCTAGAGGCCCCGTCGGACCGTCCCTAGGTGAACATACACATATCATCCACAACGCCACGGGAAGCCATAATTCGAATACTAGAATGTGCATACAAATGCTAGGTACTTCGCTAGAATGGCCACTTTAGTCGACGTACACTCACAACTAATGTCACACAACCACAAGTAAATACCAATACCAAGCAACACCAAGTGTCACAATCTCCTCACGAAGGAATAACAACCAATATCGCACCCATTACGTTCTTACCGAACAAGTACACATAACTTTACGTAATCCCCGGCAAAGGATTACGGTCTATTAAACTCACTCAAAGTGATCGTAGCATCTTTCAACATACAAAACCAACACATATATTCCGAGAATACATATATTCACGAATTACAAGAATTATTGTTGAAAGACAACATTTATCGAGAACATACCGATCCCTTTACGTTCATTAAACATTGGATTTCGCATAAAACCATTTATCAATAATTATGCCTACGAAACATGAAATGTATGGACAAGATACTTGCCTCAAAATCGATGCGCAAGTATTCCGACGAACACGGCTCAACGGAAAGCTTCAAACGCCCAATGCTATCGAAGCGGAAGACGGCGGCGAGCGAAAGGGTTCAACGCGGTTTCTTCGCAAGAAACACGACCCTAACATCATACAATCAATAAATCATCGACCATACGAGGAAGAATAATCGTAGAACGCCCGAAAACCCTCTAAGACATTTCTAGGACACCTTCAAGGCGTCGGTCAAGAACTCAACTCAAACAACGAATCGATACGATCCAACCATGGAATAACAAGGAAATGATATAATACATCTAAATAATCATCAATCCATCAACAAAACGGAAAGAATCGGACAAAACCCCAAAATCCCCAATTATCCAAAAAGGTAGGGTTTCAAGGGATATTACCTTGAGTGATTCAGGTGTTAAGATCCGTAGAACACGCGTTAGATTGATTATCCGAGCCTCACAACCGAAAGGAAATGATGAAAATCGACCCCCGGATGAAGAATTCTCTCTCCCTCTATATCTCTCTCTCGCGACGCCGTGCAAAATGGGGAAGGAAATGAGCAGTTCGCTCAAAACGACACATTTATAGTGTAACACAGCAGACCCTATCGGCCGATAGGTCCAACCGATAGCCATACGGAATGCCGGCAGTAGGGTCTATCGACCACCCTATCGGCCGAAAGGCTCCTGGAAGGTGCCCGACAGCTGACAGTCTTTCACTAAAACGACCATAACTCTCTCGTCCGGACTCCGATTGACTCACCGTTTGAACCAATGGAAAGCTAACTCGATGTTCTATAATATTGCAAAGATTTATAATTTTTGGAGTTACCAAAAATTAATGATGATCTAACAAAGACGAACTCATACTTAGAAAAGTCGTTTAGTAATCCTGAATTCAACAAAACGACACCGAAACCCGAGCCTGAATACGAACCGAAGATACGGTTACGAGGTACTCACAAAGACGAATCTAAGAGCTAGTAGAACACACGATTTCGACCACCCGAAGGCTCGAAATTCGACAACGGAAGGTAATTACCCCAAACTTTGGGAAATTACGAAAATGGCCCAACTGCCCGAAAATCACCATACGACAACGAATAATCAAACCAAAGCTCACAACACGTCTAACAAAGTTAAACGGACTTGCGGGAAACTCGAAACAACGATTTGGACGAGATTCGCAAGAATCGAACTCAAGTGCGGAAAAGTCGCTAAAAGCAGAACTCAACGAAAGCGATACCGAAACGAACTCGGATGTCAAAAGTGTAGAATTAATCATTCTCGGAATGACGAAGCGGTCATGAGCGAGTCGTCAAAGCGGACTCCGACCGAAAAAGAATTAACGGAAATCGAAAATTGCGGATATTACATTCTACCCTCCTTAAAAGGAGTTTCGTCCGAAACTTAAAACAAGTAGGGAGAAGAAATATTCCGCCAGAAAACTCAACGAGACACACAAGAATGCGTAACTAATGCCCAACGGCGAAATGTTACAAACAACGCAAAGGAATATACGGCGTGTAAACACGCTCCACGGTGACCAACACAACGTCGCCGTTAGGGATATAATAAAACCGACAAGTGACAAGCGTCATCAAACGGATACTATAGCCAAGTCAATTATCCGATAATCACAAAACACAACGACGAAAATCAATATGATTGATCAACCCAATGGTACATCAATCAAAACGCGAGTCAACCGAACAAACACGGAATCCCATCGCCTAAGGGATGTTAGATTGAAAACTTATCTAATTTACCGAACTATAGGGAATTACGAAGGAGCACGAACGTTCAACAATCACGAAAGCGAGAACAAAAACCGAACAAGCAGACGATCGAGACAACAAAAATCGAAGAATCATGTTCGAATCACGAAGAACAATAAAGTTCGACAATAACTCCCGTGATGATCCGGTGAGAACTACAAGACATGCATTCCCATAAGATCCACAGAAAGGGAATAGCGATTGAAAAGTCACAACGACAAATATGTTATTCGAAATGATATCACACTCGTTCGATAAACAAAAACAAGGGCGGGACAAGCTCAAATGTCAACGAACATAAATGAGTCGACAAAGTAGAAAATACGAAGTTCAAAATCCGATCCCTTCGAATAAAAGGACTAGTAGAACCAAATGATGTTACTCCCGAACAAAGTTCACAAGAATCGAACCGAACTCGAAAAAGTCACACCGATAACCGGATCGGCCCACAACAAGATCACGGCTCGTTCGGACGATGAAATCAAATACCGAACAAGTTCATAAAGTACCAACGAACATGAGCGAATCGATAGGCGGGAAGAGAAAACACAAGTCAAAATAGTACGGGCATTACCACCGACCTCGTCCACGAAATTCACAAAAGCGGAGCAAGGTAATAAGACATTAAACAACCGACACAAAACGGAACCATCACCGATGCACACGGTCATACCAAACCAAGCTCTAACAGCTCGCACATGCGCGACAATGCGAAATCACCACGAGGCGACAACATTCAACACCAACATCCCGCCTCTCACAGGGGCTAGCACAACCCATGTGTGGAAAGCGACTCAACGCTCACACCGCCAATTCGATCATACTCGGGAGAAAGTATCAAAATGACAACGCGAACATCATACATTCATACCCAGCCCTCAAACGGGAATGGATAGGTTTTAAAAACGAAAACCTCATTTTGAAAATAATTTAGAAGAACACCGGTTGATCTTGAGTATCACCTTTCAAAAGTACGAACTTGAAACATCGTTATCGAGACATTGGAGAACCATTTCGCATTTGATAAAAATGAGGACACTTTCTCTTAGCGAAAACTTTCAAAATATTCGACCCTCTGGTCTACATAAAAGTGTTGAAAATTTCTCAAAACATTTTGGTCCTCGAGGTAGAAAAATTTTGAAATATATTGTGACATCTAGGATGTACCACAAGAAAATAACTCATTTGAAAAGTATGTCTCGAAATTTATTTTTCTAAGATACTCAAGGTTTTCAAAAATCGATAGGCGAATGCCCAGAACTCACACATACCGACGTTCACTAAAACAACTCCTAGCACACGCATCAAAACGTTTAAAATCAAGACAATACATGTCTTTAAACGAAAATAAACGATAAAATACCACATTCAGAACAAAACCACTGATAAAATACCCTCCCGCACTGGCTAGTGAACAAGTCGAACGCGTATAAGCACAAAGCTTCCACAAGAGACTTGTAAAGCGTGCAAATCGATTCGAAAATCATCAACAACGAACAAAAACAACAATAAAAGATATCACAAGCGGACACTCCTCGTATAAATCAAATACGAGAGTTGACTAAATACATATCGTGAAAATCAAAATTCACATAAAATTCCACCACTTAACAAATAATCATACAAATAACTCGTGTCACACGAGGCACAACACAAGGAAGGGAGACTTACTTCCACAGTCGCACGAAGATGATGGCCGCACCTCGATACTAATCACGACCGACACCTCGGACGACGCGTCGCGACATCGATCGGACAAAATCGACAAGACAAGACAAGACAAGACCCAACAACACACAACCGACCCGACACCTAGGTTTCCGCAACCTAAGCTCGATACCATATTCGTAACACCCCCAAACCCTTCGGGAATATTACGGCGCCGCACCCCTCGTGAGGATCTACCAAAGCTAAATACGTAAAACACATTAACACTATACATGCCGACATGGCTAACAAACGAACCATTAGACCGATTTGGTCTTTTACCACAACATACACATCGAGCATACATTACTCTTTCTCGTAACTCATACCCACGCAGGGGTTAACATAAATCAACAATCCCGCATAGGGAAAGTAAACACAACGGAAAGACAAAACAAAACATCACCAAATATTCAACACCGGTCTTCATGTGATTAGTATCGCCGTCTTCCATCATCCTTCGTAACGATCCGTGAATTGCTCCCCGGAACTCCGCAAATACCTGGACGCAATACAGACATCCACCCCGAATACTGGGGTTAGCAAAACCCCACTGTTTTGCTAGTGCAAGTATAAATACAAAGACAGGCCATACAAATCATACTCCAAGAACATAGAAATCATGAATATACTTCCCGAGATAATTCACTTGATCAAAACAATTTAGATTACGAAAGATAAGAATAAAACCATTTTACAACTTACAAAACATTTTACGATCTCGGAGTTTTTGAAAACGTTTGGGATTTAAGAATTTTCAAGCCTTTCGAAATGCTTAGGGACATAGCCCAACAATCGCTTATTTCAAAATACAAGTCCGATAGCAGATAACAGGCCCACGACCCAATTATAACATTCCAATCACAACACAGGGTCCACGACCCAAATCATCCACATCACATACTCGCAAGAATACCCCGGTGGAAATTACACCGTATCCAACATTACCATGACAACGGTCTCACTCATCATACCACAGAGCTACAATGCACGGAGCAACCACATGACTCACGTACCCATACCAAATTATCACAACCAAGAGACAATTCATTCACAACACATTTATTGGTGCCATTCCACTAAGTACCCTACCATTTGGTGCCATCCTAATCGACGAAATATACGCCAAAACTCACAGTTCTCCAACAAAACATTTCAAAGTTAACCCTGATACGAGACTCACGGCCACCGTACCCCGCAGAGCCCGTCGGACATCCTCGGGTGGCTAACCACGGTTCACGATACGCACACTCACGGCAATACGTATCCCTAGAGGCCCCGTCGGACCGTCCCTAGGTGAACATACACATATCATCCACAACGCCACGGGAAGCCATAATTCGAATACTAGAATGTGCATACAAATGCTAGGTACTTCGCTAGAATGGCCACTTTAGTCGACGTACACTCACAACTAATGTCACACAACCACAAGTAAATACCAATACCAAGCAACACCAAGTGTCACAATCTCCTCACGAAGGAATAACAACCAATATCGCACCCATTACGTTCTTACCGAACAAGTACACATAACTACGTAATCCCCGGCAAAGGATTACGGTCTATTAAACTCACTCAAAGTGATCGTAGCATCTTTCAACATACAAAACCAACACATATATTCCGAGAATACATATATTCACGAATTACAAGAATTATTGTTGAAAGACAACATTTATCGAGAACATACCGATCCCTTTTACGTTCATTAAACATTGGATTTCGCATAAAACCATTTATCAATAATTATGCCTACGAAACATGAAATGTATGGACAAGATACTTGCCTCAAAATCGTACGCAAGTATTCCGGCGAACACGGCTCAACCGGAAAGCTTCAAACGCCCAATGCTATCGAAACGGAAGACGACGGCGAGCGAAAGGGTTCAACGCGGTTTCTTCGCAAGAAACACGACCCTAACATCATACAATCAATAAATCATCGACCATACGAGGAAGAATAATCGTAGAACGCCCGAAAACCCCTCTAAGACATTTTACCGGACACCTTCAAGGCGTCGGTCAAGAACTCAACTCAAACAACGAATCGATACGATCCAACCATGGAATAACAAGGGAAATGATATAATACATCTAAATAATCATCAATCCATCAACAAAACGGAAAGAATCGGACAAAACCCCAAAATCCCCAATTATCCAAAAAGGTAGGGTTTCAAGGGATATTACCTTGAGTGATTCAGGTGTTAAGATCCGTAGAACACGCGTTAGATTGATTATCCGAGCCTCACAACCGAAAGGAAATGATGAAAATCGACCCCCGGATGAAGAATTCTCTCTCCCTCTATATCTCTCTCTCGCGACGCCGTGCAAAATGGGGAAGGAAATGAGCAGTTCGCTCAAAACGACACATTTATAGTGTAACACAGCAGACCCTATCGGCCGGCCTATCGGCCGATAGGTCCAACCGATAGCCATACGAAATGCCGGCAGTAGGGTCTATCGACCACCCTATCGGCCGAAAGGCTCCTGGAAGGTGCCCGACAGCTGACAGTCTTTCACTAAAACGACCATAACTCTCTCGTCCGGACTCCGATTGACTCACCGTTTGAACCAATGGAAAGCTAACTCGATGTTCTATAATATTGCAAAGATTTATAATTTTTGGAGTTACCAAAAATTAATGATGATCTAACAAAGACGAACTCATACTTAGAAAAGTCGTTTAGTAATCCTGAATTCAACAAAACGACACCGAAACCCGAGCCTGAATACGAACCGAAGATACGGTTACGAGGTACTCACAAAGACGAATCTAAGAGCTAGTAGAACACACGATTTCGACCACCCGAAGGCTCGAAATTCGACAACGGAAGGTAATTACCCCAAACTTTGGGAAATTACGAAAATGGCCCAACTGCCCGAAAATCACCATACGACAACGAATAATCAAACCAAAGCTCACAACACGTCTAACAAAGTTAAACGGACTTGCGGGAAACTCGAAACAACAGTTTCGGACGAGATTCGCAAGAATCGAACTCAAGTGCGGAAAAGTCGCTAAAAAGCACAGAACTCAACGAAACGATACCGAAACGAACTCGGATGTCAAAAAGTGTAGAATTAATCATTCTCAGAATGACGAAACGGTCATGAGCGAGTCGTCAAAACGGACTCCGACCGAAAAAAAGAATTACCGGAAATCGAAAATTGCGGATATTACAGTTGAAGCGGATAGTGATGGTGTGGGCATTGAATAAGTAGCATTTTGAATCGATCCCATGCTTCGTGAAATGCCTCTCCGTCTTGTTGTCCGAAAGTTGAGATTTGAGTTCTCAATTGCGTAGTCTTTGAATGGGAGAAGTACTTGGTAATGAATTTATCGTAAACTTCATCCCATGTTCTTAGTGAGCCGGGCGCCAAAGTCATCAACCATTGTTTCGCCCCATCCTTGAGTGTAAAGGAAGCACTTCATCATTAATTGATCCTCGCTCAACCCGTTTAATGGGAAGTTATCAATCGCCACATAGAAGTCTCGGATGAATGATAACGGATCCTCTCGTGCTAATCCGTGAAATGAGGGCAATTGCTCGATGTGAAATCCGCTTATGTGATAGTTCCTTGCGGCCGGTGCTAATTGGATGCATGAAATGGCGGTGTTCACTACGGGCTTTGCATAGTCCCTCATAAGATGTTCGACCGGAGGTTGTTGCGGCATGTTATAGTTTGCTTCCATCCCATATTGAGGTCCGGGATAATAATTCGCTCCATATTGCATTCCGACGGGTGGTTGTCTCGGATAAAAGTACCTCCCTTGTTGAGCTTCGGGTATCCCTTGATTGCGCCCAACATTATCATATCTCGGAAACCTTGGTTGACGAATTTCTTCCTCATCTATATTTTGTGCAACATTCTCAACTTTAGGTTGACGAGTGTTTTCTTCTTGGATCAAAAGTCGCTCTTCAAGGTCCGGATTCACCTCATCGTTTGCCATTGATGTTGTGGCCATTATTTTTGGTGCTCTAATCCTTTGAACTTCGTCTATCGGCGGAAGAATCGGGTTACCCAACGATCTCCTACCAAGCATAAACAAAGGAAGTAAGAGCGAATTTTATCGAAATAGAATTGATCAAGAATAACAATTCAACTATCATTAAAACAAGATTAAAAATTAAACGCCAATTCCCCGGCAACGGCGCCAAAAACTTGATGGTTCAAATTATAAACTCGCAAGTGTACGAATCGCGTTTGTAGGAAGCGGTAAGTAACTCCGAGGTCGATCTCTCGAGGAATTGGAAACGGTTTAAAATTCGATAATGTTCGGCAAATAGTCGAATGAACAAAAGTAAAATAAATTAAAATACATCATTGGTTGATATGATTACAATTACTAATGCACAAAATTAAATTAAACTAAGTGATAACAACACCAATTTGATAGTCGGATAAATGAGAGATAACAATAATAAGACTAATATGGGAATTTAGAGTCACCGACACACATGTAATCAATTATTAGTTCCGATACTCAAATAAATAAGGTTTGGAATTATCGATTGCTCACGATTAAAAGAAATTCGTTTGATAGCGGTAAATCTAAAAATCACGATTGTTCTCAACGAAAATTAAGGGATACTCTTTTGATGGGGATGAAACCCCAGCTAACAATCAATTAACCGACTACTTTTGATGAGATAAATCGTTCACAATCGTTTCTATCGGGTCGTTTGATGGCGAACACCGACAAAAACCCTCGATTTGAATAATAATAACAACAATGAAAAAGGTTTGATGATCTAATTCAAAAGTTCTAAAACGAAGAACGAACAAGAGGAACAATCCCAAACTTTTACCCGGAAAATCAAAAGGAACTAATAATCAAAAACATGTGTGTGGCTATATCTAAAAACCCATATGAAGTGTTTAGCCACACATGATTAATTCAACAACAATAATGGAAATTGAAGAACAAAACATGGTAAAAACTTCCCTTGTAAATACCGAAATCGAATTCCCGATGAAGGTTTGATGATCTTCTTACAAGAATTCACAACAAAATGATACAAGGAATTAATATATCTCACAAAAGTATTTTTTTTACTCCAAGAACATACAAGGAAGATGATGAAATAATCTCACTCAATCCTCTCTTTTTGGTGTTTTCTCCCCTCAATCTTGTGTTTTTCACCCAAGAATATCTTCTCAAAGATAAGTGTATCTCCTCAAGGGTCACCACCCTTTGTTTTATAGCCAAAAGATGAATAATAAGGCTTAAAGTTGTGCAAAAATGTCAAGGAAAGTGACATGAACCGAAAAGTGACACGGCCCGTGTCCTAGGACACGGCCGTGTCGCACTGTGCTGGATAAACGAAAAAGGTTATGTCCTGAGGCTCGGCCGTGTCCCATGACACGGCCGTGTTGTACTAAGCGGGAAGGTGCAAAATGGCCGATCGTGACTCGGCCGTGTCCCAAAAGGCACGGTCGAGTTGTTCTTATCCGGAAAATGCAATTCTCGCTGGAATGAGACCCGGCCGTGTCCCATGGCACGGCCGAGTTGCCTGTTTCAGCTGAGTCGAGTCGCCTGGTGCAGCCAAGTTGAGTCGCCTGGTGCAGCCAAGTCCGGTTTTTGGTCTTCTTCGGCTTGATCCTTCGTTCTTGTATCAGTTCACCTCAGATTTTAGCATATGATATACCGTTTCGAAGCTTTTCACGAGGAATTTATATCAAAGGAGAATACATCTCAATTCGGAGTGGAGATTCTGGGAGTTAGGAGATTTGACCGATACTGCTTAAATCTTTCGTCGTTTTAGGCCCCGTTTTAGCTTTTGATCGTCATAAACTCCAATATTAGCTATGAAAGCACATATTTCACCACAATCTTCGCTTGGTTACCTATAAATTAAAAACACAACATACCACACATAAAAGAGAACAAAAATACTAAAAAGCAAACAAAAACACGACTAGATAGAACAGAATGAGTCGATCAAGAATCGACTCATCAGCACCCGAATCGAAAAGCACCGAAACTGGATGAGAAGGGATTTGAGTGGTACCTGACGCCAATGGAACGTCTGTCTCCTCCGTGCGCCTCATCTGATATAACTGAGGGTGGACTGAGCCCGAACTAGATGCAGCTCGGCGGTCTGGCTGACCCCGGCCCCTACCACGGCCCGAACTCTGAGGAACATGAGTAACTGGAGTCTTCTAATCAATACTGTACTCTCTCTGAACGGCGGTGGTAGTCGAAGCTCTGGCAGCCCTGGTGGCTCTCTCACAATGTGCTGCTCTGTGCCCGGTCTGCCCGCAAGTAAAGCAAGTAACTGGATGAGAGGGGCAATCCTTCATCAAATGCTCATATTGGTTGCAGTTAAAACAAACCCTGCCACCAGAAGCAACGGACTGGACTGAACGATTACCCTGAGATCCCCCAGCCTGATGAAACAGCCTCTTCCTGGGTGTAGGGGCAGACTGTGCTCTCGAGAATCGGGCACTCTTGCCGGCTGAAAAACTGCCAACTGTTTTCTGTTTCTTGACCTCGGTACCCAACTCTGATTCCGGTGCGGCCATCTCGATCTCTAGAGCGCGATCCTGATACTCCTTCAAAGTGACACACATGAGCGGTGCCATACACTGCCTGATATGCGGTTTCATGCGCATATTGAAATAACGGATCTTGTCGGCCTCGGTCCTCACCTGATCTTTCACGAATCCTAATTGTTGATTATAAGTGATGATGGCCTAAGAAATAGGCACATCCTGAGGTGTAGCGGTAAAGAACTCCACAATTCTGCGCTCCTTGACTGGTGGTGGACAATATTCTGCTTCCATAGCAGCCTTAAATTCCTCCCAAGTGGCCTGGCGGTCTCTGGGCGTCATAACCTCCCACCATTCCGCAGCTTCCTTATCCAGGAGGTACTGAGCAATATGTACCCTCCTGTCATTGGGACAAGCTACGGCATCAAAAGTCCTGCCCAACTGAAAGAGCCAATTCTCCCAAATGAGGGAGTCAGAAGAACCAGTGAAACGAGGGGGGTGCATCTTAGTTACTATTTGAAGCCATTTACTAGCTTCGTCCTCTGGAGTCGGGGGCGAATTTTGGCGTCCACCCTGGGCTATCTGAGTGAGTTGGGCTACCAAATCTGGCACGGCAGCTCCGCTGCGTTATTACCCGATGGAACTGAATGAGAACGGAATCCGCAGAGGACTGAGAAAGTGAGCCTTCCTCATCATTAGCACCACGACCACGGCCTCGGCCGCATCCCTAGCTGGTCTACCACGACCTCTCAACATACTGAAGAAAATATGAAAAGGACAAGATCAGAAAGATTCACAATTTACAAAGTTGGTATCACAATTCACAATTCCGAACAACGCAAGAAAACGAATTATAGAAGTATAAGAGTTCGAGGAGACTTACAGTCAGGGGTTGCACAAAAAGATGGTAGCATGATGATATTAGGCTCAACGACTGACTCAAACAACTTAACTGACAGACCCAGAATTAACCGACAGCCTGGGCATTCAAAACCTAGGGCTCTGATACCATAAATGTAACACCCCAATTCTCAAATGGGACATTACACGCCGTAGAACCCTCGTGAAGTCTACCAGGCTAACACATGACACATATTCAATACAAGAAAAATCCCAAAGATACAATCATTAATGTAAAAATGGGGCCGCGGCCTCGACCAAAATGTTTTAATAGAAGTACGTGAAAGTATAAGTCGATACTATGTCATTGCCCACGCAGGGGACTTTAACCGAATACAATAAAACCGTTCAAATTCCGATACTCAAACAATATAAATGACCCAACATAATTAAAGACTCGAGCCTCATAATCATGCCAACCCATCCTTTGCGTGCATGTCCCGTGCCTGCTCCTCAGCTCTCCCGGTACCTGAAATGCATAAGACGCATTTCCCCCATTTAAGGGGTTAGCATTCGAATAGCTAGTGCAAGTACACAATTACACAACATTATATACAAAATACGTAAAAACATCTTCGAAACTCATCCAACTGGAAAAACTCCAAGAACAAAATAGATTTAGAATTCCAAAACAGTAACAAGCGAGTCATCCGAAACGAACATACACTAAAAATAGAAATTACCAAAAATAGAAAGTACGGATATTACAAGAGGAACCTTTGTGAGTGTTTTTCGGAACTCAAGGGAGCTGATTTCGAACCTTTTTCCACTTGCTGGATGTTCTCTATTTATAGCACTGGGAGTTGCTAGGCGATCGCCTCTGCTGTATTATAATAAGCGGGCGATCGTCTTTAGCACATGGGTTGGTCTCCTTAAAGTCTGCGGGAGTTGCTGGCAGCCAGCTGTGCGGACCAATGAGAAGTCTGCACGCGTCTTGAGTCGCTGCCCCGGGAGGTCCCACCTTGTACCTTTCGGCGGGTCTGTCGGTAGGTGAAAAGGTGGTGACAGGCTGTGGTCAACGATCCATGTTATGCGGCATCTTTCGCGGATCTGCACATGGGCGCTTGCTTTGAGATCCAGTTGTCGCAGACTTTGACGGACGAAGATCTTGTTCGTGGCACAGGACGGTCGTCCTATGTCGGGCACCAGAGTCGATCGCTAGGTGTCAAAAGGCGATCGCCTTGAGAGTCGATCGCTAGATACTCGAAGGTGGACTGCTATCTTCGCTTAGGCAAGTTCGCCATAACTTGTTTGGTTGTGGACTCGGTTGCCCGACCTTGTTATCAATCGCCGTCGAGGCGTATAAATCGCTGCACAACAATTTCCCCCCAGCTCGCTCCGATGTTGGAAACGTGGGGTGAGGTGGTTCTACTGGCGATTGCTTAACTTTGACGAGGGACTCTGCATTATGCGGAACTGGTGATCATCTTTGAGTGGATTGATTTTGAATTTGGACGACCTGGTCGGTCGCTGAATTTTGGGAGAGGAATCCGAGTAAGGGTTTTGACTCTCCTTTTGTTCGGACATGTTCTGAACTGATCTAATTTGGTCTTCCTTTTGCAGGTTTCCATATTCCGGCAGCCGACGAACTATCTTTCGATTTTCTAGTTGTCTGGGAGAGGATACGAAGTCTTCCGGACGACGACTTAGATGCCCGCCGGATCAACAAAGAGAGCCGTTGGCTGTCTGCTCGGCTATTCCATTTCCCGAGACATCTTTTGGTCCCAGGTATGAATCTCTTCGATCTCCTTTTGCTTGACGATCGTCCTGTTTAAGGAATATGTCTAACTGTTGTTTGATTGTTTCGAATTGCAGAGGTCCGCTTTCCTCGTTTCTTGGAGCCTCCGGCGGAGATAGCCATGTCGAACCGTGGAGTTCTGAGCCGTCTTCGCCAGAAGAAGTCATCTCGAGTTCCTCTGGTGGCGCTACCTCTTATTCCGGAGGTGAGGCCTATCGTAGAGCCGATCGTAGCGGAGGGGGAGGTTCGGGAAGAGGGGCTCCGGTCGAACCGCAAGCGGCAGAGATCGAGGGAATCTCCAGTCTCTGCCCCTGCTGGTGAGGTGACGATCGCCGCGCCTCCGCTCTCTGCGGTCCCCTCGGTGGGTGAGCCTACGCCTTCTGCGGCTTTCTTGTGAGAGATGGCGATCGCCGAGGCCGATACCCCCCGCGGGAAACCGTACTTTGGTCGCGACCCTGAGAGGGCCGAGAGGTAGACTTTGCTTGTTTGCTGAGTTTCGTTTACTTGCGCGGGAGATGTGCTAACTTTATTTTGATTGATGCAGGATCCGTAGCACTAACCCAGCTTGCCCGCCGCTGGTATTGGATTTCCTGGCGAGCCGATCTCCTCGCCAGGCCTGTGATGTCCCTCTATATGTTAATCGGGCCGTTTCTGCTTTGCCGAAGGCCTGGACGACCGACTTAGATGCGATCGCTCGCCAGCGATCCGAGAATACAATACAGGCTACTTTTGCTCTCTCTCTTCAGGCGGCGACGATGGCTGCCGAGGCTGTGAGAGAATTCGAAGGGCGTCCTTCTACTTCCCGTCTCCAGGCAGACCTCGAGGCTGCTCGGCAACAGAATGCCGAGTTTGCTGACAGGTTCGTGGCTATAGAGCAGGACTCCTTAGATGCGGCTAAGCGGGCAAGTCATGAACTTGAGCTGGCGAGAGAGAATTATGAGCGAGCCGCTGAGAAGGAGGCCGATCAGCTGAAGGTGACTGTCGCTCGGCTGACTAGCGAGCTGGCAGCGTCGATGGGAGAGACGGCCGCTAAGGAGACCGAGCTTCAAGGTGCGCAACAGGTGATTGCGGAGTTGAAAGGGAAGTTGGAGGCGACTGAGGCCGATCCCTTTCTGAACGTGGAGTTCGTCAGCGAGTTTGCCTATTACATGGCGTTCGCTAATTCACTCCGTGCTGCTAAGAGGGGAGGGCTGGAGGTCGTCCCTCTAGCCGAAGATTTCAAGGCATATGCGTTGAAGCATCCTCTCCATCCTGCTTTCTCCATGCCGATCTTGGATCTCGCGGAAATTGGCGTAGACCTGGGCTGGTATCCGACTCCGGCAAACCTTGTTCATCCAAACGCTCCGGAGGACGGGGAGGTAGCTCCGGAAGCTGGTGAAGGGTCGCGGGCCGATCCAGTGGTTGAAGGCAAAGGCCAGGAAGAGGCAGTCTGAGGCTCTACGGCCTTCTTTAGTTTTTGCTCTTTGCCTTGTAATTTTGTAGTTTTCCTTGTAGTACTTAGGCCTTCGGGCGACCGTGTATGTACTTCGATACTCCAAGTAATGAAATGAATATTTGCTTCTTCGATTTATTACTTGAATGATTGCTTTTCTGAGTATTTGTATGACTTTGCACGAATGTGTGAGGAGAGATTGTTGCGTGTATAACTCCAAGTGAATTGATAAACTCATGTAGATAACTTTTACAACAAATTCGATCGCTGCACATACATCTGAAAAATGCCGATCTCCGTATGTAATTGAATAGGGACGATCGTCATATACATAGCTCCGCCCTTCCCCCTTATTTTTGTTCACTTAGTGAAAGTAAGGGGACGAAAATAAATCGTTGAGTGAGCGGTCTTCAATTTTGCAGATTCCTCGAGGAAGGCCGTCCATCTCGGTCTTGAGGAACCGTGCACGATCGCAGAGTTCGATGGACCGATCTCCACGGCCGTGTCTTGTGCGCAAGTGACATTCCGTCTGATGGCTAAGTTCTCGCGACTCACTTAATTGGTAGGGTTCTCCGTAGGCTGCGCCTCGCCTCGTATTTAAACGAAGGGCGTGCAGTCTTGGTCTGGAGGATTCCTTGCGCGGGGCGTCAACGGATTAATCGACTCCACGTCCGTGGCTTGTTAGCTCTTTTCTACCTCGGGCCGCCATTAAGATGGCGACCCTCGACGGTATACGTTGAGACGGGGGGAGGGACGCGTCACATTGTCCGGGAAGGATCCACCACGTTAAGTGATGGACCTTTGAGGGCGGGCGAACGTGTCCACAGATCTGTTTTGGAGGGCCCTCAGACTACGCCAGCCTCGTATTTAAACGAAGGGCGGGCGATCGTGGCCCAAAGGGACCTTGCACGGGCACAGAGAACGGTTCCATCGTCCTCCACGACCATGTCGACACTCTTCTACCTCAGACCATCAAGTAAGATGACGATCCTCGACGATATACATTATGTAAGGGGAGGAGATCGCCTGCCTAGGTTCTTCATGTTGATGACGAACTTTAGAGGTCGAGCGAGTAATCCTCTGATTTGTTTTAAAGAGTCCTTCGGCTACGCCTAGGGATGTCAACTTTATCCGTACCCGATCCTACCCGCCGGATAAACCCGAAATCGGGTCGGGTTTCGACCGAACCCGAAATTTTATGGTCGGGTATGGGTAGGGTATGGGTATAGTATATTACCCGAATACCCGACCCGATTACCCGATCCGCGTACCCATTTGAATTATATAAATATATTATTATTATATATTATACATAAATATAATATTGTATTATAAATTATATATATTATTATATAAAATATTATATTGTAAATATTTATTATACTTAATTGAATTTATTAATTACATTATATGTATATATGATATATATTAAAAATATTTATATTCTTAAATACAGGGTATACAGGTACCCGAATACCCATTGGGTACCCGATTACCCGATGGGCAATACCCGAACCCGATCCGAATCAAATAGAATAGGGTATGGAGGAGGCATACCCGTACCCTACCCGACCCATTGACATCCCTAGCTACGCCCGCCTTGTATTTAAACGAAGGGCGAGCGATCGAAGCCCAAAGGAACCTTGTATGGACGGATCGTCGGTTTAGTCGATTTTTGCGACCATGGCGGCACTTTTCTACCTCGGACCATCATGTCAGACGATGATCCTCGACGGTATACGTTGTGCTAGGGGAGGCGATCGCTGCCTAGGTCCATCATGTTGATGACGAACTTTAGAGGGCGAGCGAGTCATCATCTTTTTCGAAGCATTTGTTCAGGCAGTAGCCTTTGGTTTGATGAGGCGGGAATCGGGGAGAGACTTCCAAAGTTCCCTTCTCTTGATTGAAGCATGTAGCTCCGGTCTCCGAGGTTGATCGAAGGGTCGGCTCGTGTGAGCTTTCCGGCCTATTCGCGTTCGACTCGGCGACCGTATTGAGAGATTGGTGGAGGCTCCGGCTAAGCCAATAAGCTATCCAACTTGCCTTCCTCGAGCAATCTCCAGAGTTGTCTGAGGAGCAGGGCCGGTCCAATGGTTTCGGATGCCCTGGGCGGATAGTCAATAATATGCCCCTAATACAATGAACTAAGAACATACAATTTTTTAACGAATTTGGAGCCTAGCCAAGTTAGAAGACTCGTCCCCATTACGCTTGTTTAATGAAAAGAAAAACTTAAAGTGGGTTATAAATCTTGGGTAAAAAAAACCCGACTTATAATTATTGGGAGAAAAATGCATCCGTAGTTCAAATTTAAAATCCACATTTGATTTTGAGTCTCAAACAATAGACAAATTTGTTTGTGTTTTTAAAGAATAAATGATCATTGCATCAAACACTACACAGAACTTAAGTAATGACAAACAAAACCGTCAAACTTTCAATAGTAATCTATTTCACATCAAACTTTTAATAGTAGTTTATTTCTCTCTTATAGTCTACTCCTCTCTTGAGCTTTGTTTAATCCAAAAAACCATTAATTTTGGTGGGTGAAGAAAATAAAATAAATATTACCTGGTAGATGACAGATGAAGACTGAAGCGGTAGTATACTCTATAATTTTTAAAAATTAGAAACTAATATTGGGTATATATGTTATGGGCTTTGATGCCCTGCTGGGCTTTGATGCCCTGGGCCACCGCCCACTTTGCCCAGCACTAGGGCCGGGCCTGCTGAGGAGGTCGCGGCATTGGTTGGTGCTGTGGCCGGGACTCTTGTGGTAAGCACAATATTGATTGTGGTCCATATGACCATGGTCCCTTATTGCCTTTGGTTTGTTTAGCAGTTCGCGCCCCTTGATGGCGTAAAAAATGTGGGCCAGAGTTCGGTTGAACTTGTGGAGGAGATGGGCTTCGACATCCTCGAAGGCCTTGGGACCGCTGGGCAACTTGGCGACCGCCTTTTTGGTTTTAGAGATCGCTGTCTTCTGGACGGGAGGCAGCATTCCCTCGCCTAGGCGGAGGGTGAGCAGCCTTTGCCTGGCCAGAAAGTCGGCAGCCTTAGCGTGGAAAACCGTGTAGGTTGGGGGGATGTCCTTTGTGAGATGTCTAAACATGGGTGAATGACCGTAGAATCCCCCCAGGACCGAGTAGAGAGCGAGCTCGTCACTGATGGGCTCGCCGGTGAGGACGATTTCATCCACCCGGTCGATGTAATCTGTGTCGGATTCGTCTTCCCCCTGCCTGATTTTCATCATGCGGTGGGGGCCTTCTGGTATGGCGACCTTGGCGGCGAAGTATGACGTGAAGTCACTCACCATTTTCTCAAAGGATATGATCGATCGTGGTGGTAATGAGACGTACCACTTATGGGCCAGCTCGCCCAATGTTAACGGGAAGATTCGGCACTTGGTCACGTCAGATGCCCCACACCCGTTCATGTAAATACGAAACTTGCTCAGCTGGGTCTCGGGGTCCGATCTCCCTTCATATAGAGGTGTTTTGGGAGGAGCGATCCTTGGTTGCATGGGGGCAAGCTCGATGTGGACCGCGAGTGGCTCAGTCGGTCCGATGATCTTTCTACTAGTGCTTGTCCCAGTATCTAAGAGCGCTTTCATCTCGTCAAGCTGGCGTTGCATAGCGCCCATCGCCGTGGCCTGGATGCTCGCAGCTAGGCGCTCGGAGCGGGAGCCGAGGCGATCAAGTACTGACCCCCTGGCGTTCGGGTAGGCCGAACTCCTGGTGATGGATTCAGATTCCGTCGTCTCGTGGTTGGGGTCAGAATGCCCCGGTCGCCATGATGGATCGCTTCCCAAGCGACTGAATACGGAACTGTCCGGCCTTGCGAGAGCCTTTTCTCGCGAATCGGGGCTTTCTGACGATCGCTCGCCCAGTAACCCTTTGAACTTCCATTTTCCCACGCGGCGGATGGTCGAGGAAGTTATAGCGGGCATCGCGCATGCTCTCCGTCGCTCCTTTAAGATGGCCAAAGCCTCCTCGATCTATTCCACGGTTTGGAACTGGTCGAGCGAGAGGCTGGGGCCACCCCTCAGGTGCGTCACTGCGACTTCCCTCTGCCGTCGGCTGGGGCTCGGATCGAGTCGGGATATGATGTCCGGCGGTTCGGAGAGTGGCTCTCTTCGATGTAGTGGCGGATGTCATGATTCTGAAGGCTTTCTTTGAAGAGCAGTGAGTGTCACTTCAAGTATATGCCCCGAGAACATTGAGTGTTCTTCGGGACGGTAGGAATAAAAAGGGAAAAATCCAATTTTGGTCAATAAAGTTTTCCATTTTTCAGTTTTGGTCACCGATGTTTAGTCACTTTCAAAATTAGTCACTCAAGTTCATTTCCCCTCTCAATCTTGGTCCTGCCGTCAGTTGACCCGTCAATGAATGACGGAATCAACGAAAAAAAGCGCGAATAAGGTTAGAACACCCCCAAAATCGAAGGGCGCAAACATGCACAAACCCTAATTTCTACATCCCTTGGATTTCTCTCCGATCAAAGGGTGCTTCGGACTGTCAATGGCGAGAAGGGAGAAAGATGGGTCTGCACCCCAATATGGTAACCTTCTATTGTTATTTCCTTAGATTTCCAAGTTTCTTCCTTTTAAATTGATTGAGTTTCAAATTTTCAATTGAAATCTGAATTTTTTTCGTTTATTTCGATTTTTTACAGATCCAGTAAATGATTCAAGCAAATTTACGTTAAAAATTATTCACGGTGGTAGAATGAACTTTGACAATTGTAGTAGAAATTATGTAGGGGGGACTACAGATTATTTCGACTTTGTTGATTGTGATAAGCTCGGGTTAATTGAATTGCATGATTTTGCTAATCAATTAGGATATGATGAAAAAAAGATAGTGTTTTGGCATCAATTTGGGATGAATTTGCGCACTGGTGGTAGAGTGCTCTATTTTGATAGTACTGTGTGTTCAATTGTGAATCATCTAAATAAGGATAGAGAGGCCATACTTTATTTTCAGCATTTAGAGAGTGAGAATGAGGTGCCTACTGTAGGTGATGATAATGGCCCTGAACTTGATATGTCTTTCTTAGATGATGTGATCTTAGGTGATGGTGCCTACCTTAGTTCTGAAAATTTGGATTCAGATGATAGTGATGCATTAGTTGATAGTGAGTATGATATGGAGGAGGATGATAAATTATATGAGAAATATGTTGATCCCAGTGTTGAGTTTAATCCTTTTCAACATACTGGTGAAAAACTGAAGAATAAATTTGTGAGTGGGGAGGTTTATGCTAGGATAGAGGCAGATCTTGAAGAAGTTGCTAATAGTAGTGATGAGTTTGAGAGTATTCAGGGGTCTGATGAAGAGGATATGCCTAATTACCCCAAGTTTAATCCTGTAACTGAAGCTAGAAACCTGATTTTAAGTTGGGGCTTATTTTTACATCAAAAAAAGGAAGCTAAGGAAACCATTACTACTTATTGCATCAAGAGGGGAGTGAATTTCAAGATTGTGCATAATGACAAAAAAATGCTGCAAGTGTTGTGCAAAAATGAGGGTTGTGAGTGGTATGTGTGGGTATCACCAATGCAGAATGACAGGTGTTGGCAGATTAAAGCTTACAATCCAGAGCATACAAAATGTTTCTGGAATTGGAAGAATTCTAGTATAAAGTCAAATTGGGTTGGGAAGCATTACATGAAAAAATTCAAAACTAATCCCAACTTAAAAGCAGAAGCTTTCAGAACTGATGTATGCAACAAATTGAAAGCCAATATCTCTAAGCAACAAGCATACAGAGCAAGAAAAAAGGCAATTGAGCTGATAAATGGTACAGTGAAGGAGCAATTTAGCAGAATCAGAGATTATTGTCATGAGCTGTTGAGGACTAATCCTGGGTCATCTGTGGTATTAAAGTTGATAGAGAGTGGTGTTGAGGGAACTTTACCTCAGTTTCTTAGGTTGTATATATGTTTTGGAGCCTGTAAAGAAGGTTTCAAAGCTTGTAGGAAGGTTGTTGGGGTGGATGGTTGCTTTTTGAAGGGCCCTCATGGTGGTCAACTATTAACTGCAGTTGGGATTGATCCCAACAACAACATGTTCCCAATTGCCTATGCAGTTGTTGAGAGTGAAACCAGAAATGCTTGGGAGTGGTTTTTAACATTACTTAATAATGATATTGGTTGCAGTTTTGATCAGTATGCTTGGACTTTCATGAGTGACAAACAAAAGGGGTTGATCCCAGCCTTTGAGAATCTGCTCCCTGATGCAAATAACAGATATTGTGTGCAGCACCTTCATAGCAACATGAAGAAGGATGGTTTCTTAGGGCTTGCAGTAAAGAATGCATTTTGGGCAGCAGCTAGAGCAACAAGGTATGAAGTATTCACTGCTAAAATGCAAATGATGAAGGATTTAGATGAAAAAGCACATGATTGGCTTGCAAAGAAAAATCCTTCTGAGTGGTCTAGGGCATACTTCAATCCTTTACCCAAGTGTGATATATTGACAAATAACATGTGTGAGAGCTTCAATTCACTTATTCTTCTTGCAAGAGACAAACCAATCATAACCATGCTTGAAACAATCAGAAACATACTCATGACAAGATTGCAAGTTAATAGGGATGCTGCAAAGACTTGGAATACTACCATTTGCCCCAGAATCATGTTGACATTGAAGACTAATATGAAGCTTGCAGCTGAATACATTCCTTTGAAGTCAGATGATCGGCATTTTCAAATCTTGGGTCCACTTGACCAGCATAATGTGGACATATTAGAGAAATCATGCACATGCAGAAGGTGGGATTTAACTGGGATTCCCTGTAAACATGCAATATCAGCCATATGGTTTAGAGATGAGGATCCTGTGTCTTATGTACATGAACACTACAGTGTTGATCTATATAAGAGAGCATATGCAAATCCTATTCTAGGGATCATGAGTGCAGATTTGTGGCCTACGTGTAATTTTCCAGAACCTTTACCTCCTACGTATGACAAAAAGGCTGGTAGACCCAAAAAATTGAGAAGAAGAGGCCCCAATGAACCCCCCACAAAACCATCTAATCCCCATAGGATCAAAAAATTTCAAAGAACTCTGAAATGTAGAAAATGTGGAGTGTCAGGACACAATAATATAACTTGTGCTAATGGAGATTCCCAACCGTTTACTCCAGCAAACAATACTCAAGCAATTAGGTATTCTCTTCACCATTCAAATGTTGGAGCTCAGATAAAGAGAAACAAGTTACCAATATGTGTATTAACTCCTTACTTGCTTATTTCAATTTAATTATTCTTATTTCAATTCAGTATTTCATGTGTTTCATATATTAGGTGTGTTTAATGCATTTTATTGTTTACTGATTATTTAGGTCAAAAGGAATTCTCATGCATCTTATAAAGCACAGACTGATTGTAGTGCTTTATTGTGAAAGGAGGAGTAACAAGGAAAAACTAGCAAGGGAAACACCAAACAAACAAGGAACAACTAGCAAGGGAAACTGTGTTTTTGTGGCTGAAGTGTTACAAAACTGTGTTTTTGTGGCTTAAGTGTTTTTGTTATTGTGGTTAAAGTGTTTTTTGTTATTGTGGTTGAACAAGTTATGAACAGAGCATTTGTGGTTGAAGTTTTTTGTTATTGTTGTTGAACAAGTTCTGAACAGAGCATTTGGTTGAAGTGTTTTTGTTATTGCGGTTATTGTGATTTATGTTTTGAAGTGTTTTATTGTACGAATGGTTGAACAAGACTGTGTTAGTCACCAATTCATTTCAGTTTATCACCATATCAGTTTGCATTCTCCATTATCAGATTGTGTTAGTCACCATATCAGTTTGCATTCTCAAATTCAGGGAGAGAGGGGAAATGAGCCGCCGAATTTGGGTACATTCTATGTAACCCTAACCTTATTCACGCTTTTTTTCTTTGATTCCGTCAGTCATTGACGGGTCAACTGACGGCAGGACCAAGATTGAGAGGGGAAATGAACTTGAGTGACTAATTTTGAAAGTGACTAAACATCGGTGACCAAAACTGAAAAATGGAAAACTTTAGTGACCAAAATTGGATTTTTCCCGAATAAAAATGAAGGTTAAAAAAGCCCTCCTTCTAGCACCAATTGTTGCTACCCAAAATATTATCCGGAGATAGATATTGCTGGAATGATCGAGTAGCAAACAAAGTGCGAGAGAACTTCCGTGGGGAAAGTAAATAACACAAGATATGCCGGGGTTGTTAGTCCCGGGCTTGAATGCTCTCGCGAGATGTTATTAATACAAATACTTTGGAGTACAAATATTAATGTTAGAGTACAATTACAATGAGTGTAAAGGCCCTAGTTATCTTAGCTATTGAGCGTGAAGATTGCCGGAAGAACCAGATATGATGCTCTGTGAGTTCTTGTAACAACGTTGATATGTTGTGACGACCGTGAGAAATCGACAGTCTCTCACGGTGTGTATCAGTTGTATGTCTGAGCTCCTGGGCTTGCGAGTCTCTTTGAATCTGTACTGTAAGGAGTTCTTGCCTCTGCCGACCGTCTTCTGGTTAAGAGGTGCTGAGAGAGAAATCCAGAGATAGATTCCAGAGAGGAAGCCAAGAGTCTGAGAGTGTGTATGTATTCTTCGGAGATGAACGTATGAGAATGTTTTTCTGAATGTGGTTCTGAACTGAGAGGAACCTTTGTGAGTGTTTTTCGGAACTCAAGGGAGCTGATTTCAAATCTTTTTCCAGTTGCTGGAGGTTCTCTATTTATAGCACTGAGAGTTGCTGGGCGATCGCCTCTGCTGTATTATAATAAGCGGGCGATCGTATTTAGCACATGGGTTGGTCTCCTTAAAGTCTGCGGGAGTTGCTGGCAGCCAGCTGTGCGGACCAATGAGAAGTCTGCAGGCGTCTTGAGTCGCTATCCCGGGAGGTCCCACCTTGTACCTTTCGGCGGGTCTGTCGGTAGGTGAAAAGGTGGTGACAGGCTGTGGTCAACGATCCATGTTATGCGGCGCCTTTCGCGGATCTGCACATGGGCGCTTGCTTTGAGATCCAGTCGTCGCAGACTTTGACGGACGAAGGTCTTGTTCGTGGCACAGGACGGTCGTCCTATGTCGGGCACCAGAGTCGATCGCTAGGTGCCAAAAGGCGATCGCCTTGAGAGTCGATCGCTAGATACTCGAAGGTGGACTGCTATCTTCGCTTAGGCAAGTTCGCCATAACCTGTTTGGTTGTGGACTCGGTCGCTCGACCTTGTTATCGATCGCCGTCGAGGCGTATAAATCGCTGCACAACAACATCATTCAAATGGTCCTACATATGTTTATTATCTACCAGAAATGTTGTTTTTGCACGACTCTTGTGCCAAATTATTAAACCCAGAGAATATTTTCCTGAATATCCTATAAAAAATATAATAATGGATAATGCCGGAGAATTCACATCAAGGACTTTTAATGATTATTGTGAAGCACTGGGAATTAATGTTGAGCACCCAGTCGCACATGTCCACACTCAAAATGGATTGGCGGAATCCATGATTAAATGAGTCCAAATCATTGCTCGTACATTATTAATGAGATCAAAGCTCACTAGTGCGGTGTGGGGTCATGCAGTATTACATGCATCGGCACTCATTAGATTACGCCCCGCTGCTTATCATATGCACTCCACAATTCAATTAACTCTAGGCTTTGAGCCGAATATTTTGCACTTACGCACACTCGGATGTGCTGTTCATGTGCCAATTCCACATTCTCAAAGGACAAAAATGGATCCTCAATGCTAGCTTGGCATATACGTTGGATTTGATTCCCCATCAATAATTCGGTATTTAGAACCAACAACGGGTGATTTATTTACCACTCGGTTTGTCGATTGTCATTTTGATGAGACGGTGTTTCCATCAATTGGCAGGGATAAGACCGTTCTTAACAAATATGAAAAAAAACTAGTTGAGGATATCTCCTGGAATGTACAAAGCTTATCCCACCTAGATCCACGTACTATAGAATGTGAAAATGAGGTGAACAGAATCATCCATTTATAAAATATTGCTAATAGACTTCCTCACGCATTTAACGATGCAAGTAAAGTGACAAAGTCTTATATTCCAGCTGCGAATGCTCCAGCTAGGATCGTTGTTCCTCATCAAAATACGAAAATGGATGATGATGCCCCAGGGCAAGAGCGTGGTAGACCTGTTGGTTCGAAGGGCACTGTTCCTCGAAAAAGAAAGGGGAGAAGTAATGGGATCACAAACCAAGATCATCCTACTGAGCATGCTACAAATGAATCTGTAGAGCATAATAATGCAAATAATGAAAGGATCGTGGATTCTGAAAACACTGAGAATGCCATAAATCATTACAATGAGATATGAGATCGGAAAAACATGATAATCGATAATTTATTTGCTTCGGTTGCATAAGAAATTATGAATGATGATTACGATAATGAACCACATTCAATAATTGAATGACGTCAAAGGTCAGATTTGCCTAAATGGGAGGAAGCAATACAATATGAATTAGCTTCCCTAAAAAAACGAATGGTATTTGGGTAAATTACTCGAACATCGAATAATATAAAACCAATTGGTTACAGGTGAGTGTTTGTTCGAAAAAGAAATGAGAAAAATGAGATTGCGAGATATAAAGCCCCACTCGTAGCCCAAGGATTCTCCCAACGGCCTCGGATTGACTATGACGAAACGTATTCACCAGTGATGGATATAATCACTTTCCGGTTTCTTATTAGTATGGCTGCCCATGAGTGTTTGGACATGCGACTAATGGATGTAGTCACGGCATATCTATATGGTTCATTAGATTCTGATATCTATATGAAAATTCCTGATGGATATAAAATGCCAAAATCTGCTACTCCTCGTGAGCTATACTCGATCAAACTACATAAATCACTATATGGATTAAAGCAATCCGGCCCCATGTGGTATCATAGATTGAATGAATACCTTTCTAAGGAAGGTTATAAAATGATCTTAAATACCCATGTGTTTTTATTAAAAGATCCAATACTGGATTTGCTATAATTGCAGTCTATGTGGATGACATAAATTTAATCGAAACTCCTAAAGAGTTATCCGATGCTGCTGAATATTTGAAGAAAGAATTTGAGGTTAAAGACCTTGGAATAACAAAACTTTGTCTTGGTCTTGAGCTCGAGCATAAAGATAATGGAATACTTGTCCACCAATCTGCGTATACCAAGAGATTGCTCAAACGATTTAATATGGACAAGGCTCATCCTCTGAGTACTCCTATGGTCGTACGGAATTTAGATCCTAAGAAAGGTCATTTCCTAAGGAACCAAATGAGGAAGTTTTGGGTCCCGAAGTGCCTTATCTCAATGCTATTGGAGCACTAATGTATTTAGCACAATGCACCACACCCGATATTTCTTTTGCAGTAAATTTACTTGCAAGATACAGTTCTGAACCAACTCGAAGGCATTGGAATGGTATCAAACACATTTTTCGTTATCTCAATGGTACCATTGACCTGGGTTTATCCTATTCAAAGGAGCCTACTAACTCTGGATTAGTTGGTTATGCTGATGCGGGATACAAATCCGATCCACATAAGGCTAGCTCACAGACCAGTTATTTATTCTGCTATAATGGTACGACTATATCATGGAGATCGACCAAGCAAACATTAGTAGCTACATCTTCCAATCATTCTGAGATAATTGCTCTCTATGAAGCTGGCAGAGAAATTGTTTGGCTAAGATCAGTTATAGCTCATATACTAAATGAATGTCGATTGAAGCTTGTGACAGACACTCCCACAATCATTTATGAAGACAATGCAGTATGCATAACACAAGTCAAGGGTGGATATATAAAAGGTGATCGGGCCAATCATATTTCACCGGAGGTTTTCTACACACATGCACTACAGAGGAACGGACAAATAAATGTTCAACAAATTCGCTCCTGTCATAATCTCGATGATTTATTTACAAAATCATTGCCGACATCAACATTCGAGAAGATGGTATACGGTATAGGCATGAGAGGAGCTAATCATAACCATGATTGATAAATCAGTTTGACGGCATATATTTATTTCAGGGGGAGCGAATCAATATGTGCGCTGTACTCTTTTTCCCTTATGACTGTTTTTATCCCATTGAGTTTTTTCAGCTTAAGTTTTTTAACGAGGCAGCTTATGTACAAGGATTGGATCTAAGTTGTGTACTCTTTTTTCCTTCTTGTAACACCCCAAATCCACTCAGGGATATTACACGCCGTAGACCCTCTCCTCGAGGATCTACCAGGCTGGTAACAACATTTAACATCTTGACAATGCCTTCAAGGCTCAAATGACTCAGTAGACTGATTTGGTCTTTCAATAAACATATACAACTCAATTACAAACACATACCCACGCAGGGGTCAAAATACAATAAACTCCCGTACAACGGGGAAAAGATACTGCAGCGGAAAAAAAAATACAACTAGACCAATACGACATCAACGGATCCTCGTGTGATTAGTATCGTTCATCTTTCATCATCCTTCGTGCCGACCCTGTGTTATGCTCCAAAACCTGAATGCAAAAATAGACATCTACCCCCCGAATACTCGGGGGTTAGCAAAACTCCACTGTTTTGCTAGTGCAAGTATAAAATACGAAAACGAGCCATACATATCATACTCCACAAAATATGTTAATCATAAACATGTAGGTCACAAGTCGTCCAGGAACAAGTCTAGAGGGGGGGGTGAATAGACTTGTTGAAACTCTTGAACTCTTTTTCACGAAGAGTGAGTTTCTTCAGCTGATAGTTAAACAAATGACTTGGAGTCGTCTGTTCTTGTATATGTGCGAAAGTCAGCTGATGACGAATAGAAATCAACTTAATGAAACACTTAACAATGTATGTAGCAGTTAAAGTATGATGCAGTAAAACAGTAAATAACGCAGGCAATTATAGTGGTCTCAGAGGTGGGGTAATCCTCTACTAATCCACTTTTCTCCAAACCAGTTGGGGATGAATTCACTATAATTTTCAACCAGCGATAAATATTACAGTGATTCAAACCACACTACAACAGCTTACAACCAGTGGAAATCCGTGCCGTTGTACACACACTTGACTGCCTTGCACCTCTTGATCTTCGATCCTTGGATGCCTTTACAGTCTCTTACTTCAAACAGTGAAGTACCCCGTACTCAGGATTATAGACAAGAGTTTTTGTCTTCTCCAACTTAAGAGCTTCTTTGAGTATGAACTTTTAGAGCTTGCTCTTTTCACGATGCTATTGATTGCTTTAGATTGCTTGATTGCTTTGATCGCTTGAATGAATGTTCGCACCGGTAGTTGCTCAGTTTCAAATCTTCGGATATATATAGGTCATGATCTCTGAGCTTCTTCCTTGTAGCCGTTGCAAATCTTTTGAACAAATCCGTCCGTTGGAGGGAGACTTCATTGTTTATTCTTTCTGAACGTTGCAAGGCTGGATTCCCATTATTTAATTTTATCTTCCGACCGTTGTGAAGACTTCTGCATGTGAGCGCCGAATCTTTTGAATATAAAATGATTAAAGTCTTCAAGGTGGGTCTGGATGATTTATTTAAATCATATCTCTTGCGGGAATCACTCCAATTTGTCTCTTCACGTTGCATGTGAGCTTTCCGTAATACTTGACTTTTCAACGCATGCTGACGTGGACTTGGAGTACTTGGCTGCCTTCGAGTAGGCTGATATGCAGCTAACATCTCTGCAGATAGGTCCTCTCATTGCTCACTGCTTGTGACTTATCTGGTCGTGACTTCCCTGAGGCCTCGATTGCAGCACCGTCAAACTTCTCGATGATTTTGTTTGACGAGCTACTCTAATCGGACTCTACTGTTCCTCTCTGATGGACTAAGCTGTACTTAGTACTTTGCCGATTTTCAGCCTAACTAATTTTTGGCCTACAGAAGATACTCATTTGGTTCTTCTTTACATTTTGCCAAGTTTTTATACTTAACATATTTGGCCTATGGAAGATACTCATTTGGTTCTTCCTTACATTTTGCCAAGTTAATAAACATTTGATTTTATATTGATGACATCATCAAAATCTAACAAGTATTCCTAACAAATTCCCCCTATTTTGATGATGGCAAAACTTTAAGCAAGTAATCAAATGACCAAGTCTGCACTTAAGTGCAAGACACAAACTAAAATCAGTCTAATGTTGAGACAACTGGAAATTGTCATTCAACAGACTGTTATAAAATTTTCTGACTTGTTTATTATTGAAATTTTACAAGAAGGTTTAAGTACATAAAACATTACAAGTAAAAGAAATAACTAAAAGTCATCTGCCTCTTCCTCTGCCTCTTCGAATAGGCTGCTTGGCAGGTTTGAAGGGTTTAGCTCCAATTGGTCTTATCTTGACTGGAGCAAGACCATATTTTCTTTTCACAACAAGTGCTGCGAAGTCTTGTTCTTGCTGGGATGTGAATCTGTTCTCAAGACACAATTGCTTGATTTCTCTTTGAAGCGCTAACTCATTAAGTTCACCGTCCAGACGGGTCGGTGCTTCCTCTGCTCTGAATGAGGGAATCATAGGATAAGCATTTTGATCTTTAGCGTGCTTCTTCAGAATAGCCCAGAGCTTCGGATGGATTTCTTCCATGAAGTTTATGAAAATTTCTTGTGGGGAGAGTTTATCATCCTGGAGTAGTTCCCAGATGTAATAGTCTTTGATGAACCTCTTCTTTGCAGATCCCCACATCTCAAGAGCTTCAAATGGAATAAAGTCCTCAACAAACCACAGCTCCTTCCCTTCCCATTCTAGAGTAGGTCCAAAACCACCTCTAGTCCTTCTTCTCTTTCCTTCAGGCTGGTCAGCCTGGTCATCTGGATCCATAGCTTCCTTTCTCTTCAGACTTGAGGGTCCTTCAATTTGAAGGACATCCTGCTTCTTCTTCCTTCTTATTTCTCTCTCTTCCCCCTGAACTCTCTCTTCCCCCTTTTTGCCAGCATCAACAAGGGTAGTTAATTGCTGTTCCATTCTGCTCATCCAATCAGACATGCCAAATGGCATTCTGTTGTTGGTAAGGGGAGGGGGCTGAGGAATCTCTCTCTGTAGAAGGGTGTCTATCTTGGCATTTATTGATTGAAGGTCAGGAGTGACCTGAGATGATAGCAGCTCTCCAATAATATCTTTGACGATTTGCCTGATCAGCTCAGTCATGGTGGGGGATATCTGAGCTGATGGAGAGTGCTCTCCTGAGCCTTCTGCAAAGGAACCACTATACTGCAGGCTCCTGTCTGCAGCTGGTAGGTTAGAGGGGGTTTTCTCCGGTCCCCGACTGAGTCTTGACCACCTCTGCGTCTAGCCGTGTACGGCAGTACCACGATCTATCTGCTGACTTCGTGAATAGGCTCTGGCTCCTTTTCTTCTTCTCTTTCTTCCTCTTTCTTCTGATCCTCATCTTTCTCTTTTTCTTTCTCCTTTTCTGCAGAATTTTCTCTTCCTTCTTCCTCATCTTTTTCTTTTTCAATTTCTTGTTCTGCTCCTGCATCTCCTCCATCATCATTATCATCATCATCATTCTTATCATCATCCTGCTCCTTCTTTTCTCCTTCATCATCCTCATCCTCCTTTTCTTCTTCATCTTTTTCTTGATCTACTTCTTCTCCTTCTTCTTCATCTCCTTCATCAGCCAATTCTTCTGTCTTCTCAATTTCTTCTGGCTGTTTTTCAACTGGAATATTTTCTTCTATTTTTCTCTCTTCTTCTTCTTCTTCAGCCACCAAATCAATAATTTCATTATCTCCATCTACTTCTTCAATCCTAATCTCTTTTTCAACTTCCTCCTCCTCCTCCTCTCCGAAGACGCCATCAAAAATGCTAAGCATGATAGAATGGATAAAGTGGTCCATGTTTGTTTTAAAATGGGACATGAACCATTTATCCTTGAGGAGTAATACTAAGTCTGATTCTTTGCAAAATTCAATCAGAACCTCCTCAGTGGCTTGGGGATATTCCCAACCATTAGTTGCAATGTAGGTTTGAAGATTTGTAAAAGTCATAGTCTTGAAAAATTTCCACTCTTCAAAAATATGTACAAAAGAGTGTTTTACTGCTTGTGGCTTAACAAGCTGGAGTTGTTCAATTGAAAGGTTGAAGGTATTATTTTCTAACAGGTTAAAAGTATAATCAGCTTCAGGAATAGAGATAATGAGACCTGCTTCTTCTTCTTCGGATATGTAGACTGGGGGGGTGAGAACAGGTACAATCCGAGTTTCAGTGGTGTCTGGTGCAGGCAGGTCTTCCGGGTGAATTGGTGATCTGACAGAGGGGCTGGCAAGGTGTTCAGATTGCTCTCCCTCGCTAAACTGCAGTTTCCTTGGCCTCTTAGGAGAGGGTTCCGGTGATGACTGCAGAGTAGAGGGTCCTTCAGGGGATGGTCCCCGTCTCTTGAATCTGACTGCAATGGGTGTATCGTCGGACTCGGTGTCGGACTCGACTGCAGTTCCGATCTCAGCTGCAGGTCTGTCCGACTCCTCTGATGAATGGTATCTTGGATATGACCTTGAGTCCGGCAGCTCCTTCAACAACTGAGCTGCTTTCCCAGTGCCTCCGACTTTCTTCACCTTCTCATGGTCCATATGACCAAGCCTTTTATTGGGGTGGAAGGGCCGTTTCCCTTTGCCACTCCGGTCTTCTCCAAAAACCAACTGAGATGCGTTCCATACGCCAGCTTTGTTTTGAACTTCTTCTCATCGTCAAGCCACTCGACCTTGTTGATCTCTCTCACGAGTTGCCTGAAGATGTAGTCTGCCCAATCAACTTCTTCTTCCTGAATTAATGCCCCCAACACCATAAACTTCGACGACGACAGTTGATCATAACTGCCCGCCATCCCCATAATTATCTTGTTGGTAATGTCCAACGCAACACGGTAAATCCTCTTTAGTTCATTCCTTTTGGCTGTAAATTTCAATTTGTCCGGGATATTTTCGACCTTAATCTTTTTCCAGGTTTCGGCGGCGGATTGCTTGAGAGCTTCGACCGCTAAACCTCGGTGCTTCATTCCGAAGACAGAACGAATCGTCTCTCGATATATGCTGACAGGTACTCCGCCCACTGTGCTATGAATCCCGTCTTGAATCAGATAAGCATTGCGATAGAACTCAACAACATCCTCTTTGAACAGATGTTGCGGGTTGATGTCGAGAAATGGGTAGATCCCATTAAGTTTCATTGCCCGAATCAGATTGAACATGTCGTAGTCCTCCAAATTGACTTCGAGTAAACCTTCAAAGTCGACAACCATCGAGAATATGATCTGATCTTTCACCGCCTTCAAATTCACTCCTTCGAAAGATGCCATTTCTGCAAATAGAGGATTTTAGTGTATATTTTTGCTCTGAAATATCTAGGGTTTCTGTAGGCGTAAAGAGTAAAGTGAAAGGTCTTCTTTTTTTATAAAGAAGATGAAAAGACGTTTGTATTAGTTTATTATATATTTGAACGGTGATACGCCTTTTGATATTCTTTTGAATTTCAAATTTGAATCGGTGGCCCAATTTAAAATTCGACGGTTGATTCTGATTGGCCACCGTGGAGGTTGATTTATTAGGTGTTTGACGCGTGTATTAAAATTGCCACTTGGCTTATGAAATGTATATTTAAATGCCATTCGTTAGCCAAAATTAATATTATAAATGTGGCAGATAATAATTAAATATTCAGAGGTCAGTTTTAGAAAACTTAGCTGGTCTGATTTGTTGACTGTTGACCACTCTGCAACAGATGAGTTGACTTCTCGCCTGGTATTCTGAACAGCTAAGTTGCTTTGTCTGGCCTTCGTCTTCTCGCCTGCATCAGCTAGGCTGATTCTGGGGTCCGTTCTTCCTTTAACTTGCTTCAGTACTAGATTCCCAATCTAGTAATCCAAGGTCTCTGCTTAGCTCTAGGAATCTTTCTTCTGGCAAGGGTTTAGTGAAGATGTCAGCTATTTGGTAGTCTGTGCTAACTCTTTCAACTCTAACCCTTTTGTTAAGCACATGGTCTCTAATGAAATGGTGCTTAACATCAATGTGCTTCGTCCTTGAGTGCAAAACCGGATTGTTGGTTATTGCAATAGCACTATTGTTGTCACACCATATTGGAACTTCGTTTGCAATGATATTATAGTCCCTTAGCTGCTGTCTAATAAATAAAATTTGTGCACAACAGCTACCTGCAGCTAGGTATTCTGACTCTGTAGTGGAGATAGAGTTAGAAACTCCGCTTGCTAAACCAGATATCGACCTGGTTCCTAGGAATTGACACGTTCCACTAGTGCTCTTCCTGTTGATTTTGCATCCTGCGAAATCCGCATCTGAGTATCCTGATAGCTCGAAGTTGTCATCCTTGGGGTACCATAGTCCAACATTAATTGTAGACTTTAGGTACTTAATTATTCTCTTGGCTGCATCTAGGTGTGATTGCTTTGGTTTGGACTGGAATCTTGCACAAACTCCAACTGCATATGATATGTCTGGCCTGCTTGCAGTGAGGTACAGAAGAGATCCAATGAGTCCTCTGTAGTGGGTTGAGTCCACTGATATGCTCGCCTGCCTCGCATCCAGTGAGTACTTGTGCTCATTGGAATTCTTGCGGGCTTGGCTGATTCCATTCCATATCTCTTGATAAGATCTCTGGTATACTTTGCTTGGTTGATGAAAATTCCTTTTTCCATCTGCTTAACTTGTAATCCGAGAAAGAAGTTAAGCTTTCCCATCATACTCATCTCAAATTCTCCTTGCATGAGGTTGGAGAATTTCTCGCATAGCTCTGGATTGGTTGACCCAAATATGATGTCATCCACATAAATCTGGACTATTAATATGTGGCCTCCGTGCTCCACTCTGAATAGGGTCTTGTCCACTTTCCCTTTGCAAAATCCATTTTTCTCAAGAAACACAGACAGTGTTTCATACCATGCTCTAGGTGCTTGCTTGAGTCCATATAGAGCTTTCAACAGCTTATAGACTTTGTCTCCTTTGACAAAACCTGGGGGTTGCTCTACATAGACTTCTTCTTCTAGGATTCCGTTCAGAAAAGCACTCTTTACATCCATCTGGTATACTTCAAAGTCCTTGAATGCAGCATATGCGAGGAATAGTCTGATGGCCTCTAATCTTGCAACAGGTGCATAGGTTTCATCAAAATCTATTCCCTCACACTGTGCATAACCTTTTGCAACGAGTCTGGCTTTATTCCTAACAACAGCTCCGTCTTCATCACTCTTGTTTTTATACACCCATTTGGTGCCAATAACTTTCTTGTGATCAGGTCTGTCTGTTAGTTTCCAAACTTTGTTTCTCTCCATCTGCTCCAATTCCTCTTGCATGGCATTAATCCACGAATAATCTTCCAAGGCTTGTTCTGTAGTCTTGGGTTCAATTTGTGACATAAAACATGAGAACATCGCCATTCCTGCTGGTAGGTTTGACTGTCTCGTCTTGACTCCATCAGTCAACTTTCCGATAATTTGCTGAATTGGGTGATCCTTGAGCCATTTGGGGATATCGTCCTCTTCTGGGTTTGTTCCCCCTGTTGGATTGCCCTGGTGGTTATCTGCATCAGCTGGGTTCTGGTCTGCAACTGGATTAGCTACCGCCTTGTCATCTGCAGCTTGGTTCTGATCTGCAGATGAGTCTTTGTCAGCTCCGGCTGGGTCTTCTTCAGCAGCAACTGGATCAGATAGGTTTGGTGATCCTGTCCGATCTGCAGTTGGGTCTTCAGCAGCTACAGTTGGATCTTCAGGCTGGTCTGCAGGTGAGTCCACCATTCCAGTGTCCTGTATAATGACTTCTTCAAGGGTTGCTGACTTGAGCTTGTTCTCAATTAGCTCAACTTTTTTCCTGTACTCAACGGTAGATTCATCAAAAACAACATGGGGTGTTTCCTCCACAACTAAGGTTCTTTTATTAAAAACTCTATATGCCTTGCTTCTTTGGGAATATCCCATAAAGAGACCATCATCGGTCTTAGCATCAAAGGCATTTAGCTGTGTTTTACCGTTGTTGTGGATGAAACACTTACAACCAAAGACATGAAAGTAAGCAACAGTAGGAGTTCTATTATTCCAAACATCATAGGGAGTTTTGCCATGTCTCCCTACTATCATACTCTGATGCAGGTGTGACAGTCGTGTTGGCGACTTGACCCGAACCTTTTGGTAGGTCCGCTTCGCAATCATGGACATTGTTGCTTCCTTGAGTTCTGCTCCTTCTTTCAGCAACACCATTCTCACTGGGCGTCTGGCCGCAGAGCTCATCTTTGGATCCCATTCGATCGGCAGTAATCGATTATCGCCTTGTTGAGAAACTCTCCTCCTCTATCGATCTGATCTTGATTATGGAGAGGGATTTCTCATTCGGATCCTTCTCGGCTCGAGTAACTTGGTCAGGGTTTCACTTTTCCTGTATAGGAAAATGATCCAAGTGTACCTTGAATAATCATCTACTATTACAAGGGCATGCTTTCGGCCGCTCAAAGTCCTTGGCTTGATAGGACCAAATAGATCCATGTGGAGTAGATCTAAGATCCTTGTTGTGAGCGTTGTAGGCTGAACTGGCTTGAACGATGCCTTGGTCTGCTTTCCCTTCTGACATGCATCACAGAGTGCTTCCTTCTTGAATGCTTCATTTGGAAGTCCTCCACCGACTTCTGAGAGCTAATCTTGTTGATGACTTTGAAGTTTAGGTGACATAGTCTTTTGTGCCACAGCCATCCATTCTCAGCTACTGTCTTGGATAGGAAACAGGAGTTAGGTGTTCCTGTGTTCCAATCAATCATGTAGACATCTCTTCTTCTGAATCCTTGTAGCTTTATTTCTCCAGATAAGATGTCTATCACCATACACTTCAAGATGGTGAAGACTACTAAATTCTTCTCGTCACGTAATCGGCTTATGCTCGGGAGATTGTACTTGAGCCCTTTGACATAATGGACTTTGGATATCACAATGTTTCCTCGGTGCGGCTCTCAAAGCCTTTTGTGCATCCTCTAGAGCTATCTCCAAAGGTTACATCGGGACCTCTTTCTTTGATATATTTGGTCAGCATCTTCTTGTTCCCGGTCATATGCCTCGAGCATCCAGAGTCTACAAACCATTCTTTACCTCCAAAATTTGAGCTTGAGGAGATGTGGTTGTAGTCCTTCCACCTTTTCTGCAATTAAACAAGCAGAGATTTAGGTACCCAAATTTGTGTGGGTCCTTTGGGGTTAGTTGGTTTCCTGGAGAATTGATTTCTCCTGGGATTATAGAAATTATTATTATTATAACCCTTATAAGATGTCTGTGGTCGAGGTCTGAATCTTCTGGTTGGATTGTATACCGAATATTCCTCAAAATTTTGATAGTGTGGGCCATTTCTAAATCTAGGCTGAGACCATTTATTAAATCTTTGTGGTCTCCACACTTGTTCATTTTGGTAATTAGGATAACCTTGAGGTTTCCATCTGCCCCTCCCATTATGAAATCTATTTTTGGGGAGTTGTTGGTAATAGTGGGCATGTTGTGCAGGCCTTGCTTTTGCACAGGCCCTTTGCCTAGTCGCTGTCTAGGTGGGCATGCAGTGTAACCTGACTGCAGCCTAGACGTTTGACTTGGCTGTTGCCTGTTTTTGAATATCGGTTTATATACAGGCTCAGCAGTCGAGACTATTGTTTCTCCCTTGATAAACTTGGTTTCAGAACTAGAGGGAGTGTGAGAATCATATCCAAGGCCTGATTTGGTATATAGTGACCTTTTATAAGTACACAATTCTCCCAGAGTTGAAGACGCCTTCAGGGAGGTTATTTCCTGCGCCTGAGTTTTATTTATCTGAGCCAGCTTAGTAAACTCAGCTTTGGCATGAGCAAGTGCGGTGATTTTCTTTAAGTAAAATGGTTAGCCGATCTATCTCAATTGTATTGACATTTGCACAGTTTTTAAAGTCACCGTAGTTGTCTCAACCTTATTCAAATCTAGTGAGTTTTGAAATCATTTTTCATTGCTATTCTCATCTTGCAGTGAGTCTTCTCATTGTCTGACTTGGTGTGCGATTTGAGTGTTTCATTATCTTTAAATATCTGATTTACCGATTCATGTAGATCCATATCTTGTGACATGGCTGAGCTATTATTTGAACCGGTGGGTTTAGAAGTTACCTCTTCATCAGCTAGGTTTGCCATCAGGCAATCATACTCCTCGTCTTCATCAGAAAAGAAACCGCTGCTTGATTCGACATGCTCCTGGTCTTCTCCGATGAGGGCCTTTCTTCTATCTTCTTTTCTGCCCACCTACTTCTTGGTTTCGTCCTTCTTGAGCTCGGGACAATCCATTTGGATGTGTCCTATTTTGTGACAGTTGTAGCATTCTACTTTCCAGCTTCTAGCCTTCTGGTTCCTTCTTGGATTCTCCTTATAGTTTTTCTTGTACTTGGAGTAGTTCTTTCTGAAATTGCTGAACCTTTGCATTATGAAAGCCATTTCTTCCTCAAAATCTAGTGGATTTGGAGGTTTCACATCAGATAGGCTCTTGGCAGGAGACTCGGCTGCAAATGCGATTCCCTTCTCTGCAGGCTCAGTTGAGGATGAACTTGGAAGCTCGAACTCATAAGCCTTCAGATCAGAGAATAGCTCCTGAATCTTTATCTTATTCAGGTCCTTGGACTCTCTCATGGCTACGACCTTCATGCTCCATTCGGGGTTGAGAGATCTGAGGACCTTTAGTGCCATTTCCCTGTTGCCATAGGTTTTGCCCAAGGAGTTGATCTCATTAATAATTTCAGTGAACCTTGTGTCCACTTGATCTATGGATTCACCATTCTTCATTTTAAAGTTGCCAAATTTTTGGATAGCAATTGACAGCTTGTTTTCCTTGATCAGCTCCGTTCCTTCACACATTAGGGTTAATGTGTCCCAAATTTTTTTGGCATTCTTACAGTTCTTGATCTTGACCATGGTGGATTTGTCAAGAGTTTGATATAACACATCTCTGGCCCGGTTATCAAGATTGGCCAGCTTTCTTTCTTCGGGAGTCAGCTCCGTCCTCTTCTTAGGAATCTTTTCTGGCCTCCCTGCTGCGATATCCTCTGCTGTGTTGTCCTTCTCAAAGATGAATGGACCATCTTCAATGATGCACCACATGTCGTCATGAATTGAAGATAAGTGTGCCTGCATCCTTATCTTCCACAGATCATACTCGTCAACTGAAAACACAGGGAGTCTAGAGTGCATGTGTTCCATTATAAAGTGAGAGTAAAGATATATATATATATATATATATATCTGATATAGATCTGGTTCGTGAAATAGATGAACCAACCTCTCTGATACCACTTGTAGGTCACAAGTCGTCCAGGAACAAGTCTAGATGGGGGGGGGGTGAATAGACTTGTTGAAACTCTTGAACTCTTTTTCACGAAGAGTGAGTTTCTTCAGCTGATAGTTAAACAAATGACTTGGAGTCGTTTGTTCTTGGATATGTGCTAAGTCGGTGATGACGAATAGAAATCAACTTAATGAAACACTTAACAATGTATGCAAGGCTTAAAGTATGATGCAAAAGCAATAAATAACGCAGGCAATTATAGTGGTCTCAGAGGTGGGGTAATCCTCTACTAATCCACTTTTCTCCAAACCAGTTGGAGATGAATTCACTATAATTTTCAACCAGTGATAAATATTACAGTGATTCAAACCACACTACAACAGCTTCCAACCAGTGGAAATCCGTGCCGTTGTACACACACTTGACTGTCTTGCACCTCTTGATCCTCGATCCTTGGATGCCTTTACAGTCTCTTACTTCAACCAGTGAAGTACCCCGTACTCAGGATTATAGACAAGAGTTTTGTCTTCTCCAACTTAAGAGCTTCTTTGAGTATGAACTTTTAGAGCTTGCTCTTTTCACGATGCTATTGATTGCTTTAGATTGCTTGATTGCTTTGATCGCTTGAATGAATGTTCGCACCGGTAGTTGCTCAGTTTCAAATCTTCGGATATATATAGGTCATGATCTCTGAGCTTCTTCCTTGTAGCCGTTGCAAATCTTTTGAACAAATCCGTCCGTTGGAGGGAGACTTCATTGTTTATTCTTTCTGAACGTTGTAAGGCTGGATTCCCATTATTTAATTTTATCTTCCGACCGTTGTGAAGACTTCTGCATGTGAGCGCCGAATCTTTTGAATATAAAATGATTAAAGTCTTCAAGGTGGGTCTGGATGATTTATTTAAATCATATCTCTTGCGGGAATCACTCCAATTTGTCTCTTCACGTTGCATGTGAGCTTTCCGTAATACTTGACTTTTCAACGCATGCTGACGTGGACTTGGAGTACTTGGCTGCCTTCGAGTAGGCTGATATGCAGCTAACATCTCTGCAGATAGGTCCTCTCGGCTGTTCACTGTTTGTGACTTATCTGGTCAGGTGACTTCCCTGAGGTACCTCGGCTGCAGTCTGGTCAAACTTCTCTGACAGATTTTGTTTGACCAGAGCTACTCTAACTGGACTCGGCTGTTCCTCTCTGATGGACTAAGCTGTACTTAGTACTTTGCCGATTTTCAGCCTAACTAATTTTTGGCCTACAGAAGATACTCATTTGGTTCTTCTTTACATTTTGCCAAGTTTTTATACTTAACATATTTGGCCTATGGAAGATACTCATTTGGTTCTTCCTTACATTTTGCCAAGTTAATAAACATTTGATTTTATATTGATGACATCATCAAAATCTAACAAGTATTCCTAACAAAACATACTTCCCGAGGTGATTCACTTAATCAAACGATTAAATCGAAAGATAGGGTAAACCCGATATACATCTTGTGAAAAACATTTTACGACCTCGGGAGTTTTAAATACATTGAGATTTAAGAATTCTCAGGCCTTTCGAAAACATTTAGGGACACAGCCCAAAAATCAGTTTCCCAAAATATAAATTCGATAACAACAAGTGGGGTCCACGACCCGATCATACCATAACAACCTGTTTCCACAGATTATTCGCGTCCCATGCTAGCAAGCCACGGACCTCAGATGCTCTCGTAGAACAAACCCGAGTGAATAACCCACAGGGAAACTATATCAAATCACATGTCACCGTAACCGCAGTCACGTGACTAAAAGCACATATACTTACATAATCAAACCACAACCATAAGTTATCCCGGCATCGTGCTAACAAGCCACGAACCTCGGAGTCCCCGCAAGACATACCCGATGATAACCCCACAAGTTATTTCGGCATCGGGCTAACAAGCCACGAACCTCAGAGTCCCCGCAAGACATACCCGGTTTGGATAATCCTACGGTCACGCCCGACCCATACTAGCAAGTATGGATCCCGGAGATTCAACAATCATACCCGGAGGCACATCACATGCATCAAGCACACAACAATAATCACTTATGAAGCCAAACAACATTAAGCATCACAACCTCCTTTCAAGGAGTAGCAACTAATATCACACACATTACGTTCTTACCGAACAAGTACACAATAACAATACGTAATCCCCGGCAAAAGATTACGGTCTATTAACTCACTCGAAGAGATCATGTTATCTTTCAACATACCAAACCAACACACATATTCTGAGAATACATATTCACGAAGTATACGAATTATCGTTGAAAGACAACATTTATCGAGAACATACCGATTTCTTTTTACGTTCATTAAACATTGGATTTCGCATAAAATCATTTATCAAGAATTATATCAACAAAACATGAAATGTATGGGCAAGATACTTGCCTTGAACAACCACAACGCGGAGAATCGACCGAAGTAGGTTGGCACGAACCGATTACGAACCCGCCGACTCCACCGAATGCCAACTCGCGATAATAAACTACGGAGGACAATAACAACAATGAAAATGAATTCCATAGCATGACTCAAAGCCGTTGAATTCAAAGAACGAACGACGAATGTTCAAGTGTTTTTCCCCAAAACGGCCAAAAACACGATTCGTCCCGACAAAACACGAAAACGGAATTCCAAGTTAAAATATGGATATACAATCCATAGAATATGTTTAACAACATCATTTAACCACAATCTATCCAACAAAAATAGATGGAAAACGAGATCGAGGACAAATCCCCCAAAAAGTCGATTTGAAGGAAATCAAGAAATATACTTCGATTCGACGAAGAACAATGGATTAAATGATGTTAAACACAAGAATACTACCAATATTAATCATACCCATCATGAATTATGTTGTTGCCCAAAATATCTATCCGAAGATTAAATACTGCTGGAGACGGACAACAAACAACAATTGCGGGAGCACTTCCGAGAGAAGATAAATAATACAAGATTTGCCGGGTTTGTTAGGCCCGGGCTTGAATGCTCTCGCGAGATGTTATTAATACAAATATTCGTGGATACAAGTATTAATGAGAGAAATCTAAATACAATGAGTGTAAAAAGACTCTATTAATCCGGCTCTTGAGCGAAGCTCGGTGTTCTTCGTCCCTGCCGATCGTCTACCTGATGAGAGAGGCCGGGAGAAGTAAGTACCGAAAGATAGCTGTTGCCAAGAGTTGGAGAAAGCCAAGTGCTGAGTATTTTGCTTGTGAATGGTGTCTGAAATACGAGAATGCCCGCCCCCAAATACAAATGCAGGGGGCCTTGTATATATAGTGGCAGCCGAGTCCTGTCCTCTGGCGGGCGATCACCTTCCGGCCATTATAATAATGGGGCGATCGTCTGCCGGCCAATATTATAATGGGGCGATCACCCGGGCTGTCAGACTAAATTCCAAGGAAGAGGCTGGCAGTCTGTCTAAAGTCCAAAGCTACAGCAGGCAGCCAACTGGGCAGTCCAATGAGGGGCCAGCACGCGTCCGGAGTCAGTCACATGCGGCCCTACTGACAACTTTCGGCGGCTTGTCGGCTGGTGGAAAGATCCTGCCAGGCTGTGGTCAATGGCCCGAGATTCGCGGATCTTGTCTCGGCTCTTGCACGTGGTGCCAGTCTTAAGGCTCGACCTTTGCCGACTGGATGGACATCGACACTGATCGACATGAGGCGGTCGTCTCTAGCTGGTCATCAGAGGTCGCCATCGGCCAGTTGCTGAGGGTCGGCATTGGTCGGTCACCAAGGGTCGGTCGGCAAATGCCGAGAGAGGATCGCCCGCTTGTCGGTCGCCAGGAGTCGGTCGCCGAGTACCGAGTGACGATCGTATCTGAGGTCGATCGCTCGGCACCGGGACTTGTCTTGGGACCTTCGGTTGGCCGATTTAGCTTGTCCGCTGGGCTAAAGCTCGGCCGCCTAGTCGCTGGTCGGTAGTTCTGCCTTGACAGCTCGGCAGTGACTCGGTCGCCCGACCTCCGAGGCGATCGCCGGTCGGAGAGTGTTAATTCTTGACACAACAATTGCCCCCCCAGCTTGCTCCTATGTTGAAGACATGGGGCGAGGTGGTTCTTGCTGGCGATCGTGTATGGATGAGGACGGGCGATCTTTGCTGAGCTGACTTAGGATTCGGACTTGGGCTATCATGGTCGATTGGCTAGCTATCTTTCGGTCCTGTACCTGCAAAAACAACATTGGTCGATCCCCCTCGAAAACTTGGTGGTTTCGCTTGTTTGAGGAATCGTGCACAGTTGCGGAGATCGATGGACCGACTCCATGACCATGTCTTGATGCGCGAAGACATTGAGTGTCTCGTGACTCACTTTATTATGAGGGTCCTTTGTTAGGCTGCGCCTCGCCTCGTATTTAAACGAAGGGCGTGCGGTCTTGGTCTAGAGGAGTCCTTGCGCGGGGCAGCGTCGGATGAATCAACTCCACGCCCGCGGCTTGTTAGCTCTGCTTCCACCTCGGCCATCCATGGAGATGGCCGACCTCGACGGTGTACGTTGAGACGGGGGTTGTGGCATGTGTCCACTGATTAATGTTGGAGAGCCCTCAGACTATGCCGGCCTCGTATTTAAACGAAGGGCGGGCGATCTCGGCCGAAAGGGACCTTGCATGGCCGGCGGCAGTTCCATCGATGCCCGTGGCCATGGCTTTATGATGTGCGGTGGAGGCGATCGCGAGCCTTAGTTCCTCATGTTAAATGCTGGACTGTAGGCGGTGAGCGAGTCCTCCGGCTCTGCTGGATAGTAGCGATCGGGCTGGGAGACTGGAGGTCGTCGCGCGGGCGCCGATCGCTCTACTCCTAGGCTAAGAAGAAGCCTTTGCCTGGCCAGAAATCTGCGGCTCTAGCCGGAAGAAGGCTGCGTAGGTCGTCGGTTGGGTCTTCGTGAGATGCCGAACATAGGCGAAAAACCCCGAAAACCTCCTAGACCGCGTAGAGGCGGTCTCATCGTTCTGGGCTCGCCGTTGAGGATGATCACGTCTACCCGGCCGATGTAGTCCGAGTCGGACTCCTCTTCTCCCCGCTTGATTTGCATCATGCGAAGGCGACCTTGGCGGACGACCACGGTGGCGAAGTATTCCGTGAAGACGTCGCCACTGCTCGTTAAAGGAGCCAATGGACCGAGGTGGCAATGAGGTGTACCACCGGTGGCGAGGTCGCCCGGTGTCGGAGGAACATTCGGCACTGGTCGCGTCGGATGCCCCACACCGGTCATGTAGATGTTGAACTTGTGCAGTGTGTTTGGGGTCCGATCGCCCCTCGTACGGGTGTCCGAGGAGGAGCGATCTTGTGCCGCACCGGGCGAGCTCGATGTCGACCGCGAGCGGCTCGCTTGGCTCGGCGATCGTCTTCATGGCGCGCCACTGGATTGCGGAGCGCCTTCACGTCGTCGAGCCGACGTTGTAATGCGGCACCGCCGTGGCTCATTGCTCACCGATCGGCTCGGGAGCGGAGCCGAGGCGATCGTGTACCGATCTCGGACTCACGCTGCCCGACCTCGGCAATTTGGAGAGGAGCGGGCAGGTGGCCTTGCGGGAGCCGGGTAGGCCGAGCTCCGGTGACGGACTCAAACTCCGTCGTCTCGTAGGCCCGGGCGCCCGGCCACTGTGTCGGGTCACCGCCTGTGCGATCGAGACAGAGGTGCCCGCCAGCGCCTCTTCTTGCGGACGAGCCACACAGCGATCGCTCGGCCCGATGCGCCTTGAGCTTCGCTGACTTCGGCGGGAGGCCGAGGGGGTGATAGCAGGAGGCGCGTCGAGAGCACTCCGTCGCTCCTGTAGGACGGCCATGACCTCGTCGATCTGTTCCTTGGTTCGGAGCTGATCGAGCGAGAGGCTCGGGCCGCCGCCCATGGATGGGATCGGGCGTCTCTGACCGCGGCGGCTGCCTTCCACCATCGGCTGCGGCTCGGACTGGGACGGAACGGGGGGTCTGGCCGGCTGGTCAGCGGCTTTCTTCGACGCGGAGGCGGAAGACATGATTTCTGAAGGATTCCTTTGAAGTGCAGTGAGTGTCACTTCAAGTATCTGCCCCGAGAACAGTGAGTGTTCTTCGGGATGGTAGGTATAAAAATTTGAGGGTTGGATGCCCTTCTTCTAGCGCCAATTGTTGTTGCCCAAAATATCTATCCGAAGATTAAATACTGCTGGAGACGGACAACAAACAACAATTGCGGGAGCACTTCCGAGAGAAGATAAATAATACAAGATTTGCCGGGTTTGTTAGGCCCGGGCTTGAATGCTCTCGCGAGATGTTATTAATACAAATATTCGTGGATACAAGTATTAATGAGAGAAATCTAAATACAATGAGTGTAAAAAGACTCTATTAATCCGGCTCTTGAGCGAAGCTCGGTGTTCTTCGTCCCTGCCGATCGTCTGCCTGATGAGAGAGGCCGGGAGAAGTAAGTACCGAAAGATAGCTGTTGCCAAGAGTTGGAGAAAGCCAAGTGCTGAGTATTTTGCTTGTGAATGGTGTCTGAAATACGAGAATGCCCGCCCCCAAATACAAATGCAGGGGGCCTTGTATATATAGTGGCAGCCGAGTCCTGTCCTCTGGCGGGCGATCGCCTTCCGGCCATTATAATAATGGAGCGATCGTCTGCCGGCCAATATTATAATGGGGCGATCACCCGGGCTGTCGGACTAAATTCCAAGGAAGAGGCTGGCAGTCTGTCTAAAGTCCAAAGCTACAAAGAGTGCCACTGGCGGCCCAATGAGGGGCCAAGACGCGTCCGAGTCGGCCACATGCGGCCCTACCGACAACTTTCGCGGCTTGTCTACCGTGGAAAGATCTCGCCAGTCAGGTCAATGGCCCGAGATTCGCGGATCTTGTCTCGGCTCTTGCACGTGGTGCCGGTCAAGGCTCGGCCTTTGCCGACTGGATGGCCATCGGCGCCGATCGACATGAGGCGGCTGCCTCTAGCCGGTCATCGAGGTCGCCATCGGCCAGCTTGCCGAGGGTCGGCATTGGTCGGTCACCAAGGGCCTGGCCGGCAGATGCCGAGAGAGGATCGCCCGCTTGTTTGGTCGCCAGAGTTTGCCGCCGAGTACCGAGTGACGATCGTATTCGAGGTCGATCGCTCGCACCGGACTTGTCTCGACCTTGGTTGCCGATTTAGCTTGTCCGGGCTAAAGCTCGGCCGGTCAGTCGGCCAGCTTCGCCTTGACAGCTCGGCAGTGACTCGGTCGCCCGACCTCCGAGGCGATCACCGGTCGGAGAGTGTTAATTCTTGACACAACAAATTAATCAACAACACGGAACGAATCGGACGAAAATGCAAAAAACCCCCAAATTCACGAAATTAGGGTTCTAAGGAAGATTACCTTGATTCGCTGGATCAAAGGATGATAACGGATGATTGACTGGTGTTATAACCTCAAGAACCTCATGGATTTGTTGTTAAACAACATGTATTCAAGATTCCCAAGACCACGTCCGCGGAAGAGAAAGGAAAGATTGAGAAAAATGGCCAAAAACCCGTGTGCAGGGCCATAAATAAAGCCGCATAAAGTGCCGCGGCCTGCGGGAGTGTGCCGCGCACAGCCAAATCACTGCAGCGACTTGCAGCAGGTGCCGCGCCGGCATGTGCCGCGGCACAAGGTACAGAGTGCTCGCCAAAATCGGAATGAGTGACTTAGCTATTTCGACCATAACTCCTCGTCCGACCATTGACTCACCGTTTGAACCATTGGAAAGCTAACTCGATGATTTATAATATTGCAAAGATTCAGAATTTTTGGAGTTTCCAAAAATTAATGGCGATCCAACAAAGTCGAACTCATACGTGGAAAAGTCGCTAAAGAACACGGAATTCAACAGAACGACACCGAAACGAACTCGGATGACAAAAAGTGTAGAATTAATCATTCTAAGAATGACAAAACGGTCATGAGCGAGTCATCAAAACGGACTTCCGCCAAAAAAAATAAATTACCGGAAATCGAAATTACGGGTATTACACTTCTGACCGCTTTTATTCCCATTGGGTTTTTCGGCTTAAGGTTTTTAACGAGACACACTTATCCAACTCACATTGCTACGTCCAAGGGGGAGTGTTATGAATTGTGGACTTTAGCACAATTAATTGTCAAAGAAGAAAAATATTGCCCACAACTTTTGACAAACCAAGAGAGATTGATTCAAACTTTGAAGGTGGACAAATTGGAATTGTAGTGTACCATTGTTGACAATTGATGTACACATTTGTTGAAATGGTAGTATAACTTTGCCTATAAATAGCTTGCTCCAAGATATAATGTTACACCATTGAGAAAGAAAGAAATATACTACTACTACAAAAAATATTCTGCATATTATCAATCTCCATATTTTATTTACTGTTATTTATTTTGTGTATCTTACAATAATATAAATCTCCCCTATATACTAATGCAGAATACGCTGAGCCTAAGTGGCAGTTTCTCATGCTTCGGATGCCACATGTCTTCTGGTGGTGCTTCGTGTGCTTATGTGTCAGCCTCTCATGCTTCAGCTGGCACATAATCAATTACTCACCTAATCATCATTGCATTAATTACATAATAATTATACCTCAAATAACTCCTACCTACCTTATTAATTTTTACGAATTAAGGAATGTAAATTACGAATAAATGGAAATTGATTATATTTACAGAAATAATTCACATTTTCATTAATTAAAAAATATAAATCTCAAACAAAGAGAAATTTAATATAATAGTGTGCACTATTCTTAAACCTAAAATCTCGCGGAAATATTATATATTTCCACTAATTAATTAGTTTATATTAGTTAGTCACTATAATTAGGTATATCAATAAAAGAAATATCAACTCAAATGAAAGATACTTGAGAGTATTGGAAAAGAAGTATTGAATATATATAATTAAAAAGGTACTCGAAGTCCCAATTAATTAATAAATTGAAATAATCTCATTAAAAAATATTATTGAAAGTGTAGAAATAATAGTTTTAATTATTATTTATAAATAAATCAAATAAACTATGAAATAAATCAATTAGTCTATTTTAGTTTTAAATCTTAATTAATTAATATAAAATAAAAAAATAAATGAAAAAACTCATATTTAGTAAATTATATAATTACTAATTTTATGAATTTTCAAAGAGATGTTTCTAAATATATTAGAAATTTAAGTTTAATAATAATATCCTAATATGTAGATTCATCTTTGTACAAAGAGAATTTCAGGAAAAAAAATTAATCGTTTTAAGTGATTTTTTATTTTTTTAATTTTAAAATATTTGTTAATTTCTCTACTTTTGAAATCAACTATATATTTTTGAAATTTGTGGATTTGCTTTTGTGTTTTAAATTATATCCAAATAATTTATGTAATTTTTTTTTTCAGATATAAGGATTAAATTATCTCCTTTTTGGTCATTTAAAATAAATCAGTTAATACTTAATAATTTGGACCATTTTGGCAAAAAAAAGGACCAACTATTTATGTCCTTATCTTGATCAATGTAAAATGTGCCAACTTTAATACTTCTATATATATATATTGAGTTAACTATTTGAAAATAATATCATATAAAAAATGATATAAAGTTTCAACTGAACCAAATGTCACTTAAATTTTTTGTGATACAAGTTTCACAAATTACTAAAAATACTCTATTATTTTTCTCTTCTTTTGAATGTAAAATTTCTTGAATTTAGTACTCTTAAATAATAAGTTCAATGCTTGAAAAGTACCCTATAATTTTTCTCGTCTAATCTTATATTACAAACAAAATTGGACCTTTTTTTGCTTTAAAAAATGGGGATAATTTTAATTAGTCTAGTATGTGGATGTAGTTTTCTCAGTTAACCCCGCGATTGGTATATTTACAATAAGTCATACAAGTAATTCACTTATATATATACTACGATGCTGCTACTTCTTTTTTGGGGCACATTAGGAAGTACTTAATTATAAGTTATAAGTCATAATCTCCTTACTTTGTAATTCCAAAACTTATTTTAAAATGAATATACATATAGTTTCACTTCAACCAAATGCCGCCGAAAGTTTTTGTAATACAAGTTTCAGAAATTACTAAAGTACTTCAACTCTTTTTCTATTTTTTTAAATATAAAATGGGTAGACTTTAATACTCTTAAATATGAAGCTAAATATTTGAAAAAATATCATATAAGCATAAATATGCCGTTTCACTTCAATCAAATCAATTGAGTTTTTTCTTTTGTAAATTTCTAAAATTTTAAGGTCATTTGTAATTAGGATAAAATGCTGATGTGTATTTTTAACTTATCCAAGCTATTCTTTTATTACAATCTAAATTGTTAAATTTCTTAAGGCTAGGACTTGACGTAGTTTTCTAAATTAACATGTATATTTATAATAGGTCATACAAGTAATTAAATTACATATACTACTATTACATTTTTTATTGCAATTTGAGAAGTGCTTAATTTTAAATTATAAGTCAAACTCTCTTATGTATTTCTAAAAACTTTTTAAATTTCAAATATTACTGAAATTACCCTTGCCACAATTATTTAGTATAATTCTACATATGAAGTTGTATCAAAGGACAATGGATTTATTCAAGTATAAACTCTTCTTCATTTTGACATCATTACAAACTCATGAGACTGGCTAAGACTATGAGATTAATTGTTGGACACACAATGTCATCTCACCATCTACAAGAAATTAAGGACTTCTCCGAATGAATTCTCAAAATTGTAGATGGTGAGCTGGGTGAAGAAGCCAATAGAGAAATTTTGATTGATATTCTTGATATTTAGTATTTACTAATCCGGAATGCCGAAAATCATATTGCAGTCATTGTTGAAAGCACTATCATTCACTTATAAGTAACTTTTCATAAAGTAATTTTTCGAAGAAAGAGCAATCCTGGCGCCAACAAACGACATTGTGGAGATAGTAAACGATTACATGATGTCTATAATTTCAAAAGACAAGCGGATATATCTCAGTTATGATAGTATATGCAAAATCTCTGCGACCTCTAAAAGTCGAAATCAAGTATATCCAATAGATTTTTTGAATAACATCAAGTGTTCTAGAATTCCAAATCACATCTTGAAATCCTAAGTTAGAGTTTCAATTATGCTAATTCAAAATATGGATCAATTATCAGGATTATGCAATGTCACATCATTAATAATTATCCAAATCCGTAACCATATTATTGAACAAAAAAATTCGGGGAATAATTTTGATAGTAAAGTATTTATTCCACAATTGATATGAAGCCCGTTAGATGACAGATTACCATTTAAATTTTAAATACGTCAGTTCCCACTTATTATGAGCTTTGCCATGACTATGTTTAAGAGTCAAGGTCAAACGCCCTCTCATGTCAGTATGTATCTTCCAAGACCGGTATTGGTCATGGTTAGCTTTATGTAGCCATATCAAGAGTGATGATCAGGAAAGACTAGAAATCTTTTGTTGCGATGAGAATGGTGTAATTAATCACAAACAGTTGTAGTTTATAAAGAAGTATTATAAAATTTATAATGAACGATTGACATATTATATATTTACATAAGAGGTCTTTTTGGCGTTTCCGCATAATTACACGGGTGTTATACTAGTTATAAACTATTTCACAACACGTTCAACAATATAGAAGAAGCTTTAAAAGAAATGCTTCACGTATATTAAAAATGTTTATTTTTTAATGACAATCTTTCGTATGAGATCCCACCCATAATTATTTTAGATACGAAAATAATTTTGTATATATTTAAAAAGAATAAGGTGTAACACTAGATCATTACGATATAAGCGCTTATATTACTAATAATACTAATACTATTGGAAATTATTCTACTTAGAGTTATGCAAAATTTAAACTACAAAAAGATAAAAGATTGGAAATAGATTGTTGAAGAACTAAAATAGATGTTTATTTAAGAATATCTTTTGATTATGTAACATTAGAAGAGAAAAAAAAAAGGATGGCATGTCCTTCGATATTTTGAGTTTATGGCCCAAGAGATTCGAATTACAAAGATTTTAATTCATAAGAATGGAATACGTGGACAACTTCAAACATTCCAAGTTAACAAAAAAATATTTTAACTTTGAATATTAAAATTAGTATAAGTCTAATATATTTTCTCCCTCCCTCCCACCATTTACTTCGTCAAATGCCTACACCCCCCCCAAAAAAAATAAGGATAAAAGACTTCAAAAATATTTTATAAAAAAGAAACTGCCAGAACGAACCGAAACCAGCAGGTTCCGATTCGGACAGAAGCGAAACCGGCAGTAAGCCGATTCGATTTCAGTTCGAGGCTTCAAAATTCTTGTACTGGCGGATTGAAACCGAAATCGGCATTTCGAGCTGGTTGGGCACGTCTAACTCTCGACCGTCTACACCACCACAAAAAAGTAGAAACTTGTCGCCCTTGGACGACTGTTCGGTTCCATTGTTGGTTGGTGGCATGTGATGATCGGTCACCGCCAATGTCTGGCAGCGTCACGCAGTGGCCAATCGGTGGTAGGGTAGGATAACTTTTTAGTTATTATGCACTCTTTTCTTATTGAGTATGAAATTCAATTTCAAATTATTGATTTGTAGGATTATGACTATATGGTAAACAAATTTCTTCTAAGACGATTAAATGATAAATAAGATCTCATCATGTATTACTTGGTAATTTATACTTTTATTATTTGAATATATTCGAGGATTTTTTTTGGATGCTTTCATCGTAAAATTCAGGAGATCAAAACTTCGTGACAAGAATTTATGAAATAGAAGATACTATCCGAAGGGGTAGTCAAGTTGGTGGAGTAGGTGAGCGCGACACTGAAAGATCACGAGTTCGATTCCCCCTACGAACACTTTTTTGGTTGAGCCTGTCACACAGGGCTTGCCTAGTGTGGTTTACCTGGTTGGTGTAGTTTGCAGGCTACTACGTCCAGTTCGAAAATTTATGCAGTGCATTCTCGAAGAGTATCGGCTGCCGGTTCCGGTCATTAAAAAAAAAAAAAAACATATTTACATACGGAGTGAAAATCCCAATTTGAAAGCCAAATTTTTGATTTAAACAATGAAAATCTTGGGCACAGCTGGGCTCCTGCTTCTTGAAACCCCAACATCAAGTCCAACAAACATTGGGTTCATTGATTGTTGGGCCTCCATCTTCCTCCGACATTTAAGGCCTCGCATCTCCAAAACAACGTCGCTTGATATTTTCTGCCCAAATTCTTTGAGTTCAACGATTCAATAAGCTCTGAAAATGTACAAAGCTTGAATATATTGGGATTTCTGAAGTGAGAAATGAAAATTGATCGAAGCATTTCTCCGAGCCCACAATTTGTATTTCTCGTGTTGCTTTTTACGATTATCCACCGAGTCAGCCCCGAATCGGTGTCCGCGCTGTGTGAACTCAGCTTCAAGGACAAGAACAAGGTCTACAACTACAGCCTGGCCTCTCCAGTGCGTAATTTTCCGCACGGCGTCCTCAGCGAAGATGGGTAATTTCGGAATGCCTTGTATCTTTTAAATTTGTGCGTATCTGTTGAGTTTGTATTCAACGTATGATGATATTTTGGTATTATGCAATCTAGATGACTAGGGTTTTAGAATGATGATAGTCTAGTATGAAAATAGTGACATTCGAAGTGAACTTACTGATATGGATGCTTGTCACTGTGTAGTGCATGATTTGAGCTCATCATCATCATCATCAACAGCAACCACAATAACTGCATCTTAATCCCAACTATGTTGGGCCGATGGACTGAAGATTATATTGTCAAATAATGGTCAGAATCAATTAACATTATAAAATCATGAAAAGCAAAGGAGCAAAGTTTACATCGGATGCCATTTCTGTCACAATTTCCATAGTTTATATGAAGGAGAATGAGATGAATTTCTCAAACCGCATCATCATGTTTTTCAACTTGCATGAAAATATCATGAGACGTCTATGAGTTGAGATAATTGCTATAACCATGCCCCATTACATGATTGATATTGTAAAACTAACATGTACATGTTCACACTGGAGTTCTACTATAATAGAAAATCATTGTTTAATTTTCTGGAAAAAGGATTATTTCACTACATTGACCGGTACTGATGCCTTTTCTTTCTTGGTTTTATTGATATTTTTAGGTTTTATAAAGTGCAAGCAAACGGTACGGTGCTTTGGTTTCAGGTTGGCTCCATCAGGTTACAACATTATATTTCTTTTGAGTTGATTTGAGATGTTCCCTATTTATCATATAATCGGCTTAATATCATTTTATGTTCGTTGAAATATTTTCTTATTGATTTGGAGCAGCTGTGCGGTTCGATGATATTCAACCATGATCTTCCTATATGTGTCGACTGTAAGGTGAGGAGTTTCTTAAAGAAGTAGTGTTTTAGATGTTGGGAGGTACAAATGCGAAGGAATAGTTGCAGAACAAATGAACACACCTTACTCACTTAGCATATTTATATTAGAGATCTAATCTATGTCAACTTGGAAACCCCTGAATCATCATAAATTCGGATGCTCAGAAATTATTGCTATTTATTTCACTAATTGTTGCAATGAGTATGCTAATGTTATCTTTTGTTTGTTCTTTTTGGACCGTATGTCATGATATTAAAATATGCTCAATTAATATATGTTGACTTGTGTCAGAAGCATTGTTTACTATTGCTCTCGCAACTAGTTGGTTCTATAGATAGGGTTATCCTAGTTTTATGTTGGTTCTGTAGAATCTGTAGTCTGTACTAATACAATTGATCTTTATGAAGTATTTCTCTTAATTGAAGTTCTCTCCAAGAGATCTGAAGCCTCATTAATCTTCTTAATTGATAATGGAGATGATACATAGTTGAGTACTAACTGATGCCTTATAAATTTGACATATGTAGGACTGTGGGGGTCCATCACGCTGTGGTATGGGCTGCAGTGCACTTGTCTCTAACAAAATAGATGGTAAATACTAATTGATATCTTCACATATAGAGCATCATCAACTGCACCTTAATCCCAACTATGTTGGGGTCGGTGGCATGAAGATTATAGTGACAATTAATTGTCTAAATTGGTTAACACTATAATTTTTGCAAAAAGTTGAATTGTTAGAGCTAGATAGAGTAAACTTCACATACAGTAAAACCTCGATAAATGAATATGATCGGGACCGGAGAAAAATATTCATTTAGCGAAATTATTCATTTATCGAAAGAAAATTTGAACATATTATAAAGAGTTGGGAGCGGAGAAAATTATTCATTTGGCGAGGTTATTCGTTTATCGAACATTCATTTATCGAGGTTTAACTGTATAGATGTATTGTTGAATTGTTAGACCTAGATAGAGTTGACTTGTTTACTTAATATGGAAGAAATAATCTTGTTTTTCTCGGTGAAAGAGCTAATTGATTTGCGATAAGGACCCACTCATATAAAGGATCTGCACTTACAACGTCCTTAAGAACTAAAAATTTGAAGTCCTGTACCAATCTTAATTTTCTACTTGGTCCCAAAAAGCTAAATAGTAATATCATGTTAAATTGTTTTGAACCGTATAGAACTCTTTTTTTTTTTTTTTAATAAATAAGTTTTGGAATTTAGAATTATAAATAATCTTAATCAGTAATCACATTTTGGTGCTATTTCATATAAATTTATCCCCATAAAAGAAGATATTCACAAGTGCCTTACCATGTGGTCTTGTAGACATTTATAGATATGAAAACTGGGATTGATGTATCCGATTGAAATTATGATTCTGCTTAGTGGAAACATTATGGAAAATTGAAATTACTGAGCTAAGTCAGTTTAGGCTGTTGAGCTATAGCCCAAGAACATGAGATACACATCAATCTACGAACAGGGTGCCAACTATATCTAGTTGTCATATCATGAATAATCTTTTTGAATAGTCAATTACCCGTCTGTTTTTCCTGGTGAAGTCATATCATTTTCTATATATGATCTGTTATGAGGGTGCTTCACATTCAGACACCGCAACGAATACTGGATATCAAAGCTTACATATGGGTGTTTTTTCAAGAAACCAGTTAGTTTTTTACTCGAAAGAACCAGGAGTCTCTTCCCAGCAAAAAGTGGATGTGGCAAGAGCCCTACTAAGTGGAGAATAATGATTGTTTGTAGAGATTAAAAATTCAATTTGTTCAGTTATCTGAAATTTAATTCGCAGTGATACAAACCCGTTTTATGTTTTCTTTCTGTTACCACCCTTCAATTTAATAGCTTCTATCCCTGAACAACTGATGTGTACTTTCATATCGTAATTATAAACTGGAGCTCGTTTGCATACTGTGAATAATCGCCTGGACTGCTTGCTAACACTAAATTTACTGTGTAGGTTATCCTATTTGTACAACTCTTGGCCAGCCTCTAAGCACACTCATGAATATCCATGGTAAGTTATTTTCTTTTCCCATGATGATGATGATGATGTGTTTCCTGTCTAATTTCGGAAGTTACATCTTTTCCTTGTTTTGGCGGCAGATCAAAAGAGTCCTCACCTAGGGGTCACTGTTAAGGTGACAAACAGTGACCCGAAACATAACTGTTCACTCTCTGTGTCAGTTCTTTGTAATTCGAAAGGAGTCCAAGTATGAATATCTTCTTTATTTCCATTTTTCGTGAATTGCTCTGGTTTTCTCATGGATGCCAGGTTGATTTTTGAGTGTGTTCCCACACTGGTATTTTGCAGGGTCCTCTGACATTGGAGAAAGTTGGATTATGTGACTATGTAATTCTCTGAATATCTTGTGTATCTCGTTGAGCAACATTTTAATTAGCCTAAAACGCTGGAGACCGTGGGGCTCTTTTTGATGTTGGACGTATTTGAATTGTTTTTATTTTTCAATGACAGAATACAGAGATGAAGCATCCGTTAGGCTGTGCGAAGATTATATCCTCTAAAGGAAATGGATTTGGATTTGGTACCTTTATGATCATGTAATGACTTTGATTTTTAGAGCCTTCATTTTTATGCACTTTTCAGAAATATTCCTTAATTCGTTGATATTTGGTTCGTTCGGTTTTCTAGAATCCTGTGCCTCCTTGGAGGTTACATACTAGCTGGTGCAGTTTACCGTTTTTTCTTCCTACATGTTCGTGGTATTGATGTACGTAGAACCTCTATATCTTTTCTTTTCAAACCATGCATATATTTTGTTCGGTTATTTGTCATGATGATCCTCATTACCATTTAATCTTGGTCTGTATTACCTCTTGCTTGGTAATACCGAATTCAATATTTTTCCCGTTGATCGTCATTTTCCACGATTTTCAGGTTATCCCGAATCTGGAGTTATGGGCTAGCGTACCACATAGAGCACAGGTACTCCCCTCGTGATAATTGCCCTTTTCATTTCAAAATTCGATAATTCCTCATAACCGTTTCACCAAAAGAATAGTATTCTGATACTAGTCTTCTCTCTATCCTTGCCAGAGCTTGTTTCGCTCTCTAGTTCGGAGATTCCGTGGACCTTCGCATAGCTACAGAAGCTCGTACTCACCCGTTAATTTTTGAGCTCTAACATTGAGTACATTCTTTGTATTAGTATGTCGTATCATGAAGTGAAGTGTATTACCTTTATTCATTTGTTTTTTGTTTTAATGCTAGCGAGCCATATACGATAGCTCACAACTGTTGAAACGTCACTGTGCTCGTGTTTTCACGAATTAGTTGTGAACACTAGTATGAATATATACAAAGAGTTTGGCTTTTTAGCAATTCTTTTTTTTTTTCTTTTTCTTTGGGAATCAACTGAGCTTCATTCAGAAACTTTTTGTGCCGCCTTTTGGTGATTGTGATGTGAATTTTTTTCCGACTCCCTTAAAATTTTAGGATAGGTGCATGATTACACAACTTGCTTTGAATGGAAACGCATTTGGTTTGGGATGGAGTGATTTATTTCCGTGGAAGCCGGAAGCAGTTTAGAATAAGAAATTGATGGTAGTGTTTGTGAACAGAACCTGAAAGTTGATTTAAGTTAAAAGAGCATGTGTTTGTTGGATACAGGGTAAGAGTGCTTTAGTCGTGTGAAGAAGTCGGTGCAGGCAAATGGTTGGGCCGGGTCAGCCCGGACTGAGCACATCGGGCCAAATGAAAAAATCGGGCTGTGCTGACCTGGCCCGAAAAATCGGGTGTTATTTTGATGGGCCAGCCGTCCCGTCCAGTGTACAATTGCATCGGACCTTTCGGGCCGCGTGGCTGTTCGGCTGGGCCAAGAAAGCCATTTTCGCGCCTGAAAAATTGCAGCCCAACCCAGCCCCAAGATCGGGCTGGACAGTCCAGCCCACCGGTCGGGCTGTATTTTGACAGCTCTGAGTACCCTTCCGACACAGCGCGAGCGAATCACTAGAGTGATTCGTTCTAGCAACGATTCTGAGTTGGATACAATTATTCACCAACCACTGAAGTTGAAGTTTTACCAGAAAACACAAATCAGTCCCCACCTAAACCTCACCAAATCTTCATCTGCACCACATAATAAACACCTCCCTTAGAAGCCAAGCAAAAATGAAAATATACTCTGTCGTGCTGACATAGTAAATATGTAGTTTCATTTGTATTTCATAAATCCAAAGAAAATGATTGAGGTAATTAAATTTAATGGAGATGCATCTGTGAGATGGTAGCTAAATTATGTAGAAATGGGAAAATCATTGAAAATCTAATACTCTCTCTGTTCGTGAATTAAATTCCCGATTCCCTTTTAATTTTTGTCCGTAAATCAAATTCCTGTTTCACTTTTTGTACTGCCATACTCTCTCCCTTTACACAAATTTACCACCAAATGTTATTGGTGGACCCACTCAAAACAACTTTATTCTCACTAAAAATAAATTTATTCCATTTTATCACTACCCCTACACTCAAACTTTTACCCTACATTATTTCACTTTATCACTTTTCTTAATCAATGTGCCAGTATCACTTTGGGAATTCGATTCCCGGACGAAGGGAGTATCATATAAATTTTTCTACTAAATATTTTTTGTTTTAAAATATAATATTAAATGAATCAATATCCTGACGAAATTAATTTTTCAAAACAAGAAAAAAAAATGAGAACTTTAATATGTAAACCTTAGAGTAATTTACACTATCTAATACTCCTTTTCTTTAAAAAAGGTAGTCCAATTTTGGCTTTTTTAAATATTTAAGGAATTAGTGTTATATTTCAATTTTATCTGTAAAAATGGTCAAATGTGACTAGTTTTAAAAAATTAGAAAATAGTCAAAGTAGGCAATCTTTTTAATACGAAAGGAGTACATGTTATAAAAGTAATACATAAATATAAGTAAATAAAATAATGATAAGAATGACGACTAAAGTCGGTGAATGTTCAGGTAACCTAACCACTATTTTCAAGTAGTCAAATGCAATATACGTCACTTTTGTGGATCTAGTGAAGGCGCGACCAATAGGTTGAATCATCGAATAACTGGTATCTTTTTTAATATATCAATTTAATAACTATTTTCTTTTGTGTTTGGATTTGTATACTTGAAATAACCACTTGCTAGTATACGTATTTCTTATAGTTCACTTCACATATATGCTCTAATGATTGAAATCACCACTCTTATTCCAAAGATTGGTTATATACATTACTTAAAAACTCCTCCTAACTATAGCATACTTGTATTTATTCTAAAACAACCAAACTTCATATATGCATCATCATCATCATCACCAAACCAGAGAATTTAACATAAACAACTATCAAAAAGGGGCTTCAAACAAATGAAGCCACCACCATCTTCTCCTCCTTCCTCCTCCTCCTCGTCCTCAGCCACTCTCCTCCGGAAGGGCCGCCTCTCACCTTATCTCTTCACCTTATTAGCCTTCATCCTTTTCGTCACCGTCTTATACGGAGAAGATCTTAGCTGCATTTTTGGCAGCCAACTCGATCCCCGTTATCCAACCCGCCTACATCACACCTTATCATCAACAACCGGTGAGTTTTTTATTTTACACACACAGACACACACACTGCGTGCCGTGCCGTCTGATTAAGATTTTGATTTCTTGTTATACATTTCATGATTATTAATGTGTGTGTGTGTGTGTGTTTGGTGTTAGAGAAGAGAGGAGAAGAAATATTGCCTTTTGCCATTGGGGAGAGTGAGAAAGGTTGTGATATATTTAGCGGCCGGTGGGTGTGGGATGATGTCGGCCGGCCGTTGTATGAGGAATCCGAGTGTCCATACATACAGCCGCAGCTAACGTGCCAGGAACATGGCCGGCCGGACAAGGACTATCAGCATTGGAGATGGCAGCCTCATGGTTGTTCTCTTCCAAGGTTAGTCATGTTTCTTCACATTTTTTTTTTTTTTTTAAGTTAAGGGTATTTTGAGAATAATAGTATTAAATTGGTCGAAATAACAAAAAAAAAAGATGTTTGTGTGTTAAGCCAAAAGAAAATAAGATTTTTATTTATATTGTCGACCGTAGGTCTGTCAAAAATCCGTCCGAAATATCTGTATTCGTATCCGAAAAAAGCGGATATTATTTGTATTCGAAATAAAGCGGATACGAATATTATCCATATCCGAAATTAATTATATATAATATATATTTTTAATATTATTTTAATATATAATTACAAAATATAAGCATGCTACTCCCCATAATACTTTGTCACATGTCTTCATTCTTTATTTCTCAATATTAAAATATAAGCATGCGATATAAGTTATCTTTACTTATTAGTTATTTCCCTTTCTAACATAACAATCAGGTTAGCTAGCTCAAGTGGTATTGGCATTAGGAATTTTGTAAGGAGAAGAAGCTCCACTAGGGTTCAAATGCCTCCTCCTCCATTTAAAATTTTGAAGATTGAAAAAAAAAAAATGGCCGGATATCCGTATCCGGACAGCATCCACCGGATATTATCCGTATCCGTCCGTCCGGATATTTTCGAATCCGGATACGGATTCAGATACCTTTACTAAATGCCGAATTCGGATACGGATATGGCCATATCCGACTCCGTATTATCCGTTTGACAGCCCTAGTCGACAGGTGAATATCACTTTGTCCCGCATAGCACTACTTATTAATCTCTAGTTTTTAGGTGGGAACAACTCCGATATCACATGTAGAATCCCAAAGTCGAGCAACTAATAAAAATTTGGCAATTACCCATATAATTTTTGGGAAGTTTTAAGATAACCACACAGATACGCTACCTGCATGTACATTAACTATTGAATTCATACGAAAGTTATTTACCATAGATCCGGTGATTAATATGCACACGAATACCTTAGAATTTCTCTTACTTTTTTTTTTCAATGAACTCAAGACTCGTTGTAGGAAGATTGTCTATAAAATTCTCACATTTTTAAAATAATCCTAGGTTCATCGTTTACTTGTTTGGTTTTGTATTAGACCCTACTCATTTGTAATGTAATTGCTAGTCATTAACACACCAACTCATTATCTATTTGTATCTCAATATTTTCATTTTGTTTTTCTATTATTTGTAAGAATTCATGGATTAAATGAATTTAGATAATTTATAGAAATAAACAATACGATACTAAATAGAATAGAAATCTTAATTCAGGAAATCGATCATTATATCATATAATTGGTGAACTAATAGGTACTCAAGTATAAGTAGAACATCTAATATGAGTGCTAGATAAAATTCATCCTTTTGCAAATAGTCCAAAAACTATTAAAATCTTTAATTTAGTTCCGTAATTTAGATATTACTCAATTTCTATTCTATTTTTGTGAGGAAATTTAAAAACATTATGGACCCCTCCGTCGTAGCATGATAATGTCCGCTCTGGACACTCTCCTCTGAGCTGACCCTCATGATTTTGTTTCTGGAAACCCAACGAGCAGCTTCCCAGGAGGTCACCCATCCTGAGTCTGCTCCTCGTACCAGCACGCTTAACTTCGGAGTTCTCATCACCTCGAAGTTACTGGGCTCCCAAAAGACCTCATGCTATAAGGTGTCACGGCACGCTCAAATAAGGCACTTGCCCACCTCATGCTATAAGGTGTCACGGCACGCTCAAATAAGGCACTTGCCCACTCTCTGTTAGTCCGTGTGGGATATCACAAACATCGTCGTTTTCTTCCCATCGATACATGTGGAATCCCTTAAATTTGACAAACATGTGATTTGCACATGATAAGTTGCGGTCAATATTTAAATTTCTAAAGAAAATACGATACAAATTGTGCAATATTAGAATTTACAAAACTAAAATGAATATTTGAATAATTTTGGGACCAACAGGAGAAAATCATAAAAATATGAAAGTGCCTGTTTATTCTCTCTCTCTCTCTCTCTCTCCCTCCTATTTTTATGTCCTTTTTCCGTTTCTCCTACTCTCTTTTTTATTTCCTTCTTTCCTATTTCTTTTGAGAAAATTACTTTTTACCCCTCAGGTATTGCCTATTTTTCACTCAGCCTAGCTATCAATTTTTTAAAATACACCTTCAACTATCAATAAATACTCACGTTACCACATAATTTATTTTAAAAATAAAAATAAGAAATGATTGGAGACTTAAAAACTATTAAATAATTTATAAGAACAACAAATTATCAAAAAAATTGGAAATTAAATTTAAAAAATACTGGACTTTTTGAAAGATAAAAATTAAAGAGATTCATCATTCCACTCCAATCGAGTCAAGAATGTATGGATGAACTAATGTTGCTATCTGATTTTTTTTAAGAAAATCCACAAATAATTTTAAAAGTTTTGAAATTATATTAAATATCTCGTATTGTCTATAAAAAATATCTCAATTTTACAAAAATTAAAAAATAATTATAAATCCAACTTCAAAAAATATCAAAATTTATAGAATAATCTCTAACTTTTTCCATTAGATATTATTTAAAATAATGTTGACATCTTCTATACAATTGTTTGATTTTCTAAGCTAATTTTTATTTTCTAGAAATGAAATTAATTATCAGATTCTTAAGAAAAATAAGATTTCTTTTTCATAAATTAAGAAAAATTCATGTTTACAAAAATATTTTTTTTTTCATATAAGTTTTATGTTAATTTAGTAATATTTGGTTTCTAAAAGTTATTTTAATTATTGTTATTATTTGAAATAGTTGATTATTAATTGTTTTTTATTTGAAAATGATTATGGAATAAGGTGAGTACTTATTGATAGTTGAGGGGGTATTTTGAAAAAAGTGATAGTATAGGGGTTAAATGAAAAACAGAGGGCTGACAATTTTCGACACGACACGATAACCCGACACGAACACGCACGATATTAATGGGTTAGTGTCAAGTCTTATCGGATTTCGTGTCGTTATCCTGTAACACGATAAGAGCACGATATTATCGTGCCAGGTTCGTGTAGTGTTCGTGTAACCCGATAATATTTATTTAATATTTTTTATTTTCTATTACTCATTAATTATTTAATTAATATAATTTATTTTTTACACTATAGTTTTAGAATTTAATTTTTTTCCTTCCACAAGTTAAAAAGAAACCCTCATTCCTCAAAATTTTAATTGTGTTTGTGTCCTTATCGTGTAAAATCAGTTTTTAACCGTGTTCGTATCGTAATCGTGTTGTTTTCGTGTTCGTATCGTGTTCGTGTTAACACATTACAAATCATGTTCATGTCGTGTTGAACAAATTCTTAACGAGTCGTGTTCGTGTCGGGCCTTAATAAATTGTGTTGTTATCATATCGACACGATATCGATCTTTTGACAGCTCTACTTGCATGGGGTAAAGGGTAACTCTCTCCTTCCTCGTCTTGCTTTCCTGAATTTTCTTCATTTCGTTTTTTATCTCACCTAGTTTTTCAAATTAGGGATGTAAATGAATATGGGAGGGTACGAAAATATCATTCCCAAATCCTATTTTAATACAAATTATTTTTTCTATATTTACCTTATTTCTTGTCGCGGGGTAGCATACGGATAACCCATCGTGTAAGTGGATTATACTTGGCAAATGGTTGCACAGCCAAACGCACTGGATCATTAACTCATGGATCAAATTTCACGAAAAAGCGGCTGCGATTTTACCTAAATATTGAAAGACGTTACCATATCACGCCTAAATAAATGCATGAAGCCTCTGATTTTTCGCTTCCAACTTAATTAACCAAAATATATTAAAAGATCGATAATATGATAAATATATTTTCAACTATTTTAAAAAGTTCAAACATCCATTTCAATACTATTAAAACCGTTAGATTCGCACTACAACCAACTGCAGATTTAAAAGTAGCTCATCACTTGGTCCATTATCTGTATTCGATAGCAAAATATCAATACAAAATTCTAAACAAAATCAACTTTAAATTGAAATAAGTTACGGTGTAAGGTTATACCCATTAACCTTAGCCTAATTAATTAATATTTATTAGTTATTAAATTTTTCATGGGCCTCTGCGCCAGTAATGGGCCAAAATATGGGCGCCAAAAGGCCAAATTTCTACGCTAAAAATGTAAGTGCCCAAAGTTCCATTTATTCACAAGGTGGCCTACCAGGCCTGGCCACTTTTGCCAGGTCTAAAGTGGATACCCACGGGGATAAATGAATTATCCTTTCAAGTTTAATTTTCACGGAGTAAATCTATCTTACCCGATCCTACCCGACCCTTATCATGTCCTCCCCTACCCAAAAAATCCTCATAACATGCATCTTTTGGTCTTTTTCTTGAAAAACATACTTCAACACCAATAAAATATTACTCCATTCGTCCCGTAAGAATGCGCTCAATTTGTCTTTTTCGTCCATCCCACAAGAGTGTGCCCATTCATTTTTAGAAAATACATTTTATATTTTTACTTTATTTTTTCAATTTATATACAATAATACCAAGGATGACCCATACCTTTTTATCCATTAATTAATCAACAATAATAATTAACAATCACTTACAACAAAAAGTGAGACCCTTTCTCCACTCAAAATTGTTACTACCCAACTTTTATTAAAATCTGTGCTCATAAAGAGTGAGCACACTCTTATGATACGGAAAGAGTAATAAATAAAGATTAATTATTTATAGGGACAAAAAATCTACAATAAATTAAAATAAAATTCGTACTATAAAATGTAATTATTGATTAATTGAAAATTTTGATTTTATTTATAAGATAAATAATATTTATTTTATATATATTCACTACTACAATATATATGTATTAATAAGAATTTAAGGGGCAATTGGGTAGGGTAATCGATTTGGGCAGGCGAGTCAAATACTAAACTCAGCGGACACGGACACAGTACCCACTATCTAAATTTTCCACAATACCACACGGTTTACCCGTTTAGACACGGGTAATCCGACCGCGGGTAAAACTGACATCGCTATCTGAAATCTCACACACAAAGGCGTACGGAAAAACCCATCGGGACGTCAATACATGGCGGCCGCGAGCCAGATAAGGGTTTGATGTTCTAGTTTCTGAATTTGGGACGGAGTCTGATTTGTGGGTACAACCATAACGGGTCGCGACTTTTCGATAGCCCACAGCCAACGCGCCCCCGTTAGAAGCAGTCTGGCAACCATGGTGAAAGGGACGCGAATTATGGAGAAGGTGCAATCTCACATCTATTTTACTATTAAAAGAGAATTGTACAAGACAAGTGTCTTTATGTGGATTTTTTAGATTAATTATCTTTTTTTTTTTCTTTTTAAAAATACACTCCTACACATTTGAATGAGAGTTAATTTTTTTTATTTTTTTATTTTTTTTTCTCTCAATGTTTAAAAGTTAATAGTTTATCGTCTCAACTCTATTTTTTATTATTAATATTTTAAATTAATCTTCTTTTTACGATATTTGATTTAACAATCATTAGGCATATATATAATTAAAATATTCCTTTTGAATATAAGCTGTTTTTGAATAATTATTACATTATATCTTGATTTTAAAAAATATAAAAATCAGATAACTTTCAAATAATTTCTTTGAAGTATCTATCTTTTTACAAAATCAATATTTTTACTTCAGTTTTCACATTCTTATAATTATTTTAGATTATTGAGTTATTTTATTTTAAAAATATTTGGAAAAAGAATTATAGACATGTTAGACTTACAATTCCCACTAGAAAGATATATTATTAGTTAAAATAATTTTTGATTGATTCTTCTTTTTGTGAAAAGAAAAAATTATATAAACAAATATAATAAGTTGATTATATTTTTATTTAAATACGTCACAATAATATACTTTATTACCATATGCCTAATGAATTAATATCATTGTGGATCTCATGGTATATTATTAAGTATAAAATGCATGACTTTAATCTAAATATTTATCAAAAATATATGACGTTTTTTCGCCTGTATACTCATAAATAATTATATTAGTATATTAATATAAATATTATAAATATACAATGATCATATAGATGACAATCATGTTTATATATTTTATATCGAACTTTTACACATCTATACTTAATATTAAAAGAGAGCCGGAAAAAAATATAAGGAAACATGTGTCATCTCCACGTTAATCCTCTTTTTAAAAATCCTAAAAAAAATGGACGTTTAATTTGGGAGGGGGTTAGAGGGTTATTCCATTATATACTATCTACCAATTAAAAGATTTCTCTCATTTTATTTCTTTTATTTTTAAGCTAATAGTTTAAACAATTATAATTTTTATGTATCAATTTTATTTTTGAAAAAATATATCAAATTAATTCTTACTTTGTGCTCTTTAATTTGACATCCGTATAGTATATATAAAGTAATATAGATATAATTATTATATATTTAGATGATTAAAATATTTCAATATAAAAATATAAGAATATTGAAGAAAAATATATTTTAGTTTATTTTCATAGTTTTTTAACAATTATTTGATTTTTAAGAATTATTTTGTTCTGATTATAAAATAGTAAAATATATTACATATATGTCAAATCATATAAAAAAATTACATTAGTAAGAATATTGGTTCGGTTGTATACTTTTGGTGAAAGTTGATAATACAACAACAACAACAACAATAGAGCCTTAGTCCCAAAATGCTTTGGGGTCGGCTATAATGAAAGTTGATAATAATAAACATAATTTAATTTCTTATTTATAAAATTAATTATAAGACTCATTGTTCTATATGAAAAAATAAATGCGGGCTTAATTAATTTATTTGCTTTTATCACGCCTTAGATCACATGATAAGAGTTTATAAATAAAATTAAATCAAATAATAGTATATGTATATGTGTGTGTATACTGACTCATGTATATTTTATAATAATTTTATAATATTATTGAAATTCGATTATATATTATTAATATAATAAAATATTTAATATTTTACGCCGTGCATGGCACGGAAGGACATCTAGTAACAATAAAAGGAAGTAAATGCATTGGCCCATCGTCTCTGATCCAGAGGCGAAACAAATTAGCCAAGAACCCTAATTGTCCCAGTGGCTGAAGGTGGGTTTTTCCTTTTTTTTTTTTTTCCTTTTTTTTCTCTTTGAATATGAAGTATTTACATGTAGGAATAGGATGGCCAGGTCCGGCTCATCAAAGAAAAACATCGGAAATATAATAATATGTGCACGTGATAAATTCATGCGCCTTTATGATTTTCGGTCAATTTGGGACATAAATTGGTAAAATTTATAACAAATGGGATTGGAATGAAAAGTATATTTCTATTGGACTAAAATCGTATATGATTCTAGTTATGGGCTGAAAAGTGAATTTTTTCCCGGGCCAGAAAGTTTAAGGATATTCAGTTTCAGTAACATCCTTGAATGTTAAGAGAAGATGCAGATTAAGGTTCATACACAGGAAAAATGGCCTATGAGTGATGCGGGCGGTGGACAGCATGTTTTTTGTATGGGTAGTGATGGGGAAAGAAGAAGAAGAGAAGAAGCAAAGAAAAGAAAGACGAAGAAAATATATATATTTTTTTAACAATAATCTCTGAATTTTGATTATTTACATTATATACTGTATTTATTTATGCAGTTTCAATGCAACATTGATGCTGGAAACACTCCGAGGCAAGAGAATGATGTTTGTGGGCGACTCTCTGAATCGCGGGCAATATGTTTCCATGGTCTGTCTTCTTCACAAACTCATCCCTGAGAATGCCAAATCCATGGAGACTTTTGGTTCCTTAACTATTTTTGCAGCCAAGGTGACATTTATTCATTTCCCAAATTACAAACATACCCATTCATATTCCTGTTCTATGCGAAATGCTATAAAATCAGCGGCCAACTAAGCCCTATTTTGGTATAACTGTCACTTAAAAAAAACTGCAAAACAGCTGTGATGTGAAAATAATTATGTTTAGTAAGTATTATTTTTTAAAGTGCTTTTAATATGCAAAACATTAATTTTCTGTAAAACATAGTCATCTGCATAAGATGAATGTGGCGGAAATGCGTATGCTAAGATGGATGTGTGGCCATACGAGAAAGGATCGACTTAGAAATGATGTGATTAGGAAAAAAGTATGAGTGGCCCATATAGAGGATAAGTTGTTGGAGAATCGGTTAAGATGGTTCGGACATGTGAGGTGGAGGCCGATTGATGCACCAGTGCGGAGGCTTGAAGAGTGGGGAGCGCATAGACCGATGAGGGAGAAGAAGACCTAAACAGACATGGATAAGAGTGATTGAGAATGATATGAGGTTTCTTGGGATTGGAGAAGTTATGCCGTTGGATAGGACGATGTGGAGGGAGAGAATTCGGGTGGTTGATTATATTTGAGGACTATTTTTTATTTTTTTATTTTATTATTTTTATTATTATTATTTTTTTTTACGTTCTGAACTTTTCACCTTTTACTTTTGTCTTTTCATATGACTGTTCTATTGGTGACGACTTGACGTTTTCACAGAATGATTCATGTTAGCGGATCCCAAAGCAGTTTGGGACTAAGACTATGCTGATGTTGTTGTATTTTTATGACAGCAGTTTTTAAAAGCAATCCTAAAACTGTTTCCAAAATTGGCCACAAGTGACTCGTAGTTTTTTTTCCTCTACCAAATAGTGTTAAATTTAAAAGTTCATTAAAAAGCTGATTATTTTTAAAGTTAAGCAATACCAAATGGGGCCTAGCTCATATGTCATTATTTGGAACACATGTCAATACATTATTTGCGGGCTGGTTACTAAAAGCAACGTGCATGCAATTATACAAACCTACAGGGATAGTCTATAATTTCGAAAAAATAACAGGAGTTTTTGGTAATTTAAGCTAAACCAGTCCACAGCCGATTATTATCTTTCAAAATCACAAGTACCTCTCAACATTTGTATCTACTCTACACTTGCAAATTGAAGAATGTTAATTGTTAGTAAATGGAAATGGTTTCCAATGGAGCCCAAAGACTCCTTATTCTTTGGAGAATGTTAATTGTTTCCAATGGAGCCAAAGACACCTTATTCTTTGGTTCTGGATTATAATGGAATAAAATAAAATAACTCACTAAACTGGATGCACTTCTTTTTCTCATGAAGTACTAGTCGTTCCATGCAATTCTCGATGCGATTTTCATTTTGGATCATCCGGAAACAGCCTCTCTGTGTTAAGACAGGGGTAAGGCTGCGTACATCCGATCCCCCCTTACCCCGCTTTTTGCGGGAGGCATTGGGGTAATGTTGTTGTTGTTGCATATGTAGTGTGAGGCTAAACCACAACCGTTTTAAGTATCTTTCGTTATCACGCTGATATCTCAACTTATGCTCATATCCATGGTTGGTTTCTTGTTCAGGATTATAACGCAACTATTGAGTTCTATTGGGCGCCATTTCTACTGGAATCCAATTCCGATGATGCAATCGTGCACAGAATTAGTGATAGAATCGTACGGAAAGGGTCGATAAATAAGCATGGCAAAAACTGGAAAGGAGTGGATATAATGGTATTCAACACTTATCTATGGTGGATGACAGGCCTGGAATTCAAGATATTGTAAATCAAATCTTCAATCCCTACATCTTGTCATATTTTTTGTATCTGTTGCAATTTTGAAAGACGACCAGTTTCTTTTTCTTATTTCTCACTTTAAATTCCCATTTTCATGCACAGACAAGGATCTTTTGATGATGAAGAGAGAGATATTGTGAAGCTGCCAACAGAAGAAGCTTATGGTATGGCAATGAAAAGCATGTTGAGATGGGTTAAGAAAAACATGGATCCAAAGAGAACAAGAGTCTTTTTCACCAGCATGTCACCTTCTCATGGAAAGTAAGCAAAATTGGTAAATTACTCTCAAAATTCCTCCTCATAAGCATGTCTTTTTCGGGTAAATCTCGTGTTTCGTAAGAAAAGGACATTTATCCGAAACACGGGATTTACCCGAAAAAATTAAATATGTTTATTAGCGTTCGGTATTTTTTAGATAGGCTCATTACCTCAATGTGTTTTAAATAATGATTCAGATCAACCCGTGGTTTTTAATTCAACTGGTACAGATTACCCCGACATACCGGGTATGCCGCACTTTTTTGAAAACACAGGTGGATAATGAGCTTATTGAATTAAAAAAAATATAGCATGATAATCCGGGATGTGAACGGCTATTTTAAAAAAATATAGCATGATAAACCAAGAGGTAAGCGGCTTTTTTACAAAGCACAGAGGATAATCGGCCAGAAACCCATTGCACCTTTGCCTATATTTTTAATTAGAAGACATGCATAATCATTGTTTTGCTATTTGTACAATCATATCAACAATCATTATTACATTTTGTTTGATATTTATTTTCGCCCTCGGAATTTATTCATTCTATTTTAATTTTATTTCCATCACTATTCTCTAGCAGATTGAGATTTTTCATTCCGCATTTCTATTCCACATCATATAAAAATGTATGGGATGAATGTCGTAAAACGTACGCGCACCATTCATCAAATGCAGTGTAATAGGAGTGCCAAGAGTCCACGTCTCCTTAATAAATGCTAATATAATCTGCATTATGACCCAATTTCATGTACACAACATGCTCGTATACAATTTTTTAGAAGCATTGATTGGGGAGGTGATCCAAACGGCAATTGCTACAACGAAACGACCATGATACAAGATCCCGAGTATTGGGGCTCAGACTCACGTAAAAGCATAATGCGCGTAATCGGAGAAGTTTTCAGGAAATCAAAGGTTCCCATCACATTCTTAAACGTCACACAGCTCTCCAGCTACCGAAAGGATGCACACACGTCTATTTACAAGAAGCAGTGGAGCCCTCTAACTCCCGAACAGCTCGCGGACCCTGCCGGCTATGCGGATTGTGTACACTGGTGTTTGCCAGGACTACAAGATACTTGGAACGAGCTTTTGTTTGCTAAACTTTTTTATCCCTGATGTTCGGATTTAATATGTAATTGATGCATGTTTCGGGGATTAGATGGATAAAAATGAAAGAGAGGGCCAGCCAGTTTTGTTTATATTAATGTATTTCTATATATTGATTGGTTCTTGCATGGGGGAGAATTGCATTTATTGTTTTCACAAGACATTTCGTTTCCCAAATTGTCCCGGCAAAGGTTTTGGTGTTGCTCATGAGGGTAGAACACACTACTTTTCTTTATAATTGATATGAGTGGATAACCTCGCGCCATGACACGGTGACAATGCCATACTTAAATTAAATTATAAAAAATTATCAGATTAACTTACTATATGGACATGTTCACTGCTAGAGACAAAAAAATTGTCGGTCACCGGAGGTTTCCAGACGGTCGGCAGGTCCCGACCGGAGAACAGGCCGGCAGGCGGTTGCCAAAAAGAATGCCTTGTAAATGGAGGTCCGGTAGGCGGCCGTAGGGGGCTCTACCAGAGAACAGTCCGAGAACGGCCACAAAAAAAAATTGACGAGCCACATAATATTGATTAGATTACGTCACCTAGATAGTAGGGATTTTAGAACATTCCAGAGGTGGTAGGATTTCTTGTATTTCTTTCCTTGTAAAATCATATGTATCCATTGTAAAGCATATATAAAGTTCCTCTGACGGTGATATCAATACAATTATTCTATTCATTGTTCATTTTTTATTGTATTATTTACAAATTCATCGAACAACTACCTCTCCCTATATATTTTCTACCCTCTGGGCTGTGGCACCATTTCCGCCACTGCCGCCACCACAAACTCCCATCGACTTTCCGCAGCTCGTGAATTTTCGACTGGCATCTTTTTGTTAGCCGCTGCCGCTTATTTCTAGCAATCATTTTTTCAGGAGCTGTTGCCGTCCCCAGCTCACAGCCGACCAACTCCGATGCGGCCGACGAACTTTCGAATATCTTTTTTTTGTGAGTCGTCGCCGTCCCTAGGCTACCGCCTACCAACTCAGATGTCGGCCACCGAACTTACAGCGATATATTTTTCATTCCACTGCCATTGTCCCCGACGGCCGGCCAACCCCCACCAACCTGGTTTTTGGTTTTTATTATTTTTCTTCTCTAGCCATTAGCGTGGATGCTGGGGATTCACTCCTGCTGTATTGGAGAGTCTTCATTAGAGAAACTAGTGCGGGGAAGGCCACATTTAGAAACTAAATTGATGTCTAACCCAGAAATGATAAGGTAATTGATAAATTGATTGGGTAGCTGATTGTTGGAAAAATAGAGGAAATGAGCTGTTTTGAGCAGCCCACTTGAGAGATAATTTTGAGTGGGCTCGACTACGAGTTAAAGTCGGGACTTAGTTGGAATACGTAGTACTCCGTACGAGGTTTCCAAAACATGTAAGAACACTCAAAATGATTGTGGTATGAATGAGATGTAATGTTCCAAAGTGAACCCTTTAAAAATGGATTTAGGATGTTATCTCACATTGGAAAAAGAAGAGAAAAATTGTGAGTATATAAAGAGATGTGGACAAAGTCTTGTTCAAAAAGTGAGACATGAGTGGATGTGTGACTAGGCGCCCCTCGCGCACACACACACACACATACGCGCGCCGCCGCCGTCCGTCCGTCCGTCCGTCCGCCTGCCCGTCCGGCTCGGGTCGGTCGGGGTCTCGGTCTCGGTCGATTTGGGCGAAATGTCTCGGCGTCTCGAAGTTATCTTTTTACTGTAATTTTATTCGGTAAAAATTTATTTTACTGAAATACCTCAATTATAAATTCTGAATTTTTCGGTATTGAGATAATTAATTTTTCGGTATTGAGAATTTATTTATCAATTTAATTGATAATTATCGAATTAAACAGATATGGATAAGTATTGAGATACCAATCCTGATCAGTTTAGAGTTCCTCCAGCACATGTCTCTCTCATCTTCACCTATAAATACAGATGTGAGGGGTCTTATTTTTAGACTGAAATTTTCGTCTGTCAAAATTCCGACTTCGTTTTTTTTTCCGGAAATAATTTCTCTTCATATTTTTGGTCGCATCGGTGGTAGTTCAGGTTTTATTCTAGTTCGCTGAGGGTGCGATGGTGGATTTATCAACGCATCTAGATGTTGTTTTATCTTGGGAGACAGACTCTATGTACTGTGGTATAGGCGAATTTGCTTTAAGGAGACATATTTTTTGGACTCAACATCGCCCACATTCGGATTTACCTCCTTTGATTAATTATATATATACATATATATTATTTAATGCTTTCGTCATTAACGAATCTGTCTCCTACTTGGCTCTCAAATTTGCAGCTCATGCAGTAGATTCAAAACATGGATCCGGCGGCGTGATGATGGAAGAGAACGGAAGAAAGCACTTAAACTTCATGTAAATAAGATTGATGCTTGAAACGATACAAAAAAGTAAGCTTTCATCATCATTAATATTCACATGATTAAGTGTGCATGTTTCTTATTTAATTTGGAATGAGATATATAGAATGCTTCATGCGTTGGATAATCGATGTTGGCAGTTTGTTTTGATGGTAAATATACCAACACTAATAAGCTGGGGAATTTTTTTTTAAGGACCGTAACTTTAGGGGGGTGGCAAAAGTCGGACTGTAACTTTTCGGGGTGGAAAAAGTAGGACTGTAACTTTTCGGGCTGGCAAAAGTAGGACCGTAACTTTTAAAAAGTTGCAAAAATAGGCCACTAACTTTTTAAAATAGCAATTTAAGGCCAAATCAAGCACAAATTGCCCTCTTGCGGGCTCAAATTGCACTTGTGAGAATTCTTATTAGTATAAACATACTTTTAAATTCTACGTTATATTTTACTAATTTTATTAATATAAACATAATTTTAATTTCCATGTCATTTTTTTAAAGATTTTTTGGACATGATAATGAAAGTTAAATTCTTATTATAATTTTTTATGTTTTATGTTATAAAAATAATTTTTTTTTAGAAAAATAATACTTTCATGGGAATTTTTTTAATATATTTCAGAAAAAAACAAAAAAAACTAAATTAAAAGGGAATTTGTATAATATATCACAAATTAACGGGTAATTTATAATTATGTTCCATTATAATAATATCACAATTATATATCTTATTACCAGTTTTTAATTTAAAAGGGGACCAATATAGCCTTGTTATATGAATTAAAAATGTTTAATTTTAAATTTAATGGTTATAATTTTAAAATTTAACCATTAAAAATATTTTTTCCTTAGAAACGAGGGGCACATTTTTAAATTTAACCATTGAAAATTGCTTTTTTATTTTTAGAACATAAAACATAAAAAAAATATAATTTTCGCGAGTGAATACCCCACATTTTTAATATTTTTAATCGTTAAATTTAAAAATTATAACCATCAAATTTAAAATTAAACATTTTTAATTAATATAATAAGGCTATATTGGTCTCCTTTTAAATTAAAAACTGATAATAAGATATATATTTTGATATTATTATAATGGGACATAATTATAAATTACCCGTTAATTTGTGATATATTATACAAATTCCCATTTAGTTTAGATTTTTTTTTTCTGAAATACATTAAAAAATTCCCATGAAAGTATTATTTTTCTGAATTTTTTTTATTTTTATAACATAAAACATAAAAAATTATATTAAGAATTTAACTTTCATTATCATGTTGATAAAATCTGTAAAAAAATGACATGAAATTTAAAATTATGTTTATATTAATAAAATTAGTAAAAAATGACGTAGAATTTAAAAGTATGATTATATTAATAAGAATTCCCACATGCGATTTGCTTGCAAGCATATGCTTGATTTGGCCTTAAATTGCTATTTTAAAAAGTTACTTGCTTATTTTTGCAACTTTTTAAAAGTTACTTCTACTTTTAATTAAAAGTTACAACCGACTTTGCCACCGAAAAGTTGATTCTACTTTGCCACCCCCTAAAGTTACGGTCCTTAAAACACAATTTCCCCCGATAAGCTAGCTGATTATGGGTATGTTTGGATGACCAATTAATCTAGATTATAACCTTAATCTAGATTAAAATTGGTCAAATAATCTAATTTGACATTCAAGATCTTGTTTGGATGTGCTAATTTAATCTAGATTATAATCTAATCTAGATTAAATTCAAACGTTTTCGAATATAGCTTTCAACCCAAAGCTACCAGATTTTATTTTTTCATTCCGATTTTACCCTTAATGTATTATATATATATATATAATATTTTATTTTTTCATTCCGATTTTACACTTAATAAATATTTGTATAAAATTTGTATAATAATATAAATGATAACATAAAAAAACCTAAAATACCATTAGAAGTTGAAAACAAAATAAATAATAATATTGCATAATGTCAAAGCATAATAAGCAACATAAGAGTTAGTATATAAATATTAAGGTTGTTTTTGTAATATTATAATATAACAATATAGAAGATGTACCTTTATGTCATTTTATAAATTTCAGCCAGTATGATAGCTAGTTTTGTCAAACACTTTTAAATACAATAATCTAAATTATCATACTACAGTTAGATTATCAATTTTCAACTAGATTATCTGATATAATCTAGATTATTGGTTTTCAGCTAGATTATCAGCAATCAGCTAGATTATCGGTTAATGCATCCAAACATACCCTATGTAGCTGATTAGGTAGTTGATAAGCTAGCTTATTTTAATGTAGATGTTTAGCAAATTAGCTGATAATGTAGCTGGTTTTTTTATAAAATTATATAAAATGACACACTTTTATTTTTCTATTATTTTTTTAAATTTTCTCATTATATTTTAACAATAATTGTTATAAAATAAAATAAATGATATTTTTGTCTATTATTATTTTAATATATACTACCTCTAAACTACACTATGTACTATTCACAGTTCACTATCACTTTGAAAAGTCATTGATAATTTATTTTGATGGTTTAAAATTTTCGCTGAATAGGACTTGTGTGTATAATTTTAGTTACGAACAAGTTCACAACAATAATTGGTATAAAAAAGATTCCGTAAAATATAAAAGATAAATCGAACACAAGATTATTGTATGTGGGAATCAATTTTTTAACACAAAATCGTAAAATTGATAAGTTTTATATTCCCATTCATAAAATTATAAATTTTTAGTACCATTTTGATTAAAAAGACTAAAATGTCCTCTCTTTTGTTGTAATGTTGACTTAAACTGCTTTTCTTCTCTTTTTTCTTTTTTACTTTCCTCATCTGCTCCATCGATATTAAGTCCAACAACCAAAATTTAACTACAACATATAAATCAAAACAACACAACCATTTTTGACAAAAGGTCTCTCAAAAATCTTATAAAAATCACAAGATTATTCGAAAAGAAAAGTTGACGTTCAAATAGGACTTCATTTGTCGTGCTTCTGGGTTCATAAAGAAGGTATGCATCAGTATTTGACCGCTGGAATTTTTTTATCCCGACCAGTTCTTACGGACACGATCGCTGCACACGATGGGAAGCCACCGTGTGCAAAGATCGTGTGCAACGGTCGTGTCCAACGATCTTGACATCGTGAACACAACAAACGTGTTCACGATCGTTTAACACGATCGTCTACAATCGTGTGCAGCGATCGTGTTCATGGCCAGAAACTTTCACACGATCGCTGCACACAGTAGCATACGACCATGTGCATCGGTCGTGTCCAAGTCAGACCGTTTTATAATATTGTTCGCTCAATTTTATGAATAGTTATTCATCTTTTGTAATCAGATGTCGTGGCAGCATATTTTGATACATCACGGTGGTCATTGGGAGCGATCGACATATGTAGATGGGGACTCATTTTTTGTCTACATCGACACGAGCAAAGTTAGTCGTGCAAACCTCGTGGGGGTTATCAGAGAGGGTTTGGGTGGTCCAAATGAGTCCGATTATAAATTATGGTACTTGACACACATGGCCAAGGGAAACAAAGTAAAAGTCCTATTACGGGGCGATACCGAGATACTTCGATTACTAGTAGAATACAAGGAGGATCCTGAGGTCTATGTTGAGAACGGCAGCTCCTCCACTCCCGAGGTTAATATGGGATGTAGCAGCTCGAGAGTAGAGCCCGGCAACATAAATTATGACATGCCTTCCAAAGATTATCAATACGAGGAAGATGAGGAAGACGAGAAAGATGAGGAGGTGCATACATCCGAAGACGAAGATTATTGTAAAGACTTGCTTGAGTCACTATCTGCGGAATTTCTTGCTTGGGTTCGCCAACCGGCCCAAATAGATAGGATTATGAGTCGTCAGAACTTCTCATCCGACCATCAATCTGCGAGCGAGCATGAGCATCTACATTCTACAATCAATGCGTAACTGGATCATTCCATTTCCGGACCCCGGTAGTGCCGGGATTTTGGGTTGGGTCGAGCAGCCTCCACCGGTCACCGGTCAGCTAGTGGTGGGGTCCACCTTTCGGTCCAAGACAGAGTTGAGGATAACTGTAGGAATGTATCATTTGTAAAACATGCCACACTGTATCACTGATGGTTCCGCTGATAAACGTATAGTGTTTGTCTGTAAGAGTGGGCAAAAAAATTGTCAGTTTAGGTTGTGTGCTATTGAGGGTGCAACTATTTGGAGAATTACTAAGTTGACCTTGGAGCACAACTGTCACCCTGATTTGAACCGTGCTGCCGCACGATCGGTCACTTCTGAGGTTGCCGCCCATTATTTTGCTAAAAGATTGACCGAGGGGGTCACTTTGAGGCCAAATGAGATGATTGCAGAGATGTGTAGGGAGTACGACATTGACATGCTATACAGTTTTGCTCTCCGGACGAGGAATATAGCGATAGAGAATACATATGATGGCTTTGATGAGTCGTATCAGAGGCTCCCATCTTATCTGTATTTGTTAAAACAGCATAATCTAGGGACAATTTATGATTTGCAGACGACTTGTGAGGGAGTGTTTTGCCACAAGTTCGTTGCACTCGGACAGAGTATTAGGGCATTTGATACATGCCTTTGACCAGTGATTATAGTTGATGGTACCCACCTGAAAGGAAGGAATAAAGGAACTCTATTTGCGGTCGTCACATTTGAAGGGAATGAGCAAGTATTTCCTTTTGCAGTTGGTCTCGGTCCGATAGAGAACGACGAGTCATGGACTTATTTTCTGTATAACCTGCGTAGATGCTACAATCCGATGGAAGATTTACTGATTGTGAGTGACCAACATAAGAGCATTCAGAATGCTGTTCGATCCGTCTATCCGAATGCATTCCACGGGTTGTGCTATCACCATCTTGCAAAAAATCTGACCTCCTACGGTGCGCATGCTATAGGACTCTTTATAACTGCTGCCTACATGCATCGTGAAGAAGTTTTTGAAACCTACTTTTTGAAACTACATATTGAAAGCCCTAATGGGGCTCACAGGCGCCTTTCTGAAATTGGGCCAGAGAGGTGGGCTAGGTCGAAGTGTCCGGTACGACGCTATAACTTCTTGACATCCAATGCTGTTGAATGCTTTAATAATCGTATGTTGTGGGCGAGGCGTTTACCTGTTTGCTCGTTACTTGAGATATTTCACCTAATTTTAGAGAATTGGTTTGATGAGAAGCACGAAGAAGCTACATCACGAGACCATGAGTTGACAATGTACACTTTTGAAAAGCTCTCTAACTCTGTGCAAGCCAGTCTGACTCTTACCGTTCGAGCTACCACCCCACTTGTTTATAAAGTCAAAGAAAACAAAGTTTCTTATGAGGCCGACATTCGAACCTGGACATGTTGTTGTCGTGAGTTTGATTTGGATCAGATTCCATGTCGTCATGCTGTTGCCGCTATAAGGTAATTGTTTTGCTCTAATGTGCACACCATTCAATGTTTTTGTCTATGCTGTCGTGTGCACACGGTCATGGCCGTGGACAAGATGCACACGATCGTAACCCACGATGGGCACGATCGTGTGTTGCCATCGTGTGCATGATGGTGTGCACACGGTCATGGCAGGATGCACACGACAGCAGCAGCCCATGACCGTGGGCAATATGCACACGATCGTAACCCACGGTGGGCACGATCGTGTGCCGCCATCGTGTGCAACACAGGGCTGGTCTGGATTTACCAACTGAACCATAAACCAGTTTTCCAACAAAACATATCTGGATAAAAAAGTAAAATACATACTCATCAGTATCAAATCTACATTATCCTACACCACATCCTTGACATAATTGCTTATTGTAACAGGCGCGCCGGTAATGGTTTGTCTGTGTATGATTTTGTTAGTCGTTATTTCAAGCAACAAGGCCTTAGAGAGACTTATAAGGAGCATATTAATTCTACACCACATCCTGATGAGTGGAATGTCCCACCGGAGATGTCATCCATCATTTGCTTAGCTCCAGGGGGGGTACGACAAGCCGGCTAACCAAGGATGAGTCGTGCACGGTCCGCTGTTGAAAATTTGCCCGCAGGTGGACGGCTTCAGGTGTGCGGTAGGTGTAAAGGAACCGACCACAATAGAAAATCTTGCAAAGCATTCGTTCCCATAGGTGGTGTGGATTTGAATATCCCTGAAGAAACTCAAGGAATGGATGAACAAACGAGGCAAAGGCGCCGGCAGAAGAAGAGGTGTAGCATTTGTCGTAATGACGACCATGACATAAGGGGATGTCCATACCATGAAACTTAAATTGCTTATGTATTTTTATATTTTGTGACTTACTAGCAACAATCATGTGCTGATATTTGATCCCCGATGGACCATGTATTGATTAAGTATTCTGATTATTAGTTGAAATGCATAATTTTGTGTCTATTTTCTTTATCTTTGAATTGAAATTTAAGTGTTCAGTGATGTAAAGCAAATAAAGGTGATTATGGAGGCAAACATTAACCATAACAAAGTAGCTCACTTTAAAGAGTAATAGTTTACATCTAAAGCATATAACTTTACATAACAAAAGTTCATCACCATCACACCAAAATATCTAATAATAACTTAAAAACCACATTCACTTGGATCCCTTTTCCCCCATCTGCTGCTGATTTTTTAGTCTTGTATCATCATTTCCATGAACTTCTTCTTTTAAAATAACTTCTTTACTTGTCTTCTCAGAAATCTCTAAATCATCATCATCATCACCATCTAGTATGACTGGAGTGCTCGCAGTGTTTTTAAATAGGCCCTGTTTCATGAAACACATTAATTCGCAGTACACACTACACATACAACAAAATCAAAAAACTTACTCTAAGCATTGAGTATCCTCCTCTCGGCCTAGTTCTGTATGGTGGGTTGGGAGGAGGAATCCTCCTTCTTCTTTTTGGTGGAGGTGCTTCGATTCCTCCTAAATCGCTTTCTCGTAATCGGTCGCTCATTTCGCGTATTTGATTTTAATGGATTTTAACTGATTTTAATTGATTAGGGTTTATAGTGAAAAGGAGGGACTACGATTCAGGTATTTCACTCTCGGTCCAGGAAGATGGGCTTATATTGAAAGAGGGGGGGACCTACGATGGGATTTTATAATAAAATAATTTAATGCTGCCTTTTGTAGTGCACACGATGGTGCACACGATGGGCACGATCGTGTGCCACGTTGGCAACCAGGTGTCACGGTGTCTACGGTGTCAAATTGGCACTGTATCCACATGTGCACACGATGGTGCACACGGTCGTGCCCACGATGGGACACACGGTCGTGTGCACAAGAACATCAACAATTTTCACCAATTTCTCAAATTACTCGTCAATTTAGGTGTTGTTACTTATATATTAACAAGTATTTGATAACAATACACTTATTTAAAAAGTTATTGATTGAATTAACATAATATATTACATATCATGTGTAGTCTATATGTTCTCAATGTATTAGTTCGCAAGGATAAGTTCATCATCTGTATGAAATCTCTCATATACTAATGAATTACACGAAATGACAAATACTGTAATGCCCGGATAAATGGTGTATTTACCTTGTATTCGACCTTGTATTATTTCGACTTCATGATGTTATAAATCATAGACTGGTTTCCCGTATTTCGTATCCTTACGTTTAGGGTATCTACAGTATTCTGCATGCATGTTTCTGCACGTGTTAACGTACGTTATCAGACGGCCATAACGTGCGCTAAGACTGCAGTATTACGTACGTTATCTTAAGTGGTTAACGTACGTAAGCTAAGTCAACTTGGGATCGGATAAGGGTCGGCGTGTGGGGGCCGAGGAAGGGGCCGGGGAAGATCCGTGTGATTTCCGAATGAACCTGGACATAGGTGTTACGTACGCTATGGTTCATGTTTAACGTACGCTAAGGGCATGGATATTACGTACGTAAAACCCTTTTCGATTCCGTACGTATGGAAATGGCGAAATCAAAGCTGAGTTCAGTCGATGACTACGACGCTATAGTTAGGGTATAACGACGTTAAGCTTATTACGCACGTAAGGTTTATTGCATAACGCACGTAATGTCCGTAATTCTATTTATAGACTTCGACCCTATTTCATTTCTCACCTTTCTTTTGGCCGATTTTTCGTGTTCGAGATCTTTCATCACCTCTTATCCTCCCTATCATCTTTTGGGACGATTCTTGGGAAGCATAGGCCTTGTAGATTGGTGTTCAAACTTCCGGTGGTTGAGTTTGTTCAAGTTCTTCCTTGTTCATCTATTTGTTGAGGTATGTGATCTTTCACCAACTAATTTTAGCATGATCTTAGTAATGCTTTGGACTGTTTTGAGTAGGCCAAACCAGCTTTTCTTTTGAGGAGCCTTTCATCTTGGTTTAGAAGATTGAATTCAATTATTTTCGATTCCTCTTGATTGTAGTAATCGTTGAGCAACCTCTATTGATTAGACTATTGATTAGTGTATCTTGAGATTTATAAACCAATCATATCTAGTTTTCAAGATTATCTTAGTCTAGGAGAATGTTTTGATCGAACATTTTCGGTGAAGGATTAATGGATTGAACTTAAGGATTAATTCGTAGAAGGAGATTTGGAACTAGTCTTTATGATAATTCATCAAGTTCGGATATCTTGTTATTATAAAACATGATTAGAATCCTCCTAGATGAATTCCATGTTATGTAGCAACAATCAACCGAAGGAATTGTGTTAGATGAATAGTCCATCGCCATAATAGATGCACCATGCCTCCTTATGATTCATTTGATGATTTCAACGATTATCCTAACTATGGGTCATACCGACGTTATTGTTTGATGAAGGTTTGCATTCCGGTGAGCCGACCGAGTGAGAATTCTCCAACGAATTGAAGACTCGTTGATAGTAGAAATTCTTGTCGCCATTGTTGAGGCAAGTATCGTATTTGAAAGTTTGTGAGAAATTGTTGAATTTGATCATGCATATGGTTTATTCGTATTGTTGATATGAGATTATCATTACAATTGCTATCGAGTTAACATACGTTCACATTGATGAATATGTCGATTTTCTTGCATATGTATATGCATAGTTGTGTTTATGTGTAAGTTGTGATGATCCGATGGGATCAAGCGATCTATGCTGAGGGCGCTGGATCGGATGTCCACCTCGTGTTGATCCGACGGATCATCTTGGGATCTAGCCGAGGGCGCTGGATCATTGGACGGGTTTTTCCACCTCGTGTTGGTCCGACGGATCATCTTGGGATCTATGCCGAGGGCGCCGGATCGTTGGAATACCCATGTTGTGTTGATTGAATCTCGTGGATTCGTATTGGTGGATTCCTTAGTGGAAGTCCATATGTGTATGATTTTATGCATAGTTGTTGCATATTTGTGTGTTCCGATACTTGTACTAGCATTGTTTTGCTAACCCCTCGGGGGTGGACATTTGTTTTGATGTTCGGGTAGCCGAGGAGCGGGAAGCGCACGCACCATCATGACGATGAAGTTGCTCAGTGATGTTAGTCGTTTGTCGTCTTTGTGATTTGTCTTCTTGGTCCTTTTTCAGTACTCGAGTACGCGTGTCTTTTTAAGATCATTTCGATATGGTTGTAATATAACTGTTGGAATCAATTTGCTATTTGGATTTCGGTGATATTATTGGTTTATATTTACATTTCTTTTAATCAGCCTTGTAAATCCTTACTTAAAGGATTTACGGCGCTGTAATTATTCCGATTATTTCGGGGTGTTACAGAATATGGTATCGGAGCCACTCTGCCGTGTCGTGCGAGTGTGCCGAGGAGGGCGTCGGGTCCTTTGAGGAGGGGCAGATTGTGATATCCCACACCGACTAGCAGAGAGCGGGCGAAGTGCCTTATTTGAGCGTGTCGTGACACCTAATAGCATGAGGCCTTTTGGGAGCCCAGTGGCTTTGGAGTGATGAGAACTCCAAAGTTAAGCGTGCTCGAGGCGAGAGCAATCTCAGGATGGGTGACCCCCTGGGAAGCTGCTCGCTGGGTTCCCAGAAACAAAACCGTGAGGGCCAGCTCAGAGGAGAGCGCCCAAAGCGGACAATATCATGCTACGGCGGAGGGGTCCCGGGATGTGACAATTTGGTATCGGAGCTAAGATTCATGGATATCTTGGCAGTCGGGTTAGTTGGGTCTGTTTACGTTATTTGATTTTTGGTCGTTTGTAACATCACTGCTGAGCCAGCATCGTCATGTGGACCGTGGTTGTGAGTTTCCTAATCTCGAATACTACCGTTTTATTTAGTTCATGTCTTGTAATCATTGACGGATGTATCTTTAGAAAGTTTGCCCTGGATATTGAGTATTTGTGTTTACAGTATGTTGAGAGGAGGTCGTGGACGCGGACGCGGACGTGGAAATGCGAGGCAAGAAGAGTCGGTATCTACCCCAGAGATAACCGCTAGTCGAACGGATTCCCATTCCGGGGACGGCAGGATCGGCAAATAATGATGCAGACCCTTACATGCCAGAGTGCTTCACAGTGGTTGCTCAAATAAACCAGTTTGCTCAAGTTGTTGATCGCATGCAGACGGCGATGGGACAGCAGCATAACATGGATAATCGGGGAGATAAATGGCTTACTGAGGTGATCAAATTGCATCCTCCGAAATTTGACGGTTCTGTGGAGACGCTTTCTTGGGATCACTGGCTGAAAGAATTAGAGAAGATTTTTGCGGGGATTAACTGTCCCAACGATAGGAAGGTTCCGATCGCCAAGTATCTTCGACAGGAGGCTTTCGGCGGTGGGAGGCCATTCGACCAGGAGGAGCACAATGTTGACTGGACGGAATTCAAATTGATGATGGAAGCGCAGTATTGTCCTCGCCCAGTTAGAGAGGCCCGAGTCCGGGAGTTTTTCTCACCACAAAATTCAGAAGCATCTGTGACAGACGTGATTAAGACTTTTAATCACCAGTTGACTTATGTGCGTCACTTGGTCGACCGAGGCAGAGAGGATTTTTCATTTTGACATGCGGATGAAGCCGGAGATTCAACAATATATGTCGGATTTGAATGCACCCTACGGCGAAGATCGTGACAAGGCGCCGGCCTATGATATGAAAGAGGCGGCAATGAGAAGTCAACGAAGCAAAGAAGCAGAAAGTGTCTGGTAACTTCTCGGAAAACAAGAATGGTGGGCCCCGCAAGGGGCAGTCTTCATTTTATTCATCTAGGAGACCTCCACATCCTTCTCGAGGTGGCAAGAAGTTCCGGACAACATCAGTAGTTTCGGACGCATCAAAGAAATGCTATAATTGTGGTCGAGCAGGGCATGTTCGACGTGATTGCCCCGCATCTTACGCGACTTGTTTCGATTGTGGGCAAGAAGGGCACCGTGCGGCTTTCTGTGGAGCTGCGAATAGATCTTATGGCACCCGCAATACAGCGCCAGCACCGAAGGAGGTGAGTGTGAACCAGACACAACAGAGTGGGTTTCTGCAGCAGAATGTTGGGAAGAGAGAGACATCCAGTCCGGGTCCGTTCCTCCGCGCCTATACGAGATGAGGAAATCGACGATCGAACACTTCCGTTGCATCAGTACGATTCTGATCCTTTTGCAACCAGTTAGTGTCTTATTCGATTCAGAGCTACACATTCTTTCATATCATTAAACTGTTAATCGTTTGAAAATCTCGTGCTTATTTGATTGTGAACCGTATGTTGTGGGTTTGCCGAGCGGAGAGAGAGAATTGTGGGAACCCTAGAAACTAGAGATTTTCCAAAGGTGTCTATAGGAGGGAGAAACGGCCATCAAATCTTATTGTAGTCGACATCCATGGTGACGATTTAATTCTCGGAGACGATTGGCTCAACCGTTATGGAGCTATTTTGAATTACCGAAAACGAGCCATCTCTATCATTGCCGATGACGGATCTGAACATTTATTCAAAGGATGGAGACCAGGAAGCTCGGGAAAATTGATCAAAGCTATGAAGGCGGTGAAATTATCAAGGTGGTTGTCACGGATTATGGTGCTATGCCATGAAGAAAGAAGAAGGAGTAGAGCTCTCATCTATTCCAGTTGTGAACGAATTCTCGATGTATTCCCCGACGAACTACTCCAGGTTACCTCCACAGAGAAGTAGAGTTTAACATCGAATTAGAGCCAGAGCCACTCCTATTTCCAGAGCACCATACCGTATGGCGCCAACCGAGATGTATGAACTAAAGAAGCAACTGGAGGAATTGTTACGGAAGGGTTACATTCAACCTAGCGTTTCTCCTTGGGAGCACCCGTTCTCTTTGTCCGAAGAAAGATGGATCCCTCCGATTATGTATTGATTACGAGGAGCTAAACAAGGTGACGATCAAGAACAAGTATCCTATACCTCGGATCGATGACTTATTTGATCAACTACGGGGGCTAGAGTATTCTCTAAGATTGACTTGCGATCCGGATATCATCAGCTGAGGATTAAGGAATCGGATATACCGAAATCTGCTTTCAGATCTCGGTACGGGCATTATGAATTTGTAGTGATGCCATTCGGACTTACCAATGCTCCTGCGGTATTTATGCAGTTGATGAATCGGGTATTCTTAGAATACTTAGATAAGTTCGTGGTCGTTTTTATTGATGACATCTTGATCTATTCGAAAGACCCCGAGGAACATGCTGAACATTTGCGTATTGTTCTGAGCACCTTGAGAAATGAACAGTTGTATGCGAAACTTTCTAAATGTGAGTTCTGGCTTAAGGAAGTGACTTTCCTTGGGCATATGATATCATCTGACGGAGTTCAAGTAGATCCGAAGAAAGTCGAGGCAATCTTGGAGTGGGAATCTCCAAATAATGTGAAAGAAGTGCGGAGTTTCTTAGGACTTGCGGGATATTATCGCCGTTTCGTGGAGGGATTTTCCAAAATTGCTCGTCCGCTCACTCAGCTATTACAGAAAACTCATAAGTTCGAGTGAAATGAGAAATGCCAGGCTAGTTTTGATGATCTCAAGAGGAGACTGACGACAGCGCCTATACTAGCGTTACCAGATGGAACCGATGGATTCATGGTATACAGCGATGCTTCAAACCAGTGCAGGATGTGTGTTGATGCAAAAGGGTAAGGTGATCGCCTATGCTTCTCGGCAATGAAACCGTATGAAGTTAATTACCCGACTCATGATCCGGAGCTAGCAGTGTGGTCTTTGCTTTAAAAATTTGGCGACATTACTTGTACGGCACTCGTTGTCGATCTTTACCGATCACAAGAGCCTCAAATATATTTTCATGAAGGAATTAAATATGAGGCAGAGAAGGTGGCTGGAATTGATCAAGGATTACGATTTGGAGATCCTTTATCATCCAGGCAAAGCAAACGTGGTAGCTGATGCACTGAGCCAAAAACCTGTTTCTATTCGAGTGTTGGAAGCACTTACATCCCAAACCAACTTGCAACGAGAGTTAATTCGTGAAGGAATTGAAGTGTGGTCGCAAGGAGTCCAGGGACAATTGTGCGTGATGGAACTAACTTCGTCGTTGGTTGAAGAAGTCAAATCTAAGAAGTTGGATGACTCTCTGATTCTTCGATTGCGTGACGAAGTAAAGAAAGGAAAAGCCCCAGGATTCGTGGTACAAGATGATGGAGTTCTGAGATTTCAGAATCGACTTTGCATTCCCGATGCTGATAATTTGAGACGGACAATTCTGAAGGAAGCTCATAGCGCGCCTTATTCTATTCACCCGGGGAGCAGTAAGATGTATAAGGATCTAAAACAAAACTTCTGGTGGGGGAATATGAAAAAGGACGTAGCAGAATATGTTTCAAAATGTTTGACTTGTCAGCAGGTTAAGATTGAACATCAGTGACCTGTCGGAATGTTAAAACCGCTTCCGATTCCTGAGTGGAAGTGGGAGGATATCTCGATGGACTTCATCACCAATATGCCTAGGACCAAGACGGGAATGAACATGATTTGGGTTATAGTTGATCGACTAACCAAATCGGCTCATTTCCTAGGAATTAAAGACACATGGGGACCCGAGAGATTGGCGCGAGTATTTATTACGGAGATAGTCAGATTGCATGGGACGCCGAAGACCATTATTTCGGATCGAGATGGCCGTTTCGTGTCGCATTTTTGGAAGGCAGTTCATAGGGCTCTGAGGACTGAGCTGAACTTTAGCACGGCTTATCATCCTCAGACGGACGGGCAGTCCGAAAGGACTATTCAGACAGTAGAAGACATGCTTAGAGCTTGTGCCTTGGATTGGTCGACTGACTGGGAAGTTCACTTGCCGTTGATTGAATTCACATATAACAATAGTTGGCATGCTTCTATTAAGATGGCACCGTTCGAAGCTTTGTACGGAAGGAGATGTCGATCACCCCTATGCTGGGATGATTCTTCGGACTTGATTGGAACGGAACCGGAATTGATAGTCCAGACTCAAGAGAAGATAGCTTTGATTCGAGAAAGACTGTTGACTGCCCAGAGTCGACAGAAGTCTTATGCAGATGTACGTCGTCGCCCTCTAGAGTTCGACATTGGGGACCACGTACTATTGAAGGTGTCTCCTACACGAGGGATTTTCCGTTTTGGGAGGAAGGGCAAACTAAGTCCGAGATATATCGGACCATTTGAGATCCTCGAGAGAGTTGGGGATTTAGCATACAGGTTGGCCTTACCACCATCGCTGAGTCACGTTCACGCAGGTGTTTCACGTATCCCAATTACGGAAGTATGTGCGATCCCAATCATGTTATTGATTTCGTCGAGATTGAGATAGCTAATGACGGAACCTTCGAAGAGCGACCAATCAAGATACTAGAGAGACGAGTCAAGCAGTTGAGGAATAAACCGATCTCCCTGGTGAAAATTCAGTGGTCTCGACATGGAGTCGAAGAAGCCACTTGGGAGACAGAGGAGAGTATGAAGTCGAGATACCCTAATTGTTTTCGTTTTAAGTTTCGGGCCGAAACTTCTTTTTAGAGGGGTAGTATGTAATGCCGGATAAATGGTGTATTTACCTTGTATTCGAACTTGTATTATTTCGAATTCATGATGTTATAAATCATGACCGGTTTCCGTATTTCGTATCCTTACGTTTAGGGTATCTACGGATTCTGCATGCATGTTTCGCACGTGTTAACGTCGTTATCGACGGCCATAACGTGCGCTAAGATCGCAGATACGACGTTATCTTAAGTGGTTAACGTCGTAAGCTAAGTCAACTTGGGATCGGATAAGGGTCGGCGTGTGGGGGCCGAGGAAGGGGCCGGGAAGATCCGTGATTTCCGAATGAACTGGACATAGGTGTTACGACGCTATGGTTCATGTTTAACGACGCTAAGGGCATGGATATTACGTCGTAAAACCCTTTTCGATTACGTCGTAAGGAAATGGCGAAATCGGGCGTGAGTTCTCGGGTCGATGACTACGTGCGCTATAGTTAGGGTATAACGTACGTTAAGCTTATTACGTACGTAAGGTTTATTGCATAACGTACGTAATGTCCAGAATTCTATTTATAGACTTCGACCCTATTTCATTTCTCACCTTTCTTTTGGCCGATTTTTCGTGTTCTGGAGATCTTTCATCACCTCTTATCCTCCCTATCATCTTTTGGGACGATTCTTGGGAAGCATAGGCCTTGTAGATTGGTGTTCAAACTTCCGGTGGTTGAGTTTGTTCAAGTTCTTCCTTGTTCATCTATTTGTTGAGGTATGTGATCTTTCACCAACTAATTTTAGCATGATCTTAGTAATGCTTTGGACCTGTTTTGAGTAGGCCAAACCAGTTTTCTTTTGAGGAGCCTTTCATCTTGGTTTAGAAGATTGAATTCAATTATTTTCGATTCCTCTTGATTGTAGTAATCGTTGAGCAACCTCTATTGATTAGACTATTGATTAGTGTATCTTGAGATTTATAAACCAATCATATCTAGTTTTGAAGATTATCTTAGTCTAGGAGAATGTTTTGATCGAACATTTTCGGTGAAGGATTAATGGATTGAACTTAAGGATTAATTCGTAGAAGGAGATTTGGAACTAGTCTTTATGATAATTCATCGAAGTTCGGATATCTTGTTATTATAAAACATGATTAGAATCCTCCTAGGATGAATTCCATGTTATGTAGCAACAATCAACCGAAGGAATTGTGTTAGGACGAGAATAGTCCATCGCCATAATAGATGCACCATGCCTCCTTATGATTCATTTGATGATTTCAACGATTATCCGAACTATGGGTCATACCGACGTTATTGTTTGATGAAGGTTTGCATTAGGTGAGCCGACCGAGTGAGAATTCTCCGAGCGAATTGAAGACATTGATAGTAGAAATTCTTGTCGCCATTGTTGAGGCAAGTATCGTATTTGAAAGTTTGTGAGAAATTGTTGAATTTGATCATGCATATGGTTTATTCATATTGTTGATATGAGATTATCATTACAATTGCTATCGAGTTAACATACGTTCACATTGATGAATATGTCGATTTTCTTGCATATGTATATGCATAGTTGTGTTTATGTGTAAGTTGTGATGATCCGATGGGATCAAGCGATCTATCCGAGGCGCCGGATCGGATGTCCACCTCGTGTTGATCCGACGGATCATCTTGGGATCTAGCCGAGGGCGCTGGATCATTGGACGGGTTTTCCACCTCGTGTTGGTCCGACGGATCATCTTGGGATCTATGCCGAGGCGCTGGATCGTTGGAATACCCATGTTGTGTTGATTGAATCTCGTGGATTCGTATTGGTGGATTCCGGTAGTGGAAGTCCATATTGTGTATGATTTTATGCATAGTTGTTGCATATTTGTGTGTTCCGATACTTGTACTAGCATTGTTTTGCTAACCCCCTCGGGGGTGGACATTTGTTTTGATGTTCAGGTAGCCGAGGAGCGGGAAGCGACCACGCACCATCATGACGATGAAGTTGCTCAGTGATGTTAGTCGTTTGTCGTCTTTGTGATTTGTCTTCTTGGTCTTTTTTTTCTAGTACTCGAGTACGCGTGTCTTTTTAAGATCATTTCGATATGGTTGTAATATAACTGTTGGAATCAATTTGCTATTTGGATTTCGGTGATATTATTGGTTTATATTTACATTTCTTTTAATCAGCCTTGTAAATCCTTACTTAAAGGATTTACGGCGCTGTAATTATTCCGATTATTTCGGGGTGTTACAGAATATGGTATCGGAGCCACTCTGCCGTGTCGTGCGAGTGTGCCGACGAGGGCGTCGGGTCCTTTGAGGAGGGGCAGATTGTGATATCCCACACCGACTAGCAGAGAGCGGGCGAAGTGCCTTATTTGAGCGTGTCGTGACACCTAATAGCATGAGGCCTTTTGGGAGCCCAGTGGCTTTGGAGTGATGAGAACTCCAAAGTTAAGCGTGCTCGAGGCGAGAGCAATCTCAGGATGGGTGACCCCCTGGGAAGCTGCTCGCTGGGTTCCCAGAAACAAAACCGTGAGGGCCAGCTCAGAGGAGAGCGCCCAGAGCGGACAATATCATGCTACGGCGGAGGGGTCCTGGGATGTGACAATTTGGTATCGGAGCTAAGATTCATGGATATCTTGGCAGTCGGGTTAGTTGGGTCTGTTTACGTTATTTGATTTTTGGTCGTTTGTAACATCACTGCTGAGCCAGCATCGTCATGTGGACCGTGGTTGTGAGTTTCCTAATCTCGAATACTACCGTTTTATTTAGTTCATGTCTTGTAATCATTGACGGATGTATCTTTAGAAAGTTTGCCCTGGATATTGAGTATTTGTGTTTACAGTATGTTGAGAGGAGGTCGTGGACGCGGACGTGGAAATGCGAGGCAAGAAGAGTCGGTATCTACCCCAGAGATAACCGCTAGTCGAACGGATTCCCATTCCGGGGGACAGCAGGGATCGGCAAATAATGATGCAGACCCTAACATGCCAGGAGTGCTTGGCAGTGGTTGCTCAAATAAACCAATTTGCTCAAGTTGTTGATCGCATGCAGACGGCGATGGGACAATGACATAACATGGATAATCGGGAGATAAATGGCTTACCGAGGTGATCAAATTGCATCCTCCGAAATTTGACGGTTACGTGGAGACGCTTTCTTGGGATCACCGGCCGAAAGAATTAGAGAAGATTTTTGCGGGATTAACTGTCCCAACGATAGGAAGGTTCCGATCGCCCGGTATCTTCTCGACAGGAGGCTTTCGACCGGTGGGAGGCCATTCGGCCGAGGAGCACAATGTTGACTGGACGGAATTCAAATTGATGATGGAAGCGCAGATTGTCCTCGCCCGATTAGAGAGGCCCGAGTCCAGGAGTTTTTCTCACCACAAAATTGAAGCATCTGTGAGACGTGATTAAGACTTTTAATCACCCTGACTTATGTGCGTCACTTGGTCGACCGAGGCAGAGGATTTTTCATTTTGACATGCGATGAAGCCGGAGATTCAACAATATATGTCCGATTTGAATGCACCACCCTACGGCGTGCTCGTGACAAGGCGCCGGCCTATGATATGAAAGAGGCGGCGATGAGAAGTCAGCGAAGCAAAGAAGCGAAAGTGTCCGGTAACTTCTCGGAAAACAAGAATGGTGGGCCCCGCATGGCGCGTCTTCATTTTATTCATCTAGGAAACCTCCACATCCTTCTCGAGGTGGCAAGAAGTTCCGGACAACATCAGTAGTTTCGGACGCATCAAAGAAATGCTATAATTGTGGTCGAGCAGGGCATGTTCGACGTGATTGCCCCGCATCTTCTGTGACTTGTTTCGATTGTGGGCAAGAAGGGCACCGTGCGGCTTTTTGTGGAGCTGCGAATAGATCTTATGGCACCCGCAATACAGCGCCAGCACCGAAGGAGGTGAGTGTGAACCAGACACAACAGAGTGGGTTTCAGCAGCAGAATGTTGGGAAGAGAGAGACATCCAGTGCTGGGTCCGTTCCTCCGCGCCTATACGAGATGAGGAAATCTGACGATCAGAACACTGCTGTTGCATCAGGTACGATTCAGATCCTTTTGCAACCAGTTAGTGTCTTATTCGATTCAGGAGCTACACATTCTTTCATATCATTAAACTGTGTTAATCGTTTGAAAATCTCGTGCTTATTTGATTGTGAACCGTATGTTGTGGGTTTGCCGAGCGGAGAGAGAATTGTGGGAACCCTAGAAACTAGAGATTTTCCAGTGTCTATAGGAGGGAGAAACTGGCCATCAAATCTTATTGTAGTCGACATCCATGGTGACGATTTAATTCTCGGAGACGATTGGCTCAACTGTTATGGAGCTATTTTGAATTACCGAAAACGAGCCATCTCTATCATTGCCGATGACGGATCTGAACATTTATTCAAAGGATGGAGACCAGGAAGCTCGGGAAAATTGATCAAAGCTATGAAGGCAGTGAAATTACTGAAGCAGGGTTGTCACGGATTATGGTGCTATGCCATGAAGAAAGAAGAAGGAGTAGAGCTCTCATCTATTCCAGTTGTGAACGAATTCTCAGATGTATTCCCTGACGAACTACAGGTTACCTCCACAGAGAAGTAGAGTTTAACATCGAATTAGAGCCAGAGCCACTCCTATTTCCGAGCACCATACCGTATGGCGCCAACCGAGATGTATGAACTAAAGAAGCAATGGAGGAATTGTTCTGAAGGGTTACATTCAACCTAGCGTTTCTCCTTGGGAGCACCCGTTCTCTTTGTCCTAAGAAAGATGGATCCCTCCGATTATGTATTGATTACAGGGAGCTAAACAAGGTGACGATCAAGAACAAGTATCCTATACCTCGGATCGATGACTTATTTGATCAACTACAGGGGGCTAGAGTATTCTCTAAGATTGACTTGCGATCCGGATATCATCAGCTGAGGATTAAGGAATCGGATATACCGAAATCTGCTTTCAGATCTCGGTACGGGCATTATGAATTTGTAGTGATGCCATTCGGACTTACCAATGCTCCTGCGGTATTTATGCAGTTGATGAATCGGGTATTCTTAGAATACTTAGATAAGTTCGTGGTCGTTTTTATTGATGACATCTTGATCTATTCGAAAGACCCCGAGGAACATGCTGAACATTTGCGTATTGTTCTGAGCACCTTGAGAAATGAACAGTTGTATGCGAAACTTTCTAAATGTGAGTTCTGGCTTAAGGAAGTGACTTTCCTTGGGCATATGATATCATCTGACGGAGTTCAAGTAGATCCGAAGAAAGTCGAGGCAATCTTGGAGTGGGAATCTCAAATAATGTGAAAGAAGTGCGGAGTTTCTTAGGACTTGCGGGATATTATCGCCGTTTCGTGGAGGGATTTTCCAAAATTGCTCGTCCGCTCACTCAGCTATTACAGAAAACTCATAAGTTCGAGTGAAATGAGAAATGCCAGGCTAGTTTTGATGATCTCAAGAGGAGACGACGACGGCGCCTATACTAGCGTTACCGGATGGAACCGATGGATTCATGGTATACAGCGATGCTTCAAACCAGAGTGCAGGATGTGTGTTGATGCAAAAGGGTAAGGTGATCGCCTATGCTTCTCGCACCGAAACCGTATGAAGTTAATTACCCGACTCATGATCTGGAGCTAGCAGTGTGGTCTTTGCTTTAAAAATTTGGCGACATTACTTGTACGGCACTCGTTGTCGATCTTTACCGATCACAAGAGCCTCAAATATATTTTCATCGAAGGAATTAAATATGAGGCGGAGAAGGTGGTGGAATTGATCAAGGATTACGATTTGGAGATCCTTTATCATCCGTGCAAAGCAAACGTGGTAGGCGATGCACCGAGCCGAAAACCTATTTCTATTCGAGTGTTGGAAGCACTTACATCCCAAACCAACTTGCAACGAGAGTTAATTCGTGAAGGAATTGAAGTGTGGTCGCAAGGAGTCCAGGGACAATTGTGCGTGATGGAACTAACCGTCGTTGGTTGAAGAAGTCAAATCTAAGCGATTGGATGACTCTGATTCTTCGATTGCGTGACGAAGTAAAGAAAGGAAAAGCCCCAGGATTCGTGGTACAAGATGATGGAGTTCTGAGATTTCAGAATCGACTTTGCATTCCCGATGCTGATAATTTGAGACGGACAATTCTGAAGGAAGCTCATAGCGCGCCTTATTCTATTCACCCGGGGAGCAGTAAGATGTATAAGGATCTAAAACAAAACTTCTGGTGGGGGAATATGAAAAAGGACGTAGCAGAATATGTTTCAAAATGTTTGACTTGTCAGCAGGTTAAGATTGAACATCAGTGACCTGCCGGAATGTTAAAACCGCTTCCGATTCCTGAGTGGAAGTGGGAGGATATCTCGATGGACTTCATCACCAATATGCCTAGGACCAAGACGGGAATGAACATGATTTGGGTTATAGTTGATCGACTAACCAAATCGGCTCATTTCCTAGGAATTAAAGACACATGGGGACCCGAGAGATTGGCGCGAGTATTTATTACGGAGATAGTCAGATTGCATGGGACGCCGAAGACCATTATTTCGGATCGAGATGGCCGTTTCGTGTCGCATTTTTGGAAGGCAGTTCATGTGGCTCGAGGACCGAGCTGAACTTTAGCACGGCTTATCATCCTCAGACGGACGGGCAGTCCGAAAGGACTATTCAGACAGTAGAAGACATGCTTAGAGCTTGTGCCTTGGATTGGTCGACTGACTGGGAAGTTCACTTGCCGTTGATTGAATTCACATATAACAATAGTTGGCATGCTTCTATTAAGATGGCACCGTTCGAAGCTTTGTACGGAAGGAGATGTCGATCACCCCTATCTTTGGGATGATTCTTCGGACTTTATGGAACGGAACCGGAATTGATAGTCCAGGACTCAAGAGAAGATAGCTTTGATTCGAGAAAGGCTGTTGATCGCCCAGTCGGCGAAGTCTTATGCAGATGTACGTCGTCGCCCTCAAGAGTTCGACATTGGGGACCACGTACTATTGAAGGTGTCTCCTACACGAGGGATTTTCCGTTTTGGGAGGAAGGGCAAACTAAGTCCGAGATATATCGGACCATTTGAGATCCTCGAGAGAGTTGGGGATTTAGCATACGAGTTGGCCTTACCACCATCGCCGAGTCACGTTCACGGTGTGTTTCACGTATCCCAATTACGGAAGTATGTGCCAGATCCCAATCATGTTATTGATTTCGACGAGATTGAGATAGCTAATGACGGAACCTTCGAAGAGCGACCAATCAAGATACTAGAGAGACGAGTCAAGCAGTTGAGGAATAAACCGATCTCCTGGTGAAAATTCGGTGGTCTCGACATGGAGTCGAAGAAGCCACTTGGGAGACAGAGGAGAGTATGAAGTCGAGATACCCGGAATTGTTTTCGTTTTAAGTTTCGGGCCGAAACTTCTTTTTAGAGGGGTAGTATGTAATGCCGGATAAATGGTGTATTTACCTTGTATTCGACCTTGTATTATTTCGACTTCATGATGTTATAAATCATAGAGTGGTTTCCGTATTTCGTATCCTTACGTTTAGGGTATCTACGATTCTGCATGCATGTTTACGCACGTGTTAACGTCGTTATCGACGGCCATAACGCGGCGCTAAGATCGCAGATACGTGCGTTATCTTAAGTGGTTAACGTCGTAAGCTAAGTCAACTTGGGATCGGATAAGGGTCGGCGTGTGGGGGCCGAGGAAGGGGCCGGGAAGATCCGTGTGATTTCCGAATGAACACGGACATAGGTGTTACGTACGCTATGGTTCATGTTTAACGTCGCTAAGGGCATGGATATTACGTCGTAAAACCCTTTTCGATTACGTCGTAAGGAAATGGCGAAATCGGGCCGGTGAGTTACAGTGAGATGACTACGTGCGCTATAGTTAGGGTATAACGTCGTTAAGCTTATTACGTACGTAAGGTTTATTGCATAACGTACGTAATGTCCAGAATTCTATTTATAGACTTCGACCCTATTTCATTTCTCACCTTTCTTTTGGCCGATTTTTCGTGTTCTGGAGATCTTTCATCACCTCTTATCCTCCCTATCATCTTTTGGGACGATTCTTGGGAAGCATAGGCCTTGTAGATTGGTGTTCAAACTTCCGGTGGTTGAGTTTGTTCAAGTTCTTCCTTGTTCATCTATTTGTTGAGGTATGTGATCTTTCACCAACTAATTTTAGCATGATCTTAGTAATGCTTTGGACCTGTTTTGAGTAGGCCAAACCAGTTTTCTTTTGAGGAGCCTTTCATCTTGGTTTAGAAGATTGAATTCAATTATTTTCGATTCCTCTTGATTGTAGTAATCGTTGAGCAACCTCTATTGATTAGACTATTGATTAGTGTATCTTGAGATTTATAAACCAATCATATCTAGTTTTCGAAGATTATCTTAGTCTAGGAGAATGTTTTGATCGAACATTTTCGGTGAAGGATTAATGGATTGAACTTAAGGATTAATTCGTAGAAGGAGATTTGGAACTAGTCTTTATGATAATTCATCGAAGTTCGGATATCTTGTTATTATAAAACATGATTAGAATCCTCCTAGGATGAATTCCATGTTATGTAGCAACAATCAACCGAAGGAATTGTGTTAGACGAATAGTCCATCGCCATAATAGATGCACCATGCCTCCTTATGATTCATTTGATGATTTCAACGATTATCCGGAACTATGGGTCATACCGACGTTATTGTTCGATGAAGGTTTGCATTCCGGTGAGCCGACCGAGTGAGAATTCTCCGAACGAATTGAAGACTGTTGATAGTAGAAATTCTTGTCGCCATTGTTGAGGCAAGTATCGTATTTGAAAGTTTGTGAGAAATTGTTGAATTTGATCATGCATATGGTTTATTCGTATTGTTGATATGAGATTATCATTACAATTGCTATCGAGTTAACATACGTTCATATTGATGAATATGTCGATTTTCTTGCATATGTATATGCATAGTTGTGTTTATGTGTAAGTTGTGATGATCCGATGGGATCAAGCGATCTATGCTGAGGGCGCTGGATCGGATGTCCACCTCGTGTTGATCCGACGGGATCATCTTGGGATCTAGGCTGAGGGCGCTGGATCATTGGACGGGTTTTCCACCTCGTGTTGGTCCGACGGGATCATCTTGGGATCTATCTTTGAGGGCGCTGGATCGTTGGAATACCCATGTTGTGTTGATTGAATCTCGTGGATTCGTATTGGTGGATTCCTAGTGGAATTCCATATTGTGTATGATTTAAAGCATAGTTGTTGCAGATTTGTGTGTTCCGATACTTGTACTAGCATTGTTTTGCTAACCCCTCGGGGGTGGACATTTGTTTTGATGTTCGGGTAGCCGAGGAGCGGGGAAGCAGCCACAGTACCATCATGACGATGAAGTTGCTCAGTGATGTTAGTCGTTTGTCGTCTTTGTGATTTGTCTTCTTGGTCTTTTTTTTCTAGTACTCGAGTACGCGTGTCTTTTTAAGATCATTTCGATATGGTTGTAATATAACTGTTGGAATCAATTTGCTATTTGGATTTCGGTGATATTATTGGTTTATATTTACATTTCTTTTAATCAGCCTTGTAAATCCTTACTTAAAGGATTTACGGCGCTGTAATTATTCCGATTATTTCGGGGTGTTACAAATACGAGTTTGTATAAGAAGCTATATAGTAATTAATGTTTGAACAAGCAATTTTAGAATCACAAAACATCCTTCTAGATAACACAATAAATCAAATTGGCAAAAATACCAAAAATTCATGTGCACACGATGGTGCACACGGCCGTGTCCACGATGGGACCCACGGTCGTGTGCACAAGAACATCAATAATTTTCACCAATTTCTCAAATTACTCTTCAATTTAGGTGTTGTTACTTATATATTAACAAGTATTTGATAACGATATACTTATTTAAAAAGTTATTGATTGAAAGCATATCATGTGTAGTCTATATGTTCTCAATGTATTTGTTCGCAATGATAACTTCATCATCTATATGAAATATCTCATATACTAATGAATTACACGAAATGACAAATACGAGTTTGTATAAGAAGTTATATAGTAATTAATGTTTGAACAAGCAATTTTAGAATCACAAAACATCCTTCTAGATAACACAATAAATCAAATTGGTAAAAATACCAAAAGTTCATATACACACGATGGTGCACACAGCCGTGCCCACGATGGGACCCACGGTCGTGTGCACACGATGGTGCACACGGCCGTGCCCACGATGGGACATACGGTCATGTGCACACGATGGTGCACACGGCCATGCCCATAATGGGACGCACGGTCGTGTGCACACGGTCATGGCAGCCATCGTGGGCATACGACAGCAGCAACCCATGACCGTGGGCAGGTTGCACACGATCGTAACCCACGATGACCACGATCGTGTGCAGCCATCGTGTGCAACACAGAGCCAAAACTGTCTAGCGACAACATAAAGATTTAACAACACAACACATTAATCTTGCCAAAACTGTCTAACGACAACATAAATATTTAACAACACGACACATTAATCTTGCCACAACACAACACACCATAAACCATTTTACATATCTAACGACAACATAAAGATTTTAGTAGCTAAACCATATCGATATTTCTTAATATATTTCTCATTAAGTTCCTTGATTTGGTGCCTTGCTGCTGGGTTTGCAGAGACGAGTCGATCCAAGTACATGCACGCGAAGGGACCACAACTGTGATTGTCATTTTGTATGAACTGTAGCTCTCGTGGCATAATTTTGAAACTCATCTCCATGTCATACCTCTTATTCGATTGGTTGTTCAGCCAGTACCCGGATTGAGCTAGCACACGAGGCATCAAACGAGTAATCGGTCGCAGTTGGTTGAATCGGTATCGACCATCTTGGTGTTGGTGTGACAAGGAATCATACAACTCCACGGTCCATGTTATGATACCAATCTTTATAGTCACCCAGTGGCTCTGGTCGAGGCAACAAATGGCAATAATCTGTTGAAACAAAATATGTAATCATATAAGATCATCACATCAAACATAGCGAATCATTTATAAATATAAATTTCAAACTTACTTCATTGGAATTTGACCATAGAACCGCATGTGGTGTATCAAGACTTGTCATGTAGTCCTCGATGCATTTAGAAATTTTCCAATCCCTGTAAACCGGCTTCCCTATCACCTTGATACCAAGTGGATCATCCGGATGTAGTCTTGCAAACTCGTTGGCCATAACTAACTACAAAAAAGCCAAACCACAAAATAAAAAAAATCCACATCACACCAATGATATACAAACGAGTAAGTTATAGAACTTACGTAAAATTGGGAGCCGACAAGTACAGTGCCAACTCTACCGACAAAAACACTATGGACTCCCCTCCGAAGCCTCGCTCGAGTCGCAAGCACATAACAATCTATCACCTCGGCATCAAAGTCTTCACGGATAGACTCTATCCGGTCAAATAACACCTGGGTGAGAGCATGCCCAGTCTCCAAACAATGGACAATAGCATCACGTGGCTGCTCCCTCCTAAAGTGTAGGTACAACTTCTTTAGAGCCTCGCTATCTCTTGGAGGCGCCACCACAAAAGTCTCCCGAAGAGCAGCAGATGGTCGACTCACTCGCGGTGGAAGACTACGCTCACCGAACTGCTGCATCCCGGCACTCTCACCATCTTCATCACCCTCAGCATCCCTCTCACAACTATAACGATCAGAGAACTGTACAAACGGCTGCTCGATCTCAAAAACTGGCTGCTCGATCTGAAATGGCGGCTACTGCTGAGGACCACCACCTTCACATTGAAACATCACACTATAATGATGCTCGTCCTGAAACCAGTCGAACATCGTCCCATACTGCTGAAACGACGCGTCAAATGGCTGATACTGATGCTCATAATCAAGGGGATGCTCAGTCCGCTCAAAAGAATGATGAATCTGAGAATGATGACTGTGCTGGATCTCAGAATGGTGACTATGCTGGACCTCAGAATGGTGACTAGGCTGACGCTGAGAATGGTGACTAGGCTGATGCTGAGAATGATGACTAGGCTGACGCTGAGAATAGTGACTGTGGACTGCACCAGAGACTGAGTGACGTGGAGGGTCAGGAATCCTCCGCTGGGCGCTGCTAACAGATGTAGAATGATGAGGTCTATCGGGAAATCTATCATGGCTCCCAGTTGAGTAGTGTGCCGGGATCCTAGAACGTCTATGCGTAGGTCCGAAGAAATCCACGATCCTAGAAAGCACCTGGCGAGAAACTCGAGCAATAAATCCTGTCTCAGACTCATCGTACAAGATCGCCTTCAAACTGAGATCGAAGTACTCATCCCTGCTCGCATCCTGGGTGTGGTCCGGACAAGGAAGTCCGTGGACACAACACACCCTCTCTGAATGCCTGTCCCAGTCCGATGTCTCTGCACCATCTACTGGTGGGGTACTCTGCTGGTGTCGCTTCGATACTTTATGTGCCGACTCATATGTAATCAATTTCCCAGCAGTCTTCTCCAACCTATCCATAACTTTCTTTCTCGACATCTGCGCAGGCTCATCCTCCTTGTTCTTCATAGCTATTCTTATAAGCTTAATGAACTTAACGTCATATGGCGAGCCATTCTTAAAACTCAGGTAGTAGTACTCAGCCTCATTCTCCTCCAGATGCGGTAAAGAGGGAAGTACTTTGTGTTGCAAAAGTAGTCATTAAAGCATACCATTAGATGGGCAATCACATAACGTTGAAGAGATGAGTGAAGTCAGGAGAAAATACGTTTACAAATTTATGTACCTTATCGTCGAAGAAATTAGTGAAATCACAGAACATCTTCCTCGTTGTCCACATCAAACACCAGGGGACTTGGACAGATTTATCTCGAATACCACACAATTCTCCCAATGAAGAAATCATCTCATACGACCATATATGTAAAGCCCAAACAGGACCATAGAAGTGATAGTCCTTATGCTCTTGTCCCTCCTTCATGGCAACGTTGCCTATGTAGTAAGATAAAACCCCAAAGGCATAAGAACACCAAGAAAACATATCCCACTGCTCGAAATCCTCAACTAATGCCCATGCTCATGTCTCGACCATCATGTTGTCAGGGCATAGGATAAAGTAGTAGTATATGACCAAATTGGCAACCTTCAAATAATCTCTTATGTCTCTACCAAAATCTCGAGCATTGAACCTCTTCCGTAGAACACTAACCTTAATATTTTTGCCATGGAGTATTCTGTGGAAAATACCGTCAGACCGAAGGAGATGTTCGTCCTGTGGATGGAAGGTAGAGTTTCCAAAATGCAGTCTAGTGATCATGGCAAAATCACGGGCCGTAAAATGAATGGTCAACCACGACTCATCCGGGGGGGATTTGATCACCCTCCAATTGACGGGCAATCAAGTGATGTCGGACAGTATTTGAACTCCCATTTTTTCTAACTTTAATCAAACGCCCCAGGACCCCCTCGGTCAAGCTCTCGATAGCTCGATCACCAACTGCGGAATTGCGGCCCATACTTCTTAGTGTCTCAATGATTTCTTTAAATACCGCCTCCCGTATGTAAAGATTCACTTGACGTGTAACAAAGCACAATGTAGGTCTCTTCTATACGCAACCAGTCTGCAATATAGAATACAAATCATAAAAATATGATAGAATGCTTAAGAGAACGAAAAAAATTCTGTCTTGCACACGATCGATGCCCGTCGTGTGAAGACCATCATGTGCAACACGACGGCTCACACGACGGGCTCGATCGTGTGCATGCCATCGTGTGCAAGGCAGAAGCCTTTGATCTTCTTGCCCACGACGGCACACACGATCGACGACCGTCGTGTGTAAACCATCGTGCCCACGAAAGACCATCGTGCACACGATGGTGTCATCTTATTCAGCACCATCGTGAGACAATGAACAACCATCGTGGCACGATCGTGTGTGAATGAAAATACACTAACCGACGGCTCATTGACTAATTCCTCTTCAGATGGAGTGTCACTAGCGTCTGAGGAACTTCTTGCGTCTTCAGCTTCTCTGTCGTAGTCGGAGTTCGACATCTTCTGGCCCGGCGAAAGGGTTTCACGACAGGGGTTTTTGGTTCTACGAGAGATGCAGCGAGAGAGTTTTTTTGCAAGAGAGAGAAATATTGAGTTGTGGGACCGTTTAGATTATTGTTGTTTGCTTTTAATAATTTTCTCTTTTCTATGTTTTTTTATCTTTTAGTGGTAGACTTTAAGAAGTCGTTTATGAAAAGAGTCAGCTAGTTGATTTGAGAAGCTAGTCGTTTATGAAACGAGTTTTTATTAGTCAATGGTCAAATAAACTCCTGAAACTTATAAACTGCTGATAAAGTAGTGCTAAACACAGCCGAAATGTGTAAGAATTGGGTGTTTGGTTCCTAGAGCGAGTGCTATGTATTTGGAATCAGAAATGATATTTGTTTAGTTCGATTAATTAGTTCAGAAATAACATTTGTTTAGTTCAGTTTAGGAATGCACATATTCTCTCTTACATGTTGATTGGATTTTTGGGTGGAAAATTCTCAATGTGGACAAATAAGTAATATTAGTAATAAAAATAAAAATAAATTATGCTTTGGAAAAATGACTGATTTAGGTTAGGTAATTTGGTCCAATTAATAATTACGGACATCTATTTTTTTAACAGTTATAGACATTTACTTTATATATTTAACACGTTGGGACAAAACAGTAACTCCGTGAAAAAAGTCAAAGACGGAGTTACTGTTTGTCCCAACGTGTTTAACGGTTTAAAATTGATGTCTATAACCTTTAAAAAAAGTAGATATCCGTAACTGTTAATTGGACCAAAGCACCTCGCCTAAATCAGTCATTTTTTCATTTTTGATGCACTCCCTTTGTTAGGAAAAGTAGTAGAATTCTCTTTCTTTTCTTCTTCTCCTGAAATCGCAGTGTGTATATATGATGTATAATATTTTGATGATTTATGTTTTGCGGTGTATATTATCGCTTGGATGGTAGAATCCCGCAATGAGGAACTCTTTGTCCAGGAGAGTAGAAGAATTTTAAGTAAGGATGGAGGCTTGGAGTTTTATCTCGATCGATAATTCCTATTTAATGATTAAGAATTCTTAATCACGTTTACTCATAAGATTATTTAATTATCCTTAATATAATGAATTTGTTTAATTTTATGATTTTTTTTAATGGGTCAACTCGCTATTATACAATATTATGAAATTATAACAAACATAATTAGATTAGATTCATAAGAATTAAATTTTTGGGCCCAAAAACCCTTCAACGATATAGGAATTAAATAAATAAATATAAATTTGAGAAATCTTGCTCTAGACATGCAGTTCAAAAAAATTAAGTTTAAACTTATCATGTACTCAAAATAATAATTAGGCCTGGGATTTTTCAAACTGAGAATCACGGAGCCGATATGAACCGTGCAGTAATCGACGGTTCGTTTCGGTTCCTAAAGCAAAATTAATACTATTGTTTAGGCAATTCGGTTCCTTGATTTTATAGTAGTTCGGTTCGCGGGTCCTATTAATTTTTTTGGAAAATGACTGATTTAGATCATGTACTTTAGTCTAATTAAGAATTATGAACATCTACTTTTTTAACAGTTACATACATCTACTTTAAACCGTTAAACACATGAGTTAGTTTTTGTCCCACAGTTTAAACTAATTTCTGTCCTTAAGCCCAATTCAGATTTTCAATGCACTATTGTCTAATTATTTATTATATCTTAATTCTAATTCTGTATATACAATAGTAGATATATAATTTTTATGTTTGGTCAAATTCTATCATCCACTCAAAGTCAGAGGAGAATAATTCTAGAAGCTTGGTCTAGGACGTTAGTGGACGACATCGGCTCCAAAAAAAAAAGGTGTGCGAGAGATTTGTCGACTGATGATGAACGACGTCGGAGTTGGCCGACTGTGGCTGGGGAGCGGCAACGACTGCCAAAAAAACCGGAGGTAAGCCGACGGGCCGAAGAGTAATTTTGACAATTAAATGACGAGATTATGTCCTAAAACTAATTTCTGTCCTTAAACTCAATTCAGTTTTTTAATGGACTATTGTCTAATTAATTATTATTTTCTGTATATATACAATAAATAAAAATCTTTACGGTAAGTAAAATAAACTGTTTTTATGGGACAAATGAAGCATTACTTGATAATTTTGGCAACTAACTGGACGCTTTTATAATTATGCCAAAACTCAAAGACAATACTATATTTTTGCAATTAATCCATTCTATACACACACACACGTGTTATGCATGTCATAAACCACTACATATCAATTAATTCAGGAAGAAATTAATCCCAAAATGCAGAAGAAAGAAGGAGACCATAAGGTTCAGCTGATGAAGCCATTGCCTTCTTCTTCCATCTTCCGGGAACTTCTCTCCCCTCTTCTCTTTCTAGCTTTTATACTCTCCGTCGCCTTATTTAATTACTGCATAGACTTCTGCTATGTCTCCCGTCAACAAATTCATGTCCAGGATCATACTTATTCCACTAACCAGACAATAACATTAGCAGCTGGTCAGTTTTCTATGTTATTGTCGTACATAATATGATCAAGATGTTAGATTTTTCCATGATTAGATATAAACAACATATATATAATTTTTTTAGGAATATATATGTATATTAATCTCATTGAGGGAGGCGGTGCCCCCCCCCCCCCCCCTCCCCGGCCTAGTCTGCGTGTCTGAATCTAACAAATAAATCTAACAATTTATTTGAAAGGACTAGAAAAGGGCAGCCCGGTGCACGAAGCGTCCCCGCAAGGCGAGGGTCCGGGGAAGAGTCCCACCACAAGGGTGTGAAGGGAGCAAACCTTTCCTTGCCAATTAAATTGGCAAGAGGCCGCTCCTAGGACTCGAACCCGTGACCACAGGTCACATGGCAACAGCTCTTATTCGAAAGGACTAGACATTAACAATATTCCTACGAGTTTTTTTTTGGGTGTGGCTTGGAGCCATTTATTTGTGTTTATGATTCACGTTGGCGGTGGTCGGCTGAGGGAGACAAGTGAGTCTCAGCCGTGATCATGACACCGACTCGAGGGGCGTACGAGAGGCATATTTTCCACATGAATTGTATCCCACACCTGAAGAGCACCTAGCAAGGTGCTCACCTTGCTGTATATAGATATACACTAATTGTCATACTTATTCTAAACCCAAAATCTTTCATACACTTGCTACACTGCCAGATCATATGATAACAACTAGCTAGCTAGATGCTCCTGGGGATGGGGTATACAATTCGCCAGTTTTCCAATTTATTTAGTAACGAAAGTTTTGCTTTTAGACTATTTTTGTGCTTTCTAGCCACGATTTTCAAATTTGTCGAAATACATAATTTTATACTGTAATTTAGCGCCTAAAACACTATATAAAGAAGTGCAGATTTTATTTTTTTGCCTTAGGCCGTTAGAATTTCAAGAACGGCCGTTAATTATTATAGGAGGTTTCGTCTTTGTTATAACTTGTTATGGTTTTTCTATTTGCTAATAAAATCTAGACAACACAAGAAGAGATCAAAAACTGCCTTTCACCGTTGGAGGAGGCAATATTAGTGGGTGCAATGTATTCAGCGGGAGGTGGGTGCGCGACTACACGAGGCCATTGTACGAGGAATGGGAATGTCCGTACATTGAGCCACAACTTACGTGTCAAGAACACGGCCGCCCTGAGAAGGACTACCGTTACTGGAGATGGCAACCTCACGGCTGCTCCGTCCCAAGGTCTCGCACAATGACGTCATTTTTCTTCCGCGCATGTGCGGCGCCATTCATACGGTTCATAAGAATTTTACGTACTGTCATCTTCTGTTTAGCATGCGCGTTTCCGATCACGCTGCGTTTCATTGTGCAGTTTTAATGCCACGTTAATGCTGGAGGCCCTAAGAGGAAAAAGAATGATGTTCGTCGGAGATTCTCTAAATCGGGGTCAATATACCTCCATGATTTGTCTTCTTCAAAAGGACATCCCTCAACAAGCTAAAACAATGGAAATTATTGATTCTGTATCTGTTTTTACAGCCAAGGTGATTGCTTAATTTTTTTTTTTTAATGTCATTTCCATATATAAGACCATTGATTATATAGTAAGTAGTAGTAAATCGTATCTTGGGTGTTTTATTCTAGTGTTATTTTATCTCGTGTTTCACATGACACTAAGTACGAATTCTGACCTTAGGCCATCTTCAATGGTTGTTTCTATCCATGAAAATTTCTATTGTAGAAAGGAGAAACGGAAAAAATTTCTCTCGAATGAGAATTACCATATGCGTTTCCATGACATGGCAAGCGAGTCATATTGAAAATTTTTCGAAGTATTTCTACGTATGGAATGGTGATAGTAGTTTCATGTATGACGTAGCACGTTTTATTTGGTTATTATAAAACCCGCGAATTCCCTCCCTTCTTAAATAACTGACAAGTAAGGGAGGAAATGCAAATATATAAAATACCATGGGAGACCATTTTTTTACCTTTTTTATTATGTAATATATTACCAATTGGATATGGAAAAATTATAAAATAATATCAACACATAAGATAGAAATGACAAAATAGAATATACCATTCCTAGTTTTCTTATTATGATATAAGAAAACTTATTTTTACGCCAAAAAAGCGCGAGAACCAAATATGGCCATAATATCAATATTATTTGCAAAAATATCCTCATTTGAAATTTTGAAAACATATTTTTTTTATGTATATGTAATATGAATATCAAATTGCATGTAGATTTAAAGAATCGATTGAGTTTGAGATATTGTATTATTAAAACAGATAAAAAAAAAGAGATGTTTCTTTCTACTTCGACTTAAAAAAAGGTTACCCCGGAAAACTACATAAAATTGGTGCATACTACATGCTATGGCACCGGCTGACGTTGCTGCTTTGCGTGTATATATAATCAGGAGTACAATGCTAAAGTTGAGTTCTATTGGGCGCCATTTCTGTTGGAATCAAACGCGGATAATCCTTTCAAGCACAGGGTAACTGATAGGATCGTTCGAAATGGTTCGATCGATAAGCATGGACAACACTGGAAAGGGACGGATATACTCGTGTTCAATACCTACATTTGGTGGATATCCGGATTAAGAATATTGTACGTAATAACGTACATTTCTCAGATTATATAACTCGTCATAACTATATTTATTTCCAAAATCATGAAATAATAAATCTAGAATACTATATGTGTTCTTCTTTTTCCTTTCCCCCATTTTTCCGTTGGTTAAATTTTTTAGGCGAGGTTCTTTCGAAGACGAGGTGAAAGACATTGCAGAGGTACCTACAGACGATGCTTATCGCATGGCCATGAAGAGCTTGGTAAAATGGATAGAGAAGAATGTGGATCCTAAAAGAACAAGAGTATTTTTCACCACCATGTCACCTACACATCAATGGTAATATATATAAAATCATTATTTGTTACTTAACCATAATTATGTGCTCCCTTGATTTTAATTTTTTTTTTCGAATCACCCTCGATTTTAAATTATACACAATTGTTCAGGTACGGATCCAGGAAAATGGAGATAAATTAGGCGTGCGATATTTTTGTTATTTTTTTTTTTCAAATTTTTAGGTGGAAATTGTAGATAAAAGGATATGATGTCCAAAAAAATACAGAAAGATAATACTTTAAAATTTAATGATTGAAATATGAAATAAGGGATCAACTTTATATGTGGTTGGTAGAAGTGTTTGGTCGAACTTGGTCCACTAGTTATGTTTCCTCTCTTCATTTACCCCTAAAAGAAACTTAAAATGTTTTATAAATCTTAAAGCATTCAGAAAAAATGTCATTACCATGGTTATCAAGTCGACGACTAGTCGTCCTGTCGGGATTTGGAAAAATGGTCGCTCTAAGACTTATTGATTTATTTGGAAAATCTTTTTAGCTCGAAACCCGGCCCGTAAATCCAGATTTTTACCCAGAAACCGACCCGTAAACTGGATTTGAAATTAAAAATAGTTAAATCATTTGAAAACATATGTGGTTTTCCATCTCGTTTGCGCGTTTTATTTGCTAGTCATGTAGTGACCATGATCCATTATGGATATTTGGTGAATTTGATCTTATATTCCATTAGTTTATTCAAAACTATAATATTGTTATGTGTTCAGTTATATTATGTATCAAATCATATATATATATATGAACTTTTTATCGACTTGACACGACTAATCGGACAGCTTGTCGACTTGTATTCCTAACAGTGCATGAACGACTTGGCTCGACTTGGGGTCGCGATAACTTTGGTCATCATAATATTCGTTTGCTGTTTTGGTCGATTTCTTCTCTCTTGTTTATTGCACCAAATATCTAGTTACAATTCCGAAAATTACAAGCATATCATTCAAGGGATGTGGACTTTCAATCCACTCGATCCTAATTTGAGTCTTTCAATTCAGAGATGTGGTCAATGGTGCATTTTAATTTAGTCGTACCCGTAGTATACTCTCGTCAGTCCATTTTTTAAATTCTAGCTCCGCTTAATTAATTCCGATAATAATGAAATTATCTTATATATACACTTGACATACATCCGATAAATTAAAAACACCATATTGAACGCTGCAGGAGCTACAAATGGCACGGTGATCCGAAGGGTAATTGCTTCAACGAAACGACCATGATACAAGATCCGAACTACTTCGGAGCCGAGAGAAGTTTGATGGGCGTAATTACAGAAGAACTCGGAAAATCGATGGTTCCGATTACACTTGTGAACATCACACAGCTCTCAAGTGTTAGAAAAGATGCACACACATCGATCCACAAGAAGCCATGGGGAATTATACCCAAGGAGAAGCTAGCAAACCCTAAGAGCTATGCTGATTGCATACATTGGTGTTTGCCTGGACTTCAGGATATTTGGAATGAGCTTTTGTTTACTAAGCTTTTCTATCCCTGATGATTATAAGCTATTGTTATTACAGTAGGTCACTTAAATATATGTTCCTAGGTTAGGATTTGAGTCTTCTGAAATATTGGGGTTACTGAGTGTTATTACTGCTATATAGTATTAATTATGTTAGTGAGGGATATTTTGAGGAAAAAAAATATATGTATCGCTTCATGCTATAGAACATTAATATTTGTCAAATTTTGATTTCTAATGATAATTTATTTTATTGAAGATCTCTAATGATGTGTGGAACTTGGGTTGCACATATGACATTACTAGTTTTTTAGGGGATAATATTTTTTTCTCTCGTAATTTAGGGACTTAGTGATGTAAGGACACGATATTTACAAGCCAGCTTGTGTTTTAAGGTCTGTATTATGTAAATCTAAGTTAATCGAGCTCGAATTAGTTCAACTCGTACTCGAAATGACCAACTCGAGCTCGATTGGCCAAGATTTACAAGTTTTAAAAAAATATTGTCCTTCAATCACAAGTTCGTAAATATATTATCTTAAAATACAACCCTCTAAGTTACGGGCCTAAAAAATTATTTTTTCAATAAATATAAGAAAGTCAATTATTATTTTCAAATGTTTAAGTGTATTTTTTGATAAATTTCCAACAATTTTAAAACTTCAAAAGTAATTTTTACGATAAAACTTAGCAAATTTTAACATTGTACATTAATATTTCTGGTGATTAACTAGGCGCGTCGCGATGGAATCACTGTCTTTCAGTTAATATTTGTACTTAATAAATAAAGTCTAAAAATTATTTATTAAATCAACAAATAAAGTTGTTTATTGGGTATTTTCAAATATATTATTGTTAATTTTTAGATTATATCCGATAATTTAGATACTTTTTTCTTAATTTAATAAAAATATATATTACTTTAAGTTTATATTTTAGTTCTAACTTTTTGGTTTTTAAATTGATTTCCAGATTAGTTAAATAAATTTCTGTTTGTTAAAATTACTTTTTCTGATTTGTTTCTTTTTTCACTACAATAAAAATTTGTAATTTGCAAACGTTAATATAAGAGTATCGTATTTTCTGATTTATTTCTTTCTTCACTACAATAAAAATTTGTAATTTGCAAACGTTAATATAAGAGTATCGTCGGATTTGTTATTTAATAAGATGGATGAAAATAATTGATTGCGGGCTGCAAATAACTCATTTTCAGAATATGATTGCAAACTCAAATATTGACTAAAATTGGGACTGCATCTTTAAAAATCCATGTTCTTTAGGCCCATAACTGAGGAGATTATAATTTAAGAATAATATATTATCGAGCTTGTGTTTCCTAAATTTAAAAGTTTTAGAAAATATTAGGGAGCGTTCTGTTTGTATTTTGTTTGTACTTTCATTTTGCAAAATGTTTTCTGTTTTTATTTTTGTTTTCAAAGTTGTTGAAAACGCGTTCTGTTAAATTTATTTTGCAAAATATTTTTTTTTGTAACATTAATATTAAATTCATAAATCTTTATTTTACACTTATTTTCAAATTAGGATAATCCAAAAAAAAAAACTCAAAATGCATTTTGAAGATTTTTTGTTGAAATACACACAAAACGCTCAAAACGAGGTTTTGGGCATTTTGCGTTTTGTGTACAAATATTTTTTTTGTTTTCCAAAATGCATTTCCGAAAATAATAAAAAGAACACGTTTTTAGTGTTTTCGAAAATAAAAACAGAAAATGACTTCAAAACAGGAAAGAGAACAGGGCCTTATCCTTCGATCACAAACTCAAAAATACATTATTTTTAAACGACAATTCCTCTAAATTACAGTCCTAAAGAAATTATTTATCGAGTCCTAAAGAAATTATTTATCGAGTCTCTTTGTCCGAAAATAAATGTTAATTTAGCTAGCCACTTTTTCTGTCCCAAACTAAGTACCATTTCAAAGTTCGAAGGCATATTGGGTTTTAAACCTCAAAAGTTTCCCTTATTTTATTAAATTGAAGTATTACCTTACCTTCACCATCCGTTGCATGAGATTGTTAAATAGATTTGATGGTGCAAACATGAATTACGAAAAGAATTGGTAGTGTTTTTCATGTAATTGTGATAAAATTATAATCATGTATCACATTCGTTTGAATTGCTTCAAATGCACTCGTGGTCTAAAGTCACTTTTATCGGGTAGTGAAAGGCCATTTGGAATTTTCTTGTGTATCTCTTAATCAAAATTCATGTAGAGATATGTGATGACCACATTCATTAGATGCACCAGTCCTTCAGGAACTACTAAATCAGCTAAGTAGCGGAATATTATAATGTCTATAACGAAAGAGTACGTTTCTTCGTGATTAATTCCAAGGCGTTACGAGAAATCTTGCGCCAAAAAATGATCCTTCTACCTCATGATCCATCTCATTATGCTTAGGGCAAAAATCCATTTATGTCCTACAAGCTTTACACTTAATGAGCTAGCAGTATCAGACCAAATACGTGTCGTTTTGTCAAAGAATCAAATTCTACTTAAACTGCTTCTATCTGTTTGGGTCGATCCGCTCTCCAATGGCATTTAACAACGGAACGTGGTTTACATCATGAGGCTCTATGATTTCTTTAGCGGTGGTGTATGCAAACATATGATCATTGTGAGTAATTGACTCTTCCATCAAATCATATACATTCTCGTAAGTCGTCGACATTTTTTTATTCTTTAAAAGCACACATCACTGTTTGGGGCATCCGTTAGCATTAATTCATGCACATAGTTGGATTCAGAGATTATCTCGCAGCAAGGATTCTCGACATTGATGATTAGTTGATCATTTTGTATCCCACCTCCATTTCGGGTGTCTAACCAAGTGGCCTTTTCCATCTTCCTTAATGGGACCTCAAACACTCCAGACACATCTGCAACTGATATATGAGATCTTATCACATACTCTCTCCGTCCACGATCTTTCTTTACGTTTTGACCGGACAGAGGTTTTAATAATATGCATTGATTTTGAGTAGAGATGTTTAGTAAGTGGAGTTTGGGTCCCACTTGAATGTGCGTTTGAAATTAAAGGTGGAAAGATAAAGTAATGAAGTTGATGTATGATGTTAAATGTGGGTCCATCAATGACAATTTTGTAAATGATATTAGTGTAGTTAAAGTAATGATGTTGATGTGTGAGGTTAAAGTTGTTTAAAAAAGATTTTCTTATTTGGCAAAAGTGAAATATAAAGAAAGATTGTGGACGAACCGATGTTCACTATATTTTTAAACAATCCACAAGTGTACGAAGTAAGTGTAGAAAGTGGCGAGCAAGGTCGTATTCCACAGAGACTAAATATTCGTATTGTGTTGAATACTAGATTATAATGATTCCGGTTTTATCTAGACGATCGAAAGGTGATTGAATAAAACCAAACCAAACCAAACCAAACATACTCAGTATATCCCGCTCAGAGCAGGGTCTGGGGAGGGTAAGATGTACGCAGACCATGCCCCTACTTTTTACGGTAGGGAGGCTGTTTCCGTGAAGACCCCCAGCTTAGTGCGCAGGACAGTATAGAGTGGTGAATAGAAAGAAACATAAGGTACGAAAAAGCTCACGACCATACCTGAGCACATGGTTTCATTCACATGAGACTTACCTAAGGGGACCTTAGCAACTACACTCTCGATGAACGCTGCTCTAACCGAAGAGAGGTTGACTCTGCGCACAGCTCCCTGTAAAAAAAATACATCGCACGCAAAAGGCAGGGGGATCAAATATACAGTAAAAGTAAAAAGTGTAATGCTCTAGGTCAAAGCTAACCGAGACGACCCAACCCTGACGCTCTCAACTACAGCACCGCGCCCTACAAAAGCATCCACCACTCTGATCTGGCGCCTCCACGAGCACCTATCAACCGTCATGGTCTCAGAAAGGTTTAAGGCCTTCAGATCTAATCTCAGCTCCTCCTCCCACGTCCTCCTCGGTCTGCCTCTCCTCCTCTACCCGGCAACCAATAAACTCTCTACCCTCCTCACCGGGGCAGAAGCCTGCCTCCTGCGGACGTGGCCAAACCATCTCAATCTCCCTTCCCTAACTTTCGCTGAAATAGGCGCCACTTCAAGCGCGTTCGTGAAAACCCCATTTGAGATTTTATCGAACAATGTGCGACCACACGACCAACGTAACATTCTCATTTCAGCCGCTTCCAACTTGCTCTCAAGCGACTTCTTCATCGCCCAACATTCTGATCCATACAATATCGTAGGTCTAATTGCCGTTCTATAGAATTTACCCTTCAACTTAAGTGGGACTTTCTTGTCGCACAGGACCCCAGTCGCTGCTCTCCACCTTAGCCACCCCGCCTTGATACGATGAGTGACATCCCCTTCACACTCACCTTCCTTCTGAATGATCGAACCCAAATACTTGAACTTATCCGTACGGGGTACGACCTAATCCGCAATCATTACCTCTACTACTTCCTCGTTGGCCTCACCACTAAAGTTACACCAGAGATACTCAGTCTTAGACCGTCTCACACGCAAGCCCTGAGATTCTAACTTAGACCTCCATAGCTCCAACTTCGCATTCACCTCTCTCATCGACTCCGCCACTAACACAATGTCGTCAGCAAAAAGCATGCACCACGGGATGCCATCCTGTATCCCCCGCAAAATGACGTCAAGGATTAGAGCAAAGAGAAGAGGGCTTAGCGCCGACCCCTGGTGTAGTCCTATCTCAACTGGGAAATACTGGGTGTCACCAACTGGGGTCCTAACGCAAGTCTTAGCTTGGAAGTACATGTCTTGAATCGCCCTAACGAACGACAACGACACCCTCCTCTCTTCTAGGCTCCTCCAAATAACATCGCGTGGAATGCTATCATAAGCCTTCTCTAAATCAATGAACACCATATGGAGGTCCTTACGCCGCTCTCTAAACTTCTCCATAAGGCGTCTGACGAGATGAATGGCCTCATTCGTGGACCTCCCCGGCATGAAGCCAAATTGGTTCTCAGAGATCTCAACTTCTCTTCTAACCCTGCATTCCACTACTCTCTCCTAAAGTTTTATAGTATGACTAAGGAGTTTAATACCCCTATAGTTACTACAACTTTGAGCATCGCCTTTATTCTTGAAAAACGGCACAACAATACTACGCCTCCACTCTGTCGGCATCTTAGAACCTCTGAGAAGGATGTTGAACAACTCTACTAGACACTGAACACCAACTTCCCCCATACAAAGCCACACCTCAATAGGGATCTGATCCGGGCCTACATCCTTAGCTCTACCCATTTTAAAAAGGGCACCCTTTACTTCCTCCTTGTTGATGCGCTCACAGGAACTAGACGAACGAGTAGAAGAAAGACTAACTCCTTGCACCACCGGGTCGCTTCCCCTAGCCTCATTGAAAAGCTCAAAAAATACTTATTCCACCTCGAAAGGTGAATGAATGTTTAACAAAAAAAAAATAAAATGGTGACAATTAATTTAAATAAATGACACTATCCGAATTAAAGAGAATTTAAAGAGTTTTGAAAGATAGATTCCAAGGCTAGGTTTTCGTTGATCACTAAGTTTAGTCGGGATTGATATCGAAGGGTTCTAAGTGTGGCACCAAAATGATAATCACAACAATATTTTAAAGTCTCTCTCGAGATGCATTAAAACGTAAACTACCTATAACAACGTCTCCGTCTATTATAAATTATCTATCTCCAAAATGTTCATAAGATTAAATATCATCATAGTCCATCACCGATTTCTCAATCTCATAATTTACTACGTCAAATACTCGAAATGTATTAATGCCCTCTTTCTCGAATTATGAGCAATTAAGTTAAACATGTAAAAACATTGATCAAGTGCTCTAACATAAATTAAAACCAAGCATTTGATAAAGAAATCACACTATATATATAATCATCAATCCCTCAAAAACAACATGAATCAACGTACTCCCATGCCCGGATCTACAAGTTTAGCCGGACATGATAATGAAGGAAATCTCAATAACTATTATGTTCATCATGGTCATGCTAAATAAAACAACAAAAATAAGTAAAAGATAGGGAGAAGATAAAACTTGGATGGTGTCTTGAGTGGATGTAGGATCAAGCCTTCAAAATGTTCTTCAAGAGTTATCCCTTTTCTTTCTACAAGTCTCCTTCTTTTGGTAGGTTTCTTTCTTAATCTTGTGTTTTACTTCCCTCACCAACTCTCCAAGACTCTCTAAATCAGAATATCTCCTTTTAAGTCCATTGTGGAGCCTTTTTGTCAACCCAAAAAGCCAAGGTTGTTGATCAAATCTTGCAAAAATTGTCAAAAAGTGATTTTACACCGAAAAGTGACACAACCCGTGTCATAGTGTTCTAGAAACTGCAGTTGCTTCTGGCTAGGCAACCCGACCGTGTTGTATGACACGATCGAGCCAGTGACACGGCCGTGTCAAATGGCACGGCCCGTGTCATAGTCTCTTTATTTGGCGAATTAGTCTGGGCATGAAACCCGACCGTGTCATCTTGGCACGGTCAAGCCAGTGACACGGCCCGTGTTGGTCCGTTTTGACTCTGTTTTGACTCCATTTTCGGCTCGATCTTTTGTTTCCGCATTGCATGATATGTATTGGGGATTGAGACTTCGTCCTTGCTTGATAATGTCCTTAAAATACCTATAAAATCAATAAAACGTACCCAAGCGTGATCGAGTCCAATAAACACAATATGAGCATAAACGACACAATTCTACACATTTTAGGATCTTAAAATCTAGAAAAACCTTATAAAAACATGTGTAAAAATGAGTGTTATCAAAATCCCCTAAACTTGAACGTTGATCGTCCAGAGCAATGCACTTCAAAATAACCACTCTTAAGGGAACTCATCCCTCAACACACCTCAAAGGATCATTTTGAAAATTCATCAATGCGCCTCAAGTAATAAATAAGTCGAGTTCTATAAAGTACTTAAATCTCTAGGGTGCTTCCTTAACATCATAGTCAATACTTGAAGAATACAAACCTCACCGGTCAAGTGTATTCTCTCACTCTCAAAGTGTATAATGGGATAAGTGACGCTCAAAACTCATTCAATGAAATAAGAAACTCCATAGGCTTGCCAATCGTCTATATCTCTATCACTATTTGTGCATGCAAATTTTGTGAATAAAAAAGGACTTTATTGGTTGTAATGTAGGCTTTTTGGTCGGGGTAGGATAAGTATGGCTAAAGTGACTTGACTTGAGTAAATTAGAAGTAAATCCCATGGTCACCTCGCTCACTTAGAAGTTCAAAATTTTTCTGGACTTTGTTTCTTTCAACCCCTTATTTTTTATATAATTGCAATAAGCGCTTTTGAAAGTGAAAATCACAACCTTATTCCTCCTTATTGCTCCATTTAATTTTTATTTTCGCCTCTTCCTCTTTATTGTCCTTTATTCGTGTAAACTCCGTGTGACTTTTCATAGAGCGGACAACATCATCATCACAATATTTCTACCTTCAAATTTATTTTGATATATCATTTGGAACCAACTCCATCTTGAACCATGATAATCTTTCCCATTCGTCTCCACACATATTATTCCATTCTTTTGCCAATTTGTTCTAATAAGCTCAAGTATAGGGATAAAAATTTATAATGAAATGTAAAGCTCATAATGTGGCTAACAAGAAATAGACTTTAAGCTCAATTGGGCTAACTAGAGAATTAATAATTTTCGGGTTGGCCAAAAGGTTTGAAGGGCTCATTAAAAAAAATCGCCTAAAATCATTTTCACTAATTTGCACGCACGTTTGTAGTTTTGAATAAGATACCAAGGCAAGTTCTAGAGTCTTAAAACATGAATGGTACACTCGACAATGAAGCTTGCATATTTGATGCTGCACGAAGGCTCAAAAGCTCACAAGCTAGAATTGTTCATATTTCCAAGATATTAAACTATTTATTAAATTTCACACCATTTTGATTATTCTACAATATTTCCTCTTCAAATTATCCTCGATTTTCATATCAAAATAACAAAGCGAATCCCGAGATATCCAAGACAAGAGTTCATTCTTTCGAGTTTCATCCAAGTTTATGATACTCAAAACACATCGAGTTTAAAACAAAAACAAAACACACAAATAAAAAAAAATCACACCAAAAACGTAAATAAAATTCACACCAAAATCCAAAAGCCAAAATAAAAACAAACAATAATATAAGTATTTCTTGACCCAATATCTCCCCCCAAACTTGAATTAAAGAATATACACACGAATGGGGTATAGTATTTAAACAATAAAAATCTTGGGTCAAGAAAAACTTACAACCGGTCCTACTGATTTGGTGGAGGAAAGTGGCCTTGTTGGACATGCCATTCATGCATTTGTCGTAAAAGGGTCAGTATCTCGTCTTGTTTCTGTCCAATCTCGTCCTGTTTCTATAGGGTCTCATCCCGGAAAGCCTCGAACTCCTCTCTAAGCGTGGAACGAGATGTGGTATGTCCTGATTCGGCCTGTCTCGATGACTCGGGCTATTCCCTCTCTCTTTCTTCTTCCTCTTCCTCGTCTTTTGGGCCTCTCTCATAAAAAAATTCCTCCTCCATTCTTTCCACTCTATCTTCTTATTGCATTCTATTGTTATCCAAAATATTATCCGGAGATGATATTGCTGGAATGGTCGAGTAACAAACAAAGTGCGAGAACACTTCCGCGGGATAGTAAATAACACAAGGTTTGCCGGGGTTGTTAATCCCGGGCTTGAATGCTCTCGCGAGATGTTATTAATACCAATACTTTGGAGTACAAATATTAATGTTAGAATACTTATTACAATGAGTGTAATGATTCTAGTTATCTTAGCTATTGAGCGTGAAGATTGCCGGAAGAACCAGATATGAAGCTCTGTGAGTTCTTGCTTTTTGGTGTACTGTGCTTGTAGATGAATTTCACTGTGTATGTGTATGTATTCGTCAGGCAAGTCCACCGTTCTCTCTGTACATTTTTCACTGCCTTTTGGCTACTGTTGGAGGCCTACTATTTATAGTAGGAGAGGCTGCTAGGTCCTCCCTGGCGATCGCGGGCAACCGCCGTATTCTATATTAGAATAATGTGGGCGATCGTCCCATCACGTGGGACTGTTTCCTTAAAGTCCGAGGCTATTGCTGGCAGCCAGATGTGCGAGCCAATGAGAAATCCACACGCATCCTGTGTCGCTATCAGGGGAAGACCCACTTTGTACCTTTCGGCGGGCCTGTCGGTAGGTGTAAGGTTGGTGACAGACTGGGGTCAGGGGCCTTATCTTGCGGCGCCTTTTGCGGATCTGCACGTGGGTCTTCGTCCGAGATTCGGTCTTCGAAGACTCTGACGGGTGTCGGATTCACATGCGGTATGGGACGATCGTCTACAGTTGGCCATTAGAGGCGATCGCCAGATGCCGATAGACGATTGCCTTGAACGTCGACCGCTAGGTGCTTTCCCAGCGTCCGTCTTCTTTGGCTGGCTCCTGACTATTATGCCGATCGCCATCGAGGCGTATTAATCGCCGTACAACAATTGCCCCCCAACTCGCTTCGATGTTGAAAACATGGGGTGAGGTGGCACTGTTGGCGATCGCCTGCTTTAGATGATTGGCTCGTCTGCTTATGACAAGGACGATCGTCACCTGGACGATCTGATTTCAAATCCGGACGATCTCCTTATGCGCTGGAAATAGCGGGAAGTGGAGGCGGGCTCTCGAAACGTTGCAGGGACACACGTCGCGCTATCGTTGGGGGAGTCCGACGGTTTTGTCAGACTTGTCGTCTGGCGTGCTCTCGAAACGACGTGTACACGGGTTTCGAGGGCTGCATTTAATGTGTCCCCCTCCCGACGGTTACACTTCAGCCCTCGGAATTCCGCCTATTTGTACAGAGGTCCCTGCACTTGCCTATAAAAAGGGCTAGGGCCACTTCAGTTCAACTCTTTATGCGCCCTTGCTTTTCAGACGAGACTTTGCCGAATTTCTTTGAAGATTCTTGTGCTGACCGACTTTCCTTCTAGGTAAGAACAAAAATTTTCTCCCCCCTTTTTCTCTTCAATTCGAAACATGTCTGGAGGAGGATTGAGTGTGCATGAGGCTGGTAGCTCCTCTGCCGCCGCGGCTTCGCCTGACCGGGAAGAAACCCTCGTGGCTCTTCATATGGAAACGGCTGTCGAGGCCATTCGTGCGGGGATTGCACCCGCGGAGATTGAAGAGCTTTTCAACGAGGCCGACGTAGGGAGATCCGCAGCGGCGGCGGGGCAGAGGGGCCCGCCGATGGATGAGGATGAAGCGGTGAGGCTGTACTGGGAGCAGGACAGTGTTTTCGGCCGGGTTTTTTGGACTTCGCCGATCTTATGGAGGGGATTGCCGGACCGTGTCCCGAGTTTGACTTCGAAGCATACTCGGTCACCCACCCCTATAAGCCCGTGAAGCGGACGGCGTTTCAGGCCGCGGACCGCTCCCCGTGGACCCTTGGTCAGATCCGGAGCTCGGTGACCAGGAAAGACTTGAGTCGCTGGAGGGCGAAATTCCATATCCCTTCTAATGTCTCGCTACATGTGCCCTCGGAGAACGAGCGTGCCGACCAACCTCCTGAGGGTCTGGTCACCGTCAACGAAATGATTCTGGAGGCCGGCTTGCGGTTCCCCTTGTCGTTCGCCGTGTCATATTTGCTGATCGCCTGTAATTTGGCGCCGCTCCAGCTGACGCCGAATGCTTGGCTGCAGATTATTAGCATATTGACAATTTTCGGCGGTCATCGGTTGTTCCGTATACCTTATGCGCTGGAAATGAACTATCTCTTCAAACTGACTGCGCAGAAGCGATCGCTCGGCGATTATCATATTCAAGGTCGCATGGGTAGGGTGGTCCTTGGGGTGCCGAATAAAGTTCGGGGTGACCTGGCAAAATGGTGCTGGGTCGGCGGAGTGTGGAGGTCGGCATCGAGCGATCAGCCGGAGGAAGAGTTGGGCATCCCCACCAGTTTTCGGTAGAGGAATCCGAGTAAGGGTTTTAACTCTCCCTTTGATTGGATGCACCTTGGACTGATCTAATTTGGTTTCCTTTTTGCAGGTTTCCTCGTTCCAGCGATCGGCGACCTTCCTTTCGATTTCTTGATTGTCTGGGAGCGAATTCGCGGTCTACCGGACTCCTATATCGACGTTCGCACAGTCAACCACGAACCTCATTGGTTGGAAGCTCGATTGTTTCGCTTCCCTCATCATCTGAAGGCTCCAGGTATAAATTTTTACATCCTCATTCCCGTATGACGATCGTCTGATTGAAGTATATGTCTAACTTGGTCGCATTTTTCTTTGATAGAGATCCATTTTCCCCGATATTCCGAGCCTCCGAGAGAGATCTCAATGTCTAACCCCGGTCTGTTGGGTCGTATTCACTAGGGAAAGAAGACGGGTCGTGCCCCTGCAACAACGTCCCGTCTTGTCCCTGCGGTGAGCTCGGGAGCTCGGGAGGAAGAACAGCTCCAGCGCAACCGCAAGAGGCGGAGGCCGGAGGAGTCCCTGCCGACTGCTGACGCGGAGGTATCCATTTTGGAGCCGCCGGTTGCCGCACCACCTATCTCTGCTGTTCCAATGGCGGAGGGGTCCAGCTCCAGGACCTCAGCTGCCTTCCTGAAGGCCGCGGCGATCTCCAAAGCCGAAACTCCTCGGGGCAAGCCCTATTTCGGCCGCGACCCCGAGTTGGTCGCCAGGTAAGAGCGGTTTGATCCTTCTGAGTTAGGCTATTTGTGTAGGATGTATACTAACTCCTTTGTTTCTTTTTTGTTTGTGTTGCAGGGTCCATCTTACCGATCAGTACGTCTCGCCGATAGTGCTGAATTTCCTGGCGAGCAAGTCTCCACGCGAGGCTGTCGACGTCCCTTCTTACATCTCCCGGGCCATCACCTGTCTTCCTAAGGCTTGGACGACCGACCTGGACGCGATTGCCCGTCGGCGGTCTGTTGATGCCATGCAGGCGACACTCGCTCTGACTCTCCAGGCGGCGACGATGGCCGTCTAGGCTGCTAAGGACTATGAGGGGCGACCCTCTACTGCTCGCCTCCATTAGGATCTTGAGGCTGCTCGGAACCAGAATGCCGAGTTCGCTAACCGGATCATTGCCATGGAGAAGGAGTACCTGGAGACGGCCAAGCGAGCCAAACAAGACCTCGACCGGATGAAGCAAGAGCTTGGCCGGTCTAAGAAGGTGGCTGATCGGTTTCGCGACCAGATGACGGATGCGCGTCGGTTGCACGCGGCCTCGCAGGAGGAGGTGGCTGGGCTGAAGGCGGCAGTGGACCAGCTCAACGGCGAGCTGGAGAAGGCAAAGGAGAACTGGCCGCCAAGGTAGCCGATCTTGCGGATGCGGACAAGACGACTGCGGGGCTGAAGGAGCAGTTAAAGGCGATCGAGACCGATCCCTACCTTAATGTGGATACGTCGGCGAGTTCGCATACTATGTGGCTTACGCCGACGCTATTCGCGCAGCAAAGAAGGTAGGGATCGAGGTCAGCCCTATGATGGAAACCTTCAAGGCCTATGTACTCGAGTATCCGTTGCAGCCGGACTTCTCCCTACTGATCCTCGACCTCACGGACTTAGGGATCGACCTGAGCAGGTATCCGTTTCCGGATAAACTTATTTATCCTGAAGCCGGTGAGGAAGCGCGCGTCGATCCGCTTACTGGGGGCGAAGGCCAGTCGGGGGCAGCCTGAGTGATGGTGGAGTTGTTTTGTTTTCCTTTGCTTGTAATGTTTGCATGTGAATTTATACAAGTGTTTACATAATTGCACCTGATGTTTTGTTTGTACGATCGACTGTCTGAATATTCTGCATCACTTCGACTTTGCACAATTTTCTGAATGGCTTCGAATGTATTGGTACACTTGAATATTCTTACTTGTAACTTTCTTGAACAAAACCGATCGTCATTTGTGTGTTTGAACGAAGCCGATCGTGTATGGTCCTTCTTCCCGATCGCATTTAGGAATAGCTCCACTTTGCCCCTTGTTTTCGTTTACTTAGTGCAAGTAAGGGAACGAAAATAGTATGTTTGGTGAGCTATCATTAGTTTTGCCGATTCTTCAAGTGAGGTCGAATGTTTCGACTCTAAGGAACCGTGCACGGTCGCGGAGTTCGATGGACCGACCTCCATAACCGTGTCTTTGTGTGCGAGGGACATTCCATCTGTAGGTCTGTCTCGCGACTCATTTTGCCGTTCTTCGAGCATGTCCAAGTCGATTCATCGGGCTACATCATTATCCGTCGTCATTTCCTGTTCAGTTCGGTGGCTGAGGACGACGATCTCTGAAGGGATCACTGCCTCTGTTCCGAAGGCGAGGGCGAATGGGGTTTTGCCGGTTGAGTTTCGGGTCGTTGTTCGATAGGACCACAAAACATCTGGGAGCTCGCTCGCCCATCGTCTTTGTCTGGATTCGAGTCGTGCTTTGATCGTGTGTTTGAGGATTTTGTTTACAGCCTCTACCTGCCCGTTCTTCTGAGGGTGATAGGGGGCCGAGAACAACTTTTTGATTCCCCACTTTTTGCAGAATTGCATGACTTCTAAGCCGTCGAACTGATTTCCGTTGTCGGAGATTATCGCTTGGGTCAGACTGAATCGGCATATGATGTTCTTCCAAATGAACTTGATTACTTGCTCTTGGCCGATCTTGTTGAGCGGCTTGGCCTCAGCCCATTTCGTGAAATAATCGACCCCCACGATGGCAAACTTACAGCCTCCTGGTGCCGTCGGCAAGGAACCTATAAGATCGATGCCCTTTTGGGCGAATGGCCATGGGCTGTACATTGAAGTAAGCTGCTCGGGGGAGAGCTTGATGTTTGGGCCCATCACTTGACACCTGTTACACGATCTGGCATAGGCGATCGCATCTTTTTGTAGTGTAGGCCAGAAAAAACCTTGCCTGGTTGTTTTGTGGATGAGAGCTCGCCCGCCAGCATGGTTTCCACAGATCCTGTCATGGATCTCGGCTAAAACGAGCCAGCCTTCCTCCGGCGTAATGCACTTGAGGAGGGGAAGGCTGAAAGCTCGCTTGTAAAGCCGGTCGTCCAGTAGGGTGTATCTGGTTGCACGAAGCTGAAGCTGGCGAGCTTTGATACGGTCGTCGGGGACCATCCCGTCCTTCAAGTATTTGATGAACGGAGTCATCCAGTTCTCTTCGGCGATGGTAACTGTGGTAATCAGGCTTCTGTCGATCGCCGGCCTTGCTGATTTTGTAATTTGGATGTTAGAGAAATCGGCCGCCCCTTCCGACGACGCTAGTTTGGATAGGGCATCAGCTTGGGAGTTGTGCTCTCTTGGGACTTGTTCGATTAGCACTTCCACAAATTTCGTGCACATTTCGGCGACCAATTCTTGGTATTTGACCATCTGTTTGCCGCGCGCCTCATATTCTCCCTTGACTTGGTTCACGACCAAGAGGGAGTCCATGAAGATGTGGAGGCGGCGAATGTCCAGGGCGAGGGCTAGATCGAGCCCACCTACCAAGGCTTCGTACTCGGCTTCATTGTTGGTCGCACGAAACCCGAAACGCACAGCATTTGTGAAACTTTGGCCATCGGGGCTGAAGAGGACAATCCCTGCCCCTGCTCGTGAGTTGGTTGCCGAGCCATCCACGTACAACTTCCAAGCAGGACGACCGACCTGGGTCGGACTGGGAGGGAATGTTAATTCCACCACGAAGTCCGCCAGAGCTTGGCCTTTGATCGCCGTGCGAGGAGCGTACGTTATACCGTATTGGGCGATCTCCAGCGACCACATGAGGAGTCGCCCGTTGGTGTCTGGTCGGTGTAGAACTTGCCTTAGAGGGAGAGTCGTCAGAACCTCCACTTGATGTTCGAAGAAGTAGGCTCTTAGCTTGCGAACACTCATGACTAGAGCGTAGGCGGTCTTCTCCAGAGGCGTGTAACGCGTTTCCGCGTCATGGAGCGCTTGGCTAATGAAGTAGATCGGTAAGTGGACTTGCCCCTCTGCTCGCACTAAAACAGCGCTCAGCGCGACACCTGAGGCCTCCAGGTAAAGAAATAGCTTTTCGCCTGGGATCAGCTTTGCCAAGATCTGAGGGTTAGATAGATATTCCTTGATTTTGGCGAAAGCTATTTGACTCTCCTTTGTCCATGCGAACTTCTTGTTCTTTATAGTCGCGAAGAATGGCTTGCTTTTATCCCCGAGCCGAGATATGAAATGGTTGAGGGCAGCTAGACAACCTGTGAGGCGTTGCACCTGCTTGAAATTCCGTGGCTCCTGCATGTCGAGGATCGCCTGGATCTTGGTGGGGTTCGCCTCGATCCCCCTTTGGCTCACGATGTGCCCCAGGAATTTTCCGGAGCTCACCCCGAAGTTGCATTTCTTGGGGTTCAGCTTCATATTGAACTTCTCGAGGATGGCGAACGTCTCGGCAAGGTCATTGAGGTGATCTTCCTTTTTGAGGCTTTTGACCACGATGTTGTCAATGTAGACCTCCATGTTCTTGCCGATATGATTGGCGAACATCCCGTTGACTAGCCGTTGGTAGGTCGCCCCTGCATTCTTCAGTCCGAATGGCATTTGGACCCAAAAGTATGTCTTTTTCCGTGTGGAACGATGTTTGTTTTATGTCGTACTCCGCCATTGGGATCTGATGGTACCCGGCGAAGGCATCCATAAACGACATCATTTCACAACCTGCCGTGCTATCGACCAGGTGGTCAATGTGAGGCATCGGTAAGTGGTCTTTTGGACATGCCGCGTTGAGGTCGGTGAAGTCGATGCATAACCTCCAGGAGTTGCTCGGCTTTTTGACGAGCACTGCCTTGGCTACCCACTGTGGCTCGTCTGTAGCTACTCCGATTAGTTTGTTATCGAGTAGCTTTTTAACTTCTATGTCGAGCGCTGCATATTTCTCGGGACCGAATTTCCTACGTTTCTGGTGAACAGGTTTCCTTGCCGGGTCGATCTTTAGATAGTGGCAAGCGTGTTCAGGACTTATGCCAACCATATCTTGATGCGACCAAGCAAAGACTCCAATGTTCTTACATAGTAATTTGATTAGATCCTCCTTTAACTCGAGGTCGATGCTTGTGCCGACCTGTACTTACCGCTCCGGGCGAGCCGGATCTATCGTTATACTTTCCAACTCTTCAACGGGGACGGTCGCTTCTCGTTTGGAACGATTTTCGGACTCGATTCTTGGATCGATGTCGAGGCTTGGCTCGAAACCGATCCTTGGCTCGATGTCGTCCGTTAATCATTGTGAGGTGGCGTCCTCTGAGTCGGGTTGGTACGAGGTACTTGGCTCGTCGATCTCCATGGGTTGATTGCTGATCGTCTAAATGTTACAAATAGCATGGGAAGTATTGAAAGAAGTTGCGACACATGGGTAATTCAAACATTTCTTAGACATTAGTTGGTCTCCTTTAACAGTACCGACCGTCCCATCGGCAGTGGGGAATTTGATACAGTAAACGAAGGAAGATGCGACCTCCTCAAAGGTCTCTAGAAATGGACGACCTAGGAACCCATTATAGATGCTGGGCCTATCTATGATTACAAAGTTTAGGTTCCTAGTAATCCTAACCTTGGGATCGTAATGACATATTAGCACGGTGTCAAATGGCTTGATAAACTTGGTCAAGTTGCGGAGCTGGTCAAGAGCGGATTTAAATATGATATTGCAAAAGCTCCATTGTCAACCAGCACGCGATCGACCACTTTCCCAAGGATACAAGCAGAGATTACTAATGCATCCTCTTTGGGGCACTGCACTCCCTCCCTATCCTTGTTGGAGAAGGTGATGAGCGCGTCTTTGGAGATGGTCGGCTCTGGGGATACCACGAAATGGACCCCGGCGAATGCCCTCAGTTCGGCCTTCCGTTTTCTGTTCGACATGGTGGAAACTGGGGAAAGTCATCCAAGGTTACCACCTCCCGCCTGAAGCATATTGATCCGGCCGCCAGGGTTGATCGGAGGGATAGATTCATCAGAGTATTCTGGCTCGTTCTGCTCGATCCTGGTGATCGGATTGGGGGGGATTCCATCGTTCTGTTGGCGCTCGCGCCCCCTGGTCCTCTCTGCACGGGGCTCTGGCTTGGTAACCAAGTTATCCAATTTGCCTTCCTCAAACAGTTTCCAGAGTTGTCTGAGGAGGTCGCAGCATTGGATGGTGTTGTGGCCGGCACTCTTGTGGTAGGCACAAAATTTACTACGGTCTAAGTGACCGTGGTCCCTCACTGGACTCGGTTTGCTAAGCCATTCGCGCCCCTTGATGGAGTTGAAAATGTGGGCCGGAGATAGGTTGAGGTTGCGGAGGAGGTGAACCTCCACATCCTCGAAGGCTTTGAATTCGCCGGGCGGCTTCGTGATCGCCTTTCTGGGCTTGGAGACCGCCTTTCTCGGGATGGAAGTTGACACCTTACCTTCCCCGGCAGATCCCTCGCCTAAGCGCAGGGTGAGCATCCTCTGCCTAGCCAGAAAATCTGCGGCCCTGACGTGGAAGATCGCGTAGGTCGGGGGTATGTCCTTCGTAAGGTGCCTGAACATGGGCGAATGTCCATAGAATCCCCCTAGGACTAGAGATGTTAAACGGGCTAGCCCTAGCGGTTCCGGGCTAGCCCTAGCGGGCTTCGGGCTAAATGGTCCGGGCCAAAAAAGCCCGGATTTAAACGGGCTAGGAAATATCGGCCCTAACCCTAACCCTAACGGGCTTCGGGCTAAACGGGCTATACGGGCTAAATATTTAAAAAATCTATTTTTTATTTTTTTATAAGTCATAAACAAAAAAAACAGTAACAATATATTTTATATATATATTAACAAATATACTATAATAAATATAACAAAAAATATACTTGTATATATATATATATACACACACACACTATGTTAACAAATACAGTAATAATATATATTATATATAATGTTAAAATATATTACATATATAATATTAATCTATATAATATTAATATATGTTATATAAATATAGTATTACTGTAAGTTGAAATTAACAATATATATATATATATATATATATATATATATATCGGGCTTCGGGCTAGCCCTAGCGGGCTTCGGACTAGACCTAACGGGCTTCGGGCTAAACGGTCCGGGTAAAAAAAGCCCGGATTTAAACGGGCTAGGAAATATCGGCCTTAACCCGGTTTTTTGGCGGGTTAAACGGGACAACACGCCGGGCCCGAGCCCGTTTAACATCTCTACCTAGGACCGAGTAGAGAGCGAGCTCGTCGCTAATGGAGTCGCCGGTGAGGACTATTTCATCCACCCAGTCGATGTAGTCTTCATCGGGCTCGTTCTTCCCCTGTCTGATTTTCATCATACGGTGGGGGCCTTCGGGCCGAGCAACTTTGGTGGCGAAATACGATGTGAAGTCGTTCGCCAGCTTCTCAAAACAGTTGATCGAGCGAGGTGGCAGTGATATGTACCACCTATGGGCGAGATCGCTCAATGTCAATGGGAACATTCGGCACTTTGTCGCGTCCGATGCTCCATATCCGGTCATGTAAATCCAGAATTTGCTCAAATGGGTCTCAGGATCCGATCTCCCCTCATATAGAGGTGTTTGAGGAGGAACGATCTTCGGTTGAACTGGGGCGAGCTCGATCTGGGCCGCGAGTGGCTCACTCGGTCCAACGATCGATCTCTTGGCGCCTGCCCCAGTTTCTAGGAGCACCTTCATTTCGTCGAGCTGGCGTTGCCTGGCGGCCATCGCCGTAGCCTGACTGCTTGCTGACTGGCTCTCGGAGCGGGAACCGAGGCGATCGTGTACCTATCTCCTTGGCCCATGGTAGGTGACGAGTTCTCCGCCACCGGGCTCAATTCTTGGGCGAGCGGGGGCCCGTTGGCCGGCTAGTCTTCTGGGAGTTGGATATGCCGAACTCCTGGTGACGGATTCGGACTCCGTTGTCTCCCGGCTGGGGCCTGAATGCCCGGGTCGCCATGAGGGATCGCTCCCTAGGCGGCTGAAGACGGAATCATCCCGCCTTACGAGAGCCTTTTCCTGCGGCTCGGGGCTTTCCGACGATTTCTCGACGTATAGCCCCTTAAGCTTTCGCTTGCCTGCCCGACGGATGGCTGATGGAGTAATGGTGGGCGAGTCGGATGCCCTCCGTCGCTCCCTGAGGATGGCCATAGCCTCATCGATCTTCCATGATGCAGGCCCGATCGAGTGAGAGGTTGGGACCGTCCCTCGGGGGCGGGAGTGAGAGCCTAGCATCGCCGCGGTCGCCTTCCGCCGTAGGTTGGGAATCGGTCTAGGCCGGAATAAGATTTCCGGCAGATCGCAGGGTGGCTCTTTTTGAGGTCGTGGCAGATGTCATGTTTCTGAAGGTTTTTCTTTGAAGAACAGTGAGTGTTTCTTCAATTATAAGTCTGGAGAACAGTGAGTGTTCTTCGAGACGGTCGGAATAAAAATGAAGGTTATAGGCCCCCCTTCCTCTAGCGCCAATTGTTGTTACCCAAAATATTATCCGGAGATGATATTGCTGGAATGGTCGAGTAACAAACAAAGTGCGAGAACACTTCCGCGGGATAGTAAATAACACAAGGTTTGCCGGGGTTGTTAATCCCGGGCTTGAATCCTCTCGCGAGATGTTATTAATACCAATACTTTGGAGTACAAATATTAATGTTAGAATACTTATTACAATGAGTGTAATGATTCTAGTTATCTTAGCTATTGAGCGTGAAGATTGCCGGAAGAACCAGATATGAAGCTCTGTGAGTTCTTGCTTTTGGTGTACTGTGCTTGTGGATGAATTTCACTGTGTATGTGTATGTATTCGTCAGGTAAGTCCACCATTCTCTCTGTACGTTTTTCACTGCCTTTTGGCTACTGTTGGAGGCCTACTATTTATAGTAGGAGAGGCTGCTAAGTCCTCCCTGGCGATCGCGGGCGACTGCTGTATTCTATATTAGAATAATGTGGGCGATCGTCCCATCACGTAGGACTGTTTCCTTAAAGTCCGAGGCTGCTGCTGGCAGCCAGATGAGCGAGCCAATAAGAAATCCACACGCGTCCTGTGTCGCTATCATGGGAGGACCCACTTTGTATCTTTCAGCGGGCCTGTCGGTAGGTGTGAGGTTGGTGACAGGCTGGGGTCAGGGGCCTTATCTTGCGGCGCCTTTTGCGGATCTGCACGTGGGTCTTCGTCCGAGATTCGGTCTTCAAAGACTCTGACGGGTGTTGGATTCACATGCGGTATGGGACGATCGCCTACAGTCGACCATTACAGGTGATCGCCAGATGCCGATAGACGATCGCCTTGAACGTCGACCGCTAGGTGCTTGCCCAACGTCTGTCCTCTTTGGCTGGCTCCTGACCATTATGCCGATCGCCATCGAGGCGTATTAATCGCCGCACAACACATTCTTTGGGCTCTATCCTCATTTTCTATATGCCTAGGACGAACATTTCGAGCAAAGTGTCTATCACCAGGAGAGATCAATCCAGCTGCTACCCGAGCCAATTTATGCGCCTCTGTGGCCATTTGTAAATTTCCTAAATCCCGAATACTATCAATCGTAGTTGTATTCGGGAGTAGGAAATGATCACCGTCATTCTGGAGGAATATAACATGAGAGTCGTAATCCAGTATATTCATCAATTTCAGGACTTGCAAAGATAGGAGCATATTTCCTAGAAGGGGAGTTCGGTTGTCTAGTGATACATCAAGATGAAGTGCGATAGGGGCAATTAAACCCCCTATCCAAATCTCCCATCTCGGTTTAGTAGCAGCTACTCAAAATGATCCATTAATATAGCTCCGGTTGCTGGATCCGTCCCGTCGAGCATATGATAATGAACGTACAACTCTCGTTGAATGATTGGCCCTGTTTCTTTCCGGCCGAAGATAGTGCTCACAATTACTTTGTGTAGATAGCGGAGGATAGGATTGCGAATAGAGGATCCTTTGGCCGACTTTGGGATGTAAGGACGTGCCTCGCTCCCCGGGTACTCAACCATTGCCCGCCAATATGTCTCACACTCGAACCGATTGATTCGGTATTTTCCATACCTTCGAGTGTCGTATATGGCATCCAATTTCCCGGGAGATAGTTTTTCGTTCTTGTTGTCTAGAGGGAATTCCAAAGTGGTCGGCTCATGAGTGATCGGGTCTCTTTTAACCGTAAGCGTGCTAAGGAATTCCAATGTGAGGCAGTGGTAGGTGGGCCAATGCTGTGTCATTATCGTCTTCCAACTTATTCTTTCCAGCAGCTTCATGACATCGTCTTTTATTCCCATCGCCATCATGCATTCTTCGTCCGGCCATCTAGTGGGGAGCATTTTTTTTCTGCCCCAACATCTCCCACCATGCTAGGCGGCTTGGCGGGAGTTCAATTCCATAAGTTTCGGGTGTCTCGATAGCCCCTTGAACCGGTATTCTTGCCGGTTGCTCAATTTCCGTTGTGGGTCTTCCTCGTCCCCTTTGAGCCGTACCACGTCCCTGTTGGGCATTTCCTCGTCCTCGACCTCTGGCCATTTCTCTGCAAGAAAATCATCGATTATTATTTGCCTCACAAAAACTTAAAGTCACTATTTTTTCGATAATATACTCTCCCCCAAACTTATTACCAATTGCACGTTTCTCCCAAAATAATCGTTTCTTGAAGAATACCCCAAATGTAAATTTCAACACCAACCGTCATTGTATATAACAACCCAATAATTTCAAACATGTTATTCAATCTCAAAATCATATAAGTCCCACATTTAATTTATGAAAATCGCAACCAAAAATTCAACACGTCAATACTCATGAAAAATTCCAACAAAAATCGACTTAAGAACCCTAAATTGTTCAATAATTCATATTTCACACAATCTCAATGTACTGAAGATTTAAACCATCCAAAATCGTGAATCATACCTTAAATTCGGAGTAATAAATGAAGAAATTTTTGAAAAAATCGCGACCCAAAATCGGATGGATTCGTCCGATTCATACCCTTTGAAGATCTTAGATTATGGAATAATGATGAAAACCTTGTTACTATGTAAGATTTACCATAATTTTTGCTTGATTTTGACGGATTGTAGGGGATTCGGGGCTAGGGTTTCGTATTGGGGAAGAAAATAAGTTTTGGGGAAGAAGAAGAAAGTGGCAGTCGGCTGAGTTCAGCTTTTATACCCCCCGAACGACACGGCCCGTGTCAATTGATACGGCCCGTGTCATACCTGTTCAGTGTAGCCAAATATCGTCTGGACCCCTGACCCGATCGTGTCATACATGCGTGGAACGTGAAAATCGCCTGGAACCCTGACCCGACCGTGTCATATGACACGGCCCGTGTCGAACCTGCACGGAAAGTGAGAAATGGTCTGTCTGTCTGACCTTACCGTGTCATATGACACGGCTCGTGTCGAACCTGTCTGGAAAGTGCATTTTTGATTTCTGGGTCTTATTCCTGCGAATTGAACACAAACAGTTGAACCGGTTAGTTCTACATCAAGAAAAAAAATAAAATAGAGTGCGAAAAAGAACAAAACATAAAAAACTATTGGGTTGCCTCCCAATTAGCGCTAAGTTTAACGTCTTCAGCCGGACGTCTTCAACTGGAAGTTCTATGGCTCAATCAAAGTTATTACGGACACGGCTTCCTTTTGATTTGGATTATAATAGTGTTTGACTCGTTGTCCGTTAACTTTAAATAGCTCTCCGTCTCTGCTCATGAGCTCGACTACTCCGGGTGGAAGTACTTTATTGATCACGAATGGCCCTGACCATCTTGATTTTAATTTTTCGGGAAACAATTTTAATCTTGAATTGTAGAGAAGTACTTGTTGCCCCAGCATAAATTCACGTTTTGCGGTCATCTTGTCGTGCCATCTTTTAGATATCTCTTTGTAGATTCGAGAGTTTTCGTAGCATTCATCCCGGAATTCTTCCAACTCGTTTAGCTCTAGCAATCTTTTCTTTCCGGCGGCCTCAAAATCCAGATTTATTCTTTTCACCGCCCACATCGCTTTATGCTCCAATTCCAAAGGTAGGTGACAAGATTTCCCAAATATGAGTTGATAGGGAGATGTTCCCAAAGGAGTTTTGTAGGCCGTACGATAAGCCCAAAGTGCATCGTCGAGCTTGGACGACCAATCTTTCCGAGATGTACTCACCGTCTTTTCCAGGATTAATTTGATCTCTTTGTTAGCCGCTTCGGCTGGTCCTTATGCTTGTGGATGATAGGCCAATGATTTCTTTCATCGGACCCCATATTTCTGAAGGAGTTTATCCATGATTTTGTTGACAAAGTGCGATCCCCGATCACTAATTAACGCTCTTGGGGTTCCAAACCGGCAAAAGATGTTATTCTTTAAAAATTTCATCACTACTTGAGCATCATTTGTTGGGGAAGAAATTGCCTCGACCCATCGAGATACATAATCGGCCGCTAGCATAATGTACTTATTCCCAAATGATGAGGAAAATGGACCCATGAAGTCGATGCCCTAGACGTCAAACAGTTCAACCTCAATTACGTTGGTCATGGGCATCTCATGCCGCCTTGAAATATTCCCTACTCGTTGGCATCTATTGCATTGTTGAATGAAGATATAGCAATCTTTGTATAACGTAGGCCAATAAAATCCGTTTTGCACACCTTTGCAGCAGTCCGTGTTGCCCCAAAATGTCCTCCGGTAGGTGAAGAATGGCATTGTTGAAGAATTTCATCCCATTCCTTACTATCATGTCGGCACATCTCTTAAAAAGTAATGGATCATCCCACATAAAGAACTTGATATCATGGAGGAATTTCTTCTTTTGATAATGAGATAAATCCGGGGGTAGCACACCTGCGACCAAAAAATTAACAATGTCAGCAAACTACGGAAATTTAGCTTCTACCATAAAAAGCCGCTCGTCCGGAAACTCTTCTTTAATCCCTTCGATCTCGGGCTACTCCTCCTTCTTGTACTCGAGGCGAGATAAGTGGTCAGCCACCACATTCTCACAACCTTTCCTGTCTCGAACTTCCACATCAAACTTTTGTAAAAGAAGAATCCATCGAATTAGGCGAGATTTAGAATCTTTCTTTTCGAACAAGTACTTGATAGCTGCGTGGTCCGTATGTACTATCGTCTTTGTCCCAATTAAGTATGATCGGAATTTATCAAACGCAAATACCACGGCAAGCATTTCTTTCTCCGTTGTTGTGTAATTTTGTTGGGCTCCATCCAATGTTTTGCTTGCATAATAAATAGCCGGAAAGAGTTTCTCACGACGTTGTCCCAACACTGCTCCGACCACATAATCACTTGCATCACACATAATCTCAAAAGGTTGAGACCAATCCGGTACTACGAGGATAGGAGCACTCACTAATGCCTTCTTTAGAGTTTCAAATGTCTGCAAACACTCGTCAGAAAAAATGAAAGCGGTATATTTTTCTAACAATTTACTCAAAGGTTTAGTGGTTTTTAAAAAATCTATTATGAATCTCCTATAAAAACCCGCGTGACCAAGAAATCTCCTAATCGCCTTTTCATTCTTCGGTGGGAGAAGTTTCTCAATGGCGACAATTTTCGCCCTATCAACCTCCAAACCAGCGGCGGACACTCTATGGCCTAGGACAATTCCTTATTGCACCATAAAGTGGCATTTCTCCCAATTTAGCACGAGATTAGTATCTTCACGCCGCTGCAAAACTAAAGTGAGATTATGCAAGCAATGATCAAATGAATTTCCAAACACCGAAAAATCATCCATGAATACTTCCATTATATTTTAGATCAAACCATGAAAGATAGCCATCATGCAATGCTGAAAAGTGGCTGGGGCATTACATAAGCCAAACGACATACTACGATAAGCATAAATTCTATAAGGACATGTAAAAGCCGTTTTTTATTGATCTTCCGGTGTTATGTAGATTTGATTATATCCTGAATAGCCATCAAGAAAACAGAAAAATTTATGCCCCGCCAATCTATCAAGCATTTGATCAATGAAGGGAAGGGGAAAATGGTCTTTGCGAGTAGCCACATTCAAAGCTCTATAGTCTATACACACTCGCCATCCCATAACTACCCTCATAGCAATTAATTCATCTTTCTCGTCTTTGGTTACGGTCATCCTTCCCTTTTTTGACACAATTTGCGTAGGACTCACCCACTCACTATCGGAAATTGAGTATATCATTGCGGCATCTAATAGTTTGAGCATTTCCATTTTCACCACTTCTTTCATTATGGGATTAAGTCTTCATTGATTTTGCACTTTAGGTTTAAAATTTTCTTCAAGCAAAATCCTATGCATGCATATTGAAGGGCTAATTCCCTTCAAATCTGAGATATACCATCCTATAGCCGACTTATGCGCTCTCAATACACGAAGCAATCTATCTAGTTGAGTAGATGAAAGTGAAAAAGATACAATTACCGGATTGGTATTATTATCATCTAGAAATGCATACTTGAGGTGTTCTGGAAGGGTTTTAAGGTCCAAGCTTGGTTGAGATACATCCGACTGAGACAAAACAGACCCAAAATTTTGGACCGTGTCACTTGACATGGTCGAGTCGTTCGTCAGCTTGATTTCCGCAACTACTTCATGCTCCTCTTTGTCAAAATCATCGGATTTATTGATTGGCGGTTCTTCATGTAGAGAATTCAATTCACAAACATAATCAAACAAGTCGGAATCGTCAAACTCCAAGGTTGAGTCACTAGAAAAACATGAGTTCGTAAGGGCAAACTCTAATGAATCCGTGGATAATGAGTGTAAGATTTTTTTCTTGCCGTACGAACTTATACGGTCAATAACATTGCAATATTCTATATCATCATGAAATTTCATAGCTTTAAATATGGAAAATAAAACATGCTCATCGTTAACACGTAGTGTTAATTCTCCCATTTCGACATCAATAAGAGCCTTTTCCGTTGCTAAAGACGGACCTCCAAGGATAAGTGGTAGATCTTCATCTTCTTCCATGTCGAGAACGACAAAATCCGCTGGAAATATAAATTTGTCGACCTTTACGAGCACATCTTCAATAATCCCCTTGGGGTATGTTATGGATCGTTCTGCCAATTGTAACATGACTATTGTGGCTTTCATTTCTCTGACACCTAATTTCCTGAAAATAGATAAAGGCATAAGGTTAATCGAAGCACCTAAATCACACAAAGCTTTATCGAATGAAACGTTTCCAATGGTGCATGGAACGGTAAAGCTCCCGGGGTCCTTAAGCTTTTGAGGCAATTTGCGTTGGATAATAGCACTACATTCTTCGGTTAGTTTAACCGTTTCATGCTCTTCCATCCTTCTTTTTCTTGACATCACATCCTTCAAGAATTTTGCATAATTAGGCATTTGTTCCAAATCGTCTGTAAAAGGAATATTGATGTTAATTTTCTTGAAGATGTCTAAAAATTTTGCGAATTTTGCATCCAACTTTTTCTTTTTAAAATGTTGAGGAAAAAGTAGGGGAACGTTAGGAGTAGAAGTAGAGTTAGAAGATATTTTAGGCTTCTCAGCCCCCTTGGATGTATCATGCTTCCCTTCTTCCTCTACAATTTCAATTCGATCCTCCTTGACTCCCTCGCTTTGTTGGACCATTTGCGTCTTTGGTCCTTCATAATTCATACCGCTTCTTAAGGTGATAGCTTGACAAGACTCTTTTGGATTCACTTCGGTATTGCTCAGAAATGGTCCCCGGTGATGTTGACTCCCGACAACTTTAGACAATTGTCCAATTTGTGTTTCGAGATTTTTCATTTGAGTTCCCATGGTGGCAGCTAATTGAGTGACATGGCCTTCAATTTTGTCTAATTTTTTCTCATCTCGACTAAATCGGCTTTTTGTCTCCATCATAAAGGTAGCTAGAATATTCTCGAGATTTGACGTCGGTTTTGCTTCTTCAATTATCTCACCATTCGAAACTTTGAATCCGGCCGGTGGTTGCAAGGCATTCTTTTGATTAGCATAGCTGAAATTTTCATGATTTCGGTTGGAGGGATGGTAGAAACCCGGTGGTGGATTATTCCGAAAATTGTTGTAATTCCGATTATTATTGTAATGTGCCTCCTCCAATGGGTCGGATGGTAGTGAACTTGAAATTCCTTGAGGAGCTATCTTCGAATCACCTCCTTTTGTTAGAGCCCCCAATTGAGTGGTTAACATCGTCATTTGCGCGGTTAGTGCCTTGATAGGATCCGAATTGGATATCTCTGCCACCCTTATAACATTTGTTCTTTCTATCGGCCATTGATAGCTATTCATAGCCATTTCTTCTATCAATCCATAAGCTTCTTCAGCGCTCCTTGCTAGCAATGCCCCTCCCGCGGAAGCATCAATAAAATTTCTTGTTTCTCTCATAAGACCATTGTAAAAGAAACACATTTGTTGGTCTTCGGGGAAACCGTATCGAGGGCATCGCCTTAGTAGATCTTTGAAATGTTCCTAAGCTTCATATAATGGTTCGGAGTCCAGTTGATGAAATTGAGTAATCTCACTTTTTAACTTCATTGTCTTGTTGGGTGGGAAAAATTTGAACAAAATTTTTTCGCTCAATTCTTCCCATGTTTTTATACTTTCGGGAGCTAAAGTCCCAAGCCAATTTCTTGCCTTCTCTCTCAAAGAGAATGGAAACAATCATAAGCGTATTGCATCATCCGAGAATCCATTCATTTTGATAGTATCATATATTTGCACGAAATGAGTGAGATGGACATGTGGATCCTCGACAGTAAATCCTCCAAATTGATTTTGTTGAACCATTGAAATTAAGGCGGGCTTCAACTCGAAATTTAGGACGTTGATTGGAAAATGAGTGATTCCTCCAAAGTTTTGATCAAATTTTGGTCGTAATCCATCCCGAATTGATTGCACCCTAGTTGTTGGATTTTCAATCCTTCCGCCCTTGTTGTCTTCGATTATTGCATTTTTGTTCGTGTTGTCCCTTCCCATGTTGTCTCTTGTTCTCTCCATGTCTTCGAAAATATTCCTTCTTAGTTTCCTTGAGGTAGCACTTGTTCTTTGGGCAAATGCTTCTACTTCCGGGATGAAAGTTTCTAAAGGTACTCGAGATGAACGAGTGTTCATGCACTCCCTGAGCAGGATTTAAAAGTGCACAACATGAGTTGTGTAACAAATATAAGAAAATGTCTAAAGTAAGACTAGAAACACTTATCGTAATATCAACACTAATAAAAATAAATTAGTCCCCGGCAACGGCGCAAAAAACTTGTTCGCTATATTTTTATACAATTCGCAAGTGTACAGAGTAAGTATAGAAAGTGGCGAGCAAGGTCGTATTCCACAGAGACTAAATATTCATATTGTGTTGAGTACTAGATTATAATGATTCCGGTTTTATCTAGACGATCGAAAGGTGAATGAATGTTTAACAAAATAAAATAAAATGATGACAATTAATTTAAATAAATGATAATATCCGAATTAAAGAGAATTTAAAGAGTTTTGAAAGATAGATTCCAAGGCTAGGTTTCCGTTGATCACTAAGTTTAGTCGAGATTGATATCGAAGGGTTCTAAGTGCGTCTCCAAAATGATAATCACAACAATATTCTAAAGTCTCTCTCGAGATGTATTAAAACGTAGATTAAACAACCTATAACAATGTCTCCGTCTATTATAAATTATCTAACTCCAAAATATTCATAAGATTAAGAGAGGTGTATTCAATTCAGATTTTGGTGGCTTAATAATAATCCATGGATTTTTAAAGATTTTGGCGGATTAAAAATAATGCAAGGATTAATAATAATCATCGTAGAATTTTATAAAGTTGATGGAGAGTCTTTCGGATTCACATATGGATTTTTAGAAATCCTTCAAAATCTCATTGATTTTGGTGAGATTTCAAAACTTATAAAAAACACTAACAAATCCATCAAAATCCACCATTTTAATGAATCCAAAAAAATCCATGGATTTTTGAATACACTCAGATTTTAATGGATTGTTTTCAATTCAAATTGAATACACCAAGATTTTAAATGACATTTTGAAATCCTAGTCGAATACACCAAGATTTTAAATGACATTCTGAAATCCACATTGCATACCTCAAGATTTTAATGGATTCAAAACAATCCAAATTGAATACCCTAAGATTTCTAAAATCCAAAAAAATCCCACAAAATTCTAATTGAATACACCCCTATAAATATAATCATAGTTCATCACCGATTTCTCAATCTCGTAATTTACTACGTCAAATACTCGAAACCTATTAATACTCTCTTCTCTCGAATTATGAGCAATTAAGTTAAACATGTAAAAACATTCATCAAGTGCTCTAACATGAATTAAAACCAAGCATTTGATAAAGAAATCACACTAGATATATATAATCATCAATCCCTCAAAAACAACAAGAATCAATGTACTCCCATGCCCGGAATCTACAAGTTTAGCCGGACATGGTAATGAAGGAAATATCAATAACTATTATGTTCATCATGTTCATGCTAAATAAAACAACAAAAATAAGTAAAAGATAGGGAGAAGATAAAACTTGGATGGTGTCTTGAGTGGATGTAGGATCAAGCCTTCAAAATGTTCTTCAAGAGTTCTTCCTTTTCTTCCTCCAAGTTTCCTTCTTTTGGTAGGTTTCTTTCTTAATCTTGTATTTTTCTTCCCTCACAAACTCTCCAAGACTCTCTAAATCAGAATATCTCCTTTTAAGTCCATTGTGGAGCCTTTTTATCAACCCAAAAGCCAAGGTTGTTGATCAAATCTTGCAAAAATTGTCAAAAAGTGATTTTGCACCGAAAAGTGACACGGCCCGTGTCATAGTGTTCTAGAAACTGCAGCTGCTTCTGGCTAGACAACCCGACCGTGTTGTATGACACGGTCGAGCCAGTGACACGGCCGTATCAAATGGCACGGCCCGTGTCATAGTCTCTTTATTTGGAAAATTAGTCTGGGCATGAAACCCGACCGTGTCACCTTGGCACGGTCAAGCCAGTGACACGGCCCTTGTCAAATGACACGACCGAGCCCGTGATGGTCCGTTTTGACTCTGTTTTGACTCCGTTTTCAGCTCGATCTTTCGTTTCCGCATTGCATGATATGTATTGGAGATTGAGACTTCGTTCTTGCTTGATAATGTCCTTAAAACACCTATAAAATCAATAAAACGTACCCAAGCGTGATCGAGTCCAATAAATACAATATGAGCATAAACGACACAATTCTACACATTTTAGAATCTTAAAATCCAGAAAAACCTTATAAAAATATGTGTAAAAATGAGTGTTATCAACCGAAATGGCAAAATGTAAAGGAAGATCGTGGACGGAGGGTATACTACTGAAGATCGAATATTCATTTCACTTCATTTTGACATTATGAAGTTCATGTATCAAAATGAGATATAGTGGGAAACTGACCAGAATAATTTCTATCGTTCCCCGAGAAAGTCTTTCTCATTTCCCCCATATGACGAGAAGGTTATCTTATCGAATTAACAATCCTCAAAATATACGGTAAAAATATCATATGTCAAAGATTCTAAATAGCGCATAATTGTTCGGGATTCGTATTCAACACAAAACCTAATCATCTCCAAGGACCAATATCCGACCTACCATTTTGATCATTTGGATGGTAACATCTGCAAGATCATTTTGTATAGGCACATGGTACGAGATGATATGCATCGATCTCGCTGGATATGTAGTAATCATCAAATACTTTGGATGTAAATTCTCTAGCATTATCGAGTCTTATAGACCTGCTGGGATGGTCATAGTGTAAGATAAGTGATAAGCTAGGCATTTTTCAAATGCAGTGTTTCGGGTGGACATGAGTGTGATATATAACCAGCATGTCAAAACACCAACCAGAACGGCAGAACCATAAAGTATCTAAATGGCCTGCATTGATCAAGGTGACCTAATTTTCGAGATGAACTAGAGGGGTATAGGTCGATCAAAGGGGAATAACAAATATTTATTTCAAAAGGATCGGAATGCGAGGAATCATTTTTGCTTGGGGTAGTAAGCTGCTTCTAAATTGGTAGTCTGTTACACATGACTATAAAAGTACTCTGCCGCTTCTGCTCGAAATGCTATTTCACCTAAAAAATATCCTTTTAGAAATGCTATATTCATTAAGTACCTTCTATCATATCAAATAGTCGCACTTTCTCCTTTAATCTTCACCATACAATGACCATCAATATCTTTTACCCTTTAATCTACACCATACAATCACCATCAAAACTTACATATCTATCCCATCGAATCATTCTCCTAAAATACACCAATTATACCGTAATAATCATGCGGACGGGGTCTGGGCAGTTCCGACCTAGCTATAATGGATCATTTCTTTCACACACTGGCCAAACACCTCACACTAAATCGAGACTCAGAATCATTCTTCACGCAAATATCTTAAATGCCCTGTTTGGTATTGTTAACTTAAAAATAATCAATTTTTTATGAACTTTTAAATTTGATAGTGTTTGATAAATAAAGAAAGCAGTTTTTTAGGAATTTACTAGTCAGTGAGTTGATTTTTAAGCAGCATTAGAGTTGCTTTAAGAAGCTGCTGTCATAAAAAAAATTGAAAATTAATATTTTATATCTTAAAAGTATTTTAAGTAATAATATTTACCAAACACAAATATAATGTTTTTATATTTCTTTAATTATACATATCGACTTTGAAATGGAATTACTTTAATTTCACATATTCATTTTACATATGTGAACTTAAATATGTTTGATTCCACATGCAATCAGAATAACTTCACATTTGTGTTATTGACCCATCTTTTTTTTAATAACATAATTTTTGCCCATTTTTTTATTTCTTATTTATACTTATAAATGTATCTTATTAAATTTTTAATTTAAAAATAAATAGAAAAAAGAAAAAAATGGGAGTAGGGCTGTCTAAAAGGTTTGTGGTTAGTGGTTTTAACAGGAACCGAACCGAACCGACGTGGTTCCGGTTAATCGAGAACTACTATTTGTGGTTAGGGTGCAGTTTGTGGTTCCTACTTCAAAAAAATATGGTTAGTGGTTAACTGGAACCGAATGGTTCTAGAACCACTTAACCCCAAACCGAAATTATGATAAATTAATAAATTATAATTATATATTTTTATCCTAAAAAGAAATTCAATTGAATTAATAATATGTAAATTAATTACCCCACATCAATTCTCTGTTTGTGATTGTTTTGCATTTGAATTGTTGGATTTATGGATTAATTTTGATTTATAGTTGTTGGATTTATGGATTAATTATATTGTTGTCCACAATTTTTATTTTAAAAGATTAATTTTAGCATTTTAGAATTGATTATTTCAGTTTTTTCGGATCAGAAAAAAGAAAAATATTTTTTAAGGTTAACCGAACCGGAACCATATATAATCGGTGTTGTTCCGGTTAATCGAAATTTAAAGTAGTGTGATTACTGGTTCCTATTTTGGGGCATTTATGATTCTGATTAATCAAAAATTGTGATTCGATTAATCGGAATCGAACCCTTCCGCACCCCTAAATGGGAGTGTATAACAAAAAGGAGTGTGTAACACCACCCTAAATTAAATGCTACCACATAGGAGTGGCATTTCGGAACCGAAAATTGAAAACCGAACCGACAAAATCCAAAAAAAGAACCGAAAAACCGAAACCGAAGAAGACTGAACTGAAAAATAAAAAAACAGAACCGAACCGAACTAATTTGGTTCGGTTCTCGGTTCGGGATCGGGAGGAACCGAACCGGACCGAAATGGACCGAAGTCAAATTTCAACATACTAAAATAACTTTGTTTTTGTGATTTTGGTATTTTTCGAATTTTAGTATAATTCGTTTTCCTTTCAGTAAGACTTCATAGCCCAAGAAGGACCGATAATACGCTCGTGAATTTGTGATTCAATTAATTTAGGTTGAGAGAGTGAAATTTCTGTGATTTACGATTGTTATATATTTTGAGATATTTGGAAATTGTCATGCAACTCTAGCTTTTATCTTGAACATATATATAACTCTTGTTGGCTTGTTGTTATATATAACTTATTCTATTGCATATAATATTTGAATTTATATTGTGAAGAACCGAAAAAACATCAAACCAAATCGAACCGAATATTTATAAAACCGAACTTAATCGAACCGAACTTCAAAAATAACCGAACCAAACCGAAACCGAATATTTGGTTCGACTCTCGGTTTCGATCAAAAACCGAATCGAATGGAACCGAATCCACCCCTACTACCACAAGGGTTAATTATTAATTAGAAAGTGTCGTGGAACAAAATCCAAATCCAGTAACAGCAGCATTAATATTATTATTGAATTTGAAAAATATACAGTGGCCGTGAAAATGACAATTTGGCTGATGATATTAATTTTTAGAGTCATTTTCGGCCAAAGTTTTCAGCGATCTGCGCCAGTGACTGTAGGTTACACCTCACGATCGTATCAACAAACGCGCACGTTTCTTCTTTCGTATTCCCCTGCGGCACATCCACCACGTACGACTCCACCACCACCGTCCGATCGCCCTTCCCGTCTCCGCCTTCTGATCGCGCCGCCGCCGCATGGAGGGTGATGACAGACCGATAGTTACGCAGGCGGTGGTCGCCTCCGACCATGCTGAAGCTCATCACGTGCCTCTCGTCGTCCAAGATCTCGAGCCTCTCCGTGCTGCACGCCGCCGGCAGGCCGGACACCACGCGCACCTCCCGGATCGTGCCCACGTCGCCGTCGCCGACGATGACGCGGCAGCTCTTGACAAAGACCTTGTACGCCTGCGGGTTATCGAATTGGCGAACGACGGACCAGACGACGTCCACCGGCGCCTCGATCGTCTGCACCGCCGACGACAAGCACTGGTTCGCCGCCACCGCGTGAGTGTGGTGGTGCAACATTTTTTCCGGCACCCGTATCTCGTCGAGAACGGGACAAACCCAGGTTTTGGCCTGTTTCTGGCGAAGACCGGCCGCGGGAGCGGCGGGGCAGGTGGCGGTGGTTTGATTTATAGGGTCGATTCTATGAAGCTGAAGAGAAGAAGGCATTTTTTTATTCTTTCCCTCTCGGACTTTTGGTATCACGAAAAGATAAAGAGAGAATGGAGATGAGATACCATATATATATATATATATATATATATATATATATATATATATATATATATGGTATCTCATCTATATATATATATATATATATATATATATAGAGAGAGAGAGAGAGAGAGAGAGAGAGAGAGAGATTGGTAGAAATCTGTCTAGTTGTAATAAAATTTCGATGTTTCCATGGGAGGAAAAGTAGCAGACGACGATCACAGGGCTAACGCAGGCGGGAAGTGCGCAAGTGGAGTACCAAGTTGCATAAAGTATAAACATATCTTTGACGCAATCATAATTGAAACCCCCTCCTACAACTAAGCGAGAATTAACTACTTCACTTTTGTCACCAGTGTTTTTTTTTTCCCATCATATTTGAGAGATGGTATAACACTAGTGGTACACAATGTGATAGAGAAAATCGAGATCACTCCTTTGCCACACATTTATGAGAGACGGCAATCATAATTGAAACCCCTCGGCTAGATTAGGCAAAAAAGTACCTTATTGCCACCCATTTAACCATGTAAAAAAGGAAAAAACTAAAAAAATCGTATGTTGACCGCCTTACTGAGCGATCTGTATAATCCCCACACTTTGTATTCTCGTTTATTTCGATATTCATATGTGGCACTTCGCTGATTATTTTGTTTTTATATTCGAATGGTATTATTCCTCATTGCGTGTTTATATTTGGTCATGTTATGGCACTCCTCGAATGTGGATGTTGCATTGCATGAGAGAGTTTGTTCGTATGTCGTGTTTTGAAGTTGGTTTGTATCCGTTTCGATTTGTTTAAGATGCGTTTGCATGATCGAGTCTTGTTGAGCATCGAATCGGACCGATGGAACTGTTGGGCGATGTTTATGTCCCAACAGTGTGTTGTTACCCAAAATATTATCCGGAGATGATATTGCTGGAATGGTCGAGTAACAAACAAATACGAGAGCACGTCCGTGGGGAAAGTAAATAACACAAGATTTATCGGGATTGTTAGTCCCGGACTTGAATGCTCTCGCGAGATATTATTAATACAAATACTTGGGAGTACAAATATTAATGTTAGAGTACAATTACAATGAGTGTAAAGACCCTTGTTATCTTAACTATGATGCTCTGTGAGTTCTTGTAACAACGATGGAGTGCTGTGATGACTGTGAGAGATCGACGGTCTCTCACACTATGTATTGGCTGGAAGTCTGAGCCCCTGGACTTGTGAATCTCTTCAAACCTGAACTGTAGGGAGTTCTTGCCTCTGCCGATCGTCTTTTGGTGAAGAGGTGCTGAGAGAGAAATCCTAAATGGGTTCAAGAGAGAAAGCCAGAGGGGAGAGATCTTTTGTAAATGTATTGTCAATGCCTGAATGTTTTTCGGAACTTTTTTCCAGTTAATGGAGGTTCTCTATTTATAGGGCTGGGAGTTGCTGGGCGATCGCCTCTGCTGTATTATAATAAGCGGGCGATCGTCTTTAGCACATGGGTTGGTCTCCTTAAAGTCCGTAGGAGTTGCTGGTTGCCAGAAGTTCGAACTAATGAGAGGCCAATACGCGTTCATGTCGCTGTCCTGGGAGGCCCTACTTAGGACTTTTCGGCGGGCTTGTCGGTAGGTGAGGCCGTCCACGTCACTGACAGCTGCTGATGGGCTGGAGTCAACGATCCACGTTATGCGGCGCCTTCGATGGATCTGCACATGGGTGCTTGCTTCGTGATCCAGCCTTTGTAACCTTTGACGGACGATGGCCTTATTTGTGGCACAGGGCGGTCGTCCTTGGTCGGGCACCAGAGTCGATCGCTGGGCGCCAAAAGGCGATCGCCCAGGGAGTCGATCGCTAGATGCTCGAAGGAGGCTTGATATCTTCGTTCTGACAAGGTCGCCGTAGCTCATTTGGTCGTGAACTCGGTCGCTCGGTCCTTATACCGATCGCCGTTGTGGCGTATAAATCGCCACACAACAATTGTCCCCCCAGCTCGCTCCGATGTTGGAAACGTGGGGTGAGGTGGTTCTACTGGAGATCGCTTAACTTTGACGAGTGACTCAGCATTTTACGGAACTGGCGATCGTATTTGAGCGGATCAATTTTGAATATAGACGACTAGGTCGGTCGCTGAAATGAGCGGGAAATGAGAGCGGTCGTGGAAAAGTCTCCGGGGCACGCGTCGGGTTCCTGTTGGGGGAGACCGACGGTTATTTATGACTCCTTGTCTGGCGTGTCCTTGAAACGATGCGTACGCGGGTTTCAAAGGAGGCATTAATTGCGACGGCTGCACTTCAGCCCCCGAGATTCTCCCTATTTGCATGGAAGCCCCTGCCATCTCCTATAAAAGGGCGCTGGGTTACAGTGTTGAGAACCTTATGCGATTTCATCGGAGAAGAAGAATATTGCCGAAGAATTTCTGAAGCTTTGACTGCCGATCGTCGATCGACCCAACCCTCGGTAAGAAACACTCATTTTCTCCTCTTCTTGTTTCGAGAATGTCTGGAGTATCTTCGTCATCTGGAATGGACATCGCCTCTTCTGCCGGGACTTCGACTGTCCGGGGAGGCTCCTCCACGGAATTCCATGTGGAGACGGCTGTTGAGGATATCTGCGCCGGTATCGATCCTGCGGAAGTCGAGGCACTGTTCAACGAGGCCGACGTTGCCAGGGAGGCGGCGGCTGAGCAGAAGCATATGCTGGTGGAGAAGGATATGGTGGTGAAGGCATATTGGGAGCAGCATAGTGCTTTTGGCCAAGCCTATTTGGCCTTCGCTGAAATAATGGAGAGGTTGGCCGGTCCGTGCCCCAAGTTCGATTATCGGGAGTACTCGATCGCCCATTCCTATTAGTCGGTGAAGCGGTCGCTGTTTCGGGGCGCGCAGCGCTCTCAGTGGTCCCTCGGCCAGATCAGGAGCTCGGCGACCAGGAAGGACCTAGCCGTCTGGAGGGCGAGGTACCATATCCCTTCAGATGTGGATCTTTTTGCGCCGGCGGAGAACGAGCGGGCCGACCAACCTCCGGAGGGTATGGTCACCGTGAATGAGGCGATTATGGAGGCCGGGCTACGGTTCCCTCTGTCGTTTGCTGTCTCCCATTTGCTGGCCGTCTGGAACGTGGCGCCGCTTCAGCTAACACCGAACGCCTGACTCCAGATCATCTGTGCCCTCACCTAGTTCGGCGATCACCGACTGTACCGCCATCCCTCGCCATCGGAGATGGACCACTTGTTCAAGCTGACGATTTAGAAGGGGTCTGTCAGCGGCTATCATATCCAAGGCCGTTCTGGTCGGGTGATCCTTGGGGTTCCGAACAAGGTGCGGGGCGATCCGGCGAAATGGTTCTGGGTCGGCAGTGCATGGAAGGCATCAGCGAGCGACAATCCCACGGGCGAGCTGGATATTCCCACTAGCTTTCGGGAGAGGAATCCGGGTAAGGGTTTTGACTCTCCCTTTGTTCGGATATATTCTGAACTGATCTAATTTGGTTTTCCTTTTGCAGGTTTCCATATTCTGGCGGTCGACGATCTACCTTTCGATTTTTTGGTCGTCTGGAAGCGGATAGGAAGCCTTCCGGACGACGACTTAGACGCTCGCCGGATTAACAAAGAGAGTCGTTGGCTGTCTGCTCGGCTATTCTGTTTTCCGCGACATCTTTCGGTCCCAGGTATGAATCTCTACGATCTCCTTTGTTTGGCGATCGTCCTGTTTGAAGAATGAGTCTAATCGTTGTAATATCCGCATTTTTCTTTCCCTTGTATTTCCATTTTTTCGGTGTATTTCTCGATCGTAGTGACCCTCGTGTATCTTTCAGTGTATCTTTCCCGTCATCTATTGATCTGAGACTCATTATTGTTATACGGAACCGCTGTTTCGGGGTTGCCGTGGATCCATTCTATGTTTTGATGCGCTTTGAGGTGTTCCGTTTGATGTTTCATTCATATTCCGGTGTTGTGAACCGTTTATATCTCGTACCTAGCGCACGCTATATTTTCTGCATAGCGCACGCTAGGGGTCACTTGGTAGCGCACGCTACGATCGCCAAAGCGCGCGCTAGAGGGCAAGCCACAGGAGTGGCGATCTTGATTCCATCCTGCTGGATCGGTGGATTAGCGTACGCTACGTAGCCTAGCGCACGCTAATGTTGGGAGTTAGCGCACGCTGAGATGCCCGGTAGCGTGCGCTAGTGTGGATGTCCAGTGCTGGATAGTTTGCCATTGGACTCTACTGATGACCAGGTAGTGCACGCTATTGGTCGATAGCGCGTGCTACCGATACACTTTAGCGCACGCTATGTTTGGTCGATAGCGCGCGCTAACCGGATCAGGTCTGTACTGACAGTTGCTTCTGGACTCGGCTGATGTCCAGGTAGCGCACGCTATTGGTCGATAGCGCGCGCTACCGAGAGGTTATTAGCACACGCCACGTTTGGAGTAGCGCACGCTAACGGCCAGAAATCTGGCTACTGGACTGTAGTCTGTTTCGTTAGCGCACGCTAACCTTGAGGATTAGCGCGCGCTAACACTCCCTGGCTATATAAACCAGGGAGTTGACCGAGATGAGCGTATTATTTCCATTTCCTCCTCCTTTCCGCGGCTGTGGCGATTTCGGGCGATTCTTGGCGATTTCTTCCTCCAATCATCTCATCCAACATCTTCCTTAAGTTCTTGGTGTATTATATCAACATCAACATGAATCTTTCATCCTAATCCAAGGTAAATCTCTTAGAACCCTACTTTTGGGCGATTTGGGGGTTTTAGGATTTTCTTCCGATCCGTTCCGTTTGGTTGGTGGATTCAAGATGAATATGATTAATCTTGTTGGTATAATTAGTTTTCCTACGGATTCATGGTATATTTTCATGGTTTTGCGAAATCGAGAGGGTTTGGTTGTGGTCTGCCCTTGTTGTTATTTTTGTATGAATATACATGAATCGTAGGCGGGTTTTCGGGTGTATTCCATTTCCGTAATCATTTAGGAGTGGTTGTGATTGTGCTATTCGAATCGTTAGGTTCATTCGTTGGTTCCTCGCGGTCGTGCTTGATTCTTCCGTTCCGTTCTTGTCACCGTCTATCAATCGAGGCAAGTATCCTTATAAACTTACAATCTTAACGTAGTAGTATTGCATGAGACTTGTGTGTGTGTGTGTGTGTATGCTCACTATGGGTTAGATCCGACGGGGTCTCGGTAGGGGTCCACGGAGGGGTGGATCCGCGAGCTTGCTTTTAACCACTATGGGTTAGATCCGACGGGGTCTCGGTAGGGGTCCACGGAGGGGTGGATCCACGGTTAATTGTGGTGCATTTTTACAAATGTGATTTGGATTATTGGCATTTCCAGAAATGAGTGTTTTGGAACTATGTTTTCTTGATTGCATGCATTTACTATATGTGTAAGATGTAAGTAGTTCATTTGGTTACTTGTACTAGCGTAATTGCTAACCCCTTTGGGGACCCGTTTTGGGGAAATTCGTTTTATGAATTTCAGGTCAGGTTCATCGAGACGAGCGGGCGCTGGACCAGTATACGGATGATGGCCGTGCGTGATGATTGTGCACGAGTGTCGTCTTAGTATCTTTTATCTTTTCATCTTTTGTGGTTTTTGAACTAATAGTTGTACTCGAGTACTTAAGAGTTCTTGTTCGTCCGGATTGTATTGTTGCCTATTATGTTTGTGTTGGATGATGATGTTATGTTGACCGGTTGAACCGGGTGGATTATTCTGTTTTGCGTCTTTATGACGAGGTGTTATTTTGTCGTTTCTGTGAGTTGATGAGTATGATGCTGTTCAGCCGGGTGGGTCCCATATAGGGATTCACGGCACTGTAATATACCTCGAATATCTTGAGGGCGTTACAGAAAATGGTATCAGAGCCCTAGGTTTATGGATACCTAGGCTTGTCGGTTTATTGGGTCTTGTTGTGTTTTGTTTTGCACATCATCGTCACGCTGCCATGATTCCGGTACTACCAGTGTCCGTAAGTTTTTCCTTCCTCTGTTCCTTATTCCCTTCTATCGCACCTTTGATTCTCGATTTGTGATTGTTCTTTTCTTGTACTTACCATCGTATGGCTTCTGCTACTTATTTAACATCAGTATGGATGCTGGAAGAGGCCGTGGTCGTGGACGTGGTCGTAGACGCGGCCGGGGACGTGGGGCAGCCGGTGGGGCGGCCACGTCGCAGTCTTCGGGAGCCGGCAGTACCGGCGACCGCCACAGTCATGCTTCTTCTCAGGAGCGCGCCGACCTTGGTATTGCGGCCGTTATGCAGCAAATGGTGAACCAAATGGCGGCAATAGCTCAAAGTGTTCGTAACCCGGATCGTGCCCATGTTAATCGGGCGGAGCGGACCGTTGGCTCCAAGATGTCATCAAGATGCATCCTCCTCGTTTCGGAGCTTCGGACCCGATTGGCCGGGAAGGGTGGATCAAGGAGATATCTAAAGTCTTCATTGCTACCAAGGCCCCGAGGACCGTAAGGTCCCTATTGCCCAGTACTTTCTCACTGGGGATGCTACGGACTGGTGGGAGGCCGTTGGGCCCAAAGATCATGCTGCTTCATGGGCTGAGTTTCAAGAATTGATGGAGACTGAATATTGCCCGTGGCCGGTCAGACAGGCTCGGGTACATGCTTTCTATGATGCTCAACCACGGGATATCCTCGTATCTCAAGCTATTGATGATTTTAACAAGGAGTTGGGTTATGTGAAGACCCAAGTTGTCGAGGAGAGCGACAAAATTTTCCATTTTTCCAGACGGATGAAGTTGCCGATTCGGGACTATATGTCGGGGCTCGTCTGTACTACCTTGAAGGATTATTAGAGTAGGGCCCTTGCTTACGATATGTCTGTGACTGCGAGTGAGGCGGCCCGCGAGAGCAAGAAGCAGAAGTCCGCCGGGAATTTTTCGGGCCACAAAGGTGGGGGTCAGCAGAAATTCCAGTCTGCTAACTTTTCCGCTGGTGGTGGCCCAGCTCGATCTACTGGGTTTCCCCGTAGGGCTGCCAGTGCCCCTTCTCGGGAAGTGAAGTGTTTTAACTGTGGCCAGCCAGGCCACATCAGTCGTAATTGTCCGAGTCCTTTATTGACATGTAATCAGTGTGGCCAACCGGGCCACAAGGCGGCTTTCTGTGCCAAGAGGGAGAGAATCATGGGTGCCCGGACTTCCATTCCTGCACCTAGGGAACCGAGTGTGAATCAAGGATCGTTTGCTTCTCAATCTCCGCCGAGTGCTAGTCGAGGGAGAGGTCGGGGTCAGCCCGCTAAGGGGGGAGCTTCCAGCGTCGGCTCAGCTCACCCGCGTGTCTATGAGATGCGGAGAGCCGATGACCCAGCAGCTACTGTGGCGACAGGTACCGTTCATATTCTTTCTCATTCTGTCAGTGTGCTTTTCGAATCTGGTGCTACGCATTTGTTCATATCTCTGGAGTGTGTGCGCCGTTTCAGTCTCGACTGTTTGATGCCTTGTGAACCCTTCATCGTTAAGCTTCCTAGCGGTGATAGGATCGTTGGTGATCAGGAGGTTCGAGACTGTTCTGTGTTTATTTGTGAGAGGACTTGGCCCTCTAATCTTATTGTTGTGGGTATCGAGGGTGAGGATTTGATTCTTGGGGATGATTGGCTCGAGAGGCATGGTGCGATCATGAACTACCGCACGAGAATCATCACTATGTTAGCCGAGGACGGCACCGAGCACTCTTTCGTGGGGCGAAAGAGGGGAAACCAGAAGTTCGTTATTAATGCCTTGAAGGCAATGAGACTCCTGCGTAAGGGGTGTACTGGATATTGGTGCTACGCCTTGAAGGCAGAGAGTAGTGGAGTTGAGCTGTCTTCGATTCCAATCGTTAGTGAGTTTCCTGATGTATTTCCTGACGAGTTGCCGGGATTGCCACCGGATCGTGAGGTCGAGTTTGCTATAGAGTTAGAGCCGGGCGCGGCTCCTATTTCGAAGGCGCCGTATCGTATGGCACCTTCAGAGATGTCTGAGTTGAAGAAGCAGTTGAGTGAGCTTCTTGAGTCGGGGTATGTTCGACCGAGCGCCTCACCTTGGGGCGCACCAGTCCTGTTTGTGCGGAAGAAGGATGGTTCACTACGTTTGTGTATCGACTATCGCGAACTAAACAAGGTGACCATCAAGAACAAGTATCCTTTGCCGAGAATTGATGACTTGTTCGATCAGTTGCAGGGAGCTGCGGTGTTCTCGAAAATTGATTTGAAATCGGGGTACTATCAGCTCCGGGTGAGAGAATCCGATGTGCCGAAAACAGCTTTTCGGACGAGATACGGACATTATGAGTTCGTAGTTATGCCTTTTGGGTTAACTAATGCGTCGGCGGTGTTCATGCAGTTGATGAACAAAGTCTTTATCGAGTATTTGGATAAGTGTGTCGTCGTCTTCATTGACGATATTCTTATTTATTCGAGGAATGAGGAAGAGCATGCCCATCATTTGCGGGTAGTATTAGATACTTTGAGGACCGAGCAACTCTATGCAAAGTTCTCGAAATGTGAGTTCTGGCTGAAGGAAGTGATGTTTTTAGGTCACGTGATTTCAGCCGAGGGGGTTCGTGTGGATCCGCAGAAGATTGAGGCAGTGTTGGATTGGGCACCGCCCAAGAATGTGAAGGAGCTCCGTAGTTTCTTGGGTTTGGCTGGCTACTATCGTAGGTTCGTCGAGGGTTTCTCGAAACTGGCTCGGCCACTTACGCAGTTGCTCCAGAAATCCGAGAAGTTCGTCTGGAATGACGAGAGGCATTCGAGTTTTGAGGAACTGAAGAAGCGTTTGACTTCAGCCCCGGTTTTGGCGTTGCCATCTGGCAACGAGGGTTTTGCCGTTTATAGCGATGCTTCGGGTCAGGGTCTTGGGTGCGTATTGATGCAGCACGGCAAGACCATTGCTTATGCATTGAGACAGTTGAGGCCCTATGAGCTTAACTACCCTACTCATGATTTGGAGTTAGCAGCAGTTGTTTTTGCGCTCAAGATTTGGCGTCACTATCTTTTCGGCTCTGCATGTCAGATTTTTACCGATCATAAAAGTCTGAAATACATATTTACTCAGCGGGAGTTGAATATGAGGCAGAGGAGGTGGTTAGAACTGATTAAGGATTATGACCTCGAAATCCTTTATCATCCGGGCAAGGCGAACGTCGTGGCCGACGCCTTGAGTCGGAAACCGGTGGCGTTGCGAATGCTTGAGATCCTTACATCTCAGTCTGAGCTTCGGAGGGCTTTGATCGAGTTAGATGCTGAGGTTTTGTTGCCTGGAGCTGTCAGGCAACTTTGTGCTTTAGAGATTTCGTCATCTTTGATTGATGAAATTAAGCTGAAACAGTTAGAGGATCCGATGATTACTCAAATCCGAGAGAACGTCCTTAAGGGAAAGTCTCCTGGGTTTGTGATTCACGAGGATGGTATTTTGAGAGGAGTCGGCTTTGTGTGCCGAATGACTCAGAGTTGAGACAGAGTATTTTGAGGGAGGGCCATGCTACACCTTACTCCGTTCATCCTGGTTCGAGTAAGATGTACAAGGACTTGAGAAGGAATTTCTGGTGGAATGATATGAAGGAGGAGGTCGCACAGTTTGTAGCGAGATGTTTGAATTGTCATCAGGTCAAAATCGAGCATCAGCGACCGGCTGGGTTATTGCAGTCACTTCCCGTTCCAGAATGGAAATGGGAAGATATATCGATGGATTTCATTACGAGTTTGCCGAGATCGAGGTCGGGCATGAATATGGTATGGGTGATTGTTGATCGTCTGACCAAGTCGGCATATTTTTTGGGCATCAAGGACACTTGGGGTCCAGAGAAATTGGCTCGTGTGTTTATTGCACAGATTGTGAGGCTTCACGGTACTTCAAAGTCTATTGTTTCGGATCGTGATGGCCGTTTCGTATCGCACTTTTGGCAGGCGGTGCATAAGGCGTTGGGTACCCGTTTGCAATTGAGTACCTCTTTTCATCCCCAGTCAGATGGACAGTCGGAATGCACTATCCAGACATTCGAGGATATATTGCGTGCTTGTGCTCTCGATTGGAGCAGTGACTGGGAGGAGCATTTGCCATTGATCGAATTCACGTACAACAATAGTTGGCACGCGTCGATTCGGATGGCACCGTATGAGGCACTTTATGGGCGGCGATGTCGATCACCGATTTGTTGGAATGAGGCGTCCGATTTGGTCGGGACCGAGCCGGATGTCGTTTTAGAGACGAGGCGGAAGATAGAATTAATTCGGGAACAGATGTTGACTGCCCAGAGTCGACAGAAGTCGTATGCCGACGTCCGTCGTCGACCTTTGGAATTCGAGGTGGGAGACCACGTTTTGCTAAAGGTGTCGCCGACGAAGGGAGTTTTTCGTTTCGGGAAGAAAGGGAAGTTGAGTCCAAGATTTATTGGACCCTTTCAGATTCTCGAGCGAGTCGGTGGGTTGGCATACCGTTTGGCGTTACCTCCGGCCTTGAGTCATGTTCATAGCGTTTTTCATGTTTCCCAGCTGAGGAAATATGTCCCGGATCCTAGTCACAGCATCGATTATGGCGAGATTGATGTCGCCGAGGATATTACTTTCGAAGAGCGTGCTTTGAAGATTTTGGAGCATCGTGAGAAACGAATGAGGCACAAGACCATCCCTTTGGTCAAGGTGCAGTGGTCGAGACACGGTGTCGAGGAGGCGACTTGGGAAACCGAAGATAGCATGCGTGCTAGCTACCCTGAGTTGTTTGTTTCTTAAGTTTCGGGACGAAACTTATTTTTAGAGGGGTAGAATGTAATATCCGCATTTTTCTTTCCCTTGTATTTCCATTTTTTCGGTGTATTTCTCGATCGTAGTGACCCTCGTGTATCTTTCAGTGTATCTTTCCCGTCATCTATTGATCTGAGACTCGTTATTGTTATACGGAACTGCTGTTTCGGGGTTGCCGTGGATCCATTCTATGTTTTGATGCGCTTTGAGGTGTTCCGTTTGATGTTTCGTTCATATTCCGGTGTTGTGAACCGTTTATATCTAGTACCTAGCGCACGCTATATTTTCTGCATAGCGCACGCTAGGTCACTTGCAGCGCACGCTACGATCAAGCTTCAGCGCGCGCTAGAGGGCAAGCCACGGGAGTGGCGAGCGATTCCAGTCCTCTGGACTGGTGGATTAGCATACGCTACGTAGCCTAGCGCACGCTAATATTGGGAGTTAGCGCACGCTGAGACGCCCGGTAGCGTGCGCTAGTGTGGATGTCCAGTGCTGGACAGTTTGCCACTGGACTCCACTGATGCCCAGGTAGCGCACGCTATTGGTCGATAGCGCGCGCTACCGATACACTTTAGCGCACGCTACGTTTGGTCGATAGCGCGCGCTAACCGGATCAGGTGTGTACTGACAGTTGCTTCTGGACTCGGCTGATGTCCAGGTAGCGCACGCTATTGGTCGATAGCGCGCGCTACCGAGAGGTTATTAGCGCACGCTACGTTTGGAGTAGCGCACGCTAACGCCGTAACTGCTCTTTGGATCAGAAGTTCGTTAGCGCACGCTAACCTTGAGGATTAGCGCGCGCTAACACTCCCTGGCTATATAAACCAGGGAGTTGACCGAGATGAGCGTATTATTTCCATTTCCTCCTCCTTTCCGCGGCTGTGGCGATTTCGGGCGATTCTTGGCGATTTCTTCCTCCAATCATCTCATCCAACATCTTCCTTAAGATCTTGGTGTATTATATCAACATCAACACGAATCTTTCATCCTAATCCAAGGTAAATCTCTTAGAACCCTACTTTTGGGCGATTTGGGGGTTTTAGGATTTTCTTCCGATCTGTTCCGTTTGGTTGGTGGATTCATGATGAATATGACTAATCTTGTTGGTATAATTAGTTTTCCTACGGATTCATGGTATATTTTCATGGTTTTGCGAAATCGAGAGGGTTTGGTTGTGGTCCGCCCTCGTTGTTATTTTTGTACGAATATACATGAATCGTAGGCGGGTTTTCGGGTGTATTCCATTTCCGTAATCGTTTAGGAGTGGTTGTGATTGTGCTATTCGAATCGTTAGGTTCATTCGTTGGTTCCTCGCGGTCGTGCTTGATTCTTCCGTTCCGTTCTTGTCACCGTCTATCAATCGAGGCAAGTATCCTTATGAACTTACAATCTTAACGTAGTAGTATTGCATGAGACTTGTTTGTGTGTGTGTATGCTCACTATGGGTTAGATCCGACGGGGTCTCGGTAGGGGTCCACGGAGGGTGGATCCGTGAGCTTGTTTTTAACCACTATGGGTTAGCACGGAGGGGTGGATCCACGGTTAATTGTGGTGCGTTTTTACAAATGTGATTTTGATTATTGGCATTTCCGGAAATGAGTGTTTTGGAACTATGTTTTCTTGATTGCATGCATTTACTATATGTGTAAGATGTAAGTAGTTCATTTGGTTACTTGTACTAGCGTAATTGCTAACCCCTTTGGGGACCCATTTTGGGGAAATTCGTTTTATGAATTTCAGGTCAGGTTCATCGAGACGAGCGGGCGCTGGACCAGTATACGGATGATGGCCGTGCGTGATGATTGTGCACGAGTGTCGTCTTAGTATCTTTTATCTTTTCATCTTTTGTGGTTTTTGAACTAATAGTTGTACTCGAGTACTTAAGAGTTCTTGTTCGTCCGGATTGTATTGTTGCCTATTATGTTTGTGTTGGATGATGATGTTATGTTGACCGGTTGAACCGGGTGGATTATTCTGTTTTGCGTCTTTATGATGAGGTGTTATTTTGTCGTTTCTGTGAGTTGATGAGTATGATGCTGTTCAGCCGGGTGGGTCCCATATAGGGATTCACGGCACTGTAATATACCTCGAATATCTTGAGGGCGTTACAATCTTTGTTTGATTGTTTCTTATTGCAGAGGTCCGCTTCCCTCGCTTCTTGGAGCCTCCGCCGGAGATTGCTATGTTGAACCCCAGAGTTTTGAGTCGCTTGCGATAGAAGAAGTCGACTCGAGTTCCTCCGGTGGCGCTACCTCTTGTCCCGGAGGTGAGGCCTCACGTGGAGACGATCGCTGCGGGGGAGGAGGTTCTGGAGGAGGGACTCCGGCTGAACCGCAAGCGACAGAGGTCGGGGGAGTCCCCAGTCTCTGCCCCTGTGGGTGAGCCGCCGATTGCCGCACCTCCGCTCTCCGCGGTCCCCTTGCCGGATGAGCCTACACCTTTGTCGGCTTTCTTGCGAGCCATGGCAATTACTGAGGTCGAGACCCCTCCCGGGAAACCGTTCTTCGGCCGTGACCCCGAGAAGGTCGAAAGGTAAGCTTGATTCATCTGTTGAGTTTTGTCACTTGCGTAGGAGATGTACTGACCCCTTTATTCTTGTTGCACGGTCCGCCTTGCCGATCCGAACACCTCGCCGATGGTGTTGGACTTCCTGGCGATCAGGTCTCCCCGAGATGCTTGCGATGTCCCTCACTATGTCTCCCGGACTATCTCTACCCTACCGAAGGCTTGGACGACCGACCTAGATGTGATCGCGCGCCGGCGGTCCGGAGACGCGATGCAGACGACTCTCGCCCTAACCCTCCAAGCGACGACGATGGCCGCTCAAGCTGTGAAGGACTATGCGGGGTGGCCCTCTACTGCCCGTCTCCATTCGGACCTCGAGGCTGCTCGGAAACAGAACTCCGAGTTTGCCGAGAGGATCGTGGCTATGGAGAAGGACTCCTTGGATGTGGCTAAACGGGCGAGTCAGGATCTTGAGCTGGCGAGACAAGATTCTGGGCGAGCCCAGGCGACGGTCGACCGCCTTCGGGACCAGATGACAGAGGCCCGCTTGCCGCAGCGGCCGTAAGGAGGCCGATCACGAAGGTGATCTGCCGCCGGTGACTAGCGAGCTGGCATCGTCGAGGGGAGAGACGGCTGCTAAGGAGACCGAGATTCAAGGTGCGCAACAGGCGGTTGCGGAGTTGAAAGGGAAGCTGGAGGCGACTAAGGTCGATCCCTTTCTCAACGTGGAGTTCGTCAGCGAGTTTGCCTATTACATGGCGTTCGCCGACTCGCTCCGTGCTGCTCAGAAGGGAGGGCTGGAGGTCGGCCCTCTTGCTGAAAACTTCAAGGTATACGCACTGGAGCATCCTCTCCATCCTGCTTTCTCCGTGCCGATCTTGGACCTCTCGGAAATCGGTGTAGACCTGAGTTGGTACCCGACTCCCAAAAATCTTGTTCATCCGAATGCCCCGGAGGACGGGGAGGCAGCTCCGGAAGCTGGCGAAAGGTCGCGGGCCGATCCAGTGGTCGAAGGTGAAGGCCAGGCGGGGGCAGCCTGAGGCTCTACGTCCTAAGGGCGGAGTTATGTATACGACGATCGTCCCTATTCAATTACATACAGAGATCGGCATTTTTCAGACGTATGTACAGCGATCAAATTTGTTGTAAAAGTTATCTATATGAGTTTATCAATTCACTTGGAGCTATACACGCAACAATCTCTCCTCACACATGTGTATAAAGTCATGCAAAGACTCAGAAAAGCAATCATTCGAGTAATAAATCGAAGAAGCAAGCTTTCATTTCATTACTTGAAATATCAAGGTACAAACACGGTCGCCCGAAGGCCTAAGTACAAGGAAATCTACAAAAATTACAAGGCAAAAACAAAAACATAGAAGGACATAGAGCCTCAGGCTGCCCTCTCCTGGCCTTCACCTTCGACCACTGGATCGGCCCGCGACCCTTCGCCAGCTTCCGGAGCTGCCTTCCCGTCCTCCGGGGCATTCAAATGAACAAGATTTTCGGGAGTCGGGTACCAACTCAGGTCTACACCGATTTCCGAGAGGTCCAATATCGGTACGGAGAAAGCAGGATGGAGAGGATGCTCCAGCGCGTATACCTTGAAGTTTTCAGCAAGAGGGCCGACCTCCAGCCCTCCCTTCTTAGCAGCACGGAGCGAGTCGGCGAATGCCATCTAATAGGAAAACTCGCTGACGAACTCCATGTTGAGAAAGGGATCGGCCTTGGTCGCCTCCAACTTCCCGTTCAACTCCGCAACCGCCTGTTGCGCACCTTGAAGCTCGGTCTCCTTAGCAGCCGTATCTCCCCTCGACGACGCCAGCTCGCTATTCAGCCGAGCGACAGTCACCTTCAGCTGATCGGACTCCTTCTGAGTAGCCGTGTGCGACCGACGGGCCTCTGTCATCTGGTCCCGAAGGCGGTCGACCGTCGCCCGGGCTCGCTCAAAATCTTGTCTCGCCAGCTCAAGATCCTGACTCGCCCGTTTAGCCGCATCCAAGGAGTCCTTCTCCACAGCCACGATCCTCTCGGCAAACTCGGAGTTCTTTTTCCGAGCAGCCTCGAGGTCCGAATGGAGACGGGCAGTAGAGGGCCGCCCCTCATAGTCCTTCACATCTTGAGCGGCCATCGTCGCCCCTTGGAGGGTCAGGGCGAAAGTCGCCTGCATCGCGTCTCCGGACCGCCGGCGCGCGATCGCATCCAGGTCGGTCGTTCAAGCCTTCGGTAGGGCAGAGATAGCCCGGGAGACATAGTGAGGGACGTCGCAAGCATCTCGGGGAGACCTGCTCGCCAGGAAGTCCAATACCATCCGCGAGGTGTTCGGATCAGCAAGGCGGACCCTGCAACAAGAACAAAGGGGTCAGTACATCTCCTACGCAAGTGACAAAACTCAATAGATGAATCAAGATTACCTTTCGACCTTCTCGGGGTCACGGCCGAAGAACAGTTTCCCGCGAGGGGTCTCGACCTCGGCGATCGCCATGGCTCGCAAGAAAGCTGACGAAGGCATAGGCTCATCCGCCAAGGGGACCGCGGAGAGCGGAGGCGCGGCAATCGGCGGCTCACCCACAGGGGCAGAGACTGGGGACTCCCCCGACCTCTGTCGCTTGCGGTTCAGCCGGATTCCCTCCTCCAGAACCTCCTCCCCCGCAGCGATCTTCTCCACGTGAGGCTTCACCTCCGGGACAAGAGGTAGCGCCATCGGAGGAACTCAAGTCGACTTCTTCTGTCGCAAGCGACTCAAAACTCCGGGTTTCGACATAGCAATCTCCGGCGGAGGCTCCAAGAAGCGAGGGAAGCGGACCTCTGCAATAACAAACAATCAAACAACGGTTAGACTCATTCTTCAAACAAGACGATCGCCAAGCAAAGGAGATCGTAGATTCATACCTGGGACCGAAAGATGTCGCGGAAAAAGGAATAGCCGAGCAGACAGCCAACAACTCTCTTTGTTAATCCGGCGAGCGTCTAAGTCGTCGTCCGGAAGGCTTCGTATCCGCTTCCAGACGAAATTGAAAGGTAGCTCGTCGACCGCCGGAATATGGAAACCTGCAAAAGAAAAACCAAATTAGATCAGTTCAGAACATATCCGAACAAAGGGAGAGTCAGAACCCTTACCCGGATTCCTCTCCCGAAAGCTAGTGGGAATATCTAGCTCGCCCGTGGGATTGTCAATCGTTGATGCCTTCCATGCACCGCCGACCCAGAACCATTTCGCCGGATCGCCCCGCACCTTGTTCGGAACCCCAAGGATCACCCGACCGGAACGGCCTTGGATATGATAGCCACCGACAGACCCCTTCTAAACCGTCAGCTTGAACAAGTGGTTCATCTCTGATGGCGAGGGATGGCGGTACAGTCGGTGATCGCCGAACAAGGTGAGGGCACAGATGATCTGGAGCCAGGCGTTCGGCGTTAGCTGAAGCGGCACCACATTCCAGACGGCCAGCAAATGGGAGACGACAAACGATAGAGGGAACTACAGCCCTACCTCCATAATCGCCTCATTCACGGCGACCATACCCTCCGGAGGTTGGTCGGGCCGCTCGTTCTCCGCTGGGGCGAAAAGATCCGCATCTGAAGGGATATGGTACCTCGCCCTACAGACGGCCAGGTCCTTCCTGGTCGCTGAGCTCCTGATCTGGCCGAGAGACCACTGAGAGCGCTGCGTGCCCCGAAACAGCGACCGCTTCGCCGACTGATAGGGATGGGCGATCGAGTACTCCCGATAATCGAACTTGGGGCACGGACCGGACAACCTCTCCATGATTTCAGCGAAGGCCAAATAGGCTTGGCCAAAAGCACTATGCTGCTCCCAATATGCCTTCACCACCATATCCTTCTCCGCCAGCATACGTTTCTGCTCAGTCCCCGCCTCCCTGGAAACGTCGGCCTCGTTGAACAGTGCCTCGACTTCCACGGGATCGATACCGGCGCGGATAGCCTCAGCAGCCGTCTCCACATGGAATTCCGCGGAGGAGCCTCCCCGGACAGTCGAAGTCCCGGTGGAAGAGGCGATGTCCATTCCAGATGACGAAGATACTCCAGACATTTTCGAAACAAGAAGAGGAGAAAAGGAGTGTTTCTTACCAAGGGTTTGGGTCGATCGATGATCGGCAGTCAAAGCTTCAGAAAATTCTTCGGCAATATTCTTCTTCTCCGATGAAATCGCATAAGGTTCTCAACACTGTAACCCAGCGCCCTTTTATAGGACATGGTAGGGGCTTCCATGCAAATAGGGAGAATCTCGGGGGCTAAAGTGCAGCCATCGCAATTAATGCCTCCCTTGAGACCCGCGTATGCATCGTTTCAAGGACACGCCAGACAAGGAGTCATAAATAAACGTCGGTCTCCCCCAACAGGAACCCGATGCGTGCCCTGGAGACTTTTCCACGACCGCTCTCATTTCCCGCTCATTTCAGCGACCTACCTAGTCGTCCATATTCAAAACCGATCCGCTCAAAGACGATCGCCAGTTCCGTAAAACGCTGAGTCACTCGTCAAAGTTAAGCAATCGCCAGTAGAACCACCTCACCCCACGTTTCCAACATCAGAGCGAGCTGGGGGGCAATTGTTGTGCGGCGATTTATACGCCACAGCGGCGATCGGTATAAGGACCGAGCGACCGAGTTCACGACCAAATGAGCTACGGCGACCTTGTCAGAATGAAGATATCAAGCCTCCTTCGAGCATCTAGTGATCGACTCCCTGGGCGATCGCCTTTTGGCGCCCAGCGATCGACTTTGGTGCCCGACCAAGGACGACCGCCTTGTGCCACGAATAAGGCCATCGTCCGTCAAAGGTTACAAAGACTGGATCACGAAGCAAGCACCCATGTGCAGATCCGCGAAAGGCGCCGCAAAACGTGGATCGTTGACTCCAGCCCATCAGAAGCTGTCAGTGAGGTGGATGGCCTCACCTACCGACAGGCCTGCCGAAAGGTCCTAAGTAGGGCCTCCCAGGACAGCGACATGAACGCGTGTTGGCCTCTCATTGGTTCGCACTTCTGGCAACCAGCAACTCCTGCAGACTTTAAGGAGACCAACCAATGTGCTAAAGACGATCGCCCGCTTATTATAATATAGCAGAGGCGATCGCCCAACAACTCTTAGTCCTATAAATAGAGAACCTCCAGCAACTGGAAAAAGGTTCCGAGACAATACATTTACAAAAGATCTCTCCTCTCGGGCTTTCTCTCTTGAACCCATTTAAGATTTCTCTCTCAACACCTATTCACCAAAAGACGGTCGACAGAGGCAAGAACTCCCTACAGTTCAGGTTTGAAGAGATTCACAAGTCCAGGAGCTCAGACTTCCAGCTAATACATACTGTGAGAGACCGTCGATCTCTCACAGTCGTCACAGCACTCCATCGTTGTTACAAGAACTCACAGAGCATCATATCTGGTTCTTCCGGCAATCTTCACGCTCAATAGCTATGATAACTAGGGTCTTTACACTCATTGTAATTGTACTCTAACATTAATATTTGTACTCCCAAGTATTTGTATTAATAATATCTCGCGAGAGCATTCAAGCCCGGGACTAACAACCCCAGCAAATATTGTGTTATTTACTTTCCCCACGGATATGCTCTTGCATTTGTTTGTTACTCGGCCATTCCAGCAATATCATCTCTGGATAATATGTTGGGTAACAACACAGTGTACTTGCGGTCGTACGTCCTCTTTGTTACCATCGTAATATTTCTCATTGTTACGCTGTAATGTCTTTGTGCTATGGTCCTAAGCCATCGAATAATGTAAGATTCGATTTCAATCGGCCAGTTATGGTCGTAATCTTCTATAGTGATGCCTATAAGTCAGGCCTGTTACGGTTGTAAGACCCTTGTGTTACGACCATATCTCATGTCTTGCATAAACCTACGAGCAACAGTTTTTTTTCGGGATTTCTCCTGACCTTCACCCCCCCTTCGTTGTTTTTCGTGCTTTTGGCCTAGGGATTGAGATTATTAACTTCGAGAATCGTTGGTTGTCAATTTAATGCCTTGAACATGATCGGAGGTACTTCCGTTTGGAAATCTACCAGACTATTCTGGGGAATTTTGTTGGAAATAAAAACAAAGCAGAAGAGTTTAGATCAATCACAAGCACAAAATATATTTAGGCTTATTAAGTAATTAATAATTTAGATTAATAAGCAATGTAAATAAAATACTATTTATGTAGTACACATTGATAATATAGAACTAAATTAATCTAGATCTAAGGGATCATAAATTATTTGACGTTGATCCCTACCTCATGATCTTATAAGATATTCCCCACCTTGATCTGGATGTAGTGTGGGCAAGCTACCAGATCTTCCTTGACAGCACTTGGATTGGCTGAATCTACTCACCAAGAAGCTCACTTATTTTTCTCTTTATTTTTTTGAATATTTTTGGTATTTTAGAAAAATAATTGTGTTCTCCAAATTGTAGAATCAAAGACACGAGTCAAGATCCACATTTTAACATAGAGAAAAAAATTGATTCTTGTGTTGCAACAAAACGATGGTACGTAACATGAGGCTTCCCATTGCCAAGAGTAAGGGACCAACTTCATATCATCTATCTCCTTTTACGCTTCGGACATACATCATTCAATCGATGAATTCTATGTCTGTAAGGTAGAAAATATGTTTTGGAATTCTTCATACTAATCTGCTTTAGCACTGTGTTGATACAGGATGCCTGAGATAATCATAACATCACTTTCTTGCGATCATAAATGATCCTGATCCCAAGGATGTGCCCAACTTCACCTAAATCCTTCATATCAAACTGCTCGGTTAGCCATTCCCACACGCCTAATAATTCATTCATGTTGGCTCCAATCAGGAGAATATCATCAATGTATAGTACAAGAAATGCCAACACATTTCCATAGCACTTCTTATACACAACTCTCCCTAGGGCATTAACAAATCGATAAGACTGGATAACCTCATCAAACCACATATTCCAAGATCTAGATGCTTGTTTTAAGTCTATAGATGGACGTCTTAAGCTTGCATATTAAGTGCTCCCCTTATTCAGCAATGAATCCCTCTAGTTGGTGTATATAGATGTCTTTGTCCAGAATTTATCGTTCAAGAATGCAGTCCTGACATTCATCTGCCAACTCTTCAAATCCAAGTGCTCAACCGTGGATAAGAAAATCTGGTTCAATCTAACCATGGCTGCCAGCAAGAAGATTTCATCATAACTGATACCCTCCGTCTGAATGTAACCTTTCGCCATAATCCTCTGAAGTAGGTCCTCTCTGACGCTTGTAGATCCACCTGAATGTAGATCCACCTGTTGCCAATGGGTTTTAACCCTATTTGGTGGTTCTACTAGCTCCCACACTTGGATGGAATTCATAGGATGATTTCTAGAAGTCATCTTCCTTATCTTGGATAGCCTCATCATAGGCCCATGGATCAAATTCATCTAATTCGTCTGAGACATAGTCCAGAGGCTCTCCCATGAATTTGAATCGATCAGATTGACGAACAAACCTCCCACTATAATGCGACATGTCTCAAGTTTGTGCATAAGTGTCGGTGTCAATACATGGTGAAACATTAATGTAACACACCAAATCTCATAAGGGACATTATGTTAGAAGTAAAAACAAAGCGGAAACGAAGTTTGGGAAAGTTGATAATTGTGTTTCACGTATCCACGAGCATAAGATCTATTTAGGCATGCTAATTAATTACTAAGACTAATAGGCAATTTAAATATTATTTATTATTTATTAAATAAATATGTCGGTTATAGAAATATCCTAATCTAGATCTAAAAGATCATAGGATATTACCTTTGAAGCGAATTGGTTGCTTTCGTCTTGATCACCTTGTATTTCTACCTTTAGACCTTCTAGAGTATGATCCGCCTTAACCCGGACGTTGTGTGGGCAACGAGCTACCGGATCTTGCTTGGACACAATATGGATCGACCGAAATTCCTTTTGTATGTGGTCACTTGATTTTTCTTTACTTTCTAGTATTTTATGAACACTCTTAGCAAATTAATGTGTTATCTAAACTGTAGAATCAAAGACACAAGTCTAGATCTACAATTAAACACAAGAAGTAAAATTTGATCACATAACCTCACAAAAGACTTATGAAAATCGCCCCCCTATTGTCCTATTTATAAGCTCCTGGACTACTACTATAGATCTTAAGGAGAATTATGGAAGGACTCCCAATAGATTTCATCTTACCATATTAGGTTTCTTCCTAATATAATGAATCTATTAATATCAACTTAGTACACTAAAAGGTTGATATTGCACTTCTTACCAAAATCTCAAATTACGAAATTGGGCTCCTTATTAACTATATTATTTCCCGTGTTTAAGATATCGAATGTCCATTAATTAATTATAAGCTACTGACAGCTTTAATTAATTAATATCTTATCCAAGAGTACTACCACTCGAACCTTATTATTATATCGGAATTAAATCCACCTGCAGGGTTTAATATAATAATCATTATCGAGCTCCTCAAGGGGACATCATCAACCCGCACGAGCCGGGACACGATTTCTAGTGATAATAATAATTGTCGTATAAACAATATTATTGCCCAAGATACGAGGCTTATTGAGTCGAACATTTTGACTCTCACCCATGGTAAATCAAAGCAATAAGTATTATAAATACACAATTAAATATTATATACTTAGAATTAAGAAATAATAATTATCCGAGATTTACACTCTTCTTACAATCCGTACAGAAGACACTATCTCGCCTCGATCCAGTTCAACATATGCAAATACGCTAATGTATGCTAATAGTCAAGACCAACTAACCTCAAGCACACACTACAACTTTTTATATAATTTGTCTAATAATTATATAGGTTGTGAACTATTATATTATTTTATAAGGTACCGATAATGTGATCTTCCGTGTGACACCAACACACCACATTATCTACAATATAAAATAATTAGATATTTTATTTGCATAACCATAACGTGAATAATATGCAAAATATGTGATTAAATGTAATTAATATTCTCATAGGTAGTCACAGGGAAATTATGTAATACAAGCATAAAGTATGCTTTGCAGTATACAATTCTAACAATCTCCCACTAATACTCAAAGCATGCTTTTAAGTATACTACTCTATTACATAGTCTCTCATTTCTCCCACTTATACTCAAAGCAATGCTGCCATACACCGTAATCTTATTCCTTCCACAAGCCTTTTAAAAACTTTTGAGGGTAGGCCTTTTGTGAAAGGATCAGCAAGATTATCTTCCGATGCAACCTTGGCTACAACTACGTCTCCTTCCTTTACGAAGTGTCGTATGATGTGGTACTTGTGGTTGATATGTTTACTTGCCTTGTGGGCTTGTGGTTCCCTCGAATTTGCGACTGCACCAGTATTATCACAATAAAGTGTAATACCCTTTGACAAATCGGGAATCACATCTAAGTCCTGGAGGAAGTACTTGAGCCACATCGCCTCCTTGGCTGCCTCAGAGGCTGCCACGTACTCGGCTTCCATGTTAGAGTCCGAGATGCATTTCTGCTTCACACTCCTCCAACTAATGGCTCCACCTCCCAGGCTAAACAAAAAACCCGAAGTAGACTTGGACTTTTCTTTGTCCAGTGAAAAATCCGAGTCAGTGTAACCCACTGGACACAGGTCGTCTGATTGATATACAAGCATGTACTCCCTAGTCCTTCTCAGGTACTTGAGTATGTGCTTGACAGCAATCCAGTGTCCTGGTCCTGGGTTTGACTGATATCTAGGAGCCATGCCTACAACATGACAGATATCTGATCTAGTGCAAAGCATAACATACATGAGGCTTCCCACAGCAGATGTATAAGGGACCATCTTCATGTCACATATCTCCTTTTTTGTCTTGGGACACATATCTTTAGATAGTTGAATTCCATGTCTGTAAGGTAGAACACCTTTCTTGGAATTCTCCATGTTAAACCGCTTTAGCACTGTATCGATATAGGATGCCTGGGATAAGCACAACATCCTTTTCTTTCGATCACGAAACATCCTAATTCCAAGGATGTGCCTGCTTCTCCCAGATCCTTCGTATCGAACTGCTCAGATAGCCATACTCATACGTCCGACAATTCCTTCACGTTGTTTCCAATCAAAATGATATCGTCTACATACAGTACAAGAAACACCAACACATTTCCATCATATTTCTTATACACGCAACTCTCACTCGGACATTGGACGAATCCATATGAGTGGACAACTTCGTCAAAACGAGTGTTCCAAGATCTAGATGCTTGCTTAAGTCTATAAATGGATCTCTTAAGCTTGCACACCAAGTGCTCTTCTCCTTCAGCAATGAATCCCTCTGGTTTAAGCATATAGATTTCCTTGTCTAGACTCCCATTCAAGAATGCAGTCTTGACATCCATTTGCCAATCTCCAGATCCAAATGCGCAGCTATAGCTAAAAGAATCCGGATTGACTTAAGCATGGCTACCGGCGAAAAGATTTCATCATAATCGATACCCTCTTTCTGAGTGTAACCTTTCGCAACAAGCCTCGCTTTGAAGGTTTCAACCTTCTCGTCACCTCCTTTCTTTCGCTTGTAGACCCATTTACTCCCAATGGCTTGTACACCATCAAGCAGCTCTACTAGCTCCCACACTTGATTGGAATCCATAGATCCCATTTCTGATTCCGTTGCTACTTGCCAGGAGTCAGCATCTTTATCTTGGATTGCCTCTTTGTAGGTCCGAATTCTAACAAGTTTAGTCGGACATAGTAATAAAAAAAATCAATAATCATCATGTTCAAGCTAAATAAAACAACAAAATGAGTAAAAGATAGGAAGAAGATAAAACTCGGATAATGTCATGAGTGGTCTCGATCCAAGCCTTGAAGTGTTCTTAGTGTGTTCTTCCTTGAGCTCTTCCTTGATTTCCTCCTCTTGGTGAGTTTTTCTTCTCAATCTTGTATTTTTCAATCATCACCAACTCTCCAAGTCTGAATATCCCGTAATTGTCCGATCCAAGGCCTTTTTATCAAGCCAAAAAGCCATTTTTTCTTGTTCAAACCGTGTCCAACGTCAATCAAGGTGATTAACTTAGAAAAGTGACACCGCCCGTGTCGACGTATTCTAGATTTACAAAAGTTTCTGGACATGTAACCCGATCGGATCGTTGGTCGTGTCAGTTGACACGGCCCGTGTAGTCTGACACGATCGGGTTACTTTGACACGGCCCAGGTCGTGTTAGTCTGTTCTGACTCCATTTTTCAGTCTTTTTCGCCTCGATCTTTCGTTCATGCATCACTCGATATGTATCGGGGGTTGGGACTTCATTCATACTTGATAATGGCCTTACAAACACCTATAAAAGCAACCAAACATACTCAATCGTGATCGAGTCCAACAAACACAATTTAAGCACAAACAACACAATTCAACATATTTTAGGATCTTAAAATCTGGAAAATCCTTATAGAAATATGTATAAAAATGAGTGCTAACAGTTATTATATTTCAGCTACATTATCAATTTCCATCTAAATAATCAGATTTTAACTATATTATCGACTTTCAATCAAAATATCAGTTTTAAATTATCATACACAACGTACTTGAAAAATTCATCCTACGCTACGAGGTCATGTCGTGACGGGCCAAGTTTACCCTTCTTAATATGTAGCAATAACTTTATACTTTTTGATATCATTTGAGTTGTTATACTATGGACCTGAATTATTATTGTAATATGAACACGAAAGTAGTACATGAAATATGGTAAATGGATTGATTGGTATATGATAATATTTATTAATTTATTTTTTATATACATAGAGCTAGATTCGTAATATAATTTACCATACTTTTTGTGCATCTTTTAGATCCCATTATCTTGGGCTTTTTCTTCATTATTACCTCAATTCATTAATCTTTTTTTCTTCATTATTACCTCTATCTATAATTCGTACCAACTTTCGAGCCACTTGATTTTGTTTATATGCCGAAACCCACGCTTTACAACCTGGTTTTGTCTATGGAGGATCAACTTGATAGTATTCCTCGATATCAAATGTCACTCCTAATCCTTTTGAACAACTTGGCAATTAATATCGAATGGTATTTAAAGAAGAAAAAAATAATGAAAGAAAAAAGATTTACCACAATACATAATCGAAGTGTTAATATCAATTTGCATTGTAAACTATCAATTTAAACCTAAACTATTATTTTTTTATCAAATAGCAATATGAACTTAATGGATTTATCAGTTTGCAACATACGGCCAAGCATTCCGGAAGAAAAAAAATAAAAAAAGTCCAAAGAATTATTTAAAAATCATAAATTATTTAGAAAATCTATTATTTTTAAATTCTAAAATTTTATTAAAAATACCATAGAATTAACTGAAAAATTCTATATAAGAATTAATTTTCATAAAAGCTGAAATTTTTATATTTTTTCGAATTATGTTATTTTTTTCTAAATGGATTTCAAAATCTTAAATTTTCTGAATTAAAAAAAAAGATCTGCTTATCATAAAATTCAATTTTATATAGAATTTATTTTTTTGAATTTTAAGTAATTTATACTTTTTAATAAATTAGTTTAAACTATTTGTTAGAAACAAGTGGAACTAAGATTTTGACGGCACGTCGTTGTAATTTAGAATTTTAGATACCTCATTATGTAATTTTCTATTTGTAAAAATAGCATATTTAGTTGAACTGCAAAGACAAGTGAATTTTCAAGTAACCAAATGGCTTAGCGCGTGCGTGATCAACACCGGGCAATTATTCCAAATTTATGGTTGTTGTAGTGAGAGTCATGGAGTTGAAGTTTAGCGATATGATTTTAGTTCTTAAAAATATTTTATTAATATCTAATTTTAACTTATTCGATTTTAAAATTATGTTGCGATGTCTGTTCAGTTTCTGTCGATGATGATTTATTATTAAAAGAGACGACAAACATAGTTACAAAGGTATTTATTAAAATGGACTATATATCTTTAGTACCGTACAAACTCTCTTGCATCATAATAAATCGCTTAATTTTTTTACTAATCCTACAAAAAGAAAGGTACATTCGAGCATAAACCAACATATTTGTAGCATTTAAGATGGGATCATGTAAACCTTACAAGGATTCAAAGATTAGTAAATGATAGCCCAGTGGACTCGCTCCAAGTTGAGTTATTTTCAATTTATGAATCTTGTTTCAGAGGAAAAAATGACTAAAAATACTTTTAAACCAAGCGAAATAGGGTCCAAGATGTGTTATGATTGCTAAATACAGATCTACGTGGTCCAATGAACATCCAGGTTAGAAGTGATATTGAATATTTCATCACGTTTGTAGATGATTATTCGAGATACGGATACATCTATTTGATGTGATGTAAGGACAAGCTCAGAGACTTTAAGGTTGAAATGGAGAAGCATCCTGGAAACAATATCATGTCATTATGATCTGATCGTGGTGACAAATACCTAAGTGAAAGAGTTTTGGATTTCTTGGCTCATGAGGGGATCACTTTTCCATTTCACTACGCCAGAAACTCCACAACAAAATGGTGTTGCTGAGCGAAGGAACCCGACCCCTCTTAGAGATGGTTAGATCAATGATGCGTTATTGAGATCTATTTTATTTTGGGGATATGCCTTAGAAATACTGCGCACATTCTAAACTTAGTGCCTTTGGAATCAGTTTCAAAAACACTCGCGGAACTATGGAGTGGGCGATAGACCAGTACATGATTCAAATTATGGATTCTCCAGTGTAGGTGATTAATAAGGACGCTGATAAATTGGCATCTTGTAAACAAGTACGAATATTTTTAGGATGCCCCAATAGAACAAAGAATGACTTGTTTTATAGTCATCAGTATCATAAGGTCATTATTAGCACCAATGTCAGATTCTTAGAATAGGAATATGTGTTAAGTCACAAATCCATGAGTGAAATCGTTGTAGAAGAGTTGACGAGTGAGACACCGTCTATGCTAATTGTGCAAGCACCAATTAATTGTAAAATCCGCACTTTCTATTTTTAGTAATTTCTAGTTTTAGTACTTTTTCATTTTGGAATACTCGCTTGTAAGTGTTGTAGTATTCTGAAACCATTTTGTTCTGCATTCATGACTATCCGGACGAGTTTCAGAGTTGGTTTATGGGATTTTACTTATTGTGTAACTTTTCCGCGTTGAGGCTCGATTCTCGTAAATCTCGTTTTAACCTGACATTTCGTTACCTTTGCAAGTTCCTCTAATATTTCTGGTTATGTTACAACTTCCTGAGATTACTGTTCAGGTCTCGAGTCTAGATTTTCGGATGTTTGGGTCGTTTTGGTAAATTCTTATTATATTGGGCGTTGATGCTATTATTCATTTATTTCGGCCTTCGGATGGCCGGAGGCATGTGATGGTGTTATGTTTATCTCGTCAGTAAAAGACCTTTGGAAACCTGTGGTTTTTTCATCATTTGTATTCTCATTCCGGTTGTTGGCGAATCGTTGTTTCAAACCAGTCGGACCTGCTGCCAGGGCTGAGTTACGGTCGTAACATGGTATGCATTACGGCCGTAAAACTTTATATATTACGGCCGTAATGTCCTTGTTGTAGCGGCCGTAACGTAGTTGAGTATTTTGGACAGTGAGGTCGTGAATACCATTACGACCGTAATGGTATAGGTGTTACGGCCGTAACACCTACCCAGTTTATAAACTGGGCAGCCATCTTTTTCTTCATTTTTCACCTTCCTCTCCTTCTTGCACAACGGGAGCGATCCTTCAGACTAAGAATTGTCCGTTTTCCACCCAAACTCCGTTGGATAAGTTTATTTAAGCATTATATCATCACTCTAACATCAAATCATCCGAGGTTTCGCCTACAAATCGAGGTATATTCTTAGAACCCTAGCTTTTGGAGATTTTGGGGTTTTGTTGTGATTCTTCATCCCTCTAGTCCGATTTGGATTAAATGGTTGTTAGATTACGATGGTGTAATCGTAATCCCTTGCTTTCTTGTAGTTTTGCGGATTAGAAGTCGAGGTTTTCATTGTTAATGGATTAGGATTGATCATGAACTCTTAGTGTCCGATGAATTATTCCAATGGGTAGAACTTAGGACGAATTCTTACGTTTCTGCAACATTATAGTTGATTATATATCATTATTGTGATAGGAGCGTTATTGTGAAGATTATTCGGACGAAACCTTTTCCTTTCACTGTTTCCTTCACAACATGTTATTCAAGGCAAGTACATGCATTACATTCCGTTATTGTGTGTTACGGTCTCGATACGAATGATGAATTGTGATATTGTGTGTGTGTGTGTTGTTGTTCTTCCACCCGGAGCGTTCGACGGGGCGTCTGGGGGTCGATACTAAGGGGTGCGTCCACGGAAGTGGTTTCTCACCCAAAGCGTTCGATGGGGCGTCTGGGGGTCGATACTAAGAGGTACGGCGACGGGTTACCGAGTGTGGATGGTTGTGATATTGATATGAGTTGATATACTGTTTTGATGTCAATGTGATATTCCGGAATATGAATTTCAAATGTTTTCTAAATGAATTGACTGTGTTGAATCGTTTCTGTATATAATGTAGTGTAATTGTGTACTTGCACTAACTATTCGAATTATTACCCCTTAAATGGGGTAAATGCGTCTTATGCATTTCATGTACCGGGCGAGCTGAGGAGCCAGCACGGGACACACATGCAAAGGATGGCCCAGCATGATGATAATGCTCGAGTCGATGTCCTTTCTTTTTACTATGTTTATTCAGTTATTGATTAATGATGTCATTGAAGTCCCCTACATGGTCAATTGAATACATGTCACTCTCTGTTTCGTTGATGTCGAATTAAATTGTTTTGGCCGAGGCCGCGGCCCTACTTATTATTATTAAGGTGTCTTATGGGATTTATCTTGTGGATTATGTGTCTTGTGTTAGCCTGGTATACCTTGTGAAGGGTCTACAGTGTGTAATGTCCCTTATGAGATTTGGGGTGTTACATTTATGGTATCAGAGCCTTGGGTTATGAATACCGAGGCTGTTGGTTAATTTTGGGTCTGTCAGTTGTGTCGTAAGAGTAAGTGTTGAGCCTAATACCATCGTTCTACCATCTCTTCGTGCGACCCGTGGCTGTAAGTCTCCTCGAACTCTTAAATTTCTGTATTTCATTTATCTTGGGTATATTGGAACTGTGAGGTGTGGTACCAACTTTGTAAATTGTGAATTTTTCTGATCGTGTTCTTTTCAATCCTTTTTCTTCAGTATGTTGAGAGTTCGCGGTAGACCAGCTAGGGGATGCGACCGAGGCCGTGGTCGTGGTGCTAGTAGTGAGGAAGTTCCGCTTTCTCAGTCATCTGCAGATTCGGCCTCTCATTCAGTGTCGAATACTATACCCTTGAGTTCTGACGGGCAACAGAATTTAACAATCAGTCAGGATCAACCATCGGGCAATAATGCCGACACTGGAGCTACTGCAGTACTTCAGCAGTTAGTAGCTCAGCTCGCTCAGATAGCTCAGAGTGGGCGTCAGAATCCACCCCTGACACCGAAAGACGAGGTCAGTAAATGGCTTCAGAAAGTGACAAAGATGCACCCCCTCGTTTCGCTGGCTCTACTGACTCCCTAGGATGGGAGAATTGGCCTTTTCAGTTGGGGAGGACATTTGATGCCGTAGCTTGTCCTGACGACAGGAGGGTACCTATTTCTCAGTACCTCCTGGATAAGGAAGCTGCGGAGTGGTGGGAGGCTGCAATGCCCAGGGACCGTTTAGCCACATGGGAGGAGTTTAAGATCGCTATGGAAGCATAATACTGCCCACCGCCGGTTCGGGAGCGTAGGATCGTGGAGTTCTTTACTACTATGCCTCAGGATGTACCGATCTCTCAGGCCATCATCACTTATAACCAGCAGTTGGGATACGTGAAAGAGAAAGTGAGGACCGAGGCTGATAAGATTCGCTACTTTAATATGCGTATGAAGCCGCATATCAGACAAGGCATGGCACCACATATGTGTGCCACATTGAAGGAGTACCAGAATCACGCTCTAGCGATTGAGATGGCAGTTCCGGAGTTAGAGTTGGGTTCTGAGGCAAAGAAACAGAAGACCGCTGGTAGTTTCTCAGTCGTTAAGAGTGGTCGGTTTTCAAAGTCTCAGTCTGCTCTTGTATCTGGGAAGAGGTCGTTTCATCAGGCCAGAGGGTCTCAGAGTAACCGTTCAGTCCAGTCCATTGCACCTAGCGGCAGAGTTTGTTTTAACTGCGATTAATACGAGCATTTGGTGAAGGATTATCCACTTCCGTTAGTTAATTGCTTTACTTGCGGACCGGGCATCAGGCAGTACATTGCGAGAAGGCTACGAGGGCCGCCAGAGCACCGACTACCACTGCAGTTCAGAAGGAGTATAGTGTTGATCAGGGGACTCCAGTCACTCGGGTTCCTCAAAGTTCAGGCCGTGGTAGGGGTCGGGGTCACCCAAATCGCCGTGCGGTATCGAGTTCAGGCTCAGTACACCCCCGGATATATCAGATGAGACGTACGTAGGAGACAGATGCTCCGGTGGCATCAGGTGCCACTCAGATCCTTTCTCATCCAGTTTCGGTGCTTTTTGATTCTGGTGCTACTCACTCTTTTATTGCTTTGGATTGTATATGTCGTATCGGTATTGACTGCTTGTTTGAGTGTGAACCGTTCGTAGTGGGTATGCCTAGTGGGGATCGTATGGTTGGGAACCGGGAAGTTAGAGATTGCCCAGTGAGGATCGGGAGCCGGGATTGGCCCTCGAACCTCATTGTTGTAGACTTTAAGGGTGAGGATTTGATCCTCGGGGACGATTGGTTGAATCGTCACGGTGCTATCATGAACTATCGAACTCGGACTATCTCGATAGTGTCCGAGGATGGCACGGAGCATACTCTCGTCGGTCGTAAGCCGGGTGGATCAGGGAATGTGATCAGCGCCCTAAAGGGGATGAAACTTTTAAACCAGGGTTGTGTAGGCTATTAGTGTTACGCTCTTAAGGTGGAAGATGATGGAGTTGACATGTCGTCAATTCCAGTTGTTAGTGAATATCCTGATGTATTTCTGGATGACTTGCCGGGATTACCACCACAGCGGGAGGTTGAGTTTCCTATTGATCTAGAGCCGAATGCGGCTCCTGTTTCTCGAGCACTGTACCGTATGGCACCGTCGGAGATATTGGAGTTAAAGAAACAGTTGGGGGAATTGCTAGATAAAGGGTATATTCGACCGAGTGCTTCACCTTGGGGTGCACCTGTGCTTTTTGTTAAGAAGAATGATGGATTGCTTCGTTTATGTATCGACTACCGAGAATTGAACAAGTTTACCATCAAAAACAAATACCCTTTACCCCGGATTGACGACTTGTTTGATCAGCTTCAGGGAACGACAGTCTTCTCGAAGATTGATTTGCGATTGGGTTATTATCAGTTAAGGATTCGGGATAACGACATACCAAAAGCTGCCTTTCGGACGAGATATGGCCATTACGAGTTTGTGATTATGCCTTTCGGGCTAACCAATGCCCCAGCAGTGTTCATGCTGTTGATGAACAAAGTTTTTATCGAGTATCTAGACAAATCTGTGGTCGTCTTTATTGACGACATTCTTATCTATTCCCGGAGTCAGGAGGAGCATGCATTACATCTCCGGATTGTGTTAGACACCTTGAGAGCTGAGCAGTTGTATGCGAATTTTTTTAAGTGTGAGTTTTGGCTCAAGAAAGTGACATTCCTCGGGCATGTGATTTCAGCAGAGGGAGTTCGGCTTGATCCGCAGAAGATAGAGGTGCTGTTGGCACGGGAACCGCCTAAGAATGTAAAAGAAGTGAGGAATTTTGTAGGACTTGTGGGATATTATCGTAGGTTCATTGAGGGATTTTACAAGATTGCTCGACCACTTACTCAACTACTTCAGAAATCTCAGAAGTTCGAGTGGAACGCAGATAGACAGGATAGCTTTGATGAGTTGAAGAGACGGTTGACTACCGCACCAGTTTTAGCTTTGCCTCAGGGGATCGAGGATTTTGTTGTTTATAGTGATGCTTTGAGCCTCGAACTCGGATGTGTTTTGATGCAGATAGATAGGGTTATTGCTTATGCGTCTCGTTAGTTGAAACCTTATGAAGCAAATTACCCTACATATGATTTGGAGTTAGCTGCAGTCGTTTTTCTAATATCCTTATCTTTTCATTTTTAGCACTTTCCATTTTGGTGTATGTCTATTTTTATTGACTCGCTTGTAATCGTTTCGACATTTTGAATCTACCTTATTCTTGGAGTTTTTCCATTTGGACGAGTTTTGGAGATGTTTTTACGAAATTCCATCATATGCTATGTTTTGCCGTATGAACGTTCGATTCTCGTAAAACTTGTTCATTTTCGTTGTTTCTTGGTTTGCATGAGTTCGTATGGTTGAGTTGTTCGTGTTGTGACCTTCGGTTTGTTAATCCGACATCGTATCGTGATTTTCAGGCACTTGGGCCATTTTTGTAATTTCCTATAAGTTAAGAAATTTCATCTTCGATGTCGTATTTCGGATCCCCGGGTAGTCGGAATTGCATTTTCTTGTAACGCTTAGGTTCGTCGTTGAATATACTTCGTAACCTTATTTTTGGTTCGATAGCAGGTCCGGGTTTCGGAGTCGTCTGGGACCGTTTGGACAGCAGCTGCCCAGACTGCTGTCCAGTAGGGTGTTACGGCCGTAACACCCCATCTGTTACGGCCATAATGCACCACTTGTTATGGCCGTAACAGCCAACTGTTTTAAGAACAGCGGGCAGAGGTCAACACCTCATTTCTCACCTTCTCTTCGTTTTCCTTTCGTCGGGCGACACAAATAAACCTCCAGGGGGCGATTTCTTCCACTTTCGATCCGTGAATTCTTCATATTCCATCACCATAGAGTCGGTATATCATATCATCATCAACGTAATCACCTTCCTCCGTCTGAATTCAAGGTATCTTCGTCTAGAACCCTAACTTGTCAATTTTGGGGGTTTTTTCGGGTTTTGCTTGTTAGACTCGAATTGTTCAAGTATGTTGTGATATTCTTCATCGATTGTTGTTATTGGGTGACTCCCAATCCATTTTTGTTGAGTTTAATTCGTGAATTATCGATTCGGGGAGATTTTGCGTAAACCCTCACCCGTATCGATTGAACGTATATTGTTATAGCTTGTAATCTGGGTTATGGGCGTATTCCATTCGATTATTGTTGTCCGTTAGGACTGAGTTATGTTAATCCTTCGTTTAGAAACCGTCGTTTCCCATCCGGATCGTTCGTAGTCGTTATTCATTCCCAATTCTTCGAAGATGTCTCAAAGGCAAGTACTTTACATTTGTTTACGAGTTCTAATATTTGATTTATGGCTGTTTGTGATTGTATGGATAGATATGTGTATGGTCACCTAGGAATGGTCCAACGGGGCCTCTAGGGGTACATTGCCATGAGTTGCGTATCGCGAACTGTGCTTAACCAACCAGGGATGTCAGACGGGGCTCTGCGGGGTATGGTGGCCGTGAGTCTCCTACCAAGGTTAACTTTGAAATGTTTTGTTGGAGAAATATGTTTTGTGCTTGTGCACCGTTAATATTCCGGAATATAAATGATTTCTAAAATGAATTTGGCGCATATTTTCATCTGATTAGAATGGTAGTTCAAATGGATTGTACTTGCACTAGCAGTTATCGCTAACCCCTTCAATGGGGGAAATACTTTTGTATTTCAGGTACAGGTCAAGGAAGCAAACGAGCATGCTAGCCGTACGAGGATGATGGGCAGGCGTGATTCTGTTCAGTGGTTATTCATTGATGTCGTGTTTTAGGATTCCTTTATTATGTAATTAGTTTAAGTACTCGAGTACTTCTTTCTTGAATTTGTTAATGTTGTGTACTCGTTTTGGGAAGTGGATTGGATGTCAATTTGAATTATCGCATTTCTGTCATTGGTCTGGATGTCGTGGTTTGTGACATTGTCGTTTGTTGATGATGTATGTCTTTGTCGAATGTCATTTTGGTACGTTAGCCTGGTGGATTCCACAGTGTGGGGTCCACGGTGCTGTAATATGCCCTGATCATCTTGGGGGTATTACAGAATATGGTATCAGAGCTTAGGTTTATGGATACCTAGGTTGTCGGTTATTTGGGTCTAGTCGAGTGTCGTTTTTGAACAGTATCACTGCTAAGCCATCATCTCAGTACGCCGGTGCTCGTAAGTTTTTCATAACTTGACTCATTACGTTGTTCCGTTCTGTTCCTTTCTGGATATCTTGTTGCGTTTTGCGTTTGAATTGTACTCACCCGTTACTTCTTCATAATTCCTGCTGGTAGAGGACGCAGACGCGGTAGGGGATGTGGCGCAGACAGTGGGGCGGCCATGTCCGATAACTCGGGAACTGATTCGGCGATGCCTTCCTTGTCGAACAATGTTCCACCTAATTCTGGAGGTCAGCAGGATCAGTCTGCTAGCTCCGACAATGCTCATGAGAATATCGGGGTGGCTAATATTTTACAGCAGGTAACGAACCAGATGACGCTACTAACTCAGGCCGTCTTGGTCGGCCAAGCGAATGCTAACCCGGTTCCGCCTACTGGATCTGACAATGATAAGCTACTTCAGGACGTGATTCGTATGCGTCCTCCACAGTTTGATGGTGCTTCCGACCCTTCTGGTTGGGAGAGTTGGTTATTTGAAATGGAGAAAGTATTCGAGGCTGCTAACTGCTCTGAGGAGAGGAAGGTACCCATCGCTCAATACTTCCTCGCCAAAGAGGCGGCGACGTGGTGGCAAGCGGTGAAACCGCATGACCGGGCAGCTACTTGGACAGAGTTCCGAGAGCTGATGGAGGACGAATTTTGTCTGTGGCCAGTTAAAGAGGGGAGGATCCGAGCCTTCTTTGAGGCTAAGCCCCAGGATATTCCAATTTCGCAGGCAATCAAAGAATACAACCAACTACTTCATTATGTGAGAAACCAAGTCCAAGATGAGCTTGCTAAGATCCGCCATTTCGATATGCGGATGAAGCCGAGGGTTCGTCACTACATGTCTGGTCTTGGATGTACAACTCTGAAAGAATATCAGAACAAAGCAATGGCTTATGAGATGTCATTTTCTGCGACAGAGGCAGCAACAGAGGGGAAGAAACAGAAGACCTCCTGGCCGGGCCGGAGGCAAGTCGGCGGGTATCCGAAGGCTCACTGGTTCGCGAGTCTTCGGAATCGGTCCCCATCATTTGGGTGAGGAAATGGTTCTAGGTCTGCTCCTACCGGGTTCGTGAGCGTGGTCCTAATCGCGAACCGTGGTCGCCTGCATACATTATGAGTGAGTGTGACAGGCCTCCGATTCAGTGTCATTCTTGTGGTCGGATGGGGCATCGTTCCAAGTATTGCATGATGCGCCGGCACCGATTTCGATATCACCACTGGGGGAACCGATCGTGAATAACGCACCGGTAGTTTCTCAGCCACAGCATAGTTTTGGTAGAGGCCGAGGACGTGGGCTGCCTTCTAGAGGGGGAGCTTCTAGTGCGGGGTCTGTTCCGCCCCGTGTGTATGAGATGAGACGAGCTGCAGATCATGACGCGACTGTAGCTACAGGTACCGTTCACATCCATGACCATCCTGTTTCCGTGTTATTCGATTCTGGAAGTACACATTCTTTCATATCTCTGGATTGTGTGCATCGTCTGCATGTTGATTGCCTAGTTGCGTGTGAACAATTTGTTGTTAAACTGCCTAGTGGGGATAGCATCGTGGGGGACCGTGAGATTAGAGATTTTCCTGTGAGTATCGCGGGGAGGGATTTGCCTTCTAATCTGATTGCGGTAGATATTAGAGAGGAAGATCTGATTCTTGGTGAGGATTGGTTGGACCGTCATGGGGCGATCATGAATTATAGAACAAGAACCGTTTCGATGTTAGCCTCTGACGGTACCGAGCATTCTTTTGTGGGGCGTAAGCAGAGTAGCCAGAGATTTCTGATCAGCGCTTTGAAAGTGGTGAGACTTCTTCGAGGAGGTTGCACGGGTTATTGGTGTTATGCTTTGAGATCGGAAGAAGGGGGAGTCGAGCTCTCATCTATTCCGGTAGTGTGTGAGTATCCTGACGTCTTTCCAGACGAGTTGCCGAGTTTGCCGCCAGACCGAGAGGTTGAGTTTACTGTTGATTTAGAGCCAGGTGCAGCACCGATTTCTAAGACGCCATACCGTATGGCGCCTGCCGAGATGCTTGAGTTGAAGAAATAGTTGGTAGAGTTGCTAGACGTGGGGTATATTCGACCGAGTGCTTCACCTTGGGGTGCACCGGTCTTGTTTGTGAAGAAGAAAGATGGGTCACTTCGTCTGTGTATCAACTATCGAGAGTTGAACAAAGTGACTATAAAAAACAAGTATCCGCTCCCGAGGATTGATGACTTGTTTGTCTAACTGCAAGGAGCAACTGTATTTTCTAAGATTGATTTGAGATCGGGGTATTATCAGCTCCGAGTGAAGGATTCCGACATTCCGAAGCCGGCCTTTCGGACGAGATACGGCCACTACGAGTTTGTGGTTATGCCTTTCGGGCTAACCAATGCCCCATCCGTGTTCATGCAGCTTATGAACAAAGTCTTTATCGAGTACATCGATAAGTGTGTAGTCGTTTTTATCGATGATATCCTGATTTACTCGAGGAGCAAGGAGGAGCATGCACGTCATTTGCATATCGTGCTAGGAATTTTGAGAACTCAGCATCTTTTTGCGAAGTTCTCAAAGTGTGAGTTTTGGTTACGGGAGGTTGTGTTTCTCGGCCACGTGATCTCGGCTGAGGGTGTTCGTGTGGACCCACATAAGATAGAGGCAGTACTGGATTGGGCACTGCCCAAAAATGTGAAGGAGGTCCGCAGTTTTCTGGGTTTGGCCGGGTATTATCGTAGATTTGTCGAGGGATTCTCTAAGCTCGCTCGACCGCTGACTCAGTTGTTACAGAAGTCATAGAAGTTTGTGTGGACCGATGAGAGACAGAAGAGTTTCGAGGAATTGAAGAAACGGTTGACGACCGCTCTCGTTTTGACTTTACCGAGTGGTAATGAGGGTTTCTCAGTTTTTAGTGATGCTTCGGGCCAAGGGCTCGGATGTGTACTCATGCAGCACGGGAAGGCAATTGCTTATGCTTCCCATCAGTTGAAGTCGTACGAGTTGAATTACCCTACGCCCGATCTTCAGTTGGCCGCGATTGTGATTGCGTTGAAAATCTGGCGTCACTACTTGTATGGCTCGTCGTGTCAGATTTTCACCGATCCCAAGAGCATGAAGTACATTTTTACGTAGAAAGAGCTTAACATGAGACAACGGAGATGGTTGGAGTTGATTAAAGATTACGACCTCGAGATCCTTTACCATCCGGGCAAGGCAAATGTGGTGGCAGATGCCTTGAGCTGGAAATCGGTGTCGCTTCGGGCGCTTGAGTTACTTACGGCCCAGCCAGGACTTCAGCGAGAGTTGATGAGGTTGAGCATTGAGACTGTACTACCAGAGAGTTCCGGGCAGTTGCGTACTCTTGAGATTTCTTCGTCTCTAGTCGACGACATTTAATCGGGACAGTTGGAAGACCCGATGTTTATTGAGCTTCGAGAGAATGTAGGGAAGGGGAAAGCCTCGGGATTCATGATACATGAGGATGGTGTGTTGAGATTCCGAGGTCGGATTTGTGTTTCGAACGACTTGGAATTTAGGCAGAATATTATGAGAGAGACTCATGCGTCACCTTACTCAATCCATTCGGGCTCGAGTAAAATGTATAAAGATTTGAGGAAGAATTTATGGTGGAATGACATGAATAATGAGGTAATTGAGTTAGTAGCTAAGTGTTTGACTTGTCAACAAGTCAAAATCGAGCATCAGCAGCCAGCCGGATTGTTGAAACCACTTCCCATCCCGGAATGGAAGTGGGAAGATATCTCCATGGATTTTGTCACGAACTTGCCGAGGTCAAAGACCGGAAAGAATATGGTATGGGTGATCGTAGACCTACTGACTTAGTCGGCACATTTTCTGGTCATCAAGGATACTTGGGGTCCAGAATAATTGGCTCGTATTTTTATCGCGCAGATAGTTAGACTTCATGGTACGCCGAAGACTATTATTTCGGATAGAGATGGCTGATTTGTATCGCATTTCTGGCGGGCGGTACATAAGGCATTGGGGACACGTTTGCGTTTGAGTACATCTTTCCACCCTCAGACCGACGGACAGTCCGACCGTACCATTCAGACATTCGAGGATTTTTTGCGCGCGTATGCGTTAGACTGGAGTAGTGACTGGGAGGAGCATCTGGCCTTGATTGAGTTTACGTATAATAATAGCTGGCACGCATAGATTAAGATGGCACCGTATGAGGCTCTTTCTGGCCGACGTTGCCGATCACCGATATGTTGGGATGAGCCGTCCGATCTAGTTGGCACCGAGCTGGATCTGGTGTTAGAGACGAGGGAGAAAGTTGAGTTGATTAGAAAGAGAATGGTGGCAGCTTAGAGTCGAAAAAAATCTTATGCGGAAGTTAGGCGTCGACCTTTGGAGTTTGAGGTTGGAGATCATGTTCTGTTGAGAGTGTCTCCGTCGAAGGGAGTTTTCCGTTTTGGGAAAAAGGGGAAGCTCAGCCCGAGGTATATTGGGCATTTCGAGATATTAGAGAGAGTTGGCGAATTGGCGTACCGTTTGGCTTTGCCTCCGTCGTTGAGTCATGTGCATAGTGTATTTCATGTCTCTCAGCTGAGGAAGTATATTCCGGACCCGTCCCATGTTATTGATTTCGGGGACGTGCAGATCGAGAAGGACGTCACGTTCGATGAGAGGCCCGTTAAAATTTTGGAGCGTCGAGACAAACAATTAAGGCACAAAACCATTCCTTTGGTTAAAGTGCAATGGTCGAGGCACGGAGTAGAAGAGGCAACGTGGGAGTTGGAGGAGGATATGCGTTCGAGGCAACCCGAGCTTTTTAATTCTTAAGTTTCGGGATGAAACTTCTTTTTAGAGGGGGAGAATGTAATATCCGTATCTTTTCATTTTTAGCAGTTTCCATTTTGGTGTATGTCTATTTTTATCGACTCGCTTGTAACCGTTTCGACATTTTGAATCTACCTTATTCTTGGAGTTTTTCTATTTGGACGAGTTTTGGAGAAGTTTTTACGAAATTCCATCATATGCTATGTTTTGCCGTATGAACGTTCGATTCTCGTAAAACTTGTTCGTTTTTGTTGTTTCTTGGTTTGCATGAGTTCGTATGATTGAGTTTTTCGTGTTGTGACCTTCGGTTTGTTAATCCGACGTCGTATCGTGATTTTCGGGCACTTGGGCCATTTTTGTAATTTCCTATAAGTTAGGGAATTTCATCTTCGTTGTCGTATTCCGAATTCCCGGGTAGTCGGAATTGCATTTTCTTGTAATACTTAGGTTCGTCGTTGAATATACTTCGTAACCATATTTTTGGTTCGATAGCAGGTCCGGGTTTCGGAGTCGTCCGGGACCGTTTAGACAAAGAAATGCCTGCATCGGCCGTCAAGCAGGTGTTACAGCCGTAACACCCCATCTGTTACGGCCGTAATATGGCCATTGTTACGGCCGTAATGCACCACTTGTTACGGCCATAACAGCCCGCTGTTTTAAGAACAGCGGGCAGAGGTCAACACCTCATTTCTCACCTTCTCTTCGTTTTCCTTTCGTCGGGCGACACAAATAAATCTCCAGGGGGCAATTTCTTCCACTTTCGATCCGTGAATTCTTCATTTCCATCACCATAGAGTCTGGCTATCATATCATCATCAACGTAATCACCTTCCTCCGTCCGAATTCAAGGTATCTTCATCTAGAACCCTAACTTGTCAATTTTGGGGGCTTTTCCGGGTTTTGCTTGTTAGACTCGAATTGTTCAAGTATGTTGTGATATTCCTCATCGATTGTTGTTATTGGGTGACTCCCAATCCGTTTTTGTCGAGTTTAATCTGTGAATTATCGATTCAGGGAGATTTTGCGTAAACCCTCACCCATATCGATTGAACGTATATTGTTATAGCTTGTAATCGGGGTTATGGGCGTATTCCATTCGATTATTGTTGTCCGTTAGGACTGAGTTATGTTAATCCTTCATTTAGAAACCGTCGTTTCCCATCCGGATCGTTCGTAGTCGTTATTCATTCCCAATTCTTCGAAGATGTCTCAAAGGCAAGTACTTTACATTTGTTTACGCGTTCTAGTATTTGATTTATGGCTGTTTGTGGTTGTATGGATGGATATGTGTATGGTTACCTAGGAATGGTCCGACGGGGCATCTAGGGGTACGTTGTCGTGAGTTGTGTATCGCGAACTGTGGTTAACCACCCAGGGATGTCCGACGGGGCACTGCGGGGTACGGTGGCCATGAGTCTCCTACCAAGGTTAACTTTGAATTGTTTTGTTGGAGAAATGTGTTTTGTGCTTGTGCACCGTTAATATTCCGGAATATAAAAGATTTTGGCGCATATTTTCATCTGATTAGAATGGTAGTTCAAATGGATTGTACTTGCACTAGCAGTTGTCGCTAACCCCTTAAATGGGGGAAATACTTTTGTATTTCAGGTACAGGTCAAGGAAACAAACGAGCATGCTAGCCGTACGAGGATGATGGGCAGGCGTGATTCTGTTCAGTGGTTATTCATTGATGTCTTGTTTTGGGATTCCTTTATTATGTAATTGGTTTAAGTACTCGAGTACTTCTTTCTTGAATTTGTTAATGTTGTGTACTCGTTTTGGGAAGTGGATTGGATGTCAGTTTGAATTGTCGCATTTCTGTCATTGGTCTGGATGTCGTGGTTTGTGAAATTGTTGTTTGTTGATGATGTATGTCTTTGTCGAATGTCATTTTGGTACGTTAGCCTGGTGGATTCCACAGTGTGGGGTCCACGGCGCTGTAATATGCCCTGATCATCTTGGGGGTGTTACAGAATATGGTATCAGAGCTTAGGTTTATGGAAACCTAGGCTGTCGGTTATTTGGGTCTAGTCAAGTGTCGTTTTTGAATAGTATCACTGCTACGCCATCATCTCAGTACGCCGGTGCTAGTAAGTTTTTCCTAACTTGACTCATTACGTTGTTCCGTTCTGTTCCTTTCTGGATATCTTGTTGCGTTTTGCGTTTGAATTGAACTCACTCGTTACTTCTACAGAATTCCTGTTGGTAGAGGACGCGGACGCGGTAGGGGACGTGGCGCAGCCAGTGGGGCGGCCATGTCCGATAACTCGGGAACTGATTCGGCGATGCCTTCCTTGTCGAACAATGTTCCACCTAGTTCCGGAGGTCAGCAGGATCAGTCTGCTAGCTCCGGCAATGCTCATGAGAATATCGGGGTGGCTAATATTTTACAGCAGGTAGCGAACAGATGACTCTACTAACTCAGGCCGTCTTGGTCGGCCAAGCGAATGCTAACCCGGTTCCGCCTACTGGATCCGGCAATGATAAGCTACTTCAGGACGTGATTCGTATGCGTCCTCCGCAGTTTGATGGTGCTTCCGACCCTTCCGGTTGGGAGAGTTGGTTATTTGAAATGGAGAAAGTATTCGAGGTTGCTAACTGCTCTGAGGAGAGGAAGGTACCCATCGCTCAATACTTCCTCGCCAAAGAGGCGGCGACGTGGTGGCAAGCGGTGAAACCGCGTGACCGGGCAGCTACTTGGGCAGAGTTCCGAGAGCTGATGGAGGACGAATTTTGTCCATGGCCAGTTAAAGAGGGGAGGATTCGAGCCTTCTTTGAGGCTAAGCCCCAGGATATTCCAATTTCGCAGGCAATCAAAGAATACAACCAACAACTTCATTATGTGAGAAACCAAGTCCGAGATGAGCTTGATAAGATCCGCCATTGCGATATGCGGATGAAGCCGAGGGTTCGTCACTACATGTCTGGTCTGGAATGTACAACTCTGAAAGAATATCAAAACAAAGCAATGGCTTATGATATGTCGTTTTATGCGACAGAGGCAGCAATAGAGGGGAAGAAACAGAAGACCTCCGGTCAGTTTTCGGGAGGCAAGTCTGGCGGGTATCCGAAGGCTCAGTCTGGTTCGCGAGTCTTCGGGAATCAGTCCCCATCATTTGGGCGAGGAAATGGTTCTAGGTCTGCTCCTACTGGTTCAGTGCGTGGCCCTAACTGCTTTAACTGTGGTCGCCCCGGACACATTATGAGTGAGTGTGATAGGCCTCCGATTCAGTGTCATTCTTGCGGTCGGATGGGGCATCATGCCAAGTATTGTACGGATGCAGTTCGGGCACCAATTACTCAGATATCAGCCCCAGCTGCGGGGGAACCGAGCGTGAATCAGGCACCGACAGTTTCTCAGCCACAGCAGAGTTTTGGTAGAGGCCGAGGACGTGGGCTGCCTTCTAGAGGGGGAGCTTCTAGTGCGGGGTCTGTTCCGCCCCGTGTGTATGAGATGAGACGATCTGGAGATCCTGACGCGACGGTAGCTACAGGTACCGTTCACATCCTTGACCATCCTGTTTCCGTATTATTCGATTCTGGAGCTACACATTCTTTCATATCTCTGGATTGTGTGCATCATCTACATGTTGATTGCCTAGTTGCATGTGAACAATTTGTTGTTAAACTGCCTAGTGGGGATAACATCGTGGGATCATGAATTATAGAACAAGAACCATTTCGATGTTAGCCTCTGACGGTACCGAGCATTCTTTTGTGGGGCGTAAGCGGAGTAGCCAGAGATTTCTGATCAGCGCTTGGAAAGCGGTGAGACTTCTTCGAGGAGGTTGCACGGGTTATTGGTGTTATGCTTTGAGATCGGAAGAAGGGGGAGTCGAGCTCTCATCTATTCCGGTAGTGTGTGAGTATCCTGACGTCTTTCCAGACGAGTTGCCGGGTTTGCCGCCAGACCGAGAGGTTGAGTTTACTGTTGATTTAGAGCCGGGTGCAGCACCGATTTCTAAGACGCCATACCGTATGGCGCCTGCCGAGATGCTTGAGTTGAAGAAACAGTTGGGAGAGTTGCTAGACGTGGGGTATATTCGACCGAGCGCTTCACCTTGGGGTGCACCGGTCTTGTTTGTGAAGAAGAAAGATAGGTCACTTCGTCTGTGTATCAACTATCGAGAGTTGAACAAAGTGACTATCAAAAACAAGTATCCGCTCCCGAGGATTGATGACTTGTTTGTCCAACTGCAAGGAGCAACTGTATTTTCTAAGATTGATTTGAGATCGGGGTATTATCAGCTCCGAGTGAAGGATTCCGACATTCCAAAGACGGCCTTTCGGACGAGATACGACCACTACGAGTTTGTGGTTATGCCTTTCGGGCTAACCAATGCCCCAGCCGTGTTCATGCAACTTATGAACAAAGTCTTTATCGAGTACCTCGATAAGTGTGTAGTTGTTTTTATCGACGATATCCTGATTTACTCGAGGAGCGAGGAGGAGCATGCACGTCATTTGCATATCGTGCTAGGAATTTTGAGAACTTAGCATCTTTTTGCGAAGTTCTCAAAGTGTGAGTTTTGGTTACGTGAGGTTGTGTTTCTCGGCCACGTGATCTCGGCTTAGGGTGTTCGTGTGGTCCCATATAAGATAGAGGCAGTACTGGATTGGGCACCGCCCAAAAATGTGAAGGAGGTCCGCAATTTTCTGGGTTTGGCCGGGTATTATCGTAGATTTGTCAAGGGGTTCTCTAAGCTCGCTCGACCGCTGACTCAGTTGTTACAGAAGCCAGAGAAGTTTGTGTGGACCGGTGAGAGATATAAGAGTTTCGAGGAATTGAAGAAACGGTTGACGACCGCTCCCGTTTTGACTTTACCGAGTGGTAATGAGGGTTTCTCAGTTTTTAGTGATGCTTCGGGCCAAGGGCTCGGATGTGTACTCATGCAGCACGGGAAGACAATTTCCTATGCTTCCCGTCAGTTGAATCCGTACGAGTTGAATTACCCTACGCACGATCTTGAGTTGGCCGCGGTTGTGTTTGCGTTGAAAATCTGGCGTCACTACTTGTATGGCTCGTCGTGTCAGATTTTCACCGATCACAAGAGCCTGAAGTACATTTTTACACAGAAAGAGCTTAACATGAGACATCGGAGATGGTTGGAGTTGATTAAGGATTACGACCTCGAGATCCTTTACCATCCGGGCAAGGCAAATATGGTGGCAGATGCCTTGAGCCGAAAATCGGTGTCGCTTCGGGCGCTTGAGTTACTTACGGCCCATCCAGGACTTCAGCGAGAGTTTATGAGGTTGAGCGTTGAGATTGTACTACCAGAGAGTTCCGGGCAGTTGCGTACTCTTGAGATTTCTTCGTCTCTAGTCGACAACATTAAATCGGGACAGTTGGAAGACCCGATGTTTATTCAGCTTCGAGAGAATGTAGGGAAGGGGAAAGCCCCGGGATTCGTGATACATGAGGATGGTGTGTTGAGATTCCGAGGTCGGCTTTGTGTTTCGAACGACTTGGAATTGAGGCAGAATATTATGAGAGAGGCTCACGCGTCACCTTACTCAATCCATCCGGGCTCGAGTAAAATGTATAAAGATTTGAGGAAGAATTTATGGTGGAATGACATGAAGAATGAGGTAATCGAGTTTGTAGCTAAGTGTTTGACTTGTCAACAAGTCAAAATCGAGCATTAGCGGCCAGCCGGATTGTTGAAACCACTTCTCGTCCCGGAATGGAAGTGGGAAGATATCTCCATGGATTTTGTCACGAACTTGCCGAGGACGAAGACCGGAATGAATATGGTGTGTGTGATCGTAGACCGACTGACTTAGTCGGCACATTTTCTGGGCATCAAGGATACTTGGAGTCCAGAAAAATTGGCTCGTATTTTTATCGCATAGATAGTGAGACTTCATGGTACGCCGAAGACTATTATTTCGGATAGAGATGGCCGGTTTGTATCGCATTTCTGGCAGGCGGTACATAAGGCATTGGGGACACATTTGCATTTGGGGAAAAAGGGGAAACTCAGCCCGAGGTATATTGGGCCTTTCGAGATATTAGAGAGAGTTGATGAATTGGCGTACCGTTTGGCTTTGCCTCCGTCGTTGAGTCATGTGCATAGTGTATTTTCATGTCTCTCAGCTGAGGAAGTATATTCCGGACCCGTCCCATGTTATTGATTTCGGGGGCGTGCAGATCGAGAAGGACGTCACGTTCGAGGAGAGGCCCGTTAAAATTTGGAGCGTTGAGACAAACAATTAAGGCACAAAACCATTACTTTGGTTAAAGTGCAATGGTCGAGGCACGGAGTAGAAGAGGCAACGTGGAGTTGGAGGAGGATATGCGTTCGAGGCACCCCGAGCTTTTTAATTCTTAAGTTTCGGGACGAAACTTTTTTTTAGAGGGGGAGAATGTAATATCCGTATCTTTTCATTTTTAGCAGTTTCCATTTTGATGTATGTCTATTTTTATCGACTCTCTTGTAACCGTTTCGACATTTTGAATCTACCTTATTCTTGGAGTTTTTCCATTTGGACGAGTTTTGGAGATGTTTTTACGAAATTCCATCCTATGCTATGTTTTGCCATATGAACGTTCGATTCTCGTAAAACCTATTCGTTTTCATTGTTTCTTGGTTTGCATGAGTTCGTATGGTTGAGTTTTTCGTGTTGTGACCTTCGGTTCGTTAATCCGACGTCGTATTGTGATTTTCGGGCACTTGGGCCATTTTTGTAATTTCCTATAAGTTAGGGAATTTCATCTTCGTTGTCGTATTCCGAATTCCCGGGTAGTCGGAATTCCATTTTCTTGTAACGCTTAGGTTCATCGTTGAATATACTTCGTAACCATATTTTTGGTTCGATGCAGGTCCGGGTTTCGGAGTCGTCCGGGACCGTTTATACAGCAGCTGCCCAGACTGTTGTCCAGTAGGGTGTTACAGCCGTAACACCCCATCTGTTACGGCCGTAATGCACCACTTGTTATGGCCGTAACAGCCCGTTGTTTTAAGAACAGCGGGCAGAGGTCAACACCTCATTTCTCACCTTCTCTTCGTTTTCCTTTCGTCGGGCGGCACAAATAAACCTCCAGGGGGCGATTTCTTCCACTTTCGATCCGTGAATTCTTCATTTTCCATCACCATAGAGTCTGTCTATCATATCATCATCAACGTAATCACCTTCCTCCGTCCGAATTCAAGGTATCTTCGTCTAGAACCCTAACTTGTCAATTTTGCGGGGTTTTCCGGGTTTTGCTTGTTAGACTCGAATTGTTCAAGTATGTTGTGATATTCCTCATCGATTGTTGTTATTGGGTGACTCCCAATCCGTTTTTGTCGAGTTTAATCCGTGAATTATCGATTCAGGGAGATTTTGCGTAAACCCTCACCCATATCGATTGAACGTATATTGTTATAGCTTGTAATCGGGGTTATGGGCGTATTCCATTCGATTATTGTTGTTCGTTAGGACTGAGTTATGTTAATCCTTCGTTTAGGAACCGTCGTTTCCCATCCGGATCGTTCGTAGTCGTTATTCATTCCCAATTCTTCGAAGATGTCTCAAAGGCAAGTACTTTACATTTGTTTACGCGTTCTAGTATTTGATTTATGGCTGTTTGTGGTTGTATGGATGGATATGTGTATGTTTACCTAGGGATGGTCCGACGGGGCCTCTAGGGGTACGTTGTCGTGAGTTGCGTATCACGAACTGAGGTTAACCACCCAGGGATGTCCGACGGGACTCTGCGGGGTACGGTGGCCGTGAGTCTCGTACCAAGGTTAACTTTGAAATGTTTTGTTGGAGAAATGTGTTTTGTTCTTGTGCACCGTTAATATTCCGGAATATAAATGATTTCTAAAATGATTTTGGCGCATATTTTCATCTGATTAGAATGGTAGTTCAAATGGATTGTGCTTGCACTAGCAGTTGTCGCTAACCCCTTAAATGGGGGAAATACTTTTGTATTTCAGGTACAGGTGAAGGAAGCAAACGAGCACGCGAGCCGTACGAGGATGATGGGCAGCGTGATTCTGTTCAGTGGTTATTCATTGATGTCTTGTTTTGGGATTCCTTTATTATGTAATTGGTTTAAGTACCCGAGTACTTCTTTCTTGAATTTGTTAATGTTGTGTACTCGTTTTGGGAAGTGGATTGGATGTCAGTTTGAATTGTCGCATTTCTGTCTTTGGTCTGGATGTCGTGGTTTGTGAAATTGTCGTTTGTTGATGATGTATGTCTTTGTCGAATGTCATTTTGGTACGTTAGCCTGGTGGATTCCACAGTGTGGGGTCCACAGCGCTGTAATATGCCCTGATCATCTTTAGGGTGTTACAGTTTTCGCTTTAAAGATTTGGAGGCCTTATCTCTATGGTTCGTCATGTAAGATTTACACGGATCACAAGAGTCTGAAGTACATCTTTAGTCAGAATGAGTTGAACATGAGGCAGCGTAGGTGGCTAGAATTAATCAAAGATTATGATCTTGAGATTCTTTACCATCCGGGCAAGGCCAATGTAGTGGCGGATGCTTTGATTCGTAAGCCGATGGCTCTACAAATGTTAGAGGTACTTACACCTCAAAGCAGAATCCAGCGGGATTTGATTTGTCAGGATATTGAGGTTTGTTTTCAGAAAGTCCAGGGTCAGTTGTGTACATTAGAGATCACTTCGTCGTTGATTGATGATATCAAGGCGAGACAGTATGATGACCCACTTTAAGTCCAGTTGAGAGAGGATGTGAAGAAAGGGAAAGCTCTCGGGTTTGTGGTTCAGGATGACGGAGGTTTGAGATTTAGAGGCAGACTGTGTGTACCTAGTGAGGTCGAGTTGAGACAGAAAATCTTGAAAGAAGCTCATACTACGCCTTATTCTATACATCCTGGTACAAGCAAAATGTACAAGGATGTAAGGAGTAATTACTGGTGGAGTATCATGAAGATGGACGTTACCGAGTTTGTGTCAAGGTGTTTGACCTGTCAGCAAGTTAAGATCGCGCATCAGCGACCCGCAGGGTTATTACGACCACTTCCCATCCCAGAGTGGAAGTGGGAGGATATTTCTATGGATTTCATTACCGTATGCCTATGACTCGGACTGGGATGAACACGATTTGGGTTATTATCGATCGACTAACCAAATCTGCTCATTTTCTGGGTATTAAGGATACTTGGGGACCGGAGAGACTAGCACGGGTATTCATTGCAGAAATCGTGAGGTTGCATGGGACTCCTAAGAGTATTGTTTCGGATCGAGATGGCCGATTTGTATCACATTTTTTGCAGGTTGTTCATCGAGCTTTGGGAACTGAGTTGAGATTCAACACATCCTATCATCCTCAGACAGATGGACAGTCAGAGCGGATGACACAGACATTGGAGAATATGTTGAGAGCCTGTGCTTTAGACTGGAAAGATGATTGGGAGTCACACCTATCGTTGATTGAGTTTACGTACAACAATAGTTGGCACGCTTCGATCAGAATGGCGCCTTTTGAGGCTTTGTATGGAAGGAAGTGTAGATCACCATTGTGTTGGGACGATGCATCTGAGTTGATTGGTACTGAACCAGATCTAGTAGTTGAGACGAGAGAGAAGATTGCCTTGATCCATGATATGTTGTTAACGGCTCAGAGTCGACACAAGTCCTATGCCGACACGCGTCGTCGGTCGTTAGAATTTGAGAATGGAGATCATGTTTTGCTGAAGGTGTCGTCGACTCGAGGAGTTTACCGCTTCGACCGGAATGGCAAACTTAGTCCGAGATATATTGGACCGTTCGAGATTTTAGAGAGAGTTGGAGAGCTTGCATATCGGTTAGGGTTGTCGCTGTTCTTAAGTCACGTGCATAACGTGTTTCATGTTTCCCAGCTTAGGAAGTATTTACCGGACCCTAGCCATATTATTGATTTTGGAGAGATTAAGTTAGGTTCCGACATTACCTTTGAAGAGAGACCGACTCAGATTTTGGAGCGTCGGGTGAAACAATTTAGGCACAAAACCATTCCCTTGGTTAAAGTGCAATGGTCGAGACACGGATCTGAGGAAGCGACGTGAGAAACTGAGACAATATGAAGGAGAGATACCCCGAGTTATTTATTTTGTAAGTTTTGAGACGAAACTTATTTTTAGGGGGAGAGAATGTAATATCCGCACTTTCTATTTTTAGCGATTTCTATTTTTAGTACTTTTTCGGACGACTCGCTTGTAAGTGTTGTAGTATTCTGAAACCATTTTGTTCTGCATTCATGACCATCCGAACGATTTTCTGAGTTGTTTTATGGGATTTTACTTATTGTGTAAATTTTCCGCGTTGAGGCTCGATTCTCGTAAATCTCGTTCTAACCTGGCATTTCGTTACCTTTGCGAGTTCCTTTAATATTTCTGGTTATGTTACAACTTCCTGAGATTACTGTTCAGGTCTCGAGTCTAGATTTTTGGATGTTTGGGTCGTTTTGGTAAATTCTTATTATATTGGGCATTGATGCTATTATTCATTTATTTCGGCCTTCGGATGGCCGGAGGCATGTGATGGTTTTATGTTTATCTCATCAGTAAAAGACCTTCGTAAACATGTGGTTTCATCCTTTGTATTCTCATTCCGGTTGTTGGCGAATCGTTGTTTCAAACCAACCTGACCTGCTGCCAGGGCTGAGTTACGGCCGCAAGATGGTATGCATTACGGCTGTAAGACATTATATATTATGGCCATAATGTCCTTATTGTAGTGGCCGTAACGTAGTTGAGTATTTTGGGTAGTGAGGTCGTGAATACCATTACGGTCGTAATGGTATAGGCGTTACGGCCGTAACACCTGCACAGTTTATAAACTGGGCAGCGACCTTTTTCTTCATTTTCACCTTCCTCTCCTTCTTGCGCGACGGGAGTGATCCTTCTGACTAGGAATCATCTGTTTTCCACCCAAACTCCGTTGGAGAAGTTCATTCAAACATTATATCATCACTCTAACATCACATCATCCGAGGTTTCGCCTTCAAATCGAGGTATATTCTTAGAACCCTAGCTTTTAAGGATTTTGGGTTTTTGTTATGATTTTTCATCCCTCTAGTCCGATTTGGCTTAAGTGGTTGTTAGATTATGAGGGTGTAATCGTAATCCCTTGCTTTCTTGTAGTTTTGCAGATTAGAAGTCGAGGTTTTCACCGTTAATGGATTAGGATTGATCATGAACTCTTAGTGTCCGATGAATTGTTCCAACGGGTAGAACTTAGGACGATTTCTTACGTTTCCGCAACGTTATAGTTGATTGTATATCATTATTGTTATAGGAGCTTTATTGTGAAGATTATTCGGATGGAACCTTTTCCTTTCACCGTTTCCTTCACGACGTGTTATTCAAGGCAAGTACATGCATTATATTCCGTTATGTATGTTACGATCTTGATACGAATGATGAATTGTGATATTGTGTGTGTGTGTTGTTGTTCTTCCACCCGGAGCGTCCGATGAGGCGTCTGGGGTCGATACTAAGGGGTACGGTCGCGGAAGTGGTTTCCCACCCGGAGCATTCGTCGGGGCCTCTGGGGGTCGATACTAAGGGGTACGGCCACGGGTTAGCAAGTGTGGATGGTTGTGATGTTGAGATGAGTTGATATACTGTTTTGATATCAATGTGATATTCCGGAATATGATTTCAAATGTTTTCCAAATGAATTGACTGTGTTGAATCTTTTTTGTATATAATGTAATGAAATTGTGTACTTGCACTAGCTATTCGAATGCTAACCCCTTAAATGGGGGAAATGCGTCTTATGCATTTCAGGTACCGGGCGAGCTGAGGAGCCGGCACGGGACACGCATGCAAAGAATGGCCCAGCATGATGATGAGGCTCGAGTCGATGTCCTTTCCTTTTACTATGTTTATTCATTTATTGATTAATGATGTCATTGAAGTCCCCTACGTGGGCAATTGAATACATGTCACTCTCTGTTTCGTTGGTGTCGAATTAAACTGTTTTGGCCGCGGCGGCGGCCCTACTTATTATTATTAAGGTGTCTTATGGGATTTATCTTGTAGATTATGTGTCTCGTGTTAGCCTGGTAGACCTTGTGAAGGGTCTACGACGTGTAATGTGTTAGGATTGTATACTGCAAAGCCACTTTATGCTTGTATTACCTAATTTTCCTGTAACTACCTCTGAGAATATTAATTACATTTAATCACATGTTTTGCATATTTATTCACGTTATGGTTATGCAAATGAAATGTCTAATTATTTTATATTGTAGATAATGTGGTGTGTTGGTGTCACACGAAAGATCACATTATCGGTACCTTATAAAATAATATAATAGTTCACAACCTATATAATTATTAGACAAATTATATAAGAGGTTGTAGTGTATGCTTGAGATTAGTTGGTCTTGACTATTAGCATACATTAGCGTATTTGCATACGTTGAACTGGATCGAGGTGAGATAGTGTCTTCTGTACTGATTGTAAGAAGAGCGTAAATCTCGGATAATTATTATTTCTTAATTCTAAGTATATAATATTTAATTGTGTATTTATAATACTTATTGCTTTGATTTACCATGGGTGAGAGTCAAAATGATCGACTCAATAAGCCTCGTATCTTGGGCAATAATATTGTTTATACGACAATTATTATTATTACTAGAAAACGTATCCCGGTTCGTGCGGGTTGATGATGTCCCCTTGAGGAGCTCGATAATGATTATTATATTAAACCCTGCAGGTGGATTTAAATCCGATATAATAATAAGGTTCGAGTGGTACTACTCTTGAATAAGATATTAATTAATTGAAGATGTCAATAGCTTATAATTAATTAATGGACATTCGATATCTTAAATATAGGAAATAATATATTTAATAAGGAGCCCAATTTCGTAATTTGGGATTTTGGTAGGAAGTGCAATATCAACGTTTTAGTGGGATATTAATAGATTCGTTATATTAGGAAGATGAAATCTATTGGGAATCCTTCCATAATCCTTCTTAAGATCCCTAATAGTAGTCCAAGAGCCTGTAAATATGACAATAGGGGAGGTCCGATTTTCATAAGTCTTTTGTGAGGTTGTGTGATCAAATTTTTCCTCTTGTGTTTAATTATAGATCTAGACTTGTGTCTTTGATTCTACAATTTAGATAACACATTAATTTGCTAAGAGTGTTCATAAAATACTAGAAAGCAACGAAAAATCAAGTGACCACATACAAAAGAAATTTTGGCCCATCCATATTGTGTCCAAGCAAGATCCGGTAGCTCGTTGCCCACACAATGTCCGGGTTAAGGCGGATCATACTCTAGAAGGTCTAAATGTAGAAATACAAGGTGATCAAGACGAAAGCAACCAATTCGCTTCAAAGGTAATATCCTATGATCTTTTAGATCTAGATTAGGATATTTCTATAACTAACATATTTATTTAATAAATAATAAATAATATTTAAATTGCTTATTAGTCTTAGTAATTAATTAATTAATTAGCATGCCTAAATAGATCTTATGTTCGTGGATACGTAAAACGCAATTATCAACTTTCCCAAACTTGCTTCCACTGCGTTTTTACTTCCAACAATTGGTATCGGAGCCGGATTTTTAGGCTTTTTGCTATTTTAATTAATTTTGGTGATTAATTGATAGCAATTTAAATATTCATGTATTTTGATGTTGGAATATTTTGCCAGATGTGTTTTTGCAGGTGATATGATCCAATTATCATGGTTTATGTGAATGGTTTATTTATTTATTTTTATTATTTATGCAATTGTTGGTTTGGCCCGTTTTTTAGGCATGTAATGGTTTTTCCCGTGAGAAAATCCGCGGGTAGTTCTAGGTGTTTTATTTTTTTGTGTAATCTTGCTGTAATTTCGATGTATTTTATTTTGTATAAAATTGTAATCAAATTCAGAAAAGGCGGGATCACGAAGAAATAGAGCAGAACCGGATCTAACTGGCGGCCCATGGCCAGAAAGAGCAAAGGCCGCGAGTAGCACAAAGCTGCCTGTCGAGTAGTGCCGAGCAGCTTCAGAGCCGCGGCACGGCTGGGCCGGTTATTGTTCGGCCTGCCGTCGCTTTTGGTCCGGTCCATTTCGCCGCCGTTCGTTGCGTCCGTTGGAGAGTCGGGATTTAAAATTAAATTTTTTTATGTAATATAATTTGCATAAAAGTGAAATTTTTTATTTTGAAAATCCACGGCCCGGTCGGGGAGGAGCGACGAGATGCTTGATTCAATGGGAGGATCGAGTCGAAGATTTTCTCGGGTTCAACTCAAGGAAGAAGACCATGATAATTGGATAATTTAATTATCCATGCTTTATTTTTGGTTTTTATTGTTTTGATGTATGGCATGTATGAATGTATGCGTGATATGTTTTCTGCATGTTAGGACGAGAAAATTAAAAACCTTAAGGCTAAATAACTAAGTGATTAAATTGATTTATTTTTTCAAATTGACCTCCATAATTAATTTAAATTGTGAAGTAATTAGCATGCGCGTTGACATTAGGGTCTTCCTCCATATCGGATGTGCTAATTACATGAACATGATGAACATGATATTTATTGAGATTTCTTTCATTACCATGTCCGGCTAAACTTGTTAGATTCCGCATGGGAGTACGTTGATTCATGTTGTCTTCGAGGGATTGATGAATATATATATATATATATATATATATATATATAGTGTGATTTCTTTATCAAATTCTTGGTTTTAATTCATGTTAGAGCACTTGATCAATGATTTTACATGTTTAACTTAATTGCTCATAATTCGAGAGAAGAGGGCATTAATAGGTTTCGAGTATTTGACGTAGTAAATTACGAGATTGAGAAATAGGTGATGAGCTATGATGATGTTTAATCTTATGAACATTTTGGAGTTAGATAATTTATAATAGACAGAGACGTTGTTATAGGTTGTTTAATCTACGTTTTAATGCATCTCGAGAGGGACTTTAGAATATTGTTGTGATTATCATTTTGGAAACGCACTTAGAACCCTTCGACATCAATCCCGACTAAACTTAGTGATCAACGGAAACTTAGCCTTGGAATCTATCTTTCAAAACTCTTGCAATTCTCTTTAATTCGGATATTTTCATTTGTTTAAATTAATTATCATCATTTTATTCTATTTCGTTAACCATCCATTCACCTTTTCGATCGTCTAGATAAAACCGGAATCATTATAATCTAGTACTCAACACAATACGAATATTTAGTCTCTGTGGAATACGACCTTGCTCGCCGCTTTCTACATTTACTCCGTACACTTGCAGATTGTTTAAAAATATAGCGAACATTAAACAAAATTCTGCACAACAGAATTATTCATTCTCTCTTATATGACCATATGAAGAGCGTATGTATTTCACATACCATTGTAAATTATCTTCTAGCACGCATGTTAGAAATTCAGACGTAGTGATTTGTTCAAGCCTTTTGCTTCAACTTTTAAATTCACTTGGAGATTCATTTCACATTGACAAATACACAGTATCCCATAATTGATTTGGTTTTTAAATCAGTTATGCGTTTAATACGCTCTTTTTCCTTAATTCGATTAGTACATACTGATATGTCATAATATCAAATTTAAAGATTTATACGCATCGTGCATCATGTGCTTATCCAGTGAAGAAGCAGTCGACCGTTTAAGGTCATACCTTCACCTACTTTGGCTTAGGAACTTTAGACTTAGCCAGACATCCCCACATTTTGTGGTAACCCTGAAGGCGTTCATCATGTCTTTCAAGATTGTATCTTTTACGTTCAGCAACGCCATTCGACTGAGGCGCACATGGTGTAGTGATTTGATGAATTATGTTTTTTGCATCACAAATTCTTCAAACGGAGCATCATGTACTCCTCCTCGGTCACTTCGGATTGCTTTTATCCGAACATTGAGTTGATTATTCAACTTCACTTTTGAAGATCTTAAAACTTGAAAACTTCATCTTTGCTCTTAAACAAGAAGACGTCACAGGTTCTGGTGCAATTATCAATTGCATCTTGGAGTTAATCTATAACAGTTTTTTAGCAACAATCGTAATTCCAAATCTCCCAACAATAACTGTCGGCATCCTCAACCTTGTACTTTCATTCCAAGTATGTCCACAAATTCTTTGTGGTCCTTTTTTTTATCAATAATGCATACTTCCCATACGACGCATTGTTGAAATCATTAAGGTAGCACTAATTTTCGTCATGTTTGAAACTCTCATTTTTTGGTGATGGTCGGATTTTGTTGGTCAATAAGTTTCTAAGTTGTGATGTTACCACAACTTTTGTTAGCATGGCATGAAAATTGTTTGTGCCTTTATTTTGTCACTTTTAATTGAGGTCGAGTCAAAAACTCAAAATGACATTCAGACCCGTGCGATGCACATGGGCTGTATCTAAGTGTTCGTAGCGTAATGTTTGGCATTAATTTTCGTCATATATAACTTGCTTGCGACTCGTCACGCATGCATGTTTTATCTAATTGTTAATCGTGTAAGGTTTATATAATTGTTCTTTACGTAATGTTCAACGTAAACCATTGAAGTATAAATCTAATGATGGATATGATTGAAACGCTCAATGTAGTTTTAAGGTTGTGAATCACGTTGTATACTCCACCCTAGAGTTGATTCATAGGTTCATTAATATTATAAGACTCTCTTTATTACTACCAAAAGTACTTTACACCACTACAAATCTTTGCGTAATGCCCTAGTTTTTATACCACACATGCATACCAAAAGATAATAAATCAAATACTCATGTATTACTCGACCCAACATGGCAACCCAGCATACAGCCCAAACCCATATTCCGTTTGAATAGTAGCTAGCAAGGAGAAAATGCACGACTTTAAGGGTTTTGAGGAAAAATGCATATATAAATTCAAGATTGTCATATTATGTAAAGGATAGTCGACACCCATTGGGGTAACTATACCCTGCAAATTGGCCACCACATTTTGGCCAAAAAGCGCCAGGATTTTTTACTAAATATTGGCCCACATGATTTTTTCTTGCTTCCAACTTAATTAACCAAAATATATTAAAAGTATCAATAATATGAAAGAAATATATTTTCAACTATTTTAAAAAGTTCAAACATCCATTTCAATACTATTAAAACCGTTAGATTCTTGCACTACAACCAATGATTTAAAAGTAGCTCATCACTTGGTCCATTATCCGTATTCGATAGCAAAATATCAATACAAAATCTAAACAAAATCAACTTTAAATTGAAATAAGTTACGGTGTAAGGTTATACCCATTAACTTTAGCCTAATTAATTAATATTTATTAGTTATTAAATTTTTCATGGCTAGCACACAGGCGCTTTTCTGCCAAAATTAATCTGGGCCAAAAGGCCAAGTTTGCATGGGCTAAAGAGTTCTGCTCATTTATTCACGGGCACGGCCCGTGGGCCTGGGCCACTTTTGCCAGGTCTAGGGGTAACCCCTTTCTCAGCCGTCATTTCCCTTAGAACCTTAAACCAATCAATATTTGCATTATTCTATCATATTATTATCTTGAGCTTGAAATAATTAAAATTCCCTCCGTCCCACCGATCTTGGTTCATATTCTTTTTTGGGTTGTCCCAAGATACTTGATCATTTCTTATCTCTCACAGTTTTGAATAATATATATTCATATCATCACTTTACACACTACTTTTTAGCTTTTCTTAAATCCCGTGCCGTAAAGCAAATGCTCAAGATGGATGGGACGAAGGGAGTACATGGTTAGTTAAGTATTTTATTTTGGTTTAGATGTCTCTTATGCTTCTGATTTGTACGACAAATGAAACAAATTTTTACAATTTAAATTTCTTTTATTACTTGCAAGTTCATATTGTCACTAAATTTAGATTAGTGTTTTAACTATTTAGTTTTCATCCTTTCACAACTTTATGTTTCTTTCCTAAGGTCATAGAATTTTTCACATTATTTTTAGTTTCAGTTTTATTTTATTAAGTCTTTAGTAAAACACTTTTATATTGCATTAAATCTATGTTTTTAATACCGTTGAATTATAAAATATGGTAGCTAAATTGACAATAAAAGATATAGATTAATTAGATGTCTGGCCTATTATATTTAATATAATATCTCCTCTTATTTGATAAAACAGAATCACGTTGGAACAATATACTTTTGCCTATTAATGGCCCGATGATCTAATGGCAAATCATAGCCCGATCCAGTCCATAAACCCGTTCCAATCAATACTTACCGGTCAGATGTTGTAACATGTTTGACTTAACCCTAAACACAAACTTGTGATAAACATGCCTACCACATATTCACTCCTCATTTTATCCACCCCCTCACTTCCTAACTTCTCTCCCATCTAGAGGTGCCCAACCACGGGTCCGGGTCCGGGTCGGACCCGCCGGGTCGCCGGGTCGGCAGGACAGGACCCGGACCCCACCCGTACATATGAAATGTACGGGTTGGCGGGTCGACGGGTCGGCCACGGATCCGGGTCCGGGTCCGACCCGCCGGGTCACGGGTCGACCCGTCTATTTTTTTTTTTTTTATTTTAAAAATGTATATAAAACTTTTATTTGTTATCATTTTATACACGAAAAATAACTATAAGTGAAAAAGGAAATCATTTGAAAAAATTAGCTTGTATTTAATTTTAAGTTTTTACTTAAAATTAAATTGCCTACGTATCCCCGTGAGGAATCAAAGCTCCACGTAGTTCTTTTACTCGAGAAGAGTTAAAAAAAATGGGCTTGTATTTAATTTTAAGTTTTCACTTAAAATTAAATTGCCTACGTATCCTCGTGAGGAATCAAAGCCCTACGTAGTTCTTTACTTACCTGACTTACCTTACTTACCTTTAGTCGAAGTCGATGTCGTCGTCGTCTTGATCGTCGGTTTGACTCATTTGACTAGACTCTCCTTCGGTAGTGCCTTCTTGATAGGCATCTTGGTCCGCTAATAGGTCATCCCATTTATTTTCTTGATCTCGTAACTCGGCTTTTGTTGCGTCTTTAAGTATCATTTGAGCCTCGAGATTTTTTGGCGTCATTCGGGATCTCCGCTCGTCCAGCATATAGCCTCCTTCACTAAAAGCACTCTCAACGGGACTGTGGATGCGGGCACTGCAAGAATTTCTTGTGCCATAATGGAAAGTATGGGAAATTCGGTTCCCTTCTTTTCCACCAATCCAACAGATCAAAGGTACCTGCATTGTCATCCTCCGGCACAAAACTAGTTGCATAATATCTACTAAGGTCATTTCTTTGACCGACGTTACTACCACCCCTATTTCTTGCTATATTATAGAGTTGTTGTTGAAATGGGTTAGTGGGAGTTCTGTCGAATTCCATGTTAAATGTATTTGTAGTCTTAGTTCTTGTTTTTTGAGTTTGAATCTTATCACCTTATTTAGTAGTATATTATTAAAATACAGTTTCTAAACTATTTTTCAAATCAATTTTTACTTGTTCAACGTCAGGAATATTTTCAAATAAAGTTTGACTTTCAATAGTATCCTCAATATTAGGAAAACCCAAATTTTTAAGAATATTATAATATATTTCAAGTAATTGTTCTACTTGAGCTAAATTTAAATCGGGAGATAAAACAGCACTAATCAAGAAAACATCATGAATACGATTAAAGTATTTTAGTCATTTTAAACACATATTGTAAATAGCATTCGATAATCTTTCGGATTTACTACAAGCATCCATTTCAGATACAATAAAACAACAATGAAATAAAACTTTGGGAGACGTGGGATAATAACAACCACTTAAATCTTTAGTTGCATTTTCAAAAACCCTTAATAGTTTTATTAAATCTTTAGTTTCATCCCAATACGTTGGCAATAAATAAAATCCTTCTATGTGAAAATACGTATCAAAAAATTCACACAATAATTCTTTATATTCATTAGTTGAATTTAACATCTCATAAGTTGAGTTCCATCTATGTTTGACGTCTGGAGTAAAAAATTTGGGTTGAATTTGTTTTGACTTTAAAAATTTTACCCATTGTCTAGCTAACTTAGTGCGATTATGTAAAAACAGGATTATAGGCATTTTGCATCCTGTATTCCCAACCCGTACTATCCGCAAAATTAAAAGGTAAAGATTCTTGTGCACATAATTTTGCCATTTGTTCTCTAGCAATTTTTTCATTATATTTATAAAGTTGAGATTCAGACATACCTTGATTGCCGTCTGGCCCGGCTCCAGTAGAAGGTTGGAAGTTGAGTTGACTTTGTGACTTTTGTTCTCCGTGGACCGAGGCATGGTTATTTTCAAAATGCCTTTTAAAATTTCCATATCCATCCCCGGCTTTATACATATACTCTTTCGAGCAGTAGTTGCAAGATACCTTCATCGAACCATCCGGCATTTTTTCCTTCTTAAAGTGTTTTGAAAAAAGTACGGATACCGGTCTCCTTTCTGCAACAGGGGCATGCTTGTTTCTTGCTTTAGTTTTCTTGCTTCCTCTGCCTTTCACATTTTCTTCCTCCTCGGACGATAACTCCTCAACATAAGGAGGTTCTTCTTCAGCTTGGCTTGCCGGGGCAGACGCCGACTTTGATTTTTGCGTCGGAGTTGGTACGCCATGAAGAGTGCGCTCGAATGTTGCATATGTTTGATTTAACATAGCTTCATCGATTTCATGGTCCATTTCTTCGTCGATGTTTTGCGCTTGTTGACGATTCGGGACACGTCGAAATCCCTGAGATCAACTTCTTCTTCACTGTAGTTGTTGTACTACCGTAATAGATATTTTCATGTGTAACATCATATTCGTGGATCTTGACTTTTATTTTCAAAACCGGGTGGAGTTTGGTTTTGGGGCTCCCGAATAATTATTCCAGATGGTTTCTTCGATTTGCCCCAAAGACCCATTCGCTCGAACTTGGACATTTTGGATTTTTTGGGAGATGTAGCAATACTCTTTCCCTTGTCAGAACTCGACATAATGATAAAATGCGAAAAAAAAGAGAGAGATTAAGTAGTATAGCAATTAGCAATGAGAGTTTGAGAGATAGATAGTATTGAAGGTGTGGAAAAATTGTGTTGGGGAGGTATTTATAGTTAGGAAATTTTTTTTTTTAAAAAATCGGACTAGCCGTTAGACCCGCCGGTCACGGGTCCGACCCGCCGGGTCCGTCACCACCGGGTCCAACGGCCATTTTTGAATTTTTTTTTTTTTTTGTTTTTTTTTAATTTCCGGTCGACGGTCGGACCGTGGTCGACGGTTGGGAAGCTCGACCGGACCCCACCCGTGTATACCATGGGTCCGGGTCGGCGGGTCACACGGGTCGGCCGGGTCCGGGTCTTGCACGGGTCAGCCGGGTCCGGGTCGGCGGGTCGACCCGGCGGGTTGGGTCGTTTTGGGCACCTCTACTCCCATCTAGCTCAGTCACATCTCATCTCTCATATCCCATCATCATCAACACCGATCAAACCTCCTTCCCTTTTAAGCGTACCAAAAACCTCTTTATCTTCAGCTCTTTGCTCGAATCTTATCAAGACAGAAGTATCGGGCTTCAAGATCTCATTCAGAGGTCTCGGGTAGGTTAGATTAGTTGGGCTAACCTGCATATGAAAATGTTTTTGTATAAAAATATAAAGCCCAATATCTATAAATTCGTTTTGTTTTCCGGTTTTGAAAGATCGATGATGGTTTTTGTATAGATCTTTAAAGATCTTATCTTTAAAGAGATAAAAAATGAAATCTTTCTTTGTCGTTAATGTAATATCCGGGGGTAATTTTTTTTTTTCACTCTTTCGATTCACTATTGAGTTGTACATATTCATTTGGAATTGTACAAATGTTGTATTATGTCATTCGTGTTTGTTGAGGTGCTTGGATCGTGTTCGTTAATTCGGTTGAACTTGTTGGAACTTCCTTGTATTGTCTGTGCAACTTACGTACGCTACGGTTGTACCTTAACGTATGTTAAGCTCCTAAGCTTACGTGCGTTACGGTTGTGATGTTACGCACGTAAAGGGACACAGACAGGGGAAACCTTCCTCGGACTCGACTTTCGGACGGTGGGTCCCGGGCTTGATCCGATCTTACTATTGTAGTCAACGGATCCTTACGTACGTTAAGAGGTGAGCTCTACGTACGTAATCCATGTAGCTTGCTAACGTACGTAAATGGTTTTGTTTACGTACGTTAAGGTCTTCGTATTTTTGGTCAGTTGGTTCTGGAGTTAGCATTACGTACGTTAATGTTTTGGCATAGCGTACGTAATGGACCTTACGTACGTTAACCTTGGTGTATAGCGTACGTAATGTGTTTGTCAGATTATATAACTTGGTTTCGTATTTCATTTTTTCACGAACCAAAATCATTTTTCTCTCCCTAGAATCGTCCTTCTGGACTTGTTCTTGATATTTAGCCTCTTCCAACACGATTTTGATCATCCTAGCTTGGATTGAAGCTTGAAGTTGGAAGCTTGTTGGTGCTCCTTTGTTGTTTGGAGATTTCTTCTTGTTCTTCATTGGTAAGTTCTCTTAATCTCTTGTTCTTCAAGTGATTTCCGAGTATGTTGATGATGATGTTGTTGTTTTCTTCGGGTATTGATTGATTGTTGGAGTATATCATGATTCTTGATGAGTTTTGATAACTTGTAATGAAGAACATGATGATTTTTGTCTTGAGGAGGAGTTGTTCTTGATGTTTTAGAATGTTTGGAGGTTATAATCATGTCTAAGAAGGATTATGTTAAGATTGCTATATGATTAACATAGTCTTGATATGATTGTTGTTGTTGTTTGTGTTTTTGGAGGGATAATAACCATTTTAGTAAGGAATTATGCTGAATTATGGAATGATTATCATGATCTTACAATGGTTGATTTAATCTTTTGGTTTAATCCGAATTCATGATGAATTGTTGATTGATTATGGTTTAGACATCATGTTTGTTGAGATGATGATGTTCTTGGGGTATTGATGATGATATTAGTGATATTATCATTTTGAGATGTTTGTTTTGATGATTGTTCTTAAGTGATTCTTGTTGAATTATTTTCACAAGTGTAAAGAACGTAATGATCATGTTAATCGATCATTGAGGTGTTGGAGGATGTTAGAATTCATAGTTGAGAACTATGATATTCATTGGTGGAGTTTAACCGATTCGGGGTTGAATCGGGATTGTTTTGGTGTTGCTTTCCATTGATCTTGTGTTATTGAATGAATTGTATTTTATTGAAGGTTGTTCGAGTGTTTGTGATCGTCGGAAGGTGCCGTTCGTCGTTTCTTGGGAGGACGTTGATCGTGGAAGGACTTTCTCGCCTTCGGTTTGAGGCAAGTTTTATACTTGTACTGGTCAATGAGATTAATGTTATCATATATGTGTATGAATGTGTTGTATCATTTCGAGACATAGTCTCTTTGTGATTTATTGATATATGGGGATTGTTTGATGCAATACCATTCGGCAATTATGCTAGATGTTATTGTTATTCGTTAACGGACTGTTTAAGGCATCGAGACTCTTGTTTTTATTGTTGTTGTCGATAGCCGATCTGCAGTATCGATGTATCGATTATTATTGTTGACTTTGATGTCAGTCTAAGACATTGTTGGGATCGTTGTTATCAAATTGGTATCGTTGCTATTGTATTGGCCGATTGAAGACATTTGACGTATTCGATTATCACCTCTGTTTTCGGTGGTCGGTTTATGGCACCGAGACATCTATTCTAATTGAGTCATTGTTATCGATTAGTCATTCTAAGACAATCGAGGTATTGAATTAGGGTTATCGAAGATAATTCCCATCCATTATATCATTGTTTATCGATTGATCGTTCTAAGATAATCGACGTATTGAATTGGGATTATCGAAGATAATTCCCATTCATTGTATCATTGTTTATCGATTGACCGTTCTAAGGTAATCGACGTATTGAATTGGGATTATCGAAGATAATTCCCATCCATTGTATCATTATTTATCGATTGACCGTTCTAAGGTAATCGACGTATTGAATTGGGATTATCGAAGATGATTTCCATCCGTTGAGGCGTCGTTATTGATTTACCATTCTAAGGTAATCGATGTATTGAATTGGGACTGTCGAAGACATTTCACATCTGTTGACTTGTCGTCATCAATTTACCGTTCCAAGGTAATCGAGGTGTTGAATTGGGACTGTCAAGGATATTTTCCATCCGTTGAGTTGTTGTGATCGATTGGCCATTCCAAGGCAGTCGAGGTATTTGAATTGGGATCGCCGGGGACGGTGCTCATACGTGAGTTATTGTTGTCGTGTTGGCCGACACAAGGCAGCACACTATTATTCTTGTAATTCGGTAATCTCGGATCGTTGCTGTTTGTGATTAATTGTGTTTGGAGGCTAGTCGCGGCTAGTGCTCGATGGGTAAGTATGGGGCTTGAACCTTTGCGGTTGGTTTCCCAACACCTACAGTTCAGTAGGTCATGGTCATTGGATGGCTTCATTGTGATACGGCTTCATGCCGTGGCTTCGGCCCTCATTGTAATACGGCTTCATGCCGTGGCTTCGGCCCTCATTGTGATACGGCTTCGTGCCGTGGCTTCGGCCCTCATTGTGATAAGGCTTCATGCCGTGGCTTCGGCCCTCATTGTGATACGGCTTCGTACCATGGCTTCGGCCCGCAGATGTTCCAGCTGCGGGCTGATTTGGGTTCGGGCCACTGTGGTGTTTGACAGTTTCGGCTGAGTGGTTTTCAGACCATTATGATATTTCGGCAGCTTCGACTGAGGGGCTTTCAGGCCATTGTGATATATTTGTATATCTATTGGAGCCTTCGGGCACTGTGATTTGTATCTAGTCAGCGTTGGTTTGGTTTACCTTCGGGTAATTTCACTGTTGTGTTCTATATTGATGATTCGCCATTGGGCACTTGTGTTCTAACCTGTTGAGCAGGTACCGATCGTATGTCGGGGCATAGTGTTTTACGAATGCTCGATTCTTACTTTGGTTTGTGAGCATCTCGTATTACCATTGTTGTACCATTTTATTCTGCCCCTGGATGCATATCATGTTATACATGTATTTGATATTCATTATCTGGATGACTGAACCCATGGGGGAGGAACATGTTTTCATGTTCTAGGTGCTTGCGAGGAGAGAGTTGAGACACAGGGGCATGACGATGGCGACGAGGCATTCGAGCGATACTAGTCCGAGATGTTTTGGTGTTCATGCCAGTCAGACAGTTTGGAGTACTCCAGCAGTTGTTGTCTTTTTGTATTACCCGAGCAATGCTCGTGGATGTTGTTGTACCTTTATTTTGGCCAGGTAGGCCCACATTTTTCGTTGAAATTCCATATCTGAATGTTATGTCGGATGTCGTAGTAGGGACTGAGATTCCCCTTTTGGTCAGTTTGTTGTATTTTGGTCGTATTCGCCTGGTGGATCTCCTGGTGTGGGGTCCACGGCACTGTAATGACCCAATGGGATTTGGGGGTGTTATAGTTAATTACTTTTGGTTTCGAGTTTGTTGGAGCAGTTTGCATCTTCGTAACAGTTGTGGGGTTTCGAGCTCTTTGTTTATTGGTTGGTTCGTCTTGCAGTTTCTTGGTTTTAAACAGTTTTTGGTTTCTCTTTGCTCCTTCGTAGCAGTGGTGACTTTGTGTTTTGGTGGTTTGTTTGCTGTTATTTATAGGCTCCCTTAGTGTGTGAGATTGTATAGTCATTTAAAATTCCACATTTAAGTTTAAGAAGTGGAACCGATTGGTGCGGAATGTAATTGCTGGTGATTTGGGAGAGCATGAATGTTGTAACTACAGGAACTTGAGTGATCTTGAGTCTCTTGATTACTCCACATTAAATCAAGGGACTCAATCTTATAATATAATAGATTGTTAATGCATTGATTTTTTTAACTATTTACATCAAATCAGAAAAACAAAATAAAATTCGAATGCATTAATAATATACTTAATTACTTATCTCCAATGTATAATTTTAATGAATATATAATTGTAGTAGAGATGTAACACATATTTTGGTATGCCACTATATTAATATTAACATATATTAAATATTAAATTATAATAGATCATAAATTTTCCTAATATAGAATTAGAGTGAGTTCTTTGTCATATCAACTTTGGTGTTACTCTATAATAATGATAATTTTTTTATAATATAATATACAATATAATAATATAAAGCATAATAATAATAGTAGTAAATATTTTATACATTAAACTAAATAAAGTTTCTGGAATCCCATAATAAAGTTATGGCCTACCCTTTTAATTTTTAAAGCTGAGATGCATGAAAAATAATAATGTATGATTCTTATTCATCCATCAGTAATAAATTCTGGTGTTCAGATATTTTATTTTGTAAAATTTATAAAACTATTTTTGATTATTATAATGTAGAATAATATTTATTGTGTAAAATCTATAATATTTTATCTATAATATTTATTTTTGATTATTATAATTTTTTCTAATATAGAGTGAGAGTGGGTTCTGTGTCATATCAACTTTGGTGTTACTTTATAATTATGATAATTTTTCCTAATATTTATTGTTTACAATGTAAATAATATACTTATACGTTGTAAGAATAATCTTTATGATCCATATATGATTCCAATACTAAAGATGCAATGATGCATGAATAATAATAATAATAATAATAATTGGAATAATAATAATAATAATAATAAAAATAGAACAATAGTAAAGAATAATCTTATACATTTTTACTTACACTTGAAATGTAGCCTTGATTTGTATTTTCATTGATTTTCGGATTGATGTTTGACTTAATTTGTATTATGGTATTGTGGTTGTGAATCATTTGTTGTTGATAGTATGTGATAATCTTGAGATTTGAGGTCGTTTGATGCATTTTTCTTTCCTTTTGGTGTTGTGCCCGAGATTTCGTGATAATCTGGGTAATTGTTCATTGTGATTCGAGACGTCAAGTCGTGAGGACTTGGGCGTGCGATTGATATATTCCCGAGGACTATGTCTGTGTTGTTATTATCTTTGCGTGGCGTCAGTCAGTATTTGCATGGGCATCTGATGTCGATGAGAACAGGGAAGTGTACACCGATGATTGTAGACATGTACAATGGGCGGCTACCGCGGGGTGTGTACACCGGTGTTACGAGTCATGCGGTTGGTACGACTTTCTGGCTGGTCTCTAACGGAGGAGTCATGATTCGACTGATCTCGCACTTGGTTGAGTGTTTCTTTCACCTGGTTTTGCCGTGTTCGGGCAGGGGAGACGCGGGGACCCGAGGGGTTGGCCCAGTTACTCAGACGGAGTTGTTCGTATTGAGGAGTATTCCTGGAGATATTGTTTTCAGATCCTGATGAATAGTACGTACCCCGAGTTGTGCACCCTGAGTTTCGGGGACGAAACTCTTTTTAAGGGGGGAGTATGTAATATCCGGGGGTAATTTTTTTTCTCTCTTTCGTTTCACTGTTGAGTTGTACATATTCATTTGGAATTGTACAAATGTTGTTGTATTATGTCATTCGTGTTTTTTGAGGTGCTTGGATCGTGTTCGTTCATTCGGTTGAACTTGTTGGAACTTCCTTGTGTTGTTTGTGCCACTTACGTACGCTACGGGTGTACCTTAACGTACGTTAAGATCCTAAGCTTACGTACGTTATGGTTGTCATGTTACGTACGTAAAGGGGCACAGACAGGGGGAACCTTCCTCGTGGCCAACTTTCGACTGGTAGGGTCGGGTATCTTTCGATCAGATCTCACTATTGCAGTCAACGGGTTCATTACGTACGTTAGGATGTGAGCCCTACCTACATTATTCATGCAGCTTCTTAACGTACGTAAATGGTTGTTGTTTACGTACGTTAGGGTCTTCGTATTTTTGGCCAGTCAGTTATGGAATAGCATTACGTACGTTAAGTTGGCGTAGCGTACGTAATGGCCCTTACGTACGTTATGCTCTGTGTATAGCGTACGTAATGTGATTGTCAGGTTATATATTTTGGTTTTGTATTTCATTTCTTCACGAACCAAAACCTCTCTTCTCTCCCTAGAATCGTCCCTCTAGACTTGTTCTTGATATTTAGCCTCTTCCAATGTGTTTTTGATCATCATAGATTGATTTGGAGCTTGGAGTTGGAAGTTTTTCTTACTCCTTTGGTGTTTGGAGAGTTCATCTTGTTCTTCTTGGGTAGGTTCTCTTAATCTCTTGTTCTACAAGTGATTTTCGAGTATGTTGTTGTTGTTCTTGTTGTTTACTTCGTGTATTGATTTATTGTTGGAGTATATCATGATTCTTGATGAGTTTTTATAACTTATGATGAAGAACATGATGATTGTGTCTTGAGGAGGAGTTGTTCTTGATGTTTTAGAATGTTTGGAGGTTATAATCATGTCTAGGAAGGATTATGTCAAGATTGTTATATGATTAACATAGTCTTGATATGGTTGATATTGTTGTTTGTGTTTCTTGGGGATATTTTAACCATTTTAGTAAGGAATTATGATGAATTATGTAATGATTATCATAATCTTGAAATGGTTGAATTAATCCTGTTGATTAATCCGAATTCATGATGAATTTGTGGAGGATTATCGTGTATATACCATGTTTGTTGTTTTGGTGATGTTCTTGAGGTGATGGTGATGATATTGATGATATTATCATTATAGGATGATCAATTTTATGTTGTTCTTAAGTGATTCTTGTTGAATTGTTTTCACAAGTGTTACGAACATGATGATCATGTTATTTGATCATTGAGGAGGATTGGAGGAAGTTAGAATTCATAGTTGAGAGCTATGGTATTCGTTTGTGGAGTTTAATTGATTCGTGATCGAATCGGGTTGTCCTTGGTGTTGTTTTATATTGATTTTGTGTTATTGAATGAATTGTATTTCATTCAAGGTTGTTCGAGTGTTTGTGATCGTCGGAAGAAGCCGTTCGTCGTTTCTTGGGAGGACGTTGATCGTGGAAAGACTTTCTCGCCTTCGGTTTGAGGCAAGTTTTATACTTGTACTAGTCAATGAGATTAATATTATCATGTATGTGTATGAATGTGTTGTATCATTTCGAGACTTGGTCTCTCTATGATTTTGTTGATATCAGGGGATTTTTTGATACGATACCCTTCGGAAAATTATGCCAAATGTTGTTATTGTCCGATAAAAGCCATTCAGGGCTTTGAGATACTCGTTGTTGATCTTATTGTCGATAGCCGGTTCGCGGTATCGATGTAACGGTTATTGTTGTTGATATTGATGTCGGTTTAAGACATTGTTATGATCATTGTTATTGATATTGGTATTTTGCTATTGATGCTGTGATTGGCCGAGTGAAGGCATAGACGTGTTCGATTATCATCTCCGTCCTCGGTAACCGATTAAAGGCACCGGGACATCCGTTCTAATCGTTTTGTTGTTATCGATTGGCCATTCTAAGGAAATCGAGGTATTGAATTGGGATTATCGGAGATAATTCCCATCCGTTGTATCATTGTTTATCGATTGACTGTTCTAAGGTAATCGACGTATTGAATTGGGATTATCGAATATGATTCCCATCCGTTGTGTTGTTGTTATCGATTGGCCATTCTAAGGCAATCGAGGTATTGAATTGCGATTATCGAAGATAATTCTCATCCGTTGTATCATTGTTTATCGATTGACCATTCAAAGGTAATCGACGCATTGAATTGGGATTATCGAAGATGATTCCCATCCGTTGTGTCGTTGTTATCGATTGACCGTTCTAAGGTAATCGAGGTATTGAATTGGGATTATCGAAGATGATTCCCATCCGCTGTGTTGTTGTTATCGATTGGCCATTCTAAGGCAATCGAGGTATTTAATTAGGATTATCGAGGATAATTCCCATCCGTTGTATCATTGTTGTCGATTGACCATTCTAAGGTAATCGATGTATTGAATTGGGACCGTAGAAGACATTTCCCATCCGTTGTATTGTTGTTATCGATTGGTCGTTCTAAGACAATTGAGGTATTGAATTGGGACTGTCGAGGATAGATTTCATCCGTTGATGTCGTTGTGATCGATTCGCCATTCCTAAGGCATTCGAGGTATTTAAATTGGGACCGCCGAAGACGGTGCCCATCCGTGAGTTATTATTATAGTCTTGGCCGACTCAAGGTAGCACACTATTATTCTTGTGTATTCGGTAATCTTGGCATCATTGCCGTTTGTGATTAATTGTATTTTGGAGGCTAGTATCGGCTAGAGCTCGATGCGTAAGTTTGGGGCTTGAACCTTCGCGGTTGGTTTCCCAACACCTACAGTTCAGTAGGTCACGGTCACTAGGTGATCTCATTATGGGTAAGTTTGGGGCTTGAACTTTCGCGGTTGGTTTCCCGGCACCTGCAATTCAGTAGGTCACGGTCATTGGATGACCTCATTGTGATACGACTTCGTGCTGTGGCTTCGACCCTCATTATGATACGGCTTCGTGTCGTGGCTTCGGCCCTCATTGTGATACGGCTTCGTGTCGTGGCTTCGGCATTCATTGTGATATGGCTTCGTGTCGTGGCTTCGACCCTCAGATGATATAGCTTCGGGCTGTTTGGCTTCGGGCCATTGTGATGATTGGCAGCTTCGGCTGAGTGGCTTTCAGGCCATCGTGATATTTTGGCAGCTTCGGCTGAGGGATTTCAGGCCATTGTGATGTTTTGGTATTTCCGTTGGAGCCTTCGGGTATTATGATTCGTATCTCAGCGTTGGCTTGGTTTACCTTCGGGTAATGTATTGTTGTGTTCTATATTGATGATTCGCCGATGGGCACTTGTGTTCTAACCTGTTGAGCAGATACCGATCGTATGCCGTGGGCATAGTGTTTCTGGAATGCTCGATTCTTACTTTAGTTTGTGAGCATCTCGTACTACCATTGTTGTACTGTTTATTCTGCCGTTGGATGCATATCATGTTGTATATATATTTGATATTCATTATCTGGATGACTGACCCCGTGGGGGTGGAACATGTTTTCATGTTTTAGGTGCTTGCGAGGAGAGAGTTGAGACACATGGGCATGACGATGGCGACGAGTCATTCGAGCGATACTAGTCCGAGATGTTTCGGTGTTCATGTCGGTCAGACAGTTTGGAGTACTCCAGTTTTGTCAGTGGTTGTTATTTTGTATATCCGAGCAAGGGTCGTGGATGTTGTTGTATTCTTATTTTGACCATGTAGGCCCACTTTTGACGTTGAAATTCCATATCGGAATATTATGTTGGATATCATAGTAGGGACTGTGATTCTCCCTTTTGGTCAGTTTGTTGTATTTTAATCGTGTTCGCCTAGTGGATCTCCTAGTGTGGGGTTCACGTCACTGTAATAACCCAATGGGATTTGGGGGCATTACAAGACTGGCCGACGGCTCCTGATGACTACCGGTGCTAGGTCGAACCGAGTCCGACAAATTAGGCGTAGATGAGCCTTCTGCAGAGCTGGGGGCATGACCGCCCCACCGGCTGCATCACGCCCTCGGCCACGACCACGGCCGCGTCCACGTCCTTTGCCAGTTGACATTCTAAAGAGAAAAAGGGGAAGTAAACTCATAAGTATAACTCGTAATATTCCCATCATGAATATGGATTTATCATGCCCCGTAGTCGAATTACAATGAGGAAACAAAGAGCATAAAGAAGATAAGGAACTTACGAGTACCGGTCGTACGAAATGACGGCAGCGGGATGATACTGGGCTCTCGGAACAGTACAATTAGACCCAACAGACCGACAGCCTAGGTATCCATAAACCTAAGCTCCGATACCAAATTCTGTAACACCCTCGAGATTTTCGGAGAATATTACAGCACCGTGAACCCCACCTGGGACCCACTAGGCTACTTCTACACAGAACACGTTCAATCTCACAATCTTCAAACGGAATTCAATAAATACGATACAGACAAAGAAAACTCCAAAACACACCGAAGTCAAAGATCTCCAGGAAGTACAAGGAAATGATACATCAACCGGGAAAGGAACTCCTATAGTACTCGAGTACCATCTATTATTACAAGGATAAACAGTCCAAAGGGACAATACTCGAAATAAGGAGAATACAATTTCCCACAGTATCACGCCTCGCCTTCATCATCGTACTGCCCCGATGCTCGCTCATTGGGATCCTTAGAACCTGAAAAACATAAAAAGAGTTTTCCCCACACGAGAGGGGTTAGAGCAAGTAATACAAGTGAAACGTCACATCTTACACGTAAAAGCACATGCACCAATTTCAAAGCCATGATAATGATTTTCCGAAAAATGCAATTATCCAAGTATATCCCAATAATGACCATTTCTCCCTGGTTAACCGTGGACCCGACAATGCGCGAATCCCTCCTGGGCCCCGTCAAGCCATCTCGGAGTGGCTAACCTAAATGTTCGAGGACCAGACAATACGCGGATCCCTCCTCGGCCTCGTCAGGCCCTCTCGTAGTGAACGGATATAACTCTAACACTCATATGCATTACTTTTCACATTTAAGAATATACTTTCACAAAAATCACTTGCCTGGAACGAGAGAAAAGGGTACGAACGACAAGGTACCAAGGTTGAAGGAATCGACAACTCCGAACCTAGACAAGTTCGTAATCAACTATCAATAATCCATCGGTAGGAAAATAAGTTGGAATCCACCCGAAAATACTACCCACGATACATGTATTCCGGTAATAAAATTCCTAAATGGTGAATCACACTCAACCATCACAAATACTCAACAATTCCGAAAATATACCAATAAATCCATAGGAAAGACATGTATCCAAGGTAGATAATCTATACTCAATATATTCCAACACAACAGTAAGCTAACTCGAAGAGATAGGAAAGAAAACCCCCAAATCCCGAAATTCTAGGGTTATGCAAAGTTTACCTTGATTTGGAGCGGTGGAGAGGATTAAACGTTGAATAATTCGAACTAGAAGCTTGAAGATGTTGATAGATGATAGTAGCTCGAAGAGATATTCACGGATCGCCCAAAATCGCCCAAGGAAGGAGAAGAAGTGGAAAAGTGACGAATTTGGGGCTGGAGTATCCTTTATATCCTAAATAGGGTTTAGCGTGCGCTAATTACTAAGAATAGCGCGCGCTATCGGGTTCACCGGGTAGTCCAGTGGCCTCTGCCAGCATCGTTAGCATGTGCTACGTATATTGTAGCGTGCGCTAACGCCTTCCTTTAGCGTGCGCTAGCCGAGAATTAGCGTGCGCTACCTGGTAGTTGGTGCCCAGAAATTGGAGTCCAGAACCTACTGTCCTCTGCCCTGCTCAAGCCTTAACGTGCGCTACTACGATTACTTAGCGTGCGCTACGAATTCTCCATTCCAGTCCAGTACCTACTGGACTGTCTGCCTCAAATACACTAGTAGCGTGTGCTAATGTTGACAGATAGCGTGCGTTACCAGTACTCAAATAGCGTGCTATATAAAGGAAACGTAGCGTGCGCTACACCTCACACCCAGGTGATAGAATCGCATCAAAGATCCAAAGCAGCAACGATCCGAACAAGAAAGAGTAAATTCCAAATGATATGAACTCCAAGATCAACATAAACTTACTAAACACTTGCAACGAGTGTCAAAATTACAGAATCAGCAGAGTGGAAAATTTACAAAATGTATCAATCTTCACTACCCTCAATTTGTTGACAATAACTTGCAATTCATGTACTTGAGCAAGTATGGGCTTATCGTGTGGAGCAAAAAAAAAAAGTTTGGGATTATCGTCAAACATCTTAAAATCAAAATAACTAGAGACAAGGAACTTTTTGGTACCTTCTTCTTCGGCCTTGAATTTTTACTCGAGTGCCTTCCAAATCTCCATCGTCGATGGATTGTCGGTGTAGAGATCGTAGAGACGGTCGGAGAGAATGTTCAAATATGACCACGGCACAGAAACTCGTCCTCTTGACGCTTCTTCCATTCCGCCTTGAGTTCTTTAGAATCCTCCTCCTTCGGCTCCATGATAGACTCCAACGTCGGGTCGAGCACGTAGAAGACCTTCATGGCAGTGAGGAAGAAACGCATCTTGTCCTGCCAGCGAGTGTAGTTGGTTCCATCGAAGCGATCCAACTTGATGAAGTCTTGGTTCATCACCCTTAGACTCGAAACAGTAGCCTCGGTCGCCATTGCAACAGATACTAGAAGATTGTTAGAGACTTCTTCGAAATTGAAGACGTCGAGGCTTGAATCATGCATGGAAACGTTTTCCTTATAGTATTTCTTGCACACCGAAATGTGCCTTAAGGTAATGAACAAGAACACCGTAGGATACGACAAGCCTTAGTTCCGGACTGCACTAAGATAGAGTGAAATCCGAAAATAGGCAAGAACGATTTTCTAGATAAATTGTTTTTGAGAGAGAATGAGAATAGTAGGTTCAAAACCCAGTGACGATTTATGAAAACGAACTCGGTTTATAAAGAAATTGTACCTATTCGCGAAAATCTTCGGCGAACAGGAGCACCACTTCGTTCAAACGACGCGACCATTGGCCAAACAACCGTTGAGGAGGCACGATAGTTGGCAAAAATCGCCGCGAGAAGCCCGCGGACCGCGCCGTTTCGCCGGACTTGCCCCGAGCCCACGTGACCAGAGTGCCAAAGTGCGCATACGAAGCTCCACTAAGGCCTCTAAGCCCAAGCCCGAGCCGGACGCAGCTGTCACCGGTGGCGACACCGGCAACCGGCGATGTGAGAGTGAAAAATGGCATAGATTTGCCACCTCACCTCAACTTAGGCCTGTTATCGATCCGGGTCGGTCCGGATCTTGACATACCCGGTATCCACCCGATAAGCTTATCGAGTAACCGGGAACCAATCCGATAAGCTTATAGGATCCGACATTGTTCCCGAGAACCGATCCGGTAAGCTTATCGGGTAACCGGACCGATCTGATAAGCTTATCGGATACCCGTTTCATCTAATACTGACCCGATTAGTAACATAAATTCATTCTTTTCACTACCAAAAAACAAGAAAAAATTATCTAAGGCACAATTCCTAATGAATAACTACTTTCATGCATTCCTGATGAACCTATTTCTTTATATAGTACTTATATTATCGGGTTATCGGTCCGGGTCTTATCGGATACCGGATATAGGTATGGTGTCCATTCCCGGGCCGGTATGCTTATCGATCCAGATCGGTCCGGGTTTTTCGGATCAGATCTCGGTCCGAATCTCGGATCTATCCACTCGGTAACATCCCTACCTCCACCTCACATCCACATGGCATAGTCCCTCCGCTACCACATGTTTATTAATGGTTATTAAATGCTACATATATAAGGTGCTCAAATTCTTTGTGTTTGTTCCATGTGGGATTCTTTTCCACTCACAAAACGCACTCTCTCAACAACAACACACTATTTTGTCTTTTAGTGAACAATCAAATAAAAGCTTTAAATAATTAAATCCCATATTTAATTTTAGCTTTTCCAACAAAAGTAATAGCTCGATTCTTCCAATTCTTCGATAGGACTTGAGGTCTTTTCTTCACACAAGAGTTATAATCCTTTTCTCCTACTTAGGACAGCAAGAGGAAGTTTCTGTGTCCAGATAGGGACGAAGAGAGCTGCTAACTCTATAACTTGTTCTTTTTACCCCTAGTTATGACGATGTTCATGAATATGATAGACTTCCAATAACTCAAGATGGTGTTGCTAGTACTTATCGGATCATGCATAACTTGTTCTTTTTACCCCTTGTTACGACGGTGTTCACGAATATGATAGACTTCCAACTCGAGATTTTGTTGCTAGTACTTATCAGATCATGCATTATTTATTGCTTAAAGAAGAAATGGGTAGGAAAATTAATCTTATTCCACATCCTAGCTCCCTTTCTCTTTCTTTATTACAACCTCTTTTTTATGTCAAAGACAAGAAGCTACGCGATAACCAGAATGACGAAAAAAGCTTCACATAGTTGTGCATCTTTTATAGCCATTTATTTAGCTTCATTTTTTTCTGATATTTTATTTTATTTTTTAGTTTATTTTTGGAACGGCAAAAAAAAAGTCTTTTTGTTGAAGGGATTTCAACCCGTCTTTTCGTTCGTATAAACTTGGGATCTAACTAGTCTATCTTATATAGATCCCTTGTTAACGGATCTTATTATCGATGGGTTAAAGCGGAAGTGTTTATTGTCACTTGGTGGGCATATATTTTGGCAGAGGTAACCCCCCAATTTCGTATGAAACTTGTCTCAGTAGATACAATAAAAGAAGTAGCCGTGGTGAGAACGGACGTTTTGCAAAAGATGAGATAGGTAGAGACTTGTATGCGTCTACGGCGTGTCCGTTGTCTAGTTCTTCACATATCATATATCCATAGTTGGATATTCCAGCTCCGTGTCAACAAGATCGCAATCTCCACACATTAGGGGAGGTGTGTCCGCACATTAGGGGAGGTATTGATGAATTAGTTCTTCCTGGCCATCAGTCCTTTTCCGGGGGCTAAGGATTTTCTTTCCCTTTATGTGTAGCTGCGAATCACACAATCTCTCGACCTTTATCTAAATTCCCGATATTGTACTAGTAAATAATTAGAATAAGTAATCTGTTTAGATGTGGATTTTTGAAATATTGTCTTAAAGACAATAAGTCTACTTGCCAAAAGTTAAGAACCATTGGCCTAATTAAGGTTCAATTACCAAATAAGAAGCGAGGACTTGTATCCTGCCTCCAAAATCGCCTAGCAAGGTGCTCACTTTGTTATCTACATATATATATTTGTCATATTTATACTATATTTGTTATATTTATATTACAATCAAAACCTTATATATACTACATCATTTTAAATATGACAAGAAGTTACATTGCTAGCTGCTCTTGGGAAACATCTTAAATATTGCCAGAAGCAATCCATTAACTCATTGGTTACTTTGCAGGGAAGTCTATTGAGAGTCTGAGACAAGGAAAACAAGATTTAACATCTCGTTGATAAGCTTTTGACTTTGGCATTTTATTCTAGAACAATACTACGTCTACATATAATATGTATATATATTTATACAAATATACATTTCATCCATTCATTTATTGTGAGACTCATTTATTTACCCTGGTCCTACATTAAATTAGTGGATGAGATGCGTGTCTGCACAAATATATGTATACATATGTATATATGTAGCATTACACTTTATTCTACCGGTTGTCGCTCAGGCCAACGCTACAATTAAAAAGGTGTTTTCTACTAAGCGATTTTCAAAGATAACTTGCAAATTGATTAGTGATAACCGATGAGTGGATGAACCACTGTGTTATTTATATCTGTTCTTTTAAACTGAACGAATCTGAGCATAATTGAACTAAACTAGATTTAATAAATTAAATTGATTTGAACTGGACTTATTGAACCGAACTTATTGGACCTGAATTAAACTGAATAAATAACTGTTGGATTATGTGGCCCAAATGAATAAAATAATGAGGGCCCAAAATAATCTATCTCCTACAGCCCACTTAAAATCGGACCCGGCCCGGTATCCTTTTGGAAGCAGCCCATTAAGGATGGATTAATCTTGGCCGTTCATCTGGCATCTTTAATCCTGGCCATTGGTTTATATTAAACCTACATATAAAAACCCCTAAACCCTAACCCTACCCCTCATTTCCTTTCTCACACCCCCCCGCCGTCTGCTCTCTCACTCCCCTTCTCTCACCCCCCGATTTTCTTTCCTTCTCCTCGGCTTTGACCTGCTCCTCCCGATGGAAAGTAAATCCGCCCGATTTCTTCTCTTTGTTTGGTTGTTCCGATTCTCCTATAAATCCCGGTTTCGGTGGAGATGAAAGCACAACGAAATAAAAAGAGAGCAAGATATATTTTCCCTTTGAATCCTTCGGTTTTCTAAGTGAAATATTTGAGGGGTTTTCTTGGTGAGCTTTGTGAGAAAGGGGATCTGATATTTCAGGGGTTTTCTAAGCTTTGTGCTTCGGTTTTTGGGTTTGGGGTTTTGGACCAGTCGGATCTTGCTTTGTGCTTGGATTCGCCGGAGGTTGCTTCCGGATTCCGGTGGTGGGTTCGGTTCGAGGTGCTGGCCGCGGGTCTTGTGAGTCCAGGACGTGGCTACGGGGACGGAGGACTGAGCCGGCCGGAATTTTCTCCGACAGTGTTTTTTCTTCGGCTTCGGCCGTGTGGTTTGATCTCCCTATTTCTCACTGTTTATTTTTTAGTTTTATTTTGATTCGTAAAATTAGAAGTTGTGTAATCCCTAATCCCTATCCCGAGTAGATTCGTGTAATAGTTATATTTGTTATAATTATTGTAATCTTATTTTCACCCGATTCTGACCAATACTCAACATTGGTACCGGAGCTTTGGTTTGGATCTGTCCGAATCGGGTCAACCCGGATCACTCAGGTATATCGGCTAACCCTCTCTTCACTTCCTGTTTTTTACTTGCTCGTATTCCGTTCGTTTCTTGGTGATTTGTTTTTCCTTTGTGATACTGCTTGCTCGCTGTTCTTCGTTTTTTCCCACAATTTGTCCGTTTGACTGCGTGCCGTGTTTCCGTCGTCCTCGTCTAAATACATTACTTTTGCTCGCTACATAGATAGTAATATTCTGTGTGTTTATTACTACTTCGTGTTGAATCTGGAATTTTTTCATAATCGGGCATTTAAACCCTCCTGCCTGGACCGCTTAAGTGTCCTCGGATCTTGTAGGGGCCTGGTATTGGATCTTTCCAGATTCGTTTAAATTTAATCATCTGTGTGATTGATTACTTTGTGTTTGTGAGGTTTGATTAAATAAACCGTCTACTCCTGTTTGTGTTTTTCCTCAAATTTTTCAAAAAACTTTGTTCTTTTTTGAAAATTAAAATGGGTTCAATCTCTGCCTTCTCTGTGGCACCATTTGATGGAAAAGGTGATTTTGCCATTTGGCAATGAAAATGAAAAGCATACTTATTCAACAAAAATGTTTCAAAGCCATTGATAATTCGTTTGCCTCTAATGTGACGGCGGATAAAAAGGTGAACTTGATGAGTTTGCTTATTCTGCGATTATCTTGAACCTTTCGACTCGTGATAAGAAAATTAGGTAAACACGGTTCGGCTAAAGAGTTATGGGAAAAATTGGAAGAAATGTATCTTGAGACTTCATTGCCAAATAAATTATTCCTTCTTGAAAAATTTTTCCGCTATAAGCTTGATCTTAATAAAGACATTGATGCCAATTTAGACGTGTTTACAAAATTGGTTCAAGATATAAAGTTAACGGGAGATAAAAACATCGATGATTACACTCCGATTGTTCTTTTGAATGCTATTCCTGATTCTTATAGTGATGTGAAATCATTAAATATGGTAGAGATCAGGTAACCTTAGATATTGTTGTGAACGGCTTAAAAAGCAAAGAGCTAGATTTGAAAAACAATAAAGGTGCTGCCCTTAGAAATCTTGGCGAGGTTAATTTTGTCAAAGGAAGACCACAAAAACGCTTTCAAAATAAAAAGTCTTCCAACACTCAAAATAACCAAGCCAACAAGAAAAGGGGCAATGAAAAATTTCGGTTTAAACCTAGACCTAATAATCGTAAGTGTTACAATTGTGGTGAGTATGGTCACTATATTCAAGACTGCACTAAACCTAAGAAAAACCAGCAATCTGATCAGGCTAACTTAGCTGTCGGTGAAAATCTTGGTGATGTGTTTATGATTTCTGATGCTATGCATTCTTCTGTGAACTCTGTGTTAGCTGACCTTGGTGAAAATGATTGGCTGGTTGATTCTGGATGCACATTTCACATGACTCCGCATAAAGAACTTTTTCCATTATCGTGATTTGAAAAATCGATATGTGTCTATGCGGATCATGTAAAAGCGAAATGTTCTTTGGAATAGGAAGCTGTGTGCCTTAAATTGAATGGAAATTCGTTTACTTTTGAAAATTTTAGGCATGTTCCTCACTTAGCTAATTATTTTATGTCTTGTGCAGGTCTTGAAGATGATTGTTTTGAAGGTACATGGTGTAAGGGTTCTATTAAAGTTACAAGAGGTCCCAAAATCTTTTTTGTCGCCATTAAAATGAATTTATACATTTGTTCCATCAGTAAGTAACTTTTCCGTTAATGCGGTACTTGGAGATAAAGCGAAATATGGCATAAGCAATGGGTCACATTAGTGGTAAAGGTCTTGAAATATTGCACAAAAATGGTTGTTTTGGGAATGATAAAATATCGACTTACCATTTTGTGATAATTGTGTGTATGGTAAGCAACATCGTGCTAACTTTCCCCATTCACCTTCCCGAACCCCCTAAGAGTTCAAATGTGTTTGAATGTCTCGCATCTTTGATGTGTGGGGGCTGCCGGTGTTAGACACACGGTGGAAACCGATATTTTTATCTGTGATTGATGATTATTCCAGAAAGTCTTTGTGTTTCTCCTTAAGAACAAATCGATGTGTTTGACACGTTCAAAACGTGGAAAATTTTAATTGAAAATCGACCATTAAGAAAATTAAAATTTTGAGAAGCGACAACGGCACGGAATTTTGCAATAATTTGTTTGATACTGTGTGCGGAAAGTGGTATTCAAAGGCATAGATGACACCCTACACCCCTCAACAAAACGGAATTGCTGAGCGCATGAACAGAACCCTCCTTGATAGGGTAAGGTCCATGCTCGTCAGCTCCGGAGTGTCCAAACGTGTTTGGGGTGAGGCTTTATCTACAGCTGCCTATATTATAAACAGATCTCCATCTGTCCCTTTGAATGGAAACTATCCGAATCGTGTGGACCGGTAGTAACATTGATTTCTCTAATCTTCGTGTATTTGGGTGTCTTTGCATATGTTCATCAAAAGCAAGATAAATTAGAACCTAGATCGATAAGATGTGTGTTCTTAGGCTACCCGGAGGGAGTTAAGGGTTTTAGGCTATGGCTTAAGGGCGAGCCAGGGTTTAAGGTGCTGATTAGTAGGGATGTAATATTCAATGAAGATGAATTTCCCTGTCTTGATCATCCTGCACCCGCACCCGCACCCGTGCACATGCCTAATTCAGAATTTGTTTCTAACTACCCTACCTTAAGTGAGGTGGAGCCTGAAAATGATGAAACTTTGCATGCTGAAAATGAAAATCATTCTGGAAATTCGAGTGATGAAGTTATTGAGAATGTTGATGAAAGTACTGAACTAACCAACTACCAATTGACGAGAGATAGGCCTAGAAGAGAGAATGTTAGGAGGCCTCATCACTTTGATGATTTTCATATGATGTCCCATGCTTGCAATGTGTTTGAATCCTTAGATAATAACGAACCTAAAAGCTATAAAGATGCTTTAAAATCTGAAAATGCTTCTGATTGGTTAAATGCTATGAATGATGAAATGAATTCCCTGCATGTTAACCAAACCTGGACTCTTGTTCCAAAACCTGAACATTGTTCTCTTGTGGACTGTAAGTGGTTATATAAGGTTAAAAATGAAGTAGAGAATATCAGATTTAAAGCTAGGTTGGTTGCAAAAGGTTTCACTCAGAAAGAAGGAATTGATTACACTGAGATATTTGCTCCTGTTGTGAAATTCACCACTGTGCGTATCATGCTTGCTTTAGTTGCTCACTTTAATTGGGAATTAAAACAAATGGATGTTAAAACAGCTTTTCTTCATGGTGAATTAAATGAAAAAATTTATATGAGGCAGCCAGAAGGTTTTGTAGACTCTAAGAAACCTGATCACGTTTGCCTTCTTAAAAAGGCCCTTTATGGCCTAAAACAGTCTCCAAGGCAATGGAACAAGAAGTTCGACTCTTACATGCTTTCTTTAAAATTCAAACGTAGTTCATACGACCCTTGTCTCTATTTTAAAGTAGACTCCACTATTCCTATCTTCTTACTTATCTATGTGGATGACATGTTACTTGTGAGTCCGTGCATAAAATTAATTGATCATGTTAGGTCTTGTCTTAGTGATCAATTTGACATGAAATACCTTGGAGACGCCCAGAAAATTTTAGGCATGAATATTGTTAGAGATAGGAAAAATTGTTCTTTGTTTCTCAATCAGTCTTCCTACATAGAGAAAATACTTGAAAAATTTTCTATGACCGCGTAAACACATACGTGCCTCTTCTTGCTGCCCATTTTCTGTTAAGCAAAGATCAATCTCCTAAAACTAGTGAAGAAGAAAAATCAATGGAAAAAATTCCCTACGCTAATGCTATAGGATCAGTCATGTATCTCATGGTTAGTACGAGACCGGATATAGCCTATGCTGTCAGTTGCTTGAGTAGATACATGTCTAATCCTGGTATGCCTCATTGGGAAGCCTTGAAGTGGCTTCTCCGTTATTTGAAATCCTCTGTGGATGTTGGCATTAAGTTTTCTAAATCTGGTGATGGTGTTAAACTTGTTGGATATGTGGATTCCAACTTTGCTAATGATCGTGACAATCGAAAATCCACGACCTCTTATGTGTTTACCCTTTGTGGCTCTTGCATTAGTTGGAAATCTCAGTTACAAAATGTTGTTGCTTTATCTACAACTGAATCGGAATATGTTGCTACAACTGAGGCATTTAAAGAAGCCATATGGCTAAAGGGTCTTCTATCCGAAATTGGTTTTCTGAAAGAAAAAGTCGTGGTATTTTCAGATAGTCAACTGAATTGACTTTGTAAAAATCCTGTCTTTCATGATCGCACTAAACATATTGATGTCAAATTTCATTTCATTCGTGACATTGTTGAAAAAGGTGAACTTGATCTTGGAAAAATTCCTTCAGAATTCAATCCTGCAGATATGGGCACCAAATGCTTACCTTTGGAGAAGTTTGTGTCCTGCACTGATCTGCTGAACTTGGGAACTCAAGACTAACTCTTAGTCATTGCCTTCTTTGTGAAGGCTTTACATTCTTAGTGAATTATTACATCTTTGTGATAGTCTTGCTTTCTTAGTGATTGCTTTCTTTGTGATTACCTGTACTTACTTTGTGTTTTGTGTGCAGGTGATGTCCGGCGATGATGACCTCCGTCTCCATTATGTACCCCGATGACTCATTTGGCCCAGGTGGAGATTTGTTGGATTATGTGGCCCAAATGAATAAAATAATGAGGGCCCAAAATAATCTATCTCCTGCAGCCCACTTAAAATCGGACCCGGCCCGGTATCCTTTTGGAAGCAGCCCATTAAGGCTGGATTAATCTTGGCCGTTCATCTGGCATCTTTAATCCTGGCCATTGGTTTATATTAAACCTACATATAAAAACCCCTAAACCCTAACCCTACCCCTCATTTCCTTTCTCACACCCCCCCGCCGTCTGCTCTCTCACTCCCCTTCTCTCACCCCCCGATTTTCTTTCCTTCTCCTCGGCTTTGACCTGCTCCTCCCGATGGAAAGTAAATCCGCCCGATTTCTTCTCTTTGTTTGGTTGTTCCGATTCTCCTATAAATCCCGGTTTCGGTGGAGATGAAAGCACAACGAAATAAAAAGAGAGCAAGATATATTTTCCCTTTGAATCCTTCGGTTTTCTAAGTGAAATATTTGAGGGGTTTTCTTGGTGAGCTTTGTGAGAAAGGGGATCTGATATTTCAGGGGTTTTCTAAGCTTTGTGCTTCGGTTTTTGGGTTTGGGGTTTTGGACCAGTCGGATCTTGCTTTGTGCTTGGATTCGCCGGAGGTTGCTTCCGGATTCCGGTGGTGGGTTCGGTTCGAGGTGCTGGCCGCGGGTCTTGTGAGTCCAGGACGTGGCTACGGGGACGGAGGACTGAGCCGGCCGGAATTTTCTCCGACAGTGTTTTTTCTTCGGCTTCGGCCGTGTGGTTTGATCTCCCTATTTCTCACTGTTTATTTTTTAGTTTTATTTTGATTCGTAAAATTAGAAGTTGTGTAATCCCTAATCCCTATCCCGAGTAGATTCGTGTAATAGTTATATTTGTTATAATTATTGTAATCTTATTTTCACCCGATTCGGACCAATACTCAACAATAACAAGTTTTAATAATAATTGATCATTCTAGTAATAAAAGAACAATAGTAATAACATTTAAAAAAAATAGTATTCGATATTAAATAGTAAATATATACTCGAAGTATCAAACAACTCACTCTATTTTCCTTTGAAAAATAGTTGATAATTTCAGTTATAAAAAGAACAATAGTAATAACATTTAAAAATAGTATTCAATATTAAATAGTAAATATATACTCGAAGTATCAAACAACACACTCTATTTTCCGTATTTCAAGGTAATATTCTACATTATTTGAATATGTTTACACATTTTTAGTTGATTGTATTTTTTTTTCATATTTAACATCTATAATTGTTCTTCAAGTTATTTGTTAGGTGCTATTGAGGCTATAGATGAAATTCATATACAAGTAATATATAAATGATATTAAGATGTGTCATTCCGAACTCGCAAATGAATTACTAAAAGTGTTGACTTGTTATTCACCTGACAAAATTCTCACATTTATTAGAGCATGGGATATGGAACACCCACCCCGACCCCGAACCTCACGTGGCAGCCCAAAGCCGAACCACCCTCCATCCCCACCTCATCCGGCGTAGACCCCGACCTCGTGGTTCTTGGTTGGGTCGCCGAACTCGACATCGACCCCGACTTATTTTTTTATTATTTTTTTTGTTTTTTTTGTTATAGATACAGATTAATTAATTGAATAGATATATATAAAATAATAATTGAATTAAAAATAATTAAATTAAAGAAAAGAGAGAAATTGTTTACCTGCAAAAAATTGAAGCCATTGATGAAGTTTGATGAAGATGAAGTTCCCCCGCCTCGCCCGACTGAACGACTAACTTTTGCGCAATCAAGTCAAGTAAGTCTTTAAAATACACGAGAATTACGCAATAGGAACACACACGAAAACCTTCGTGCGGATCTCGCAGAGCATATTGCACGTATCGATCTTCCATATCTTGATGTAGAGAAATTTATTTTTATATATTATTATGTATTTTTGTTTTTATTATTAATGTATTTTTCTTTTTATTAATGTAATTTTTATTGTATTTTTCTTTTTGTTATTGTACCTACCACTACATGATCAACAAGTACTGATAACTAATATACAAAAATACATACACTTTCGTGAAGTTAGCATCATTAAAATTGTGTCATAAATGTAACACCCCCAGAGCCATCCAAGAATATTACAGCGTCGTGGGCCCCGAGACGGAACCCACAAGGCTAAAAGAAATTTTCGCAAATATTTACAAATGCCCAAGAGGCTAACAATGGTACTATCTTTTAAAAACATTTGAAAATTTAATAAAATCCGTTTATCCAAAACCGTCATAAAAATGTCATTTGAAACCACAAGGCCCGAAATGCCAAAACTCAACAGTTTAAAAACATACGTTAACCTATCGCTTACACGTACCGAAAAAATAGTTTAGAAAACCATTTCCAAAATATCTTAAGTTGCCAAAAATCAAAAGGGCATTTAAGGAATACTCACGCAGCGGAAAGGACAACAATTAAAAATACTCTAGCAGCAGAATACAACAACTAATCAGAATACTCAATTCACAAACAAATGCCATAGCCAGTATCCTCCGGGAAGATCATCTCTTCACGACCGCTACAGGCTCGATATCCCAAGAACCTAAAAAGAAATCCCACGACGGGGTCAGCCATAATATCCAAAAATGATAACAATCAAACCGCGTCAATAATTACATACCAATGAAAATACTAAGTAAGAATACGACCAATGTAATCTTACCGCCGTAACTTTACCAATTCGTAATAATCCTCATCAAAATAACCCTTATCATATTGCACATCTCGTAATCTCGATTAACCAATAAACACAAACATAACATCTATATTGTACCTCAAACATACCCGAGATCCTCAAAACCTCATCATAACTAGCGATACGGAAATATACCAACTCTGACCAATTCGATTCATCGGATATCATTATCAAATCTCAACACGAAAATCGATTATCCATCAAATACAAATACCAAATGAAATATGGAACATACCTCAAGATACGAAATGCCACGACAATCATGTCAGTCTACTCCGAGATCATATCAATACGACATACGGACATGGTCCTAACACAAGACCTACAAATGCATACTCATATGACAACGTCAATATGCTCACATCAATAACAACAATGTATACTTATGGCAATCCGATGATCCAGGACACACAGCATAGATCCCAAAATGATCCTGATAGATCACCACGAGGTGGATAACCCATAATATACATATGCATAACAACATATGGGTAATCCGATGTGTAACACCCCCAATCCGCTCAGGGATATTACACGCCGTAGACCATCTCCTCAATGATCTACCAGGCTGGTAACAACATCGAATATCTAAGTAATGCCTTTAAGGCTAAAACGACTCAGTAGACCGATTTGGTCTTTCAATAAAAACATACAACTCAATCTCAATACATGTCCGCGCAGGGGTCAAATACAAAATACTCCCGTAAAACGTGGAGAGAAATACTGCAGCGGAAATAAAATACAACTGAACCAATACAATAATATACGGGTCCTCATGTGATTAGTATCGATCATCTTTCATCATCCTTCGTGCCAACCCTGTGTTATGCTCCCAAACCTGAACGCAAAAACAGACATACACCCCCCGAATACTCGGGGGTTAGCAAAACTCCACTGTTTTGCTAGTGCAAGAACAAAGTGCAAAATAAGAGCCATCCAATTCACATTTCCACGAATAACAATAACCAGGAATCATCAAAGATCCAAACGTAACGATAAGTACTTCCCGAGGTAAGAGTTTAGGTAACGCTTTCCAAAATCGAAAAAAATCCCAAGTCAAGGGAAACAATTTATAAAATGATTTAAAATGCCATCGAGAGTTTTAATAGAAAACAACTTAGGATTATCAAATCCTTCTCTTTCCAAAAATAAACAGGGTCACAGTCCAAAGGTTTTGTTTTCGCAAATAGAAAACCAACAATAAATTCACAGGGTTAAAACCCACGTTACGTGTCCTCGACGGACATAAAATCAATACCAACTCGTGAAGTTTTACTCGTGAATCCAGGGCTCTCCCATTGGACTCCCTCCGTGGCCCCGTCGAACCCTCCCGAGGTGAGCAAATACATTCACCAAACATACACACCACTCGTGAAGTTTTTACTCGTGAATCCAGGACTCTCCCATTGGACTCCCTCCGTGGCCCCGTCGAACCCTCCCGAGGTGAGCAAATACATTCACCAAACATACACACCACTCGTGAAGTTTTTACTCGTGAATCCAGGGCTCTCCCATTGGACTCCCTTCGAGGCCCCGTCGAACCTACCCAAGGTGAGTAAAATACATTCACCACTCGTGAATCCAGGGCTCTCCCATTGGACTCCCTCCGTGGCCCCGTCGGACCCTCCCGAGGTGAGCGAAGCAATCATGCACAAATAACATATCACACCAAGGATATCCAAACAATTCACCCAGAGGCATCAAACACTTAGCAAAACACCACGTCAACCATAACGCGACGGAAAGAAGCAATATACATACACACGCATTATCAAGCACAACATCAACACCAAGCATATCCAAAGGATTCACGTAGTCACTTACAACCCACACAATTTACAAAACACACGCGTTTTGAAAGTGAGCCTTTAACGAGGCTAGCCGAATCTTTTGAAAACTCATTTCAAACAAACAAACAAACTTACCAAGACGATCACCAATCATCATATCCACAAAACAAGAAATGTATGGACAAGGTACTTGCCTCGAATAAGAACAACGCGGAGAATCGACCGAAGTAGGTTGGCACGAACCGACTACGAACACGCCGACTCCACCGAATGCCAACTCGCGATAATAAACTACGAAGGACAATAACAACAATGAAAATGAATTCCATAGCACGACTTAAAGCCGTTGAATTCAAGGAACAAACGACGAAAGTTCAAGGATCTCCCCCAAAACGGCCAAGAACACGAATTGACCCGACAAAACATGAAATGGACTTCCCAACCGAAATATGGATATTCAATCCATAGGATATGTTTAAAAATATCATTTTACAACAATCGGTTCATCAAAAACGGATGGAAAACGAAATCAAGAACAAATCCCCCAAAAAGTCAACTCGAATGAAATCAAGAAATATACCTTGATTCGACGAAGAACAATAGATTAAATGATGTTAAACATAAGAATACTACTAAGATTAATCATACACATCATGGATTAATCAACAATACGGAACGAATCGGACAAAAACGCAAAAACCCCAAAATCTCTCAAACTAGGGTTCTAGGAAATCTCACCTTGATTCGCTGGATCAAAGGATGATATAGGATGATCAATCAATGATATGAACTCAAGAACTTCGTGGATTTGTTGTTCAACAACATGGCTTCAAGATCCCCAAGGCTCCAGCCGCGGAAGAGAAAGAGAAAATGGGAAAAATGACCGAAACTGGACTGCTCTGTCACATTTATACTGGTGCAGCCTAGCGTGCGCTAGGCTGCCGAGCTAGTGTACGCTATCGGCCCGGGCCGCAATCCAGAGACTTCCTGGACTAGACTGATCGGCCAGGTAGCGTGCGCTACCTGCCGGTCGTAGCGTGCACAGTGCCCGACAGTAGCGTGCGCTACCTGCCGATCCACCCGAGTCCAGAACCTCACTGCCCCTACTGTCTCGGCCGACTAGCGCGCGCAGCTAACCGGTCGTAGCGTGCGCTGCCTCCCGGCCGTAGCGCGCGCTACCTTCCGGCCGTAGCGTGCGCTACGCCGGTTCCTGCCGCACCCGTCCGGCCAGTGCCCGCAACCGTCCGGCCAGTACCCGCAACCGTCCGGCCAATGCCCGACCACCAGGACTCGACGACTCGATTATCCAAAAACGCACCGAACGAACACGACAAAACGCTCGTGGGCAACATCATCGACCCAAAATGAATTACCATGCAACAATTAATCACACGCGACCATGAAAAGGGTCAATACGACAAATACGAATGCGGATATCCACAACTTTGGGTAAATTACAAAATGGCCCAAAATGCCCGAAAATCACGATACGTGATCGAATAACCAAACCGAAGTTCATAACACGTCTAACAAAGTTAAACGGACTTACGGGAAACTCGAAACAGCAGTTTCGAACGAGATTCGCAAGAATCGAACTCAAGTGCGGAAAAGTCGCTAAAAATCACGGAACTCAACAAAACGACACTGAAACGAACTCGGATGTCGAAAAGTGCAGAATTAAACATTCTCAGAATGACGAAACGGTCACAAGAGAGCCGTCAAAACGGACTCTCGCCGAAAAAAAAAAAGAAAATTACCGGAAATCGAATTTGCGGATATTACATACTACCCTCCTTAAAAGAAGTTTAGTCCCGAAACTTAAAACAAGTAGGGAGAAGCAATATCCCACCAGGAAAACTCAACGAGATACACAAGAAACGCGTAACTTACGCCCAACGGCGAAATGTTACAAGCAACACAAAGGAATATACGGCGTGAAGACACGCTCCACGACGACCAACACAACGTCGCCGTTAGGGATATAATAAAACCAACAAGTGACAAGCGCCATCAAACGGATAATACAGTCAAGTCAATTATCCGAACAATCACAAAAAACTAAACACCTATTACAAGAAACACGCACAGTCGAGAAAACAGCAATTAAACACAAAACGGTCCACAAGGGCAATCACAAACAATTCGGACTACGCCGAAATCCTCAAAAAAAAAAACTTCAGCTACCGTCTCGCAATGCACGGCTCGGTGACCCATCTGGACACACTCGAAACAGCTGACTAACGGTGAACAACAATTCTTCGCGGCACGAGATCAGGCAACAACAGTCGGACAACCCCGATCGAACAACAACGATCGAACAACAACGATCGAATAACAACGATCAAATAACAATGATCGAACGACAATGGTCGAACAATGACTCCAAGGTCCACACTTCAACTCAAGACATTAAAGAGCTGGTAGAAACTAAAAGATGTTACTTCCGAACAAGGTTCACAAAAATCGAACCGAACTCGGAAAAGTCACAACGATAAACAGATTGATCCGAAACAAGGTCACAACCCGTTCGAATGATGACAACCGGAATACCAAACAAGTTCAAAAGTATCAACGAACACGAGCAAGTCGATAGGATTTAGAAGGAGAAAGTGCATAAGTCCAAAGATAATACGGGTATTACATTCGACCTCTTATAAAAGAAGGTCATCCCCGCAACTCCCAATAATGGAAGCAAGGTGACAACACAACAAGCAACTGACAGAAACATCTTTCAAATGCCTCTCAAAGCCGATCCTGATAACTGTTCTAAAGCGCGAACTCCGGAATTCTCGGTAACCAATTCGCAAAACTGAATTATGTGTCCTTCGAGTCCACACTTGAAACGTGTTACCGACGAGAAAGACAATTGCACGTGCATGCCCCCGGCACATCACGGTTGAAACGCCTCGGCTCGGCGTACCGAATATACAAATGCTAGATACAACGGAACGTAACATCGCAAAACAACATACCGGGGATGCCAACTCAGCATAACATATCAACACATACAAAAATCACAACAACAACGGCATCGCTTGACGATTACAACAACCCGAACGATAGCTAGCACACAATCACAAAACATCATGAACAATCACACATTTACACAAACGTATAAACCCCAGCTTTAACAGCTCGCACATGTGCGATAGCACGCAAATCACCACGAAATGACAACATTAAAGATAAACATTACACCTCTCACTGAGGGCTAATACAACAATTGCGTAGCGAACGACTCAGCGCTCACACCACCAATTCAATCACAACTCGGGGGTTAACACCCCAAACGAAAGTGCGAACATTATACATACATTCTCGGACCGTAAACAGGAACGAAAGGTTTTAAAAACGAAAACCACCTTTGAAAAAGAAAGATTGGAAACACTAGTTGATCTTGAGTATCACCTTTCAAAAATTAGTACAAACACCATTATCGAGACTTTGAAAATCATCTTGCGTTTGAACAAAAATGAGGACACTTTTCTTTTAGTGAAAAACTTTCAAAAATATTCGACCCTCGGGTCTAAGCAACACATTTCTAAATAATTGGAAATATCTCAGAATATTTTTGGTCCTTAACTGGAAAAATTTTGAAATATATTGCGGCACTAGAAAGCACCTTGAAAACACCGCAAGAAAATAATTCGTTTTAAAAGTACGCCTCGAAATTTAATTTTCTAAGATACTCAAGGTTTTCAAAAATTCAATAGGCCAGAATGTCCAAAACTCACAAATTCCTTTATCAAACCGTCATAAAACATTCAAGGCCAAAGTGCCAAAACTCGATTTAGGCAATCGGTTTTACGAAATAGAACTCAGTTTGCAAAATACTGAAAGTCATTTTGAAAGGACTCACGCAGCGGATAAAATACAGTTCGAAAATACATTAGCAGCGACATCGCTCCGCATATAAATAAAATATTAGAGTCGAATACCCACATATCACGGAATAAAAATCCACAGAAGGATTCAATCAATCAACGATATAATCATACAAGCAGCTCATGTCACACGAGGCACAACACAAAGAAAGGAGACTTACATCCACAGGTCGCACGAAGATGATGATCGCTCCACGATACTAATCACGACCAACAGACTCAGACGACGCATCACGACACGACTCAGTCAGACAAAATCCGATGAGACAAAACTCAACAGACACCACTAAACCCGACAGTCTAGGTTTCCACAATCTAAGCTCTGATACCATTTATGTAACACCCCCAATCCGCTCAGGGATATTACACGTCGTAGACCATCTCCTCAAGGATCTACCAGGCTGGTAACAACATCGAATATCTAAGTAATGCCTTTAAGGCTGAAACGACTCAGTAGACCGATTTGGTCTTTCAATAAAAACATACAACTCAATCTCAATACATGCCCGCGCAGGGGTCAAATACAAAATACTCCCGTAAAACGTGGAGAGAAATACTGCAGCGGAATAAAATACAAATGAACCAATACAATAATGTACGGGTCCTCATGTGATTAGTATCGATCATCTTTCATCATTATTCGTGCCGACCCTGTGTTATGCTCCCAAACCTGAACGCAAAAACAGACATCCACCCCCCGAATACTCGGGGGTTAGCAAAACCCCACTGTTTTGCTAGTGCAAGAACAAAGTGCAAAATACGAGCCATACAATTCACATTTCCACGAATAACAATAACCACGAATCCTCAAAGATCCAAACGTAACAAAAAGTACTTCCCGAGGCAAGAGTTTAGGTAACGCTTTCCAAAATCGAAAAAAATCCCAAGTCAAGGGAAACAATTTATAAAATGATTTAAAATGCCATCGAGAGTTTTAATAGAAAATAACTTAGGATTATCAAATCCTTCTCTTTCCAAAAATAAACAGGGTCACAGTCCAAAGGTTTTGTTTTCGCAAATAAAAAACCAACAACAAATTCACAGGGTTAAAACCCACGTCACGTGTCCTCGACGGACATAAAATCAATACCAACTCGTGAAGTTTTACTCGTGAATCCAGGGCTCTCCCATTAGACTCCCTCCGTGGCCCCGTCGAACCCTCCCGAGGTGAGCAAATACATTCACCAAACATACACACCACTCGTAAAGTTTTTACTCGTGAATCCAGGGCTCTCCCATTGGACTCCCTCCGTGGCCCCGTCGAACCCTCCCGAGGTGAGCAAATACATTCACCAAACATACACACCACTCGTGAATCAAGGGCTCTCCCATTGGACTCCCTTCGAGGCCCCGTCGAACCTACCCAAGGTGAGTAAAATACATTCACCACTCGTGAATCCAGGGCTCTCCCATTGGACTCCCTCCGTGGCCCCGTCGGACCCTCCCGAGGTGAGCGAAGCAATCATGCACAAATAACATATCACACCAAGGATATCCAAACAATTCACCCAGAGGCATCAAACACTTAGCAAAACACCACGTCAACCATAACGCGACGGAAAGAAGTAATATACGTACACACGCATTATCAAGCGCAACATTAACACCAAACATATCCAAAGGATTCATGTAGTCACTTACAACCCACACAATTTACAAAACACACGCGTTTTGAAAGTGAGCCTTTAACGAGGCTAGCCGAATCTTTTGAAAACTCATTTCAAACAAACAAACAAACATACCAAGACGATCACCAATCATCATATCCACAAAACAAGAAATATATGGACAAGGTACTTGCCTCGAATAAGAACAACGCGGAGAATCGACCGAAGTAGGTTGGCTCGAACCGACTACGAACCCGCCGACTCCACCGAACGCCAAATCGCGATAATAAACTACGAAGGACAATAACAACAATGAAAATGAATTCCATAGCACGACTTAAATCCGTTGAATTCAAGGAACAAACGACGAAAGTTCAAGGGTCTCCCCCAAAACGGCCAAGAACACGAATTGACCCGACAAAACATGAAAATGGACTTCCCAACCGAAATATTGATATTCAATCCATAAGATATGTTTAAAAACATCATTTTACAACAATCGGTTCATCAAAAACAGATGGAAAACGAAATCAAGAACAAATCCCCCTAAAAAGTCAACTCGAAGGAAATCAAGAAATATACCTCGATTCGACGAAGAACAATGGATTAAATGATGTTAAACACAAGAATACTACTAAGATTAATCATACCCATCATGGATTAATCAACAATACGGAACGAATCGGACAAAAACGCAAAAACCCCAAAATCTCTCAAACTAGGGTTCTAGGAAATCTCACCTTGATTCGCTGGATCAAAGGATGATATAGGATGATCAATCAATGATATAAACTCAAGAACTTCGTGGATTTGTTGTTCAACAACATGGCTTCAAGATCCCCAAGGCTCCAGCCGCGGAAGAGAAAGAGAGAAATGGAAAAAATGACCGAAACTGGACTGCTCTGTCACATTAATACTGGTGCAGCCTAGCGTGCGCTAGGCTGCCGAGCTAGCGTACGCTATCGGCCCGGGCCGCAATCCGTAGACTTCTGGACTAGATCGCTCGGCCGGGTAGCGTCTGCGACTTCCGGCCGTAGCGCGCTACTGCCCGGTCGTAGCGTCTTGATGCAGCGATGGCGTGCGCTACTGCCGATCCACCCGAGTCGAACCTCACGCCCCTCTGCTCGTCCAGGCTAGCGCGCTGGCACCGGCCGTAGCGTCAGCGCCTCCCGGCCGTAGCACGCGCTACCTTCCGGCCGTAGCGTGCGCTATGCCGGTTCTGCCGCACCGTCCGGCGATGCCCATAACCGTCCGGCCCGATTACATAGCCGTCCGGACAGTACCCGCAATCGTCCGGCCAGTGCCCGACCACCAGGACTCAACGACTCGATTATCCGAAAACGCACGGAATGAACACGACAAAACGCTCATGGGCAACATCATCGACCCGAAATGAATTACCATGCAACAATTAATCACACGCGACCATGAAAAGGGTCAAGACGACAAATACGAATGCGGATACCCACAACTTTGGGTAAATTACAAAATGGCCCAAAAACGCCCGAAATTCACGATACATGATCGAATAACCAAACCGAAGTTCATAACACGTCTAACAAAGTTAAACGGACTTACGGGAAACTCGAAACAGCAGTTTCGAACGAGATTCGCAAGAATCGAACTCAAGTGCGGAAAAGTCGCTAAAAAGCACGGAACTCAACAAAACGACACCGAAACGAACTCGAATGTCGAAAAGTGCAGAATTAAACATTCTCAGAATGACGAAACGGTCACATGAGAGCCGTCAAAACGGACTCTCCTCAAAAAAAGAAAATTACTTGAAATCGAATTTGCGGATATTACACAATGATCCAGCGTTCACTGCATAGATCCCAAGATGATCCCGTCGGACCAACACGAGGTGGATAAACCCGTCCAATGATCCAGCGCATGCTAGCATAGATCCCAAGATGATCCCGTCAGATAAACACGAGGTGGACAAACGACAACAATGCACAAATGCATATTAACAACAATACACAAATGCATGACAACAACAATACACGAATGTATCACAACATGATCGACAATGTTGTGCGGCGATTTATACGCCTCGATGGCGATCGGCATAATGGTCAGGAGCCAGATAAAGAAGACAGATACTAGGCAAGCTCCTAGCGGCGTCCAAGGCGATCGTCTATTGGCATCTGGCGATCGTCTCTAATGTCCGACTGGAGACGACCGTCTCATGCCACGTGTGAATCCGACACCCGTAAAAGTCTACGAAGACCGAATCTCGGGTGAAGACCCACGTGCAGATCCGCAAAAGGCGCCGCAAGAACAGGTCCTACTCCAGCCCATCAGCAGCTGTCCGTGATAGGGACGGCCTCACCAACCGACAGGCCCGCCGAAAGGACCTAAGGCGGGACCGCCCAGGACAGCGAGAAGAGGCACCTGCCGCCTCCTCATTGGTTCGTACCTCAGTCAACCAACAGCAGCTGCGGACTTTAAGGAAACAGTCCCACGTGATGGGACGATCGCCCACCTTATTTTAATACAAGAAACGGCGGTCGCCCGGGTTGGACAGGGAGAACCTAGCAACCTTTTCTCCTATAAATGGAAGGCCTCCAGAAGTGGCCAAAGACACAGTGAAACATAGTGAAAAACATTAACTCAGTGACAGTTTACAACACGAACACATAGCACTAAAAGCAAACAATACGGAGAACTCTCCATCTTCGTAACAAGAACTCACAGAGCTTCAACTCTGGTTCTTCCGGCAATCTTCAGCACTCGATAGCTAAGATAACTAGAGTTTTTACACTCATTGTAATTGTATTATAACATTAATATCTGTACTCGCTATTATTTATATTAATAACATCTCGCGAGAGCATTCAAGCCCGGGACTAACAACCCCGGTAAATCTTGTGTTATTTATTTCTCCACGGACGTGCTCTCGCACTTTGTTTGTTACTCGACCATTCCATCATATCATCTCCGGATAATATTTTGGGTAACAACAGACACAAAATGACAAAATGATTAGAGTACTTGCCTCGAGTTCTTCGAGAACAATCTCGATGTCTGAGCCATCACTAAGAATTTCCTCAATATTCGACGATCCAAAAGTACCATGGACTGTAGATAAGTCGTATCCTCGCATTTACCACAATGTATCCTCGATACCCAAGTATACTAGTAACAAACGTAAACCATATACATTATGATTAAATTCCCAAAATCCGAAAACAACGTACAATCCCAAATTTCCAGAGTTCACAATTATAATCATTGCTATACGAATTATAAACGAATAAAATTGAAACCATTCATTAAATATTATAAACTATGCAAGTAATAACTTGCCTCGATACCAACGTGATGATGATGAAGCCGCTACCAATCCCATTGCCTTCGTCTACAAGCTCCTTGGCTCCCGGCCAAAGCGATTCACGAACATTCTCGAACACGACCGCAACACACTTTTCTAACTAATGATCAATTATCACAACCTATTGCAATAATCAATAAACAAAAATCCAATAACAATCAATAACCGACATATCCAACCAATCAATCTCAACGGTTCAATGACACCTCGATCATATACAAAACCAAATAGTATAACTCAAACCATTATGAACTCATATCCACAATACCAACCAAAATCCGATAATCGTTATTAATAATCAATATAACCGATCAACAAACCCAACGATTTCACAATATCTCGATTAACCACATGTCTGAACAATCCAACTCAAACAATTACGAATTCACAACCACAATTTGATTACGGATACGAATGTAAAGGAAATCATATTCGATGATCAATCACAATCTTTCCGGATTCCAAATTGTTATCATGATTCGTATTTCATCAAGAACATACGAATTCTACCACTACAATCAACATGACTTAACGAACATTCGATCTTCATATCTCAAAAACACCGATAATTCAACATACGATCGTCCTGATATGTTCTATTTATCAAAAGTTCTTCAAGAACACTAAGTGATTCGAAACCATGTTCATAGCCATCAAAACAACATAATCCGATATCCTTAAACATGTAGATACTCATCCAACTCATAATCCAAGTCATGTATCATTATATTCTTCAATATACACTTCTCATAACATTAAGAATCGTATCAACACCACTATAATCATCATCATATTAATCAAATACGGATAATAGTACCAAGAATCCGAAATCAAGATGTAGAGTTCAACAACATACCTCAAGAACATGAAATACACAAGTAACCCCCTCGAGAATCATCCATAAATCCTCATCTCAAGCTCCAAATCCAAGCCCTTAAGCTCATAATAGACTTAGAAGAACCGAAACCCCATCGCTGAGTGTTGAAGGCGAAAAACGAAATCAAGTTCTGAAGAAAAATGAAGTGACAGGCATCCCACTTATAAAAACTCCCAGATCGTTATGTACGTAACATGCAATAGTTCACTTACGTAACATCCCTTTACGTACGTTATCTATCCTTGATAGCGTACGTAATGCCGACCCAGAGGCTACTGTCTCAATTCATTCAAAGCCTTACGTACGTAATTCTTGCTTCATAGCGTACGTAATACGTACGTTGACTGGCTACAGTAAATGCTCATATTACGTACGTAATGAGCCCTGCACAGCGTACGTAATACAAAGTTGACTTATCTTTTGGCACGCCAGCCGATACCTGGGCTCCACATGGCAGGTATTGATTCCTCTGTTCGATTCCTCTCATTACGTACGTAATGCCTTATACATAGCATATGTAACACTTAGCATCTTAGCGTACGTTATCTCATAAACTTAACGTACATTAAGGGCTCTATACTTAGCCATTTACAACTGTTCTTGCCTGTCGTCTCGAAGTACCGAATACGTATACACAACTATATCCTCAAATACAATTGTCGACCAAGTACGACAATTATAATAATACAGATGTCTCAGTCCTTCATTTATTTTATCCATACTGTACAGATTCCACGCTGTATAACATAACTCGGATAAAATAACATTAAACAATAGTAGTGGAAATTCCGGATATTACATACTACACCACTTAAAATAAGTTTCGTCCTCGAAACTTGCAATCCATCATAGAAAACAAACAAACCGTTCAACCAAAATATTCCGAAACCATCACGACAATGATCAATCATCATCATTAAGGAATAATCAAAATAGTATAGTTACAAATGCGCCAAGTCGATGATCTCCTGTGATACTAGCAAGTGACTCCACTGTAAAGCCTAAATACGCTTACAATCACAATTCCATGAGTCTCAACGAAATATATCAGCTTCGGATGAAATAATCTATCCATGTCAAATCCTATCTGCCTGATCGCACAATCAAGTCCCAATTCCGATAAAATGAATAATACACGATACATCTGTGAAAAAACTACCACAACAATGACACAAATCCCGAAACATCGACATAAAATTTGAATGCTCATACGATCATTAACAATTATCAACCAACCAATTAACCGAGAATACCACTGACATGATAAACTCCAATACGACCAATCCAAAGGTCAAACACAACTGAGAATATCATCAACATGATAAACTCCAATATGACCGATCAACGGTAATCGAAAATACCCTCTCACAGTAAGCTCCAACACGATGAACACAGAACCACAGAGACATATATACGGACGAATAAAATTCTCAAAATGTTACAAAAATCACATACAGTGGATCTCAAAGAAACACACCCGACTGGTGAACATACTCCTCGGCAACAGTCGTAAACTGACGAACATACTCAATCATACATGGAGTGGGGATGACCAATCATTATCCAAAACAACCATCCTGGGGTCACCATCCCCAAATCCACACTTACAAAGGAATCATTCAAAAATCACTATGGTAAAATCGCGCTACTATCATACCAATAGAATCACATAGCACATATGTCCCGGTTTCACAAAATCCAAAGTTTCCAAAATCATATCATGTACATGAATCTACAACATGCATCATATTTCTCTTATCTGATCAATCAACCGATCATCCTTGAATAACCAAACTACTATACTAAAGTTCGAATATCTTTTCATCTTACCATACTGATGTATTATCTAATTCGTGAGTGTAATATCCAGAATTTCTACTACTGTTGTTTAATATTATTTTATCCGAGTTATATTGTACCGCGTGGAGTCTGTACAGTATGGATAAAAATAAATAAAGGACTGAGAGATCTGTATTGGTATAATTGTCGTACTTAGTCGACAATTGCATTTGAGGATATAGTGTATCGTGTATACGTATCTAGTATGTCGAGACATTGGACAAGAATAAGCTGAGAATGGCTAAGTACAGCCACAATAGCGCACGCTATGATGTATACTTAGCGTACGCTAAGGCACAAGGATTACGTACGTTAATGAGTACAGTTAACGTACGTTAAGATGCTAAGTGTTACGTACGCTATGTATAAGGCATTACGTACGTAACGAGAGGAATCGGACAGCTCAGGCTATGGCCGACAGGTGGGACCCGTGGTCGGCAGCTTTCAGCGAAGAACGTGCTTGGTCGAGTCAACTCTTGGTTAACGTACGCTATGGGTAGTGCATTACGTACATTAAGTGAGGATTTACTGTAGCAAGTCAACGTACGTATTACGTACGCTATGAAAGAAATATTACGTACGTAAGCAAGTGAACGAATCAGGTCAGTGAGTTCTGGAAGGATGTTACGTACGCTATGTTGGATGTGTAGCGCTAGAGAGCATTACGTACGTTAATGTTGAGTGATAACGTACGTAATGAACAATGCAGTTTATAAAATGAAGATCGACTTCTCATTTCTTCACTAGAGAAAAACCTTTCCTCCTCCAACCTTCGTCCCTCTGAGCATGTTAGTGAGATTTAACCTCTTCTATCTTGATTACAAGCTTGGAAACATGGATTGGAGGCTTGAATATGGAGATATGGTTGATCCTTGAAGAGTTTGATTGTGTTATTCATGTTCTTGAGGTATGTTGTTGAACTCTTCACCTTGATTTCGGATTTTTGGTATTGTTATCCGTATTTGATTCGTATGATGATGATTAGGGTGTTGTTGTTACGATTCTTGAGGTTATGTGAAGTGTATATTGAAGAATACGATAATATATGACTTGGATTACGAATTGGATGGTTATCTACATATTAAAGGATATCGAATTAGGTTGTTTTGATGGCTATGAACATGATTTCGAATCACTTAGTGTTCTTGAGGAACTTCTTGATGAATTTAACATAGCAAGACGATCGTATGTTGAATTATCGGTATCTTTAGGTATGAAGATCGAATGTTCGTTGATTGTAGTGATAGAATTCGTATGTTCTTGATGAAATATGAATCATGATATCAATTTGGAATCCGGAAAGATTGTGATTGATCACCGAATATGATTTCCTTTACATTTGTATCCGTAATCATATTTTGGTTATGAATTCGTAATTGTTTGAGTTGGATTGTTCGGACTTGTGTTTAATCGAGATATTATGAAATCGTTGGGTTTGTTGATCGGTTATATTGGTCGTTAATATCGATTATTGGATTTTGGTTCGTATTGTGGATATGAGTTCGTAATGGTTTGAGTTATACTATTTGGATTTATATATGATCGAGGTATCGTTGACCCATTGAGTTTGATTGGTTTGCTATGTCGGTTATTGATTGTTATCAGATCGTTGCTATTTGATTACTTCAATAGGTTGAGATTATTGATCGGTGATTATAACCATATGTTGCGGTCGTGTTCGAGTATGTTCGTGAATTACATTGGTTAGGGCCGAGGAGCTCGTAGACGAAGGCAATGAGATTGGTAGCGGCTTCATCATCGTCGTAACGGTACCGAGGCAAGTTATTACTTGCCCAGTTATAATGTTTAATGAATGGTTTCAGTTTCATTTCGTTTATAATACATATAGCGATGATCATTATTGTAAACCCTGGAGATTTGGATCTTATGTTATTTTTCGATTCTGGGAGTTAAATCATAATGTATATGATTTATTTTGGTTATTGTCATATTCGGGTATCGAGGATACATTATAATAAAGACGAGGATATAAGTATCTATAGTCCATGGTACGTTTGGATCGCCGAGCATTGTGGATAATCATCGGTGATGATTTGACATCGAGAGTGCTCCCGAAGGACTCGGGACAAGTATTCTATATTGATTGTGGTTTAGTGTTATTGATTTTGGTCATGCAGATTGTCATTCATATTGTTGAACATGAGGTCGTCCTAGTGCATTGTCATAATGTCGTGCATGTTATGTTGTTCATGTTGAGGAACATATTGATTTGCATATGTGCATGCATAATTATATTGTTTATGTTGTGTTGATCCGATGGGATCGTGTGATCTATGTTGAGGGCGCTGGATCAGATGTCCACTATGAGTTGGTCCGAAGGGATCATCATGGGGATATATGCTGAGGGCGATGGATCGTTGGACAGGTTTTCCACCATGCGTTAGTCCGACGGGATCATCATGGGGATCTATACTGAGGGCGCTGGATCGTTGGATTACCCAGTGTTGTGTTGATGGAATCTTGTGGATTCGCACCGTTGATTTTATCATGTCTTGTTTTGTGTATATGTATATTGTTGGTTATCCATCTCGTGTTGATCTAGTAAGATCATCTTAGGATTTATGCTGAGGGCGCTGGATCATGGTATTTCCATGGAGTATACACTATTGTTATTGTTTTGAGCATATTGACGTTGTCATATGAGTATGCATTTGTAGGTCTCGTGTTAGGACCGTGTCCGTATGTTGCATTGATCTGATCTCGGATTAGACTGACATGATTGTCGTGGTATTGTGCATCTTGAGGTATGTTCCGTATTCCTTTGGTAATTGTCTTTGATGGACAATCGGTTTTCGTGTTGAGATTTGATAATGATACTCGATGGATTGGGTTTGACAGAGTTAGTGAATTTCGTAACAGTGAGTTGTGATAATGTTTTGAGAACCTTGGGCATTGTTGAGATGTAGTACAGATATTTCAGTATTAGTTTATGGTATTGTTGAGGATACGAATTGTGGACTTTCGTAAAGTTATGGCGGTAAGATTACATTGGTAGTATTCTTACTTAGTATCTCATTGGTATGTATCTATTGACTTGATGTGATGGTTACCATTGTTGAATATTATGGCTGACCCCGTCGTGGGCTTTCTTTTTAGGTTCTTTGGATATCGAGCTTGTAGCGGCCGTGAATAGATGAGCTTCCCGGAGGATACCGGCTAGGGCAAGTATTTGTGTGTTGAGCTTCCTGATCAGTTGTTGTATTCCGCTGCTAGAGTATTTTAATTGTTGGTCTTTTTCCGCTGCGTGAGTATTTTTAAATGGCCTTTCGGTATCTGGTAACTTAGGTTACTTTGGCAATCGTTTTCTAAACTATTTTGTTGGTAGGTGTAAGCGATAGCTTAACGTATGTTGTTTTGAAACTGTTGAGTTTTGTTATTTCGGGCCTTGTGGTTTCAAATGAGATTTTACGACGATTTGATAAACGAGTTTTATAGAGTCTTCGAATCTTTCTAAAAGATAGTACCGTCGTTCGCCTCTTAGGCGTTTGTAAATGTTTGCGAAAATTTCTCTTTGCCTTATGGGTTCCATCTCGGGGCCCACGGCGCTGTAATATTCCTGGATAGCTCTGGGGGTGTTACAGAATATGGTATCAGAGCTTAGGTTAAGAAAACCTAGGCAGTCGGGTCGAGTTGGGTCGTGTTTTTGTCACCTTATTCAAGTTGTCGATTGACAAATATTAGATCCGTGAGTTTTTGTTGTTCACTCGGGCTTGTGCGTTATGTGATTTACCAGTGCAGTACTGGGGTTGTTGCAAACTTTTCCAAAAGGTGTTAACGTGTTTCTTTAGATAGAGCTGTGTTGTGTTCTCGAGTTGAACTGTATTTGCAAAACGTGTGTTTTGAAAATATGTGTCGAGTATTTTCTAGAGTTGAGACATGTGCCAGTATCACGGGTAATCGTTGGCTTCACGATCTGTAAGTATTTGGATTTTTGGATTGCATTGAGATTTATTGCCATTCTAAGTTGATATGTTTTGAGATTCAGAAAGATATTACGCGTTACAGTATAAGGTGAGAGAATTGGGACACGATTGATGATTTGAGAAACTATGATTTTGGAATCAATGTCGGTTAAATTTTGAAAACGGAATTGTGTATTCGGGAGAAGGACTTTGGATTGTTGAGAAGAACATGTAGTCATGTTAGTTCAGTTTGTGATATATGGAACTGTTTTCGAGCATTTGAAAATGATACTTTTCAAGATGAATGTTTTACAGAAAATGATTTTTCGGCCTAGACCCAATCGATTTTGAAATAGTTTTATAACTCAAGACTTGGGGTCCAAAAAGGTTTTCTACTTTATAAACTTCTATCTAAGTACATTGGATTAGTTGAGTGACGGGCCCCTTGTAGCTCCTTGTCCGGACCATAGACTTGATCTGGGGTCTGGCTTAATGATAGCAACGAGGGGGAAGCCCCATTTCAACTCACCACCGGTATGGTAAGCGACTGTTTGATCTTTTTTTCTTTGTTTTTTTCGGACGTCGGATACGAAAAAGTAGTCTAAAAACTACAGCTAAACAACCAGCAAGCGATCTGGTCCCTGAAAGAGGACTTCTCGTAACGTGGAACGAGATACGGGCTGAGACCCTAATGTTTCAAAAGGCTTTTCTGTTTTCTAGAACTCCCGAGATTTGTAAAACACTTTACTAATCGTTTATGCATTTTATTACTACCTTTCGGGGTTTTGGTTTACTTGTTCAAATGAGACTTCTCGAGTAGTCTTTCGTTATGTTTGATTTATTTATTATTCAATGTTTTGTCATAGCATGGTTGAGGTGATCCGGGATCGGTTAATGGTTGACGTTGCGAGTCATGTGTGGAAAAGGAGTTTTTGTCGGATTCTATACATTAAGATTTTAGAAATCTATCGTGTGATTTTCCCGATAGAATGTCAGTGGAATTGGTGACGAACCGAATTGGTATACAAGAGTATGGATGTGGTCAATCATTTGCATAGTTTCATATTAAAACTTCGAAATCGTATAGATTCGAAGGAAACTGTTATCGAATACTTGGCATTAGCGAGCCAGTTTAATTTTTCGAAAATTGATTTCATGGTCTTACGAAAATTTATGTTTTGAGTTTTGAAATTCTTGAAAGAAATTTAGAAAATTTGTCTTCTCGACAAGATTACATGATTTCAAACTGGTTTTGAAAATGTGACTGATATACATACGCATTTAGTGCATAGTGCATATCATGGTGAAGTTATGAGTGTGACTCACAAACTGGATAAGACATCAGTATGGAACGACGAATAGAGATTCGAACTTCAGTATGGTAGTTTGGTTATCCAGGAATGATCAGTTGGTTGATCGGATAAGAAGAATATGCTGCGTATTGTAGATTCGGGTACAGAATATGATTTTGGAACTTTGGATTTTGTGAAACCGGGATATATGTACTATGTGATTCCATTGGTATGGTAATAGTGTGATTTTTTTTTACCATAGTGATTTTTGAAGGATTTCTTTGTAAGTGTAGATTTGGGGATGGTGACCCCATGCTGGTTGTCTGGATATTGAGTGGTCATTCCCGCTCCAGGTATGATTGGATATGTTCGTCGGTTTGTGATTGGTTGTTCGTATGCCGAGGAGTATGTTCACCGGTCGGTTGTGTTTCGCTGAGATCCATTGTATATGATTTGTTTAACATTTTGAGAATTTTGCTCTTTCGTATATCGGTCTCTGTGGTTCTATGTTCATCGTGTTGGAGCTTACCGTGTGAAGGTATTCTCGATTATCGTTGATCGTTCGTTGGTCATAATGAAGTTTATCATGATGATGATATTCTCGATGGTGTTTTGACCTCTGGATGGTCCTATTAGAGTTTATCATGTCGATGATATTCTTGGTTAATTTATTGGTTGATCATTATTGGTGATCATCTGAGCGTTCGGATTTTGTGCCAATGTTTCGGGATTCGTTGCCATTGTGTTGGGCAGTTGTTTCACAGATGTATCGTGTATTATTGATTTGTATCAGGATTTGGACTTGATTATCTAATCAGGCAGACAGGATTTGACACGGATAGATTATTTCATCCGGAGATGATATATTTTTATTGAGACTCATGGAATGTGATTGTAAGCGTATTGGGGCTTTACAGTGAAGTCATTTGCTAGTATCTCAGAAGATCGTCGACTTTGCGCATTTGTAAGTCTACTGTTTTGGTTATTCGTTAATGATGATGATTGATCGTTGTTGTGATGGTTTCAGAATATTTCGGTTGAACGGTTTGTTTGTTTCCTATGACGGATTGCAAGTTTCGAGGACGAAACTTATTTTAAGTGGTGTAGTATGTAATATCCAGAATTTCTACTACTGTTGTTTAATATTATTTTATCCGAGTTATATTGTACCGCGTGGAGTCTGTACAGTATGGATAAAAATAAATGAAGGATTGAGAGATCTGTATTGGTATAATTTTCATACTTAGTCGATAATTGCATTTGAGGATATAGTGCGTCGTGTATACGTATCTAGTATGTCGAGACGTTGGACAAGAATAAGCTGAGAATGGCTAAGTACAGCCACACTAGCGCACGCTATGATGTATACTTAGCGTACGCTAAGGCACAAGGATTACGTACGTTAATGAGTACAGTTAACGTACGTTAAGATGCTAAGTGTTACGTACGCTATGTATAAGGCATTACATACGTAATGAGAGGAATCGGCAGCTCAGGCTATGGCCGACAGGTGGGACCCGTGGTCGGCAGCTTTCGGCAAAGAACGTGCTTGGTCGAGTCAACTCTTGGTTAACGTACGCTATGGGTAGTGCATTACGTACGTTAAGTGAGGATTTACTGTAGCAAGTCAACGTACGTATTACGTACGCTATGAAAGAAATATTACGTACGTAAGCAAGTGAACGAATCAGGTCAGTGAGTTCTGGAAGGATGTTACGTACGCTATGTTGGATGTGTAGCGCTAGAGAGCATTACGTACGTTAATGTTGAGTGATAACGTACGTAATGAACAATGCAGTTTATAAAATGAAGATCGACTTCTCATTTCTTCACGAGAGAAAAACCTTTCCTCCTCCAACCTTCGTCCCTCTGAGCATGTTAGTGAGATTTAACCTCTTCTATCTTGATTACAAGCTTGGAAACATGGATTGGAGGCTTGAATATGGAGATATGGTTGATCCTTGAAGAGTTTGATTGTGTTATTCATGTTCTTGAGGTATGTTGTTGAACTCTTCACCTTGATTTCGGATTTTTGGTATTGTTATCCGTATTTGATTCGTATGATGATGATTTGGGTGTTGTTGTTACGATTCTTGAGGTTATGTGAAGTGTATATTGAAGAATACGATAATACATGACTTGGATTACGAATTAGATGGTTATCTACATGTTAAAGGATATCGAATTAGGTTGTTTTGATGGCTATGAACATGATTTCGGATCACTTAGTGTTCTTGAGGAACTTCTTGATGAATTTAACATAGCAAGACGATCGTATGTTGAATTATCGGTATCTTTAGGTATGAAGATCGACTGTTCGTTGATTGTAGTGATAGAATTCGTATGTTCTTGATGAAATACGAATCATGATATCAATTTGGAATCCAGAAAGATTGTGATTGATCACCGAATATGATTTCCTTTACATTTGTATCCGTAATCGTATTTTGGTTATGAATTCGTAATTGTTTGAGTTAGATTGTTCGGACTTGTGTTTAATCGAGATATTATGAAATCGTTGGGTTTGTTGATCGGTTATATTGATCATTAATATCGATTATCGGATTTTGGTTCGTATTGTGGATATGAGTTCGTAATGGTTTGAGTTATACTGTTTGGTTTTATATATGATCGAGGTATCGTTGACCCGTTGAGTTTGATTGGTTTGCTATGTCGGTTATTGATTGTTATCGGATCGTTGCTATTTGATTACTTCAATAGGTTGAGATTATTGATCGGTGATTATAACCATATGTTGCGGTCGTGTTCGAGTATGTTCGTGAATTGCATTGGTCAGGGCCGAGGAGCTCGTAGACGAAGGCAATGAGATTGGTAGCGGCTTCATCATCGTCGTATCGGTATCGAGGCAAGTTATTACTTGCTCAGTTATAATGTTTAATGAATGGTTTCAGTTTCATTTCGTTTATAATACATATAGCGATGATCATTATTGTAAACCCTGGAGATTTGGATCTTATGTTATTTTCCGATTCTGGGAGTTAAATCATAATGTATATGATTTATTTCGGTTATTGGCATATTTGGGTATCGAGGATACTGTTTCTACCCAAAATATTATCCGGAGATAGATATTGCTGGAATGGATGGGATAGCAAACAAATGTAAGAGCACTTCCGTGAGAAAGATAAATAACACAAGATTTGCCGGGGTTGTTAGTCCCGGGCTTGAATGCTCTCGCGAGATATTATTAATACTAATATTCGGAGATACAAGTACTAATGTAAGAATACAAATACAATGAGTGTAAAGATTCTTGTTATCTTAGCTAGTGAGCGTGTAGATTGCCGGAAGAACCAGATTTGATGCTCTGTGAGTTCTTGTAACAAAGAAGATGAACAGTCGCGGTGGTGAGAGATCGACAGACTCTCACGGCGAGTATTTAGCTGGACGTTTGGGCTCCGGGGCTTATGAATCTCCTGGAATCTGTCTTGTGGAGACTTGCTGCTTAGGCCGATCGTGTTCTGGACGGGAGAATCGGAGAGAGAAGTCCTGAGATGGATTCCGGTGAGAAAGCCGGGAGCTTGATGGAGTATGTTCTACTGTATTTCCGTGAAGGAATTCGGAATATGTTCTGAGTGTGAGTAAATGAGTTCCCAACTGCTGGAGAAATGAATTCCGAACCGTAGGTTAAGTGAATTGTCAACCTTTGCGAATGAGCTCTGAATCGTAGGTGAATGAATCCAGAACCTTTTTCCAGCAGGAGGAAGTTCTCTATTTATAGGACCTGGATACGCCGGGCGATCGCCTTTTCTGCATTATAATAATCAGGCGATCGTCCTTTAGCACATGGGCTTGTTCCCTTAAAGTCTGCAGGAGTTGTTGGCAGTCAACTGCACGGTCCAATGGGGAGCTTACACGCGTCCTGAGTTAGTCACATGCGGCCCTACTGACAACTTTCGGCGCACATGCCGGTAGGTGGGGTAGGTGACAGGCTTTGGTCAAAGATCTTGTCTGTTAGCAAAAGATCTTGTCAGCGCCTTTAGTGGATCTGCACGTGGGCGCTTTTCTGAGATCCAGTCCTCGATGACTATGACGGGCGATCATCTCTGCTCGGGGCGTAGGTCGACTGCCCTTAGCCGGACACTAGAGCCGATCGCCAGATGCCAAAAGGCGATCGCCTTGGGAGTCGATCGCTAGGTGCCTGATGGTGGTCTGATATCTTCGATTAGGCGAGCTAGCTATAGTTTGACTGGAGTTGACTTGGTCGCTCGGCCTTATAGTCGATCGCCTGTCGGGATGAATAAATCGTGACACAACAATTGCCCCCCAGCTCGCTCATACGTTGAAAACGTGGGGTGAGGTGGCTCTATTGGCGATCGCTGAACTTCTGACGAGCGACTTACTGTTTAAGCCCAGGCGCGATCGTCTTTGGTGATATACTGCAGGTTCGGACGACTGGTTGGCCGTGACTGCGGGAAAAAACAATGGGTGTTGAAAAGTCTCCGCGCACGTGTCGGGCTTCTATTGGAGGACGCCAGCGGTCCTTAATGACTCCTCGGTTGACGCGTCCTTGAAAAGACGCGTGCGCGGGTCTCGAGGGGGTCAATTAATGCGTCGTTTGAGATCCGACCCCTGAGGTTTTCCCTTATTGCAAACCGGTCCCTGCCTTCTCCTATAAAAGGGGTGCGGTGCTGCAGTTTCACTCACGCGCACTTATTGGAGGAAGAAGGACTTGCTGCCGAATTTTCTGAAGATCTTAGTGCCGATCGTCGTTCGATTTCGCTTTCGGGTAAGAAAAATTCTTTTCTCCTTTTGTATCTCTGAGAATGGCCGGAACCTCATCGTCACTTGGAGCGGGTACCGGTTACGCAAGGACATCGATCGTCAGGAGAAACTTCTTCCGTCCTCCACTGAGACGGCAGTGAAGCTATTCGGGCCGGAATCGACCTGCCCGAAGTTGAGGCTCTATTCAATGAGGCCGATATTGCTAGGAGTCGAGCTGCTGAAGGAGACGATCGCAGATCGAGAGAGATCGCGATTAGAGCTTCTTGGGAGCAACATAGCGCTTTCGGTCGGGCTATAAGGCCTTTCTTTGAAATAATGGAGAGGTTAGCGGTCTACTCCGAGATTCGATTTCGGGGATACTCGGTCGCTTGTCCCTATGTGCTTCCCAAGCGATCGCGATGCAGAGGCGTGATCGTTGTGGTCGCTCGGCCGGATACGGAGTTCGGCGACCGGAAAGATCCGCCGTCTGGAGGACAAGATTCCATGTTCCTTGATGTGGACATGTTCGCGCCGGCGGAGAACGAGCGAGCCGACCAGCCTCCGATGGGTATGGTCGCGGTGAGTGAGGCCGTTATGGAGGCCGGCTGCGCTTCCCTCTATCCTTTGCGGTCTCCCATCTGTTGGCCGCTTGGAATGTGGCGCCACTTGGTGACGCCGAACGCCTGGCTCCAAATTATTTGTACACTCACTCTCTTCGGCGGTCACCGCTGTACCGCCTCCCATCGCCGTTGGAGATGAACCATTTGTTCAAGCCGACGGCTCATAGAGGGCTGGTCGGCGGTTACCATATTCGGGGCCGATCTGGTCGGGTAATTCACGGAGTCCCGAATAAGATGCGGGCGATCGGACTAAGTGGTTCTGGGTCGCCGGCAAGTGGAGAGCTTCGGCGGCGACAATCCCACGGGCGGTGGAGATCCCAGCGAGTTTGGAGAGGAATCCGTGGGGCTTAGACTCTCCCTTCGTTTGGATGCGTTTTGGGTGATCTAATTTGATTTACATTTTGCGAGTTTTCACATCCGTGATCGAGGAGCCGCCTTTTGATTTTCGTTATGCGGGAGCGGATAAGGAGCTTGTCGGACGACGACCTCGACGCCAACCGGATCAATAAGGAGAGTCGTTGGTTGTCGGCTCGACTATTTCGTTTCCCGAGACATCTCTCGGTGCCAGGTATGAGTTCTTGCGACCTTCAATTTCTAGGCGATCGCCTTACCTGAGGACAGTATCTGATCGTTGATCGATTGTCTTAACTGCAGAGGTTCGCTTTCCTCGCTTTTTGGAGCCTCCTCCGGAGATCGCTATGTCGAACCCAGGAGTCTTGGGTCGTCTCCGCCAGACGAGGTCGTCTCGGGCCCCACCCGTTGCGTTGCCTATAGTTCCGGAGGCGGAGCCTCGCGTGGAGCCGGTCGTGGTTGAGGAGGAAATTCCGGAGGAGGGGCTTCGAGCGAATCGCAAGAGGCCGAGGCCGGAAGAAACTCCGGTTCCTGCCCCTGCCAGTGGGGTGCCGATCACCGTTGTAGCTCCGGAGAGTGAGCCGCCCTCTGCGGCTTTCATGCGGGAGATGGCGATCGCGGATGCTGAGACCCCTCGAGGGAAACCGTTTTTCGGTCGGGATCCCGAGAAAGCTGAGAGGTAGATAGCATTTTTGTGTTGAAAATTGCATCTGCGTAGGAGTTGCATTAACTTCTTTGTTGTTTTGATACAGGGTCCGTCGCGCAGATCCGTCTTGCCCGCCGATGGTCATGGATTTCCTAGCGAGCCGATCTCCTCGCCATTCCTGCGACATTACCCCATACGTTAGTAAGGCTGCTTATGCTCTGCCGAAGGCATGGACGACCGATCTGGATGCGATCGCTCGTCAGCGATCGGCGAATTCGATGCACACTGTTCTCGCCCTTTCTCTTCAGACGGCGACCATGGCTATCCAGGCTGCTCAGGAGTTTGAGGGGCGGCCTTCTACTATTCGCCTGTAGGCGGATCTCGAGGCGGCTCGGAAAGAGAACGCCGAGTTTGCTGATAAGATCGCGGCGATGGAGAAGGATTCTCTGGAGGCAGCTAAGCGGGCGAGCCAAGAGCTTGAGTTGGCGAGGAAGGATGTCGAGATGTCTCGTTTGACGGTCGATCGATTCTGAGATCGAATGACAGATGCCGTCCGGGCGCAGAAGGCCGCTGAGACGGAGGCCGATCGCCAGAAGGTGACGATCGCTCGGTTGACTAGCGAGCTGGCGGAGGCGAAGGAGAAGGCTGCTGCGAGGGAGGCCGAGCTCCAGGGGTCGCAACGGGCGATGGCCGAGCTGAAAGGAGAGGTAGAGGCGACCAGGACCGATCCCTTTCAAAACTTGGAGTTTGTCAGCGAGTTCGCCTATTATTTGGCGTTCGCTGACTCGATCCGAGCAGCTAAGAAAGGAGGTTTGGAGGTCGGGCCTCTAGCTGATAAATTCAAGTCATATGCATTGGAGCATCCTCTCCATCCGGCTTTCTCCTTGCCGATCTTGGATCTTGCGGACATCGGCGTGGACTTGAGCTGGTATCCGACTCCGGCCAATCTTGCACATCCCGACGCTCCGGAAGATGGGGGGACCGCACCGGATGCTGAAGGCGAAGGCCAGGCAGGGGCCTGAGGCATTCACTTTTGATGTTTTTAGCTTACTTCCTTGTAGTTTTGTAGCTTTCTTGTGTAGAATTTAGGCCTTCGGGCGACCGTGTACTCTAATCTTTTTCAAGTAATGAAATGAAAGATTGAATTTCTGACTTATCACTTGAATGATGGTTATTTTTGAGTCTTTGTTTGACTTTGTACAAATGTGTGAGGAGAGATCGTTGTGAGGGTAGTTCTAAATGAATTGATAAACTCATGAAGATAACTTTTACAACAAATTCGATCGCTGCACAACATCTGAAAAAATGACGATCTCCGTATGTGGTTGAATAGCGACGATCGTCGTATAGGTGGTCCGCACTCTTATTGCCCCTTGTTTTTATTCACTTAGCGGAAGTAAGGGGATGAAAATAATTCTTCGAGTGAGCGGTCTTCAACTTGTCGAATCCTCGGGGACGGTCGTTCGTCTTTGAGGAACCGTGCACGATCGCGGAGTTCGATGGACCGACTCCTTGATCATGTCTTTATGCGCGAAGACATTGAGTGTCTCGTGACTCACTTTATTATGAGGGTCCTCTGTTAGGCTGCGCCTCGCCTCGTATCTAAACGAAGGGCGTGCGGTCTCGGTCTAGAGGAGTCCTTGCGCGGGGCAGCGTCGGATGAATCAACTCCACGCCCGCGGCTTGTTAGCTCTGCTTCCACCTCGGCCAGCCATGGAGATGGCCGACCTCGACGGTGTACGTTGAGACTGGGGTTGTGGCACGTCGCATTGTCCGGGTTCACCATGTTAGATGATGAACCTTTGAGGGCGAGCGATCGTGTCTACTGATTTATTTTGGAGGGCCCTCAGACTACGCCGGCCTCGTATTTAAACGAAGGGCGGGCGATCTTGGCCTAAAGGGACCTTGCATGGCCTAAGTAGTCGGTTCCATCGACCACCAGGACCATGGCTGCACTCTTCCACCTTGGATCGTCATGCAGATGCCGACCTTCGACGGTGTACGTTGTGCGGGGGAGGCGATCTCGTGCCTTAGTCCATCATGTTAGATGGTGAACTGTAGATGGCGATCGAGTCCTCCAGTTTCTTAAATGAGGAGGGAGATCGGGGAGACTTCCGAGGTCTCCTTTTCTTGGTTGAAGCGTGCAGAGACGGTCGCCGAGGTCGATCCAGGGGTCGGCTCGTATGAGCTTTCCAGCCTCTTTTGTGTTCGACTCGGACGATCGTCTATAGAGATTGGTAGGGGCTTTGGTTAAACCAATAAGCTGTCCAACTTGCCCTCCTCGAACAATCTCCAGAGCTGTTTGAGGAGGTCGCGGCATTGGTTGGTGTTGTGGCCGGGACTCTTATGGTAGGCACAATATTGATTGTTGTCCAGGTGACCGTGGTCCCTTATCGCCTTTGGCTTGTTTAGCGGTTCGTGCCCCTTGATGGCATAGAAAATGTGGGCCGGAGTTCGGTTGAACGTACGGAGGAGATGGGCTTCCATGTCCTCAAAGGCCTTCGGATCTCTGGGTGTCTTGGCGATCGCCTTCTTTGCTTTGGCGATCGCTATATTCTGGAGAGGAGATGGCGTTTCCTCGCCTAGGCGGAGGTTGAGTAGCCTTTCCCTGGCCAGAAAGTTGGCAGCCTTAGCGCGGAAGATCGCGTAGGTTGGGGGAATATCCTTGGTGAGATGTCTAAACATGGGAGAGTGACCGTGGAATCCCCCCATGACCGAATAGAGAGCGAGCTCGTCACTGACGGGTTCGCCGGTGAGGATGATTTCGTCTACCCGGTCGATGTAATCTGCGTCGGTTTCGTCCTTCCCCTGCTTGATTTTCATCATGCGGTGGGGGCCTTCTGGCCTGGCGACCTTGCTGGCGAAGTATGACGTGAAGTCATTCGCCAGTTTCTTAAAAGAGGTGATTGATCGTGGTGGTAGTGAGACGTACCACCTATGGGCCAGCTCGCCCAATGTTAACAGGAAGATCCGGCACTTGGTTGCATCAGATGCCCCACACCCAGTCATGTAGATTCGGTATTTACTCAGGTGGGTTTCGGGGTCCGATCTCCCTTCATACAGAGGTGTTTTGGGAGGAGCGATCGTTGGTTGTATGGGGGCAAGCTCGATGTGGACCGCGAGTGGCTCGGTCGGCCCGGTGATCTTTTTGCTGGTGCTTGCCCCAGTGCCCAAGAGTGCTTTCATCTCGTCGAGCTGGCGTTGTATGGCGGCCATCGCCGTGGCCTGACTGCTAGCGGCTCGGCGCTCGGAGCGGGAGCCGAGGCGATTGAGCACTGATCCCCTGGCGATCGGGGCGGGAGTCAGATGGCTGACCTGCGTTCGGCTGTGAGGTGGATAGGCCGAACTCCTGGTGACGGATTCGGATTCCGTCTTTCCAAGGTTGGAAACAGAATGCCCCGGTCGCCAGGATGGGTCGCGACCCAATCGATCGAATATGGATCCGTCCGGTCGTGCGAGAGCCTTTCCTCGCGAATTGGGGCTTTCTGACGATCGCTCGTTCAGTAGCCCGCTGAATTTCCGTTTTCCCATGCGGCGGATGATCGAGGGAGTTATCGCGGGCGACGCGCATGCTCTCCGTCGCTCCTCCAGGATGGCCATAGCCTCCTCGATTTGCTCCTCGGTTTGGAACTGATCGAGTGAGAGGTTGGGGCCATCTCTCGGATGCGGGATCGAGAGTCTCGCGTTGCTGCGGCTTCCCCCTGTCGTCGGCTGGGGTTCGGATTGAGCCGGGATATGGTGTCCGGCGGTTCGGAGAGCGGCTTTCTTCGATGTACCGACGGATGTCATGATTCTGAAGGTTTTCTTTGAAGTGCAGTGAGTGTCACTTCAAGTATATGCCCCGAGAACAGTGAGTGTTCTTCGGGACGGTAGGAATAAAAGTTTGAGGGTTAGATGCCCCTCCTTCTAGCGCCAATTGTTGCTACCCAAAATATTATCCGGAGATAGATATTGCTGGAATGGATGGGATAGCAAACAAATGCAAGAGCACTTACGTGAGAAAGATAAATAACACAAGATTTGCCGGGGTTGTTAGTCCCGGGCTTGAATGCTCTCGCGAGATATTATTAATACTAATATTCGGGGATACAAGTACTAATGTAAGAATACAAATACAATGAGTGTAAAGATTCTTGTTATCTTAGCTAGTGAGCGTGTAGATTGCCGGAAGAACCAGATTTGATGCTCTGTGAGTTCTTGTAACAAAGAAGATGAACAGTCGCGGTGGTGAGAGATCGACAGACTCTCACGGCGAGTATTTAGCTGGATGTTTGGGCTCCGGGGCTTATGAATCTCTGGAATCATCTTGTGGAGACTTGCCGCTTAGGCCGATCGTGTTCGGACGGGAGAATCGGAGAGAGAAGTCACGAGATGGATTAGGTGAGAAAGCGGGAGCTTGATGGAGTATGTTCTAATGTATTTCCGTGAAGGAATTCGGAATATGTTCTGAGTGTGAGTAAATGAGTTCCCAACTGCTGGAGAAATGAATTCCGAACCGTAGGTTAAGTGAATTGTCAACCTTTGCGAATGAGCTCTGAATCGTAGGTGAATGAATCCAGAACCTTTTTCCAGCAGGAGGAAGTTCTCTATTTATAGGACCTGGATACGCCGGGCGATCGCCTTTTCTGTATTATAATAATCAGGCGATCGTCCTTTAGCACATGGGCTTGTTCCCTTAAAGTCTGCAGGAGTTGTTGGCAGTCAACTGCACGGTCCAATGGGGAGCTTACACGCGTCCTGAGTTAGTCACATGCGGCCCTACTGACAACTTTCGGCGCACATGCCGGTAGGTGGGGTAGGTGACAGGGTTTGGTCAAAGATCTTGTCTGTTAGCAAAAGATCTTGTCAGCGCCTTTAGTGGATCTGCACGTGGGCGCTTTTCTGAGATCCAGTCCTCGATGACTATGACGGGCGATCATCTCTGCTCGGGGCGTAGGTCGACTGCCCTTAGCCGGACACTAGAGCCGATCGTCAGATGCCAAAAGGCGATCGCCTTGGGAGTCGATCGCTAGGTGCCTGATGGTGGTCTGATATCTTCGATTAGGCGAGCTAGCCATAGTTTGACTGGAGTTGACTTGGTTGCTCGGCCTTATAGTCGATCGCCTGTCGGGATGAATAAATCGTGACACAACAGATACATTATAATAAAGACGAGGATATAAGTATCTATAGTCCATGATACGTTTGGATCTCCGAGCATTGCGGATAATCATCGGTGATGATTTGACATCGAGAGTGCTCCCGAAGGACTCGGGACAAGTATTCTATATTGATTGTGGTTTAGTGTTATTGATTTTGGCCATGCAGATTGTCATTCATATTGTTGAACATGTGGTCGTCCTAGTGCATTGTCATAATGTCGTGCATGTTATGTTGTTCATGTTGAGGAACATATTGATTTGCATATGTGTATGCATAATTATATTGTTTATGTTATGTTGATCCGATGGGATCGTGTGATATGCTGAGGGTGCTGGATCAGATGTCCACTATGCGTTGGTCCGACGGGATCATCATGGGGATCTATGCTGAGGGCGCTGGATCGTTGGATAGGTTTTCCACCATGCGTTGGTCAGACGGGATCATCATGGGGATCTATGCTGATGGCGCTGGATCGTTGGATTACCCAGTGTTGTGTTGATGGAATCTTGTGGATTCGCACCATTGATTTTATCATGTCTTGTTCTGTGTATATGTATATTGTTGGTTATCCATCTCGTGTTGATCTAGTAGGATCATCTTGGGATCTATGCTGAGGGCGCTGGATCATGGGTTTTCCATGGAGTATACACTGTTGTTATTGTTTTGAGCATATTGACGTTGTCATATGAGTATGCATTTGTAGGTCTCGTGTTAGGACCGTGTCCGTATGTTGCATTGATCTGATCTCGGATTAGACTGACATGATTGTCGTGGTATGGTGCATCTTGAGGTATGTTCCGTATTCCTTTGGTAATTGTCTTTGATGGACAATCGGTTTTCGTGTTGAGATTTGATAATGATACTCGATGGATTGGGTTTGACAGAGTTAGTGAATTTCGTAACAGTGAGTTATGATAATGTTTTGAGAACCTTGGGCATTGTTGAGATGTAGTACAGATATTTCGGTATTAGTTTATGGTATTGTTGAGGATACGAATTGTGGACTTTCGTAAAGTTATGACGGTAAGATTACATTGGTAGTATTCTTACTTAGTATCTCATTGGAATGTAATTATTGACGTGATGTGATGGTTACCATTGTTGGATATTATGGCTGACCCCGTCGTGAGCTTTCTTTTTAGGTCCTTTGGATATCGAGCTTGTAGCGGTCGTGAAGAGATGAGCTTCCCGGAGGATAGCGGCTAGGGCATGTATTTGTGTGTTGAGCTTCCTGATCAGTTGTTGTATTCCGCTGCTAGAGTATTTTAATTGTTGGTCTTTTCCGCTGCGTGAGTATTTTTAAATGACCTTTTGGTATCTGGTAACTTAGGTTACTTTGGCAATCGTTTCTAAACTATTTTGTTGGTACGTGTAAGCGATAGCTTAACGTATGTTGTTTTTAAACTGTTGAGTTTTGGCATTTCGGGCCTTGTTGTTTCAAATGAGATTTTACAACGGTTTGATAAACGAGTTTTATAAAGTCTTCGAATCTTTTTAAAAGATAGTACCGTCGTTCGCCTCTTAGGCGTTTGTAAATGTTTGCGAAAATTTCTTTTTGCCTTGTGGGTTCCATCTCGGGGCCCACGACGCTGTAATATTCCTGGATGGCTCTGGGGGTTTTACAGTGAGTCACACTCATATCTTCACCATGATATGCACTATGCACTAAATGCGTATTTATATCAATCACATTTTCAAAACCAGTTTGAAATCATATAGTCTTCTCAAGAAGACAAATTTTCGAAAGTCCTTTCAAGAATTTCAAAACCCAAAACATAAATTTTCGTAGGACCACAAAAATCCATTTTCGAAAATCAGCTTGCTTACGTCAAGTTCTCGATGACAATTCTTTTCGAATATACACGAAAAATGAAATTATGCAAATGATTGCCCACACCCATACTCCTGTATACCAGTTCGAATTGTCACCAAATCCACTGACATTCCATCGGAAAACCATACGATAGAGTTCCACAATCTCAATATATAGACTCCGATAAAAACTCCTTTCCCACATATGACTCGCAACCTCGACCATTATCCCATCCTGGATCACCTCAACTTATGCTATGATAAAACATTGAATAATTAACTAATCAAACACAGCGAAAGACTACCCGAGAAGTTTCATTTGAACAAGTAAATCAAAACCCCGAAAGGTAGTAATAAAATGCATAAACGATTGGTAAGCTATTTTACAAATCTCGGGAGTTTTAGAAAACATAAAAGCCTTTTGAAATATTAGGGTCTCAGTCCATATCCCGTTCCATATTACAAGAAGTTTAAAAGTAGAATACCCTTTTGGACCCCAAGTCCTGAGTTATAAAACTATTTCAAATCGATTGGGTCTCGGCCCAAAAATCATTTCCGGTAAAACAACCGTAAAACATTCATTTTGAAAAGTATCATTTCAAATGCTCAAAAACAGTTTCATATATCTCAAAATGAACTAATATGACTACATGTTCTTCTCATCAATCCACAATCTTTCTCCCAAATGCACAACTCCGTTCCAAAATTTAACCGACATATTGATTTCCAAAATCATAGCTTCTCAAGATCATCAATCCTGTCTCAACTCTGTCACCTCATACTGTGACGCATAATATATTTCTGAATCTCAAAGCATATAAACTTAGAATGGCAACAAATCTCAATGTAATTCAAAAATCCAAATACTTATAGATCGTGAAGCCGACGATTCCCCGTGATACTGGCACATGTCTCAACTCTAGAAAAATACTCATCATAGATATTTTCAAAACACCCATTTTGCAAACTCAGTTCAACTCGAAAACACAACACGGCTCTATCCGAAGAAACACGTTAATACCATTCGGAAAAGTTTACAACAACCCCAGTACCATATTGGTAAATCAATAACACGCAAGCCCGAGTGAACAACAAAAACCCAGGGCTCTAATATTCGTCAATCGATAACTCGAATGACGTGTTAGAAACACGACTCGACTCGACCCAACTTCCTAGGTTTTCTTAACCTAAGCTCTGATACCATATTCGGTAACACCCCCAGAGGCATCCAGGAATATTACAGCGTCGTGGGCCCCGAGACGGAACCCACAAGGCTAAAAGACATTTTCGCAAATATTTACAAATGCCCAAGAGGCTAACGACGGTACTATCTTTTAAAAATATTTGAAGATTTAATAAAATCCGTTTATCCAAAACTGTCGTAAAAATCTCATTTGAAACCACAAGGCCCGAAATGCCAAAACTCAACAGTTTAAAAACATAAACTATCGCTTACACGTACCGATAAAATAGTTTAGAAAACCATTTCCAAAATATCTCAAGTTGCCAAAAATCAAAAGGGCATTTAAGAAATACTCACGCAGCGGAAAGGACAACAATTAAAAATACTCTAGCAGCGGAATACAACAACTAATCAGAATACTCGATTCACAAACACATGCCATAGCCAGTATCCTCCGGGAAGCTCATCTCTTCATGACCGCTACATGCTCGATATCCCAAGAACCTAAAAAGAAATCCCACGACGGGGTCAGCCATAATATCCAACAATGATAACAATCACATCGCGTCAATAATTACATACCAATGAAAATGCTAAGTAAGAATACGACCAATGTAATCTTACCCCGTAACTTTACCAATTCGTAATAATCCTCATCAAAATAACCCTTATCATATTGCACATCTCGTAATCTCGATTAACCAATAAACACAAACATAACATCTATACTGTACCTCAAACAATACCCGAGATTCTCAAAACCTCATCCTAACTCGCGATACGAAATATACCAACTCTGACCAATTCGATTCATCGGATATCATTATCAAATCTCAACACGAAAATCGATTATCCATCAAATACAAATACCAAAGGAAATATGGAACATACCTCAAGATATGAAATGCCACGACAATCATGTCAGTCTACTCCGAGATCAGATCAATACAACATACGGACATGGTCCTAACACAAGACCTACAAATGCATACTCATATGAAAACGTCAATATGCTCACATCAATAACAACAACGTATACTTATGGAAATCCGATGATCCAGCGCACACAGCATAGATCCCAATATGATCCTGATAGATCAACACGAAGTGGATAACCCATAATATACATATGCATAACAACATATGGGTAATCCGATGATCCAGCGTTCACTGTATAGATCCCAAGATGATCCCGTCGGACCAAGACGAGGTGGATAAACCCGTCCAATGATCCAGCGCACGCTAGCATAGATCCCAAGATGATCCCGTCATATCAACATGAGGTGGACATACGACAACAATGCACAAATGCATATTAACAACAATACACAAATGCATGACAACAACAATACACGAATGTATTACAACATGATCGACACAAAATGACAAAAATGATTAGAGTACTTGCCCCGAGTCCTTCGAGAGCAATCTCGATGTCTGAGCCATCACTCCTCAATATTCGACGATCCAAAAGTACCATGGACGGTAGATAACTCGTATTCTCGCATTTACCACAATGTATCCTTGATACCCAAGTATACCAGTAACAAACGTAAACCATATACATTATGATTAAATTCCCAAAATCTGAAAACAACGTATAATCCCAAATTTCTAGAGTTCACAATTATAATCATTGCTATACGAATTATAAACGAATAAAACTAAAACCATTCATTAAATATTATAAACTATGCAAGTAATAACTTGCCTCGATACCGACACGATGATGATGAAGCCGCTACCAATCCCATTGCCTTCGTCTACAAGCTCCAGGCTCCCAGCCAAAGCGATTCACGAACACGACCGCAACACACTTTTCTAACCAATGATCAATTATCACAACCTATTGCAATAATCAATAAACAAAAATCCAATAACAGTCAATAACTGACATATCCAACCAATCAATCTCAATGGTTCAACGACACCTCGATCATATACAAAACCAAATAACTCAAACCATTACGAACTCATATCCACAATACGAACCGAAATTCGATAATCGTTATTAACAATCAATATAACCGATCAACAAACCCAACAATTTCACAATATCTCGATTAACCACAAGTTCGAACAATCCAACTCAAACAATTACGAATTCAAAACCACAATACGATTACAGATACGAATGTAAAGGAAATCATATTCGATGATCAATCACAATCTTTCCGGATTCCAAATTGTTATCATGATTCATATTTCATCAAGAACATAAGAATTCTACCACTACAATCAACATGACTTAACGAACATTCGATCTTCATATCTTAAAAATACCGATAATTCAACATACGATCGTCCTGCTATGTTCTATTTATCAAAAGTTCTTCAAGAACACTAAGCGATTTGAAACCATGTTTATAGCCATCAAAACAACATAATCCGATATCCTTAAACATGTAGATACTCATCCAACTCATAATCCAAGTCATGTATCATCATATTCTTCAATATACACTTCTCATAACATTAAGAATCGTATCAACACCACTATAATCATCATCATATGAATCAAATACGGATAATAATACCAAGAATCCGAAGTCAAGATGTAGAGTTCAACAACATACCTCAAGAAGATGAAATACACAAGTAACCCCCTCGAGAATCATCCATAACTCCTCATCTCAAGCTCCAAATCCAAGCCCTTAAGCTCATAATCGACTTAGAAGAACTGAAACCCCATCGCTGAGTGTTGAAGGCGAAAAACGAAATCAAGTTCTGAAGAAAAATGAAGTGACGGGCATCCCACTTATAAAAACTCCTAGATCGTTACGTACGTAACATGCAATAGTTCACGTACGTAACATCCCTTTACGTACGTTATCTATCCTTGATAGCGTACGTAATGCCGACCCAGAGGCTACTGTCTCAATTCGTTCAAAGCCTTACGTACGTAATCTTTGCTCCATAGCGTACGTAATACGTACGTTGACTTGCTACAGTAAATGCTCATATTACGTACGTAATGAGCCCTGCATAGCGTACGTAATACAGAGTTGACTTATCTTTTGGCACGCCAGCCGATACCTGGGCTCCACATGGCAGGTATTGATTCCTCTGTCCGATTCCTCTCGTTACGTACGTAAAGCCTTATACATAGCGTATGTAACACTTAGCATCTTAGCGTACGTTATCTCATAAACTTAACGTACGTTAAGGGCTTTGTACTTAGCCATTTACAACTGTTCATGCCTGTCGTCTCGACATACCGAATACGTATACACAACACACTATATCCTCAAATACAATTGTCAACCAAGTACGACAATTATACTAATACAGATGTCTCAGTCCTTCATTTATTTTATCCATACTGTACAGATTCCACGCTGTACAACATAACTCGGATAAAATAACATTAAACAATAGTAGTGGAAATTCCGGATATTACAATAAATATGCATTTATGTGATCAACCACCACATGATCAACTACTGTCATAAATATGGAAGGTTTCATGATCATAAATATGGAAGGTTTCATGATCATAAATATGGAAGGTTTCATGATCAACCACCACCATTCAGTTTCAAAAAATATGGAAGGTTTTTCACAATTTCGAACACCCGATTCATCCAAAAAAAATCAAACAAACACCTCAAACACATCATCTCCATCCAGTTTTGCTCAATTTCAACAACAACAATGGTTTCCAAACTACCCACCATACCAACATGGGTTTCCACCTCAAATGCAACCCGGATTTTTTCCTCAACCCGCTTTCAACCAATACACAATCAACTCATCTTCTTCAGAAAACAACAACATCCCAAACTCACCATATCAAAATTCTCCTGAACCTCAATGTTGTGATACAATAAGGCGTGTCGATTACAATCGTTTTGTATGTGCCGACTATACTACCGACGAAGAAAAAGATGAAGAAATTGTCAAAGAAACAGCAGTCGAAACAAAAGGAAAAGGTTTAGTAAAAGGAAGTGGTAGAAAACAGAAGTCACGGCAAGAGAAGCGGATTCCATGGAACTCCAATGAAGAAAAGGCTTTGCTTGAAGGGTGGATTGATGTATCAGAAGATGGTGTTGTGGGAATAGCTCAAGATAAGGCGGGCTTTTGGAAAAAGAGTACCACTTTTTTTCGTCAGACACACGTCAGCCCGTCGAACTCGATGATGATGATATTCTGGTCTTCGAGGAACCACGCCGGCCCGATCATGGAAAAAAGAAAGCCGGCAAGTTGGCGGCAACAGCAAGACGACTTGTTTCATCATCATCATCTCAATCCAACAAAGAAGCAAAGATTGACATGTTGAACGAGTCAATGAACCGTATTCCGAGTCTTCGTCAAGAACAAAACGACTTCAAGATTTTGGGGAAAAAAACTAGATGGCATCACGGGACTAGAACTCAAGGTCATGGAAGCGCTCAAAAAACGAGCTTTGGAGCATAACATGAAATATGTCACCGAAGACGAAGACGACGAGGAGTAGGTTTATTAATAAGTAGTATTTTAGGTTTATTAATAAGTAGTATTTTAGGTTTATTATTAATGTATTTTTCTTATTATTATTAATGTATTTTTATTTTTATTATTAATATGTTTTTATTTTAATTATGAATGAGTTTTTATTTTTATTATTGAATAAAAAGTAGTTTAAAAAATCATTTATGTAATTTATAAAAGTAAATAAAAAAATGAAAAAAAGTGGTGTTCTGTGTTCTGCGTCGTTCTGCGTCTTAACGGTCAAAAATTGATGAAATGGTGAAAGCTGATGTGGCGCTGAGGTGGCGTTCTGAATGGTTCTACGTCCTGCGATGATACCTGATGCTCTTAGTGCGGATAGCAAGTGAGTATGCATGACATGATATTACAGTGTGGAAGGATTTGAGCCGTATAACATCGTATTAGTAATAATATTAGAGGTATCCCTAATCATAACTATAAGAGTTAGAATAATAATAGAAATAACAAGAATAATAATAATCATTAATAAAAATGATAATATAAATGATAATATTAACAATAATAAAAAAATGATAATGAGTAATCAACAACATTGATAATAATAAGAAGAAGAAGAAGAAGAAGAAGAAGAAAAATATTAATATTAGTAATAATCACAATATCAAGAATAAAAACAACTACAACAATTATTATTATTATTATTATTATTATTATTATTATGACATTTTAATAAAAATAAAATAATAAAAATTTATGAAAATATTAATTAAATGAATAAAACTGAACTGAACTGAACTGAAAAATTAAAAAAAAAAAAAATCAAAAGAATATGGTCTTCCTCTATACCGAATTAAAGGCAAAAGTTGACTTTTCAAGAAATTCAATCTATTACTTTAGTCATTAATAATTTTAATTATGTATTAAAAAATATTATGAAAAAAAAATATTTTAAAAAATATACATAGAGATAAATCCAATATTTTAAATTCTGAAATTTATTGTTATATTAGTCGAACAAAATACGATCAAAATTTAGTATATAAATAAAACAAAATATTATAATTAAAAGTGAAACTAAAAATATTTATACAGAGAGTCAGACATATGTTTCGAATTTGATGCTGAAATCACTACTATGCAGTATTTGTGTCCTACAAAGATAGACTTAATTTGAATTTTATATAGATATTTTTTTAAAAAGAGATATTTGTTTATTTATTATAAACATGTCATTACATTAAATGATCTTAGTACACGAAAATATATATTATAATCGAAAAATAAGAAAAATTAATGCTAATAAAATAAGGTAACCTGTAGTTTGGGACGGATAATCCTATTTTTATTGAATAGAAGTAGTATTTTATATTTATTCTAGTTTTTATGATTTAATTAATGTTTTGTTTGTGCGTTGCATGCGCATTGGCCCTATTGGGTATACAAAATGTGAAGAAATGATAGATAAATAATATATTAATATAAAAAGTTAATATATATTAATATAATATGAAACTATAAAAAATGATTGTATATAAATACACGGTAAACCATCTATAATTATATCTATATATTATTAAATACTTATAAATAATATCATTACCTTGCCTGCTTTTCTCTTATTTCTTACTGCTGTAAATCAATATTCTTAATTATTTCGTAAGTCACTCAGGAAAAAACACCTAATTGGTGAGACAAAATTCTTAAATTTACGGTATACGAGGCTTTGTACAACCCGTGCGATGCACGAATTGTATCTTATTGTTAACTATGGATTGTTTTAATTGCGTAATATAAATATGAATGATATGTAAATATACATGATTCATCTAGCTACACTCTCACTTTTGGTTTTCTAATTTTTAAAATGATAAACTTCCACACACAAAAATAATAGATACAATCAGTCTTACATAACTTCTGATAATATTACACTTATCCATAGCGGGTTTCACAACCATTTATTTATCTCCATATGAAAATTACACAAATCTTTGCTAGATAAAGGCACTATGAACATTAGATTTCTCTATTCAAACAAAATTATTAGAGATAAATTCTTATATTAGATATCAATTATTAGTAACAAAAAGAAAAAGGAAAGCGGTTGAGCTCTCAAATCTCGGCCCATAACCACTTTTAATACTCTCTCTCACCAGTTGATCACTCACGACACCCTAAAATAATATGAAAGAACATAAAGGAGGGAGTAATAAATATGGAATTAACATAAAGAAAAGAGGAAACAGATAGATATTTTAATGGGGCGATAACCATGACCCGTATTAATCTCTTCATCATCAAGTTAAAGGCGGCCATTTTTTTTTTGCCGCATCGAAACAACGACTTTTGCATTCGAACGCCGTATAATGTTTTATATAAGAAAGATGAATGAATGACAAACATCCTATAAGTTTTAAATGGAATAATATTATCAACTTTGCCAAATATTTTTTTCAGGACGTGATTGTGTTCATTAACATTTTTTTTTGTTTGTTTAGAAAAAAGTTAGGAAGCTAGGCTTCAATTCCATAAAACTTTGGCATACTATGAAAGAAGGCAACTTAATAATACTAACAAAAAAAAATACGGAATAATACTAACCAAAAAATTGATAACATAACAATCATAGTAACGTCTCATTTTTCTATACATAAGTTTCACATTTTTTCTATACATAAGTAACGTCTCATTTTTCTATAATAATTGTAAAGTAACGTCTCATTTTTCTATAATAATTGTAAAGTAACGTCTCATTTTTCTATGACATAACCAAATAGTTAAATGTATATTAACTAATTTCTCATTTTTCTATACATAAGTTTCACATTTTATTTTATATAAACCCACGTGAGTACGTGACCATTCAACGAATCACAAAAGAGGAGTCTTTGTCTTCATCTTCGTAGTAACGTCTCCTTCTCCTTTTTTTCCTTTCAATCCACAGTAATTTTTTCTGGCAAAATCCTTTTATCGCATGTATTGTCCCTTTATTTGCTATTCTTCTTCCAAATTTAGGCATCGTTTCTTTATTCCCCCTCGCCCGCGGCCGATGCAGTGAATCGCGGTTGGATTAGTTGGGGAGGCCCAGTCTACCCGCCACCCCATTGGCTCGCCTCTGCTCTTGACCCTTTTGATCTCTTTGATCATTCACGAAATAAAAGCAACAAACCAAAACTTATTTGAAAGCATAGTGAGCAAAGAAGAGATAAATGCGCCACAAATGCGCCACAACCGAGATCTTTAAATATTTTATTTCGATCAAATGTAATAAAGATATATGATAGCGTTTTGTTGAACCGATTACGAGATCGCTTTCCTTGTTTTCATTTCTTATTTGTTTGTGAGTTGGGTAGAGATTGAGAGGGTTTTGGTATGGTTTGATTTGTTGGATGTGGTTCGAGTACTTCAATTGTATTTATACTTGTAAACTCGACCTCTGGACATCTTCATCATCAATGCGGAATGGTTTTAATTGGTGTGTTTAATTCCTGCATTCATAGCCTCTTTGATTCGTATTCTTTGAGGTTTAAAGTTTGCAACCTTTGTGTCTTCCGTAACCCTCTTTGAAAGCGTAGAGATGGGCAAACATATGTAATTGATATCTTTTGGTGTTCTTAAACTACTTTGATGCCATCTACCATTTGTGCACAATACTTATGCGCATTAAATTAAGGGATTTAACTTTTATATAGTATAGATTACACTATATAAAAAAGATTTCTCCAATCTCTTATTTTTATTTATGAGGTGATAGAATATTTATGGACGTTTATTATATAAATATTTTTATAAATCACCCCACAAAGAATTTATTTTGATGAAGTTACTCTTCCGGCGTTTGTTTGTCAAGTCGTTGAAATTTATTTTCCTCTCTGAAAATTTTCAAGGGAATCATAATTACGAAGTTTACTTTTATTTATATAATTTTTATGTATTTTAGAAAGATTTTGCAAACCAAATTTTATTTTCCTATTTTTATTTTGTAGTGTACACAAGATAATTCATTTATCTTAATTGATATTTGAACTTGGTCTACATAATATTTGTAAAAAAAATGACATCTATATTATTTCAATTGATTCTACTATTTTGAGTATTTAATGGTTATAGTAAATTTTGGCTATCTCTTAAGAAATAATTTTTGAAATAAAAAATTATTAATAATCCGCATAAATACTCGTTCCAACTTAATAATGTTCCGGTGCTTTCTTACACTTATCTAAAAAGTGTAAGATATTTTTTGTTTTCTTATATATATTTTAATTTTGATTTAATAATATTTTCATAACAGTATTTAATTTTTAATAATTTTAAAGTGTTACTTACTTTTATGGTAACTGATTCTTTATTATCTCGAATTAGTTAATACTTATATTCATAAAATTTTAAATTCAAAGATTTGTTTCATATGGACAAGCAAACTTAAATATGTATTTTTAAATGAATATTATAATTTTGGTGCTTAATATACTTTTAATCAATCAAAAAGTTTAACTGATTATTTAAATATCTAAAATTAGATAGCTAATTACATTTCAAATATTATATTTCGAGTAAATTTATAGAATAAGATAGTATTATTGATGCTAGTACATTATTGTTTATCATATATAATTTTGATTATTTTTATTTTGAAATATATATATATATATATATATATAATATTTAGATATTATTTACCGTGATTTGTATCAAGGAACTTGTACGTTTGATATCTATACTATATAAAACTTATCCCCCTTAATTTAATGTGGAAGGGGGATTTATGTCACTTATTTAAATATATAATATAAAAGAATCTAACAAAATACATAAAAAAGATTTAAAAATTATAATTATACCTAACTTGAAAGATGGCGGGTAGTATTTGGAGGTTACGTAAGGCAAGCAAATTGCCTCATTTATTAATTTTTATTATCATAATTTCATATTTTCATTTATTAACTTTTGGTTTTAGCCAAGAGATTGCAGAAGGGTATTTTGGGGAGAGAAACATCAGTTTGTAAACGACAGCAATTATTGGGGTGGAATTACATATGAAGATACTATTTTAATTGTAACTTTTAATGTAAATAAACTAATTTAAATACAAAAGTTATGATAAACATCACAATGCAAATGCACTTTCTAATACACGAGGTGATTAAAATGAACTTTTAAATGATAGTATAAATTACAAAATGATTAAATTTTAGCTATGAAATCTTAGATACAATCGGTGCATCGCACGAGTTGAATAAACAAAAAACAAACCCGGAGCAACATACAGGTTAGTAAAGCCTCATTTCATATCACTAATTACATAGACTAAAATAAAAGGACAATAACAATAAAAAACACATATAAACTTCTCTAAAAGGCATTTAAATTCTGCCATCGGCTCATTCAACCGTCTGCCCCAACATTATCGCACGGGTTGAATAATGTCTCGTATTATGATAAAGTTCAACGTTTGTTTTTGTATTCTAATCTTGAGATACTTTAATTGTGTACAGTTAATTACTATTTTGATTATTCATCTCATGTTTTTCTTTTTGAGTATGTGATTTTAATTGCAAAATTAAAATTAAAGTCACTATTTAAATATGAATCTCAATAAATATCGGTAATGAATTTATTTCATGTATTCTTATTTTGATATTTTTCTCTTTAATTTGATGGATCGTCCATCAATTGCGGGAAACTAAGATAAATATTTTGGTATAAATAAATTATGGATATAATTTTTTAGTTTGCCCAATAAAATATATTATTTATAACCGGATTTATATTTATATATAAAATTATTACAATGTGGTTGATTATATTAATTTGTCACATTATTAATTTATATTAAATATTATTTATTTTCATTTTTAGATTAAATTCGTTAATCATCTTTAGTTTCGTATATAGATTATGTTGTAAAATAATCTACTCCAATTTATAATATTGATGATAAATATTCTATCCATTCACGAAAATTTGTCCATCTTTGATGTTTTTGGTCAAAATTTATTGTAAATTTTGACCATAAATTGCGATCAATATATATAAAAAAATAGTTATATAAGTACTTGATAGATTTATTTTAATTGATATTTTTAAATATAATTTAAATAACTATAAAATTATTATGTATTAATCACAATTTATGATCAAAATTTTTATATTTGACCGAAAAAAATCATATTTGACAGTTATGTGAACGGGAGAAGTAATTCATAGGACCCGTGTTATCTTATAATTGCAACATGTGGACTTTCACGCTTGCCAATGCACAATTTTGACTATTAATATCTTTAATGCTTTATTTTTAAAAATTATAAAAAAATTGATATTTTGAAAGTATATTTCGAGATGAAAAAGATCTCACATAACTATATTTTTTCATATGTATAAATCGCAAAAGATGGTCAAAAGAGAGCATATAAACAGTATAATAGTAACATGTTGGAATCATAAGAGAATGAAAGAAGTAATAAATAGTGTTACGTCTTACTTGTAAAGTTAAATAATTTAGTACATATTCAGCATAATTTTTAACATTTTTTGTATATTAAACTATCCTTATTATTTCACACATTTATCATAATTATTGTATGTGTTTATCATCATTAATAAATAGACAATGACATTAACTAAATTAACTAATTATTATTTCTTAAAATTAGGATCTTTCCATAATAGTTGATTTATTTGAATTTAAACAAATTAATAATATTTGACCATAATTTGTAACAAGATTTATTCATTTTAAATTATCTTCAATAGTTACATGTTTACCATATATTATACTCAGTTTACCATATTAATAAATAGACAATTAAAAAAACTAAATTAAGTAAATATAATCTTTTGAACTTGAAATCTTTCCATAATAGTTTATTTAATTAAAGTTAAATAATTTAAACCTTAATTTTTGATAATATATGCATTTTATAGAGACTTGATAAATAAATAAACATTTTTTCCATTTCTAGAAATAGTTTTTGGGCGGAGAAACAAAAATTTTACCATTTTCAGAACCGTCTCTCTCTCTCTCTCTCTCTCTCTCTCTCTCTCTCTCTCTCTCTCTCTCTCTCTCTCTCTCTCTATATATATATATATATATATATATATATATATATATATATATATATATATTGCATGTGATGGATGGTTCGGATGTATTAATACTTAAATTGTTTCTTAATTAAGGACTAATTCCTAATTTGGTAAACGCATCATTAATATATGAAAATAATTTTTTACTCATTTCATGCATTTAATTTGAATCATTAAAACTACTTAAATCAATGGTATGATGTATTCTTATTTCTTAATGAAAACTTATTCTCACCGGAACCCAACCTATAATATATATATATAATGAGAATGGCTTTTTGAGTAAAAAATGGAAGTAAATCTGAATCATTAATTTTGATGTGATCTACGGTTCACATCATCGTATCAGGAAATATATACATTTCATGTATCAAAATGTGAATGGATTAAAATTGTACATTATATACATAAGAATGTCGATGCATAATTTTTCATGACAATGAATTTTGGCCATTCATTTATCCAAGATCTACCGATCAAATTCATTCATACTTGTTAACTTAAACTTCATTCTCATCGGAATCACTATACATACATATATATATAGGTATGGGTTAATATATATGGGGTGGTTCTCGTGAGAATGAGTTTTAAGTTAAGAAATAAAAATAAATTTGGTACACAGATCTTGATTAAATGGATGACCAGAATTTATTCACATGAAAACGTATGCATAGAATGCATTATTTTAATGCATCGATATTTTGATACATATAATATATAATTTTAATACTTAGTATTTTATTGCATGAAATGCATATTTTGTTATGCATAATCTAATTTGGACCATAGATCACACAAAGATCAACGGTTCAGATTTATTCTTATTTCTTACTCAAAAAGTCTCTCTCTTTCTCTCTCTCTCTCTCTCTCTCTCTCTCTCTCTCTCTCTCTATATATATATATATATATATATATCCCCAAAAACATGTTTCTAAACTAGGCAACATCTAAAAATCAATCAGGTCAATCTTACATGCAATTGACAATGAGAAGAGTAGCACAAATCTTTATACATTGAAGACAATACTTACATTACATCATCGACGAACCGAGTCCGTGACAAAGATGAAAATGCGCCAAGTATAGCCATTCAGTATCATAAACATGCAACCAAAAAACACACACATAATAGAATAACACAGAAAAACCTTGACAAACTGAAATGTCCTAATTGCACTGTACTTCGATACACACCAGGCTATACATGAGTATATATGTTGGTCTTATTTCACTAAAAAACAACTCTTTGTAAGCTGAAGGAATAGCAATCTATATAGCCTATAGACGAAAACACACATGCTAATGAAAAAAATTAAGCAAATTAACAATTTATTTCAGAATGAATGACTGTGTCTTCAGTCGCATTCCGGTTTCCAGCTTTTTATTGTTTTCACGAAAACACACAAAATAACAACAGAAAATAATTTAAAAAAGAAAAAATCACAATCAATATCACATTTTCTTCAGCATACCTTTTCCTCTAATCACATTCGAAGCCTTCTCATTCTTCATAATCCGATGGAAAAGCGCGGCCCGATCCTCCTCCACGATCTCCCTCAACAGTTCATCTTCAATATTCGGCGCTTGCCAATGAGAAGGGTCCTCGACATGTTCATCGCTAAAAATCATATCCGAAACCCACTCCTTCCAAGTAGTTCTACTATGCTTTTCTTCCTCTAAAGTCCCATTAGCCAGCAATTGATAAACATAAACCACTTTATTCTGACCGGGCCGAAAAGCCCGTGCGATCGCTTGCTTGCTCTTCGAAGGGTTCCACTCTGAGTCGAGCAAAATCACCCGCGAGGCAGCCGTTAAGCTAATCCCTTCGGCGCAAGCGGTGATTGAAGCCAACATGACCTTCGAAGGCCCGCCTGGCTCTTCAAATTTATCCATCACCCGTCCTCGTTCAAACAACTCGATATCACCTTGGAGCACAAGGACTTCTCGGCCCTTGCGCCACCCATAAAACCTCTCGAATATTTGTATAAAAAGATTGATAGGAGCTATGTTGTGGCAAAATATTAGCAACTTCTCGTCTCTAATCAGACAACGGGGCACGAGGTTCATTACGAATCTAACCTTCGACCCACATTTCATGTCGAACTTGAACTGCTCTAGGTCCTCGAGTTCTTCCGGAGTGAAGTATTGGCGCGTGCATGCCGTTGTTCGAATTAGCCAAGGGTGGATGGCCCCGAGCGTGATTAACAACTCCAATTCCAACGGGAATCCCTTGTACGCCGGCCTTCGGTTCTGGAGTTTTAATAAAATTTCTTGTTGAAGGCTAGTTGACTTCATCATTAGCGTATAGCATTGCAAACCAGGGAGTTTGTCGTCCGAGGTTCCTCCTTCATAAACATCGATAAACTTGCTCGTCAACTTTTTTAGGGTTTTTAGAGCATGCGCTCTTTCTCCGCCTTCATTCGAGTCGATCTTCTTGGAGATCTTATCGATCAAGAGCTTCCGTCCGCGATTCTCTAAAGAAAACTGCGTTTGTCGCTCTTTATTTCTCTTCTCGTACTTGGGGTCGAGCTCTTTTATAACCTCATTGACAAAACTCGGCCTTGCCAAGCAAAGGGTATTGAAATATTCGCCGAAGTTATTTTGAAATAGCGTACCCGAAAGTAGAACTCGGAGCCTTGTATTAACCTTCATCAATCCTTTTCTAAGTCTCGATTTTGTACTCCTCGGGTTGTGCCCTTCATCGAGAATCAAAATCCCTGGACACTGCTTGAGCAATTGGGCCATATACTTGCGATGAGCGTAATGCGAGTCCTCGCGTGTTAGAGTTAAAAAAGATGTGTAGCCCATTAGCAAAATACTAGGATGTGAAAGCCAGCTCTGCATCTTTTCCAGACAGTCGAGCACGTGCATGACGTCTTGATTACGAGGCAAACCGGGAGCCAATAACTTCATTCTCTGCTTCAACACTTCTCCTTTATATGTCTGGCCACCGTGGATTTGATAGACGGGGATCGGCACTTTCCACTTGATTATTTCTTTGTACCAGGTGTAGAGAGTCGTTTTCGGAGCAAGAACTAGTGGCCTCGATCCGGGAAAGAGTTTAAGGTAGCTCACGAGAAATGCGATGATGAGAAAAGTTTTCCCGGCACCCGGAGTGTGGGAAATCACGCATCCACCTCTTTTCTTTTTCTTTTTCTCCATCCGGGATGGTGTTAGAGAGCCCGCGATGTTCCGCCATAGGAATTCGAAGGCTTTCTTTTGGTGGCTTCGCAATTTGTCTTTGAGTTCGGGTATCAGGGCCCACACATTGTTCGTTTTGCCTTCGATTATGTTTGAAGGAGCATTTGAGGGAGTGGGAATGCGGAATTGCTCGAGGTCTTTGTTTTCGCTCTTTTTTTGCTCTGTATCGTCTTCTTCGGTCTTTTGCTCCTTATTTGGGGTGCTATATGTGGATGAAGTCTGAAAAAGAAAAAGAGCAAAAATTACATAAATGTGTCAGCTTATACTTGATGGTCGGGCTGTTTTGTAATGTACAGAAAATCGACCTTTGCATTTCCCTTTATGTAAACAGCAATTACAAATAAATAACCCGAAAGGTGGCCAGAGTCGTCGCATGGTTAAATTAAGCAGTCTTAAGGAATCGAAATTATTAAATTGTAACCAACTCACAAAAGGCGGCAGGATATCTTTTATTTCAGTCTCAACATATCCACATACAGAGCAAACGGATCCAACTTGTTCATTGAGTCTGAAATCATGCTCACACTTGGTCTTCTCACTTTTACTCGACTTTTGCTCTTCCGCCGTATATTGAAAATGAGAATCCTGTAGAATATTTCAAATTAAAGACGAGTACACAATTTAAAAAAAAAAAAAAAATCATCGAAATAGAACAAAAAGAATCGGTGTCTATTTACATTTACGGATCAAGATCGTGAAAAATGTACCTCGATGTCATCGAGTAGATACCATGAAGCCAGAGCAATTTCCATTTCCTTCCACAACATATCAATTTCCGATAATACTTCGTCATTATTTAACGGTGGTTTCACATCAGGTTCAGTTTTATTCGAGAATTTCGTTGATTGGAATTCTTTCCACTGATCAAGTACGGGCGGTTGCACCGGTTCGCTTTTAAGAGTCGCGTCTATATTATCCATGCATCTCCTTATCAGTTCCCTGCATAGCTGTGCAGTCACCGAGCCCTTCCGGAAGCTTCTCACGTCGTAAATGCTCTCTCTCACATAAAAGCAGTCCCTTTTCAAATCACCCGAATGGCTACGAACCCTATGGTATTTCCTACGTGTTGCTTTCGGACCCCTTCGGCTTCCACTTTCTCCAATATTCGTGAAGTCAAAATCAATCATTTTCTTTTTGTGCGACAATAATGACCCATTCGTTTGAAAATATCTGGCAACCATTTCTTCGATCCTGTTTGGATCGTCTTCCGGAGACTTATTAGCGTCTCGGAAATTTTTATCGAGGAATGGGTTGTTTTCGGAAGAAGTGTTTGCCAAAACAATAGCCAGCTGGTTTCCTTGACCTTCTTTTCGTGGATATTGAGACGCGCCCGGAATTTTGCTTTGACGTTTAGCCGCACGTGATTCTCTATCCTCCATGAGCTTTCTTTTATAGGACCTAATCCATTTTTCGGCACCACCGAGTTGCTTATACTCGTTGTCGTCTTGAACGGATAGTGCCAATGGCATGTCATCGCCGTACTTGTCGACCTCATCATCATCCGATGGAATCTCACCGTACTCTAATTGATACGTTTTGCTTTCTCCTAACCGAGTCACCTCGATCTCATAATCCAGAAGATCATCACATGCTAAATAACGTTCTGGACGCACATTCCGACGTTTTGATCTTCGTAACTCTGAGAGATCGCTCAAAGACAAGAGCTCATCGTCTTCACGTCCATCGGAACCTTCCGGAAGGGTAGCTAGATCAATTTGTAGGACGACAGGGGTTGAAACGTCGTTTTCCACCTTGAAATTCACGGTGTAAGTATGATCCCTCGGGCCCACTAGGACTACCAAGTCCGGGTCGTATTCCGCAACCTCGTAGACAATACGGTTCTTTATCGATCTTACATCGAACGCGGTTTGCTTCATAACGGATGCAACAATAAACCACGAAAGGTCGGCAGAGAATGTCCCACAAAACAATTTTAAATTTTGCACGGAAGGACAGTCCTCGGACGAGCCCCAACGGTAATATTGAGTCTCGCATGGTTTCGGTTCGAGCTTTTGGAGAATGGATATTTGATCGAGCTTTACCAAGCTCATCTGCTTACTGATTTTTTTGTTACTCAACACGAGGTTGGGGCCTTGGCCAACGTAGAAACTTACATAGAATTTACAATCACAATCGACATCGTGAGGTTTTCTATGGATAGATCTTAGTCGTGCATCCATCCAGACCTACATTACAATAAGTTGAAGCAAAGTGAAAAAGAATATTTCACAAGAAACTGCTATGACGCACCAATTAACATCTCCCATCAAAACTTAAATAAAGACGTTTGTATACTTTCTCCAGAGTAAGTTAAGCGCATTTATGATTTAATACCGCAGGAATTATAGAAACAGGACAACTAAACGGAATGAAATTACGTTGATATGTAGATGAAAAAAATCGACTTACAGGCTCGTCGTTTTTCTTGTCATCTGTATTTTCGGATTTGTAAAAATTGGAGAACACGCATACATCAATTTCGGGCCTTAAAAAGGATATGCAATCGGACGGTGTAGCTTTTCTCGACCTTAAACGAAGATTTGACATGGGAATGTCCTCTTCAATGAAAACTCCATTATCGACAATATGTGACGAGATAAATCCACTGTTTATTGTTAAGTGCTCCACAGGTTTCCATGAGTCAGACCAAAAAGCCTCGAAAGCTAGGAATCAGGGCGAAAATGTTATTTAATTAACATACAATTTATAAATTCCAACAGAAAAATACGGTTTTCATGTCCTTTAAGCATGAAAGGGACGGATAGAGGTAAATATTGATCGTGAATAACAAAGGTGAAGATGAATTAAGTAAAAATATGCTAAAATGAGTGCTCACGGTGTGGATCAAATGGATGGTTGATTCGATGTACTTGCCTCCTCTTCATGACTTAGTACGCAAGAATAATCTTTTGAGAGAGAGAAAAGAGAGCTAATATCAATAACAAATACATGACTGCGAAACGAAATCTTGCTAATTAATAGTAACAAGATTAACAGTCACACTAATCCGTTCACAAGAAAGTTAAGCATTTTTTTGGGATTTTTCCCCTGTCATATAAATTGTTCCAGACGCTGTCATACAACAATGGTGTGAGCGACGCAAAACAATTGAGGTATGAAGGGAGCGTTTGCAAACCCTTACGGAAAAAAGTGATTTTCTTTTTCGTCTCGAAAATAAGAATCACTTCCTTTTAGAGTTTGCAAACACGTCCTACGCAAGATTTCATTTTTTTAGCACTTTAAAACTTGAGCTTTTAAGACAAGGTCGTGTTCATTCAATACATGACTCAAAAAACAACATGTGGCACGTCTTGTTTTCAAATAGCTTAATCATAGGAAAATGCATTTCAGATGAGGTGTTCCTTCAATATGGTTCCGAGCAAAAAAAAAAAAAAAGAATACTTCAAACCATAGTTATTAATAGCGAATAGCGCTCCATAGCGACAAGGTCCCTTACGGCTATAGCGATAGCTATAACGAATAGCGAAGGCTATTTGGAAATGAAGCACCACAAGTACATAAATATATAATATATATTATATACTAAATCCAATTCAAGAGTTCATGCATAAACTGAAAAATAACATGGATATAAGTTCAAATAACACAAAACATCAATGCCAATACTAGAAAAACATAATATAAATGTCATCTTACCTAAAAATATATTCAGATTTTGGGCTTTTATATTTTTTTCAGGTTTATGTTACCTGAAAACACATTTTTTATTGGAATTGAAAAGGGCAACCTACAAAAATGTTACAGAAAATGAAATAGCGCCGGTATTGGGTGCTATCGCGATCGGGGCTATAGCGAGAATAGCGAGGATAGCGCTCGCTATCCAAAACTACGTAGCTCATAGCGCCCTATAGCGATGGAGCCTCGCTACGCTTTCGCTATTCGCTATAGCGAGCGCTACGGGCGCTATTGATAACTATGCTTCAAACATATAAGGTATTAATTGACTCTACTTTCTGGCGACTTAAGGTATGTTTGGCAAAAATAGTGTTGCAGTAGCTATCATCTGTCAAAATATCATAAAGCATGAGTGTTCCGAAAAAGTAGTATGTTGACCGACAAAATATAAACTACATTCTACTTCGGAAAACCTGAATCAATGGAAGCTAATTTAAAAAATTAGTTTACCGAACATCAGTGTTTATCTCTTGTAGAGTTTTGATTTGATCAAATTAACAATAAAAGCTACTAAAAAAAACCGATGACGAAGACGCCCTTAAGCTTTTCGTGAGGCAATTCATTGTAAGAGACGGTCTGCTGTGGTGAGCCACCATAACAGAATGACTGGGTGGAAAAATCACAATCACAAAAAACAGCTACAAGTGTTGATAGTTTGTCCGTTGTGGTTGTGATTGTGCCACGTCATCCGGTCACTCCATAACGGAGTGCCCGAGTGTCGTCAAATCGGGTTTTCAAAGTATATACATTTATCATAGAAATCCCAAAAGCAAAACCTCATCCTAAACTGGATCATTCCCTAGCCTGTAATTCTTGAATTTCATGGAGTTGTCATAAACCTTTTAAATTTTATGTATGCAACATAAGCAAGTTAAGAGTTTGATATCCTTGAGCACAACATTTTTATTATTTAATGAGTATATATGTATCTATATCAATATATATATATACACACCTCCTTAACTGGTCTTGATTTCTTAACCAGAAGTGTGCATCCATAAGCAGACCAAAAATCTATGCATGTCTATAAGAAACACACATATTCATAAACAATTACCACAAAAAACTCTGTAAGAAAACCAAAAAAAAAAGAACAGAGAAATGAATCACTAAAAGAGAAAAAAAAAACAAAAAAAAAAAAGAAGGAAACAGAAGCAGTAAAAAAAAGCAGTAAAAAGCAAAGCTCACAATTAAAATTATAAAAATTACCAAATTCAGAAAAAAAAAATCAGTCTTGATAACTGAGCTCATCCCAGAATCATCATGATCAACACGAGCACACTGCAAATATATATATAAAAGAAAAAATCAAATCAAGATTAATGGCAATAATAATCAAAGACAATATTAATTGCCAATAAATCAAGAATCAGGAATCATTAAAAATAGGAAATAGTAAGCCGACCGGATTATAACCAGTAAGTGAAACTCCGGCAGACAAAGAATTGACAGTTCCGGCAAGCTGTAAATTTTTACTCTATTGGGTAAAATGACATTTAATTGACAGTCATGAAAACTGAACTGTGTCCAATTCAATGGAGGGGCCGAGTGAGGAGGGCAACTGTAAATACAGTCCATATCACTGTAATTATAATACTACTCTATATCAATTATTATTATAGTATATAGTAAGTATAGTATAGTATCTTCTACATGTGATATATAAAACAGAAAATCATAATAGTAGCTACTGCTACAGTAAATAGGTCTTTATTATATTTTCCAAAATCTAATATAATCTTTTAATAAATATTTATATTGCCAGGCTTGTAGTCCTGTTTCTACACGTGTCACTACGTATGTTTTTTAATTTATCTATCCGAGTAACACAAAATACATTCGAGCCATAAATTCGAGTCTTTAAATTATATTCGAGTAATCTACTTACATCACAGTCACATAAATGTATTCAAGTCATATATCTGAATCACCTAACATACATTTAAATCACATATCCGAGCCATGTAATTACATTTGAATCTCTTAAAATACATTCAAGTCACCTATCGAGTCAATTAATTGCATCCGAGTCACTTAAAACATACTCCCTCCCATTCATAATATAAGTCTTTCTTGTTTTGTGCATATAAATTAAGAAAAAATTATTTTGCCAAAATTTACCCGTATTAAATGATGAATTGAATTTAATGAAAAATGAAGAAAATGAATTAATTAAGGGTAATGGTGGAATTACTAAAGAAAAAAACCTAGAATGACATACATTTTGCAAAAATTAAAAAAGATTAGAATGACTTATATTATGAATGGGAGGGAGTATCATATATATTAAAATATTAAGTCCTAAAATTAAATGTGAAGTCTTAATGACTTCATGAATCTTCATTCCAAACCTTTATCGAACCCATTTGTAAATTATAATAACAAATTAAAAAAGTTAAGTTTAAGACATAAGTAAGAGTTCAATAGTTTATCGAAAAAAAAGGTGCAACGCACGGGTCTGAATGTCTCGTCCTATTTATATTCGAGTCACCTGGAATATGTGACTTTAATATATTTGAGTAAAAAAAATAATCAGTAATTTAAATATATAAAAATAATTATTATTAAATTTATAGTAAAAAAAATATTATTATATTTAAATGGATATGGGTCCATATTCCATTTAATTAATGGAGGAAAGAAAAAAGAAAAAGAAAGAAAAAAAAAAAAAAGCAAGGAGGTGATTGGAGTTTGTGCAGAGTGTCTCCTTTTCTGCATGAAATCGGAAAAGGAGGGTAGTGGGGTTTCATTAAAGGGAAAGTTTATTGGGAATCACGCGTGGGATGGAAGAAGGAAATATTGGGGTTTGTTGAGGGTGTTTGTGGGAATTTCGTAAAAATGGAGGGGTGAGATTGACGAGATTTGGTGAATCGGATGGTGAGATTTACGTTGATTGTTGAGTGTGTGTGTGTGTGTGTAGGAAAGGGCACCACGAGAAATACCCTAAATTTGAGAGGATCCATGGGGAAATTCTTGACTTTCTGGTCAGATGAAGTATCTATTGGGCAAATGTTTTATCAAGATTGAGCTTCTGTCAATTCCTGCTGTATATATTTATTACTTTACTCACATTAATAAAGAGAAATAGTTGCTTTTGAGTGTGGGCAAAATTGTAATCATACTGTTTTGAGGTCATTTTCTGTTTTTATTTTCGAAAATACTAAAAACGTGTCCTTTTTATCATTTTCGAAAATACATTTTGGAAAACAAAAAAAATATTTGTACACAAAACGCAAAATGCCCAAAACCTCGTTTTGAACGTTTTGTGTGTATTTCAACAAAAAATCTTCAAAATGCTCAAAATGCATTTTGAGTTTTTTTTTTTTTATTATCCTAATTTGAAACAAAGTCTAAAATAAAGATTTATGAATTTAATATTAATATTAAAAAAAATATTTTGCAAAATAAATTTAACAGAACACGTTTTCAGCAATTTTGAAAACAAAAATATAAACAGAAAAATACAAAATATTTTTCAAAATGAAAATACAAAATGAAATACAAACAGAACGCACCCTAAGGCATCGAAATCTAACCTCGGTAAAAATATCAGTTCAGTTTTATTGATTTTTTGTTTGAACCGTGCTGGAACCAAAACGAAAGAAACTAGCGATTCCAAGCGGTTCAGCGGTTCTGTGAGATCTGGAAAAAAATGTCCACAAGTAAGTCCGCGGTTCGGCACAGTTAGGCTCCGTTTCAGCATTGTTCTTGTCAGTTCCCTTCGATTCCTTTCGGTTCTTTCAGTTCCTACACGGCTAAAATCGGTTCAGCGATGCGGTTCCGACAAAAATGTCTATTATAAATTATAGTTAAATTCGTAATATCCATCGATTCCTTTCGGTTGCTACGATTTCCTTGAAAGGAACCGCGAACGAACTGCTTTGAAATCTAGGAACCGAATCGTCGGTTCCTGCACGGTTCAGATCGATTTGCGGTTTGAAATGTCCCAGGCCTAGTAAATCTTTCCATTCTTAAATTATACTTCTTCTGTCTCAGCCAAAGGTTGACAGGGGGTTTATAATTAGTATATTTTAAGTAATGATTGGTATAAATAACGATGGTAAATTAGTGGTGGAGATTAAAAAGAGTATTGATTATGAATGTGTGTTGAAGATTAAAAAATAAAAGGTGATTGTTTGATTTGATTAGAAGAAATGATATATGTAAACTTATAAAATGGATGAATTTTTAATAGAAATGTAAGACGGGACTGAGGGAGTAATAAATTAATTTTACTTTTATTAGATAAGTAGAATATTAAATAAATAGTCATAACAGTGAAAACAACAATTAAATAAATAGTGAGAAAAATTTAAACTAAAAAAATGGAGGTAATAAATCAAATATTTGTTACAATTAAGAGATAAATATATGGGAGGGGAAATTAGAGTCAATTTACATTATTGTCCTGAATGTGATTAAATTTGGAAAGGGCGATTTACATCTGACTACCTTTTTAGATGGCCTAATTACAATTTAGTCCCTATTGTTTCAGATATTACAATGAAGGACAAATTTTGCACTGTCCAGAAACTATATTTACAACGAAGGACAAAAGTCAAACATTCAGATGATGTCACTGGAGAAATCGATATTAAATTTCTTTTTTATTTTCTTTTCTTTTTTACCCATTTATTTTTCACCTTAGGTGCATCTTTGGGCCTCATTGTAATATATATAACACTTTTGGACTTCAGTGTAATAAATTTTCAAGGTTTCTAGAAAAAAATATTTTTTCCAAAAAAGAAAGTATTTTATGGAAAAAAATATATTATTTTTCGAAAAAAAAAATATATTTTTTGGGAAAAAAATTATATTTTTGAAAAACACATTATTTTATGGAATTTTTTATTTTTTTCGAAAAATTAAAAAATATTTTCTGGAGAAAAAAATTATTTTTTTGGCAAAAAATTTCGAAATAAAATTATTTTCTCGGAAAAATATTATTTTTCGAAAAAAATAAAATTATTTTCTGGAAAAAAAATAAAAAAAATATATTTTTTTCGAAAAATTAAAAAAAAATCTGGAGGAATTCTTTTTTTTGGCAAAATAATATTTTTTCGAAATAAAATTATTTTCTAGAAAAAATATTATTTTTTTGAAAAATAAAATTATTTTCTGGAAAAAAAATAAAAAAAATATTTTTCCGAAAAAAATAAAAAATATTTTCTAGAAAAATGTTATTTTTTGGCAAATAATATTTTTTCGAAATAAAATTATTTTCTGTAAAAAAAATTAAAATAAGATATTTTTGCGAAAAAATAAAAAAATATATTTTCTGAAAAAAATTATATTTCGAAAAAAAAAAATATTTTCTGTAAAAAGAATATTTTTTAAAAGAAATGTATTAGCCAAACACTTTAATAACTTATAATCTATTTGTTTCATATGAAATGTATTTTAAAAGAAATGTTTTATTCAAGTAAATAGAGGGGCATTTTCGTCTTTTTTAATGGAAGTCAACACCAATTCAGATTTTTATCCTTCGCTGTAATTTATGAAACAATAGGGATTAAAGTGTAAAGAGGCCATCTAATAGGGTAGTTGGCTGTAATTTCCCCAATTTGAAAATGAAATGTTAAAATTAAGGACCGATCGAGTCATCAAGTATTTTGATCTAGTCATTAATACTTTCTCACATTTGAATCCGTCCTCACAAACACAATAAATTTTTTAGTAAGTTTTTTTTTGTCTAGACATTGGAATTCCTTCTTAAAGGTGGTATATTGTACCGTATCAAAAATATTTATCGATACTATACATCGTATCGAAATTTTTGGTACAACAAAAACAAAAATTTCGATATACCAAAATTCAGTATGCCGAAGTATCAGTATGGCTTTTGGTCCATACCGATACTCCACCGAAATTCTGGTATACCGAATGTTATTTCGGTGTGAGTATACACCAAACTTACCGAAATGCCAAAATATCAAAACATTGAAACAAATTGGATATACTGATATATACCGGAATACTGAACAACCAAAGTATTGAAAATTTGGATATATCTATATATATTGTAATACCGAACTGTTTTTGATATTTCGGTATATATATATATATATATCAAAATACCGAAAATAAAAACTTTCATATCTTTATCGTGTCGAAAATTCGATATACCAAAATTTTCGATATTTTTATTAATTTTTCAATACGATAAACTCAGTATTTTGATATTTCAATATTTTTTGCTACCCTTATCCTTCTGCTGGCACAGACGGAATTCTCGTTGCTCATCAATCCTCACATTATCTGTTATATTTTTATCTTGAACTGATATATGGAATAAATAAATGTTATACGTGATATTTTTCTTACACGTTAGGATGAGATAATTAAAAACTTAAGAAGAATTAATAAGTGATCTAATTTGATTTATTTTTAAAATAAATCAAATTGACCTCTGGTCTAAACAGCAACATAATTAGCATGCGCGTTAAATTAGAGTCTTCCTCCATATTAGATGTGCTAATTATAGGTACACTAATTCTGAACCTCAAGTTTGATGACAAGATAGTTGATTTTTATTTTTTATAGCAGGACATCTTCCTCTGTGAGCCTATTATTTTGAAACATTATTCTAAAGTTGTTAAATTATGGTGTTACTTTGGTGAATAATTAATAAGCCACTCATAAGAGTCAGTGTTAATTTAATACATGGTCAAAACGAATCAATTATTAATTTTACTTGTCATAAACGAATATTGACTAGATAATAAAACTAAAGATGTAAAAAAACTACTTGAGAAATGTATGTATAACATCCACTTTATCGCGACTGGCATGTGCGGTTTATCGAGATGTTGGTTGAAAGCATTTATATTGTTTAAGGCTATTGGTGGGACTCGAAATGCCATGTACATCGGTAAGTCCAGGCATATATAATGCCGAAGAGCTCAGAAGAGCTAACCAGTGACACTTGGTGCTCGGCCACGAGCTAACCATTTCCCTAGATAGCAAATCAAGTGATTAACATGTTGGGAGGTGGTAAAGGTAAAGTTCATGACTCTTAATAGCTGGCTTTTATCTTTTAATATGAGTATTGCAGGTTACTTTTGATAAGCAAGGTCACCTATATAAGTGCAGAGGAACCACTTCGACATGAGCACTTATGAATCTGAAGTATGTGTTGGTATAATTTACCAAAAATTATATCGATAAATGTGAAGTCATATAATTATTTCATGAAGTATAATATTTGATGATTTTCCATTATACATGTAGATTCAAACGCTTATGCCGCTGGCCATCAGTTTCAACTTACGGGATCGCATGTTTTGAATCTCCTGTCTGTGCTGCAAAGCTGAGAAGAACAAAGTAGGAGACAGATTCGTTAATAACAAAGACATTAATATATATATATATATATATAAGTAATGGAAAGAAGCAAATCGAATATGGGCGATGTTGAGTCCAAAGAATCTGTCTCCTTAAAGCAAATTCGCCTCCACCGCAGTGTATAGCGTCTGCCTCCCGGGATAAAACATCTCGATGCGTTGATAAATCGATCATTGCACCCTCAGCGAACTAGAATTAAACCTGAACTACCACCGACGCGACCCAAATTACGAAAAGAAATTATTTCCGAAAAAAAATGAAGTCGGAATTTCGGGTGAGAAAAACGGACGAAAAATCCAGTTGAAAAGCGAACTCTAAACTGATTAGGATTGGTATCTCAATACTTATCCAAATCTGTTTAATTCGAATTTATCAATTAAATTGATGTTTATCCGGATCCGAAAAATTCAGAATTTATAATTGAGTTATTTTCAGTAAAATAAATTTTTACCAAATAAAATTGCAGTAAAAAGATAACTTCGAGACGCCGAGACATTTCGCCCAAATCGCCCTTCGACCGAGATCGAACCGAGCCGAGCCGAGCCGAGCCGAGCCGGACGGACGTACGGCGGCGGCGGCGCGCGCGCGTGTGTGTGTGTGTGCGCGAGGGGCGCCTAGTCACACATCCACTCATGTCTCACTTTTTGAACAAGACTTTGTCCACATCTCTTTATATACTCACAATTTTCTCTTCTTTTTCCAATGTGGGATAACATCCTAAACCCATTTCTAAAGGGTTCACTTTGGAACATTACGTCTCATTCATACCTCAATCATTTTGAGTGTTCTTACATGTTTTGGAAGCCTCGCACGGAGTATTACGTATTCCAACTAAGTCCCGACTTTAACTCGTAGTCGAGCCCACTCAAAATTGCCTCTCAAGTGGGCTGCTCAAAACTGTAACACCCCCAGAGCCGACCGGGAATATTACAGCGCCGTGGGCCCCGAGATGGAACCCACAAGGCTGAAGAAAATTTTCGCCTACATTTACAAACACCCAAGAGGCTAACGACGGTATTATCTATTAAAAACATTCGAAGATTTATAAAACTCGTTTATCAAACCGTCGTAAAAACTCATTTGAAACCACAAGGCCCGAAATGCCAAGACTCAACAGTTTAAAAACATACGTTAAGCTATCCCTTACACGTACCGACAGAATAGTTTAGAAAACGATTGCCAAAGTAACCTAAGTTACCAGATACCAAAAGGTCATTTAAAAATACTCACGCAGCGGATAAACATAAACAATTCAAAACACTCTAGCAGCGGAATACAAGAACTGATCAGGAAACTCAATACACAAATACATGCCATAGCCAGTATCCTCCGGGAAGCTCATCTCTCCACGACCGCTACAAGCTCGATATCCAAAGAACCTAAAAAGAAAACCCACGACGGGGTCAGCCATAATATCCAACAATGATAACCATCACATCACGTCAATAATTACATATCAATGGAAACACTAAATAAGACTACGACCGATGTAATCTTACTGTCGTAACTTTACGAAAATCCTCGATTCGTATCCTTAACAACACAATAAGATAATACCGAAATATCTGTACGGTATCTCAACAATACCCAAGGTTCTCAAAACATTATCATAACTCGCGATACGGATGTTATACCAACTCTGGCCAATTCAATCCATCGGATAACGTCGACAATTCCAATAAGATAATCGAATGTCCATCAAAGACAAGTACCAAGGAAATACGGAACATACCTCAAGATACGAAATACCATTACCATCACGTCATTCTAATTCGAGATCAGATCAACACAACATACGGACATGGTCCCAACACAAGACCTACAAATGCATACTCATATGACAACGTCAATATGATCACAACAATAACGATAATGTATACTTATGGAAATCCGATGATCCAGCGCACACAGCATAGATCCCAAGATGACCCTGAAATATCAACACGAGGTGGATAACCCATAATATACATATGCACAACAACAACACATGGGTAATCCGATGATCCAGCGTTCACTGCCTAGATCCCAAGATGATCCCGTCGGACCAACACGAGGTGGAAAACCCATCCAATGATCCAGCGCACGCTAGCATAGATCCCAAGATGATCCCATCAGATCAACACGAGGTGGACATACGACAACAATGCGCGAATGCATATTAACAACAATACACAAATGCATGACAACAATAATATCACGACGTCTGAACCATCAAGACCATTATCCTCAATACTCGACGGTCCAAAATATCACGGATTGCAGATAATTCATATCTTCGTCTTTATAACAATATATCCTCGATATACAAGTATACCAATAACAAAAGTAAATCATATACATTATGATTTAGATTCCCAAAACTCGAATACGATTTATAATCCCAAATCTCCTGTGATTACGATTATAAACATTGCTATACGAATTATAAACGAATGAAACTGAAACCATTCATTAAATATTATAAATTGAGCAAGTAATAACTTGCCTCGATACCGATACAATGACGAGGAAGCTGTTACCAAATCCATTTCCGTCATCTACAAGTTCCTCGGTCCCGACCAAAGTAATTCACAAACATACTCGAACACGACCGCAGCATACAGTTATAAACACCGATCAATAATCTCAACCTATTACAATAATCGATAAACAACAAGTTCGACAACAATCAACAATCGATAAAACCAATTCACAAACCCAACAGCTCAGCAATATCTTGGTTAACCACAAGTCTGATCAAACCAACTTAAACGATCGCGAATTCATAACCAAAACAAAATATACTACCCTGTCTGCCTACTTAGCGCACGTTAATCACTTAACGTAGCGTGCGCTAAGTTGCTCCCGTTGCGCGCGCTAGCCAGTAAGCTTAGCGTGCGCTAATGCTGCACATTTTGCATGCTTTTCAGGTACCGATCAACATGTGACGATTATCAAGAACACTAAGTGATTCAAAACCATGTTTATAGTTATCAAAATAATGAAATCCAATATCCTTTAACATATAAACAATCATCCAACTTATAATCCAAGTTCTATATCCATATATCATCTTCCTTAATATCAATACATGAAACATCAAGAACGTAACAACACTTCCTTAATCTTCCATTACAGAGAGTAATCATCGACAATAACATCAACATCCGAAACTGTGGAGAAGGATTCACCAACTTATCTCAAGAAAACGAACTACACAATTCAAACCACACGAATCATATTAATATCATCATACTCCGGTAATCTATCTCATAATCATGCTTGTCAACTTGTTTATGTGATAATCATCAACTCAAGAACATAAACATTCAATCCAAAACGAAATCCAAAGATGAAGAGTGATTACCTTTATGAAGGAATGGATTGATTTCCAAGATTGAATCCATTTCCAAGAATCACCAATGATTTCAAGAACAAAGCTTTAATCCATGATTTCCATCTTTAATCTTGTTAAAGAGGATCATCCCTCAGTGTTTAGGAACTCCAAATGTCCTCCCAAGGTTCTCTCTATCGGGTGAAAGGAAAGAAATGGACGAAATGCTTCATAACACCCGTCTGCCCCTTTTTATAAAGAATATTACTAGCGTGCGCTAAACCTTATGTTTAGCGTGCGCTACGGCCTTAGCGTACGCTAACTGACTTTGTTAGCGTGCGCTATCGTAGTCCAGAGGCTACTGTCTGGCTTCGTATATGTGTTTACGTACGTAACGCCCATGCATTAGCGTACGTAACTTACACTTTCTAGCGTACGCAAGTCCTTGCGTTTAGCGTGCGCTAGTATCAGTTGACTCGTTTGTCTGTATGCTCCGAAGACTGGTCCACACGCCGAAAGTGCTGACAAGGATAAGATTCCTTTTTGTCCAATATACCATTAGCGTGCGCTAACCTTTAGGGTTTAGCGTGCGCTAGTACTACATTACAAACATCCATTGACTTATCAGAACGTGCGCCGAAAGTGGCCTGGTCCACACACATATTCCTTCTGATCTGACTGCATTAGCGTGCGTTATCTTATATCCGTAGCGTGCGCTAAACCTGCACGATAGCGTGCGCTACTCATGATTATTAGCGTGCGCTAATAATGTTACACTTAGCCATTTCCAGCTATTCTTGTCCAATGTCTCAACATACAGAATACGAACATACGACATACTGAATACATATACTTCTTACATCCAATTGTCGACCAAGTACGACAATTATACCAATACAGATGTCTCAGTTCTACAATTATTTTATCCATATTGTACAGATTCCACGCTGTACAACATAACTCGGATAAAATAACATTAAACAATAGTAATAGAAATTCCGGATATTACATACTACACCACTTAAAATAAGTTTCGTCCTCGAAACTTGCAATCCGTCATAAAAAAAAACGTTTAGCCAGAATATTCCGAAATTATCACGGCAACGATCAATCATCATCATTAACGAATAACCAAAATAGCATACTTACATATGCGCCAAGTCGACGATCTCCTGAGATATTAGCAAGTGACTTCACTGTAAAGCTTCAACACACTTACGATCACAATTCCACGAGTCTCAACAAAAATATAACATCTTCGGAAGAAATAATCTATCCGTTTCAAATCCTGTTTGCCTGATTACACAATCAAGTCCAAATCCTGATACAAATCAATAATACACGATACATCTGTGAAACAACTGCCCAACACAATGGCAACGAATCCCAAAATATCGACACAAAATCTGAACGCTCAGATGATCACCAGCAATGATCAACCCATAAATTAAGCGAGAATATCATTGACATGATAAACTCTAATATGACTAATCCAAAGGTCGAAACACAATCGAGAACATCATCACCATGATAAACTCCAACACGGTCAACACAGAACCACAGAAACAGATATACGAAAGAATATCATTCTCAAAACGACAAACCAATCACGTACAGTAGATCTCAATAAACATACCCGACTGGCGAACATATCGCTCGGCATATGAACAACCAATCACAAACTGACGTACATATACAATCTTATATGGAGTGGGAACGACCACTCAATATTCAAAGCAACCAGCATGGGGTCACCATCTCCAATGTCTCAGTTTCACAAACCCTGCAGTTCCAAAATTACATCCTGTGCATGAATTCTACATCCTGTAGCATATTCTTCTTATCCGATCAATCAACCGATCATCTCTGGATAACCAACTACCATACTGAAGTTCAAATCTTTATTCATTGTACCGTACTGATGTCTTATCCAGTTCATGAGTCACACTCAAAACTTCACCATGATATGCATTATGCACTAAATGCGTATGTATATCAATCACATTTTCAAAACAAGTTTGAAATCATATAGTCTTGTCAAGGAGACAAATTTTCGAAAGTTCTTTCAAGAATTTCAAAGCTCAAAACATAAATTTTGGTAAGACCACAAAATCAATTTAAAAAAAAAAAAATCGGCTCGCTGGTGCCAAATATTCGATAACAGTTTCCTTCGAATCCACACGATTTCGAAGTTTTAAAATGAAAACTATGCAAATGATTAACCACATTCATACTCCTGTATACCAGTCCGGCTCGTCACAAATTCCACTGACATTCCATCGGAAAACTACACGATATAGTCCCAAAACCTCAATATATAGACTCCGATAAAAACTCTTTTTCCACACATGACTCGCATCGTCAACCATTAATCCATCCTGGATCACCTCAAATATGCTATGGCAAAACATGGAACAAATCAACACAGCGAAAGACTTCCCGAGAAGTTTCATTTGAACCAATAAATCAAAACCCCGAAAGGTAGTGATAAAGTAGATAAACGATTGATAAAGTGTTTTACAATTCTCGGGAGTTTTAGAAAACAGAAAGGCCTTTTTGAAACATTAGGGTCTCAGTCCGTATCTCGTTCCGCATTACAAGAAGTTTAAAAAGTAGAAAACCCTTTTTCGGACCCCAAGTCCTGAGTTATAAAACAATCATCCAACTTATAATCCAAGTTCTATATCCATATATCATCTTCCTTGATATCAATACATGAAACATCAAGAACGTAACAACACTTCCTTAATCTTCCATTACAGAGAGTAATCATCGACAATAACATCAACATTCGAAACTGTGGAGAAGGATTCACCAACTTATCTCAAGAAAACGAACTACACAATTCAAACCACACGAATCATATTAATTACATCATACTCCGGTAATCCATCTCATAATCATGCTTGTCAACTTGTTTATGTGATAATCGTCAACTCAAGAACATCAACATTCAATCCAAAACGAAATCCAAAGATGAAGAGTGATTACCTTTATGAAGGAATGGATTGATTTCCAAGATTGAATCCATTTCCAAGAATCACCAATGATTTCAAGAACAAAGCTTTAATCCATGATTTCCATCTTTAATCTTGTTAAAGAGGATCATCCCTCAGTGTTTAGGAACTCCAAATGTCCTCCCAAGGTTCTCTCTATCGGGTGAAAGGAAAGAAATGGACGAAATGCTTCATAACACCCGTCTGCCCCTTTTTATAAAGAATATTACTAGCGTGCGCTAACTGACTTTGTTAGCATGCGCTATCGTAGTCCAGAGGCTACTGTCTGGCTTCGTACATGTGTTTATGTACGTAACGCTCATGCATTAGCGTACGTAACTTACACTTTCTAGCGTACGCAAGTCCATGCGTTTAGCGTGCGCTAGTATCAGTTGACTCGTTTGTCTGTATGCTCCGAAGACTGGTCCACACGCCGAAAGTGCTGATGAGGATAAGATTCCTTTTTGTCCAATATACCATTAGCGTGCGCTAACCTTTAGGGTTTAGCGTGCGCTAGTACTACATTACAAACATCCGTTGACTTATCAGAACGTGCGCCGAAAGTGGCCTGGTCCACACGCAGATTCCTTCTGATCTGACTGCATTAGCGTGCGTTATCTTATATCCGTAGTGTGCGCTAAACCTGCATGATAGCGTGCGCTACTCATGATTATTAACGTGCGCTAATAATGTTACACTTAGCCATTTTCAGCTATTCTTGTCCAACATCTCAACATACAGAATACGAACATACGACACACTAAATACATATACTTCTTACATCCAATTGTCGACCAAGTACGACAATTATACCAATACAGATGCCTCAGTTCTACAATTATTTTATCCATATTGTACAGATTCCACGCTGTACAACATAACTCGAATAAAATAACATTAAACAATAGTAATAGAAATTCCAGATATTACAAAAACAGCCCATTTCCTCTATTTTTCCAACAATCCCCCACATGAATGAGATTGATGGTCCAGCAGCACACGCCAGACACGGAGTTTGACTTGGTGATAGTTACTGCGGTTAGGCATTGCATATGATAGGTAGAGTATGCTCCTTGAACCTTCCCTCGAAAAGATGTACTCCTTACTGGCTAGATAGTATGGCTAGATGCCTTTAAATTGTCCGACCGCTTGTGTAAGTGATCGTATATCCTTCACAAGTGCCCTCCCTGATTTATTCTGTTCTCATTATTGTGCCCGTTTTGTCCGTGGACACCGTCCTGGTTCTGCGGGAGTTTTTAGAGAATTGTATCTTGCAATTCTCCTTTAAAGTGGCCCCTCTTCACTCCAACATAGGTGATTCTCGTTAAGTGTTTTGAGTAAACCCATATTTTACTCCACCCGACTATACGTTGTCGACTTAAGAATCATTAAAAGCATAAGCTTAACCTCTCCCTACGTGTATCACTGTTTTTATCCTAGGGATGGTCGGTTCGGGGTAACCCCCACAGTGATCGTGCCCAGTTTTATGAATTGGTCGTCCCATTGAACCTAGATCTTGGGATCTCCAGTCAGCTTAGGTTGGGTATTCTCCATAAAACCATTAGCTCATGGCAATAGACCCATTCCTCTTGATGATTTATCAACAAGGTCTTTTGATAATCCTTTAGTTACGGATCCGCTATGTTATCTCTTGACGAATCGCAGTCAATAGTGATAACCAATGTTGATAGCAAAATGGTATTATGTCTTTGCCTCATATGACGAGAATTACCATTATAGTTTTGCTCTGTGCCCCGTCAATCGTGGATTGACTATCACAATAAATACATATTGCGGTCACAACTTTGCCCATTTTGGAATATCTTCTAGAAATTGGTATTGCATTATGCCTCTTATGCATATTTGTCTGAGATTATGAACTCATATTCCTTTAATATAGATTATGAACCATCTATATTAAATATTTCCATACCATTGCTGTAACACCCCAAACTAGGCGGATATTACAGTGCCGTGAATCCCCGACTGGGACCCACCAGGCAAATGAAAATGATGAATTAAATAATATAATTGTAGTACCGAATCACATTATATTACCAAGTACTCCGATGAGGAGTTCAAGTACAACACACCAGGACAATACCGAATACTAGTATATTTTATATGAAGATAAAATACACCACTCTGAATAATTAAACATCTCAAACGGAAGTTGCAGCGGAAATACAATTGACGGAAATAACTGACATGACTGAAATGACTGAAATAAACGGAAAGACTGGGGCCCCCTACTAGTATCACTGGGACTCCTCGACGTCAGCGTGTTCTCCTCGTGCCTTTGCCTTGCCATGACCTGAGAAACAAAATCCCCAAACGGGCTCAGTTACACAGAACAACAATCCTCAAGGGTTGAAAATACACAATCATGATTAACTAAATTTATGAAATATTCTTAATTATGAATTACGCTGAAGAGGAGTACCATAGTACGCCCGTAGTGTTCTGTGCGAGTGTACAAGATGAATAACCGGACACACCCGTCCTTGTACCTAATTAGTCTCACGGTGTAACGCTTTCCCGTGTGCACGGTTCAATGTATCGGTGAACCCAATACATAACCATCGTGTGCCCGACTAAAAATTCCACACAGCCACACCCGTCCACGCAATATGAACCCAGAAGGTCACATGAACGAGAATGACCATAATGAATATCAATGAATAATAATTCGACAAGGTCAAGATGACTCACCGAGATGAAAATAACAGTGAAGCGATTGATAATCCAATGAAATGATTTGGAACCGTCGTTCCTCGTGAATGAAATGATTATTCGACAATTACAAGTCTCAATATGATTAATACCATGATGAATGAATTATGATTATGAGTAATCAACAACAAAAAGGAATGAATATCCTTTTAACCGAGTAAGAATTAACTTACTCAATACCGATGACCAAGTCCTTCCACGAACAACGTCCTAATCGAGATACCGATCGCTCGAACAACCTTGAATAACAATAATTACCAACAACCGTTCAATACACGCATCAAACTGTAATATCCGCAATTTTCGATTTTCGGTAAATTTCTTTTTTTGGTCGGAGTCTGTTTTGACGACTCACTCATGACCGTTTCGTCATTCTGAGAATGATTAATTCTGCACTTTTTGTCATCCGAGTTCGTTTCGGTGTCGTTTTGTTGAGTTCCGTGCTTTTTAGCGACTTTTCCGCACTTGAGTTCGATTCTTGCGAATCTCGGTAAATCTGTTGTTTCGAGTTTCTATAAGTTCATTTAATGTTATTATTCAAGTTGCGAGCTTTGGTTCGGTGTTTCGATCACGTATCGTGATTTTCGGACGTTTTGGGCCATTTTTGTAATTTCCCAAAGTTTGGGGTAATTATTTCCGTTGTCGAATTCCGACACTTCGGATGGTCGGAATCGTGTGTTCTATTAGTGCTTGGATTCGTCTTTGCGAGTACTTCGTAACCGTATCTTCGATTTTTACTCAGGTTCGGGTTTGGGTCGTCCGGCCGTCGGAGTGGCCACAGGCGGAGCGACTGGCTTTGGCCGAGTTCTGGCCGTAAGGTGCGATTCTGGCCGTAAGGTGTCGAGTTACGGCCGTAAGTGTGATCGGGTACGGCCGTCTTTAGGCGGATTTTGTGAAGGCCGATTCTGGCCGTAAGGTGTGCGATTACGTAGTAAGTGTCCAGGTCTTTGGCGGATTTGACGAATGCAGTTCTGGCCGTAAGGCTGCCGAGTACGGCCGTAAGGTGTCCGAGTTACGGCCGTAAGGCTGCCGATTCTGGCCAGTAACCTGCCGGCTATATATAGCTGGCTCGGCGATTTCATTTTCCACGCGATTTTTCTTCCTTTTTCGGCGTCGCGACGGAGGCTCGGGAAATCGAGTTCTTGGCGATTCTAATCATTTCCAAGGCATTTTGGAAGATTCTTGTGGATTATATCATCATCCAATCCGTGTTCTTCGTCAAATCAAGGTATATTCTTGATTTTCCTTCAAGTTGACTTTTTGGAGAAATTGTTCTTGATTTCGTTTCTAATCCGATTTTGATACATCGATTGGTGTGGTATGATGTTATTAATCGTGTTCTATGGGTTGTATATCCATATATCAAGTTTGTTTAACTCGATTGACGATTCGAGTGTTCTTGGGAATTATTGAACATTTAGTGTTCGATTAAATGTCCCAATGAGTTTCCCTTCGATAGTTTGTTGGGATTTCCGTTGTTTTGGCCTTGATTATCGTCGTAACCGTGTGTTATTGTTCCTTCCGGAGGTTTATAGGTGTTCGAGGATTCCGATGTTGAATCCCGTTGGTGATTGATGATTCGTGTAGTGTTATTCTCGTAATACTCGTGGTGCTATCGCGTTCTTGATGGTGTTCGGGCGTCCGGGGCTATTCGACCGCGTACTATCCGTCGTCTCGTTGCGTTCGTGATTTCGAGGCAAGTAACTTGCCCATACAATTCTTGTTTTATGGATATGATAATTGGTGATCGTATTCATATGTTTGTTTGATTGTTTGAAATGAGTTTTCAAAAGATTTGGTTAGCCTCGTTAAAGGCCCCTTTCAAAACCGTGTGTGTTTTGTGATTGGTGTGGTTCGTGAATAACTATGTGAATTCTATGTATATGCTTGGTGTTCATGTTGCACTTGGTATTGTGTGTGGGCGTATATTATTTCATTTCGGTGCGTTGTGGATTGACGTGGTGTTTTGCTAAGTGTTTGATGCCTCTGCGAATTGTTTGAATATCCTTGATGTGATATGTTATTTGTGTGAATGTGTGGATATGTTTGACGGTCTACGGCGGCACATGGCATGTGATCATGTGGCCGAGGATGCAACAAGTGATTGATCCAACCGTGAGAGCTCGAGATAATCTACGGTGGCACATGGCATGTGATCATGTGGCCGAGATGCAACAAGCGATTGATCCAACCGTGAGATGTGTGTGATTTGTTTCGCTAGCGGCTCGGGAGGGTCCTTCGAGGCCTCGAGTGGGATGTCGGTGGTATCGTCCCGGTCTGGCGATGCGCGTGCGTGATTATGTTTCGTTGATTTTACGTCCGTTGAGGACACGTGATGTTGGGCTCGACCACTGTAAATTGTTGGTGATTTCCTATTTGCGAAAACAAAACATTTGGTGTGACCTATTGATTTATGGAAAGAGAAGGATTACATAATCCTAAATTGTTTTCTATTAAAACTCTCGATGGCATTTTAAACCGTTTTGTAAATTGTTTCCCTTATTTGCGATCTTTTGGTTTTGGAAATGTTTACCCAAACTCTTGCCTCGGGAAGTACTTTTCTTTACGTTTGGATCTTTGAGGATTCCTGATTATTATTGTTCTTGGAACTTGTATTGTATGGCTCGTATTTTTGCACTTGTACTTGCACTCGCAAAAGCAGTGGAGTTTGCTAACCCCAGTATTCGGGGTGGATGTCTATTTTTGCATTCGGGTTTTGGAGCATAGCACGTGGTCGGCGCGAAGGATGATGAAAGATGAACGATACTAATCACACGAGGTTCCGTTGATGTCGTATTGGTCCGATTGTATTTTCTTTTCCATGCGGTATCTTTTCCCCGTTGTACGGGAGTTTATTGTATTTTGACCCTGCGTGGGTATGTGTTTGGAATTGAGTTGTATGTTATTATTGAAAGACCAAGCCGGTCTCTTGAGTCATTTTAGCCTTAAAGGCGAGGTTTAGATGTTTGATTTTAGTTATCGGCTGGTAGATCCTCGAGGAGAGGGTCTACGGCGTGTAATATCCATGAGCGGATTGGGGGTGTTACATAAATGGTATCAGAGCTTAGGTTGTGGAAACCTAGGCTGTCGGGTCAGTGGTGTCTGTTGAGTTTTGTCTTGTCGGATTATGTCTGACTAAGTCGTGTCGCGACGCGTCGTCTGAGTTTGTTGGTCGTGATTAGTATCGTGGGCGATCATCATCTTCGTGCGACCTGTGGATGTAAGTCTCCCTTCTTTGTGTTGTGCCTCGTGTGACACGAGCTATTTTATTATTATGAGTTAATTGACGGAATCCTCTTATGGATTTTGATTTCGTGATATGTGATTATTTGACTCCCATTTTTCGTTCATATGAGGAGCAGTGTTGCTGTCTTGTGCATGTTTGACTTTATTTCTTTTATCCGCTGCGTGAGTTCTTTTGTAATGGCTTTCGGTATTTTACCGACTGAGTTTTATTTTGAAAACCAATTCCTTAACCGAGTTTTTGGCATTACGCCCTTGATCGTTTTGGCGAAATTCTTATGACGGTATTTATTATTTTCTAAATGGCTTCTGTGAGTTTTTGAAATATTACCGTCATCGGCCTTTTTGGGCATTTTTGTAATTGGTTTTTAGCCTGGTGGGTTCGGTCAAGGGACCACGGCGCTATATTGTTCCTTGTAATTACCTGAAATTTTTGGGCATTCTAGCCCATTGAATTATTTTTGAAAACCTTGAGTATCTTAGAAAATTAAAATTCGAGACGTACTTTTAAAACGAATTATTTTCTTGCGGTGTTTTCAAGGTGTTTTCTAATGCCGCAATACATTTCAAAAATTTTCCGGTTGAGGACCAAAAATATTTTGAGATATTTTCAAATACGATTGCTTAGACCCAGGGTCGAATATTTTGAAAGTTTTTCACTAAAGGATAGGTGTCCTCTTTTTTGTTCAAGCGCTTGATGATTTTCAATGTATCGATAATGGTGTTTGTACTTCTTTTTGTAAAATGATACTCAAGATCAACCGGTGTTTCCAAAGCTGTCTTCAAAGGTGGTTTTCGTTTTAAAACCTATCATTCTGTTTGCGGACCGGAAATGCGTGTATGGTTTTCGAACTTTCGTTACGGTGTTAACCCCAATTGTGATCGAATTGGTGGCATGAACGTCGAGGCGTTGCCACGCATTTGTTGTACTAGCCCTCTGTGAGAGGTGTGAACTGGTGTTTCTTGTTATCACCTCGTGGTGATTTGCGTGTTGTCGCACGAGTGTGGGTTGTTAAAGCTTGAGTTGTACATTTGTGTACATGTATGATTGTTTCATGATGGTTGTAATTATGTCTTTGGTTATCGTTCGGGCCGTTGAGGTCGCGAACGATACCGTCGTTCTTGAAGTGTTTGTGTGTATTATTTTACGATGATAATCGTTGTATATGATATGTATTATGATTCCTTGTTGTCTTTGAGTTGGCATCTCCGCTATGTTGTTTTGCGACGTTATGCCCCATTGTATCTAGCATTTGTATTTTCGGTATGCCGAGCCGAGGCGTTTCAATCGAGATGTGCCGGGCATGCACGTGTAAATTGTCCTTCTCGTCGGTAACACATTTCAAGTGTGGACTCGAGGACACCGAATTGATTTTGTGAATTGGCTCTGAGACTTTCGGAGTTCGCGCTTCAAAGATCATCGGAATCGGCTTTGAGAGGCCTTTGAAGGATGTTTTACATCGGTTGCTTGTTGTGTCGTCACCTTGATTTATTTGTTGTGAGTTGCGGGGCGACCTTCTTTATAAGAGGTCGAATGTAGTACCGTGTTGTTTTTAGACTCTGCATTTTCTCTTTCTCGAGTCTATCGACTCGCTCGTGTTTGTTGATACTTTCAGACTTGTTACGTATTTGATTTTAAATCGTTCGAGCAGTGTGATCTTGTTTTGGGTCAATCTGTTATCATTGTGACTTTTTCGAGTTCGGTTCGATTCTTGTGAACCTTGTTCGGAAGTGACATCATCTGGTTTTACTAGTTCTCTTATTCGAAGTGGATCGGATTTGGAACTTCGTATTTTCGACTCTGTCGACTCGTTTATGTTCATTGACATTTTACGAGCTTGTCCTGCCCCTTGCTTTTGTTGATCGAACGAGGGTGGTATTATTTCGAATTACTCGTTCGTCGATGTGACTTTTCAATTGTTATTCCCTTTCCTATGGATCTTATGCGAGTGTGCATCTTGTTGTTTTCACCGGATCATGTTTTGTCTCGAGTCGAGATGTGAACCTCGGAGTTGTCTACGAACCTTATTGTTCTTCGTGATTCGAACATGATCGTTCGCTTTTGTTGTCTCGACCGTTGTGGTTCGGTCGTTTGTTTGTTCGGTTTTTGTCCTCCTTTCGTGATCGTTGAGCATTCGGGCTCCTTCCTAATTCCCTTAAGTTTGGGAAATTAGTCTCGTTTCGATCTTCCAACCCTTGGGCGGTGGAATTGATATTAGTTCAACGATTGGCTCGCGTTTGATTGATGTACCGTTGGGTTGGTCAATCATACGACTTTCGTTCGTTGTGTTTTGTGATTGTCGGATAATTGACTTGGCTATATTATCCGTTTGTTGACGGTTGTCTTTTGTTGGTTTTTTTGTTTTGCTATCGGTGACATTTTGTTGATCGTCGTGGAGCGTGTTGTCACGCCGTATGTCTCTTTGCGTTTCTTGCGGCGTTTCGCCGTTGGGCGCGAGTTTTCTATTTTTGTGTATCTCGTCGAGTTTTCTGGCGGGTATATTTCTCCCCCTACTTGTTTTAAGTTTGGGACGAAACTTCTTTTAAGGAGGGTAGAATGTAATATCGCAATTTTCGATTTTGGTAAATTTCTTTTTTGGTGAGTCTGTTTGACGACTCACTCATGACCGTTTCGTCATTCGAGAATGATTAATTCTGCACTTTTGTCATCCGAGTTCGTTTGGTGTCGTTTTGTTGAGTTCCGTGCTTTTTAGCGACTTTTCGCACTTGAGTTCGATTCTTGCGAATCTCGGTGAAGCTGTTGTTTGAGTTTCTCGCAAGTTCATTTAATGTTATTATTCAAGTTGCGAGCTTTGGTTCGGTGTTTCGATCACGTATCGTGATTTTCGGACGTTTTGGGCCATTTTTGTAATTTCCCAAAGTTTGGGGTAATTATTTCCGTTGTCGAATTCGACACTTCGGATGGTCGGAATCGTGTGTTCTCTTAGTGCTTGGATTCGTGTTTGCGAGTACTTCGTAACCGTATCTTCGATTTTTACTCGAGTTCGGGTTTCGGGTCGTCGGGCCGTCGGAGTGGCCACACGGCCGAGTCACGGCCGAGCAGGCTGCTGGCCGAGTTACGGCCGTAAGGTGCGATTCTGGCCGTAAGGTGTCGAGTTACGGCCGTAAGTGTGATCGGAATACGGCCGTCAGCGGCCGGGCGGATTTTGTGAAGGCGATTCTGGCCGTAAGGTGTCTGATTACGGCCGTAAGTGTCCATTTGGTCTTTGGGCGGATTTTTGACGAATGCGGTTACGGCCGTAAGGCTGCCGAGTACGGCCGTAAGGTGTCCGAGTTACGGCCGTAAGGCTGCCGATTCTGGCCAGTAACCTGCCGGCTATATATAGCCTGGCTCGCCGATTTCATTTTCCACGCGATTTTTCTTCTTTTTCGGCGTCGCGACGGAGGCTCGGGAAATCGAGTTCTTGGCGATTCTAATCATTTCCAAGGCATTTTGGAAGATTCTTGTGGATTATATCATCATCGATCCGTGTTCTTCGTCAAATCAAGGTATATTCTTGATTTTCCTTCAAGTTGACTTTTTGGAGAAATTGTTCTTGATTTCGTTTCTAATCCGATTTTGATACATCGATTGGTGTGGTATGATGTTATTAATCGTGTTCTATGGGTTGTATATCCATATATCAAGTTTGTTTAACTCGATTGACGATTCGAGTGTTCTTGGGAATTATTGAACATTTAGTGTTCGATTAAATGTCCCAATGAGTTTCCCTTCGATAGTTTGTTGGGATTTCCGTTGTTTTGGCCTTGATTATCGTCGTAACCGTGTGTTATTGTTCCTTCCTTAGGAGGTTTATAGGTGTTCGAGGATTCCGATGTTGAATCCGTTGGTGATTGATGATTCGTGTAGTGTTATTCTCGTAATACTCGTGGTGCTATCGCGTTCTTGATGGTGTTCGGGCGTCAGGGCTATTCGACCGCGTCTATCCGCCGTCTCGTTGCGTTCGTGATTTCGAGGCAAGTAACTTGCCCATACAATTCTTGTTTTATGGATATGATAATTGGTGATCGTATTCATATGTTTGTTTGATTGTTTGAAATGAGTTTTCAAAAGATTTGGTTAGCCTCGTTAAAGGCCCCTTTCAAAACCGTGTGTGTTTTGTGATTGGTGTGGTTCGTGAATAACTATGTGAATTCTATGTATATGCTTGGTGTTCATGTTGCACTTGGTATTGTGTGTGGGCGTATATTATTTCATTTTGGTGCGTTGTGGATTGACGTGGTGTTTTGCTAAGTGTTTGATGCCTCTGGGCGAATTGTTTGAATATCCTTGATGTGATATGTTATTTGTGTGAATGTGTGGATATGGTTGAAGGTCTACGGTGGCACATGGCATGTGATCATGTGGCCAGGATGCAACAAGTGATTGATCCAACCGTGAGAGCCTGAGATAATCTACGGTGGCACATGGCATGTGATCATGTGGCCAGGATGCAACAAGCGATTGATCCAACCGTGAGATGTGTGATTTGTTTCGCTAGCCAGCTCGGGAGGGTCCTTCGAGGCCTCGAGTGGGATGTCGGTGGTATCGTCCCGGTCCTAGGCGATGCGCGTGCGTGATTATGTTTCGTTGATTTTACGTCCGTTGAGGACACGTGATGTTGGGCTCTGACCCTGTAAATTGTTGGTGATTTCCTATTTGCGAAAACAAAACATTTGGGCTGTGACCCTATTGATTTTTGGAAAGAGAAGGATTTCATAATCCTAAATTGTTTTCTATTAAAACTCTCGATGCATTATAAACCGTTTTGTAAATTGTTTCCCTTATTTGCGATCTTTCGGTTTTGGAAATGTTTACCCAAACTCTTGCCTCGGGAAGTACTTTTCTTTACGTTTGGATCTTTGAGGATTCCTGATTATTATTGTTCTTGGAACTTGTATTGTATGGCTCGTATTTTTGCACTTGTACTTGCACTAGCAAAACAATGGAGTTTTGCTAACCCCCGAGTATTCGGGGGGTGGATGTCTATTTTTGCATTCAGGTTTTGGAGCATAGCACAGGGTCGGCGCGAAGGATGATGAAAGATGAACGATACTAATCACACGAGGTTCCGTTGATGTCGTATTGGTCCAGTTGTATTTTCTTTTCCGCTGCGGTATCTTTTCCCCGTTGTACGGGAGTTTATTGTATTTTGACCCCTGCGTGGGTATGTGTTTGGAATTGAGTTGTATGTTATTATTGAAAGACCAAGTCGGTCTACTGAGTCATTTTAGCCTTAAAGGCGAGGTTTAGATGTTTGATTTTAGTTATCAGCCTGGTAGATCCTCGAGGAGAGGGTCTACGGCGTGTAATATCCCTGAGCGGATTGGGGGTGTTACACAAACAACAAAACACGACTAACCCAAAGGTCGAAACAACGATAATCAAACTCATAGGGGCATTCAAACGAATACGTATCCAACCACACGACTTCGAAAATATCCAAACCCGAATATATCGAAACCAACACCAAAATGAGTATTCCAAACCATCAAAACACTTCCAATGATATCAATAATCCACTAGGAATCCATAATTCATGATTACAACAACATTAATCGGAAAATCCCCAAATTAACCAAAGTCAACCCCAAGGGTTCTTGAAATAATTCCGAAAATAACCGTTAAATCCGTAGGAATATATTTATCCAAGGTAGATAATCCATATCTAACATATTCCAATGATAATCCAAGCTTACACGAAGAAATCGGAAGGAAAAACCCAAAAATCCGAAATTCTAGATCCAAGAAATTAATACCTTTGATTTGATGTTAAGGAGATGATAAAGTGATGATAATCCAACTCAAAGCCTTGAAGATGATGATGGATGATAGTAGCTCGAAGAGAACTCTCCAAAATGCCCGAAATCACCCGAAGTCGCACCAAAAACGAAGGGAAGTGAGAAATGACGAAACTCAGGCCAACTGTCCATTATATAGCCCTTCCAGGTTAGCGTGCGCTAGCCCTTGAGCGTAGCGTGCGCTAACGGGAATTTTGGGTATTCCAGTACCCACTGTCCGAACACGGTAGCGCGCGCTACGTACCTTTTGTAGCGTGCGCTACAACCATACCAATAGCGTACGTTAAAACCCAATGTTAGCGTGCGCTAACGAATAATTTGATGCCCGATCTCGAATCCGAACCGCACGACCTCTGATCTGACCTCGATAGCGTGCGCTACAACCAATATTTAGCGTGCGCTATAATATCGATTGCGTACGCTAAAAACATCTCATAGCGTGCGCTATGAATAAATCCAGTGCAGTCCAGTAGCCACTGGACTCAACCTGATCCGTCCTTAGCGCGCGCTACTCCACATATTAGCGTGCGCTACTACAACCCACTAGCGCGCGCTACTTACCACTCGTAGCGTGCGCTACATATAACTCACCTGCAGTCCAGTACCTTCTGGACTGCAGCCAGGGTAACATTAGCGTGCGCTAATGCTGAGTGGTAGCGTGCGCTACCTGTACTCAATTAGCGTGCGCTAAAAAGAGTACGTAGCGTGCGCTACTCCTCACGCACAGCCCACAACGAAAATGACAATGATGATAAACACGACACGAAAACTCCAATCAGATTAGTGATGAATGACGATTGCTACACGATACAATTACTCTGAATGATGAATACCATGACTGAATATGAGTGACAAATGATTAATAATGAGTGAAAATTACTGAATATCAATTACTGAATGATAAATACCGAATGATAATTATTGAATTACAACCGGGTATTACATACACCCCCCCTTAAAAGAGTTTCGTCCCCGAAACTAAGGGTCAAACAACTCGGGATAACTCTCCCGCATACTATCCTCGGTTTCCCAAGTAGCCTCTTCGACTCCGTGTCTAGACCACTGAATTTTAACCAAAGGAATCGTCTTATTTCTCAACTGTTTGATTCGCCGCTCTAAAACTCGCACAGGACGCTCCTCATATGAATGATCGTCGGCGATCTCGATTTCATCGAACTGGAGTATGTGACTCGGGTCGGCAACATACTTCCGCAACTGAGAGACATGAAACACATTATGAATTCGGCTCAACGCCGGAGGTAGAGCCAATCGATAAGCTAACTCGCCCACTCGATCCAAAATCTCAAACGGTCCAATGAATCTCGGACTCAACTTTCCCCTCTTCCCAAAACGGAAGATACCACGACTCGGGGATACCTTGACCAACACATGGTCACCAGCCTCGAACTCCAAAGGTCGACGATGGTTATCCGCATATGATTTCTGTCGACTCTGAGCGGTCAACAAACGACTCCTGATCAAAGTTACCTTCTCACGGGCGGCTATAAGCATATCGGGCTCGGTGCCCAATGATTCTGATAAGTCGTCCCAACACAATGGAGATCGACAACGACGACCATACAAGGCCTCGTAAGGTGCCATCTTGATCGAAGCATGCCAACTATTATTATACGTGAACTCGGTCAATGGTAGTTGGGCTTCCCAAGCGTCTTTCCAATCGAGGACGCATGCCCTCAACATGTCCTCTAATGTCTGAATGGTCCTCTCTGATTGTCCGTCGGACTGAGGATAAAAAGCGGTACTGAGATTAAGCTGAGTTCCCATAGCACGATGAACTGATTTCCAAAAATGAGACACAAACCGTCCGTCGCGATCGGAAACAATACTTTTAGGAGTACCGTGAAGTCTGATTATCTCTTTGATGAACAGTTGACCAAGTCTCTCGGGACCCCACGTCTCCTTGATCTCAATGAAATGAGCTGATTTAGTTAAGCAGTCCACGATCACCCAGATCGTATTCATGCCACGACGACTCGTCGGCAAACTCGTGATGAAGTCCATAGAAATGTCTTCCCACTTCCATTCGGGAATAGGAAGAGGTTTCAGCATACCCGCCGGTTGCTGATGTTCAATTTTAACTTGTTGACAGGTTAAGCATCTCGAAACAAATTCCGCGACTTCTCGCTTCATATTACTCCACCAGTAATTTTGTTTCAAGTCCTTGTACATCTTGCTAGACCCTGGATGAACAGAATAAGGGGTAGCATGAGCTTCTCTCAAAATAGAGTTTTTCAACTCGTCGTTCGCCGGTACGCACAACCGATTCTTAAATCTCAAAAGTCCATCCTCGTGGACCACAAACCCAGAGGCTTTCCCCTGAGCCACATCTTCACGGATGCGCAACAATGAAGGGTCTGAACTCTGATTCTCTCTGATTGCCTCCTCGAGTGACGATGAAATCTCTAACATACAAAGCTGTCCCTGAACTCGCTGAAGCCAGGCCTCGATCTCGGGTCTAAGGAATTCCTGTTGAAGCTCCTTCTGAACTGTTAAACGAGCAAGCATCTGCTCCTGAACGGACTTACGACTCAAGGCGTCGGCGACAACGTTCGCCTTGCCCGGGTGGTAAAGGATCTCGATATCATAATCCTTGATTAATTCCAACCACCGTCTCTGACGCATATTTAACTCCTTCTGAGTAAATATATACTTTAAACTCTTATGATCGGTGAATATCTGACAAGTAACGCCATAAAGGTAATGACGCCAAATCTTCAAAGCGAACACCACGGCTGCTAGCTCCAGGTCGTGGGTCGGATAATTAACCTCGTAAGGTCTCAATTGCCGTGAAGCATAGGCAATAACCTTCCCGTTCTGCATGAGTACACATCCGAGACCCTGTCCGGACGCATCACTATAAACCACAAATCCTTCCGTCCCCTGCGGCAAGGAAAGTACAGGTGCTGACATTAACCGGCTCTTGAGTTCCTTAAAACTCCGTTGACACGCGTCGGACCACGTGTATTTCTTATCCTTCCGTAAAAGATTTGTCAAAGGTTGAGCGATTTTAGAAAATCCCTCCACAAATCGCCGATAATAACCCGCTAAACCGAGGAAACTTCGGATTTCCTTAACGTTCTTCGAAGGTAGCCAATCACGAATAGCCTCCGTCTTCTGGGGATCGACACGAACTCCGTCTGATGAAATTACGTGTCCGAGAAACGTCACTTCGAACATCCAGAACTCACATTTGGAAAACTTCCCAAAAAGTTGTTCTCGTCTCAACACGTCGAGCACTTGATGAAGGTGAAACTCGTGTTCCTCTCGATCACGAGAATAAATCAAAATGTCATCGATGAAGACAACAACAAACTGATCCAAAAAGTCGATGAAAACCCGATTCATTAACTCCATGAATACCGCCGGTGCGTTAGTTAACCCGAACGGCATAACCACAAACTCATAATGACCATAGCGTGTTCGAAACGCCGTCCTCGCGATGTCCGACTCTCGGATCCGCAACTGATGATATCCAGATCTTAAGTCGATCTTGGAAAATACTGAAGCTCCCTGAAGTTGATCTAAAAGATCAACGATACGGGGTAAGGGATACTTATTCTTGATTGTCACCCTGTTCAACTCCCGATAATCAATACATAAGCGAAATGAACCATCCTTCTTCTTGACAAACAACACTGGTGCTCCCCACGGGGACGCACTCGGTCGGATATAACCTCTCTCGAACAATTCCTCAAGTTGGTTCTTCAACTCCTGCATTCCCCTACTCTATGTGAAGGCAACCAGATAACTCGTCTGTAAAAACATCGTCAATCGATGACAATGATACCACGAATGATTGAACATTTCGATGGCCCTAGAATGGTCAGTCGATAAAAAGAGATACCAATAATGATTGAACAACTCGATTGCCTTAGAAAGGCCAATCGATGAAGATGATACAATGAATGTTTGAATAACTCGATTGCCTTTGAAAGGCCAATCGATGAAAATGATACAATGAATGATTGAATAACTCGATTGCCTTAGAAAGGCCAATCGATGAAAATGATGCAATGAATGATTGAATGACTCGATTGTCTTAGAAAAGCCAATCGATGGAAATGATACAATGAATGATTGAATAGTTCGATTGCGGAATTTCTCTGCTTTCGCCATAATAATGCTTCTTCTGGAAAAACGGGGATTACTTCCCTGAAGCACACGTTCGACAACCAACGACGGCAAGATAGCGACCAAACGCTAACAAATACTGAGGATAGTATCAAGACGATCAAACCAACTAATACCGAAAATTACATCGTCCCAAGATAAGTTCACCACGATTAGATCCATCAACCAATCGCGGTCATTAAGCTTAATTCGATATGATTCCGAAAATTCTTCCATCGCCAGGTAGACCGATGGTATGAGGTCCACAAGCAATAGAACTATCCCGAAATAAGTCTATTCAAGCATGATTTGAAAATGAAAGAATGCGGTGTACCAGCATCAAAAGGTACACACAAGTTGAAATAAAATTACGAGTATACCTGAAATCATTCGGGCCACCGGATCGTCGATCCTCCTCATCATATGAATCTGGGACTTGCCGGCCCCCGAACCGGACGCTCCCGTCTGATAAATACGAGCTCCAACTCTATTTGCTTCCTTTGTCTTAAACGACGATGACAAAGCAGTCTGATTCTGAAACGCTGGTTGCTTCGGGGCCTGGGATGCCGCCGGAGCCGACTTGGAGTCCTTTCGGCAAAAACGGGCCTTATGCCCAAAATTCCCACAATTATAGCAAGTGATAGACGGTTTCAGACACTCAGTGCTGAAATGACCCGGCGTTCCACAGTTGAAACAGGTGATGGCGAAGGCCGCCAGATCGAGATCCCGCACGATTATGCGCCGTAGGAGGTCGCTCGAAGCGATAGGACTCGCACGAGGCTTCTTGAAGGTTGGTGACCGCCTTCGGGTTGATTACGCCGTTGATTTCTTCGTGAGATGAAGGTTGTTGTTCAAGACTTTCCTTAATGGCCGTCTCATACGGGAGAGTTCGCTCGATTAATCCGGCAGTGGCGCAATGATGATTGAGCAAGCGCACATGGGTCATCATGGCCTGCATAAAAGTGAGTGGATCAACCCGAACATCCACCGATCGAGCGAGTCACAGGCACGATTTCCCGACGGCCAGTGATTATTTCTCGGGTTTCGGTCGCATGCGCGTCTCTCCCGTGCATCTCTGACACTCTCTCCATCTTTGAAGTAGGAAGGTCGCATAATGATTATATTTCCCGCATGATTAGCACGTTATGATTATGTCATGAGATGATGAAAATGAGTATACATGCTCTAACTTAGTGATTATATGAATGATTTACTGAAGTTACATGATTATCTGATGAAATTAAAATGATTATCTTGAATAACTTAACAAGATTGATAATATGATCATCCAGATTGACAACTGAGTAATGAAATGAATTGAGTGATTAATGAGTTAATATGATCGTCCTGATCATTAACTGAGTAATGAAATGAATTAAGTGATTAATGAGTTAATATGATCGTCCTGATCACAATGAATGATGATGTTTGAGGATTGTTAATTGATGAATGATGAATGAATGACTCTTGCCAGAAATTATACCATGGCGTTAGAAATCTTACAGTTCTTCCGGTCTGATTGGCTCGGCATTTGCACAGGTCACACGTGACGCGAAAGTCCAATGATACTAGTCCGATGACGATGATTTCAACGAGACATGACTTGGAGGGTAGTATTCAAAACCACTCTCTGATACCAACTCTGTAACACCCCAAACTAGGCGGATATTACGGTCTGTGAATCCCATTTAGGACCCACCAGGCAAATGAAAATGATGAATTAAATAATATAATTGTAGTACCGAACCACATTATATTACCAAGTACTCCGATGAGGAGTTCAAGTACAACACACCAGGACAATACCGAATACTAGTATATTTTATATGAAGATAAAATACACCACTCTGAATAATTTAACATCTCAAACGGAAGTTGCAGCGGAAATACAATTGATGGAAATAACTGACATGACTGAAATGACTGAAATGACTGAAATAAACGGAAAGACTGGGCCCCCCTACTAGTATCACTGGGACTCCTCGACGTCAGCGTGTTCTCCCCGTGCCTTTGCCTTGCCATGACCTGAGAAACAAAATCCCCAAACGGGCTCAGTTACACAGAACAACAATCCTCAAGGGTTGAAAATACACAATCATGATTAACTAAATTTATGAAATATTCTTAATTATGAATTACGCTGAAGAGGAGTACCATAGTATGCTCGTAGTGTTCTGTGCGAGTGTACAAGATGAATGACCGGACACACCCGTCCTTGTACCTAATTAGTCTCACGGTGTAACGCTTTCCCGTGTGCACGGTTCAATGTATCGGTGAACCCAATACATAACCATCGTGTGCCCGACTAAAAATTCCACACAGCCACACCCGGCCACGCAATATGAACCCAGAAGGTCACATGAACGAGAATGACCATAATGAATATCAATGAATAATAATTCGACAAGGTCAAGATGACTCACCGAGATGAAAATAACAGTGAAGCGATTGATAATCCAATGAAATGATTTGGAACCGTCGTTCCTCGTGAATGAAATGATTATTCGACAATTACAAGTCTCAATATGATTAATACCATGATGAATGAATTATGATTATGAGTAATCAACAACAAAAAGGAATGAATATCCTTTTAACCGAGTAAGAATTAACTTACTCAATACCGATGACCAAGTCCTTCCACGAACAACGTCCTAATCGAGATACCGATCGCTCGAACAACCTTGAATAACAATAATTACCAACAACCGTTCAATACACGCATCAAACAACAAAACACGACTAACCCAAAGGTCGAAACAACGATAATCAAACTCATAGGGGCATTCAAACGAATACGTATCCAACCACACGACTTCGAAAATATCCAAACCCGAATATATCGAAACCAACACCAAAATGAGTATTTCAAACCATCAAAACACTTCCAATGATATCAATAATCCACTAGGAATCCATAATTCATGATTACAACAACATTAATCGGAAAATCCCCAAATTAACCAAAGTCAACCCCAAGGGTTCTTGAAATAATTCCGAAAATAACCGTTAAATCCATAGGAATATATTTATCCAAGGTAGATAATCCATATCTAACATATTCCAATGATAATCCAAGCTTACACGAAGAAATCGGAAGGAAAAACCCAAAAATCCGAAATTCTAGATCCAAGAAATTAATACCTTTGATTTGATGTTAAGGAGATGATAAAGTGATGATAATCCAACTCAAAGCCTTGAAGATGATGATGGATGATAGTAGCTCGAAGAGAACTCTCCAAAATGCCCGAAATCGCCCGAAGTCGCACCAAAAACGAAGGGAAGTGAGAAATGACGAAACTCAGGCCAACTGTCCATTATATAGCCCTTCCAGGTTAGCGTGCGCTAGCCCTTGAGCGTAGCGTGCGCTAACGGAAATTTTGGGTATTCCAGTACCCACTGTCCGAACACGGTAGCGCGCGCTATGTACCTTTTGTAGCGTGCGCTACAACCATACCAATAGCGTACGTTAAAACCCAATGTTAGCGTGCGCTAACGAATAATTTGATGCCCGATCGAATCCGAAACGCACGACCTCGATCGACCTCGATAGCGTGCGCTACAACCAATATTTAGCGTGCGCTATAATATCGATTGCGTACGCTAAAAACATCTCATAGCGTGCGCTATGAATAAATCCAGTGCAGTCCAGTAGGCACTGGACTCAACCTGATCCGTCCTTAGCGTGCCCTACTCCACATATTAGCGTGCGCTACTACAACCCACTAGCGCGTGCTACTTACCACTCGTAGCGTGCGCTACATATAACTCACCTGCAGTCCAGTACCTTCTGGACTGCAGCCAGGGTAACATTAGCGTGCGCTAATGCTGAGTGGTAGCGTGCGCTACCTGTACTCAATTAGCGTGCGCTAAAAAGAGTACGTAGCGTGCGCTACTCCTCACGCACAGCCCACAACGAAAATGACAATGATGATAAACACGGCACGAAAACTCCAATCAGATTAGTGATGAATGACGATTGCTACACGATACAATTACTCTGAATGATGAATACCATGACTGAATATGAGTGACAAATGATTAATAATGAGTGAAAATTACTGAATATCAATTACTGAATGATAAATACTGAATGATAATTATTGAATTACAACCGGGTATTACAATTGCTGCACTGGCTAGTGTGAAACATATTCACTATTTAGACATTAAATTCATAATGTCAGATGTTCAATTTGCATTACTATATCATTTTAATAGTTTTTTGAATATCTCATGTTATGCAGCACACAGGTAATCTTTATATCATTGTAATCACCAACCGATGATTAGTTTTCCTGATTACTCGTGTATCCACATAGTCTACTCACGATATAAACTGAATTTAGTCTTGTACAATTCACTTAATTAGTACATTAGACTTTTAGTTACTCTTGAAAGATCAGTTGCCTTTGTGCTTGGATAGATGCACCATATCCATTGGCATTCCAATTTATTCCGTTGATCTTTCCAAGATTCATGTCATCATAGTATGACTGACCTCATATGAGACATTGTGAACGACTTGAGATTTTACATCTTAAAGCCATCTCTTTGGTCTCATATATTTATCTTTTCAGACTTTGTTGAATTGATCCCCTTGTCATTACTTACATCAATGACTCGATCATTGAAATTCATTCTTAAATGACATAGTCGTCATGTGTATTTGACATATACACACTTGACATATTCATTGTCTTGAATCTTTTTGACATTATAAATTGGCATTTTTAACATTTTGAAAATACGTTACCAACTATTAACCGAGACTTCAATTTCTCATATATCAAATTACTAATTTTAAGCGTCCCCAAAATTAGCAATTTTTGATTAACTGCATTACAAATTTGAGCGTCCCCAAATTGGTATTTTTCGGTCATTTAATCACCATATTTGAGCGTTGTCAAATTGGAGATTTTATCACATCCTTTGAAGTAATTGCTTGACATCATAGTGTCAAAGATTTTATGCCACTATTTTAGTGTCAATTTAGATTCATAATATTTTCACTATGTTGCAGACTTTCAATCGTTGCGCTAGGCACATATGCCTTTGGTTCTTCCAAGTTAGCTTTTCTCAAAAATGCTATTTAGAAAGACTGCATGTATGTTCATTTGATATACTTCTACATGTATATCATAATAATGAATTTTCTTCTCGTTACTAGAGAATATATCTCAAAGTACTTTAGGCTCTCATGTTACTACAACCTCAGTTAGTAGTTGCGCCTCTTATTTATCCATGGATCCATTTAATTTTATTGCCCAATTGAATTTACGTTGGATCCTAGTGGTATCTATTCCAGAGGAAGATCTACCGAATATTAAATAAAATTCTGCACAACAGAATTATTCTTTCTCTCTTATATGACCATATGAAGAGTGTATATGGCACGTAACTAATGTATCACTATCTTTATAGAGAGTAAATTTCTCTTTTTGCTTTACTCATTATCGAGTACACGTAACTAATGTATCACTATCTTTATAGAGTGATTACATTTCTTGTTACAACCTCTCATAAGAGTAGGCTTCATCTCATTTAAAACCTCTCTGGTTTTAATATTCGATTAAAGAACTTTTATGTTCTTAGCACTAAAATTCAATTATTGAATTTCTCCGAAATTTCAGCATGGTTCCAAGGAGAACAAAAAATCCTTAGCACAAACGCTGATACACCACCTTAAACCCACATTCAGTGATCCTCGATCAACGATGCGTTAGGGTTAACAAGATCTCAAATTTGTCCGAATTTTCCGCGTATAGAGCTAATATCAATATTTTGTAATATCCGCAATTTAGATTTCCGGTAATTTTCTTTTTTTTAGCGAGAGTCTATTTTGATGACTCTCTTGTGACCGTTTCGTCATTCTGAGAATGATTAATTCTGCACTTTTTGGCATCCGGGTTCGTTTCGGTGTCGTTTTGTTGAGTTCCGTACTTTTTGGCGACTTTTCCGCACTTGAGTTCGATTCTTCCGAATCTCATTCGAAACTGTTGTTTTGAGTTTCCTGTAAGTCCGTTTAACTTTGTTAGACGTGTTGTGAACTTCGGTTTGGTTATTCGATCACGTATCGTGATTTCCGGGCGTTTTGAGCCATTTTATAATTTACCTAAAGTTGTGGGTATCCGCATTCGTATTTGTTGTCTTGACCCTTTTCATTGTCGCGTGCGATTAATTGTTGCATGGTATTTCATTTCGGGCCGATGATGTTGCCCACGAGCGTTTTGTCGTATTCGTTCCGTGCGATTTCGGATAATCGAGTCGTCGGTTCATGACGGCTGAGCACTGGCCGGACAGGTGCGGCAGGCACTGTCGGAAGTGCTGGACACTGGCCGGGCAGGCGCGGCAGGAACCGGCGTAGCGCACGCTAGCTCGGCAAGTTTAGCGCACGCTGCCGACCGGCTAGCGTACGCTATCGGGCTGGGCAGAGGGGTTACTGGAGTACTGGACTCGGGGAGGATCGGCAGGTAGTGCACACTACTGTCGATCGTGGCGCGCGCTAATCGGCATGTGTAGCGTACGCTGCCGGACGACTAGCGTACGTTACCTGGCCGAGCAGTTTGGTCCAGAGGGTTCTGGACAGGTTGGCTAGCGCGCGCTAGCGCACGCTATCGGGGTCGGGCGGGCAGGTATCGGTCGTCAGGTTTTGTCAGCAGTGTCGGGTTGCGTGGGCCCCGGCCGAAGGTGCTCGGCCGAGGCTGCCCGTTAGCGCACGCTACCCGGAAGGCTTAGCGCACGCTAATGCCTACTTCTATAAATGTGACAGAGCAGTCGCATTTTCACTCGTTTTTCATTTCCTTTCTTTTCTGTTCGCGGCTGGGGTTTCGGAGGAGGCGAAGCCATGTTGTTAAACAATAAATCCACGAAGTTTTTGAGTTCATATCATTGCTTGATCATCCTATATCATCCTTTGATCCAGCGAATCAAGGTGAGATTTCCTAGAACCCTATTTTGAGAAATTTTGGGGTTTTGCGTTTTTGTCCGATTCGTTCCGTATTGTTGATTAATCCATGATGGGTATGATTAATCTTAGTATTATTCTTGTGTTTAACATTATTTAATCCATTGTTCTTCGTCGAATCAAGGTATATTTCTTGATTTCCTTTGAATCGACTTTTTGGGGGATTTGTTCTTGATTTCATTTTCCATCCGTTTTTGATGGATCGATTGGTGTTAAATGATGTTTTTAAACATATCCTATGGATTGAATATCCGGATTTCAGTTGGGAAGTCCATTTTCATGTTTTGTCGGGTCGATTCGTGTTCTTGACCGTTTTGGAGGAAACCCTTGAACTTTCGTCATTTGTTCTTTGAATTCAACGGCTTTGGGTCGTACTTTGGAATTCATTTTCGTTGTTATTGTTTTCGTTCGTAGTTTATTGTCGCGGGTTGTCGTTCGGCGGAGTCGGCGGGTTCGTAGTCGGTTCGAGTCTCCTCACTTCGGTCGATTCTCCGCGTTGTGATTATTCGAGGCAAGTACATTGTCCATACAATTCTTGTTTTGTGGATACGATGATTGGTGAATGCTTTAGTATGTTGTTTAATTGTTTGAGACGAACTTTCAAAAGATTTCATTTAGCCCCGTTAAAGGCTCACTTTCAAAACGCGTGTGTTTTTAAATTGTGTGGGTTGTAAGTGACTACGTGAATCCTTTGGATATGTTTGGTGTTGATGTTGCGCTTGATAATTCGTGTGTACGTATATTATCTCTTTTCGGTGCGTTATGGTTGACGTGGTGTTTTGCTAAGTGTTTGATGCCTCTCGGTGAATTGCTTGGATATCCTTGGTGTGATATGTTATTTGTGCATGATTGCTTCGCTCACCTCGGGAGGGTCCGGCGGGGCCACGGAGGGAATCCAATGGTACTCGCCCTGGATTCACGAGTGGTGTGTATGTTTTGTGAATGTATTTTGCTCACCTCGAGAGGGTTCGACGGGGCCACGGAGGGAATCCAATGGTACTCGCCCTGGATTCACGAGTAAAACTTCACGAGTGGTGTGTATGTTTTGTGAATGTATTTTGCTCACCTCGGGAGGGTTCGACGGGGCCACGGAGGGAGTCCAATTGTATAGCCCTGGATTCACGAGTAAAACTTCACGAGTTGGTGTATATGATTTCGAAAATGCATTCTGCTCACCTTGGGAGGGTCCGACGGGGCCACGAAGGGAATCCAATGGTATAGCCCTGGATTCACGAGTTGGTATTGTATTTTTGTGACCAAGATTTGCGTATCTTGGGCGATTATATTGTATTGATTTTATGTCCGTCGAGGACACGTGACGTGGGTTTTAACCCTGTGAATTGTTGTTGGTTTTCTATTTGCGAAAACAAAACCTTTGGGTTGTGACCCTGTTGATTTTGGAAAGAGAAGGATTTGATAATCCTAAATTGTTTTCTATTAAAACTCTCGATGGCATTTTAAATCATTTTATAAAATGTTTCCCTTGACTTGGGATTTTTCGATTTTGGAAAGCTTTACCTAAACTCTTGCCTCGGGAAGTACTTTTCGTTATGTTTGGATCTTTGAGGATTCCTGATTATTGTTGTTCGTGGAATATGGATTGTATGACTCGTATTTTGCACTTTGTATTTGCACTAGCGAAACAGTGGAGTTTTGCTAACCCCCAAGTATTCGGGGGGTGGATGTCTGTATTGCGTTCAGGTTTGGAGCATAGCACAGGGTCGGCATGAAGGATGATTAAAGATGAACGATCTAATCACACGAGGACCCGTTGATGTCGTATTGGTTTAGTTGTATTTTATTTTCCGCTGCAGTATCCTTTCCCCGTTGTACGGGAGTGTGTTGTACTCGACCCTTGTGTGGGCATGTGTTGTGATTGAGTTGTATGTATTTATTGAAAGACCAAATCGGTCTACTGAGTCATTTTAGCCTTAAAGGCATTGTTGAGATGTTCGATGTTGTTACCAGCCTGGTAGATCCATGAGGAAAGGTTCTACGGCGTGTAATATCCCTGAGCGGATTGGAGGTGTTACATATTTGCCGTGTTTGGTATCACATGATCACCGTAATAGGCTCGTGTGTCACTGCCGCAGCAGACCGACACCAACACGAGAATATATAATTTAACCGGAAGAGCAAATCCAACCAAAAAATTATAATTTTCAAGCCGACCCACAACCTGTACTCACTAGGTACCAGGCCCGTTAGGTTTTTAACGTCCGAGCATCCGACCAAGATTGATATTCCATCACATAAAAAGATTAAATCAATCAACAAATACTATTTAGTTAATATCTTAATTAAACTAAATAATCTTAACATCTTAATCGAATAATCAATTAATAATTGATTCGTCTCTTATCAAGCAATGCTATACCTTATCAAAATTATCGTATGCATGATTATATAATAGCAAATATAATCACAATCTTATTTATAAAACGCATGGCAACAAATAATATCAATCCTTCTCATTTATATTAGCCACAAACACTTTCTAAATAATGATCGACGTGCAATCCATAATATTTTTTATTCTAATCAGCTATTAGCAATTACGTTTGTTGACAGTAGCGTAACTCAATTAAAAATTCAGACTTGATATTGCAATGCCACATATGCCGGATAAATGAATTAGAGTCGAATAAGCATCATGGATCCTACCGTTAATGGATCAACACAAGTCACACAAATATGTTTACGCAGATTTTTACCACTAATAAACAATGAACTAGTGTAAACATAAGTACTTTCCTACATGACATGCCAGCTAATTCAAGTCATCCTTATACAACAAAATAAACATAATATATTTATATCATATATGTGCAGTTATAAAGCACCCATAGGGCAAATCGAATTATAGAGGCAAAGGAAGATTGGAAGAATCGGCACTTCAGTAAGTGCTCAAGCCCTCACTCTAAGCCAATGTAATTGCAAAAACCATAAATAGAATAAGAAATAGAAAAGCACATCCCGAAGCTGATCGTGAGAAATGGATATTCATTTCTTATAATGACGAATTTAAGCAGTCGAAAAACATGTTCCTCATGGCAGATCCAAACATCACTAAAATTGAATTTCGAAAATAATAAATCATTTTTCCCATAGATGGAAAATTTGCAGAGATCCGATATTAATAATTTTGAAATTTATGCTACAAAATAATAATTTGCTTTAAGATTGTTGGTATAATTTACCAAGAAATTATATAAGTAATGGAAAGAAGCAAATCGAATATGGGCGATGTTGAGTCCAGAGAATCAGTCTCCTTAAAGCAAATTCGCCTTCACCGCAGTGTATTGCGTCTGCCTCCCAGGATAAAACAACATCTCGATGCGTTGATAAATCGATCATTGCACCATCAGCGAACTAGAATTAAACCTGAACTACCACCGACGCGACCCAAATTACGAAAAGAAATTATTTCCGAAAAAAAATGAAGTCGGAATTTCGGGTGAGAAAAACGGACGAAAATTCCAGTTGAAAATAAGACCCCTCACATCTGTATTTATAGGTGAAGATGAGAAAGAGACATGTGCTGGAGGAACTCTAAACTGATCAGGATTGGTATCTCAATACTTATCCAGATCTGCTTAATTCGAATTTATCAATTAAATTGATGTTTATCCGGATCCGAAAAATTCAGAATTTATAATTGAGTTATTTTCAGTAAAATAAATTTTTACCAAATAAAATTGCAGTAAAAAGATAACTTCGAGACGCCGAGATATTTCGCCCAACGACCGAGACCGAGCCGAGCCGAGCCGAGCCGAGCCGAACGGCGGCGGCGCGCGCGAGGGGCGCCTAGTCACACATCCACTCATGTCTCACTTTTTGAACAAGACTTTGTCCACATCTCTTTATATACTCACAATTTTCTCTTCTTTTTCCAATGTGGGATAACATCCTAAATCCATTTCTAAAAGGTTCACTTTGGAACATTACGTCTCATTCATACCTCAATCATTTTGAATGTTCTTACATGTTTTGGAAACCTCGTACGGAGTACTACATATTCCAACTAAGTCCCGACTTTAACTCGTAGTCGAGCCCACTCAAAATTGCCTCTCAAGTGGGCTGCTCAAAACAGTCAATTTTCTCTATTTTTCAAACAGTATGTCCCAAGATCAAAATGTACACCAACCTCAAGTACTTGAGAAATGGTGTTAAGCATGTCGTGTGAATTTTATTGTCTTGGTGAAACCGAAATCCGAGTAGTTAAAGGTACCGTCCATTAAACCGGGAGTATATCGCATGATATTTTTCTAGGTAGGAAAAATCACACTACCTATCCTGATTTGACAAGGTTTAATCGAAAGTTGAGCAACATAATATACATACATTAATAATTCTGATTCTTTAAAATATTAGTAAAAACCGACCCGACCCTAGCCTACCTCTACCCCATCGTCAATTAAGTACGGTTTCTCAATTTATCCTTTGAAATAGTGTTATCAAGCCTCACTTTTAATGTGTCCAAATTGTGACCCTGCTGCACAACTTATATATAGCATATATGGGCCCGAGTGCAAGATAAGTAGAAGGTCAAGTTCTTCGAAGTGTCCATCAGTTCAAATGTGCCACACAGTCTCATGGCTAAGCCCATCAATTTTGAGCCCGTATAAATGAACGTAAACGGCAGTTGGGTTTTCAAAATATAAATAGTTATTTACAAAGTTGGGTCTCAAGGTTGCATTTTAATCACAGTGCCCCAACAATAGCCCAACATCAATAATTATCCAGCGTACCAGAATTACTTGCATGTTTATACGATATTTATAACGTCATTATATAGATATTACAAAAAGTAAATAAATTATGAAACTAATACATTAAATACATGTAATTAATAATACAATTACCTAAAAAATAATATATTTAGATTTCAATTATTCGGTATCTAATGTCTCCATTTCCCACAAATATACTATATTTATATATTTATAAGTAGTAGTTCGATTATCTGATATACTATAGAAAAATTGTAATTTTGTAATTATCAGCCTCCACCGAGTATATTACATTTTTATTTGGTTATCTAATATAAAAAATCATGATTTTTATAATTAATTTAATATTATACTCCCTTTCGTCCACGAAAATGTGTCCAAATTTTGACTTTTGATGTATAAAATTTTATAGAAAATATAATTTATATTTTTGAAATTCACATTAAGATAAATATAATCAAATACTTACATTATGATAATGTTTTTATGTATTGATCATTTTGACTGAAAAACGTCAACAATAGGACAAATTTTTATGAACGGAGAGAGTAATATTTTTTTATAATACATTTAGAAAATATATTAGATATTGTGATTTGGCCGGTACACTTTGAGTGACATAGGCCCAACTTTGAGGCCACTAATCATTAATTGTGTACTTAAACTTTTATTTACGTAATTAATTATTTGGAATGCTTTGTGTTTGTGGCTGGACTAATTATCTCTAACCGCCAATTTATTACCACATATTTTTCTGTTTATTACTACCTTTGAATAGCTCCTGCTCCGTCCCCTTAGAATAGCCAATCCATTTAACTTAATCTACCCTTCTCTACATGACACGTGGATACTGAAAACGATCATCACACGCTGTGGCACACCTTGAGTAGGCGTAAATGGCTATAAATACGAGGTGCCCACCATGCCATGCAACATCACAAACAGGAGTATTAGTATTCACTTTTTCACACACATTCTGTGTTTAGTTCTTTCTCTACTCTAAGTAATAGGAAAAAAAATGGATAACTCCAACAGCATGAGCTACCAAGCTGGACAGGCCAAGGGCCAAGCTCAGGTTAGCTTAGCTTCATTTCATTTCACACACACACACACACACACACAAGAAAATAAAATACGGATGTAAATGTAATTTCCAACTTCTGTGCAGGAAAAGGGTAACCAGCTGATGGACAAAGCTGGAAATGCTGCACAATCTGCCAAAGAATCAGTGCAGCAGGTAATGTAAAATAGGGTTGGGACTGGATTGAAAATTGGAGAAGAAAGCAGAGCCCGAACTCGAAGCGTGTTTTTCGGGTCGGATTCTTGGCAAAATCTGACGCGAAAACTCGAAACCGAGATAACAGGATCGGATTTTTCGAATTCTCGGCTCGAGTTCTGATGCTTCAAAACTGTATAATATTGTACTCCAATGGAATACACATTCACATTGTATAACTTTCGTACTTGTTTAATAAAATCAGGTTCTTCGAGTTCTTCAAATTTTCGGGTACAAAAAAAAATAACGAAAACTCTTTTATCGAATTTATTTCTTAAAATATAGAAAGAAGTATAATTTGAACGTGTCAATTCTTCTTAAAGCTCGCCCTCATTCAAATTACATCTTTTGACCTACTTTGTTAGTTACTCTCCATCCCACTTGAAGAGTTGTACTCAGTGAATGTGCAGCTTATTGATTAGGTTTTCTCTTGGTTTTGTGCGTAGGCCGGACAGCAGGTGCAGGCCACGGCACAAGGTGCAGTTGACGCAGTGAAGAATGCAACTGGGATCAACAAATAAGAGCGAGACAAAGCCCCATCACGGTTTTCGTCATCTGCGGTTTCTTGATTTTGCAATTTTTCAGTTCGATTGCTTTTTAGTATTGTTTTTATTATTTAGTTGATTTTGCCGAAGATGTTCGTCATCCATTCTGGCAATCTGTAGTTTGCTTTCTGTCTTAGGTATTGAATATTTTCTTCTCTGTTGAAGGGAAAGAGAAGTCTGTCATGAAATGCAAGCTTTTGTTTCAATATCTTTAATCTCGAGCTCCACTAATCTGATAGTTTTCTACTTGTACTGGTTAACTTTACTTATCAAACTCGAGCCGAAGCTTTAAGTTTTATCAAGTATACAAAAATTGTTCGTCATTTTTGTCGAGCAAAGGTCGCACAACTTTCTGTGAACGATCTCAACTCCGAGTCCTCCACAATTTCGCGCACTTCTGCAACACAAATATAAACGTCATGGGGCCATTAATAATTTTGCAAGTCAATCGGACTACTAAGTAATTCTTCAGTGTATTAATCGCCTCCCAAAACCCGTCAGAGGCATTGATGCAAAGACGAAGACTAGTTTCTAAATTCTACGAGGATTTAGCCAATAGGCGTGCTCCTTTCGGATAGAAGACCCACGGCAATGTAAATGAGTATTGCCCATGAGGTGCTCGGCAAATAGATGCACTCAAGAAAAGAATATGACACTCCCTAAGCAATCTTCTTAGATTAAAGCCAAACACTAGCCAAGAATTCATTGACGACCCACACACTCGTCAATGAGAAAAACCAAGAACATGCGCACACGATCAATCTCGCAAATGCAGCTAACACAATACAGCCGAGCAAGCAATGTGAGGCTTACCGGTCGGCCAATACTCATTATTCGCAAAATATCAAGTACGGAAAACAGAGAGAATCCAACTTCAGTCCAAAAGAAAGGAGGATATATACCCATTCATTAAACAACCAGATCTATATCAATTCAGGACATAAAACTGTACAGAAACTGTAAGTCTAGAAGGAAAACCCTACCTGAGAAACCCAGAGATACCACCCTCACAACACTAAAACTTGCAGAGGATCATTTCTTTAAAAGGTCATTTAGAACCCAAAACTGAAGAGAGAGAGAGAGGGAGAGAGAGCAGTTAGTTTTAGAGCAGTTAGTCCTAAAAAAAATCAGAAACATATGGTCAATACAAAGATCCAAGTTACAGTAGGTTTCTTTTTCTAAGAGCAGCGCCAAACAAGCTATCGTACTACTACCACGTTCCTCTCTATGATATATGAACATCAGCCATCAGCAGCGCTTCAAATCGCCAAATCCGAACTCAGACCCAAACCCAAATCCAAATCCATATCACTCCACAGGAAAATATCCTCCTCCTGTCTCCCAGGCCTCAAGAAATCCAAATCATAATCGTACACAGAAATGGCCTGCTCATCCAGCAGACTACCCTGCAATCCCTCATCCGGAAGCCTCAACTGAGACGACATATTGGGAAGGCCAAAATAGCCATTTACAACCTGTCCCGCCTGGCGGCCGTCTATTTCCCCAAGCAGTTCTGCCACATCGAAAAACACTTCCTGGGATATGTTCCCTAATTGGTGTTGTTCATAAAATTCGTCCACCATGCGCTCAGACTCTTTCTTGATTTCCTCCATGTTCCCCAGTTGGTGTTGTTTATAATGTTCGTCCACCATGCGCTCAGATTCTTTCTTGATTTCCTCCTCCGCCTTAACTTCTTCCTTCACATCCTCAATTCGGATCTCTTCCACTACTTCTTCTTTCACTGTACTCAACAGCTTATTTTCGGCAATCTTCGGCGATAATTCATTTTCATTGCTCTCGGCCTTATAGGCATCGGCCGCACGACTGGCCTCTTCATGACAGACCTCAGAAATGCTAGATTTTGCGGAGTCGCACGATGTGGTAACAAACGAAGACGAATCTCGGACTTCCATTGGGAAATTAAGACGCGCGCATGGTCCGTACATGGCTCTAGCAGCTTCATCATAAGCAGAAGCAGCTTCAGGGGCACTTCCGAAAGTGCCTAACCAGAGACGGCTTCCTCTATGAGGCTCCCTAATTTCAGCCACCCATTTTCCCCACGTTCTCTGCCTAACACCTCTGAAATTGCAACGTGAGTTCTCCGGACCCCCCTTACCTTTCATGCAACCCTTCTTAGAACCCTTTGCGGGGGCTTTTTGGAAGGGCTTGGTGTCCTGATTAAGGAAATCCAGTTTGGTATTATACGCTCTCCATTTTTCCAGAATCTCAGCAACACTCTCGGTTCCAGCTTTCCGGCTTCTTGGTTTCAGCTTTATCGCACAATCCATTGGTCGAGGTGACGGCTTAAAATCTTGATTTACCACAGCCATAATCCTGCCCCTGAGGCAAAAAACACAGAAAAAAGAGCAATCGAGTCAACTATAAGTAGCCGCAAGACGCTGTCGGGATGAAACATGTTCGTCTATTGCTCAGAAAATCGTACCAGAAATCAGACCAACAAAAAGAAAGATCTAATGTCTTATAACCACTATTTAGCTAACAGACCATATATGACTGCATAACTTGGGGGGCTAAGAAGCACACATCTACATATTCGGAGGCTGTACTTGGTTTAAACTAATATATACCAAATGACAGAGAGATAACTCACCGTTATCCATACGGTAAGAAAGATATGTTTTCTTCCCTACCAGAGAAACAAAGCAAATTCCAAAGCAAGATCTCCACTATTACCCTCAAACCAATAACTTCACATAAAAAGGATAAACCCTCCTGAAAACCAACAGAGCTTCTTTCACCCTTCCACCTCGCACCCACACACCCATCCCCAACCAGTCGCAAAAACAAAAACGAAGGAGCGAAAAGAAAATGAGAAAAGAAAAGGAAAACGTAAATATGTAGCAAAAACGCCCAAACCATCCCCTTCAGTGGGGAAAAAAAAAACAGAACCGTATAAAAGGCAGCAGTCAAACCAAATACGCAAGAAAATCAGGGCAAGAAAACCAATTAAACTAGGCAGAGAATAATCACCAGCGTATAAATAAACTAACCAACACAAGAATAATACGAAATCCCTAATCACCAACAAGATTCAAAAAATCACAGACCAAATCAACATACCTATGGACAAACCCAGTCGTCGCGCGATTCTTCCACGGAGAAAAAAATAAATAAAAATTGCGTACGCCCTTCACCAAGACTATCAGCTTTAACCTCCTTCCAACAATTATCCACGCGTTCTTCCAGATAAGTATTCTCCAATAAATTAAAAACGAAGGCGAGAGTATTAGTTTAACCAACCTGTGTTGATTCTGTGTGTGTGTGTGTGTGTGTGTGTGTGTTTCCTTGTAGGAAGAAGTGAATCAGGAAAAGAAAATCTTGGACTGGGCGAAGATGGTGCCCTATTTATAGCCTTCTCTAGATTTTTCCCCAAATCCTAATTTAATTGCACCATCATCGAGATTTTTCTATTAAAAAGGGTTTATTGGCCACGTGGCAATACGAGTACCGAGTTTAGGCACGTGTCACGTGAGGCTTCCCCGACCACATATTTTGTTTGATGGTAAGGGGGTTGGGCCTGTGTGCTCGCTATGTACTGTTTTGCTTGGGAGCTAAGCAACATAGTCTCAGTGTAAATCCTTCTCTTTTTCTATATTTTGGTTTTGACCCCAGAAATTCGGGTCAAACATCAATTCTGCCTATGTTTTTCTAACTCGACTCAACTTAATTTAATTTAAATTTAATTATGATCGTCTATATAAATATTTGTTGGGAAATTTATTAAGATTTTCTATAAAATTGATAAAGTAACGGATGGAAAATTAAATCCGATGCTTGTGTTTATCATAATTTTTATAAGGTGATATTGTTTCATATACAAAGTGTATCAATCTTCGGTAATTGTTCTTAAAATACAACGTTCGATTCGTCTGCCGTATCATATATAAGAATTGAATACTCTACGAATCAGTATGTGTTTTAAATTTTCAAAAATAAGAAGAAATAGAACAAATGCTGTATGTTGTCTTTGTGTGTATATATATAGGTAATATATAGTCATGTATTTAATTCCATTGTGGGAAATTTATATATAGAGAAGAGTGAAGATCAAGAGACAGATTCCTTCAACTTAAGAGCTATCATGTATAGTTGTGCTTTTTTTTTTTTTATTATCACAAAATTGAACCAACACAACTTTTCATATATGTTATATTTCATTCAAATAGATTTGAATAAATAGTTACAATCTTTAAACAATAATTATTTTTTTCATATAAAATAATTTATTAATTAAATAATTTGCTCCAACATAAATATCATGGTTGTTTGATGTCATCTGTCCACAAATTCTTTTATATAATTAGAAACAATTATAATAATATTAAAAATATATCTACGTTAATTATTAAAAACAAGTCAATATATAAGTAAATAATAAAAGAAAAAAATACTTGAAAACATACATTACAAATAATTTAATAAATATAACTCATTGTTCTTAATTTTTCAAATTTAGATCAATTTTTAATTAATATTAAATACCAAAAAACCATGGAATCCAAGTAAAAAGGTAATGCCAGTCCTTCATTCTTCATGTTTGATTTTATATTTCTAGCTATATCTATCGAATTTTTTAGTCGGTGCATTTAGCCGTCGACGAGTAATATGTCTAAACTATCTGAACTGATATATCTAAATAAAATTCCACATCCATAAAAACATGCCAAGATGAATTATAAAAGTATCATAGTATTTTTTATACTCGAGTTTATTTAACTCTTAACCAAGAAAATACCTAAAACTCAATTTTAATTCTTTTCACAAATTAATTACTCTACTTGGTTTTCTTTCTCACCAAGATATCAGATATTGGGTTTTCCCGCGACCACGTATCATGATTGAATCTTCATGCTTGGGAGCTACTCATTACGATAGTACTTATCTGATTCGCACATCCTAAATTATCAAGGAAACATAATAAATAAATAAATAAATACTACTAATAATAATAATAGGAAGAAAATTGTTGTAAATAAGTTATCTATTTAGTGAATGATTAATATATCCTATAAACCCTAGATTTCTACTTAATAATAGAGTCATTGACGTTCATAATCGATACACAGTTTCATTGGCGTCTCTACTCTCCTCTTCTATTTCTCTCTTTCTCTTGATGTTACAACACGTTATCAGCACGATTGTCCTACCTTCAAAAGATTTGTGGTGCCGTTGGAAGAATTAAAGACAGATCTAAGTGTTATCAATTGCAATTAGATCTTGTCAATTTGCAAAGTAGATCTTACTTTTATCAGTTGAAAATTAGATCTTGATCAATTGCAATTAGATCTTTCTTGTCCAACAATGGTTTGATTTTTTTTTTTTCAGGTAAAAATTTCAAATCTAGTATATTCTATAGCTGTTTTGTTTCACCTATCATCATATATAAACAAAACATATGATGATACATAAATCTATTGTCAAATCATACTAATTGTTGTTTCTCGAAAAAAATGATTTAACAACTCTTAATAATAAAGAAGATTATTACGATAAATGATTTATTATAGTTCTTGAAGAAACATAATGTTATCTCATCATTATGAGATCTAAAGATTTGCGTAAATTCCTGATGCAAAGCACAAAATAATATTCCTGAAATATATTGTAAGTGCTCTTGAAGAAGTAATTTTATTTTAATTTAGTTATACTGGACCATTTTTTTTTCTTTTTTCTTTTTTTTTTTTCAAAAAACTCCTTCATTTCATTCCATCATAGAGCAAAAGTACGATCACACTGGGTTACAAACAGCAACCAAAGGATAGAAAAACAAACTACGAAAAAATATTAAGCAACACAACTGAGTTTCTAGCCTCCACACTATGAACAATTTCTTGGACCAGCTTCTCCTAGGGTCGCGGAGAATGCCACTAAACTCTATAATTTCTCTCAATCCAACAATTATAGACAACCGAAGCCAAAACAGCCCTTTTCAATTTAGCCTTCAAAGACTTAGGGGGCGTTCTGTTTGTATTTTGTTTTGTATTTTCATTTTGCAAACTGTTTTCTGTTTTCTGTTTTTATTTTTGTTTTCAAAGTTGTTGAAAACACGTTCTGTTAAATTTATTTTGCAAAATATTTTTTTTGTAATATTAATATTAAATTCATAAATCTTTATTTTAGACTTAGTTTCAAATTAGGATAATCCAAAAAAAGAAAAAAACTCAAAATGCATTTTGAAGATTTTTTGTTGAAATACACACAAAATGCTCAAAACGAGGTTTTGGGCATTTTGCGTTTTGTGTACAAATATTTTTTTTGTTTTCCAAAATGCATTTTCGAAAATGATAAAAAGAACGCGTTTTTAGTGTTTTCAAAAATAAAAACAGAAAATGACCTCAAAACAGCAAAGAGAACAGGGCCTTACCTTTCGCCACATGCAACAACCACTGGCAACAAATATCCCAATGAGCAGGAGCATTAAACAGCTTGCAGAGATTCATCACCTCAATTCAGACCCTCCTGGTATAGGAACAGACAAAAAATATATGATTTCTGGACTCAAGAGCACACCACAAAATCTGCAGAGCAAGCAAACAGATATATCCCAAACTGCTAGTCTGTCAGCAGTAGGGAGCCTATTATTCATAGCCACCCAAGTTATAAAAGAGTGCTTAGGGGAATGATAAGCACCCCAAACCAACTTCTTCCAGCTAACCCCATCATAATTCTCAATAATATTTAAATAAGCCTCTTTCAAGCAAAACACCCCTTCACTACACAGCCAAGCACAAAATCCATGCAAAGAGAACTACATCTCAGAATATTATTCCAAACCACAGAGGCAGACTTCTGAATGTTCATAGTTTCAATACATCTCCCTTTGATATAAACATCATGCACCCATTTTATCCATATACTTTCTTTATCAACAAACAACTTCAATATTTCTTTGTTGTGGCAGCCACATTCCAACAGACCAAAGAGTAAAGGCCTAACCCCCCTTGAGCCTTAGGAGTACAAAGCCTCTCCCAAGCAACAGGGGACTTCCTTCCCTCCACCATACGAGACCATAAGAAAGCCCTGCACTTCCTATCAATGTCCTGAAGAACCTTCTTAGGAAGAGGAAAGATCAAAGACCAGTAGTTTTGTATTGAGAAAATAACAGCCAGGATTAACTGAAGGCGTCCAGCGTAAGAGAGGAACTTAGCAGTCTACGATTCTAACCTCTTAACAATATTCTCAACCAAAGGAGTACAATGCCTGCTCAGAATTCTAGAATCATTTAATGGCACACCCAAGTACCTGATAGGAAAACTCCCCTCATCCATTCCTAACAGATCCGGAATCCTCATTTTCTTCACATCTGAACATCTAGCAATAAAGACCTGGCTCTTCTGAACATTAAACTCCAAACTCGACGCTTTAGCAAAAATATTCAAGGCCAGAGCTAGATACTGAGCAGACTTTAGATGAGCTTCAGCAAAAATCATCACATCATCTGCAAAAAAATAGATGAGTGATCCCCACCTCCTCACACAAGGGATGAAACCTGATTCTTCTCTCAGAATACAACTTCAATAAGAGCCGAGACAAGTACTCCATAACTACCACAAAGAGAGATGGGGACAGGGGATCACCTTGCCTCAGGCCCCTAGCACATTTGAGAAAACCTTCAAGAGTTCCATTTACTACAACCGAGAACCAGGGACACCTCACACAAATCATACACCAAGCAAGAAAACGAGGAGGAAAACCCAGCCCTTCCAAGCAAGACTCCAAAAAATCCCAATTAACAGAATCATAAGCTTTCCTCAAATCTGCCTTTATAAGCATTTTAGGGCTACTAGAAGCTCTGCCATAACCTCTAACTAGTTCATGGCACACAAGAACATTATCAGCAATAACCCTCCCTTTAACAAAAGCACCCTGACTCAAACAGATCAAACCAGGCAGAACAGATTGAAGTCTCAAGGTAACGATCTTGGTTAATACCTTATACACCACGTTACAGCATGAAATTGGCCTAAAGTCCCCTGGCTGCATAACATTCTTTTTCTTTGGAATAATATGAATGGCTGTTGCAGCCATACTCTTTGGAACAGAGCCATTTTGAAGGCACCACACAATAGCAGAAAACAGATCACCACCCACCAGCCCCCAGTGCTTCTGAAAAAAGCTCACTGTAAAGCCATCAGGCCCTGGATCCTTGTCAGTTGCCATTGAGAAAAGAGCCAATCTAACCTCTTCCAAAGAAACAGCCTGATCCAACCGCAGCTGCTCATCTCTATTTACTTCCCCCCCAAACTGCATAACCTCAATATTTGCCTTATAATACCTATCAGAACTGTCAGAGAACAAGTTGAGAAAGTAATCTACAAACTGCTGCTTAATTTCAGAATGATCAGTGGGAAACTTGCCCTGAGAATCAACCAAGCATGATATTCTTGAAGAGGATTGCCTTTCCTTTAGTCTGGCATGAAAGTATCTGGTATTACCATCACCCAATCTGAGCCAGTCAGTTGCAGATTTTTGAGCATAGTAAGCCTCCTCTTTCCTCATCAAATCAAGGAGTTTGACCCTACTACATCGAGTCATATCCTGTAAACCTGGATCATGAGGAGCTTCCTGAAGATCCAGCAAACAATTCCCATAATCCATTTCTGCTTCTTGGACCTGCTTGGAGATATTCATAAAATACTGCTTGTTAAAGCATCTCAAAGTAGCTTTTACACTTTTGAGACTTGCATATAATTGAAACACAGGGTTGCCAGTAGACACATCTATCCTCCAAACACTCTCAACCTCCTTCTCATACTCTAGATGTATTTTCCACATATTGAAGTACTTGAAAGGGGATTTGCTGCGAACACCTTCATGGAACTTAATAAGGGCAAGAGAATGATCAGAAATACCCGAGCCCTGAAAATACACAAAAGCACCCCCTAATAAATCAAACCATGCTGGGTTACCTAGAACCCTATCCAACTTGCATAGAACATGCTCATCTCCTTCCTGATTATTTGACCAAGTATAAAACATGCCAATACTTCTTAAATCCACCAAGTCCAGATCAATACAACAATCCTTCAAACCAGAACTATGCAAATTAATCTCACCAACCACACACTTTTCCTCAGAACTAATTACCTCATTAAGATCACCCATAACCAACCAAGCCTGATCAGGACCAGGAGCAAGATCCCTTAGTTGGTTCCACAGCCGAGCCCTACCAGGGATATCATTTGCAGCATAAACAGAGGTAAGAAGGCAACTCCAACCTTCTAAAATATACCTCACCTTTACATGCAACATCTGATCACTGGCAGAAAGAAACTGGACATCAAACAGATTTATATTCCAAACTAACTAGATCCTGCCATTGACAACATAATAATAATTGTTTAGCCACCCCCAACCAGAAAAAAGTCTCTTAACTGCAGCATCAAATTTCTTTGCCATTACTCTAGTTTCATAAAGTGCACAAAGCTCCACCTTCTCTTTTTTAATTTTCAATGCTGTTTGGACAACTTATTAATACCACGAACATTCTAAGAGAGCCACATGTCAAAGACCAAGGAGGCTCACCTCGTGTTCTCCCATTGCCTCTAACTCAGAAAAACTGTTTACAACAGGGGATTTTCCCTTATCTAAGCACTGGGACCCTACTTTGTCATCATCAACATGAGACTGCTGCACAACTCCCTCACCCCTTTGTATAGGTTTCCAGGCCAACTTTCTACGAGTAACAGGTTTAAAACCATCATCCTTAGGTTCTTCAACAGGCCCTTGGTCCTTTCTATCATCCTTCCTAACCAGTTTCACAATCCCAGGACGTTGCCTTCTTTCTGGATCACATTCCTCTGTTTTATGCCCCCACTTGTCACACACTTCACACGTTTTAGGAGACCATTCATATGTAATTTTTTGTCGTGTACTTTAATTATATTTCTTGAAATTATTGCTCTTAGAGTAGCATAAGTAATTGTAATATTCTTGAAAAATATTACTTGTTTATACTTAATTTCCGTAATAATGCAATATTCCTGAATAATATTTATTTAATATTTAGGAATAATAATAGCATAAATTAAATTATTAATGCTCTCAAATAAGAAATAAGATTTATCCCTATCAAAAAATATAATTTTTATACTCTATTGACAACAATTATTAGAGTTTTTTTTAATCAGTAAATGTTAGTAATTTGTTAGTTGTTATTAGTAGTTAGTACACTCAGCACTGAACACTCCTAGACTTCTTAACTCCAACACCCTTACCACTAAACCACCTTATAACTCCTTAATCCGTCCCCAAATGGAATCGAACCCGGGTCTCCACAACGGGAAGAACCCGGTGGCCAATGGGCTGAAGCCACTGGTTAACAACAATTATTAGGCAGGCTAAAATTAGCCACTGATTAAATAATTAAATTACCAGATTATCCTGCTAGAAAAAGTATGTTGGTTCCCGAAATCTGCCGGCGGCCGCCGGGCCTACTGTAAAAGAAACAATGACGTACCGCCGGAAAGCATGTGGCAGGCCTAAAAGAAAAAGGAAAAAAATGGTCGGCCGCTGAAAAGCAAGCCTGCTGTTAAGAGGAAAAAAACAATAGCCAACCACCAAAAAGTAGGCCAACGGGCCCCCGTTAAAAAAAATAACAAATTAAAAATGGCCGAAAGCCAAAAAGCAGGTTTGTAGGCCAACATTAAGAGAAAAAAACAATGGCCGACCGTCGGAAAGCAGGCCAACGGGCCTCCATTTAAAAAAAATAACAAAAAAATAGTCACTCGCTAGAGGTAATATTGGCGGACGCCGGCAGCCTGTCGGGCCTCGCATTAAAAAAATGACCAGTCGTTGGAGGTCTGCGGTAGCCCTGCCAGAAAAACTGGTCGGCCGGCCACCCGTCGGAGGTCCATCAGAGATCCCCGTTAGGAAAGAACTTTTTTTAAGACTAGTTGTTCCTTTAATTTAATATTCTAAAAGTATTTTTGTAAACTCATTATTGTTGAACATTTGATATTATTAAATTTAACATGAATGAAAGGGGAGAGATACACTAGTCTTTCCAAGTGCATACTACGGCGACGACCAAAAAAACACACTCTCTCTCTCTCTCTCTTATATTACAGATTATGTGTGTATAAAACATCATCGATTTCATATCTGGAGTATGTTTTCAATTGATCCTATCATATAATTGATGATGAAAAGATCAAATATTCTTAAGATATTTGCACCATTAAAACTTTTGGCTTATCTTATTATTTCTTCTTTATGAGAAAGAATGTCAAGTTCTTCGTTTAAATAGTGGTGATAATTATTATCTCATCAAAAATATGCATGATATCTTTAGAAATAAATGATATTTTCAGAGTGAGAAATTGGCGAAGATTTCGGAAGAACCACTATATTATCCCTAAAAGTCGAGGATTATGTACTATTATCCTTTATATCTCAAACTTATTGAATTCTAAAATATCTGTTGAAATAGGTATGACATCTATATATATATAAAGAATGAGTTCCCCCTATTGAATGTGAGCATTAATGTCACAAGCTAAGAAACTCAAATATGTAGTTTAAGATAATGTAGCTTATTTTGAAGCTTTTAAGAGCTTTGAAGCTTGAATGTCTAAAGCCTTCCTTTATGAAGCATTCATTTGATTACATTAATGAATTCACAATTAAAATTACGCAAACTCACTCATAAACCCATTTAATGCAAATCAATTTTAATACAAAAGAATCAATATTGAATTACACTGCAAAAAGGAGCAAGCCTGCACAATTTACAACTGTATATACCACTAACAAAATTCCATAAAGAAACCAAATTTATCATACTGCCAAACATAGATAGAAGTATAATGACCTAACCAATATGTTGTACAATCCTGGTTACACTTACTGTATAAGTAAAACATCACTAAATATGATTAAATGTACTTTCAAGGTGTCAACTATAGGACTTACGTTGAGGCATGCAAAGAGGATGCAAACAAATTACAACTTACAAGTCATTAAAAATGGCTTAATTTGGCTAATAAATTGGACTTTTCAGATGGATTTTGAATATTCTAAATAACCATCATATGACAATGGGGTCGAGCCCTTTGAGGAGGTCCGAAAGAGGATAGAACTTGGATGATGTCCTGCTACAAACGTCAAGTCAACAGAGGTGAAAACCGCGAACATTTCAAAAGAGAGCGCAAAAGATGTAAACGAATACGGAAATGTTGAAACGCAGGATCCACCGGAGGTTAGGGGCAGAAAAAAAAAGAGATTCAATGCTATTCAGTTTAAGGTGCGGTTTAAACCTCAACGAGTAAGAGTTGAATCAGGTACTTAATTCTCTTTCGTTAAATGACGAGCTAATATTTTTTCCTTTTACTATTGTACAATGATATGGGCTCTATATTTGAGTAACGCACTGTAAAAATTTCTTTGGGTCAAAACTTGACACCTTTTGCTTTGTTGGCACTCAGATGACGTGGAGGATTCAAAAGACGAAAACGGGACATCTACATCGGAAGCTAAAACTAAAAACAATGGAGGTATGGGTTCTTATCACGAGAAATCCTTATATTGTTATTTATGTTGTTATTATTATTAGAATGCTAAGTTTGAATAATTCTCTGGACATTTAAGATTGTAAAAGCAGTGGTGAAGCAAATGGTCAGTTTGTTAAAAGAGGTTCCATGGATGAGAAGGTTATATTTTACATATATTCTATATTTTGTTGTATGCAGGGGAATGTACAAAAAAGAATGGTATATATATCGCATCGTATCATCAATAAGCTACACGAAGGCTCCACCTACTTGATTCAGAATTTGGAACTCTGACTTTGAGGAACTCCTACTTTGCTTTCCGACTTTAACCGAGTATGTGCTGTAGAGATTATGCGTCAAACGTGTTATCATACAAACTTATGGCGAGTTGATTCTTCATCATGATATAGCAAGTTTGTTGCTGCGTTTGAATAATCCTAGGGTGACGATGCAAGTATGCAAAGCTAATGAAATAGCATGTTGACATGAGTGTTGGGTATGCAAAATTTTAGTTTCTCATTGGATAGCATGCTTAACAAAGTCACTTGCATGAATTGCTCTCAATGTTATATAACAAGAATGCAATTTTGCATGGTCACGTGTAGTGTTGCATTCATAACATGTTGATTGGTGCATGATTACATGTGAAATGTACAATGTTACAACTCATTTGTGTTGTCTCTTAGTTGGGTAAACATTTGTTTGCCAAACTGATGTGTGAAATGGATAACAAGTTTTATATAAATGGTTATATTTATTAAGAAAAGGTTTGTCAACACCCTATATACACATTAATTGGATAGTTAAACAAGTTTCACAAAAATATGACACTTTGTATATGACATAATACTACTGAATATATAAGATGTATCAAACTACTTTTTTTCCTACGTATAAACATTTAAGTTATTACATTGTGTATATAATTACGGGTAAAGTTCGAATTTGGATGATAATCATCGAAAATTTTATTTAACTTTACCTTGAAAACTAAATGTTCATGGGAAAAAAAAGTAGTCACGACTCCAAAACAAAGTAATAAGTATCTAATTTGGACATATTTTTGAACTATTATTTGTAATTTTTTTAATGAATGCAAATAAATCACGTATGAACACTTGACATAATAGTTTATAAAATATTAAATCTTCAAACAAACACATAAAAGAAATATGATAAAGGCATTATGCATGAATACTTCATTTTATCTGAAACAAAATCTCTCGAGATACATTTGGGTCTTTATGGTAAACGTGCTTGCCATTAAAGTTGAGTTTAATTTCTTGGAAATATTTAACGAATAAAATGAAACAATAATGATCAAGAATGAGTTCCATGTTTGAATGAGAGCATTAATGCATCTATACAAATAAATGAACTCAATTATGATAACTCTGAAATGCTTTGATGAAACTAAACAATCACCAAACCCTTTCAAGTTACCATGTCTCTTCATGTCATGCTTTGATGAAACTAAACAATCACCAAACTCTTTCAAGTTACCATGTCTCTTCATGTCTTTAAGATAGTTATATACATTGCTATTATATATAAAACTCAACTATGAGTAGTGCAAAGTATTGTTTTCTGAAAGAATATGTTTTACGATATGAAAGTTATCCTCATGATTTGATCTCTATACTTAATGTGGCAAACAAAGAGACATACTCGAAATTGAATAGTCTCTTTAAATTTGAAAGTATACAATTATCTTTCTTATGTATTAAAAAGCACATTTAAAAGTTGTATTTTTTTTATAACTTGATACAAATATTTTTATACTTTATAAGAGAAATTAAGTTGTTATGGTCTTCATACGGTTAGAATGCTACATGGCGGGAGAAAGAATATTTATTAACCGAGTGATACTATTATCAGTGGTTACTCATCACATAAAGTACTAAAAATGTCGTCAAAGTTTGAAATCGGATACGCTTTACATGCTATCCAAAATAGAGATTCCTTACTTATAAATTAAATGTAGGTTTTTCTGTTAACTATATAGGAATCATGGGTTCAATGTTAGCACGAGATTACATATTCGCTTTTGCTTTTATGAATGTTTGTGACCATGTTTATTTGTTTAACGGGTTCTATAAGGTAAGTTGCACAAGTATATAGTGGAACATTGCACTAAGATTTTTATTGTAAATGAAGCGCTGAACTTTATAGCGATTAAAGAAATTACTTAAAATCTCGCACTACACAGTTCATTGCAACGTGAATGCAAATTAGGGTAAACGGGAGAGCAACATCAACGATTTGATGGTACACATGACGAGTTAAGATTAAGAGTGTATACAAAAGAAATCAACGTGCCAACATAATTCGAACACTTTTTACCCGAAATACAAGTATGATTTAATTTTGATGAAAAATGCCCGTGCATCGCACGGGCCATGCTGTCTCGTTGAGATAACAAATGAGACAAATGACAAAGACAATTTCTAAGAGAAAATTGGTACTAGAGAAACTATCAAAATAAATGACGAACAAAATTCACCACTTACTAGACGAGAAGTCTTCTAATCTCAAACTTTTAATATTTGCATGCTTAAAATTACATGTTTAATGTTAGTTTATTTAGATCATGTTTGTACTTTATTTAATTACATGTTTTTTATTTATGATATATATTTTGAAGATATATTACAAACTCAGACATGTTGTACGATAAGTATCATAAAGTAGTCATAAATGTCCTAAAATATATTTACACACTTAAAAGTGAAATATTTTTAGTTGGTCAATTTTATTCAAACATCTCTTTGCCCAGCGCATCGCTCGCTCACATGAAAATTATACACGATCAAAACTAATCCTTTAGCTGACGGCACACAAAAATGACAGACGACCGCCACAGATTGTCGGCCAAAGTCCATGTTTAGCTGACGCCTAGTTACCCATTGGCTGAAAGGCTTTAGTCGATGACCTTTTTTCGTGTCTTCGGCTAAACTTCTCGAGCGTCGTCGACTAGAGTCGTCATTTCAGCCAACAATTTTCGATCTTAGTACGTGCGACTATCTTTCATTATAGACGTGAAAAAAAAAGAAGCAAAAAGGCATCCTACATATGTCATCTAAAACAACGATTTTTATAGCCGACGAATGGGCACACTTTAGTCGACGGAAAGTGAAATCGCCGGTTGACTCCGACCTCTTTGCATATCTATATCTCTAATATGAGTTATAGGTTTTCATATTCTTCCCATAACTCAACAAAAAATGAAAAAGAAATGGAGAAACAATAAAATCTATCTTGCATTGAGTGAAAAAACTGTGCCTGCTTTAATAACATGTTCATTCTATTTGCAATTCATTTTTTGCTCAAATTTGTGTATGTTATATCACTGAATAATGAATTGTTCCCATCAGCTTCCGTAACAAATTTTGTATCAAGTTATTTGTGTCACGCAATAGACAAATGCATCATAATTATAAAGAGATTGTTTGCCTCTTGATTGATTTATGTACTCAATTAATTTTAACTTATAATGGGGACTTGCAGATTAATTAAGTTTGTAAATTAATTTAATTAATTCAGTTGTTGAGATTATGCACATATATAAATATAATGTATATGTACTTAAATTTATATACAAATTGGTGTAAATTGATTGTGTAAGTATGTGTGTACTATGTAATAATATATAGAAATGTATGTGTACCATGTGTTTAGATATAAAAAGAGAGGAGACATGGACTAGCCAAATAGCTTAGTAAATTTTAATATTTGTCATTAAACTTAGTTTGTACAAATTGTAGCCAAAAAGAACAAATTTGGACCAATTTACCCCTGACCTCCTTTATTTTTTCCCTACCTCTCTCTCGGTCATTCCCCCCACCCCACGCTTGACTTTCTCTCACTCCTCTCTCTTTCTCATTTTACATTCTCTCTCTTCTCTCTCCTCTCTCCTCTCTCTCACCCTCCCTCCCACCTACACCAGTAACACCACCCATCCCTCTCTCTTCTCTCTCTTTCTCATTTTACATTTTCTCACCCTTCTCTCTCCTCTCTCTCACCCTCCCTCCCACCCGCACCACCCATCCACTCTCTCTCCCTCACAATCATCTCCAGATCTCGCCGGAACCTAACTATTTCCGGAGCCAACTTCGTCGGAGTTCTAGTTCTTTCCGCCGCCGCCGCCGCTGAAATTGCACCGCCCGTAGATCCAACACCATTGCCGCGTCGTTGCACCGGAACTCTAGCTCCTTCCAGCGCCGACTTCGTCGGAGCTCCGGTCTTTCCTGTCCGACGTCCGCCAGCAGCTCCGAATCTTCCCTACTCTCTCTTTCGATTTTATTTCTCTTTCTCCAACTTTCACTCTCTAGAAAAATCATAGATCTAGCTTGAAATAATGTTATTTTCGTATTTGTTTCTGATGATTTACAAGTTTTCATATGATTTCTGGGGATTCGTGGTATATTTGGGGTGATTTCCGATCGATTTGTATGTATTGGTGTTTTAGATCTAGTTTTTCGCATGTTTGCAGACGTGGTTACGCATTTACAGTTGTTACGATTTATTCATTTCGTACTGGGTTACCATGTTACAATATTGTCATTTCGTATCACTATGCCTTGATTTTCTGTTAAGATTTTATCATTTCGTATCAGTATGAAGTTACGAAATTCGAATTTCATAACACATTTGTGCCGATTTGAAATTTTTGTATTGGAAATTTGGTATACATGTTACGAATTCGTAACTGTTACGATTGGTAAGAAATTGTAACTTCTTACCAAGTGTAACTAGTACGAAGTTACGAATTAATGACTTCGTATTAGTGTAACTATTTCCAGCTACGAATTAGTAAGGGTGTCACTGTTTACACTCTGGTATATTGGTAAGAAATTGTAACTTCTTACCAAGTGTAACTAGTACGAAGTTACGAATTAATGACTTCGTATTAGTGTAACCGTAACTATTTCCAGCTACGAATTAGTATCTGGTTTAATGGGGTTCTGGTATATTGGTAAGAAATTGTAACTTCTTACCAAGTGTAACTAGTACGAAGTTACGAATTAATGACTTCGTATTAGTGTAACCGTAACTATTTCCAGCTACGAATTAGTATCTGTCTTAATGGGGTTCTGGTATATTGGTAAGAAATTGTAACTTCTTACCAAGTGTACCATTTAAACTTAACATGTTACTATATTGGTAACGAACGTAACGAAAAACAAATAATAAATGATCAATTATTAATCGGGTAATGTAACGAATGTAACGAAAAACAAATATCGTATCCGCTTACTGGTACCTCGTGTACAATATTCCAACACGGTAAATAAGATACGAAGTTACGATACAATAACACAAAAGATAAACAACACATGGTAACGAGACGGTACGAAATACATACGTCGTAACCCAGAAACCCAGAAAAAATAAGGAGAGATAAAATGAGTTAGTTTTATTGAAAAGTAAGGGTATATTGGTCCAACCATGTCCTTTTTGGCTAGAATTTGTACAAACTAAGCCCCTTGACAAATATTGTCATTGACTATGACAAAGTGGCTAAAATAGTGTATTACCTCATATAAAAATGTATATGTACTATGTTTGTTATGATTTATAAAAAATGCAAGTCTTATTGATCTATACTGGTGTTATATATGTTTTAACATGTACTTAATTTACAACGGATCGAAGTTGGATTGACCTACGAAAATGGGATCTAAGAGTCATAGCTGGCATGAGGGAATTTACGCAATTTGTGAAGGAGCATGACAATGATAGTAAAATACTTTTTAATAAAAATAGGTTTTAGTAGACGACTGTCATGGGCTGAAATTCAAGACTTTTGCTGGCGCCCATCTATGACAGTCGGCTAAAACTTAAGCCTTTAGCCAATGACACATATTTTGTCGCCTAAAGCTGAAGGCTAGCCGACAACCACCATGTTCGTCGGCTAAGGTTAATCTGACAAAATTAATCGTAAATAATAAAATACACATTATTAATCGCGCTACGATACATTTACATTTCCACGGACATATACAAATGAACCTTTAAATACACATATATCCATTAATATATAATAATGTAATTCATCGTGGACTTACTGTAATATCCGGATAAATTGTTGAGTATTTTCATCTGTATTTGAACCCTGTATTACCTGAATTGGTGCTATCAATAATCGAAGTACGATCGTTTCCGTATTCGTATCCTCATGCATGATAATATCAACCTTTAATCATTTTCATGCAACTACGTCGTAACGCACGCTAACAGGTAAGCGTAACGTACGTTACGATCCGAAATAGCGTCGCTACGAGCTAGACGTAGCGTCGTAAGGAGGTCAATAATTGAACAGATCAGCTAGCACATGGGACACCGGTGGTGGGGCTCGGAAAGATTCCCGCGGATGAACCTGGACAGTTTTGGGGTCAACGGGTGTTAACGTACGCTAAGGCTTGTAACTAGCGTACGCTAATATGTGTAGCTTACGTACGTAATGCATAGGGTGTAACGTACGTAAGCTAGTACAAAACGAGACAGTAAGCTATCAGTGATCGATAGCGTACGCTAATATCGAATGGTAGCGTGCGCTAAGTATATTACGTACGTAAGTGGGTGAGGCTAACGTACGTAAATCTCAAGATATTATATATGGACAACACCCCATTTCGTTTCTCTTCATCCCTTTCACTTGCAATTCATTTTCCTTCATTTCTAGAGGGTTTCCAACCCTCTAAAACACATAAAGAACACGTAGACTCAATCATTTAAGTTACGAAACATCTTGCATTGACATTCAAGCAATCGGAATTAGATGCTACCTCGTGTCTCTGCGTTTCTTTCATATTAAGGTATGATAATGCTACCTCAACCTTGATTTCGTGTTCTTAAGGATGTTTTGAACATACCACCAGGATTATTAAGCTCCATAAGATGATTTTTATCCGAACACCATGTTTTTGGAAGTTGGAATGTTCATGCTTTAGTTAACCGAGTTAAGAACGTTATAGTCCGACTCTTGTTATGATAATCAAGTAAGGTAAAATTCTGAGATTAATAAACCATGTTGTATGGTGTTTCCATAATGATCATAGACTTAATGATGGTAACAACCTCAGATTTTCCGAACTACATTTGAGGATCTATAATCAATATTTGGAGTGAGTATTATGATGGGAGGATTAACCTGGAATTCATAGACATCAACACCGTAGGATCATTATGATTCACATGAGTATGATATATGTGAATATAACGTACGTTAAGCTTTATGCATTACGTACGTTATACCTCAGAAAGGCGATCGTCTGAATCGAGAAGAACTATCCAAGGCATGCTTAGCGTCGCTAATCCTTGTAGCTTACGTGCGCTAACGTGCGGGCGTAACGTGCGTTACGTATGTGTGTAACGTGCGTTACGAAGAGCGATTAGGGTTCGACCATCTTTTTATGCTTTACCTCGTGTGATTGATTACTTATTTAATGATAGGATATTAAGGACGAATTTCCTACGATAATCCAGTGTTGAGCCTCTCCGATCGTCGTTTTCGTTGGAGTTCTGGATCGTTCCAATCAATTGTATTTCCGGAGCATTCGCGAGAGATTACCAAGGCAAGTACCTTGATATACGAATAATAATTACGTGAAATCATTGTTGCTGAAGTGTATGAATCATGTTATGAATATCTGTATTTATATTATATATATATATATATATGTATATATATATATAGATATGGGTGGATATTTATGTAGTATTAATTGATAGAGTTTAAGGCCTAATGTGCTAAGTCTTGATGAATAACATGCGAGTTATTGTTTATTTTGCGTAGTTGCGTACTGGCGAATAAATTATGTGGATTGATGAATTGATTTGATAATTGTTGCAACGGTTGACTGTGTGCTTGGTATTTGTAATAATGTGAATACTTGTTATGAGAGACGTCATATCCGGTACCTCGAGGCGGGCGTGCACTCCGGCTGTTGTGCTGTTGCAATGAGCGGCTCCATATGATTGGTGAACACCGGTGTTACTTAATGCGCGAGCAAGGCGCTCTGTGGGAGTGAACGCCGCGCGGTGACATGTGCAATGGGCGGCCAATATAGTGGAGTGAACGCCGGTACACGTGTGTGCGAGGAGGCGCTGACAGGCTTATTGGTAACGGATATTTGAGTGATAGCTAAGACCCCGTTGTCAAATGATTTTCGAAATTTAAATCTTTGCAACTTACTTTTAATGTTGGTCTTGACGTAGACCGCGGATTGTGTTTCTGGAGTTCGTTCAAATTTGTTTTAAATGTTGGTATCAGGGTTAATTAACCAAGGATATTTGACGAGATCTCCAAGGGTTAATTAATCAGGGGTCTTGAGCAGGATTTGTCGAATGAGAGGCTGTGCCTTTGATTGTACTGTGTTGATTATTCTGTGTATTGGGTCGAGGACCCCGTGAGATGTTGAGATTTGATCTCGTGATGATATTATTTGGATTGGGCCGAGAACCCCGTGAGATGTTGTAATGATTCACTTGTGATAGTGTTTTATCATTTGGGTCGAGAACCCCGAATGACGTTGTGATAGTTTTCTTGCGAAATTGTTTTCCACATGTTGGGTCAAGGACCCGAGAGCTTTTGAAGTATTTTCTAAAGTATTTCCATCTGATTTTCAAAACCCCAAGATGACCCGAGTCAATATAAATATTTTCGAACTTTCTTATCAAAATACTTTTCCTTTTATAAAAAGGGAATTTTCTGACTCCTTGGGTTCGTTTAAAGTTTCATTGGTGTTATGTTCTGTACGGAGAAGACAATGTGATTATCTTTCACCTTGTGTATGTAATACTATTCTGTGCTGACCATTTGAATGTGTGGGTTGTATTAAGGTTTCACAACTGTTGAGTTTTGTGTTATTATTATTCGTATATCTTGTATGTTATGTACTTGCACTAGCAAAATTCCAGTTTGCTAACCCCCGAGTTTCGGGGGGTGGGTGCCTGTTATGCGCTCAGGTTTTGGCAGCTCGGGAGCGATCACGAGATTAGGCTGGGAAGGAGATGGAGGACAATGATACTAATCACACCAGAGTTAGAGTCTTTTCTTTTGTTTCATTTTGGTCGGTATTTCTCTGTTCGAGTATTCACCCTTGCATGGGTGTAGTTTTCATTTATTAAATTGAATTGTCGTTCTTTTACGTGTTCAAGTTTATTTTCATCATTGAGATGTAAGATTCATTTGTTTTCTAAATTGTTTAATGACCTTGACGGTGCGTTGTATTTAGATTGACCCGGTCGGTCAATCATTTTGTAGTCTAGTAGAGTTTAGCCTTGTAGATCCTTGTAAGAAGGGCTACGGCCTGAAACATTTCCGGAAATATTAAGGCGGTGTTACAAATATGGAATCGGAGCTTAGGTTTGCGAAAAACCTAGGCCGTTGGGTCAAGTCCATGTCTTGTGTAAGTATCGCGCGTCAGAGTTGTGATTAGTATCGTGGTTCCAACATCATCTTCAAGCAATCCGTGATGGTAAGCCTCCCGAATCGTAAGTCCCCTTACATACGTATTTGATTATATTGTGCTTAACGTGAACCTAGGGTTTGAACTTGTTAGAGATTATATTGTTTTACGATATCACCTGCATATACGCGTCGAGTGAGAATGGTTATGTAGTATACTTCGGTAGTCAAACATATTTATCGGTTTACGCATTTCATAGGATAAATCTTTGAGTGTTAATTTTATCCGCTGCGTGAGTATTGTGAAATGACTCTTGACATTTTGGCATTTTAGTCTTGCACATTTTAAACGGTATTTTTATGACGGTATTTAATATTTTACAAATGATTTTGTAAGTTTTGGAAAATGCTACCGTCATCGGCTTTTGGCATATTTTGAAATGATTTTCAAATGGTTTTTAGCCTGGTAGGTTCTGGCACAGAATCCCCGGCATGTAATATTTCCGGGCCGAATTACGAACATTTCAAAGTAGTGTTTTGAAATTTTCCTAGCATTGTAAACCTCATGATTTGATGTAGTCGTGTCGAATGGTCACGTATTTTGGTGAAAAGTTCTTTCGAATAAACATTTTGGTAGAAGAGGAAGGATTTTCAAAATTGTGGTATTTGGGACCCAACACTTTCGAAATATTTTAAATTAGTTACAATTCGATTTTCAATTTTCTTGTAGGCATTACTCGAAAATAAATTTTAAGAATCATTGTATAAACTTCCTCTTCCAAAACAAAGGACAGTATTTACAAGTTTTGAGCACAATGTGATTCGGCTTTTGTTCAATTTTTTTTTTTAAAAGCATACGCATAATGATCGTTCTAGACGAAGGACTGGAAGTTGATTTCAGAAAATTTCGTGCTTTACGATATTACCGTTATTCTAAGGATGCTAATTAAACCTTATGTTGATAACTGTGGTATACCGTACAACCGACTATGTGATAACAATAAACGGTACCATCTGCATTAGCATGTCGAGCCCTGGCGGATGTAGACGTAATATAGAAAGCGGAAGCGGTGAGGTGGTTCGTACGACAACGATTCATGTTACGGTGAAGGAATATCAAGATCAGACGATAACCTATGAAACCTCCTCAGTGACCGAGCCAACGAGCGGAGAAAAGAGACCGAGGACATCTGGAAAATTTTTGGGCGTGTGAGACTAAGGTTCTCAAACCCCCACGTCGTTCGAATGCGTCGTCTTCGCGGTCGAGAATGAGCATTGGGAATCCCCAACCAGCATCAGTGACTCCCGGTAAGAAGAGAGTGTGCTTCAACTGCAACCGTACGGGACACATCCGTGTAAACTGTCCCTCACCACTCTTGACTTGTCATCGGTGCGGGTGTGAAGGCCATCGGGAGAAACATTGTGAGATAATTTCTGAATTGGCAAAGAATGCTACTCTGTCGGTGAGCAGAGCAAGTGGTCGGAGAATGTCCCGAAACCTTATGTCTTCTGCTGAAGAGCCTATTATAGGCGAATGAAGATTTTGTGCTGTGTTCTAGTCGTTGCTGTTTCCAACAATCGTGACTTTGATTGTTTTTCATTTTAATTGCTTTTCGTTTCCTACTCCTACTATTTTAAGTTTCGGGGCTGGCATGTTTTCTTAGCACGGGGACACGTAGTACCCGTGCTCTTCTTAGTATTTCCGATGTTGGGAGACTTTCATTGTTGATGATTCATCTGTGATTCTCTTGACAATTTCAAACTACCATGTTCTACGAACCTACCATCATTCGAACGAATTTCAGAACCGATTTGTTAGACTCCGTGAATTATTGTGGTCTATTCACATCTGAACCTAATCTCTGCAGAATTTTGTTCGAAACTATTTGTTCCCATTCGTATGATTAATATTTCCAATGTGTTATGAACTTGAATATGGTGGGTCGAGCTCGAGACGCGATTTTAGTACATCTGAGACGTTTGTGAATTTCCTTAATTCCGTGAGCTTCTACTTCTCCACTCTAACTTCTCGTGTTCACGTGTAATTTATTGCCTCACTTGACGTGCCTCATACTTCCTAAGTCCAATCATTGTATTTTTTTGAACCTTGTATTCGCGCATCGCTCATGATGTTTTGGGGCTGAGCAAGTAGTTACTTTTTCTTGGTTGTTCCACCACTCTACTTTAAGTTTCGGGATGAAACTTCTTTTAAGAGGGATAGTATGTAATATCCGGATAAATTGTTGAGTATTTTCATCTGTATTTGAACCCTGTATTACCTGAATTGGTGCTATCAATAATCGAAGTACGATCGTTTCCGTATTCGTATCCTCATGCATGATAATATCAACCTTTAATCATTTTCATGCAACTACGTCGTAACGCACGCTAACAGGTAAGCGTAACGTACGTTATGATCTGGAAATAGCGTACGCTACGAGCTAGACGTAGCGCGTCGTAAGGAGGTCAATAATTGAACAGATGGCTAGCACATGGGCCAATTGGTGGTGGGGCTCGGAAAGATTCCCGCGGATGAACTCAGACAGTTTTGGGGTCAACGGGTGTTAACGTCGCTAAGGCTTGTAACTAGCGTACGCTAATATGTGTAGCTTACGACGTAATGCATAGGGTGTAACGTCGTAAGCTAGTACAAAACGAGACGAAGCTATCGTGATCGATAGCGTACGCTAATATCGAATGGTAGCGTGCGCTAAGTATATTACGACGTAAGTGGGTGAGGCTAACGACGTCGTAAATCTCAAGATATTATATATGGACAACACCCCATTTCGTTTCTCTTCGTCCCTTTCACTTGCAATTCATTTTCCTTCATTTCTAGAGGGTTTCACCTCTAAAACACATAAAGAACACGTAGACTCAATCATTTAAGTTCTGAAACATCTTGCATTGACATTCAAGCAATCGGAATTGGATGCTACCTCGTGTCTCTGCGTTTCTTTCATATTAAGGTATGTTAATGCTACCTCAACCTTGATTTCGTGTTACGAAGGATGTTTTGAACATACCACCAGATTATTAAGCTCCATAAGATGATTTTTATCCGAACACCATGTTTTTGGAAGTTGGAATGTTCATGCTTTAGTTAACCGGAGTTAAGAACGTTATAGTCCGACTCTTGTTATGATAATCAAGTAAGGTAAAATTCGAGATTAATAAACCATGTTGTATGGTGTTTCCATAATGATCATAGACTTAATGATGGTAACAACCTCAGATTTTCCGAACTACATTTGAGGATCTATAATCAATATTTGGAGTGAGTATTATGATGGGAGGATTAACTGGAATTCATAGACATCAACACCGTAGGATCATTATGATTCACATGAGTATGATATATGTGAATATAACGTACGTTAAGCTTTATGCATTAAATCGTTATACCCTCGAGAAAGGCAATCGTCAATCGAGAAGAAGCATCGAGGCATGCTTAGCGTACGCTAATCCTTGTAGCTTACGTGCGCTAACGTGCAGACGTAACGTACGTTACGTATGTGTGTAACGTACGTTACGAAGAGAACAGTTAGGGTTCGACCATCTTTTTATGCTTTACCTCGTGTGATTGATTACTTATTTAATGATAGGATATTAAGGACGAATTTCCTACGATAATCCAGTGTTGAGCCTCTCCGATCGTCGTTTTCGTTGGAGTTCTGGATCGTTCCAATCAATTGTATTTCCGGAGCATTCGCGAGAGATTACCAAGGCAAGTACCTTGATATACGAATAATAATTACGTGAAATCATTGTTGCTGAAGTGTATGAATCATGTTATGAATATCTGTATTTATATTATATATATATATATATATATATGGGTGGATATTTATGTAGTATTAATTGATAGAGTTTAAGGCCTAATGTGCGAAGTCTTGATGAATAACGTGCGAGTTATTGTTTATTTTGCGTAGTTGCGTACTGGCGAATAAATTATGTGGATTGATGAATTGATTTGATAATTGTTGCAACGGTTGACTGTGTGCTTGGTATTTGTAATAATGTGAATACTTGTTATGAGAGACGTCATATCCGGGTACCTCTGAGGGCGGGGCGTGCACTCCGGCCTGTTGTACGCTGCAATGAGCGGCTCCATATGATTGGTGAACACCGGTGTTACTTAATGCGCGAGCAAGGCGGCTCTGTGGGAGTGAAGCCGCGCGGTGAGTGCAATGGGCGGCCAATATAGTGGAGTGAACGCCGGTACACAGTGTGTGTAAGGGAGGCGCCTGGCAGGCTTATTGGTAACGGATATTTGAGTGATAGCTAAGACCCCGTTGTCAAATGATTTTGAAATTTAAATCTTTGCAACTTACTTTTAATGTTGGTCTTGACGTAGACCGCGGATTGTGTTTGGAGTTCGTTCCAATTTGTTTTAAATGTTGGTATCGGGGTTAATTAACCAAGGATATTTGACGAGATCTCGAGGGTTAATTAATCGGGGTCTTGAGCGGGATTTGTCAAATGAGAGAGGTGTGCCTTTGATTGTCTTGTGTTGATTATTCTGTATTGGATCGAGGACCCGTGAGATGTTGAGATTTGATCTCGTGATGATATTATTTGGATTGGGCGAGAACCCGTGAGATGTTGTAATGATTCACTTGTGATAGTGTTTTATCATTTGGGTCGAGAACCCGAATGACGTTGTGATAGTTTTCTTGCGAAATTGTTTTCCACATGTTGGGTCAAGGACCGAGAGCTTTGAAGTATTTTCTAAAGTATTTCCATCTGATTTTCAAAACCCCAAGATGACCCGAGTCAATATAAATATTTTCGAACTTTCTTATCAAAATACTTTTCCTTTTATAAAAAGGGAATTTTCTGACTCCTTGGGTTCGTTTAAAGTTTCATTGGTGTTATGTTCTGTACGGAGAATATGACAATGTGATTATCTTTCACCTTGTGTATGTAATACTATTCTGTGCTGACCATTTGAATGTGTGGGTTGTGTTAAGGTTTCACGACTGTTGAGTTTTGTGTTATTATTATTCGTATATCTTGTATGTTATGTACTTGCACTAGCAAAATTCCAGTTTGCTAACCCCCGAGTTTCGGGGGGTGGGTGCCTGTTATGCGCTCAGGTTTTGGCAGCTCGGGAGCAGTCACAGGATTGGCTGGGAAGGAGATGGAGGACAATGATACTAATCACACCAGAGTTAGAGTCTTTTCTTTTGTTTCATTTTGGTCGGTATTTCTCTGTCGTTCGAGTATTCACCCTTGCATGGGTGTAGTTTTCATTTATTAAATTGAATTGTCGTTCTTTTCTGTGTTCAAGTTTATTTTCATCATTGAGATGTAAGATTCATTTATTTTCTAAATTGTTTAATGACCTTGACGGTCTGCGTTGTATTTAGATTGACCCCGGTCGGTCAATCATTTTGTAGTCTAGTAGAGTTTAGCCTTGTAGATCCTTGTAAGAAGAGCCTACGGCGTGTAACATTTCCGGATGTATTCTGGGGGTGTTACACTTACAAATACTCACCAATGTGATTTCACAAACACAATTAACACAATAATCACATGGTTTATGTTTAATGGAATACAAGACATACAGACAAAATACTTCCATTCGCTGAAGAGGGACTCAACACCTCAAGCTAAATCTGGCCGCACCAGATGAGCTCATCGACACCCAAATCTTACTTGCGACACTAAAATAATATGAGTACTCATATCAAACAACTACGCAAAAAAAAAAAAAAAAAGATTTTTCTATTCAGGCATTTCATTGAACAACTTATATTCACAAATCCAACCAGACCTCCAAAACTCATAACAAGCATTTCCGTCTAAAGTCCGCATGGGCAGCTCAACTGGTTCCTGAGTGGTAGATTGCTACAAGGACGCATTCAGGTCCTGACAGCCGCAGTGTGTGAGTTTTACCCCTCCAATGTGGGGGATAGCTCCTTGTGGGCACCAAGCACTGTTCCTCCCACCTAGTGGGTTGTTGAGTCACCATGATTTTAATTCTTCAACCAATCCCTGTCGGGCCGGAGGGTGAGGGTCCTGGGGACGAGGGATTTCGCCTTTATGCTACAAGCATTTCCGTCTAAATTTATCCGCCCAAAATCAAAACATACTTATATCAAACACACTTCTTAAGCATGCACATCACGATTCATCTCTCATCATCTCAATAAAAGAGTTCAACCAAATAGAATTTGAGTTTGAAAAATCACCGAGAACACCCGCTAAAATTATAACCCATTTAACTAAAACATGCCCCATATGTTCCAAACACTACGATGCACAACATAGTCCAAGATGGAGAAATTCTAAGAGTATATGATTTTTACCTCAAAAATAAAGAACACAAAATTGATTCCATAAACTTCATGAATCTGTCTATTAGATGCAATTTCATGACTTGCAAGCTCACAACAACATTTTTTGGTAGAAGTTCAAACGTGGGTTACAGTACCGTGTCTCGATAAGGCGCAAACACAAGCCTCATCTAGCACTATGCCCTTCTAGGGCTTGTGCCCCTGCCTCCGGACACACTCCATCATTCGATGCATCCCTTATGCCAGGTTCGGCGTTGGGTGAGACACGACGATGCACACAGCCACTCTGCACCATGTCATTAACGTATAGGCAGGCTAAAATTAATTTTCTTTTTTCTTCACAAAATTGATTCCTCGATGATCGAGCACACATTTTACGTCCACAAATACCCTTGTCGACATGTTTTGTTCAATGACCTCCATCACTCATTTGCAATGATTCACGAACATGAAATCAATTAAGTCAAACCCTCTAACATTGGTTAAACCGTCTAACATCTTTCATTCATCACCTAAAATACACTCATACAACATTCTATAAATGTGAGATTCGTAGATTCTAATAACATGTCTCCGGGTTACTATTTCGCTGGTACGATAAAACACACTGCCAATTGTTTAGCAGTATCATTATTTGATTCGTACTCAATCAAGTTTATACATCGTGATCGAAGCAGGTGTATTTGTGATTTGGTTTTATTTTGACGATGATAATAGTTTTAACATTGATGAATAAGGATCGGTGTTCTTTCTGATGTTTGGAATTGTTGATTTTGTCTTTGGAAAACCATTCATTATATTGTTAATGTTAGTGTGATATAGTAATGATTTAGAATGTTTTATTCTCATATTAGGGTTAATGTAAGTGATATAGTAATGATTTAGAATATTTTATACTCATATTATGGTTAATGTAAAGTAAAAAACCAAACATACCCAGTATATCCCGCTCAGAGCAGGGTCTGGGGATTATGGTTAATGTAAAGTGATACAGTAATTTAAGTGCTTGGAAAATGTGAACTAATATCCAAATTAACATTGTAAATGATAAAATGGGAAATTTATTTATATCTATTTTTCAAAATCAAAATTAATAAAAAATTAAACACTACAACAATATTTTTGTAAAATTGCCCATTGAATTTTCGGCCTCCACTATCAAATATCAACGTTTACAATTGATTGTGATTTAATGGTTAATACTTTCTACGTCTCTTAAGTATAAGCATAGTTTTAATAAAAATAGAGAGAGTATGACTTTTTAAAAAGAAGTGGTGTGTGAGTGGAGAGAGATTATGACTTTATAGAAAGAAAGGTAAAGTGATTTTACTAAAAATGGAGTGTGTCTATTTTTTGGGGACAGACGAAAATAATAAAAAATGTCTATATTTAAGGGACGGAGGGGCTATTATACTAAGGCCACTATAACATTACTTGCATATTCATCTTTCTATTCTTTCCTTACTTTTTTTTATATAAGGTAACGGGCAACAAGCTGCCGCTACCCCCTTTTGGATAACAAAATTAATTTTCTTAAAAACTACGTCAGTAGATCTTGGATATAACATTAGAGTGCATGACTGTTGGACTCTATTGAGGAGCTCCAAGACCTCTGGTGCTAGCAAATCAAAAGTATACATACATGTTTTGTCACTTTCCACAAACTTTTGAAACAGCTTGTTCCACGGTGAAACCCCACTCTCAAATTTATACATACATGTTTCTCTCTATTCATCCGAAAACCAAAACATCCGCCAACCTAATTGTTTGTTGATCGCCCGATAGGTCAGTCAAGAAGTTCACGGCACTCCTTTTCTTCGATTAATCACGGCAATCCAAGTTGTTACCTTGTAATCATATATGAACATGCGTTACTACGTGGCTAATTCACCACTATGCTATTATGTGGGAAATTATTTATTCAAATGCTATTTTTTTTTTAAATTTAAACTAAAATGCCACTTTTCACATTCTCTCTCCTCTATTACGAAAGTCCTTTATTTTTTTTATTTTTTAGTACTAATTTTTTTATCTCTTTAATCAATTAATTTTAAAATTAATTAACTTAACTAATTTGTTATATTAAATAACTAATTAACTAATTCCTTTTTAACTTACTAATTTGTTTGTTAGTTAACTAGTAATTTCTTATTTGGAAAATAGATAATTAATTAAATAACTCATAAATTAGGTTTTTATATATTTAATTTTAATAAAATATTTAATTAATTCTTTAGATTTAACTATTTAATTGCTTAAATACCATAAAATAAGTAATAATAACATAATAGAAGGAAAATAACTGAGGTTGAATACGATATTACAAATACAAATAGATAAGGGTACAAATACAAATATTCAACGGTCACACCACAACCCGACCTCTGTTTGATTTCGGATAAACACGAATCAATAAAAAGTGCTGTTAGTAGACCTGTCAAAATAGGCCATGAGGCTAGGGCCAGCCGCCGTTTTTGGCGGGCGTTGCTTCATATTTTTGGCCAAAAATCGGGCCTTTGGCGGCCAGATTTGGCCCGCTGAGTTGAGGCCGGCCATGGCCCGCCCGGCCCAATTTTTTTTTTTAATATTTATGTTTTATGTAATTATAATATTTAAATTTTTTTTTCTTATTTGTATTACATCTATATGTTAATTATTGATGTAATTTTATTTTTTTTATGAGACTTTGTGATTACTTTGTAGTATCTCATATCAATAATAATATTATTTTATATTTTTTATAAGAAAGTAGTAGTGATAAATGATATAATCATCAAATAAAAATATTTATATATTTGTCTTTTGATTGTGGTAGTGTAGTAAATAATATAATTACCAAATAAAAATAATTGTATATTTATTTAATTGATTGTGATAGTATAGTAAATAATATAATAATTAAGTATCGAAAAATATTTCTATATTTATTCAGAAAATATATTTCCAAAAAAAAAAAATAGTCGAGGCCCGCCCGGGACGGGCCATGGGCCTAATTTTTTTGGCCCAAAAAAATTAGGGCCTTTTTGGCCCGGCCCAGATTTAGCCCGCCCGTTTTTCGCCCGGCCCATTTGGGCCGAGCCCGCCCGTTTGCCAGGTCTAGCTGTTAGGTGCCTAAATGGTGATTGACATCATGTCTTCTGCATTCGACACATATCACAAAACTTTATGAGGACTTTCAAAAATATAGAAATGAAAAATGCTGTCACTAATATGGGTCGGTATACCTTTCATGTATATTAACAGTTATACATTTTTTATGTTTATTGCCCTAACCGTTTTGGAACTCCTCAGCAACAGTAAAAAATTTGAGTAATTTGTATTTGTACCCTTATCTATCTGTATTTGTAATATCGTAATCAACCTCAGTTATTTTCCTTCTATTATGTTATTGTTACTTATTTTACGGTATTGAAGTAATTAAATAGTTAATAATCTACTAATTAAATATTTTATTAAATTAAATATATTAAAAACCTAATTTATGAGTTATTTAATTTATTATCTATTTTCCAAATAAGAAATTACATAATGAATTAATTATTTAACTAACAAATAAATTAGTAAGTTAAAAAAAAGAATTAGTCAATTAGTTATTTAATATAATAAATTAGTTAGTTAATTAAATTTAAAAATTAATTGAATAAAGAGATAAGAAAAGTAGTATAAAGAAAGATAAAAATATGAGGAATTTTCCTGATAAAGGAGAACCAAACCAAATCAAACCAAACATACCCAGTATATCCCGCTCAGAACAGGGTCTGGGGAGGGTAAAATGTACGCAGACTATGCCCCTACCTATTACGGTAGGGAGGCTGTTTCCGTGAAGACCCTCAGCTCAGTGCACAACAGCATATTGAGTGAAAAATATAAAGGGAAGTATATGATACGGAAAAACTCAATACCATACCTGAGCGCTTAATCAACATGGGACTTATCAAAGAGGAATTTGGCTACTTCACTCCCGATGAATATTGCTCAAACAGAAGAGAGGTTGACTCCGGCTCACTGTCAAAAAGCAACCGATGAATTAGCCTTGCTACGTCGGTTGAGCTGGTGTGTCACCGTAGATTTTCTGTCAAATTCAAAATCCCTAGCTTTCCTCCACAACCACAATCAAGAAGAATGCGGCTAGGTCTCTGCTTTTAATCAAATCAAACATTAAGGTACATCCGTTCCTAATTGAGTATCTATCGAATTGCTGCAAAAGATTTAAGGATCGCCCTTTTTTTTCGGTAAGTTGAATTATCCATCTTGTTGGAATCATGCTGGTATACCCGCTTTGAATCAACTGGTAATGTTACGACCCCAAGGTCTCTGAATTTAGTTTTTAAAAGACTTAGTTTCTTTATTCGAGAAGAATTTGTGCGTAGCATTTGTTGCATTATCGTTTGATGTAAAATGTTCAAACTTTCTATTTTTAGTAGAAAAAAATAGTCTTAAAACTTCTAACTGGTAATTGATTATCCCAAGTTTCCTTTTCTTCGTCTCATGATTTAATTTTGGTTGATCTATCGAAAGAAACCGAATCCGAAATATAAGAGGGTCTTTGGATCTTAGTGTTGAAGTTAATAGTAATTCCTTCGATCACTTAAATATGTGATATTGTGTTGCTTTTAAAGTGATTTAAGCGTGTATTTCATTCGTAATTCTAAGCCGATAGGCTGTTCGTTTTAGTCCTTAGCAGAATCATGCCAGATTTCATCTTTTATCTGCATTCGCTTTCGCTTGCTCGTATCCGTTAAAGAGTCACTAAGACATCTTTGGGTTTACATATAGGAGGAGCACAAAAACGAAAAACAATACTAGCATACAACTACGATTAAAAGAACATGCCGGGTTTATATATGGTGCTTTGTTGGAGAATGTTGCACCATCTATCTTAGCCTAGTCGTATAAAACCAAGTGAGCACTAACAAAAAGAAGAGGATGACCCCACAATGTGGTGAAAAATACTGATTGCCTTCTTGCCAGACACTAGAATTTGTTGGGGAACCTCTAGTGCTAATAATTGAACTAACAAAGGGGAAGATCTTTAGGAGGTGGCTCTAGTGTTTGCAGTTCTCCGACTCCGTTTTCGACCAAGAAAGCCATTCCCAAACCCCATGTTATGTGTACATCCAAGTGACAATGCATTAGCCAGACCCCTGTTTGAAGTTACACTTACCGTCAGAACTTTCAATTCGGCAAAGACAGAGGGAAAAAAAGAAATGGCAAATGAAAATTTCACATGCAAGTTTTTTTGTGTCTAGAACGTACCTGGATTATCCGCAACAAATCTGATCACAGTCCATCCACCTACCGGAACACTGGCTGTATTTCGAAGAGGAGGATCCACGAGATTCAATTTAGCCGTATCCCTGCTCGGATTGAAATTCCCAAACCCTTCGGCGATTACATAGAAATCATAACCGTGAAGATGAATCGGGTGGTTCTCAGCCGTCAAGATGCTCGTACCCTGCAACACCACCTGGACCGTCTCCCCGTATTTCAATGTGTACACCTTAGTCCCCCGAACGGGTTGCCACAGTGATTGGCTCATGTTCCCTGTGTAATCAAACTGAACCGGAGGGTTTCCTGGAAAATCCCTGGTGAATACACCAGGTATACCCTGCTGATGTGCTTGAAGCAAGGAAAAACTGGACGGGAGCACAAATGAGACGTTATTCATGCTTGCCACGAGTCGGGTCCCGTTTGGGCCCTGGCACGTACTCCGGCTGGCCCCAGGGGGACAGGTGTTGAGTCCAACCCCCACTGTGAAGAATAGATCATGATTGATGTTAGCTGGCACCTGCACTTGTTTCGGGCTTTTAAAGCCCTTCGTGAAGGCAGTGGCTGTGGTGGTGTCATTAAAAGCTGGCATAATTGGCATAGCGGGCTTTGTTTTGACGCCTTTGGCTGGGTGGGGGGTGGATTTGTATTCAAGGATGGCTGTGGTCGTGGTGTTACCGAACGGGGCACCTTGGGCACTGGCATAGGCGCGGGCCGCGACGTAGTATCGGGCGGCGGGCTGATCGGCAGTGATTAGGACGTCGGTGGTCTGGCCCGGCCCGAGCATGATAACCGAGGTGGTGAAGGGTTTTACGTAGGAGGCATCGGCCCCGACGACCGTTAGCTTGTGATTGGCAACTTTGAAGAAGAGTTGTTGGATGAGGGCTGAGTTGATGACTCTGAGGAGATTCATTTCGCCGGAATCTGCCCGGACTATTATTGTATCTGCATGAGGATGGATGGTGAACAAATGTGTTATACATCACTGGTTCGTGTGACTCGGGTATAACGACGTCTATTGATTTAGTTTATTAGTTCCTTCATTATTTGACCTATGATATTGATTTTATTTATATTTTTATTTCTTTTTATACAGATGAAAGAGGAGATATTTACAAATTCCCCCCTGAGGTTTTGGCTATTTACAAGAAAGAACCCAGAGGTTTTTGAAATTTACACAAAAAAAAAAAAAAAAAAGATTGAGGTTTGCTTGTGTATTACACTTTGCCCCCTTCATAAGCATAAACATTTGGAGCACCCTGCTTATATTTGCAAAATAATACGGTTTATCCCCTCGCATTTAAAACATATCGAACCTCAATTTTTTTTTAAAAAAATTTCATTTTTTTTAATAAAATACCCCGAACCTCAGGGGGCCGAATTAATTAGCACGCTCAAAAAGAGGTGCAAAAGAAACAAGTATTCAGAAACCAACCCTTGCTGGAGCAGTTGTAAAGATCACCAGGTTGACCGTTGATCGTGTATGCATCAGAAAGATTCGGAGCACCTCCTGTTCTCGTGGCTTGTCTCACAACATCTATTGGATTTGCATTCCACCATTCACCTGATCACCAACAAATCCAAATGATGTAGAAAATAATTGTTATTATTTAGTAGTTGCAAAATGCAAACGGAATATTGTGGATCATTAGCTACCTAAAAGAAGGGTAGTTTCGCGCTTTGGCTTTTGGAAGGGATACGAATCTCCTTCTTTTGGGCGAACGATCAAAGCTCCGTAGACTGTGGCTCTCAGCCATGAACTGTGGGCATGCCACCAAAGTGTGCCTTCTTGTCCTTGGATGGTAAATTTGTAAGTGTAGTTCCCTCCTGGTCTGATCGGGCATTGAGTCACGAACTCTGGTCCATCGGCCCATCCAGTCCTTATCTGTCTCACGCCATGCCTGTGCATTTGTATGTACATTGTACGTAACCGGATTATAAAAATTGAGAAGTGTATAGATATATGATATATTATTCTATGGAAGTATTTGCAAACTATATTTTTTTTTGCCAGCTAGAAGTTGAGAATCACTTTTTTTTTTTTCAGAGTTTGCAAAACATTCCCTATATCTTATATACTAAAAGTTTAAGTAGTGTTATAAATGTAAGTGGTCATAATAAATGGCTCACAAATTGAAAGTGAAATGTGGAGCTTCATGTGTTAGTACTTTAATTTAATAGTCATGCATAAGGATAAGTACATAGGAGATGAAGTGTTTGGTGCAATGAATGCATAAATTAAACACACCAATTAGTGTTAGTCTTTTTACCTTCCCGTCCATGAGTTACAAATATTTTATCAACTATATAATGTGTTAAAAATCACACACAACAAACCACAACTTCCTCCACACCGCGTGCACATTGGGCTACAACTTATTATGGTGGTAAAGTAAGCATCATATCGTCTTACTTATTTAGCATATTGATTTATATTGTTTTATGTAAATTTCACGTGTGTTTTGTGTGTGTAACAATGTAGGACATAAAGATGGTGCTTAGGAGGTTTGGTAGTAACATCATCTTCTCTAATGGTTTAAGAGATCCTACACATCGTTGTCTTATCAATTAAGTGCTACATGCACGAACATTTTTACTTTGATCGAAAATGCAATATATTGATTAACTGTATTTAAGTTACTAACGATCAACTATATCTAATTGTTTTTTGTAGCACGTCAAGAAGCATTAAAGAAAGAGATCGAGAAGTCACAAAATTGTATCAAGAACAAAACATGAAAAAGGCCAATTAACAACAACGACAAAGACGACAACAACAAGAACAACAACAAAAACAAGAACGACGTCACGGCCATCGATGGGATGAATAATTAGCATTCATATTAATATGCGTTACAAATTAAACATGCAATATTTTACTTCATGTAATACCGATAAATGAGCTAATACTATTGATTCGTTAGCAAGTAAGTTTATTGAAAATAATGTGACGAGCATTCAATTTTTAGTCAATAATTATTACTACACTTTGTTGGTGCATTTTAATATTTTTGCTCTTAATGTAGTTTTTTGTCTTGCGGTGTGTTAATGTCACTTTTTTTAATTAAACGTCTTGAAATATTGTGTGACTTTGATACTTGATATGACTGTGTAAGTTATGTCGATGTTACATATTGAAAATGGTAGTATATAATAAAAATATTTTCACACTATCATCTTTATCCATAAATGGTGCAAAGCAATATACTATAGATAAAACAAATACCTATTAATGATTCGGGTAATCATATCCACAATTAGTATCGGCAATTAAGCGATTATGTTATTTTGAGAATTTATCATTTATATAATTTTACTGTAGTTTAAATCTTATATGATAAGTAGTATCATTTTGACGATTTATGTAGTTTAAACAATATAGATATACCATTTATATAATCTATTATAAATTAAATTTAAATCTTACTCAATAAGTAATATCACTATGGAGATTAATTGATTATCTTAATATAATTTTAGTTTCATCTGTAGAATGACAAACAAATTTGGCAAAATGAAATTGTTATATTAGTTATTAAGAGTAGAAAAATTATATGTTGAGATTGATGTCTTCAAATATATTTATATATGCAACCTGGTACAAATTAAATATACTAACAATATTGGACCGATTTTCACAACAATAAAAAATATTGAAACTTAAATGGTTTTTGTGCATAAAATAAAGTTCGATTAATTAAGCGTAGTAATGTGGAACTACCGTATTTGATATGATAAACCAAAAGGATAATTAATTGTCACAAGCTAGATCTCAAAATATAGCGAATATCCACTTTGTTACGATTTTATATAAGGGTTACATTTATTTTGAAGAACCGTATGCGTTTAACCTCCCTTTGACATTTAGTATGTAACTTATACATATTAAAAAGTTACATATGAAGAGACTCTTTTAAATGTAGCATCTTGAAAAAAGTCTCTTCACATATACTCTTTTAATGTCAATAAACTATTTTAAATGTGTGTCATGCTTAGAAAATGTGTGATACTATCACAACTTAGATATATAATGACGAAAATAAGCGCCAAAGATTACGCTATGAACACTTATAGATGACGAAAATTAGTGTTGAACATACACTATGAACATTTAGATTAAGCCCATGTGCATCGCACGGGTCTCAATGACTCGGTCTAAATATAAAAGTCACCAAACAACTAATTAAACTCATTCATCTTAGGTCGCGTTTGGTATGATTATGGGGTTAAAATAGGATTAGGATTTGGTATAGATTGAAAGAAATGGAGGAGAGAGAAAATAAATGGTTATATAAAATGTTGTTTGTTTTATAAATGTTATAGGTATTGGATTTGAATTTTAGTAATATTGTATTATTATAATAATAATAAAAACAAAAATTGAGAATTGTTTTTATGTGCCTAACAAAAATATTCAAAGCAATGGGATACAAACAATAATGGTGCAAGTACATGAAAATAAAGAAAAAGACAAAAAAGTTAAGAAATCCATCATCAAAACCCACATATCACCCTCAGAATAGTGGACACCCATGTCTATGGAAATCATGCACTGTGTCAACACCCATAGGCCTAAAACAAACATTTTTTTTCTTTGATTTCTTTCCTCAAATCTCACACCCCCATAACAAACACACCCTTAGACTCATGCGATCCTTATAAAAGTTGTGATACCATCACAACTTACAAACTTAATGACTAAAATAAATACCACACATTACACTATGACCAATTAGATAGAGCCCGTGTGCAATGCACGGGTCTGAATGACTAGTATGATAAAAAGAAGATATTGTTGGCATGATTCATGCATGCATGAATGTATAGGGTACATATGTAGATTGTAGAGGATTACCAATGAATGGTGACATTGTAACGGGCTCTGTTGACAACGTTGACGGCTAGGGTGTCCCCGTTGTTGACTTCCAGTGTTGGTCCTGGGTACATCCCGTTTATTGTTATAGTGCTACGAGTTTTGCAAAGCCTCTTCACTGGTGTTGCTTGCACCTGTTTCACAAGGATTACAATTTACACACACACACACACACACACATATATATATATATATATATATATATATATATATATAAGTGAGGATATTACCCAAAGAAAAAAAAAGTGTGAAGTAGAGTGACATATATACCACGAAATCATGGTAGTGAACTTTTGCATTTGTTATCGGCATTGTGCTCGTGAAGCGAAGCAATAGGCCGAAGATGAAGAAAAACGAGCAGAAGCCAATCGCGTTATTTCTGAAGCCCTCCATTTTCCACTATATATTTTTTTTCTTAACTTTGTTTAAAATGAAGGGAATAATATTGAAAAATGTTTTGTTTGTGAGAGAATGAGAGAGAAGAGTTGTTTATACATAAAGACTTGGAGAGAGAGGGTGGTTTTCAGGTTGGCAGATTAGGTTTTGATAGTCATATTAGATAGGGTTGTTGAACCCACTGGTTGATAAAAATCAAGAAAGGAATTTCATTAATGCTTGATTTATAAGTCTTTTTCTTCAGGTTGTTTTGGTAAATTGGTTTCAAATTCCAATTATTATACTATAAAGATAAATCTCTTCTTAAAATATATCTATGGTACCCCATAAGGTGTCATAACACCGTGTCATAATATGGTGTGACACAATATGTATGACTGACCGGTTCGGTGGGGCCCATTATCTCGATGGGATCAGCTCGTTCACCAAATTGAGTAGACCCATCGAGCCCATCAATCACGTCGTGTGACATCATATTGTGGCGCGGTGTAGCATAGAATTTAATTTGATTAATAGTGATACAAGTCGGAGTCTAACTTGTTATTGATAGTGATCTATGTGGATGGTTAATGTTATGACAACTTATTTTTCGTCAAATGACAACCGAAACATAATTCTTGCTATCTTAAGCCCATAAAATCTATTGCAATAAAATATTGTTACCTATTACTAAACTTTAAAAATAAGCAGTTTTTGATGAACTTTTAAATTGGACAGTGTTTGGTATATAAATATAATAATTTTTTTTTGAATTTATGAGCCATTGGTAGCAGATTTTGGAAGCAGTATTAATGTTAACTTTTTAAAAACTACTGTCACAAAAAACATTGAAAATTAATATTCTACATCTTAAAAGTATTTAAAAAATAATATTTACCAAATAGAAAATTTATTTAAATTTGCAGCTGATTACTTTCACACTACAACAGCAGCAAATTTTTTTTATAAATCACGGCAATACCAAACTAGGCTTAAGTTTATGCAGTGAGGACAATTATCATCTAGTTACTAAGCATCATGGATTAATCAATGTTAGAATACCACCTCTTGTTTATCGTTCGTAAAATCTTTTCATTGGGTAAATTCTACAGTGCGTGAAATGAGCATTATAGAACCAAGTTTTGGGTGTGAATTAGGGATTGGTCTTCATTCAAATGATTATCTATTGGTTTTGGGTGTGAGTTAGGGATTCGTCTTCATTCAAATGGTTATCTAATTTTGGGGCAGAATTTTTCAAAGAATTATTTAAAAAAGTTTTTTGTTTTCAATTGGATCGTGAATCGTACTGTTTTGCAACACCATAGTGCTATTTTTGTAAAAAACATATTGTTCTCCAAGTGCGCAATAGGATAATATATTATAACATGTGAATGACAATTAAGCCCCTCATAAAGTTATGTAATTACGTTTGTGTCATGTGAAGTTTTCCTATAAATAGGGTGCTGGGTTGTGGAGCCGGAAGTACTATATACCAAAGCCCGATATCGCCGATCCAACTTGTATTAGGGTATATAGGGTATTTACCTGTATTAGAGTTTTTTGTTTTTGGCTATAAATTATGCAGTCAGTTGTATACACACCAAATTGTAAGAGCTGAACATCTCTCTCTTTCTTAGTGATATTCCTGGCTTGGTAGTGCTCCCAGACGTAGTCAGATTTATGACGATCTCGGTTAACAAATCTTCTGTTTTTATCATTTTTCGAATTTCTTTTTCATATTATCCCAGTAAATTCTAACAACTGGTATCGGAGAGCCTTAGTGTTCGAGTGGGAGCAGATATGATGGCTGAAGGAAGATCGCCAATCGAAAAGTTTGACGGAGCTGACTTTGGGTTCTGGAAGATGCAGATCGAAGATTACCTATATGGTAAAGATATGCATTTGCCCCTTGGTGATAAGTCATCGGAGATGAAAGACGAAGAATGGAAGGTGCTTGACAAGAAGGCGATGAGCGTGGTTCGTTTGTCCTTGTCACGAAACGTCGCGTTTCATACGACGAAGGAGAAATCCACAAAGGGAATTTTGAATGTTTTAGCAGACATGTACGAGAAGCCACCAGCAGCGAACAAGGTTCATCTGATACGGCGTCTCTTTAACCTAAAGATGTCAGAGAGCTCTGTGGTGGCCGATCATCTAAATGAATTCAACTTAATCACAACCCAGTTGAGTTCGGTCCAAATCAATTATGAAGACGTGGTTAGAGCCTTAATTCTGTTGTCGTCTCTGCCTGAAAGTTGGAGTGGTACGGTTACCGCCGTTAGTGCTTCAACGGGGAAGGAGAAATTAAAATTTGACGAAGTAAGAGATCTGATTGTAAGTGAAGAAATTCGCAGGAGAGAATTAGGCGTGGCTTCGGGATCGGTCCTCAGATCGAATTATAAGAATTCTAACCAAGGCAGATCGAAATCAAGAGGCAAAAGTAGACCGAGGAAGGATGTGAGTTCCTGTAACACCCAAGAAATCCCGGGAATGTAACAGTGTCGTGGACCCCTACATGGGAACCACCAGGCTAGGTAATCAACTTCACTCATCGACTCACGGAATCGACACAATAACACCACATCAAAAAGACGCAAAACAAAAAAATCCACCCGGTTCGACCGGTCATTCAAGCAACACAATAATCCAATGAAAACATAACGGACAACCCAATACATTTTTCAAAGCAAATCGAAAGTTCCTAAGTACTCGAGTACGTCTATTAGTTCACAAGTTGAGAAAACAACCATATTGAAATGGACAACAGAAAATAAAGAAACTCGCTTGCACATGTCAACAACCCTGGCCAGCATCCTCGTACTGTCCCAATGCCTGCTCGTCCGGCTGAACATAACCTGAAATTCATAAAACGAATTTCCCCAAAAAGGGTCCCCCAAAGGGGTTAGCACGCTAGTACAAGTAGGCCAAATGAATAACTTACATCTTATACATTTAGTCAATGCATGCAAACATGAAATCAGATTTCAAAAGTACTCATTTTCGGAAATGCCATAGCCAAATCACATTTGTAAAATGCACCACAATTAACCGTCGATCCACGCCTCTGTGGATCCCTACCGAGACCCCTTCGGATCTAACCCGTAGTGGTTAAAAGCAAAGCTCGTCGATCCATGACTCTGTGGACCCCTACCGACACTCCGTTGGATCTAACCCGTAGTGAGCATACACACACACACACCCATCACTCATGCAATGCTATCATGTTAAGAGTGTAAGTTCATTTAAGAATACTTGCCTCGATTAAACGACAACGAGAAACGGGAAAGATTACGACTGCAGTTGCGAGAAACCGAACATCGAACCTAGACGATTCGTCAAATGATAACACTCATTTTTACACATATTTTTATAAGATTTGTCCGGATTTTAAGATCCTAAAATGTGTAGAATTGTGTCGTTTGTACTCATATTATATTTGTTGGACTCGATCACGCTTGGGTATATTTTATTTGATTTTATAGGTGTTTTAAGGACATTATCAAGCAAGACCGAAGTCTCAATCCCCAAATACATATCAAGCAATGCAGAAACGAGAGAACGAGGCCTAAAACGATGAAGATTGAAGCACTACCTGTCGTATTTTCTAATTTCCAGATTCATTACTTCGAAGCAGGATGTTTTCTATATATATATGGATTCCTCATGAAATCATCTTCGCAACGGTATATCATACTCTAAATTCCGAGGTGTATTGAGGGAGATATGGCTTCTAGACCACGACTTCACAGTTCAGAAAGTTTTTGCATTTTCTCGGGACAAGATGACACGGCCGTGTCAAATGACACGACCGGTCTCTGTCCGTAAAGTTTTGCATTTTATGGGACAGTATGACACGGGCCGTGTCATTTGACACGCCGTGTCACTTTTGGTGGAAAAATCACTTTTGACATTTTGAAGATTTGAACATGAAAAAGTGATTTTTTAAGCTTTATAAAAAGAGGATATGGGGCAAGACTTGGAATATGCTGAAGATTGGAGAGATTGGAGAGAGAGAAACACAAGATTTGAGAGTTTTTCATCCAAAAAGAAGGAGATTTGAAGGAAATTCTTGAAGAACACTTCAAGAACATTTGAAGGCTTCAACCGAGAGAAATCAAGAAACCATCCGAGTTTTATCTTCTTCCTATCTTTTATTCATTTTGTTGTTTTATTTAGCATGAACATGATGAACATGATGATTATTAATCTTTCTTTCATTACCATGTCCGGCTAAACTCGTTAGATTCCGGGCATGGGAGTACGTTGATTTGCTATGGTTTTGAGGGATTGATGATTATATATATCTAGTGTGATTTCTTTATCAAATACTTGGTTTTTATTCATGTTTAGACACTTGATCAATGTTTTTATATGTTTAACTTAATTGCTCATAATTCGAGAGAAGAGGGCATTAATAGGTTTCGAGTATTTGACGTAGTAAATTACGAGATTGAGAAATCGGTGATAAGCTATGATGATGTTTAAATCTTATGAACATTTTGGAGTTAGATAATTGATAGTAAACGGAGACGTTGTTATAGGTTGTTTAATCTACGTTTTAATGCATCTCGAGAGGGACTTTAGAATATTATTGTGATTATCATTTTGGAAACACACTTAGAACTTTTGGAACTAATCCCGACTAAACTTAGTGATCAACGGAAACCGAGCCTTGGAATCTTTCTTTCTAAACTCTTGCAATTCTCCTTAATTCAGATATTTTCTTTTATTGTCATCATTTTATTTTATTTCGTTAACCATCCATTCAACTTTCGATCGTCTAGATAAAATCGGAATCATTATAATCTAGTACTCAACGCAATAGGAATATTTAGTCTCTGTGGAATACGACCTTGCTCGCCGCATTCTACACTTACTCCGTACACTTGCAGATTGTTTAAAAATATAGCGAACAAGTTTTTTGGCGCCGTTGTCGGGGACTAATTTATTTTTGTTTGTATTGATATTACGATAAGTGTTTCCGGTCTTACTTTAGACATATTTTTCTGTTTTATTTTATTTTGTTACTTCCGTATTGTTTTTGGCCGTGTTACAGGACGTACATGAACACCCGCTCCTCTCGAGAACCTTTGGAAAACTTTATTCCCGAAGTAGAGGCATTTGCTCGAAGAACAAGTGTTGCTACACGGAAATTATGAAGGGATCTATCTGACGAAATGGAAAGAGCGGGAGAGGTAATTGCCGACATGGCCAATGATAATGCAATAGCGCACAATCCAAACAATGAAGGCGTACGGGCTGAGCAGCCCGCAGTCCGAATTCAATCGATTCGGGACGGATTTCGGCCGAGGCTTGACCAAAATTATGGGGGAATTTCTCATATTCCTATCAACGCCCTCAATTTTGAGTTGAAACCTTCATTAATATCGATGGTTCAACAAAATCAGTTTGGGGGATTTGCCACAGAAGATCCGCACGCCCATTTATTCCACTTTATTCAAATTTGTGATACCATTAAACTGAATGGGGTGCCAAACGATGCAATAAGATTGAAGCTATTTCCGTTCTCCTTGAGAGAAAAGGCTCGTAGTTGGCTTGGAACTCTTGCTTAGGGGAGCATAAGTATATGGGACGAGTTGGGTGAAAAGTTTCTTTTCAAATTCTTCCCGCCCAACAAGACCATGAGATTGAAGAGCGAAATAATGCAATTCCGACAAATGGATTCAGAGATGTTATATGAGGCATGGGAACGCTTCAAGGATTTGTTAAGACGATGTCCTCGTCATGGGTTTCCGGAAGACCAACAAATGTGTTTCTTTTATAATGGGTTGGCCGGAGAGGCGAGAAATCTTGTTGACGCTTCGGCTGGAGGAGCTTTGCTAGCTAAAAGTGCAGAGGAAGCATATGAATTGATCGAGGAGATGGCCATGAATAGCTATCAATGGCCTACCGAGAGGAGTAATATTTGAAGAGTGGCTGAAGTTTCAGACTCGGATCCTATAAAGGCTTTAACTGCACAAATGTCGATTTTGACCAACCATTTGGGAATTCTGACGAAGAGTGCAAATGAAAAAAATAAATCCAAAAGGAAGTTCAAGTTCACTACCATCCGATCCGTTTGAGGAAGCTCATTATATCAATAACCATAATTTCAATAACTATCGAAATAATCCTCATCCGGGGTTTTATCATCCTTCAAATAAGAATAACGAGAATCTTAGCTACGGGAATTCGAGAAATGTGTTGCAATCACCTACGGGATTTAAAGTGTCGACTGGTGAGGTGATAGAAGAGTCCAAGCCAAATTCTAATCTAGAGAATATTTTGGCTACTTTTATGATGGAAACAAAAAGTCGGTTTACCCGAGATGAAGAAAAGCTTGATCGGATTGAAAATCATGTCACTCAATTAGCAACCACCGTTGGAGCTCAAATGAGAAACTTAGAAACGCAAATCGGTCAATTGGCTAAGATTGTGGGGAGCCAACATCAAAAGGGCCAATTTCCAAGCAACACCGAATAAAATCCAAAAGCACAATGCAATGCTACTTTTTCATATACTATGAATGAAGAGCTACCGGAATCGGAGAATGAAAACGAAGATGCAACCGTATTGTCTAATAAAGTTGATTTGATAGTTTCCATGAATGAGGTGAAGGAGCGGTCCGATATTGAGCATATCAAGGAGAAGAAAAATTTTGAGGTTTTCGTGCAAGACATGGCGTCAAAGAAAAAAGAATTGGAGCGCCTACCGACTAAGTTTAAGGATCTAGGGAGTTTTTCAATTCCTTGCTCTATTTTGGGTTGTTCATTAAATGATGTATTTGTTGATCATGGTTCAAGTGTCAATATATTGCCTTTGTCTATTTTCAGGACACTTGGATTAGGAGAGTTGAGACCATCTCCAGTGAGCTTACAATTCATAGATCGATCTTTAGCTTACCCAAAGGGAATTGCGGAGGATGTAATTTTAAAAATTGATAAGTTCGCCTTCCCCGTTGATTTTATAGTGCTTGATGATGATGGGAAGCAAAATGGTCTAGTAATACTTGGACGTCCGTTCTTAGCCACTGCACGAGCATTAATTGATGTGGATCGAGGAGAATTAACGATTAGGACACATAGTCAAAATGTTGTATTTTTGATGACTCCTCCCGATAAAATTGCACGTAAACCGGATTATAAGAGCTCGTTGAATGATACGGGATGAAGGAAACATGCGTCTGGCTGAAGACGTTAAATTTAGCGCTGGTTGGGAGGCAACCCAACACTTGCGTCCGGTTGAAGACGTTAAACTTAGCGCTAATTGGGAGGCAACCCAATGGTTCTTGTTAGTTTATTTTGTTCTTATTCGCATTTTATTTCTATTTTTACTTGATGAGGAACCACTGCCTTCAATCAGAATGTCTAATTCGCAGGAAAAGATCCGGAGACCGAAGCGCACTATCCAGGCTAGTACGACACGGGCCGTGTCATTCGACACGGTCGGGTTGGCCATCCAGACGTTTTTTGAGTTTCTGGGCAAGTATGACACGGGCCGTGTCATTTGACACGGTCGGGTCAGGTGGGCAGACGATTTTTGGCAAATCTGAGCAGGTGTGACACGTGGCATGTCCAACAAGGCCACTTCCCTCCGCCCAATCAATATGACCGATTGTAAGTATTTCTTGACCCAAAGTTTTTATTGCTTAAATACTATACTCCCTTCGTGTGTACATTCTTTAATTCAAGTTTGGGGGGAGATATTGGGTCAAGATATACTTATATTGTTCGTTTATTTTTTATTTTTTTCGGTGTATTTGGATTTTGTTTTACGTTTTGGTTTGATTTTTTTTTTTGGTGTGTTTTATTTTGGTGTGTTTCATTTTGAACTTGGTGTGTTTTGAGTATCATGTACTTGGATGAAACTCGAAAGAATGAACTCTTGTCTTGGATACCTCGGGATTTATTTTGTTATTTTGATATGCAAATCTAGGATAATTTGAAGAGGAAAAAAATTGTAGAATAATCAAAAGGGTATGAAATTGAATAAATAGTTTAATCTCTTGGAAATATGAACAAATCTAGCTTGTGAGCTTTTGAGCCTTCATGCATCATTAAATATGCAAGTTTCATTTTCGAGTGTACCATTCATATTTTTAAGACTCTAGAACTTTCCCTGGTATCTTACTCGAAACTACAAGTGTGTGTGCAAATTAGTGAAAGTGATTTTAGGCGATTTTTATTGACAACCCTTCAAACCTTTTGGCCAACCCGAAAAATTTATTTCCCTAGTTAGCCTATTTGAGCTTAAAGCCTATTTCTTGTTAGCCACATTATGAGCTTTCCGTTCCATTATAAACTTTTGTCCCTATACTTGAGCTACTTAGAACAAATTGGCAAAAAAATGAAAAGATGTGTGGAAGCGATTGGGAAGATTGTTGGTTCAAATGCAATGATTCATCAAAATAAATTTGAAGGAAAAATGGTGTGATTTTAATGATGATGTTGTCCACCACATGAAAACATAAAAAGAAAAAATTCGTGGACACAAAAGAAACGAGATGTATGGAGCAATAAGGAGGAATAAGGTTGTGATTATCACTTTAAAAAGTTCTTAGTGCGATGATATTAAAATCAAGGGGTTGAAGGAAACAAATTCTAAGGGATTATTGAGCTTCTAATTGAGCGAAGTGATTATTGAGATAATGTTCTAATTTGCTCAAGTCAAGTCACTTTAAGCCATACTTATCCTACCCCGACCAAAAAGCCAACATTACAACCGATAAAGTCCTTTTTGATTCACCAAATTTGCATGCACAACTAGTGGTAGAGATGTAGACGATTGACAAGTCTATGAGGATTCTTATTTCATTGAATGAGTTTTGAGCGTCACTTATCCCATTATACACATTGAGAGTGAGGGAATATACTTGACCGGCGAGATTCGTATTATTCAAGTATTAGCTATGATGTTAAGGAAGCACCCCCGAGATTTGAATACTTTATAGAACTCGACTTATTTATTTCTTGAGGCGTATTGATGAATTTTCAAAATGATCCTTTGAGGTATGTTGAGGGATGAGTTCCCTTAAAAGTGGTTATTTTAAAGTGCATTGCTCGGGACGATCAACGTTCAAGTTTGGGGGATTTTGATAACACTCATTTTTACACATATTTTTATAAGATTTTTCCGGATTTTAAGATCCTAAAATGTGTAGAATTATGTCGTTTGTACTCATATTGTATTTGTTGGACTCGATCACGCTTGGGTATATTTTATTTGATTTTATAGGTGTTTTAAGGACATTATCAAGCAAGACCGAAGTCTCAATCCCCAAATACATATCAAGCAATGCAGAAACGAGAGAACGAGGCCTAAAACGATGAAGATTGAAGCACTACCTGTCGTATTTTCTAATTTCCAGATTCATTACTTCGAATCAGGATGTTTTCTATATATATATATGGATTCCTCATGAAATCATCTTCGCAACGGTATATCATACGCTAAATTCCGAGGTGTATTGAGGGAGATATGGCTTCTAGACCACGACTTCACAGTTCAGAAAGTTTTTGCATTTTCTGGGACAGTATGACACGGGCCGTGTCAAATGACACGACCGGTCTCGTCCCGAAAGTTTTTTCATTTTCTGGGATGATGACACGGGCCGTGTCACTTTTTTCGGTGGAAAAATCACTTTTGACATTTTGAAGATTTGAACATGAAAAAGTGATTTTTAAGCTTTATAAAAAGAGGATATGGGGCAAGACTTGGAATATGCTGAAGATTGGAGAGATTGGAGAGAGGGAAACACAAGATTTGAGAGTTTTTCATCCAAAAAGAAGGAGATTTGAAGGAAATTCTTGAAGAACACTTCAAGAACATTTGAAGGCTTCAACCGGGATAAATCAAGAAACCATCCGAGTTTTATCTTCTTCCTATCTTTTATTCATTTTGTTGTTTTATTTAGCATGAACATGATGAACATGATGATTATTAATCTTTCTTTCATTACCATGTCCGGCTAAACTCATTAGATTCCGGGCATGGGAGTACGTTGATTTGCTATGGTTTTGAGAGATTGATGATTATATATATCTAGTGTGATTTCTTTATCAAATACTTGGTTTTTATTCATGTTTAGACACTTGATCAATGTTTTTATATGTTTAACTTAATTGCTCATAATCCGAGAGAATAGGGCATTAATAGGTTTCGAGTATTTGACGTAGTAAATTACGAGATTGAGAAATCGGTGATAAGCTATGATGATGTTTAAATCTTATGAACATTTTGGAGTTAGATAATTTATAGTAAACGGAGACGTTGTTATAGGTTGTTTAATCTACGTTTTAATGCATCTCGAGAGGGACTTTAGAATATTATTGTGATTATCATTTTGGAAACACACTTAGAACTTTTGGAACCAATCCCGACTAAACTTAGTGATCAACGGAAACCGAGCCTTGGAATCTTTCTTTCTAAACTCTTGCAATTCTCCTTAATTCGGATATTTTCTTTTATTGTCATCATTTTATTTTATTTCGTTAACCATCCATTCAACTTTCGATCGTCTAGATAAAACCGGAATCATTATAATCTAGTACTCAACGCAATAGGAATATTTAGTCTCTGTGGAATACGACCTTGCTTGCCGCATTCTACACTTACTCCGTACACTTGTGGATTGCGAACAAGTTTTTTGGCGCCGTTGTCGGGGACTAATTTATTTTTGTTTGTATTGATATTACGATAAGTGTTTCCGGTCTTACTTTAGACATATTTTTCTGTTTTATTTTATTTTGTTACTTCCGTATTGTTTTTGGCCGTGTTACAGGACGTACATGAATACCCGCTCCTCTCGAGAACCTTTGGAAAACTTTATTCCCGAAGTAGAGGCATTTGCTCGAAGAACAAGTGTTGCTACACAGAAATTATGAAGGGATCTATCTGACGAAATGGAAAGAGCGGGAGACGTAATTGCCGACATGGGCAATGATAATGCAATAGCCCACAATCCAAACAATGAAGGCGTACGGGCTGAGCAGCCCGCAGTCCGAATTCAATCGATTCGGGACGGATTTCGGCCGAGGCTTGACCAAAATTATGGGGGAATTTCTCATATTCCTATCAACGCCCTCAATTTTGAGTTGAAACCTTCATTACTATCGATGGTTCAACAAAATCAGTTTGGGGGATTTGCCACAGAAGATCCACACGGCCATTTATTCCACTTTATTCAAATTTGTGATACCATTAAAATGAATGGGGTGCCAAACGATGCAATAAGATTGAAGCTATTTCCGTTCTCCTTGAGAGAAAAGGCTTGTAGTTGGCTTGGAACTCTTGCTTAGGGGAGCATAAGTACATGGGACGAGTTGGGTGAAAAGTTTCTTTTCAAATTCTTCCCGCCCAACAAGACCATGAGATTGAAGAGCGAAATAATGCAATTCCGACAAATGGATTCAGAGATGTTATATGAGGCATGGAAACGCTTCAAAGATTTTTTAAGACGATGTCCTCGTCATGGGTTTCCGGAAGACCAACAAATGTGTTTCTTTTATAATGGGTTGGCCGGAGAGGCGAGAAATCTTGTTGACGCTTCGGCTGGAGGAGCTTTGCTAGCTAAAAGTGCAGAGGAAGCATATGAATTGATCTAGGAGATGGCCATGAATAGCTATCAATGGCCTACCAAGAGGAGTAATATTCGTAGAGTGGCTGAAGTTTCAGACTCGGATCCTATAAAGGCTTTAACTGCACAAATGTCGATTTTGACCAACCATTTGGGAATTCTGACGAAGAGTGCAAATGAAAAAATAAATCCAAAAGGAAGTTCAAGTTCACTACCATCCGATCCGTTTGAGGAATCTCATTATATCAATAACCATAATTTCAATAACTATCGAAATAATCCTCATCCGGGGTTTTATCATCCTTCAAATAAGAATCACGAGAATCTTAGCTACGGGAATTCGAGAAATGTGTTGCAACCACCTACAGGATTTAAAGTGTCGAATGGTGAGGTGATAGAAGAGTCCAAGCCAAATTCTAATCTAGAGAATATTTTGGCTACTTTTATGATGGAAACAAAAAGTCGGTTTACCCGAGATGAAGAAAAGCTTGATCGGATTGAAAATCATGTCACTCAATTAGCAACCACCGTTGGAGCTCAAATGAGAAACTTAGAAACGCAAATCGGTCAATTGGCTAAGATTGTGGGGAGCCAACATCAAAAGGGCCAATTTCCAAGCAACACCGAAGAAAATCCAAAAGCACAATGCAATGCTATTTTTTCATATACTATGAATGAAGAGCTACCGGAATCGGAGAATGAAAACGAAGATGCAACCATATTGTCTAATAAAGTTGATTTGATAGTTTCCATGAATGAGGTGAAGGAGCGGTCCGATATTGAGCATATCAAGGAGAAGAAAAATTTTGAGGTTTTCGTGCAAGACATGGCGTCAAAGAAAAAAGAATTGGAGCGCCTACCGACTAAGCTTAAGGATCCAGGGAGTTTTTCAATTCCTTGCTCTATTTTGGGTTGTTCATTAAATGATGTATTTGTTGATCATGGTTCAAGTGTCAATATATTGCCTTTGTCTATTTTCAGGACACTTGGATTAGGAGAGTTGAGACCATCTCCAGTGAGCTTACAATTCATAGATCGATCTTTAGCTTACCCAAAGGGAATTGTGGAGGATGTAATTTTAAAAATTGATAAGTTCGCCTTCCCCGTTGATTTTATAGTGCTTGATGATGATGGGAAGCAAAATGGTCTAGTAATACTTGGACGTCCGTTCTTAGCCACTGCACGAGCATTAATTGATGTGGATCGAGGAGAATTAACGATTAGGACGCATAGTCAAAATGTTGTATTTTTGATGACTCCTCCCGATAAAATTGCACGTAAACCGGATTATAAGAGCTCGTTGAATGATACGGGATGAAGGAAACATGCGTCTGGCTGAAGACGTTAAATTTAGCGCTGGTTGGGAGGCAACCCAACACTTGCGTCCGGCTGAAGACGTTAAACTTAGCGCTAATTGGGAGGCAACCCAATGGTTCTTGTTAGTTTATTTTGTTCTTATTCGCATTTTATTTCTATTTTTACTTGATGAGGAACTGACCAATTCAACTGTAGCTGTCCAATTCGCAGGAAAAAGATCCGGAGACCAGAAGCGCACTATCCAGGCTAGTACGACACGGGCCGTGTCATTCGACACGGTCGGGTTGGCCATCCAGACGTTTTTTGAGTTTCTGGGCAAGTATGACACGGGCCATGTCATTTGACACAGTCGGGTCAGGTGGGCAGACGATTTTTTGCAAAAGAATGAAAAGATGTGTGGAAGCGATTGGGAAGATTGTTGGTTCAAATGCAATGATTCATCAAAATAAATTTGAAGGAAAAATGGTGTGATTTTAATGATGATGTTTTCCACCACATGAAAACATAAAAAGAAAAAATTCGTGGACACAAAAGAAACGAGATGTATGGAGCAATAAGGAGGAATAAGGTTGTGATTATCACTTTCAAAGTGCTTAGTGCGATGATATTAAAATCAAGGGGTTGAACGAAACAAATTCTAAGGGATTATTGAGCTTCTAATTGAGCGAAGTGATTATTGAGATAATGTTCTAATTTGATCAAATCAAGTCACTTTAAGCCATACTTATCCTACCCCTGTAATATCCGCAATTTTCGATTTTTGGTAAATTTCATTTTCGGCCAGAGTCCGTTTTGACGACTCGCTCATGACCGTTTCGTCATTTCGAGAATGATTAATTCTGCACTTTTTGTCATCCGAGTTCGTTTCGGTATCGTTTTGTTGAGTTCCGAGCTTTTTAGCGACTTTTCCGCACTTGAGTTCGATTCTTGCGAATCTCGTCCAAAACTGTTGTTTCGAGTTTCTCGTAAGTTCATTTAATGATATTATTCATGTTGCGAGCTTTGGTTTGGTGTTTCGATCGCGTATCGTGAGTTTCGGACGTTTTGGGCCATTTTCGTAATTTCCCAAAGTTTTGGGTAATTACTTACGTTGTCGAATTCCGAGCCTTCGGGTGGTCGGAATCGTGTGTTCTATTAGCTCTTAGATTCGTCTTTGCGAGTACTTCGTAACCGTAACTTCGATTCGTATTCAGGTTCGGGTTTCGGGGTCGTTCGGACGTAATTTTCGGGCTGTCGGGAGGGGCCTGCCCAGGCCTGTGCAACACGGCCCTGAAAACGGCCCTGCTGTGCGCCGTGTCCTGCGCCGGGTCGGCCAGGACTGGCAGCCTGCCGAGACACGGCCGAGACACACGGCGCTGTCTGGGCCGTTTGCTGCGCCGTGTCCGGCAGGCCTATAAATATGGCAGAACAGACGGGTTTTTCACCCATTTTATCACTCGTTTTCTTCCCTTCCGCGGCTGGAACTTGCTCAATCATGGAGGCATGTTGTTATACAATGAATCCATGAAGTTTTGAGGTTCATAACATCAATTGATCATCACGTAACATCCTTCAATCCAGCGAATCAAGGCAAGTTTTCTTAAAATCTAGTTTTGGGGATTTTGTTCGATTTGTCCGTTTAATCCGTTTTAACTCAGAATAGTGATGTATTTATGATTGTTAAACATTATTATGTCGAATTCCTTGCTGTTCCTCGGTTGAATCGCCGAGGATTTGTCGTTTTATTGAGTTTCTTATCGACGCCTTGAAGGTGTCCGATAAAATGTCACAAAGAGGATTCGAGCGTTCTACGATTATTATTCCTCGTTCGTTCGTTAATTTATTGATGGTATGATGTTAGGGTCAGATTTCTCGCAAAGAATTCGAGTCGGAACCCTTCCGTTCGTCGTTTTCTTCAAGCTTTTCGATCGTGGGTGTATTCATTGTCTTCGCCGGAGAATCGTAGGTGTTCGAGGTGTCCCGACTGATCCGTGATCGTGGGAGTGTCCGGTATCGATTATCGAGGCAAGTATCTTGCCCATACATTACGTGTTTTGTGGATATAATGGTTGTTAATCGTCGATATGTGCTAAATAAATATTCATAACCATCTTTTTCAAAAGTATCGGTATATTTACCAACATGGTTTTCTTAAAGACGACTCGTGTGTTCCGAGAATTAATATGCTTAATTGAATACGTGTATTAATGTTGAGTATAAGATCGTAATACTTTCGTGTGATGCCATTGTGTGTGATTACGTCGTCGGTAAGTTTTGAAGTTTAGTCCTTTGTTTAAGGCATGCGTGGAGACATGTGGTTATCGATGAATTATGTGAATTTATGTGATATTGGTTGTGCCGTTCGGTGCTTTTGGAATAGTGTGCTTTCTTGTTGATAGTATTAGTTCGGGTTATGAGTATATGTTGGATGAATCGCCATTCTAGTAAAGTACCTCGACTATATATCCGTGATTGACCTTCGATGCTTGTGGTTTGCAATCGTGATTTTGGAACGTGTGTGTGTGTTGTTCCTTCCACCGGAGTGTCCGACGGGATGTCCGGGGTCGATACTAAGGGGTACGGCCACGGAAGTGGACTTGGGTGCGTGTGTGGATGAACTTCCACCCGGAGTGTCCGACGGGATGTCTGGGGTCGATACTAAGGGGTACGGCCGCGGAAGTGGTTTCCCACCGGAGTGTCCGACGGATGTCCGGGGTCGATACTAAGGGGTACGGCCGCGGGTTACCAGTTGTGGTTTTCATCTTGAGGATGACGTTGATGTTTTCGTTAATTGTGATATTGTCCTAGTATCACAATGCTTTGTGCTCGGGGTCGAGAGACATTATATTTCGAGTCTTGGTGCTTGGCTAGAATGGCATAGGAATAATGTGTTATGTGTAATGTGTCCTTGTAAGTGAATTGAAGTGGATGATCGGGTCGTGGACCCCGTGTTTTGTGACCGAATGGTTGGGTCGTGGACCGTCTTTTGTTAAACGGATTTGTAATTTGAAAAAATGAACTTTGGGTGTGACCACTAAATGGCTTTCGAGGAATTAAGAACATTTTCAATTTCGATGTTTTCAAAACTCCGAGATTTGGAAATGTTTTCACAATGCTTACTTGCTTCGTTTCCGCTTTCAAGACTTGAACTAAATTTAACTAAATAAATCTCGAAGTCTTTCGTTATATTCTCGGAATGTGTTGTGTATGGCTCGTATTTGCACTTTATACTTGCACTAGCGAAACAGTGGAGTTTGCTAACCCCAGTAATCGGGGTGGATATCTGTATTGTGTCAGTACACGCAGGTTTTCGGGAGCAAGACACAGGATCGGCACGAGGGATGATGAAAGACGAATGATACTAATCACACGAAGGCCAGTTTTGGGTTCAGTTAGTCGGAGTCCATTGTATTGTCTTTTCCGCTGTCTTATTGTTCGTTGTTGCAAGTATTTTTACCCTTGTGTGGGTATGAGTCTGGATGAGTTTATGTATTTTGATTTGTAAGTCTGTGACGAAAGACCAAATCGGTCTATTGGTCCGTTATTTTGATTCGTCGGTATGTAATGTAATGTGTTGTTTTGATGTCTAGCCTGGTGGATCCTCACGGAGAGGGTGCATGGCGTGTAATATTCCCGATTTGATGCGGGGTGTTACATTTATGGTATCGGAGCTTAGGTTGAGGAAACCTAGGTGTCGGGTCGAGTTATGTATTGTTGAGTCTTGTATTGTCGATTTTGTCCGATCGAGTCGTCGTGTCGCGACGCTGCAGGATGTCGGCCGTGATTAGTATCAAGGTGCAGCCATCATCTTCGTGCGATCTGTGGATGTAAGTCTCCCTACTACATGTTGTACCACGAGCTATACGAGCCTGTATGATTCTGTATTATGTAGTAGTATTTGAAGGTGCATCGTGAGTAAGTGACATATATTTGTTAATTCCCGTTTTGTGCTAGAATGAAGAATGATATGGCCAAATGTATCCTTGTATGAACTGTTTTCCTTGCAAGAGCAACAACAAACTTGGAATTTTTAGTTTCGAAGGCTTCCGGGGAGCCACGTAAATTTTTAAAATGTTCTCCAAGGGAGGAAAAATTTAGATTTTTGTATGATGACCTCAGGGTCGAAAATTTTTAGACTTCAAACTACCGATATTTCATTCTCATCTCATACTATAAGTTTTCAAAACTCGAGTTTTTAACTCAAATAAGGTCTTCAAAATATACTCAAGACGTGACTCTCGTTTGTAACTTTTCGGTTTCATGAATGTTGGTCAGAAGATGCGTATTGATGATGCTCTCGTTGTTGAGCAGTGGTGCCAGTTTTATGATTAAAATAGTAACATGAATGTTGAGTCCATCGGTATGTATGTGTTGAGATAGTCCTCCTTATTGAGAAGTAAAATTTTCGTTTTTGTAGGATGATTTTCTTTTGATGGTTGCTTGTGAGATGTTATAATTATGTGAATCGATGACATTTAGACTCATATGTTGTTGCTTATTTGTAACCTTCGATTCTAGTATTACCTCATATACGTTTGCAATCGTGTTGGTGATTAGAGCAGTTAGCACAGGCTTAATACGAGCCTAACGCGCGCTAACGTGGCGTGTTTAGCGCACGTTAATCTTTGTTGTAACGCGCGCTAATCAACCTGGGCAGAGTCTATGGAACCGCATTATAGCCGTTAAGTCTAACTTTTGCGGCCAATCACTTGTAGTTGTATTCTCTACGTGGTGTCTAGTGATAACAACTGTTGTGCGTGAATGTGTGTTAAGACTTTTCGTATTGCTAGGTGATATTTGATTGTGTTTGATGAATTGATAAATTATATCTGCTGTGTGTGTTCAAAAACACTTTCCTGGAAACTTCACAAAGTTTTGACGGTTCGATTAATCGGCGGCTCCGTGTATACTTTGAAAATTATTTGGAATTGGCAAGCCGGCCTTGGATTCTCAAATAAAACCTCGATGGTATTTGAAAGAGTTGTTTTAAAGTACATGTAGACATTTTGTAAAATATTACCGTCGTTGATGTTTGTGAAGTGTTGGGAGAATTTTCGAAAATGATTTTTAACGTATTGTTGTATTTTCAGATAATTCGAGTACTTGATTTTCAAAAATCTTTCACATCATAAAAATATTTTATTTCAAAAACCAATACAATTTTTATATTCAAAAATATATATCGAAAGATAAAAAAATCTCACTCGATGTAAACTTCAAACTCGAATTTGAGAAAGTTTCCTGTATTGATTATAGTATGTACGAATGGTTTGATGACCTTGCGTGGCTACCTTGTTGTTATTAACGTAATGCTGGTGTGTAGTGGTGTGGTGATTTTGACAATGCCGGTTGCACAGAAAATATTATTTAGCCAATGATTTCAAAATGAGACGGTTAAAGTCTGTTGTTTAAAAGTTTTGATGAAGCAACATGAGGTACAAAAAAATACTTTTAAAGTTTTACTTTGAAGAGCACACAAATCCAAGGATTTTCAAATGATATCATTTAAAAGAATACCTCGTGGATTTTCTTATCGAGTTGTTAGTAGTTACCTTATGTGATATTGTCGTGAGTTGATACTTTAGCATGTTATTTTTGCGAAGTTGTGGCATCGTATCGAGTGAGAATCCGCTTAGTATGCCGAGGATGCAGGATGCGGTCGTGACCGCGTACGATTGGTCATGGATATCGATGCGTGACCAAGAGGATATGGTCGGGAAGGTTGCTATTCCAAGACTTCGTTCGTTGTTTAGGTTCCGGACGAAACCTCTTTTAAAGGTGATATGATGTAATACCCGCATTTTTCCTTCTTTCTCTTCGTTTCGCCCAATCGTATCGACACCACTGTGTTCGTTGATGCATCTGACCTGGTGTTGTATCTAACCTTTGTCAATCGAGCTAGTTCTGATAAAGTCCCAAATTGAGCAATATAGCCTAGTGACCTTTTCAAGTTCGGGAAAATATACTCGTTTTCGATCTTCCAACCCTTGGCGGTGGAATTCCGTATTTGTTCAGCGATTGGCTCGCGTTTTGATTGATGTACCGTTGGGTCGGTCAATAGTATTGATTCTCGTCCGTTGTGTTTTGTGATTGTTCGGATAATTGACTTGATTGTATTATCCATTTGATGACGCTTGTGACTTGTTGGTTTTGTTATATCCCTAACGGCGACGTTGTGTTGGTCGTCGTGGAGCGTGTTTTCACGCCATATATTCCTTTGCGTTGCTTGTAACGTTTCGCCGATGGGCGTAAGTTACGCGTTTCCTTGCGTATCTCGTTGAGTTTTCCTGGCGCAATATTGCTTCTCCCTACTTGTTTTAAGTTTCGGGACGAAACTTCTTTTAAGGAGGGTAGAATGTAATATCCGCAATTTTCGATTTTTGGTAAATTTCATTTTCGGCCAGAGTCCGTTTTGACGACTCGCTCATGACCGTTTCGTCATTTCGAGAATGATTAATTCTGCACTTTTTGTCATCCGAGTTCGTTTCGGTATCGTTTTGTTGAGTTCCGAGCTTTTTAGCGACTTTTCCGCACTTGAGTTCGATTCTTGCGAATCTCGTCCGAAACTGTTGTTTCGAGTTTCTCGTAAGTTCATTTAATGATATTATTCATGTTGCGAGCTTTGGTTTGGTGTTTCGATCGCGTATCGTGAGTTTCGGACGTTTTGGGCCATTTTCGTAATTTCCCAAAGTTTTGGGTAATTACTTCCGTTGTCGAATTCCGAGCCTTCGGGTGGTCGGAATCGTGTGTTCTATTAGCTCTTAGATTCGTCTTTGCGAGTACTTCGTAACCGTAACTTCGATTCGTATTCACGTTCGGGTTTCGGGGTCGTTCGGACGTAATTTTCGGGCTGTCGGGAGGGGCCTGCCCAGGCATGTGCAACACGGCCCTGAAAACGGCCCTGCTGTGCGCCGTGTCCTGCGCCGGGTCGGCCAGGACTGGCAGCCTGCCGAGACACTGCCGAGACACACGGCGCTGTCTGGGCCGTTTGCTGCGCCGTGTCCGGCAGGCCTATAAATATGGCAGAACAGACGGGTTTTTCACCCATTTTATCACTCGTTTTCTTCCCTTCCGCGGCTGGAACTTGCTCAATCATGGAGGCATGTTGTTATACAATGAATCCATGAAGTTTTGAGGTTCATAACATCAATTGATCATCACGTAACATCCTTCAATCCAGCGAATCAAGGCAAGTTTTCTTAAAATCTAGTTTTGGGGATTTTGTTCGATTTGTCCGTTTAATCCGTTTTAACTCAGAATAGTGATGTATTTATGATTGTTAAACATTATTATGTCGATTTCCTTGCTGTTCCTCGGTTGAATCGCCGAGGATTTGTCGTTTTATTGAGTTTCTTATCGACGCCTTGAAGGTGTCCGATAAAATGCCACAAAGAGGATTCGAGCGTTCTACGATTATTATTCCTCGTTCGTTCGTTAATTTATTGATGGTATGATGTTAGGGTCAGATTTCTCGCAAAGAATTCGAGTCGGAACCCTTCCGTTCGTCGTTTTCTTCAAGCTTTTCGATCGTGGGTGTATTCATTGTCTTCGCCGGAGAATCGTAGGTGTTCGAGGTGTCCCGACTGATCCGTGATCGTGGGAGTGTCCGGTATCGATTATCGAGGCAAGTATCTTGCCCATACATTACGTGTTTTGTGGATATAATGGTTGTTAATCGTCGTTATGCTAAATAAATATTCATAACCATCTTTTTCAAAAGTATCGGTATATTTACCAACATGGTTTTCTTAAAGACGACTCGTGTGTTCCGAGAATTAATATGCTTAATTGAATACGTGTATTAATGTTGAGTATAAGATCGTAATACTTTCGTGTGATGCCATTGTGTGTGATTACGTCGTCGGTAAGTTTTGAAGTTTAGTCCTTTGTTTAAGCTGTACGTGGAGACATGTGGTTATCGATGAATTATGTGAATTTATGTGATATTGGTTGTGCCGTTCGGTGCTTTTGGAATAGTGTGCTTTCTTGTTGATAGTATTAGTTCTGGGTTATGAGTATATGTTGGATGAACTGGCCATTCTAGTAAAGTACCTCGACTATATATACCGTGATTGACCTTCGAGGCTTGTGGTTTGCAATCGTGATTTTGGAACGTGTGTGTGTTGTTCCTTCCACCGGAGTGTCCGACGGGATGTCCGGGGTCGATACTAAGGGTACGGCCACGAAGTGGACTTGGGTGCGTGTGTGGATGAACTTCCACCCGGAGTGTCGACGGGATGTCTGGGGGTCGATACTAAGGGTACGGCCGCGGAAGTGGTTTCCCACCCGGAGTGTCCGACGGGATGTCTGGGGGTCGATACTAAGGGGTACGGCCGCGGGTTACCAGTTGTGGTTTTCATCTTGAGGATGACGTTGATGTTTTCGTTAATTGTGATATTGTCCGGAGTATCACAATGCTTTGTGCTCGGGGTCGAGAGACATTATATTTCGAGTCTTGGTGCTTGGCTAGAATGGCATAGGAATAATGGTTTATGTGTAATGTGTCCTTGTAAGTGAATTGAAGTGGATGATCGGGTCGTGGACCCTGTGTTTTGTGACCGGAATGGTTGGGTCGTGGACCCCGTGTTTTGTTAAACGGATTTGTATTTTGAAAAAAATGAACTTTGGGGCTGTGACCCTAAATGGCTTTCGAGGAATTAAGAACATTTTCAATTTCTGATGTTTTCAAAACTCCCGAGATTTGGAAATGTTTTCACAATGCTTACTTGCTTCGTTTCCGCTTTCAAGACTTGAACTATTTTTAACTAAATATATCTCGGGAAGTCTTTCGTTATATTCTCGGAATGTGTTGTGTATGGCTCGTATTTGCACTTTATACTTGCACTAGCGAAACAAAGGAGTTTTGCTAACCCCAGTAATCGGGGTGGATATCTGTATTGTGTCCAGTACACGCAGGTTTTCGGGAGCAAGACACAGGATCGGCACGAGGGATGATGAAAGACGAATGATACTAATCACACGAAGGCCAGTTTTGGGTTCAGTTAGTCGGAGTCCATTGTATTGTCTTTTCCGTTGTCTTATTGTTCGTTGTTGCAAGTATTTTTACCCTTGTGTGGGTATGAGTCTGGATGAGTTTATGTATTTTGATTTGTAAGTCTGTGACGAAAGACCAAATCGGTCTATTGGTCCGTTATTTTGATTCGTCGGTATGTAATGTAATGTGTTGTTTTGATGTCTAGCCTGGTGGATCCTCACGGAGAGGGTCTGCGGCGTGTAATATTCCCGATTTGATCTGGGGGTGTTACAACCCCGACCCAAAAGCCTACATTACAACCGATAAAGTCCTTTTTGATTCACCAAATTTGCATGCACAACAAGTGGTAGAGATGTAGACGATTGACAAGTCTATGAGGATTCTTATTTCATTGAATGAGTTTTGAGCGTCACTTATCCCATTATACACATTGAGAGTGAGGGAATACACTTGACCGGCGAGGTTCATATTATTCAAGTATTAGCTATGATGTTAAGGAAGCACCCCGAGATTTGAATACTTTATAGAACTCGACTTATTTATTTCTTGAGGCGTATTGATGGATTTTCAAAATGATCCTTTGAGGTATGTTGAGGGACGAGTTCCCTTAAAAGTGGTTATTTTAAAGTGCATTGCTCGGGACGATCAACGTTCAAGTTTGGGGGATTTTGATAACACTCATTTTTACACATATTTTTATAAGATTTTTCCGGATTTTAAGATCCTAAAATGTGTAGAATTATGTCCTTTGTACTCATATTGTATTTGTTGGACTCGATCACGCTTGGGTATATTTTATTTGATTTTATAGGTGTTTTAAGGACATTATCAAGCAAGACCGAAGTCTCAATCCCCAAATACATATCAAGCAATGCAGAAACGAGAGAACGAGGCCTAAAACGATGAAGATTGAAGCACTACCTGTCGTATTTTCTAATTTCCAGATTCATTACTTCGAATCAGGATGTTTTCTATATATATATGGATTCCTCATGAAATCATCTTCGCAACGGTATATCATACTCTAAATTTCGAGGTGTATTGAGGGAGATATGGCTTCTAGACCACGACTTCACAGTTCAGAAAGTTTTTGCAATTTCTGGGACAGTATGACACGGGCCGTGTCAAATGACACGACCGGGTCTGCTGTCCAGAAAGTTTTTGCATTTTCTGGGACAGTATAACACGGGCCGTGTCATTTGACACGGGCCGTGTCACTTTTCTATGGAAAAATCACTTTTTGACATTTTTGAAGATTTGAACATGAAAAAGTGATTTTTTAAGCTTTATAAAAAGAGGATATGGGGCAAGACTTGAAATATGCTGAAGATTGGAGAGATTGGGGAGAGAGAAACACAAGATTTGAGAGTTTTTCATCCAAAAAGAAGGAGATTTGAAGGAAATTCTTGAAGAACACTTCAAGAACATTTGAAGGCTTCAACCGGGATAAATCAAGAAACCATCCGAGTTTTATCTTCTTCCTATCTTTTATTCATTTTGTTGTTTTATTTAGCATGAACATGATGAACATGATGATTATTAATCTTTCTTCCATTACCATGTCCGGCTAAACTCGTTAGATTCCGGGCATGGGAGTACGTTGATTTGCTATGGTTTTGAGGGATTGATGATTATATATATCTAGTGTGATTTCTTTATCAAATACTTGGTTTTTATTCATGTTTAGACACTTGATCAATGTTTTTATATGTTTTAATTGCTCATAATTCGAGAGAAGAGGGCATTAATAGGTTTCGAGTATTTGACGTAGTAAATTACGAGATCTAGAAATCGGTGATAAGCTATGATGATGTTCAAATCTTATGAACATTTTGGAGTTAGCTAATTTATAGTAAACGGAGATGTTGTTATAGGTTGTTTAATCTACGTTTTAATGCATCTCGAGAGGGACTTTAGAATATTATTGTGATTATCATTTTGGAAACACACTTAGAACTTTTGGAACCAATCCCAACTAAACTTAGTGATCAACGGAAACCGAGCCTTGGAATCTTTCTTTCTAAACTCTTGCAATTCTCCTTAATTCGGATATTTTCTTTTATTGTCATCATTTTATTTTATTTCGTTAACCATCCATTCAACTTTCGATCGTCTAGATAAAACCGGAATCATTATAATCTAGTACTCAACGCAATAGGAATATTTAGTCTCTGTGGAATACGACCTTGCTAGCCGCATTCTACACTTACTCCGTACACTTGCGGATTGTTTAAAAATATAGCGAACAAGTGTTTTGGCGCCGTTGTCGGGGACTAATTTATTTTTGTTTGTATTGATATTACGATAAGTGTTTCCGGTCTTACTTTAGACATATTTTTCTATTTTATTTTATTTTGTTACTTCCGTATTGTTTTTGGCCGTGTTACAGGACGTACATGAACACCCGCTCCTCTCGAGAACCTTTGGAAAACTTTATTCCCGAAGTAGAGGCATTTGCTCAAAGAACAAGTGTTGCTACACGGAAATTATGAAGGGATCTATCTGACGAAATGGAAAGAGCGGGAGACGTAATTGCCGACATGGGCAATGATAATGCAATAGCCCACAATCCAAACAATGAAGGCGTACGGGCTGAGCGGCCAATTCAATCGATTCGGGATGGATTTCGGCCGAGGCTTGACCAAAATTATGGGGGAATTTCTCATATTCCTATCAACGCCCTCAATTTTGAGTTGAAACCTTCATTAATATCGATGGTTCAATAAAATCAGTTTGGGGGATTTGCCACAGAAGATCCGCATGCCCATTTATTCCACTTTATTCAAATTTGTGATACCATTAAAATGAATGGGGTGCCAAACGATGCAATAAGATTGAAGCTATTTCCGTTCTCCTTGAGAGAAAAGGCTCGTAGTTGGCTTGGAACTCTTGCTTAGGGGAGCATAAGTACATGGGACGAGTTGGGTGAAAAGTTTCTTTTCAAATTCTTCCCGCCCAACAAGACCATGAGATTGAAGAGCGAAATAATGCGATTCCGACAAATGGATTCAGAGATGTTATATGAGGCATGGGAACGCTTCAAAGATTTTTTAAGACGATGTCCTCGTCATGGGTTTTCGGAAGACCAACAAATGTGTTTCTTTTATAATGGGTTGGCCGGAGAGACGAGAAATCTTGTTGACGCTTCGGCTGGAGGAGCTTTGCTAGCTAAAAGTGCAGAGGAAGCATATGAATTGATCGAGGAGATGGCCATGAATAGCTATCAATGGCCTACCGAGAGGAGTAATATTCGTAGAGTGGCTGAAGTTTCAGACTCGGATCCTATAAAGGCTTTAACTGCACAAATGTCGATTTTGACCAACCATTTGGGAATTCTGACGAAGAGTGCAAATGAAAAAATAAATCCAAAAGGAAGTTCAAGTTCACTACCATCCGATCCGTTTGAGGAAGCTCATTATATCAATAACCATAATTTCAATAACTATCGAAATAATCCTCATCCGGGGTTTTATCATCCTTCAAATAAGAATCACGAGAATCTTAGCTACGGGAATTCGAGAAATGTGTTGCAACCACCTACGGGATTTAAAGTGGCGAATGGTGAGGTGATAGAAGAGTCCAAGCCAAATTCTAATCTAGAGAATATTTTGGCTACTTTTATGATGGAAACAAAAAGTCGGTTTACCCGAGATGAAGAAAAGCTTGATCGAATTGAAAATCATGTCACTCAATTAGCAACCACCGTTGGAGCTCAAATGAGAAACTTAGAAACGCAAATCGGTCAATTGGCTAAGATTGTGGGGAGCCAACATCAAAAGGGCCAATTTCCAAGCAACACCGAAGAAAATCCAAAAGCACAATGCAATGCTATTTTTTCATATACTATGAATTAAGAGCTACCGGAATCGGAGAATGAAAACGAAGATGCAACCGTATTGTCTAATAAAGTTGATTTGATATTTTCCATGAATGAGGTGAAGGAGCGGTCCGGTATTGAGCATATCAAGGAGAAGAAAAATTTTGAGGTTTTCGTGCAAGACATGGCGTCAAAGAAAAAAGAATTGGAGCGCCTACCGACTAAGCTTAAGGATCCAGGGAGTTTTTCAATTCCTTGCTCTATTTTGGGTTGTTCATTAAATGATGTATTTGTTGATCATGGTTCAAGTGTCAATATATTGCCTTTGTCTATTTTTAGGACACTTGGATTAAAATGAGATGGATCTTCGGCAACCCCAAAACGGCGGTTCCAAACAACGATTACGAGAATCAAACGAAATAGCGACGAAAATGACATAAAATGCGGAATTGAGTAAACGAGCCCGAAACAAGCTCGGACGACAAAAAGTCCAATATTAAATATTCCTGAAATATCAATAAGGTTACAAGCGAGTTGTTAAAAATGAAAAATACACCAAAATGAAAATACGGGGAAAAGAAAAATGCGGATATTACATTCTACCTCTCTAAAAATAAGTTTCGTCCCAAAACTTAAGAAACAAACAACTCGGGGTACCTAGAACGCATGCTATCTTCGGTTTTCCAAGTTGCTTCCTCGACACCATACCTCGACCACTGCACCTTGACCAAAGGTATGGTCTTATGCCTCAGTCGCTTCTCACGGTGCTCCAGAATCTTCAAGGGGCGCTCCTCGAAGGTAATATCCTCGGCGACATCAATCTCACCATAATCGATGACGTGACAAGGATCCGGAACATATTTCCTCAGCTGGGAAACATGCAAAATGCTATGAACGTGACTTAAGGCCGGAGGCAAAGCCAAACAGTATGCCACTCACCGACTCTCTCGAGAACCTCGAAGGACCTAATAAATCTCGGACTCAACTTTCCCTTCTTCCCGAAGCGGGAAACTCCCCTCGTCGGTGACACCTTTAGCAAAATGTGGTCTCCCACCTCGAATTCTAAAGGTCGACGACGGACATCAGCATATGACTTCTGTCGACTTTGAGCAGTCAACATCCTCTCCCGAATCAATTGCACCTTCCGCCTCGTCTCCATAGTGTTAGGCGTATTTTTATGCGCTTATTTATCATTAGTTTATATCCATTTTGAGCCTAAATCTGCATAAATGAGCTTTTAATGCACTATTCTTTTATGTTTTGCAGGAAATTGGAATTCGGAAGCTCGAACGACGAAAAACGGGCGAAAACGGCAGTTTTTGGCATGGGGCCGCGACACAATGGAAGCGGGCCGCGGCACACGCAGGTGATGATCGGTCAAAAACTTATCCTAAAATAGGAGTTCTTTGAGTCGCTCGCAAATATATACGAGGTAGAAGTAGTTTGTGGTAAGTTCTACCAAGATCTTTTCTCTCGAGGATTGTCCAACAGGGTTTCGTATAATGTTTTGTTACAAATTGCGAGAAATAAATACTAAAATATATTTTTGGGTTTTTAAATATTAACTAAATTAAATTGCACTATATTTTAAACTAAACTATTTTTTAATAAGACTAGTTTATATAAGACTATTTTTATTAAGACTATTTATACTAGACTATTTATATTAAGACTATTTTTAACTAGAATATTTTTAACTAGTGAAAATGAATAGAATTAAAATGAGTTGGGAATTTATAAAATCTAGGGGATTACGGGTTCATTAAATTAGGTATTTAATTAAGTATAGGAATTGATTTATATGGATATAAAAGAAAAAACGAATGTTTATCGAGTAATCAACTTTTCACCTCCGTACTTTCGTAATCAAAGATGTCTTAATCACTGTCACTTTTTTAAGATGTTGATAACAAGATTAACACTTGATAGATTGAAAAGATGTGTTTCCAATACACTTAACAATCAATCAAGGAGGTTTCATTAGTAGAAATAGGATATGATCAATCTCTATTTAAACCAATTAGTCCTTTCATTTCTCTAACTTCACTATTTTTAGGATAAACGATCGTTCATCGAGTAATCAACTTTTCACCTCCGTACTTTCGTAATCAAAGATGTCTTAACCACTTTCGCAATCTTAAGATGTTGATAACAAGATTAACATTTGATAGATTGAAAAGATATGTTTCCAATTCACTCAACAATCAATCAAGAAGGTTTCATTAGTAAAAATAGGATATGATCAATCTCTATTTAAACCAATTAGTCCTAAAAATAGTTTAAATCAATCAAATACTCAATATATAACCTAATAGAAATCCCCCTTCCCCTAGGAAGAAAGATTAGCTACTCATTGGTTCATACAAACTAAAATTATAATAGAAATAATTGATATATATAATATATATATATATATATAGAAACTTTTAATTACTAGAACTTAATGACAATAGATAAAACTTACTTGAATATGATGAATCAAAGTGCAAGAAACAAACTTCAAAATATAACTTCAAACTTGTTTAAAGATTACAAGCTTACAAAAATTGAAAGTAAAATACTAAGTGCTTATTGATCAAGCACTTTTCAATGACAAACTAAATGAAAGAAAAACTTCAAACCAAAAATAAAATACAAACTAAAATTGAAAGTTCTAAGAAAAATATATTGCTAAAAGAAAGGAGTATTTCTTAGCAAGAAGATGGGTATGAGAATTGGTAATTGGTGATTTTGCAATGGACGAAGATGTCCTTTTATAGGTGATTTTCAAGAATACAATTGATTATTTAATTCAAAATATCTATTGTAATATTATTTTTTTTAATTCTTTGTTCACACTTCACCCATGTCTTTGAATTTTAAGATTTTTGACCAAAAAAAATATCTTGTGGTTGAGTTCATAAGTTGGTCAAAAGTGGACTAATTTTGCATGGCATCTGCTGAAAAAACGGCGATGAAAAACGGCCCAGTTTGTCCCGTGTTGTGCGCCGTTTTGTGGTGACTCGGTCTCTTCCGGAATACGCGCGAGGACACGGCGCTAAATGCCGGCCGTGTGTGAAACGGCCCAAGACACGACCCTTGTTGCGCCGTATGTGAAACGACCTACATAACACGGTCCTTTTTGCGCCGTGTTGTAGGTCGTTTTGCCTTGAAAAATTCCCGTCATTGGATTTGATCTTGTTTTCCGTCCTTTTTGATGCTTCATGTCAGTAATCTGTAAAATAACCATTTTTAGCTCATGTTTGGACATATCTGTAAAATATATATTTTTAATCACAAATCAGTACAATTATGCCCGGAAAAATGAATATTTTGTATATGAATTTTAGATCAATTATGCGCTAATCAAATACCCCACACTTAAATTCTTGCTAGTCCCGAGCAAGACTCTTTATTAATCACACACTAAATAAAAATTAAAATAAGACATAAAATAAAAAATAAAAATAATACACACAAATTTGAGAAAAATAATTATATGTAAAGATAAAAAGAGATCAAAATGCCATTAATACACAATAACCAACTTTATACAGTAGATAGAAATGAATCAAGATTCAAAATAAATCTACTAACGATTTTGAAGTTAAAACACGGTTTTTATTTTTTAATTCCAAAATGCAAGGTTTTCCCCCCAAAAGGTTGATTATTTCTTTCCCACTCGTGACTTCACACGACTCCCTTTAATGGTTGCTCTCGATCACTCGTTTATTTTTCGACTCAATATGAAGAAGAATTTCATCGGCGTCATCAAATATTGTGATTTTTCACGAAATTGAGTGTATTGAAATTCAGCCGCTAATTAATTCAGATCTTGCTCATAAACTACATCCCTTTTAGTGATAGCTTTCACATCGTTATTTGCTAACGTATAGCTCTTTTCACCAACATAATTTCTATCTTTTTTTTTTTAAAAAGGTGATAGCTTTCACACCGTTATTTGCTAACGTGTAGCTCTTTTCATCAATTTTTCTGTGAGACGGCATCTACGCACAAATAATGGTTAGTCCTTTATTTTTCGCAAAATTTTAAGACCCCCAAAATTAGGCAGCTGTTGCTGCTCAACACTTTTCCTTTTTGTCATTTTTTTTAGGTGATAGCTTTCACACCGTTATTTGCTAACGTGTAGCTCTTTTCACCAATGACTCCTTTTTTTTTAGGGAATAGAATTTTTGCAGAAAATCATTTATTAGTTAAGCATGAAAAATCAAAAACTCCACAAATTAAGTAAATTTCAGTTCTATTTTTCATCAACCGACTGATTCTTCTTTTCTCAAGGTAACGAATGACTCGATTTTATATGATAACTACAAGGCTTGGAAAGAGAGATTAAGGCTCAAAAAAATTTTGGAATATACAATTTTTTTACCGGTTAAAACAATTTTAGAAGCTTGTATATAGCTAATTTATTGGTGTTATGGTCAGATCTAGAAATCTCACAAATCAAAATAATATATATATATATATATATATATATATAAATAATTAAGGCAAATCACCAAAATAATCAAAACCAACATACCAAAATAATTAAAACATACCACCCCCAAACTTGAAAAAGAAACTGTCCTCAGTTTTTTAAAAAAAAATAATAATAAAAAGCAAGAGAAACAAAATACTCCCTGTTATGAAAATTGATGCTTGAGCTATACCTTTTTGGATCTGCATAAAAAAATATACGAGGCAAACAACAACAACAAGAATATACCCGGAAGTATAACACAATTTTTAAGATGCGCTTCAGGAAAGTCCGAAGAGTCGCCTTATGGTGCCATCAATGCTTTTATTAAAAACAAAAAGAAATTACGGCAATAAAAATAACAATACATAAATCGCGAATAGATGCGCGTCAAGAGATCAAAAGAAACTCCTTAAGCTGCCATCATTTAGCACGATTATTACACACGACAGAAAGTAAAAATACAAGAGGTCCGATATGGGTTATCAAAGGGAGAGGAATGAATCCACTTTTCGTTTTCTCACGGTAAAATCTTCCATCCAGACAATTTTAGCTAGAGCTGGATCTGGTTGAGGAACAAATTCATTGAGTTTTTTTGATTAGTTCTTCTGGTGTGGTTGCAACAACTATGATTCGTTTAGCACGCTCGGAAATAAAACCTTTTTCAGCAGAGTAGTCGATGAAAGATAACAAACCATCAAAGAAACCATTGACATTAAGCAGACCTATTGGTTTTTGATGAACATTTAGCTGGGCTCTGGTAACCACATGAAAAAGTTCCTCAAGGGTGCCAAAACCACCGGGAAGGGTGATAAAGGCGACAGAATTATTTATCATGTGAGTTATGCGATCTTGCATATTTACAAATCTAAACTCATCTCCAATAGTTGACCCGGTGATTTTACTTTCAGCCAGAGGTTTTGGAATTATTCCCAACACTCTTACTCCTTCCATATAGGCGTACGTTAACTCGTCCCATTAATCCTAGACTTCCTCCTCCGTAAACTACATGAATGCATTTTTCTCTTAAAGTACGACCCAAGTTGTGTGCTGCTTCAGTAAAGCATGCATCTTTTCCATAACTAGCTCCACCAAAAATGCAGACTGTGCTAAATTTTTTTGTGGAAGATGATGACTCCATTTTTGAAAAGAAATTTATTTGAGAGAAAAAGGAAAAAAAATACAAGTTTGAGGGATGAATAAAAGAAACAAGCAAAATGTTTATTTATAGAAGAAAAAATGAGGAAAAATTGCCTAACAAGTTTGTGATTGCGTTGATTGCGCTTCAACTACTCAATATAATAATGAATGCATTTATCGCGTATCACATTTTTTATTCAGAAAATCTCACCATACGACAAAAATAAAAGATACTCACGTGTATGTACAGTAGTTGTGATTGTGGCTCACATCTTCCTCTGATTTTACGTTCAGAAACGGCTTAAACGCCTTCTATGAGTCGGGGAGAAGCTTCCCATCCAATTTTCTTACAAATTGGCAAACAGGGTCTTTTAACGTCAGATTCCCAAGACGTTGTTCATATTCTGGTTTGAATTTATTCCACAAACATCGAATTCCGTAATATACAAGTCCACTAGGATGCGTGTCAAGAGAAATTTCGATATTATCTAAATTCTCTTTATTCAGACCATCATTAATGAACTGAATTTTATCTTCTTTGTTTGTAGATGGAATTCCTAAAGATCGACATTTTAAATTACAGTTCCATCTAGCACATTTATAGCAAACGGCTAGCATCTTTGCTCGTCGTTTCTTGGCATATGAACTTTTTCCAAGCCCTAGTAAAAATCTAGTCGGTGTTTCTGTGAATTCACCTTCTATTCTTACTTTGGCTTCGATAATGAATCTTATGTCAAAAGGTATGCTTTTATTCATAAGCAAGCTCATCCTTTCAAGTCTTGTTTTGTAAATTTTTAAAATTACTTTTTTGCTTAGAAAGGGAAATCTTTTTTCAATTTTATACAATGTTTCTTCCATGACAAAAAAAATTAAAATGAAAAACGATAAAATATCTACAAATATCAGTTGTTGTGGGAGACTGAAAAATCCGACTTTGATAGTCACGGAGTACCGTTATCCGCCACTTGACCGGGCAGAAGAATAAAAGATGCAGAAATAAAGAAAGATTAAATAACAAGATATAAACAAAAATATACAAAAAATTATATTTGGCCTAAAACAATCCCCGACAACGGCGCCAAAATTTGATCGGTCAAAAACTTATCCTAAAAATAGGAGTTCTTGAGTCGCTCGCAAATATATACGAGGTAGAAGTAGTTTGTGGTAAGTTCTACCAAGATATTTTCTCTCGAGGATTGTCCAACAGGGCTTCATATAATGTTTTGTTACAAATTGTGAGAAATAAATACTAAAATATATTTTTGGGTTTTTAAATATTAACTAAATTAAATTGCACTATATTTTAAACTAAACTATTTTTTAATAAGACTAGTTTATATAAGACTATTTTTATTAAGACTATTTATACTAGACTATTTATATTAAGACTATTTTTAACTAGAATATTTTTAACTAGTGAAAATGAATAGAATTAAAATGAGTTGGGAATTTATAAAATATAGGGGATTACGGGTTCATTAAATTAGGTACTTAATTAAGTATAGGAATTGATTTATATGGATATAAAAGAAAAAACGAATGTTTATCGAGTAATCAACTTTTCACCTCCGTACTTTCGTAATCAAAGATGTCTTAATCACTGTCACTTTTTTAAGATGTTGATAACAAGATTAACACTTGATAGATTGAAAAGATGTGTTTCCAATACACTTAACAATCAATCAAGGAGGTTTCACTAGTAGAAATAGGATATGATCAATCTCTATTTAAACCAATTAGTCCTTTCATTTCTCTAACTTGACTATTTTTAGGATAAACGATCGTTTATCGAGTAATCAACTTTTCACCTCCGTACTTTCGTAATCAAAGATGTCTTAACCACTTTCGCAATCTTAAGATGTTGATAACAAGATTAACATTTGATATATTGAAAAGATATGTTTCCAATTCACTCAACAATCAATCAAGAAGGTTTCATTAGTAAAAATAGGATATGATCAATCTCTATTTAAACCAATTAGTCCTAAAAATAGTTTAAATCAATCAATACTCAATATATAACCTAATAGAAATCCCCCTTCCCCTAGGAAGAAAGATTAGCTACTCATTGGTTCATACAAACTAAAATTATAATAGAAATAATTGATATATTTAATATATATATATAGAAACTTTTAATTACTAGAACTTAATGACAATAGATAAAACTTACTTGAATATGATGAATCAAAGTGCAAGAAACAAACTTCAAAATATAACTTCAAACTTGTTTAAAGGTTACAAGCTTACAAAAATTGAAAGTAAAATACAAAGTGCTTATTGATCAAGCACTTTTCAATGACAAACTAAATGAAAGAAAAACTTCAAACCAAAAATAAAATACAAACTAAAATTGAAAGTTCTAAGAAAAATATATTGCTAAAAGAAAGGAGTATTTCTTAGCAAGAAGATGGGTATGAGAATTGGTAATTGGTGATTTTGCAATGGACGAAGATGTCCTTTTATAGGTGATTTTCAAGAATACAATTTATTATTTAATTCAAAATATCTATTGTAATATCATTTTTTTAATTCTTTGTTCACACTTCACCTATGTCTTTGAATTTTCAGATTTTTGACCAAAAAAAATATCTTGTGGTTGAGTTCATAAGTTGGTCAAAAGTGGACTAATTTTGCATGGCATCTGCTGAAAAAACGGCGATGAAAAACGGCCCAGTTTGCCCCGTGTTGTGCGCCGTTTTGTGGTGACTCGGTCTCTTCCGGAATACGCGCGAGGACACGGCGCTAAATGCCGGCCGTGTGTGAAACGGCCCAAGACACGACCCTTGTTGCGCCGTATGTGAAACGGCCTACATAACACGGTCCTTTTTGCGCCGTGTTGTAGGTCATTTTGCCTTGAAAAATTCCCATCGTTGGATTTGATCTTGTTTTCCGTCCTTTTTGATGCTTCATGTCAGTAATCTGTAAAATAACCATTTTTAGCTCATGTTTGGACATATCTGTAAAATATATATTTTTAATCACAAATCAGTACAATTATGCTCGGAAAAATGAATATTTTGTATATGAATTTTAGATCAATTATGCGTTAATCAGGTGACCAGCAAGCGCCGAACCCACTGTACCGTGAGCCGCGGCACAACCTAAGTGAGCAGCGGACCAGGAGTAAAATATGCGCCCAGGCATCCGGCGCTGGGCAGTAGGGGCCGCGGCACAGATTAAGTGAGCCGCGGCCCACATGGCGGTTTTGGCTGAGCCTTCCGCGTTTCTTCGCCGTTTTGGAGCCTGTTCTCGACCTAATCACACGGACGCGTTTTGAAGGCTGATAACAGTTATAAATAAGCATTGAAGGGCTGAAAACAGAGGAGAATCATCTTGGGAAATCATCGATCAGAAGGAAGACATCGCGGTACGGGACAAAAGAACACAAGGAGGAAATTTGTGGGCGACGACAAGACCACGGATCCTTACGGTTTTTCTTAGTTTTTCTGCATCTTAGTTTCTAGATCTATTCGAGTAGGATTGTGATTGTAGCCGATTCCATGACGGTTTGATTTATTTATTATTATTTCGATTTACTCGTTATTCGTATTGAGTTGGATTCTTCTTACTGTTCTTAATGCTTTTTAATTGTCTGGCCAACAGTTGAATTGTTTTGAATGTCTTTATGGATTCGGGAGATGAAATTTAGGCATAGTTCTTGTGAGACGAATCATAATTTTTGTGAGATAGGAATATACTCATGGGAATTGTGAAGCCTATTTATTGTGGGAATTCTTGAATTGTTTTAGCTATTAATTATCTAATTCGAATAGGGATATATCGAGTTAATAATTCGTAGTATTTTCTATCGACCTTGGGAAAGGCTTTAGAATAATTTAGGAATTCCTGGCTTACAATCAATTGAATAACGGTGAATTGGATTGAATAAAAATTATTCCTGATTGTTTGAGGTGAAAATCATAATCCTACACCCTTATTATTATTATCTTTATTATTATTTTTTATTTATTTTTCTGCTATTAGTTTAGAAATAAATTCTATAATAATTGTTCTTCAAATAAAATTGTGAGTTGACTATATTTTGGTACTTAGTGAAATCAGTCCTCGAGGGAACGATATCTTACTTATCACTTTATTACTTGTTGACACCGTGCACTTGCGGCATAGTGTGAGGGATTTCTGCACAATAAGTTTTTGGCGCCGTTGCCGGGGACTGATTTTTTCGCTAATATCAATACCAAGCGACTCTAATTTTAATTTGAAGTTTTTTTTTCTTTAATCTCTATATTTTATTTTTTTCATTATGTTTTCCTTTGATTATAGTGACCCTTGGCATTTCACAAATTTCGATGTTCTTAATAATTTGCCAAATAGGGTCAGTCAGCCCCCTCCCCCGAAACAAAAGACCATGCTTGAACAATGTGTATACGCTCTCAATAATCCTGATAGTACCCTTCTTGAGCGAGAATGTGCACGTCGTGGTCTTGAGATTCACTATGGTTATTTTCCAGCTCATATATTTAGTAGTGAAGTTGAGGGGGAGATTGAGAAGAAAAACATGCTAAGTTTTAGGGTCTATCCCCCAGCACCTGATAATTACATAAAGTGTGATGAGCCTGTAGAAGAAGTTACCATTGATGATGTTTTCAAAGAAATTTCATTAAATTGTCATCAAACTTCGACTAATAAGGTGAACACTTATGTGCCTAAAATTTTATTAACGGTGCCACGTATAATTTTTCCTAAATCCATAATGGGAGAGATTGACCCCATTACTCTTGATTTTGTTGAGGCTGATTCCTTGAGTTCTAATGAGGTTGTTCATGATATGTCTTTATTATCTACCCATTCGAACTCTGCTTATTTCTTCATACCTTATCATTATTACATTCTTCCATTATTTTTTGGTTGTCCGGATAACTATTCTTACTCATTATTTTTGGCAACCAGGTATGAACCAAAGCCTCCCTTGTGGAATAAGAGGCTTATAGATTGCAAGAAGGGGGCATTTGGCAATCTCCCTAGAAAGAAGCCACGTTAAATTTTTTTGCCATGTCGTGCTCAAGACGTAAAATAGAGCGCTTGATGGGAGGCAACCCATCATTTTTACTTGCTTTCTAGTTAGTTGTTTTTTTATTTGATTTTTCGTTTATAATTTTTTTCCTTTTGTTTGTTATTTTCGTTTGGATTCGTGTATTCTTGTTGGCCCTTATTTCTCTAATATTTTTTATATTACCCGAATGAGTTATTATTCTTCATATTCTAGTCTTTCTTGACTTAATGTCTATTGTTGTTTCATGACTAGAGACTAAGTTTGGGGGTCCCTGGTGATATTGGGCATTATTTGAAGTATGGATTGACAGACGATTCCACTCAGACATGTGCTGGCGTTCAAGAAGACATTTGGAATAAGATTCACTTTTCCTTATCTCTTTTATTTTCACATGTATTTGATTGTTGATGATTTTATGTGTAGTGGAATAAACCGAAGCATGCGATATTTTCTTAATTTTTCTTGGTTATAAATTGCGATTTCATCATTGCTTTATTTTTTGTGAATTTTTCGTGCTTCCATGTGTAAAACTGATGTTACGATACTGATTTCTCTTGGAAGAAACGGTTGACTTTTGGTCGAGTTGCAGTCAGCGATATCTGCTTCTGTTGAGTATTCAATTAGGTCCGAAATTTTATCGTTTTTGTAGAAATTTTAGCAGATAAGATAGGAGACATACGTGTTTTCAAATCACCGTTTATATGTTTGGTTAAACTTTTCGCGTAGCTAGTCGTCCAGTAATATGAGTCTTGTTGGCACTTGGATTGAGTTTAGAGTCGGACAGTTTTTCCAAAAAGTCGAGATATTAGTTGTTCTATGATGGGAAATCTAGTAACCGGGGGTATTCACGTGACCCGTTGTTTACTCTCGCGTAAAACGATGACCCTGAATAGATTAATAATTTAGAAATATCGCATTACCGATGATGGGAAGCCTAGTAACCCGGGGTATTCACGTGACCCGTTGTTTACTCTCGCGTAAAACAGCAACCTTGACATGCGGGAATTGCTATTCGAGTTTTTTTTCTCCGCTGTAGAGGGGGGCTTAGTAACTAGAAGCATCCATGTGCCCCATGAGTGTCTTTTACGTCAAACGGTTCCTCGATACATGCGAATGGAAATCCACCCTAGGATCATCCCGATGAAATATCCCGAGAGCCGAAACCTAGTGGTTAACTCGAATCATATTATTGATCATACATAAGGGAATGCTGTCCGAGGAGTAATTTTGATAATGAAACTCTTGTATTTTGCCACTAGACTGTGGGGCTGGGCGAGCTAGCTTGTTTACTCTAACCCTTCATATTGGCGGTCGGTTAAATTCATGCTTGTTAATCTTTGAGCTTGATTTTCTTCATGAACGATGGGTTAGGACTGAAAATGACTACTTTTTGGAATCAGTGTCTGTGAATGTGACTCACTAATATGACACTCGTATTATTCTTTGAGATTTTCAGGGTAGTATTGATTAAGTTGAGCACTATGGACTTGCATGATTATTCACGATATATTTTGTTTAAAATTGATAATTTTTGCTTTAGGACAAGCAAAGGCTCAAGTTTGGGGGTATTTGTTAGGCATATTTTTATGCGCTTATTTATCATTAGTTTATATCCATTTTGAGCCTAAATCTGCATAAATGAGCTTTTAATGCACTATTCTTTTATGTTTTGCAGGAAATTGGAGTCCGGAAGCTCGAACGACGAAAAACGGGCGAAAACGACAGTTTTTGGCCTGGGGCCGCGGCACAATGGAAGCGGGCCGCGGCACACGCAGGTGGCCAGCAAGCGCCGAACCCACTGTACCGTGAGCCGCGGCACAGCCTAAGTGAGCCGCGGCCCAGGAGGAAAATATGCGCCCAGGCATCCGGTGCTGGACAGTAGGGGCCGCGACACAGATTAAGTGAGCCGCGGCCCACATGGCGGTTTTGGCTGAGCCTTCCGCGTTTCTTCGCCGTTTTGGAGCATGTTCTCGACCTAATCACACGGACGCATTTTGAAGGCTGATAACAGTTATAAATAAGCATTGAAGGGCTGAAAACAGAGGAGAATCATCTGGGGAAATCATCGATCAGAAGGAAGACATCGCGGTACGGGACAGAAGAACACAAGGAGGAAATTTGTGGGCGACGACAAGACCACGGATCCTTACGGTTTTTCTTAGTTTTTCTGCATCTTAGTTTCTAGATCTATTCGAGTAGGATTGTGATTGTAGCCGATTTCATGACAGTTTGATTTATTTATTATTATTTCGATTTACTCGTTATTCGTATTGAGTTGGATTCTTCTTACTGTTCTTAATGCTTTTTAATTGTCTGGCCAACAGTTGAATTGTTTTGAATGTCTTTATGGATTTGGGAGATGAAATTTAGGCATAGTTCTTGTGAGACGAATCATAATTTTTGTGAGATAGGAATATACTCATGGGAATTGTGAAGCCTATTTATTGTGGGAATTCTTGAAATGTTTTAGCTATTAATTATCTAATTCGAATAGGGATATATCGAGTTAATAATTCGTATTATTTTCTATCGACCTTGGGAAAGGCTTTAGAATAATTTAGGAATTCCTGGCTTACAATCAATTGAATAACGGTGAATTGGATTGAATAAAAATTATTCCTGATTGTTTGAGGTGAAAATCATAATCCTACACCCTTATTATTATTATCTTTATTATTATTTTCTATTTATTTTTCTGCTATTAGTTTAGAAATAAATTCTATAATAATTGTTCTTCAAATAAAATTGTGAGTTGACTATATTTTGGTACTTAGTGAAATCAGTCCTCGAGGGAACGATATCTTACTTATCACTTTATTACTTGTTGACACCGTGCACTTGCGGCATAGTGTGAGGGATTTCTGCACAACACATAGCGATATCCGGTTCGGTCCCAACCAAATCAGACGCCTCATTCCAGCAAATCGGCGATCGACATCACCGCCCATAAAGCGCCTCATACGGTGCCATCTGAATCGACGCGTGCCAACTATTATTGTACGTGAATTCGATCAATGGCAAATGCTCCTCCTAATCACTGCTCCAATCGAGAGCACAAGCACGCAACATATCCTCAAATGTTTGGATAATGCGTTCCGACTGCCCATCCGACTGAGGATGAAAAGAAGTACTCAGACGCAACCGAGTACCCAACGCCTTATATACTGCCTCCCAAAAATGCGATACAATACGGCCATCACGATCCGAAACAATAGACTTCGGAGTACCGTGAAGCCTCACAATCTGCGCAATAAACACACGAGCCAACCTCTCCGGACCCCAAGTATCCTTGATGCCCAGAAAATGTGCCGATTTGGTCAAACGATCCGCAATCACCCAAACCATGTTCATACCAGACTTCGATCTCGGCAAGCTCGTGACGAAGTCCATCGAAATATTCTCCCATTTCCATTCTGGAACGGGAAATGACTGCAATAACCCGGCTGGCCGCTGATGCTCGATTTTACCCTGCTGACAAGTCAAAAATCTCGCTACAAACCGTGCGACCTCCCCCTTCATGTCATTCCACCAGAAATTCCTCCTCAGGTCCTTGTACATCTTACTCGAACCAGGATGAACTGAGTAAGGCGTAGCATGGGCCTCTCGCAAAATACTCTGCCTCAATTCCAAGTCGTTCGGTACACAAAGCCGACCTTGGAATCTCAACACGCCATCCTCGTGAATCACAAATCCAGGAGACTTTCCCTTAAGAATATTCTCTTTGATTTGAGTAATCATCGGATCCTCCATCTGCTTCTGCTTAATTTCATCGATCAACGACGACGAAATCTCAAAAGCGCAAAGTTGCCCGACAACTCCCGGCAACAAAATCTCAACACTCAACTCAATCAAATCCCGCTGAAGCTCAGATCGAGACGTAAGTATCTCGAGCGCCCGCAACGCAACCGGTTTCCGACTCAAGGCATCCGCCACGATATTTGCCTTGCCCGGATGATAAAGGATCTCGAGGTCAGAATCCTTAATCAACTCCAACCACCTCCTCTGCCTCATATTCATCTCCCGCTGATTGAATATGTACTTAAGACTTTTATGATCGGTAAAAATCTTACATGCAGAGCCAAAAAGATAGTGACGCCAAATCTTGAGCGCAAAGACAACTGCCGCTAACTCCAAATCGTGAGTAGGGTAGTTGAGCTCGTACGGACTCAAGTGTCTTGACGCATATGCAATGGTCTTGCCGTGCTGCATCAATACGCACCCAAAACCCTGACCCGAAGCATCACTATAAACAGCAAAACCCTCGTTGCCACACGACAATGCTAAGATCGGGGCTGAAGTCAAACGCCTCTCTAGCTCCTCAAAACTCGCTTGTCTCTCGTCATTCCAGATGAACTTCTCGGATTTCTGGAGCAACTGTGTAAGTGGTCGAGGTAGTTTCGCGAACCCCTCGACGAACCTACGATAGTAGCTAGCCAAACCCAAGAAACTACGGACCTCCTTCACATTCCTAGGCGGTGCCCAGTCCAGCACTGCCTCAATCTTCTGTGGATCCACACGGACCCCCTCGGCTTAAATCACGTGACCCAGGAACATCACCTCCTTCAGACAGAACTCGCATTTCAAGAACTTCGCATAGAGTCGCTCGGTTCTCAAAATGTATAACATTACACGCAGGTGATGCGCATGCTCCTGCTCATTCCTCGAATAGATAAGGATATCGTCAATGAAGATGACGACACTTATCCAAATACTCGATAAAGACTTTGTTCATCAATTACATGAACACTGCCGGCGCATTAGTCAACCCGAAGGGCATGACCACGAACTCATAATATCCGTATCTCGTCCGAAAAGCTGTTTTCGGGACATCGAAATCCTTCACCCGAAGCTGATAGTACCCCGATCTCAAGTCAATCTTCGAGAATACCGCAGCTCCCTGCAACTGATCAAAGAATTCATCAATTCTCAGCAAGGGATACTTGTTCCTGATGGTCACTTTGTTTAGCTCACGGTGGTCGATACATAAACGCAGTGAACCATCCTTCTTCCACACAAACAGAACCGGTGCACCCCAAGGTGAAGCGCTCGGTTGAATATACCCCGACTCAAGAAGCTCACTCAACTGCTTCTTCAACTCGGCCATCTCTGAAGGTGCCATGCAATACGGCGCCTTCGATATCGGAGCCGCACCCGACTTTAACTCGATAACGAACTCGACCTCCCGGTCCGGTGGCAACCCTGGCAATTCATTAGGAAAGACATCCGGGAACTCGCTAACGATGGGAATCGATGAAAACTCGACTCCACCACTCTCCGCCTCCAAGGCGTAACACCAATAACCAGTACACCCCTTCCGCAGGAGTCTCATCGCCTTCAAGGCGTTAATTATAAATTTCTGGTTTCCTCTCTTTTTCCCCGCGAAAGAGTGATCGGTGCCGTCCTCGGCTAACATGGTGATGATCCTTGAGAGGTAATTCATGATTTCACCATGTCGCTCGAGCCAATCATCCCCGAGAATCAAATCCTCACCCTCAATACTCAGAACAATAAGGTTAGAGAGCCAAGCCCTCTCACAAATAAACACAGAACAATCTCGGACCTCCTGATCACCAACGATCCTATCACCGCTAGGAAGCTTAACGATGAAAGGCTCACAAGGCGTCAAACAGTCGAGACTCAAACGGTGCACACACTCCAGAGAGATGAATGAATGTGTAGCACCCGAATCAAAAAGCACACTGATAGGGTGAGAATGGATGTGAACGGTACCTATGGCCACGGTGGCTGCTGGATCATCGGCCCTCCTCATCTCGTAAACTCGCAGATGAGAGGAGCTGACACTGGAATCTCCCCCTCTAGCGGCATGACCCCGATCTCTTCCTCGACTGGCACTCGGCGGAAGCTGTGGATTAGATGGCCCTTGGTTCACACTCGGCTCCCTAGGCGCTGGGAAGGAAGCCTGGGTACCAAGAGTCCTCTCTCTCTCTCTCTCTCAGCACAAAAAGCAGCCTTGTGGCCCAGCTGGCCACACCGATTACACGTCAGCAACAGACTCAGACAATCTCGACTGATATGTCCCGGTCGGCCACAGTTAAAACACTTCACATCATGGGAAGGAGTACTGGCAGCCCCGCGGAAACCCCCAGTAAAACGAGATGGACCACCACCAGTGGAAAAGTTAGCAGACTGATATTTCTGTCGACCTCCCCCCTTGTGGCCCGAGAAATTCTTGCTCTCACGAGCCGCCTCACTGGCCATCAAAGACATATCGTATGCAAGAGATCTACTATGATAATCCTTCAAGGTGGTGCAGGCGAGCCCAGACATGTAGTCATGAATCTTCATTTTCATCCGTCTGGAAAAATGAAAAATCTTGTCGCTCTCCTCTCTAACTTGGATCTTCACGAAGCCCAACTCCCGACTGTAGTCAGCAATAGCCTGGGAAACAGGAATATCCCGAGTCTGGGCATCATAGAAAGCATGAACTTGAGCCTGCTTAACTGGCCACGAGTAATACTCGGTCTCCATCAGGTCCTTAAACTCGACCCATGAAGCAACATGGTCCTTAGGCTCAACAGCCTCCCACCAGTCAGTAGCGTCCATAGTGAGGAAGTACTGGACAATAGGGACCTTGCGATCCTCGGGACAGTTGGTGGCAACAAGGCCCTTGGATATCTCCTTGATCCACTCCTTCCAGCCAATCGGTTCTGAAGCCCCCGAGAACTGAGGAGGATGCATCTTGATGACATCCTGAAGCCAACGGTCTGCTCCGCCCCTAGCAGCATGGGCTGGAGTCGGGTTCTGAACCGGCTGAGCTATCGCAGCCATTTGGTTCACAATTTATTACATCACAACTGCAACACCAAGATCGGCGCCACCACCATTTGCGCCCTCCTGAGTAGCATTATGGCTTTGATGACCATCAGTACTACCAGCTCCAGAATTGTGTGAGGTGGCCGCCTGACTAGCTGCCCCACGTCCCCGACCACGTCAACGGCCACGACCACGATCTCTACCTCGGCCTCTCCCAGCATCCATACTAAAGATAAGAGGTAGCAATTGCAATACGATGGTAAGTACGAGAGGAAAAACAGTCGCATTTCAAGAATCGGAAGTACGATACAAGGAAACAAGAAATCGAGTAAGGAAAACTTACGAGCATCGGAAGTACCGAGATGATGGCAGTGGGGTGATAATGTGAAAAAAACACACAACTAGACCCAATTAACCGACAAGCCTAAGTATCCATAAACCCACTACTCCGATACCATTTTCTGTAACACCCCCAAGAAATCCGGGATTGTAACAGCGCTGTGGACCCCTACATGGGAACCACCAGGATAGGTAATCAACTTCACTCATCGACTCGCGGAATCGACGCAATAACACCACATCACAAAGACGCAAAACAATAAAATCACCCGGTTCGACCGGTCATTCATGTAACACCCCAAACTAGGCGGATATTACAGTGCCGTAGATCCCCAACTGGGACCCACCAGGCAAATGAAAATGAATGAATTACACAAGATAAATGTAGTACCGAACTACATAACAACAATAATTACTCCGATGAGGAGTTTAGTTACAACACACCAGGACAATACCGAATACTAGTGTATTTTATATGAAGATAAAATACACAACACTGAATGAAACGGAGTATTCAAATGAAAGTCTACAGCGGAAAATAAAGGACAATAACATGAATAACTGAAAGATCGGGGCCCCCTACTAGTATCACTAGGACTCCTCGACATCAACATGCTGTTCCCGTGCGTTTGCCTTGCCATGACCTGAAAAACAAAATCCCCAAACGGGGTCAGTTACAAAGAACAACAATCCTCAAGAGTTGAAAATACACAATCATGATTATATGTAGTATAAACCACAAGTTCGATCAAAATGAAACGGTTAGATTATAACCCAATCTTGTTGAAAACATACGCAATCAAACATGCTATATGAATCAACTAACAGTACGGCTCAAAGAGTGGCGCCACACTGCGCCCGGGATGGAAATGTGTCCGTGCACAAGCCACCAACGATCGAATACACGCGTGGTCTTGTACCTAATCAGTCTCACGAAACAATCAATCTCGTGTGCACACCCAATGTGAGGCCACCAACCAACACACGACTATAATGTGCCCGACATGAAAATCCTACACATACCAACCGGCACGCCAAGATGACCCGAATGCCACGATATAACAAAAGTGACATCGAAAATGAATAATGACTCACCGAGGTGGAATGGTAACAAAATAAATGACACCAATGAAAAGATTGGAACCGCTGCTCCTTATGATAAACGATTAATTGATAACAACAAGTTTTGATATGATTAATATAATGATGAATGAGTTATGATTATGAATGAACAACAACAAAAGGGATGAATATCCTTTTAACCGAGTAAGAATTAACTTACACAACAACGATGAAGAATGTCCGTCCACGAACAACGTCCTAATTGAGATATCGGTCGCTCGAACAACCTTGAATAAATATAATTACCAACAATCCGTTCAATATACGAATCAAACACGAATATAACGAACTCAAAACGTCAATACGATTAAACTAAGTCCATAGAGGCATTAAATCAAACACGTTGCGACTAAACTCCGATTGTTTACAATCAAACCTCAATATACCAATATCAAATCCCCCAAGAAGTGTTTCAAACCAACAAAACATCTCCAATACGATCAATAATCCGTTATGAATATCCCAAAACGTGATTATAACAACAATTAGTCGAAAATCCCCAATTCCAACTCGATTTTCAAGGTGTTCTCGAATAATTCCTCAATAATCCAATGAATCCTTATACAAACTCATAATCATATACATATCCCTTCATATAACATGATTATAACGTCCAAAACATCATATCTCAACACAAAATCGAAGTCCAAAGTGTTGAAGGAATTACCTCTTGATGATCCAAGTACTTTAATCCAAGAACACGCGTTAGATTGATTATCCGGCTTCACGATCGAAAGGAGATGAAGAAAATCAAACACCCAAATGATTTGTGAAGGAAAACCCTCCTCAAGCTTACTCTCTCGGTTGAAGGTGAAGAAAAGGGGAAAATGGCTGAAATGCTAAAAAAACGAATTTAAGGAAGTTGATCGCGTGCCGGACACGGCCCGTGCCGATCGGCACGGCCGTGTCGCACACCGGCCGACAGATTGGCCGACAGGACTCGACCGTGTCCCGCTTGACACGGTCGCGCGCGCGAGGGCCTCCCGACAGATGACCCGTCCGATGACTTCGGCATGACTCGATCGCGCTGCACGACACGGCCGGGCGTGTCGGCACGCTCGCTTATCCGGAAGGGTTCGACTGCCGCGCTGCACGACACGGTCGGGTCCCGAGGCGTACACTTCGGCACTTTCCGGACGAGTACGGCACGGGCCGTGTCGGACGACACGGCCGAGTTCGTTCGGCAGGATCGCCAAATCGAAAAATGAGCGGTTGAGTTAAAACGACCATAACTCTCTCGTCCGGACCCGATTGACTCACCGCTTGAACCATTGGAAAGCTAACTCGATGCTCTATAATATTGCAAGATTTAGAATTTTTGGAGTTACCAAAAATTAATGGTGATCTAACAAAGTCGAACTCATATGAGGAAAGTTGAAACAATGAACAATAACGATACACAACTCGAAGTTTTTCCGAACGGTGAACACGGTGAAAGAACATGATTGATGAATGATTATAATTGAGTGAAAATCCACAGAGTGACAATCACCGAATGAAATTACTGAATGATAATGATCAATTACAACCGGTATTACAAACACCCCACCTTAAAAGAGTTTCGTCCCCGAAACTAAGGGTCAAACAACTCGGGATAACACTCCCGCATATTCTCCTCGGTTTCCCAAGTGGCCTCTTCGACTCCGTGTCTAGACCACTGAATCTTGACCAAAGGGATCGTCTTGTTCCTCAACAGTTTGATTCGTCGCTCTAACACTCGTACAGGACGCTCCTCGTACGAAAGATCATCCGCGATCTCGATTTCGTCGAACTGAAGTATGTGACTCGGGTCGGCAACATACTTCCGCAACTGAGAGACGTGAAACACATTATGAATCCTGCTCAAAGCCGGAGGTAAAGCCAATCGATAAGCTAACTCGCCTACTCGATCCAAAATTTCAAACGGTCCAATGAATCTCGGACTCAACTTCCCCCGTTTTCCGAAACGGAAAATACCTCGACTCTGGGATACCTTGACCAAAACATGGTCACCCGTATCGAACTCTAGTGGTCGACGACGATTTACTGCATATGATTTCTGTCGACTCTGAGCTGTCAACATACGACTCTTGATCAAAGCTACCTTCTCCCGGCGGCTATAAGCATGTCGGGTTCGGTGCCGATTGATTCGACAAGTCATCCCAACACAAAGGAGATCGACAACGACGACCGTACAAGTCCTCGTAAGGTGCCATCTTAATGGAGGCATGCCAACTATACTGTACGTGAACTCGATCAGTGGTAGTTGGGCTTCCCAATCGTCCTTCCAATCGAGGACGCATGCCCTCAACATGTCCTCTAATGTCTGAATAGTTCTCTCTGATTGTCCGTCTGACCGAGGATGAAAGGCAAGTCTCGAGATTAAGCCGAGTTCCCATAGCACGATGAACTGATTTCCAAAAATGTGACACAAACCATCCGTCACGATCGGAAACGATACTTTTAGGAGTACCGTGAAGTCTCACTATCTCTTTGATGAACAATCGGGCGATCTCTTGGGACTCCACATATCCTTGATTTCAAGGAAATGAGCTAAATTAGTAAAGCGCCCGCGATCACTCGGATCGTATTTATGCCCCGACGACTCGCCGGCAATTCGTGATGAATTCCATAGAAATGTCTTCCCACTTCCATTCTCGGAATAGGAGCGGTATCAAGATACTCGGTCGCCGAGGTTCCATCTTGACTTGTTGATGTTAAGCATCTCGAAACAAATTCTGCGACTTCTCGCTTCATATTACTCCACCAAGAATTTTGTTTCAAGTCTTTGTACATCTTGTTGGACCCCGGATGAATGTAATAAGGGTAGCATGAGCTTCTCTCAAAATAGAGTTTTTCAACTCGTCATTCGCCGGTACACACATCCGATTCTTAAATCTCAAAAGTCCATCCTCGTGGATCACGAATCCGTGGGCTTTCCCCGAGCCACATCCTCAAGAATGCGCAACAATGCCGGGTCCGAACCCCGATTCTCCCTGATTGCATCCTCAAGAGATGATGAAATCTCTAACATACAAAGTCGTCCCCGACTCCGAAGCTGCACTCGATCTCGGGTCTAAGGAATTCCTGTTGGAGCTCCTTCGAATTGTTAAACGAGCAAGCATCTGCTCCCGAACGGACTTACGACTCAAGGCGTCGGCGACAATGCTCGCCTTGCCCGGTGGTAAAGGATATCGATATCAAAATCTTTGATTAATTCCAACCACTGTCTCTGCCGCATATTTAACTCCTTCGAGTAAATATATACATCTAATCTTGTGATTGGTGAAGATCGACAGTGATGCCATAAAGGTAACGACGCCAAATTTTCAACACGAAAACCACGGTTGCTAGCTCCGTCCGTGGGTTGGATAATTAACCAGCTAATCCGAGGAAACATCGGATTTCCTTAACATCTTTCGGAGGTTGCAAATCTCGGATAGCCTCCGTCTTCTGAGGGTCGACACGAACTCTGGAAGATGAAATTACATGCCCGAGAAAGTCACTTCGGACCTCCAGAACTCATATTTGGAAAACCTTCCATAAAGTTGCTCTCGTCTCAACACGTCGAGAACCTGATGAAGATGAACCTCGTATTCCTCTCGGCTACGAGAATAAATCAAAATGTCGTCGATGAAGAAAACAACAAAATGATCCAAAAAGTCGATGAAAACCCGATTCATTAACCCCCATGAATACCACAGGTGCAATAGTTAGCCCGAACGGCATAACTACGAACTCATAATGATCATAGCGTGTATGAAACGCTGTCCTCGCGATATCCGACTCTCGAATCCGCAACTGGTGATATCCAGATCTTAAGTCGATCTTGGAAAATACTGAAGCTCCCTGAAGTTGATCTAAAAGATCATCAATACGAGGTAAAGGATACTACTCTTGATCATTACCCTGTTCAACTCCTGGTAATTAATACACACGAGACGAGCCATCCTTCTCCTTGACAGATCACACTGGTGCTCCTCACGGGGACGCAATCGGTCGGAGATAACCTTTCTCGAACTATTCCTCAAGTTGAATCTTCAACTCCTGCATTCTGGTCGGGGCCATCCGATACGGTGCCTTCGATAAAGGGGACGTATCGGCTCCAACTCACTCCTGAATTCCCTTACTCTATGTGAAGGCAACCGGATAACTCGTCGGGAAATACATCGTCAATCGATGACAATGATACTACGAATGATTGAACATTTCGATTGCCCTAGAATGGTCAATCGATAAAAAGAGATACCAATAATGATTGAACAACTCGATTGCCTTAGAAAGGTCAATCGATGAAGATGATACAATGAATGATTGAATAACTCGATTGCCCTAGAAAGGCCAATCGATGAAAATGATACAATGAATGATTGAATGACTCGATTGTCTTAGAAAAGCCAATCGATGGAAATAATACAAGGAATGATTGAATAACTCGATTGCCCTAGAAAGGCCAATCGATGAGAATGATACAATGAATGATTGAATAGTTCGATTGCGGAATTTCTCTGCTTTCGTCATAATAATACTTCTTCCGAACAACGGGATTACTTCAAGCACACATTCAACAACCAACGACGGAAAATAGCGACCAAACGCTAACAAACACTGAGGATAGTATTAAGACGGTTAAACCAACTAATACCGAAATTACATCGTCCTAAGAGAAATTCACCACGATTAGGTCCACCAACCAATCGCGGTTACTAAGCTTACTTAGGTATGATTCCGAAAATTCTTCCATCGTCAGGTAGACCGATGGTATGAGATCCACAAGCAATAGGACTATCCCGAAATAAGTCTATTCAAGCATGATTCGAAAATGAATGAATGCGGTGTACCAGCATCAAAAGGTACACACAAGTTGAAATAAAATTACGAGTATACCTGAAATCGTTCGGGCCACCATATCGTCGATCCTCCTCATCATATAAATCTGGGACTTGCCGGTCTCCGAACCGGACGCTCCCGTCTGAAAAATACGAGCTCCAACTCTATTTGCTTCCATTGCCTTAAACGACGATGACAAAGCAGTCTGATTCTGAAACGCTGGTTGCTTCGGGGCCTGAGATGTCACCGGAGCCGACTTGGAGTCCTTTCGGCAAAAACGGGCCTTATGCCCAAAATTCCCACAATTATAGCACGTGATAGACGGTTTGCATATCTGGCTGAAATGACCCGGCTGCCCACAATTGAAACAGTGATGGCCGAATCGGCCGCTCGGGAATGAGATCCCGCACGATTATGCGCCGTAGAAGGTCGCCGAAACGATAGGGCTCACACTAGGCTTCTTGAAGGTTGATCGACCGCCTTTGGGTTGATTACGCTCGTTGATTTCTTTGAAAGATGAAGGTTGTTGTTCAAGACTTTCCTTAGCAACTGCCTCTCATACGGAGAGTTCTCTCGATTAATCCGGACAGAGTGGCGCAATGATGCTTCAGCAACTGCACAACGGTCAACATGGCCTGCATAAAAGTCAGTGGATCAACCCGAACATCTTCTCGGTCGAGCCGAGTCCTCGGCACGATTTCCCGGCAATGAGTGATTATTTCTCGGTTTCGGTCCGTACCGAAGCCTCTGCCCTTGCATCCCCGGACAGCTCTCTGCAGCCTGTAGTAGGAAGGTCGCTTTATGAGTATTTTTCCCGCATGTTTAGAACGTTATGATTATGTCATGAGATGATGAAAATGAGTATACATGCTCTAACTTAGTGATTATATGAATGATTTATCAAGTTAAATGATTATCGATGAAATTCTTGAAATGATTATCTTGAATAACTTAACAAGATTGATAATATGATCATCCAGATTGACAACCGAGTAATGAAATGAATTGAGTAATTAATGAGTTAACATGATCGTCCCGATTATTAATCGAGTAATGAAATGAATTAAGTGATTGATGAGTTAATATGATCATCCCGATCATAATGAATGATGATGTTTGAGGATTGTTAAATGATGAATGATGAATGAATGACTATTGCCGTAAATTATACCATGGCGTTAGAAGTCTTACAGCTTCTTTCTGGCCCGATTGGCTCAAGATTCGCACAGTCACACGTGACGCGAAAGTCCAATGATACTAGTCCGATGACGATGATTTCAAATGAGACATGACTTGGAGGGTAGTATTCAAAACCACGCTCCGATACCAACTCGTAACACCCCAAACTAGGCGGATATTACAAAGGCCGTAGATCCCCAACCGGGACCCACCAGCAAATGAAAATGAATGAATTACACAAGATAAATGTAGTACCGAACTACATTACAACAATAATTACTCCGATGAGGAGTTTAGTTACAACACACCAGACAATACTGAATAATAGTGTATTTTATATGAAGATAAAATACACAACACCGAATGAAACGGAGTATTCAAATGAAAGTCTCAGCGGAAAATAAAGGACAATAACATGAATAATCAAAGATCGGGCCCCCTACTAGTATCACTAGGACTCCTCGACATCAACATGTCGTTTCCGTGCGCTTGCCTTGCCATGACACGAAACAAAATCCCCAAACGGGTCGACATAAAGAACAACAATCCTCAAGAGTTGAAAATACACAATCATGATTATATGTAGTATAAACCACAAGTTCGATCAAAATGAAACGGTTAGATTATAACCCAATCTTGTTGAAAACATACGCAATCAAACATGCTATATGAATCAACTAACAAGACGGCTCAAAGAGTGGCGCCACACTGCGCCCGGATGGAAATGTGTCCGTGCACAAGCCACCAACGATCGAATACACGCGTGGTCTTGTACCTAATCGCCTCACGAAACAATCAATCTCGTGTGCACACCCAATGTGAGGCCACCAACCAACACACGACTATAATGTGCCCGACATGAAAATCCTACACATACCAACCGGCACGCCAAGATGACCCGGAATGCCACGATATAACAAAAGTGACATCGAAAATGAATAATGACTCACCGAGGTGGAATGGTAACGAAATAAATGACAAATTTCAATGAAAAGATTGGAACCGCTGCTCCTTATGATCAAACGATTAATTGATAACAACAAGTTTTGATATGATTAATATAATGATGAATGAGTTATGATTATGAATGAACAACAACAAAAGGGATGAATATCCTTTTAACCGAGTAAGAATTAACTTACACAACAACGATGAAGAATGTCCGTCCACGAACAACGTCCTAATTGAGATATCGGTCGCTCGAACAACCTTGAATAAATATAATTACCAACAATCCGTTCAATATACGAATCAAACACGAATATAACGAACTCAAAACGTCGATACGATTAAACTAAGTCCATAAAGGCATTAAATTAAACACGTTGCGACTAAACTCCGATTGTTTACAATCAAACCTCAATATACCAATATCAAATCCCCCAAGAAGTGTTTCAAACCAACAAAACATCTCCAATACGATCAATAATCTGTTATGAATATCCAAAAACGTGATTATAACAACAATTAGTCGAAAATCCCCAATTCCAACTCGATTTTCAAGGTGTTCTCGAATAATTCCTCAATAATCCAATGAATCCTTATACAAACTCATAATCATATACATATCCCTTCATATAACATGATTATAACGTCCAAAACATCATATCTCAACATAGAATCGACATCCAAGGTGTTGAAGAATATTACCTTTGAAGATCCAAGTACTTTAATCCGAAGAACACGCGTTAGATTGATTATCCGGGCTTCACGATCGAAAGGAGATGAAGAAAATCAAACACCCAAATGATTTGTGAAGGAAAAACCCCCCCTCAAGCTTACTCTCTCGGTTGAAGGTGAAGAAAAGGGGAAAAATGGTCAAATGTCAAAAAACGAATTTAGGGGAGTTGATCGCTGCGGACACGGCCGTGCCGATCGGCACGGCCGTGTCGCATACCGGCCGACGATTGGCCGACAGGACTCGACCGTGTCCCGCTTGACACGGTCGCGGCGCGGAGGGCCTCCCGATGACCCGTCCGACAAATGACTCGGCATGACTCGATCGCTGCATTCGACACGGTCGGGCGTGTCGGCAGTCGCTTCTGGCTTATCCGGAAGGGTTCGACTCGGCCGTGCCAGACGACACGGTCGGGTCCTGAGGCAGACACTTTGGCACTTTCCGGACGAGTACGGCACGGGCCGTGTCGGACGACACGGCCGAGTTCGTTCGGCAGTGATCGGCCAAAACTGAAAAATGAGCGGTTGAGCTAAAACGACCATAACTCTCTCGTCCGGACTCCGATTGACTCACCGTTTGAACCATTGGAAAGCTAACTCGATGCTCTATAATATTGCAAAGATTTAGAATTTTTGGAGTTACCAAAAATTAATGGTGATCTAACAAAGTCGAACTCATATGAGGAAAGTTGAAACAATGAACAATAACGATACACAACTCGAAGTTTTTCCGAACGGTGAACACGGTGAAAGAACATGATTGATGAATGATTATAATTGAGTGAAAATCCACAGAGTGACAATCACCGAATGAAATTACTGAATGATAATGACTGAATTACAACCGGGTATTACAATTCAAGCAACACAATAATCTAATGAAAACATAACGGACAACCCAATACATTTTTCAAAGCAAATCGAAAGTTCCTAAGTACTCAAGTACGTCTATTAGTTCACAAGTTGAGAAAACAACCATATTGAAATGGACAACGAAAAATAAAGAAATTCGCTTTCACATGTCAACAATCCTGGCCAGCATCCTCATACTGTCCCAGTGCCCGCTCGTCCGGCTGAACATAACCTGAAATTCATAAAACGAATTTCCCCAAAAAGGGTTCCCCAAAGGTGTAATACCCGAGATTTCTGTATGTAATTGGAACTTGTGATATTGTAATAATTGTACTTTTGTCTGAGTACTATTCTCCGTATTTCATAGTCTGATATTGTCGAGCGTTTAATTTCTTGGTTGTGATTTAAAGATTGTAAATCTGCGCATGTAGCGCACGCTATAGGATGTGTTTAGCGTGCGCTAACGTGGGTTCATAGCGCACGCTACAGAGGGTCATTAGCGCACGCTATGCATGGTCAATTTGATTGAGACGTGCGGTAGGTGAGATCTGGCCGGGTGACCCCTGTCGGATCGTGTCGGATGTACCTGGACGGCTTTCGGGAAAAGCCGAGTCAACGCCTTAGCGCACGATACAGGTATATGCGTAGCGCACGCTAAGTGCCGAGTACAGTTTAGACTGTGAGCCGTTAGCGCACGCTACGAACAGGGTCTAGCGCGCGCTAATAGCCATTTATTATAAATAGACAAAGATCCTATTCGTGATTTCAGTTCTTCTCCTCCCATAACCCGAACTCTTACACTTAGAACATAACTCCCTTCATCCTAAACACTTCGTATCAACCTCCTAGTTCGAGATTGAAGATCGTATATCATTGGAGATTGGTGTTCGAGCTTTCGGTGTCGGATTGCTTCATTTTCCTCCGTGTTCTTCACTACTTTGAGGTAGGTGATTCTTCACCAATGATTAGTAATGTTCCTAAGGAAGTTTGAATCATGTTTGGATAGCAAGTATTTCGTTTTTAATCGGTCATCACATGTTAGAAGGATACTTTTGACGTATGGGCACTATATATCGTATAAACCTTTGAACCATCTTATTGTAAGGACTCCTCAGCATGTTCAAATCGATTTATGATCAGTAATCGGATATTACCCAGTTGCTACGTTGTACACATTGGAATCATGTGTTTTGGAACGTAAGACGATCGGAACTTAGGTTCTTTCTTGAAGATCGTAGATGGATTATGATATTGAGATGACTATCCGTATAATTGTATTTCGTAATCATAAAACTTCCACAAACCTTATTAGCATGATATGCCCGAGGATAACTTGTATTATCACGGTAGAATTCATGAGTTCTTCACCATTCAACCCAGTTTTCGGTTTGCAGTATTCTGCCATGCAAGATTAGCGCACGCTAACATATGTGAGTTAACGTGCGCTATCGGGGTTCAGTTAACGCACAGAACGTACGTAGCGTACGCTATGTATCACCGATTGACTTCGATTCGTAGCTAGCGACGCTAGTCTTACACGATAGCGCCGCGCTAACAGCCGGCTTAGCGCCGCGTTACGTAGAGTACGTAGCGCACGCTAAGCGATCCAGCATTGTTTATATTGAGCTTTTCGGTCGTAGACCAATTGTTTAGACCATCGCTCGACTTGAGATGATTTGTATATCGTTCCTTTGTTAAGGTCCGAGCTTGTTACGTTGATCGAAGGAGGCAGCTTCGAGTGGGTCGAGATCATTGAAGTGTTTCGTCCTTGCTATTTTCGAGGCAAGTATCATATGTCGAGTTTGATTTATCATGCTTGTGGTTTTGCTCATATTGTTGAATATGAGATGTATTCTGGAAATTCTCGTGATATTCGTTGTTCTGCTCGTATTGATGAATATATTGAAATGCATATGTGTATGCATAATTGATTGATTATGGTATAAATGATCCGAGGGGGTCATGAGGATCTATGCCGAGGGCGCTGGATCGAATGTCCACCATGCGTTGGTCGAAGGGATCATCATGGGGATCTATGCCGAGGGCGCCGGATCGGCCCGACGGAGTTTTCCACCATGCGTTGGTCCGACGGGATCATCATGGGGATCTTTCCGAGGGCTGGATCGCCGGATTACCATGTATTGTGTTGATGGAATCGTGAGGATTCGCATCGTTGGATTCCGTGGCGGAAGTCCGTTTTGCATGTTTTATGATGCATTGATGATTTATTGTATGATGATACTTGTACTAGCATTGTTTTGCTAACCCCTTGGGGTGGACATTGTTTTGATGTTCGGGTAGCCGAGGAGCGGGAGGCAACCACAAGCAAACGGCTGACGATGAAATGGCTCGGTGATGTGGTTGGTGTTATTATTATTGTGATTTGTCTTCTTGGTTCGCTTAGTACTGAGTATGTCCGTATTAATAAAGTCCTTTCGATATGGTTGTATAAGTTAACACATTTGATCGTTTGAATCAAATCGTATTTGAGTTCCATTGTTCGATTGGTTTATTTTTATACTTCTTTTAAAATTAGCCTTGTAAATCCTTATCTAAAGGGTTTACGGCGCGTAATTATTCGAATATCTCGGGTGTTACGAATATGGTATCGGAGCTAAGATTTATGGATATCTTGGCAATGGGTTAGTTGGGTCTGCTTACGTTATTGATTATTGGTCGTTCGTAACATCAACTGCCGAGCCAAAGATCGCAAGTGGATCGTTGTTGTAAGTTTCCTAATCTCGAATACTACTGTTTTATTTAATTCATGTCTTGTAAACATTGATGGATGTACTTTTAGAACGTTTGCCCTGGATATTGAGTATTTATGTTTACAGTATGTTGAGAGGAGGTCGTGGACGCGGACGCGGACGTGGAAATGCGAGGCAAGAAGAGTCGGTATCTACTCCAGAGATAGCCGCTAGTCAAACGGATTCACATTAGGGGACAGCGAGGATCGCAAATAATAATGCGAGATCCTAACGTGCGGGAGTGCTTCACAGTGGTTGCCCGAGATAAACCAGCTTGCTCAAGTTGTGGATCGCATGCAGACGGCGATGGGACAAAGAGAATAACGTGGATAATCGGGAGATAAATGGCTTACCGAGGTGGTCAAATTGCATCCTCCGAAATTTGACGGTTCACGAGACGCTTTCGTGGGATCATTGTCAAGGAACTAGAAAAGATTTTTGCAGGATTAACTGTCCCAACGATAGGAAGGTTCCTCGCCAAGATCTTTTGACCGGGAGGCTTTCGGCGGTGGGAGGCCATTCGACCGAGGAGCATAATGTTGACTGGACGAATTCAAGTTGATGATGGAGGCACGATTGTCCTCGCCTCGCTTAGAGAGGCCCGAGTTCGGGAGTTTTTCTCACCACAAATTTCTAAGTATTCGTGACGGACGTGATTAAGACTTTTAATCACCAATCGACTTATGTGCGCCACTTGGTCAGACCGAGGCGGAGAAGATTTTTCATTTTGACATGCGAATGAAGCCGGAAATTCAGCGGATATGTCGATTTGAATGTACCACCTTGCGACAGCATTTCAGACAAGGCGTTGGCCTATGACATGAAGGAGGCAGCAGAGAGAAATCGACGGAAGCAAAGAAACAGAAGGTGTCCGAAACTTCACGGAGAATAAGAATAGCGGGCCCCGCCGGGGTCAGTCCTCTTTTCACTCATCCAGAGACCTCCGCATCCTTCTCGAGGAGGAAAGAAGTTCCGGGCAGCACCGACTGCTTGTGACGCAGGAAAGAAGTGTTACAACTGTGGCAAGGCGGGACATGTTCGACGTGCTTGTTTCGCGCTCTTTGTGACTGTTTGAGTGTGGACAGAAGGACATCGCGCAACATTTTGTGGGAATGCGACCCGATCTTTTGGTACTCGCACTCCGGCTCCAGTCCGAAGGAGACGAGTGTAAACCAGACGCAAAGTGGATTTCAGCAGTAACGCTGGGAAGAGAGAGGCATCCAGGCCGGGTCCGTTCCTCCACGCCTGTACGAAATGAGGAAATCGATGATCGTAACACACTGTTGCATCAGTACGATTCAGATCCTTTTGCAACCAGTTAGTGTCTTGTTCGATTCGGGATCTACGCATTCTTTTATATCTTTAAACTGTGTTAATCGTTTGAACATCTCGTGCTTGTATAATTGTGAACCTTATGTTGTGGGATTACCAAGCGGAGAGAAAATTTTGGGAACACTAGAAGCTAGGGATTTCCCAGTATCTATAGAAGGAAGAGATTGACCATCGAATCTTATTGTAGTTGACATCTGCGGTGACGATTTAATTCTCGGAGATGATTGGCTCAACTGCTATGGAGTCAGGTCAATTACCGAGAGAGAGTCATTTCCATCATTGCTGATGACGGATCTGAACACTTATTCCGAGGATGGAGACCGGGAAGCTCAGGAAAATTGATCAAGGCAATGAAAGCCGTGAAATTACTGAAGTAGGGATGTCACGGACTTTGGTGCTATGCCATGAGGAAAGAGGAAGGAGTAGAGCTCTCGTCTATTTCAGTTGTGAATGAGTTCTCAGATGTATTTCCTGACGAACTACCTAGGTTACCTCCGCAGAGGGGAGTGGAATTCACTATCGAACTAGAGCCTGGAGCAGCTCCTATTTCCAGAGCACCATACCGTATGGCGCCAACCGAGATGTATGAACTCAAGAAACAACTGGAGGAATTGTTGCAGAAGGGTTATATTCAACCGAGCGTTTCTCCTTGGGGAGCGCCCGTTCTCTTTGTCCGGAAGAAAGACGGATCCCTCCGACTGTGTATTGATTACAGGGATCTCAACAAGATGACGATCAAGAATAAGTATCCTATACCTCGGATTGACGACTTGTTTGATCAACTGCAAGGGGCAAGGGTATTCTCGAAGATTGACTTGCGATCAGGATACCACCAGTTGAGAATTAAGGAATCGGATATACCGAAATCTGCTTTCAGATCCCGGTACGGGCATTATGAATTTGTAGTAATGCCATTTGGACTTACTAATGCTCCTGCGGTATTCATGCAATTGATGAATCGGGTATTCTTGGAATACTTGGATAAATTTGTGGTCGTCTTCATTGACGACATCCTGATATATTTGAGGGACGCAGAGGAACATGCTGAACATTTACGTGTGGTTTTAAGCGCCTTGAGGAAGGAACATCTGTATGCAAAATTTTCAAAATGCGAGTTTTGGCTTAAGGAAGTAACTTTCCTTGGGCATGTGATATCAGCCGACGGAGTTCAGGTGGACCCGAAGAAAGTCGAAGCAATCTTGGATTGGGAAGCTCCAAAAAACGTGAAAGAGGTCCTAAGCTTCTTAGGACTTGATGGATATTATCTCCTCTTTGTATAAGGATTTTCCAAAATTGCTCGTCCGCTCACCCACCTACGTAAAACTCAAAAATTCATGTGGAGTGAGAAGTGCCAGTGGTTTTGACGAACTTAAGAAGAGACCGACGACAAGACCTATATTAGCGCCGCCAGAGGGAACCGATGGATTCATGGTATACAGCGACGCTTCAATCGTGGTTTGGGTTGTGTGTTGATGCGTAGGATAAAGTGATTGCTTATGCCTCTCGGCAATTGAAACCGTACGAGATTAATTACCCGACTCATGATCTGGAGCTAGCAGCTGTGGTCTTTGCCTTGAAAATTTGGCGACATTATTTGTACGGCACTCATTGTCAGATCTTTACAGATCATAAGAGCCTCAAGTACATCTTCAGTCAGAAAGAATTAAACATGAGGCAGAGAAGGTGGCTGGAATTGATCAAGGATTACGACTTGGAGATTCTCTATCATCCGGGGAAAGCAAACGTAGTAGCTGATGCTTTGAGCCGAAAACCTGTTTCTCTTCGAATGTTGGAGGCACTTACGTCCCAAACCAGTATTCAACGAGAACTGATCCGCGAAGGGATTGAGGTATGGGTACCAGGAATCCAAGGGCAACTTATGTGATGGAACTGACTTCATCACTAGTCAAGGAGATCAAGTCTAAACAACTGAACGATTCCCTGATCCTTCGATTATGTGACGAAGTAAAGAAAGGAAAAGCCCCAGGATTCGTGATACAAGATGATGGAGTTCTGAGATTTCAGAGTCGACTTTGCGTTCCCGAGGATGATGATTTGAGACGGACAATTTTGAAGGAAGCTCATAGCGCGCCCTATTCTATTCACCCAGGCAGTAGTAAGATGTATAAAGATTTAAAGCAAAACTTCTGGTGGGGGAATATGAAGAAGGACGTAGCAGACTACGTTTCGAAGTGTTTGACTTGTCAGCAGGTTAAGATTGAACATCAACGACCTGTCGGAATGTTAAAGCCGCTTCCGATCCCTGAATGGAAGTGGGAAGATATCTCGATGGATTTCATCACTAGTATGCCAAGGACTAGAACAGGAATGAACATGATTTGGGTTGTAGTTGATCGACTAACCAAGTCGGCTCATTTCCTAGGAATTAAAGACACATGGGGACCCGAGAGATTGGCACGAATATTTATTGCGGAGATAGTCAGATTGCACGGGACGCCGAAGACCATTATTTCGGATCGAGATGGTCGTTTCGTGTCGCACTTCTGGAAAGCAGTTCACAAGGCTTTGGGGACTGAGCTCAACTTTAGCACAGCTTATCATCCCCAAACGGACGGTCATCCGAAAGAACTATACAGATGAGAAGACATGCTTAGAGCTTGTGCATTAGATTGGTCGATCGATTGGGAAGTTCACTTGCCCTTGATCGAGTTCACCTATAATAACAATTGGCATGCTTCTATTAAGATGGCCCCATTTGAAGCTTTATACGGAGAAGATGCCGATCACCCCTGTCCGGGATGATTCTTCGGATTTGATCGGACGAACCGGAATTGATTATTAATACTAAATAGAAGATAGCTTCGATTCGAGAGAGACTGCTGACGCCTGAGTCGACGAAGTCTTATGCGGATGTACGCTGCCGCCCTTTAGAGTTCGACGCAGGAGACCATGTACTATTGAAGGTGTCTCCTACACGAGGAATTTTCCGTTTTGGGAGGAAAGGTAAGCTAAGTCCGAGATATATCGGACCATTCGAGATCCTCGAGAGAGTGGGAGATTTAGCATACAGGTTGGCCTTACCGCCATCGCTGAGTCACGTTCACAATGTGTTTCATGTATCCCAATTGCGGAAGTATGTACCGGACCCCAGTCACGTCATTGATTTCGACGAGATCGAAATAGCTAATGATGGCACCTTCGAAGAGAGACCAATCAAGATACTTGAGAGACGGATCAAACAATTGAGGAATAAACCAATACATTTGGTTAAAGTACAATGGTCACGACATGGAGTCGAAGAGGCCACTTGGGAAACGGAGGACGGTATGAAGGCTAAATATCCGGAGTTGTTTTCATTCTAAGTTTCGGGACGAAATTTCTTTTTAGGGAGGAAGGATGTAATACCCGAGATTTCTGTATGTAATTGGAACTTGTGATATTGTAATAATTGTACTTTTGTCTGAGTACTATTCTCCGTATTTTATAGTCCGATATTGTCGAGCGTTTAATTTCTTGGTTGTGATTTAAAGATTGTAAATCTGCGCATGTAGCGCACGCTATCGGATGTGTTTAGCGTGCGCTAACGTGGGTTCATAGCGCACGCTACAGAGGGTCATTAGCGCACGCTATGCATGGTCAATTTGATTGAGACGTGCGGTAGGTGAGATCTGGCCGGGGGACCCCTGTCGGATCGTGTCGGATGTACCTGGACGGCTTTCGGGAAAAGCCGAGTCAACGCCTTAGCGCACGCTACAGGTATATGCGTAGCGCACGCTAAGTGCCGAGTACAGTTTAGACTGTGAGCCGTTAGCGCACGCTACGAACAGGGTCTAGCGCGCGCTAATAGCCATTTATTATAAATAGGACAGCATCCTATTCGTGATTTCAGTTCTTCTCCTCCCATAACCCGAACTCTTACACTTAGAACATAACTCCCTTCATCCTAAACACTTCGTATCAACCTCCTAGTTCGAGATTGAAGATCGTATATCATTAGAGATTGGTGTTCGAGCTTTCGGTGTCGGATTGCTTCATTTTCCTCCGTGTTCTTCACTACTTTGAGGTAGGTGATTCTTCACCAATGATTAGTAATGTTCCTAAGGAAGTTTGAATCATGTTTGGATAGCAAGTATTTCGTTTTTAATCGGTCATCACATGTTAGAAGGATACTTTTGACGTATCGGCACTATATATCGTATGAACCTTTGAACCATCTTATTGTAAGGACTCCTCAGCATGTTCAAATCGATTTATGATCAGTAATCGGATATTACCCAGTTGCTACGTTGTACACGTTGGAATCATGTGTTTTGGAACGTAAGACGATCGGAACTTAGGTTATTTCTTGAAGATCGTAGATGGATTATGATATTGAGATGACTATCCGTATAATTGTATTTCATAATCATAAAACTTCCACAAACCTTATTAGCATGATATGCCCGAGGATAACTTGTATTATCACGGTAGAATTCATGAGTTCTTCACCATTCAACCCAGTTTTCGGTTTGCAGTATTCTGCCATGCAAGATTAGCGCACGCTAACATATGTGAGTTAACGTGCGCTATCGGGGTTCAGTTAACGCACAGAACGTACGTAGCGTACGTTATGTATCAGCCGATTCGAACTGTCAGTTCGTAGCTAGCGCACGCTAGTCTTACACGATAGCGTACGCTAACAGGCCGGCTTAGCGCACGTTACGTAGAGTACGTAGCGCACGCTAAGCAGTCCAGGCAGATTGTTTATATTGAGCTTTTCGGTCGTAGACCGAATTGTTAGACCATCGTTCGACTTGAGATGATTTGTATATCGTTCCTTTTGTTAAGGTCCGAGCTTGTTACGTTGATCGAAGGAGGCAGCCTTCGAGTGGGTCGAGATCATTGAAGTGTTTCGTCCTTGCTATTTTCGAGGCAAGTATCATATGTCGAGTTTGATTTATCATGCTTGTGGTTTTGCTCATATTGTTGAATATGAGATGTATTTCTGGAAATTCTCGTGATATTCGTTGTTGTCTGTTCGTATTGATGAATATATTGAAATGCATATGTGTATGCATAATTGATTGATTATGGTATAAATGATCCGAGGGGGTCATGAGGATCTATGCTGAGGGCGCTGGATCGAATGTCCACCATGCGTTGGTCCGACGGGATCATCATGGGGATCTATGCTGAGGGCGCTGGATCGCTGGACAGGTTTTCCACCATGCGTTGGTCCGACGGGATCATCATGGGGATCTATGCTGAGGGCGCTGGATCGCTGGATTACCATGTATTGTGTTGATGGAATCGTGAGGATTCGCATCGTTGGATTCCGGTGGCGGAAGTCCGTTTTGCATGTTTTATGATGCATTGATGATTTATTGTATGATGATACTTGTACTAGCATTGTTTTGCTAAACCCTTCTGGAGTTGACATTGTTTTGATGTTCGTGTAGCCGAGGAGCGGGAGGCAACCACGATCGACTGTGACGATGAAATGGCTCAGTGATGTGGTTGATGTTATTATTATTGTGATTTGTCTTCTTGGTTCGTTTAGTACTCGAGTATGTCTGTATTAATAAAGTCCTTTCGATATGGTTGTATAAGTTAACACATTTGATCGTTTGAATCAAATCTGTATTTGAGTTCCAGTTGTTCGATTGGTTTATTTTTATACTTCTTTTAAAATTAGCCTTGTAAATCCTTATCTAAACGGTTTACGGCGCTGTAATTATTCCGAATATCTCGGGGTGTTACAAAAGGGGTTAGCGATTACGCTAGTATAAGTAGGCCAAATGAACAACTTAAATCTTGTACATTTAGTCAATGCATGCAAACATGAAATCACAGTTCAAAAGTACTCATTTCCGTAAATGCCATAGCCAAATCACATTTGTAAAATGCACCACAATTAACCATCGATCTACGCCTCTGTGGACCCCTACCGAGACCCCTTCGGATCTAACCCGTAGTGGTTAAAAGCAAAGCTCGTCGATCCACGCCTCTGTGCACCCTATCGAGACCCCGTCGGTGTAATACCCGGTTGTAATTCAGTATTTATCATTCAGTAATTGATACTCAGTAATTTTCACTCATTATTAATCATTTGTCACTCAAATTCAGTCATGGTATTCATCATTCAGAGTAATTGTATCGTGTATCAATCGTCATTAATCACTAATCTGATTGGAGTTTCGTGCCGTGGTTATCATCATTGTCATTTTCGTTGCGAGCTGTGCGTGAGGGGTAGCGCACGCTACGTACTCCTTTTAGCGTACGCTAATTGGGTATAGGTAGCGCACGCTACCACTCAGCTTTAGCGCACGCTAAGGTTACCCTGGCTGCAGTCCAGAAGGTACCGGATCGGCAGTGAGCAGCAGGCAGCGCACGCTACGAATGGTAAGTAGCGCGCGCTAGTGAGTTGTAGTAGCGCACGCTAATTTGTGGTGTAGCGCGCGCTAAGGACAGATCAGGTTGAGTCCAGTGGATACTGGACTGCACTGGATTAATTCTTAGCGCACGCTATGTGTTGTTTTTAGCGTACGCAATCGATATTATAGCGCACGCTAAATAATGGTTGTAGCGCACGCTATCGAGGTAGATCGTAGAACATGCGCTTCGGATTCCAAGATCTTGGGCATCACATAATTCGTTAGCGCACGCTAACAATGGGTTTTAACGCACGCTAGTGGTATGGCCGTAGCGCACGCTACAAAAGGTACGTAGCGCGCTACCGTGTTCGGACAAAGGTACCGGACTACCCAAATTACCCGTTAGCGCACGCTACGCACAAGGCTAGCGACGCTAACCTGGATTGGCTATATAATGGACAGTTAGCCTGAGTTCGTCATTTTATCATTCTTTCTCACTCCCTCATCGGTTTCGGGCGATTTCGGACATTTTGGAGAGTTCTCTTCGAGCTTCTATCATCCATCATCATCTTCAAGTCTTTGAGTTGGATTATCATCACTTCATCATCTCCTTAACATCGAATCAAAGGTATTAATTTCTTGGATCTAGAATTTCGGATTTTTGGGTTTTCCTTCCGATTTCTTCGTGTAAGCTTGGATTATCATTGGAATGTGTTAGATATGGATTATCTACCTTGGATAAATATATTCCTACGGATTTAATGGTTATTTTCGGAATTATTTCAAGAACCCTTGGGGTTGACTTCGGTTAATTGGGGATTTTCCGATTGATGTTGTTGTAATCATGAATTATGGATTCCTAATGGATTATTGATATCATTGAAGTGTTTTGTTAGTTCGAAATACTCAATTTGGTGTTGGTTTCGACATATTCGGATCGATATTTCCAAGTCGTGTGGTTGGTTACGTATTCGTTAGAATGCCCCTATGAGTTTGATTATCGTTGTTTCGACCTTTGGGTTAGTCGTGTTTTGTTGCTTGATACGTGTATTGAACGGTTGTTGGTAATTATTGTTATTCAAGGTTGTTCGAGCGACCGGAATCTTGGTTAGGACGTTGTTCGTGGACGGACATTCTTCATCGGTATTGTGTAAGTTAAATCTTACTCGGTTAAAAGGATACTCATTCCTTTTGTTGTTGATTGCTCATAATCATAATTCATTCATCATAATAATAATCATTTTGAGACTTGTAATTGTCGAATAATCATTTCATTCACGAGGAGCAGCGGTTCCAAATCATTTCATCAAGTTATCAATTACGCCACTATTACTTTCATATCGGTGAGTCATCTTGGCCTTGTTTAATTATTTTTCCTTGATATTCATCATGGTCATTCTCGCTCATGTGACCTTCCGAGTTCATATTGTGTGGCGGGTGTGGGGTGTGTGGAATTTTTAGTCGGGCACACGATGGTCATGTATCGGGTTCACCGATACATCGGACCGTGCACACGGTAACGCTTACCTCCGTGAGACTAATTAGGTACAAGGACGGGTGTGTCCGGTCATTCGCCTTGTACACTTGCACGTAACATTACGGGCGTACTATGATACTCCTCTTTCGCCGTAATTCATAATTAAGAATATTTCATCACCGCAGCTTAATTCATGATTGTGTAATTTCAACTCTTGAGGATTGTTGTTCTCAGAATCGACCCGTTGGGGATTTCGCTGTGTCACGGCAAGGCAAAGGCACGGGAAGAGCATGTTGACGGCGACGAGTCCCAGTGATACTAGTAGGGGGCCCCAGTAATTCCGTTTGTTCAGTCATCTTTAGTCATTTTAGTTATTCCGTCATTTGTATTTTCCGCTGCAAATTCCGTTTGAGATATTTATTTATTCAGGGTGGTGTATTTTATCTTCATATAAAATATACTAGTATTCGGTATTGTCCTGGTGTGCTGTACTTAAACTGCTCATCGGAGTACTTGGTAATATAATGTGGTTCGGTACTACAATTATATTATTTAATTCATCATTTTCATTCGCCTGGTGGGTCCCAGTCGGGGATTCACGGCACTGTAATATCCGCCTAGTTTAGGGTGTTACAGAGTTGGTATCGGAGCGTGGTTTTGAATACTACCCTCCAAGTCATGTCTCGTTTGAAATCATCGTCATCGGACTAGTATCATTGGACTTTCGCGTCACGTGTGACCTGTGCAAATGCCGAGCCAATCAGACCAAGAACTGTAAGATTTCTAATGCCATGGTATAATTTCTGGCATTAATCATTCATTCATAATTCATCAGTTAACAATCCTCAATCATCATTGTCATTTTGACCAGGACGGTCAGGTTAACTCATTAATAACTCAATTCATTTCATTATTTAGTTGTTGATCAGGAAGATCAAATCAATAATCATGTTCAAGATAATCATGTCACCTCAGTTGATCATTCATGTAATCACTGTGTTAGAGCGCGTATGCTCATTTTTATCATCTCATGTCATAATCATCACGTATTATTCATGCGGTGAATATAATCATCATGTGACTTTCCTACTTCAGTATGGAGAGGGCAAGAAGAGGACGTGGAGGACGAGGCCGTGGAGCGGGCCGAATCCCGAGAGCTCGTGTGAATACACGTGCAAACGCGAGGAATAATGCTAATTCATCGAGCATCGACGCTGCCACTCATTCACCTGGACGCGATCATTCACTATCGGGGAGTCGTACCCGGGACACGGCTCAGTCAGAGGGTGTCCGGGTTGACCCACTCGCTTTTATGCATGGCATGATGGCCCAAATGACCCAGATGGCTCAGTTGATGGAGACGATGCATAACTCCGTCAATCAAAATCAGCAGGCAAGAGAGGAATGTGAGTAATATCATCGGCGATATCTCTCGCCAGAGGCCACCTACTTTTGAGGGCTCGTCTGAGCCGGCAGATATCATTCATTGGCTCGAGCATTTCGAGAAGTTGTTTGCTATGGTAGAGTGTCCCTAGGGACACAAAGTTTCTGTTTCGGCTTACTACCTGGGTAAGAGCGCACATTCTTGGTGGTTATCGTTGAAGCCCACCGAAGGATCTTGTACTTGGGATCAGTTAAAGACTCTCATGATGGAGAGGTATTATCCGGCCCCACTCAGAGAGGCCAAGCTGTCAGAATTACTCACCCCCGACCCCTCAACAGACGAGGATGTTCTCACCATTGCCGAGAAATTTCAGGAACTTCTTCCTTTCGCCTCATCCATCATTCATTCAGAGGCGGATAAGATCAAGTATTTCAGCAAGAGGCTGAAACCCCGTATGAGACTTCAGTTACTTAATCATAATTGCACCACGTTGGCCGAATTCATTGAGAAAGCTATCACCTACGAGCTTACTGCTAAGGAAATTGCTAAGCAACAACCTTCATCTGCTAGCAAGAAATCGAAGAATCGTAGTCAGTCTGAGGGCGGTCAGACAACTTTCAAGAAACCCCATGCGGGCTCTGCTTTTTCTGAGCGACCTCCTGTGTCGTCTAAACCCGCGGAATCTCAGTCTCGAGCGGCGCCGGCCATCACTGCTTTAACGTGGGGATCTTGGTCACCTCAGTACCAAGTGTCCGAGACAGACTATCACATGTCATAATTGTGGAATTGCTGGGCATAAGGCCCGTTTTTGCCGTAGGGACTCCAAACCTACTCAGACGTCATCTCAGGCACCTAAGCAGTCAGCCGTTCAGAATCAGGCCACTCAATCAGCGTCGTTTAAAACGACAGGAGTGACTAAAGGTGGAGCTTTTAGCCAGCAGACGGGAGCGTCCGGTGCCGGGACTAGTAAGCCCCGGATTTATGAGATGAAGAAGACCGATGATCCAGAGGCCCGAATGATCTCAGGTACACTCGATATTCTATCTCAACCTGTGTGTACCCTTTTCGATACTGGTGCATCGCATTCATTCATTTCCGAGTCATGTTTGAGTAGACTACGTCTGGGTAGTGCTACTAGTTGTGAGCCTTATGTCATTGGCCTACCTGATGGTAGACGAATTATCGGTAATCGTGAGATTCAGAATTGTCCAATTCAGTTTCATGGTCGTGTATGTCCAGCGGACCTAATCGTGGTAGATTTGCCGAGGGACGACATCATCTTGGGTATTGATTGGATGGATCGTCATGATGCCATCATTAGTGTCCGTAAGCGTATGGTCACTATCATTTCGCATTTATGGGGTTGAATGTGTGTTTCAGGGAGGTAATCCCGGCTATTCTGGTAAGGTCATTAATTTGATGAAAGCAGTAAGGTTACTCAATCGGGGATGTGTCGGTTATTGGTGCTATATGGCCAAAACCGAGAAGTCATCAGTAATGTTAACGGATATTCCGGTGGTGAGGGAATATGCCGATGTTTTTCCAGACGAGTTACCTGGTTTGCCTCCACAGAGGGATGTGGAATTCACGATTGAGTTGGAGCCTGGTACGTCCCCGATATCGAAGGCACCGTACCGGATGGCCCCGACCGAAATGCAGGAATTAAAGAACCAACTTGAGGAGTTGTTCGAGAAAGGTTATATCCGACCGAGTGTGTCCCCGTGGGGAGCACCAGTGTTGTTTGTCAAGAAGTGTAACACCCCCAGATCCGACCGGAAATATTACAGCGCTGTGGGCCCCGAGATGGAACCCACAAGGCTGAAGGAAAATTTCGCAAACATTTACACATGCCCAAGAGGCCAACGACGGTACTATCTTTAAAAATTCACAAAGACTTATAAAATCCATTTATCAAAAACCGTCGTAAAAACTCATTTGAAATCGCAAGGCCAAACAGCCGACACTCAAAAGTTTAGAAAACGATTTCCAAAGTAACCTCAGTTACTAGATACCAAAAGAGCGTTTCAAAATACTCACGCAGCATAAAAAGACCGACCATGAAGATACTCTAGCAGCGGAATACAAGAACCAATCAAGAAACTCAATGCACACAACATGTCCTAGCCAGTATCCTCCGGGAAGCTCATCTCTTCACGACCGCTACAAGCTCGATACTCCGAGAACCTAAAAAGAAATCCCACGACGGGGTCAGCCATAATATCCAACAATGATATCAATCACATCACATCAATAATGCATACCAATGAGAATACAGAATAAGAATACGACCAATGTAATCTTACCGCCATAACTTTACTTACTCAAGTAATTCTCATCAGAATAACCCTTATCACATTTTACATCCTGTACTCGATTAACCAATAAACTCGAACATAATATTTGTATTGTACCTCAAACAATACTCAAGATCCTCAAACTATCATAACCAACTCACGATACGGAATTCTACCCTTTTCTGACCAATACGATCCATCGAATAATATCATCAAATCCCAAGACGATAACCGATTGTCCACCAAAGACAAGACCAAAGCAAATATGGAACATACCTCGAGATATGATGTGCCACGATAATCATATCAGTCTAATCCGGGATCAGAACAATGCAATACGGATAAGGTCCTAACATAAGACCTACAAATGCATACTCATATGACCGCGTCAATATGATCATAACAATAACCATCATGTATACTCAATGGAAATCCGACGATCCAGCGCCCTCAGCATAGATCCCATGATGATCCTACAGATCAACACGAGGTGGATAACCAATAATATACATATGCACAACATCACATGATAAAATCAATGATGCGAATTCACAAGATTCCATCAACACAATACTGGTAATCCAACGATCCAGCGCCCTCAGCATAGATCCCCATGATGATCCCGTCGAACCAACGCATGGTGGAAAACCTGTCCAACGATCCAGCGCCCTCAGCATAGATCCCCATGATGATCCCGTCGAACCAACGCATGGTGGACATTCGATCCAGCGCCCTCAGCATAGATCCTCATAATCCCATTGGATTATTTAGACAATATGATCAACATAATATGCATATACATATGCAAATCAACACGTTCATCAACATGAACAACATGACATTTTACTAGGACGACTTCATGTTCAACAACATGAAAGAAAATGTACGAGGCCAAAATAAATAACATTAAACCATAATCAATATGGAATACTTGCCCCGAGTCCCTCAAGAGCAATCTCGATGTCCAATCATCACCGACGATTATCCTCAATGCTCGGCGATCCAAATACCCAGAGTTCACAATAATAATAATCATCGCTATATGCATTATAAACGAAATGAAACTGAAACCATTCATTAAATATTATAACTGAGCAAGTAATAACTTGCCTCGATACCGATACGATGATGATGACGCCGCTACCAATCACAATGCCTTCGTCTACGAGCTCCTCGGCCCTGACCATGCAATTCACGAACACGTTCGAACACGACCACAATATCCGGTTATAATCGCCGATCAATAATCTTAACCTATCGAAGTAATCAAATAACACACATCCGATAACAATCAACAACCGCTAAAACCAATTCACAAACCCAACGGCTCAACAATATCTCAGTTAACCACAAGTCTGATCAAACCAACTTAAACGATCACGAATTCATAACCGAAACAGAATATATTACTCTGCCTGTTGACTCAGCGCACGTTAATCTTTAACCGTAGCGTACGCTAAGTTGTTCCCGATAGCGTGCGCTAGCCAGTAGGCTTAGCGTGCGCTAATAACGTGCAGTTACATGCATTTCGGATACCGATCAACATCTGGCGATTATCAAAAACTCTAAGTGATTCTGAATCATGTTCATAGCTATCAAACAACGAAATCCAATATCCTTTAACATATAGGTAATCATCCGACTTTTAATTCAAGTCATATATTCATATTTCATCTCTCTTAATATCAACAACCTAAACACCAAGAACTCATAATCATGCCATGGTTCACAATCATATGAAGGAACCAACAATAACAACATCACAGATCCGAATTGAAGGAGGACATTATCCAACATATCCCTTTGAAGATAACAACACATTCGAAACCATCCAATTCATATTAATATCTTCATATCAACAATAACATTATCATAATCCGGTAATCCAACTCATAATCATACTTATGAACTTGTTTATATGATAATCATCAGCTCAAGAACATCATATACAATCCAAAACGAAATCTCAAAGTGAAGAGTAATTACCTTTTTGAAGGAATGGATTGATTTCCAAGGTTGAATCCATTTCCAAGAATCACCAATGATTTCAAGCTTCAAACGTTGTTATGGATGATTAACTTCACCTTAATCCAGTGTTTGGAACCTCAAATATATTCCAACTCTCTCTCTCTCGGCTGAAAGAAGGAAGAATGACGAAATGTTTAATAACACCCTTCTGTCCCTTTTTATAATATTCATTATTAGCGTGCGCTAACATCTCATGTTTAGCGTGCGCTAACTGACTTTGTTAGCGTGCGCTATCGAGGCCCAGAGGCTACTGTCTTGCTTCGTAAACTAACTTACGTACATAATGCCTATGCATTAATGTACGTAAATCATCCTGCTTAGCGTACGCAAGTCATTTACCTTAGTGTGCGCTAATACCAGTTGACTTGGTACAGTCTACACCTACCATGAAGATGCTCGCGACCCCACAAGCCGAAATCGACCAATAAAGCCAAGATTCCCTGTTGACCGATATATAGTTAGCGTGCGCTAATCAACATGCATTAGCGTGCGCTAACACTACATTACCACATCCGTTGACTTATCAGAACGTGCGCCGAAAGTGGCCTGGTCCACGCGTAGATTCCTTCTGATCTGACTGCATTAGCGTGCGCTACATTCTGCCTCTAGCGTGCGCTAACCATGAACGATAGCGTGCGTTATACTTGACCATTAGCGCGCGCTAGTCAGGCTATACTTAGCCATTTCCAACTCTTCTCGTCCAACGTCTCATCATACAGAATACGAACATACGGCATACTGAATACATATACTTCTTAAATGTAATTATCAACCAAATATGACAATTATACCAATACAGATGTCTCAGTTCTTTATTTATTTTATCTCTACTTGTACAGATTCCACGCTGTACAACATAACTCGGATAAAATAATATCAACAACAGTAGTAGAATTTCCGGATATTACATTCTACACCCCTTAAAATAAGTTTCGTCCTCGAAACTTGCAATCCATCATAAAACAAACAAACATACCGTTTAACCCAAAATATCCCAAAACCATCACGACACTGATCAATCATCATTATTCTGAATAGCCAAAACTGCCTACTTACAAATACGCAGGTCGACGATCTCCGGAGATACTAGCCAGCGATCTCACTGTACAGTCTCAATACGCTTACGATCACAATTCCCTGAGTCTCAACAAAATATATCATCTTCGGATCAAACAATCTGCCCGAATCAAATCCTGTCTGCCTGATTACATAATCAATTTCCAATTCGAATAATATCCGATATATCTGTGAAACAACTGCCCAAAACGACACGAATCCCGAGACACCGACACAAAATCCGAACGCTCAGATGATCACCAACAATGATCAACCAATAAGTCAACCGAATTTATCATCGACATGATAAATTCCAATCTGACCAACCAGAGGTCAAAACACAATCGAGAATATCATCAACATGATAAACTCCAATATGACCAACGAACGGTCAACGATAATCGAGAATACCTTCAAACGGTAAGCTCCAACACGATCAACACAGAACCACAGAAACCGATATACGAACGAATAAAGTTCTCAAAACGACACACCAAAGTTCGGATCCATATTCCTCGTTCCACATTGATATATTACCCAGTTCGTGAGTCACACTCACAACTTCACCATGATATGTAATATACACTAAATGCGTATGGTTATTAATCACATTTTCAAAACCGGTTTGAAATCATATATTCTTGTCACGAAGACAATTTTCGAAAGTTCTTTCAAGAGTTTGAAAACTCAAAACATAAATTTTCGTAAGACCACGAAATCAATTTTAAAAATTAAATCGGCTCGCTAGTGCCAAGTTCTCGATAAAAATTCTTTTTGAATACACACGACTAAATAAAATGGAATTTATGCAAATGCTTGTGCATATCCATACTCCTGTATACCACTTCGGCTCGTCACCAATATCCACTGATATTCCATCGGAAAACCACATGATAGAGCTCCAAAATCTCAAATATATAGACCCTGATAAAAAGTCCTCTCCACATACTACTCGCAACGTCTTCTTAATCCATCCTGGATCACCTCAAATATGATATGACAAAACATTGAAACAAATCAATAAATCAAACACAGCGAAAGACTTCCCGAGAAGTTCCATTTGAACAAGTAAACCAAAGCCTCGAAAGGCGGAAATAACTTAGGTAAATGATTGGTAAAGTGTTTTACAAATCTCGGGAGTTTTAGAAAACCAGAAAAAAGCCTTTTGAAACGTTAGGGTCTCGGCCCGTACCTCATTCCGTATTACAAGAAGTTTAAAAAGTAGAAAACCCTTTTTGGACCCCAAGTCCTGAGTTATAAAACCATTTCAAAATCGATTGGGTCTCGGCCCAAAATCATTTTCCGTAAAACATCCGTAAAACATATATTTTGAAAAGTATCCTTTTCAAATGCTCAAAAGCAGTTAATATATCACAAAATGAATTAACAAGCTACATGTTCTTCTCAACAATTCACCGTCCTTCTCCCGATTACACAATTTCGTTCCAAAATTTAACCGACATAATGATTTCCAACATCATAGTTCCTTAAGATCATCAATCCTGTCCCACTCTGACATCTCACACTGTGAAGCATAATATCTACTGAATCTCAAAACATATCCACTTAGAACGGCAATAAATCTCAATGAAATTCAAAAATCCAAATACTTACAGATCGTGAAGCCGACGATTCCCCGTGATACTGGCACATGTCTCGAATAAATACTCGACACAGATATTTTCAAAACACACGGTTTGCAAACTCAGTGCAACTCGAGAACACAATATATCACGTAAACATCATTTGGAAAAGTTATAACAAGCCCAGTACGATACTGGCAAATCCGATAACGCACAACCCTTAGTGATCAACAAAGACTCACGGCTCTAGTATTTGTCAATTGACAACTCGAATGACGCAACAAAAACACGACTCAACTCGACCCAAATGCCTAGGTTTTCTCAACCTAAGCTCTGATACCATATTCTGTAACACCCCCAGATCCGACCGGAAATATTACAGCACCGTGGGCCCCGAGATGGAACCCACAAGGCTGAAGGAAAATTTCGCAAACATTTACACATGCCCAAGAGGCCAACGACGATACTATCTTTAAAAATTCACAAAGACTTATAAAATCCATTTATCAAAAACCGTCGTAAAAACTCATTTGAAATCGCAAGGCCAAACAGCCGACACTCAAAAGTTTAGAAAACGATTTCCAAAGTAACCTCAGTTACTAGATACCAAAAGAGCGTTTCAAAATACTCACGCAGCAGAAAAAGACCGACCATGAAGATACTCTAGCAGCGGAATACAAGAACCAATCAAGAAACTCAATGCACACAGAATGTCCTAGCCAGTATCCTCCGGGAAGCTCATCTCTTCACGACCGCTACAAGCTCGATACTCCGAGAACCTAAAAAGAAATCCCACGACGGGGTCAGCCATAATATCCAACAATGATATCAATCACATCACATCAATAATACATACCGATGAGAATACAGAATAAGAATATGACCAATGTAATCTTACCGCCATAACTTTACTTACTCAAGTAATTCTCATCAGAATAACCCTTATCACATTTTACATCATGTACTCGATTAACCAATAAACTCGAACATAATATTTGTATTGTACCTCAAACAATACTCAAGATCCTCAAACTATCATAACCAACTCACGATACGGAAATCTACCCTTTTCTGACCAATACGATCCATCGAATAATATCATCAAATCCCAAGACGATAACCGATTGTCCACCAAAGACAAGGCCAAAGCAAATATGGAACATACCTCGAGATATGATGTGCCACGATAATCATATCAGTCTAATCCGGGATCAGAACAATGCAATACGGATAAGGTCCTAACATAAGACCTACAAATGCATACTCATATGACCGCGTCAATATGATCATAACAATAACCATCATGTATACTCAATGGAAATCCGACGATCCAGCGCCCTCAGCATAGATCCCACGATGATCCTACAGATCAACACGAGGTGGATAACCAATAATATACATATGCACAACATCACATGATAAAATCAATGATGCGAATTCACAAGATTCCATCAACACAATACTGGTAATCCAACGATCCAGCGCCCTCAGCATAGATCCCCATGTTGATCCCGTCGAACCATCGCATGGTGGAAAACCTGTCCAACGATCCAGCGCCCTCAGCATAGATCCCCATGATGATCCCGTCGAACCAACGCATGGTGGACATTCGATCCAGCGCCCTCAGCATAGATCCTCATAATCCCATCGGATTATTTACACAATATGATCAACACAATATGCTACATATGCAAATCAACACGTTCATCAACATGAACAACATGACATTTTACTAGGACGACTTCATGTTCAACAACATGAAAGAAAATGTACGAGGCCAAAATAAATAACATTAAACCATAATCAATATGGAATACTTGCCCCGAGTCCCTCAAGAGCAACCTCGATGTCCAATCATCACCGACGATTATCCTCAATGCTCGGCGATCCAAATACCCAGAGTTCATAATAATGATAATCATCGCTATATGCATTATAAACGAAATGAAACTGAAACCATTCATTAAATATTATAACTGAGCAAGTAATAACTTGCCTCGATACCGATACGATGATGATGAAGCCGCTACCAGTCACAATGCCTTCGTCTACGAGCTCCTCGGCCCTGACCATGCAATTCACGAACACGTTCGAACACGACCACAACATCCGGTTATAATCGCTGATCAATAATATCAACCTATCGAAGTAATCAAATAACACACATCCGATAACAATCAACAACCGCTAAAACCAATTCACAAACCCAACGGCTCAAAAATATCTCAGTTAACCACAAGTCTGATCAAACCAACTTAAACGATCACGAATTCATAACCGAAACAGAATATATTACTCTGCCTGTTGACTCAGCGCACGTTAATCTTTAACCGTAGCGTACGCTAAGTTGTTCCCGATAGCGTGCGCTAGCCAGTAGGCTTAGCGTGCGCTAATAACGTGCAGTTACATGCATTTCGGATACCGATCAACATCTGGCGATTATCAAAAACTCTAAGTGATTCTGAATCATGTTCATAGCTATCAAACAACGAAATCCAATATCCTTTAACATATAGGTAATCATCCGACTTTTAATTCAAGTCATATATTCATATTTCATCTCTCTTAATATCAACAACCTAAACACCAAGAACTCATAATCATGCCATGTTTCACAATCATATGAAGGAACCAACAATAACAACATCACAGATCCGAATTGAAGAAGGATATTATCCAACATATCCCTTTGAAGATAACAACACATTCGAAACCATCCAATTCATATTAATATCTTCATATCAACAATAACATTATCATAATCCGGTAATCCAACTCATAATCATACTTATGAACTTGTTTATATGATAATCATCAGCTCAAGAACATCATATACAATCCAAAACGAAATCTCAAAGTGAAGAGTAATTACCTTTTTGAAGGAATGGATTGATTTCCAAGGTTGAATCCATTTCCAAGAATCACCAATGATTTCAAGCTTCAAACGTTGTTATGGATGATTAACTTCACCTTAATCCAGTGTTTGGAACCTCAAATATATCCCAACTCTCTCTCTCGGCTGAAAGAAGGAAGAATGACGAAATGTTTAATAACACCCTTCTGTCCCTTTTTATAATATTCATTATTAGCGTGCGCTAACATCTCATGTTTAGCGTGCGCTACCGCCTTAGCGTGCGCTAACTGACTTTGTTAGCGTGCGCTATCGAGGCCCAGAGGCTACTGTCTTGCTTCGTAAACTAACTTACATACATAATGCCTATGCATTAACATACGTAAATCATCCTGCTTACCGTACGCAAGTCATTTACCTTAGCGTGCGCTAATACCAGTTGACTTGCTACAGTCTACACCTACCACGAAGATGCTCGCGACCCCACAAGCCGAAATCGACCAATAAAGCCAAGATTCCCTGTTGACCGATATATAGTTAGCGTGCGCTAATCAACATGCATTAGCGTGCGCTAACACTACATTACAACATCCGTTGACTTATCAGAACGTGCGCCGAAAGTGGCCTGGTCCACGCGTAGATTCCTTCTGATCTGACTGCATTAGTGTGCGCTACATTCTGCCTCTAGCGTGCGCTAACCATGAACGATAGCGTGCGCTATACTTGACCATTAGCGCGCGCTAGTCAGGCTATACTTGGCCATTTCCAACTCTTCTCGTCCAACGTCTCATCATACAGAATACGAATATACGGCATACTGAATACATATACTTCTTAAATGTAATTATCAACCAAATATGACAATTATACCAATACAGATGTCTCAGTTCTTTATTTATTTTATCTCTACTTGTACAGATTCCACGCTGTACAATATAACTCGGATAAAATAATATCAACAACAGTAGTAGAATTTCCGGATATTACATTCTACACCCCTTAAAATAAGTTTCGTCCTCGAAACTTGCAATCCATCATAAAACAAACAAACATACCGTTTAACCCAAAATATCCCAAAACCATCACGACACTGATCAATCATCATTATTCTGAATAGCCAAAACTGCCTACTTACAAATACGCAGGTCAACGATCTCCGGAGATACTAGCCAGCGATCTCACTGTACAGTCTCAATACGTTTACGATCACAATTCCCTGAGTCTCAACAAAATATATCATCTTCAGATCAAACAATCTGCCCGAATCAAATCCTGTCTGCCTGATTACATAATCAAGTTCCAATTCGAATAATATCCGATATATCTGTGAAACAACTGCCCCAAACGACACGAATCCCGAGACACCGACACAATTCGAGAGAATCAGGGTTCGGACCCATCATTGTTGCGCATCCGAGAGGATGTGGCTCAAGGGAAAGCCCCTGGATTTGTGGTCCACGAGGATGGACTTTTGAGGTTTAAGAATCGGTTGTGCGTACTGGCGAGTGTCGAGTTGAAAAACTCGATTTTGAAAGAAGCTCATGCTACCCCTTATTCTGTTCATCCGGGATCTAGCAAGATGTACAAGGACTTGAAACAAAATTACTGGTGGAGTAATATGAAGCGAGAAGTCGCAGAATTTGTTTCGAGATGCTTAACCTGTCAACAAGTTAAGATTGAACATCAGCCGTGGGTATCTGTGAAACCTCTTCCTATTCCCGAATGGAAGTGGGAAGACATTTCTATGGATTTCATCACGAGTTTGCCGACGAGTCGTCGTGGCATGAATACGATCTGGGTGATTGTGGACCGCTTAACTAAATCAGCTCATTTCCTTGAGATCAAGGAGACGTGGGGTCCCGAGAGACTTGCTCAACTGTTCATCAAAGAGATAGTCAGACTGCACGGTACTCCTAAAAGTATCGTTTCCGATCGTGACGGACGGTTTGTGTCTCATTTTTGGAAATTAGTTCATCGTGCTATGGGAACCCAGCTTAATCTCAGTACCGCTTTTCATCCTCAGTCCGAAGGACAATCGGAGAGGACCATTCAGACATTAGAGGACAGGTTGAGGGCATGCGTCCTCGATTGGAAAGACGATTGGGAAGCCCAACTACCATTGATCGAGTTCACGTATAATAATAGTTGGCATGCTTCGATCAAGATGGCACGTAACGAGGCCTTGTATGGTCTTCGTTGTCGATCTCCGTTGTGTTGGGACGACTTATCAGAATCAATCGGCACCGAGCCCGATATGCTTATAGCCGCCCGTGAGAAGGTAGCTTTGATCAGGAGTCGTTTGTTGACCGCTCAGAGTCGACAGAAATCATATGCAGATAACCGTCATCGACCATTAGAGTTCTGTTGGCCACTTAAGTATACTGGATACAGTTTGGGAAATCGTTTAAACAACAAACTGTATGGAATCTAAATCTGAGTGCGTAGCGGAAGTCTTGGATACAGTTAGTTGCCGTGGATACAGCAACAGAGTATTGGGTGTATACTTAATATATCACAGTAATTTCAAACAGTAAAAGCTGAAGGTAAATGACACAGTAATTTAAGTGGTTCGAGGTAAACCCCTCTACGTCCACTGGTCCTCCACACAGGAGTAAAAAGTTTATTATATAATTACTGCGTACACAACTACGTAATTATAAACAAACCTATCCTTGTATCGTTCACCGCATTGATACAAAGAATGTCACTTTCAACCGTTCACACAGATTGGTTAAAGCTTCCTTCTTGACTAGCTTCTTCACACACGGTTCCTAAAGCTTAGTCCTTATTCGTCCCACAGTCGAATAACTTGTTGAGTTCACACAGAGCTCGGTTTTTACACGAGGTAAAAGGTTAGGTAACTGTAAGAACAGTGACTTTGAATGTCAAGATCTGATGATAGTTGTTCTTGATGTTTGAGCACTGTATATCTCTTTCGTTTTAACTTGCGATATGCTTTGGAGATATGTTTGCTCAGATGATAACTTGATAGCTTTGAGAGTTACTTTGATTCGTAATTCGTGTGTGTAATTGATCTTCAATGTCTTCAAGGATATATATAGCCTCTGAAGAAAGTATCCGTTGAGATGTCCGTTTGAATAAGATTTCCTTCAACGGGAATATGACATGATCCGGATTTCGCGGGATTCTGAAGATCTGAAGACTGACAGTATTTAAATACTTTATCCTTGAGTATTTAAATACTTCTTTGTTCAACGGGACTTGACTTATGTTCTTCTTTGTCCTTTTGTGAACTGTATGGAAGGTGACTGTATTTAGGGCATCGAGACAGTTTTCCATACTTGATCTATTACAAGTCTTCTTGCTTGTCTTGTGAGCTTCACTTATGCCGATTCGAGGTGGTCTTCGATACATGATAAATCCTTGAATCCTCGATACAGCTTCCTTTACAGTATTTGGCATATATGTCAAAACCTTCTCAATAAAAATAACAATCGATACAGGATCGGGTATCCTGGCTGAATCGATACAGGGTGATTGTTTTTCCTAACAATTTCCCCCTTTTTGACAATTTGCCAAGACTTAACTTAAACTCTTCGAGTCTTCTTGATGATGCCAAAACCTTCCTCATGAAGCATTCTTCTTCGATGACTTCTTGGCATTTCTTGGTCTCTTGTCAATAGGTCGACTTAGTGACTTAGTCTACAATAATGAACTGCTCGCAGCATGTTCGATCTGATTTGAGATTTATTACAACTTAAGCCTATGATTGGCGCCAGCACAATCTTACAATGTATTCTAAGTTTACAATCAAACTATGAACTGCTCGTAGACTAGTTCGCAAATTTTAATTTTTCAATCAAGTTTATCTAACTTGAGATTCTTATCAAACAATTTTAAATAATCATACATTAACACAGTAGATTACGAGTTGTAATCTTTCAAGACAAACAAACTGTTTTATTGATATTCAAAAAGATTGAGTACAAAGTTTGTGTTGAATAGAAATTACAAAAACAAAACTAATATACATAAATTTCAACTTTTTATCTTTGATCCGCATGCCTCCATGGTCTCTTTCCTGGCTCATACTCGGTGCTGCGCCACCAGTTTTGAAGTGAATCATTGCCTCGTTCCTGATAAATCGCTCTTCCTTCATATGAACGATCAAAGGCAAGTATCCAATCCTCTGGATGGGTGACCCGATCTCCTCTTCTATGTTTTGATTTCATTTCAATTTGGAGAGGGAGCTTACCTTCTTCTAACATCTTTGAAAACTTGTCTGCCGCTTCCGCCAATGTTTTATAATTTTTGAAGATGGCGGATTCCCTGATGAGTCTGACAAAATATCTCATCAGTTCATTCTTCCTCCAGTTCTTCACTTCTTCGGCAGTTGGGTTGCGGTTGGTTGGCAGACGTATTTCCGAAGGTCTTTGAACAAGATTTTGCCAAGGGACATTTGGGTCATGGAATTCAGTGCGGAGCCCGAAATTCTAAAGCTTTGGGGTTGAGGTGCTAGCTTGTTCAATTCGGAAGCGATCTTGCTCCGAGCGGCCTCAAATTCCCTTTCTGTTGCGCCTTATTCTCCTTGCAGCTTCCGTGCTTCTTCCCCTTTTGGCTTCATCAAGACTTTGCAGGATTTCAAGAGCGGCGTCTGTTTGGTCTCGATCTTGTTTATTCTTTCAACGAGGGAGGAAAGAGTCTGCGACATCTCTTGAATGGATTTGTCATGCACACGCAATTGAGTATTCTCTATCATTGCACAGTGTCTTGGCTTCAGCAATTCTGGTCTTTGAAGCTTCCTCCTTCAACAGTTGCGCTTGTTTATCCTCCATAATCTTCAAGGCTTGCTTGAACACTTCTGGCAAGATGATGAATGCGTCGACAACTCGAGATACTTCGTGTTGAAGAGTTGTCATTTCTTCAACTGCAGAGGTGTGCATTCGCGATGCCTTTTCTACGGAAGAGAGAGCGTTAATCGCATCTTGGATAAATACACCAAGGCCAAGAGCTCGCAGGCGCTCTTTGCGTGCAGCAGAGATAGGAGAGTCAGGCTGGGTGAAGTCTTCAGTGCAGTTCAACCTCCTTACATTCACGGATGGACGTGAAGTAAGTTGGACATCCTCAGGTTCGTTACCGTCCTCGGATTCCATGGTTGCAGGGGCGGGAGAAGCTTCTTGTGGAATGGCGACAGTTGGTTCATAAGCGTCCTGTGGCGAAGGTTCTGCGGCAGATGTGGATGCAGGAGGGACTGAATCCTCCTGTTGGCTGGCAGGAATGGCTTCTTTGGTCGCAACAGGCTCGGGTGCCTGTTCCAAAATTTCTTGATTTTCCTCGACTGGAGGGACTGATTCCTCCTGGTCGGGAATGTTCTCCGGCTGTGGCGAAGGTGGATTAGCTTGGGTAGATGGCCCTTCGTCTTTTCTGGGTGGAGAGAAGGCTTGGGCTTCAGCCTCTTCACGGCTCAATCTCAGACCTGCTTGAAGAGCATCGTCGTCATCGTCTGAGTCGTGGTCGTCGTCGTCTTTTGGATTAACGGGAGAGTCCTCTGACTTCTTCTTTCCTTTTCTTCTGGCGTCGGATTTGTGCAGCAGGTGGCTTTCAATGAGATCTTTGCAAGAAGCGTTGTCCCATCGTAGCAGGGCCTCAATTTCAGTTGAGTCTGTTACTTCGGAGACAAATCGCTCTTCGTGGCTCCATTCGCTCCAGTTGTACAGAGTGTCGTACGGAGCTAGCCTAAAGCTTTTCCATTGCAGAAATCTTTCGTACGCCTGTTCAATTTGTACTGAAAGAAGTGTTTGATTTATAATTGAGTCTGGGGAGGGACTTCGAATCACGTGCAGACGCTGTTTGAGGATTCCGTACAGTATGGGATCTGTACGGAAGATGGACTCCTTGCAGGGATGGTGCCGAAGGAAATTGGATCACACGGGTGTGGAATCCCGTAGAGGAGAAGTAGCTTTTGGCTCGAATGGGCGTAGACGTGCTAACGTCTTGAATGTTGGCAGATGTCTCTACATCCGTCGTAGCCGCCAAAGGCTCGGGATCTACTGTCGAAGCAGTAGGAGACACCTCTTCCGCAGGGGTTGGGCCCTGGGGTGCTATACCAGTGGGTTGCGCCACGGGCGAGACATCCTCGGAGTGTTTGGCTTTGATTTTTGATAGCCTCCGGAGTCTCTTCTTCGACTTCTCATTAGCAGAGTGCTTCGTGCTGTGAGAACGCTTGCGCTTCTTCTTTGAAGATTCCAATTCAGGGACCTTCACGGTTTCGTCTCTGGGGTTGTCAGAAATAGGCATGTGCCTGGTTCTCGGGTGATTGGCATGCATTGTGCTTTGGTTATAGGCAGAGGGTTTGACGCCTCCTAAATATATCCGTGAGCTGTTTTTCTTGGCATCGGCGGATTGCTGGACTCCGCACCTCGTCAGAATGTAGTTTAGCATTAAACCAAATGATTTCTTTTGGGTGGCCGGTTTGCACACCTCTTCCTGAAGTCGTTTCAAAATGATTTGGCACCAATTGACCTTTTCACAGGTCAAGATAGCTACCATCATTCTGAACCTAAGATTCGTGCACATCTCGAACGCACCGGTTCGATTTTCAATGATCCTGGAACAGAAATCGTGTAGATAAACGAAATGAAGAAGAAAATTTTTCTTGTGGCAGGTGGTTGTCACCATATCAACCACTTTGGACCCGGTAAAAAGTCCATAAAACTTGGTAATCAGGTCTTGAGACCCAAACGTCTCAAGCTGGTCCATGGTCAGGCCGTCGGCGGGCAGCCTGTAGATTTTCTGAAGTAAATCACGATTGATGCAGACTCGCACTCCTTGGACTGTTGCGGTGATGTCGCAACATGTCCTCCCTGGCTAGTGAGAAAAAACGAACGGCAGCGTTGAGGTAGAATTCCTCAACTAGATGAGCGTCGTATTTGTCGGCGATTTTGCTTCCAAAGCGATAGAGTCCTTGTTGTTCAAGACGAGTAATGATATACTCCATCGGTTCGGTGTCGTTGATTTCAGAGATGATACGCTCGATGATGACTGGTTTAGAGAAGATCCGCCATCAATGATCTTTGGAAGTTTTCTTGAGCAGGGGATGAAGATTGAGTAGCCATGGATGTTTTCTTAAAACGAAGGTAGAAGAAAACAGAGAAATTCGCAGTGAATATGCAGAAAATATGTAGGTGTGTGCTTGAGATCTCTTGTAATTGCGAAGCGTAAAGAGTCTCTAATGGCGTATCTGATCCTTTTATACTGGGCGGCGAAATAGAGTTTTGCAGTACGAATGGTCGATTTTAAGGGATGGGAACCGGTTTTGAAATCGACGGTCGGGATGGATTTAGTGTAACTGTACGCTAATCCATTAAAAGGTTTTAAAATACAATGGTCCCACTTCGACATAGGTTGATTACCCTAAATGCCTAAAACGGCGGTTTAAAAATAATAAACAATTTAAAACCATCGCGGCTTTTGAGATTCAAATTGTCCAGATGTCGTGTAAGGCATTTAATGAACATGACGCTTGACGTAAAGCAGGCACGTGGACAAAAATTATTTTAAAAAGGAAATAATATTATATTATATCTTGAATCGAAATCCTATAGTATGTCTTGTTCTCCGTCGATACAAAGATTCCCCCTTAAAAGGTACTAATAGGTTTTAAATTCCATACAAAGAATATTTGGATTAATGTTTGTATTCATGGGTCCTGAGATTCCCCTTAATTATTGCACACATCACCGTAGGATTCATATGCCTTCGTCGCTACAAGATCGTATTGATGAATCGAGTGTACGAGATAATTAATGTTGATATCAGTATTCACGGGTCTTCTGAGATTCCCTCAATTGTTGAGTAAAAGCGGAAATTTACTTACAGGAGTCCGCCGCAGATCCCCATTCTGTTCTTAGCATGTTGAATCTTGCCGTGTCGAGAGGCTTGGTGAAAATGTCGGCCAATTTGGATGTCTGTATGGACTTTTTCCAAAGCGGACATCCTTGTTCTCGACATGATTCCCGATGAAATGATGCTTCATGTTGATATGTTTAGTGCGCGAGTGCAAAACAGATTGTGCGTGATTGCAATTGCACTCGTGCTATCACACATGATCGAGTCTCTAGCATCGATTCCATAATCGACGCTTGTTGCCGCATCCAAAGGATTCGCATACAAGCCTACTGACATAGTACTGATTCGGCCGTGGAAAGAGAATTTGCCAATTGCTTCTTCTTGAACCAAGATACGAGTCTAGGTCAGAAAGTGACAAGTTCCACTTGTACTCTTCCTATCTAGCTTGCACCTCCGAGATCCGAGTCATTGCACCAACTAAATCGAATCCGCCTTCCTTAGGATACCACATCCGCATCGACTGTTCCTTTGACGTATTTCAGATTCGTTTAGTGTATTGAAGTGTGATTCCTTAGGTGCAACTTGGTATCTCGCACACACTCCAACAAAGATATGGATATCGGGCTGCTAGCCGTTAGGTACGGGAGCGAACCAATGATCTTCCTGTAGAGTGATTGGTAAAACGGCTATCCGTCTTCATCAGCACTAATTTGCACGGAAGTGCTCATGGGGGTTGGCGAGGATTTGGAAGTGTTCATTCCAAATTTGTTGAGAAGCTCCTTGCTGTATTTCTCCTGGTTGATGAATATACCTGTAGGCATCTGCTTTATCTGCAAACCTAGGAAATAACTGAGTTCCCCCATCATACTCATTTTAAATTTGCTTTGCATGAGATGTGAGAACCTTTGACATAGAGCAAGGTTAGTTGAACCAAAAATAATATCATCAACATAGATTTGTACCATTAAAAGGTCATCACCTTCCTGTATCTTGAACAAGGTTTTGTCGACAGCACCTTTCTCAAATCCGTTGTTGGTTAGATACTGGGACAAGGTTTCGTACTGTGCTCTAGGGGCTTGTTTAAGTCCGTACAGGCTTTCCTTAGCCTCGTAAACTAGATCGATACCGTCTGTGTTGGCAAACCCTGGTGGTTGTTCAACATAAACTTCTTCTGAAAGCTCTCCATTCAGGAAAGCACTCTTGACGTCCATTTGGTATACGATAAAACTCTTATGGGCGGCAAAGGCTAAAAATATCCTAATGGCTTCTAGTCTCACTACAGGGGCGAAGGTTTCATCATAGTCGATTCCTTCTTCCTGACAATAGCCTTGTGCTACTAGTCTGGATTTGTTCCTTATGATAAGTCCATTTCCATCCTTTTTGTTTCGAAATACCCATTTGGTTCCTATAACCGATTGGTGTGTCGGTCAGGTACAAGATACCATACATTGTTTCTTTCAAACCGTTAAGCTCTTCTTCCATAGATGTTATCCAATGAGAGTTGTTAAGAGCGTCTATGGTCGAAACAGTTCGATCGGGCTAAGAATACAGCGATAGTGCACATATTGAGTCTCCTAAGTTCGGATTGAGATTTCCATTCAGAAACCGTGAGACTTGAGATTAGATTCTTCTTGTGCACAAAGTACATTTCCTTGTGTACTCTGTATTCTCCTACGAGTAGAAACACCTGCATTAATGTTTCCAATGATCAGCTCTTGCGGGTGATCTCTCAACCATCTTCGGTCGGGTTCTAGTTCAGGGTCCCGCATCAGACGAAAGTTTCGTGGGTACAGCTTCACTTGTACAGCGTCGGCTTCATCCACATCGATTCTTACAGTGCGGGGTTGATTTCTAAATCAACTACGGGTTCTATGGGTGTAGGTGGATCCAAGATAGATAGATGGTGAATGTCCCGAGTGATATCATCTACTCCTGTAGGGTCATGGTGTGGTTCGTCGAACACTACATGAATCGATTCCTCGATCGTCACCTCCTTTTATTAAAGATTCTAAAGCTTTGTTGACGGAGGAGTATCCTACGAATATTCCTTCATCCGATTTTTCATCAAAGGTTCTAAGTTGGTCCTTCCCATTGTTCAATACGTAACACCCGCATCCAAAAATGTGAAAATACGAAACTAATGGAGTTTTGTTATTCCATACCTCGTAAGTCGCTTTGTTGTGGTGCTTGTTGACGATACAATGGTTTTGAGTGTAGCACGCTGTATTGGTTGCTTCACCCTTAAACGCCGGCAATTTGCTTTCGCAATCATTGTCCTTGTTGCATCTTTCAACGTCCTATTCTTTCGCTCGGCAACACCATTTTGTTGAGGTGTTCGGGCAATGAGTATTCGTGCTTTATTCCATTCTCCGAACAAGATTGCTCTATAAAGCGGTTAGTAAATTCAGTACTGTGTCGGAACGAATGCACACGATACTCGATGCTTTTTCATTCTGCAACTTTCTCAGAGCTCGGGCACTTTGATGTTGTTTCCTTCTTCTTGCTAAGAAAGATCGTCCAAGCATACCCGAATAATCATCAACAACAACCATACAATATTTCTTACCTCCCAAACTTACCGGGTCTACAGACCGTAGAGATCCATGTGTAGCATTTCCAATACTCTTTGGGTTGAAAGGTAGGATTTGCTTTTCGTGGTTGACTTGATTTGCTTGCCTTTCTGCATGGACCGCAGACGCCGTCCTTCTTGAATGACACATCCGCAAACCTCTAACCATACCCCGTCTTGAAAGCTTGTTGATCGCCTTGAAGTTGACGTGAGACATCCTCTTGTGCCATAGCCGCCTAAGATCCTGCAGCCTTTGGCAACAAAACATGGAATTGAGGAGCTCATAGGCTTCGATCAAGAATGTACATATTACGATCTGCTTCTGTAAGCACAACTTCCTTGGTTTGGGTGTTCTTGACTCTACCGATCTATATAGAACTTCACCGAGAATCGTTTATCACGTAATGGCTAATACTAAGTAGATTATACCGTAAGCCTTCAACATATGCGACATCGGTGACCTTGAATTTCCCGACAAGTAGGTTTCCTTTCCTCTTGTTCTTCCTTTAGACTTATCACCGAAGCGAACTTTTGGACCGCGACCTTCTACAAAATCGATAGCTTGCTCCTGTCTCCGACCATGTGACGAGAGCATCCACTATCGAAGTACCTGTATCCTCCTCTAGAATGTCCTGTAACAAAGAAATAAGGTAGATTTAGGTCCCCTTTGATTATTGGGTCCATATATGATAGTTCCATTAGGTACCAAGATTTTCCATACAGCAATTGGTTTACTGTAGGATGTACTCGGTACAGTATTGCGGTATCTACGGGGGGCATATCCGTAGTTGTTATAATCACGATAATTATTATGCATGTAAAATTCAGGATTATTATTATTATTCCAGTACGAGTGCCGTCTAGGAGGTGGAGCCATTTTCTTAGGCCTAACAGCTTGTCTTCTGGGTCTCCAGTTGGATTCCCAATGCTGTTGTTGATACTGAACTGGCATCTGCTGTCTTGAGGGATAACGGGGCTCCTGTATCCAATACCTAGGTGCACTGTACTGAGGGTACTGTTGTGCGGGCCTTTGGTGGTTGGATACCGTCTTCTTTCTGAATGACTTTCGGCTTTGATGATATGCTTGTGGAGCATGCTTTAGATTACGCCTTCTGAGTGGTTGTTGGTTCCACTGTCTCGAATAGTAGAGTTGTGGAGGCGGAATGGCAGCTTTCGGTTTTCTCGGTACAGCAGGTTCCTTTATGGGACTGGGAGTATCTTCCGATTCCGGAATGTGTTCCACACTCTTGACGAACACAGTACTAGTTTTACCTTTATTCGAACATGAGCTGTATCCTAAGCCACTTTTATCATGAGCATGTTGCCCAGTGCTCAGAATTTCTTCCATTCTTTTGGACGATTTTTCAAAAGACTTCAGAATGGTCTCAAGTTCATTTTCTCGCTTCTCGAGAGTTGTAATTTTGGTTTGTAGTAGAACCAAATCATTTGTCTTGCTCTCATTATGGGTTTTAACCGTACTTAGTTCATGAGCAAGTTGATGATTGCTCTCCATGAGTTTTTCAAAATCGACCTTCTTTGGTTTCACAATCAAGAGACATATTTTCATAATTTATTTTCAGAAGTCATTTTCATCTTTCAGCTCTAGATTTGTTAATTGAAGTCAGATATTCTCGCTTTTAAAGTCTCATGGGCCTTTTGAATGTTTTTGAATTCATTCATCATATTTTCGAAAGTATGAGATGCATTAGGTGGAATAACCGAGGTTGAACTTACCTCATCGTCGCCTTCACCTTCCGGAACATCTTTGGCCATAAAGCACATGTATGCTTTATCATCGAACTCATCGTCGGATGAATCACTTTCGATGACCACCAAGACATTCTGTGATTTGGATGGTGTGGGGAGGCTTCGATTCTCCAATCGTGGCCTTGAGCTTATCTTTCCAGCACGTCTTCTTTCATCTCGCTCTTGTTGCTCGGCCTCGTGCAATCTTTGGACTTTGGGATGAGGACATTTGTTTGCATAATGGCTCGGTTTCCTGCAGCTTATAGCACGAGTTAGCATCGCGGATGATGTTTCGGTACTTACCTTGTTGACACGTTTGGGCTGTAGGGAGTCTTTCCAGACTGTTTAATGAACTTTTTGAACTTATGCATTAGAAGCGCCATTTCATCTTGTGATGGATGTCGTCGTCGCTGTCAGCGTTCTTGTGACCGGGCTTCGACGAGCTAGGCATGCTGTGTCGACGGTTCGATACAATGGCGAGAGTCATGACTTTGAAGGAGATTCTTCACTTTCTCTCTTCACAATGTCATACTCAAAAGCTTTAAGGTCGAGAAGAGATCAAAAGTGGATATTTCATTAAGATTACATGATACACGCATAGTCATGGTCTTAATGTCCCATCTGGGAGAGATCTCAAAATTTTTAAGTTCTTCTCCTTTTGGGTGTAAATTTTGCCTAACGCTTCAAGTTCACCAACAATACCAAGAAATGAGGTCAAGTTCCTCAAGTGTTTCCGTTGGTTTCATTTCAAAAGATTCAAATTGTTGAGTAAGTTTTGAAATCTTGTTTTCTTTTGAGCTCGGCCTCACAAATTAACTTGAGTTTATCCTGCATTTCTTTGTCGCTTTGCGGCTCTTTACCTTTGAGAACGTGCCTTTGTCAAGAGTGACAAATAACGCGTTCTTAGCCACGTTGTCGAGATTGGCTCGCTTCCTTTCATCGGTTCTCCATTGCTCGCGTTCCTTCTCGAGCATTTCAGCATGGGCTTGGCCCTCAATCCTTGCGGCTGGATTGACCTTCATGATCTTGATCGGACCATCCTGTATAACAAAGATCATCTCTTCGTGCATTGCTGCAAGATGAGCTTCCATTCTAATTCTCCAGTCGTCAAATTCATTAATAGAGAACATAGGGACTTTATTAATCATAGAAGTATCCATACTGATAATATCGGAATGAAAGAGACTGTTTAGAAAATAAGTGATTTGAATCTGATTCGGTGAAAAGAAATACGACTGATTCTTTTTAGAATCAACCGCTACGATACCACTTGTTGGCCACTTAAGTATACTGGATACAGTTTGGGAAATCGTTTAAACAACAAACTGTATGGAATCTAAATCTGAGTGCGTAGCGGAAGTCTTGGATACAGTTAGTTGCCGTGGATACAGCAACAGAGTATTGGGTGTATACTTAATATATCACAGTAATTTCAAACAAGAAAAGTCAAGGTAAATGACACAAGAATTTAAGTGGTTCGAGGTAAACCCCTCTACGTCCACTGGTCCTCCACACAGAGTAAAGTTTATTATATAATTACTGCGTACACAACTACGTAATTATAAACAAACCTATCCTTGTATCGTTCACACAGATTGATACAAAGAATGTCACTTTCAACCGTTCACAGTTGGTTAAAGCTTCCTTCTTGACTAGCTTCTTCACACAGTTCCAAAGCTTCGTCCTTATTCGTCCCACACAGGTCAGAATAACTTGTTGAGTTCACACAGAGCTCGGTTTTTACACAGAGGTAAAAGGTTAGGTAACCAGGTAAGAACAGCAGCTTTGAATGTCAAGATCTGATGATAGCTGTTCTTGATGTTTGAGCACTGTATATCTCTTTCGTTTTAACTTGCGATATGCTTTGGAGATATGTTTGCTCAGATGATAACTTGATAGCTTTGAGAGTTACTTTGATTCGTAATTCGTGTGTGTAACTGATCTTCAATGTCTTCAAGGATATATATAGCCTCTGAAGAAAGTATCCGTTGAGATGTCCGTTTGAATAAGATTTCCTTCAACGGGAATATGACATGATCCGGATTTCGCGGGATTCTGAAGATCTGAAGACTGACAGTATTTAAATACTTTATCCTTGAGTATTTAAATACTTCTTTGTTCAACGGGACTTGACTTGTGTTCTTCTTTGTCCTTTTGTGAACTGTATGGAAGGTGACTGTATTTAGGGCATCGAGACAGTTTTCCATACTTGATCTATTACAAGTCTTCTTGCTGTACTGACGAGCTTCACTTATGCTGATTCGAGGCTGGTCTTCGATACATGATAAATCCTTGAATCCTCGATACAGTTTCCTTTACTGTATTTGGCATATATGTCAAAACCTTCTCAATAACAAATAACAATCGATACAGGGATCGGGTATCCCGGCTGAATCGATACAGGGTGATTGTTTTTCCTAACAAGTTCGAGGCTGGTGACCATGTGTTGGTCAAGGTATCCCCAAGTCGTGGTATCTTCCGTTTTGGGAAGAGGGGAAAGTTGAGTCCGAGATTCATTGGACCGTTTGATATTTTGGATCGAGTAGGCGAGTTAGCTTATCGATTGGCTTTACCTCCGGCGTTGAGCCGAATTCATAATGTGTTTCATGTCTCTCAGCTGCGGAAGTATGTTGCCGACCCGAGCCGCATACTTCAGTTCGACGACATCGAGATCGCCGACGATCATTCATATGAGGAGCGTCCTATACGAGTTTTAGAGCGGCGAATCAAACAGTTGAGGAATAAGACGATTCCTTTGGTTAAAATTCAGTGGTCTAGACACGGAGTCGAAGAGGCTACTTGGGAAACCGAGGATAGTATGCGGGAGAGTTATCCCGAGTTGTTTGACCCTTAGTTTCGGGGACGAAACTCTTTTAAGGGGGGTGTATGTAATACCCGGTTGTAATTCAGTATTTATCATTCAGTAATTGATACTCAGTAATTTTCACTCATTATTAATCATTTGTCACTCAGATTCAGTCATGGTATTCATCATTCAGAGTAATTGTATCGTGTATCAATCGTCATTCATCACTAATCTGATTGGAGTTTCGTGCCGTGGTTATCATCATTGTCATTTTCGTTGCGAGCTGTGCGTGAGGGGTAGCGCACGCTACGTACTCCTTTTAGCGTACGCTAATTGGGTATAGGTAGCGCACGCTACCACTCAGCTTTAGCGCACGCTAAGGTTACCACAGCTGCCGATCCAAGGTACTGGACTGCAGGTGAGTTATAAGTAGCGCACGCTACGAATGGTAAGTAGCGCGCGCTAGTGAGTTGTAGTAGCGCACGCTAATTTGTGGTGTAGCGCGCGCTAAGGATAGATCAGGTTGAGTCCAGTGGCTACTGGACTGCACTGGATTAATTCTTAGCGCACGCTATGTGTTGTTTTTAGCGTACACAATCGATATTATAGCGCACGCTAAATAATGGTTGTAGCGCACGCTATCGAGGTCAGATCGTAGAACAGCGCTCGATTCCGATCGGGCATCACATAATTCGTTAGCGCACGCTAACAATGGGTTTTAACGTACGCTAGTGGTATGGCCGTAGCGCACGCTACAAAAAGGTACGTAGCGCGCGCTACCGTGTTCGGACAGTGGGTACTGGACTACCCAAATTACCCGTTAGCGCACGCTACGCACAAGGGCTAGCGCACGCTAACCTGGATTGGCTATATAATGGACAGTTAGCCTGAGTTCGTCATTTTATCATTCTTTCTCACTCTCTCATCGGTTTCGGGCGATTTCGGACATTTTGGAGAGTTCTCTTCGAGCTTCTATCATCCATCATCATCTTCAAGTCTTTGAGTTGGATTATCATCACTTCATCATCTCCTTAATATCGAATCAAAGGCATTAATTTCTTGGATCTAGAATTTCGGATTTTTGGGTTTTCCTTCCGATTTCTTCGTGTAAGCTTGGATTATCATTGGAATGTGTTAGATATGGATTATCTACCTTGGATAAATATATTCCTACGGATTTAATGGTTATTTTCGGAATTATTTCAAGAACCCTTGGGGTTGACTTCGGTTAATTGGAATTTTCCGATTGATGTTGTTGTAATCATGAATTATGGATTCCTAATGGATTATTGATATCATTGAAGTGTTTTGTTAGTTCGAAATACTCAATTTGGTGTTGGTTTCGACATATTCGGGATTGGATATTTCCGAAGTCGTGTGGTTGGTTACGTATTCGTTAGAATGCCCCTATGAGTTTTATTATCGTTGTTTCGACCTTTGGGTTAGTCGTGTTTTGTTGCTTGATACGTGTATTGAACGGTTGTTGGTAATTATTGTTATTCAAGGTTGTTCGAGCGAACGGAATCTTGGTTAGGACGTTCTTCGTGGACGGACATTCTTCATCGGTATTGTGTAAGTTAAATCTTACTCGGTTAAAAGGATACTCATTCCTTTTGTTGTTGATTGCTCATAATCATAATTCATTCATCATAATAATAATCATTTTGAGACTTGTAATTGTCGAATAATCATTTCATTCACGAGGAACGACGGTTCCAAATCATTTCATTGGGTTATCAATCACGTCACTATTACTTTCATATCGGTGAGTCATCTTGGCCTTGTCTAATTATTATTCATTGATATTCATCATGGTCATTCTCGTTCATGTGACCTTCCGGGTTCATATTGCGTGGCCGGGTGTGGCTGTGTGGAATTTTTAGTCGGGCACACGATGGTCATGTATTGGGTTCACCGATACATCGGACCGTGCAAACGGTAACGCTTACCTCCGTGAGACTAATTAGGTACAAGGACGGGTGTGTCCGGTCATTCGTCTTGTACACTTGCACGTAACATTACGGGCGAACTATGATACTCCTCATCACCGTAAATCATAATTAAGAATATTTCATAACTTCGCTTAATTCATGACTGTAATTTCAACTCTTGAGGATTGTTGTTGTTACGTATGGCCCGTTGGGATTTTGTTTTAGTCACGGCAAGGCAAAGGCACGGGAAGAGCATGTTGACGGCGACGAGTCCCAGTGATACTAGTAGGGGGCCCCAGTCATTCCGTTTGTTCAGTCATCTTCAGTCATTTTAGTTATTCCGTCATTTGTATTTTCCGCTGCAAATTCCGTTTGAGATGTTTATTTATTCAGGGTGGTGTATTTTATCTTCATATAAAATATACTAGTATTCGGTATTGTCCTGCTGTGCTGTACTTAAACTCCTCATCAGAGTACTTGGTAATATAATGTGGTTCGGTACTACAATTATATTATTTAATTCATCATTTTCATTCGCCTGGTGGGTCCCAGTCGGGGATTCACGACACTGTAATATCCGCCTAGTTTGGGGTGTTACAGTCGGATCTAACCCGTAGTGAGCATACACACACACACCCATCATGCAATGCTATCATGTTAAGAGTGTAAGTTCATTTAAGAATACTTGCCTTTATTAAACGACGATGAGAAATGGGAAAGATTATGATTGTGGTTGCGAGAAACCGAACACTGAACCTAGACGATTCATCAAACACGATTACAACAACTCTACAAAACAACGATAACGGAAAACATCCGAAAACCCAACTACGATTCATGTAATTTCGTACGACAAAATCGATGAGGGCGGACAATAACCCCAAACCCTTTCGATTTCAAGCACACACCGAAAATCACCGAAATTTCATATGAAACACATGAATACTACTGAGATTAATCATACCCACAAAGTATTAATCAACCACACGAAACGAAATGGTCATAAAATTGAAAATCCCCAAAATTCTCAAAAGTAGGGTTCTAAGAGATTTTACCTTGATTCGAAGATGAACAACGGATGATTAGTGATGGGTGGATGATATGATGCTTGAATATACTTCTACAATGGAGTTTGGGTAAAAATCGGACGAACCCTAGCTTCCAAAGTCGTTCCCGTCGCGAAGAGAAAAGAGGAAGATGAGAAATGAAGAAAAATCGGCCGCTGCCAGATTATATACTGGCAGGTGTTACGGCCGTAACATACCTCACTTACGGACGTGACGTGCCTGTCTTTACGGCCATAACTGGCCCCTGGAACGAAACTGGGCAAATCAACGAAGTCAACATACGGCCGTATCAATACACGATTACGGCCGTATGAATTCTTACGGCCGTAATTCATGCATGTTACGCCCGTAACTCCTCACTGGACCAAAAGCAAGAAAATGAAGTCTTGTTACGGCCATATAAAGGGAAGCTTACGGCCGTAACTCTCCAGTCTTGCAGCCATAACATCGTTGGCTTACGACCGTAACATGGCCTGTGACAGCAGGCCAGAATCTAAAGTAACTACTCGATGAGGAATGATCAAAAAATACCAAGGCGTACCAATGACCAACGGATACACTCACGATGGATTCAAGTCAGAAACTAAAGCGTTAAAAAGAAACGTGATTCCGACTACCCGAGGGTTCGGAAATGACAAGGATAGTAATTACCCCAAAACTTTGGAAAATTACAAAACGGCCCAAAACGTCCGAAATGCACGATACACGGTCGAAACACCAAACAAAAGATCACAACATGTATAATAACATGAGATGGATCTTCGGCAACCCCGAAACGGTGGTTCCGAACAACGATTATGAGAATCGAACGAAATAGCGACGAAAATGACATAAAACACAGAATTGAGTAGAACGAGCCCGAAACAAGCTCGGACGGCAAAAAGTCCAATATTAAATATTCTCGAAATATCAATACGGTTACAAGCGAGTTGCTAAAAATGACAAATACACCAAAATAAAAATACGGGGAAAAGAAAAATGTGGATATTACATTTGGGAAATTACAAAACAACCCAAAACATCTGAAATGCACGATACACGGTCGAAACACCAAACAAAAGCTCACAACACGCATAATAACATGAGATGGATCTTCGGCAACCCCGAAACGGCAGTTCCGATCAACGATTATGAGAATCGAATGAAATAGCGACGAAAATGACATAAACCGTGGAATTGAGTAAAACGAGCCTGAAACAAGCTCGGACGACAAAAAGTCCAATATTAAATATTCTCGAAATATCAATACAGTTACAAGCGAGTTGCTAAAAACGAAAAATACACCAAAATAAAAATACGGGGAAAAGAAAAATGCGGATATTATAGATTAAGTGCTGGAATTGTGATCAATTTGGTCATTTCAAGAATAAGTGTCCAGTCCCCAAGAAGATCGTGAAAATCAGCAAATATGGCAACGGAAGAAATCAGCTTTGCCCTAATATTGAGTGTGAGCAATCCATATGAATCGTGGTGTTTGGACTCAAGTGCATCTTACCATTCGTGCAGGGAAGCTGACATGATAGAATCTTATACTCCTGGAGATTTTGGCAAGGTTTATCTTGCTGATGATGAACCAATGAAGATTGTGGGAAAGGGGGATGTGTGGATAAAAACCCCGAACGGAGGAAAGATTCTGTTGCATGATGTAAGACACATTCCTGGTTTGGAGAGGAATCTGATTTCAGTGGGAGTTCTTGATAACGAAGGTTATCATGTGAACTTTGGCAAGAGTGAATGGAAGATAACAAAAGGGGCCATGGTGGTGGATCGTGGAAAGAAAATGAGTACTCTGTACACGATAGTCAACACGAAAGAAAGCATCACCCTTGCAGGAGCAAATGGGGATGCAGAGTTGTGGCACTGTCGTCTTGGCCACATGAGTGAAAAAGGGATGAAGGAGCTTTTTTCAAGAGGTATGTTGCCAGGCCTTAAAACAGTTGATATCGGTCTGTGTGAGGGATGCATATTCGAGAAGCAAAAAAGAGTGAGTTTTTCGAAGGGAGGCAGAGACTTGAGGAAGCAGAAGCTGGAGTTGGTTCATAGTGACTTATGAGGACCAATGCCGGTTACATCTCTTGGTGGTGCGTCTTATTATATGACCTTTATTGACGACTCCACAAGAAAGGTATGGGTTTATTTTCTGAAACATAAATCTGATGCATTTGATGCTTTTAGAAAATAGAAAGCCCTTGTAGAAAATGAAACGGGTCTGAAATTGAAGTATTTGAGATCTGACAATGGTGCAGAGTATGAACTTACCCAGCTCACCAAATACTGTAAGCTGAATGGTATTCATATGGAAAAGACTCCGAGGGGCACCCCTCAGATAAATGGGGTTGCAGAATGTATGAACAGAACTTTGAGTGAACGTGCTAGATGCATACGGTTGAAATGTGGGTTGCCACAGATGTTCTGGGCTGATGCAGTTAACACTGTTGCATTCTTGATCAATAGAGGACCATCGACTCCTTTGGATAATGGTATACCGGAGGAGGCCTGGAGTGGTAAAGAGGTAAACTTATCATTTCTTCGAGTTTTTGGTTGTGTTGCATATGTTCATGTTGATTCTACCGCTAGAAATAAATTGGATGTTAAATCTGTTAAGTGTACGTTCATTGGATATGGTGGTGATGAATTCGTATATAGATTTTGGGATGAACATAATCGAAAGATAATTCGCAGTCGAGATGTTGTATTTAATGAACAGGTTGTACAAAGACAGGTTGGGAGCGCCGGAAGTTGAAAATGCATGTACTTAGGCTAATAGTCCCGAAGTTGTTGAGTTGGATATCTCCAATTCGGGTGGGAGCAAAACTGTTCAGAATGACCGGAAGGTTGTTGAACCTGAACCGAGCACGTCGAAAGTCCAGTGTGGAGATTTGAAAGGCAGCATCGTGCACCAGATAGGTACTCACTCTCTCTATGTTATTTGTTATTGATTGACAGAGGTGAGCCTGAATGTTATGCAGAGGCTGGTCAAATTGAGGATGTGGACAAGTGGAAACTTGCGATGGATGACGAAATTGATTCCTTGATGATCAATGATACTTGGGCGCTTGTTGAGCTTCCTAAGGGAAAGAAAGCATTGCATAACAAGTGGGTTTACAAGATTGAAGAAGAGGCAGGTGGAGGTGACCGTTACAAAGCAAGACTGGTCGTGAAAGGATTTCAGCAAAAATATGGTATTGACTATACCGATGCTTTTACTCCTGTTGTGAGACTAACCACTACTAGGATGGTCTTGGGTATGGTTGCTGCAGAAAATTTATTGTTGGAACAGATGGATGTAAAAACATCCTTTCTTCATGGTAATCTCGAGGACGAAATCTACATGAAACAACCAGAAGGGTACTTGTCTAAAGGTAACAGTGAGCTGGTGTGTAAACTGAAGAAGAGCTTGTATGTCTTGAAACAGAATCCGAGACAATGGTACAAAAAGTTTGACGAATTCATGCACGAGATTGATTTTGTACGGTGTGATGCAGACCATTGTTGCTATATCAAAAGGGTTGACAATAGCTATATCATTTTGCTCTTATACGTTGATGACATGCTAATAGCAGGTTCCTGTGCTCGAGAAGTGAGCAAGTTGAAGAAGAAATTGTCTGAGTGGTTTGCTATGAAAGATCTTGGTGAAGCTAAGCAAATTTTGGGTATGCGGATTACTTGAGATAAGGAGGCGGTAAAATTGTATCTTTCGTAGGCTGAATATGTAGAAAAAGTTTTGAAGAGATTCAATATGCATGATGCAAATCCAGTAAGCACTCCGTTGTGTAGTCATTTCAAACTATCTAACAAGTAGTCACCTACAAACAATGAACAGCGTGCCTACATGGAGAAGATTCTTTATGCATCGACAACTGGTAGCATTATGTATGCAATGGTATGTACTAGACCATATATTGCGCATGTAGTGGGAGTTGTTAGCAGATTCATGAGCAAACCGGGCAAGTAGCATTGGGAAGCAGTGAAATGGATCCTTAGGTACTTATGGGGTACCACAGAGAAGGCCTTATGTTTCAAAGGCAAAGATACTAAATTGGCAGGATATGTCGATGCTGATTTGGCAAGAAGTGATCTTGGAAAAAGGAGGAGTACAACTGGTTACGTGTGTACTTTGGGTAGAACATCAATTTCTTGGGCTTCTAAGTTGCAGAAGATTGTGGCCTTATCTACTACGGAGGCCGAGTACGTGGCGATGACCGAATCCAGTAAAGAGATAGTATGGTTAAAGAGTTTCTTGCGTGAATTGGGAAAGGAGCAGAAGAATAGTGTTCTATACAGTGATAGTATGCGTGCTATTTACTTAGCTAAGAATCCAACATTTCACTCTAGAACTAAACATATCAAGCTGAGGCATCACTACATACGATATCTCTTGGAGAAGAAGATCATGCAACTTGTGAAGATTCGAGGAAAGGAAAATCCCGCTGACATGTTTACTAAGGGTGTGACCTTAGAGAAATTGAAGCTATGCATGGCTTCAACTGGCCTCAGGACTTAAGATGCGAGGTTGGCGCTACCATTGAAATTGAGGAAGTGATTAATATTGACTTTAGTCTCCAAGTGGGAGATTATTGGGTTGTGGAGCTGGAAGTACTATATACCAAAGCCCGATATCGCCGATCCAACTTGTATCATGGTATATAGGGTATTTACCTGCATTAGGGTTTTTCTGTTTTTGGCTATAAATAAGCCCTTATGCAGTCAGTTGTATACACACCAAATTGTAAGAGCTGAACATCTCTCTCTTTCTTAGTGATATTCCTGGCTTGGTAGTGCACCAAGACGTAGTCAGATTTCTGACGAACTGGGTTAACAAATCTTCTATTTTTATCGTTTTTTCGATTTCCTTTTTCATATTATCCCAGTAAATCCTAACATAGGGCTTCAGTTCTTAATGAAAATCGATTCCAAGAGAAATACTTTCTCTATATTCTCTCTATTCTCTTTGTATTCTCTTTAGTTTCTTGCAGTTTTTAACACATTATAAGCACGAAGGCTCTAATCCTTAGTAAATAGTTTCAATTGTAGGAACTTCTTTATGGTTTTATTCTGTATATACATATCATTATGCTTGAGTGGTATGACCGAGTGGTATGACCCCAAGATATGTACCGTATATATTATTATTATTATACTTGAGTGGTATGACACCAAGCTATGTACCGTATATATTATCATTAATGCTTGAAGTGGTATAACCCCAAGCTATAAACTGTATATATTGTACCGTGTGAAATGTTAACTAAGCACCAAAAGGGTAAGTTATTTGTGGTTGATTATTTTTAATAAAATTCTTATTTCAAATATTGCATATAAAATAAAAATAATGTTTTACAAAATCATTCGTAATTATCACGTTTTATTTTTCTACCCTCCCCAATGGCTAGTTAACGGCTATTTTACATTCTATAAATGCAGCACATTTCATTCAACAATTCACTCACTTTTTCTCATCTTCTTACTAATTTTCAATACATATATTTTCTCCAAAAATGCTCGATCGGTTGATGTTGGCATTCGCTATTATGCTAGTCATTGCATATACTGTATTAGTTATTTATATAAAGTTTAATACGGAAGAAGAGTCCTTACCTTTTGTTATGAATCTTTTCTGTATTTATTCTTTGTTAGCACTTCTGATAAATATCAACATGTATTAATCATTGTATGCTTACTGCATTTATGTTCTGAATAAAATCTTTGATCAATCTTGATTACTGATCTTATGAGAAGTGTTAACAAAATACACATTCTTAATCGTTTAACACTACTATGTGATATTAGACGACTATGTGATCAATATGATAAATTAAAAGTTTAAACAAGATACAAGTAATATAATTGTTGCCATGTTGTGATGTATTGAGTTATTGACTAAATATGACTCATTATCGTAAAAGACTGGACTATATATTATGAATACCTTAATTGAATTTGGAGATATGACTTACTCGCTTACGAAAGATAATTATTTCATTATGTTGACAAATACATGGTCGGTCTATCGATTGAATATATGTAATATTTTACATATATTCATATTATACTTATTTCAAAAGCACCTCAATTGTTGGTTAATTCTAACATTTTAGGGGATGTTGTCAACATATATATGTGGTGGTATAATCCCAGTATCATTATAGGTAACATATATACGATATTATTGTTATTTGATATTTCATTAAATGATACCAGAAGTTAAAATGATAATATGATACTAGAAGTTATCATTACCAAAATATTGTTGGATGTTGATAAAAATAGTTTATCAAACGGCACCAGAAGTTACCATTATCTGTATTAAAACGATAGATGAAAATAAATTATCCAACAAGAAAACTGTTGATGTATGATGAAATAATATCACATGATAGCACTGATATGGCTAACGTGAAAATAATCTCATCATTATTATGAGATGAATATTAAATGATTGAAATAAACAGATTTGATAAATATCTGGAAATGTTCTTGCACAAACAGTTATGCACTCTAGAAGAAATGCATATATTTATTCCAGAAGAAGTAGTTGATCGATTATCTAAATTATACTCTTGAAGAAGTAGTTGAAAGAAAGAAATCCTACTCCGAAGAAGTAGTTGATCAATGATTCAAATCCTGCTCTCGAAAGAAGAAGCAGTTGATAGAAATAATATCCGATCTCCATGATTACTAAATACGAATGGAGTAAATTGAGCAAACGATACCAAAAGTGATAATCGATAAAGAAAATCCCATGCAAATACACTGCATGGTGGGATCATTGAAATCATATTAATATGAGAATGTTTATGGAGAAGCATATATCACATTTGCATAAAGGCAAAAGATGATCTTATTATTGCTGGAAGAAGCACACAATAGTCGAAGTGAAAAATATTGAAACTAGCTGAAAAGGTAATAAACACTCGACGATATGTGAAAAAGAAAATTCATATGAAACCCATAAAAAGGGGTGTGTCTCGAGAGTATAAAACTCCGTAACTCTGCCACCCCTGACAGGTTTATAATGAAAGATCTAAAGGATCTAAACTTCTTTTTCATTTGGTGCCAATACTCTGTGGTTGATGAGCTCTGACTTCCAATTCTTAAATGAAATATATGCTTGAAACTTTATAAGTAGATCAGCAACTGTATCAGCACATATAAGCGTTAGGGTTGTATACATCAAAGCATGCTTTATGCTTGTATTATTTAATTTTCCGGTCTTTATATATGAGAATATTTGATTCATTTAATCACATGTTTTGCATATTTATTCACGCAATGGCTAGGCAAATGTTGTCTAACTACTTTATATTGTAGATAATGTGGTGTGTCGCGTCACACAGAAGATCACATTATCGGTTCCTTATATAATAATAATTAGTTCACAACCTATATAACATTTGACCGTTATGTGGGAGGTGGTAGTATATGCTTGAGATTGGTTGGTCTTGACCATTAGCATATATTAGCGTATTCGGTATACGTTGAACAGTATCTAGGTGAGATAGATTATTATGTACTGACTATAAGAAGAACGTACATCTCGGACAATTATTATTTCTTAATTCTAGTGATTAATATTTAATTATATATTTAATATTTATTGCTTTGATTTATCATGGATGAGAGCCAAAATGATTGACTCAATATGCTCGATATTTTGGGCAATATTATTATTTATATGATAATTAATATTATAGCTAGAAATCGTGTCCCGGCCAGTCAGGTTGATCATGTCCCTTGAGACACTCGAAAGGATTATTATATTAAACCCTGCAGGTGGAATTAATTTTTCGATATAATAATAAAGGTCGAGTGGTATACTCATGTATAATATATTAATTAATTAAAAGCTGTCAGTAGCTTAAATTAATTAATGGACATGTCATATCTTAAACACGGAGAATAATTAATTCAAAAAGGAGCTCAATTTCGTAATTTGGGATTTTGGTAGGAAGTGCAATATCAACTTTTAGTGGACTAAGTTGATATTAATAGATTCATTATATTAGGAAGAGTCCTAATATGGTAAGATGAAATCTATTAGGAGTCCTTACCTTATCCTCCTTAAGGTCCCTAGAGTAGCCCATAACACCTATAAATATGACTAATGTGGTGGCCGATTTTCACATGTCTTGGAACAAGAATTTCGATTTTTTTTGTATATTTTAATTGTGGATCTTGACTTGTGTCTTTGATTCCATAATTTGGTAAACACAATTTTTCTAAAATATCATCAAGAAAAATAGAGAGAAAAATCGAGGTATCCTTGAGGAACAATAGTGGCTCGGCCGTGGCACCCCTTTGCTGTCCAAGTTTGATCCGGTAGATTATTGCCCACACGATATCTGGATCTAATGCGGGATATATTCTAGAAGATCTTGAGGTATAAATACAAGAAGATCAAGGAGTAGTACGAGGAGGAGTTCGATCGACCCAAAAAGTGATTTTCTACCACTTCACTTCAAAGGTATTGATTATCAATTATTCTGCATAAATATGTGTATTTAAATTGTTAATTAATCTGTTTATTTAATTAATTGACAAACCTAAATAGATCCGCTATTTATGTTGGTTAATTTATAAAACCTAATCTATTAATCCAATCGATATCGCTTCCGCTGCGTTTTATATTCCAACAATAAGAATATCTCTTGATGGCTGAGAGATAAACTTGTGATCTACTCCTTGATCCAGAATGGCAAGCAAATCGTTGAAGAAATTATTAATATTCAACAAACCTATAAGTTTGGTATGGAAGTCCCGCTCAGCCCATGACGTGATATTGAATAACTCATTGAGTGTGTCATAGCCACCTGAAAGAACAATAAAGGCATCACTATTATTCACCATATCAAACTATCATGCACAGACTTTGCTTGAAATATTAACCCAGTTGAATCTCCTATACTACTAGTTCTAACTATGGGAAAGTAAAAGGCACTTGTTACTCTTATTCTCCCATTTGTGCAGCCTCTAAAAGATAACCCAAAAATATATGATCACTCCCACCATACAATATATCGATTTTGTGCTTTCCTAAGTTTTTTACGAATTGATATTGTAATATCCGCATTTTTTTCTTTTCTGGTATTTTTATTTTTGTGTAATTCTCGTTTGTGGCTCGCGTGTAACCGTATTGGTATTTCGAGGATACTTATTTCTGGACATTTTGTTATCCGAGCTTGTTTCGGACTTGTTTTACTCAATTCCGCATTTATTAGTTTTCCGTCGCTACTGGTCCGATTATCGTAATTGTTGTTCGGAACCACCGTTTCGGGGTTGCCGTAAATCCATATTATATTATTATATGTGTTGTGAGCTTCCGTTTGTTGTTTCGTTCGTGTTTTGGGTGTTTTGGGCCACTGGTATCCTGTGCCTGGCGCTCGCTATTTTTGTTGTATAGCGCACGCTAGCATCGCTTAGTAGCGCACGCTACGTTTGTTTCGTAGCGCGCGCTAGCGACTCGAGCCCAGCAGTGGCAGTAAGTTGTTTCTGCTCTCTGCTCTCTAGACGAACATCTTAGCACACGCTAAGAATGTATTCTGGCGCACGCTATTGTTTAGGCTTCGCGCGCGCTGGGTGTCCGGTAGCGCGCGCTAATCTGGCAGTCCAGTACTGGGCAGTTGTTTATGGACTCGACCTGGTGTCCAGGTAGTGCATGCTATGGCCCGATAGCGCGCGCTATCGAGGGTCCGTGTAACACCCCAAACTAGGCGGACATTACAGTGCCGTGGACCCCCGACTGGGACCCACTAGGCGAGTGAAAATGAATGAATTACACAGGGTAAATGTAGTACCGAACCACATTACAACAATAATTACTCCGATGAGGAGTTTCGTACAACACATCCAGGATAATACCGAATACATGTATATTTTATATGAAGATAAAATATACAACACTGAGTGAAATGAGTATTCAAACGGAATGTCTGCAGCGGAATAAATAAAGGAAACATAAATGACTGAAAAGACTGGGTCCCCTTTCTAGTATCATTGGGACTCCTCGCCGTCAACGTGCTCTCCCCGTGCCTTTGCCTTGCCATGACCTGAAAAACAATATCCCCAAACGGGGTCAGTTACACAGAACAACAATCCTCAAGAGTTGAATAAACACAATCATATATATGTTGTATAAACCACAAGTTCGATCAAAAAGACTCGGTTAGATTATAACCCAATCTTGTTGAAAACATATGCAATCAAACATGCTGTATGAATCAACTAACAGTACGGCTCAAAGGGTGGCGCCACACTACGCCCGGGATGGAAATGTGTCCGTGCACAAGCCACCAACGAGTATCGATCGAATACATGTGTGGTCTTGTACCTAATCAGTCTCACGAAGCAATCGACTCGTGTGCACAGTCCAATGTGAGGCCAACAACCAACACACGACTTAAATGTGCCCGACATGAAAATCCTACACATACCAACCGGCACGCCAATATGACCCAGAATTCCACGATATAACAAAAGTGACATCGAAAATGAATAATGACTCATCGAGATGAAATGATAGTGAAATGAATGACAGCTCAATGAAATGATTGGAACCGTCGTTCCTTGTGACTGAAGTGATTAATTGACAATGACAAGTTTTGATACGGTTAATACAATGATGAATGAGTTATGATTATGAATGAACAACAAAAAAAGGAATGAATATCCTTTTAACCGAGTAAGAATTAACTTACACAACACTGGTGACAATTATCCTTCCACGAATAACGTCCTAATTGAGATATCGGTCGCTCGAACAACCTTGAATAATACAATTACCAACAATCCATTCAATATACGAATCAAACACGAATATAACGAACTCAAAACGTCGATATGATTAAACCAAGTTCATTGGGGCATTATATCGAACACTTAGTGGCCAAACTTCGATTGTTTATAACCAAACCTCAATAATACCAACATCAAATCCCCATGAAGTGTTTCAGACTAACAAAACATCTTCAATACGATCAATAATCCATTATGAATATCCAAAATCGTGATTTCAACAACAATTAATCGAAAACGCCCAAATCCAACACAATATTCAAAGTGTTCTTGAATAATCCTTCAATAATCCAATGAATAATCAAACATGTCCATAATCGTGTGTATATCACTTCATACAACATGATCTTAATATCCAAAACATCATATCTCAATACAAAATCGAAATCCAAGATGTTGAAGAAATTACCTCTTGAAGATCCAAGCACTTTGATCCGAAGAACACGCGTTAGGTCAATAATCCGGGCTTCACGATCGAAAGGAGATGAAGAAAATCACACACTCAAGTGATAGATGAAGGAAAATCTCCCTCTCAAGCCTCTCTCTCGTATGGTTGAAGAAAAGGGAAAATATGAGCTGAACTCGCTGAAAAAAACGCAATTATAGAGTTGACTGTCCTGTGTGCCGCGGCTCGGCCAAAGTGTGCCGCGGCACAGGGCCAAAATTGCCCCCGGTGATCGGCAGTGTGCCACGGCCCGGACGAATGTGCCGCGGCCCTATCGGCATGAGCCGCGGCTCACAGTACAGAGGGGTCGGCCAAAACAATTGCAACACGAGTGTGCCGCGGCAGTGACTCGGCAGTGTGCCGCGGCCCACGGTACAGGCTGCTCGGCCAAACTGGAAAATGAGAGTGACTTAGCTATTTCGACCATAACTCCCTCGTCCGGACTCCGATTGACTCACCGTTTAAACCATTGGAAAGCTAACTTGATGCTCTATAATATTGCAAAGATTCAGAATTTTTGGAGTTTCCAAAAATTAATGGTGATTTAACAAAGTCGAACTCATACGTGGAAAGTTGAAACAATGAACAATATCGATACACAACTCGAAGTTATTCCGAACGGTGAACATGGATGAATAAACACGATTGATGAATGATTATTAATGAGTGAAAATCCGCTGAATGACAATTACTGAATGAAAAAATGAATGAATTTACAAGCGGGTATTACATACTCCCCCCCTTAAAAATAGTTTCGTCCTCGAAACTAAGGGTCAAACAACACGGGATAACTCTCCCGCATACTATCCTCGGTTTCCCAAGTAGCCTCTTCGACTCCGCGTCTAGACCACTAAATTTTAACCAAAGGAATCGCCTTATTCCTCAACTGTTTGATTTGCCGTTCTAACACTCGTATGGGACGCTCCTCATACGAATGATCATCCGCGATCTCGATTTCGTCGAACTGAAGTATGTGACTCGGTTCGGCAACATACTTCCGTAGCTGAGAGACGTGAAATACATTATGAATTCGGCTCAATGCCGGAGGTAGGGCCAATCGATAAGCTAACTCGCCTACTCGATCCAAAATCTCAAACGGTCCAATGAATCTCGGACTCAACTTTCCCCTCTTCCCAAAACGGAAGATACTACGACTCGGGATTACCTTGACCAAAACATGGTCACCCATATCGAACTCTAATGGTCGACGACGATTATCAGCATATGATTTCTGTCGACTCTGAGCAGTCAACAAACGAATCCTGATCAAAGCTACCTTCTCACGGGCGGCAATAAGCATATCGGGCTCGGTGCCGATTGATTCTGATAAGTCATCCAAACACAAAGGATATCGACAACGACGACCGTACAAGGTCTCGTAAGGTGCCATCTTAATCGAAGAGTGCCAACTATTATTGTACGTGAATTCGATCAACGGTAGTTGGGCTTCCCAATCATCTTTCCAATCGAGGACACATGCCCTCAGCATGTCCTTCTAAGTCTGAATAGTCCGCTCTAATTGTCCGTCGGACTGAGGATGAAAAACTGTACTGAGATTAAGCTGAGTTCCCATAGCACGATGAACTGATTTTCAAAAATGAGACACGAATCGCCCGTCACGATCAGAAACGATACTCTTAGGAGTACCGTGCAGTCTCACTATCTCTTTGCTGAACAACTGGGCAAGTCTCTCGGGACCCCACGTATCCTTAATCTCAAGGAAAAGAGCTGATTTAGTTAAGCGGTCCACAATCACCCAGATCGTATTCATGACACGACGACTCGTCGGCAAACTCGTGATGAAGTCCATTGAAATATCCTCCCACTTCCATTCTGGAATAGGGAGAGGTTTCAGCATACTCGCCGGTCGCTGATGTTCTATCTTGACTGGCTGACAGGTTAAGCATCTCGAAACAAATTCCGCGACTTCTCGCTTCATATTACTCCACCAGTAATTTTGTTTCAAGTCTTTATACATCTTGCTAGACCCCGGGTGAACGGAATAAGGGGTAGCATGAGCTCCTCTCAAAATCGAGGTTTTCAACTCATCATTCGCCGGTACGCATAACCGATTCTTAAAGCGCAAAAGTCCATCCTCGTGGATCACAAAGCCAGGGGATTTCCCCTGAGCCACATCCTCATGGATGCGCAACAGTGATGGGTCTGAACCCTGATTCTCTCTGATTGCCTCCTCAAGTGACGATGAAATCTCTAACATGCAAAGTTGCCCTTGTACTCGCTGAAGCCATACCTCGATCACGGGTCTAAGGAATTCCTGCTGAAGCTCCTTCTGAACTGTTAAACGAGCAAGCATCTGCTCCTGAACGGACTTACGACTCAAGGCGTCGGCGACAACGTTCATCTTGCCCGGGTAGTAAATATATACTTTAAACTCTTATGATCGGTGAATATCTGACAAGTAACGCCATAAAGGTAATGACACCAGATTTTCAAAACGAACACCACGGCTACTAGCTCCAGGTCGTGGGTCGGATGATTAACCTCGTAAGGTCTCAATTGCTGTGAAGCATAGGCAATAACCTTCCCATTTCTGCATGATTACACATCCGAGACCCTGTCCGGACGCATCACTATAAACCACAAATCCTTCCGTCCCTAGCGGCAAGGAAAGTACAGGTGCTGAAATTAACCGGCTCTTGAGTTCCTCAAAACTCCGCTGACACGCGTCGGACCACGTGTATTTTTTATCCTTTCGCAAAAGGTTCGTCATTGATTGAGCAATTTTAGAAAATCCTTCCGCAAACTGCCGATAATAACTGGCTAATCCGAGAAAGCTTCGGATTTCCTTAACATTCTTCGGAGGTAACCAATCTTGGATAGCCTCTGTCTTCTGAGGATCAACACGCACTCCATCTGATGAAATTACATGCCCGAGAAAAGTCACTTCGGACATCCTGAACTCACAATTGGAAAACTTTCCATAAAGTTGCTCTCGTCTTAACACATTGAGAACCTGATGAAGATGAACCTCGTGTTCCTCTCGGTCACGAGAATAAATCAAAATGTCATCGATGAAGACAACAACAAATTGATCCAAAAAGTCGATGAAAATCCAATTCATTAACTCCATGAATACCGCAGGTGCATTAGTTAGCCCGAACGGCATAACTACGAACTCATATTGACCATAGCGTGTACGAAATGTTGTCCTTGCGATGTCTGACTCTCGAATTCGCAACTGATGATATCCAGACCTTAGGTCAATCTTGGAAAATATTGAAGCTCCCTGAAGTTGATCTAAGAGATCAACTATACGGGGTAAGGGGTACTTATTCTAGATCGTCACCCTGTTCAACTCCCGATAATCAATACACAAGCGAAATGAACAATCCTTCTTCTTGATAAACAACACTGGTGCTCCCCACGGGGACGCACTTGATCGGATATAACCTTTCTCGTACAACTCCTCTAGTTGATTCTTCAACTCCTGCATTTCGGTTGGGGCCATCCGGTATGGTGCCTTCGATATCGGGGACGTACCGGGCTCCAACTCAATCGTGAATTCCACATCTCTCTGTGGAGGCAAACCAGGTAACTCGTCTGGAAAACATCGGCAATCGATAACAATGATACCACGAATGATTGAACACCTCGATTGCCATAGAACGGTCGATCGATGACAATGATACAATGAATGATTGAAAACCTCGATTGCCTTAGAACGGCCAATCGATGAAAATGATACAATGAATGATTGAACACTTCGATTGCCTTAGAACGGCCAATCGATGAAAATAATACGGTGAATGATTGAACAATTCGATTGCCTTAGAACGGACAATCGAAGAAAATAATACGATGAATTATTGAACACGTCGATTGAGTAATTTCACTGCTTCCATCATATTAATGATTCTTCCGGAACAACGGGGATCACCTCCCCGAAGCACACATTCGACTCCAACGACGGAAATGATAGTGACCAAATGCTTACAAACACTGAGGATAGTATCATGACGATCCATCCAACTAATACCCAATATTACATCGTCCTTAGATAAATTCACCATGATTAGGTCCACCAACCAAACGCGGTCATTAATGCTTAATTCAGTCAGTTCTTACCCTCATGATTTCCGGAAATTCTTCCATCATCAGGTAGACCGATAGTATGAGGTTCACAAGCAATAGGACTATCTAAATTAAGTCTATTCAAACATGATTCGAAATGAATGAATGCGGTGCACCAGTATCAAAAGGTACACACAGGTTGAAATAAAATTACGAGTATACCTGAGATCATTCGGGCCACCGGATCGTCGATCCTCCTCATCACATGAATCCGGGACTTGCCGGCCCCCGAACCGGACGCTCCCGTCTGATAAATATGAGCTCTGCCTTTATTTGCTTCCATTGTCTTAAACGACATTGACAAAGCGATCGATTCGACGCCGATTGCTTGGGGCTGAGATGCACGGAGCCGACTTGGAGTCCTTTCGGCAAAACGGGCCTTATGCCCAAAATTCCCACAATTATGGCACGTGATAGACGGTTTCGAGACACTTAGTGTCAGAATGACCGGCGCTCCACAGTTGAAACAAGTGATGGCCGAACTGGCCGCTCGGGACTGAGATCCCGCACGATTATGCGCCGTAGGAGGTCGCTCAGAAACGATAAGACCCGCACGAGGCTTCTTGAAGGTTGACTGACCGCCTTCGGATTGATTACGCTTCGTTGATTTCTTGCTGACAGATGAAGGTTGTTGCTCAGCAATTTCCTTAGCAGCAGGCTCATTCGGGAGAGTTCTCTCGATTAATCCGGCCAGAGTGGCGCAATGATGATTGAGCAATTGCATATGGGTCATCATGACCTGCATAAAAGTGAGTGGATCAACCCGAACATCTTCTGATCAAGCCGAGTACTGGGTCCGATTTCCCGACAGCGAGTGATTATTCCCCGGGTTCCGGCCCGCACCACGGCCTCTCCCCGTGCATCCCCTGACAGCTCTCTCCATACTGAAGTAGGAAGGTCGCATGATAATCATAGATCTCGTATGAGTACCGCATTATGATTTACATCATGAAATGATGAAAATGAGCATATGCGCTCTAACACAGTGATTACATGAATGATTAACTGAGGTGACATGATTATCTGATGAAATTCTTGAAATGAGTATCTTGAACAAGTTAACAAGATTAATGATATGATCTTCCAGATCGACAACTGAGTAATGAAATGAATTGAGTGATTAATGAGTTACTATGATCAACATGATTAAAATGAAAATGATATTTGAGGATTGTTAACTAGTGAATTATGAATGAATGATTATTGCCAGAAATTATACCATGGCATTAGAAGTATTACAATTCTTTCGGTCGGATTGGCTCGGCATTTGCACAGGTCACACGTGACACGAAAGTCCAATGATACTAGTCCGATGACGATGATTTCAAATGAGACATGACTCGGAAGGTTCAAAACCACTCTCCGATACCAACTCTGTAACAACCCAAACTAGGCGGACATTACAGTACCGTGGACCCCCGACTGGGACCCACTAGGCGAGTGAAAATGAATGAATTACACAGGGTAAATGTAGTACCGAACTACATTGCAACAATAATTACTCCGATGAGGAGTTTCGTACAACACATCCAGGATAATACCGAATACATGTATATTTTATATGAAGATAAAATATACAACACTGAGAGAAATGAGTATTCAAACGGAATATCTGCAGCGGAATAAATGAAGGAAACATAAATGACTGAAAAGACTGGGGGCCCCTTCTAGTATCATTGGGACTCCTCGCCGTCAACGTGCTCTCCCCGTGCCTTTGCCTTGCCATGACCTGAAAAACAATATCCCCAAACGGGGTCAGTTACACAGAACAACAATCCTCAAGAGTTGAATAAACACAATCATATATATGTTGTATAAACCACAAGTTCGATCAAAAAGACTCGGTTAGATTATAACCCAATCTTGTTGAAAACATATGCAATCAAACATGCTGTATGAATCAACTAACAGTACGGCTCAAAGGGTGGCGCCACACTATGCCCGGGATGGAACTGTGTCCGTGCACAAGCCACCAACGAGTATCGATCGAATACACGTGTGGTCTTGTACCTAATCAGTCTCACGAAGCAATCGACTGCAGTACGCCTAATGTGAGGCCAACAACCAACACACGACTTAAATGTGCCCGACATGAAAATCCTACACATACCAACCGGCACGCCAGTATGACCCGGAATGCCACGATATAACAAAAGTGATATCGAAAATGAATAATGACTCACCGAGATGAAATGATAGTGAAATGAATGACAGCTCAATGAAATGATTGGAACTGTCTTTCCTTGTGACTGAAGTGATTAATTGACAATGACAAGTTTTGATACGGTTAATACAATGATGAATGAGTTATGATTATGACTGAACAACAACAAAAGGAATGAATATCCTTTTAACCGAGTAAGAATTAACTTACACAACACCGGTGACAATTATCCTTCCACGAACAACGTCCTAATTGAGATATCGGTCGCTCGAACAACCTTGAATAATACAATTACCAACAATCCGTTCAATATATGAATCAAACACGAATATAACGAACTCAAAACGTCGATATGATTAAACCAAGTTCATTGGGGCATTATATCGAACACTTAGTGGCCAAACTTCGATTGTTTATAACCAAACCTCAATAATACCAACATCAAATCCCTAAGAAGTGTTTCAAGCCAACAAAACATCTTCAATACGATCAACAATCCATTATGAATATCCAAAATCGTGATTTCAACAACAATTAATCGAAAACCCCCAAATCCAACACAATATTCAAAGTGTTCTTGAATAATCCTTCAATAATCCAATGAATAATCAAACATATCCATAATCGTGTGTATATCACTTCATACAACATGATCTTAACATCCAAAATATCATATCTCAATACAAAATCGAAATCCAAGATGTTGAAGAAATTACCTCTTGAAGATCCAAGCACTTTGATCCGAAGAACACGCGTTAGATCAATAATCCGGGATTCACGATCGAAAGGAGATGAAGAAAATCACACATTCAAGTGATAGATGAAGGAAAATCTCCCTCTCAAGCCTCTCTCTCGTATGGTTGAAGAAAAGAGAAAACATGAGCTGAACTCGTTGAAAAAAACGCAATTATAGAGTTGACTGCCCTGTGTGCCGCGGCCCGGCCAAAGTGTGCCGCGGCACAGGGCCAAAATTGCCCCCAGTGATCGGCAGTGTTCCGCGGCCCGGATGAATGTGCCGCGGCAGTGACTCGACAGTGTGCCGCGGCCCTGTCGGCATGAGCCGCGGCTCACAGTACAGAGGGGTCGGCCAACACAATTGCAACACGAGTGTGCCGCGGACCGGACGGGTGTGCCGCGGCAGTGACTCGGCAGTGTGCCGCGGCCCTGCCGGCATGTGCCGCGGCCCACGGTACAGGCTGCTCGGCCAAACTGGAAAATGAGAGTGACTTAGCTATTTCGACCATAACTCCCTCATTCGGACTCCGATTGACTCACCGTTTGAACCATTGGAAAGCTAACTTGATGCTCTATGATATTGAAAAGATTCAGAATTTTTGGAGTTTCCAAAAATTAATGGTGATTTAACAAAATCGAACTCATACGTGGAAAGTTGAAATAATGAATAATATCGATACACAACTCGAAGTTATTCCGAACGTTGAACATGGATGAATGAACATGATTGATGAATGATTATTAATGAGTGAAAATCCGCTGAGTGACAATTACTGAATGAAAAAATGAATGAATTTACAAGCGGGTATTACAGGCCGTTAGCGCACGCTATTTCCTGGTAGTGCACGCTAACGGGCCAGCACCGTAGGTTCTAGCCTATTTAAGATTGGGTAGCGCACGCTAACCTCTAGTCCTTAGCGCACGCTAATCTCTCTGGTTATAAATACCAGAGAGTTGACCCGAATTCATCATTTTTTCATTTCTCTCTCTCTCTCCGATTCTTGGGCGATTTTGGACGATCTTTGGGCGATTTGAAGTCTTGCAACTCCTACCCATCATTCTTCTTGAGTTCTTGGTGTATATTAACAACACCAACACTTGTTCTTCATCTTTAATCCAAGGTAATCTCCTAGAACCCTATTTTTGGGAAATTTGGGGGGTTTTGAGTTTTTGTCCGATTTGTTCCGTATCGTTGATTAATCCATGATGTATATGATTAATCTTGGTGGTATTCTTGTTTTCCTACGATTTCATGGTAAGTTTCGTTGTGTTTGTGAAATCGAGAGGGTTCGGTTGCGATCCGTCCTCATCGTTGTTTTTGTACGAACTTATTTGAATCGTAGATGGGGTTTCGGGTGGTTTTCGTTATTGTTATTCTTGTCGAGTTGGTTGCAATGGTGTTTGACGAATCGTCTAGGTTTGGTGTGTCCAGTTTCTCGCAACCGCGATTGTTTCACTTCGTCTTTTCATCGTTATAATCGAGGCAAGTATTCTTAATAAACTTACACTCTTAACCTGATAGTATTACATGAGTGATGGGTGTGTGTGTATGCTCACTACGGGTTAGATTCGACGGGGTCTCGGTAGGGGTCCACAGCGGCGTGGATCGACGAGCTTAGATTTTAACCACTACGAGTTAGATCCGACAGGGTCTCGGTAAGGGTCCACATAGGCGTTGATCGACGGTTAATTGTGGTGCATTTTCATAAATGTGTTTTGGGTTATGGCGTTTCCGGAAATGAGTGCTTTTGAATTGTGATTTCATGATTGTATGCATTGACTAAATGTGTAAGATGTAAGTTGTTCATTTGGCCTACTTGTACTAGCGTAATTCCTAACCCCTTTGGGGGACCCCTTTTGGGGGAAATTCGTCTTATGAATTTCAGGTCAGGATCAGCGGAACGAGCGGGCACTGGATCGGTACGAGGATGACGGTCGTGCGTGATGGTTGTGCAAAAGTAGTGTTTTATCTATTTTCGGTCTTTAAATCATTTTGAAAACTTGTAAACTAATAGAAGTACTCGAGTACTTAGGAGCTTTTGATTTTGAGAAGTGAATTGCTTCGTCCACTATATTTTCGTTGGGTTTTTGTGATGTTGCTTGACCGGTTGAACCGGGTGGATTATTATTGTTTTGCGTCTTTATGAGGTGGTTTTATTGCGTTGAATCCGCGAGTCGATGAGTGTAGTTGGTCACCTAGCCTGGTGGGTCCCATGTAAGGGTCCACGGCACTGTTACATTCCCGGTTTTTTTTTTTTTTACGAAAAAAAACGTCCAGTGTGGACGGGGGGTTGAGGCGGGACCCACCAACCTGTAGATAAAAAGAGATCAAGAAATACAAAGTATCAGCCCCGAATTATGACCAAAAATGGGCCATAATTCGGGTCCAAACATCGAAGAAATCTACGGCCCGCTAAAGAAATACAAAGTGCACCACAAAACGTGGGCTAATGTGCGGACCCGTAGACTAAAATAACTCAACTCCGAATTATGACCAAAAATGGGCCATAATCCGGAACCTAAAATCTAGAGTGCCTACTGCCCGCTAGATCAATACAAGGTGCACCACTAAAACTGTGGGCTAATGTGCGGACCAATAGGCAAGCAAGCAATCAACAAAATAAAAACATCTAAATCTGAAAGACGGATAACCAAGCTGATCCATCCGTATAAGGGAGAGAAGAAACGGAGGAGCAGTATCGTAAGTATAAGTCATATCAAGTATATGGATATGGCAAAATACTTGGATTGGGGATATGCCTATTTCTTCTTTTCATCAGGTTACTGGTAGACCCCATCTTAGGATCCATGAGTTATGGGTTGATGGGACGTGGGACATGGGTAGATTGGAGTCTATTGTTGGAGAGGAGCTAGGATTTACCCCGGGTTCTCTTGGGGGTGTTACAGATATGCCATATCCATATACTTGATATGACCTATCAGTTTGGATACACCTAAAATCCATACAGTTTTAATTGGATTGAGATCCATATGAGGATTCTGAGAACTTCATCTTTCTACACTAGACTTTCAAAATACTTTTATGAGATATACATTTCCTGATTTTTGGATCCCAAATTTAAAGAACAAACTTCTTACTAGAAGGCAAATGGTTTCGCTATTTTCATTGAAAAAGGGAGCGACAGGTAAGTCACTATTTTTATTATTTTCTTTTTGACAAAATTGCAAAAGAAAACGAAAGATATGAAATTTGAATATTAGAAAACAACATTTATTAAAATAAAAATAAAACATCAACTTGCATTATTTTGCTATTTACCTTATACCAACTTTGAGAGAACGGACTTACAAACTGGATCTTTTGAGACTAATTTTTCATGACTATAGCATTCTCGTTCATCCTTAAATTGTGTCCACAAAGCCATAAATTCACGATGAACGTATCCACTGGGATGTGTATCCAGAATCTGTTGGATATCATGATCCATAGATTCCTTACTGAATCCATCCTTGATAAATGCTATTTTATCTTTTCGATTTTTGGATACAAACCCCATAGATTTTCATAGTGTGTCACATGTCTACCGAGCACATTTATAGCATCCACCTAATCTTTTTGCTCTCCGTTTCTTTGCAAAACTACTCCTACATGTACCTGGCATGTACTTAAATGAATTTTAAAATTCTCCAGATAATCGAACTTGTGCTTCGATCAACCATCGAATATCTTCCCGGATGCCATATCTCATTAACACCCTTAATCTTTCGAGTCGAGCTCGATAAATTCTTTTTATCATATTCACTGGAAGAGATGGGTAATATTTACGAAGATTCGAAAGCATTGAATCCATTATGATAATCAAAACCTCGGTATGGGTGATTGTGAGTACAATGATAATCTATGTATAGATTGGAATTACGCGTATGATATTTGACTCCGCAATTGAATAGTTCATATCCTGAAGTGTATGAACTACGATTCATATTTGAATAATGAACATAATATGACATGTGGGAGCGGCGACTCCATATTGATAATGATGTGCAATAATGGCACCGAAAGATGATGTGATATTTCGGTCGGTAAAATATCTATATGGTGATATAGACACATCATATCTTCAAATATTTGTTCTCGATTAATATCACTATTAGCCAATATTATGAATGAATCCCTAATAAATTTGGAATATCGTAAGGGGGAGTATGGGCCCACTTCCTATACATGTGAACTACTAGATATTATGGATCCACTATATAGTCACATGTTTATATGACTCGTAATCATAAATTTACGAGATGATTTGCTCACGGTTTGAGCATATATTCCAGATCAGATTAAGCTAGTAATATATGTTGGAATATTCTATTCCATACATGTATGATTGAGTTTTGATGATTAGTTATTAAATTGAAGAAAACAACAATGAAGCGAAACAAAACAACGAAGAAGTCGAAGACGCAAAAAATCAGACAGAACATTAACGTACGCTACACATGCATAATAACGTACGTAATACAGATGAATATAACATACGTAATGCAAGAGCTATAACGTACGTAATGAAGATATGAATTCAAATATTGGAACCGTTGAACGGACAGATGACGTCATGGAGTACGTCAGCATGCAACGGATATCTTGACCAGCAATAGCGTACGTAACAAAGTTTACATAACGTACGTAACGGTGAAAACAGGAGCTACTGGACTGATTTGCACTATACATAACGTACGTAACATGAAGGGGCTAACGTACGTAAAGAGCTTAATGTACGTTAAGGAGGTGCTGTAACATACGTAATGAAGGCAGCAGGAGCTAACAGCTAGATGGAGGAAAATACCTATAAATACCAACCCATTTGGTATCAAACCACACAACTCAAAGCAATTGATTCATTGATCAGATATTGATATACATATTCTTGTTGTTGTAATTGTGCTTATATTGATAAGTGTTTGAGTGTTATACACGAAAACATACACGAGAGCAAAAAGAAAGGATAAGATTGGATATGGTGTTATGAGGATCAAGGATCCGGCATTATTAGAATCGCAATCTATATCCACGTGAGGTTTGTCTAGTACCCATAAAAAGCTAGATAGGTTGATTCCTTGTCCCATAGAAAAGGAAAATAGTTTAACTTGGACCGACAAAAAGACAAGTGTGTTATGATATCTCGGACCGATAGAAGACGAGATTGTAACGGTAATCCTCGACCGATAGAAGAGAGGTACAGAGGTTGATCTTCATCCTATAGAAAAAGATACGGAGAGAGGACGTAGGCACGTTTGGCCAAAAAATCTTGTGTCATTTACTTTCCGCACTTTAAATCACTTTCGCAACGCGAAAGAGTTTGATAACTCTAATTCCAAAACGGCAATACCGACAATCTTGCTCCAACAATTGGTATCAGAGCGGGTATCATATAAAGCGGATTAACATCCGAGGATAAAAGTTCCGATGGCGTTTCAATTGGCACCGGTCGAAGATCTTGCCTTGAACCGACCACCATTATTTGATGGATCGAACTTCATGACATGGAAAAAGAAGATGTCGATATTCGTTCGAGCCTACGACATCGAGATGTGGAAAGTCATGTACCTTGGTCCGAAAATTCCAATGAATTCCAACGGTACGCTTAAAACTTTCGAAGAATATAATAATTCGGATTGGAAAAATGACCACTATAATTGCAAAGCAATGCAATTATTATATTGTGCTCTAACTTCGGAAGAACACAACCGGATATCTTTGTTGAAAGTGCCAAAGAGATTTGGAAGATGTTAGAAGTAACACATGAATGAACGTCTCAAGTCAAGGAGACAAAAATAAACATGCTTCTCCACGACTACGAGCTATTCCAAATGAAAGATGAAGAATCCATTACAATCATGCTCGACCGATTTTCAGTCATTACGAATGGAGTGGCTTGTTTCGGAAAACCCCTTTCGAGTAGTGAAAAGTTAAAGAAGATCCTACGATCACTACCTCAGGAATGGGACGGCACGGTGACGGCGATTATGGAATCGAAAGATTGGAATAATCTTGATTTTAGTGCCCTTGTGGGTTCGTTAATTAATTACGAGATTGTACAAAAATCTCGGAATGCAAAGCGAAGCCGAAGGAAAAATCCATAGCTTTGAAAGCTAAGATGTCTCGAAAAGAAGAAATTCCGGTGTGTAGGTCACAAGTCGTCCAGGAACAAGTCTAGAGGGGGGGTGAATAGACTTGTTGAAACTCTTGAACTCTTTTTCGCGAAGAGTGAGTTTCTTCAGCTGATAGTCAAACAAATGACTTGGAGTCGTTTGTTCTTGGATATGTGCGGAAGTCAGCTGATGACGAATATAAATAAACTTAATGAAACACTTAACAATGTATGCAGCAATTAAAGTATGATGCAGTAAAACAGTAAATAACACAGGCAATTATAGTGGTCTCAGAGGTGGGGTAATCCTCTACTAATCCACTTTTCTCCAAGCTAGTTGGAGATGAATTCACTATAATTTTCAACCAGTGATAAATATTACAGTGATTCAAACCACACTACAACAGCTTCCAACCAGTGGAAATCCGTGCCGTTGTACACACACTGATCGCTTGCACCTCTTGATCCTCGATCCTCGGATGCCTTTACAGTCTCTTACTTCAACCAGTGAAGTACCCCGTACTCAAGATTATAGACAAGAGTGTTTGTCTTCTCCAACTTAAGAGCTTCCTTAAGTATGAACTTTTAGATCTGCTCTTTTCACGATGCTATTTGATTGCTTGAGATTGCTTGATTGCTTTGATCGCTAGAATGTATGTTCGCACCGGTTGTTGCTCAGTTTCAAATCTCTGGATATATATAGGTCAGATCTCTGAGCTTCTTCCTTGTAGCCGTTGCAAATTTGAACAAATCCATCCGTTGGAGAGAGACTTCATTGTTTAATCTTTTCTGAACGTTGCAAGGCTGGATTCCCATTATTTAATTTTATCTTCCGACCGTTGTGAGGACTTCTGCATGTGAGCGCCGAAAGGATAAAAGTCTTCACGGTGGGTCAGGATGATTTAATTAAATCATATCTCTTGCGGGAATCACTCCAATTTGTCTCTTCACGTTGCATGTGTGCTTTCCGTAATATTTGACTTTTCAAAGCATGCTGACGTGGACTTGGAGTACTAGGCTGTAGTCGAGTAGGCTGATATGCTGCTTACATCTCTGCAGGTAGGTCCTCTCGGCTGTTCACTTGTTTGTGACTTGTCTGGTCAGATGACTTCCCTGAGGTACCTCACCGCAACCGTCAAACTTCTCTCGATAAATTTAGTTGTCGAGCTACTCGACCGAGTCATTGCTCCTCTCTGATGGACTAGGCTGTACTTAGTACTTAGCCGTTTTTCAGCCTAACTAACTTTTGGCCTACAGAAGACACTCATTTGGTTCTTCTTTACATTTTGCCAAGTTTTATACTTAACATATTTTGGCCAATGGAAGATACTCATTTGGTTCTTCCTTACATTTTGCCAAGTAATAAACATTTGATTTTAAATTAATGACATCATCAAAATCTAACAAGTATTCCTAACAAATTCCCCCTATTTTGATGATGGCAAAACTAAGTAAGAAATCAAATGACCAAGTCTGCACTTAAGTGCGAGACAAAAACTGAAATCAGTCTAATATTGAGACAACTGGAAATTGTCATTCAACAGACTGTTCATAAAATTTTATGACTTATCATTGAAATTTTACAAGAATATTTTAAGTACAGAAAATAAAATTACAAGTAAGAGAAATAACTAAAGTCATCTGCCTCTTCCTTTGCCTCTTCGAGTAGGCTGCTTGGCAGGCTTGAATGGTTTGGCTCCGATAGGTCTTACCTTGACTGGAGCAAGGCCATATTTTCTTTTCACAACAAGTGCTGCGAAGTCCTGTTCTTGCTGAGATCTGAATCTATTCTCAAGACACACTAGCTTGATTTCCCTCTGAAGTGCTAACTCATCAAGTTCACCGTCCATACGGATTGGTGCTTCTTCAGCTCTGAATGAGGGAATCATAGGAAAAGCATTTTGCTCTTTAGCGTGCTTCTTCAGAACAACCCAAAGCTTCGGATGGATTTCTTCCATGAAGTTTATGAAAATTTCTTGTGGGGAGAGTTTGTCATCATGGAGTAGTTCCCAGACATAATAGTCTCTGATGAATCTCTTCTTAGCAGCTCCCCACATCTCAAGAGCTTCAAATGGAATGAAATCCTCAACAAACCATAGCTCCTTCCCTTCCCATTCTAGGGTAGGTCCAAAGCCACCTCTAGTTCTTCTTCTCTTCCCTTCAGGCTGGTCAGCCTGGTCTTCTGGATCTACAGGTTCCTTTCTTTTCAGATTGGAGGGTCCTTCAATCTGAGGGACATCCTGCTTCTTCTTGCTTCTGATTTCTCTTTCTTCCCCTTGAATTCTCTCTTCCCCCTTTTTGCCAGCATCAATAAGGATAGTCAACTGCTGTTCCATGCGGCTCATCCAATTAGACATGCCAAATGGCATTCTGTTGTTGGTAGGGGGAGGAGGCTGAGGGATCTCTCTCTGAAGAAGGGTGTCAATCTTGGCATTTATTGTCTGAAGGTCAGGAGTGACCTGAGTTGATAGCAGCTCCCCAATAGTGTCTCTGACAATTTGCTTGATCAGCTCAGTCATGGTAGGGGATAACTGAGCTGATGGAGAGTGCTTTCCTGATCCTTCTGCAAGGGAACCACTGGACTGCAGGCTCCTGTCTGCAGCTGGTAGGTCAGAGTTTGTTTTCTCCGGGGTCCCTGACCTGGAGTCTTCAGCCAGCTCTTCGTCTAGGCTGGTGTACCTGGCAGGTACCACAGACCTATCTGCAGCTTTGTGAGTAGGCTCTGGCTCCGGCTCTTGTTCTGGCTCCTTGACTCCTTCTCTCTCTCCCTCTTTCCCTTCTTCTTCTCCAGATTTTTCTTTTTCTTCTTCCTCATCTTTTTCCTTTTCATTTTCCTTCTCTGCTCCTGCTTCTCCTCCATCATTATTATCATCATCATCATCATCATTCTTATCATCATCCTTCTCCTTCTCTTCTTCTTCATCATCCTCATCCTCCTTTTCTTTTTCATCTTTTTCCTGATCTACCTCCTCTCCTTCTTCTTCATCTCCTTCATCAGCCACTTCTTATGTCTTCTCAATCTCCTCTGGCTGTTTTTCAACTGGTATATTTTCTTCTGATTTTCTCTCTTCTTCATCTTCTTCAGCCACCAAATCAATAAATTCATTGTCTCCATCTACTTCTTCAATCCTTATCTCCTTTTCAACTTCTTCCTCCTCTTCCTCTCCAAAAACACCATCAAAAATACTGATCATGATAGAATGAATAAAGTGGTCCATGTTTGTTTTAAAATGTGACATGAACCAATTATCCTGGAGGAGTAATGCCAAGTCTGATTCTTTGCAAAATTCAATCAGAACCTCCTCGGTGGCTTGGGGATATTCCCAACCACTAGTTGCAATAAAAGTTTGAAGATTTGTAAAATACATGGTTTTGAGAGACTTCCACTCTTTAAAAATATGTACAAAAGAGTGTTTCTCTGCTTGTGGTTTAACAAGCTGAAGTTGTTCAATAGAAAGATTGAAGGTATTATTTTCTAATAGGTTAAAAGTGTAATCTGCTTCAGGAATAGAGATTATTAGACCTGCTTCCTCTTCTTCGGATATGTAGACTGGAGGTGTGATAACAGGTACAATCCGAGTTTCAAAGTCCAGTGCAGTGTGTCCTGGATGAACTGTAATCGAACTGATGGCCGGGCGTGATGCTCGATCGCTCTCTCGCCGAATCGCAGCCTTCCTAGGCCTCTTAGGAGAGGGTTCCGGTGATGACTGCAGGTTAGAGGGTCCTTCTGGGGCTGGTCCCTGTCTCTTGAATCTGACAGCAATTGGTGTATCGTCAGACTCGTTGTCGGACTCAACTGCAGTTCCGATCTCAGCTGCAGGTCTGTCCGATTCCTCTGATAAATCGTATCTTGGGTATGACCTTTGAGTCCGGCAAATCCTTCAACAACTGGGCTGCTTTCCCAGTGACTCCGATTTTCTTCTTTTCATGGTCCATATGACCAAGCCTCTTGTTTGGGTGGAAAGGGTCAATGTTTCCCTTAGCCACTCCGGTTTTCTCCAAAAACCAACTAAGATGCGTTCCGAACGCCAACTTAGTTTTGAACTTCTTCTCATCTTCAAGCCACTCGACCTTGTTCACCTCGCGCACGAGTTGCCTGAAAATATAGTCCGCCCAATCGACTTCCTCTTCTTGAATCAACGCACCCAACACCATGAATTTCGATGATGACAGTTGGTCATAGCTGCCTGCCATCCCCATGACTATCTTGTTGGTGATGTCAAACGCAACTCGGTAAATCTTTTTTAACTCATTCCTCTTGGCTGTAAACTTTAATTTCTCTGGGATATTGTCGACTTTAATCGTTTTCCAGGTTTCGGCGGGTGATTGTTTCAGGGCTTCGACCGCCAAACCACGATGTTTCATCCCGAATACAGAACGAATCTTCTCTGAATCTATGCTGACACGAACTCCACCGACTGTGTTGTGAATCCCGTGCTGAATCAGATAGGCATTGCGATAGAATTTAACAACATCTTCCTTGAACAGATGTTGCGGGTTGATGTCGAGAAATGGGTAAATCCCATTAAGCTTCATCGCCCGGATCAAATTGAGCATATCAAGGTCTTCCAGATTTGCTTCTAGTAAACCTTCGAAGTCGACAACCATGGAGAAGATGACCTGGTCCTTCACCGCCTTCAAGTTTACTCCTTCAAAAGATGCCATTTCTGCAAAGAGGATTTTAGGATTTTTAGTGTATATTTTTGCTCTGTAAATTCTAGGGTTTCTGTAAGCGTAAAGAGTAAAGTGAAAGGTTTTCTTTCCTTATAAAGAAGATGAAAAGACGTTTGTATTAGTTTATTATATATTTGAACGGTGGTACGCCTTTTGATATTCTTTTGAATTTCAAATTTGAATCGTGGCCCAATTTAAAATTCGACGGTTGATTCTCGATCGCCATCGTAGAGGTTAATTAAATAGGCGTTTGACGCGTGTATTAAAATTACCACTTGGCTTATAAAAATGTATTTTTAAATGCCATTTCGTTAGCCAAAATAATATTATAAATGTGGCAGATAATAATAAAAAATAGAGATCAGCTTTAGAGAACTTAGCCGTTCTGCTTCGCTGATCGTTGACCGCTCTGCAACAGTGAGTTTGACTTCTCGCCTGGTATTCTGCATGACTAAGTTGCTTCGTCTGGCCTTCGTCTTCTCGCCTGCATTAGCTTAGGCTGATTCTGAGTGTCCGTCCTTTCTTTAACTTGCTTCAGAACTAGATTCCCAATCTAGTAATCCAAGGTCTCTGCTCAGCTCTAGGAATCTTTCTTCTGGCAATGGTTTAGTGAAGATGTCAGCTATTTGGTAGTCTGTGCTGACTCTTACAACTCTAACCCTTTTGTTAAGCACATGGTCTCTAATGAAATGGTGCTTAACGTCAATGTGCTTCGTCCTTGAGTGCAAAACCGGATTGTTGGTTATTGCAATAGCACTATTGTTGTCACACCAAATAGGAACTTCGTTGGCAATAATATTATAGTCCCTTAATTGCTGTCTGATCCATAGAATATGTGCACAACAGCTACCTGCAGCTAGGTATTCTGACTCTGTAGTGGAGATAGAGTTAAAAACCTGCTTCTTGCTAAACCAGGATATCAGTCTGGTTCCTAGGAATTGACACGTTCCACTAGTGCTCTTCCTGTTGATTTTGCATCCTGCGAAATCCGCATCTGAGTATCCTGATAGCTCGAAGTTGTCATCCTTGGGATACCATAGTCCAACATTAATTGTAGACTTTAGGTACTTAATTATTCTCTTGGCTGCATCTAGGTGTGATTGCTTCGGCTTGGACTGGAATCTTGCACAAACTCCAACTGCATATGATATGTCTGGCCTGCTTGCAGTGAGGTACAGAAGAGATCCGATGAGTCCTCTGTAGTGGGTTGAGTCCACTGATATGCCCGCCTGCCTCGCATCCAGTGAGTACTTGTGCTCATTGAAATTCTTGCGGGTTTGGTGATTCCATTCCATATCTCTTGATAAGATCTCGGTATACTTTGCTTGGTTGATGAAAATTCCTTTTTCCATCTCGCTTAACTTGTAATCCGAGAAAGAAGTTAAGCTTTCCCATCATACTCATCTCAAATTCTCCTTGCATGAGGTTGGAGAATTTCTCGCATAGTTCTGGATTGGTTGACCGAATATGATATCATCCACATAACCGACTATTAATATGTGGCCTTCGTGCTCCACTCTAAATAGGGTCTTGTCCACTTTCCCTTTGCAAAATCCATTTTTCTCAAGAAACACAGACAGTGTTTCATACCATGCTCTCGGTGCTTGCTTGAGTCCATACTGAGCCTTCAATGCCTTATAGACTTTGTCTCCTTTGACAAAACACGGGGTTGCTCTACATAGACTTCTTCTTCTAGGATTCCGTTCGAAACGCACTTTTACATCCATCTCGGTAGACTTCAAAGTCCTTGAATGCGGATATGCGAGGAATAGTCGATGGCTTCTAATCTTGCAACAGTGCATAAGTTTCATCAAAATCTATTCCCTCACACTGCATAACCTTTTGCTACGAGTCTCGCTTTATTCCTAACAACAGCTCCGTCTTCATCACTCTTGTTTTTATACACCCATTTGGTGCCAATAACTTTCTTGTGATCAGGTCTGTCTGCTAGTTCCCAAACTTTGTTTCTTTCCATCTGCTCCAATTCCTCTTGCATGGCATTAATCCATGAATAATCTTCCAAGGCTTGTTCTGTAGTCTTGGGTTCAATTTGTGACATGAAACATGAGAACATCGCCATTCCTGCCGGTAGAGTTGATCGTCTTGTCTTGACTCCATCACCAACTTTCCGATAATTTGCCGAATTGGATGATCCTTGAGCCATTTGGGGATCTCGCCCTCTTCGGGTTTGTTCCCCTGTTGGATTGCTCGTGGTTATCTCGCATCACCGGGCTCGTCTGCAATCGGATCACCACCGCCTTGTCATCTGCAGCTTGGTTCTCAATCGCAGATGAGTATTTGTCACTCATTTGGTCTTCTTCCGCAAAGAATCGGATCGATAGGTTTGGTGATCCCTGCCTCGATCCGGTTGGGTCTTCGCCACCGCATTGGGTCATCAGTGATTTGCGGTGAGTCCACCATTCCGTTGTCATGTATAATGACTTCTTCAAGGGTTGCTGACTTGAGCTTGTTCTCAATTTGCTCAAGTTGTTTCCTGTACTCAACGGTAGATTCATCAAAAACAACATGGGGTGTTTCTTCCACAACTAAGGTTCTTTTATTAAAAACTCTATATGCCTTGCTTCTTTGGGAATATCCCATAAATAGACCATTATCAGTTTTAGCATCAAAGGCATTTAGCTGTGTTTTACCGTTGTTGTGGATGAAACACTTACAACCAAAAACATGAAAGTAAGCAACAGTAGGAGTTCTATTATTCCAAACCTCATAGGGAGTTTTGCCATGTCTCCCTACTATCATACTCCTGCTCAGGTGTGGCAGTCAGTGTTGATGACTTCACCCAGAACCTTTTGGGTAGGTCCGCTTCTGCAATCATGGACCTTGCTGCTTCCTTTAGAGTTCTGTTCCTTCTTTCAGCAACACCATTCTGCTGGGGCGTCCTGGCTGCAGAGAGCTCATGCTGGATCCCATTCTTATCGCTGAAATCAGTTATCGCCTTGTTGAGAAACTCTCCTCCTCTATCTGATCTGATCTTGATTATGGAGAGGGATTTCTCATTTTGGATTCTTCTCAGCAGCTCAGGTAACTTGGTCAGGGTTTCACTTTTCTTGTATAGAAAAATAATCCAGGTGTACCTTGAATAATCATCTACTATTACAAGTGCATGCTTTCGGCCGCTCAAAGTCCTTGGTTTGATAGGACCAAATAGATCCATGTGGAGTAGATCTAAGATCCTTGTTGTGAGCGTTGTAGGTTGAACTGGTTTGAACGATGCTTTAGTCTGCTTTCCCTTCTGACATGCATCACAGAGTGCTTCCTTTTTGAATGCTTCATTTGGAAGTCCTCGACCCGACTCGAGAGCTAATCTTGTTGATGGCTTTGAAGTTCGGGTGACATAGTCTTTTGTGCCACATCCATCCATTCTCTGAGTCTTGGATAGAAAAGCAGGAGTTAGGTGTTCTGTGTTCCAATCAATCATGTACACATCTCTTCTTCGGAAACCTTGTAGCTTTATTTCTCCAGATAAGATGTCTATCACCATACACTTCAAGATGGTGAAGACTACTAGATTCTTCTCGTCACAGAACTGGCTTATGCTCAGGAGGTTGTACTTGAGCCCTTTGACATAATGAACTTTGGATATGACAATGTTTCCTCGGTGCAGCTCTCCAAAGCCTTTTGTCTGTCCTCTAGAGCTATCTCCAAAGGTTACATCGGGACCTCTTTCTTTGATGTATTTGGTCAGCATATTCTTGTTCCGGTCATATGCCTCGAGCATCCAGTCTACAAACCATTCTTCACCTCCAAAATTTGAGCTTGAGGAGATGTGGTTGTAGTCCTTCCACCTTTTACGCAATTAAATAAGCAGAGATTTAGGTACCCAATTTGTGTGGGTCCTTTGGGGTTAGTTGGTTTCTGGAGAATTGATTTCTCCTTGGATTATAGGAATTATTATTATAACCCTTATAAGGTGTCTGTGGTCGAGGTCTAAATCTCTGGTTGGATTGTATCTGGATATTCCTCAAAATTTTGATAGTGTGGGCCATTTCTAAATCTAGGTGAGACCATTTATTAAACCTTTGTGGTCTCCACACTTGTTCATTTTGGTAATTAGGATAACCTTGAGGTTTCCATCCGCCCTCCCATTATGAAATCTATTTTTGGGGAGTTGTTGGTAATAGTGGGCATGTTATGCAATTTCTTGCTTTTGCAGGCCCTTTGCCTAGTCGTCTGTCTAAGTGGGTCATGCAGTGTAACTCGATTGCGGCTAGACGTTTGACTTAGGTATTGCTGTTTTTGAATATCGGTTTATATACGTGCTCGTGATCGAGACTATTGTTTCTCCTTGATAAACTTGGTTTTGAACTAGAGGAGTGTGAGAATCATATCCAAGGCCGATTTGGTATATAATGACCTTTTATAAGTACACAATTCGCCCGAGTTGAAGACGCCTTCGGGAGGTTATTTCTGCGCTTTGAGTTTTATTTATCTCGTGCCGGCTTAGTAAACTCGGCTTTGGCATGAGCAAGTGCGGTGATTTTTCTTTAAGTAAAATGTTTAGCCGGTCTATCTCAATTTGTATTGACACTTGCACAGTTTTAAAGTCACCGTAGTTGTCTCAACCTTATTTAAATCTAAGGTGAGTTTTGAAATCATTTTTCAAATGCCTATTCTCATCTTGCAAATGAGTCTTCTCTCGTCTGACTTGGTGTGCGATTTGAGTGTTTCAAAATCTTTAAATAAGCGATTTACCGATTCATGTAGATCCATATCTTGTGACATGGTGAGCTATTATTTGAACCGGTGGGTTTAGAAGTTACCTCTTCATCGCCTAAGTTTTCCATCGACAATCATACTCCTCGTCTTCATCGGAAAAGAAACCGCTTGATTCGACATGCTCCCGGTCTTCTCCGATGAGAGCTTTTCTTCGTCTTCCTTTACGCCCACCTCCTTCTTGGTTTCGTCCTTCTTGAGCTCGGGACAATCCATTTGAATGTGTCCTATTTTGTGACAGCTTGTAGCATTCAACTTTCCAGCTTCCAAATTTTCTGGTTCCTTCTTGGATTCTCCTTGTAGTTTTTCTTATACTTGGAGTAGTTCTTTCTGAAATTGCTGAACCTTTGCATTATGAAAGCCATTTCTTCCTCAAAATCTAGTGGATTTGGAGGTTTCACATCAGATAGGATCTTAGCAGGGGACTCGGCTGCAAATGCGATTCCCTTCTCTGCAGGCTCAGTTGAGGATGAACTTGGAAGTTCGAACTCATAGGCTTTCAGATCCGAGAACAGCTCCTGAATCTTTATTTTATTCAGGTCCTTGGACTCTCTCATGGCTACGGCCTTCATGCTCCATTCGGGGTTGAGAGATCTGAGGACCTTAAGTGCCATTTCCCTGTTGCCATAGGTTTTGCCCAGGGAGTTGATCTCATTGATAATTTCAGTGAACCTTGTGTCCACTTGATCTATAGATTCACCATTCTTCATTTTAAAGTTGTTAAATTTTTGGATAGCAATTGACAACTTGTTTTCCTTGATCAGCTCCGTTCCTTCACACATTAGAGCTAATGTGTCCCAAATTTCTTTGGCATTCTTACAGTTTTTGATCTTGACCATGGTGGATTTGTCAAGAGTTTGGTATAACACATCTCTGGCCCTGTTGTCAAGATCGCCAGCTTTCTTTCTTCGGGGTCGGCTCCGTTCTCTTCTTAGGAATCTTTTCGGGCCTCCCAGTGCGATTTCTACCGTGTTGTCCTTCTCAAAAATGAATGGACCGTCTTCAATGATGCACCACATGTCGTCGTGAATTGAAGATAAGTGTGCCTGCATTCTTATCTTCCACAGATCATACTCGTCAACTGAAAAGACAGGGAGTCTAGAGTGCATGTGTTCCATTATAAAGTGAGAGTTAAGATGTATATATCTAATATAGATCTGGTTCGTGAAAAAAATGAACCAACCTCTCCGATACCACTTGTAGGTCACAAGTTGTCCAGGAACAAGTCTAGAGGGGGGGTGAATAGACTTGTTGAAACTCTTGAACTCTTTTTCACGAAGAGTGAGTTTCTTCAGCTGATAGTCAAACAAATGACTTGGAGTCGTTTGTTCTTGGATATGTGCGGAAGTCAGCTGATGACAAATATAAATAAACTTAATGAAACACTTAACAATGTATGCAGCAATTAAAGTATGATGCGGAAACAAGAATAACACAGGCAATTATAGTGGTCTCAGAGGTGGGGTAATCCTCTACTAATCCACTTTTCTCCAAGCCAGTTGGAGATGAATTCACTATAATTTTCAACCAGTGATAAATATTACAGTGATTCAAACCACACTACAACAGCTTCCAACCAGTGGAAATCCGTGCCGTTGTACACACACTTGACTGTCTTGCACCTCTTGATCCTCGATCCTCGGATGCCTTTACAGTCTCTTACTTCAACCAGTGAAGTACCCCGTACTCAAGATTATAGACAAGAGTGTTTGTCTTCTCCAACTTAAGAGCTTCCTTAAGTATGAACTTTTAGATCTGCTCTTTTCACGATGCTATTTGATTGCTTGAGATTGCTTGATTGCTTTGATCGCTAGAATGTATGTTCGCACCGGTTGTTGCTCAGTTTCAAATCTCTGGATATATATAGGTCAGATCTCTGAGCTTCTTCCTTGTAGCCGTTGCAAATTTGAACAAATCCGTCCGTTGGAGAGAGACTTCATTGTTTAATCTTTTCTGAACGTTGCAAGGCTGGATTCCCATTATTTAATTTTATCTTCCGACCGTTGTGAGGACTTCTGCATGTGAGCGCCGAAAGGATAAAAGTCTTCACGGTGGGTCAGGATGATTTAATTAAATCATATCTCTTGCGGGAATCACTCCAATTTGTCTCTTCACGTTGCATGTGTACTTTCCGTAATATTTGACTTTTCAAAGCATGCTGACGTGGACTTGGAGTACTAGGCTGTAGTCGAGTAGGCTGATATGCTGCTTACATCTCTGCAGGTAGGTCCTCTCGGCTGTTCACTTGTTTGTGACTTGTCTGGTCAGATGACTTCCCTGAGGTACCTCAGCTGCAGTCTGGTCAAACTTCTCTGATAAATTTAGTTGTCCAGAGCTACTCTGACTGGAGTCGGCTGCTCCTCTCTGATGGACTAGGCTGTACTTAGTACTTAGCCGTTTTTCAGCCTAACTAACTTTTGGCCTACAGAAGACACTCATTTGGTTCTTCTTTACATTTTACCAAGTTTTATACTTAACATATTTTGGCCAATGGAAGATACTCATTTGGTTCTTCCTTACATTTTGCCAAGTAATAAACATTTGATTTTAAATTAATGACATCATCAAAATCTAACAAGTATTCCTAACACGGTGGACGATAAAAGTGATGAAGAATCGACATATTATGCCAAAAATATTAATAAGTTTCAAAAATTATTGAAGCGGAGAAAGAAGGACATCAAATCGGGCGAATCTAAGAAATTCAGCAACAACTGTCGAATATGTGGTAAACCAGGCCACTTTGCTAAGAACTGTCGAGCCTCAACTTCCAAGAAGGAAGTACTCATTGCAACATGGAGCGCTGAAGATGAAGATGATGATTTCAATCAAAATAATCTCGCTCTCATGGCACGAAGTTCATTCAACGAAAGCGATGTCGAAAGCCAGGTTAGTACATCCTCTCAAGATGAACTCTTTGAAGCATTCGAACTTTTACATATCGATTTTCAAAATGCTTTATCTGAAATTAAATCCCTCCAATCGAAAAATAAATTATTAGAAATTGAAATTTCCAAATTAAATGAAAAAGGGAAATTTATTGAAATCGATCATTCTCTGTGTATTGAGAAAGAGAATAAATTGAAAAATGATTTTTTGAAAGTTCAAGACAAACTTAAGTATTTAACAAATAAATTTTCTTGCGGAAATGACAAGTTTGAACAATTACTTTCTGTTCAAAAATTTACTTTAAACAAACAGGGGTTAGGATTCAAACCGCATAATAAAACCGAATCCTTAAATTTGAAAATACCCCGTTGCGACAAATGTTTAAAACTTGTGCACATATTTCGACTTGTAAAAGCCCACGTCGGACGATCAAAATTAAAAAGATTTGGATTCGAAAAGGAACCTTTATTTCAAATATCGCCTATGTTTCGAATGAAAAACCAAATATCGGTTGGATCCCCAAAAATCAAAATTGATTTTACTCATATTATTATTTAACTCAGGTGGAGTTTTTTTTTAAAAAGGGATATTTTTGTCAGGGGGAGTTTACCCAATTTTGCATATTTATTATATTATCATATATATATATATATATATTTTGCTGATAACAAAAAGGGGGAGAAGAATGGTATAAAAGAAGAATGGTATAAGGGGAGAAAAATAAAAGAATGGGAGAAAGAGTCATGGAAGAATGACGAGAAAAAAATAATAAAAATACATACCGATCAAGAAAAGACAAAGGAGAAAGTCGAAAAGATGAAAGATAAAAGGAGGGATTGAAAAATGAGAAGTAGTTGAATAGAAGAAAGGAAAAGATGGGAATGAACTAACGAAATGCAAGAGCTATAACGCACGTAATGAAGATATAAATTCAAATATTGGAACCATTGAACGGATAGATGACGTCATGGAGTACGTCAGCATCCAACGGATATCTTGACCAGCAATAACGTACGTAACAGTGAAGACAGGAGCTACTGGACTGATTTGCACTATACATAACGTACGTAACATGAAGGGGCTAACGTACGTAAAGAGCTTAACGTACGTTAAGGAGGTGCTGTAACGTACGTAATGAAGGCAGCAGGAGCTAACGGCTAGATGGAGGAAAATGCCTATAAATACCAAACCATTTGGTATCAAACCACATAACAACTCAAAGCAATTGATTCATTGATTTACATATTCTTGTTGTTGTAATTGTGCTTATATTGATAAGTGTTTGAGTGTTATACACAAAAATATACACGAGAGGAAAAAGAAATGATAAGATTGGATTCGGTGTTATTAGGATCAAAGAAGCGGCATTATTAGAATCGCAATCTATATCCACGTGAGGTTTGTCTAGTACCCATAGAAAGCTAGATAGGTTGATTTGTTTTCTGATAGAAAAGGAAAACGGTTTAACTTGGACCGACAAAAAGACAAGTGTGTTACGGTTTATCTCGGACCGATAGAAAACGAGATTATAAAGGTAATCCCTCGATCGATAGAAGAGAGGTGCAGAGGTTGATCTTCATCCTATAGAAAAAGATACGGAGAGAGGACGTAGGAAAGTTGTCCGAACCTCTATAAATCATGTGTCATTTACTTTCCGCACTTTAAATCGCTTCCGCAACGCGAATTCCAAAACAGCGATACTGACAATCTTGATCCAATAATATATCCCAAATAAACTTGAATAGATCCCCGAAAGGATCAAGATATGCATATACAAGTGGGTTATTAATTGGCATACTATTCGAAGTCCTCCCGCCAATATCGAGAACATAATATATGAACTCCCATGACTGAAGATGAATACTGAGATACTGGCATATTGTAATATCCGCAATTTCTACTACTATTGTTTAATGTTATTTTATCCGAGTTATGTTGTACAGCCTGGAATCTGTACAGTATAGATAAAACAATTGAAGGACTAAGACATCTGTATTAGTGTAATTGTTGTACTTGGTTGACAATTGCATTTGAGGATATTGTGTATCATATGAGAATATTATTGGAAGGAGTATATGTATTCAGTATGTCGTGTATACGTATCTAGTATGTTGAGACGTTGGACAAGTATAGCTAAAAATGGCTAAGTATAACCTTATTAGCGCACGCTAATATTTAAGAATAGCGCACGCTATCGTGCAGGTTTAGCGCATGCTAAAGGCAAAGGATAGCGCACGCTAGTGCAGAACAGATCAGAGGAAATCTACGTGTGGACCCGGCTACTTTCGGCGCATGTTCCGATAAGGTCAACGGATGTTTGTTATGAGGATTAGCGCACGCTAATGCATATTGTTAGCACACGCTAATATCAGATCGGTTCAAAGGGAATCTTATCCTTGTCAGCTGCTTTTGGCGTGTGGACCCGTTTTTGGAGCATACAGACAAATGAGTCAACTATGAGTAGCACACGCTATGGTCGGACACTTGCATACGCTAAATAGAGGCATTTACGTACGCAATTGCATGGGCATTGCGTACGTAAATCATTGTACGAAGCAAGGCAGTAGCCTCTGTACTGTGATAGCTCACGCTATTTTGTGAAGGTAGCGCACGCTAATAACCGTCAGTATATATATGATTGCAGATGTGAATTATGTTCATTCGGCCATTCCTTCTCTTATTTCGATAGAGAGAGTTCTTAGAGAGAAGTTTGAGGTTCCAAACATTGAGAGATGATCATTCTTAACAATAATAAGATGGAGAGCATAGATTAAAGCCTTATTCTTGAAAATTATTGATGATTCTTGGAATGGAGTTCGATTGTTCTTCTTCATGGTTCGTCTAGAAGGTAATTCTCGTATCCCTTTATTAGTGTTTCGTTTTAAAGGATGATTACCTGGGAGGGAGTATGTTGGATTATCATGTGATGGTGTTATATGAGGTTTACTGGATGTATATGACTTAGATTATGAATCGGATGATTATTTACATGTTAAAGGATGTTAGATTATGTTGCTTTGATGATTATGAACATAGTTCGAATCACTTGGTGTTCTTGAAGAACTTATTGATGAATATACCATAGCAAGACGATTTTATGTTGAATTATCGGTGTTTTAGATACGAAGATGAAATGTTCATATCTAGGATTAAGTCATGTTGATTGATGATTGATTAATGGTATATATCATGTGAGTATGATAACGAGATTGAACCTGGAAAGATTGTGATTGATCTTGGAGTATGATTTCCTTTACACTCGTATTCGTAAACGCCATATGTTGATCGGTACCTGAAATGCATGCAACTGTATGTTATTAGCGCACGCTAGTGTTACTGGCTAGCACACGCTAACGGAAGCGACTTAGCGCACGCTACGTTAAGTGATTAACGTGCGCTATGTCAACAGACAGTGTACATAATTGTATTACGGTTGTTAGTTCATAATGGATTGAGTTTGATTGTTCGGACTAGTGTTTAATCGAGATATTGTTGAGCCGTTGGGTTTGTGAATTGGTTATATCGATTGTTGATTGTTATCGAACTTGTTGTTTATCGATTCTGGTAATAGGTTGAGATTATTGATCGGTGATTAGAACCAAGCTTTGCGGTCGTATTCGAGAATGTTCGTAGATTGCTTTGGTCGGGGCTGAGGAGTTCGTAGACGACAGCAAGGAATTGGTAATGACTTCATCGGTATCGAGGTAAGTTATTACTTGCACAGTTTATAATATTTAATGAAAGGTTTCAGTTTCATTCGTTTATAATTCGTATAGCAATGATTATAATTGTGAACTCTGGAGATTTGGATTTGATGTGGTTTTCCGAGTTTTGGGAGTTAAATCATAATGTATATGATTTACTTTTATTATTGGTATACTTGAGTATCGAGGATACATTCTGATAAAGACGAAGATATGAATCATCCGCAGTCCGTGATATTTTGGACCGTCGAGTATTGAGGATAATGGTTGGTGATGGTTTAGACATTGAGATCGCTCTCGAAGGACTCGGGGCAAGTACTCTAATCATTTTTATCATTTGTGTCGATCATGTTGTGATACATTCGTGTATTGTTGTTGTCATGCATTTGTGCATTGTTGTTGTCGTGCATTTTGTACTGTTGTTTTGTGCAGTTGTGCATTGTTGTCATATGCCCACCATGCGTTGATCCGACGGGATCAACATGGTATATCTATAGTTGTGTGTGCTGGATCGTTGGACAGGTATTTCCACCATGCATTGGTCCGACGGGATCATCATGGGAATATATAGCTGTGTGTGTTGGATCATTGGATTACCATGTGTTGTTGTTGTGCATATGTATATTATGTGTTTGCCATAAGTATACATTGTTGTTATTGATGTGAGCATATTGACGTTGTTATATGAGTATGCATTTGTAGGCCTTGTGTTAGGATCGTGTTCGTAATTGATCTGATCTCGGATTACACTGACATGATTGTCGTGGTATTGTGCATCTCGAGGTACGTTCTGTATTTCCTTTGGTAGTTGTCTTTTGATGGACAATCGATTATCGTGTTGAGATGTGATGAGGTTACCCGATGGATTGGGTTGGACAGAGTTAGTAGATTTCATAACAGTGAGTTATGATAATGTTTTGAGAACCTTGGGTATTGTTGAGATATAATATAAATATTTCGGTATGAGCTTATTGTGTTGTTGAAAGGATACGAGACATGAACTTTGGTAATTATTATCACGAGTTGGTAAAGTTATGGCGGTAAGATTACATTGGTTGTATTCTTACTTAGTATTTTCATTGGTATGTAATTATTGATGTGATGTGATTGTTATCATTGTTGGGTATTATAGCTGACCCCGTCGTGGGCTTTCTTTTTAGGTTCTTGGAATATCAAGCTTGTAGCGGTCGTGGAGAGATGAGCTTCCCGAAGGATACTGGCTAGGGCATGTATTTGTGTATTGAGTTTCCTGATCAGTTCTTGTATTCCGCTGCTAGAGTATTTTAATTGTTTGTCTTTTTCCGCTGCGTGAGTATTTTTAAATGGCCTTTTGGTATCTAGTAACTTATGTTACATTGGCAGTCATTTTCTAAACTATTTTGTTGGTACGTGTAAGTGATAGCTTAATGTATGTGTTTTTTAAACTGCTGAGTTTTGGCAATTCAGGCCTTGTGGTTTCAAATGAGATTTTTACGACAGTTTTGATAAACGGATTTTATTAAGTCTTCGAATGTTTTTAAAGATAGTACCATCGTTCGTCTATTAGGCATTTGTAAATCTTTCTTTCAGCCTTGTGGGTTCCGTCTCGGGGCCCACGATGCTGTAATATTCCTGGTTGGATCTGGGGGTGTTACAGAATATGGTATCGGAGCTTAGGTTGAGAAAACCTAGACAGTCGGGTCGAGTTGGGTCGTGCTTTTGTCATGTCATTCGAGTTGTCGGTTGACAAGTGTTTGAGCTCTGGGTTTTTGTTGTTCACTCGGGCTTGTGCGTTATGTGAATTACCAGTGTGGTACTGGGGTCGCTGTAAACTTTTCCAAATGGTGTTAACGTGTTTCTTCGGATAGAGATGTGTTGTGTTCTCCAGTTGAACTGATTTTTCAAAACATGTGTTTTGAAAATATCTGTGTCGGGTATTTTCTAGAGTTGATACATGTGACAGTATCACGGGGAATCGTCTACTTCACGATCTGTAAGTATTTGGATTTTTGAATTGCATTGAGATTTATTGCCATTCTAAGTTGATATGCTTTGAGATTCAGAAAGATATTATGCGTCACAGTATGAGGTGACAGAGTTGAGACAGGATTGATGATATTGAGAAACTATGATATTGGAAATCAATACGTTGGTTAGAAGGTTGAGAAGAACATGTAGTCATGTTAGTACATTTTGAGATATATGAACTGTTTTTGAGCATTTGAAAATGATATTTTTCAAAATGAATATTTCACGGATGTTTTACGGAAAATGATTTTTGGGCCGAGGCCCAATCGATTTTGAAATAGTTTTATAACTCAGGACTTGGGGTCCAAAAAGGGTTTTCTACTTTTTTTTAAAAAAACTTCTTGTAATGTGCAACGGGATACGGGCTGAGATCCTAATGTTTCAAAAGGCTTTTCTGTTTCCTAAACCTCCCGAGATTTGTAAAACACTTTATCAATTGTTTATCCATTTTATTTCCGCCTTTCGGGGTTTGGTTTACTTGTTCAAATGAAACTTCTCGGGAAGTCTTTCGCTGTTTTTATTTGTTTCAATGTTTTGTCATAGCATAGTTGAGGTGATCTAGGATGGGTTAATGGTTGAGGTTGCGAGTCATATGTGGAAAAGGAGATTTTGTCGGAGTCTATACATTAAGATTTTAGAACTCTATCGTGTGGTTTTCCGATGGGATGTCAGTGGATTGGGTGACGAGCCTAAATGGTATACAAGAGTATGGGTGTGGTCAATCATTTGCATAATTTCATTTATTTAATCGTGTGTATTTGAAAAAAAATTCACCGAGAACTTGACACAAGCTAGCCAATTTCATTTTTCGAAAATTGATTTCGTGGTCTTACGAAAATTTATGTTTTGAGTTTTGAAATTTTTTAAATACCTTACGAAATTTGTCTTCGTGACAAGACTATATGATTTCAAACTGGTTTTGAAAATGTTATTGATATACATGCGCATTTAGTGCATAGTGCATATCATGGTGAAGTTATGAGTGTGACTCACGAACTGGATAATACATCAGTATGGTACGATGAAAAAAGGTTCTAACTTTAGTATGGTAGTCTGGTTATCCAGGGATGATCGGTTGATTGATCGGATAAGAAAAATATGCTGCGGGTTGTAGATTTATGTACAGGGTGTGATTTTGGAACGTTGGGTCTTGTGAAACTGGGGCGTATGTGTTATGTGGCTCTATTGGTGTGGTAATAGCACGATTTTACCATAGTGATTTTTGAATGATTTCTTTGTAAGTGTGGATTTAGGGATGGTGACCCCAGGATGGTTGTTTTGGATATTGATTGGTCGTTTCCACTCCATGTATGATTGGGTATCTTCGTCGGTTTGTGATTGGTTGTTCGTATGCCGAGGGGTATGTTCACCAGTCGGGTGTGTTTCTATGAGATCCACTATATGTGATTAGTATAACGTTTTGAGAATGTTATTCTTTCGTATATATGTTTCTGTGGTTTTGTGTTGATCATGATGGAGCTTACCGTGTGAGGGTATTCCCGATTATCATTGATCGTTCGTTGATGATATTGGAATTTATCATATTGATGATATACTCGGTTGTGTTTTGACCTTTGGATGGTCATATTAGAGTTTATCATGTTGATGATATACTCGATGGTGTTTTGACCTTTGGTTGGTCATATTGGAGTTATCATGTTGATGATATTCTCGGTTAAGTTTCTGATTGATCATTGTTAATTATCATATGAGCGTTCGAATTTGGTATCGATGTTTCGGGACTTGTGTCCTTGTTTTGGCAGTCATTTCATAGATGTATCGTATATTATTCATTTTATCGGAATTGGGACTTGACTGTATAATCAGGCAAACAGGATTTGACACGGGTAGATTATTTCATCCGAAGATGATATATTTTGTTGAGATTCACAGAATTGTGATTGTAAGAGTATTGAGGCTTTACGGTGGAGTCACTTGCTAGTATCTCAGGAGATCGTCGACTTGGCGCATATGTAAGTGTACTGTTTTGGTTATTCGTTAATGATGATGATTGATTGTTGTCGTGATGGTTTCAGAATATTTTGGTTGAACGGTTCGTTTGTTTTGTCTATGATGGATTACAAGTTTCGAGGACGAAACTTATTTTAAGTGATGTAGTATGTAATATCCGGAATTTCTACTACTATTGTTTAATGTTATTTTATTCGAGTTATGTTGTACAGCGTGGAATCTGTACAGTATAGATAAAACAATTGAAGGACTGAGACATCTGTATTGGTATAATTGTCGTACTTGGTCGACAATTACGTTTGAGGATAGTGTGTATCATATGAGAATATTATTGGAAGTAGTATGTGTATTCAGTATGTCGTGTATACGTATCTAGCATGTTTAGACGTTGGACAAGGATAGCTGAAAATGGCTAAGTATAGCCTTATTAGCGCACGCCAATATTTAAGAATAGCGCACGCTATCGTGCAGGTTTAGCGCACGCTAAAGGCAAAGGATGAATTACGCTAGTGCAGAACAGATCAGAGGGAATCTACGTGTGGACCCGGCTACTTTCGGCGCATGTTCCGATAAGGTCAACGGATGTTTGTTATGAGGATTAGCGCACACTAATGCGTATTATTAGCACACGCTAATATCAGATCGGTCTAAAGGGAATCTTATCCTTGTCAGATGCTTTCGGCGTGTGGACCCGTCTTCGGAGCATACAGACAAAAGAGTCAACTATGAGTAGCGCACACTATGGTCGGACACTTGCGTACGCTAAATAGAGCCATTTACGTATGCTATTGCATGGGCATTGCATACGTAAATCATTGTACGAAGCAAGGCAGTAGCCTCTGGACTGCGATAACGCACGCTATTTTGTGAATGTAGCGCATTCTAATAACATTCAATATATATATATATATATATATATATGATTGCAGATGTGAATTATGTTCATTCGGCCATTCCTTCCCTTATTTAGATAGAGAGAGTTCTTAGAGAGAAGTTTGAGGTTTCAAACACTGAGAGATGATCATTCTTAACAATAATAAGATGGAGAGCATGTATTAAAGCCTTGTTCTTGAAGATTATTGATGATTCTTGGAATAGAGTTCGATTGTTCTTCTTCATGGTTCGTCTACAAGGTAATTTTGATATCCCTTTGTTAGTGTTTCGTTTTAAAGGATGATTACCTGGGAGGGAGTATGTTGATTATCATGTGATGGTGTTATATGAGGTTTAATGGATGTATATGACTTGGATTATGAATCGGATGATTATTTACATGTTAAAGGATGTTAGATTATGTTGTTTTGATGATTATAAACATGGTTTCGAATCACTTGGTGTTCTTGAAGAACTTATTGATGAATATACCATAGCAAGACGATTGTATGTTGAATTATCGGTGTTTTAGATACGAAGATGAAATGTTCATATCTAGGATTAAGTTATGTTGATTGATGATTGATTAATGGCATATATCATGTGAGTATGATAACGAGATTGAATCTGGAAAGGTTGTGATTGATCTTGGAGTATGATTTCCTTTACACTCGTATTCGTAATCGCCATATGTTGATCGGTACCTGAAATGCATGGAACTGAATGTCATTAGCGCACGCTAGTGTTACTGGCTAGCGCACGCTAACGGAAGCGACTTAGCGCATGCTACGTTAAGTGATTAACGTGCGCTATGTCAACAGACAGTGTACATAATTGTATTATGGTTTTGAGTTCGTAATGGATTGAGTTGGATTTTTTGGACTAGTGGTTAATCGAGATATTGTTGAGCCCTTAGGTTTGTGAATTGGTTATATCGATTGTTGATTGTTACCGAACTTGTTGTTTATCGATTCTGGTAATAGGTTGAGATTATTGATCGGTGATTAGAACCATACTTTGCGGTCGTATTCAAGAATGTTCGTAGATTGATTTGGTCGGGGCTGAGGAGTTCGTAGATGACGGCAAGGAATTGGTAACGGCTTCATCAGTATCGAGGCAAGTTATTACTTGCACAGTTTATAATATTTAATGAATGGTTTCAGTTTAATTCATTTATAATTCGTATAGCGATGATTATAATTGTGAACTTTGGAGATTTTCATTTGATGTGGTTTTCCGATTTTTGGGGGTTAAATCATAATGTATATGATTTACTTTTATTATTGGTATACTTGAGTATCGAGGATACATTGTGATAAAGACGAAGATATGAATCATCCGCAGTCCGTGATATTTTGGACCGTCGAGTATTGAGGATAATGGTTGGTGATGGTTTAGACAATGAGATCGCTCTCAAAGGACTTGGGGCAAGTTCTGTAATTTTTTTATCATTTGTGTTGATCATGTTGTGATACATTCGTGTATTTTTGTTGTCATGCATTTGTGCATTGTTGTTATCGTGCATTGTGTACTGTTGTTTTGTGCAGTTGTGCATTGTTGTCATATGTCCACCATGCGTTGGTCCGACGGGATCAACATGGGATATCTATAACTATGTGCGCTAGATCGTTGGACAACTATTTCCACCATGCGTTGGTCCGACGGGATCATCATGCGAATATATAGTTGTGTGCGCTGGATCGTTGGATTACCATGTGTTGTTGTTTTTCATATGTATTATGGGTTTGCCATAAGTATACATTGTTGTTATTGATGTGAGCATATTGACGTTGTCATATGAGTATACATTTGAAGGTCTTGTGTTAGGACCGTGTCTGTATGATGAATTGATCTGATCTCGGATTAGACTGACATGATTGTCGTGGTATTGTGCATTTCGAGGTATGTTCCATATTTCCTTTGGTAGTTGTCTTTTGATGGACAATCGATTATCGTGTTGAGATGTGATGAGGTTACCCGACGGATTGGGTTGCACAGAGTTAGTAGATTTCGTAACAGTGAGTTATGATAATGTTTTGAGAACCTTGAGTATTGTTGAGATACAATACAGATATTTCGGCATGATCTTATTGTGTTGTTGAAAGGATACGAGACGTGAACTTTGGTAATTATTATCACGAGTTGGTAAAGTTATGGTGGTAAGATTACATTGGTCGTACTCTTACTTAGTATTTTCATTGGTATGTAATTATTGATGTGATGTCACTACACCAAAAACAGGAATTTATGACATTGAAAATCCCTGAATTTGTGACTGTCATTGACTGTCACAACTTTATGACTGTCAATAACAGTCACAATGACCAAACAATGATAAATCCAATATTTGTGACTGTTAATGACTGTCACAAGTGTCGTGACGGTCTTGAACAGTCATAAACTTTCAAGTTAAAATAATAGCCCATCGTTTCTTTCTCTTTTTTTTTTCTTTATTCTCTCTCGGTGACTTGGTTCTCTCTCTCACTCTTTCTATTCTCACCGTACCGCTTTCTCTCCCCTCTAACCTATCCTCTCTCTATCTCTCATTCCCTGAAATAAACACACACACACACGGATGGAAATTGGTGGTGAATGGTCTTCGACCAATTCTCAAGTAAAAAGTGTAACACCCCCCTGTAGAACAGTTGAATTGAAATCCTCTTACTAAAACCCTAATCATTCGGTCCAAGATTTGAGATTTTCAATGGCGGATCAAGAAGACGAGGACTTGAATATGGGCTCACGACAGAGCACGCCGCAGCACGAATCACTGGAGCCGAAGAGGAGCAAGCTGTGGGAGAATTAATGGTTAGAGATCGGCGCATCAAGCGAGAATTAATGGCTGTGGCGGCTGAGAGATGGATGACAGCAGAAAAAACTGCTGCTGCATTGGCGAGGAAGAGTGTAGATAGTGCAATGGTGAGTTCTATTAGCTTCTGTCGGTATTGGATTGTGAATTTGCAATTTGCGATCGTCTGTTAGATCTCATATCTGTTTCAAATTGTGGTTTTGGGATTGTGATTGTTGGATCTCGTACAGAACATACGCCTGGTCAAAAACCTTTTAGTTCCTCCGGCTCTTTTTTATACGTAATATTTTTCAACAGTTTACTTACTTTTACAGAATTTTAATTATCCTGCAATTGTATGTTCTGTATGATGGTTATCTAATTAATTTCTTTGCTGAAATATTAGTCTCTGATTAATTATTCGGTGAAGGATTTTTGATATACTGTGCTTGCACATTCCGTTGGCAGACAGAACATCATTTACAAATTGTCGTTCGAATTCACTTAAGGTTGTCACATATAATTTGCTGGATTTCTTTTCAATTTAATAAAAAATTTGTGTTTCAAATTTGGTTACTCACAATCTCAAAACATTTGATCTAAATATGAGAAGATATACTACATCGAGGAAAATCTACTAATAATTTTTTTTAATCTATCAGATTTAGTGAAGCTCGTCGAAAGCACGGTTAGGTCGGAGTATTTGCGTAACCCAAATAGACCCATATATCTTGTTGGTAATTCATTTGGAGGATGTCTTGCGCTTGTTGTTGCTGCTCGTAACCCAGATATTGATCTCGTACTAATATTGGCTAATCCAGGTAATAAATCTTATTTTATTTGCTAAAAGACAAAAAAATCATTATGTTCATGGAAACCCAAACACCAAGGTTTCATTCATTTCATCTCTTCTTGGCAGCAACATCTTTCATGAAGTCGGGGTCGCAACTACAGGCTCTAGTACCATTCTCAACAATGATGCCCGAGCAACTCAGTTCTAGCTTGCCTTATTTGCTAACTTTCTTGTGAGTTATTTTTCCTTATATTTAATATCAATTTAGAAAAAAAGCATAGCAGTAAATATATATTTCGCGTGCCGAAGCTGCAAAATAGGTTGGATTTATGGTTGTTTTTGTTGCTTTTACATAAGAGATATATTACTTTCTTTAATGAATTAAAATCTTTTTTTTTTCTTTTTGGTCATACTTAAAATTACTCTGTTTTGCTGTGCTATGATTAGTGGAATTTACATCATTTTCCCTTTTTGAAAATTAGGTGCTCCTTTAAAGATGGTGGCAGCAGCCAGGAGGAAACGTCTTCCTCTGGAACAAATGATTAGGGAGCTTTCTCAGGGAACTATGGCAATTTTGTCAAACCTTTCTGTAGGACTTACTTAAAGTTGAACATGAGTACATAAAGAACCGACTATCTTCTCCGCCTTAAAGTTTAATTATGCTGTTTTTGTGCTTCTTAGATGGGCGGTTAAGCCTGAGTGCTCTTATATGGGACGACTGCTACGGGTTAATGTTCTGTTTTCCTGGGTTGATTATGACGAAAATCTAAATATTCGATATTGTATTTTACTTTCACAGGATATTGGCAAGTCTATATTCAGGGACCGTGTGCATTTGGAATTATCAGACCCAGGTATGGAAACTGAAACTGACACAATCATATTCCGTAATCATTGAGTTGCTATGTTGAAAAGTTTATAATACACAATTAGCTGCCGATCTTTATAGGATGTCATATAACTCACTTAGCTTAGAATGGATTAAGGTTTGAGATTATCTATGAATTTTAGTGAATTCGTGATTTCAATTGGAAGAGCTGCTTATATGCGTTCAACACTTCAACACTCAATCTTTCTTTGCAGGTAATCAGTGGCATCAACATGGGTAGCAACTGCGGTTATCACATGTTAGTGGCCTTACCTCTCTATATGACATTTTGGATCCTTTTGAAATTCCGAGGTCTTTTTTTACTATTCTCTACATTGTGTCCACATATTTGCCTTTGTGTTATAGGGCACTGATATGTAATGGATCTGTGTGTGTTATGATGACTTGTGTTCCAGTAATGTGGAAAGAGAACTGGAATCATAAGTCAAGTTGCACCCATTTATAATGCATCTGTCAGAGACTCAGCAATATCATGACGTTTTCATTGCCTTTGTTGACTATGTATTTTGATATGTGCAGTGTTTATTCAGAGACTATAGCAGGGTTATCGACTGACCAAGCAGGGAAAGAGTGTTGTGAAAATGGGGTGGAGGCAAGTAACTTCTGATGTTGAAGGAGGAAAAATGTTATTAATAAGTTTTCAGCTGGTAGGTCTTATTTATATGTCTTCATGTTTCTGATTGAATTAGGTTATGGGAAAGGTCTGCTTGATTGATGAGAAAGATTGCATGTTTTTTCTTGCATTACTTATGTCTTTTAGGCAGTTTGGTGGTTGTAGTTGTTATGGCTTAAAGTTAAGTTCGTAACTCCTGATCTTGGTGACTAGAAGTCCTCTGATGCTAAACTTTGTGTTGGGCTGTATTAATATTTGACATTTTCAATGCATTGTGCTACTAAATAGCGTTTATAAGATATGCAGTATGTGAATTTTAAATTTTCCAGACATGTCAGGTACATCTCAGACTATATTTTGAGTGCATCTCAAAACTTTGTATTTTGTTTTTGTTGGTTTATTTGTTTGGGTTTTGTTATGACTATTTGCCTCGGTTTTCAAGTAGAAAGCTATCTACCTTGGAAATTTTGTGAGGTTTTAACTGTATTACATAGTGCTTAAAACTTAAAGAAAATATCCTTTAGTAGAGAAAATAACTTTGATCTATTGTAGCTGAAAGATTAGAGTTACATAACTTTGAAATTTTGTGAGGTTTTGATTTTGCACTCGTTAGTTCTTATCAAGGTTGTGAGTGATGATTGAATTGATGTTTTTATGATGATCATTGCTGTCAACATTTCTTAAATATATTAGTTGACAATCTGGTATTCTTAGCTGATTTATATGTTATAAAATTAAACTCTTGGATTGTAACTGCTTTGTCTTATAGATTGTATTCCGGTAGTATATGTCTTAATTGCTTAGAGAAGGTGTGGTATATCTTTATTAAAGTTCATTTCAACCCATGTTCTTATTAAAGATGTCATTTCAACCAAGGTGATTGCTCAAGGAGATGTAGTTCCAACTCTGAAAGGCGAAAAAGTACGCGGGTGCAACATTCAAAACCATGAAAGCAAAATTAGTGTTATAAGTGTGGAGAATGACGAGAATGACACTCAATTATATTTATGAACTTGTAATTTGTGGACTTAGTAGTACTTTGAATTTATTTATGAACTCGTAGTAATTTGTGGACTCGGTAATACCTTGGGTTTGTAAGGATTTGCAGTGTTTTGGTTTTTGTGGAATATTGGGAAAAATATTAGGTGATCTTTTCTTGGTTAGCACCTATTACTTCTTTTTTTAAAATTTTTTTTAAATTTGTGACTGCCTTAAACAGTAACAAACTTTAATATTGTGAAATTCTACTTTTTGACAGTTTCATATATGTGACTGTCATGGACAGTCACAATATTAAATTTTGTGACTTCTTTAAACTGTCACAAATAGAGTAATTGTATTTATTTATAACAGTCACAAATTGTGTTTGTGACTGCCATATAAAGTGGCCTTGGAAAGTCATAAAATTGAGTTATTATGACTTTTTTGTCACTGTTCGTGACAGCCACAAAGAATTTTGTGACAGTTGATTCTGTGACATTTATTTGTGACTGTTTTTGGCACTTGTGATAGTTTTTGGCTATCACAAAATCGTGATTCTGGTGTAGTGTGTGATTGTTATCATTGTTGGTTATTATGGCTGACCCCGTCGTGGGCTTTCTTTTTAGGTTCTTGAAATATCAAGCTTGTAGCGATCGTGGAGAGATGAGCTTCCTGGAGGATACTGGCTAGGCAATGTATTTGTGTATTGAGTTTCCTGATTAGTTCTTGTATTCCGCTGCTAGAGTATTTTAATTGTTTGTATTTTTCCGCTGCGTGAGTATTTTTAAATGGCCTTTTGGTATCTGGTAACTTAGGTTACTTTGGCAATCGTTTTCTAAACTATTTTGTTGGTACGTGTAAGCGATAGCTTAATGTATGTTTTTTTAAACTGTTGAGGTTTGACATTTCGGGCCTTGTGGTTTCAAATGAGATTTTTACGACGGTCTTGATAAACGGATTTTATTAAGTCTTCGAATGTTTTTAAAGATAGTACCGTCGTTCGCCTCTTAGGAGTTTGTAAATGTTTGTAAATCTTTCTTTCAGCCTTGTTGGTTCCGTCTCGGGGCCCACGGCGCTGTAATATTCCCGGTCGGATCTGTGGGTATTACACATATGAGTTTGGTGCTCAAAAAATCTCTTTACATGAGGGGGACTATTAGTAGTTGGAAATATGTGAAATGCATTACACTATATCATCACAACTATATGAACTTGAAGTTCAAAATCATGATGGATTATTAATCTTTGACCAACTACAACCGCTTTGATAAAATACATAATAATTCCCCGAATATGAAAAGCAAATGATAAAATGAGGCATATACTTTTGAGAAGTATATAGACATAACCACAATGTGTAATCCCAATAGATGATTGATAATGAGATATCTCGACAAGTTATGTCGCTATGGAGAAATAAATGTTGAAATGTGTCGACAAAATATAGTGTTATGAATGAAATAAGGATATCAATGATTGGAAAGAGGGTATCAATAAATGATATGAGGATATCCATTAAATGAGGACAACAATAAAATGAAGATATCCATGAACGAAATAAGGATATCCATGAAACAAAAGAGGATGTTGAAATCCATGATTGTGAAATATGGATATTGAAAATGAGGATATTGAAATCCATCGAAATTGAAATATATGCTCTTAATATAATAAAATTATAACAAATGGGCTTACTGAAAGTGACTTCTGGGGAGATTTTAAACATATTATCAGTACGTGCAGTCACTCAAAATAAGGTGTTGCAAAAGAAAATTATATGTTGTACTCTTTTACTTGACTGACTTTTTATCCCACTGAGTTTTCCTAGCAAGGTTTTAACGAGGCAACTTAATCACAACTGATATGGAATCTCCAAAAGAGATTTGGAATATATTGCAAACAATATGAGTTCGATATTACAAATTGTACTGAATATAATACTCGTACTAATCCTTGAAAGATTATTGAAATGCTTGGGGCATATTTGTGTATATGCGTTGTGCTCTTTTTCCCTTGACTGAGGTTTTGTCCCATTGGGTTTTCCTAGCAAGATTTTTAATAAGACAAAAGGAATGGCGTATTAGTATGCATAATGTACTCTTCATTAGGATATTTCCCATTGGTTTTTTCCTAATAAGATTTTAACGAGGCATATTCATGGCATAATCGAGGAACACTACAAAGCTCAAAATTATTCCTCAAAGATGTGAAACAGAAGGAGTAGTTGTACTCTTTTTCCTTCGATCAAGTTTTTTCCCACTGGGTTTTCTTGACAAGATTTTAATGAGGCAACACGTGGATACTCCAACAACGAATGATATACATGACAGATTCACTCAGTTTTTGTCTCACGGGGTTTTACCAAGATGGCACAAGAATACTCATACAAGAACTATCGAGATAAGGGAGAGCAAATTTACGAGATTACAGACTGCTGAGGTTTTATCCCACATGATTTTCCCAGCAACATTATGACGCAACATGATATGATTGCCACAAGATCCAATACAAACAATTTGAAAATTTTTCTCCCATTGAGTTTTTCTTCAAAGTTTAGCAGATATTTATGTAAATAGTCATTCAAGGGGAAGTGTTGAAATGCACACTTCTCGAAGTGCGTAATAAGATAATATATTATAATATGTAAATGACTATTAAGCCCCTGATGAAATTATGTAATTATACGCAACTCATTACTACCACTTCAAGATCACCAATTCATCATACGCAATTCATTACTACCAAATTCCAACACGCGTCAACATCATCTATATGGGTTTTTCAACAAACTCTACCGTCGATACATATCCTGAAACACATCAATGTTCAGGGTTTCATATCACTCTACACCCCTTGGTGTCCAATCCATCAATATCCAGTTCATTACACCCGTAATATGCCACAAGTATCAAATACAAATTCCATCTCCATGACACGCATGTAAACAGTCATGAAACAAAGATAATACATAGAAAAGAGGAGACTTACATCCACAGGTCACACGAAGATGATGGCTGCACCACGATACTAATCACGGCCGACAAAGCAGACGACGTGTCGCGACACGATTCAGTAATAACAAATCCGACAAGACAAGACTCAACAATACTCGACTTGACCCGACATCCTAGGTTTCCACAACCTAAGCTCTGATACCATATTATGTAACACCCCCAATCCACTCGGGTGTAATACCCGGTTGTAATTCAGTCATTATCATTCAGTAATTTTATTCGGTGATTGTCACTCAGTGGATTTTCACTCATTTATAATCATTCACCAATCATATTCATTCACCGTGTTCACCGTTCGGAAAAACTTCGAGTGGTGTATCGTTATTGTTCATTGTTTCAAATTTCCTCATATGAGTTCGAATTTGTTAGATCACCATTAATTTTTGGTAACTCCAAAAATTCTAAATCTTTGCAATATTATAGAGCATCGAGTTAGCTTTCCAATGGTTCAAACGGTGAGTCAATCGGAGTCCGGACGAGAGAGTTATGGTCGTTTTAGCTCAACCGCTCATTTTTCGATTTGGCGATCAACGCCGAACGAACTCGGCCGTGTCGTCCGACACGGCCCGTGCCGTACTCGTCCGGAAAGTGCCGAAGTGTCGCCTCGGGACCCGACCGTGTCGTCGCACGGCCGAGTCGAACCCTTCCGGATAAGCCGGAGCGATCGCCGACACGCCCGGCCGTGTCGCAGCGCACGGCCGAGTCATGCCGAGTCAGCCGGACGGGTCATCGTCGGGAGGCCCTCGCTCCGCGACCGTGTCAAGCGTGACACGGTCGAGTCCCTGTCGGCCAAGCCGGCCGGTGTGCGACACGACCGTGCCGATCGGCACGGGCCGTGTCCGGCGATCAACTCCTTAAATTCGCTTTTTTTGAGATTTCACCATTTCTATCCCTTTTCTTCACCTTCAACCGTGAGAGTAAGCTTGAGGGAGGGTTTTTCCTTCAAAAATCATTTGGGTGTTTGATTTTCTTCATCTCCTTTCGATCGTGAAGCCCGGATAATCAATCTAACGCGTGTTCTTCGGATTAAAGTACTTGGATCATCAAGAGGTAATTCCTTCAACACTTTGGACTTCGATTTTGTGTTGAGATATGATGTTTTGGACGTTATAATCATGTTATATGAAGGGATATGTATATGATTATGAGTTTGTATAAGGATTCATTGGATTATTGAGGAATTATTCGAGAACACCTTGAATATCGAGTTGGAATTGGGGATTTTCGACTAATTGTTGTTATAATCACGTTTTTGGATATTCATAACGGATTATTGATCGTATTGGAGATATTTTGTTGGTTTGAAACACTTCTTGGGGATTTTGATATTGGTATATTGAGGTTTGATTGTAAACAATCGGAGTTTGGATACAACGTGTTTGATTTAATGCCTCTATGGACTTGGTTTAGTCGTATCGACGTTTTGAGTTCGTTATATTCGTGTTTGATTCGTATATTGATCGGATTGTCGGTAATTGTATTGAATTAAGGTTGTTCGTGCGATCGACACTTCATTTAGGACATTTGTTCGTGGAAGGACTTTCTTCATCGGTATTTTGTAAGTTAATTCTTACTCGGTTAAAAGGATATTCATCCCTTTTGTTGTTGTTCATTCATAATCATAACTCACTCATCATTATATTAACCGTATCAAAACTTGTTGTTATCAATTAATCGTTTGACCATAAAGAACGACGGTTCCAATCTTTTCGTTGAGCAGTCATTTATTTCGTTACCATTCCACCTCGGTGAGTCATTATTCATTTTCGATGTCACTTTTGTTATATCGTGGCATTCCGGGTCATACTGGCGTGCCGGTTGGTATGTGTAGGGTTTTCATGTCGGGCACATTATAGTCGTGTGTTGGTTGGTGGCCTCACATTGGACTGTGCACACGAGATTGATTGTTTCGTGAGACTGATTAGGTACAAGACCACACGTGTATTCGATCGATACTCGTTGGTGGCTTGTGCACGGACACATTTCCATCCCGGGCGTAGTGTGGCGCCATTTTCTTTGAGCCGTACTGTTAGTTGATTCATATAGCATGTTTGATTGCGTATGTTTCGACAGGATGTTTCATAACTTCAGATATAATCATGATTGTGTATTTTCAACTCTTGAGGATTGTTGTTCTTTGTAATCGACCCCGTTTGGGGATTTTGTTTTTCGTGTCATGGCAAGGCAAACGCACGGAATAGCATGTTGACGTCGAGGAGTCCTAGTGATACTAGTAGGGGCCCCGATCTTTCGATTATTCATGTTATTGTTCTTTATTTTCATTCTGAGACTTTCATTTGAATACTCCGTTTCATTCGGTGTTGTGTATTTTATCTTCATATAAAATACACCGATTCGGTATTGTCCTGGTGTGTTGTAACTAAACTCCACATCGGAGTAATTATTGCTGTAATGTAGTTCGGTACTACATTTATCTTGTGTAATTCATTCATTTTCATTTGCCTAGTGGGTCCCAGTTGGGGATCTACGGCCGTAATATCCGCCTAGTTTGGGGTGTTACGAGTTGGTATCGGAGCGTGGTTTTGAATACTACCTTCCGAGTCATGTCTCATTTGAAATCATCGTCATCGGACTAGTATCATTGGACTTTCGCGTCACGTGTGACTCGTGCGAATCTTGAGCCAATCGACCTAAAGAACTGTAAGACTTCTAACGCCATGGTATAATTTCTGGCAATAGTCATTCATTCATCATTCATCATTTAACAATCCTCAAACATCATCATTCATTGTGATTAGGACAATCATGTTAACTCATTAATCACTTAATTCATTTCATTACTCAGTTAATAATCAGGACGATCATGTTAACTCATTAATTACTCAATTCATTTCATTACTCAGTTGTCAACCTAGATAATCATATTGTCAATCTTGTTAAGTTATTCAAGATAATCATTTCAAGAATTTCATCAGATAATCATGTAACTTCAGTAAATCATTCATATAATCACTAAGTTAGAGCATGTATACTCATTTTCATCATCTCATGACATAATCATAACGTGCTAATCATGCGGGAAATATAATCATTATGCGACCTCCCTACTTCGGATGGAGAGAGCTGTCAGGATGCACGGGGAGAGGCGCGGTGCGGACCGAAACCCGAGAAATAATCACTCGGCCGGGAAATCGTGCCCAGACTCGGCTTGATCAGAAGATGTACGGGTTGATCCACTCACTTTTATGTGCCATGATGACCCATGTGCGCTTGCTCAATCATCATTGCGCCACTCTGACCGGATTAATCGAGAGAACTCTCCCGTCTGAGCACCGCTAAGGAAATTCTTTGGCAAAGAACTCGCATATGTCAACAGAAATCAACGGTAATCTATCCGAAGGCGGTCAGTCCACCTGCAAGAAGCCTCGTGTGTGTCCTATCGTTTCTGAGCGACCTCCTACGGCACATAATCGTGCGGGATCTCATTCCCGAGCGGCCAGTTCGGCCATCACCTGTTTCAATTGTGGAACGCCGGGTCATTTCAGCACTGAGTGTCTGAAACCGTCTATCACGTGCTATAATTGTGGGAATTTTGGGCATAAGGCCCGTTTTTGCCGAAAGGACTCCAAGTCGGCTCGGCATCTCGTGCCGAAGCAATCAGCCTTTCAGAATCAGACTGCTTTGTCAACGTTGTTTAAGACACTGGAAGCAAATAGAGTTGGAGCTCGTGTTTATCAGACGGGAGCGTCCGGTTCGGGGGCCGGCAAGTCCCAGATTTATATGATGAGGAGGATCGACGATGTAACACCCTCAAGATATTCGAGGTATATTACAGCGCCGTGAATCCCTATGTGGGACCCACCAGGTTGAACAGCATCATACTCATCGACTCACATAAACGACAAACCAACACCATGTCATAAAGACGCAAAACAGAAAAATCCACCCGGTTCAACCGGTCAAACATAACATCATCAATCAACACCAACATATAGGCAACAATACAATCCGGACGAACAAGAACTCTTAGGTACTCGAGTACAACTATTAGTTCAAAAACCACAAAAGATGAAAGACAAAAAGACATTAAGACGTCACTTATGCACAATCATCACGCATGGCCATCATCCGTGTACTGGTCCAGCGCCCGCTCGTCCCGATGAACCTGACCTGAAATTCATAAAACGAAATTCCCCAAAACGGGTCCCCAGAGGGGTTAGCAATTACGCTAGTACAAGTAACCAAATGAACAATTTACATCTTACACATATAGTAATGCATGCAATTCAAGAAAACATAGTTCCAAAATACTCATTTCCGGAAATGCCAATGATCAAACCACATTTGTAAAAATGCACCACAATTAACCGCGGACCCACAGCTTCGTGGATCTCTGCCGAGACCCCGTCGGATCTAACCCACAGTGGTTAAAAGCAAGCTCGCGGTCCCACAGCTTCGTGGAACCCTACCGAGACCCCGTCGAGTCTAACCCGCAGTGAGCATACACACGCACACAATTTCTCATACAAAACTACTATGTCAAGATCGTAAGTTCATAAGGATACTTGCCTCGATTAAATAGACGATGACACGAACGGAACGGAAGGATCAAGCACAACCACGAGGAACCGACGAAAATGAACCTAACGATTCGAATAGCACAATCACAACCACTTCTAAACGATTATGGAAATGGAATACACCCGGAAACCCGCCTACGATTCATGTATATTCGTATCAAAATAACAACGAGTTCGTACCACAACCAAACCCTCCCGATTCCGTAAAAATCCACAAAATATCCATGAATCCGTAGGAAAACTAAAGATACTAACAATATTAATCGTATACATCATGAATCCACCAACAAAACGGAACGAATCGGAAGAAAAACCCAAAACCCCCAAATTAATCGAAAATAGGGTTTTAGAATATTACCTTAGGAGATTCAAGCACCAAGATCCGTAGAACACGCGTTAGATTGATTGCCCGAGCCTTACAACTGAAGGAAGATGAGGACAAAACGACTCCCGACAGAAGAATGCTTGAGAGTTCTCCCCCCCCCTGAGATCTCTCTCTCTCTCTCGCTGTTAAAATGGAGAAGAATTCGGCCGATTTAGTCTTATATAGACTTATTTGGACTGTTGACCGCTTCGTGTGCCGCGGCACAGCCGAAGTTTGCCGCGGCACAGCCGAAAATTTACTCCCGTGTTTTCGTTGTGCGCGGCTTACTGCGTGTGCCGCGGCACCCGTCTGATTGGGTTTAGGTCGCGAAGACACACGAGTGTGCCGCGGCACGGACAGTGTGCCGCGGCCTCGGCACCGTGCCGCGGCACCGGATGGGTGTGCCGCGGCACAGTCATGATTGGTTCGACCACCAATCAAGGAATTTGTGTGCCGCGCACGCACCTTGTGCCGCGGCACGCATACCAGGCCGCGGCCCACACCACCTATTGGGTCCCAAAATGATAAAAATGATCCCGAAAGAGGATAAAACGATAGGAATCAATATTTGGGGACTAATAACACGAAATGGATCCACGGCAACCCCGAAACGGCGGTTCCGCACAACAATTACGAGAATCGGATCAAAAGATGACGGAAAAGTTACACTGAAGGATACACGAGGGTCACTACAATCGAGAATTACACCGGAAATACAATTACAAGGGAAAGAAAAATGCGGATATTACATTCTACCCCTCTAAAAATAAGTTTCGTCCCGAAACTTAAGAAACAAACAACACGGGGTACCTAGCACGCATGCTATCCTCGGTTTCCCAAGTTGCCTCCTCGACACCGTGTCTCGACCACTGCACCTTGACCAAAGGTATGGTCTTATGCCTCAATCGCTTCTCACGATGCTCCAAAATCTTCAAAGGACGCTCCTCAAAAGTAATATCTTCAGCAATATCGATCTCGCCATAATCGATGACGTGACTAGGATCCGGAACATATTTTCTCAACTGGGAAACATGGAAAACGCTATGAACATGACTCAAGGCCGGAGGTAACGCCAAACGGTATGCCAACCCACCTACCCGCTCGAGGATCTCAAAGGGGCCGATAAATCTCGGACTCAACTTTCCTTTCTTTCCAAAACGGAAAACTCCCTTCGTCGGCGACACCTTTAGCAAAACGTGGTCTCCCACCTCGAATTCCAAAGGTCGACGACGGACGTCGGCATACGACTTGGCCGACTCGGCGATCAACATCCGTTCCCGAATTAATTCTATCTTCCGTCTCGTCTCTAGAACGACATCAGGCTCAGTCCCGACCAAATCGGACGCCTCGTTCCAACAAATAGGTGATCGGCACCGCCGCCCATAAAGTGCTTCATACGGTGCCATCCGAATCGACGCGTGCCAACTGTTGTTGTACGTGAATTCGATCAGCGGCAAATGCTCCTCCCAGTCACTACTCCAATCGAGAGCACAGGCACGCAACAAGTCCTCGAACGTCTGGATAGTGCGTTCCGACTGTCCATCTGACTGAGGATGAAAAGAGGTACTCAAACGCAACCGGGTACCCAACGCCTTATGCACCGCCTGCCAGAAGTGCGATACAAAACGGCCATCACGATCCGAAACAATAGACTTCGGGGTACCATGAAGTCTCACGATCTGCGCGATAAACACACGGGCTAACTTCTCCGGGCCCCAAGTGTCCTTGATGCCCAGAAAATGTGCCGACTTAGTCAGACGATCGACAATCACCCATACCATATTCATGCCCGACCTCGATCTCGGCAAACTCGTGACGAAATCCATCGATATATCTTCCCATTTCCATTCCTAAGCGAAGTGATCAATAACCGGTCGGCGATGCTCGATTTTGACTTGCTGGCAAGTCAAACATCTCGCTACAAACTGTGCGACCTCATCCTTCATATCATTCCACCAGAAATTTCTTCTCAGGTCCTTGTACATCTTACTCGAACCAGGATGAACGGAATAGGGTGTAGCATGGGCCTCCCGTAAAATACTCTGCCTCAACTCTGAGTCGTTTGGCACACAAAGCCGACTGAATCTCAAAATACCATCCTCGTGAATCACACACCCATGAGACTTTCCCTTAAGAACGTTCTCTCGGATTTGAGTAATCATCGGATCCTCTGATTGCTTCAGCTTAATTTCATCGATCAAAGATGATGAAATCTCTAAAGCACAAAGTTGCCCGACAGCTCCCGGCAACGAGACCTCAACATCTAACTCGATCAAAGCCCTCCGAAGCTCAGACTGAGATGTAAGGATCTCAAGCGTTCGCAACGCAACTGGTTTCCGACTCAAGGCGTCGGCCACGACGTTCGCCTTACCCGGATGATAAAGGATTTCGAGGTCATAATTCTTAATCAACTCTAATCACCTCCTCTGCCTCATATTCAACTCCCGCTGAGTAAATATGTATTTCAGACTTTTATGATCGGTAAAAATCTGACATGTAGAGCCGAAAAGGTAGTGACGCCAAATCTTGAGCGCAAATACGACTGCCGCTAACTCCAAATCATGAGTAGGGTAGTTAAGCTCATACGGCCTCAACTGTCTCGACGCAAAGGCAATGGTCTTGCCGTGCTGCATTAATACGCACCCAAGACCACGACCAAGCATCGCTATAACGGCGAATCCTCGTTGCCACATGGCAACGCCAAAACCGAGTGAAGTCAAACGCTTCTTCAGCTCCTCAAAATCGAATCGCCTCTCGTCATTCCGCATTTAACTTCTCGGATTTACGGAGTAATGTGTAAGTGGTCGAGCCGGTTTTGAGAAACCCTCGACGAACCTACGGTAGTAGCCACCAAACCCAAGAAACTACGGAGCTCTCTCACGTTTTGGGCGGTGCCCAATCCAATACCGCCTCGATCTTCTGCGGATCTACACGAACCCCCTACCGAAATCACGTGACCCAAAAACATCACTTCCTTCAGCCAGAACTCACATTTCGAGAACTTCGCATAGAGTTGCTCGGCCCTCAAAATGTCTAACACTATCCACAAATGATGGGCATGCTCTTCCTCGTTCCTCGAATAAATAAGAATATCGTCAATGAAGACGACGACACACTTATCCAAATACTCGATAAAGACTTTGTTCATCAACTGCATGAACACCGCCGGCGCATTAGTTAACCCGAAAGGCATGACTACGAACTGATAATGTCCGTATCTCGTCCGAAAAGCTGTCTTCGGCACATCGGACTCTCTCACCCGGAGCTGATAGTATCCTGATTTCAAATCAATCTTCGAGAATACCGCAGCTCCCTGCAACTGGTCGAACAAGTCATCAATTCTCGGCAAAGGATACTTGTTCTTGATGGTCACCTTGTTTAGTTCGCGATAGCCGATACACAAACGTAGTGAACCATCCTTCTTCCGTACAAGCAGGACCGGTGCGCCCCAAGGCGAGGCGCTCGGTCGAACATACCCCGACTCAAGAAGCTCACTCAACTGCTTCTTCAACTCTGCCATCTCTGAGGGTGCCATGCGATAGGGTGCCTTCGAAATAGGAGCCGCGCCCGGTTCTAACTCTATAGCAAACTCAACCTCACGATCCGGTGGCAATCCCGGTAACTCGTCAGGAAATACATCAGGAAACTCATTAACGACTGGAATCGACGAAAGCTCGACTCCACCATCCTCCGCCTTCAAGGCATAACACCAATAACCAGTACATCCCTTTCGCATGAGACTCATCGCCTTCAAGGCATTAATGACGAATTTCTGGTTTCCCCTCTTTCGCCCCGCGAAAGAGTGCTCGGTGCCGTCCTCGGCTAACATAGTGATGATTCTCGTGCGGTAGTTCATGATCGCACCATGCCGCTCGAGCCAATCATCACCAAGAATTAAATCCTCACCCTCGATACTCACAACAATAAGATTAGAGGGCCAAATCCTCTCACAAATAAGCACAGAACAGTCTCGAACCTCCTGATCACCAACGATCCTATCACCGCTAGGAAGCTTAACGATGAAGGGCTCACAAGGTGTCAAACGGTCGAGACTCAAACGGCGCACACAATCCAGAGATATGAACGAATGCGTAGCACCGGAATCGAAAAGCACACTGACAGGATGAGAAAGAATATAAACGGTACCTGTCGCCACGGTAGCCGCTGGGTCATCGGCTCTCCGCATCTCATAGATACGCGGGTGGGCTGAGCCTACACTGGAAGCTCCCCCCTTAGAGGGCTGACCCCGACCTCTTCCCCGACTAGCACTCGGCGGGGATTGAGGAGCAAACGATCCCTGGTTCACACTTGGTTCCCTAGGCGCTGGAATGGAAGCCCGGGCACCAAGGATTTTCTCCCTCTCAGCACAGAAAGCAGCTTTGTGACCCGACTGGCCACACTGATTACACGTCAGCAAAGGGTTCGGACAAACACGACTGATGTGGCCCTGCTGGCCACAGTTAAAGCATTTCACCTCTCGAGAAGGGGCACTGGCAGCCCTACGGGAAACCCAAGAGATCGAGCCGGGCCACCACCAAATGAAAGTTAGCAGATCAAATTTCGCCGACCCCCACCTTTGTGGCCCGAAAATTCCCGCGGACTTGCTTCTTACTCGCGGGCCGCCTCACTCGCCGTCACAGACATATCGTAAGCAAGGGCCCTGCTCTGGTAATCTTTCAAGGTAGTGCATACAAGCCCCGACATATAGTCCCGAATCGGCAACTTCATCCGTCTGGAGAAATGGAAAATTTTGTCGCTCTCCTCGACAACTTGGGTCTTCACATAACCCAACTCCTTGTTAAAATCAGCAATGGCTTGAGATACGGGGATATCCCGCGGTTGAGCATCATAAAAAGCATGTACCCGAGCCTGTCTGACCGGCCACGGGCAATATTCAGTCTCCATCAATTCTTGAAACTCAGCCCACGAAGCAGCATGATCTTTGGGCCCAACGGCCTCCCACCAGTCCGTAGCGTCCCCTGTGAGAAAGTATTGGGCAATAGGGACTTTACGTTCCTCGGGACAGTTAGTGGCAATGAAGACCTTAGATATCTCCTTGATCCACCCTTCCCAGCCAATCGGGTCTGAAGCTCCCGAAAACTGAGGAGGATGCATCTTGATAACATCTTGGAGCCAACGGTCCGCTCCGCCCCGATTAGCATGGGCCTGATCCGGGTTCTGAACCGCCTGAGCTATTGCCGCCATTTGGTTCACCATTTGTTGCATAACGGCCGCAATACCAAGATCGCACGCCTCGAGAAGAAGCATGGCTATGACGGTCGCCGCATCACGCGGCCTCGAAGATCGTGACGTGGCCGCCCCACCGGCCGCCACGTCCCTGGCCGCGTCCACGACCACGACCGCGACCACGACCTCTTCCAAAGATCCATACCGGAGTTAAATAAGTAGCAAAAGCCATACGAGGATCGACAAGAAAAGAACAATTACAAGTCGAGAATCAAGGGTACGATACAAGGAATTAATGAATGAGGAAGGAAAACTTACTGACACCGGGTAGTACCGGAATCATGGCAGCGTGACGATGATGTGCAAAACAAAACACCACAAGACCCAATAAACCGACAAGCCTAGGTATCCATAAACCTAGAGCTCTGATACCATTTTCTGTAACACCCACAAGATATTCGAAGTATATTACAGCGCCATGAATCCCTATGTGGGACCCACCAGGCTGAACAGCATCATACTCATCGACTCACATAAACGACAAACCAACACCATGTCATAAAGACGCAAAACAGAAAAATCCACCCGGTTCAACCGGTCAAACATAACATCATCAATCAACACCAACATATAGGCAACAATACAATCCGGACGAACAAGAACTCTTAGGTACTCGAGTACAACTATTAGTTCAAAAACCACAAAAGATGAAAGACAAAAAGACATTAAGACGTCACTTATGCACAATCATCACGCATGGCCATCATCCGTAATCGGTCCAGCGCCCGCTCGTCCCGATGAACCTGACCTGAAATTCATAAAACGAATTTCCCCAAAACGGGTCCCCAGAGGGGTTAGCAATTACGCTAGTACAAGTAACCAAATGAACAATTTACATCTTACACATATAGTAATGCATGCAATTCAAGAAAACATAGTTCCAAAATACTCATTTCCTAAATGCCAATGATCAAACCACATTTGTAAAAATGCACCACAATTAACCGCGGACCACGCCTTCGTGGATCCTCGCGAGACCCCGTCGGATCTAACCCACAAAGTGGTTAAAAGCAAGCTCGCGGTCCCACGCCTTCGTGGAACCCTACCGAGACCCCGTCGAGTCTAACCCGCATGAGCATACACACGCACACAATTTCTCATACAAAACTACTATATCAAGATCGTAAGTTCATAAGGATACTTGCCTCGATTAAATAGACGATGACACGAACTAACGGAAGGATCAAGCACAACCACGAGGAACTCGAAAATGAACCTAACGATTCGAATAGCACAATCACAACCACTTCTAAACGATTATGGAAATGGAATACACCCGGAAACCCGCCTACGATTCATGTATATTCGTATCAAAATAACAACGAGGGCGGACCACAACCAAACCCTCCCGATTCCGTAAAAATCCACAAAATATCCATGAATCCGTAGGAAAACTAAAGATACTAACAATATTAATCGTATACATCATGAATCCACCAACAAAACGGAACGAATCGGAAGAAAAACCCAAAACCCCCAAATTAATCGAAAATAGGGTTTTAGAATATTACCTTAGGAGATTCAAGCACCAAGATCCGTAGAACACGCGTTAGATTGATTGCCCGAGCCTTACAACTGAAGGAAGATGATGAAAAATCGACTCCCGAAAGAAGAATGCTTGAGAGTTCTCCCCCCCCCTTAGCTCTCTCTCTCTCTCGCGCAGTGAAAATGGAGAAGAAGTCGGCCGATTTCGTCTAATAAAGACGAATTTGCACAGTTGACCGCTTCGTGTGCCGCGGCACAGCCGAAGTGTGCCGCGGCACAGGCCGAAAATTTACTCCCAGGTTTTCGCGTTGTGCCGCGGCTGCTGCGTGCCGCGGCACCCGCAGATTGGGTTTAGGTCGCAGAAGACACACGAGTGTGCCGCGCACCGGACAGTGTGCCGCGCACTGCCTCGGCACTGTGCCGCGGCACCGGATGGGTGTGCCGCGGCACACAGTACAGTTGGTTCGACCACCAACTGAAGGAATTTGTGTGCCGCGGCACGCACAACTTGTGCCGCGGCCCACACCACCTATTGGGTCCCAAAATGATAAAAATGATCCCGAAAGAGGATAAAACGATAGGAATCAATATTTGGGGACTAATAACACGAAATGGATCCACGGCAACCCCGAAACGGCGGTTCCGCACAACAATTACGAGAATCGGATCAAAAGATGACGGAAAAGTGACACTGAAGGATACACGAGGGTCACTACAATCGAGAATTACACCGGAAATACAATTACAAGGGAAAGAAAAATGCGGATATTACAGACGATCCGGTGGCCCGAATGATTTCAGGTATACTCGTAATTTTATTTCAACTTGTGTGTACCTTTTGATGCTGGTACACCGCATTCATTCATTTTCGATTCATGCTTGAATAGACTTGTTTCGGGATAGTCCTACTTAATGACCGTGATTGGTTGATGGATCTAATCGTGGTGAATTTATCTTAGGACGATGTAATTTTCGGTATTAGTCGGTTTGATCGTCTTGATACTATCCTCAGTGCTTGTTAGCATTTGGTCGCTATCTTTCCGTCGTTGGTTGTCGAATGTATGCTTCAGGGAAGTAATCCCCGTTGTTCCAGTCGAAATTTTATTATGGCGGAAGCAGAGAAATTCCGCAATCGAACTATTCAATCATTCATTGTATCATTCTCATCGATCGCCTTTCTAGGCAATCGAGTTATTCAATCATTCCTTGTATTATTTCCATCGATTGGCTTTTCTAAGACAATCGAGTCATTCAATCATTCATTGTATCATTTTCATCGATTGGCTTTTCTAAGACAATCGAGTCATTCAATCATTCATTGTATCATTTTAATCGATTGGCTTTTCTAAGACAATCGAGTCATTCAATCATTCATTGTATCATTTTCATCGATTGGCCTTTCTAGGGCAATCGAGTTATTCAATCATTCATTGTATCATCTCCATCGATCGCCTTTCTAAGACAATCGAGTTATTCAAACATTCATTGTATCATCTTCATCGATTGACCTTTCTAAGGCAATCGAGTTGTTCAATCATTATTGGTATCTCTTTTATCGATTGACCATTCTAGGCAATCGAAATGTTCAATCATTCGTGGTATCATTGTCATCGATTGACGATGTATTTCCGCATTTGTTATCCGTTGCCTTCACATAGAGTAAGGGAATTCAGGAGTGAGCCGCACGCCCCTTTATCGAAGGCACCGTATCGGATGACCCCACTGTAATGCAGGAGTTGAAGATTCAACTTGAGAAATAGTTCGAGAAAGGTTATCTCCGACCGATCAAGGCCCCCGTGAGGAGCACCAGCAGGATCTGTCAAGGAGAAGGATGGCTCGTCTCGTGTGTGTATTAATTACTGTGAGTTGAACAGGTGATGATCAAGAGTAGTATCCTTTACCTCGTATTGTTGATCTTTAGATCAACTTCGTGGAGCCTCGTATTTTTCAGATCGACTTAAGATCCGGATATCACCAGCCATGGATTCGAGAGTCGGATATCGCGAGGACAGCGTTTCGTACACGCTATGGTCATTATGAGTTCGTAGTTATGCCGTCGGGCTAACTATTGCACTCGCGTATTCGGGAGTTAATGAATCGGGTTTTCATCGACTTTTGGATCGGGCTTTGTTGTTGTCTTCATCGAAGACATTTTGATTTATTCTCTTAGCCGAGAGGAACACGAGGTTCATCTTCTTCAGGTTCTCGACGTGTTGAGACGAGAGCAACTTTATGGAAAGTTTTCCAAATGTGAGTCCTGGAGGTCCGAAGTGACTTTCTCGGACATGTAATTTCATCTGACAGAGTTCGTGTCGACCCTCAGAAGACGGAGACTATCCGAGATTGGCAACCTCCGAAAGATATTAAGTAAATCCGATGTTTCCTCGGATTAGTTGGTCAATTATCCAACCCACGACCTGGAGCTAGCAGCCGTGGTTTTCGCGTTGGGGATTTGGCGTCGTTGCCTTTATGGCATCACCTGTCATATCTTCACCAATCACAAGAGTTGAAGGATATATTTACTCACAAGGAGTTAAATATGCGACAGAGGCGGTGGTTAGAACTAATCAAAGATTTTGATATCGAGATCCTTTACCACCTGGGCAAGGCGAACGTTGTCGCCGACGCCTTGAGTCGTAAGTCCGTGCAGGAGCAGATGCTTGCTCGTTTAACAGTTCAGAAGAAGCTTCAGTAGGAATTCCTTAGACCCGAGATCGAGGTCCTGGATTCAGCGACTGCAGGACACTTTGTATGTTAAAGATTTCATCATCTCTTGAGGAGGTAATCGAGAGAATCGAGTTCGACCCTTCATTGTTGCGCATCCGTGAAGATGTGGCTCGGGGAAAGCCCCCGGATTCGTGATCCGCGAGGATGGACTTTTGAGATTTAAGAATCGGATGTGTGTACTGCGAATGACGAGTTGAAAAACTCTATTTTGAGAGAAGCTCATGCTACCCCTTATTGTTCATCCGGTCCAAGAAGATGTACAAGGACTTGAAACAAAATTACCGGTGGAGTAATATGAAGCGAGAAGTCGCGAATTTGTTTCGAGATGCTTAACTTGCCAACAAGTCAAGATTGAACATCACGACCGGCGGTTATGCTGAAAACCTCTCCCTATTCCAGAATGGAAGTGGGAAGACATTTCTATGGATTTCATCACGAGTTTGCCGACGAGTCGCCGTGGCATGAATGCGATCTGGGTGATTGTGGACCGCTCAACTAAATCAGCTCATTTCCTTGAGATCAAGGATACGTGGGGTCCCGAGAGACTGGATCAGTTGTTCATCAAGGAGATAGTGAGACCGCACGGTACTCCTAAGAGTATCGTTTCCGATCGTGACGGACGATTTGTTTCCCATTTTTGGAAATCAGTTCATCGTGCTATGGGAAATCAGCTTAATCTCGATTGCCTTTCATCCTCGGTCAAACGGACAATCGAGAGAACTATTCGGACATTAGAGGACATATTGAGGGCATGCGTCCTCGATTAGTGGGACGATTGGGAAGCCCAATTCTTGTTGTTTAAGTCCACGTACAAGATAGTTGGCATGCCTCCATTAAGATGGCACCTTACGAGGCCTTGTACGGTCGTCTTTGTCGATCTCCTTTGTGTTGGGATGACTTGTCGAATCAATCGGCACCGAGCCCGATATGCTTATAGCCGCCCGAGAGAAGGTAGCTTTGATCAAGAGTCGTATGTTGTGATTTCAGTCGGCCAAATCATATGCAGTAAATCGTCGTCGACCACTAGAGTTCGAGACGGGTGACCATGTTTTGGTCAAGGTATCCCAGAGTCGAGGTATTTTCCGTTTCGGAAAACGGGGGAAGTTGAGTCCGAGATTCATTGGACCGTTTGAAATTTTGGATCGAGTAGGCGAGTTAGCTTATCGATTGGCTTTACCTCCGGCTTTGAGCAGGATTCATAATGTGTTTCACGTCTCTCAGTTGCGGAAGTATGTTGCCGACCCATGTCACATACTTTAGTTCGACGAAATCGAGATCGCGGATGATCATTCGTACGAGGAGCGTCCTGTACGAGTGTTAGAGCGGCGAGTCAAACAGTTGAGGGATAAGTCGATTCCTTTGGTCAAGATTCAGTGGTCTAGACACGGAGTCGAAGAGGCTACTTGGGAAACCGAGGATAGTATGCGGGAGTGTTATCCCGAGTTGTTTGACCCTTAGTTTTGGGGACGAAACTCTTTTAAGAGGGGGTGTATGTAATACCCGGTTGTAATTCAGTTATTATCATTCAGTAATTTTATTCGGTGATTATCACTCAGTGGATTTTCACTCATTTATAATCATTCACCAATCATATTCATTCACCGTGTTCACCGTTCGGAAAAACTTCGAGTGGTGTATCGTTATTGTTCATTGTTTCAACTTTCCTCATATGAGTTCGACTTTGTTAGATCACCATTAATTTTTGGTAACTCCAAAAATTCTAAATCTTTGCAATATTATAGAGCATCGAGTTAGCTTTCCAATGGTTCAAACGGTGAGTCAATCGGAGTCCGGACGAGAGAGTTATGGTCGTTTTAGCTCAACCGCTCATTTTTCAGTTTTGGCCGATCACTGCCGAACGAACTCGGCCGTGTCGTCCGACACGGCCCGTGCCGTACTCGTCCGGAAAGTGCCGAAGTGTCTGCCTCAGGACCCGACCGTGTCGTCTGGCACGGCCGAGTCGAACCCTTCCGGATAAGCCAGAAGCGACTGCCGACACGCCCGACCGTGTCGTGCAGCACGGCCGAGTCATGCCGAAGTCGCCGTCGGACGGGTCATCGTCGGGAGGCCCTCCGCGCGCGACCGTGTCAAGCGAGGACACGGTCGAGTCCTGTCGGCCAACCGTCGGCCCGGTATGCGACACGACCGTGCCGATCGGCACGGCCGTGTCCGGCACGATCAACTCCCTTAAATTCGTTTTTTGAGATTTCACCATTTCTATCCCTTTTCTTCACCTTCAACCGTGAGAGTAAGCTTGAGGGAGGGTTTTCCTTCAAAAATCATTTGGGTGTTTGATTTTCTTCATCTCCTTTCGATCGTGAAGCCGGATAATCAATCTAACGCGTGTTCTTGATTAAAGTACTTGGATCATCAAGAGGTAATTCCTTCAACACTTTGGACTTCGATTTTGTGTTGAGATATGATGTTTTGGACGTTATAATCATGTTATATGAAGGGATATGTATATGATTATGAGTTTGTATAAGGATTCATTGGATTATTGAGGAATTATTCGAGAACACCTTGAATATCGAGTTGGAATTGGGGATTTTCGACTAATTGTTGTTATAATCACGTTTTGGATATTCATAACGGATTATTGATCGTATTGGAGATATTTTGTTGGTTTGAAACACTTCTTGGGGATTTTGATATTGGTATATTGAGGTTTGATTGTAAACAATCGGAGTTTGGATACAACGTGTTTGATTTAATGCCTCTATGGACTTGGTTTAGTCGTATCGACGTTTTGAGTTCGTTATATTCGTGTTTGATTCGTATATTGATCGGATTGTCGGTAATTGTATTGAATTAAGGTTGTTCGTGCGACCGACACTTCATTTAGGACATTTGTTCGTGGAAGGACTTTCTTCATCGGTATTTTGTAAGTTAATTCTTACTCGGTTAAAAGGATATTCATCCCTTTTGTTGTTGTTCATTCATAATCATAACTCACTCATCATTATATTAACCGTATCAAAACTTGTTGTTATCAATTAATCGTTTCAGTCATAAGGAACGACGGTTCCAATCTTTTCGTTGAGCAGTCATTTATTTCGTTACCATTCCACCTCGGTGAGTCATTATTCATTTTCGATGTCACTTTTGTTATATCGTGGCATTCCGGGTCATACTGGCGTGCCGGTTGGTATGTGTAGGGTTTTCATGTCGGGCACATTATAGTCGTGTGTTGGTTGGTGGTCTCACATTGGACTGTGCACACGAGATTGATTGTTTCGTGAGACTGATTAGGTACAAGACCACACGTGTATTCGATCGATACTCGTTGGTGGCTTGTGCATGGACACATTTCCATCCCGGGCGTAGTGTGGCGCCATTTCCTTTGAGCCGTACTGTTAGTTGATTCATATAGCATGTTTGATTGCGTATGTTTCGACAGGATGTTTCATAACTTCAGATATAATCATGATTGTGTATTTTCAACTCTTGAAGATTGTTGTTCTTTGTAACTGACCCCATTTGGGGATTTTGTTTTTCAGGTCATGGCAAGGCAAACGCACGGGAATAGCATGTTGACGTCGAGGAGTCCTAGTGATACTAGTAGGGGGCCCCGATCTTTCAGTTATTCATGTTATTGTTCTTTATTTTCCGCTGCAGACTTTCATTTGAATACTCTGTTTCATTCAGTGTTGTGTATTTTATCTTCATATAAAATACACCAGTATTCGGTATTGTCCTGGTGTGTTGTAACTAAACTCCACATCGGAGTAATTATTGCTGTAATGTAGTTCGGTACTACATTTATCTTGTGTAATTCATTCATTTTCATTTGCCTAGTGGGTCCCAGTTGGGGATCTACGGCACTGTAATATCCGCCTAGTTTGGGTTGTTACATCGGGAATATTACAGCGCCGCAGACCCTCTGAGTGAGAATCTACCAGGCTAGATACCAAAACAAGACATCAAAACAAATGCCAACATGGCTTAATACGAATCAGTAGACCGATTTGGCCTTTCATCAATAACATACAACTAAAACTTCATATAAATCTCTATCCCGACTCTTACCCATGCAAGGGTCAAAATACAATGACACTTCCATACGACAGGAAAATACTACAGCGGAAAAGAATAATACAATTCGACCAACAAATCCCAATACTGGCCCTCACGTGATTAGTATCATTTGTCTTCCATCATCCTTCGTACAGATCCCGTGTCATGCTCCTCAGGAACCTGCACGTACCTGAATGCAATACAGACATCCACCCCCCGATTACTCGAGAGTTAGGAAATTCCACTATTTTGCTAGTGCAAGTATAAAGTGCAAATACGAGCCATACAGAGCATATTCCAAGAGTATAATAATCTGGACTGAACAATGGTAAATAACTGAGGGTCACATGTAATCGATGGTGAATAAATATAATCGTACAATTCAAGATCCAAAAATTTTGGATCGGATCGGATTAAATCCGCGGATTTTTGGATTAATCCGATCGATCCGAAATATATAAAAAAAGAAGAATTTTTTTATTATTTTTAGGTAAAATGCCAGAAAAAACTTCGGATCGGATCGGATTAACCCCGGATTTTCGGATTAATCCGATCCATCCGAAATATATATATAAAAAAATAAAATTTTTATTATTTTTGGATTATGATTTTTATTATTTTTATTAGTTTTTAAAATTTTCGAATTTTTCGGATTAAATCCGATCTGATCCGATCCGGATTCGGATTGATCTGAATCCGATCCGAACGATCGGTTCGGATTTCGGATTGAGCAAAAGGTGATCCGAAATTTCGGATCAATCCGAATTCGGATAGGATCGGATTGATCCGAATACACACTCCTAGCCTTCCTACGTGCGACAATTATTAGAATTCAAACCCTTCTAGAATGGAGGCTAAGTATTTCAACATGTGAAGGCATCTACCTTTGAACAATTAGTTGGCAAGTTTGACAAGAAAGGGATGAGAAACTTCACATGGTTGATCCTTTCATACCATGGTTTCACACCATGTTTACTACCTATAAATAAGGCATGTTTGTAGCATTTGTAACCATCCTATCTCCAAGAGTGAGTTCAAAGAGTGAATAACAATCCAAGTTGAGATTGAGTGAGGTTGAGAGTTTTTCTATCTATGTAAGTTTGTATCTATTCTTGAGTGATAATAGAATAAATATTTTTCTCTCAAATTGGTAATTCACTATAATGATCCTTTGATATCTCAACAAGTGGTATCGGAGCAAGGTTTGGAGTGCTAACCGGAAGTGTTAGAGGAGCTGAAAATTTCGAGCTTTACAAAGGTGGTCGAAACTCAATTTTGAGGATACTGTTAGATTCCTTGCGTCGAGACGAGTTCGGTGGTATTTTCATAATACAAAACCGACGTCAGACGAAGCCATACGAGCTGCCGAAAGAATTGTCTCAAGGTTGAACCTGCAAATAAATTTTCCAAAAATTACATATTGGTTCCTGAATTTTTTGGAAGATTTTAATCCAATCCCTAAATTTCTGAAATTTTTTATTTTGACCCCAAAAGTTTCAAAAATTGTACTTTCGGCCCCAGAAGCTTTGTTAAAATCATGGATGATTTTACTACATCTATTGAGGAGCTCAATAACAATAATTATGGGTCATGGAGTACCCGTATGAAGTTTTACCTGCTCGGGCAGGACTTATGGGATATCGTGAACGGAGCTGATACAACACCACCAAGGGAGGCCAAAAGCACAGACACAACCTCCGACATCTCAACCTCAACACCGGTACGACCAGATGTTGCACATCAAAGGCCAGCTGCCGACCCAGATGCTTTAAAGAAATGGAAGGTTAAGGCAGGCAAAGCTATATGTGACTTAACTGTAGCTGTAGAAGATGAATTTCTCCAGCGGATCAAAGATGTCCGAACACCGAAGGAAGCTTGGGATGCATTGGCGGCTATTTTCGTGAAGAAAAATGATGCAAAATTACAAAGGCTTGAAAATGAGCTTTTGTCGATCTGCCAGAGAAATATGTCTGCGAGTCAATATTTCTCAAAGGTGAAATCTCTTTGTGATGAGATTTCTAAACTAGATCCTGAAAATGGCATTACACAAACCAGGATGAAAAGAATTATCATCCACGGATTGAAGCCGGAGTATAAGAGTATTATCACGGAAACTCGGGGCTAGGCCACCGAGCCAACTTTAGCAGATCTGGAGAATTTGCTAATTAATGAAGAGGATCTAGACAAACCATGTCTAGTCGACCAACCAATGGTGAAGAGACCGCCCTTTTCACTAATAGAAGAGACAATCAAGGACGCGGATGAGGACCAGGTCGTGGTCGAGGACGAGGACGTAATTTCGGAAGATTTAATAGTCAAGAAAGAGATGTTCGAGGAAACCAAGATAGAGGTTTCCAGTCATGGGGAGCTCGAGGAGCTCAACATAATCGAAATAGTCAGAACTGGTGGCAACAAAAGGATCGTCAAAGTGACGAATGTTTCAATTGCGGCAAGAAAGGACATTATGCAAAAAATTGCTGGTCCAAGAGAGTTGAAGGAAATGCAGCAACAACATCTAAAGACGAGGCTCCAGGAGAAGAAGATTGGGATTTCGAGACTTCCTTCTATGCCGAGGAGGTAGATATTGTTGATACACGAGGGAAAGGCCCAAGAGAGGAATTCGCACTTACTGCGGTATGTGAGCAGTTAGTCGATTACAAGAATAATTGGATCGTTGACTCTGGTTGTTCCAATCATATGACCGTAGATGAGTTGAAACTTGTAAGTATGACCAAGTACAATGGAGATCGAGTTATTGTGACAGTTGATAACACACAATTACCAATAGCCCATGTTGGCAACACACAACTGCCACAAAGGTACGGACATGAAGAAGTACAACTCGACAATGTCTATCATGTCCCAGGGATGAAGAAGAACCTGTTGTCAGTACCACAATTAATTGCTTCAAGTAATTATGTGTTCTTTGACCCAAACGATGTGAAAGTGTATCGTGAAGTGAAAGTCATAGGTACACCGTTCGTGGAAGGACCAAAAATGAAGGATATCTATGTGATGTCAGCTAAAGAAGCCTACGTTGAGAAGGCTAGGAGAAGTGACACTGAAGACCTATGGCATGCACGACTTGGACATGTCAATTACGGCAAACTGAAGATTATGATGCAGAAGTCCATGCTGAGGGGACTTCCTCAACTCGAGATCCAACATGACACTGTGTGTGCTGGATGTCAATATGGTAAGGCACATCAACTGCCTTACAAAGAGTCAAAGTTCAGAGCAAGAGAGCCGTTGGAATTGGTCCACTCAGATGTGCTTGGGAAGATCAAACGAAAGTCAACAAGCGGTTATCAATATTTGATAACCTTTATTGATGATTTCTCAAGGTATGTATGGGTATATTTCTTGAAGCATAAAGATGAGGCTTTTGAAAAATTCAGGAAATTCAAAGATACGGTAGAACGTGAGTTTGGAAGGAATATCAAGTGCCTCCGTACTGATAATGGAGGAGAATACACTTCTAATGAATTCAACAACTACCTCAAGGAGTGCAAGATCTGAAGGCAACTAACTTGTGCAAAAACTCCATAGCAAAATGGAGTAGCGGAGAGGAAGAACTGCCACCTAGCAGAGACATGTAGAAGTCTTCTACATGCAAAGAATGTTGATACAAGATTTTGGGCAGAATGCATGAAGACAGTAGTCTATATCACCAACAGGCTACCAAAACCGAGGCTGGAATTTATTTCACCATTTCAAAAATTGCATAATGTAAAACCAACAGTGAATTATTTTCGAGTGTTTGGTTGTGTATGTTATGTGTTTATTACAGATGAAGATCGCAGCAAGTTCGACAAGAAAGTTGTCCGCTGCAAATTCGTTGGATATGATGAACAAAAGAAAGGCTGGAGATACTGCGATCCAAATACAAACAAGATTTATATCTCACGAAATGTGGTATTCGATGAGGCATCTTCATGGTGGGCAAACAAGGTGGCATTACTGGATACACATGAGGTGCAAGAAAAGCTACAAACCAAGTTGCAGCTACATTCCTCTCAAGACAACAATGACATAGAAGAACCAAGATCCCCGTCGGATCAAGTTGAGGTACGGTCCAAATCAAGAAGCCCTTGGAGAACATGTGTACATGAAACACCAGATGAAGTACAGACTAGTCAACCGGAAGAGCAGGAACCTTCACAACCTCAAGTGCGAAGGTCCACCAGAGAAAGACGGCCAAATCCAAAGTATGTAGATGCTGCTTATGCTGAAGTCAAAGAGCCAAGTACATTTGAAGAAGAATCAAATAGTCCATAGTGGATAAAGGCCATAGAAGAAGAGATTTTGGCATTAAAACAAAATCAAACTTGGAATTTAGTGCCAAAACCTCAAGGTGTTAAACCCATATCTTGCAAATGGGTTTACAAGTTGAAGATTCGTCCAAATGGTACAATCGAGAGGTATAAGGCTCGATTAGTTGTTCGTGGATTCTCTCAAGAGTATGGCATAGACTATGACGAGACGTTTAGTCCAGTTGCAAAGATTACTACAGTTCGTGTCTTACTAGCCTTAGCAGCAAGTAAGTCTTGGAAATTATGGCAAATGGATGTGAAGAATGCGTTTTTACATGGGGAACTTGATCGTGATATCTATATTGATCAACCCAAAGGATTTGTGAATCATAAAAAGCCTGAGTATGTGTGAAAGTTGAAAAAGGTGTTGTATGGCTTGAAGCAGGCACCTCGAGCATGGTATGGAAAAATTGCTGAGTTTCTAGTCCAAAGTGGTTATCATGTTGCCCCAGCAGATTCAAGCTTGTTCGTGAAAACTCAAGGAGGCAAGCTAGCAGTAATCCTTGTATATGTCGATGATCTAATCATCACTGGCGATGACGAAAACGAGATTCAACGAACAAGGGCAAACTTGTCAGTCCGATTTCAAATGAAGGAACTTGGTGAACTGAAGCACTTCCTAGGATTGGAAGTCGAAAGAACAGATGATGGTATATTTCTTGGTCAACAGAAATATGCAAGAGATTTAATCGAGAAGTTTGGGCTAACTGACTGCAAGCCAATATCTACCCCAATGGAGCCAAACTTGAAGTTGTGTGCCTACGATGGGAAAGACTTGGAGGACACAAGAATGTACCGACAGATAGTAGGTAGTCTTATCTATCTAACTCTTTCCAGACCTGACATAGCATTCGCTGTAGGTGTTGTTAGCAGGTTCATGCTGCTTATGCTGGAGAATACACTTCTAATGAATTCAACAACTACCTCAAGGAGTGCAAGATCTGAAGGCAACTAACTTGTGCAAAAACTCCACAGCAAAATGGAGTAGCGGAGAGGAAGAACTGCCACCTAGCAGAGACATGTAGAAGTCTTCTACATGCAAAGAATGTTGATACAAGATTTTGGGCAGAATGCATGAAGACAGTAGTCTATATCACCAACAGGCTACCAAAACCGAGGCTGGAATTTATTTCACCATTTCAAAAATTGTATAATGTAAAACCAACAGTGAATTATTTTCGAGTGTTTGGTTGTGTATGTTATGTGTTTATTACAGATGAAGATCGCAGCAAGTTCGACAAGAAAGTTGTCCGCTGCAAATTCGTTGGATATGATGAACAAAAGAAAGGCTGGAGATACTGCGATCCAAATACAAACAAGATTTATATCTCACGAAATGTGGTATTCGATGAGGCATCTTCATGGTGGGCAAACAAGGTGGCATTACTGGATACACATGAGGTGCAAGAAAAGCTACAAACCAAGTTGCAGCTACATTCCTCTCAAGACAACAATGACATAGAAGAACCAAGATCCCCGTCGGATCAAGTTGAGGTACGGTCCAAATCAAGAAGCCCTTGGAGAACATGTGTACATGAAACACCAGATGAAGTACAGACTAGTCAACCGGAAGAGCAGGAACCTTCACAACCTCAAGTGCGAAGGTCCACCAGAGAAAGACGGCCAAATCCAAAGTATGTAGATGCTGTTTATGCTGAAGTCAAAGAGCCAAGTACATTTGAAGAAGAATCAAATAGTCCATAGTGGATAAAGGCCATGGAAGAAGAGATTTTGGCATTAAAACAAAATCAAACTTGGAATTTAGTGCCAAAACCTCAAGGTGTTAAACCCATATCTTGCAAATGGGTTTACAAGTTGAAGATTCGTCCAAATGGTACAATCGAGAGGTATAAGGCTCGATTAGTTGTTCGTGGATTCTCTCAAGAGTATGGCATAGACTATGACGAGACGTTTAGTCCAGTTGCAAAGATTACTACAGTTCGTGTCTTACTAGCCTTAGCAGCAAGTAAGTCTTGGAAATTATGGCAAATGGATGTGAAGAATGCGTTTTTACATGGGGAACTTGATCGTGATATCTATATTGATCAACCCAAAGGATTTGTGAATCATAAAAAGCCTGAGTATGTGTGAAAGTTGAAAAAGGTGTTGTATGGCTTGAAGCAGGCACCTCGAGCATGGTATGGAAAAATTGCTGAGTTTCTAGTCCAAAGTGGTTATCATGTTGCCCCAGCAGATTCAAGCTTGTTCGTGAAAACTCAAGGAGGCAAGCTAGCAGTAATCCTTGTATATGTCGATGATCTAATCATCACTGGCGATGACGAAAACGAGATTCAACGAACAAGGGCAAACTTGTCAGTCCGATTTCAAATGAAGGAACTTGGTGAACTGAAGCACTTCCTAGGATTGGAAGTCGAAAGAACAGATGATGGTATATTTCTTGGTCAACAGAAATATGCAAGAGATTTAATCGAGAAGTTTGGGCTAACTGACTGCAAGCCAATATCTACCCCAATGGAGCCAAACTTGAAGTTGTGTGCCTACGATGGGAAAGACTTGGAGGACACAAGAATGTACCGACAGATAGTAGGTAGTCTTATCTATCTAACTCTTTCCAGACCTGACATAGCATTCGCTGTAGGTGTTGTTAGCAGGTTCATGCATAAACCGAAGAAGTCACATCTTGAAACAGTTAAAAGAATCCTAAGATATGTTAAAGGCACAATTGATTGGGGACTTGTCTACAAGAAGGGAGTACAAAGTAAGGTCAGCGGCTATTGTGATGCTGACTATGCCGGAGACCATGACACCCGGAGATCGACTACAGGATATATATTCAATCTTGGTTCATGAGCTATATCATGGTGCAGTAAGAGACAACCTACCGTTTCTCTTTCAACTACTGAAGCGGAATATAGAGCAGGGGCGATGGCAGCACAAGAGTGTGCTTGGTTGACTCAACTCATGAAGGATTTAAACCAACCAATAGAAGATGGAGTTGCATTACACTGTGACAATCTGTCAGCAGTTCGTTTGGCTGAGAATCTACTATTTCATGCTCGGACCAAGCATGTCGAAGTGCATTATCATTTCTTACGAGAGAAGGTACTCCAATGAGATATTGACATGAAACCAGTCAATACAGAAGATCAAGTTGCAGACATATTTACGAAGAGCTTATCCGCAACAAAGATTTATGAGTTTCGAAAATTACTCGGAATGCAAAGTCGGGTTTGAGGGGGAGTGTTAGAATTCAAACCCTTCTAGAATGGAGGCTAAATATTTCAACATGTGAAGACATCTACCTTTGAACAATTAGTTGGCAAGTTTGACAAGAAAGGGATGAGAAACTTCACATGGTTGATCCTTTCACACCATGGTTTCACACCATGTTTACTACCTATAAATAAGGCATGTTTGTAGCATTTGTAATCATCTCATCTCCAAGAGTGAGTTCAAAGAGTGAATAACAATTCAAGTTGAGATTGAGTGAGGTTGAGAGTTTTTCTATCTTTGTGAGTTTGTATCTATTCTCGAGTGATAATAGAATAAATATTTTTCCTTCAAATCGGTAATTCACTATAATGATCATTTGATATCTCAACAACAATCTTGTGAAACGCATTGAGATACCTATGGAGGTGAGGGTGGGCAGATTTTGGAGACGGTGGAGCATTTCTTCTTTCAATGTAACGAAACCGTGAGCCTTTGGAACGAAATGGTGAAGTGGGTTGGCACGGCGTGGTCTGCTCCGAAGAAGGCGGTTGAACACTTCCTATCCTTTTCAGGTATGCTTCGTGGGAATAAGCGTAAGAGATTGTTGGGTGGTTTACCGGTATGTATTGTGTGGGTGCTGTGGAGATGGAGAAACAAGGTGGTTTATGAACAATTTGCTTGGGATTTTAGAAGAGTGGTGGAGGAAATCAAGTGTAGATTTTGGTGTTGGAGTACTTTGAGTGGTGGAGCGGTCCAATCAATTTCGTTCAGTAGCTGGGCGGAAACGCCTCTCTTTCAATTTTGGATGTAATCTTTCATTTTGGATGTAATCCGGATTGGTACTTCTTGTACCTTCTTTTATAAAATTCTATTTTTCTGATAAAAATTTTTTTAATGAAAATCGATTTCAAGAGAAATATCTTCTCTATATTCTCTTTGTATTCTCTTTAGTTTCTTGCAGTTTTCTAACAACTATATTAATTTTGTGGAATTTTTTGAAGGAACAGAGATTTTTTATTTGAATCGAGACGCCAACTAAGTAGCTGATGCTATTTTGCAGCACTCTAATGCTACTTTTATAGAAATGTATTGTTATTATTGTATATATTAATGCTATTTTGTCCCCATATTTGAAGTTAATAATGATTTTCTATTTTAGATATGTTACTTAGGTCGTAGATTATATAAAGATGATTAATTTAATTTATTTTTATTAAAATGGATAACAACCAAGTGGTCTGGTTGCCCGAAAATAGTGCTATTTTATAGTACTATTTCTGTTCATACAACAATTTATTTCGAGTTTTGTATATATTAATGCTACTTTTATCTAGATTATTGAAGCTAGTAATGAATACTTATTTATATCTTTACATATTGGGATTTTGGCAAAGTTACTATTTTATAATTTTATTCATTTTAGTAAATGTTTTTTTTAAATTATGTATTTTTTAGAAAAAATCAATCAAGAGAAATATTTAGATTTTAAGTAATAGTATATAAATTTAATTAGATACTAAAATTTTATTTTGAAAGTAATTATACTACTATAATAGTATAATTTTAAAATTGTATTTAAAATACACTTTTCAAGTGTAGGGGATAAAGTATTATATTTAGCCATATACATATGTTAGGAAGTGACATCAAAATGTTATTAAAATGTTGTGCATATATTGTACTATTAATTATCAATAATCATAAGTAAGATATACCCCCTATCTCCTGGTTAGAGGTTGACAAAGAGAGTAAAAATATAAGAATTTTGATAAAAATAATGATTAAAAAGTAGAAGTAATTGATTGTGAGCGGTGATTGAAATTTAAAAGTAAACAATAGATTGATAATGAGTGGGTGACTAATGTCATTGTAAGGCTAAGTTTGTGTTTGGAGTTTTATATATACCTCATATTGGTTCGCATTATAAGTATTTTTAACTAATTTATCAAGATCAAGTAAATTAATTAAATGTGTGAAAATGTATTTTGTAAAATCTAATCCCTACTTTGCCCCTTAACATAAATATATAGAGAAATAGATAAAGTAAATAAACATGTTGAAATCTAAATCATCATATTTTTTTTTCGAGTTCAAATGAAGGGCGTTTTTATAAAGAATAATAGTAGAAAATTAGATAAATAGATTTATATTTTGGACTCGTTCAACCTAATTTCACTTAAAGAGTGTACTTTGATTAAGATAGAATTTTTTGATTTTTAATTATTTTAACGAAGACATAATTTATTTCATATTACTATTGGTCTGAGATTTTATGGATGGTTTAGGACTAACAATTGTGAATTAAATTTTAGATCTGAATTTGGATGACATTGGACAATATTGATAACAAGATGTTTCAAGACTGTTAATTTAGTAAACTGAAGTTCATACCGAGAACTTTAACTAAAACTTGAATTAGGTAGCCTGTATGAGGACCCAACAATTAAGGGTGTTTAAAATCGAATATCTAAAATTTTGGATAGTGAATATTGGTATTCGAATCACTATCCGAAATTTCGGATATTTGAATTTCGGATACGAATAACCAAAATATTGTTATTTCAAAAAATTTCTTCAAAAATGTCAATTTGTTAATAAATTAAAAAATATTAGAGAGTAGAAAACAACATTATAAAAAAATATTAAGATTTCTTATGAAACTAAACTTAAACTTATGGAACTAATTGAATTTTTATATTTTGAACTAATAATAAAAAAATAAAAATTATATATTTCGGATAGAAGATATCCGAAATATCCGAAAAATTTTAAAATCACTATCCGAATCGGAAAAATCGGATATCCGAAATTCGGATATCCAAAAGTTCGGATATCCGAAAATTCGGATATTTTCGGAATGGATTTTTGAATTTTTAGATCGGATATCGGTCCGGATATTTTTGAACACCCTACCAACAATGACCCCAAAAAAGGTCGGTCGTCTCAGGTCCGCCGGTAGCCAGTGGTGGCCCGCCGAAAAGTAGGCCGGCCGCCTGGCTTAAAAAAATGGCCAGTCATCCGTTCGTCAGAAAGCAGGTCTGGCGGTCTGGTGTAAAAAAAAATTGTCCGCTCGTCGGAGGACTATCGGCCACGGCGGCAAGGCGCAGCAGTGTGCTCTGACTGACCAAAAAATAAAATGGTCGTTTGAGGTCTCCGTGACCGACTTTGTCGGAAAACCTGGTCGGCCAGAAGTAGAGGTGCCCAACAAACCCGGACCCGGCGGGTCGACCCGTCGACCCGGACCCGCCTGACCCGTGTAGGACCCGAACCCGGCCGACCCGTCAGACCCGCGGACCCGTGGTATACACGGATGGGGTCCGGTCTTACCTTTCCCGACTACTGGTCCGACCTTGATGACCCTGGCGGGAAAAAATTTTTTGAAATTCTCGTCTGACTGCGCGGGTCCAACTTTAATTTTAAATTTAAAAAAAAAATCAAAAATTCTATCTATAAATACTCCCCCAACCCATCTCATTTTTTCACACCTTCATTCTAATCTATTTCTCAAACTCTCATTGTTAATTACTATACCATTTAATCTCTCTCTTCTTTTAGCATTTAATCATTATGTCGAGTTCTGACAAGGGAAAGGGTATTGCTATGTCTCCCAAAAAATCCAAAATGTCCAAGTTCGATCGAATGACTCTTTGGGGCAAATCGAAGAAACCATCTGGGATAATTATTCGGGAGCCCCAAAACCAACCTCCGCCCGGTTTTGAAAATGAAAATCAAGAAGATGAATATGATGCTATACATGAAAGTATCTATTACGGTAGTACAACAACTACCAGTGAAGAAAAAGTTGACCCCCGGGGATTTCGACGTATCCCGAATCGTCAACAACTGCAAAACATTGACGAAGAAATGGACCATGAAATCGATGAAGCTATGTTAAATCAAACATATGCAACGTTCGAGAGCACTCTTCATGGCGTACCAACTCCGACGCAAAAATCAAAGTCGAAGCGTCCTGCGGCAAGCCAAGCTGAAGAAGAACATCCTTATGTTGAAGAGTTATCGTCCAAGGAGGAAGAAATTGTGAAAGAAAGAGGAAGCAAGAAAACTAAAGCGGGAAAGAAGCCTGCCCCTGTTGCAGAAAAGAACCGGTATCCGAACTTTTTTCAAAACACTTTAAAAAGAAAAAAGTGTCGGATGGTTCGATAAAGGTATTTTGCAACTACTGCAAGAAAGAGTATTCGTATAAAGTCGGGGATGGACATGGAAATTTTAAAATGCATTTTGAGAATAACCATGCCTCGATTTACGGAGAATAAAAGTCGCAAAGTCAACTCAACTTCCAACCTTCTAGTGTAGCCAGCCCAGCCGGCAAGGTATGTCTGAATCTCAACATGAAAAAATTGCTAGAGAACAAATGGCAAAATTATGTGCACAAGAATCTTTACTTTTTAATTTCGCTGATAGTACGGGTCGGAAATATAGGATGCAAAATGTTATAATTCTATTATTAAGAGAATTCCACGTACCACAATGACTAGACAAGTGCTATACTTAGCCAAACAACATAAACTTGGACTACGAGCTTATTTTAGATCTATAAATCATAGAGTTTCTTTAGCTGCTGATTCGTGGGCAGATTTTAAACAAAAAAATGATTGTATGGGAATAACTATACACTGGATTGATGAAAATTGGAACTTAAACAAAAGATTACTTGCGTTTAAAAAATTTAATTGTACACATAGTGCACATAATATATCTAGAGCAATTATTAAAATTTTAACTTTTTATTACTTAAAGAATAAAATTTTCACAATTAGTTTTGATAATGCTAGTTCTAATACTACAAGTGTACCAATTTTAATACAAGCTTGCAATCCTATTTTAGCGGGTCGATTATTTCATACTAGATGTATGTCATATTCTAAATTTGTGTGTACAAGATGCATTAAAATATGTAGATGAGGCAATAGAACTAATTAAAAAATGTGTTTTGTTTTTACATAATCGTACTAAGTTAGCTAGACAATGGGGCAAATTTTTAAAATTAAAATAAATGCAACCCAAATTTTTTACTCCAGACGTAAAACATAGATGAAACTCAACTTATGAAATGTTAAATTCAACTAATGAATATAAAGAATTATTTGTGTGAATCTTTTGATACGTATTTTTACGTAGAATAATTTTATTTATTGCCAACATATTGGGATGAAACTAAAGATTTAATAAAACTATTAAAGGTTTTTTGAAAATACAACTAAAGATTTAAGTGGTTATTATCCCACGTCTCCTAAAGTTTTATTTCATTGTTGTTTTATTGTATCCGAAATGGATGTTTGTAGTAAATCCGAAAGATTATCGAATGTTATTTATAATATGTGTTTAAAATGGCTAAAATACTTTAATCGCATTCATGATGTTTTCTTGATTAGTGTTGTTTTATCTCCCAGTTTGAATTTAGCTCAAGTACAATAATTACTTTAAATTTATTATAATTTTCTTATAAATTTGGGTTTTCCTAATATTGTAGATAGTGTTGAAAGTCAAACTTTGTTTGAAAATATTTCTGACGTTACAAGTAAAAAATGATTTAAAAATAGTTGTGAAACTGTTTTTGCTGAATATTTAGCTAATATTCAAACTCAAAACACAAGAACTAGGACTACCAATACATTTAACATGGAATTCGAGAAAACTCCCACTAACCCATTTCAACAACAACTCTATAATATAGCAAGGGGGTAGTAACATCAGTCAAAGAAATGACCTTAGTCGATATTATGCAACTAGTTTTGTGCCGGAGGATGACAATGCTGGTACATTTGACCTGTGGATTGGTGGAAGAGAAGGAGAACCGAATTTCCCATACTTTCTATTATGGCACAAGAAATTCTTGCAGTGCCCGCATCCACAGTCCCAGTTGAGAGTATTTTTAGTGAAGGAGGCTATATATTGGACGAGCGGAGATCCCGAATGACGCCAAAAAAATCTCGAGGCTCAAATGATGCTTAAAGACGCAACAAAATCCGAGTTAAGAGATCAAGAAAATAAGTGGGATGACCTATTAGCGGACCAAGATGCCTATCAATAAAGCACTACTGAAGGAGAGTCTAGTCGTATGAGTCAAACCGAGGATCAGGTAAGTAAAAATAATAATCCTTACGCAAAACCAATCGGGGATATGTGGTATAGATGCGGAGAGTATGGACATCGATCTAACAATTATCCACGGCGCCATCCAGTTAACATGGCTGAACGCGAAGATGAGGATGTCAATGATGAGAAAGAAGAAGGAATATGCGAACCTGATGGAGAGTATGGAGATACGCAACCAACCATAGTGGTTCGAAAAGTCTTACTCACCCCTCGGAGAGATAATTCTCAATGAAATTCATGCTTTCGAACCAGGTGCACAATTTCTAATCAAATTTTCGAGTTTATAATTGACAGTGGAAGCTGTGAGAATATTATCTCTAGGAAATTAGTTACCACTCTAATATTACCTGTAGAAAAATATCCTGAACCTTATAGTATTGTCTGGATTACTAATGGAGCGGGAATAAAGGTGAAAGAGAGGTGTCGTGTACATGGATGCTGTAGACATGGATGCCTGTCAGCATCTATTTGGTAGACCATGGCAATTTGATCTTAGCACTACTCACGACGGGCAGAAGAATATCTATCAAGTTGTCAAAGATGGGAAGAAAATCACATTATTGCCGTTGGGGTTCAAGAATACCGAAACCCAGAAAGTTCTAACGCTCACTCGTTCAGTAAGAGATTTGATGTCGGATATCCGAGACACCAAGGATATTCATGCTATAGTGGTGAAGGCATAGTTTGAGATAAAAAAGATTGCGATCATTCCGTATGCCGTGCGCGAGATGTTTAATGAGTTTCAAGAATTGATACCTGAGGAGCTCTCTGCAGAATTACCACCAATGAGGAACATTCAACACGCCATTGATTTGATTCCTGGAGCTACGCTACCGAATCTACCTCATTACCGAATGAGTCCAAAGGAAGGGGCAATCTTATAACAAGTGGTGGAGACTTATTAGTTAAATGCCATATAAGAGAAAATATGAGTCCATGTGCAGTACCAGCGCTACTTTTCCCGAATAAAGATGGATCATGGCGCATGTGCGTGGACAGTCGAGCAATTAATAAAATCACTGTGCGTTACAGACTTCCAATTCCACGCCTTGAAGATATGTTAGATCATCTATCTGGGGCGAAAATATTCAGCAAGATTGACCTACGGAGCGGATATCATAAAATTCGCATAAGACCGGGAGACGAGTGGAAGACAGCTTTCAAACAAAAGAAGGTTTGTATGAATGGCTGGTTTTACCGTTCGGTATATCAAGTGACCCTAGCACTTTTATGAGATTGATGAACGAGGTTCTAAAGCCATTTATGGGAAAATTTGTAGTGGTATATTTTGATGACATTTGAATTTATAGCATCACCGAAGATGAGCATATGAAGCACTTGCGCCAGGTTTTAGTAGTTCTGAAAGAGAACAAACTTTATATTAACCAAAAAAAGTATAGATACATGCAGACGAGCCTCGTTTTTCTAGGATCTGTGGTCTGTGGATACGTGATTCGTGTCGACGGGGAGAAGGTCAAAGCAATTCGAGATTGGCCTATCCCGAAATCAGCGAGAAATTGAGCTAGGCACGGCAAAAGTAGTCCACTTACGATCAAGAATTCTATGCAGTATTCGAGCCTTGAAACATTGGGAACACTATCTTATTCAGGATCAGTTTGTTCTTTACACCGATCATCAAGCCTTGAAATACATCAATAGTCAGAAAAAAAATCAGTAAGATGCATGCACGGTGGGTTGCATATTTGCAACAGTTCCCATTTACATTGAAGCACAAATCAGGAGCTCGGAATAAACCAGCGGATGCGTTGAGTAGGCGCGCTGCTTTACTAATAACCATGAGTCACGAAATAACATGGTTTGAAGTTCTACCCGAGTTATACGTTACAGATGAAGATTTCTCAACTATATGGACTAAACTTCCTTTTGAGGATTTTTACGTGCATGAGGGTTACCTTTTTAAAGGTAATCGGCTATGTATTCCACACATATCATTAAGAGATAAGTTGATTCGTGATTTTCATGGCGGAGGATTGAGTGGGCATCTTGGTAAAGAAAAGACAATAGCGCCTAGAGGAATGATATTATTGGCCTCAGTTGAAACGCGAAGTAGGACGATTTGTAAGTCGTTGCTATATCTGCCAAACGGCTAAGGGATGTGCTCAAAATATGGGACTTTATACTCCTTTACCTATCCTAGAATCAATTTGGGAAGATTTGTCCATGTATTTCGTTCTTGGTCTACCCCGAACTCAACGAGGCGTTGATTCCGTTTTTGTTGTGGTAGACAGATTTTCCAAGATGGAGCATTTTATTCCTTGTAAGAAAACTTCAGATGCCTTGCACATTGCCCGTCTTTTCTTTCGGGAAGTTGTTCGCTTACATGGAGTACCCAAGTCTATTACATATGATCGAGATAGTAAATTTCTTAGCCATTTTTGGTTGACTTTGTGGAAAATGTTTGATACTTCTCTGAATTTTAATAGCACCGCTCATCCGCAAACATATGGACAAACTGAAGTCGTCAATCGAACCCTTAGAAACTTAGTTCGCTGCATTTGTGGAGATTGCCCAAGGCAATGGGACTATACTTTACCTCAAGCAGAGTTCGCATTTAATAATGCAGTTCATGGCTCTACGGGAAAGACATCTTTCGCTGTTGTTTATCAAAAATCACATCACCATGCGGTGGACCTGGTAAAGTTACCGAGGAGTACTACAAATAGTGAAGCAGCTTCAAATATGGCTAAAAATGTTGTGGATGTTCAGGCTGAAGTTCGTGAAAGTTGTTAGAAACTAACATGAAATTTAAAGCAGCAGCTGATAAGCACCGTCGAATAAATATGTTTGAAGTAGGGGACGAAGTAATGGTTTTCCTTCGACGCGAGCGATTTCCCGTTGGTCAGTATCATAAGTTACAACAAAAAAAATATGGGCCTTACAAGATTTTGCGCAAGATCAATGATAATGCATATGTGGTGGATTTGCCGGATTCAATGGCTATCTCTAAAACTTTCAATGTGTCTGACTTATATCGCTATTTTCCCACCAAACCTTCTGTTTATCCAGATTACTCGAGGACGGGTTCTTTTCAAATAGGAGCGACTGATGTGGAACAAGCTTAATATTTTAGTTCTTTTCCTTATTAGAATAGGATTAGTTGTCAGTTTCTTTTCCTTGTTGGAGTAGGATTAGTTTAGGCCAGCTTAATATTTTAGTTCTTTTCCTTATTAGAATAGGATTAGTTGTTAATTTCTTTTCCTTGTTGGAGTAGGATTAGTTTAGGCCTTTAAATACATGTTTAGTTGCTTAGGATTGGATTCATTCTGAATATTACTTGAGTTTTTGATTAAATTCTTTTTGGTTGAAGAGCGTTTGTCTTCTGCGTTTATTGTCCCGAGTCAGTATCATACTGTTAGTGATTTTTTTTAAAGAATCGACTCCATACAAGGGATATACGCGTGCGAGAAGACAAAACTCGATTGTAATCTCCACTTCAGTAAAGAGAATCCGTGGGACGTGGGCTATCCTAATAGTATTCACGTGCGAAGTTACTTTGTAAAAAGTGGCAACAAATTATTTATTTATAAAATCATTATTGTTAAATAGAGATGTTGACCGGCTAGCAATTTAAGCTGCCAGCCATAATACGCTTCGGCTAAACTGCCTGACCAAAAACCCGATTTAAACGGGCTATGAAATATCGGCCCTAACCCTAACCCAACGGGCTTCGACTAAACGGGCTAAATATTTAAAAAACTATTTTATATTTTTTTATAAGCCATAAACCAAAAAAAATAAACAGTAACGACATATTATATATATATAGTAACAAATATACTATAATAAATATAACAAAAAATACACTTTTATGTATGTATATATATAAACTATATTAACAAATACAGTAATAGTATATATATTATATATAATATTAATATATGTTAAATAAATATAATATTAATTAAGTTGAAATTAACAATATTATATATATATATATATATTAAACGGGCTAGCCCTAGCAGGCTTCGGGCTAATGGTCCGGGCCAAAAAAGCTCGAATTTAAACGGGTTAGAAAATATCGGCCCTGACGGGTTAATCGGGTCAGCCCGCCGACTCCAATTCTATTATTAAGAATAAGATTGAATAATAGTAGTATTAACCTAATAATTTAAATGTTCTAATTAGAAATAAAGGTAAAACCATGTGACTATGTCCCAATTTTGGTGGTCAGGTGGTAGAGATTACTCCACACTCCTTCTATATGCCTTGTTCTAACCCCACCAATGAGGTGAAAGGGGAAGTTTTTCTCTTTATGATCCTCTACCTCCCCGGGGCTAATTCGAGCGACCGCTAATCAATGTTTAATCTCGCGTCAAGCGGCAGTGTGAGAGTATTTTCTTGCTAGGAACCCGAGGCCGACTAATCAAATGGTCATTCTCCCGAGAACTATCTTTGGGAACTCAAGCCCGTCGATTAAGCTTCTCCTTGTGCGCAGAAGTGTACAGAAAAGGCATTGGGAACCCTAGAATTGCTCGAGCGACTCGCGATTTACTTCTCTCAATGGTAGGAGTGGGTTAATTGAGGGAATAGGATTAGTCCGGCTAAGCTGGGATCACCTAATTATTAAAAAATATAAAAAAAAATTGTGCCAAACTTACACACTTATAGTATCGACGACCGATTTTAGACTACCACACGAGAGTCGTATCTTGGTTCGGCATAGATATAGCATAATGGTTATGTATTTTGTCGAAGCTACACGATATTTTGAACTTGGGCCAAGGTCTTAGAACAATTCTAACTTGAGTTGTTTAGTTTGAGCGGACTTCATACTTGCATTGTAACTGAAAAACATGGGACAATCTTAATCGCGCCTAATATAGGCTGATAAGACTTATATGCACGCAATATACAATATTTATAAGGTAATTATGTCATGAGTTCTTTATCTATTTATACAGTATTTATAAAATAATTATACAAATATAAGATAAAAAGAAATTACAAAATTAACTTATTAAATAGCTGTGATTAATAGTTTAATTACCTGAAATAATATTTTTGGATACGGAATACTACCTCCGTTCTCTTATAACTGCAACATCTGGACTTTCACGTTTGTCAATGCACAACTTTGATTATTAATATCTTCAATTTTTTATTTTTAAAAATTATAAAAAGTTGATATTTTAAAAGTATACTTCGAGATGAATCTAACAAGATCCCACATGAATATATTTTTTCATATGTATAAATCACAAAAGATGGTCAAAAAAGAGTATGTGAACAGTGTAATAGTCAACACGTTGCAATAATAAAAGAATGGAGGAAGTATTTGGTAACCTAATGTCACATCCTTCAATGAAATATATTGCAGTTAGATAGTTGCAAGTAACAGTTTGTTTACTTGATAGATTGCATTTGAATACCATCTTTTTGTAATTATTTTATTATTGTGATATTTTTGTAATACGTTTATAAAATATATTGAACAGTATAATTTACCTGAACTTACCACTCCGTGTTTTTTGATTATCTATCTAGACATAAATAACAAAATTATGAAAGTTGTGAAATGGACAAAAAAAGTACTGAAATAATTATTCTCTCTTTTTAATTTTTTATTTCACTCTCATTGTTTCTCTTCCTGTTGGTGATTTTAGTGTCACCATTCATTTTGTGTAATTGGAACTAATATGTGAGCTAAGGGGTTTATGATTCGTATTCTAATATATGATCGGGTATGTGCGGAGTGCACACATGTATAAGATCGAATTATAAGCCTGCAGAGCTAATGTCGGGAGTCGGGGCGCGCCCACTGCGAGTCTAGGCGGCGCCTGCTGAGGGTCCATGGGGCGAGCCTGGCGGTGGTTGAGCCCTCGCGGGTTTGGGCGGCCTTGCAAAGTCTTCTAAATTTAGACTGGGATTTAGTGATATTTCCGAATTTTAGAAGAGAGGCGTGGTAAAATTGATTAATTTCGTTAAACCACCCGTCAACCCTAATTTCGACCACTAATGACGGCGCCGTCATCAAAACCCTAAAATCGACCTACTTGTAACCCTAATCCGACATTATAAATAGGGCTCTCCTCATGAGTCAAACACACCCTTTCGAGCCTCTTTATCTTTCGATAAACACAGAATTTCTCTGTGATTTGAACGTTTACGTGCCCTGATTCGTAAGTGTTCCATTGGATTATCCTAGGCTGAATTTCTTGTAACCCGGGCATAGGATAGAAATATCAGTTCAGAAAGTGTTTACACGATCCATTGGAAAATCCGAATCTCCATAAAAACCCTTATACCCCAACACTTCCAACATAATTTTCCTCACAATTTCATAAGATAAGTTGAAAATATGAGATTTTCCAGGATATACAATTCTAAAAAGCCCAAGACATTGACAAAAATATGGAGAGAATATATAGGAGCAAATGTATTTGAGAACGTTAAAACATTTTAGTTACCACGCTTATTAGCCTCACAAGGTAAGGCTTATTTATTACCCACATAATTGAAAGTGTGGTAAATTGTGTTAAATATAAATCTATTAATCTCATTTTTTGACAGCTTTTTATCAAATGGCGAGTGCATCATTTCGCGTCATTATGGTTAAAGTGGTTGAACAAAAAAAGTGAGCATTGCACTCTCACTTTGCATGAAACTTTGGGAATAACGCTCCATCCATTTCAATCGAACATTAGTATTTAATACTTACTATGTTCTCTTATTATTACAACATATTGACTATTACACTGTTCACATACTCTCTTTTGATCATCTTTTGTGATTTATACACATGAAAAAATATAGTCATGTGACATCTTGTTAGATTTATCTTGAAATATACTATCGAAATATCAACTTTTTATAATTTTTAAAAAATAAAGAATTAAAGATATTAATAGTTAAAATTGTGCATTGACAAACGTAAAAGTCTAGATGTTGCAATTACAAGAGAACAGAGGTAGTATATGATTTTATTTCACTTCAAAATAAAATCTTAATATTCAATTAAAATTCATATGATATTTCTTAAAATTAAAGTTTTTCTTTATATAAATTGCAATATAGTTGATTGAAAATATCAAAATTAAATAGTTTAGAATGAGTTCTACCTTCATTAAGTGAAACAAATTAACAAACTATTGGACAACAGATTTAAAATGCAATCAAATGTCAACTATTCTCTAAAGCAAAACACTCCAAACTTCAGACGTGTATGTGTGTGTGTGTGTAAATATATATATTATATATATATATAGAGAAGTGATTTCTGATGATAATAGATTTTTAGTTAAGAAATAACAATACATTTATACTATTGATTTTACTATTTTTAATGATTCAAATTAAATGCATGAAATAAGATAAGATCATTTCTATATATTAATGATGAATTTACCAAATGAGGAATCAGACATTAATTAAGAAACAATCCAAATATTCACACATCCATCGCATGCAATCAAGGACTGGGATGTATTCTTATCTCTCAATATAAATTTCATTCTCATTTGATTTCTTTCCTTTATATATATAAAGCACATCCCTGCAAATTCACATAATTTTTTTTACAGCGAATGTAATTTCACATGTTATTCCAACTGCAAATTCAAGCACCACACACACACACAGAGAGAGAGAGAGAGAGAGAATTTAGTAGTTATTAGGCAGTTGTTTTGCTGTTGCCTCACCTCTGACCAGGTTAATTCTTTTTTCCAACAGCAGCTGCCAATTTCACACTCAACAGTCTCAAAATCTTATAATAGAGATGCTAAACCATATGAAAGACAAACGAAATTTGCACTGCTTTTTCACTAAATGCAACTTTCTTGTCACTTTGTAGTTTGTAGAATCAAACTTTGAAACCGTCAATAATCGTTACATAAATAACATAAAGAAAAAAAAGAGGAAAAAAAGTAGAGAAAAAAGCAAATAAAAAAAAGAGAATGAATGTTAAAAAAGAAAGAAAAAAAAAATGAGAAATCCTGAAAAATAAATTAAAAGATACATGGAATAAAAGAAAATAGAAATAAAAATACAGATAAAAAAAAAAGGAATCAAATTCCATCCACCATCCGTATTCTTTCCCGCCACATTTGCCTCTCCATCGCCATACTTTCTCCAATTCCAAGAAACCGCATATCATTTTCAATCATCTTTATCCAAGTTTTCTTGGGTCTTCCTCTACCTTTCACAACATTACTTGTTCCCCAACTTTCTAGCCTCCCCACTGGGGCATCAACATATCTTCTTCTCACATAACCAAACCATCGTAATCGATTCTCCATTATCTTGTCTTCTATAGACGCAACTCTTACCTTCTCTCTAATAACAAATGTCCACCCCCGAAGGGGTTAGCAAAACGATGCTAGTACAAGTATCATAATACACAAATCGAATATGCAACAACAATGTATAATAAAATACACAATACGGATTTCCACTACCGGAATCCAACAATGCGAATCCACGTGATTCCATTAGGCCTGTCGAACGGTTCGGTTCCGGTTAACCGGACCGAAAAATCGGTTAACCGGAACCATTTTAGCCAAAAAAGTGGAACCGTAAACCGACTGTTTACACTTTGCTAACCTAACCGCACGAATTAATTCGGTTCGGTTGAGTAACCAAAAACCGCTTTTTTATATATATATTTTATGTTGCCTGCAGCAACACCCACAACACTGCATACAAGATACAGCAAGCAATAAAAACTCCTGGGCTGCGGACGGAGCTGACGGGAGGAAGGTAAAATTAATTTAAAGGTAAAAAAAAGGGACTGGGCTGACGGGAGGAAGGGACTGGGCTGGGCCGTAAGAAAAAAGGTAAAATTATTATTTAATAAATAATATTAATAAATAATAGTTATTAATTTTGTACGGTTCTCGGTTCCGAACCGATCGGTTCTCGGTTAAACCGAAACCGTTTTATCCACGAAATCCCTAACCGAAAACCAAACCGAGAACCGTACTAACAGTTCTCGGTTAACCGGAACCGCTCGGTTCTGGTTCGGTTCCGGTTCTAACCGAGAACCGAGAACCATTTAGACAGCCCTAGATTCCATTAACATAACAAAGGGTAATTCAACGATCCAGCGCCCTCAGTATAGATCCCCATGATGATCTTTCATCCAATTTCAATCTTTCATATTGGAACATTAAATAAAAGCTACAGATGCAAATATCAAATCAGCCTAACCTATATCTGTTGGATGACTAAACAGCCCTCCTAACCTAGACCTAGGTTTAAATTTGCGGAGTATGAGAAGTTGAGAAAACAATGAACAAAAGAAGACAGTTCAATGCATTTTGATTAACAGATGAAGAAGACAGTTCAGTTTCATATGTGCATGATGGGCATTGGGTTGTGTTCGTAGATTGCAAGTTCATATGGTTGCATCATACATTTAAATAAAAGCTACAGATGCAAATATCAAATCAACCTAATCTATATCTGTTGGATGACTAAACATCCCTCCTAACCTAGACCTAGGTTTAAATTTTAAAAGCCTAGTCTATATCTGTTGGATGACTAAACAGCCCTCCTAACCTAGACTTAGGTTTAAATTTGCGGAGTATGAGAAGTTGAGAAAACAATGAACAAAAGAAGACAGTTCAGTGCATTTTGATTTTGTTTAACAGATGAAGAAGACAGTTCAGTTTCATATGTGCATGATGGGCATTGGGTTGTGTTCGTATATTGCAAGTTCATATGGTTGCATCATACATTTACCTCGTGTCTTTTGATATTATGTAAATATATGTTTTTTAATGGTTCAATTTGCATGTAGTCACTTGCTGCTCTGATATGTCATGGATGGGGGGAAGGCTGGAGAAGGAGGACATGAAGAATTGAGGAGAAAGATAATGTGTTACTGTTAATGTAGGGTTGATCAGTGTATAAGCAACATCCTTGAGGATCTTTTTTGAGTTACCATGTAGTTGTGTGCTGGTGAATTGCATAATCACAAATCTGCTTAAGCTTAGTGGGACAACTGCTTCTGGTGTTATTTGTCGCGGGGGGTTGTGTTGCTGGTTGCGAGAAAAGATTATCTAATGAGTCGTTGACAGTGGAAAGGAAGACGGCATGGAAGCCTAAGAGTAATTTGTTTGGTTTTTTATTTGTTAGATACCCACATGTTTAAATCTGAATGGTGTGGAACCCAATTCATGTAATTTCGACATGGAGAAGGAATGAACCGTTACAAGTCCTTATTTATCACATATCAGTTTGATAATACAATCATCCAACTAATATGTGATAAAGAAGGACTTGTAACGGTTCATTCCTTCTCCATGTCGAAATTACATGAATTGAGTTCCATACCATTCAGGTTTAAACATGTGGGTATTTAACAAATAAAAAGCCAAACAAATTACTCTTAGGCTTCCATACCGTCTTCCTTTCCACTGTCAACGACTCATTAGATAATCTTTTCTCGCAACCAGCAACGCAACCCCCCGACAAATAACACCAGAAGCAATTGTCCCACTAAGCTTAAGCAGGTTTGTGATTCTACAATTCACCAGCACACAACTACATGGTAACTCAAAAAAGAATGTTGCTTATACACTGATCAACCCTACAATATAACTAACACATTACCTTCTTCCATCTTTCTCCCCAATTCTTCATCACCTCCTTCTTCAGCATTCCCCCATCTATGACATATCAGAGCAGCAAGTGACTACATGCAAATTGAACCATTAAAAAACATATATTCACATAATATCAAAAGACAGGAGGTAAATATATGATGCAACCATATGAACTTGCAATCACATCAGATGCAATCTACGAACATAAACACAACCCAATGCCCATCATGCACATATGAAACTGAACTGTCTTCTTCATCTGTTAATCAAAATCAAAATGCATTGACCTGTCTTCTTCTTTTGTTAGTTTTTTTTGTTCATTGTTTTCTCAACTTCTCCTACTCCGCAAATTTAAACCTAGGTCTAGGTTAGGAGGGCTATTCAAGCATGTCAATGAATTATTTAAAATAATATAAATATATATAATATATAATATAATATATATTTATATTAGCAAAAAATCAAACTCCTGAAATGACGAATCACAGCACAATCAATTCTTGAGCAGCTGAGGATCGCGATGCAGTCGCGATGGATGTTCTGAAGCATCGCGATCAGGGTTTTGAAGAGTCAGATTATCTCAGGGCTTGTTTTTGGAGTTCTGAAAGTTGAAGTGTCGCGATGAAATCTGAAGTATCGCGAGGAGTTCTGAAGTGTCGTGAGGGTTTTATTTTGGAGTTCTAAAGTTGGTATTTTACAATCTTGCCCTCCAAGAATTCCAGCAGTTTTTTTCTTTTTGAATATATAGCGTACGTTATTACCTGCGCCAGGGTAATATAGCGTGTGCAACCCCAGCATTGCGCGAGTTTGAAAACACTGAAAGTACCCCATATAGAGTACAACATATGTTAAAAATCATCACCAACCCACCTTCTCAAATGTCAAGTAATCTAGAAGCCACCATCTTTGAAGATTTCTCCACCAACAATTGTTGAAGTCATCAACTTTGAAATTGGAAGCTTCATCCATTCACACCATCCTTTCACACCATGATTTCACACCACATTTACTCCTATAAATAGCAAGGCATTTTGTTGATTTGTATCTCATCTCCAAGTGTGAGTTCAAAGAGTGAATAACAATCCAAGTTGAGATTGAGTGAGTTTGAGAGTTTTTATTTTGTGTGTTTGTAATTCTATTCTTGAGTGATAATAGAATAAATATTTTTCTCTCAAATCATCGGTAATTCACTATAATGATCATTTGATATCTCAACAACTGGTATCGGAGCAAGGTTTTGGAGTGCTAGCCGGAAGTGGTGGAGGAGCTGAAAATTTCGAGTTTTACAAAGGTGGTCGAAACTCAATTTTGAGGATACCGTTAGATTCCTCGCGTCGAGACGAGTTCGGTGGTATTTTCAAAATACAAAACCGACGTCAGACGAAGCCGTACGGGCTGCCGAAAGAATTGTCTCAAGGTTGAAGAGGATGAACAATACTTCCTGCAAATAAATTTTCCAAAAATTACATACTGGTCCTTGAACTTTTTGGAAGATTTTAATTCAGTCCCTAAACTTCTGAAATTCTTTATTTTGACCCCAAAAGTTTCAAAAATTGTACTTTCGACCTCAGAAGCTTTGTTAAAATCATGGCTGATTTTACCACCTCTATTGAGAAGCTCAATAACAACAATTATGGGTCATGGAGTACCCGTATGAAGTTTTACTCCTTTCGGCAGACTTATGGGATATCCCGAACGGAGGTGAGACAACACCACCAAGGGAGGCCAAAAGCACGTACACAACCTCCGACATCTCAACCTCAACACCGTGCGACCGAGATGCCGCACATCAAAGGCCACCGCCACCGATGCTTTAAAGAAATTGAAGGTTAAGGCAGCAAAGCTATGTATGCTTTAATCGTAGTCGTAGAAGATGAATTTCTCCAGCGGATCAAAGATGTCCGAACACCGAAGGAAGCTTGGGATACATTGGCGGCTATTTTCGCGAAGAAAAATGATGCAAAATTGCAAAGGCTTGAAAATGAGCTTTTGTCGATCTCCCAGCGAAATATGTCTGTGAGTCAATATTTCTCAAAGGTGAAATCTCTTTGTGATGAGATTTCTAAACTAGATCCTAAAAATGGCATTACACAAACCAGGATGAAAAGAATTATCATCCACGGATTGAAGCCGGAGTATAAGAGTATTATCACGGCAACCCGGGGCTGGGCCACCGAGCCAACTTTAGCAGATCTGGAGAATTTGCTAATTAATGAAGAGGATCTAGACAAACCCATGTCTAGTCGACCAATCAATGGTGAAGAGACAGCCCTTTTCACTAATAGAAGAGACAATCAAGGACGCGAACGAGGACACGGTCGTGGTCGAGGACGTGGTTTCGGGAGATTCAACAGTCAAGAAAGAGATGTTCGAGGAAACCAAGATAGAGGTTTTCCAGTCAGGGGGAGCTCGAGGAGCTCAGCATAATCGAAATGGTCAGTACCGGTGGCAACAAAAGGATCGTCAAAGTGACGAATGTTTCAATTGCGGCAAGAAAGGACATTATGCAAAATATTGCTAATCCAAGAGAGTTGAAGGAAATGCAGCAACAACATCTAAGGACGAGGCTCCAGGAGAAGAAGATTGGGATTTCGAGACTTCCTTCTATGCCGAGGAGGTAGATACTGCTGATACACGAGGGAAAGGCCCAAGAGAGGAATTCGCACTTACTGCGGTATGTGAGCAGTTAGTCGATTACAAGAATGATTGGATCGTTGACTGGTTGTTCCAATCATATGACCGGAGATGAGTTGAAACTTGTAAGTATGACCAAGTACAACGGAGATCGAATTATTGTGAGAGATGATAACACACAATTACAAATAGCCCATGTTGGCAAGACACAACTGCCACAAAGGTACGGACGTGAAGAAGTACAACTCGACAATGTCTATCATGTCCCAGGAATGAAGAAGAACCTGTTGTCAGTACCAAAATTAACTGCTTCAGGTAATTATGTGTTGTTTGGCCCAAACGATGTGAAAGTGTATCGTGAATTGAAAGTCATAGGTACACCGTTCATGGAAGGACCAAAAATGAAGGCTATCTATGTGATGTCCGCTGAAGAAGCTTACGTTGAGAAAGCTCGGAGAAGTGACACTGGAGACCTATGGCATGCACGACTTGGACATGTCAATTACGGCAAACTGAAGATTATGATGCAGAAGTCCATGCTAACGGGACTTCCTCAACTCGAGATCCCACATGATATTGTGTGTGCTGGATGTCAATATGGTAAGGCACATCAACTGCCTTACAAAGAGTCAAAGTTCAGAGCAAGAGAGCCGTTGGAATTGGTCCACTCAGATGTGCTTGGGAAGATCAAACAAAAGTCAACAAGCGGTTATCAATATTTGATAACCTTTATTGATGATTTCTCAAGGTATGTATGAGTATATTTCTTGAAGCATAAAGATGAAGCTTTTGAAAGATTCAGGAAATTCAAGGATACGGTAGAACGTGAGTTTGGGAGGAAGATCAAGTGCCTCCGTACTGATAATGGAGGAGAATACACTTCAAATGAATGCAACAACTACCTCAAGGAGTGCAACATCCAAAGGCAACTGACTTGTGCAAAAACTCCACAGCAAAATGGAGTAACGGAGAGGAAGAACCGCCACCTAGCAGAGACATGTAGAAGTCTTCTACATGCAAAGAATGTTGATACAAGATTTTGGGCAGAATGCATGAAGACAGTAGTCTATATCACCAACAGGCTACCACAACCGAGGCTGGAATTCATTTCACCATTTCAAAAATTGTATAATGTAAAACCAACAGTGAATTATTTTCGAGTGTTTGGTTGTGTATGTTATGTGTTTATTGCAGATGAAGATCACAGCAAGTTCGACAAGAAAGCTGTCCGTTGCATATTCGTTGGATATGATGAACAAAAGAAAGGCTGGAGATGCTGCGATCCAAATACAAACAAGATCTATATCTCACGAAATGTTGTATTCGATGAGGCATCTTCATGGTGGGCAAACAAGGTGGCATTACCAGATACACATGAGCTGCAAAAAAAGCTACAAATCGAGTTGCAGCTACATTCCTCTCAAGACACCAATGACATAGAAGAACCAGGATCCCCGTCGGATCAAGTTGAGGTACGGTCCAAATCAAGAAGCCCTTGGAGAACAGGTGTACATGAAACACCAGATGAAGTACAGACTAGTCAACCGGAAGAACAGGAACCTTCACAACCTCAAGTGCGAAGGTCCACCAGAGAAAGACGGCCAAATCCAAAGTATGTAGATGCTGCTTATGCTGAAGTCGAAGAGCCAAGTACATTTGAAGAAGCATCAAATAGTCCAGAGTGGAGAAAGGCCATGGAAGAAGAGATTTTGGCATTAAAACAAAATCAAACTTGGAATTTAGTGCCAAAACCTGAAGGCGTTAGACCCATATCCTACAAATGGGTTTACAAGTTGAACATTCGTCCAAATGGTACAATTGAGCGGTACAAAGCTCTATTAGTTGTTCGTGGATTCTCTCAAGAGTATGGCATAGACTATGACGAGACGTTAAGTCCAGTTGCAAAGATTACTACAGTTCGTGTCTTACTAGCCTTAGCAGCAAGTAAGTCTTGGAAATTATGGCAAATGGATGTGAAGAATGCGTTTTTACATGGGGAACTTGATCGTGATATCTATATTGATCAACTCAAAGGATTTGTGAATCATGAAAAGTACGTGTGGAAGTTGAAGAAGGCGTTGTATGGCTTGAAGCAGGCACCCCGAGCATGGTACGGGGAAATTGCTGAGTTTCTAGTCCAAAGTGGTTATCATGTTGCCCCAGCAGATTCAAGCTTGTTCGTGAAAACTCAAGGAGGCAAGCTAGCAGTAGTCCTTGTTTATGTGGATGATCTAATCATCACTGGCGATGACGAAGACGAGATTCAAACGAACAAGGGCAAACTTGTCAGTCCGATTTCAAATGAAGGAACTTGGTGAACTGAAACACTTCCTAGGATTGGAATTCGAAAGAACAGATGATGGTATATTTCTTGGTCAGCAGAAATATGCAAGGGATTTAATCGAGAAGTTTGGGCTAACTGACTGCAAGCCAATATCTATCCCAATGGAGCCAAACTTGAAGCTGTGTGCCTACGATGGGAAAGACTTGGAGGACACAAGAATGTACCGACAGATAGTAGGTAGTCTTATCTATCTAACTATTTCCAGACCGGACATAGCATTCGCTGTAGGTGTTGTTAGCAGGTTCATGCAGAAACCGAAGAAGTCACATCTTGAAACAGTTAAAAGAATCCTCAGATATGTTAAAGGCACAATTGATTGGGGACTTTTTTACAAGAAGGGAGTACAAAGCAAGGTCAATGGCTATTGTGATGCTGACTATGCCGGAGATCATGACACCCGGAGATCGACTACAGGATATATATATTCAATCTTGGTTCAGGAGCTATATCATGGTGCAGTAAGAGACAACCTACCGTTTCTCTTTCAACTACTGAAGCGGAATATAGAACAGGGGCGGTGGCATCACAAGAGTGTGCTTGGTTGACTCAACTCATGAAGGATTTGAACCAACCAATAGAAGATGGAGTTGCATTACACTGTGACAATCTGTCAGCAATTCGTTTGGCTGAGAATCCAGTATTTCATTCTCGGACCAAACATGTGGAAGTACACTAACGTGAGAAAGTACTTAAAGGAGACATTGACATGAAGCCAGTCAGGACCAAAGACCAGGTTGCAGACATATTTACGAAGAGCTTATCTGCAACAAAGATTTTCGAATTTCGAGACCTACTTGGAATGGTATTACGTATGAGGAGTGTTGGTAATGAAGGGGAGTGTTAAAAATCATCATCAACCCACCTTCTCAAATGTCAAGTAATCTAGAAGCCACCATCTTTGAAGATTTCTCCACCAACAATTGTTGAAGCCATCAACTTTGAAGTTGGAAGCTTCATCCATTCACACCATCCTTTCACACCATGATTTCACACCACATTTACTCCTATAAATAGCAAGGCATTTTGTTGATTTGTATCTCATCTCCAAGAGTGAGTTCAAAGAGTGAATAACAATCCAAGTTGAGATTGAGAGTTTTATTTTGTGTGTTTGTAATTCTATTCTTGAGTGATAATAGAATAAATATTTTTCTCTCAAATCATCGGTAATTCACTATAATGATCCTTTGATATCTCAACAACATAAACGAACTGGTTCGGCATAAATTCAAGTGCTCTCCTCTATCAGTTAATGACTATCCCGTCTTTTCAACTTAAATGAACCAAACAAAAAAAACAAGAAAAAATGAACAGAGTATCAAATTTTTCATTTTCTAGGGTCCGACAATTTTGCATGGATTAAAATATGAGAAGCTAAGGTACACACATGAACATCATACGTGCATGTATATTCGCCACTGGATTTATAATGAAAATCATTTGCTACATATTGAATGGTGAATATACATGTATGTATGGTATCTATATGGATACCTCAGAATTTTCCTAAAGATAAACTATTGAACTCAATTACTGGTTTATACCTCTAGTTGACATACAAACTATGAAGCACGGACACTTCAAATTTTAGCGTGCCGTTCCCCGTTTCTTGTCCTATTTTACGTGTAAAAAAGCATATCCATGTCGTGTCCCGTGTCGTGTCCCGTATCTACTCATGTGGCCGTGCTCGCTATCATACAAATAAATGCAAATCAGCCTAGTGATATTTTAGACATTGTTAAAAACCTTAACCAGTCATTGAAAACAGTAGTTCAAACTGAAAAATTTAATTACCGCAACCAAAATTCGCACAAATCAACCTCAAAACATTATTTACTCTAACTGTACTAACATTCACTGAAATTTGATTGCAGGTGAATTTAAACAAATAAATTACCGTGGGGAACATCAAGAACTTCAGAAATAAGTTCAAATTGCAAAACATTCACAGAAATCAACCAAGAATAGAATACACTCCATCTTTTTCCGTGGAGATAAGGAATATTACAATTCGAGCATACCTTTAGGGTTGAACCCCATTACAACCAACCAGATCCAAATTACACGCGCGTGGCAATAGCGGGAGCCGCCGCTGCCGCTGCGGAGGAGGCCGCGCCGCCCAGAAAAGAAAGAAATCCAGAACTAATCGGCTCCTGTTCATCCAAAAATAAATCCTCAGGCATGCGGAAAGCGCCGTGGGCGCACACCACGGCTAGGCCGACAAGCAAGGCGGATATGAGGAGCGATCCCACGCTGGTGAGGAACACCACAACTATCGTGGACACGACCAGAATGCCCAAGATCTCTCGATCCGTGAAGGTGCGCCCGGCCACCACAACCGGCTGATCCGAGGGACGGAAAGCGTACAAAAAGAGCCAGGCGGCGAGGAGAGAGAGCAACACAAGGAGGGAAAACGGGTGCGAGAGGAGAGAGAAAGCGAGAGATAGAGCGAGGAGAGATACGTAGTTGATGCGGAAATAGGAAAAGTTTTTGCGGATGCGGGAGGCGGCCTCAGTGAGGGAGTCGGGGCGGGTGAAGGAAGAGCGATCGAGGAGCTCTAACCAAGGGCGGCGCTGGGAGAGGCCGTGGCGGATAGAGGCGCTGAGGCGGGAGAGGAAGGCGCGGAAGGCAGGGGTGGCGATCGGCGGCTGGGATTCCAATTGGGGATTTGAGATCGGGATCGTAGGCATTGCCATAGCTGATTGAGAGTACGCTTATTGGCTAGCTGGCCTGCCTTCGAGATGTAATTATAACGCCACGCAATTAATACCCTTTGCTTATGCACTAACCAATCCTCACACTCTACCTCTTTTTCTTTTTCTTTTTTCAATCCTTTGTTAATGTAAAAAAAAAAAATACAAATATGTTCATTATGAAATACTAGAAAAACAAAGGTTAATTGACTAAAATAAGAGCTCAAGTTTACCAGTTTTAAAATTGAGTACTTAAATTTTCGAATGTATCAAACTGTGACATACTCTTTGATCCGTTAGACCATAGGACCTCCGTTAATTTTCGTCCGTTAAGTCGTAACGAAGTGCTTATTTGGCAGTTAAATGACACGTGGCAGATATTTATTGGCTGATCAATATATGACGTAAAATAATAATAAATAATAAAAGATATAAAAGTCTAAAAATATAAAAAATCTAAAAATTTGCAAAAAATATGGAAAATCAAAAAACTCGGAACTTCATGTAATTATTTTAAATTCTGAAATATTAATATTAAAAAATCGAGTTTTTATTTAAAATTCGAAAATGAAAAATTAAAAAAATTTTGGATATTATTTATAAACAGTTTTAATAAAATTAAGACTGAAATATTATTTTCCATAAAATAAATAAAAAAATCTGATCGGTTATTTTATCCGGTGAAATTGACTTCAAGTAATTAATCTTTAATCTGTTTTTTTAGATTTTTAAAAAAATAAAATAGTTTATTTTATGAAAAGTAAAAAAAATTAAAAAAATAAATTACTAGGAGGTTTTTTTATAATAAAATAAAATAATTGAGATTTTTTATTTATTTAATGGAAAATAATATTCTAGTTTTTATATTTATTAAAATAATTTATAAATAAGATCCAGAATTTTTTAACTTTTTATTTTCAAATTTTAAATAAAAAATCATATTTTTTTAATATTATTTATATTCCAGAATTTAAAAAAATTACCTGAAGTTACGATTTTTCTAATTTTCAGATTTTTTAAATAAAAAAATGAACTTCAGATTTTTTTCTTAAGTTTTTCAGATTTTTTAAATTTTTGTATTTTTTAAACATTTATATTCTTTTTGTTTTTATTATTATTTTACGTCATACATTGACCAGCCAATAAACATCTTCCACGTGTCATTTAACTGCCACCTAAACACTCCGTTAGTACTTAACGGATAAAAATTAACGGAGGTCCTAACGTGGTCTAACGGATCAAATATTAGGTCCCAGTTTGATACCTTCGAAAATTTAGGTCCTCAAGTGCTATAATTTGTAAACTTGAGGTCTTATTTTGATCATTTAGCCAAAAACAAACCATAGTCAGACCTACGCCTGTGACTGAACGCAAATATTCAATTCGGCTCGAGATATTCGGCTCGAAAAAGCTTGATTTTAATTCAATTCGTGCAATCAAATATCAAATAAAAACCAAATCAAACCAAACATACCTAGTATATCCCGCTCAAAGCAGGGTCTAGGGAGGGTAAGATGTACGCAGACCATGCCCCTACTTATTACGGTAGGGAGGCTGTTTCCGTGAAGACCCTCAGCTTAGTGCACAACAACATATTGAGTGAAAAATGTTGGAATATTCATTCCACACATTATTTAATTTGTGTTTTGATGATTAAAGTTGCTAAACAATAAAACAACATCGAGGCGACGAAGCAGACGAAGACGCAAAAAGTTGCAATCTGGACAGCATTAGCGCACGCTACATGTTATCATTAACGCATGCTATCGAAGTCTTGTTACCGTTGTGAAGGAATTCAAACACAGAATGACGTATGCAATGAAGTCAGCATTAGCGCACGCTACAAAGTATGATTAGCGCACGCTAAGATGTTTGAATCAAGTCAATCAGAACGTTGGGAAAAGCAGGTCAAAGTCAGCATATCAAACGGATACTTTGACAATCCGTGCAACGGATATATTGGATTAGCGCATGCTACAATGAGTTATTAACGCACGCTAATACAAGATGGTTACGTACGTAAGGAAGAAGGCATAACGTACGCTAAAGAAGAAACGGTTACCGGATCAAATCGAATGCAGCGCACGCTACAGGCACGCTAAGAAGGAAGGGCTAGCGCACGCTAGCTAGTCAACTGGCAGCAACGGCTAGTTTGTAGAAAATGCCTATAAATACCATTCATATGGTATTGTTTGAGAACAACAACTTCAAGCAAACGAGATATACATCTGAGAATCATATACTTACATTGTTGTTGTAATATTGAGCATATATTGTTAGTTTGAGTGTTTATACATTCAACATTATACACGAGTGGTAAAAGAAAAGATACGATTGGATTCGGTGTTATTAGGATCAAGTATCCGGCATTGTTAGAATCGTAATCGATATCTAAGTGAGGTTTATCTAGTACCCATAGAAAGCTAGAGTGGTTGATTCCTTATCCAATAGAAAAGGAAAAACGGTTTTACTCGGACTGATAGAAGACGAGCTTGTAACGGTAATCCCTCGACCGATAGAAGAGAGGCGTAGAGGTTTTGATCTTAATCCTAAGAAGAAGATACATCGAGAGAGGACGTAGGCTTCGTTAATAGCCGAACCTCTATAAATCCTTGTGTAATTTATTTTCCGCAATTTATTTACGCTTCCGCACAAAACGGCGTAAATATCCGATTTGGTACCCAACAATTGGTATCGGAGAGGTACTCCAATACGCGGCTTAACATCCGAGGAGAAAAGATCCAATGGCGTTTCAAATGGCTCCCGTCGAAGGCCTTGCTCTCAACCGACCACCATTTTTTGATGGCGCGAACTTCATGACTTGGAAGAAGAAGATGTCGATATTCATTCGAGCTTACGACATCGAACTTTGGAAGGTGATTTGTCTTGGTCCCAAAATCCCGACGAACTCAAACGGAACTCTCAAAACCTTTGAAGAGTATGACGATGCGGATTGGAAAAACGAGCATTATAATTGCAAAGCGACGCAATTATTATACTGTGCTTTAAATCCGGAAGAACACAACCGGATATCATCGTGTAATAGTGGCCAAAGAAATCTGGAAATGCTTGAGGTAACACACGAAGGTACGTCTCAAGTCAAGGAGACGAAGATAAACATGCTCCTTCACGATTATGAATTATTCCAAATGAAGGACGACGAATCCATCACGATTATGCTTGACCGATTTTCGGTTATCACTAATGGATTAGCATGTTTCGGAAAACCACTTTCGAGTAGTGAGAAAGTAAAGAAAATTCTCCGATCACTACCTCGAGAATGGGACAGTACGGTTACGGCAATAATGGAATCCAAAGATTTAAATACTCTCGATTTTAGTGCTCTTGTTGGTTCACTAATCAATTATGAGATTGTATTAAAATCACGAAGTGTCAAACCAAAACCGAAGGAAAAATCGATAGCCTTCAAGGCTAAGTTGCCGATAAAGAAAGAAGAAACCCCGGTGGACGAAAGTGACGAAGAAATGGCATATTATGCCAAAAATATTAATAAGTTCCAACACTTATTAAACCGGAGGAAGAAGGACATTCAAGCGGGCGAACCTAAGAAATTCGACAACACCTGTCGATTATGTGGCAAACCAGGCCACTTTGCTAAGAAATGTCGAGTAAAGCAAAAGGAGGTTCTAATCGCAACATGGAGCGACGAAGATCCCGATGAAGATTTTCTTGAACAAAATAATCTCGCGCTCATGGCCCGGAGTTCATTCGACGATAGCGTCGTCGAAAGCCAAGTAAGTAATTCTTACGACGAAGTTTTTGAAGCATTCGAGTTATTACATACGGATTATCAAAATGCTTTAAATGAAATAAAATCCCTCAAGTCTAAATATAAAACTTTGGAAATTGAAAATTCCAAAATACTTGAAAAAGGGAAATTTGTTGAAATCGATCATTCGAAATGTATTGAAAATGAGAATATTTTAAAAAATGATCTTTTAAAAGTTCAAGATGAACTAAAAATTTTGACAAAGAAATTTTTGTGCGGCAACGATAAATTTGAACAAATGTTATGTGTTCAAAAATATACTCTAAATAAAGAGGGGTTAGGATTCAAATCACGTTCGAAAAACGAATCCGTCAATTTCAAAATACCCCGATGTGAAAAATGTTTGAAAATTGGGCATCATATTTCTAATCGTAAAGCCACGCCGGGCGATAAAAATTAAAAAGATTTGGGTTCCTAAAGGAACAAATATTTCAAATATTGTTTATGTTTCAAAAGAAAAACCAACTATAGGTTGGATCCCCAAAAATAAATTTTAACAATTGAAAAAAGGGGGAGATAATACTTTCAAGAGGAGTATTTTTGGTTATTAATGCATATTCATTTGTATCATGCATATTTATAATTCGATATACTCTATAATTTTTACTTTTTGATGAAGACAAAAAGGGGGAGAGAAACATGAATAGAGATAAAAAGGAGAAGGAGATGAATTGAGATAAAAATGAGAAAAATCGAAGAAGTCGAAAAGAAAAGAATAGCATACAAATAGGGGGAGCTGAAAAATTGAAAAATGAAAAACGACGGAGTTGAAAAATAAGGGAGATGTTGAAAAGAAAAGAGGATTGGAGAAACTAACGAAACGATCAAAGCCGAAAACTTTGATTCGTAGAAATATACATATATTATTCTTTAGAGATTTTATCCAATTCAAGAGTTGTTTTGTAATCATCAAAAAGGGGGAGATTGTTGGAATATTCATTCAACACATTATTTAATTTGTGTTTTGATGATTAAAGTTGCTAAACAACAAAACAACATCGAGGCGACGAAGCAGACGAAGACGCAAAAAGTTGCAATCTGGACAGCATTAGCGCACGCTACATGTTATCATTAACGCACGCTATCGAAGTCTTGTTACCGTTGTGAAGGAATTCAAACACAGAATGACGTATGCAATGAAGTCAGCATTAGCGCACGCTACAAAGTATGATTAGCGCACGCTAAGATGTTTGAATCAAGTCAATCAGAACGTTAGGAAAAGCAGGTCAAAGTCAGCATATCAAACGGATACTTTGACAATCCGTGCAACGGATATATTGGATTAGCGCACGCTACAATGAGTTATTAACGCACGCTAATACAAGATGGTTGCGTACGTAAGGAAGAAGGCATAACGTACGCTAAAGAAGAAACGAAGCTACTGGACTGAAACTGGGAACAGTCTAGCGCACGCTACAGGCACGCTAAGATATTAGCGCACGCTAAGAAGGAAGGGCTAGCGCACGCTAGCTAGTCAACTGGCAGCAACGACTAGTTTGTAGGAAATGCCTATAAATACCATTCCTATGGTATTGTTTGAGAACAACAACTTCAAGCAAACGAGATATACATCTGAGAATCATATACTTACATTGTTGTTGTAATATTGAGCGTATATTGTTAGTTTGAGTGTTTATACATTCAACATTATACACGAGTGGTAAAAGAAAAGATACGATTGGATTCGGTGTTATTAGGATCAAGTATCCGGCATTGTTAGAATCGTAATCGATATCTAAGTGAGGTTTATCTAGTACCCATAGAAAGCTAGAGTGGTTGATTCCTTATCCAATAGAAAAGGAAAAACGGTTTTACTCGGACCGATAGAAGACGAGCTTGTAACGGTAATCCCTCGACCGATAGAAGAGAGGCGTAGAGGTTTTGATCTTAATCCTAAGAAAAAGATACATCGAGAGAGGACGTAGGCTTCGTTAATAGCCGAACCTCTATAAATCCTTGTGTGATTTATTTTACGCAATTTATTTACGCTTCCGCACAAAACGGCGCAAATATCCGATTTGGTACCCAACAAAAAATACAAAGGGAAGCATATGATACGAAAAAACTCAATACCATACCTGAGCCCATGGCTTAATCCACATGGGACTTACCTAAGAGGAATTTGGCTACTTCACTCCCGATGAACGCTGCTCAAACAGAAGAGAGGTTAACTCCGCGCACAGCTCCGTGACAAAAATACACCACACGCAAAAGGCAAAAGGATAAAATATACAATAAATGTAAAAATGCAATGCTCTAGGTCAAAGCTAACCTAGACAACCCAACCCTGAGACTCTCAACTACAGCACCACTCCCAACTAAAGAATCCACAACTCTGATCTGGCGTCTCCAAGCGCACCTATCAACAGTCATGGTCTCGGAAAGGTTTAAGGCCTTCAAATCTAATCTCAGCTGCTCCTCCCACGTCCTCCTCGGTCTGCCTCTCCTCCTCTCCCCGACAACTACTAAACTCTCGACCCTCCTCAACGGAGCAGAAGCCTGTCTCCTGCGGACGTGGCCAAACCATCTCAATCTCCCTTCCCTAACTTTCGCTGAAATGGGTGCCACTTCTAGCGCGTTCCTGAAGACCCCGTTCGAGATTCTATCTAACATTGTGCGACCACACGACCGGCGTAACATTCTCATTTCAGCCGCTTCCAACTTGCTCTCAAGCGACTTCTTCATCGCCCAACATTCAGAGCCATACAACATTGCAGGTCGAATTGATGCTCCCATCAAATCAAACGTTAAATTTGGATCAGGTGCAAATCGGACCGAACCGTTTGGTCGAGTCCGACATTTTAGTATTCATCACAAATCGTAGTTCCCGGACCGAACCATCTGGCTCGGTCTAATTTTTGTATTTGTAAACTATTTGTTAAAACAGTTGTTTAAAATTCGGACCGAACTATTTGCAAACGTTCGACCTGGCCGGACCGAGCCAAATCAAACGTCGAAATAGAAAAATATGTTTCGAACTTGAATCAAACCTTAATTTATGATATTTGATCGAATCGGACCGAATAACAAAAAAACAGATCGGATCGAACCATCCTATTATTCGGTATAATTTGATCACAGCTCTAGTCAGACCGTCTTATTGAAACAAACAGAATATATATGTGTGTGGGTGGGTGGGTGGGTAAAAAATCACTATATTTTTTTCAGTAAAACAAAATTATATATTTTGGTGAACAAAATTATGCATTCTTATATTGAAAATTGTCATTTCTGACAGTGAGAAGTATTACAACATGTCAGGCCGTCGGAAAGAAGCGTACCTCATACTAATTACTCCCTCCGTCCCAGCTAATATGAGCATTTTGACTTTATATGGTCAATAATTTTTAAGTTTGACTAAAAATTAATCTCAAAATATAATGATAAAATATTTAACAAAATTATATTATGAAACTTCACCATCTAAAGTTTCATAATATAATTTTGTTAAATATTTTACCATTATAGTTTGAGATTAATTCTTAGTCAAACTTGAAAATTATTGACCATATAAAATCAAAATGCTCATGTTAGTTGGGACGGAGGGAGTACATTTTTTTCCAGCATGAGTAGTGTTGTTCCATACAAGAATATAATAACGTTCTATTATAAATAAGAATTCATATGCTCTTACTGTTGAAATATGGAGTTCCATTTTAAAACTAACTGGCAATGAGAGGAGTATTCCAGAATCTTTATATATTGATTGCGAGGCTTGTATTTTTCCCAATGTGGAATTAATGCTTCAACACACCTGACGCGTAGTCGGAGTTAAGGCTTACAGCGTGAAATTTTTAACTCGGGTGGCGCAGAGCTAGAACATCGTGGGTCGTTGGGCTCGCACATGTAGAAAGCATGCTCCGATGCCATGTTAAAGTCTGAAGTTCCATCTCAAAACCAATTGGAAATGATAAATTGTTGAATTATTTTGAAAACGATTACTTGAAAATTAACAGAATATAAATATATATATATATATATATTATCTAAGTCCTGCAAAAAATCGGTTAGCAATAGAAGGAAAATTCTCGTTCGCGTAAACGAGCAAAAGGGTCCCTGTTGAGTCCAGAGTATCTGTCTCCTTAAAGCAAATTCGCCCTCACCACGGTGTATGACGTCTGCCTCCCAGAATAAAACAACAGCTCGATGCAGTGAATCGATGATCCGCTGCACCCTCAACGAACTAGAACAACTCTGTATACTATCACCGACCGAAGAAGAAAAAACGAAGAAGAAAAATATCTGACTGTAAAGGCTCTGGAAAAATCGTACGTATTAAGTGTGTAAAAAACGAGCCCCTCAAGCCGGGTATTTATAGGTGAAGGCTGGAGGAGGTTGTGTGCTGGAGGAACTTTATACCGACAAGAATTTGTATCTATAGGAACTCTAAACCGATCAGGATTAGTATCTCAATACTTATCCAGATCTATTTAATTCGATTTTATCCGGATCCGAAAAATTCGGAATTTATTAATTGAGGTATTTTCAGTAAAATAAAATTTTACCGAATAAAATTGCAGTAAGAAGATAACTTCGAGACGCCAAGACATTTCGCCCAAATCGCCCTTCGACCGAGACCGACCCGAGCCGATCGGCCGGACGGACGGCGGCAGCAGCGCGCGCGTGTGTGTGTGCGCGCGCGCGAGGGGCGCCTAGTCACACATCCACACATGTCTCACTTTTTGAACATGCCTTTGTCCACATCTCCTTATATACTCGCAATTTCTCCCTTCTTTTTCCAATGTGGGATAGCATCTCAAACCCATTTCTAAAGGGTTCACTTTGGAACATTAATCTCATTCATACCTCAATCATTTTGAGTTTTCTTACATGTTTTGGAAACCTCGTACGGAGTACTACGTATTCCAACTAAGTCCCGACTTTAACTCGTAGTCGAGCCCACTCAAATTTTCCTCTCAAGTGGGCTGCTCAAAACAGCCCATTTCCTCTAATATTTCCAACAATCCCCCACATGAATGAGATTGATGGTCCAGCAGCACACGTCAGGCACGGAGTTGACTTAGTGATAGTTTTTACGGTTAGGCATTGCATAGGATAGGTAGAGTATGCTCCTTGAACCTTCCCTCGAAAAGATATATTCTCCTTGTTTGGATAACAAATACCCTGTATCGAAATTGTTGGGATAACAATATCCGGTATCGAAATAGTCAGGGTAAACAATCCCTGTATCGAATAGTGGTGATAAGAGGTTTTGACAATATGCCAATCCAGAATACAGTAAGGAAACTGTATCGAAAAGCTGAAGTGTCAACCTGTATCGAAGACCCGTCATAGATCCAGCATACAGTGAAACCTTTCAGTACAGCAAAGAAGTCTTATAAAGACTAAGTATGGAAGCTGTCTCGAATGATCAATACAGTGATTCTTCCATACAGCTCTCAACAGGACAAGAAGGAATCTTCAGTATTCGCTAAAAGTCAAGTCCCGTTGATAAAGAAGTATTTAAATACTAAAGGGTAAAGTATTTAAATACTGTAAGTCAGAAGATCTACAAATCCCGCAATATCCGGATCTCAGTCAGATGTCTGTTGTCACAGAATCTTGCCCAACGGATAGATTTCAAACGGATATATTTAAGAGACTATATATATATATATATCTCCAGAGTTTGAAGATCAGATCACTAAGAATACTAAACGATTAATCTTCTGAACGACTTACAATCGATCAAGCTTACAAAGAAATATTCAGAGCAAAATATATCTCCATAGCTTACTGCTATTCAGATACAAGAGATATACAAGTGCTCAAACTGTGAACAACACATCATCAGCTAGAAGCTCAGAAAGTCAAAGCTGTTGTTCATATATTGTTCTAATCCTTGAACAAACCCAGATAAGCCCTGTGTGGACTGAGTAATCTTTGCCTCACCCGAACTGTGTGTGAAGGATTTGCATCGAAAAAGACGAAGCTTCAGAACTGTGTGTGAAGAAGCCAGTCAAGTGTTAGCTCAAACCAATCTGTGTGAACGGTTGAAGCTAAGATCTTTATATCAATCTGTGTGAACGATATATTGATTGTGTGTTGTTATAATTACGTAGTTGTGTACGCAGTAATTATAATAAACGTTTTACTCCTGTGTGGAGGACCAGTGGACGTAGAGGGGTTTACCTCGAACCACTTTAAATAATGCGTTATTTACCTTCTGCCTTACTTGTTTTAATTACTGTGATTATTTAAGTATACTTTGCATATCGAGTTGCTGTATCCACAGCAACTTACTGTATTTAAGACTTCCGCTACGCACTCAGATTTAAAACCGTACAGCTTGTAGTTTATAACTCTTTCCAAGCTGTATCCAGTATACTTAGTGGCCAACACTCCTTACTGGCTAGACAGTGTGACTAGATGCCTTTGAACTGTCCGACCGCTTGTGTAAGTGATCGTATATCCTTCACAAGTGCCTTCCTGATTTGTTCTGTTCTCATTATTGTGCCCATTTTGTCCGTGGACACCGTCCTGGTTCTGCGAGAGTTTTTAAAGAATTGTGCCTTAGCAATTCTCCTTTGAAGCGACCCATCTTCTCTCTAACATAGGTGATTCTCTTTAAGTGTTTTGAGTATACCCGTATTTACTCCACCCGACTATACGTTGTCGACTTAAGAATCATTAAAAGCATAGGCTTAACCTCTCCCTACGGGTATGACTGTTTTCATCCTAGGAATGGTCGGTTCGGGGTAACCCCCACAGTGATCATGCCCAGTTTTATAGATTGGTTGTCCCATTGAACCTATATCTTGGGATCTCCAGTCAGCTTAGGTTAGGTATCCTCCATAAAACCATTAGCTCAAGGCAATAGACCCATTCCTCTTGATGATTTATCAACAAGGTCTCTTGATAATCCTTCGGTTAGCGGGTCCGCAATGTTATCCTTTGATGACACATAATCAATAGTGATAACTCCTGTTGATATCAATTGTCTAATGGTATTATGTCTCCTCCTTATGTGACGAGACTTACCATTGTACATTACGCTCTGTGCCCTGCCAATCACAGATTGACTATCGCAGTGAATACATATTGCGGTCACAGGCTTTGCCCATCTTGGAATATCTTCTAGAAAATGGTGTAGCCATTCTCCCTCTTCTACACATTTATCTAAAGCTATAAACTCGGATTCCATCGTTGACCGAGATATAAGTGTCTGTTTCGAAGATTTCCATGCCACTGCTGCACCGGCTAGTGTAAATACATATCCGCTTGTAGACTTGGAGTCTTTTATATCAGATATCCAATTTGCATCACTATATCCTTCAAGTACTGCTGGATATTTGGTATAGTGCAGCCCATACTCACGAGTACCCCTTAAGTATCTTAGTATCCTTATGATCGCCTTCCAGTGATCCTTTCCGGGGTTGCTCGTGTATCTACTTAATCTACTAACTGAGTAGGCTATAGCTGGTCTTGTGCAGCTCATCAAGCACATCAGACTTCCTATTATGCGTTAGTATTCAAGTTGAGATACTCCTTCACCCTTATTCTTGGATAGTCTCAACGTCATATCCACCGGGGTTTTGGCTGTGCCAGAGTCATCTTATTAAATCTTTCAAGGATTTTGTCCACATAGTGGGCTTGACTCAGCATGAGACCTTCCGACATCCGTGTGATTTTAATCCCTAAAATTACATCTGCGAGTCCCATATCCTTCATATCAAATCTCGACCTCAGCATGTCTTTGGTCGATTAGATTATTCTTTCATTACTGCCGGTAATGAGCAAGTCATCTACATATAGACATAAAATAACATAGCCATCTTCTGTGTCTTTCACATATACACATTTTTCGGATTCATTAATTTTGAAGCCACCGCTTATCATGACATGATCAAATTTTTCATGCCACTGTTTTGGTGCCTGCTTCAACCCGTACAATGATTTGACCAACTTGCAGACTTTCCTTTCTTGTCCAGGAGCAGAGAACCCCTCGGGTTGTTCCATGTAGATTTCCTCTTCTAAGTCCCCATTAAGAAAGGCAGTCTTAACATCCATTTGATGAACTTCTAAGCCTCGTAATGCTGTGATGGCAAGTATCATCCTGATGGAAGTTATTCTCGTCACAGGAGAGTAAGTATCAAAATAGTCTAGGCCTTCATGTTGGTTATATCCCTTTGCTACGAGCCTAGCCTTATATTTATCAACTGCTCCATCTTTCAATTTCTTCTTGAAAATCCACTTATTTCCTAATGGTTTACACTTAGGAGGTAATTCCACTAGTTCCCAAGTATGATTCTGTAATATAGAATCAATCTCTTCTTTGATAGCCTCCTTCCATAGAGGTCCATCCGTCGAGCTTACAGCTTCTTTGTAAGTCTGAGGTGCCTTTCCGAGCAAGTAGATGATGAAATCTGGTCCATAAGATTTCTCCGTCCGTTGTCGCTTGCTCCTTCTAGGTTTGTCCTCATTGTCTATTATTCGGTCTTCATTATCTTCATCCATTAGTTCAGAAGTCTGTTCGGATGAGATAAGAGGTTCACTTGCAGTCTTACAAGGAAAGATATTCTCAAAGAATGACGCATTCCTTGATTCCATAATCGTATTCTTGTGAATCTCAGCACTTTAGATTCATGCACAAGAAATCGGTAAGCATTGCTGTTGTGTGCATATCCAATGAAAATGCAGTCAACCGTTTTTGGGCCTATTTTAACTTTCTTAGGAGTAGGTATCAGCACCTTTGCTAGACACCCCCACACTTTCATGTAATTGTAGGAAGGCTTGACTCCTTTCCACAATTCATAAGGAGTTTTGTCCCCGTTCTTACGGCATATCTTGTTTAAGAGATAATTCGCCGTTAAGATGGCTTCTCCCCACATATTTTGCGGCAGGCCTGAATTTAGTAATATCGCCTTCATCATCTCTTTCAGAGTGCAATTCTTACGTTCCGCCACGTCATTTGACTGTGGTGCATATGGGGCAGTGACTTCATGAATAATCCCATGTTGCGAGCAAAATTCGCCGAATGGTTCCACATATTCACCTCCACGGTCACTCCTCAAAACTTTTATTTTTGCATTCAATTGATTCTCAACTTCCATTTTATAGAGAATGAATTTATCTATGGCTTCATCTTTGCTTTTAAGCAAATATACATAGCAATATTTAGTCCAATCATCCACGAAAGTAATAAAATATTTATTTCCACCTCTAGTTTGAACAAACTTCAAATCACATAGGTCGCTATGTATTAATTCTAAAGGTTTGGTGTTTATTTCCACTTGTCGGAATGGAGATCGAGTTAATTTTGCCTCTACACAAGTTTCACACTTGTGGTTTAAATCAATTTTAAACTTTGGTATGTGATCTAATGCAATTAGTCTACGCATTGCATTAAAATTAACATGTCCTAATCTAGTATGCCATAAATTAGGAGACTCAAGCAAGTAAGCAGAAAAATTCTTCATTTCATTATTTTTTATAGTCATTACATTGAGCTTAACTAGCCCATCGCATTCATATCCCTTGCCTATAAGCACACCATTTTTCGACAAAATAACTTTATCGGACTCGAAAACTGATCTAAAGCCGTGCTTCATCAACAAGCTACCAGAAATAAGGTTCTTGCGGATATCGGGCACTTATAACACTCGTTTAAGAGTCACTTCCTTTCCAGACGTCATCTTTAGAATCACCGTGCCTTCGCCCAAGATAGTTGAGGTTGCAGAATTTCCCATATACAGCATATCGCCGGCATTCGTTTCATCCAAGGAGAAGAACATACTCTTGTTGGCACATATATGCCTAGTTGCTCCAGTGTCGATCCACCACTCTTTAGGATTTGAGCCAACTAGGTTCACTTCGGAGATCATAGCACATAAGTCAAGATTTTCCACTTGTTCGGTAATCAGATGTGCTGCATTACCTTCCTTTTTCTTTGGTTTCTTTGGCAGCCTGCAGTCAGCCGCCCTATGACCCATCTTTTCACAGTTGTAGCATTTGCCAAGGAATTTTTCCTTCTTTTTCCCAATTCCTCCTTTAGGTCCCACCTTGGTTCCCTTTCCATTGTTGCCTTTCTTGGATGTCTGTCCAGTTTCCACAACATTGGCTTTTGCTACAGCAGCATTTACCTTATTTTCTGATCCTCGGTTGTCTTCCTCTATGCGAAGTCTGACGATCAGATCTTCCACGCTCATCTCCTTGCGCTTGTGCTTGAGATAGTTCTTGAAATCTTTCCAAGTCGAGGGCAGTTTTTCGATCACAGCAGCAACTTGGAATGATTCGCTAATGATCATTCCTTCAGCATGGATTTCGTGAATGATCACTTGTAGCTCTTGTACCTGACTCACTACAGTCTTGGAGTCGATCATCTTGTAATCGAGAAACCGTCCAACAATCCACTTCTTGGCACAGGCGTCCTCGATCTTGTACTTATGGTCTAGTGAGTCCCATAACGCCTTAGCTGATTTAGCACTACTGTACACATTGTACAGTGAATCGGCAAGGCCATTCATCACATAGTTCCGACACATGTAGTCGGAAGTTTTCCAAGCGTTAATGGACATCAGAGTTTGTTGGTCACTGTCTTCGTCATATTTTGGCGCATCCTCCTTGAGGAATCGCGACAAGCCTAGAGTGGTCAGATAGAACATCATCTTCTGCTGCCATCTCTTGAAATTCTGCCCGTTGAATTTCTCTGGTTTGTCCGCATGGTTGACGGGAACCGAAACCGAATTAGCTATCGGAACCGAGGCAGAGTGGTTCGCTGAACCCGATCCAGTCAGAGGCGCACCTCCAGTCGCTGAACCCGAGCCAATTTTCTGAGGCGCACCTCCAGAAACGTCCGTAGACATTTTTTGGTTTTGAGAATCCATATTGCTTAATTTTCCAAAAGTAGATCTGTTTTAATCAAGTAAACAAACAAAAAAATTGCTTTAAGATTGTTGAATTATTTTGAAAACGATTACTTGAATATTAACAGAATATATATATCGAATATATATATTATCTAAGTCCTGCAAAAAATCGGTTAGCAATAAAAGGAAAATTCTCGTTCGCGTAAACGAGCAAAAGGGTCACTGTTGAGTCCAGAGTATCTGTCTCCTTAAGGCAAATTCGCCCTCACCACGGTGTATGACGTTCGCCTCCCAGGATAAAACAACAGCTCGATGCAGTGAACCGATGATCCGCTGCACCCTCAACGAACTAGAACAACTCTGTATACTATCACCGACCGAAGAAGAAAAAACGAAGAAGAAAAATATCTGACTGCAAAGGCTCTGGAAAAATCGTACGTATTAAGTGTGTAAAAAACGAGCCCCTCAAGCCGGGTATTTATAGGTGAAGGCTGGAGGAGGTTGTGTGCTGGAGGTAGGGGTGTTCAAAACCGGATATCCGGACTTTCGGATATCCGAAATTTCGGATATCCGAAAATTCGGATAGTAGATTTTGATATCCGATATCCGTATCCGAAATTTCGGATATCCAGTTTTCGGATATCCGAAATTTGGATACTGATATCGGATATCCGAATATCCGAAAAAAAAATTTATTCGGATATCCTTATATTCGAAAAATATTCGATTTGGATATCGGATATCCGAATATCCGAAAAAAACTTCGGATATGGATATCGGATATCCGAATATCCGAATACTTTTATTATTTAAAATATAAAAATAAAAATTTTATGAATTTTCGGATATTTCTGATATCCGAATATCCGATTTTTCTGAAAACTACTATCCGATATCCGAATCCGAAGTTCCGGATATCCGAACTTCGGATATCCGAATTATCGAATATCCGAATTTTCGGATATCCGGAACTTCGAATTTTCGGATATTTCGGATCGGATATCGGATATCAGATATTTTTGAACACCCCTAGCTGGAGGAACTCTATATCGACAAGGATTGGTATCTGGAGGAACTCTAAACCAATCAGGATTAGTATCTCAATACTTATCCAGATCTGTTTAATTCGATTTTATCCGGATCTGAAAAATTCGGAATTTATTAATTGAGGTGTAAAATAAAATTTTACCGAATAAAATTGCAGTAAAAAGATAACTTTGAGACGCCGAGACATTTCGTCCAAATCGCCCTTCGACCGACCGACCCGAGCCGAGCCGGCCGGATGGACGGCGGCGCGCGTGTGTGTGTGTGTGAGGGGCGCCTAGTCACACATCCACACATGTCTCACTTTTTGAACATGCCTTTGTCCACATCTCCTTATATACTCAATTTCTCCCTTCTTTTTTCAATGTGGGATAACATCCCAAACCCATTTCTAAAAGGTTCACTTTGAAACATTATATCTCATTCATACCTCAATCATTTTGAGTGTTCTTACATGTTTTGGAAACCTCGTACGGAGTACTATGTATTCCAACTAAGTCCCGACTTTAACTCGTAGTCGAGCCCACTCAAATTTTCCTCTCAAGTGGGCTGCTCAAAACAGCCCATTTCCTCTAATATTTCCAACATAAATTGATTGCAAGACTTGTATTTTTCCCAATATGGGATTAATGCTTCAACACTTATAATACAATAAAAGTATAATCTTAACTTTGAAGCATAAATATTGCATCTTCTATAAATCAAGTGATAAAATTCATACTTCATCCGTTCTCTTATTATTGCAACGTGTTGACTATTACACTATTCACATATTCTCTTTTGATCATCTTTTGTGATTTATACATATGAAAAAATATATTCATGTGAGATCTTATTAGATTCATCTTGAAATATACATTCAAAATATCAACTTCTTATAATTTTTAAAAGTAAAAAATTGAAGATATTAATAATCAAAGTTATGAATTGACAAGTGTAAAAGTGCATATATTGTAGTTATATGAAAACCGGGTTGTATCCAATAGCAATTTACACACACACCGTGACTATCCGTAGAGTGAAATGAAAATAAAAATAAAACCATTTACAAATGGAAGTTTCTCGCGTCCAACAAGGAGATATTTTATTTTCAAAAGCAAGAATGATCCGAAAAACTTAGAATGATAATTGTGAAGTCCAATGCTCGATCACTTGATATGATGATTCATGAAACCATGACAATAAAGATAGGCGGGGATCTCCATAACCAACAACGTATGTGGATAAAAGAAAAAGGGAGTGGACACGGGTAGTGCCATCGAGTTGGTGAAGCCGAGCGGGTACACCGCCCCGTCGACTTTGGGTACGCTAATCGAGTAACAAATTCGGCTTGTGAGCCCGAGAGTGGGAGGTGAGAAACTTTGAAAAAAACGACCGTTTCCAACGGCTAGTATGCCTTAAATAAATAAAAAAAAAATTCCCTTTAAAACCAAACATTTTCAACTCATTTTTTCAAAATAAAAACACACAAAACACAAATAAAAACACACACTAATCTTTCAAAAACACAAAATCATGGATCCAAGAAGAGGTAAAAAAACTTCCACCTCGCAACCACAACAAACTCCGTTAGGATTTAGCCAATTTTATTCTCAAGAATCTCCGAATCAATTTTACGTTCCACAACCCCCATCTCCACATCCATTTTACCAATATAATATGGGTCCTCCTCAAATGAATCCTCAACACTACAACATCACTACTACAAGCGAGTTCTCCCCGTTCGAAAAAAATGGTATGTTTTTATTTTAAATATTGTATGTGATTTTATGTATGAAAAAAAAAAAATCGGGTACTAGGTGACCACTCCCTCCACTTAGTGTTAGGGTAAAATTGGGTAGTTTTGAGTTGGAGGGTTTTTATTGGATAAAGGTGATGTGGCATTTAGGGTACTAGGTGACCACTCCCTCCTCTCTAAGTGAATTATCTTAAACCGATCCAAAAAAATGGTATAAATGTTATGTTACTAGTGAACCAACACATTTTCACTTATTTGAATAAGGTTAGTGTTTTAATTGCCTATTTGTGAAGGTATATACTCCCTCCTATTCAAAATATATGACTTCCTAAGCTCATGCATATAAATTAATAAAAATAAATTTTACCCAAACTAACCTCGATAAATCATGAATTTACATTAGTGAATGGTGATAATGTGAATTTTGAGGTGAGTTAATTAGGGGTAAACATGGATTTATGAGCTAAAAAATGCTAGAATGACTTTAGTATCGATTTTTCAAAAATATTATGTGCAACTTATACCCCATCATTAAACAGGAGCTTCAAGACTCCTTCAGCCATATTTGCTTGTTGAGTAGTCCCAACACAGCCATAGACAATCGGGATTCGGACTCATGCATAATGCCTCCTATTAGTGTAATTAAATGTACTGTACTTCCTTCGTTCTTTTATTATTGAAACTTATTGACTATTATACTGTTCACATGCTCTTTTTTGACCATCTTTTGTGATTTATACATATGAAAAGATATAGTCATGTGAGATCTTATTAGATTCATCTCGAAATATACTTTCAAAATATCAACTTCTTATAATTTTTAAAAATAAAGAATTAAAGATATTAATGATCAAAGTCAGGGCCGGTCCTGAGGATTTTGATGCCCTAGGCGAGACCAGAAAAAATGCCCTCACTAAAACTATCTTTTATCACGTTTTCCCGAAAAAAACGACTATAGTTTTATAAATAACAAGGAAGTTTTTTCAAAGTCTCATTTTGTACATGAACTACAAAATATCCTATAAAATGCTATAGATTTCAAAAGTTGTTTCAATATTCATATTTTTGTGGGTTGTTCATGTAAAAAACAGTGACATGTGTCATATTTTGTGGTACGACAAGTTTTCAAAATGTGTATATTAAAATACTTATGAAATGATATGGAATATTTGTGAGAAATTTTATAATTCATGTATCAGGGCCGGGCCTGATCAAAATTGTGCATTAGCAAGCGTGAAAATCCACATATTGCAATTATAAGAGAACGGATGTAGTATTACTCAGCGAATTATATACATATGGTTGTCTATATGAGTATTATATACACATCTAGCAGAGTATATGAATAAAACAGTACTCGCATTATATATTTCTCAGTTCAAGTACTTATATTGCATGAGTAAAATAATGCTCATAATATATGAATACAACAGTAGTAATTTTATGATCAAGTTGAACGACAAGTGATCAAAGGGCTAACGAATCAAAAATTGTGCATAAGATAATGAAGCTACACACGTTTGTACGAGAATGCTCACAAATTTTCCAATACTTAGAATATGAGAATGTATAATATATGATTGATAATATAATCGTGTTGGCTTTCTGAAGCCGCTACTCATTCGTAAATCCCAATTTTTTTAGAGGAAGTTATGATAAAAATGATCGTATGAGCAACAGTGAGACAACAAGATTAGTGGGTCGGCGCTCACTTTCCTTTAGGAAGAGTGTAAAAGAGTTTAAGATGATAAGAAAGAAATCTCTATCACCCTATGTCTAGAGGATATTAGTATGCAAAAAGATTATGATCAAACTCAAAAATGATAATAGGGTACATAGAAGACAACAAAGATAATGAGGATCCATGGTAGTGGATTCATCATTCGAATTTGAAGCTTCAACAAGTGGGGCCCAACAATTTTCTCTCTAAAATTGAGCACACTTGGCATCCGACTCAAGGTAAGTCAACAAGTCGGTCTGGGGAAGGGTTGGTGGTCCAGTGGTAGGACGCTTACTCCCAAGACACTCCTTTGGGAGAGGTCTTGGGTTCTAACCCTACCAAGGAAGTGAAAGAGGAAGTTTTTCTCTTTATGATCCTCTAGCTCCTACATTGCTCGGCGACCGCTAATCAATGTTTAATCTCGCGTCAGCGCGGTGTGGGAGTATTTCCTTCTGGGAACCGGAGGTCTTGACAATCGATCGCTTCTCCCGAAGCTGTCTTTGGGAACTCGAGGCATTAATCGCTTAAGGGCGCAGGTCTTGTACGCGAAAGGCGTTGGAGGCACCGGAATTCTTCGCTCGACTCGCGATTTACTTCTCTCAATGGGTTAGGAGTGGGTTCATTGAGGGATTAGGATTAGTCCGGCTAAGCTGGGATCACCTAGTTATCAAAAAAAAAAAAAAACAAGTCGGTCTAATTTTAGAAATTAAATCTAAGACCAATTGCTACCCTTCTCTCCCCATTTCCTTAAAAAAAGTAAATGGAATAAAATTCAGTTCAGCCCGGCAGGACCGGTTCAAGCCCAATCATGCGCTGGAGATGAACTGGAGGCCTCCAGCCGAACCCAAAACTGGCTCAATTCAGTATGTCTCCAGGGCAGTCCTAGTTCTATTTTCCCAGGCCTGGTTTGACCCGATCCAGTTCAATTGGGACCGCTATGGATGACAATGAGGCAGTTTGGCATCAGATAAACATTACCCAACCCTGAAATTACGGACGAAAACCGACCCTAGAACCATAGAGATCAATTTAGGTCAGGGGTGTTCAAAAATATCCGATATCCGATATCCGATCCGAAATATCCGAAAATCCGAACTTCGGATATCCGAAAGTTCGGATATCCGGAACTTCGGATTCGGATATCGGATAGTACTTTTCAGAAAAATCGGATATTCGGATATCCGAAATATCCGAAAAATCCTAAATTTTTTATTTTTTTATATTTTAAATAATAGAAAATATTCCGATATTCGGATATCCGATATCCATATCCGAAGTTTTTTTCGGATATTCGGATATCCGATATCCAAATCCGAATATTTTTTTTCGAATATATGGATATCCGAATAAAATTCATATTTTTTCCGGATATTCGGATATCCGATATCCGTATCCGAAATTTCGGATATCCGAAAATTGAATATCCGAAATTTCGGATCCGGATATCGGATATCAAAATTTACTATCCGAACTTTCGGATATCCGAAATTTCGGATATCCGAAAGTCCGGATATCCGGTTTTGAACACCCCTAATTTAGGTAGTACTCAGACCCGCCGTCTTGTTCTGAGCTGGTAACCGTGAACATGATTAGTTGAAAAAATCTTTATTTACATCAACACTGTTTTTCTAACTTTATTATGATATATTTATTTACAGTTTTTACCAAACAAACTATCAATATATATATATATATATATATATATATATATATATAGAAATAGATCATATGAAAACTAATTAACTTGTGAAATCTAGAAACTTTTGTAAGCCATTGATATTAGTGATCTAATGGCTGTAGATGAGTAGAATTATATGCATTTATGTATTTTTTTTATTGCAATATTTGTTGCATATACTAGCGACCAGCTTGATAGAACAAATAATAACAAATATGCAATGAAATTAATTAATAATGCAATTGGTTTCTAGATTTCACCATTAAGGGTGTTTCCACCATAGTCAATCCCTATATATATATTCACCCAATAAAGTTAAGTAAACTATAAATTTAAACAAATCATTTTCAAACTTCATCAAATAAAAATAGAAAATTAAATATTCTAGATCCATGTAAAATGCTTTTCAATCAAATATTGTAAAAAATCCGACTAACATGTTGAAGGGAAAATAACTGAGACAATAAAGTAGAGTAAAAGGTGTATATTCTTATTAATAACATCCCTTTAAATAGGGAGATATTACACACAAGCAGGCTTAATCCTACCCTAACTAGAAAAGCCCATAAATAACAGACTTAGGCACACATTAGGTATTATTACTTTAACACTCCCCCTTGTGCCTAGTCTACAAACGAATGTCATGTTGTCTCGTTAAAACCTCGTCAAGCAAAAATCTAGTGGGAAAAATATCTTGACTGTAGGAAAAAGAGTACAACATCTAGACACATCAAGTTTAGACTTCGTCCTTTGAATCTATCATTTCATATGATTGTTACATTAATCATAGCCCTACTAAGGTGACCATTCCATCGATCCCTAAAATTGTACATCTTGTTACCTTGTTAAAAATCTCTCCAAGTGATAAAACCATGTGGAAAAAATGATCATTGAAAGGAAAAGAGTATAACGTAAGGTGTGGATATAAGACTCCCCATCAAGTCTACATCTCCCCCTGACTTGTACGTTAATCAAGAATACTTTGAAAAACGTGTGCATGTGTTGTTTGCCTCATTAAAAATTTTGCCAAGTAACAAAACCTAGAAGATGCCAAGACATAAGTAGACTGGTGGATGAGAATTCCACAGACTCTATGTTCTATCTGAATGCCAAGACAAAAACAATTCTTCCCAATATCTTTCATCTCAAACTCAGTTTTCAAGTATCTTCTCGATATAAGTAGACTGGTGGATGAGAATTCCACAGATTCTATGTTCTATCTGAATGCCAAGACAGAAACGAGTCTTTCCAAGATCTTTCATCTCAAACTCAGTTTTCAAGTATCCGATGGTTTCTCTTATTTCATCAAGAGTGCCGATTATATTCATATCGTCGACATATACTGCGATGATCGCAATCCGGAACTCATTTTCTTTACAAAGACGCAAGGACACAGTTCATCGTTCTTGTATCCCTTCCCAATCAAGTATTCACTCAGATAGTTATACCACATCCTTCCGGATTGTTTTAAACCGTAAAGTGGGCGTTTTAAACGAACTGAATATGCACTCCGTGGTCTAGAGTTACTTGATTTGGGTAATGGAATGCCTTCAGGTACTTTCATGTAAATCTCCGTATCTAGATCCCATAGGGATACGCAGTGACCACGTCCCTTAGCTGCATTTCCAATCCTTCGAAAATAACTAGGCTAATTAAATAGCAGAACGTAATAACATCCATTACGGGGGAGTATGTTTCCTCGTAATCGATACCAGGGAGTTGTGAGAAACCTTGTGCAACAAGACGAGCCTTGTACCTTAGGACTTCATGATTCTCATTACGCTTTCTGAGAAGAACCCATTAATGTCCAACAGGCTTTACACTTGGCGGAGTTAGCACTACTGGGCCAAATACCTGGCGTTTTGTCAGAGAGTCAAGCTCTGCCTGGATAGCTTGTTTCCATTTAGGCCAATATGCTCTTTGTTGACATTCTTTAACAGAGTGTGGTTCGATATCATCGTGCTTTATAATTTCTTGAGCAAGTGTGTATGCAAACACATCATCAATATGAGTGGTCGATCGTTCCATCAAATCAGACACACTTTCATAGTTGATTGCGATCTCTTTGTTCTCTGATGTCGAATCGATATTCGGGGAGTCCCCCAGTAATGATTAGTGGACATAGCTATAATCAGAGAAATCTCGTGGGAAGGATTCCAGTATTGATGATTAATGGATTGATTTGTGCCTCACCTATCCTTTTCTTCCTTGGGCGGGTGTCTATTGAACCAGGTGGCCTACTCTTTTTCCTTTTGAGTGCCACGGCCTTAATCGCACTTCCATTGGGTGCGATCGCATCATTTGGTACATTAGTGATGTGCCCCTTATTAGGGACTTCTACCTTGCAGGCACATTGGCAGCTGGAATGTGTGATCTTGTCACTTTGGCGATATCAGTAAACGCATCAGGCATCGAATCTGCTATGTTCTTAAGATCGAGGATTCTTCGTACTTCACGATCACATAGTGAGGTACGGGGATCATAATGAGATAGACTAGGGACGGACCAGGAAAATTGTTGTCATTTCTTGAGAAAATTCTTTTTCTCCTCTCCCCCTAACGACAGTAATTTTGTCTCATCGAAGTGACAATCCACAAAACGTGTGATAAAGAGATCACATGTCAAGGGTTATAAGTAGTAGATAGTTGTTGGGGATTCATATCCAACGTAGATACGTAAACGTCTCTGATGATCCTTCTTACTGCATTGTGGGGACGCAATCGGTACATATGTTGCACAACCAAATATGCATAAATGTGAGATATCTGGATCATATCCAGTTACCAACTGGTAGCAGAGAATGGTTGGCCAACTGTGGGTTTGAACGAATGAGTAAGGTTGCATGTAGGACTGCATATCCCCAAGCAGAGATAGGCAGATTGGCTACCATTTGGATTCTTTTAATAGTTGCCTATGCGACCATTTTGTGTATGCACATGGAGAACGGGATACTCTACATAGATTCCGATTGACATGCAGTAGTCATCAAATACTTTGGATGTAAATTCTCATGCATTATCGAGTCGAATAGACTTGATAGGATGATCAGGATGGTGAGTCCTAAGATGAATGATCTGAGCTAGGAGTTTTATAAATGCAGCATTTCGTGTGGAAAGGAGGCGACATGTGACCATAAAGTACCTAAATGGTCCGCATTCTGGCTAGATGGGTCCACAGATATCTCCTTGTATACGTTGTAAGAATGGGATGTTTGCTTTAGTGTCTTAGGGTAGGAATGTCTCGCTCCTACTTTAGCTAAAGAGCAAGCTTTGCAAACCGAGTGATGTGCTTTTGACATAGTAAATTGTTTAGAAGGGGCATATGTCTCTGTTTCTTTAGACGACATAGCATGATTAGCATCAATACTGTTCTTTGTGTTGAGTTGTTGTCCTTTTTCACTCGAAAGAAAGGATGTCCGTGCGAGTTTTTTAGGATACGGATCATCTTATTTCGACTGGGATGACCTATAGTCTATCATGTCAAAGCCTCATTATCCCAAATTTCATTTATGGTGACAACATAGGATTTGGATACCCTAATAGTTGCGGTGTATAGTCCACTATTTTGACTCTTAAGTTTTTCAAATATGGGTTTACGTCCACATTCATTAGATGTAATATAAAGGAACTTGATTCCATTATCACAGTGGGTTTCAAAATGGAAACCATTGACACGTATATCTTTAAAGTTGAGTCAGGTTCGAGGGACCCTAGGTGCGTATAGAGCATCAGTAACTTGGAGAAGAGTGCCGTTAGATAACAAAAATCGGTCATTGCCTCGCCCCTGGATGAGCTACTGGTAACACTCATTTTTACACATGTTTCTATAAGGTTTTTCCGGATTTTTAGATCCTATAATGTGTAGAATTGTGGTATTTGTGCTTATATTGCGCTTGTTGGACTCGATCACGCTTGGGTATATTTTATTAATTTTATAGGTGTTTTTAAGGACATTATCAAGCAAGAAACTCCCCAATACATATCAAGCACAGCCTAAACGAAAGATCGAGCGGAAAAAGAATAAAAAACGGAGTCAGAAGAGATCAACACGGACTCGGCCGTGTCAGTTGACACGGGCCGTGTCACTTGACTCGACCGTGCCATATAACACGGTTGGGTTGCTTGTCCAGAACCATTTGTAAAATCTAGAACACTATGACACGGGCCGTGTCACTTTTCGGTGCAAAGTCTTGTCCTTGACATTTTACACGGTTTGAACAAGAATTTTTGGCTTTTTAACTTTATAAAAAGGTCTTAATTGAGGAATGAAGGATATTCAGAGATTTGGGGAGTTGGAGAGAGAGAGAAAAACACAAGATTTGAGAGAAAACTTACCAAAAGAAGGAGCCTTTGAAGGAAGCACAAGGAAGAACACATCAAGAACACTTGAAGGCTTGAACCGAGTTCACTCAAGACACCATCCGAGTTTTATCTCATTCCTATCTTTTTCTCATTTTTGTTATTTATTTGGCTTGAACATGATGTGTAATATCCGCAATTTCGATTTCCGGTAATTTTCTTTTTTTGACGAGAGTCCATTTTGACGACTCGCTCGTGACCGTGTCGTCACTATGAGAATGATTAATTCTTCACTTTTTGGCATTCGAGTTTGTTCCGGTGCCATTTTGTTGAGTTCCATGCTTCTTAGCGACTTTTCCGCACTTGAGTTTGATTCTTGCGAATCTCGTTCGAAACTGCTGTTTCGAGTTTCCCGTAAGTCCGTTTAACTTTGTTAGACGTGTTGTGAACTTCGGTTTGGTTATTCGATCACGTATCGTGATTTTCGGGCGTTTTGGGCCATTTTGTAATTTACCCAAAGTTGTGGGTATCCACATTCGTATTTGTTGTCTTGACCGATTTTTGTATTTATTTGGTCGCGTGTGATTAATTGTTGCATGGTATTTCATTTCGGATCGATGATGTTGCCCGCGAGCATTTCGTCGTGTTTCATTCCGTGCGTTTTTGGAAACCGAATCGTCGGGTCAGGGCGGTGAGCCTGGCCAGGCCGGGTGCAGCGCATCGAAGTCTTTGGCGGCCGGGCGAGCAGACGCGGCAGGAACCAGCGTAGCGCGCGCTACTGCCGGAAGGCTACGCGCACTAGCCCGGCAGGGATAGCGCACGTTATTCGGTCTGCCAACGCACGCTATCGGGCTGGGCAGAGAGGTCCTTGGAGTTCTGGACTCGGGGAGGTTCTGGACAGGTCGCCTAGCGTCCGTGCAGCGCACGCTATCGAGGTCGAGCAGGCAGGTCCCGGTCGGCAGGTTGGGTCGACAGTGCCGGGCCGTGTGGGCCCCGGTCGAGAGTTCTGGGCCGACACTGGCCGATAGCGCACGCTAGTCCGGAAGGGATAGCGCACGCTAGGCCGTGCCAAAATAAATATGACTGAGCAGTCATATTTTCACCCGTTTTTCATTTCTATCTTCTCCTTTCCGCGGCTGGAGGCTTGTGATCAAGGAGACATGTTGTCAAGCAACTAATCCACGAAGTTCTAGAGCTTATATCATTGATTAATCATCCAATATCATCATTTGATCCAGCGAATCAAGGTTAGATTTCCTAGAACCCTATCTTTGGGAAATTTTGGGGTTTTCGGGTTTTTGTCCGATTCGTTCCTTATTGTTGATTAATCTATGATGGGTATGATTAATCTTAGTATTATTCATGTGTTTAACATCATTTAATCCATTGTTCTTCGCCGAATCGAGGTATATTCTTGATTTTCCTTCGAGTCGACTTTTGGGGGACTTGTTCTTGATTTCGTTTTCCATCCGTTTTTGATGAATCGATTGTTGTAAAATGATGTTTTTAAACATATCCTATGGATTTAATATCCATATTTCGGTGGGAATTCCATTTTCATGTCTTTGTCGGGTCGATTCGTGTTCTTGGCCGTTTTGGGGGAAACGCTTGAACCTTCGTCGTTTGTTACTTGAATTCAACGGCTTTAGGTCGTGCTTTGGAATTCATTTTCGTTGTTATTGTTGTCATTCGTAGTTTATTGTCGCGGGTTGTCATTCGGCGGAGTCGGCGGGTTCGTAGTCGGTTCGAGTCTCTTCACTTCGGTCGATTCTCCGCGTTGTGATTATCCGAGGCAAGTATCTTGCCCATACTTTTCATGTTTCGTAGATGCAATAATTGTTAATCGACTATGTGTGTTTACTTGGAGTACTCATAACGAACTTTCAAGAGGATTGATACAATCCCATTAACGGTTTTCTTATAAAACGCCCGAGTACTTTGCAAATAAATGAGTTCTACGGATATGTGTATTGTGGTTGCGAATTAAAATATATTGTCTTCTTGTAGACTCCCTTGTGAGGAGGTGGTACTACTTGGTGTTATTGGAGATTATATCTCCTTGTGGTTGTGATCATTCTATATATTCACTCTGGGACGGACCGACGAGTCCTCTGAGGGTTCCGTAGCCTTTGGTGCGGTTCCACGAATATATTTGGGTTAACCACTCTGGGACGGACTGACAAGTCCTCTGAGGGTTCCGTTGCCTCTGGTACGGTTCCATGGTTAATCACGCATATAATTGAAATGTGGCGCACAATGAGACTTAGTACTCCGGAAATACTTGTCTTAAGTTTTATATGATTGTATATATCCACTCTGGGACGGGCCGACGGGTTCTCTGAGGGTTTCGTAGCCTCTGGTACGATTCCGCGGATATTTTGGGCTAACCACTCTAGGACGGACCGACGGGTCCTCTGAGGGTTCCGTAGCCTCTGGTGGGGTTCCACGGTTGATCATGTATGTATTGATGTAATGCTCTGAGATTTAATTATTCCGGAATACTAATCTTGAATTGTACGATTACATTTATTTCACCATCGATTACATGTGACCCTCAGTTATGTACCATCGTTTGGTTTAGATTATTATACTCTTGGAATATGTTGTGTATGGCTCGTATTTGCACTTTATACTTGCACTAGCAAAATAGTAGAATTTTGCTAACCCCGAGTAATCAGGGGTGGATGTATGTATTGCATTCAGGTACGTGCAGGTTCCTGAGCAGCATGACACTGGATCGGTACGAAGGATGATGGAAGGTAAATGATACTAATCACATGAGGGCCAGTATTGGGATTTGTTGGTTGAATTGTATTATTCTTTTCCGCTGTAGTGTTTACCACGTCGTGTGGAAGTGTTGTTGTATTTTGACCCTTGCATGGGTACGAGTTGGGATAGAGATGTATATGAAGTTTAAGTTGTATGTCATTGATGAAAGGCCAAATTGGTCTACTGAGTCGTATTTAGCCATGTTGGCACTTGTTTTGATGTCTTATTTTGGTATCTAGCCTGGTGGATTCTCACTCAGAGGGTCTGCGGCGCTGTAATATTCCCGAGCGGATTGGGGGTGTTACAGAATATGGTATCGGAGCTTAGGTTTTGGAAACCTAGGCTGTCGGGTCAAGTCGAGTATTGTTGAGTCTTATCATGTCGGACTTGTTCTAACTTAATCGTGTCGCGACGCGTCGTCTGCTTGTCGGCTCTGATTAGTATCGTGGTGGAGCCATCATCTTCGTGCGACCTGCGGATGTAAGTCTCTCTCCTTTGTGTTGTGCCTCGTGTGACATGCGTCACTGGTATGATTATGTATTAAGTGATGGAATCTTTATGCAGATTCTCGGTTTCGTGATACGTTTAGGTGACTCTCATGTTTCGTTTATATGAGGAGTGTTGTCATTATTTATGTCCTTTTGACTAGGATATTTGACTGTTTGTTTCCTGTAAAAGACAGGTGTTGTCTTGATTTTGAATGAGTTGATGCGTGTGTTGTGATGTATGTAAGTGAATGTTGATACATGTGAGTTTTTAGGCATTCTAGCCTAATATATTTTCGAAAACCTTGAGTATCTTAGAAAATAAATTTCGAGATGTACCTTTAAAATGAATTATTTTCTCGCGGTACTTTCAAGGTGCTTTCTAGTGCCGCAATATACTTCAAAATTATTCCAATTGGGGACCAAAATATTTTGAGATATTTTCAATTATTTAGAAATGCTTTGCTTAGACCCGAGGGTCGAATATTTCTGAAAGTTTTTCGGTAAAAGAAAAGTGTCCTCATTTTTGTTCAACGCAAGATGGTTTTCAAAGTCTCGACAATGATGTTTGTTCAACTTTTTATAAAGTGATACTCAAGATCAACTAGTGTTTCCAAATTTTTTTTTCAAAAGATGGTTTTCGTTTTTTTTAAAACCTATCTTTCCTGTATGAGACCCGGGAGCGTATGTACGATGTTAGCATTACCATTAGTGGTGGTGTGAGCGTGGAGTCGTTCGCCACACAGTTATTGTGTTAGCCCTCTGTGAGAGGTGTAATGTTGGTATTGAATGTTGTCTCTTTGTGATGATTTGTGTGTTATCGCACCCGTGCGAGCTGTTGGAACTTGATTGTGTACGTACGTGGTTGTTTCGTGATATTTAGTAATCGTATGCTGGATATCGTTCGGACCGCTGAGGTTGCCGAACGATACCGTCGTTGCTGTGATGTTTGTATGTGTGTTACTTTACGATGGAAATCGTTGCGAGTGTTGTGTGTTATGATTTCCTGTTGTGCTGAGTGGTTGCCTATTCAGTATGCCGAGGGGCAGAGGTCGTGGTCGTGGTGACCGGGTGCGTGATCGGGATCATGCTGCTGGTGATGATATCGGTGTCGGTGTTGCTACTATCTTGTAGCAGGTAGCTACACAGATGACTCAGTTGACTCAGGCAGTTCAGCGCATTACAGATGTGACCCAGAACACTGGTGCAAATCAGTGGCGTCGGGAAGTGGTTCGTATGAATCCCCCTCGCTTCGCTGGTGCTGCAAATGCGTTGGGCTGGGATGGTTGGCTTTTCTAGTTGGGAAAGATATTTGAGGCTGTCGATTGTCCTGAAGAGCGGAAGGTACCTATTGCTCAGTACCTTCTTGACAAAGATGTCGCTGATTGGTGGGAAGCTGTCAAGCCTCGTGATCGTGATGTCACGTGGGCGGAGTTCCAGGCATTTATGGAAGCTGAGTTCTATCCGAAACCGATTAGAGAGCAGAGGATCTATGAATTTTATTTGGCAGAACCACAAGATATTTCAGTGTCACAGGATATCATCGACTATAGCAAACAACTCAGTTATGTGCGAGATCAAGTGAGAATCGAGGAAGAGAAGATCTTTCACTTTGACAGACGGATGAAGCCAGAGATTCGCGTGTACATGTCGGGACTCACTTGCACTTCGTTGAGGGACTATCAAGATCGCGCCTTAGCCCGTGAAATAGCTTCAGTATCGTCGGAGCGTATGCCCGAGTCAAAGAAGCAGGGGAAGTCCGATGACCTTGTGGATAGTGCAGGAGTTGGTGTTTCTAGTTTGCAGCGTCGTAGTCTTTCCGCTATGAAGCTCCATCGCTCGATGCGCGGGGTTGAGAGTTCCAAGTCGTCTGCTTTGACTCCTGGTAAAGCCAGAATGTGTTTTAACTGCAATGTTCGGGACATGTTCGTGCACATTGTCCTTCTCCGCCAGTAACGTGTTACAAGTGCGGGCCTGAGGGACACCAGGTTCAGTTTTGCGAGTTGGTCACCGAGCCTTCCGAGGCACGTACTTGAGCACTGATATCAGGACCGACTCCGAGGAGTCCCTGAGGGTTGTAGTCTATCAGTTGTATGTTATGTTATTTCCTTACCCGGTTGTTTTGAATTTCGGAGACTAAGTTCTTTTATTCGAAGTGGATCGTTTTGTGTTTATTTTCCGTTTTCTCGACAGTGCGCGTTTCTTTGTAATAGGCGTTTGGTGTTCTATGATTGTTCGGATAATTGTCTTGATTGTATTATCTGTTTGATGGCACTTGTCACTTGTTGGTTTTATTATGTCTCTACCGGTGGCGTTGTGTTGGTCGTCGTGGAACGTGTTTTCACGCCATATATTCCTTTGTGTTGCTTGTAACGTTTCGCCGTTGGGCGTAAGTTACGAGTTTCTTGTGTATCTCGTTGAGTTTTCCTGGCGGGATATTGCTTCTCCCTACTTGTTTTAAGTTTCGGGACGAAACTTCTTTTAAGGAGGGTAGTATGTAATATCCGCAATTTTGATTTTCGGAAATTTTCTTTTTTGGCGAGAGTCCGTTTTGATGACTCGCTCGTGACCGTTTCGTCATTCTGAGAATGATTAATTCTTCACTTTTTGGCATCCGAGTTCGTTCCGGTGCCGTTTTGTTGAGTTCCGTGCTTCTTAGCGATTTTTCCGCACTTGAGTTCGATTCTTGTAAATCTCGTTCAAAACTGCTGTTTCGAGTTTCCCGTAAGTCCGTTTAACTTTGTTAGACGTGTTGTGAACTTCGATTTGGTTATTCGATCACGTATCGTGATTTTCGGGCGTTTTGGGCCATTTTGTAATTTACCCAAAGTTGTGGGTATCCACATCCGTATTTGTTGTCTTGACCGATTTTTGTGACCGATTTTTGTGTTTATTTGGTCGCGTGTGATTAATTGTTGCATGGTATTTCATTTCGGATCGATGATGTTGTCCGCGAGCATTTCGCCGTGTTTCGTTCCGTGCGTTTTCGGAAACCGAATCGTCGGGTCAGGGCGGCTGGGCACTGGCCGGACGGGTGCGGCAGGCACTGTCGGAAGTGCTGGGCACTAGCCGGGCAGACGCGGCAGGAACCAGCGTAGCGCGCGCTAGCCCGGCAGGGATAGCACACGTTATTCGGGCTGCCAACGCACGCTATCGGGCTAGGTAGAGAGGTCCCTGGAGTTCTGGACTCGGGGAGGTTCGGCAGGTAGCGCATGTTGCTGTCGGTCGTGGCGCGCGCTAACCGGCATATGTAGCGCACGCTGTCGGCCGACTAGCGCACGTTACTTGGTCGAGCACTTTAGTCGAGAGGGTTCTGGACAGGTCGCGTAGCGCGCGCTAGCGTCCGCGCAGCGCACTCTATCGGGGTCGGGCAGGCAGGTCCCGGTCGGCAGGTTGGGTCGACAGTGCTGGGCCGTGCGGACCCCGGCTGAATGTTCTGGGCCGACACTGGCCGATAGCGCACGCTAGTCCGGAAGGGATAGCGCACGCTAGTCCGGAAGGGATAGCGCACGCTAGGCCGCGCCAGTATAAATATGACTGAGCAGTCATATTTTCACTCGTTTTTCATTTCTATCTTCTCCTTTCCGCGGCTGGAGGCTTGGTGATCAAGGAGACATGTTGTCAAGCAACTAATCCATGAAGTTATAGAGCTTGTATCATTGATTAATCATCCAATATCATCCTTTGATCCAGCGAATCAAGGTTAGATTTCCTAGAACCCTATCTTTGGGAAAGTTTTGGGTTTTCGGGTTTTTGTCCGATTCGTTCCGTATTGTTGATTAATCCATGATGGGTATGATTAATCTTAGTATTATTCATGTGTTTAACATCATTTAATCCATTGTTCTTCACCGAATCGAGGTATATTCTTGATTTTCCTTCGAGTTGACTTTTTGGGGGACTTGTTCTTGATTTCGTTTTCCATCCGTTTTTGATGAATCGATTGTTGTAAAATGATGTTTTTAAACATATTCTATGGATTGAATATCCATATTTTGGTGGGAATTCCATTTTCATGTCTTTGTCGGGTCGATTCGTGTTCTTGGCCGTTTTGGGGGAATCCCTTGAACCTTCGTCGTTTGTTACTTGAATTCAACGGCTTTGGGTCGTGCTTTGGAATTCATTTTCGTTGTTATTGTTGTCATTCGTAGTTTATTATCGTGGGTTGTCATTCGGCGGAGTCGGTGGGTTCGTAGTCGGTTCGAGTCTCCTCACTTCGGTAGATTCTCCGCGTTCTGATTATCTGAGGCAAGTATCTTGCCCATACTTTTCATGTTTCGTAGATGAAATAATTGTTAATCGACTATGTGTGTTTACTTGGAGTACTCATAACGAACTTTCAAGAGGATTGATACAATCCCATTAACGGTTTTCTTATAAAACGCCCGAGTACTTTGCAAATAAATGAGTTCTACGGATATGTGTATTGTGGTTGCGAATTAAAATATATTGTCTTCTTGTCGACTCCCTTGTGAGGAGGTGGTACTACTTGGTGTTATTGGAGATTATATCTCCTTGTGGTTGTGATCATTCTATATATTCACTCTGGGACGGACCGACGAGTCCTCTGAGGGTTCCGTAGCCTTTGGTGCGGTTCCACGAATATATTTGGGTTAACCACTCTGGGACGGACTGACAAGTCCTCTGAGGGTTCTGTTGCCTCTGGTGCGGTTCCATGGTTAATCACGCATATAATTGAAATGTGGCGCACAATGAGACTTAGTACTCCGGAAATACTTGTCTTAAGTTTTATATGATTGTATATATCCACTCTGGGACGGGCCGACGGGTTCTCTGAGGGTTTCGTAGCCTCTGGTACGATTCCGCGGATATTTTGGGCTAACCACTCTAGGACGGACCGACGGGTCCTCTGAGGGTTCCGTAGCCTCTGGTGCGGTTCCACGGTTGATCATGTATGTATTGATGTAATGCTCTGAGATTTAATTATTCCGGAATACTAATCTTGAATTGTACGATTACATTTATTTCACCATCGATTACATGTGACCCTCAGTTATGTACCATCGTTTGGTTTAGATTATTATACTCTAGGAATATGTTGTGTATGGCTCGTATTTGCACTTTATACTTGCACTAGCAAAATAGTGGAATTTTGCTAACCCCGAGTAATCGGGGGTGGATATATGTATTGCATTCAAGTACGTGCAGGTTCCTGAGCAGCATGACACGGGATCGGTACGAAGGATGATGGAAGGCAAATGATACTAATCACATGAGGGCCAGTATTGGGATTTGTTGGTTGAATTGTATTATTCTTTTCCGATGTAGTGTTTACCACATCGTGTGAAAGTGTTGTTGTATTTTGACCCTTGCATGGGTACGAGTCGGGATAGAGATGTATATGAAGTTTAAGTTGTATGTCATTGATGAAAGGCCAAATCAGTCTATTGAGTCGTATTTAGCCGTGTTGGCACTTGTTTTGATGCCTTGTTTTGGTATCTAGCCTGGTGGATTCTCACTCAGAGGGTCTGCGGTGCTGTAATATTCCCGAGCGGATTGGGGGTGTTACAGAATATGGTATCGGAGCTTAGGTTGTGGAAACCTAGGCTGTCGGGTCAAGTCGAGTATTGTTGAGTCTTATCTTGTCGGACTTGTTCTAACTTAATCGTGTCGCGACGCGTCGTCTGCTTTGTCAGCTGTGATTAGTATCGTGATGGAGCCATCATCTTCGTGCGACCTGTGGATGTAAGTCTCTCTCCTTTGTGTTGTGTCTCGTGTGACACGAGTCACTGGTATGATTATGTATTAAGTGATGGAATCTTTATGCAGATTCTCGGTTTTGTGATATGTTTAGGTGACTCTCATGTTTCGTTTATATGAGGAGTGTTGTCATTATTTATGTCCTTTTGACTAGGATATTTGACTGTTTGTTTCCTGTAAAAGATAGGTGTTGTCTTGATTTTGAACGAGTTGATGCGTGTGTTGTGATGTATGTAAGTGAATGTTGATACATGTGAGTTTTTAGGCATTCTAGCCTAATAGATTTTCGAAAACCTTGAGTATCTTAGAAAATAAATTTCGAGACGTACCTTTAAAATGAATTATTTTCTCGCGGTACTTTCAAGGTGCTTTCTAGTGCCGCAAAAGATTTCAAAATTATTCCAATTGGGGACCAAAATATTTTGAGATATTTTCAATTATTTAGAAATGCTTTGCTTAGACCCGAGGGTCGAATATTTCTGAAAGTTTTTCACTAAAAGAAAAGTGTCCTCATTTTTGTTCAACGCAAGATGGTTTTCAAAGTCTCGACAATGATGTTTGTTCAACTTTTTGTAAAGTGATACTCAAGATCAACTAGTGTTTCCAAATTTTTTTTCAAAAGATGGTTTTTTTTTTTAAAACGTATCTTTTCTATATGAGACCCGGGAGCGTATGTATGATGTTAGCATTACCATTAGTGGTGGTGTGAGCGTGGAGTCATTCGCCACACAGTTATTGTGTTAGCCCTCTGTGAGAGGTGTAATGTTGGTATTGAATGTTGTCGCTTTGTGATGATTTGTGTGTTATCGCACCCGTGCGAGCTGTTGGAACTTGATTGTGTACGTACGTGGTTGTTTCGTGATATTTAGTAATCGTATGCTGGATATCGTTCGGACTGCTGAGGTCGCCGAACGATACCGTCATTGTTGTGATGTTTGTATGTGTGTTACTTTACGATGGAAATCGTTGCGAGTGTTGCGTGTTATGATTTCCTGTTGTGCTGAGTGGTTGCCTATTCAGTATGCCGAGGGGCAGAGGTCGTGGTCGTGGCGACCGGATGCGTGATTGGGATCATGCTGCTGGTGATGATATCGGTGTCGGTGTTGCTACTATCTTGTATCAGGTAGCTACACAGATGACTCAGTTGACTCAGGCAGTTCAGCGCATTACAGATGTGACCCAGAACACTGGTGCAAATCAGTGGCTTTAGGAAGTGGTTCGTATGAATCCCCCTCGCTTCGCTGGTGCTGTGAATGCGTTGGGCTGGGATGGTTGGCTTTTCCAGTTGGGAAAGATATTCGAGGCTGTCGATTGTCCTGAAGAGCGGAAGGCACCTATTGCTCAGTACCTTCTTGACAAAGATGCCACTGATTGGTGGGAAGCTGTCAAGCCTCGTGATCGTGATGTCACATGGGCGGAGTTCCAGGCATTTATGGAAGCTGAGTTCTGTCCGAAACCGATTAGAGAGCAGAGGATCCATGAATTTTATTTGGCAGAACCGTAAGATATTTCAGTGTCACAGGCTATCATCGACTATAGCAAACAACTCAGTTATGTGCGAGATCAGGTGAGAACGGAGGAAGAGAAGATCTTTCACTTTGACAGACGAATGAAGCCAGAGATTCGCGTGTACATGTCGGGACTCACTTGCATTTCGTTGAGGGACTATCAAGATCGCGCCTTAGCCCGTGAACTAGCTTCAGTATCGTCGGAGCGTGTGCCCGAGTCAAAGAAGCAGGGGAAGTCCGATGACCTTGTGGACAGTGCAGGAGTTGGTGTTTCTAGTTTACAGCGTCGTAGTCTTTCCGCTGTGAAGCTCCATCGCTCGATGCGCGGGGTTGAGAGTTCCAAGTCATCTGCTTTGACTCCTGGTAAAGCCAGAAGGTGTTTTTAATTGCATTGTTCGAGACATGTTCGTGCACATTGTCCTTCTCCGCCAGTAACGTGTTACAAGTGCGGGCCTGAGGGACACCGGGTTCAGTTTTGCGAGTTGGTCACCGAGCCTTCCGAGGCACGGACTTGAGCACTGATATCAGGACCGACTCCGAGGAGTCCCTGAGGGGCGTAGTCTATCAGTTGTATGTTATGTTATTTCCTTACCCGGTTGTTTCGAATTTCGGAGACTAAGTTCTTTTATTCGAAGTGGATCGTTTTGTATTTATTTTTCGTTTTCTCGACAGTGCGCATTTCTTTGTAATAGGCGTTTGGTGTTCTGTGATTGTTCGGATAATTGACTTGATTGTGATGGCGCTTGTCACTTGTTGGTTTTATTATGTCTCTACCAGTGGCGTTGTGTTGGTCGTCGTGGAGCGTGTTTTCAAGCCATATATTCCTTTGTGTTGCTTGTAACGTTTCGCCGTTGGGCGTAAATTACGCGTTTCTTGTGTATCTCGTTGAGTTTTCCTGGCGGGATATTGCTTCTCCCTACTTGTTTTAAGTTTTGGGACGAAACTTCTTTTAAGGAGGGTAGTATGTAATATCCACAATTTCGATTTCCGGTAATTTTCTTTTTTTGGCGAGAGTCCGTTTTGACGACTCGCACGTGACCGTTTTGTCATTCTGAGAATGATTAATTCTTCACTTTTTGGCATCCGAGTTCGTTCCGGTGCCGTTTTGTTGAGTTCCGTGCTTCTTAGCGACTTTTCCGCACTTGAGTTCGATTCTTGCGAATCTCGTTCGAAACTGCTGTTTCGAGTTTCCCGTAAGTCCGTTTAACTTTGTTAGACGTGTTGTGAACTTCGATTTGGTTATTCGATCATGTATCGTGATTTTCGGGCATTTTGGGCCATTTTGTAATATATCCAAGTTGTGGGTATCCACATTCGTATTTGTTGTCTTGACCGATTTTTGTGTTTATTTGGTCGCGTGTGATTAATTGTTGCATGGTATTTCACTTCGGATCGATGATGTTGCCCGCGAGCATTTCGTCGTGTTTCGTTCCGTGCGTTTTCGGAAACCGAATCGTCGGGTCAGGGCGGCTGGGCACTGGCCGGACGGGTGCGGCAGGCACTGTCGGAAGTGCTGGGCACTGGCCGGGCAGATGCGGCAGGAACCGGTGTAGCGCGCGCTACTGCCGGAAGGCTGCGCGCGCTAGCCCGGCAGGGATAGCGCACGTTATTCGATCTTCCAGCGCACGCTATCGGGCTGGGCAGAGAGGTCCCTAGAGTTTTGGACCCGGGGAGGTTCGGCAGGTAGCACACGCTGCTGTCGGTCGTGGCGCACTCTAACCGGCATATGTAGCGCACACTGTCGGCTGACTAGCGCATGTTACCTGGTCGAGCACTTTAGTCCAGAGGGTTCTGGACAGGTCGCCTAGCGCGCGCTAGCATCCGCGCAGCGCATGCTATCGGGGTCGGGCAGGCAGGTCCCGTGTTGTGCGGCGATTAATACGCCTCGAAGGCGATCGGCATAACGATCAGAGAGTCTACCATAGAAGACATACTCTGGGCAAACACCCAGCAGTCGGCACCCACGGCGACCGTCTTTCGGTATCCGGCGATCGTCTTTTATTAATTGGCGATCGTCTATGATGTCCAGCCAGAGACGATCGTCTCGTGCTACGTATGAATCCAACATCCGTCAAAGTCGTCGAAGACCGAATCTTAGACGGTGGCCCACGTACAGATCTACAAAGGGCGCCGACAGATAAGACATTTGACCCCAGCCTGTCACCTACCTCACCTACCGACAGGACCGCCGAAAGGTACAAAGTGGGTCCTCCCCGGACAGCGACTCAGGATGCGTGCAGGCTTCCCATTGGCTCGCACAGTGCCGCCGCGGCGGCCCAGACTTTAAGGGAACAGCCTCACGTGACGGGACGATCGACCATCTTATTATAATATAGAAAACGACGGTCGCCCGCGATCGCCGGAGAGGTCCCAGCAACCTTGTCTCCTATAAATAGGAGGCTCACTACAGTGGCTAAAAGAGTTGTCATTACCGTGAATACAAGTGCAAAACATACAGAGAGAGAATCATAGACTCATCTGGCAATTACTTACACATTCATAGTGATATTCATACATACTTACAATAAATCCCAAGCAAGAACTCACAGATCTTCATATCTGGTTCTTCCGGCAACCTACACGCTCTACAGCTTAGATAACTAGAAGTCTTTACACTCATTGTAATAGATTCTAACATTAATATTTATACTCCACAGTATATTTATTAATAACATCTCGCGAGAGCATTCAAGCCCGGGATTAACAACCCCGGCAAATCTTGTGTTATTTATTTTCTCACGGAAGTGTTCTCGCATTTGTTTGTTACTCGATCATTCTAGCAATACTATCTCCGGATAATATTTTGGGTAACAACAATTGGCGCTAGAGGAAGGGGTTACCTATACCTTCATTTTTATTCCTACCGTCTCGAAGAACACTCACTATTCTCCCGATATATACTTGAAGAAACACTCACTGTTCTTCAAAAGAAAAGCCTTCAGAAAGATGATATCTGCAACTACCTCCAAGAGAGCCACCCTGCGATCTGCCGGAAACCTCATTCCGGCCCGGACCGAATCCCAGCCCACGGCGGAAGGTGACCACGGAGACGCAAGGCTCTCACTCCCGCCCCCGAGGGACGGTCCTAGCCTCTCACTCGATCAGTTCCAGACCGCGGAACAGATTGAGGAGGCTATAGCCATCCTCAGGGAGCGACGGAGGGCATGCGACTCGCCCACCATCACTCCGTCAGCCATCCGCCGAGGCGGCGGAAACTCAAGGGGATCTATGTTGAGAAATCGACAGAAAGCCCCGAGCCGCAGGAGAAGGCTCTCGTCAGGCGGGATGACTCCGTCTTCAGCCGCCTGGGAAGCGATCCCTCATGGCGACCCGGGCACTCAGGCCCCTGCCGGGAGACATCGGTATCCGAATCCTTTACCAGGAGCTCGGCATATCCGACTCCCAGAAGACAGGCCGGTCAGCGAGCCCCCGCTCGCCCAAGAAATGAGCCCGCTGGCAAGAAACTCATCGTCCACCATGGGGCCAAGGGATCTGTGCACGATCGCCTTGGCTCGCGCTCCGGGAGCCAATCAGCGAGCAGTTAGGCGACGGCGATAGCCGCCATGCAGCGCCCGCTCGACGAGATGAAGACGCTCCTGGAAACTGGGGCAGGCGCCAGGAGATCGATCGCTGGACCAAGTGAACCACTCGCGGTCCAGATCGAGCTCGCCCCGGTACAACCGAAGATCGCTCCCCCACAAACATCTCGATATGAGGGGAGATCAGATCCGGAGACCCATTTGAGCAAATTCCGGATCTACATGACCGGGTGCGGAGCATCAGATGCGACGAAGTGTCGAATGTTCCCATTAACTCTGGGCGAGCTCGCCCATAGGTGGTACATCTCACTGCCACCTCGCTCAATCAACTGCTTTGAGAAGCTGGCGAACGACTTCACGTCGTACTTCGCCGCCAAAGTCACTCGCCCGGAAGGCCCCCACCGCATGATGAAAATCAGGCAGGGGAAGGACGAATCAGATGAAGATTACATTGACCGGGTAGACGAGATAGTCCTCACCGGCGAGCCCATCAGCGACGAGCTCGCCCTCTACTCAGTCCTGGGGGGATTCTGCGGCCACTCACCCATGTTCATGCACCTTACTAAGGACATCCCCCCGACCTACTCAGTCTTCCGCGTCAGAGCCGCCGATTTTCTGGCCAGGCAGAGGATGCTCTACCTCCGCTTAGGCGAGGGGCCCTCCGGAGAAGGGAAGACGCCATCCCATGTCCAGAAGAAGGCGGTCGCCAAGCCCAGAAAGGCGGTCACTAAGCCGCCTGGTGAGTTCAAAACCTTCGAGGATGTGGAGGTCCACCTTCTCCACAACCTCAACTTATCTCCGGCCCACATCTTCAACACGATCAAGGGGCGCGAATGGCTTTCCAAACCAAAGCCGATAAGGGACCACGGTCATCTAGACCGCAGCAAATTCTGTGCCTACCACAAGAGTCCCGGCCACAATACCAGCCAATGCCGCGACCTCCTCAGACAAATCTGGCGACTGTTTGAGGAAGGCAAATTGGAAAACTTGGTCACCAAGCCAGAACCTAGGACAGAGAGGACCGGAGGGCGCGAGCGCTGACAAAACGAAAGGACCCCTCCCAATCCGGTCGCCAGGATCGAGCATGAGCCGGAGTATTCTGATGAATCGATCCCTCCGATCAACCCTGGCGGTCGGATTAATATGCTTCAAGCAGGAGGTGGAAACCTCGGGGGCCTTTCCCCGGTTTCCACCATGTCAAACAGGAAGCGAAAGGCCGAACTTAGGGCGCTCGCCGGGGTCCATGTCGTAGTACCTCCAGAGCCGACCATCTCTAAAGACGCGCTCGTCACCTTCTCCAACAAGGACAAGGGGGAGTACAATGCCCCAAAGAGGATGCATTGGTGATCTCCGCGTGTATCCTTGGGAAGATGGTCGATCGCGTGCTGGTCGACAACGGGAGCTTCTGCAATATAATATTCAAATCCGCTCTTGACCAGCTCGGCAACTTGACCAAATTCATCAAGCCGTTCGACACCGTGCTTCAAGGTTTCGGCGACAGCACAGTCCAAGCCTACGGAAGGATCAAGCTCTCTGTTGAGCTAATATGCTAATACGATCCCAAGGTTAGGATTATTAGGAACCTAAGTTTTGTAATCATAGATAGGCCCAGCATCTATAATGGGTTCGTAGGTCGTCCATTTCTAGAGACCTTTGAGGCGGTCGCTTCATCTTTCTTTTAGTGTATCAAATTCCCCACTGCCGATGGGACGGTCGGTACTGTAAAAGGAGATCAGCTAATGGCAAAGAAATGCTTGAATTACTCCTATGTCGTAACTTCTTTCAATACTTCCCATGCTATGTGTAACATTGAAACGATCGATGATCAACCCATGAAGATCGACGAGCCAAGCACATCGTACCAACCCGACTCGGAGGACGCCATCTCACATCGATGAACGGAAGACATCGAGCCGAGGATCGGTTTCGAGCCAAGTCTCGACATCGATCCAAGGGTCGAGTCCGGAAATCGTTCCAAACGAGAAGCGACCGTCCCCGTTGAAGAGTTGGAGAGTATAACGATAGATCCGGCACGACCGGAGCGGGAAGTACAGATCGGCGCAAGCATAGATCGCGAATTAAAAGAGGATTTGATCAATTTACTACGTAAGAACATCGGAGTCTTTGCGTGGTCGCATCAAGATATGGTTGGCATAAGTCCTGAACACGCTTGCCACTATCTAAAGATCGACCCGGCAAGGAAGCCTGTTCACCAGAAACGTAGGAAATTTGGCCCTGAGAAGTACGCAGCGCTCGACATAGAGGTCAAAAAGCTACTCAACAACAAACTAATCGGAGTAGCTACAGACGAACCACAGTGGGTCGCCAACGCGGTGCTCGTCAAAAAGCCAAACGGCTCCTGGAGGTTATGCATCGACTTCACCGACCTCAACGCGGCATGTCCAAAAGATCACTTTCCAATGCCTCATATTGATCACTTGGTCGATAGTACAGCAGGTTGCGAAATGATGTCGTTCATGGATGCCTTCGCCAGATACCATCAAATCCCAATGGCGTAGAAATACTTAAAACACACATCTTTCCACACGGAAAAGGACATATACTTTTGGGTCCGAATGCCATTCGGCTTGAAGAATGCAGGGGCAACCTACCAGCGTCTAGTCAACGGAATGTTCGCCAATCAGATCGGCAAGACCATGGAGGTCTACATTGACGACATTGTGGTCAAAAGTCTCAAGAAGGAAGACCACCTCAATGACCTCGCCGAGACGTTCGCCATCCTCGAGAAGTTCAACATGAAATTGAACCCCAAGAAATGCAACTTCGGGGTGGGCTCCAGAAAATTCCTAGGGCACATCGTGAGCCAAAGGTGGATCGAGGCGAACCCCACCAAAATCCAGGCGATCCTCGACATGCAGGAGCCATGGAATGTCAAGCAGGTGCAACGACTCACATGTTGTCTAGCCGCCCTCAACCGTTTCATATCTCGGCTCGGCGATAAAAGTAAGCCTTTCTTCACGACCATAAAGAACAAGAAGTTCACATGGACGAAGGAGAGTCAAGTAGCGTTCGCCAAAATCAAGGAATATCTATCTAACCCCCAGATCCTGGAAAAGCCGATCCCCGGTGAGAAATTATTCCTTTACCTAGCGGCCTCGGAGGTCGCACTGAGTGCCGTTTTGGTGCGAGCGGAGGGACAAGTCCAGTTGCCGATCTACTACGTTAGTCAAGCGCTCCACGACGCAAAAACACGTTATACACCTCTGGAGAAGATCGCATACGCTCTTGTCATGAGTGTTCGCAAGCTAAGGGCCTACTTCTTCGAACATCAAGTGGAGGTTCTGACAACTCTCCCTCTAAGACAAGTTCTACACCGACCGGACACCAACGGGCGACTCCTCAAGTGGTCGCTGGAGATCGCCCAATACAGTATCACATACGCTCCTCGCACGACGATCAAAGGCCAAGCTCTGGCAGACTTCATGGTGGAATTAACATTCCCTCACAGTCCAACCCAGATCGGCCGACATGCCTGGAAGCTATATGTGGATGGCTCGGCGACCAACTTCCGTGCAGGGGCAGGGATTGTCCTCATCAGTCCCGATGGACAAAGTTTCACAAATGCCGTGCATTTCGGGTTTTGCGCGACCAACAATGAAGCCGAATACGAAGCCTTGGTAGGCGGGCTCGATCTAGCCCTCGCCCTAGATGTTTGTCGCCTCCATATCTTCATGGACTCCCTCTTGGTCGTGAACCAAGTCAAGGGAGAATATGAGGCGCGCGGCGAACAGATGGTCAAATACCAAGAGCTGGTCGCCGAAATGTGCACGAAATTTGAGGAAGTGCTAATCGAACAAGTCCCGAGAGAGCACAACTCCCAGGCCGATGCCCTATCCAAACTAGCCTCATCAGATGGGGCAGCCGATTTCTCTAATATTCGAATTACAAAATCAGCAAGGCCGGCGATCGACAGAACACAGTTACCACGATTCTTTGTTGCCGAGAAGCTGGATGACTCGTTCATCAAATACTTAAAAAGGAGCGATGCTCGACGACCGTATCAAAGCTCGCCAACTCCAGCTCCGTGCGACCAGATACACCCTATTGGACGACCGGCTTTACAAGCGGGCTTTCAGCCTTCCCCTCCTCAAGTGTATTACACCGGAGGAAGGTCGGCTCGTTTTAGCCGAGATCCATGACGGAATCTGCGGAAACCATGCTGGCGGGCGAGCTCTCATCCATAAAACAACCAGGCAAGGTTTTTTCTGGCCTTCACTTCAGAAGGATGCGATCGCCTATGCCAGATCGTGTCACAGGTGTCAAGTAATGGGCCCAAACATCAAGCTCTCCCCCAAGCAACTCACTTCAATGTACAACCCATGGCCTTTCGCCCAATGGGGCATCGACCTTATAGATCCCTTGCCGACGGCGCCAGGAGGCTGTAAGTTTGCCATCGTAGGGGTCGACTACTTCATCAAATGGGCTGAGGCCGAACCGCTCAACAAGATCGGCCAAGAGCAAGTAATCAAGTTCATCTGGAAAAACATCATATGCCGTTTCGGTCTACCCCAGGCCATCATCTCCGACAACGGAAAGCAGTTCGACGGCTTAGAAGTCATGCAATTCTGCGAGAAGTGGGGAATCAAGAGATTGTTCTCAGCCCCCTACCACCCTCAGACGAATGGGCAGGTAGAAGCCGTGAACAAAATCCTCAAACACACGATTAAAGCACGACTAGAGTCTAGGCAAGGACGATGGGCGAACGAACTCCCAGACGTTTTATGGTCTTATCGAACGACGACCCGTAATTCAACCGGCGAAACCCCATTCGCCCTCGCCTTCGGAACAGAAGCGGTGATCCCCTCGGAGATCGCCGTCCTCAGCCATCGAACCAAACAAGAGATGACGACCGACAATGATGTGGCCCGACGGATCGACCTCGACATGCTCGAAGAACGACGATTGACCTCAGAAATGAAGAACACAATCCACAAAAGGAGATCCGAGAAGTTCTTCAATTCGAAGGTCAAGGAAAGAAGGTTTCAAGTGGGCGATCTCATCCTCAAAAAGATCCAGACCCACACAGGAGTTTTTGGCCCGAACTGGGAAGGCCCCTTCAGGATATCTAAATGGCTAACTAAGGGAGCCTACGAACTTGAACACCCTGACGGTACTCCGGACCAATATCCTTGGAACGCCGTACATCTGAAGAAGTACTACGAGTGAAAACTTTGTATTCAGTTTCTACTACCCTATGTACGAGGAATGTAATGATATTTCTTCCTATCCCATCTATTCTAGCGATCGCCCCACCAGGCATATCGTATACCGTCGAGGGTCGCCATCTAACATGACGATCCGAGGTAGAAGAGTGCAGCCCTGGTCCTGGTAGTCGATGGAACCGACTGCTTCGGCCATGCAAGGTCCCTTTGGGCCAAGATCGCCCACCCTTCGTTTAAATACGAGGCCAGCGTAGTCTGGGGGCCCTCCAAAACTAATCAGTGGACACGATCGCCCGCCCTCAAAGGTTCATCATCTAACATGGTGAACCCGGACAATGCGACGTGCCACTACCCCCGTCTCAACGTACACCGTCGAGGGTCGCCATCTTCATGGCGGGCCGAGGTGGAAGCAGAGCTAACAAGCCACGGACGTGGAGTCGAATAAACCGACAACGCCCCGTGCAAGGACTCCTCCAGACCAAGACCGCCCACCTTTCGTTTAAATACAAGGCGGGCGCAGCCTAACGGAGGACCCTCACAATAAAGTGAGTCGCGGGAATATCCCTCGCGCACAAATACACAGTTGTGGAGATCGGTCCATCGAACTCCGCGACCGTTTACGATTCCTCACAATCGGCAAAACTGAAAATAACTCACCAGACATATTATTTTTGTTCCCTTACTTACAATAAGTAAACAAAAACAAGGGGGCAAAGGAGGCGAGCTAATCCTAAATGCGATCGGAAAGAAGGAACCATACTCGATCGGCTTCGTTCAAACACACGCAGGACGATCGGAATTGTTCAACAATATTTACAAGTAAGAATTTCCAAAACATGTCGATACATTCAAACAATCGGTCGGATGAACAAGACATCGGAAGCAATCATACACATACTCGAAAAAAAAATTTGCATGCAAACATTCAAAGGCGATCGTACATGTAAAGACACAGATACAAAAACGGAGTATTTTATTCATAACAAGGAGTTAAATGCAATCTGGCGAAGGCAATACAAAGAAAGAGCAAAAATTACAAGTGAAAGAAAACAAAGAAGTCACTCAGGGTCCCTCCGGCTGGTCTTCGCCCCCAGGAGGCGGATCGGCATGCGCTCCCCCTTCGGCCTCAGGATGAATGAGTTTATCCGGAAAAGGATACCAACTCAAGTCGATCCCCAAGTCGACGAGGTCAAGAATCGGCAGGGAAAACTCCGGATGCAAAGGGTGCTCGAGTGCATAGGCCTTAAAGCTCTCCATCAAAGGACCGATCTCGATCCCTACCTTTTTGGCGGCTCGGACAGCGTCGGCATAGGCCACATAATAGGAAAACTCGCCGACGAGTGCCACATTGAGGTAGGGATCGGTCTCAATCGCCTTCAGCTGCCCTCTCAGCTCAGTGGTCGTCTTCTCAGCTTCTGCCAGTTCGACCACCTAAGCGGTCGTTTCCCCCTTAGCCTTCTCCAGCTCTCCCTTCGCCGCCTCCAGCTCGCGGTTGAGCCGATCCACCGTCGCCTTCAGCCCAGCCGTCTCCTCCTGCGAGGCCACGTGTATCCGGCGAGCCTCCTTCTCCTGGTCGCGGAACCGATCGGCCACTTCCTTGGAGCGGCTCAGCTCCTGCTTCATCCGATCGTAGTCCTGTTTAGCTCGTTTGGCCGTCTCTATGTACTCCTTCTCCATAGCCTGGATCCGGTTAGCAAATTCTGTAACACCCCCAATCCGCTCAGGGATATTACACGCCGTAGAACCTTTCCTCAAGGATCTACCAGGCTGGTAACGACATTTAACATCTCGACAATGCCTTCAAGGCTACAATGACTCAGTAGACCGATTTGGTCTTTCCACAGATACATACAACTCGTGCCCACGCAGGGGACAAAATACAACTACACCCGTACAACGGGAACAATACAGCAGCGGAAAATAAAGTACAACTGAACCAACACACGATGTACGGTTCCTCATGTGATTAGTATCGATCATCTTTCATCATCCTTCGTGCCGACCCTGTGTTATGCTCCAAAACCTGAATGCAAAAACAGACATCCACCTCGATTACTCGGGGGTTAGCAAAACTCCACTGTTTTGCTAGTGCAAGAACAAAGTGCAAATACGAGCCATACAATTCACATTCCACGAATAACAACAACCAGGAATCCTCAAAGGTCCAAACAAAACGAAGAGTACTTCCCGAGGCAAGAGTTTGAGAAAACCTTTCAAAATCGAAATATCATAAATCAATGGAAATAATTTATAAAACGGTTTAGAATGCCATCGAGAGTTTTAATAGAAAACAATTTAGGATTATCAAATCCTACTTTTCAAAAATCCAAAAGACAAAGGGGTCGCCACCCCAAAAGTTTACTTTCTGGAAAATGACATTAACCAAAACGTTGGGATTTTAGCCCCAAATCCGTAAAACGACTTTTACAAAACCCTTGGGATTTTAGCCCCAAATCTCATCAACTCACAGTACACAAGAACGACCACGAGGTTCGTATCCCAACATCAAAATCCACAATTAAAGGATTTAAAACATAAACCACAAATTACTCTAGAGCCATCCTAGCCAAGTAGGCGACGAACAACTTACCTCTTACACACTTAGTCCATGCATGCAATCATGAAGACCGTTCAAAAGCACTCATTTCGGAAATGCCAATATCGAATCACATTTGTAAAAATGCACCACAATTAACCGCGGACCTGACTTCGTGGATCCTGCCGAGACCCCGTCGGATCTAACCCACAGTGGTTAAAAGCAAGCTCGCGGTCCACAGCTTCGTGGAGCCCTACCGAGACCCCGTCGGATCTAACCCGTAGTGAGCATACACACACACACGTTACTCATGCAATACTAACATGCTAAGAATGTGAGTTCATTAAGAATACTCACTAGAGATGGCCATTAACTCGACACCATTACCAAACTCTTCAAAAATACAATAACAAGCTTAAATACGGAATACACGATTCCATAACTTTTAAACAAGAGAGTATCCTCATAAAATCCTTCAACGTTCAAGATAATCAAATCATAATCAATTCTCAAAACAGTTCACAAAACACGCGTTTTGAAAGAAAGCCTTTAACGAGGCCAAACGAAATCCTTTTGAAACTTCATTTCAAATAACCAAACAGACACATCAAGACGACCACCGATCATCATATACATAAAGCGAGAAAAGTATGGGCAAGGTACTTGCCTCGATACCACGAGCACGGAACCACGAGCGGATACGGCTCAGCGGGAAGCTTGCACGCCGATGCTAACAAAAAGGGAGGCAACGAACGGAACGGAAGAATCAAGCACGACCGCGAGGAACCGACGAAAATGAACCTAACGATTCGAATAGCACAATCACAACCACTTCTAAACGATTATGGAAATGGAATACACCCGGAAACCCGCCTACGATTCATGTATATTCGTACCAAAATAACAACGAGGGCAGACCGCAACCAAACCCTCTCGATTCCGTAAAAATCCACAAAATATCCATGAATCCGTAGGGAAAACTAAAGGTACTAACAATATCAATCGTATACATCATGAATCCACCAACGAAACGGAACGAATCGGAAGAAAAACCCAAAACCCCCAAATTAATCGAAATAGGGTTTTAGAGCATTACCTTGGAAGATTCGAGTACTAAGATCCGTAGAACGCGCGTTAGATTGATTATCCGAGCCTCACAACCGAAAAGAAATGATGAAAATCGACCCCCGGATGAAGAACTCTCCCCCTCTATACTTTCTCTCTCGCGGCGCAGTGGAAAATGGGGAAGGAAATGAGCTTCACGCTCAAAACAGCACATTTATAGGGTAACGCAGCAGAACCTATCGGCCGGCCTATCGGCCGATAGGCCCAACCGATACCCTATACAAAATGCCGGCGAGAGTCTATCGGCCCCCTATCGGCGAAAGGCTCTGGGCCGGTGCCGACATTGCCAGTCTTCCACTAAAGCGACCATAACTCTCTCGTCCGGACTCAGATTGACTCACCGTTTGAACCATTGGAAAGCTAACTCGATGCTCTATAATATTGCAAAGATTTATAATTTTGGAGTTACCAAAAATTAATGGTGATCTAACAAAGACGAACTCATACTTAGAAAAGTCGTTTAGAAATCCCGAATTCAACAAAAGCGACACCGAAACCCGAACGAATACGAACCGAAGATACGGTTACGAAGTACTCACAAAGACGAATCTAAGAGCTAGTAGGACACACGATTCCGACCACCCGAAGGCTCGAAATTCGACAACGGAAGGTAATTACCCCAAACTTTGGGAAATTACGAAAATGGCCCAAGCCGAAAATCACCATACGACGAATAATCAAACCGAAGCTCACAACACGTCTAACAAAGTTAAACGGACTTGCGGAAACTCGAAACAACAGTTTGGATGAGATTCGCAAGAATCGAACTCAAGTGCGGAAAAGTCGCTAAAAGCACAGAACTCAACGAAACGACACCGAAACGAACTCGGATGTCAAAAGTGTAGAATTAATCATTCTCGGAATGACGAAGCGGTCATGAGCGAGTCGTCAAAACGGACTCGACCGAAAAAAAAGAAATTAGGAAATCGAAAATTGCGGATATTACATTCTACCCTCCTTAAAAGAAGTTTCGTCCCGAAACTTAAAACAAGTAGGGAGAAGAAATATTCCGCCAGGAAAAACTCAACGAGACACACAAGAATGCGTAACCAATGCCCAACGGCGAAATGTTACAATCAACGCAAAGGAATATACGGCGTGTAAACACGCTCCACGGTGACCAACACAACGTCGCCGTTAGGGATATAATAAAACCGACAAGTGACAAGCGTCATCAAACGGATACTATAGTCAAGTCAATTATCCGATAATCACAAAACACAACGAACGAAAATCAATATGATTGACCAACCCACGGTACATCAATCAAAGCGAGTCAACCGCCGAACAAGCACGGAATCCCATCGCTAAGGGATGGAAGATTGAAAACGAAACTAATTTCCCGAACTAAAGGGAATTACGAAGGAGCCCGAACGTTCATCAATCACGAAATGAGAAAAAACACCTCACAAAAAAACGATCTATAAAACAAAAATAGAAGAATCACGTTCAATCACGAAGAACAATAAAGTTCAAAGAACTCCCGGATGATCTGGTGAGAACTACAAGTCATGCATTCCCATAAGTTCCACAGAAAGGGAATAGCGATTGAAAAGTCACAACGACAAATAAGTTATTCGAAATGATATCACTCTCGTTCGGTAAACAAAAACAAGGGCGGGACAAGCTCGAAATGTCAACGAACATAAATGAGTCGACAAAGTAGAAAATACGAAGTTCAAAATCCGATCCCTTCAATAAAAGGACTAGTAGAACCAAATGATGTTACTCCCGAACAAAGTTCACAAGAATCGAACCGAACTCGAAAAAAGTCACACCGATAACCAGATCGGCCCACAACAAGATCACGGCTCGTTGGACGATGGCGAAATCCGAACAAGTTCATAAAGTACCAACGAACATGAGCGAATCGATAGACTGGGAAGAGAAAACACGGAAGTCAAAATAGTACGGGCATTACCTCCGACCTCGTCCACGAAATTCACAAAAGCGGAGCAAGGTGACAAGACATTAAACAATCGACGCATAACGGAACCATCACCGATGCACGGTCATACCAAATCAAGCTCTAACGGCTCGCACATGCGTGACAACGCGAAATTGCCATGAGGCGACAACATTCAATACCAACACTCCGCCTCTCACGGGGCTAGCACAACCAATGTGTGGAAAGCGTCTCAACGCTCACACCGCCAATTCGGTCATACTCGGGAGAAAGTATCAAAAGGACAACGCGAACATCACACATACATACCCGGCCCTCAAACGGGAATGGGTAGGTTTTAAAACGAAAACTTCATTTTGAAAATAATTTAGAAGAACACCGATTGATCTTGAGTATCATCTTTCAAAAAAGTACAAACGTGAAACATCGTTATCGAGACATTGGAGAACCATTTCGCATTTGATAAAAATGAAGACACTTTCTCTTAGTGAAAACTTCCAAATTATTCGACCCTCGGGTCTAAATAAAAGTGTTGAAAATATCTCAAAACATTTTGGTCCTCGAGGTAGAAAATTTTTGAAATACATTGTGGCATCTAGGATGTACCACAAGAAAATAACTCATTTGAAAAGTATGTCTCGAAATTTATTTTTCTAAGATACTCAAGTTTTTCAAAAATCGATAGGCGTAATGCCCAAAACTCACACATACCGACGTTGATAAAACAACTCCTAGCACACGCATCAAAGCGTTTAAAATCAAGACAATACATGTCTTGAAAGCGAAAATAACGATAAAATACCATATTCGTAACAAAACCACCGATAAAATACCCTCCCGCACCGACTAGTGAACAAGTCGACAGCGTATAAGAACAATGCTTACACAAGAGTTTTGTACAACTTGCAAATCAATTCGTAAATCATCAACAACGGAAAAAAACAACAATAAAAACACAACACAAACGACGACATTCATCGTATAAATCAAATACGAGTCGACTAAATATATATCGTGAAATCGGAATTCACATAAGGATTCCACCACTTAACAAATAATCATAAAAATAGCTCATGTCACACGAGGCACAACACAAAGAAGGAGACTTACTTCCACAGTCGCACGAAGATGATGATCGCCCCACGATACTAATCACGACCAACAAACTCAAACGACGCGTCGCGACACGACTCGATCGGATAAAATCCGGCGAAACAAGACTCAAACAACACGACTTGACCCGGCGGCTAGGTTTTCCTCAACCTAAGCTCGATACCATTTATGTAACACCCCCGATCCGCTCGGGGATATTACACGCCGTAGAACCTTTCCTCAAGGATCTACCAGCCGGTAACGACATTTAACATCTCGACAATGCCTTCAAGGCTACAATGACTCGATGAGCCGATTTGGTCTTTCCACGGATACATACAACTCGTGCCACGCAGGGACAAAATACAACTACACGTCATAACGGGAACAATACAAAGACGGAAAATAAAGTACAATCGAACCAACACACGATGTACGGTTCCTCATGTGATTAGTATCGATCATCTTTCATCATCCTTCGTGCCGACCACGTGTTATGCTCCAAAACTGAATGCAAAACAGACATCCACCCCCCGAATACTCGGGGGTTAGCAAAACTCCACTGTTTTGCTAGTGCAAGAACAAAGTGCAAATACGAGCCATACAATTCACATTCCACGAATAACAACAACCAGGAATCCTCAAAGGTCCAAACAAAACGAAGAGTACTTCCCGAGGCAAGAGTTTGAGAAAACCTTTCAAAATCGAAATATCATAAATCAATGGAAATAATTTATAAAACGGTTTAGAATGCCATCGAGAGTTTTAATAGAAAACAATTTAGGATTATCAAATCCTACTTTTCAAAAATCCAAAAGACAAAGGGGTCGCCACCCCAAAAGTTTACTTTCTGGAAAATGACATTAACCAAAACGTTGGGATTTTAGCCCCAAATCCGTAAAACGACTTTTACAAAACCCTTGGGATTTTAGCCCCAAATCTCATCAACTCACAGTACACAAGAACGACCACGAGGTTCGTATCCCAACATCAAAATCCACAATTAAAGGATTTAAAACATAAACCACAAATTACTCTAGAGCCATCCTAGCCAAGTAGGCCAAACGAACAACTTACCTCTTACACACTTAGTCAATGCATGCAATCATGAAGACCGTTCAAAAGCACTCATTTCCGGAAATGCCAATATCGAATCACATTTGTAAAAATGCACCACAATTAACCGCGGACCCACAGCTTCGTGGATCCCTGCCGAGACCCCGTCGGATCTAACCCACAGTGGTTAAAAGCAAGCTCGCGGTCCACAGCTTCGTGGAGCCCTACCGAGACCCCGTCGGATCTAACCCGTAGTGAGCATACACACACACACGTTACTCATGCAATACTAACATGCTAAGAATGTGAGTTCATTAAGAATACTCACTAGAGATGGCCATTAACTCGACACCATTACCAAACTCTTCAAAAATACAATAACAAGCTTAAATACGGAATTAACGATTCCATTACTTTTAAACAAGAGAGTATACTCATAAAATCCTTCAACGTTCAAGATAATCAAATCATAATCAATTCTCAAAACACCGTTCACAAAACACACGCGTTTTGTAAGAAAGACTTTAACGAGGACAAACAGAAATAATTTTGAAACTTAATTTCTAATAACCAAACAGACACATCAAGGCGACCACCGATCATCATATACATAAAGCGAGAAAAGTATGGGCAAGGTACTTGCCTTGATACCACGAGCACGGAACCACGAATGGATACGGCTCAGCGGGAAGCTTCGGGCCGATGCTAACAAAAAGGAGACGACAACGAGCGGAGCGGAAGAATCAAGCACGACCGCGAGGAAGCGAAAATGAACCTAACGATTCGAATAGCACAATCACAACCACTTCTAAACGATTATGGAAATGGAATACACGGAACCCGCCTACGATTCATGTATATTCGTACCAAAATAACAACGAGGGCGGACCGCAACCAAACCCTCTCGATTCCGTAAAAATCCACAAAATATCCATGAATCCGTAGGGAAAACTAAAGGTACTAACAATATCAATCGTATACATCATGAATCCACCAACGAAACGGAACGAATCGGAAGAAAAACCCAAAACCCCCAAATTAATCGAAATAAGGTTTTAGAGCATTACCTTGGAAGATTCGAGTACTAAGATCCGTAGAACGCGCGTTAGATTGATTATCCGAGCCTCACAACCGAAAAGAAATGATGAAAATCGACCCCCGGATGAAGAACTCTCCCCCTCTATACTTTCTCTCTCGCGGCGCAGTGGAAAATGGGGAAGGAAATGAGCTTCACGCTCAAAACAGACATTTATAGGGTAGCAGCGAGAACCTATCGGCGGCCTATCGGCCGATAGGCTAACCGATACCCTATACAAAATGCCGGCGGTAGAGTCTATCGGCCCCCTATCGGCCGAAAGGCTCTGGGCCGGTGCCGACAGTGCCAGTCTTCCACTAAAGCGACCATAACTCTCTCAGGACTCGATTGACTCACCGTTTGAACCATTGGAAAGCTAACTCGATGCTCTATAATATTGCAAAGATTTATAATTTTTGGAGTTACCAAAAATTAATGGTGATCTAACAAAGACGAACTCATACTTAGAAAAGTCGTTTAGAAATCCTGAATTCAACAAAAGCGACAGAAACCGAACACGAATACGAACCGAAGATACGGTTACGAAGTACTCACAAAGACGAATCTAAGAGCTAGTAGGACACACGATTCCGACCACCCGAAGGCTCGAAATTCGACAACGGAAGGTAATTACCCCAAACTTTGGGAAATTACGAAAATGGCCCAACTGCCCGAAAATCACCATACGACAACGAATAATCAAACCGAAGCTCACAACACGTCTAACAAAGTTAAACGGACTTGCGGGAAACTCGAAACAACAGTTTCGGATGAGATTCGCAAGAATCGAACTCAAGTGCGGAAAAGTCGCTAAAAAGCACAGAACTCAACGAAACGACACCGAAACGAACTCGGATGTCAAAAAGTGTAGAATTAATCATTCTCAGAATGACGAAACGGTCATGAGCGAGTCGTCAAAACGGACTCCGACCGAAAAAAAAAAAGAAATTACCGGAAATCGAAAATTGCGGATATTACAAATTCAACGTTTTTGTTCCGGGCGGCCTCGAGGTCGCTATGGAGACGAGTATTAGAGGGTCGCCCCTCGTAATCCCTTGCAGCTTGGACGGCCATCGTCGCCGTCTGAAGAGCCAGGGCAAGGGTCGCCTGCATGGCATCTCCAGATCGCCGACGAGCGATCGCATCGAGATCGGTCGTCCAAGCCTTGGGCAGAAAGGTGATGGCCTTCTGGACGTAAGTAGGGACGTCGAGGGACTTTTGCGGAGACTTGCTCGCCAGGAAATTCAGCACCATCGGCGATACGTCCGGATCAGCAAGACGGACCCTTCAGCACAAACGAAAGAGACAAAGGAGTTAGAATATACCGTACTCAAATTGCCTATCTTGGAAAGATCAATCCGGTCTTACCTATTGACCAATTCAGGGTCGCGGCCAAAATAGGGCTTGTCCCGAGAAATTTCAGCTTCGGCGATCGCCACCTTTTTCAAGTAGCCAGCCGATGACCTAGAGCCGGACGCCGAGGGCCTGGAGCCAGATCCCTCCACCATCGGAACAGCGGAAATAGGAGCAGCGGCAACCGGTGGCTCCAAAATAGACACGTCTGCCTCAGTAGTAGGCAGGGATTCGTCCGTCCTCCGCCTCTTGCGGTTGCGTTGGAGTTGTTCCTCCTCTTGAATTTCCGACTCGGCGACTCGCACAACTGCGGGCCTCACCACAGGAACGGGGCGAGACGTCGTCTCAGGAACACGACCCGTCTTCTTTCCCAGGTGAAGACGACCGATGAGACCAGGGTTAGACATGGCGATCTCTTGTGGTGGATCGACGAAGCGGGCAAAATGAATCTCTGCCAAAGAACAAATTCGAACAAGTTAAACACCTCCTTCAATCAGACGATCGTCAAGCAAGGAAGAAGTAAAATTTATACCTGGAACTTTCAGATGACGAGGGAAGCGAAACAACCGAGCCCCCAGCCGATGAAGTTCGTGACCGAGTGAGCGAACGTCTATGTAGGAATCCGGCAAGGCACGAATTCGCTCCCAAACGATCAAGAAATCGAAGGGGAGATCGCTGATCGCCGGAACAAGGGATCCTGCAAAAAGGAAACAAAATTAGATCAGTCCAAGACGTATCCGATCAAAGGGAGAGTTAAAACCCTTACTCGGATTCCTCTCCCGGAAATTGGTGGGAACCTCCAACTCTTCCTCTGGCCTTTCGCTCGACGCCGACCTCCACGCTCCGCCAACTGAGCACCATTTTGCCAGATCGCCTCGAGACTTGTTCGGCACCCTGAGGACCACTCTTTCCATTCGGCCTTGAATGTGGTTACCGCCGACCGACCCTTTCTGCGCAGCCAATTTGAAGAGATAGTTCATTTCCATCGCAGAAAGGAGACGGAACAACCGGTGACCGCCGAAAAGTGTCTGAGTGCAGATGATCTGTAGCCAGGCGTTCGGCGTCAGTTGGAGCGGCACTAAATTCCAGGCGATCAACAAATAGGATATGGCGAACGGCAAGGGGAACCTCAGGCCGGCCTCCATAATCATCTCATTGATGGCGACCAGACCCTCGGGAGGTTGATCGGCACGCTCGTTTTCCAAGGGCACGTGTAGGGAAACATCAGAAGGAATGTGATATTTCGCCCTCCAGCGTTTCAAGTCTTTCCGGGTCGCCGAACTCCGGATCTGACCAAGGGTCCACTGAGACGGGTCGGCGGCCCGAAACACCATCCGCTTCACATGTTCATAGGGATGAGCGACGGAGTAAGCTTCGAAATCAAATTCTGGAGCGGGCCCGGCAATCCCCTCCATAAGCTTAGCGAAAGCCATATAGGCGGGGCCGAATACACTGTCCCGCTCCCAAGACAGCCGCACTAGTTCATCCTCATCCTCCGGCGAGCCCCCTGCTCCACCGCCGCCTCCGTTCTCGCCACCTCGGCCTCGTTGAAGATCTCCTCAAGTTCCGCGGGCACAATCCCCGCACGAATGGCTTCAACGACCGTTTCCATGTGAAGTCCCGCGGGAATTTCCTCCCGGTCAGGCGAAGCTGCGGCGGCGGAGGTGTTTTCGGTCTCGAAGGTCTTAGATCCTCCAGACATATTATAAAAAGTAAAGGGATAAAGAAGATTGGTTTTCTTACCTAAAAAGAAAAAGGAGGACGATCGGCACAAGAAGCTTCGAAAATTTCTGCAGAGTTCCAGCAAGAAGGCAAGGACGCGTGAAGAGTAAAAATGAAGTAGCCCTAGCCCCTTTTATAGGCGGGAGCAGGGGTCTCCGTGCAAATAGGCGAACTTCCGAGGGCTGGAGTGCAACCGTCGGAGGGGGGACACATTAAATGCAGCCCTCGAATCCCGCGTACGCGTCTTTTCGAGGGCACGCCAGGCGAAAAGTCTGACAAACCGTCAGACTCCCCCAATGGTGGCGCGACGCGTGTCCTTGCAGCGTTTCGAGAGCCTGCCTTCATTTCCCGCTGCTCCCAGCGCAAAGGAGATCGTCCAAATTTGAAATCAGATCGCTTAATCGTCTAAACACTGGCGATCGCCAACAGTGCCACCTCACCCCGTGTTTTCAACATCGAAACGATCCACCTCACCCCGTGTTTTCAACATCAACAGTGCCACCTCACCCCGCGTCTAAACACTGGCGATCGCCTATTCGAAGTGGATCATTTTGTGTTTATTTTCCGTTTTCTCGACAGTGCGCGTTTCTTTGTAATAGGCGCTTGGTGTTCTGTGATTGTTCGGATAATTGACTTGATTGTATTATCTGTTTGATGGCGCTTGTCACTTGTTGGTTTTATTATGTCTCTACCGGTGGCGTTGTGTTGGTCGTCGTGGAGCGTGTTTTCACGCCATATATTCCTTTGTGTTGCTTGTAACGTTTCGCCGTTGGGCGTAAGTTACGCGTTTCTTGTGTATCTCGTTGAGTTTTCCTGGCGGGATATTGCTTCTCCCTACTTGTTTTAAGTTTTGGGACGAAACTTCTTTTAAGGAGGGTAGTATGTAATATCCGCAATTTCGATTTCCGGTAATTTTCTTTTTTTGGCGAGAGTCCGTTTTGACGACTCGGTCGTGACCGTTTCGTCATTCTGAGAATGATTAATTCTTCACTTTTTGGCATCCGAGTTCGTTCCGGTGCCGTTTGGTTGAGTTCCGTGCTTCTTAGCGACTTTTCCGCACTTGAGTTCGATTCTTGCGAATCTCGTTCGAAACTGCTGTTTCGAGTTTCCCGTAAGTCCGTTTAACTTTGTTAGACGTGTTGTGAACTTCGGTTTGGTTATTCGATCACGTATCGTGATTTTCGGGCATTTTGGGCCATTTTGTAATTTATCCAAGTTGTGTGTATCCACATTCGTATTTGTTGTCTTGACCGATTTTTGTGTTTATTTGGTCGCGTGTGATTAATTGTTGCATGGTATTTCACTTCGGATCGATGATGTTGTCCGCGAGCATTTCGTCGTGTTTCGTTCTGTGCGTTTTTGGAAACCGAATCGTCGGGTCAGGGCGGCTGGGCACTGGCCGGACGGGTGCGGCGAGCATCGGAAGTCTTTGGGCCGGCCGGCGGTGACGGCAGGAACCGGTGTAGCGCGCATTACTGCCGGAAGGCTGCGCGCGCTAGCCCGGCAGGGATAGCGCACGTTATTCGATCTTTCAACGCACGCTATCGGGCTGGGCAGAGAGGTCCCTGGAGTTCTGGACCCGGGGAGGTTCGGCAGGTAGCACACGCTGCTGTTGGTCGTGGCGCACTCTAACCGGCATATGTAGCGCACGCTGTCGGCTGACTAGCGCACGTTACCTGGTCGAGCACTTTAGTCCAGAGGGTTCTGGACAGGTCGCCTAGCGCGCGCTAGCATCCGCGCAGCGCATGCTATCGGGGTCGGGCAGGCAGGTCCCGTGTTGTGCGGCGATTAATACGCCTCGAAGGCGATCGACATAACGATCAGAGAGTCTACCATAGAAGACATACTCTGGGCAAACACCCAGCAGTTGGCACCCACGACGACCGTCTTTCGGTATCCGGCGATCGTCTTTTATTAATTGGCGATCGTCTATGATGTCCAGCCAGAGACGATCGTCTCGTGCCACGTATGAATCCAACATCCGTCAAAGTCGTCGAAGACCGAATCTTAGACGGTGGCCCACGTGCAGATCCACAAAGGGCGCCGACAGATAAGACATTTGACCCCAGCCTGTCACCTACCTCACCTACCGACAGGACCGCCGAAAGGTACAAAGTGGGTCCTCCCCGGACAGCGACTCAGGACGCGTGCAGGCTTCCCATTGGCTCGCACAGCTGACCACCAGCAGCAGCCCCAGACTTTAAGGGAACAGCCTCACGTGACGGGACGATCGGCCATCTTATTATAATATAGAAAACAGCGGTCGCCCGCGATCACCGGAGAGGTCCCAACAACCTTGTCTCCTATAAATAGGAGGCTCACTACAGTGGCTAAAAGAGTTGTCATTACCGTGAATACAAGTGCAAAACATACAGAGAGAGAATCATAGACTCATCTGGCAATTACTTACACATTCATAGTGATATTCATACATACTTACAATACATCCCAAGCAAGAACTCACAGATCTTCATATCTGGTTCTTCCGGCAACCTACACGCTCTACAGCTTAGATAACTAGAAGTCTTTACACTCATTGTAATAGATTCTAACATTAATATTTGTACTCCACATTATATTTATTAATAACATCTCACAAGAGCATTCAAGCCCGGGATTAACAACCCCGGCAAATCTTGTGTAATTTATTTTCTCACGGAAGTGTTCTTGCATTTGTTTGTTACTCGATCATTCCAGCAATACTATCTCCGGATAATATTTTGGGTAACACCATCCCGGTCGGCAGGTTGGGTCGACAGTGTCGGGCCATGCGGTCCCCGGCCGAGAGTTCTGGGCCGACACTGGCCTATAGCGCACGCTAGTCCGGAAGGGATAGCGCACGCTAGGCCGCGCCAATATAAATATGACTAAGCAGTCATATTTGCACCCGTTTTTCATTTCTATCTTCTCCTTTCCGCGGCTAGAGGCTTGGTTATCAAGGAGACATGTTGTCAAGCAACTAATCCACGAAGTTCTAGAGCTTATATCATTGATTAATCATCCAATATCATCCTTTGATCCAGCGAATCAAGGTTATATTTCCTAGAACCCTATCTTTGGGAAATTTTGGGGTTTTCGGGTTTTTGTCCGATTCGTTCCGTATTATTGATTAATCTATGATGGGTATGATTAATCTTAGTATTATTCATGTATTTAATATCATTTAATCCATTGTTCTTCGCCGAATCGAGGTATATTCTTGATTTTCCTTCGAGTTGACTTTTTGGGGGACTTGTTCTTGATTTCATTTTCCATCCGTTTTTGATGAATCGATTGTTGTAAAATGATGTTTTCAAACATATCCTATGGATTTAATATCCATATTTCGGTGGGAATTCCATTTTCATGTCTTTGTCGGGTCGATTCGTGTTCTTGGCCGTTTTGGGGGAAACCCTTGAACCTTCGTCGTTTATTACTTGAATTCAGCGGCTTTGGGTCGTGTTTTGGAATTCATTTTCGTTGTTATTGTTGTCATTCGTAGTTTATTGTCGCGGGTTGTCATTCGGCGGAGTCGGCGGGTTTGTAGTCGGTTCGAGTCTCCTCACTTCGGTCGATTCTCCGCGTTGTGATTATCCGAGGCAAGTATCTTTCCCATACATTTCATGTTTCGTAGATGCAATAATTGTTAATCGACTATGTGTGTTTACTTGGAGTACTCATAACGAACTTTCAAGAGGATTGATATAATCCCATTAACGGTTTTCTTATAAAACGCCCGAGTACTTTGCAAATAAATGAGTTCTACGGATATGTGTATTGTGGTTGCGCATTAAAATATATTGCCTTCGTGCTACGTGATTATAAAAGCCCTTTTCCCTTGTTAAGGGTTGTATGCTCGAATCTGTATTCATTTGAGGAGTGCGCATATGTTGTGTTGTATTTCTTGTCGACTCCCTTGTGAGGAGGTGGTACTACTTGGTGTTATTGGAGATTATATCTCCTCGTGGTTGTGATCATTCTATATATTCACTCTGGGACGGACCGATGAGTCCTCTGAGGGTTCCGTAGCCTTTGGTGCGGTTCCACGAATATATTTGGGTTAACCACTCTGGGACGGACTGACAAGTCCTCTGAGGGTTCCGTTGCATCTGGTGCGGTTCCATGGTTAATCATGCATATAATTGAAATTTGGCGCACAATGAGACTTAATACTCCGGAAATACTAGTCTTAAGTTTTATATGATTGTATATATCCACTCTTGGACGAGCCGACGGGTCCTCTGAGGGTTTCGTAGCCTCTGGTGCGATTCCGCGGATATTTTGGGTTAACCACTCTGGGACGGGCCGACGGGTCCTCTGAGGATTCCGTAGCCTCTGGTGCGGTTCCACGGTTGATCATGTATGTATTGATGTAATGCTCTGAGATTTAGTTATTCCGGAATACTAATCTTGAATTGTACCATTACATTTATTTCACCATCGATTACATGTGACCCTCAGTTATGTACCATCGTTTGGTTTAGATTATTATACTCTTGGAATATGTTGTGTATGGCTCGTATTTGCACTTTATACTTGCACTAGCAAAATAGTGGAATTTTGCTAACCCCGAGTAATGGGGGGTGGATATATGTATTGCATTCTGTGCGTGCGGGTTCTGGCGGACATGACACGGGATCGGTACGAAGGATGATGGAAGGCAAATGATACTAATCACATGAGGGCCAGTATTGGGATTTGTTGGTTGAATTGTATTATTCTTTTCTGCTGTAGTGTTTACCACGTCGTGTGGAAGTGTTGTTGTATTTTGACCCTTACATGGGTACGAGTCGGGATAGAGATGTATATGAAGTTTAAGTTGTATGTCATTGATGAAAGGCCAAATCGGTCTACTGAGTCGTATTTAGCCATGTTGGCACTTGTTTTGATGTCTTGTTTTGGTATCTAGCCTGGTGGATTCTCACTCAGAGGGTCTGCGGCGTTGTAATATTCCCGAGCGGATTGGGGGTGTTACATGATGAACATGATAATTATTGATTTTTCTTTCATTACCATGTCCGGCTAAACTTGTTAGATTCCGGGCATGGGAGTATGTTGATTTACTATGGTTTTGAGGGATTGACGATTATATATATCTAGTGTGATTTCTTTATCAAATTCTTGGTTTTAATTCATGTTAGAACACTTGATCAATATTTTTACATGTTTAACTTAATTGCTCATAATTCGAGAGAAGAGGGCATTAATAGGTTTCAAGTATTTGACATAGTTAATTACGAGATTGAGAAATCGGTGATAACCTATGTTGGTATTTAATCTTATGAACATTTTGGAGTTAGATAATTTATAATAGATGGAGACATTGTTATAGGTTGTTTAATCTACGTTTTAATGCATCTCGAGAGGGACTTTAGAATATTGTTGTGATTATCATTTTGGAAACGCACTTAGAACCCTTCGACATCAATCCCGACTAAACTTAGTGATCAACGGAAACCTAGCCTTGGAATCTATCTTTCAAAACTCTTACAATTCTCTTTAATTCGGATATTTTTACTTGTTTAAATTAATTGTCATTATTTTATTTTATTTCGTTAACCATTCATCCACCCTATCGGTCGTCTAGATAAAATTGGGAACACTATAATCTAGTAATCAATACAATATGAATAATTAGTCTCTGTGGAATACGACCTTGCTTGCCGCTTTCTACATTTTCTCCGTACACTTGCGGATTGTTTAAAAAAATAGCGAATAAGTTTTTGGCGCCATTGCCGAGGACTAATTTGTTTTTATTAGTTTGATATTACGATAAGTGTTTCTAGTCTTACTTTAGACATTTTCTTATTTTTGTTACATAACTCATGTTGTGCAAATTTATGTCCTACTCAGGGAGTGCATGTGTTAGGAGTATGCCCTCGAATGCCACTCAGAGGATGTTGAGTGAGGGCATTGTACTTGTTATTATGTAAATCATCAATATAAGGCAATGAATGTTTCTTTATTTACTGGTAGTTACTGGCATTCCCAACTCGTAAATATACATATAGAAACTAGTCCCTGTATTTGAGAGCAAAACTTTCCACTCCTTATTTGATAAGGGGGTCGGCACTGGAAAGGTTTATAGCTCAAATACTTAATCGTTCGCAAGTCGGTGAAACTTGACTGGGCGTTAAGTTTATGTGAAGACTTGTATGACGTGTTCTTTGACAAGGAGAGTGTTTGTCGAACACTAATGGTTAGTGGGAGCACACGTTATAGGTATGCTAATTAGATTAGTATACTCGAACCGACTCACCCTCGATTCGTCACACGGATTTCACTCCGGGACAGTCAATGATGGAATCGAAAGGTTGTGATAGGTATTCGTGACCCTTCGACTTGAGGATTTAGTAGGGATGTGCTTGTGACGTCATGATTTTCATTAGAGTAGTTCGACCCTATAAACCGGAAGGCGGGGGTCAACCTCGACGTGCATCTTGATGGGCACGTAGTAGGTCCTACTGAATACCAAGATAGAATTTTTTCTCCTGTTAGTGAACGGGTTATATGTCCTATGCGGTTATTGGCAGATGAGATCATATGTTTTTGGCCAAAGCATTGGAGCTAGCTGTATTAGATACACGAGAGCTCGATGATCTCGATTTGCATTAACGCATGCATAGCGTCAATCTGAGATGGGGTTTGGTAGCCAGTGACCCCATAACTTGATCAGGACATTTGAAAGAAGGGTTTATACGTATACTGGTATTCACGACAGAATGGTTCTTGAATGATCCCAATCATTCGTTCTCAGTTGGGGTACAGTGTAGGCCGCCAGGCTGGCTAGGTGGTGCTACTTGTAATATCCGCAATTTTCGACTTTCGGTAAATTTCTTTTTTCGGCCGAAGTCCGTTTTGACGACTCGCTCATGACCGTTTCGTCATTCTGAGAATGATTAATTCTACACTTTTTGACATCCGAGTTCGTTTCGGAGTCGTTTTGTTGAGTTCCGTGCTTTTTAGCGACTTTTCCGTACTTGAGTTCGGTTCTTGCGAATCTCGTTCAAACTTGTTTGAGTTTCCGTAAGTCCGTTTAACTTTGTTAGACGTGTTGTTAACTTCCGTTTGGTTATTCGATCACGTATCGTGATTTAGGGCGTTTTGGGCCATTTTGTAATTTCTTGAAAGTTACGGGTATCGTATCTGTAATTGTTGCCTCGACCCGTTTCTTGGTCGCGTATGACTAAATATGGTATTACGTTTTCATTTCGAGTCGTTTATGTCGTCCGTGAACTTTTCGTCGTGTTCGTTCGTGCGATTTGGAAATCGGGTCGTCGAGCCACAGCAGTTGCGGGATCGCCGGACGGTGGCGGGGATCGCCGGACGATTGCGGGCACCGGCCGGGCAGGTGCGCGAGAACCGCGTAGTGCCTTCTGGCCGGAAGAGGCTGCGCGCCTTAACCGGCAGTGTAAGCGCCTTCTGCCGGTAACTTTAACGCCTTATCGGGCACAGGCGGTGGGGTTTCGAGGTTACGGACTCGGTCGAGATCGGCGAGTAGCGCACGCTACGCCGGCGTAAGCGCGCTAGTCGGCAGCGTAGCGCCTGTCGGCCGGCTAGCGTACGTTACAGGACGGCGATTCGATCCGGTGGCTCTGGGCCAGTCGGCTAGCGCGCGAGCTTCGGCCGTAGCGCACGCTAGCGGGAGTCGGGAGACGAGTCATGGTCGGCGAGAATTTGGTCGGTGGTGCGGGTCGTGTGGGCCTGGCGAGGTACTCGGCGATCTGCGGCCGATAGCGCACGCTAGTCGGGAAGGCTAGCGCCACGCTAGTCTGCCCGATATAAATGTGGTGGCGATCACATTTCACTTCGCTTTTCATTCCCTTCCTTCTCCTTCCGCGAATGGCGATTCATGGGTGACGAAGCCATGTTGTTTAACAACAAATCCATGAAGTCCTTGAGTTCATAACATCAATCGATCGTCTGTTATCAACCTTTGATCCAAATAATCAAGGTAATCTTCCTTAGAACCCTAATTTCGTGAATTTGGGGATTTTTGCATTTTAAATCGATTCGTTCCGTGTTGTTGATTAATTCATGATGGGTATGATTAATCTTGATAGTATTCTTGTGTTTAACATCATTTAATCCATTGTTCTTCGTCGAATCGAAGTATAATTCTTGATTTCCTTCGAATTGACTTTTTGGGGGATTTATCCCCGATCTCGTTTTTCATCCATTTTCGATGGATCGATTATGGTTAAATGATGTTGTTAAACATATTCTATGGATTATATATCCATATTTCAACTTGGAATTCCGTTTTCGGGTTTTGACGGGACGAATCGTGTTCTTGGCCGTTTTGGGGGAAATCCTTGGACCTTCGTCATTTGTTCTTTGAATTCAGCGGCTTTGGGTCGTACTTTGGAATTCATTTTCGTTGTTATTGTTTTCGTTCGTAGTTCATTGTTGTGGATTGTCGTTCGGTGGAGTCGGCGAGTTCGTAGTCGGTTCGTGCCAACCTACTTCGGCCGATTCTCCGCGTGTGGTCATTCGAGGCAAGTACCTTGTCCATACTTTTCTTGTTTCGTGAATATGATGATTGGTGATCGTCTTGATTTGTTTGTTTGTTTGAAATGAGTTTTCAAAAGATTTGGTTAGCCTCGTTAAAGGCCCTCTTTCAAAACCGTGTGTGTTTTGTGATTGGTGTGGTTCGTGAATAACTATGTGAATTCTATGTATATGCTTGGTGCTCATGTTGCACTTGGTGTTGTGTGTGGACGTATATTATTTCATTTCGGTGCGTTGCGGATTGACGTGGTGTTTTGCTAAGTGTTTGATGCCTGCAGGCGAATTGTTTGAATATCCTTGATATGATATGTTATTTGTGTGAATGTGTGGATATGGTTGAAGGTCTACGGTGACACATGGCACGTGATCATGTGGTCGGGGATGCAACAAGTGATTGATCCAACCGTGAGAGCACGAGATAATCTACGGTGGCACATGGCATGTGATCATGTGGCCGAGGATGCAACAAGCGATTGATCCAACCGTGAGATGTGTGTGATTTGTTTCGCTAGCCACTCGGGAGGGTCCTTCGAGGCCTCGAGTGGGATGTCGGTGGTATCGTCCGGTCTGGCGATGCGCGTGCGTGATGATGTTTCGTTGATTTTACGTCCGTTGAGGACACGTGATGTTGGGCTCGACCACCTGTAAATTGTTGGTGATTTCCTATTTGCGAAAACAAAACATTTGAAATGTGACCACTATTAATTTTGGAAAGAGAAGGATTTTATAATCCTAAATTGTTTTCTATTAAAACTCTCGATGGCATTTTAAAGCTGTTTTGTAAATTGTTTCCCTTATTTGCGATCTTTCGGTTTTGGAAATGCTTACTCAAACTCTTGCCTCGGGAAGTACTTTTCTTTACGTTTGGATCTTTGAGGATTCGATTATTATTGTTCTTGGAACTTGTATTGTATGGCTCGTATTTTTGCACTTGTACTTGCACTAGCAAAACGGTGGAGTTTTGCTAACCCAGTATTCGGGGTGGATGTCTATTTTTCATTCGGGTTTTGGAGCATAGCACGGGGTCGGCACGAAGGATGATGAAAGATGAGCGATACTAATCACACGAGGATCCGTTCTTTGTCGTATTGGTCTAGTTGTATTTTCTTTTCCGCTGCAGTATATTTTCCGTTATGCGGGTGTGGTTGTATTTTTGACCTGCGTGGGCATGAGTTGTATTTGAGTTGCATGTATCTTTGAAAGACCAAATCGGTCTCTTGAGTCATTTTAGCCTTAAAGGCGAGGTTTAGATGTTTGATTTTAGTTATCGGCTGGTAGATCCTCGAGGAGAGGGTCTACGGCGTGTAATATCCACGAGTGGATTGGGGTGTTACATAAATGGTATCGAGCTTAGGTTGTGGAAACCTAGGTGTCGGGTCGATGGTGTCTATTGAGTTTTTGTCTCGTCGGATTTTATCGGATCAGGTCGTGTCGCGACGCGTCGTCGAGTTGGTTTGTTGTGATTAGTATCGTGGGCGATCATCATCTTCGTGCGACTGTGGATGTAAGTCTCCCTTCTTTGTGTTGTGCCTCGTGTGACACGAGCTATTTTTATTATGAGTTAATTGACGGAATCCTCTTATGGATTTTGATTTCGTGATACGTGATTATTTGACTCCCATTTTTCGTTCATATGAGAAGTAGTGTTCTTTGTCTTGTGCATGTTTGACTTTATTTCTTTTATCCATTGCGTGAGTTCTTACGTAATGGCTTTCGGTATTTTCTTGTGAGTTTTATTTCAAAATCAATTCCCTTAACAGTTTTTGGCATTATGGCCTTGATCATTTTAGCGAAATTCTTATGACGGAATCTAGTATTTTGTAAATGGATTTTGTGAGTTTTGAAATATTACCGTCATCGGCCTTTTTGGCGTTTTTGTGAATGGTTTTTAGCACTGGTGGATTCGGCGCGGGACCCACGCGCTATATTGTTCATTGTAATTACGAAATTTTTGGGCATTCTAGCCCATTGAATTATTTTGAAAACCTTGAGTATCTTAGAAAATTAAAATTCGGGACGTACTTTTAAAGCGAATTATTTTCTTGCGGTGTTTTCAAGGTGTTTTCTAATGCCGCAATACATTTCAAAAAATTTCCGGTTGAGGACCAAAAATATTTTGAGGTATTTTCAAATGCGATTGCTTAGACCCAAGGGTCGAATATTTTGAAAGTTTTTCACTAAAGGAAAGGTGTCCTCATTTTTGTTCAAACGCAAGATGATTTTCAAAGTCTCGATAAAGGTGTTTGTACTACTTTTTGTAAAATGATACTCAAGATCAACTGTTGTTTCCAAAGCTGTTTTCAAAAGGTGGTTCTCGTTTTAAAACCTATCATTCTGTTTGCGGACCGGAAATGCGTGTATGGTTTTGAACTTTCGTTACGGTGTTAACCCCGATTGTGATTGAATTGGTGGCGTGAGCGTCGAGCCATTCGCCACGCATATGTTTTGTTGGCCCTCGTGAGAGGTGTGAGCTGGTGTTTCTTGTTTATCGCCTCGTGGTGATTTGCGTGTTGTCGCACTAGTGTGAGTTGTTAAAGCCTGGATTTTTGTGCGTTATACACATGGGTGATTGTTTCATGATGCTTGTGATTGTGTCTTTGGTCGTTCGGGATGTTGTAATCGTCGAGCGATGCCGTTGTTGTGATTTTTGTATGCGTTGATATGCTATGCCGAGTTGGCATCTCCGGTATGTTGTTTTGCGGTGTTAGTTCCATTGTATCTAGCATTTGTATTTTCGGTATGCCGAGCCGAGGCGTTTCAACCGTGATGTGCGAGCATGCACGCGTAAATTGTCCTTCTCGTCGGTAACACATTTCAAGTGTGGACTCGAGGATACCAAATTGATTTTGCGAATCGGCTACCGAGACTTTCGGAGTTCGCGCTTGGCCACGAGATATCGAATCGGCTTTGAGAGGCCTTTGAAGGATGTTTTACATTTGCTGTTGTGTCGTCTCCTTGATTTCGTTATTGTGAGTAGCGGGGACGACCTTCTTTTATAAGAGGTCGAATGTAATACCCGTATTATTTTTGGCTTCTATATTTTCTCTTTCTCGATCTATCGATACACTCATGTTCGTTGATACTTTACGAACTTGTTACGTATTTCGGTTTCATCGTTCGAGCAGTGTGATCTTGTTTTGGGTCGATCTGGTTATCGTGTATCTTTTAGAGTTCGGTTCGATTCTTGTGAACCTTGTTCGGAAGTAGCATCTTTGATTCTACTAATTCTTTTATTCGAAGTGGATCGGAGTTGGAACTTACGTATTTTCGATTCTGTCGACTCGTTTATGTTCATTGACATTTTCTGAGCTTTTCCTGCCCCTTGCTTTTGTTGATCGAACGAGGGTGGTATTATTTCGGAATTACTCGTTCGTCGTTGTGACTTTTCAATTGTTATTCCCTTTCCTGTGGATCTTATGCGAGTGTGCATCTTGTTGTTTTCACCGGATCATGTTTTGTCTTGAGTCGAGATGTGAACCTCGGAGTTGTCGGTTGAACCTTATTGTTCTTTGTGATCCGAACACGATCGTTCGATTTTTGTTGTCTCGATCATTTGTTTGTTCGGTTTTGTTCTCGTTTCGTGATTGTTGAGCGTTCAGGCTCCTTCCTAATTCCCTTAAGTTCGGGAAGTTAGTCTCGTTTTCAATCTTCCAACCCTTGGGCGGTGGAATTCCGTATTTGTTCGGTTGGCTCGCGTTTTGATTGATGTCTTGTTGGGTTGGTCAATCCTATTGATTTTCGTTCGTTGTGTTTTGTGATTGTCGGATAATCGACTCGATTGTATTGTCCATTTGATGACGCTTGTCACTTGTTGATTTTATTATGTTTCTACGTGGCGTTGTGTTGGTCATCGTGGAGCGTGTTTTCACGCAGATATTTCTTTGCGTTGTTTGTAACATTTCGCCGTTGGGCGTTAGTTACGCATTCTTGTGTATCTTGTTGAGTTTTCCTAGCGGAATATTTCTTCCCCTACTTGTTTTAAGTTTGGACGAAACTTCTTTTAGGAGGGTAGAATGTAATATCGCAATTTTACTTTCGGTAAATTTCTTTTTCGGCGAAGTCCGTTTTGACGACTTCGCTCATGACCGTTTCGTCATTACGAGAATGATTAATTCTACACTTTTTGACATCGAGTTCGTTTAGTCGTTTTGTTGAGTTCCGTGCTTTTTAGCGACTTTTCCGTACTTGAGTTCGGTTCTTGCGAATCTCGTTGGCTAACATTTGAGTTTCCGTAAGTCCGTTTAACTTTGTTAGGCGTGTTGTTAACTTCCGTTTGGTTATTCGATCACGTATCGTGATTTAAGGCGTTTGGGCCATTTTGTAATTTCTTAAAAGTTACGGGTATCCGTATCGTAATTGTTGCCTCGACCGTTTCTTGGTCGCGTATGACTAAATATGGTATTACGTTTTCATTTCGAGTCGTTTATGTCGTCCGTGAACTTTTCGTCGTGTTCGTTAAAATGCGATTTGGAAATCGGGTCGTCGAGCCACAGCAGTTGCGGGGCCCAGCCGGACGGTGGCGGGGCGGCCGGACGATTGCGGGCACCGGCCGAGCAGGTGCGGCGAAGCCGTAGCGCACGCCTTCTGGCCGGAAGGCTGCCTGTGCTAACCGGCAGTGTAGCGCACGCCTTCTGGCTTTAACGCCTTCTCGGGCACAGGCGGTGGGGTTTCGAGGTTACGGACTCGGTCGGAGATCGGCGAGTAGCGCACGCTACGCCCGGCGTAGCGCGCGCTAGTCGGCGGCGTAGCGCCGCGGCCGGCCGGCTAGCGTACGTTACTGGCCGGGCGATTCGATCCGGTGGCTGCTGGGCCAGTCGGCTAGCGCGCGAGGCTTCGGCCGTAGCGCGCCACGCTAGCGGAGTCGAGACGAGTCATGGTCGGCGAATTTGGTCGGTGGTGCCGGTCGTGTGGGCCTGGCGAGGTACTCGGCGATCTGGCCGATAGCGCCGCTAGTCGGGAAGGCTAGCGCCACGCTAGTCGGCCCGATATAAATGTGGTGGCGATCACATTTCACTTCGTTTTCATTCCCTTCCTTCTCCTTCCGCGAATGGCGATTCATGGGTGACGAAGCCATGTTGTTTAACAACAAATCCATGAAGTCCTTGAGTTCATAACATCAATCGATCGTCCGTTATCAACCTTTGATCCAATGAATCAAGGTAATCTTCCTTAGAACCCTAATTTCGTGAATTTGGGGATTTTTGCATTTTAAATCCGATTCGTTCCGTGTTGTTGATTAATTCATGATGGATATGATTAATCTTGATAGTATTCTTGTGTTTAACATCATTTAATCCATTGTTCTTCGTCGAATCGAAGTATAATTCTTGATTTCCTTCGAATTGACTTTTTGGGGATTTGTCCCGATCTTTTTCATCCATTTTCGATGGATCGATTATGGTTAAATGATGTTGTTAAACATATTCTATGGATTGTATATCCATATTTCAACTTGGAATTCCGTTTTCGGGTTTGTGGGACGAATCGTGTTCTTGGCCGTTTTGGGGAAATCCTTGGACCTTCGTCATTTGTTCTTTGAATTCGGCTTTGGGTCGTACTTTGGAATTCATTTTCGTTGTTATTGTTTTCGTTCGTAGTTCATTGTTGTGGATTGTCGTTCGGTGGAGTCGGCGAGTTCGTAGTCGGTTCGTGCCAACCTACTTCGGCCGATTCTCCGCGTGTGGTCATTCGAGGCAAGTACCTTGTCCATACTTTTCTTGTTTCGTGAATATGATGATTGGTGATCGTCTTGATTTGTTTGTTTGTTTGAAATGAGTTTTCAAAAGATTTGGTTAGCCTCGTTAAAGGCCCTCTTTCAAAACCGTGTGTGTTTTGTGATTGGTGTGGTTCGTGAATAACTATGTGAATTCTATGTATATGCTTGGTGCTCATGTTGCACTTGGTGTTGTGTGTGGACGTATATTATTTCATTTCGGTGCGTTGCGGATTGACGTGGTGTTTTGCTAAGTGTTTGATGCCTGCAGGCGAATTGTTTGAATATCCTTGATATGATATGTTATTTGTGTGAATGTGTGGATATGGTTGAAGGTCTACGGTGACACATGGCACGTGATCATGTGGTCGATGCAACAAGTGATTGATCCAACCGTGAGAGCACGAGATAATCTACGGTGGCACATGGCATGTGATCATGTGGCGAGGATGCAACAAGCGATTGATCCAACCGTGAGATGTGTGTGATTTGTTTCGCTAGCGGCTCGGGAGGGTCCTTCGAGGCCTCGAGTGGGATGTCGGTGGTATCGTCCGGTCTGGCGATGCGCGTGCGTGATGATGTTTCGTTGATTTTACGTCCGTTGAGGACACGTGATGTTGGGCTCGACCTGTAAATTGTTGGTGATTTCTATTTGCGAAAACAAAACATTTGGTGTGACCTATTAATTTTGGAAAGAGAAGGATTTTATAATCCTAAATTGTTTTCTATTAAAACTCTCGATGGCATTTTAAAGCTTTTGTAAATTGTTTCCCTTATTTGCGATCTTTCGGTTTTGGAAATGCTTACTCAAACTCTTGCCTCGGGAAGTACTTTTCTTTACGTTTGGATCTTTGAGGATTCCCGATTATTATTGTTCTTGGAACTTGTATTGTATGGCTCGTATTTTTGCACTTGTACTTGCACTAGCAAAACAGTGGAGTTTTGCTAACCCCAGTATTCGGGGTGGATGTCTATTTTGCATTCGGGTTTTGGAGCATAGCACGAAGTCGGCACGAAGGATGATGAAAGATGAGCGATACTAATCACACGAGGATCCGTTCTTTGTCGTATTGGTCTAGTTGTATTTTCTTTTCATTGCAGTATATTTTCCCGTTGTACGGGTGTGGTTGTATTTTTGACCCCTGCGTGGGCATGAGTTGTATTTGAGTTGCATGTATCTGTTGAAAGACCAAATCGGTCTACTGAGTCATTTTAGCCTTAAAGGCGAGGTTTAGATGTTTGATTTTAGTTATCAGCCTGGTAGATCCTCGAGGAGAGGGTCTACGGCGTGTAATATCCCTGAGTGGATTGGGGGTGTTACACTACTACTCTTTGGTTCCTCCCATTGCTGACTGAGACGGACCTACCGAGTCGCGCATTAGGATTGACGACGGAATGAATCAAGCTAATTCTCTCATTATGTGTATTAGATATTGGATATCTAAATTTGGGACATTAGATGTCGAAATCGATTTATTGGATAAATTAATTTACGGCCTAATGAATTAAATAAATTACTGGGTGATTAATTTAATTCATGTATATAATTATTTCTTGGATAAATTAATTCTATTATTTTGTATTTGATATGTTTAATTAATTGGATTAATTAATCGATATAAATACATCGAAACGGAATCAGAGTTTATCTATTTGGACTTTCGGGAGTCCGAAATGAACCGAACTCATCCGTTTTTCCATGCCCCCCCCATTTCTAGCCACCTTCCTTTTGGACTTATGTCTTCATTCTTTAATGAATGATAATTGTGGAGGTGGGGTTAGATTCCCACATGCATGAGTTGTTGCAAGTGGTGGGGAGTTGAATAAGAATGGGAAGATGACTTTGATCTCACTTCACTCAACTTTTGGGAAGCCTTCCAACGTGAGAGAGAGAGAGAGAGAGAGAGAGAGAGAGAGAGAGAGAGAGAGAAACCATTTTTCTCAATTGTCTTCTTCATCTTCTTCATTCACTTCTTCTTCATTTTTCTTGGAGAAAATTGAGAGAAATTATTGAGAGATATATTATACACTTAGAGTGTAGTAATAAAAGCTTCATCACCTAGCTCTAGCCGTATCCTCGGAGGATATCAAGGTGTTGTCATTTTGTTCGTTTTTCCGGCGCGTGGCAAGTAGAGACACGGTGCTTTCGGCGTTGGATCGTTCAAGGGCGCTTGAAGCGGAATAGATTCGTAGAGATCAAGCAAAACTTGGGGAATAGCTCAAGAGAAGGTTATCCATCTAATCAACGGACTACAAGGGTGAGTTTCTATATCTCTTGTGAATTCGTTTTTGATATTCGTATATACGTAGCTCGATCGATCCTCGTAGGGATTCGGATCGAATTAATTTTCGTTTTACCGCTTCCGCTGGGCCTTCGTTTTAGGCACCGAATCCCAACAGTGGTATCAGAGCGTAGGTCTTGCGATCGTATATACGATATTAGCATTTGGAATGCTTGATTAGATGGTGAATGATTTGGAATCATTTTAGTCATAATCGTGGTATATGTTTTTACGTTCGTTGTAGTTATATTTTTCGTAAGTTTATGTCTAAATATAAATCTTAATTTTTTGGAAATATGATTTATATTGAAGATATGAATGTTGGAGAATATAGATATTGGATATCCGGTCGAAAAACTAGCCCCGAAATGCCGTTGGGCCAGTCAGGAGAGTCAGGGAGCGGGGCCGCGGCCGAGGGCTCGGGGCGGCCCGGCCAGCTGTGCGGCCGGCACAGGCGGACATCTTGGGGCCGAGGCCCAGGCTCCAGGGGCCGCGGCCCAGGGCCACTGGGCAGCCCTGCTTGGCCGGCAGCTGCCGAGCGTGACTCGGCCATGCGAGGCCTGTCTGTCGGTATGCTGCCGAGGGTGACTCGGCCATGGCAGGCCATTTTCGCCCCGGCTCGATTTTTTCGTGTATTCTTGAAAATTAATCTCCTGCATGTTAAATTGGATTTAATATTATTAAAATGATTTATGGTATTTCATTTTATAAGGGAAAATTGATTTATTGGAATACTTGTGATCGACCGAATTATTTTGAACGTTTTCATATTACCGATTGTGTGAATCGATTTGATCGTTTCGTATTGTTGATTGGATCAATGTATCTCTACGCTTTCCATTTATTTAGTATTTATTGGATGAATGCTTTTGAATGGTCATGTGGTTCGTGGACTTAGTTTTTGAATCGTTCGTTTTATTCGATTGGGTTGTAAAGGCCGTTTTGAGCCTATTTATTTTACTAGAAAAATTTGTATCTAGGATGTAATTTTCAATATAAAATTTATATGTAATGACGAAGACCGGAGGAAGATCCATTTCGAGAAGACGAAGATTCAAGACGAAGACTTGTAATTAGATTACGGAGTTTTTGTTTTCTAGGAACGGTCCATGAACCACATGTTGGTAGCAACTAGGTTGTGAATGGTTGTTTTCATATTGTATGAATGCCACAAACGCGCTTAAACGATTAATGTGCAAAGTGTAACGCTAATCGCGAAAATTATCCCACGATAAATTATTAAATTTATAAGGTTTCAAGGTTTTCCTTCCCTCCATCGAGTTTTCGGGAAATTGAAATCCAAACCGGATGTGCTATGCTTCCGAGTTATCGGGGTAGTCGTTCGGGGAGGACGGATAAATTACCGGGAGCGCATTTGGATGCCTTCGGTTGGAGCAAATTTTATCCCTAGAAACACGATAGGTTCTTAGGATAAGATTCAATTGTGAAACTGATTTGCATCGATGGTATAAACTTAACTTGTTCACGAACCATCGAAACCGTATAGGTTGAGGGGAGTGAACAAGGGGAAAAAGAAGATCGAATCATCCATTAGATGGGTTGGTGTTGGACACCACTTTATGAAAATTAATAGACTAGAAACCTGTTCGGTTGCCGTCTATCAAGATTTATAAAGAACTCGATCACCACTATGAAGTAGAGCGACGATACTTCCGGATTTCATATGGGAGTGTGTTATTCCGATAAAAATAGTGGGAGCTGGGTAACAAGAATAGAAAAGACCTTAATTCTATACTCAGAACATATTTGAATGAGTCACTAATTAATCTATCGTACTTAATGCAGACTCAAATCTCAATATGACAATGAATCCATTCGCAATTCTGCTCGAAAAGAACACCTTAATGGGACCTAACTTTGTGGATTGGCTCCATGTCGATGATTGTCCTCGATAGAGTCACCAGGATACGTCTTGGAGACGGACATTCGGCGCCTCTGTGCGGACCGAGCCAATCGGGAAGAGATTGAAAACCACGAAAAGTGGGTTAAGGATGACGTGAAAGTCCGTGCTTATATGATGGCTTCCATGTCTAATGAGCTTCAGAGAGCTCATGAGAAAATGACTTCGCTGGCGATTCTATCTCACTTAACCGAACTTTATGGTGAGCACAGCATAACTGCTAGATATGAGATATCCAAGCAACTGTTCGGTGCAAGGATGAAGGAAGGTGAGAAGGTTGGGGAACACGTCCTCAAAATGATATCCATGATCGAGAGATTGGAGGCTCTTGATTTTAAAATGAATACTTCTCTCCAAACCGACCTTATCCTACAGTCTCTCCCTGATTCCTTCTCACAGTTTGTTATGACCTTTAACTGCAATGAGATTGCATGTAACTTAGCTGGGCTAATGAACAAACTGGTGACCGCTCAGTCTTAAATGAAGACTCCGCGAATGAAGGACTCTGCCCTTGTGATTTCTTCTGGACTTCGGAAGTCTAAGAATAAGAAGAAAAAGACCAAGAAGCGAACTGGACCACAAGCTAAGGACCTTAAGGGAAAGGGCAAGGCCCCGATGGTTCCGAAGAACAAGAAGAAGAAGGATGCTTGTCTCAAGTGCGGTGAGCTGGGCCACTGGGCTAGAGACTGTCCGATTCTTCATGGCACTTCAGGTACAGAACTTTTAGTTTTGGAAACAAATTGTTACGCTCTGTATTTTCTACTTTACTGATCTTGGATTAAGTGCTAGTTCTCATATTTGTACCGTGAATCGGGATCTGGAACAAAGTAGGAAGCTTGGAGGCTGGAGAAGTTATGATCACGGTCGGAGCGGGCATAGTGTCGAGGCGACCGACATAGGATCACTTCTTTTGGGTTTAGAATCCGCTTTGTTTTGACTTTAGAAGATGTACTTGTTTTGCCCAAGGGGCACAAAACATTGTATCCATTAGGTCATGGACCGAAAAGGCTTTTCATTTTTCATTGGTGATAGTTCTGTAAAATTTATTTTAGAAATAAACTAGTGGGTCTTTGCTACATTGTTGAATGATTGTATCATCTAAATCTCGGCAACAAAGTAGTTGTGAATACTATGACTAGAAAACGTGGTAGGGATGAAACCAATCAAGTTTTGAAATGGCATCTTAGACTTGGTCATGTTGGTCGGACCAAGGTTTACAAGATGGAAAAAGATGGACTTATGGGTCCATTGGGATCGAATCCCTTTCTACTTGTGAATCTTGCCTTAAAGGCAAAATGACTAAATCCCCTTCACGGGGACATTTGAAAGAGCCACGATAAGCGGGATTAATCCATACCGACGTATGTGGTGCTTTGGAAGCAGCACGTGACGGATATCAATATTTCATTACGTTTACAGATGATCATACTCGGTATGGTTATGTATACTTAATGAAACATAAATCCGAGGCCTTTGAGAAATTCCAGGAATTCAAGGCCCTAGTCGAGAAACAAACTGATAATCATATCAAAGCACTTCGGTCGGACCGAGGTGGCGAGTATATGAGCACGGAGTTTGACGAGTTCCTTAAGGAACATGGAATAGTTTCACAACTAACACCTCCAGGTACTCCTCAGTTAAATGGTGTGTCAGAAAGAAGAAACTGGACCTTGTTAAACATGGTCCGTTCCATGCTGGGATATACTGACTTACCAATTTACCTGTGGGGGTATGCACTCCTGACTGCCGCGTATATCTTGAACAGATGTCCTTCCAAATCCGTTCCTAAAACTCCACATGAGATGTGGGAGGGAAGGAAACCAAGTCTTAATCATATTAGGATTTGGGGATGTCCCGCCTATGTCAAGAAGACTAAAGTGGAAAAGTTGGAAGCTAGGTCTGCGAAGGGACGTTTCATTGGATTCCCATCTGGGACGATGGGATATCTATTCTACATGCCCGAAGATCGAAAGATCGTTGTTGCTTTACAAGCACACTTCCTAGAAGATGAGTTCATTCAGGAAGGCGGAGCAGGTAGAAGTATTTCTTTAGAAGAATACAATGAAACTCCTCGGGAGACACCTGTGCAAGAAACTAGAACCGAACTTTCTGAAACACAAGTACAACCACCTCGTAGGTCTAGTAGGGTGTCTCATTTACCTGAGAGGTATGGGCTTGTGCACTTGGAGGAGCTGGGTCTCCATGAGGTTCCAAGTGTAACACCCCAAACTAGGCGGATATTACAGTGCCGTGGATCCCCGACTGGGACCCACCAGGCGAATGAAAATGATGAATTAAATAATATAATTGTAGTACCGAACCACATTATATTACCCAAATACTCTGATGAGGAGTTTAAGTACAACACACCAGGACAATACTGAATACTAGTATATTTTATATGAAGATAAAATACACAACACTGAATGAAACGGAGTATCCAAATGAAAGTCTGCAGCGGAAAATAAAGGACAATAACGTGAATAACTGAAAGATCGGGGCCCCCTACTAGTATCACTGGGACTCCTCGCCGTCAACATGCTATTCCCGTGCTTTTGCCTTGCCATGACCTGAAAAACAAAATCCTCAAATGGGTCGATTACGTAACAACAATCCTCAAGGGTTGAAAATACACAAACATGATTTAACTGAAGTTATGAAATATCCTTAGTTATGAATTACGCTGAAGAGGAGTATCATAGTGCGCCCGTAGTGTTCTGTGCAAGTGTACAAGACGGATGACCGGACACACCCGTCCTTGTACCTAATTAGTCTCACAGAGGTAATCTGTTACCGTGTGCACATTTCAATGTATCACTCCCAATACATGGCCATCACGTGCCCGACTAAAAATTCCACACATCCACACCCGGCCACGCAATAAAACCCAGAAGGTCATATGAACGAGAATGACCAAAATGAAAATCAATGAATAATAATAATCTGACAAAGTCAAGGATGACTCACCGAGGTGAAATGATAATGAAGTGATTGATAGTTTCAATGAAATGATTGGAACCGCCGTTCCTCGTTAATGAAGTGATTACTCGACAATTACAAGTCTCAATATGATTAATACAATGATGAATGAGTTATGATTATGAAAGATCAACAACAAAAAGGAATGAATATCCTTTTAACCGAGTAAGAATTAACTTACACAATACCAATGAAGAATGTCCGTCCACGAACAACATCCTAAGTGAAATACCGGTCGCTCGAACAACCTTGAATAACAATAATTACCAACAACCGTTCAATACACGTATCAAGCAACAAAACACGACTAACCCAAAGGTCGAAACAACGATAATCAAACTCATTGGGCATCCTAGCGAATACGTAACCAACCACACAACTTCGAAAATATCCAATCCCGAATATGTCGAAATCAACACCAAAACGAGTATTACAAACCATCAAAACACTTCCAATGATATCAATAGTCCATTAGGAATCCACAATACAAGATTACAACTACATCAATCGGAAAATCCCCAATTAACCGAAGTCAACCCCAAGGGTTCTTGAATTAATTCCGAAAATAGCCATTAAATCCGTAAGAATATATTTATCCAAGGTAGATAATCCATATCTAACATATTCCAATGATAATCCAAGCTTACACGAAGAAATCGGAAGGAAAAACCCAAAAATCCGAAATTCTAGATCCAAGAGATTAATACCTTTGATTCGATGTTAAGGAGATGATGAAGTGATGATAATCCAACTCAAAGACTTGAAGATGACGATGGATGATAAAAGCTCGAAGAGAACTCTCCAAAATCGCCCAAATCGCCTAGAACCGACGAGAGAATGAGAATAGATGACAAATGACGAAATCTGGGCTAACTGTCCAATTTATAGTCACTCCAGGTTAGCGTGCGCTAGCCCTTGTGCGTAGCGTGCGCTAACGAGTAATTTGGGTAGTCCAGTACCCACTGTCCGAACACGGTAGCGCGCGCTACGTACCTTTTTGTAGCGTGCGCTACGGCCATACCACTAGCGTGCGTTAAAAACCCATTGTTAGCGTGTGCTAACGAATTATGTGATGCCCAGTACTGGAGTCCAGAAACTTTCTGTCTTCTGATCTGATCTCGGTAGCGTGCGCTACACCCAATATTTAGCGTGCGCTATAATATCGATTGCGTACGCTAAAAACAACTCATAGCGTGCGCTATGAATTAATCCAGTGCAGTCCAGTAGCCACTGGACTCAACCTGATCCGTCCTTAGCGCGCGCTACTCCACATATTTAGCGTGCGCTACTACAACCCACTAGCGCGCGCTACTTACCACTCGTAGCGTGCGCTACTAACTCACTGCGATCCGGTACCTTACGGATCGGCAAAGAAGGGTAACATTAGCGTGCGCTAATGCTGAGTGGTAGCGTGCGCTACCTATACTCAATTAGTGTGCGCTAAAAAGAGTACGTAGCGTGCGCTACTCCTCACGCACAGTCCACAATGAAAATGACGATGATGATAAACACGGCACGAAACTCCAATTAGATTAGTGATGAATGACGATTGATACACGATACAATTACTCTGAATGATGAATACAATGATTGAATATGAGTGACAAATGATCAATAATGAGTGAAAAAATTACTGAGTAACAATTACTGAATGATAAATACTGAATAATTACTGAATTACAACCGGGTATTACATACACCCCCCCTTAAAAGAGTTTCGTCCCCGAAACTAAGGGTAAACAACTCGGGATATGAACTATCCATCACGATCTGCAAACAATAATGTCCAAATAGTTCTCGGGACCAAATCAATCGCACGCCCAAGTCCCCAAGACTTGACGTCTCGGATCACAGTGAATGATTTCCCAAATTATCACGAAGTCTCGGTACGACACCAAAAGGAATGCATCAAACGATCTCAAAATCTCAAGATTCTCAAATACGATCATTATAAGATAGATCAACAATAAATGATCCACAACCACGGCACATTATTACGAATTGAGTTATATAGTCATCTGAAAGACAAGGCTATATATCAAATGTACCCAACATCGATATCCTCCAAATCATCGATCTCCTCGATCCCAACGATTCAACGAAGACCCAAATCTGAACTCACCGCTTAATATGACCTCGAAAGGTTACCAAAACGAGAGTGACTATAATGAATGATAAATGATTAGAAATCCGACAAGGATCAAGAATAACTTTCCGAAGTGAACTAATAACGAAATGAGTGATAACTCAAATGAAATTATTGGAACCATTGTTCCCCGTGAAGTGGATGATTGGTTGATAATTATAAGTCTTAACGTGATTGATATATGATGAATGACCTACGCGAATAATTGAACGGCGATGAAATGAATGATTATCCTATTGCCGAGCAAGAATTAACTTGCTCAAAACCGGTGATGAATGTCCTGTTGTATCACTGTTAAAGTAAACAACAGTCGGACTAGTCGTCTGAGATGAAGATGCTCTCCCAGCATGAATACGACTAGAAACGATCTCTTGGACGTCGGAGTCCGATGTCCCTCTGAACTCTTTCCATACCAAGGCAGGAAAGTCACGTGATGATTACAGATCTCGTATGAAGATTGCATTATGATTACGAGACGGAATGATATCAATGAGCATACACGTTCTAACAAAATGAATGCATTAATAATGCAATAAAACGATCGTCGACATGACGCCGTAATATGAGAAGATCGCATGAAAAATCAAGTGAGGTGACAAGCCTATCTGATGAAATTCCTGAAATGATTACCTTGAACAAGTTCATAAGATTGAAAAACTTGATTCACAAGATCAACAACTGAACCGTGAGATGGACTGGATGGTTAATGAATTAATCGAACAATGAGATTGACTCCGTGATGAATGAATTAATTGAACAATGAGATTGACTGAGTGATGAATGAATTAATTGAACAATGAGGTTAACTAAGTGATGAATGAATTGACTGAACAATGAGATTGACTGAGTGATGAATGAATTAATTGAACAATGAGGTTAACTGAGTGATGAATGAATTGACTGAACAATGAGATTGACTGAGTGATGAATGAATTAATTGAACAATGAGGTTAACTGAGTGATGAATGAATTGACTGAACAATGAGATTGACTGAGTGATGAATGAATTAATTGAACAATGAGGTTAACTGAGTGATGAATGAATTGACTGAACAATGAGATTGACTGAGTGATGAATGAATTAATTGAACAATGAGGTTAACTGAGTGATGAATGAATTAATTGAACAATGAGGTTAACTGAGTGATGAATGAATTGACTGAACAATTTTAGAAAATCCTTCCACAAACCACCGATAATAACCGGCTAATCCGAGAAAGCTTCGGATTTTCTTAACATTCTTCGGAGGTAACCAATCTTGGATAGCCTTTGTCTTCTGAGGATCAACACGCACTCCATCTGATGAAATTACAGGTCCGAGAAAAGTCACTTCGGACATCCAGAACTCACCTTTGGAAAACTTTCCATAAAGTTGCTCTCGTCTTAACACGTCGGGAACCTGATGAAAATGAACCTCGTGTTCCTCTCGGTCACGAGAATAATCAAAATGTCATCGATGAAGACAACAACAAACTGATCCAAAAGTCGGTGAAAACCTGATTCATTAACTCCATGAATACCGCAGGTGTATTAATCAACTCAACCGGCATAACCGCAAACTCATAATGACCATAGCGTGTTCGAAATGCCGTCCTCGTGATATCCGACTCTCGAATCCGCAACTGATGATATCCAGATCTTAAGTCGATCTTGGAAAATACTGAAGCTCCCTGAAGTTGATCCAAAAGATCATCGATACGGGGTAGAGGATATTTATCCTTGATCATCATCCTGTTCAACTCCTCGTAATAATACACACACGAACGAACCATACTTCTCCTTGACAGATAACACTGGTGCTCCCCACGGGGACGCACTCGGTCGGAGATAACCTTTCTCGCACAATTCCTCAAGTTGAGTCTTCAACTTCTCCATTTTGGTCGGGGCCATCCGGTATGATGCCTTCGATAACGGGGACGTACCGGGCTCCAACTCACTCGTGAATTCCACAATTCTATGTAAAGGCAACCAAGTAACTCGTCTAGGAAATACATCGTCAATCGATGACAATGATACCACGAATGATTGAGCACCTCGATTGTCTAAGAACGGCCAATAGGTGACAATGATATAATGAATGATTAAGTAACTCGATTGCCCATGAACGGCCAATCGATGAAAATGATACAATGAATGATTGAATAACTCGATTGCCTATGATCGGCCAATTGATGACAATGATATATTGAATGATTGGACAACTCAATTAAGGAATTTCTCTGCTTCCGTCATATTAAAAATTCTACTGGAACAACGGGGATCACCTCCCTGAAGCACACATTCGACATCCAACGACGGAAATGATAGTGACCATACGCTTACGAACATTGAGAATGGTATCATGAAAATCCATCTAATTAACACTCAATATTACATCGTCCTTAGATAAATTCACCACGATTAGGTCCACTAACCAATTGCGGTCATTAAGCTTACCTTGGTATGATTTCCGAAAATCTTCCATCGTCAGGTACACCGATGGTATGTGGTCCACAAGCAATAGGACTATCCAAATTAAGTCTATTCAATCATGACTCGAAAATGAATGAATGCGGTGCACCAGTATCAAAAGGTACACACAGGTTGAAATAAAATTACGAGTATACCTGAGATCGTCGCCACCGGATCGTCGATCCTCTTCATCACATGAATTCGGGACTGCCGGCCCCGAACCGACGCTCCGTCGATAAATATGAGCTCCACCTTTGTTTGCTTCCATTGTCTTAAACGACAGCCGACAAAGCGATCGACCGCCGATTGTTTGGGCACGAGATGCCGCCGGAGCTGACTAAGAGTCCTTTCGGCAAAAACGGGCCTTATGCCCAGAATTCCCACAATTATGACATGTGATAGACGGCGTCGTACACCTAGTACTGAAATGGCCCGGCGCCCCACAGTTGAAACAGATGATGGCGGCCAGGCCGCCGGGACTGAGATCCCGCAGGATTAGGCGTCGTAGGAGGTCGCTCAGAAACGTTAGGACCCGCACGAGGTTTCTTGGAGGTTGACCGACCGCCTTCGGACCGATTACGCTTCGTTGATTTCTTGTTGACAAATGAAGGTTGTTGCTCCGCAATTTCCTTAGCAGCAGGCTTATACGTGAGAGTCCTCTCGATTAATTCGGCCAGAGAGGCGCAATGATGATTAAGCAATTGCATATGGGTCATCATGACCTGCATAAAAGTGAGTGGATCAACCCGAACATCTTCTGATCGAGCCGAGTCCTGGGTACGATTTCCCGATAGCGAGTGGTTATATCCCGAGTTTCGGCCCGCACCGCGGCCTCTCCCCGTGCATCCCCTGACAGCTCTCTCCATACTGAAGTAGGAAGGTAGCATGATAGTCATAGTTCTCGTATGAGTACCACATTATGATTTACGTCATGAAATGTTGAAAATGAGCATATGCGCTCTAACACAGTGATTAGATGAATGATTAACTGAGGTGACATGATTATCTGATGAAATTCTTGAAATGAGTATCTTGAATAAGTTAACAAGATTAATAATATGATCTTCCAGATCAATAACTGAGTAATGAATTGAATTGAGTAATTAATGAGTTAACATGATCGTCCTGATCATCAACTGAGTAATGAATGAATTGAGTGATTAATGAGTTAACATGATCGTCCTGATCATAATGAATGATGATGTTTGAGAATTGTTAATTGATGAATGATGAATGAATGATTATTGCCAGAAATTATACCATGGCGTTAGAAATCTTACAGTTCTTTCGGTCTAATTGGCTTGGCATCTGCACAGGTCACACGTGACGCGAAAGTCCAATGATACTAGTCCGATGACGATGATTTCAAATGAGACATAACTCGGAAGGTAGTATTCAAAACCACGCTCCGATACCAACTCTGTAACACCCCAAACTAGGCGGATATTACAGTGCCGTGGATCCCCGACTGGGACCCACCAGGCGAATGAAAATGATGAATTAAATAATATAATTGTAGTACCGAACCACATTATATTACCCAAATACTCCGATGAGGAGTTTAAGTACAACACACCAGGACAATACTGAATACTAGTATATTTTATATGAAGATAAAATACACAACACTGAATGAAACAGAGTATCCAAATGAAAGTCTGCAGCGGAAAATAAAGGACAATAACATGAATAACTAAAAGATCGGGGGCCCCTACTAGTATCACTGGGACTCCTCGCCGTCAACATGCTATTCCCGTGCTTTTGCCTTGCCATGACCTGAAAAACAAAATCCTCAAATGGCCGGGCCATACGTAACAACAATCCTCAAGGGTTGAAAATACACAAACATGATTTAACTGAAGTTATGAAATATCCTTAGTTATGAATTACGCTGAAGAGGAGTATCATAGTGCGCCCGTAGTGTTCTGTGCAAGTGTACAAGACGGATGACCGGACACACCCGTCCTTGTACCTAATTAGTCTCACGGAGGTAATCTGTTACCGTGTGCACATTCCAATGTATCACTCCCAATACATGGCCATCACGTGCCCGACTAAAAATTCCACACATCCGCACCCGGCCACGCAATATGAACCCAGAAGGTCATATGAACGAGAATGACCAAAATGAAAATCAATGAATAATAATAATCTGACAAAGTCAAGGATGACTCACCGAGGTGAAATGATAATGAAGTGATTGATAGTTTCAATGAAATGATTGAAACCGCCGTTCCTCGTTAATGAAGTGATTACTCGACAATTACAAGTCTCAATATGATTAATACAATGATGAATGAGTTATGATTATGAAAGAGCAACAACAAAAAGGAATGAATATCCTTTTAACCGAGTAAGAATTAACTTACACAATACCGATGAAGAATGTCCGTCCACGAACAACATCCTAAGTGAAATACCGGTCGCTCGAACAACCTTGAATAACAATAATTACCAACAACCGTTCAATACACGTATCAAGCAACAAAACACGATTAACCCAAAGGTCGAAACAACGATAATCAAACTCATTGGGCATCCTAGCGAATACGTAACCAACCACACAACTTCGAAAATATCCAATCCCGAATATGTCGAAATCAACACCAAAACGAGTATTACAAACCATCAAAACACTTCCAATGATATCAATAGTCCATTAGGAATCCACAATACAAGATTACAACTACATCAATCGGAAAATCCCCAATTAACCGAAGTCAACCCCAAGGGTTCTTGAATTAATTCCGAAAATAGCCATTAAATCCATAAGAATATATTTATCTAAGGTAGATAATCCATATCTAACATATTCCAATGATAATCCAAGCTTACACGAAGAAATCGGAAGGAAAAACCCAAAAATCCAAAATTCTAGATCCAAGAGATTAATACCTTTGATTCGATGTTAAGGAGATGATGAAGTGATGATAATCCAACTTAAAGACTTGAAGATGATGATGGATGATAAAAGCTCGAAGAGAACTCTCCAAAATCGCCCAAATCGCCTAGAACCGACGAGAGAATGAGAATAGATGACAAATGACGAAATCTGGGCTAACTGTCCAATTTATAGTCACTCCAGGTTAGCGTGCGCTAGCCCTTGTGCGTAGCGTGCGCTAACGAGTAATTTGGGTAGTCCAGTACCCACTGTCCGAACATGGTAGTGCGCGCTACGTACCTTTTTGTAGCGTGCGCTACGGCCATACCACTAGCGTGCGTTAAAAACCCATTGTTAGCGTGCGCTAACGAATTATGTGATGCCCAGTACTGGAGTCCAGAAACTTTCTGTCTTCTGATCTGATCTCGGTAGCATGCGCTACACCCAATATTTAGCGTGCGCTATAATATCGATTGCGTACGCTAAAAACAACTCATAGCGTGCACTATGAATTAATCCAGTGCAGTCCAGTAGCCACTGGACTCAACCTGATCCGTCCTTAGCGCGCGCTACTCCACATATTTAGCGTGCGCTACTACAACCCACTAGCGCGCGCTACTTACCACTCGTAGCGTGCGCTACTAATAACTCACCGCGGTCGCATACCTTCGGATCGGCAATGTGGTAACATTAGCGTGCGCTAATGCTGAGTGGTAGCGTGCGCTACCTATACTCAATTAGCGTGCGCTAAAAAGAGTACGTAGCGTGCGCTACTCCTCACGCACAGTCCACAATGAAAATGACGATGATGATAAACACGGCACGAAACTCCAATTAGATTAGTGATGAATGACGATTGATACACGATACAATTACTCTGAATGATGAATACAATGATTGAATATGAGTGACAAATGATCAATAATGAGTGAAAAATTACTGAGTAACAATTACTGAATGATAAATACTGAATAATTACTGAATTACAACCGGGTATTACACCAAGTGATAGCCAAGAGACCGACCCGACGACCTATGACCAAGCGATGGTGGATGTAGACTCCGCGAAATGGCGTGAAGCTATGGAAACTGAGATAGACTCGATGCATGTCAATCAGGTCTGGACTCTAGTAGACCGCCCCAAGGGCATAGTACCTATTGGGAACAAGTGGATCTACAAGAGAAAGACTGATGGTGATGGCAAGGTTGACGCCTATAAGGCCAGGCTTGTGGCAAAGGGTTATACCCAGAAGGAAGGGATCGATTACCATGATACCTTCTCTCCCGTAGCCATGATCAAGTCTATTCACATGATGCTTGCTATAGCTGCCTACCACGATTATGAGATATGGCAAATGGACGTAAAGACGGCTTTCCTTAATGGATTCCTCGAGGAAGAAATCTATATGGAGCAGCCTAAAGGCTTTGTGTCCGAAGTCGATATTCAGAAAGTGTGCAAGCTTCAGCGTTCCATTTATGGACTGAAGCAAGCGTCGCGTAGTTGGAACCTTCATTTTGACGAGGCGGTCAAAGAGTTTGACTTCGTGCAAAATGAAGAGGAACCTTGTGTATACAAGAGGGTTAGTGGGAGCAAGATCGCATTCTTAGTACTATATGTAGATGACATTCTACTAACAGGAAATGATGTGGGAATGCTCAGTTCTGTGAAAGCTTGGCTTTCGAGTAATTTCTCCATGAAAGACTTGGGAGAAGCTACCTATATTCTTAGTATTCGACTGTACCGGGATAGAGCGAAGAAAACAATAGGTCTTTCCCAAGCCCTCTATATAGATAAAATCTTAAAGCGATTTAAGATGGATTATTCTAAAAGAGGGTTCCTACCGATGCGACATGGAATAAAACTCACCTTGAAGATGTGTCCTCAAAATGAGGAACAACGAAAGGAAATGAGTAATATACCATATGCTTCGGCCGTGGGTAGCCTTATGTATGCTATGTTGTGTACAAGACCTGACGTCGCGCATGCTGTAAGCGTGGTGAGTAGGTTTCAGGCAAACCCAGGTAGGGAACATTGGATCGTCAGAAAGAACGTTCTCAAGTACTTAAGAAGGACTAGAGATATGGTTCTTATGTATGGCGGTGGAGAATTGGATGTGGTGGGATTCACTGATTCGGACTTCCAAGGACTAAAGGACGACTCGATGTCTACTTCTGGCTACATATTTACTCTTAATGGAGGAGCAGTATTTTGGCGTAGCGCCAAGCAAAGCGCGATCACGATTCCACTGTCAGCCGAGTATCAAGCGGCCTCGGAGGCTTCCAAGGAAGGGTTCTGATTAAGAAGTTTTGGGAGAACTTCAAGTGATACCATGTCTTGAGTCACTGTCTACTGCATCGCGACAACGACGGAGATGTAGCGCAGCCAAGGAGCCGAGGTTTCACAAAAGACCAAACATATTGAGAGGAAGTATCATCTCGTAAGAGAATTTGTTCGCAAGGGATACATTGTGCTGCACAGAGTAGACTCGGCCGACAACGTCGCCGATCCACTGACCAAGCCACTTTCTCAGACTAGCTTGGAGCGTCATCTGGAGAACATGGGTATTAGATACCATAGTGTGTGGCATTGAGTGCAAGTGGGAGATTGTTAGGAGTATGCCCTCGAATGCCACTCAGAGGATGTTGAGTGAGGGCATTGTACTTGTTATTATGTAAATCATCAATATAAGGCAATGAATGTTTCTTTATTTACTGGTAGTTACTGGCATTCCCAACTCGTAAATATACATATAGAAACTAGTCCCTGTATTTGAGAGCAAAACGTTCCACTCCTTATTTGATAAGGGGGTCGGCACTGGAAAGGTTTATAGCTCAAATACTTAATCGTTCGCAAGTCGATGAAACTTGACTGGGCGTTAAGTTTATGTGAAGACTTGTATGACGTGTTCTTTGACAAGGAGAGTGTCTGTCGAACACTAATGGTTAGTGGGAGCACACGTTATAGGTATGCTAATTAGATTAGTATACTCGAACCGACTCACCCTCGATTCGTCACACGGATTTCACTCCGGGACAGTCAATGATGGAATCGAAAGGTTGTGATAGGTATTCGTGAACCTTCGACTTGAGGATTTAGTAGTGATGTGCTTGTGACGTCAAGATTTTCATTAGAGTAGTTCGACCCTATAAACCGGAAGGCGGAGGTCAACCTCGACGTGCATCTTGATGGGCAAGTAGCAGGTCCTACTGAATACCAAGATAGAATTCTTTCTCCTGTTAGTGAATGGGTTATATGTCCTATGCGGTTATTGGCAGATGAGATCATAAGTTTTTGGCCAAAGCATTGGAGCTAGCTGTATTAGATACACGATAGCTCGATGATCTCGATTTGCATTAACGCATGCATAACGTCAAGTACAGATGGGGTTTGACTGACCGTGACCCCATAACTTGATCGGGACATTTGAAAGAAGGGTTTATACGTATACTGGTATTCACGACAGAATGGTTCTTGAATGATCCCAATCATTCGTTCTCGGGTATTAAAGCAGTGTAGCCGCCAGTCAGCTAGGTGGTGCTACTACTCTTTGGTTCCTCCCATTGCTGACTGAGACGGACCTACCGAGTCGCGCATTAGAATTGACGACGGAATGAATCAAGCTAATTCTCTCATTATGTGTATTAGATATTGGATATCTAAATTTGGGACATTAGATGTCGATATCGATTTATTGGATAAATTAATTTACGGCCTAATGAATTAAATAAATTACTGGGTGATTAATTTAATTCATGTATATAATTATTTCTTGGAGAAATTAATTATATTATTTTGTATTTGATATATTTAATTAATTGGATTAATTAATCGATATAAATACATCGAAACGGAATCGGAGTTTATCTGTTTGGACTTTCGGGAGTCCGAAACGAACCGAACTCATCCGTTTCTCCATGGGCCGCCGCCCCCATTTCTAGACACCTTCCTTTTGGACTTATGTCTTCATTCTTTAATGAATGATAATTGTGGAGGTGGGGTTAGATTCCCACATGCATGAGTTGTTGCAAGTGGTGGGGAGTTGAATAAGAATGGGAAGATGACTTTGATCTCAATTCACTCAACTTTTGGGAAGCCTTCCAACGTGAGAGAGAGAGAGAGAGAGAGAGAGTGAGAGAGAGAGAGAGAAAAACCATTTTTCTCAATTGCCTTCTTCATCTTCTTCATTCACTTCTTCTTCATTTTTCTTGGAGAAAATTAAGAGAAATTCTTGAGAGATATATTATACACTTAGAGTGTAGTAATAAAAGCTTCATCACCTAGCTATAGCCGTATCCTCGTAGGATAGCAACGTGTTGTCATTTCGTTCGTTTTTCCGGCGCGTGGCAAGTAGAGACGCGGTGCTTTCGACGTTGGATTGTTCAAGGGCTTGAAGCGGAATAGATTCGTAGAGATCAAGCAAAACTTGGGGAATAGCTAAAGAGAAGGTTATCCATCTAATCAACGGACTACAAGGGTGAGTTTCTATATCTCTTGTGAATTCGTTTTTGATATTCGTATATACGTAGCTCGATCGATCCTCGTAGGGATTCGGATCGAATTAATTTTCGTTTTACCGCTTCCGCTGGGCCTTTGTTTTAGGCACCGAATCCCAACAGCATGAACACCCTTTCATCTCGAGTGCCTTTAGAAACTTTCATTCCGGAAGTAGAAGCATTTGCCCGAAGAACAAGTGCTACCTCAAGGAAACTAAGAAGGGATGTTTTTGAAGACATGGAGAGAGCAGGAAACAACACGGGGATGAATAACACGAACACAAAAACTGAGAATGCAATAATCCAGGACAACGATGGCGGAAGGATTGAAAATCCAGCAACTAGGGTGCAATCAATTCGGGATGGATTCCGACCAAAGCTTGACCGAAACTTTGGAGGAATCACTCATGTTCCAATCAACGCTCTGAATTTCGAGTTGAAGCCCGCCTTGGTTTCAATGGTTCAACAAAATCAATTTGGAGGATTTGGTGTCGAGGATCCGCATGCCCATCTCACACATTTCATGCAAATATGTGATACTATCAAAATGAATGGGGTCTCGAATGATGCAATACACTTATGATTGTTTCCATTCTCTTTGAGAGAGAAAGCAAGAAACTGGCTTGGAACTTTAGCTCCGAGAAGTATAAGTACATGGGAGGATTTGAGCGAAATTTTTTGGCAAATTTTTCCCACCTAACAAGACGATGAAGCTAAAAAGTGAGATTACTCAATTTCATCAATTGGACTCCGAACTGTTATATGAAGCATGGGAACCTTTCAAAGATCTACTAAGGCGATGTCCTCGACATGGTTTCCCAGAAGACCAACAAATGTGTTTCTTCTACAATGGTCATATGGGAGAAACGAGGAATTTTATTGATACTTCCGCGGGAGGGGCATTGCTAGCAAGAAGCGATGAAGAAGCTTATGGATTAATAGAATAAATGGCTGTGAATAGTTATCAATGGCCGATGGAAAGTGCAAATGTTAGAAGGGTGGCTGAGATATCCGATTCGGACCCTATCAAGGCACTAACCGCGCAAATGACTATGTTAACTAATCAGTTGGGGGCCCTAACAAAAGGATCTGATTCGAAAATAACTCCTCAAGGAAGTACACTACCGTCCGACCCATTGGAGGAGGATCATTACATTAATAATCGAATTACAACAATTTCCGTAATAATCCACCTCCGGGTTTCTACCATCCCTCCAACAGAAATCATGAAAATTTTAGCTATGCTAATCAAAAGAATGCCTTACAACCACCAGCCGGATTCAAAGTGTAAAATGGTGAAATAATTGAATAATCGAAGCCAACTTCAAATCTCGAGAATATTCTAGCTACCTTTATGATGGAAACAAAGAGTAGATTTAGTCGAGGTGAGGAAAAATTAGACAAAATCGAGGGCCATGTTACTCAATAGCTACCACCATGGGAGCTCAAATGAAAAATCTCGAAACTCAAATTGAACAATTGGCTAAAGTTGTCGGGAGTCAACATCACCGGGGACAATTTCCGAGCAATACCGAAGTGAATCCAAAAGAATCTTATCAAGCTATCACCTTAAGAAGCGGAACGAATTATGAAGGGCCAAAGATGCCAACGGTCCAACAAAGCGAGGTTGCCAAAGAGGATCAAATTAAAATTCTAGAGGAAGAAGTGAAGCATGACACATCTAAGGGGGCTGAGAAGCCTAAAACACCTTCTAACTCTACTTCTACTTTTAAAGTTCCTCTTCCTTTTCCTCAACGTTTTAAAAAGAAAAAGTTAGATGCTTGCAAAATTTCTGGACATTTTCAAGAAAATTAACATCAATATTCCTTTTGCAGATGCTTTGGTACAAATGCCTAATTCTGCAAAATTCTTGAAGGATGCGATGTCAAGAAAAAGAAGGATGGAAGAGCATGAGACGGTTAAACTAACCGAAGAATGTAGTGCTATTATCCAACGCAAATTACCTCAAAAGCTTAAGGACCCTGGAAGCTTTACAGTTCCATGCACCATTGGAAAAGTTTCTTTCGATAAAGCTTTGTGTGATTTAGGTGCTTCAATTAACCTTATACCTTTTCTATTTTCAGGAAATTAGGAGTTGGGGAACTGAAAGCCACAACGATAATGTTACAATTGGCGGATCGATCCATAACACACCCCAAGGGGATTGTTGAAGACGTGCTCGTAAAGGTCGATAAATTTATATTTCCAGTGGATTTCGTCGTTCTCGACATGGATGAAGATGAAGATTAACCACTTATCCTTGGACATCCGTTCTTAGCAATGGGAAAGGCTCTTATTGATGTTGAAAGGGGAGAATTAACACTACGTGTTAATGATGAGCATGTTCTATTTTCCATATTTAAAGCTATGAAATTTCATGATGATATAGAATATTGCAATGTATTGATAGTATCAATTCGTATGGAAAGAAAAAAGTCTTACACTCATTATATGCAGATCCATTAGAGTTTGCTCTCGTGAACTCATGCTTTTCTAGTGACTCAATCTTGGAGTTTGATGATACTGACTTCTTTGATTATGTTTGTGAATTAAATTCCCTGCAGGAAGAACCAAAAGTCGATAAATTCGATAATTTTGACAGAGAGACGGAACAAGAGGAGCATGTAGTAGTTGCTGAAGTCATGCTGATGGGCGACTCAACCGTGTCAAAAGACACGGTCCAGAACTTACGGTCCGTTTCCACTCAGTCAGGTTTATCACAACAAAACTTGTACCTTAAAACCCTTCCAGAACACCTCAAGTATGCATTTCTCGATTGTAATAATACAAATCCGGTAATTGTATCATCTTCTCTAACCTCTACTCAATTATATAAATTACTTCGTGTCTTGAGAGCTCATAAGTCTGCTATAGGTAGGGATGGCAGTCGGGTACGGCGGGCGCGGATAGTGCCTATCCACATCCGTACCCGCGAGGTAAACCTGTACCCGAGACCCGACCCGCGACCCGCGACGGGTATGATTTGCCAACCACACCCGCGACCCTCGGGTATCCGCCACCCGTCGGGTATCCGCTACCCGCCACCCGTCGGGTATCCACAATCCGCTATCCGCGGATACCCGCGATGCAAATAAATGAATTCAATATAAATAAAAATTTCACACAAATTAATATCCAGAAATCAAACTCGGAAATTCAAATCCTCTAACCCACAAAGTTCAAAGTTTAAATCCACAAATCACAAAACACAAAATTAATATCCAAAATCATCAACTAAAAACAAAGTTTAAATTCTAATGAAAAGCATATTATTCGAAGTCAACAGTTGAAATAGACCTATTTTCCTCTTCTTTGTTGTGTGAATGTTTGAAATAATGAGTGTGGGTCGGGCTCTGTTCGGGTATTTTGTGGGTATTTCATGGGTATTTTTGTGGGTATTTCGCGGGTATCTTCGTGGGGCGGGTATCTTCGCGGGTATTTTTCGCGGTAGACGGGTTTCGCGGGTACGGATAGTAACTATCTATATCCGTACCCGCTAACCTAACGGATAGTAATTTCATACCACTAAGTTATCCATGTGTAATACCCGGATTTTCAGTATAAATTTTTCGCGTTATTTTATCTGAGATATACTGTATAGTTTGGTATCTATACAGTATGGATAAAACAAATTGAGGACCGAGACAGTTATACTTATGTGATTATCGTTTTTGATTGACAGATTTATTCAGGATATGTTGTATCAGGTTGAACTGATTTGGATATCAGGTATACCTATGAGAATATTTTTGGATTCAGTATGTGTATTCAGTATGCCGTATGTTTGTATTTTGTACGTCGAGACGTCGGACAGGAACAATTGGATTTTTGGCTAAGTATAAAAGCCATTACGTACGTTAAGCCTTGGAGCTTACGTATGTAAAATGTGTTAGATTGCGTACGTTATATAGTGTACATAACGTACGTAACAAGAGGAATCAGGCTTGTGATCGGATAGTGGGGCCCGTGGTCGGTGACTTTCAGCGCAGATGTGGACAGGTGAGTCAACGGATGGAGTTACGTACGTTATACAGGGTGTGTTACGTACGTAATATGAGTATTATACTGTAGCAAGTCAACGTACGTATTACGTACGCAACAGATTAAGTGTTACGTATGTTACGGGGCGGCTGGCCGAGTCGTGGCCGAGAGGACCTGCAGTGGCCGAGCATGATCGGAAGTGACTCGCAGGGATGGCCGATCACGGTCGGCAGTGACTCGGAGGAGCTAGGGCGGCGATTACGTGCGTAAAGTGTGGCCGATTCTGATCGTAAGGGCCCGTTACGTGCGTCTGCGGTGCCGATTCGTCGTAAAGTGTCGGCGAGAATGGGCGAAGGGTAGGCCACGGCCGGCTACGTGCGTAAGGACCCGCCGATTACGTCGTAGCGTGCGGCAGTCTCGGCTTTATATAAGCCACAGACCGAGTCATCTTGGACATTTTTCATTTTTCTTCGTTTTTTCGCGATTCCTTCAGCAAAAGTGGATGGATTTGAGTAAGATCATCATGTAACAACATGTTTTGGAAGTTGGATTCATGGATTAACATCATCTTCCACTCGGATCGAAGGTAAGAACACCTAAACTTTTGGTTTTTGGATGTTCTTGAGGTTTCTTGGTGTTTTGGCCAATTTGCTTCGTTTTGATTCAGATTATTGATGGAACTTGATTGTAAACTCGTAATCATTCAATACTCTTGAAGTTTTGTGGAACGAATTCGAGTATTTCTTTGAATAATCGATTAAATTGGACTATGCCTTCAAAGTGTTCGATGAAATGTCTCAATGAGTAGAACTTGGAAAATTCTACGTGTTTTCGTATGAATGATGGTTGAATTGATATTGTTGTGATGATTCTTGGTATTTGCGAGAATTTTGTTAAAGGAAGATAATGAATTGGTGATCAAATGATTCGATTATGTTGTTATGATTATGGAATCGTAGTATTCTCGATGTTCTTGGTAGTTTGTTGCGATTCATGATGTTATGAGAAGTATATATGTTGAAGGACATAATTATATACACCTTGAATTATGATTAAGGATTGTTTAGATGTTAGAACACATCGGATTATGTCGTTTGGAGATTTTGAACATGATTTCGGAATTAGTTGTGTTCTTAAGGAACTCTTGGATTATATGAATTGTTGAACATGTTTAAGTGATGTTGGTGTTTTGGATATGAATATGGAATATTCATATTTAAACTAAGTTATGTGTTTTGGTACAATATTCGTATAGGAATACGAATATGTTTTTCGGGTTTGATAAGGTTATGATTCACTTTTGAGTTTGAGAATTCATACGTGTTGAATAAGTGTTCAATTCGGATAATGGAAATATTTGAAACCTTGGAATATGGTTATCTATGATGTTGAATTAATCGGATCGTCCGGATTGGTGATGATAATCGGTAATTGATTTAATTATGATTATACAAGGAGGAAACTTGTAATCGTATTTAAGATTGAATATGGAATCGGTAATGCTTAGACTTGGTTAAATTGATTATTGATATGATCTTCGGATTGTGGGATCGTATTGTGGTTTTGAATTCGTGATTAATTTGGTTTGGATTGTTTGGATTTGTATTTAATCGGGATATTGTAGAACCGTTGTGTTTGTTGATCGGATTGTATTGTGGATATGAGTTCGTATTTGTTGAGTCGTATTAGTTGGTTTTATGTATATGATCGAGGTTTCGTTGAACCGTTGAGTTTGTTGGTTGGGTATGTCGGTAATTGATTTTTATCGAATGTGTGTTAATCGGTTATTGCAATAGGTTGATATGTTTTGATCGTGGATTATGACCGTTGTGTTGCGGTTGAGGCCAAAGAGTTCGTAGATTGATTTTGGTCGGGGCTGAGGAGCTCGTATACTAAGGCAATGGATTTTGGTAACGCCTTCGTGGTATCGGTATCGAGGCAAGTTTATACTTGTTCAGTTTATAATATTTGATGAATGGTTTCGTTTTCATTTCATTTATAATTCGTATAGCAATGTTGTTAGAAATGTAAATTATCGGGATGATGGTTTGTATATCGTGCTCTAGTTTGGATTAAATCATAATGTATATGATTTAATTATGTTCAAGGAAGACGTGGGTTATCGTTCGTCAAGGATATACAATATCGGATATCGAGGATAGTTATCGTGTCGATATTGATTATTTCGCTGAGGGATGATGATCCCAGGGCTGATTGTATTGAGATCGTTGATCGTGTTGATCATTTGTCGGGGATGATGATCCCAGGATTGTTGTTTTGGATATTGATTAGTCGTGTCGACTTTTCTTTGTCAGCTTGCCTTTGTTCACTTCAGTGAGTCTTTTGATCCTTATTGGATATGTGATTCTTTGAGTTTCGTTGTCATGTTGCATCGTGACATATCTGGAATCATATCTACGTTCCGATTGGTTATTGTGTAGGACTTTTAGCCAGGCACATATATAGTCATGCGTGAATATTATTTCCGTATTGGACTGTGCACACGAGACGTAGTTTCGTGAGGCTAATTAGGTACATTGTCCCACGTATATTCTGGATTCCGTATACGGGGCAGACATGTGCACGGACACATTTCCGGATCGGGCGTACTATGATGTCCATCTTGAGCCATATTGTTAATCGTTCATAGTCTATGTATCATTGGATGTGTTCGACGGTTTGTGATTGGTTGTTCATACGCCCGAGGGGTATGTTCGACAGTCGAAGTTATTTCTTTGAGATCCATTATTGTTGATCATTTGGAGTTTACCTTGTTGATGGTATTCTCGATTATTGTTGGTCCTCTGTTGATCATTTGGAGTTTACTTTGTTGAGGGTATTCTTGGTTATTATTGATCTTTGTTGATCGTGTTGGGAGTTTACCATGTTGAGGGTACTCTCAGTTATCATTGATCCTTTATTGGTCGTATTGGAGTTATCATCTCGATGATTTTCTCAGTGATGTATTGGTTGATCATTGTTATTGATCGTATGAGCATTTGGACTGTACGTCGATGTTTCAGGATTTGTTATCATTATCATGTGGTCGTTGATCTACAGATATGTTGTGTATTATTGGTTTATCCAGGTTGAGATTCGATTGTGTAATCCGACGGACAGGATTTGGCACAGATTGGATTATGTCCACACTTATGAGTTATGATGATGTTTTGAGGATTGTTGGTATTCTTGGAATACAATACATATAATTATTGTTGAGTTCATTTCGTCATTTGAGAATGCGAAATATGGATTATGGTAAGGATTGATTTAGTATGGATTGCTATGAATTGGTAAGGTTATTAAGGTAAGATTACTTTGGTAGTATTCTTACTACATTATTACATTGGTATGTAATTATTTATGATGATGTGATCGATATCATTGTTGAGTATTGTGGCTGACCCCGTCGTGGGCTTTATTTTTAGATACTCGGAGATCGAGCTAGTAGCGGTCGTGAAGGGATGAGCTTCCCGATGTGATACTGGTTGTATCTTGTTTTCGGAGAATTGAGTATTCTTTTCCGGTCATTTATTTCCGCTGCAAATGTGTATTTTGAACTGCAATTATCCGCTGTGTGTGTATATTTCAAAATGGCTTTTCGGTATCTTTATCCACTGCGTGTGTGTATTTTAAAAGGGCTTTTTGGCACTTTGCGAACTTGGGTTATTTCTTTAAACTTTTTCCTAAACTATTTTATTGGTACGTTTAAGTGGTGGCTTAACGTACATTTTAAACTGTTGAGATTTGGCACCTCGCCTTGTATTTTCAAATGGTATTCTATTACGGTATTTCAGAACTATGTTTTTGGAAACATTTGAGTATTTGCAAAATATTACCGTCATTGGCCTTTTTGGCGATTTCAAACGTTTTTGAAATGGTTTTTAGCCTGGTGGGTTCCGGTGCGGAACCCACGGCGCTGTAATATCCCGGATGGTTTTGGGGGTGTTACACCATGGATACCAAATGCCCACCAAACCCGCACCTATTAGGGTCGGGTGCCCGCGATTATCTGTTAACCGCGGGTAAATTGCCATCCCTAATCAATATTGACAATAACAGGTTCATAGTTTTGATTATCCATGTAACGTCTTTGTTGTCATATTCTATTTAATTTAAGTTTCTGTTCGGTAAATAAGTTCACCGTCAAAGAATATTTGATGTAAATAAGAAGAACCATTTATCATATTTGAATAAAGATTTTGTCGCGTAAAATAAAATAATATTCAAATATAATACATGATGAAACCGAATTGATCGGTCATCAAGAACCGAACTGCTCCCAAAGACCCGCTGGAAATTTAGGATAAATCTTGTTCCCCAAGATCCTGCTTTTGAGTGGGGAAGATCCCGTATTTTTAGGGATATTGGTGCAGTTACGCTATAGATTCTGCTATCATGACTAAATCTCTACTTTCTAGGGATTTTATCCCAATCAAACCACTTTTGTGAGGTCTAACCATACACCCCTCTTAGCTTATCAGCTTGATGATGTGGAAAGCTAACACTTACAAGCTCAGAATATAAACATAGAGGTTGAACCCTCTTTACGAGGGAGCTCCTCTCTAGGGTGGTTTGATCTCGGCGGCCCCTCCCGAGCCTATCGGTAGTTCAGTTAAGCTTGCTAAGATCCAGGTCTAGTGGATCGGGTTTTTAGGAGACTGAAGATGATGTCATCTGGGAGAGCTGACATGTGGGACGACCTACTGACTAGACCTGGCAGGTCTAGACCTATTGGGCTAGGCCTGTGGGATTTACTGGACTTCACACAATAAATTGGGTCTTTAATAATCCGATTTTGTCTCAATATTTTGAGATGAACCGCTGTAAACTGGACAAAATATTTTGGGTCATATCAATACCATCAGTTGAATACAAATTAGAACCTTTTAAACTACGAGAGTAATCCTTCATTAATTAGTTTGTAAAGGTCAAAATAGGTATAATAAAAATTGGAAGAAGCATTTATAATACGTAGTAGCTTTGTTTGGGAAAGAGGGCGGCGCGACCTGGGTCCCGTTAAGTTTATTAAGGATGATTTGGGTCAAGTGTTAGTTAACGATGTGGTTATTAAGGAGCGGTGGAATAGGTATTTTTTCGAACTTTTCAATGAGGCTAGAGGTAGTGACTCGGTGGTGCAAGGAGTTAGTCTATCTTCTGCTCGTTCGTTTAGTTCCTGTGAGAGCATCAGCAAGGAGGAAGTAAAGGGTGCCCTAATGAAAATGGGTAGAGCTAAGGATGTAGGCCCGGATCAGATCCCTATTGAGGTGTGGCTTTGTCTGGGGGAAGTCGGAGTTCAGTGGCTAGCAGAGCTATTCAACATCCTCCTCAGAGGCTCTAAGATGCCGACAGAGTGGAGGCATAGTATTGTCGTGCCTTTTTTCAAGAACAAAGACGATGCTCAGAGTTGTAGTAACTATAGGGGTATTAAACTCCTCAGTCATACTATGAAACTTTGGGAAAGAGTGGTGGAATGCAGGGTTAGAAGAGAAGTTGAGATCTCAGAGAACCAATTTGGCTTCATGCCGGGGAGGTCCACGACTGAGGCCATTCATCTCGTCAGACGCCTTATGGAGAAGTTTAGAGAGCGGCGTAAGGACCTCCATATGGTGTTCATAGATCTAGAGAAGGCTTATGATAGCATTCCGCGCGCTGTTATTTGGAGGAGCCTAGTAGAGAGGAGGGTGTCGTTGCCGTTCGTTAGGGCGATCCAAGACATGTACTCCCAAGCTAGGACGTGCGTTAGGACCCCAGTTGGTGACACCCAGTATTTTCCAGTTGATATAGGGCTACACCGGGGGTCGGCGCTAAGCCCTCTTCTCTTCGCTCTAATCCTTTACGTCATTTCACGAGGGATTCAAGATGACATCCCGTGGTGCATGCTTTTTGCTGACGACATTGTGTTAGTGGCGGAGTCGAGGAGGGAGGTGAACTCGAAGTTGGAGCTTTGGAGGGCTAAGTTAGAATCCCAGGGCTTGCGTGTGAGCCGGTCTAAGACCGAGTATCTCTGGTGTTACTTTAGTGGTGAGGCCAACGAGGAAGATGTTGAGGTAATGATTGCTGATCAGATCGTACCCCGTACGGATAAGTTCAAGTATTTGGGTTCGATCATTCAGAAGGAAGGTGAGTGTGAAGATGATGTCACGCATCGCATCAAGGCGGGGTGGTTAAGGTGGAGAGCAGCGACAGGGGTCCTATGCAACAAGAAAGTCCCTCTAAAGTTGAAGGGTAAATTCTATAGAGCGGCAATCCGACCCGCAATGTTTCCGAATGTTGGGCGATGAAGAAGTCGCTTGAGAGCAAGTTGGAAGTGGCTGAAATGAGAATTTTATGTTGGTCGTGTGGTCGCACAATGTTAGATAGAATTGCGAACGGGGTTTTCAGGAGCGCGCTGGAAGTGACGCCCATTTCAGCGAAAGTTAGGGAAGGGAGATTGAGATGGTTTGGCCACGTCTGCAGGAGGCAGGCATCTGCTCCAGTGAGGAGGGTCGAGAGTTTAATGGTCGGGGAGAGGAGGAGAGGCAGACCGAGGAGGACGTGGGAGGAGCAACTAAGATTAGATTTGAAGGCCTTAAACCTTTCCGAGACCATGACTGTTGAGAGGTGCGCTTGGAGGCGCCAGATCAGAGTTGTCGATTCTTTTGTAGGGAGCGGTGCTGTAGTTGAGAGCCTCAGGGTTGGGTTGTCTCGGTTAGCTTTGACCTAGAGCATTGCATTTTTACTTTTATTGTATATTTTATCCTATTGTATTTGCGTGTGGTGTTTTTTTTTTTGACAGGGAGCTGTGCGCAGAGCCAACCTATCTTTTGTTAGAGCAGCGTTCATCGGGAGTGAAGTAGCCAAATTCCGCTTAGGTAAGTCCCATGTGGATCAAGCCATGGGCTCAGGTATGGTCTCGAGCGTTTTCGAATCATATGTTTTCCTTTGTATTTATCACACAAGATTCTGCTGTGCACTAAGCTGGGGGTCTTCACGGAAACAGCCTCCCTACCGTAATAAGTAGGGGCATGGTCTGCGTACATTTTACCCTCCCCAGACCCTGCTCTGAGCGGGATATACTGGGTATGTTTGGTTTGGTTTGGTTTTAGTAGCTTTGTTTGGGCGACTTTTTCCACAAAGGTGTAACATATTCATTAAACTACTTTCACAATAAGAGTTCGAATTCGAGTTCGAGTTCGACCATATCTCGCAAAAACTAACATAATCAACAATCTCACTTCCAATACATCAGACTCAATGAATAATAAACCCCTTCCATAAAAATTGTAAAATAGATCTATTCTAGTAATATTTAATAAGAATAAAATAAAATGTAACCAAATAATAAAGAACATATACAACGAAACCTCGATAAATGGATATGGTCGGGACTGGAGAAAAATATTCATTTAGTGAAATTATTATTGAGAGGAATTTGAATATGTTATAAAGAGTTGGGACCGAAGGAAATTATTCATTTGATGAGATTATTCATTTATCGAATATTCATTTATCGAGGTTTTACTCTAAGAATATTCAAGACAATACTAAGACATATAAGTAATTCCATGAGTAGCGAAACTCTCCACAATGGCAAACATAACTAACGTACCTCCACTTTTATTCTTGATTTTTACTAAATTCTCCCCACAACTTCACAAAATAGTCACAATTTAATATAAAAAGAGCAAAATATTTTGAAAATTATAAAAGAATAAAAAACATATAAATTGTAAAAAGAGAAATCACAATTGAAAATATAATTACTAATCCCACCTCAGAACTTGCAAAAATAGTAACAAATCAATGTGAAATTAACAAAATATCATAAAAAATATGAAAGAGTAAGAATATATAAATTATGAAAAGGCAAATCACAATTAAAAAGACAATTATTAATCTCCCTCTCACAGCTTGACAAAATAGTCATAATTCACTATGAAATGAGCAAAAAATCTTGAAAAATATAAAAGAATCCACATATATATAATTATGAAAAAAACAAGTCAAAATTAAAAAGAAAATCACTAATTTTAGTCTCCTGACTTGATAAAATAGTCAGAACCGAATGTAAAGGGAGTAAATTATCTTGAAAATATAAAAGAGTCAACAAATGGACAAACCGTGAGACAAGTCATAATATCTTAAATACATCCCCCAACTTGATCAAATAATTATAATTTAATGTGAAATAAGCAAAATATTTTAAAAAATATAAGAGAATAGAAAAGGTACAAATTATGAAAATACGAGTCATAATAAATAAAAAATATCTTTAAAATAAATAATATATTTACATATATTTTTTCAATAAATAAAATATTTTTTTAAAAATAAATAATGTATAGCAAAACTAAAACATATGTTTGATACAAATCACAAAAAAAACAAACCAAAACCAAACATACCCAGTATATCCCGCTCAGAGCAGGGTCTGGGCCCCTACTTTTTACGGTAGGGAGGCTGTTTCCGTGAAGACCCCCAGCTTAGTGCACAGCAAAGTATTGGTGATATATACAAAGAAGCATATGATTCGAAAAAGCTCAAAACCATACCTGAGCCCATGGCTTAATTCACATGAGACTTACCTAAGGGGACTTTGACTACTACACTCTCGATGAACACTGCTCTAACCGAAGAGAGTTTGACTCTGCGCACAGCTCCCTGTCAAAAATACACCACACGCAAAAGCCAATAGGATAAAATATACAATAAAATACAAAATGCAATGCTCTAGGTCAAAGCTAACCGAGACCACCCAACCTTGAGGCTCTCTACTACAATACCGCTCCCTACAAAAGAATCCACAACTCTGATCTGGCACCTCCAAGAGCACCTATCAACAGTCATGGTCTCGGAAAGGATTAAGGCCTTCAAATCTAATCTCAGCTGCTGCTCCCACGTCCTCCTCGGTCTGCCTTTCCTCCTTCCCCTACCACCAATAAACTCTTGATCCTCATCACCGGAGCAGAGGCCTGCCTCCTGCGGACGTGGCCAAACCATCTCAATCTCCCTTCCCTAACTTTCGGTGAAATGGGCGCCACTTCTAGCGCGTTCATGAAAACCCCGTTCGAGATTCTATCAAACATTGTGCGACCACACGATCAACGTAACATTCTCACTTCAGCCGCTTCCAACTTGCTCTCAAGCGACTTCTTCATCACCCAACCTTCGGAACCATACAACATTGTAGGTCTGATTGCCGCTTTATAGAATTTACCCTTCAACTTTAGAGGGACTTTCTTGTCGCACAGGACCCCTGTCTCTGCTCTCCACCTTAGCCACCCCGCCTTGATACGATGAGTGACATCATCTTCACACCCACCTTCCTTCTGAATGATCGAACCCAAATACTTGAACTTATCCCTACGGGGTACGATCTGATCAGCAATCATTACCTCTACTTCTTCCTCGTTAGCCTCGCCACTAAAGTTACACCAGAGATACTCTGTCTTAGACCGGCTCACACGCAAGCCATGGGATTCTAACTTAGACCTCCATAGCTCCAACTTCGAGTTCACCTCCCTCCTCGACTCCGCCACTAACACAATGTCATCAGCAAAAAGCATGCACCACGGGACGCCATCCTGTATCCCCCGTGAAATGACGTCAAGGATTAGAGCAAAGAGAAGAAGGCTTAGCGCCGGACCCTCGTGTAGCCCTATCTCAACCGGGAAATACTGGGTGTCACCAACTGGGGTCTTAACGCAAGTCCTAGCTAGGGAGTACATGTCTTGGATCGTCCTAACGTACGGCAACAACACCCTCCTCTCTTCTAGGCTCCTCCAAATAACATCTCACAGAATGCTATCATAAGCCTTCTCTAGATCAATGAACACCATATGGAGGTCCTTACGCCATAAGGCGTCTGACGAGATGAATGACCTCAGTCGTGGCCCTCCCCGGCATGAAGCCAAATTGGTTCTCTGAGATCTCAACTTCTCTTCTAACCCGCATTCCACCACTCTTTCCCAAAGTTTCATAGTATGACTGAGGAGTTTAATACCCCGATAGTTACTACAACTTTGAGCATCGCCTTTGTTCTTAAAAAACGGCACGACAATACTATGCCTCTACTCTATCGGCATCTTAGAACCTCTGAGGAGGATGTTGAACAGCTCTGCTAGCCACTGAATTCCAACAATTGAAATATAAAGAAAGGTATTTTAATAAATTATTGTTATTTTATCAGGGGAGTGGGGTGGGGGTGTTAGACTATGTTCAGCGGTGCCCACTTCAACGGGCGCCTGCCACTTCAAAAAAGAAAAAGAAAAATGAAAAAATAATGAGAAGGCCGACCAACCTTGGACGTCCACAACCATGGGGCGCCCAACTCTTCCCTTCCTTTTCTTTTATTTTTTTGTGATACTTGCTATATTTTTATTCGTTCGGTATATTATATATGGATATTAAAAGAAATAATTTATATTTAAAAAAACCCCTATAAAATGACACCACTATTGTCATAATTATACACACAATAATTATCTCTTCTCTATCAATAACATCAATTTTTATTTCAAGAAATTTCAGCTTTCTCTCTTTTTTATGGATCCCAATCAGTTTTTTTCTCCTAAAATCTCATAATTTCTCACCCTTCCAAGATTATTATCCAAACATTGACAATATCCAAAACTCTAAAGAAATCATGCATTTCGGAACTCCAGAATATCCTCAAACTTTGAAAAAAGCACTCACTTCAGTTGGTCCACAAAGTTGGACCGATCAAGAAGACATAACACCCATATCTTCTTGGTGTAGAGTGAGTGGGAATCCAATTGTTAGCACCAACCAAAATAACGATTGCCTGCATTATCATGGACAATATGATTGTGGAGGATGAACGACACACTTACCTAAACTATCGTGATACCAAATAATTTAATGAAGCTCGACCTACTCCGAATAGTAGATAAAGTGATGATAGAGAAGAGAATGATGATTCGAATTTCGAATTTTCTACTGATCGAATTGCAAGTTTATCCAACTATATGAAAAATATGCCACAAGTTCACAATAGATATGCTCGCACTGTTCTTCAAAATAACTTGATCGACCACATCTGGCAAAAAATTGGCGATGACAAGGTGTAATTTTATCATTTATTTGAAGCATGAGTTATGTATTTTTAATTTGAATTTCAATTGTTGTCATTTATATTATTGATTTTCCGTATTTTAAATCTTTATTAATTTGTAATTGTTTGAGTTTTTTTATTTTTTTTCTATTTTATGTTTTAATAAAATTAAAATTTAGAGTTCGAAGAAGTTGAAAACCAAACAGAATCTAATTATAATTAGATTTCAATATATATATATATATATATAATATTACTATTTTTATACTCCCTCCATTCTAAATTAGTAAGAAAAGATGATACGAAGTAATTTATCTAATTGAGTAGAGGTTACCCAATCTGATCGGACAACTATATATATAGAATAATACCTAATGGTTGCTCTCAAGGAATGTTTGTGTTTTTTGTCAAGAAATTTATACAAATTAGATATTCGAAAGAACAATTATATTAAAATATTAGAATATAACGAGGTAATTTGGATTCTTTAAACAAGTACAACAATTTTTTTATAATCACCTACACTAATATTAATTGTTATATCATATTTTTTCAGAAAATATAAATTGTACTAGATTTATAAATTTCCACATACAGGATGATTCCTGCAACGAAATTTAAGTTAAAAAATATGAATATATTTGAACTATAAATCATAATTGAACAAATGCCCAAGATTTATTCTATAAAAAGTGATGTATGGAATGGACTTTTCAATGCATCAATATTTTTATGCATATAATGCACAATTTTGATGCATGAAATGACTATGTTTTATACATAAGTCATTTTGGACCGCATATCAAGATATGAATAAATTTGAACCACAAACCATAATTAGATGAATGTCCAAGATTTATTCTACGAAAAGTGATGCATGTAATGCACTTTTTAGTACATCAATATTTTTATGCATATAATGCAAAATTTTATTGCACCAACAATTTCGATGCATGAAATGACTATTTTACACATGCGCCAATTTGGACCACAGATCACACAAAATTCAATGGTCAAATTATTCTTTTTCAAAAAATTATTCAACAATTGATCCGTATATATATATATATATCTATATATAGGAAATAGATTATATATATATATACACACGTATATAGACACGGATGTGTTCGTGTGTGTTAAATAGTATTTAGTATTGAATTCAAAATCACTGTCATAAATAAGGCATCAACTTTCTGAATTTCTACTAGAAATTTAAGACAAGCATTCATTCATTTGCATGATTTTTCAATTGAAAAGGACTTTCGGGGTTACATGAAAATTAACAAAAAAATGAAACAAATTTCTAGTATTCACATGAGAGAAGTGAACAGAAAATTGGTTTAGAAAGTAAAATCCAAACTCTGTACCATAAATATAGAAACTTACTCCTATCATAGACACGTCAAATTTTACCCGCACCTCGAGCACATAGCAAGACGCACATCTTGCCATATTTATAGTGGAGTACATATGACGTTACGGATGTAGTATAAAGTGTAATAAGTATGGCAAGTGTAGATGTATATAGCAAGATAAAATATGTTGGAAATGGTTTAGTAATTAATTATTTATTAAAAATAAATATTGTTAATTAAATAATTATTATTTAATTAAAATATTTATTGAATGTTAATCTACGTCGTGAGTAGATGAACGTGGTATATTTAATATTTCTAAACCGATTTCCGGTGAGTGAGATATTATATGTTAAAGTTGGATGTTGGAGTAGAAACTAACATGATGTATATGATGTTAGTTATCCCACATTGATTGTGGATGGATGTTTTGGCTTGTATTTAAAGTTTTTGCCTTTATGGGCTTAATAACAAGTGGGTTGGTGTGTATGGGTGTCCTCGCGCACACACACACACACGCGCCGCCGCCGACCGACCGTCCGATCTTGGCAATTGGTGCTTTGGGCTTGGGCGTCTGAAACCGCCAGCCATCATGGCAGGAGTAATGGCGATGAGTCCCTTCACATGATCAAGGAATGCTATATATATATCAGCATTCTGGTCATTGCAAAACACACGAACATCAGTGCATTTTTATCATATCATATACGCCTAGTCTTCATTCCACCCGATTCGCAGTGCTCGATCGCCATGGTGCCATCGCGAGACGTTCAGATCGTTTTAACCTTTGGGGACGAGCCGCTTCACCGTGAGCACTACCGGGGCGTATTCTCGTCTTGCGGGCAGAAGCTCTAGCTTCAGACGATCTTCTGTAGTTTATTAAAAATTGTTCGTTCGTTTCAAGTGTAATATTTTTCTTTCTGTTCTTTGTTATAGTTAAGTTCAGAATATTATTTGTAATACACGTGCAAGTATCGAATTATTCCAACAATCGCAAGACGAGAATAATCGACCATACTTGTTCGTGTCATCCTAAAACTTTTGCTGGAGAAAAATGTCGTTCAATGCAAGCACCGGCGCATCCACTAATCAATCCACCGGTTCTGGAACCATTGGATCATCAAGCTCTTCAATGGCTCCCATTCACAATGCTGCTCGACTAATGCCTATCGCCGAGAAACCTCTTGTTTTCTCGGGCACCGACTTCAAACGTTGGTCTCAAAAGATGCTGTTCTACATTACCACAATGGGGCTTTCGAGCTTCCTGCGTGAAGAAAAGCCTCCTGTCCCTGCTGAGAACGAGGCGAATGTTCAAGTGCGTACCGACTATGATACCTGGGTTCATTCCGACTATCTGTGTCGGAATATGTTGCTGAACGGGCTTGATGATGGCCTGTTCAATGTGTTCAACATCAAGGAGACTGCCGAAGAAATTTGGGATGCTCTTGAGTTAAAATACCGTGTTAATCCTGCTAGCACGAAGAAGTTTGTTGTGACGAGGCTCTCCGAATTCCAAATGGTGGATTCTTGTCCAATGATGCCCCAAGTACAAGAGTTCCAAACTCTTATACATGATGTTCATTCTGAGGGATGCCTCTACCCGAGGCGTACACTGTGGCGCTCTTGGTCGACAAGTTGCCGCCTAGTTGGAAGGAGTTCAAGGGATACCTTAAGCATAAGCGAAAGGAAATGACTCTTGAAATTTTGGTTGCTAAGCTCCAAACTGAAGCTCAAGTCCGTGATCAAGACTTGAAAACCAAAGCTCCTATGGATGCTAAGGCTAACTGATCAAGGTAGGGGCGACCTTCCGTAAAGCGTCCACTTCCTACCAAAGGCAAGGGAAAGGATGTGGCACCTCCGACGAAGTTTACCTAACGTGCTACACCGTGACAAGCCCGCCATATGGCGAAAAATCGCCAAAGCCAAGAAAAACAAGGGAAAAGGCAAAGTCAACCATGTCGAGAAGGACTTTGACTCTTGGGACAAAGATGATCTTGCCGCCATGATCACCGAGGTAAATCATGTCTCGGAACCTAACCTCGTTACTTGGTTTCTTGATACAAAGTGATTGCTCACATCTCAGGTGAACCGAGACTTGTTTTTCACTTACAAGGAGATTCAAGACCGCTTCACCACAGAGGCAAGTGATCGTACCTCTCCGCTTCTTGGAATTGGAACCGTTGTGTTTCAAATTCACCTCCTGTGGAGATAACTCAAGGATGTGCCGCATGCTCCGCAATCCGCAAGAATTTGGTGTCCGTGTCAAATTAGTTAGAGCTAAATTTGATGTAGACCTTCGTAGCGATTTTATGATAATACGCAAGTTTGGCAAGACTCTCTGGAAAGGTCATATTGTCGAGGACATGTTCAAACTTAGCGTTCGTACTTGTAAGCCTCCAAAGGCAGTTGCTAATAATAATGCTACTACTTCTGCTTATTTGCTTGAGTGCTCAAATTTATGGCATTGTAGATTAGGTCATGTGAATATAAATGCTATAAAAAGATTAGTAAACTTAGATTTACTAAAATGAAATGAAATCAAAAATCAAAACAAATGCGAGATTTGTGTTGAGGCAAAAATGACGAAACTACCATTTCATTCGGTAAAACGGGACACAAAACCCCTTAAATTAATTCACACAGACGTGTGTGATTTAAAATTTGTGCAAACTAGAGGTGGTAAGAAGTACTTTATCGCTTTCATCGATGATTGCACAAGATATTGTTATCTTTATCTTTTGAGAAGTAAAGATGAGGCTATTGAAGCCTTTAAGAACTTCAAGAATGAAGCCGAGAATCAATTAGGCTGTCGTATTAAGATGGTTCGAAGTGATATAGGAGGTGAATATGTAGCTCCGTTTGAGGAATTATGCAACGAAAGTGGTATAATTCATCAAACCACGGCTCCATATGCTCCACAATCTAATGGCATTGTCGAACGTAAGAATCGAACACTTAAAGATATGATGAATGCCTTATTAATTAGTTCAGGGTTGCCCTGCAACATGTGGGGAAGTCTTGATACCAACAACATATTGAACAAAATTCCACGCAAAGGTAAGGATGTTACTCCTTATGAGTTGTGGAAAGGAAGAAAACCATCATACAAATACCTCAAAGTGTGGGGGTGTTTGGCGAAAGTTGAGGTGCCTCTACCTAAACAAGTTAAAATTGGTCCTAAGACGATCGATTGTATCTTTATTGGTTATGCACTTAACAAAGAATACTACAGTTTGTTGTACACAAATCCGAGATACCCGACATTCATGTAAATACAACGATAGAATCAAGGAATGCTGTATTCTTTGAAAATATCTATCCTTATAAGAATAAGGTTGATCCTAACTCTAGCAAAGGAGTTGATGATGAAGCTACAAGTTCTAAACTTGTAGATGAGCCTATGTGTTATGAAACCATAGATGAAGCCTCTAGCTCAAATCCAGTGTTATCTGAACGACCGAACAGAAAGCGACCTAGGTCTACGCCAGTCAATGTAGAACCTAGATGAGGTACCAGAATACGGAAAGTAAAGATATACGGACCCAACTACGTTGTTTTGATGTTAGACGGTGAACCGGTATCTGTAAAAGAAGCTTTATCCGGTCCAGATGCGGCTTTCTGGAAAGAGGCAATAGACATTGAGATTGAGTCTATTATGCTGAATCATACTTGGGTGTTAGTTGAATTACCACAGGGTTGTAAGGCTTTAGGATGCAAATGGATCCTAAAGAAGAAGTACAAGTCTGACGGTACTATTGACAAATATAAGGCCCGACTTGTAGTTCAAGGCTTTAGGCAAAAAGCTGGTTATGATTTCTTTGATACCTACTCGCCCGTGACAAGACTTACTTCTATTAGGGTGCTACTCGCTATTGCTGCTTTACACAATCTCGAGATTCATCAAATGGATGTTAAGACTGCATTCTTGTATGGGGAGCTAGAAGATGAAATCCATATGAAACAACCGTAAGGGTTTGCAGTACCTGGGAAAGAGCACATGGTATGCAAACTACAACGGTCCTTATATGGTTTGAAACAAGCACCTCTGCGGTGGCATTTGAAATTTGACGAAGTGATGTTGTGAAATGGTTTCAACATCAATGAGAGTGATAAATGTTTCTATGTTAAGAAAACGGGTGACAATTACGTCATTGTTTGTCTATATGTAGATGACATTTTGATAATGGGTAGCAACTCTCGTGTGATTGGTGAAACGAAACGAATGCTAAGTAAGAATTTTAGCATGAAAGATATGGGTTTGGCTGATACTATTCTTGGAATTAAGATTCTGAAAACGCCTAATGGAATTGCTTTGACGCAATCTCATTATGTTGAGAAAGTGTTAAGGAAATTCAACGCTTTTGATAAACCCATTGCTAAGACTCCTTGGGAACCGAATGTTCATCTGAATTATCATAAGGGTGAACCTGTGGGTCAAGATGAATATGCTAAGATCATTGGGAGTTTGATATATCTGTCAAATTGTACCCGTCCTGATATAGCATGCTCGGTTCACAAGTTGAGTAGCTACACAGCTAATCCAAGTAAAGAACATTGGAGGGCTCTAGAACGAGTACTGAGTTATTTAAAATATACTCAGAACTTTGCGATTCATTATTCAAGAGAGCCTGCTGTTAGGGGTGGGCATGGGACGTGATGGGTCGGGATTGGGCGAATCCCGTCCCGTCCCGAAAATAAATTACCGGGACGGGACGGGACAGGATTGCGTATTTTGAAATTCATCCCGCACGTCCCGATCCCGTTCGGGTTCGGGTCGGGACCGGGACGGGACGGGATATCCCGCACATTTATTGACCTTGACAGAAATTTTGAAAAAACGAATGAGACAACTATAAATTTTAGAATTATCAAATGAATGAGGTAGAAATTAAAAAAAAATCCAAACTAGTCATTCCAAAAAAAAGTGACTCTCAATATCCATTAGAAACTTAAAAAATACACAACAAAATAGATAGTAACGTAAACACGCACAAAGGACAATAGATCAATAATCCAAATGCATAGTGCATATTACATCAAAATCAACACGTGAAGATAAAATTCAAATTGAAAGTGCAGAAAACATCAACTTAAAACTGAAAATTTAAAACTGGAACTTTGATGTTTCATACATCATACATCAATTTAGGGTTTACATATTTAAAAGATATATAAAAAATTGATTATATTAAATATTACGGGATGGAACGGGATTGATCGGGATGGTCCCGATCCCATCCCGTCCCATTTGAATAACAGAGCGGGACGGGACGGGATGGGATTGCCATTTTAATAAACTATCCCGTCACGTCCCGCTAGTTTTCGGATGGGATCGGACGGATCGAGATTTCGGTTCAAGTGCCCACCCCTACCTGCATTTCTTGAAGGGTATTGTGATGCTAATCGATATCCGAATCGAAAGACTCATTTTCTACGAGTGGATATGTGTTCACTATCGAGGTGGTGCTCTATCTTGGAAGTCCAAGAAACAAACTTGTATTGCTAGGTCTACCATGGAATCAATTCATAGCTTTGGATAACCGTGAAGAAGCTTAATGGCTTAAAAATTCCTCGAGGATATTCCATGTCGACGAGACTGCAGGCGTCTGTGTTGATACACCGTGATAGCCAAGTCGCTATCGACGGGCACAAAATATGTTTTATAACGGTAAGTCTCGACATATTCGTCGACGACATAATGCCGTGAGACATTTGATCTTGAGTGGGATTATCTTAATTGACTATGTAAGGTCAATAGATAATCTGGCGGATCCGCTGACGAAGAGTATTAATCGAGATCAAATGTATAAATTGTTAGAGGGAATGGGTGTTAAATCCACATCTTAAGGTTGATTATAGCGGAAACCCAACCTTGTAGATTGGAGGATCCCAAGAGCTTGGTTCAATGGGATAACGAAGTTATAATAATCCATGGGTTAAAACACTCAAACATACCTATTCTCTCAGAACAGTGAGTGATTGTTTACCTACATGTGGTGAGGTTAAGTCTTATGATTTTTTAATGATTCTTGGTTACCTCGGAGAGGTCAAGTATAGTAGGATACTTGGAATAAGAATCACCTATATAAGTGTGAAGTGAGGGCCGCTTCAGTTGATACACTTATGAATCCAAATGGGTGTCCAAGGCCGAAAAGGACACAAAACGTTAGAACGGATGGAATTGAGATGATATTGTGTCTATATTATTGTCTCAGTATACACCATGGAGGACTAGTTCAAGGTTTTCATGACCACTATGCCGCCAGTATACTCGATGATGTTGACAATGGATAGGTTCAAGGTCACAAGCCACCTAGCCAAATGCAATATTGTCTCTTAAGGACTGAACTATGCATTTGCATTCATTTTGCATTGGCATTCTCACTCATGTGGGGGATTGTTGGAAATGGTTTAGTAATTAACCATTTATTAAAAATAAATATTGCTAATTAAATAATTATTATTTAATTAAAATATTTATTGAATGTTAATCTACGTCGTGAGTAGATGAACGTGGTATATTTAATATTTCTAAACCGATTTCCGGTGAGTGAGATATTATATGTTAAAGTTGGATGTTGGAGTAGAAACTAACATGATGTATATGATGTTAGTTATCCCACATTGATTGTGGATGGATGTTTTGGCTTGTATTTAAAGTCTTTGCCTTTATGGGCTTAATAACAAGTGGGTTGGTGCGTATGGGTGTCCTCGGCACACACACACACACACACACACGCGCCGCCGCCGACCGACCGTCCGTCCGGCCGGGCTGGGCCTGGCTCGGCTCGGGCCTCGCCTCGGCCTCACCCGCACCAGGACTTGGACCTTGGCAATTGGTGCTTTGGGCTGGTGTTTGGGCTTATCTTTTTGGACCAAATCCGTGTCCACTAACCTTTTGGTATAAGCCTTTTCAATTGGACCAAGACTCTTGAGTTGCCTACATACCAAGACTCTTGAGTTGCGCATGACTCTTCATCCGACCGAGCCCTTTGGGCGTCTGAAACCGCCAGCCATCATGGCAGGAGTAATGGCGACGAGTCCCTTCACCTGATCAAGGAATGCTATATATATCATCATTCTGGTCATTGCAAAACACACGAACATCAGTGCATTTTTATCATATCATATACAGTTCAGTCTTCGTTCCAGTCCAGTTCGCAGGTGCTCGATCAGTTTGCGGTGCTGCTACTGCCGAGACGTTCAGATCGTTTTAACCTTTGGGGACGAGCCGCTTCACCGTGAGCACTACCGGGGCGTATTCTCGTCTTGCGGGCAGAAGCTCTAGCTTCGGACGATCTTCTATAGTTCATTAAAAATTGTTCGTTCGTTTCAAGTGTAATATTTTTCTTTCTGTTCTTTGTTATAGTTAAGTTCAGAATATTATTTGTAATATGTTGTGTCGAGAATTATACTCTCCGACCGGCGATCGCCTCGGAGATCGAGCGACCCACCCATCGCTGAAAGCTGAGGCAGAATCGCCGACTGACTGTGCGGCCTAGCCTTAGCCCCGCAGACAAGATGAATTGGCCAATCGAAGGTCCCAGGACAAGTCCCGGTGCCGAGCGATCGACATCAAATACGATCGTCTCTCGGTACTTGGCGACCGACTCTTGGCGACCGACTAGCGGACGATCATCTCTCGGCACTTGCCGACCGACCCTTGGTGACCGACCGATGCCGACCCTCAGCAACTGGCCGATGCCGACCTCGGTGACCAGCTAGAGACGACCGCCTCATGCTGATCAGAGCCGATGGCCATCCAGTCGGCAAAGGCCGAGCCTCAGGACAGACACCACGTGCAGAGCCGAGACAAGATCCGCAATTCACGGATCATTGACCACAGCCTGTCAGCATCCGTCCACCAGCCGACAAGCCCGCCGAAAGTTGTCAGTAGGACCGCATGTGACAGTGACTCCAGACGCGTGCTGGCTCCTCATTGTACCGCACAGCTGGCTGCCAGCATCTACCTTGGACTTTAGGCCGACAGCCCGTGTGATCGCCCCATTATAATATTGGCCGGCAGACGATCGACCTATTATTATAATGGCCGGAAAGCGATCGCCCGCCAGAAGACAAGGTTCGGCTGCCCCTGTATATACAAGGCTCCCTGCACTCGGCCAACTCCCTGGCATTATCGCGATTTCAGCACACATTACAGAATCAATATACAGCACTTGGCTATCTCCTACTCTTGGCAACAGCTATCATTCGGTTCTTTCTTCTCTCGGCCTCTCTCATTCAGCAGACGATCGGCAGGGATGAAGAACACCAAGCTTCGCTCAAGAGCTGGATTAACAAAGTCTTTTTACACTCATTGTATTTAGATTTCTCACATTAATACTTGTATCCACGAATATTTGTATTAATAACATCTCGCGAGAGCATTCAAGCCCGGGCCTAACAAACCCGGCTAATCTTGTGTTTATTCATATCCTCTCGGAAGTGCTCCCGCAATTGTTGTTTGTTGTCCGTTCATTCCAGCAGTATTTAATCTTCGGATAAATATTTTGGGCAACAACAGTTGGCGCTAGAGGAAGGGGATCTAACCCTCAAATTTTTATTCCTACCGTCTCGAAGAACACTCACTGTTCTCGGGGCATATACTTGAAGTGACACTCACTGCGCTTCAAAGGAATCTTTCAGAAATCATGTCTTCCGCCTCCGCGTCGAAGAAAGCCGCCGCCGCCCGACGCCTGCCTGGCCCTCGGCCCGAGCCACAACCGATGGTGGAAGGTAGCCACCGCGGTCAGAGACGCTCGATCTCGTCCCTGGACGGTGGCCCAAGCCTCTCGCTCGATCAGCTCCGAACCAAGGACCATGGCCATCCAACATGAGCGACGGAGTGCTCTCGACGCGCCTCCCGCTATCACCCCCTCGGCCGTCCGCCGGAAGTCCAAGCGGAAGCTCAAGGCGTTACTGGCCGAGCGATCGCCAGGAGGCTCTCGTCCGCAAGAAGAGGCGCTCGCCAGCCGGGGCACCTCTGTTTTCGATCGCCTGGGCAGTGACCCGTCTTGGCGACCGGGGCAGTCCGGCCCCAGCTACGAGACGACGGAGTTTGAGTCCGTCACCAGGAGCTCAGCCTACCCGACTCCCAGAAGGCATCCCAGCCGTCTGGCTCCCCCTCTCCAAATAGCCGAGGTCGGCAGCAGCGGAGTCCGGAGATCGGTACACGATCGCCTCGGCTCCCGCTCCCAAAGCCGATCCGCAAGCGACCGAGCCACGACGATGGCCGCGATGCAACGTCAGCTTGACGACATGAAGGCGCTCCTGGAATCCGGGGAAGGCGCCAAGAAGACGATCACCGAGCCGAGCGAGCCGCTCGCGGTCAACATCGAGCTCGCCCCCGTGCAGCACAAGATCGCTCCTCCGCAAACACCTTTGTACGAGGGGAGATCAGACCCCGAAATACACCTGAGCAAGTTCAACATCTACATGACCGGGTGTGGGGCATCTGACGCGACCAGGTGCCGAATGTTCCCTATGACGCTGGACGACCTCGCGTACAGGTGGTACACCTCATTGCCACCGCGGTCCATTGACTCCTTTAACGAGCTGGCGAACGTCTTCACAGCGTACTTCGCCACCAGGGCCGCTCGGCCAGAAGGTCCCCATCGCATGCTGCGAATCAAGCAAGGGAAAGAAGAATCTGACTCGGACTACATCGACCGGGTAGACGAGATCATCCTCAACGGCGAGCCCGTAAGCGATGAGATCGCCCTCCACGTGGTCCTAGGAGGATTTCATGGTCTTTCGCCTATGTTCAGGCATCTTACGAAGGACCAACCCAGGACCTACGCGGTCTTCCGAGCTAAAGCCGCAGACTTCCTGGCGAGGCAAAGGTTTCTCCTTAACCTCTGAACAGCGCGATCGGCGCCCGAACGACGATCTCCCGCCCGATCGCCGTTATCAACCTATGAATAATGCGATCGGCAGCCGAGCGACGATCTCCAGTCTTCCAGCCCGATCGCCGATCATCAAGCTACATCAGCAACCCGGAGGACACGATCGTCATCTACAGTCCATCATCTAACATGACGGACTAAGGCATAGGATCGCCTCCACCGCACATCATAAAGCCATGGTCCTCGTAGTCGATGGAACCGGCTGCTTCGGCCATGCAAGGTCCCTTTGGGCCAAGATCGCCCGCCCTTCGTTTAAATACGAGGCCGGCGTAGTCTGAGGGCCCTCCAAAATTAATCAGTGGACACGATCGCCCGCCCTCAAAGGATCATCATCTAACATGGTGAACCCGGACAAAGCGACACGTGCCACAACCCCCGTCTCAACGTACACCGTCGAGGTTCGCCATCTTCATGGTGGGCCGAGGTGGAAGCAGAGCTAACAAGCCGCGGGCGTGGAGTTGAATCATCTGACGCTGCCCCGCGCAAGGACTCCTCTAAACCGAGACCACACGCCCTTCGTTTAAATACGAGGCGAGGCGCAGCCTAACAGAGGACCCTCACAATAAAATGAGTCACGAGACACTCAATGTCTTCGCGCACCAAGACACGGTCATGGAGTCGGTCCATCGAACTTCGCGAATGTGCACGTTTCCTCGGCGACGAAACAACCAAGTTTCTACGAGGGATCGGCCAATGTTGTTTTTGCAGGTACAAGACCGAAAGATAGCTAGCCAATCGACCATGATAGCCCAAGTCCGAATCCAAAGTCAGCTCAACAGGTTGCCCGTCCTCATCTTACACGATCGCCAGCAAGAACCACCTCGCCCCATGTCTTCAACATCGGAGCAAGCTGGGGGGCAATTGTTGTGTCGAGAATTATACTCTCCGACCGGCGATCGCCTCGGAGATCGAGCGACCTAGCCACTGCCGAGCAACCGAGGCAGAACTGCCGACCAGCGACCAGGCGGCCTAGCCTTGGCCCCGCAGACAAGATGAATTGGCCAACCGAAGGTCCCAGGACAAGTCCCGATGCCGAGCGATCGACATCAAATATGATCGTCTCTCGGTACTTGGCGACCGACTCCTGGCGACCGACTAGCGGACGATCATCTCTCGGCACTTGCCGACCGACCCTTGGTGACCGACCGATGCCGACCCTCAGTAACTGGCCGATGCCGACCTCGGTGACCAGCTAGAGACGACCGCCTCATGCCGATCAGAGCCGATGGCCATCCAGTCGGCAAAGGCCGAGCATCAGGACAGACACCACGTGCAGAGCCGAGACAAGATCCGCAATTCACGGATCATTGACTACAGCCTGTCAGCATCCGTCCACCAGCCGACAAGCCCGCCGAAAGTTGTCAGTAGGACCGTATGTGACAGTGACTCCAGACGCGTGCTGGCTCCTCATTGGACCGCACAGCTGGCTGCCAGCATCTACCTTGGGCTTTAGGCCGACAGCCCGTGTGATCGCCCCATTATAATATTGGCCGGCAGACGATCGCCCTATTATTATAATGGCCGGAAAGCGATCGCCCGCCAGAAGACAAGGTTCGGCTGCCCCTATATATACAAGGCTCCCTGCACTCGGCCAACTCCCTAGCATTATCGCGATTTCAGCACACATTACAGAATCAATATACAGCACTTGGCTATCTCCTACTCTTGGCAACAGCTATCATTCGGTTCTTTCTTCTCTCGGCCTCTCTCATTCAGCAGACGATCGGCAGGGACGAAGAACACCAAGCTTCGCTCAAGAGCTGGATTAACAGAGTCTTTTTACACTCATTGTATTTAGATTTCTCACATTAATACTTGTATTCACGAATATTTGTATTAATAACATCTCGCGAGAGCATTCAAGCCCGGGCCTAACAAACCCGGCAAATCTTGTGTTTATTCATATCCTCTCCGAAGTGCTCCCGCAATTGTTGTTTGTTTTCCGTTCATTCCAGCAGTATTTAATCTTCGGATAAATATTTTGGGCAACAACATAATACACGTGCAAGTATCGAATTATTCCAACAGAATACGTTGCTAGGTGTTCTTGAGGCGCGAATCCTGTAGACGCACAACCAAACTTAGACAAAAATTGCCGCTTCAAACTTGAATCAGGATTAAGGGTATGTTTGGATGACCACTTAATCTAGATTATAATCTTAATCTAGATTAAAGTTGGTCAAATAATCTAATTTGACCTTCAAAATCTTGTTTGGATGGTGTTAATTTAATCTAGATTATAATCTTAATCTAGATTAAATTCAAACGCTTTCGAATATAGCTTTCAACCCAAAGCTACCAGATTTTATTTTTTCATTCCGATTTTACCCTTAATGTTTATTATATATATATATATATATATATATATATATATATATATAAATTTTATTTTTTCATTTCGATTTTACCCTTAATAAATATTTGTATAAAATTTGTATAATAATATAAGTGATAACATAAAAAAAATACCATTAGAAGTCTATAAATATGTGCTTTTTTTTTTTTTTTTTTACTTGAATACCAACCTTTTACATTGAATATGTAATAACACATTACAATAAGATGGCAGGCAAACGAGCAACAAGTTGCGCCGCAACCCCCTTTTGAATGGCAAAACCAATCCTACTAAAAATGAAGTTATGTTCCTTGAGGACCGAAAAATTACTTTGCACCACCCGTTGAACTCTGGACAAAAACTTCGCTGCTTCAGGAGCTAAGAAACCAAATGTATCAAAGGCAAAAGGGATGAACACGTGTTGATTCTCCAAGCAAGCTTTCTCGTGTTTAGCCACTTTGCTCGATTCAGCTTTCAACGCAGCTTGTCCTGCAATAAACCCATTGTCCCTGAGCCCAACAAGAGGTTGTTTTTGTATAAATAAATAATAATATTACATAATGTCAAAGAATAATAAACAACATAAGAGTTAAAATATAAATATTAAGGTTGTTTTTGTAATATTATAATATAACAATAAATATAAAAGATGTACCTTTATGTCATTTTATAAATTTCATTTAGATGATAAATGGCCACAAACACTTTTAAATACAATAATCTAAATTATCATACTAAGCTAGATTATCAATTTTCAGCTAGATTATCTGATATAATCTAGATTATTGGTTTTCAGCTAGATTATCAACAATCAGCTAGATTATCAGTTAATGCATCCAAACATACCCTAAGATAGCGATCATAAAGGAGTCATTAATCAAATACACGGAAGACAACAAACTTTTATGGAAAATATCCAAAAAAAATCAACACATATTCACGCATAACCCGACAGTATAAATTAGAAAAAAAAAAAAACTTAATTAAAATCCAGAAAAAAATGAAAATGCAGAAAATGCAACAAATGACAGAACGAAGCCAGGATTCGACTCTGGTCTTTAAGACAAATTGTCCCACTACGGTGCTAACGGATATTAGTAGACGTCTCCCTTAGCCAAGGTAGGACACTCATGCAGATAGCATGTTGTGAAATACTAATAATGTATTTGAGTTGGAAAATAAAGTCGGAAATTGAGAGTAGAATTTGTTCGTCCTTCAATAGAGGATTCTCTGTCTATAGATATTCATGATTCGCATGTATCACCAACATGAACACAAACAACACTCAAAAGAACTCCAAAACACCTGTAATCGTGACTGGTGGTTTGATCTCGATACGCACAGCCTTCCCTTGCGCAAGTAAATGAGGCAACATATTTGCGTCTTTGGCTGCAATTCCTTGGGCAGTCCATAATGTCACGTGCGGCCATTCAATTTTCGAACTTATTTTTTTGTCATCAACCACACCTGGCTCAGCCTCTAAAGCTGCCAATTTGTCGGTGAATAATACTGCAGACATATTAACAGGTACATCTCGGTTGACATGTGGACCGTAACTGGCTACAGCGGTTGTCGGTGATTTTAGTGTCACCATTCATTTTGTGTAATTGGAACTAATATGTGAGCTAAGGGGTGTATAATTCGTATTCTAATATATGATCGGGTATGTGCGGAGTGCACACATGTATAAGATCGAATTATAGCGTTCTGATTTAATGTCGGGAGTCCGGGCGCGCCCATGGACGGTCTAGGGGCGCTTGAAGGGTCCATGGGGCAGAGCCTCGCAGTGGTCGAGGGCCGAGCTCTCATGGGGTTTGGGCGCCCAAAAGGCCTTCTAAATTTAGACGGGATTTAGTGATATTTCCGAATTTTAGATGAGATCACAGAAATTGATTAATTACGTTAACCACCCGTCAACCCTAATTTCGGACCACTAATGACGGCGCCGTCATCAAAACCCTAAAATCGACCTACTTGTAACCCTAATCCGACATTATAAATAGGGCTCTCCTCATGAGTCTGAGATACACCCTTTTCTGAGCTCTCTATCTTCTCGATAAACAATGCACTTTCTAGCAATTTGGCTTACGTTTACGTGCCCTGATTCGTGTTCCCATGGATTATCCTAGCCAATTTCTCAGAACCCGGGCATAGGGTAGAAATATCAGTTCGGAAAGTGTTTACACGATCCATTGGAAAATCCGGATCTCCATAAAAACCCTTATACCCAACAGCGGTGACACCATGATTTTCCTTGTGAGCAAGTGTCAAGTGGGCTTTTGCAAGGCTGCTTTTCAAATTCTTGTCCTTCAGGAAACTTTGAACTCTAGCATCCTTCTGACCCAACTGTTTTTTTAAGTCACAATATTTACAAAACAATCAAAGTCTGGATATATTCTCGTTTTTGGAAAAAAAAAAAATTCTGCTAGAGAATAGTAATGATGTTTCATTTTTGTTTTTTCGTTTTTTTTTTTTTTGTTTTGAATGACACAAACAACAACAACAACAACATTACCCCAATGCCTCAATGGCTCCCGCAAAAAGCGGGGTAAGGGGGATCGGATGTACGCAGTCTTACCCCTGTCTTAACACAGAGGGGATGTTTCCGGATGATCCAAAATAAAAATTGCATCGAGAATTGCATGGAATGACTAGTACTTCATGAGAAAAAAGCAGTACAGCCAGTTAGTGAATATTCCATTATAATCCAGAACCAAAGAATAAGGAGTCTTTGGCTCCATTGGAAACAATGGAAGACATGATTGACAAAAAATCACTCATTTTCTGATGTGGGTTATAATAGATGACAGAACCAACAATCAAACAGTTTTCTATAACTACTTGCCGTGCCTTCTACTATGAAGCTTGTATAGATTTAATCCTTCTTCCAAAATAGACCTCACAAATTCAGGTAGAGGACATCTTCACATGCAGAGAGAAACAGAAGAGTGCAAAATTAAATCCTCCAAAACACTCTTAAAAAGAAAGAAAACTTCAAATGGAAGTGCTTTTATATTTAAAAATAAATCAAAGATTACAACAGAGATAGAAGTAAAACTTAAAACCATAAGTAACAACCATATATTTAGCTTTATTATACCTGTCTAAAATACAGAAGTGTAAAACAAAATAAGATTCTTGCACAGATAGTGATATCATATAGATATATCACAAACCTGCTGGGTTCGAATAATGGCATCTTCACAAGTGAGCCAAAGCGTTCTATTAGATCAGTCTCAAACTCCTTGCGACTCTGCCGTGTGTGAGAGGATGGCATTGTCAAAGAATGTGCAAAAGAGACACAATATTAACATAACTGCTTATTATCAACAATACCTTGCCATCATAGAGATGGTAGAACATTAACAACACATATCCAGCATTTGGAGATGACTTGTCAAGATTTCCCTTGACAATGCAGAGGAAAAAACAGAAACCGGCACCATTAGTTTCACATTTCTGAGAATAGAATGGATGGAATAGCCAAACATCAAAGTAGTTGAACTGATCATTACCAGATGATTAACACGACGAATCACTCGGTAAATGAAAACAGCAAGAGCATCGAGAGAATATGGATTTGATTCAGTCCCTGACTATTTCACAAGTAAAGCATTAAACCAAAAATAAAAAATATACATTTGCAAGAAAATGGAAAACTTAGACTAACAGTTTGTATCATTGATATTAACATTTCTCAAGCTTCTGAGGCTAGATAGATGCAATAATGTTTGAATATGAATACATGCACAATGCCGTTCTAATAAATACGAGAGACTTGTGACATGTATAGTGTTTTTAATCAGAAAATAAGTTGTGAAGAAACACGTAGAAAGCATCTAATTCATTGTTTCTGAAAAAGTCACAATATAAGCAGAATTGAAACTGAGAATCATTGTCAAAATTTTCAGAAAGTTTATTAAACACCCAAGAAAAAACAAAACAACCTTGTGAATCAGGTACAACTGGTATTGCAATTGCATTTGTACTGAGACACATGTCCTCAATCTGCATAGATTTCCATGAATGACCGTAAACATCTCATTAAATGAAGGATCCCCCAATTCCTATTGACATTCTTTGAGTGGACAAGACCAACTCCTTTTATATGGAGAATAACCTCCTTTTCAAACATCAGGAACATTATGCAGATTTCATTACACCATACACTTAATGGTGATAGGAATAGATAAACTAAAGTGTACTCTAGGAAAAACTATAGACAAGTAAATTAGCTTTTAAGTAGTATTTGAATTTGATACCTTATCCTATTTTAGTTGGGACTATTAGCCTATATATATAAAGGTTAAGGGCTGCGTTTTATTCATTTTCTTATTATTATTATTATTGACATTGAAATATTGATTATTAAAGTTCTTTCTGAATTGTTGTTCTTCGTTAAAAAGTTATCTCTAAGTTTATCATGTTTTCCATCAGAAGGAGTCTTCTTTAGCTTAAGAAGGCAACAATAAATACATTACCTGCCTCCATACTTCTTCATTGGGAGCATTTTTGTCAGCAAGCAGAATCGAATACGGTTTCTTGCGAAGCTCTTCAGCAACCTTCCTCCAATATTTTGCTGTCAGATTGGGAAAAAGAAAGTTCAACAAAAAACAAGAATCTATTCAAGAAAATGAGGTAACAAATAAATGGACCAACTTTGTGGATGAAAAGTAACTACATAATCATTTTAGCTATCCTTGCAAGGAAGGATTCAGAATTACAGGAGCATGGCTTGATTGTAAACAGTTAATCAAACCAAACCAAACTAAGCCTTGTCCCACTATGGTGGGGTCGGCTATATGGTTATGACGTCTCCAATCAGCTCTACGCTGGGTCATCTCCTCTGTTACATGTCCCTTCTAATAGTTTTCCTCCAACTCTTCTTCGGCCACCCTCTCTGTTTAATGTCTATAGTTTCACACCTCCTCACTGGAGCCTCTAGCGGTCTTCTTTGCACATGGCAGTACCATCTTAGTCGATTTTCCCTCATTTTGTCCTCAATAGAGCCACCCCTAACTTATCCTGGATCACTTCATTTCTAATTTTGTCTCTGCGGGTGACTCCATACACCCACCTTAACATTCTCATTTCTGCCACTGCCATCTTCTGTACATGTTTGTGCATCACTGCCCAACACTCCGATCCCTAAAGCATTGCTGGTCTAAATTGCCAAAGATCTGCAGCATACATATTGTACCGAAACCCATCTTTCATATTTTGATTCTGTGAGTAATATGCTCTTGAACGGTTGAACCATTCAAAAAGTTCTATTAAGTACAAGAATTGACTTTGTATGATCTTAACAGGGTACTTGTTCTTATACGCTTTTCTCAATGGAAGAGAATTGAATTTAATAGTTTAACAACTTGAGAGAAAATTCAACTCTAGGAAAATGCAGAGACGCATGACATACATCACATCACCAACATGACTTTACCACCACCAGGTGTGGTTGATTTAATGTGGTTAAAGGCTGCTAACTAACATGTCGAAAGATTAGCAATAATGAATTCTCATGAACACTATAATTGTAGGGGAGAAAAAAGAAAGAACGAAATAAAAGATGAACATTCAGCTCAATACCTTTGACAAGATCACCAATCAAACTACGGACTGGTCGATCATCACCAAGTCCTCCAGAGGCATTCAGTATCTTGTTACAAAGAGCTGACTTAGCACAACCAGGTAGTCCTACATTTTCAAATAACCAAGCAGGTCATAAATAAAAGAGTAGCAATAAAGAAAACAAGATAAACATCTGACTACCAACACACACACAATAAAAGCGAAAAATGCTCTTTATGGGAAAACATGTTCAAGTATCATATTCATATCCATGTAATCTTTAGCATGCCTAAAGAGTTTCCAAAAGTTGGATGTACCACAGACATGTTAGGACTAGCAAGTATATCTGATAATTGTACTTACCCTAGAATAGTATTGTGCGCGCTCTCATACATATATGATATGGCTAATGCTTGAAACTCCCTCCCTCCCTCCCTCTACTGGGGCTTTTTCAACTTCTACCGCTGTAGCTTTACTAACCGTTCCATATGACTTGGGCTTCCAATGCTGCCAAACTGTACTGGTGATACTGAAGCAACAGAATGCTCTTTGCTCTCGGCAACACCTGATGTGTTAAACTTTTCAGTGAGAGCTTCAGTCTTTGCAGTTGAGAAACCTCCGGTCGCCGATGATGAGGTAGATGGGTTACTAGGTTTATGCTTCTTCACCCATCTGTGCTCTTTAGAACCTCCCCTTTGCTGAATTTAACAATATAAATCAAATTACCAGTAGTAATACTTTAGTGTGGATATACAATCAGAGCAATGCGAACGAAATTTATGTTTTTAAATTGGAAGAAAAATGATTAAGGGTACAAGGTTATTATCAAAATTTGCACATCCACAAACCAGACAAAAGCAAACATCAAAATATGGAAGCAACAGTGTTGTAACCAAATTCAAACTTGCTGCATTTTGGAATACGGATGATGGACAAAATCAACAAGCAGGTCACTGATCAATACTTGCAACCCAAATATATTTAGGTGTGTGTATATATATATATATACATATATGTGTGTGTGTGTGTGTATATGTGTGGAAAAACAGGCGTCTTTATTTGTCATAAACCGCAGACGATATATAATCGACACATAATCATTGTACACCAGCACTAGTCACAGGCAATGGTGTGTTTGTAGATGGTTAGGCAACTGGGACGTCAGAGGCAGAGGTGTATAAGCACGATCATGCAGGTCGAGATAACCAGCACAGTCTCGTTCCGTTGGCTTCTGCATTGTCGAGTTTTGAAGAGAGTACAAAAGGTTATTTACATAAATGTGATGACTGCAGGCTCGGCTGAATATGTATTTAGGAGAATAGATTGCTTTGACACTTTTTTTTTTGGCTTCTGCATTGTTGAGTTTTGAAGAGAGTACAAAAGGTTATTTACATAAATGTGATGACTGCAGGCTCGGCTGAATATGTATTTAGGAGAATAGATTTTGTGATTCCGAGAGGTGGTGGGTGTAGGGTAACTATTCGGAATACATAAAAATTACACAACAACGCAGTAAATGAATTACAAATAAATTCCGGAGATTAAGAATTACACAACAAACTTATAGGCAATGAATTACACGAAATAAAAAGGGGAAAAACGAAACCCAAAAAATCGAACACAAAGAACAGGAATTTAAAGTGCTAGAGACCAAACCGAACAGATCACAACAGATCTGAAAAACGAGAGGCAAAAGAGGTGCGAATCGACCGGAACTCGGCCTCGGCTCAGTCCTCCAATATCCAGTACCCACGTTCAAGGCTTCGTGTGTATTCGCGGCCAACAACCCAGACGAACAAAGCCAACTCCTCAGCTGGTTTCAAACGTCCCGAATAAAAATACCCCAAAAATCGTCCTCAAGAAATTTTCACTCAGAAAATATTTTTCACTCAGAAAAATCACAAAGAAACACAGATTGATTTTCTCACTCAGAAAAATTAGGTTTTTTAATTTTCATGTATCTCTCAAGCCCAAATCGCCCGTACATTTATAGGCAAAACATCCAAACGGAAAGCCACCGATTTTTAGGGGAATCGAATCCTTTCTTATCATTGATTGATAAGGGTTTCGATTCCTTTCCAAATCGGAACCGCACAGCCGAGCAGAAAAGGTAAGGAAATCGGATTTCCATGGCAGTCGGCGGAGTGGCGAGAGAGATGAGAGAAAAGCAGAAAAGTGAGGCTAGGGTTAACGGGGGGAAACAAATATAAGAGACCAAAGGTTGAGATAAGTCAACCTTTAATCAACGGGTGAGATCAAGGAGCCGAAATGGTCTAGAAGCCGGGCCAGGGAGTAGTTTTAATAGGTCTGGGTCGGGCTGCACAATACCGGCCCATAATAATAATAAATCATTTGGGCCAACATTTAACAAATCTCCACCCAGGCCAAATGAGCCATCGGGGTACTTTCTTTGATAAGGAGGTCATCATTGCCGAACGTCACACCACCTGCACACCACACAAAGTTAGTACAAGCATAAAGACATACATCAATCACTAAGAAAGAAAACTAGGAATCACGGAGAAAACTTAGAAAAGCTATCACAAAAATAGCGAAAAGAAAGACTGGATAGTCTTCAGTTGAAGGAGTCGATATTTAGTATCGACTTGCAAGATCTGATTTTCTCGACCGGTAGGCACTTTGTGCCCATATCTGCAGGGTTAGACTGGGACGGGGTTTTCTTCAAATCAATTATGCCTTTTTCTACGATATCACGGATGAAGTGTCGCCTGACGTCAATATGCTTTGTACGATCATGGAAAACAGGATTTCTGCACAAATGTATGCTAGATTGACTGTCAGAAAAGACCACAACATTGTCACGAAGAACACCAATTTCAGTAAGTAAACCTTTCAACCGAATAGCCTCTTTAAAGGCTTCAGTGGTGGCAATATATTCAGCTTCAGTAGTAGAAAAAGTAACTATATGCTGAAGCACACAAGGTAAACACGTATGAAGTTGTGGACTTACATTCATCCCGGTCGTTGGCATAATTAGAATCAACATAACCTTTAAGGTTAACCCCGTCATTAGATTTAGAAAACACAAGACCATCAGAAACAGAGTTTTTTAAGTACCGAAGTAACCACTTAAGAGCCTCCCAATGAGGTTTTCCTGGATTGGCCATATACCTACTTAAACAGCTCACAGCATAAGCAATATCTGGTCTGGTACTGACCATAAGGTACATGACAGATCTAATGGCATTAGCATATGGGATAGATCTCATTTCACGAATTTCAGATTCAGTTTTTGGTGACTGAGTTTTGGATAATAAGAAATGAGAAGCCAACGGCACACTAGCAGATTTCGCATCAGTCATTGAAAATTTTTCTAGAATTTTACCAATGTAAGAGGACTGATTTAGAAATAAAGTGCCTTTAGATCTATCCCGAACGATATTCATGTCTAATATCCTTTTAGCATCCCCCAAATATTTCATGTCAAATTGTTCACCTAAACGACTTTGAACATGATTAATAGATTTAATGCACGAACTTATCAAGAGCATATCATCTACATAAATAAGTAGGAACATAGGAACATCACAGTCAGTCTTGAAATAAAGGCAAGGATCATATGCACTTCGATGGAATTTCAAGGACAACATGCAATCATTAAATTTCTTGTTCCACTCTCTAGGGGACTGCTTCAAGCCATATAAGGTTTTATTCAGCAAGCACACATAATCCGGATGGTTACTATCTATAAAACCTTCCGGTTGTTTCATGTAGATGGTTTCTTTCAATTCACCATGCAAAAATGCCGTTTTAACATCTAATTGTTTCATCTTCCAATTATGATGTGCAACTAATGCAAGCATGATGCGAACAGTGGTGAATTTAACTACAGGTACAAAAATCTCGGTATAGTCAATACCTTCTCGCTAAGTGAAATCTTTAGCTACTAACCTCGATTTGAATCTGATGTCATCCTCATCCTTTTTGACTTTAAATAACCACTTACAATCAATCAAAGAACAGTTTCTAGGTTTTGGAACAAGTTTCCAAGTTTTATTCGCGTGCAAGGATGTCATTTCTTCATTCATTGCACTTAACCATTCATTTGATTTATCAGACAACAAAGCATCATTGTACGATTTAGGTTCATTCCCATCAAGCATATCAAACACATTGAAAGCAAGAGAAGCCATATGGAAGTCATCTAAGTGTATAGGTCTTCTAACATTTCTTTTAGACCTATCCCTAGTCAATTGATAATCAGACAAGTCAGGAACAGATTCAGATTCGTCTTCATTTTCAGATTGATTATCAGGTTGAGCATTAGAGGATTCAGGATTTTCCATATTATCAGATTCAGCAGGTAACTCATTATCACTAAGATGCTCCACCCTAATCTGAACAGGGTGAGGAGAATTTTCAGCAACTAGCACAGGAGCAGGTAAAGGATTATTAAGACAAGGAAATTCAGTTTCATTAAAGACTACATCCCTACTAATGATCACCTTCAATCCGGGTTCAGATCTGACCCATAAACGATAACCCTTAATACCATCAGGATATCCAAGAAAAACACATCTCAAGAACCTAGGCTCAAGTTTATCAACATTTTGATGCACATAAGCAGCACAACCAAACACACGAATGTTTGAAAAATCAATAGCATGACCCGACCACACAGACTCGGGGTAATTACCATTCAATGGTATAGAAGGTGATCTATTGATAAGATAGGCAGCAGTTAAAAGAGCCTCACCCCAAAAAATTTTGGACAGTCCAGAAATGGCGAGCATAGCCCTAACCTTTTCAAGGAGGGTTCGGTTCATTCGCTCAGCCACCCCGTTCTGTTGAGGGGTGTACGGAACTGTCTTATGCCTAAGGATGCCATTTTCAGAACACATAGTATCAAACTGAGTATTGCAAAATTCAAGACCGTTATCGGTCCTTATCTTTTTAATCCGTTTTCCGGTTTGATTTTCCACTAAAATTTTCCAAGTTTGAAATTTTTCGAACACATCGGATTTCAGTTTGAGTAGAAAAACGAAAACTTTACTTGAATAATCATCAATAATGGACAAGAAGTAACGGTTCCTCCCATGAGTCGGGACACTGGCAGGACCCCAAACATCAGCATGAACATAATCAAGCACATTGAAACTCTTACCAGATCTTTCAAAAACAGGATCAGGGGAATTGGGAGGTTTCGGAAACTACGTTTTATGTTGTTTGCCATACATGCAAGAGTCACAGAAAGACAACTTAGAGATTTTATCTTTTCCAAAACACTTTTGTTTATGCAAGATATCTAATCCCTTCATGCTTATGTGTCCTAACCTATTATGCCACAATTCAGTTTTATCCGCACAAACCAGGTTGGAACATGCAGTAGTTTCAGTTTGGCAAATATATAAATTAAATTTCCGGATTCTTTTAAACAACATTAAGGAACCTCTGCAAATTTTCATATAACCATTTCCTCGTGAACCCCTAAGACCCTCATCTTCCAAAGTAGTACAAGATATCAAATTATGAGATAAATCGGGAATATGCCTGATATTTTTTAAAGTAAACTGAGTACCATTAGCAAATTTCAAACAAACATTCCCTACCCCGGCCACAACCCGTTTCACTTTATCAGGCATATAAACATACCGATCACCAAGATTAGTATAACTCGTAAAATGCTGTTTATAAGGTGTCATATGGTGAGTGCATCCAGAATCCAAAGAACCATTCATTTTCACAATGCACTGAAAGCACAGAATTCACAGAGAGACGCAAATCATCAATAACCATAAAGACATCACCCACAGTCAAATTAGCCTGATCATTTTGCAAATTCTTTTTAGACTTGGTGCATTCTTGTATATAATGACCAGATTCACCACAGTTATAGCATTTGCGATTTTTAGGCTGGAACTTAGATTTATCCTTCCATTGCCCCTTTTTCTTATTAGACTTCTCAAAATCAGTTTTGATAAACGATTTCTTTTTAAGGTGGGGTTTAGACCTTACAAAGTTGATATCAGAAACCGGTTTAGAAACCTTATTGACTTTCAAGTCTAATTCCTTACTCTTCAAGCCACTTATAACAGTGTCTAAGGTCACAGAATCCCTACCATATTTTATAGCAGATTTCACATCATTATAAGCATCAGGGATAGCATTCAAGAGCACAATAGGGGAATAATCATCAATGTTTTTATCACCCGCTTGTTTTATATCTTGTACTAACTTTGTAAAGGTATCCAGATTACCATCAATATCTTTATTCAAATCCAGCTTATAACGAAAAAACTTTTCGAGGAGGAATAATTTATTTGGCAAAGATTTTTCAGTAAACGTTTCCTCAAGTTTATCCCAAAGCTGTTTAGCATTATCAGTTCTGCCTATTCGTCTAATCACAGAATCAAACAAGTTCAAGATTATAGAAGAATGAGCAAACTCAATTAATTCCTCTCGTTTTTCAGAAGACACATCGGATGGAAAAGTACCTTCAATGGTTTTAAAACATTTTTGTTGGACAAGTATAGATTTCATTTTCTATTGCCAAATTCTAAAATCCCCTTTGCCGTCGAAGGGTGCCATTGTAAATGAAGTTAGAGAACCCATTTTAGTATTTGTAAAAATCACACAAGATTTAAAAAATACCAGCACAGGGTACTATTAATACTGAAAAAACTGAGATGACAGATAAATATCACGCAGATATCACGAAGAACAAAATCACACCAGATTTTGAAACGAAGTGAGCTGGAATCGAGTACCAATATCACACAGATATCACAAAGATTAAAATCACACCATATTTTAAAATGATACGAGCTGGAATCGTATCCCGGAGCCCCCACAAGATCCGAGGAACACTTAAGGTCCAGGCAAGGGAGTTTGGTATGCTCGGAGATAGCGATTACTACAGTCTCAACACAAACATAGCAAAAAAATGAAGCAATCACAGTCACCAAGACAGAAGCAGGCGGAAGCAAAAAATAAAAGGGCAGCACACCAACAATACCGAATTTAAGAGAGAGTATGAAATGTGATACCTGAGCGGATCCCTCGGCCGGAATCCGTATGCCCTTCCGAATAGAAACCCCGTTTAGAGGCTCCGATACCACTGTAGGGTAACTATTCGGAATACATAAAAATTACACAACAACACAGTAAATGAATTACAAATAAATTCCGGAGATTAAGAATTACACAACAAACTTATAGGCAATGAATTACACGAAATAAAAAGGGGAAAAACGAATTAACCCAAAAAACCAAACACAAAGAACAGGAATTTAAAGTGCTAGAGACCAAACCGAACATATCACAACATATCTGAAAAACGGTAGGCAAAGGAGGTGCGAATCGACCGGAACTCGGCCTCGGCTCAGTCCTCCAATATCCAGTACCCACGTCCAAGGCTCCGTGTGTATTCGCAGCCAACAACCCAGACGAACAAAGCCAACTCCCCGGCTGGTTTCAAAGGTCCCGAATAAAAATACCCCAAAAATCGGCCTCAAGAAATTTTCACTTAGAAAATATTTTTCACTCAGAAAAATCACGAAGAAACACGGGTTGATTTTCTCACTCAGAAAAATTAGGTTTTTTTAATTTTCGTGTATCTCTCAAGCCCAAATCGCCCGTACATATATAGGCAAAACATCCAAATGGAAAGTCACCGATTTTTAGGGGAATCGAATCCTTTCTTATCATTGATTGATAAGGGTTTCGATTCTTTTCCAAATCGGAACCGCACAGCCGAGCAGAAAAGGTAAGGAAATCGGATTTCCATGGCAGTCGGCGGAGCGGCGAGAGAGATGAGAGAAAAGCAGAAAAGTGAGGCTAGGGTTAACGGGGGGAAACAAATATAAGAGACCAACAGTTGAGATAAGTCAACCTTTAATCAACGGGTGAGATCAAGGAGCCGGAATGGTCTAGAAGTCGGGCCAGGGAGTAGTTTTAATAGGTCTGGGCCGGGCTGCACAATACCGGCCCATAATAATAATAAATCATTTGGGCCAACATTTAACAGTGGGCAGCTTGTTACCCACTTGCCATGTAATGTAATGTTTGAAATAGGAGATGATACATACTAGGTTTATCAACAAAATAAGAGGACGACAAACGCAAGTTTTCTGAAAATATAATGCATAGCCCCTTATTAAAGCATGACACCTGTATTTTTAGATAAATGATTGGATGGGATAGATCTGCAAGTTGTATAACTAGTGACACGAATTTGTGGTGGAAATTGAAATTTAAAAGATATTAATTGTAAGTGTACAGAGGATATTAAGTGATTTGATTGTGATTGTTTTAAGTGAGTACATACAAGTTACAAATATAAAATTCTAAAGGGATAAACCATTGTAGGGTGTGAGTAAAAAAAAAGTTCTAAGAGCACTCCAGAAATCTCAAAATTTTGCTCCTAAATTCCTCCTAAAGCTTTCCTATACTATTTTACGATCTCGATTTTATAAATCCATACACCATATCTCCTATTTTCTACATAAAAATAATAAGTATGTATTGGCCCTACTAATTGTAAGCTTAAAATAAATTTAGGGTGTGTAAATTTAGGATTGAATTTAGGGGTGTAAAAAATTTGTGGGCCCCTGTAATATCCGCAATTTTCGATTTTCGGTAAAAAAAAAATTTCGGCCGAAGTCCATTTTGACGACTCGCTCATGACCGTTTCGTCATTCTGAGAATGATTAATTCTACACTTTTTGACATCCGAGTTCGTTTCGGTGTCGTTTTGTTGAGTTCCGTGCTTTTTAACGACTTTTCTGCACTTGAGTTCGGTTCTTGCGAATCTTGTTCGAAACTGCTGTTTCGAGTTTCCCGTAAGTCCGTTTAACTTTGTTAGACGTGATGTGAACTTCGGTTTGGTTATTCGATCACGTATCGTGATTTCCGGGCGTTTTGGGCCATTTTGTAATTTCTTAAAAGTTACGGGTATCCGTATCTGTAATTGTTGTCTCGACCCATTTCTTGGTCGTGTATGACTAATTATGGTATTATGTTTTCATTCCGGGTCGTTGATGTTGTCCGCGAACTTTTCGTCGTGTTTGTTCCGTACGTTTTCGGAAATCGGGTCGTCGAGCCCTGGTGGTCACGTACTGGCCGGACGGTTGCGGGACTGGCCGGACGATTGCGGGCACCGGCCGGACAGGTGCGGCAGGAACCGGCGTAGCGCACGCTACGTCCGGAAGGCTGCGCGCGCTAACCGGCAGGTGTAGCGACGCCACGGGCCGCCTAACGACGCTCCGGATGACAGTGGAGTCCAGGGTTCTGAATCGGCCAGTTCGGCGGGTAGCGCACGCCATCGCCGGGCATTGCGTGCGCTTCGACCGTGTAGCGCACGCCACGACCGGAAGGTCGCCACGCTTACTGGCCGAGTCGGTAGGGCAGGCGATGTGGGCACTGATCGCGCACAGGCCGAGAAGCGCACGCTAGTTCGGCACTTAGCGCGCGCTAGTCCGGCCAAGATAAATGTGACAGAGCAGTCACATTTCATCTCGTTTTTCATTTCCTACCTTTCTCTTCCGCACTGGAGACTTGGAGATCTTCGAGCCATGTTGTTTGACAACAAATCCACGAAGTTCTTGAGTTCATAACATCAATCAATCATCCGTTATCGTCCTTTGATCCAGCGAATCAAGGTAACCTTTCTTAGAACCCTAATTTCGTGAATTTGGGGGGTTTTGCATTTTTGTCCGATTCGTTCCGTGTTGTTGATTAATTCATGATGGGTATGATTAATCTTGGTAGTATTCTTGTGTTTAACATCATTTAATCCATTGTTCTTCGTCGAATCGAAGTATATTTCTTGATTTCCTTCGAGTCGACTTTTCGGGGGATTTGTCCTCGATCTCGTTTTTCATCCGTTTTCTATGGATCGATTATGGTTAAATGATGTTGTTAAACATATTCTATGGATTGTATATCCATATTTCATCTTGGAATTCTGTTTTCGGGTTTTGACGGGACGAATCGTGTTCTTGGCCGTTTTGGGGAAAATCCTTGAATTTTCGTCATTCGTTCCTTGAATTTAGCGGCTTTGGGTCATACTTTGGAATTCATTTTCGTTGTTATATTTGTCCTTCGTAGTTTATGAACGCGAGTTGGCGATCGGTGGAGTCGGCGGGTTCGTAGTCGGTTCGTGTCAACCTACTTCGGTCGATTCTTCGCGTTGTTCTTATTCGAGGCAAGTACCTTGCCCATACTTTTTCTCGTTTTATGGATATGATGATCGGTGTTCGTCTTGATGTGTTTGTTTGGTTATTTGAATTGAAGTTTCAAAAGATTTCGGTTTGGCCTCGTTAAAGGCTCACTTTCAAAACGCGTGTGTGTTTTGTGAACGTTGTTTTTGGGAATTGATTATGATTTTATTATTTTGAACGTTGATATCCTTGTTGTTTAAAAGTTATGGAATCGTGTATTCCGTGTTTAATCTTGTTATTGTGTTTTGAAGAGTTTGATAATGGTGTCGGATTAGAGGCCATCTCTAGTAAGTATTCTTGATGAACTTACATTCTTAGCATATTAGTATTGCATGAGTAACGTGTGTGTGTGTATGCTCACTATGGGTTAGATCCGACGGGGTCTCTGTAGGGGTCCACGGAGGGGTGGATCCGCGAGCTTGCTTTTAACCACTATGGGTTAGATTCGACGGGGTCTCGGTAGGGGTCCACGGAGGGGTGGATCCACGGTTAATTGTGGTGTATTTTACAAATGTGGTTTGAATATGGCATTTACGGAAATGAGTGCTTTTGAATGGTTTTCATGATTGCATGCATCGACTAAATGTGTAAGAGGTAAGTGTTCGTTTGGCTTACTTGGCTAGGATGGCACTAGAGTATTTTGTTGTTTGTTTTAAATCCTTTATTTGTGGATTTTGATGTTGGGAGACGAACCTTGTGGTCGTTATTGTGTACTGTGAGTTGATGAGATTGGGGCTAAAATCCCAACGTTTTTGTAAAGGTCATTTGACGGATTTGGGGCTAAAATCCCAACGGTTTGGTAAATGTTATTTTACGGAAAGTAAACTTTTGGGGCGGTGACCCCTTTTGCCTTTTGGATTTTGAAAAGTAGGATTTGATAATCCTAAATTATTTTCTATTAAAACTCTCGATGGCATTCTAAACCGTTTTATAAATTATTTCCATTGATTTATGATATTTCGATTTTGAAAGGTTTTCTCAAACTCTTGCCTCGGGAAGTACTTTTCGTTCCTCTTGGATCTTTGCGGATTCCTGGTTATTGTTATTCGTGGAATGTGAATTGTATGGCTCGTATTTGCACTTTGTTCTTGCACTAGCAAAACAGTGGAGTTTTGCTAACCCCCGAGTATTCGGGGGGTGGATGTCTGTTTTTGCATTCAGGTTTTGGAGCATAACATAGGGTCGGCACGAAGGATGATGAAAGATGATCGATACTAATCACATGAGGAACCGTACTTTGTTTATTGGTTCAGTTGTACTCTATTTTTTCGCTGCTATATTTTCCCGTTGTACGAGTGTGGTTGTATTTTGACCCCTGCGTGGGCATGAGTTGTATTTGAGTTGTATGTATTTATTGAAAGACCAAATCGGTCTACTGAGTCATTTTAGCCTTAAAGGCATGGTTGAGTTGTTATATGTCGTTACCAGCCTGGTAGATCCTTGAGGAAAGGTTCTACGGCGTGTAATATCCCTGAGCGGATTGGGGGTGTTACATAAATGGTATCAGAGCTTAGGTTGAGGAAACCTAGGCTGTCGGGTCAAGTCGTGTTGTTTGAGTCTTGTTTTGTTGGATTTTATCTGACTGAGTCGTGTCGCGACGCGTCGTTTGAGTTTGTTGGTCGTGATTAGTATCGTGGGGCGATCATCATCTTCGTGCGACCTGTGGAAGTAAGTCTCCCTTCTTTGTGTTGTGCCTCGTGTGATACGAGCTATTTTTATGATTCTTTGTTAAGTGATGGAATCCTTATGTGGATTTTGATTTCACGATATGTATTTAGTCGACTCTCGTATTTGATTTATACGAGGAGTGTCGTCACTTGTGATGTCTTTTTATTGTTGTTTTTGTCCGTTGCTGATGATTTTCGAATCGATTTGCACGTTTTACAAATTCTCTTGTGGAGGCTTTGTGCTTATACGCGTTCGACTTGTTCACTAGCCAGTGCGGGAGGGCCCTTAGAGGCCTCGAATGGGGTCAGTGGTTTTGTTCTGAATCCCAGGCGGTCTTCGACTGTGGTCTTTTATTGTTTATTTCCGTTTAAAGACATGTATTGTCTTGATTTTAAACATTTTGACGCGTGTACTAGGAGTTGTTTTAGTGAACGTCGATATGTGTGAGTTTTGGGCATTCTGGCCTATTGGATTTTTGAAAACCTTGAATATCTTAGAAAAATAAATTTCGAGACATACTTTTCAAATGAGTTATTTTCTTATGGTACATCCTAGGTGCCACAATATATTTCAAAAATTTTCTACTTCGAGGACCAAAATGCTTTGAGATATTTTCAATGTTTTAGAAACACTTTTATTTAGACCCGAGGGTCGAATATTCTGAAAGTTTTCACTAAGAGAAAGTGTCCTCATTTTTACCAAATGCGAAATGGTTCTCCAATGTCTCGATAACGATGTTTCACGTTTGTACTTTTTGAAAGGTGATACTCAAGATCAACCGATGTTCTTCTAAATTATTTTCAAAATGAGGTTTTCGTTTTTAAAACCTATCCATTCCCATCTGAGGGCTGGGTATGTATGTATGATGTTCGCATTTTCATTTTGATGTTTGCTCCCGAGTATGATCGAGTTGGCGGCGTGAGCGTTGAGTTGTTTTCCACACATTTGTTGTGTTAGCCCTCTGTGAGAGGTGGAATGTTGGTGTTGAATGTTGCCATCTCGTGGTGATTTCTGCGTTATCACGCATGTGCGAGCTGTTAGAGCTTGGTTTGGTATGACCGTGTGCATCGGTGATGGTTCCGTTATGTGTCGGTTGTTTAATGTCTTGTTACCTTGCTCCCGTTTTTGTGAATTTCGTGGACGAGGTCGGAGGTAATACCCGTACTATTTTGACTTCGGTATTTTCTCTTTCTCCAGTCTATCGATTCGCTCATGTTTGTTGATATTTTATGAACTTGTTCGGTATTTCAGTTTCATCGTCCGAACGAGCTGTGATCTTGTTTTGAGTCGATCTGGTTATCGCTGTGACTTTTTTTCGAGTTCGGTTCGATTCTTGTGAACCTTGTTCGGGAGTAACATCATTTGGTTCTACTAGTTCTTTTATTCGAAGTGGATCGGATTTTGAACTTCTGTATATTCTACTTTGTCGACTCATTTATGTTCGTTGACATTTCTAAGCTTGTCCTGCCCCTTGTTTTTGTTTATCGAACGAGTGTGGTATCGTTTTGGAATAACTCATTTGTCGTTGTGACTTTTCAATCGCTACTCCCTTTCCTATGGATCTTATGGGAATGCATGTCTTGTTGTTCTCACCAGATCATCCTGGGAATTGTTGTTTGAATTTTATTATCCTTCGTGTTTCGGACATGATTGTTCGATTTTCTGTTGTCTCGATCGTTTGTTTGTTCGGTTTTTGTTCTCGTTTCGTGATTGTTGAGCGTTCAGACTCCTTCGTAATTCCCTTAAGTTCGGGAAATTAGTCTCGTTTTCGATCTTCCAACCCTTGGGCGGTGGGATTCCGTATTTGTTCAGCGGTTGGCTCGCGTTTTGATTGATGTACCGTTGGGTTGGTCAATCATATTGATTTTCGTTCGTTGTGTTTTGTGATTGTCGGATAATTGACTTGGCTATATTATCCGTTTGATGACGCTTGTCATTAGTTGGTTTTATTATATCCCTAACGGCGACGTTGTGTTGGTCGCCGTGGAGCGTGTTTTCACGCCGTATATTCCTTTGCGTTGTTTGTAACATTTCGCCGTTGGGCGTTAGTTACGCATTCTTGTGTATCTCGTTGAGTTTTTCCTCGCGGAATATTTCTTCCCCCTACTTGTTTTAAGTTTCGGGACGAAACTTCTTTTAAGGAGGGTAGAATGTAATATCCGCAATTTTCGATTTTCGGTAAATTTCTTTTTTCGGCCGAAGTCCGTTTTGACGACTCGCTCATGACCGTTTCGTCATTCTGAGAATGATTAATTCTACACTTTTTGACATCCGAGTTCGTTTCGGTGTCGTTTTGTTGAGTTCCGTGCTTTTTAACGACTTTTCCGCACTTGAGTTCGGTTCTTGCGAATCTTGTTCGAAACTGCTGTTTCGAGTTTCCCGTAAGTCCGTTTAACTTTGTTAGACGTTATGTGAACTTAGGTTTGGTTATTCGATCACGTATCGTGATTTCCGGGCGTTTTGGGTCATTTTGTAATTTCTTGAAAGTTACGGGTATCCGTATCTGTAATTGTTGTCTCGACCCGTTTCTTGGTCGCGTATGACTAATTATGGTATTATGTTTTCATTCCGGGTCGTTGATGTTGTCCGCGAACTTTTCGTCGTGTTCGTTAAAATGCGTTTTTGGAAATCGGGTCGTCGAGCCACAGTGGTCGCATCGCCGGACGGTTCTTGGATCGGCCAGGATGATTGCGGGCACCGGCCGGACAGTGCGGCGAGAACCGGCGTAAGCGCACGCCTTCTGGCCGGAAGGCTGCGCGCTAACCGGCAGTGTAGCGCACGCCTTCTGGGCCGCCTAACGCACTTATCAGTGCGGATAGTGGAGTCTAGGGTTACGGCATCGGTCACGCTCGGCAGTAGCGCACGCTCTTGTCGGGCATTGCGTGCGCTACGGCCGTGGTAAGCGCGCGCTATGGCCGGAAGGCTGCCACGCTTCTGGCCGAGTCGGTAGGGCGGTGTGGGCACCGGATCGCGGCACAGGCGATAGCGCACGCTAGCTCGGCAGCCTAGCGCGCGCTAGTCCGGCCGAGTATAAATGTGACAGAGCAGTCACATTTCATCTCGTTTTTCATTTCCCACCTTTCTCTTCCGCGGATGGAGACTTGGAGATCTTCGAGCCATGTTGTTTGACAACAAATCCACGAAGTTCTTGAGTTCATAACATCAATCAATCATCCGTTATCGTCCTTTGATCCAGCGAATCAAGGTAACCTTTCTTAGAACCCTAATTTCGTGAATTTGGGGGGTTTTGCATTTTTGTCCGATTCATTCCGTGTTGTTGATTAATTCATGATGGGTATGATTAATCTTGGTAGTATTCTTGTGTTTAACATCATTTAATCCATTGTTCTTCGTCGAATCGAAGTATATTTCTTGATTTCCTTCGAGTCGACTTTTCGGGGGATTTGTCCTCGATCTAGTTTTTCATCCGTTTTTGATGGATCGATTATGGTTAAATGATGTTGTTATACATATTCTATGGATTGTATATTCATATTTCATCTTGGAATTCCGTTTTCGGGTTTTGACGGGACGAATCGTGTTCTTGGCCGTTTTGGGGAAAATCCTTGAATTTTCGTCATTCGTTCCTTGAATTCAGCGGCTTTGGGTCGTACTTTGGAATTCATTTTCGTTGTTATATTTGTCCTTCGTAGTTTATGAACGCGAGTTGGCGATCGGTGGAGTCGGCGGGTTCGTAGTCGGTTCGTGTCAACCTACTTCGGTCGATTCTTCGCGTTGTTCTTATTCGAGGCAAGTACCTTGCCCATACTTTTTCTCGTTTTATGGATATGATGATCGGTGTTCGTCTTGATGTGTTTGTTTGGTTATTTGAATTGAAGTTTCAAAAGATTTCGGTTTGGCCTCGTTAAAGGCTCTCTTTCAAAACGCGTGTGTGTTTTGTGAACGTTGTGTTTTGGAAATTGATTATGATTTTATTATTTTGAACGTTGATATCCTTGTTGTTTAAAAGTTATGGAATCGTGTATTCCGTGTTTAATATTATTATTGTGTTTTGAAGAGTTTGATAATGGTGTCGGATTAGAGGCCATCTCTAGTAAGTATTCTTGATGAACTTACATTCTTAGCATATTAGTATTGCATGAGTGACGTGTGTGTGTATGCTCACTATGGGTTAAATCCGACGGGGTCTCGGTAGGGGTCCACGGAGGGGTGGATCCGCGAGCTTGCTTTTAACCACTATGGGTTAGATCCGACGGGGTGTCGGTAGGGGTCCATGGAGGGGTGGATCCACGGTTAATTGTGGTGTATTTTACAAATGTGGTTTGAATATGGCATTTCTGGAAATGAGTGCTTTTGAAGGGTTTTCATGATTGCATGCATCGACTAAGTGTGTAAGAGGTAAGTGTTCGTTTGGCTTACTTGGCTAGGATGGCACTAGAGTATTTTGTTGTTTGTTTTAAATCCTTTTATTTGTGGATTTTGATGTTGGGAGACGAACCTTGTGGTCGTTCTTGTGTACTGTGAGTTGATGAGATTGGGGCTAAAATCCCAACGTTTTTGTAAAGGTCATTTGACGGATTTGGGGCTAAAATCCCAACGGTTTGGTAAAGGTTATTTTACGGAAAGTAAACTTTTGGGGCGGTGACCCCTTTTGCCTTTTGGATTTTGAAAAGTAGGATTTGATAATCCTAAATTATTTTCTATTAAAACTCTCGATGGCATTCTAAACCGTTTTATAAATTATTTCCATTGATTTATGATATTTCGATTTTGAAAGGTTTTCTCAAACTCTTGCCTCGGGAAGTACTTTTCGTTCCGTTTGGATCTTTGAGGATTCCTGGTTATTGTTATTCGTGGAATGTGAATTGTATGGCTCGTATTTGCACTTTGTTCTTGCACTAGCAAAACAGTGGAGTTTTGCTAACCCCCGAGTATTCGGGGGGTGGATGTCTGTTTTTGCATTCAGGTTTTGGAGCATAACATAGGGTCGGCACGAAGGATGATGAAAGATGATCGATATACTAATCACATGAGGAACCGTACTTTGTTTATTGGTTCAGTTGTACTCTATTTTTTCGCTGCTATATTTTCCCGTTGTACGGGTGTGGTTGTATTTTGACCCCTGCGTGGGCATGAGTTGTATTTGAGTTGTATGTATTTGTTGAAAGACCAAATCGGTCTACTGAGTCATTTTAGCCTTAAAGGCATGGTTGAGTTGTTATATGTCGTTACCAGCTTGGTAGATCATTGAGGAAAGGTTCTACGGCGTGTAATATCCCTGAGCGGATTGGGGGTGTTACAGCCCCATCCAATTTAGGAGATATGCTTTTTATCCCATTTTAATTATTTTAGCCTAAATTTAAAATTAATGATGCACTTAGGTGATATGGTGTGAATACTCTAAAGGGATAAATAAGAGGTAAAATAGCGGAACGTAGGAGTACCATGTTTAATTAAACCAAACATAACCCCTGGGAATAAGTAAACAATAAAAAATAACCCAAAAAAAAACACCAAGTCAAAAACGTTGAGCCCAAATAGAGAAAAAAAAATATAATTGTTATAATATCATCAATAATGATATATGTGGGATCAACAATCAATAATTCAATCAATTATTGGATTGAATATCTAATATAAAGACAATTGTGTTGTATAATAAATAATATTAATTTGTTGTATAGCATGTAAATTTGAGCTGTAAATAGACCTCTTTGGTAGAGTTTTGGAGATATAATTCATTCTAATAAAAGCTCAATTTCTTCATCTTCTTTCATCCTCCTTTATGCTTATATTGTAGTAATATATATTACAAAATATAATATATATTATGAAGTGATAAAAATATCTGATTTTACAACACGTTATCAGCACGAGCTCTACCGATTTAATCCCATTCCGCAGCCGGACTCGATATATTGGTACATCATCCTTAAATTCTAAAGGTATGTAATTAACTTTATTTATGTAATAATAATATTTAGATATGGTATTAATGTAATATCATTATTGACGATAATTAATATATTTAAGCAAATATAATAATTATGTAAATGTCATCAATTTAAATTTATATGCGTAAGGACCTAAGCTCAATCTTATTTTTAAGATGATTCTTGGACTATGGACTAATTATATGTAGGACCTAAATAATAATGAATTTGTGTGAAGTGTAAAAATCTTCACCTATTTTTATTTGAAGAGTTCTATTTATTAGTGAAGAGTTGAATCTTCATCTATATTTTGTAGAGAATTACTAATGGAGGAATACAAAATCCCCATTCATAAGACCACGAAAATTTTTATAATCGAGTAGTGATATTTTTATTTTTAATAGTCATGAAAGATTTTATAATCGAGTAGTGATATTATTATAACTAACTATATAGATTATAATATATATATATATATATATATATATATATATATGAATTTCCATTCCCCAAACTCTAATTACCAACGGTTAGCTCATTAAAATATATAAGAACATATTCACCAATTTTAATGATAATTAACAATAAAATATAAAAAAAAAAATTCTTCTTTTCTCCAACGGTCATAAACGGCCATATTTCAAAAATCAAATCTATAAATACTCATATTATACTCCACACTTATTAATCATCTCCAAAATATCTACCAATTTTTACAAAATGGGTAAATATTTTATGACTTTCCTCACTCTTATTACATTTTTCAATTTCATCATTTGCTACACTCAAGTCGATTGCTTTAGTGAGACATACACTACCAAAAAAATGACTTTAGCCGACGATCCGAAAAAAACGGCCGACGGCTTTAAAGTGTCGTCGGCTAAACTTTGCACTTTAGCCGACGGCTCGTGTTGCTGTCGGCTAAACAGTTTTAGCCGACGACTTGATCTAGGTCGTCGGTTATAGTACAACATAGTTGTCGGCTATAGTACAGAGGTTTAGCCGACGAATCTTGTGATGTTTAGCCGACGGAAAAAAAAAAAGACGTTTTAGCCGACGACATGATCTGGGTCGTCAGCTAAACCTTTTCCAAAAAAAAAAGTTTTAGCCGACGACTTGATCTGGGTCGTCGACTAAAACCTTTCCCAAAAAAGAAATCAAGTTTTAGCCGACGGCAAGATCTAGGCCGTCGGCTAAACCCTTCCGAAAAAAAAATGGGGTTTAGCCGACGACCTAGATCAAGTCATCGACTAAACCTCCAAGTGAAAATTATATATAGTTCACGGAACACCAACCCAGTCTTGCCCCTCTCCCCGCTAAAGAGCACCTTTCTATTCCCGACCCTGATAGTTATTCCCGAAAAAAGCTTGTGAGTTGCTACTTTGAGTATTGCGACCTTGCGAAAAAGATCAACCCGATTCTTGGAAATCCCTTTGTGTATTTTTTGAGTTTGTGTTGCTACTTTGAGTTGTGCTAGCTGGAGTGACGAAGGTTTCTACCGGTTGTTATAATCACCATTTCGATTAAGGTATGTATTTTATTGTATTTTTTATTGTGATTTCGAAACTTTGTATTATTCATGTTGTACATTCGAAAGCTTTTATGTATAACGATTAAGTTTTATGATGATAATCATTATGATTAATTGTTTGTTATGATTTCATTTATAATTTGAACAATATTAGTTAGTTGGATTAATATTGGAAAATTTATACATTTTCAGGATGGACAAGAGTTGGATTGGGTTACGAAAATAGGATCCAAGTGTAATGGATGGGATGAAGCAGTTTATGAGATTTATAAAAGAGCACGACAGTGGTAATACGTTGCACTACTGTCCATGTAATAAATGTAGATGTCGCAGTGATATGTATCGTTTTCCATTTGATGAGGTCTGGGAACACCTAAAGAACAATGGTTTTTGGAGTAAATATACATGTTGGATATACCACGGTGAAGCACCGAATTCTGTTATTCCGTATGATCACGGACAATTTAGTGGTAACGACGGGTTCACCGATCCGAAGAGGAGGTTGATTGATGATGTGTTTGGTTTTTCCGAGACGTTTGTACCAACTGAGCCAATCCCACGACCCGTGACCGTTGCCTTGCAATACTCGGGCTTGACAGTACAACAAGCTAATTCAACTCCAACGGACCCCTCTATACCTGTGGTGTAACATGGTTTCTTGATTGTGTCATGGAAACGATGAGATTAAAGGTGGAAAACAGACCATCCATCAAGTCTGTGGATGATTACTTGGAGCTTACGAGTAATATGCTTCCACAGGGTCATCATCTTCCTAATACATATACAAAAATGAGACGAATTTTGAAAGATCTTGGTCTTTCCTACATTAAGATCCACGTCTGCATGTATGATTGTGTTCTATTCTGGGGGCATCCTAATGAAGACCTCACGAGATGTCCTGTATGTGATACAGAGAGATATAGGATCACACCTTCTGGAAAAGAGAAACCGGTGAAGGTACTTTGGTATTTTCCACTGAAGGACAGGTTGGAACGGCTTTTTATGGCTCCTCACACGGCAAAAGCAATGAGATGGCATGCCGAGTGATAAGTGTCAGTTTTATACACTTATCCATGGTTTGTATCGATAAATTTCACCCATAATTGAGCTAGTCTACTCGTTTTTTGCTTTTAATTAATTAGTTTTTAATAATTTTATTTTTATCGGATGATGATGTAAATCTAGTCTTAATCGGATTGAATAACTAATTTACTCAAGAAATAACATGTTTATTAAATATTCTCTTTGTTGAATTTTGATATATTCATGTTGTAGGGCTTTCCAATACGAATTCAGCAGTCTTTACGGATTCAAAATCAGAGTTATATATCAAAAGTTATCATCCGAAGAAGATTTGGGACAAAAACGCAAAGTCTGAGAAATTCTGGGCTGAAAACGTAACTCTCAAAGCAACCAGTGAGCAATTGACGAAGCCAAGTTACGGCCGTAACTACTGAATGTTACGGCCGTAAGTCATCCAAGTTACGGCCGTAACTCCTTAATGTTACGGCCGTAACTCTTGACAGATTGTGATAATTTGTCTAATTTTTTATACTTTTTGTGTATTATTGAGGGGATTGATGGCATTGATCCGATCTATTGTAATAATGCTGGATTTTTGGAGCTATTAGATGACTTTAGGTGTATAAATAGACCCCTTAGATCCTTCATCATTCATCATTCATCATATAATTTTTCCACTTTTTGGAATATTTTCTTTTTGTGTGAAGAACACACTTGTGTTCTTGAGTGATTTATGTAAGTGTGGTATAGCATATGTTGTTCAGAGAGTTTATTGCTTCTTTCTCTTTTATCTACTAAGGGAGTGAGGATCAATTCTTTCTCTTGATTCAACCAATAATGACCACCAAAGCTTGTATTATGTATATTAAACCCTTCATGGGCTAAGTTACCTTTAGTTGGGATTATAAACAAGGTTAGTCATGTTATTTATATTTGTATAAAGATCTATTGTGAATTACTTATTATTGTGTGTGATTTTCATTGTTTTAACAATCTTTATTTATTTGGCTAATAAATGACGATATTTATGGTCTTCATATGTTTCGAAAGAAAATATGTTTGATTAGATAAAATGATCTTCACTCTAAGTTGTTCTAGGGGATAGAAATATACCTCTAGACCTTAGATGATTCTTTGAGTTATTTTCATAAATCCTAATGCTATGTATTGAAGCCAATCAACATAGAAATATAGTGGATTGATTCAATATGTAAGGGGCATTTTATAGTTCGAAAGAAAAACCGTCTTTTTAAGGAAAATCGAATCTACACAACAATAATAAGTAAATTCATCTTATGATCTCCTATACATCTTCTATAACTAATGACGAACTAAGTTTGTAATCCCAACTATTTCATTTTATCGTTAATCAATCTATTATTATTGCAATCTTTTTATTTCCTTAAAATATTAGAACTATTATTGCATTTTCTTTGCAATTATTAAACCTAACTCTTAAATTGTGTGTTTCAATCATATATATCTATAACAAATAGACTAATAGTGTATAATTCAACATATAACCTAACTTCCTCGTGGGATCGATAAACCGGACTCAAAAAGTCCACTTATTACTTGATACGATATCGTGCACTTGCGATAGTTATACTAAGAACGTGTCAAGCTTTTGGCGCCGTTGCCGGGGAAGTATAAGTTATATTTGAAATCTTACATTGTAAACTATTTTTATAGGTACAAATTTCTCGACATTGTAACTTAGTACTCAATTGTGTTTGTCCGGTCAAGTGGCGGATAACGGTACTCCGTGACTATTAAAGTCGGATTTTTCAGTTTCCCACAACAACTGATATTTGTAGATATTTCCTTCAATTATTTTCATTACATTTTTTTTTTATCATGGAAGAAACATTGTATAAAATTGAAAAAAGATTTCCCTTTCTGAGCAAAAATGTCATTTTAAAAATCTATAAGATGAGACTTGAAAGGATGAGGTTGCTTATGAATAAAAGCATACCTTTTGACATAAGATTCATAATTGAAGCCAAAGTAAGAATAGCAGGTGAATTCACAGAAATACCTACTAGATTTTTACCAGGGATAGGAAAAAGTTCATATGCAAATAAACGACGAGCAAAGATAATAGCCGTTTGCTATAAATGTGCTAGATGGAACTGTAATTTGAAATGTCGATCTTTAGGAATTCCATCTACAAACAGAGAAGATAAAATTCAGTTCATTAAGGATGGTCTAAATAAAGAGAATTTAGATAATATCGAAATTTCTCTTGACACGCATCCTAGTTGTAATATCCGCATTTTTCTTTCCCTTGTGTTTTCTTTTTTTCGGTGTATTTCTCGGTCGTAGTGACCCTCGTGTACCTTACAATGTATCTTTCCTGTCATCTATTGATCTGATTCTCGTTATTGTTGCGCGGAACCGCTGTTTCGGGGTTGCCGTGGATCCATTCTATGTTTTGATGCGTCTTGAGATGTTCCGTTTGATGTTTCATTCATATTCTGGTGTTTTGGACCGTTTATATTTCGTACCTAGCGCACGCTATCTTTTCTGCATAGCGCACGCTAGGGGTCACTTAGTAGCGCACGCTACGACTTCTTCGTAGCGCGCGCTAGAGAGCAAGCCCTGGGAGTGGCAGTGCTGTTTCCAGCCCTCTGGACTGGCGAATTAGCGTACGCTACGTAGTCTAGCGCACGCTAATGTCGGGGGTAGCGCACGCTGAGATTCCCGGTAGCGTGCGCTAGCGTTAGTGTCCAGTACTGGACAGTTTGCTACTGGACTCAATTTGTTGCCCAGATAGCGCACGTTATTGGTCGATAGCGCGCGCTACCGAGAGATTATTAGCGCACGCTACGTTTCGAGTAGCGCACGCTAACGGCCAGAAATCTGGCTACTGGACTGGGACGCTAACTGAATGGCCTGTAGTTTTATCGCGTTAGCGCACGCTAACCTTGAGGATTAGCGCGCGCTAACACTCCCTGGCTATATAAACCAGGGAGTTGACCTAGATAAACACAATTTCTCATTTCTTCCTCCTCTCCGCGTCTAAGGCGATTCCGGGCGATTTTCTTGGCGATTTCTTCCTCCAATCATCTCATCCAACATCTTCCTTGAGTTCTTGGTGTATTATAACAACATCAACATGAATCTTTCATCCTAATCCAAGGTAAAATCTCGTAGAACCCTACTTTTAGATAAATTGGGGGTTTTGGGATTTTCGTCCGATTCGTTCCTTTTTTTTGGTGGATTCATGATGAATATGGTTAATCTTGTCGATATCATTAGTTGCCCTACGGATTCATGGTATATTTTCATAGTTTTGCGAAATCGGGAGGGTTTGGTTGTGGTCCGCCCTCGTTGTTATTTTTATACAAATATACATGAATCGTAGGCGGGTTTTCAGGTGTATTCCATTTCCGTAACCGTTTAGGAGTGGTTGTGATTGTGTTATTCGAATCGTTAGCTTCATTCGTCGGTCCCTTGCGGTCGTGCTCGATTCTTCCATTCCGTTCGTGTCACCGTCTATTAATCGAGGCAAGTACCCTTATGAACTTACAATCTTAACGTAGTAGTATTGCATGAGATTGTGTGTATGTGTTTGTATGCTCACTATGGGTTAGATCCGACGGGGTCTCGGTAGGGGTCCACGGAGGGGTGGATCCACGAGCTTGCTTTTAACCACTATGGGTTAGATCCGACGGGGTCTCGGTAGGGGTCCACGGATAGGTGGATCCACGGTTAATTGTGGTGCATTTTACAAATGTGATTTGATTATGGCATTTCCGGAAATGAGTGTTTGGAACTATGTTTTCTTGATTGCATGCATTTACTATATGTGTAAGATGTAAGTTGTTCATTTGGTTACTTGTACTAGCGTAATTGCTAACCCCTCTGGGGACCCGTTTTTGGGAAATTCGTTTTATGAATTTCAGGTCAGGTTCATCGAGACGAGCGGGCGCTGGACCAGTATGCGGATGATGGCCGTGCGTGATGATTGTGCACGAGTGATGTCTTATTGTCTTTTATCATTTACCTTTTGTGGTTTTTAAACTAATAGAAGTACTCGAGTACTTAAGGGTCCTTGTTCGTCCAGATTGTATTGTTGTCTATTATGTTTGTGTGTCGGATGATGATGTTATGTTTGACCGGTTGAACCGGGTGGATTATTTTGTTTTGCGCCTTTATGATGAGTATGTTGTTTGTTCAGCCTGGTGGGTCCCATATAGGGATTCACGGCGCTGTAATATACCTCGAATATCTTGGGGGTGTTACAGAAAATGGTATCAGAGCACCAGGTTTATGGATACCTAGGCTTGTCGGTTTATTGGGTCTTATTGTGTTTTGTTTTGCACATCATCGTCAAGCTGCCATGATTCCGGTACTACCAGTGCCCGTAAGTTTTCCTTCCTCTGTTCCTTATTTCCTTGTATCGTGCCTTTAATTCTCGATTTGTGATTGTTCTTTTCTTGTACTTACCATCATATGGCTTTTGCTACTTATTTAACTCCAGTATGGATGCTGGAAGAGGTCGTGGTCGTGGTCGCGGTCGTGGTCGTGGACGCGGCCGGGGAAGTGGGGCAGCCGGTGGGTCGGCCACGTCGCAGTCTTCGGGAGCCGGAAGTACCGGCGACCGTCACAGTCATGCTTCTTATCAGGAGCGCGCCGACCTTGGTATTGCGGCAGTTATGCAGCAAATGGTGAATCAAATGGCGGCGATAGCTCAGGCGGTTCAGAACCCGGATCCGGCCCACGCTAATCGGGGCGTAGCGGACCGCTGGCTTCAGGATGTCATCAATATGCATCCTCCTCAGTTTTCGGGAGCTTCGGACCCGATCGGCTGGGAGGGGTGGATCAAGGAGATATCTAAAGTCTTCACTGCTACCAACTGCCCCGAGGACCGTAAGGTCCCCATTGCCCAGTACTTTCTCACTGGGGACGCTACGGATTGGTGGGAGGACATTGGGCCCAAAGACCATGTTACTTCGTGGGCCGAATTTCAAGAATTGATGGAGACCGAATATTGCCCATGGCCGGTCAGACAGGCTCGAGTGCATGCCTTCTATGATGCTCAACCACGGGATATCCCCGTATCTCAAGCTATTGCCGATTTTAACAAGGAGTTGGGTTATGTGAAGACCCAAGTTGTCGAGGAGAGCGACAAAATTTTCCATTTTTCCAGGCGGATGAAATTGTCGATTCGGGACTATATGTCGGGACTCGTCTGTACTACCTTGAAGGATTATCAGAGTAGGGCCCTTGCTTACGATATGTCTATGACGGCGAGTTAGGTGACCCGCGAGAGCAAGAAACAGAAGTCCGCCGGGAATTTTTCGGGCCACAAAGGTGGGGGTCAGCAGAAATTCCAGTCTGCTAATTTTTCCGCTGGTGGTGGCCCAGCTCGATCTACTGGGTTTCCCCGCAGGGCTGCCAGTGCCCCTTCTCGGGAGGTGAAGTGTTTTAACTGTGGCCAGCTAGGCCACATCAGTCGTAATTGTCCGAGTCCTTTGCTGACGTGTAATCAGTGTGGCCAGCCGGGTCATAAGGCTGCTTTCTGTGCTGAGAGGGAAAAAATCCTTGGTGTCCGGGCTTCCATTCCAGCGCCTAGGGAACTAAGTGTTAATCAAGGATCGTTTGTTTCTCAATATCCGCCGAGTGCTAGTCGGGAGAGAGTTCGGGGTCAGCCCTCTAAGGGGGGAGCTTCCAGTGTCGGCTCAGCCCACCCGCGTGTCTATGAGATGAGGAGAGCCGATGACCCAGCAGCTACTGTGGCGATAGGTACCGTTCATATTCTTTCTCATCCTGTCAGTGTGCTTTTCGATTCTGGTGCTACGCATTCATTTATATCTCTGGAGTGTGTGCGCCGTTTGAGTCTCGACTGTTTGACACCTTGTGAGCCCTTCATCGTTAAGCTTCCTAGCGGTGATAGGATCGTGGGTGATCAGGAGGCTCGGAACTGTTCTGTGCTTATTTGTGAGAGGGTCTGGCCCTCTAATCTTATTGTTGTGGGTATTGAGGGTGAGGATTTGATTCTCGGGGATGATTGGATCGAGCGGCATGGTGCAATCATGAACTACCGCACGAGGATCATCACTATGTTAGCTGAAGACGGCACCGAGCACTCTTTCGCGGGGTGAAAGAGGGGAAACCAGAAGTTAGTTATTAACGCCTTGAAGGCAATGAGACTCCTGCGAAAGGGGTGTACTGGTTATTGGTGCTACGCCTTGAAGGCGGAGAGTGGTGGAGTCGAGCTTTCGTCGATTCCAATCGTTAGTGAGTTTCCTGATGTATTTCCTGATGAGTTACCGGGATTGCCACCGGATCGTGAGGTCGAATTTGCTATAGAGTTAGAGCCGGGCGCGGCTCCTATTTCGAAGGTGCCGTATCGCATGGCATCTTCAGAGATGTCCGAATTGAAGAAGCAGTTGAGCGAGCTTCTTGAGTCGGGGTATGTTCGACCGAGCGCCTCGCCTTGGGGCGCACCGGTCCTGTTTGTGCGAAAGAAGGATGGTTCACTGCGTTTGTGTATCAACTATCGCGAACTAAACAAGGTGACCATCAAGAACAAGTATTCTTTGCCGAGAATTGATGACTTGTTCGACCAGTTGCAGGGAGATGCGATATTCTCGAAGATTGATTTGAAATCGGGGTACTATCAGCTCCGGGTGAGGGAGTCCGATGTGCCGAAAACAGCTTTTCGGACGAGATACGGACATTATGAGTTTGTAGTTATGCCTTTCGGGTTAACTAATGCGCCGGCAGTGTTCATGCAGTTGATGAACAAAGTCTTTATCGAGTATTTGGATAAGTGTGTCGTCGTTTTCATTGATGATATTCTTATTTATTCGAGGGACGAGGAAGAGCATGCCCATCATTTGCGAGTAGTGTTAGATATTTTGAGGACCGAGCGACGCTATGCGAAGTTCTCGAAATGTGAGTTTTGGCTGAAGGAAGTGATGTTTTTAGGTCACGTGATTTCAGCCGAAGGAGTTCGTGTGGATCCGCAGAAGATTGAGGCAGTGTTGGATTGGGCACTGCCCAAGAATGTGAAGGAGATCCGTAGTTTCTTGGGTTTGGCTGGCTACTACCGTAGGTTCGTCGAGGGTTTATCGAAACTGGCTCGACCACTTACTCAGTTGCTCCAAAAATCCGAGAAATTCATTTGGAATGACGAGAGACAGTCGAGTTTCGAGGAACTGAAGAAGCGTTTGACTTCAGCTCTGGTTTTAGCGTTGCTGTGTGGCAACGAGGGTTTTGCCATTTATAGCGATGCTTCGGGTCAGGGTCTTGGGTGCGTATTGATGCAGCACGGCAAGACCATTGCCTATGCGTCGAGACAGCTGAGGCCGTATGAGCTAAACTACCCTACTCATGATTTGGAGTTAGCGGCAGTCGTTTTTGCGCTCAAGATTTGGCGTCATTATCTTTTCGGCTCTGCGTGTCAGATTTTTACCGATCATAAAAGTCTGAAATACATATTTACTCAGCGGGAGTTGAATATGAGATAGAGGAGGTAGTTAGAGCTGATTAAGGATTATGACCTCGAGATCCTTTACCATCCGGGCAAGGCGAACGTCGTGGCTGACGCCTTGAGTCAGAAACCGGTTGCGTTGCGAAAGCTTGAGATCCTTACGTCTCAGTCTGAGCTTCGGCGGGCTTTGATCGAGTTAGATGTTGAGGTTTTGTTGCCTGGAGCTGTCATGCAACTTTGTGCTTTAGAGATTTCGTCGTCTTTGATCGATGAAATTAAGCTGAAGCAGTTAGAGGATCCGATGATTACTCAAATCCGAGAGAATGTTCTTAAGGGAAAGTCTCCTGGGTTTGTGATTCACGAGGATGGCGTTTTGAGATTCCAGAGTCGGCTTTGTGTGCCGAACGACTCAGAGTTGCGACAGAGTATTTTGCGTGAGGCCCATGCTACACCTTATTCCGTTCATCCTGGTTCGAGTAAGATGTACAAGGACCTGAGAAGGAATTTCTGGTGGAATGATATGAAGGAGGAGGTCGCAAAGTTTGTAGCGAGATGTTTGACTTGCCAGCAGGTCAAAATCGAGCATCAGCGACCGGCTGGGTTTTTGCAGTCACTTCCCGTTCCGGAATGGAAATGGGAAGATATATCGATGGATTTCGTTACGAGTTTGCCGAGATCGAGGTCGGGCATGAATATGGTATGGGTGATTGTTGATCGTCTGACCAAGTCAGCACATTTTCTGGGCATCAAGGACATTTGGGGTCCAGAGAAGTTAGCTCGTGTGTTTATCGCGCAGATTGTGAGGCTTCACGGTACTCCGAAGTCTATTGTTTCGGATCGTGATGGCCGTTTTGTATCGCACTTTTAGCAGGCGGTTCATAAGGCGTTGGGTACCCGTTTGCATTTGAGTACCTCTTTTCATCCCCAGTCAGATGGACAGTCGGAACGCACTATCCAGACATTCGAGGATATATTGCGTGCTTGTGCTCTCGATTGGAGTAGCGATTGGGAGGAACATTTGCCATTGATCGAATTCATGTACAACAACAGTTGGCACGCGTCGATTCGGATGGCACCGTATGAGGCACTTTATGGGCGGCGGTGTCGATCACCGATTTGTTGGAATGAGACATCCGATTTGGTCAGGACCGAGCCGGATGTCGTTTTAGAGACGAGACGGAAGATAGAATTAATTCGGGAACGGATGTTGACTGCCCAGAGTCGACAAAAGTCGTATGCCGACGTCCGTCGTCGAACCTTGGAATTCGAGGTGGGAGACCACGTTTTGCTAAAGGTGTCGCTGACGAAGGGAGTTTTTCGTTTCAGGAAAAAGGGGAAGTTGAGTCTGAGATTTATTGGGCCCTTTGAGATTCTCGAGCGAGTCGGTGAGTTGGCATACCGTTTGGCACTACCCCCGGCCTTGAGTCATGTTCATAGCGTTTTTCATGTTTCCCAGCTGAGGAAATATGTCCCGGATCCTAGTCACGTCATCGATTATGGTGAGATTGATGTCGCCGAGGATATTACTTTTGAGGAGCGTCCTTTGAAGATTTTGGAGCATCGTGAGAAACGACTGAGGCATAAGACCATCCCTTTGGTCAAAGTGCAGTGGTCGAGACACGGTGTCGAGGAGGCAACTTGGGAAACCGAAGATAGCATGCGTGCTAGGTACCCTGAGTTGTTTGTTTCTTAAGTTTCGGGATGAAACTTATTTTTAGAGGGGTAGAATGTAATATCCGCATTTTTCTTTCCCTTGTATTTTCTTTTTTTCGGTGTATTTCTCGGTCGTAGTGACCCTCGTGTACCTTACAGTGTATCTTTCCCGTCATCTATTGATCTGATTCTCGTTATTGTTGTGCGGAACCGCTGTTTCGGGGTTGTCGTGTATCCATTCTATGTTTTGATGCGTCTTGAGATGTTCCGTTTGATGTTTCATTCATATTCTGGTGTTTTGGACCATTTTTCGTACCTAGCGCACGCTATCTTTTCTGCATAGCGCACGCTATCTTTTCTGCATAGCGCACGCTAGGGGTCACTTAGTAGCGCACGCTACGACTTCTTCGTAGCGCACGCTAGAGAGCAAGCCCTGGGAGTGGCAGTGCTGTTTCCAGCCCTCTCGACTGGCGAATTTAGCGTACGTTACGTAGTCTAGCGCACGCTAATGTCGGGGGGTAGCGTACGCTGAGATTCCCAGTAGCGTGCGCTAGCGTGAGTGTCCAGTACTGGACAGTTTGCTACTGGATTCAATCTGTTGCCCAGATAGCGCACGTTATTGGTCGATAGCGCGCGCTACCGAGAGATTATTAGCGCACGCTACGTTTCGAGTAGCGCACGCTAACGGCTAGAAATATGGCTACTGGACTGGGGCGCTAACTGAATGGCCTGTAGTTTTATCGCGTTAGCGCACGCTAAACTTGAGGATTAGCGCGCGTTAACACTCCCTGGCTATATAAACCAGGGAGTTGACCGAGATAAACACAATTTCTCATTTCTTCCTCCTCTCCGCGGCTAAGGCAATTCTGGGCGATTTTCTTGGCGATTTCTTCCTCCAATCATCTCATCCAACATCTTCCTTGAGTTCTTGGTATATTATAACAACATCAACACGAATCTTTCATCCTAATCCAAGGTAAAATCTCTTAGAACCCTACTTTTAGATAAATTGGGGGTTTTGGGATTTTCGTCCGATTCGTTCCGTTTTGTTGGTGGATTCATGATGAATATGGTTAATCTTGTCGATATCATTAGTTTCCCTACGGATTCATGGTATATTTTCATAGTTTTGCGAAATCGGTAGGGTTTGGTTGGGGTCCGCCCTCGTTGTTATTTTTGTACAAATATACATGAATCGTAGGCGGGTTTTCAGGTGTATTCCATTTCCGTAACCGTTTAGGAGTGGTTGTGATTGTGTTATTCGAATCGTTAAGTTCATTCGTCGGTCCCCTGCGGTCGTGCTCGATTCATCCATTCCGTTCGTGTCACCGTCTATTAATCGAGGCAAGTACCCTTATGAACTTACAATCTTAACGTAGTAGTATTGCATGAGATTGTGTGTGTGTGTATGCTCACTATGGGTTAGATCCGACGGGGTCTCGGTAGGGGTCCATGGAGGGGTGGATCCACGAGCTTGCTTTTAACCACTATGGGTTAGATCCGATGGGGTCTCGGTAGGGGTCCACGGAGGGGTGGATCCACGGTTAATTGTGGTGCATTTTACATATGTGATTTGATTATGGCATTTCCGTTAATGAGTGTTTGGAACTATGGTTTCTTGATTGCATGCATTTACTATATGTGTAAGATGTAAGTTGTTCATTTGGTTACTTGTACTAGCGTAATTGCTAATCCCTCTGGGGACCCGTTTTGGGGAAATTCATTTTATGAATTTCAGGTCAGGTTCATCGAGACGAGCAGGCACTGGACCAGTATGCGGATGATGGTCGTGCGTGATGATTGTGCACGAGTGATGTCTTATTGTCTTTTATCATTTACCTTTTGTGGTTTTTAAACTAATAGAAGTACTCGAGTACTTAAGGGTCCTTGTTCGTCCGGATTGTATTGTTGTCTATTATGTTTGTGTGTTGGATGATGATGTTATGTTTGACCGGTTGAACCGGGTGGATTATTTTGTTTTGCGCTTTTATGATGAGTATGTTGTTTGTTCAGCATGGTGGGTCCCATATAGGGATTCACGGCGCTGTAATATACCTCGAATATCTTGGGGGTGTTACACTAGTGGACTCGTACATTACGGAATTCGATGTTTGTGGAATAAATTCAAACCAGAATATGAACAACATCTTGGGAATCTGACGTTAAAAGACCCTGTTTGCCAATTTGTAAGAAAATTGGATGGGAAGTTTCTCCCCGACTCATAGAAGGCGTTTAGGCCGTTTCTGAACGTAAAATCAGAGGAAGATGTGAGCAAAAATCACAACTAGTGTACATACGCGTTGTTGTTGCCCAAAATATTTATCCGAAGATTAATACTGCTGGAAGACGGACAACAAACAAATGCGGGAGCACTTCCGAGAGAAGATAAATAAAACAAGATTTGCCGGGTTTGTTAGGCCCGGGCTTGAATGCTCTCGCGAGATGTTATTAATACAAATATTCGTGGATACAAGTATTAATGAGAGAAATCTAAGTACGATGAGTGTAAAAAGACTCTGTTGATCCGGCTCTTGAGCGAAGCTAGGTGTTCTTCGTCCCGCCGGTAATCTGCTCGAGGAGAAAAGGCCGGGAGAAGTAAGACCAAAAGAGAGCTGTTGCCAAGAGTTGGATGTTAGCCAAGTGTGTGTATTTTGCTTCTTTAATGCGTGAAATCCGAAGGAAACTGAAGTGTTTAGAGAGTCAGAGTCTCGGTTTGTGCAGAAGAGATTCGGTCTCCCTCCTTTTTACAAGTGAAGGCTGCCTTGTATATATAGAGGCTGAGAGGCCCTGTCCCCTAGTGGGCGATCGCCTTTCAGCATTTAATGTAATGGGGCGATCGTCCTAAAGGGGACGTGGGCTGCCTGCCAAAAGTCCAAAGCTACAGCTGGTGGCCAGCCGTGCGGTCCAATGAGGATCCAGCACGCGTCCGGAAGCACTGCCACAGGAGGTCCCACTTGCTACTTTCGGCGGACCTTGTCGGTAGGTGACAGTGTAGTCACATGTCTTGTCCGCCAACTCCTTTCGCAGTCTGGGCCATCTTTGGTAGGTGAGGTAGGAGACAGGTTTGTCAGCGCCTTTTGTGGATCTGCACGTGGGGTCAGCTTTGAGACTTGGCCTTGGCCGACTGGATGGTCATCGGTGGAGATCGACATGAGGCGATCGTCTCTAGCTGATCGTCCGAGGATCGTTCTCGGCCATTCACTGAAGGGTCGGCACTGGTCGGTCACCAAGGGTCGATCGGCGGATGCCCAGAGAGGTCGGTCACCAAGGGTCGATCGGCAGATGCCAGGATCGTCCATAAGTCGATCGCCAGGAGTCGGTCGCCGAGTGCCGAGTGATGATCGTATCTGAGGTCGATCGCTCGGCACCGGGACTTGTCCTGGGACCTTCCTTTGGCCGATTTAGCTGGTCCGCTGGGTTAAGGCTCGGTCGCCTGGTCGCCGATCGGCAGGCTTGCCTTGGTCGCTCGGCAGTAAGTCGGTCGCTCGGCCTGGGAGGCGATCGCCGGTCGGAAGGTGTTAAATCTTGACACAACAATTGCCCCCCAGCTTGCTCCTATGTTGAAGACATGGGGCGAGGTGGTTCTTGCTGGTGATCGCGTCTGGATGAGAAAGGGCGACCTTGCTGAGTTGACTTAGGACTCGGACTTGGGCTAACATAGTCGATTGGCTTAGCTATCTTTCGGTCTTGTACCTGCAAAAAACAACATTGGCCGATCCCCCATGGAAACTTGGTGGTTTCGCTTGCTTGAGGAATCGTGCATAGTCGCGGAGATCGTTGGACCGACCCCATGACCGTGTCTTGGTGCGCGAAGACAATGAGTGTCTCGTGACTCACTTTATTATGAGGGTCCTCTGTTAGGCTGCGCCTCGCCTTGTTTTTAAACGAAAGGCGTGCGGTCTCGGTCTAGAGGAGTCCTTGCGCGGGGCAGCGTCGGATGAATCAACTCCACGCCCGCGGCTTGTTAGCTCTGCTTCCACCTCGGCCAGCCATGGAGATGGCCGACCTCGACGGTGTACGTTGAGATGGGGTTGCGGCACGTCGCATTGTCCGGGTTCACCATGTCAGATGATGAACCTTTGAGGGCGCGCGATCGTGTCCACTGATTAATGTTGGAAAGCCCTCTGACTACGCCGGCCTCGTATTTAAACGAAGGGCGGGCGATCTCGGCCGAAAGGGACCTTGCATGGCCGAAGCAGCCGGTTCCATCGACTGACAGGGCCATGGCTTTATGATGTGCGGTGGAGGCGATCTTATGCCTTAGTCCGTCATGTTATATGCTGGACTGTAGATGGCGATCGTGTCCTCCGAACTGCGGATGATGTAGCGTGATGATCGGCGATCGGGCTGGAAGACTATCGATCGTCGCTCGGCTGCCGATCGCTTTATTCGTAGGTCGATATTGGCGATCGGGCGGGAGATCGTCATCCGGGTGCCGATCGCTCTGCTCACAGGCTAAGAAGAAACCTTTGCCTGGCCAGAAAATCTGCGGCTCTAGCCCGGAAGGCTGCGTAGGTCGTAGGTTGGGTCTTTGTAAGATGCCTGAACATAGGCGAAAAACCCTGAAAACCTCCTAGGACCGCGTAGAGGGCGGTCTCATCGCTTATGGGCTCGCCATTGAGGATGGTCACGTCCACCTTGGCCGATGTAGTCCGAGTCGGACTCTTCTTCTCCCCGCTTGATTTGCATCATGCGAAGGGGACCTTCGGGCCGACGACCACAGTGGCGAAGTACTCGGTGAAGCCGTGCGCCACTTCGTTAAAGGAGCCGATGGACCGAGGTGGCAATGAAGTGTACCACCGGTGGGCGAGGTCGCCCAATCAGAGGGAACATTCGGCATCTGGTCGCGTCAGATGCCCCACACCCAGTCATGTAGATGTTGAACTTCCTTAGGTGCACTTGGGGGTCCGATCGCCCCACGTACACGGGTGTTTGCGGGGGAGCGATCCTGTGCTGCACGGGGGCGAGCTCGATGTCGATCGCGAGCGGCTCGCTTGGCCCGGCGATCGTCTTTTTGGCGCCTGCCCTGGATTCCAGGAGCGCCTTCATGTCGTTAAGTTGACGCTGCATCGCAGCCATCGCCGTGGCTTGGTCGCTTGCAGATCGGCTTTGGGAGCAGGAGCCTAGGCGATCGTGTACCGATCTCCGGGCTCCGCTACCGCCGACCTTGGCAATTTGGCGAGGGGGAGCCAGACGGCTAGGCTGCCTTCTGGGAGTCGGGTAGGCCGAGCTCCTGGTGACGGACTCAAACTCCGTCGTCTCGTTGCCGAGGCCGGATCGCCGGCCGCTGTGTCGGGTCGCCGCCTGTGCGATCAAGACAGAGGTGCCCAGGCGAGCGCCTTCCTGCGGACGGAGCCTCTGGCGAACGCGCCAAGAGCCTTGAGCTTCCGCTTGATCTCCCGGCGAGAGACCGGGGGCGAGCCGAGGCGCGTCGAGAGCACTCCGTCGCTCCCGAAGGACGGCCAGTGGCCCCTTCGACCGTTCCTTGGTTCGAACCGATCGAGCGAGAGGCTCGGGCCGCCTTCCCGGACGTGGTCGAAGCGCCCGGCCATGGCGGCTACCTTCCACCATCGGCCGCGCTTGACCGACGGAACAGGGCAGGGCTGGCCGCCGGCTTTCTTCGACGCGGAGGCTAAGACATGTTTTCTGAAGGATTTCTTTTGAAGTGCAGTGAGTGTCACTTCAAATATCTGCCCCGAGAACAGTGAGTGTTCTTCGGGACGGTAGGTGTAAAAATTCGAGGGTTGGATCCCCTTCTTCTAGCGCCAATTGTTGTTGCCCAAAATATTTATCCGAAGATTAATACTGCTGGAAGACGGACAACAAACAAATGCGGGAGCACTTCCGAGAGAAGATAAATAAAACAAGATTTGCCGGGTTTGTTAGGCCCGGGCTTGAATGCTCTCGCGAGATGTTATTAATACAAATATTCGTGGATACAAGTATTAATGAGAGAAATCTAAGTACAATGAGTGTAAAAAGACTCTGTTGATCCGGCTCTTGAGCGAAGCTAGGTGTTCTTCGTCCCGCCGGTAATCTGCTCGAGGAGAAAAGGCCGGGAGAAGTAAGACCAAAAGAGAGCTGTTGCCAAGAGTTGGATGTTAGCCAAGTGTGTGTATTTTGCTTCTTTAATGCGTGAAATCCGAAGGAAACTGAAGTGTTTAGAGAGTCAGAGTCTCGGTTTGTGCAGAAGAGATTCGGTCTCCCTCCTTTTTACAAGTGAAGGCTGCCTTGTATATATAGAGGCTGAGAGGCCCTGTCCCCTAGTGGGCGATCGCCTTTCAGCATTTAATGTAATGGGGCGATCGTCCTAAAGGGGACGTGGGCTGCCTGCCAAAAGTCCAAAGCTACAGCTGGTGGCCAGCCGTGCGGTCCAATGAGGATCCAGCACGCGTCCGGAAGCACTGCCACAGGAGGTCCCACTTGCTACTTTCGGCGGACCTTGTCAGTAGGTGACAGGCTGTAGTCACATGTCTTGTCCGCCAACTCCTTTCGCAGGTCTGGGCCATGCTGGTAGGTGAGGTAGGAGACAGGTTTGTCAGCGCCTTTTGTGGATCTGCACGTGGGGTCAGCTTTGAGACTTGGCCTTGGCCGACTGGATGGTCATCGGTGGAGATCGACATGAGGCGATCGTCTCTAGCTGATCGTCCGAGGATCGTTCTCGGCCATTCACTGAAGGGTCGGCACTGGTCGGTCACCAAGGGTCGATCGGCGGATGCCCAGAGAGGTCGGTCACCAAGGGTCGATCGGCAGATGCCAGGATCGTCCATAAGTCGATCGCCAGGAGTCGGTCGCCGAGTGCCGAGTGATGATCGTATCTGAGGTCAATCGCTCGGCACCGGGACTTGTCCTGGGACCTTCCTTTGGCCGATTTAGCTGGTCCGCTGGGTTAAGGCTCGGTCGCCTGGTCGCCGATCGGCAGGCTTGCCTTGGTCGCTCGGCAGTAAGTCGGTCGCTCGGCCTGGGAGGCGATCGCCGGTCGGAAGGTGTTAAATCTTGACACAACACGCGTAAGTATCTTTTATTTTTGTCGTGTGGTGAGATTTTCTGAATAAAAAATGTGATACGCGATAAATGCATTCATTATTCTATTAAGTAGTTGAAGTGCAATCAACGCAATCACAAACTTGTTAAACAATTTTTACCTTCTTTTTCTTCTATAAATAAACATTGTGCTTATTTCTTTCATTCATCCCTCAAACTTGTACTTTTGTCTTTTTCTCTCTAAATAAATTTCTTTTCAAAAATGGAGTCATCATCTTCAACAAAAAAAATTAGCACAGTCTGCATTTTTGGTGGAGCTAGTTATGGAAAAGAGGCATGCTTTACTGAAGCAGCCCACAACTTGGGTCGTACCTTAGGAGAAAAATGCATTCATGTAGTTTACGGAGGAGGAAGTCTAGGATTAATGGGACGCGCTGCTGCTTCTGCCTATATGGAAGGAGTAAGAGTGTTGGGAATAATTCTAAAACCTCTGGCTGAAAGTAAAATCACCTGGTCTACTATTGGAGATGAGTTTAGATCTGTAAATATGCAAGATCGCATAACTCACATGATAAATAATTCTGGCGCCTTTATCACCCTTCCCGGTGGTTTTGACACTCTTGAGGAACTTTTTCATGTGGTTACCAGAGCCCAGCTAAATGTTCATCAAAAACCAATAGGTCTGCTTAATGTCAATGGTTTCTTTGATGGTTTACTATCTTTCACCGACTACTCTGCTGAAAAGGGTTTTATTTCCGAGCATGCTAAACGAATAATAGTCATTGCAATAACACCAGAAGAACTAATCAAAAAACTCAATGAATTTGTTCCTCAACCAGATCCAGCTCTAGCTAAAATTGTCTGGATGGAAGATTTTACCGTGAGAAAACGAAAAGTGGATTCATTCCTCTCCCTTTGATAACTCATGTCGGACCTCTTGTATTTTTACTTTATGTCGTGTGTAATAATCGTGCTAAATGGTGGCAGCTTAAGGAGTTTCTTCTTGATCTCTTGACGCGCATCTATTCGCGATTTATGTATTGTTATTTTATTGCTGTAATTTTTATTGTGTTTTTTTTTATAAAAGCATTGATGGCAGCGTAAGGCGACTCTTCGGACTTTCTTGATGCGCATATTAAAAATTGTGTTATAATTACGAGTATATTTTATTTTCTTTTGTTGTGTGCCTCGTATATTTATTCTCTTGCAGATTCTAAAAGGTGTTAGCTCAAACATCAACTTTCTTAACAGGGAGTATTCTGCTTTTCTGCATTGCTTTTTATTTTATTTTATTTTAAACTGAGGACAGTTTTATTTTCAAGTTTGGGGGTGGTTTGTTTACTTATTTTGGTGTGTTGGAATTTTAGTGTATTTTGATTATTTTGGTTATTTGCCTTAATTTTTTTATTATTATTATTATTATATATATATATATATAGTATTTTGATTTGTGAGATTTCTAGATCTGGCCATAACACCAATAAATTAGCTATATACAAGCTTCTAAAATCATTTTAACTGGTAAAAAAATTGTATATTCCAAAATTTTTGAGCCTTAATCTCTCTTTCCAAGCCTTGTAGTTATCATATAAAATTGAGTCTTTCGTTACCTTGAGAAAAGAAGAATTAGTCGGTTGATGAAAAATAGAACTGAAATTTACTTAATTTGTGGAGTTTTTGAATTTTCATGCTTAACTAAGAAATGATTTTCTGCAAAAATTATATTCCCTAAAAAAAGGAGTCATTGGTGAAAAGAGCTACACGTTAGCAAATAACGGTGTGAAAGCTATCACCCAAAAAAAATGACGAAAAGGAGAAGTGTTGAGCGAATACCGCCTAATTTTGGGGGTCTTAAATTTTGCGAAAAATAAAGGACTAACCATTGTTGGTGCGTAGTTGCCGTCTCACAGAAAAATTGGTGAAAAGAGCTACACGTTAGCAAATAACGGTGTGAAAGCTATCACCTTTTTTAAAAAAAAAAATGAGATAGAAATTGTGCTGGTGAAAAGAGCTACACGTTAGCAAATAACGATGTGAAAGCTATCACTAAAAGGGATGTAGTTTTATGAGCAGATTTGAATTAATTAGCGGCTGAATTTCAATACACTCAATTTCGTGAAAAATCACAATATTTGATGACGCCAGTAAAATTCTTCTTCATATTGAGTCGAAAAATAAACGAGCGATCGAGAGCAACCATTAAAGGGAGTCGTGTGTATCACGAGTGGGAAAGAAATAATCAGCCTTTGGGGGGAAACCTTGCATTTTGGAATTGCAAAATAAAATCGTGTTTTAACTTCAAAATCATTAGTAGATTTATTTTGAATCTTGATTCATTTCTATCTACTGTATAAAGCTGGTTGTTGTTGTAATACCCGTAATTTCGGATTTCGGTGATTTTCTTTTTTTTTCGGCGGAAGCCTGTTTTGATGACTCGTTCATGGCTGTTTTGTCATTTCGAGAATGATTAATTCTGCACTCTTTGTCATCCGAGTTCGTTTCGGTATCGTTTTGTTGAATTCCGTGTTCTTAAGCGGTTTTTCCGCACTTGAGTTCGATTCTTGCGAATCTCTTCCGAAACTGTTGTTTCGAGTTTCTCGTAAGTTCATTTAATGTTATTATTCATGTTGAGAGCTTTGGTTTGGTGTTTCGATCATGTATCGTGTATTTCGGACATTTTGGACCGTTTTCGTAATTTCCCAAAGTTTGAGGTAATTACCTTCCGTTGTCGAATTTCGAGCCTTCGGGTGGTCGGAATCGTGTGTTCTCTTAGTGCTCGAATTCATATTTGCGAGTAATTCGTAACCGTATCTTCGATTCGTATTCAGGTTCGGGTTTCGGGGTCGTTCGGGCCGTCGGAGTTGGCCCCGGCCGAGTCATGGCCGGCGATCTAGGCCAGTCGGCCAGCCGATTACGGCCGTAGTGATCGCGATTACTTACGTAAGGCGGTTACGTCGTAAGCCTTGGCGATTACGTACGTAACACTTCCGCATTTTTGGGCGAGACTTCGGCCATGGCGATTCGTCGTAAGCGAGGCGGTTACGTACGTAAAGGCGGCCGGCAGCTTATATAAGGCCAATGACGGGTTTTTCACCATTTTTCTCATTCGTTTCCTTCTCTTCCGTGGCTGGAGTTGTGTTTATCATGGATAGATGTTGTTGGACGATCAATCCATGAAGTCTTGGAGTTCATATCATCAATCATCCATCCTATAACATCCTTTGATCGAGCGAATCAGGTCAGATTTCCTAGAAATCTAGTTTTGGGGAAATTGGGTGTTTTGGTTGTTTTCATCCGTTTAATCCGATTTAACTTAGGATTGTGATGGATTGATGATTATTTAGATGTATTATATCATTTCCCTTGTTATTCCATGGTTGGATCGTATCGGTTCGTTGTTTTGGTTGAGTTCTTGATCGACGCCTTGAAGGTGTATTCCGCAATTTGAAGGCTTTGTGATAATAGCGTTATATTGGTATACGTGTTAGGTGTTGCGCCATTTGTGCAGGATTGCGATGTACATATGGGATGGTTGTACACTTGGTTGTGCATTGTATTGTGTACCGATCGTGTGTTATGTTGGTTGTGTGTTGTGATTGATGATAGTTGTTGCGAGTGTTGAGATTGTGCTATGTGCGTGTGATGTACGATTTTATGGTGATCAACGTGATTGATTTACTGTGCTCATTGTCATATGTAATGTGAATGTGAATGTGAATATTGTGTGCTGGAACGCTAAGTTCACTCGTGTGGGTTCGACGGGGCCTACGAGGATTCATGGCACAGGTCCATGGGATCAGAACTTAGTGTGTGGTGCTGAGGTCCAATCGTGCGGGTCTGACGAGGCCTACGATGATTCATGGCACAGGTCCATTGAATCAGGACACAGTACGTCCAACCGTACGGGTTCGACGGAACCTACGATGACACGTGACACAGGTTCACGAGGTCGGGACTGGATGTTGTGATTGTTGTGTTTGCTCAATCCGTGTGGGTTGTTGAACCTACGGAGACTCGTGGCAAGCGATCACGGAATCGTGAGCATGATTGATTGTTGTGATTGTTGTGTTTGCTCAATCCGTGTGGGTTGTTGAACCTACGGAGACTCGTGGCAAGCGATCATGGAGTCATGAGCATGATTGATTGTTGTGATTGTTGTGATTGGTTAAGTCCGTGCGGGTTGTTGAACCTACGGAGATACGTGACAGGGGATCACGGTGTCACAAATCATGTTTTGTAAATCAAACTTTTTGTAAGAAAGTTTTAAGAAAAGAATGTTGGGCCGAGCCCCACGAGATTTATGGAAATATTTTCGTACTGTAAATTGTTGAAATACAATTTTGAGATTTGGGTTAAGACCCTAAGATTTTCGAAAGGTTTTGAAATTCTAAAAATTTTCGAGATGATAATCTTATTTTCGAACGCTTCATAGCTTATCTTTCCTTGTGAAAACCTCCCGAGGATATTTTGATACTTAATTGTTATATTTGATTCACGATTATTACTTGCTTGTTATATTTCGTATGATTTGATACTTGCACTAGTAAAACAGTGGAGTTTTACTAACCCCCGAGTAATCGGGGGTGGATGTCTGCTTTGCGTCCAGGTACATGCAGATTTAGGGGAGCAATCATAGGATTGGCACAAGAGGATGACGAGCTGTGATACTAATCATGAGTCGAGAGTTATTTGATTTTTGTTGTATTGTTAGAGTTGATTTCAGTCTTCCGTTGTATTGTATTTCGACCTCTGTGTTGGTAATGTCGTTTAGGTCAGTTTTGTTGATTGGGTTGTGTGACCTCATCGGTCTGTGTATTCACGTGTAAGCGACCATAACGGTCTGGATTATTTTATTGTTTGACCCTGGTCGGGCAAGCATTTGGTTGTTTATGGATGTTTAGCCTGGTAGATCCTTGTGGAAAGGGTCTACGACATGTAATATTCCCATATGGTTTTGGGGGTGTTACATTTATGGTATCGGAGCTTAGGTTGCGGAAATCTAGGCTGTCGGGTCGAGTCAAGTCGTGATTTGTCGAGTAATGTGTTGTCTTGTCGTTCGAGTCGTCAGGTGACAAGTTGAGTTGTGCGTAGTCACAACGTGTCGGTTATGTTGTCGGACGAGATTAGTATCGTGGGCGACCGTCACCTTCGTGCAACCTGTGGATGCAAGTCTCCCTTTTTTGTGTTTGTGCCTCGTCTGATGCGAGTTACTGGTATGATTATGAGTTAATTGACGGAATCCTCTTATGGATTTTGATTTCGTGATATGTGGTTATTTTACTCTCATATTTCGTTCATATGAGGAGTAGTGTTGCTGGATTGTGCATGTTGGATTGTATTTCTTTTATCCACTGCGTGAGTTCTTTTGTAATGGCTTTCGGTATTTTATCGACTGAGTTTATTTCGAAAACCGATTCCCTTAACCGAGTTTTTGGCATTGTGGACTTGATCGTTTTGGCAAAATTCTTATGACGGTATTTAGTATTTCGTGAATGGCTTTTGTGAGTTTTTGAAATATTACCGTCATCGGATTTTTGGCGTTTTTGTAAATGGTTTTTAGCCTGGTGGGTTCCGGCGCGAGACCCACGGCGCTATAATGTTCCGTGTAATTACCTGAAATTTTTGGGCATTCTAGCCCATTGAATTATCTTTGAAAACCTTGAGTATCTTAGAAAATAAATTTCGAGACGTACTTTTAAAATGAATTATTTTCTCGTGGTACATCCTAGGTGCCACAATATGTTTCAAAAATTCTTCTACCTCGAGGATCAAAATGTTTTGAGATATTTTCAATGTTTTGGAAACACTTTTACTTAGACCCGAGGGTCGAATATTTCTGAAAGTTTTTCACCAAAAGAAAAGTGTCCTCATTTTTGTTCCAACGAAAGGTGGTTTTCGTTTTTAAAACCCATCATTTCCTGCTTGTAGTTGGAGAAGGTGTGTATGATGTTGGTATTGTCGTTAGGGTGTTAGCCCTCCGAATTGTGATTGAATTGGTGGCGTGAGCGTTGAGTCGTTGCCACGCATTTGTTACGTTAGCCCTCTGTGAGAGGTGTGATGTTGATCTTTAATGTTGTCGCCTCGTAGTGAATTGCGTGTTGTCGCACATGTGTGAGCTGCTTAAGCTTGGGTTTGTACGTTGGTGTACATGTGTGATTATTTCATGATGTTTGTAATTATGTGTTGGTTATCGTTCGGGCCGTTGAGGTCGCCAAACGATACCGTCGTTGCTGTGGTGTTTGTGTATGTATTACTTTATGATGGTAATCGTTGTATATGATATGTGTTATAATTCTCTGTTGTGCTGAGTTGGCATCTCCGCTATGTTGTTTTGCGACGTTATGCCCCATTGTATCTAGCATGTGTATTTTCGGTATGCCGAGCTGAGGTGTTTCAACCGCGATGTGCCGGGGCGTGCACGTGTAAATTTTCCTTCTCATCAGTAACACGTTTCAAGTGCGGACTTGAGGGACACATAATTCAGTTTTGCGAATCGGCTACCGAGACTTTCGGAGTTCGCGCTTTAGCACAGATATCAGGATCGGCTCTGAGAGGCCCATGGGAGATTTTTCTGTCGGTTGCTTTTTGTGTTGTTACCTTGTTTCTGTTGTTGTGAGCTGCGGGGACGACATTTCTTTTATAAGAGGTCGGATGTAATACCCGTACTATTTTTGACTTCTGCAATTTCTCCTTCTAAATTCTATCGACTTGCACGTGTTCGTCGATACTTTTTGAACTTGTTTGATGTCTCGGTTGTCATCGTTCGAACTGGTTGTGACCTTGTTTTAGATCGATCTATTTATCATCGTGACTTTTCCGAGTTCGGTTCGATTCTTGTGAACCTTGTTTGGAAGTAACATCTTTCACTTTCTACCAGTTTTTTTTTAATGTCTGGAGTTGAAGTGGGGACTTCGGAGTCATTGTTCGACTTTTTTCATTCGATCATTGTTGTTCGATCGTTGTTGTTCGATCATTGTTATTTGATCGTTGTTGTTCGATCATTGTTATTTGATCATTGTTGTTCGATCATTGTTGTTCGATCGTTTTTGTTCGATCATTGTTATTTGATCATTGTTGTTCGATCATTGTTATTTGATCGTTGTTGTCCGATCATTGTTATTTGATCGTTGTTTTTCGATCATTGTTGTTTGGTCGTTGTTGTTCGATCGTTGTTGTTCGGCCGTTGTTGTCTGACTGTTGTTGCCTGATCTCGTACCGCGAATAATTGTCGTTCACCGTTAGTCAGCTGTTTCGAGTGTGGCCGGGTGGGTCACCGAGTCGTGCATTGCGAGACGATAGCTGAGAGATTTGGGGATTGAGGTTGTGTCTCTACTCCGAAAGGACACAGAAATGCCTAGTGTAGTTTTTGAGGATTTCGGCGTAGTCCGAATTGTTTGTGGTTGTCCTTGTGGATCGTTTGTGTGTTTATTTCTCTTTTCTTGATTGTGCGTGTTTCCTTGTAATGGGTGCTTTGTGTTTCGTGATTGTTCGGATAATCGACTTGGTTGTATTATCTGTTTGATGACGCTTTTCACTTGTGGTTTTATTATGTCTCTATCGGTGGCGTTGTGTTGGTCGTCTTGGAGCGTGTGTGCACCGTATATTCCTTTGCGTTGTTTGTAACGTTTCGCCGTTGGGCGTTAGTTACGCATTCGTGTGTATCTCATTGAAATATTCCTCGTGGTATATTGCTTCTCCCTACTTGTTTTAAGTTTCGGAACGAAACTTCTTTTAAGCTGGGTAGAATGTAATACCCGTAATTTCGGATTTCGGTGATTTTTTTTTCGGCGGGAGCCCGTTTTGACGACTCGTTCATGACTGTTTCGTCATTTCGAGAATGATTAATTCTGCACTTTTTGTCATCCGAGTTTGTTTCGGTATCGTTTTGTTGAATTTCGTGTTCTTAAGCGGTTTTTCCGCACTTGAGTTCGATTCTTGCGAATCTCTTCCGAAACTGTTGTTTCGAGTTTCTCGTAAGTTCATTTAATGTTATTATTCATGTTGTGAGCTTTGGTTTGATGTTTCGATCGTGTATCTTGTATTTCGGATGTTTTGGGCCGTTTTCGTAATTTCCCAAAGTTTGGGGTAATTACCTTCCGTTGTCGAATTTCGAGCCTTCGAGTGGTCAGAATTGTGTGTTCTCTTAGTTCTCGAATTTGTCTTTGCGAGTAATTCGTAACCGTATCTTCGATTCGTATTCAGGTTCGGGTTTCGGGGTCGTTCGGGCCATCGGAGTTGGCCCCGGCCGAGTCATGGCCGGGCAGTCTGGGCCCAGGCCGGCACTGGCCGAGTTACGGTCGGTAGTGATCGGAAGTTACGTACGTAAGGCCGGTTACGTACGTAAGCCTTGGCCGGTTACGTACGTAACACTTCCGGCATTTTTGGGCAGAGACTCGGCCATGGCCGGTTACGTACGTAAGCCATGGCCGGTTACGTACGTAAGGCGGCCGGCAGACAGCCTATATAAGGCCCAACAGACGGGTTTTTCACCATTTTTCTCATTCGTTTCCTTCTCTTCCACGACTGGAGTTGTGTTTATCATGGATAGATGTTGTTGGACGATCAATCAATGAAGTCTTGGAGTTCATATCATCAATCATCCATCCTATAACATCCTTTGATGGAGCGAATCAGGTCAGATTTCCTAGAAATCTGGTTTTGGGGAATTTGGGTGTTTTGGTTGTTTTCATCCGTTTAATCCGATTTAACTTAGGATTGCGATGGATTGATGATTATTTAGATGTATTATATCATTTCCCTTGTTATTCCATGTTTGGATCGTATCGGTTCGTTGTTTTGGTTGAGTTCTTGATCGACGCCTTGAAGGTGTCCGATAGAATGTCATAGAGGGGTTTTCGGACGTTCTACGATTATTCTTCCTCGTATGATCGTTGATTTAATATTTATATGATGTTAGGGTCGAGATTCTTGTGAAGAACTCGAGTTGGAACCCTTCCGTTCGTTGCCTTCTTTGAGGTCCGAGCTTCCCGGTCGAACCGTGTCCTTCGGAGCGTTTGGTAGCGGTTAGTAAGGCAAGTATCTTATTATACGACTTGTATCTTGCGACTAATAATCACGTATGAGATTTATAATGATTTTACTTGCCTTCGTAAATATGTTCCGTTTGAATTGGTTGTGTATTCCGCAATTTGAAGGCTTTGTGATAATAGCGTTATATTGGTATACGTGTTAGGTGTTGCGCCATTTGTGCAGGATTGCGATGTACATATGGGATGGTTATACACTTGGTTGTGCAATATATTATGTACCAATCGTGTGTTATGTTGGTTGTGTGTTGTGATTGATGATAGTTGTTGCGAGTGTTGAGATTGTGCTATGTGCGTGTGATGTACGATTTTGGGGTGATCAACGTGATTGATTAACTGTGCTCATTGTCATATGTAATGTGAATGTGAATGTGAATGTTGTGTGCTGGAACGCTAAGTTCACTCGTGTGGGTTTGACGGGGCCTACGAGGATTCATGGCACAGGTCCATGGGATCAGAACTTAGTGTGTGGTGCTGAGGTCCAATCGTGTGGGTCTGACGAGGCCCACGATGATTCATGGCACAGGTCCATTGAATCAGGACACAGTACGTCCAACCGTGCGGGTTCGACGGAACCTACGGTGACACGTGACACAGGTTCACGGGGTCGGGACTGGTTGTTGTGATTGTTGTGTTTGCTCAATCCGTGTGGGTTGTTGAACCTACGGAGACTCGTGGCAAGCGATCACGGAGTCGTGAGCATGATTGATTGTTGTGATTGTTGTGTTTGCTCAATCCGTGTGGGTTGTTGAACCTACGGAGACTCGTGGCAAGCGATCACGGAGTCATGAGCATGATTGATTGTTGTGATTGTTGTGATTGGTTAAGTCCGTGTGGGTTGTTGAACCTACGGAGACACGTGACAGGGGATCACGGTGTCACAAATCATGTTTTGTAAATCAAACTTTTTGTAAGAAAGTTTTAAGAAAAGAATGTTGGGCCGAGCCCCATGAGATTTATGGAAATATTTTCATACTGTAAATTGTTGAAATACAATTTTGAGATTTGGGTTAAGACCCTAAGATTTTCGAAAGGTTTTGAAATTCTACAAATTCCCGAGATGATAATCTTATTTTCGAATGCTTCATAGCTTATCTTTCCTTGTGAAACCCTCCCGGGGATATTTTGATACTTGATTGTTATATTTGATTCACGATTATTACTTGCTTGTTATATTTCGTATGATTTTATACTTGCACTAGTAAAACAATGGAGTTTTACTAATCCCCGAGTAATCGGGGGGTGGATGTCTGTTTTGCGTCCAGGTACATGCAGATTTAGGGGAGCAGTCACAGGATTGGCACAAGAGGATGACGAGTTGCGATACTAATCATGAGTCGAGAGTTGTTTGATTTTTGTTGTATTGTCAGAGTTGATTTCAGTCTTCCGCTGTATTGTATTTCGACCTCTGTGTGGGTAATGTCGTTTAGGTCAGTTTTGTTTATTGGGTTGTGTGACCTCATCGGTCTGTGTATTCACGTGTAAGTGACCATAACGATCTGGATTATTTTATTGTTTGACCCTGGTCGGGCAAGCATTTGGTTGTTTATGGATGTTTAGCCTGGTAGATCCTTGTGGAAAGGGTCTACGGCGTGTAATATTCCAATATGGTTTTGGGGGTGTTACATTTGTGTATTAATGGCATTTTGATCTCCTTTTCTCTTTTTATATTTTAATTTATGTGTGTATTAATTTTTCTTATTTTTATTTTTGGAGCGTGAATAATAAAGAGTCTTGCTCGAGACTAGCAAGAATTCAAGTTTGGGGGTGTGATAAGTGTCAGTTTTATACACTTATCCATGATTTGTATCGATAAATTTCACCCATAATTGAGCTAGTCTACTCGTTTTTTGCTTTTAATTAATTAGTTTTTAATAATTTTATTTTATCGGATGATGATGTAAATCTAGTCTTAATCGGATTGAATAACTGATTTACTCAAGAAATAACATGTTTATTAAATATTCTCTTTGTTGAATTTTGATATATTCATGTTGTAGGGCTTTCCGAGACGAATTCGGCAGTCTTTCCGGATTCAAAATCAGAGTTATATACCAAAAGTTATCATCCGAAGAAGATTTGGGGCAAAAACGCAAAGTCTGAGAAATTATGGGCTGAAAACGTAACTCTCAAAGCAAACCAGTGAGCAATTGACGAAGCCAAGTTACGGCCGTAACTACTGAATGTTACGGCCGTAAGTCATCCAAGTTACGGCCGTAACTCCTTAATGTTACGGCCGTAACTCTTGACAGATTGTGACAATTTGTCTATTTTTTTATACTTTTTGTGTATTATTGAGGGGATGGCTGTCATTGATCCGATCTATTGTAATAATGCTGGAGTTTTGGAGCTATTAGATGACTTTAGGTGTATAAATAGACCCCTTAGATCCTTCATCATTCATCATTCATCATATAATTTTTTCACTTTTTGTAATATTTTCTTTTTGTCTGAAGAACACACTTGTGTTCTTGAGTGATTTGTGTAAGTGTGGTATAGCATATGTTGTTCAGAGAGTTTATTGCTTCTTTCTCCTTTATCTACTAAGGGAGTGAGAATCAATTCTTTCTCTTGATTCAACCAATAATGACCACAAAAGCTTGTATTATGTATATTAAACCATTCATGGGCTAAGTTAGCTTTAGTTGGGATTATAAACAAGGTTAGTCATCTTATTTATATTTGTATAAAGATCTATTGTGAATTACTTATTATTGTGTGTGATTTTCATTGTTTTAACAATCTTTATTTATTTGGCCAATAAATGACGATAGTTATGGTCTTCATATGTTTCGAAAGAAAATATGTTTGATTAGATCAAATGATCTTCACTCTTAGTTGTTCTAGGGAATAGAAATATATCTCTAGACCTTAGATGATTCTTTGAGTTATTTTCATAAATCTTAATGCTATGTATTGAAGCCAATCAATATAGAAATATAGTGGATTGATTCAATATGTAATGGGCGTTTTATAGTTCGAAAGAGAAACCGTCTTTTTAAGGAAAATCAAATCTACACAACATAATAAGTAAATTCATCTTATGATCTCCTATACATCTTCTATAACTAATGACGAACTAAGGTTGTAATCCCAACAATTTCATTTTATCGTTAATCAATCTATTATTATTGCAATCTTTTTATTTCCTTAAAATATTATAACTATTATTGCATTTTCTTTGCAATTATTAAATCTAACTCTTAAATTGTGTGTTTCAATCATATATATCTATAACAAATAGACTAATAGTGTATAATTCAACATATAACCTAACTTCCTCGTGGGATCGATAAACTGGACTCAAAAAGTCCACTTACTATTTGATACGATATCGTGCACTTGCGATAGTTACACTAAGAACGTGTCACCGAGCCGCGCACTAATGACAGGGATACTATGATACACCCTTCAGATGGAGAGGCGTGGAATCATATAGATAGGGAGTATCCGTATTTTTCTTCAGATATCCAAAATGTGAGGCTCGGGATTGCATCTAATGGTTTCAACCCTTTTGGTAACATGAGTCTTTCATATACCATATGGCCTGTTGTAGTGATTCCTTACAATCTTCCTCCGTGGATGTGTATGCCGAAGGAGTATAATATGTTGACCTTGTTAGTCCCGGGGCCGGGATATTCGGGAAAGTGTATCGATGTGTATATGAGACCTTTGATAGAGGAGCTGAAATTGTTGTGGGAGCAAGGTCATCCCACGTACGACAGTTATTCGTCCGAGACGTTCTACTTGCACGCCATGTGTATCGGCACTATTAGTGATTTTCCTGCATATGAAATGTTGTCTGGGTCTGTTATTAGCGGATATAGAGGTTGTCCAGTGTGTTTGAATGCAGATTGTGCTAGGTACCACTGTAGAAAAGTTATCCGAATGCGTCATCGGATATGGCTTGAGAGGGAACATGAGTGGCGTATGGATGCTGCAACATTTGATGGCACTGTAGAAATGGGCGAGCCACCACGACAGTGGACAGGTGATGAAATACTATCGATTCTTAATGAGTACGATTTTGAACCATCCTGATGTGATTGCAGCAACCCCTGAAAGGCCCGACAGATATAAGTATTGGTCGCACAAAAGTATATTCTGGGAATTGCCTTACTGGTCCAAGTTACTGATAAGGAACTTCTTGGATATCATGCACATTGAAAAGAATGTTTGCGAAAGTGTGGTTGGGACAACCTTAGGTTGGGATGGAAAGACCAAAGACGGGCCAAAAACACGCAAAGGTTTGGAAGAAATGAGCATAAGAAAACATTTGTGGTTGAAAACTGTCAAGGGAAAACAAAAAATGCCTAAGGCAGCTTACACCATCAACTGTAGAAGCGGAAGGCGAGATATTTTGGTGGATAAAGACTGCTAGGTATCCTACCGAGTATGCTGGAAATATAGGAAGATGCGTTAATTTCAGGGAGAACAAGTTAACTGGTTTGAAGAATCATGATTGTCATATCCTACTCCAATGCCTATTTCCGGTATTTATTCGACCGTACTTACCAAAACAGGTGGTCGAGCCGTGTGTTGCATTTTCAAGATTTTTCCAGAAATTATGTACGAGAGAAGTGAAGAGATCTGATTTGCGTAAAATGCAAGATGAGATCATCTATATCTTGTGCAAGTTTGAGCGAATATTTCCTCCAAACTTTTTTGACCTCATGCCTCACCTCATGATCCACCTTCCCCGACAGTTATTGGTCACTGGTCCAGTGCACTACACGTGGATGTACCCGGTTGAAAGGTAATATATATATATATATATATATATATTGTCAAATTAAGTATGATTTCTAACACAATGACAATATTACAGGCAACTCGGTGATTACAAAGACTCTGTGGCCAATAAGTGTAATATCCGCAATTTTCGATTTTCGGTAAATTTCTTTTTTTGGCCAGAGTCCATTTTGACGACTCGCTCATGACCGTTTCGTCATTCTGAGAATGATTAATTCTACACTTTTTGACATCCGAGTTCGTTTCGGTGTCGTTTTGTTGAGTTCCGTGTTTTTTAGCGACTTTTCCGTACTTGAGTTCGATTCTTGCGAATCTCGTTCGAAACTGCTGTTTCGAGTTTCCCGTAAGTCCGTTTAACTTTTTTAGACGTTTTGTGAACTTCGGTTTGGTTATTCGATCACGTATCGTGATTTTCGGGCGTTTTGGGCCATTTTGTAATTTACCCAAAGTTACGAGTATCCGTATCTATAATTGTTGTCTCGACCCGTTTCTTGGTCGCGTATGATTAATTATGGTATTATGTTTTCATTTCGGGTCGTTGATGTTGTCCGCGAACTTTTCGTCGTGTTCGTTCTGTACGTTTTTGGAAATCGAGTCGTCGAGCCCTGGTGGTCGGGCACTGATCGGACGATTGCGGGCACTAGCCGGACGGGTGCGGCAGGAACCGGCGTAGCGCACGCTACGGCCGGAAGGTAGCACACGCTACGGCCGGGAGGTAGCGCACGCTACGGCCGGTTGGCTGCGCGCGCTAGCGGGCCGAGGCAGTAAGGCAGTGGGGGTAGTGGACTCAGTGGATCGGCAGGTAGCGCCGCGCTGCCGGACATCTGCGTCACCTTCTGACCGTGAGTAGCGCACGCTATGGCCGAAAGGCTGCGCGCGCTACCTGGCCGAGCATTGTCTCTGTACTGCGGCCTGGGCCGATAACGTACGCTAGCTCGGCAGCCTAGCGCACGCTAGTCCGGCCCAGTATAAATATGACTGAGCAGTCGCGTTTTCATTCATTTTTCACTTCCTTTCTTCTCTGTCCGCGGCTGGCGATTCGGAGGTGACAAAGCCATGTTGATTAACAACAAATCCATGGAGTTCTTGAGGTTATATCATTCATCAATCATCCGTTATCATCCTTTGATCCAGCGAATCAAGGTAATTTCACCTTAGAACCCTAATTTCGTGAATTTGGGGGTTTTTGTATTTTTGTCCGATTCGTTCCATGTTGTTGATTAATTCATGATGGGTATGATTTAATCTTGGTAGTATTCTTGTGTTTAACATCATTTAATCCAGTGTTCTTCGACGAATCGAAGTATATTTCTTGATTTCCTTCGAATCGACTTTTTGGGAGATTTGTCCTCGATCTCGTTTTTCATCCCTTTTTGATGGATCGATTATAGTTAAATGATGTTGTTAAACATATTCTATGGATTGTATATCCATATTTCAACTTGGAATTCTGTTTTCGTGTTTTGACGGGACGAATCGTGTTCTTGGCCGTTTTGGGGGAAATCCTTGAACTTTCGTCATTTGTTCTTTGAATTCAGCGGCTGTTGTGTCACGATTTATTCATCCCGACAGGCGATCGACTATAAGGCCGAGCGACCAAGTCAACTCCAGTCAAACCCTGACTAGCTCGCCAAGTCGTAGATATCAAACCACCATCAGGTACCTGGCGATCGACTCCCAGGGCGATCGCCCTTTGGCAGCTGGCGATCTGCTCTACTAACCGGCTAAGGGCAATCGACCTGCGCCCCGAGCAGAGATGATCGCCCGTCTATGTCATCGAGGACTGGATCTCAGAAAAGCACCCACGTGCAGATCCATAAAAGGCGCTGACAAGATCTTTTGCTAACTGACAAGATCTTTGACCAAAGCCTGTCACCTACCCCACCTACCGGCATGTGCGCCGAAAGTTGTCAGTAGGGCCGCATGTGACTAACTCAGGACGCGTGTAAGCTCCCCATTGGACCGAGTAGTTGACTGCCAACAACTCCTGCAGGCTTTGAAGGGACAGGCCCATGTGCTAAAAGACGATCGCCCGATTATTATATTGCAGTAAAGGCGATCGCCCGGCGTATCAAGCCACATAAATAGAGAACCTCCTCCTTTGGAAAAGGTTCTCGGTTGTAACTCATCCACTACGGTTCGAATTCATTCGACTTACGCTCGAGCTCATTCTCTCACATTCCGATACATCCACTAAATCTTGAAGAACACACACATATCATCAAGCTCCCGGCTATCTCACCTAATCCATCTCGTGACTTCTCTCTCCAAATCTCTCGTCCAAGACGATCGGAAGAAGCGGCAAGTCTCCACTAGACAGATTCCAAGGGATTCACAAGCCCAGAAGCCCAAACATCCAGCTATATACTCGCCGTGAGAGGCGGCCGATCTCTCACCGCGACTGCTCATCACCTTTGTTACAAGAACTCACAGAGCATCAAATCTGGTTCTTCCGGCAATCTACACGCTCACTAGCTAAGATAACAAGAAACTTTACACTCATTGTAATTGTATTCTTACATTAGTACTTGTATCCCCGAATATCAGTATTAATAATATCTCGCGAGAGCATTCAAGCCCGGGACTAACAACCCCGGCAAATCTTGTGTTATTTATCTCTCTCACGGAAGTGCTCTTGCATTTGTTTGCTATCCCATCCATTCCAGCAATATCTATCTCCGGATAATATTTTGGGTAGCAACAATTGGCGCTAGAGGAAGGGGGATCTAACCCTCATATTTTTATTTCTACCGTCCCGAAGAACACTCACTGTTCTCGGGGCAAATACTTGAAGTGACACTCACTGCGCTTCAAAGAAAACCTTCAGAATCATGACGTCCGCCGGTCCATCGAAGCAAGCTGCTCTCCGAACACCCGGACACCATTTCCCGGCTCAGTCCGAACCCCAGCCGACGACAGGGGGAAGCCGCGGCAACGCGAGACTCTCGATCCCGCATCCGAGAGATGGCCCCAACCTCTCACTCGATCAGTTCCAAACCAAGGAACAGATCGAGGAGGCTATGGCCATCCTGGAGGAGCGACGGAGAGCATGCGCGCCGCCCGCGATAACTCCCTCGATCATCCGCCGCATGGGAAAATGGAAATTCAATGGGCTACTGAACGAGCGATCGTCAAAAAGCCCCAACTCGCGAGGAAAGGCTCTCGCACGACCGGACGGATCCATATTCGATCGCTTGGGACGCGACCCATCCCGGCGACCGGGGCACTCTATTTCCAACCTTGAAAAGACGGAATCCGAATCCGTCCCCCGGAGTTCGACCTACTCACCTCACGGCCGAACGCATGTCAGCCATCTGACTCCTGCCCCGATCGCCAGGGACTCAGTACTCAATCGCCTCGGCTCCCGCTCCGATCGCCGAGCCGCTAACAGTCAGGCCACGGCGATGGCCGCCATGCAACGTCAGCTCGACGAGATGAGAGCACTCTTGGACACTGGGGCAAGCACCAGCAAGAAGATCGCCGGGCCGACCGAGCCACTCGCGGTCCACATCGAGCTTGCCCCCATACAACCAACGATCGCTCCTCCTAAAACACCTCTGTATAAGGGGAGATCGGACCCCGAAACCCACCTGAGTAAATTCCGGATTTACATGACTGGGTGTGGGGCATCTGATGCAACCAGGTGCCGGATCTTCCCGCTGACATTGGGCGGCCGCCCATAAGTGGTACGTCTCACTACCACCACGATCGGTCACCTCTTTTAAGAAATCGCGGATGACTTCACGTCATACTTCGCCCGGCAAGGTCGCCAGACTGAAGGCCCCAGCGCATGATAAAAATCAAGCGAGGAAGGACGAAACAGCCTTGATTACATCGACCGGGTAGACGAAATCATCCTCACCGCGAACCCGTCGGTGATGAGCTCGCTCTCTATTCGGTCATGGGGGATTCCACGGTCACTCTCCCATGTTCGACATCTCTCCAAGGATATTCCCCAACTTACGCGATCTTCGCGCTAAAGTGCCAACTTCCTCGCCAGCAAAGGCTACTCACCCTCCGCTAGACGAGGAAACGCCACCTCTTGCCCGGAAGATAGCGATCGCCAAAGCAAAGAAGGCGATCGCCAAGGCACCCGGAGATCTCAAGGCTTTCGAGGACATGGAAGCCCATCTCCTCCATACGTTCAATGTAACTCCGCACATATTTTCTATGCCATCAAGGGGCACGAAGAGCTCAAAAAGCCAAAGGCGATAAGGGACCACGGTCACCTGGACAACAATCAATATTGTGCCTACCACAAAAGTCCCGCCACAGACCAACAATTGCCGCGACCTCCTCAAACACTCTGGAGATTGTTCGAGGAGGGCAAGTTGGACGACTTATTGGTTTAGCCGAAACCCCCGCCTATCTCTATAGACGATCGTCGAGTCGAACACAAAGCAGTGGGAAGCTCATACGAGCCGACCTGGATCAACCTCGCGATCGTCTCTATATGCTTCAATCAAAAGAAGGAGACCACGGAAGTCACCCCGATCTCCCTCCTTATTTAAGAAACCGGAGGACTCGATCGCCATCTGCAGCTTCACCGTCTAACACGATGGACTAAGGCACGAGATCGCCTCCCCGCACAACGTGCACCGTCGAAGGTCGGCATCTACATGACGATCCAAGGTGGAAGAGTGCACCATGGTCTGGCGGTCGATGGAACCGACTGCTTAGGCCATGCAAGGTCACTTTAGGCCAAGATCGACCGCCCTTCGTTTAAATCCGAGGCCGGCGTAGTCCGAGGGCCCTCCAAAATGTCGGTGGACACGATCGCCGCCCTCAAAGGTTCATCACCTAACATGGTGAACCGGACAATGCGACGTGCCGCAACCCCGTCTCAACGTACACCGCCGAGGTCGGCCATCTCCATGGTGGCCGAGGTGGAAGCAGAGCTAACAAGCCGCGGGCGCGGAGTTGATTCATCCGACGCCGCTTGCGCAAGGACTCCTCTAGACCGAGACCGCACGCCCTTCGTTTAAATACGAGGCGGCGCGGCTAACAGAGGACCCTCATAATAAAGTGAGTCACGAGACACTCAATGTCTTCGCGCATCAAGACGCGATCAAGGAGTCGGTCCATTGAACTCCGCGATCGTGCACGGTTCCTCAAAACGGACGACCGTCCCCGAGGATTCGACAAACTTGAAGACCGCTCACTCAAGGAATTATTTTCACCCCCTTACTTCCACTAAGTGAATAAAAACAAGGGGCAAGAAGAGTGCGGACTACCTACACGACGATCGTCGCTATTCAACCACATACGGAGATCGTCATTTTTTCAGATGTAGTGCAGCGATCGAACTTGTTGTAAAAAGTTGCCTTATGAGTTTATCAATTCATTTGGAACTACCCTCGCAACGATCTCTCCTCACACATTTGTACAAAGTCAAACAAAGACTTAAAAATAACCATTCATTCAAGTGATAAGTCAGAAAGACAAATGCTCATTTCATTACTTGAAAAAATAGAGTACACGATCGCCCGAAGGCCTAAGTGCTACAAAAAGAAAACTACAAAGCTATAAGTAAGCTAAAAGCGTCAAATAAGGAAGCGCCTCAGGCCCATGCCGGGCCTTCACCATCAGCATTTGGCGCGGTCCCCTCATCTTCCGGAGCATCGGGATGAGCAAGACTGTCCGGAGACGGATACCAGCTCAAATCCACACCGATGTCCGCCAGGTCCAAGATCGGCAAGGAGAAAGCCGAATTGAGAGGATGCTCCAATGCATATGACTTGAACTTCTCGGCAAGAGGACCGACCTCCAAGCCTCCCTTCTTAGCCGCTCGGATCGAGTCGGCGAACGCCAAATAATAGGCGAACTCGCTGACATACTCCAAGTTTTGGAAGGGATCGGCCTTGGTCGCCTCAACCTCTCCTCTCAGCTCGGCCATCGCCTGCTGCGATCCCTGGAGCTCGGCCTCCCTCGCAGCAACCTTCTCTTTCGCCTCGCCCGGCTCATTTGTCAGTAAGCGATCGTCACCTTCCGCGATCGGCCTCCTCCTCGGCAACATTCCTCGCATGGACGGCACTCTGCATCTGGTCCCGGCCGACCGCCATTCGAATTTCTCGGTCTCCTTCTTCTCCGGCTCAAGCTCACGGCTCGCCCAGCCAGCGCCTCCAAGGAGTCCTTCTCCATCGCTGCGATCTTGTCGGCAAACTCGGCGTTCTCTTTCCGAGCCGCCTCAAGATCCTCCCAAGGCGAATAGTGGAGGGCCGCCTCAAACTCTGGCGGCACTGACGGCCATGGTCGCCGTCTCAAGAGAAAGGGCGACAACGGCATCCATCGAACTCGACGACCGCAATGGGCGATCGCATCCAGATCGCTTGTCCACGCCTTCGGCAAGGCGTATGGCCTTGCTCACATAGGGAGGAATGTCGCAGGAATGGCGAGGAGATCGACTCGCCAGGAAATCCACGACCATCGGTGGACAAGACGGGTCTGCGCGACGGATCCTGCACCAAAACAGCCAAGGTTAATACAACTCCTATGCAGATGCAATTTTCAACACCAAAATGCTATCTACCTCTCAGCCTTCTCGGGATCCCGACCGAAAAACAGTTTTCCTCGAGGAGTTTCCGCATCCGCGATCGCCGTCGCCCGCAGAAAAGCCGCAGAGGGCGGCTCGCGCTCCGGGGCAACGATGGTGATCGGAGGCGCGGCGATCGGCACTTCATCGCCGGGCGGCGAAACGGTTTCTTGCGGCCTCGGCCTCTTGCGATTCGCCCGAAGCCCCTCCTCCGGAATTTCCTCCTCAACCTCGACCTGCGCTACGCGAGGCTCCGCCTCCGGAACTATAGGCAATGCGACGGGTGGAACCCGAGTCGACCTCTTCGCGTGAAGACGGCCTAGGACTCCTGGGTTCGACATAGCGATCTCACGTGAGGCTCCAAAAAGCGAGGGAAACGAACCTCTGCAGTTAAAAGACGATCGACTAACGGTCAGACACTATCTTCAAATAAGGCGATCGCCTAGAAATTGAACGTCGCATAAAGTCATACCTGGCACCGCGAGATGTCTCGGGAAGCGGAATAGTCGAGCCGACAACCAGCGACTCTCCTTGTTGATCCGAGTGGCGTCTAGGTCGTCGTCCGACAAGCTCTTAATTCGCTCCCAAACAACGAGGAAGTCGAAAGGCAGCTCCTCGATCGCCGGGATATGAAAGCCTGCAAAACAGAAATCAAATTAGATCACCCAAAACGCATCCAAACGAAGGGAGAGTCTAAACCCTTACCGGGATTTCTCTCCCGAAATTCATGGGGATCTCCGGTTCGCATGGGGTTGTCGCCGAAGCTCTCCACTTGCGGCGACCCGTAACCACTTCGTCGATCGCCCGTATCTTATTCGAACTCCATGAATCACCGGCCGAGATCGGCCTTGGATGTGGTAACCGCCGACCAACCCTCTATGAGCCGGTTTAAACAGATGATTCATCTCCAACGGCGACGGAGGCGGTACAGCGGTGACCGCCGAATAGGTGAAAGTGCATATGATTTGGAGCCGGGCGTTCGGCGTCACCAAGTGGCGCCACATTCCAAGCGGCCAACAGATGGGAGACCGCAAAGGACGAGAGGAAGCGCGGCCGGCCTCCATAACGGCCTCACTCACTGCGACCATACCCGGAGAGGTGGTCGGCTCGTTCATTCTCCGCGGCGCGAACATGTCCACATCTCAAGGAACATGGAATCTTGTCCTCAGACGGCGGATCTCTCTGGGACGCCGAGCTCGTATTTGGCGAGCGACCACAACGATCGGCTGCGCGGCACGATCTGCGACCGCTTGGGGAGCACATAGGGATAAGCGACCGAATATCCCTCAAATCGAATCGCAGAGTAGACTGCCAATCTATCCATTATTTCAAAGAAAGGCCCTATAGGCGTCCAAAATCACTATGTTGCTCCCGAGAAGCCCCGATCGCGAGATCTCTCTCGATCTGCGATCGTCTCTCCTCGGCCCGACTCCTAGCAACATCGGCCTCATTGAACAAAGCCTCAACAGTAGGGTCGATTCCGGCTCGAATGGCTTCACCGCCTCCTGGAAGACGGAAGAAGTTTCTCCTGGCGGCGATGTCCTGTGGCGAGAATCGGGTTCCCGCTCCAAACGATGATGAGGTTCCGCCATTTTCAGAGATAGAAAAGAAGAAAAGGTTTTTCTTACCCTAAAGTGAAATCGATCGACGATCGGCGCTTAGATCTTCAAAAATTCGGCAGCAGGACCTTCTTTCTCCAATGCGTACGCGTGAGTAAGACTGCAGCCCCGCGCCCCCTTTTATAGGAGAAAGCAGGGACCCGATTGCAATAAAGGAAAACCTCAGGGGTCGGATCTCAAACGGCGCACTGGTTGACCCCTCGAGACCCGCGTGACGCGTCTTTTCGAGGACGCGTCACCGAGGAGTCATTAATGACCGTTGGCGTCCTCCAATAGAAGCCCGACACGTGCGCGGAGACTTTTCAACGCCCGTTGTTTTTTCCCGCACAGTCAGCGGCCAACCAGTCGTCCAAATCCAGAGTATATCACCTTGAAGACGATCGCGCTCAATAAAACACGAAGTCGCCACAATAGTTCAATGATCGCTAAGAGAGCCACCTCACCCCACGTTTCCAACGTATGAGCGAGCCGGGGCAATTGTTGTGTCACGATTTATTCATCCCGACAGCGATCGACTATAAGGCCGAGCGACCAAGTCAACTCCATCAAACCCTGACTAGCTCGCCAAGTCGTAGATATCAAACCACCATCGTGCACAGCGATCGACTCCCGGGCGATCGCCCTTTGGCGGTGGCGATCTGCTCTACTAACCGGCTAAGGGCAATCGACTGCGCCCGAGCAGAGATGATCGCCCGTCTATGTCATCGAGGGTGGATCTCGGAAAAGCACCCACGTGCATCCATAAAGCGCGACAAGATCTTTGCTAATCGACAAGATCTTTGACCAAAGCCTGTCACCTACCCCACCTACCGGCATGTGCGCCGAAAGTTGTCAGTAGGGCCGCATGTGACTAACTCAGACGCGTGTAAGCTCCCCATTGGACCGAGTAGTTGATCGCCAACAACTCCTGCAGCTTTGAAGGGACAGCCCATGTGCTAAAAGACGATCGCCCGATTATTATATTGCAGTAAAGGCGATCGCCCGGCGTATCCAAGCCCTATAAATAGAGAACCTCCTCCTACCGGAAAAAGGTTCTCGGTTGTAACTCATCCACTACAGCTCCGAATTCATTCGACTTACGCCGAGCTCATTCTCTCACATTCCGATACATCCACGGAAATATCAAGAACACACACATATCATCAAGCTCCGGCTATCTCACCTAATCCATCTCAGACTTCTCTCTCCAAATCTCTCGTCCCGTAAGACGATCGGCAGAAGCAGCAAGTATCCACTAGACAGATTCCAAGGGATTCACAAGCCCAGAAGCCCAAACATCCAGCTATATACTCGCGGTGAGAGGCGGTCGATCTCTCACCGCCGCGACTGTTCATCACCTTTGTTACAAGAACTCACAGAGCATCAAATCTGGTTCTTCCGGCAATCTACACGCTCACTAGCTAAGATAACAAGAAACTTTACACTCATTGTAATTGTATTCTTACATTAGTACTTGTATCCCCGAATATCAGTATTAATAATATCTCGCGAGAGCATTCAAGCCCGGGACTAACAACCCCGGCAAATCTTGTGTTATTTATCTCTCTCACGGAAGTGCTCTTGCATTTGTTTGCTATCCCATCCATTCCAGCAATATCTATCTCCGGATAATATTTTGGGTAGCAACAGCGGCTTTGGGTCGTACTTTGGAATTCATTTTCGTTGTTATTGTTTTCGTTCGTAGTTCATTGTTGCGGATTGTCGTTCGGTGGAGTCGGCGGGTTCGTAGTTGGTTCATGTCAACCTACTTCGGTCGATTCTCCGCGTTGTTCTTGTTCGAGGCAAGTACCTTGCTCATATATTTCTTATTTTGTGGATATGATGATCGGTGATCGTCTTGGTGTGTTTGTTTGGTTGTTTGAAATGAAGTTTCAAAAGATTTTGGTTTGGCCTCGTTAAAGGCTCTCTTTCAAAACACGTGTGTGTTTTGTGAACGGTGTGTTTTGGGAATTGTTTATGATTTGATCATTTTGAACGTGAAGGCTTTGATGGTATCACTTTTGTTTAAAGTTATGGAATTGTGTATTCCGTGTTTAATCTTGTCACTGTGTTTTGAAGAGTTTGATAACGGCGTCGAGTAAGTGGCCATCTCTAGTAAGTATTCTTGATGAACTTACATTCTTAGCATATTAGTATTGCATGAGTAACGTGTGTGTGTATGCTCACTATGGGTTAGATCCGACGGGGTCTCGGTAGGGCTCCACGAAGCTGTGAAACCGCGAGCTTGCTTTTAACCACTGTGGGTTAGATCTGACGGGGTCTTGGCAGGGTCCACGAAGCTGTGGGTCCGCGGTTAATTTTGGTGTATTTTGCAATGTGATTTGGATTATTGGCATTTCCGGAAATGAGTGCTTTCGAATGGTTTTCATGATTGCATGCATCGACTAAGTGTGTAAGAGGTAAGTGTTAGTTTGGCTTACTTGGCTAGGATGGCACTAGAGTATTTTGTTGTTTGTGTTAAATCCTTTAATTGTGGATTTTGATGTTGGAAGACGAACCTTGTTGTCGTTCTCGTGTACTGTGAGTTGATGAGATTTGGGGCTAAAATACCAATGGTTTTGTAATGGTCATTTGACGGATTTGGGGCTAAAATCCCAATGGTTTTGTAACGGTCATTTGACGGATTTGGGGCTAAAATCCCAACGGTTTGGTAAAGGTCGTTTTTCGGAAAGTAAACTTTTAGGGCGGTGACCCATTTTGTCTTTTGGGTTTTGAAAAGTAGGATTTGATAATCCTAAATTGTTTCCTATTAAAACTCCCGATGGTATTTCAAATTATTTTATAAATTGTTTCCCTTGATATTTTGATCTTGAAATTTTGGGAAGTCTTTACTCAAACTCTCGCCTCGGGAAGTGTTCATCTTGTTGTATTTGAATCTTTGAGGATTTCGGATTATTATCGTTCGTGGAATGTGAATTGTATGACTCGTATTTTTTCACTTGTACTTGCACTAGCAAAACAGTGGAGTTTTGCTAACCCCCGAGTATTCGGGGGGTGGATGTCTGTTTTTGCATTCAGGTTTTGGAGAATAACACAGGGTCGGCACGAAGGATGATGAAAGATGATCGATACTAATCACATGAGGAACCGTACATTGTTTATTGGTTCAGTTGTACTTTATTTTCCACTGCTATATTTTTCCCGTTGTACGGGTGTGGTTGTGTTTTGACCCCTGCGTGGGCATGAGTTGTATTTGAGTTGTATGTATTTATTGAAAGACCAAATCGGTCTACTGAGTCATTTTAGCCTTAAAGGCATGGTTGAGTTGTTATATGTTGTTACCAGCCTGGTAGATCCTTGAGGAAAGGTTCTACGGCGTGTAATATCCCTGAGCGGATTGGGGGTGTTACATAAATGGTATCAGAGCTTAGGTTGAGGAAACCTAGGCTGTCGGGTCAAGTCGTGTTGTTTGAGTCTTGTTTCGTCGAATTTTATCTGACTGAGTCGTGTCGCGACGCGTCGTCTGAGTTTGTTGGTCGTGATTAGTATCGAGGGGCGATCATCATCTTCGTGCGACTTGTGGATGTAAGTCTCCCTTCTTTGTGTTGTACCTCATGTGACACGAGCTATTTTTATGATTTATTTGTTAAGCGACGGAATCCTCTTATGGATTTTGATTTCTTGATATGTGGTTATTTGACCCTCATATTTCGTTCATATGAGGAGTAGTGTTGCTGGATTGTGCATGTCTGACTTTATTTCTTTTATCTGCTGCGTGAGTTCTTTTGTAATAGTTTTCGGTATTTTACCGACTGAGCCGGTTCCCTAAACTAAGTTTTTGGTATTTTGGCCTTGATCGTTTTGGCGAAATTTTTATGATGGTATTTAGTATTTTGTAAATGGCTTTTGTAAGTTTTTGAAATATTACCGTCATCGGCCTTTTTGACATTGTAAATGGTTTTTAGCCTGGTGAGTTCCGGCGCGGGACCCACGACGCTATAATGTTTTGTGTAATTACCTGAAATTTTTGGGCATTCTAGCCCATTGAATTATCTTTGAAAACCTTGAGTATCTTAGAAAATAAATTTCGAGACGTACTTTTAAAATGAATTATTTTCTCGTGGTACATCCAAGGTGCCACAACATGTTTCAAAATTCTTCTACCTCGAGGACCAAAATGTTTTGAGATATTTTCGATGTTTAGAAACACTTATACTTAAACCCGAGGGTCGAATATTTCTGAAAGTCTTTCGCTAAAAGAAAATGTCCTCATTTTTACCAAACGCATGATGGTTTTCAAAGTCTCGATAACGATGTTTCACATTTGTACTTTTTTAAAAGGTGATACTCAAGATCAACCGGTGTTCTTCTAAATTATTTCAAAATGAGGTTTTCGTTTTTAAAACCTATTCATTCCCGTTTGAGGGCTGGGTATATATGTATGATGTTCGCATTGTCATTTTGATGTTTGCTCCCAAGTATGGCGGTGTGAGCGTTGAGTCGTTTTCCTCACATTTGTTGTGTTAGCCCCCTGTGAGAGGCGGGATGTTGGTGTTGAATGTTGTCGCCTCATGGTGATTTATGCGTTGTCACGCATGTGCGAGCTGTTAGAGCTTGGTTTTGTATGACCGTGTGCATCGGTGATGGTTCCGTTATGTGTCGGTTGTTTAATGTCTTGTTACCTTGCTCCCGTTTTTGTGAATTTTATGGACGAGGTCGGAGGTAATGCCCGTACTATTTTGAATTCTGTATTTTCTCTTTCTCCAGTCTATCGATTCGTTCATGTTCGTTGATACTTTATGAACTTGTTCTATATTTCGGTTTCATCGTCCGAATGAGCTGTGATCTTGTTGCGGGTCGATCTGGTTATCGCTGTGACTTTCTCGGGTTCGGTTCGATTCTTGTGAACCTTGTTCGGGAGTGACATCATCTGGTTCTATTAGTTCTTTTATTCGAAGTGGATCGGATTTGGAACTCTTGTGTTTTCGACTTTGTCGACTCATTATGTTCGTTGACATTTCTGAGCTTGTCCTGCCCCTTCCTTTTGTTGATCGAACGAGTGTGGTATTGTTTTGGAATAACTCGTTTGTCGTTGTGACTTTTCAATCGCTATTCCCTTTCCTGTGGATCTTATGGGAATGCATGTCTTGTAGTTCTCACCAGATCATCCTGGGAGTTGTTGTTTGAATTTTATTATCCTTCGTGTTTCGGACATGATTGTTCGATTTTTGTTGTCTCGATCGTTTGTTTGTTCGGTTTTTGTTCTTGTTTCGTGATTGTTGAGCATTCAGGCTCCTTCCTAATTCCCTTAAGTTCGGGAAATTAGTCTCGTTGTCGATCTTCCAACCCTTGGGCGGTGGAATTCCGTATTTGTTCAGCGATTGGCTCGCGTTTTGATTGATGTACCGTTGGGTTGGTCAATCGTATTGATTTTCGTTCGTTGTGTTTTGTGATTGTTCGGATAATTTACTTGATTGTATTATCCATTTGATGACGCTTGTCACTTGTTGGTTTTATTATATCCCTAACGGCGACGTTGTATTGGTCGTCGTGGAGCGTGTTTTCACACCGTATATTCCGTTGCGTTGTTTGTAACATTTCGCCGTTGGGCGTTAGTTACGCATTCTTGTGTATCTCGTTGAGTTTTCCCTCGCGGAATATTTCTTCCCCCTACTTGTTTTAAGTTTCGGGACGAAACTTCTTTTAAGGAGGGTAGAATGTAATATCCGCAATTTTCGATTTTCGGTAAATTTCTTTTTTCGGCCGGAGTCCGTTTTGACGACTCGCTCATGACCGTTTCGTCATTCTGAGAATGATTAATTCTACACTTTTTGACATCCGAGTTCGTTTCGGTGTCGTTTTGTTGAGTTCTGTGTTTTTTAGCGACTTTTCTGTACTTGAATTCGATTCATGCGAATCTCGTTCGAAACTGCTGTTTCGAGTTTCCCGTAAGTCCGTTTAACTTTGTTAGACGTGTTGTGAACTTCGGTTTGGTTATTCGATCACGTATCGTGATTTTCGGGCGTTTTGGGCCATTTTGTAATTTACCTAAAGTTACGGGTATCCGTATCTGTAATTGTTGTCTCGACCCGTTTCTTGGTCGCGTATGATTAATTATGGTATTATGTTTTCATTTCGGGTCGTTGATGTTGTCCGCGAACTTTTCGTCGTGTTCGTTCCGAGCAATCGCGTTTTCATTCATTTTTCACTTCCTTCCTTCTCTGTCCGCAGCTGGCGATTCGGAGGTGACAAAGCCATGTTGATTAACTACAAATCCATGGAGTTCTTGAGGTTATATCATTCATCAATCATCCGTTATCATCCTTTGATCCAGCGAATCAAGGTAACTTCACCTTAGAACCCTAATTTCGTGAATTTGGGGGGTTTTTGCATTTTTGTCCGATTCATTCCGTGTTGTTGATTAATTCATGATGGGTATGATTAATCTTGGTAGTATTCTTGTGTTTAACATCATTTAATCCATTGTTCTTCGTCGAATCGAAGTATATTTCTTGATTTCCTTCGAATCGACTTTTTGGGGGATTTGTCCTCGATCTCGTTTTTCATCCGTTTTTGATGGATCGATTATGGTTAAATGATGTTGTTAAACATATTCTATGGATTGTATATCCATATTTCAACTTGGAATTCCGTTTTTGTGTTTTGACGGGATGAATCGTGTTCTTGGCCGTTTTGGGGGAAATCCTTGAACTTTCGTCATTTGTTCTTTGAATTCAGCGGCTTTGGGTCGTACTTTGGAATTCATTTTCGTTGTTATTGTTTTCGTTCGTAGTTCATTGTTGCGTATTGTCGTTCGGTGGAGTCGGCGGGTTCGTAGTTGGTTCGTGTCAACCTACTTCGGTCGATTCTCCGCGTTGTTCTTGTTCGAGGCAAGTACCTTGCTCATATATTTCTTATTTTGTGGATATGATGATCGGTGATCGTCTTGGTGTGTTTGTTTGGTTGTTTGAAATGAAGTTTCAAAAGATTTTGGTTTGGCCTCGTTAAAGGCTCTCTTTCAAAACGCGTGTGTGTTTTGTGAACGGTGTGTTTTGGGAATTGTTTATGATTTGATCATTTTGAACGTGAAGGCTTTGATGATATCACTGTTGTTTAAAGTTATGGAATTGTGTATTCCGTGTTTAATCTTGTCACTGTGTTTTGAAGAGTTTGATAACGGCGTCGAGTAAGTGGCCATCTCTAGTAAGTATTCTTGATGAACTTACATTCTTAGCATATTAGTATTGCATGAGTAATGTGTGTGTGTATGCTCACTACGGGTTAGATCCGATGGGTCTCGGTAGGGCTCCACGAAGCTGTGGAACCGCGAGCTTGCTTTTAACCACTGTGGGTTAGATCCGACGGGGTCTCGGCAGGGGTCCATGAAGCTGTGGGTCCACGGTTAATTGTGGTGTATTTTGCAATGTGATTTGGATTATTGGCATTTCCGGAAATGAGTGCTTTCGAATGGGTTTCATGATTGCATGCATCGACTAAGTGTGTAAGAGGTAAGTGTTCGTTTGGCTTACTTGGCTAGGATGGCACTAGAGTATTTTGTTGTTTGTGTTAAATCCTTTAATTGTGGATTTTGATGTTGGAAGACGAACCTTGTTGTCGTTCTCGTGTACTGTGAGTTGATGAGATTTGGGGCTAAAATCCCAATGGTTTTGTAACGGTCATTTGACGGATTTGGGGCTAAAATCCCAATGGTTTTGTAACGGTCATTTGACGGATTTGGGGCTAAAATCCCAACCGTTTGGTAAAGGTCATTTTTCGGAAAGTAAACCTTTGGGGCGGTGACCCCTTTTGTCTTTTAGGTTTTGAAAAGTAGGATTTGATAATCCTAAATTGTTTTCTATTAAAACTCCCGATGGTATTTCAAATCATTTTATAAATTGTTTCCCTTGATATTTTGATCTTGAAATTTTGAGAAGTCTTTACTCAAACTCTCGCCTCGGGAAGTGTTCATCTTGTTGTATTTGAATCTTTGAGGATTCCGGATTATTATCGTTCGTGGAATGTGAATTGTATGACTCGTATTTTTGCACTTGTACTTGTACTAGCAAAACAGTGGAGTTTTGCTAACCCCCGAGTATTCGGGGGGTGGATGTCTGTTTTTACATTCAGGTTTTGGAGCATAACACAGGGTCGGCACGAAGGATGATGAAAGATGATCGATACTAATCACATGAGGAACCGTACATTGTTTATTGGTTCAGTTGTACTTTATTTTCCGCTGCTATACTTTTTCCATTGTACGGGTGTGGTTGTGTTTTGACCCCTACGTGGGCATGAGTTGTATTTGAGTTGTATGTATTTATTGAAAGACCAAATCGGTCTACTGAGTCATTTTAGCCTTAAAGGCATGGTTGAGTTGTTATATGTTGTTACCAGCCTGGTAGATCCTTGAGGAAAGGTTCTACGGCGTGTAATATCCCTGAGCGGATTGGGGGTGTTACAATAAGACTGCACCGGAAGGATGCATTGCAGAATCTTACCTTGCGTCGGAGTGTATTACGCATATCAAGTTTTATTTGGGCACCTTCGAGTCCCCTTCCCGCTCTATTCCAGCAGATAAAATACAATTCAATCTTTCTATCATATCCACTGAGGTTGACGTCTATGGGAGGTTGCCAGGAATACAATTAGACCCGTACGCATCACGAATTGCACATTGGTGGATATTGCTCAATTGTCCAGAAGTTCAGTACTGGAAAGACATGCACTTGTCATGCGATATGGTGTGAGGTGACACTAGATTCCACAATGACACTTTTGCCGACTATTTTGGAGAATGGGTACGTATACATTCAGTTGCTATTGATTATGGACTTAAGATATTTTTCTTACATAAAAAGTTTATTTACGACAGATGACACACATACAAGATGACGGACACCCTAAATGTTCGCGTGAACTTATGCTTCTTTCTATGAAGCCGGTTATGTCAAGAATTTATTCGATGGCCAAAGTCAACGATGTCACATTCGTATGCCTTGAGAGAGACCAAAAAAGAAGATGTCAAAATTCTGGGGTTATGATAGATGGTGGATATTACGGTGTTCTTTTGGAAGTGGTAGAACTAATTTATGGGGAAGGCATGACAATTTACTTGTTTAAGTGTCGATGGTACGACACCAGTCTTGGAACCGATATGCAAGACGACTACGGGATGTTATCTGTTGACACTTCCACTTCATGGTATGAAAGTGATCCTTTTGTATTTGTCTACATCATCAAAGTCGGTGTATTATTTGGACAACTTGGTGAAGAAAGGCACATAGAAGATAGTTAACGTTGTGACAACGAAAAATATTTATAGTGTTGCTACATCGGGAGAAACAACAGGTACTGATGACGATGATGCTTATCAAGAGCCAAATACAGAAAATATTCCACCATCAACGACAATTACAATGAATAATGTTCCTGAAGGACGAGTCGTCCGACTCCGTGGTGATGCTCGCGGGTACGTTGACGTTGATACAAACGAATTACTTGAAAATTCTGATGACGATAATGTGGACGACTTGAGGCATATGTTGCCGGATATCAACTCAGATAATGAGACATACAAGGCCGGCCGGTGATGTCTTCTGACGCTACGGCGTCATATAGCCGTAATGTTGGCTTTGTCATTCGGGACAGAGTCCCCGTTTTGTGGCCCGATTGGGGGGACGTGCCGTAGTGTGTAAATGATGCTTTGAACAATGCTATGTCGGTAAGTTAATAAATATTTAATAAGTGTTTTTCAATCAACATGTAGTTCTTCAAAATGCAATATGTGATGTTTTTAAATTATTGCGTATTTATGCTGTTCATAGGTGTGGTTTGTCCCGACTCTCTACTACGTACTTGGTGTGACGAGGTGTAGTCTACCAAGTAAGTCATTTTAATTTATTTTGTATCTACATTGTTTGAGTAATTTTTTTTTCTTACGAATAATATATGTTGTGCAACGTGTGTTGTAGGTACAAATCTTGGAAAAATGAGATGCACATGTTCTGGATAGCCTGGGTGATACCCGAGAGGCTACCCCGGAAGAATTCAAGTTCCGGAAGTACGAGTGGAAATGGCTACGCGCCCATTTTTGCGACCCGGAGTTCATGGTATGACTAAAATACCCTCATTTCATTCTTTCTTTTTCAGTTTTTATTTTTTTGAATTCTAAATATAAACTCGATTTTTTTAAATTAATGTTTCAGAATTTAAAAAATACTTGAAGTTCTGATTTTTTTAAATTAGAAAAAATCGGAAATTCAGGTATTTTTTTTTAAATTCTGGAATATTATTAATATTAAAAATAAAAACTAGAATATTATTTTTCATAAAAAAAATAAAAATCTGAATATTGTATTTTATTTATTAAAAAAACTGCTAGTATTTAATAAAAATTAATAATATTTCAGTTTTTTTTTTTGAATTTTAAATATAAACTCGATTCTAAATAATATTTTTTTGAAGGCGACTAGCTTGACCAACACGACCAATCGTCTTGATCGACCATCATCACCGGCCTTTGGCCGTTAGCCAGAGTTGCGCACGAGGCCATTTCTTCTGATTCGTTGGACGCATTTGACTACGTGACTCAGAAAGCATATCCGAACCGTCCCGAGGAGCATGTAAGTCTTTTTTTATTTTATTTTGGTAATAAAATAAATGCCTTCGTATCATACTTTTATTGATATTGAAATATTTATTTTCATATTAACTTAGGAGTGTGTGCGGGAGGAGTCTCAGAGGATGCTTGTTGAGATTGCTCGGGAGCAGTATCCGGACTTAGCGGAGACCGACCTCGATTCTGCCATCGGGATGATCGATCAGCCGATCCTTATGTTCGCACTAGGGTGTGGGTACCGTCTACCCTCCTAGAGGTAGTCGTGCTTGCACTAAGATGATGGGAGCCGAGGTCACCATGTATTGAAAGATACCCCGCCTGGGTTCCTCGCGGACGGATGCACTGATCGCCTATCTCGAGGAGCAGCTGAGGGCGAGAGGGAGCTCCGAGCCGAGAATGAGAGGAGGATTCGACGCGGTTACATGAGAGCGAGCAGAGGACTCGAGTCGCGGTTAGAGAGTTTCAGAGACAAAGCAGCAGCCATGATGGACTATATGATGACGCTCGACTGCACCATTACTCAGCCGGATCACAGCACTGCTCCACCGCCTTCTCTCTTCGGATAGACCCCATATTCACAGCCTCGTGACGAGGATCTAGGGGAAGGTGGTAATCCTTCTACTACTACATTTCGACATTTAGATGATTTTGGTAGTGGATTGTAGTTGTGTTGTTGTAGTACTCTTGTATATTTATATTTGTATTACAATTGTGTAAGTGATTTTGTTGACGCTACTAGTATGTTGATGAAATTAATGTTCTTGAATGTGTTGTGCGTTGTGTTGCATATAATGTTGGGCATATTATTGATGGTATTAGTTGAATGTGTTGCGCGTTGATTGTTGTTGATAATGGAAGCTGGTGTATAAAAATTGCAGGTGCAAAAAATACAGGTTTTGGGATCCCAAAATCTGAATTAATTTTTTTTATATTAGGTTTGAGCCGACGACTTTCCAAAGGTCGTCACTAAAGTAAATTATTTTTTTTTCAAAAGTTTTAGCCGATTTACATTTGAAAGCCGTCGCCTAAAGTGTCTTTTTTTAAAACACGTTTAGCCGACGACGCTAAAATAAATACTTACTAAAGTGTACTTTTTTATTTTTTTTTAAAACAGGTTTTAGCCGACGCCATATATAAAGGTCGTCGGCTAAAGTTTTTATTTTTATTTTTTAATAATCAGGTTTTAGCCGACGACATATATAAAGGTCGTCGGCTAAAGGTTTTAGCCGACGACCTTTTCAAATGTCGTCGGCTAAAGTTTTTTTTTTATCAACAGGTTTTAGCCGACGACCTTGTCGTAGTGGTCGGCTAAACTTTGAACTTTAGCCGACGACTACCAAAAAAATCGTCGGCTAATGGTCGACGAATATCGGCCGACGGTTTTTTAGCCGACGACTCACATGATTAGCCGACGACTTTGGGGTTTAGCCGACGACTTAAAGTCGTCGGCTAAAGTGTGAATTTTGATAGTGATATGTGATCATCATTATGATGGTCACGATTCTTCTTTTAGTTTTTAGTTGGTTTGTTATGTTTAATATTTAAGCATGAATGGTATTTGCATTGAGTAATAATTTCAATTATACTTTTGTTTAGCTGACATCATTAAATGTAATAGCTATGTGTTAATTATATTTCAATCTTATGTTTTGTAATAAATAACCATGTCCAATCTTAAACTCGATTTCGCTCCCTTGAATCTTAATGGAGACAATGATATGTCTTGGACAAATGATGTGAAGACACATCTCAGATGCAAATGACTCAAAAATATTCTAACAAATAATGTGTCAGACCTTAGGACTACATATAATCATTAATTACGTGTATTAATTGCACTAAATTCAATGTTAATTATTTTAAATTTTATACTTCCGTCCACAATGTGGCAACTATTTTATGGACGAATGGAGTATTATTTATAATTTCAATAAATTAAACCTTAAAAAATATTAATGAATCTTATTCCTAATACACTTAAATTACAAATAATATATATAATTTGACAAAATATTAATATTCTGAAACATCATTTGGTATAAAATCCAATACAAAAACTATCGAGAGTGCTCAATTTAACATATCAAGTAGGGCTGGGACTTTGGACCCGAATAACCGAATATCCGTTAAAATTTAGCCGTCGGTTAAAATTTCAATAACCGTACTACCCGAAATTAGTGACAATAACCGAACAAAATTTCGGGTTTTCCGGTTATTTTTGAAAATTTCGGGTTTTCCGGTTATTTCTGAAAATTTCGGTTATTTCAAGTAATGTAAAAATTTCGTTCGGTTATTTCAAAATTAATCAAGTAATAAAAATTTCGGGTTTTCCTTATTTCAAAATTTCGGGTTGTAAATTTCGGTTCGGTTTTTTCGGTTTTTTGGTAAAATTACTTCGGTTCCTAGAAATTCGGTTCCTGGAGAAAAAAGTCAGGAACCGAACCCGAATTACATAACACATTTGGAACTTCGGTTCCTTGCTTTTTTTTCAAGAAACCGAACTATCCCAGCCCTAATATCAAGTATTGAACTTCTAGTGCTTTCAAATGTGCTTTCCGTCAACCAAAATGATAAATAAATGGCTGTACATCAATTACAGAAGAAAATAAAAGGGTTAATGACGTCAAAATCCACAACTTTTCATCCGACTTTCATTCTTTCCACAATTTTTTCAAAAATTCTGTAAATCCACAGCCTTTGGCACTTGTTCGATTTTTCCATAATTTTGATTTAGCCTCAAATTCGGTCCTACGTGGACGCTGTCGCCGCCGAAAATTCAAACTGCGTCGTTTTAAGCTTATTGTTAATAACGCTAAAATACACAACATTTGATGCCCCTTTCATTTTTTCCACAACCTTTGACACTTATTTGATTTTTCCATTAGCAGCATCTTAAAAGTTGAAAAATATTTTCAATTTTTAGTTTTTTTTCCACAATTTTAAGGGCGACTTTATAATGTAGTTCTATTATTTTTTTCTGTTTTCCAAAAAAAATAAAAATCAGTTTGTAAAGTTCCTCTTTTTAGATTTTTACTAGTTAGTTTTAAAGAGTTACAGATAATATTAAAACACTCATTTGTTTGTTTGCATCTCAACATAATTAGTGTTTTTTTTCTTGTGTGTGTGTGTTTCAAATGTCAATTGTTTGTTTGTAAGGTGATTTAGTTTCATGGCAATAAATAGGCAAGAATGTTTTCTTTAATTATTTGCACTTATGTAATATAATCTGTTTTTTCCCCATATTTCAACTGTTTTTTTTGGGGGGTTCTTAGCTTTCAGTTTTTAGGAAGTATATAGTTTTAAGATCATGATATACTAATTGGAAAACTAACTAGTCAAAATCTAAAAAGAGAAACTCTACAAACAGATTTATTTTTTTTGGAAAAACCCAAAAAAAAAATAGAACTACATTATAAAATCGTCCTTAAAATTGTGCAAAAAAACTAAAAAATGAAAATATTTCAACTTTTTAGATGTTGCTAATAGAAAAATCGAACAAGTGCCAAATGTTGTGGAAAAAATGAAAGGGGCATCAAAGGGTGTGTTTTTTGCGCTATTAATCTTAAGCTTAAAACAACGCAGTTTGAATTTTCAGCGGCGACACACTCCCGGCGTCCACGTAGGATCCACGTAGGACCGAATTTGGGGCTAAATCAAAATTATGGAAAAATCGAACAAGTGCCAAAAATTGTAGATTTACAGAATTCTTGAAAAGATTGTGAAAAAATTGAAAATCGGATGAAAAATTGTTGATTTTGCCGTCATTAGCCCAAAATAAAACGTTCATTAGTATTGCATTCTTTTTATAAAGTTCGAGAAAATTTTCAAAGTTAGAATATTATTTTCTATAGAACTATTTGAAAAGATTTGGGCTCATCTCCCAAAAAATTATTGGAAAAGTCAACGCTCATACCATAACATCTTTTTGTTTTTCAATATTGCGATGATATCGATAGAGGAGACCATTCGCAGGGATGGCAAAAATAACTTTGGAGTAGTTTTTTATTTGGGTAAATTCATCATTGGTAATTTATTTTCACCTAGTTCTGAAAAACTCATCCCAATATATATATATATATATATATATCTTATATATATAAAAATTGAGTCCTTAAATTTATTGAGAAGTCTTAATGATATAAATAGATATTTTTATATTTAATATTAGTTCATATTAAATTATTTCCTCTAATTTAATATATTAAATAATATTAAGTATTAAATACATGTCTTAAATGTTTCATTATTAGTCGATTGTATTTAGGCCCGAATGACTTTCCTTGTATTTAGACCTAGCCCACTTGTAACCTTTTCTAGAATCATCTCCTATAACCTATATATATGTATCATGTTTATGGAATGAAGCAATCAAGCAATTATACCATTCAATATGGTATCGGGCTAAACAAATAATACGATCCTCCAAATATTCTCTCCCCTATTCTCCCTCCCATCCACGCCTATCTCCTATCTCTTCTCCTTTACCACCGCACCTTCTGTAACTAAACCATACACATCAAACCTTCGAATCAAATGGCTAGTGATGATTCCATCGTCACAAACACGACACCTACATCCACCAATAAAATAATTCCGTTTAATATACCTATCCGGTTAAGCCTTGAGAAACATAACTACACCTCCTGGTGTTCTTTCCTCAAAATTCATCTCGGTAGCCTTGGCTTAAAAGCCCATATCGAAGGCTCTTCTACAAGCTCTACTGATCCTAAATGGAACAAACAAGATGACTTAGTGAAGGTATGGATCCTCGGTACTCTAGAAGAATCTCTCCAAGACCAAGTTGTCGCAATCCCTGGTAATGCAAAAGCCCTGTGGGATCACATTAAGGATCTTTTTCATGACAACAAAGACGCGCGTGCAATAACTCTTGATAGTGAGCTTCGATCCATCAAGCTTGGCAGCCTCACCATAAACGCATATTGCACCAAGATTAGAGCCATGGCGACCGATCACAACCTAGAGAAAAGGTTAGTGATAAAAATCTTGTTATGTATGCGTTAAATGGGCTTGACGCAAGGTATAAAGGTATAGCTCGCCTCATACGTCACAGCAACCCTTTACCCACATTCGAAAATGCTCGCAACATGTTGTTGCTTGAAGAATCTAATTTGCAAGAACCTGTTGACCAGGGCAGTAACTACGACATCAGTAGCTCGTCCCCCACCGTACTTATGGCAACCAAAACGGACACATAAGGTACCCACCCTAAAACACAATCTTTACCGCAACTATGTAATCACTTTAACAAAGGGTCGTGTAAATTCGGGGACCGTTGTAAATTTATTCATGACCATAAAAATCGGTCCGACTTGGCAACCAAAGGGAACACCACTCGATCACAAACCTGGAACTCTCAACATGTTCCCTGGACTCCACCAGGCCTATACCAAGCCCGAAAATCCTTTGGCCCAACTCACTCTCACCCACAGCCTTTTACATCCCCACGACAGGCCCTATCCAGCCCACCTCAGCCTGCTATGTATGACGCCCCAATACACCCAACGCAAGCCCAGCATCAGGCCCAATCTTACCCACAAGCCCACCATCTCCAGCCCATGTACGTCGCACCACAGCCTAGTCCGACAAGCGGCCTCCTTGGGCCCACACCAGGGTATTATCCTTCTCAGGCGACAACATTACCAAGCGCGTTTAGCACAATGACCTTGCAAGATCCTACGTGGAACATGGATACAGGTGCTTCTTCCCAGTTAAATTCCAATGCAAGTAATTTAAGTACACTTTTTAACACGCGCTTATTCCCATATGTACACGTTGGCGACGGGAATTCTATTCCCGTCACCAACACCGTCCATAGCATTATTCCATCCTCTCATCGCCCACTTCATTTACATAATGTTCTTATCACACCCAATATAATTAAAAATCTCATTTCAGTCCGTCAATTTACTAGAGATAATAATTGTACAATTGAATTTGATGCCTTTGGTTTTTCTGTGAAGGACTTCTGGACTCGCCATATCCTCCTTCGATGTGATAGCTCCGGTGATCTCTATCCCGTCACCAAACCGTCGACTACTCCTACCGCTCTTCTCTCCACAAACTCCTCCACGTGGCACCAAGGCCTCGGTCATCCCGGTGATGAAGTGCTACGGTCTTTTGCTTCTCGTCACCTTATTTCGTATAATAAAGAAAATTCTCCTCATGTTTGTCACGCATGCCAACTTGGCAAACATGTGAAGCATCCTTTTCATAGTTCTAAGTTTATTGTTAAACATTGCTTTGATATTATTCATTCCGATTTATGGACATCTCCTATTACTAGTAAAAGTGGTTTCAAATATTACGTATTATTTCTTGACCACTTCTCTCATTACTTATGGATTTACCCACTTTGAAATAAATCTGACATGCTTGATAAATTTATGCATTTTCGTAATTATGTTAAGAACCAATTTCAATGCGAAATAAAAGTTTCTAATGTGACCATGGTGGTGAGTTCGATAATAACCGCTTACATAACCTTTTTTCTAAACACGGCATCACATTTAGATTCTTTTGCCCAAAAACCTCTCAACAAAACGACAAAGCGGAACGCATGATTAGAACCATCAACAATGTTATTCGTACGCTCTTGTTTCAAGCCCACCTTCCCCCCACCTTTTGGGTCGAGGCTCTACATATGGCCGCTTATCTCCTCAACCTTTTACCCTCTACATCCATCAACAACGAAATTCCCTACACACGACTGTTTCACAAAACACCCGACTACTCCAACCTTTGTATCTTTGGTTGCCTTTGCTACCCTCACCTTCACTCACCACACAAACTTGCCCCATGCGCAACACCTTGCATTTTCTTGGTCTATCCCGCCTATCACCGTGGTTTTCGATGCCTTAACCTTGAAACAAACAAAATTTTACTTTCCCGCCAGGTCACTTTTGACGAAACTCAATTCCCCTACCGCTCAATGACACCTGATTCCCCACCTTCCTACACCTTCTTAGACACCACTATACTCACTCAACCTCTTGCCTCAACTCCATTACAAACCGACCCACATACACACACTGAACCCACCACACCCGCCAGCCCAACTCCCGTCAATTCACCACAACCCAACAGACCCCAACCAGAACCGCCAAATCCACCATCTACAAACCCACAGCCTCCCACCGAACCACCCCGTACTCACCGCATGGTCACTCGGTTGCAATCAGGCATTGTCAAACCCATTGACCGTCTCTCCCTTCACACTACTTCTATCTCACCACTACCTAAATCTCCATTCCTCGCTCTCCAAAACCCTCATTGGAATAATGCTATGCATGATGAGTATAATGCGTTGGTTAAAAATGGTACTTGGATTCTTGTACCACGGCCCACTGGTATTAATTTGGGTCGATCTATGTGGCTATTTAAGCATAAATTTCATGCTGATAGATCTCTGAGTCGCTATAAGGCGCGTTTGGTTGCCAATGGTAGTAGTCAGCAACTTGGTATTGACTATGACGAGACTTTCAGCCCAGTGGTCAAGCCAGCCACCATCCGCACAGTCTTCAGTCTTGCGGTATCTCGCAAGTGGCCCATTCATCAGCTTGACGTTAAGAATGCCTTTCTTAATGGGGATTTATCTGAGACTGTATATATGCACCAACCACCGGGATTTGTGAACCCCCGGTACCCCCATCATGTCTGCCTTCTGCAGAAGTCTTTATATGGTCTGAAACAGGCACCCCGTGCTTGGTTTCAGCGATTTGCAAGTTATGCCACTCGTGCTAATATTTTAAGACATGAATATTGAATGAATTTTGTAATAACATTTGCCATAACTGTAGCAATAAGTTAATTTTCCGAACTTTTACAAACACCTTCATTAAAGCTTTATTAGTATTTATACTAAAACCTAAACAAAACCCAAACGGTGGCAAAATTCTTTGGACTCATTTATTAACTCTCCTTCATAAATAGCTTCATTTTGCAAGTAATTAAAATAGACCGTTCATATCCTTATGGAAGGTTACATACTACATGTTGTGTGTATAAATAGTTTACTTTGCATATCAAACAATATTAATACAAACAAAAACAATACTAATCCAAAAGAAAACAATATTAGTTCAGTGATATTAATGGATATTTTACAGGGAGTGTTGTACATTGAACAACAAAAGAAAATAATTAGACAAGAGGGCTTCATATATTACAAGAAGGCTTTTACAAACAAAATGAATACAAATCATGAAAAGCATTTAGATAAAAATTGCCAACACATGCGGACATTATTCACGTCAATGTTGATGGTTTAATAAGTACGATCGTTTCTACCATTTTATGGGTTTTCAGAAATTTTAGCCTTGAAAGAAAATTTAGTTCATTAGTATTACTTTGTCATTTTTTATTTTTTACTAATTACCCACAAATTTTTTTAGTGAGAAATCAATATTTACGCTCTTTTGTATGACCTTGCATAATGGAATAAAAGGAAAAAGTACATACTTTTAGCTCAAAGCCGTTTGTTAATTATAATAACAGATACAAAAAGTTGAGTTATAGACATAAAAAAAGTTAAAAAAATTTATCGAAAAACAAAACCCGTGCATCGCACGGGTCGCTATATATATATATATATGTGTGTGTGTGTGTGTGAGAGAGAGAGAGAGTTTATCTGTGAGATAATAACATGATGACGATGATATAATTAAACTAAAATAATTAAATTACCAAATTACTTGCTAAAAAATATGTTGGTGGAAAATTCTATCGACGACCGACGGGTATGTCGTAAAAAAAATAAAAAGTACAAATTAAATAAAATGGCTATTCGCGGGAGGTCCGCCAGCCGCCGACGGTGGCCCGCCGAAAAAGAGGTCGATGGCCAGACATTTAAACAAAAGAAAAAAAGAAAATGATTGGTCGACGGAGGTTCGTCGATCGTCGACGGTGGCTCGTCAGAAAGCAGACTGACGGTCTGGCGTAAAAAAAAAATCACCATCGGTGGCCCGCCGGAAAGCAGATCAGCGGTCGGGCGAAAAAAAAAACGACAGCTCGTTGGAGGTTCGTCCGCCGCCAGCGGTGCGCCGCCAGAAATCAGGTCGTGCGGCCTGTGACGTTAAAAAGAAAAGAAAAAAAATAGCCGTCCTCTGGAGGTCCGCAGGCCATTGGCGGTAGCACGTTGGAAAGCAGGCAGACGGCCTAACGTAAAAAAAAAAAAAAAAAGCCATCCGTCGGAGGTCTTCGGTGACCGACGGACCTGCTGGAAAACTGGTCGGTCGGGCGTCTGCTGGAGATCCCCGTAAAAAAATTGGAAAAATAGTTGTCTTTTAATTTAATTTAATATTCTAAGAATATATTTTAAAATTTATTGTTGTTGATTGTTTTTTATATTAGTATTAAGTATTATTAACTTCAACACAAAAAAGAAGAGAAAGAGAGGAGAGGTATACAATAGCCTTTTTCGGTGCGGACTACCACCAAAAAATACCACTATCCTTTATATTACAGACTAGAGATTACTCGTACCATAATGGCACGATGGCGGTGATCTAATTGAATCAAAATAATTAAATTACCAGATTACTTGTAAGAAAAAAAATAGGTTGATTCCCAAACATTTATTAGCAGCCGACAGCTTGTCATAAAAAAAATTAAGTACTGCCGGAAAGTAAGCTGGCAGGCATGGCCATAAAAAAAAATTGGTCGGCCGCCGGAGGAAAGCAAGCACGACTTAGTGTGACGTAAAAAAATTATCGGTCGCCTGAGGTTCATCGGCAGCCAGCGGTGGCCCGCCGAAAAACAGGCCGGCAGCTTGGTGTATAAAAAAATTGGCCAGTCACTGGAGGTATTCCGGCCGCCTGTGGGCCCGCCGGAAAAAATAGTGGCCGGTCGTTGGATGTCCACCGGTCGGCGGCGGCCTGGCGTAAATAAAAAATTGGTCGGTCGTCGGAGTCCCACCGGAAAGCAGGCGACAGCCTCGCAAAAAAAAATACGGGTCGGCCGCCGGAGGTCTGGCGGCGACCAACGGCCCTGCCGGAAAAGCTGATCGGTTGGAGGTCCTCGGAGATTTCCATAGGAATTTTGTTTTTTTGAAAATTAATTATCACTTTAATTTATTTTAATTTAATATTTTAAGAGTAGTTTTTAAAATTTATTGTTGTTGAACATTTTTTATATTATTAAGTATTATTAAATTCAACACAAAAAGAAGAGAAGATGAGGGGAGGGGTACACTAATCTTTTCAGGTGCGGACTACCACCAAAAAACATCATTGTCCTTTATATTATAAATATATACTGTAGTTTTGGTGAGAATTATGTTTAAGTTACGAAATATAAATAAATTTGGTTGATAGGTTTTGGTTAACCGAAACACTAAAGTTTTATTCTCACAAAAAGTTATGCATAGAATGTATTATTTTAATGCATTTATATTTATATGTATAGAATGCATAATTTCAATGCATTATTATATTAATGAATGAAATACGTATATTTTACGCATATGCTCATTTGGACCGTAAATCACAAAAAAAAATAATGATGCATATTCATTTTTATTTCTTACTTAAAAATATCAATCGAGTTCAATCCATTATATATATATATATATAAATATCCCTACGATCAAGACATTTTTCCCTCTCGCTTTTGCTTGACGAGATTTTAACGAGGCACATGATATGCACTTGTAGACTAGGTAGAAGAGGGAGTGTTAAAGTAAGAGAAAACTGCACTTTGTGTACCTGCATTTTGGGCCTTCATGCACTTGAAATATCAAATATCTAAAACTAGCACGGGCGATACTGCAATTTCAATATTTTTATTTTTTGTGTACAACTGTTAACTCCGTCTAACGGAATGAGGTTAAAATTGTCTAAACATATTTTCAACGACTCTATTATCTAATATAAGGCTTCACCTGACCTAGTACCCTCATATCTCCTTCCCCCTTTCATCTCATACCCTAAATTATCAATCAAGCAAAATGGATGCTCCAAACTCGAGCAAATCAGGAATTCCAGACTTGAATCTTTGTTTTTGTGACAAGTTAGTCGTTGAAAGAACTTGATGGTATGACAAGAATGCTGGAAGGAAGATGCTCGCATGTCCTGCCGGTTCGGATGGTTGTGGCTATAAGCGATGGATTGAAGAAGGACCATCTACTAGATGCATCAATTAAAATCATAAAATACCTGAAAGGTCCTGATGGTGGATCAATAGGTCCACATATGTCACCTTGAATTCTTTCGAGAAATGTAGGTGATTCCTTTTCAAGTCTGCCTGGTGAATGCCTTGTTATAAACTTTCCAAGAGAACAAGCTTCACATAGTTTATTATTTATGAATTTTATACCTTTCATTGGGTGACCATGTGTACTATTAATTATTTTTCTCATCATCATGGAGCCAGGATGACCTAGGCGTTCATGGGATAATGTCAATATTTTGGGATCCTCTTTTATTATCAAATTACATTCAGTTTCATGAATATGTGTATAATGAAATCTACGAGATAATTGTGGTAGTTTCTCCAGTATTTGTTTCTTTCCCAAAATATTAGCAGTAATGTACATATATTTTATATTACCTTCAGTTACTGTTTCAGTATCATATCCTTGACGGTATATGTCATTAAAGCTCAACATGTTTCTCTTAGATTTTGGAGAAAATAAAGCATTATTAATGACAAATTTTGTTCCAATTGGTAATATGAATTTAGCATTACATGTTCCTTCAATCAAGTCCGCGGGACCTGAAATTGTATTTATACTGCTTTTGTAGATTGTACCTCAGTAAAATATTTCTTATTTTTGAGGATTGTATGAGTTGTGCCACTGTCCGGGATGCAAATGTCTCCAATACCTTCCATACTCAAACTCCTTAATGAATAAGAATATAAGACTAAAAGATGGTAAGTTAGCTTAATATAATAACATTTATTAAATACTTCATACAAAATTCAAATGAGATAATACACATTTCAAACAAGAGAATACAAACAAGAGAATACAAACAAGTACAATAAAGATGCAACAAACATGGAAATCACATATTTATTTATTTATTTATTTTATTTTATGTCCATGTCCACGTTTGCATCCTCAGTAAAATCTGCAGCTTCTAGGTAAGTTAAGTCGTCCTCAGGTTCATGTTCATGAAATTTGACTTCCTTTTCTTTATTTTTTAGAGATGCTTTATACATTTTACAAATATGGCCTGGCGTTCTACATGCCTTAGCCCAATGTCCCTTTTTTCCCGCATCTGAAACAAGAATTTTTATTTTTATTGGATGAACCTTCTTGGACATACTTATCTTTGTCTTGTTGGTTTTTATTAATCATTTCATTTTTGGGAGGCCTAAAGTAATTTCTATAATCACGGCCACGACCTCGACCTCGACCACGAAAGTGGCCGCGACCGCATCCCCGACCTCGACCTCTAAACCAACCATGACCACCACGTCCTTGATTAGTAGCTGTGGCATTTGCTTCAGGAATCGCTATCACCACTGTAGGACGAGACTGGTGATCCAAAACCAAATATTTTTAAAATAAGATCTATTAAAATTGAAAAATATTGATAAATAAATCAATTTAGCCGAGTCCAATATTTGAACCTAGGACCAACATGATTTGTGACCTTAATATTGACCAACTAAGCTACTAAATTACTTGTAATTATTTTGTTATACTGTATAGTTATAATTAAAATAAATCTTTTTGAGGCTCCTTTCAAAATATTGAGGCCTGAAATCCTAGTCTGGGAGGTTTGGCCCTTGAGCACGTCCTGATTATTACCGCTGTTATTATTATTATAATAATAATTATTTTAACAAACATATTTACTTATTATTACTGTTCGACTTTATTAATATCTACTATATATTTTCTTTTATCCACGTGTCATGTCCGCATTTTATCTATTCTTTTGTAAAGTTAGAGAAAATTATTATTTAAAAACACATTTATATTTGATGATTTAAATAAAGAAAGTTAATTAATTAAATGAGATTTAACTAAGAAAATAATATTAAGTTTTTGTTGGGAATATGTGATTATCAATATTAAATTTTAATATGAAAATTAGTAATACACGTTAATTAATAAAATGAGGCATTCTGACCCGTGCGGTGCACAAGTTTTGTTTGCTATTACAAAATCAAACTCTTATTTGTGTCAGAAAAATATTTTTATATCAGATGTATGTTAACGGATCGAAGTATATACAAACGTATTAAGTCAAAATTGTTTGGCTCTCTTTACGCTGTCTCTTCTTGCAGGACAATATTCATGATGTAAACTTAACCAAACTAACTCAATAGTGCTCTTTATATTAATGACTTCCGACTTCCATTCTATTTTTTTACCCAAACCAATGGAGCTGTAATACAAAAGGTATACACTCAATTTTTTTTAAAAACCTAACCAAAGAAATAATGATAAATTGTACATTAAGAGATCGAATTGAGAGATTTAATATTATCCATCAGCATTTTTTAAGAGCTAATCCACCCGATATATCCATTCAAGAGCCGTTTAAACCAAAATTACCCGTTTAAACCAATTACCTAATCCACCCGACACATCCATTCTGCTGCCTTCAATGTATACAGTGAAATAGGGTTCGTCTTGCTCAGTTTCTTGATCTCACCATGTGAATAATTTGGGAAGGCAAGCTCTATTCAAGAGCCGGTGAAACTGAGATTCCAGAGGCTAGTTAATTCATTCATTGAAGCTGCTTGATGGCTATTAAGAACAGATGTCTTTTGAACGTTTGGATCTCTTTCTTCAATCCAGCAGACTCTTGCTCAACCTGTGCACGTGACCGAAAAAACTTGTGTATCAACAATCGAAAGGAACAATATAAACCAACAATAGCTAACTGCATACTATTACAATTTATTACCAAATCTAATTTTATTCTTAAGGAATCCAACTGTGCATAGAGCTGTTATCGGACCGGTTCGGATCGGTTTTCTCCAGATCCGGATCCGGTCCGATAGGTTACCGGGTAGATCCGGTCTGGACCGATAAGGGTTCCGGTTCAATATTTAGAACTCGAATCCGAACTCGTTAGTTTTCGGGTGAGTTTCGGTCCCGGGTATTTCAGTCCGGTTCATGACCGGGTTTCGGGTTCACTCGGACCGCTAACAGCCCTATGTGGGATGGATCTTTACTAGAAAAATGAAGGAAGAGCAGCAAAATAAATCACATAAATGTGGGTTACATCATTCGAACTCCAGACCTTTTGTTCAAAGGTACAGCATCTTAACTACTTGACCAGCATGCTATTTGTGTTTAAAACACGCAAAATGTATTAATATATGCATAAAATATATAAATTATAAAATACATATAAAGTTTTTTTTAATTTATTACCGAATTTCTTTTCGGTTTTATCGGTTCGGGTCTTATCGGTTTCGGTTCAATGTTTAGAACTCGAATCCGAACTCATTAGTTTTCGGGTGAGTTTCAGTCCTGGGTATTTCGGTCCGATTCATGACCGGGTTTCGGGTTCACTCGGACCGCTAACAGCCCTAACTGTGCATCAATATCAGAGTTACCAACAACATCAAGCATATGCTTCATCCGGAAGAAAGATCAAACATTGAGTTTGGTAAAAAAAAAACAATAAATGCAGGGTATTCAGATAATTCATATTGCACTTGAACCAAGTGCCACAAGGTACTCAATGCAGCATAGCAATTATCTAGAAAAATAAGTAAGCGTACATCTTTAGGCAGTGAAAATCCTTCTGAAACAGCAAATATATGAAGAAAACAATAATACTTCTCCCTCATAGACAACTGCTTATACAAAGATGACTGAATCATGTTTCGAATATAATCCAAACCCTGCATGTAACAGTTTGAATTCATAAAGAAAAAGCACGTCAAAATTAAATAATACAGAACATTATAACAGCTATAAATCAAAACATGAGAACAGTCAAAGTGAACTGAACCTCAAACAACGTCTTTTTTTTCGTGGTACGTTGGCGCACCAATAGTTTCCAGATGACGGATCCGCCTATGTATATAACCATCTCAAAATATAACGACGGTATTCCAATAAGCCGGAGCCCGAAACCTCATATAAGCTGGTAAAAAAAACAAAATATATAAACAATGAGTGCCAACATAACCCAAAAACTTATTTTTATTTTGATTCTTTTACTTTTTTTTTACCAAAAATTATTAACAGGCACATCTCTGCTGTTACAATAATAAAAAATAATAATAATAAAAATAAGGGAATGAAAAATAATGCCATTATAACAAAAATAAAGGAGAGATGGATTTACCAAAGCGAGAAAAATATTTTTGGGGCTATGGTATTTTTGACAGTCTCTTTCTTTTGCGAATTCATCCATTTTCTTCTTGAGAAGATCCAGCGTCACACACTTTTCCCCTGCGCCTTGTTTGGCTCCAGTCATCTTTCCCTTTGATTTTTGAAACTTTCTACCCACCAACTCTGGTGAAGAAATCGGGAAAACCAAACAGCACGCTTTGGTCTGCTTTGATCCACCTTTTATGGATGTATATCTCCAATATATAAAAACAGAGCAGTCCTGGTTTAACGTTAGCTTGGAAGCAAATCAAAAGATGGATGAGTAGTTTAATCGTTCATTTATTGTTGAAATCCAATTATTGCACACCAAAAGATAGACGTTAAAATCTTATGATAAAGAGATGTGTCTTTCGAAATTCTTCCTACATTGATTGGAGGTAGTATAGATTATTATGACTCCATATTTTATATATTAAAATTATGTATTTGGTATAATGACATTTAAACTTTAATACTCCACATTAATTAGGAGGACTTAATCATTATACTTCCTCCGTTCTCTTATTATTGCAACGTGTTGACTATTACACTGTTCACATACTCCCATTTGACCATCTTTTGTGATTTATACATATGAAAAAATATAGTCATGTGAGATCTTGTTAGATTCATCTCGAAATATACTTTCAAAATATCAACTTCTTATAATTTCTAAAGATAAAGAATTGAAGATATTAATAGTTAAAGTTGTGTATTGACAAGCGTGAAAGTTCAGATATTGCAGTTATAAAAGAACAGAGGTAGTATATATAAGATATTATATAGAAATTGGATAAGATAAAAAAATTCGACCAAATATATAATTCACGTATTTAAAATTCAATATATAAAAAAATAGATATTATTATAAAAAATTATGTTTTATGTTGTGAATTTATTACACTAATATATTAAGAAAACAAATCCAAAAAATAATTAAATAATGTTTTTTTTCAGAACTCTTGAACTAAGTTTCACTGCATAAATAATCAATAAAATATTAAATATTACTGTGATGAACCAAAACATAAATAGAAAAATAACATCACTATCACTCTTTCACACACGTTTTGCTATTTACATGTAAGAATTGAATTAAAATAATTGTGGCTCCCTTTATTTTGCTTTTCCCCATAATTTTTGTTTCTCAACCAGAAACAGTAAAAATCACTAAAATGTATTCAAATCTCTGCAACATCAGAAGAGGGTCATTTGCCTTTCAGCCTTATTACGAAATTCCCATATTGCACCTCAAACATTTTGTCCTTATTCAGAAAACCCTCAAACCAATTAGGGGTAATAGAGACATTTCCTTAGACATCCACCACTTTCTTTTCTCTGTGCCGTTGGCGCAAATGTTCTGCAACTTTTCAGTAGTAGTACAATTTTGCGCGCCCGGCGTAGCATAGTGTTGTCCGTGCCATCGACACACATTTCTCATCTCGGGGAATCTGAAACGTCCACACCCTGCGGGAAAATAGCAAATAATATCTCTCATCTTCCTTAAATATCTTCAAGTGTATTTTTACAGCCCCGGCGCAGCAGCACCTCCCTGTTTCGTGACGGCGTTCGTATTTTCCTCCCGGAAAGGTATAGTTTTACCTTTTTTATTTTTCGTGCTTAAACCGTTTACAGTTTTAGTGACGATGGTAGTGCGCATGCTATTTAGTGTGATCGTGGAGCCACAGCGAACTTTTTTTTTTTTGGATTTCGGAGTTTTATTTTCTGTTGTATTACTTGTAGAGTTATCTTCATGTTGACCAGCTCCAGATTTAAAGATCTTTTTTAAAAAGTCCGATGATCGGAGCGAACATTGCAGCAAGGGTTCACTGATAAGCGAAGTAGAGGTTTATTGGTTCTAAATATGCCAGATTCATTTTTTATTTAATTTTATTTTTGTTATTTTTCACTTTAATGCACTATTTTTCTCCTTTCCCCCTATTTTTTTTTTGTTTTTTTGTACAAAAATAATCTATTGCAGTGTCTTATGTTGCATTTTATCCATTCCACTTGTATCTAACCAGAATTTTTTTTCCTGTAGTTGTTTACAATTTTACTTCGAGGTTTTATGTGTTCTGTTAAACTTCTTTGACCGTCTAATGGTTTGTGTTTTACTTTGAGATTTATGATTTTTTGGTGTCTAGCACATTCATTTAGATTTGATCGGGGAGGGCAGTGCAATCTTTTGCTTGTGCCCTTTTAATGGCATGTTTGGATGGCATCTTTAAGATTTTTGTGGATTTCTCGATTTTTTTTACAATTTTTTTAGAATTTAATTAATGAGTGATTTTTTTTTTAGAAATGTGCTTTCCCCAGTTTTAATGGGTCAAATTTCAAGCAGTAAGCTAATATTCTGGATTAAGACAAGGAAACTCTTCTTTACTTTCCAGAGGTAGTATATAGTGTGATCAGCTCATATTTGTCTGAGCAGTTCATATAATTAGTAGTCATCTTGTAAGAATGTTTTCGAGTTTTCACATTTCTGCTCCGAGCATAGTGTAATAAATCACTTCACTTGTGTTAGGATCCAGCCAAATCCTTAACTGTATCCTGTCACTTTTGCTCAATGTTGGAATTTTGAGTTCTGATATCGAAGCCTACATATCTGTCCCTGCACTTCTCCGCTTTCTTGATTTTTTTAAATCGTAATGTAGTTATTTATGTTTTTGGATCAGAAAGTCGCTAACTCGCTGTAAGAGGTCTTCCGCTTCGTGATTTCTTTTTTGTTCTGCTTCTGTCTGACTTTCATGATTGTTTTTTTCTTTCCCGCGGAAAGATAAGTATGCATGCAATGTTTCTTGTTATTCATTTGTTCTTCGTAGGATATGTGTTCAATTGTACTGTATTTATCTCATTTCTGCTGTGTTTCGTATTCATAGATGGGGAAGAAATTTAAAAATGGTCCTCTGAAGAAAATAGCTGATGCTTCCTGGACAGTCAACGCTAGTCCGACCGCCAGAAATCTGTCGAAGAACCAGCTTGGAGCTGTGATATTTGGATGTAAATATCACACGTTCTCAGAGTGCTTGAATAATAAAATTTTCGGTCCGCTCTCTAATTGGCAAACAACATATTCTGCTGTAGTTTTTGTTTTTTATTGTATCTCTTTGAAGCTATTGATTTGTGATTTTCTCTCCTGATATCTTGAACAGGTTTGCCATCTGCACATTACTCATATGTGAAGAACATCACGCCCGGCCTCCCATTGTTTCTGTTCAACTACAGTGATAGGAAGCTTCACGGAATCTTCCAGGCTGTGTCATGTGGGCAGCTGAACATGGATCAATACGCGTGGACTACTTCCGAGGGTTCTGAGTTTACTCCATATGGAGCCCAGGTTAGCAAATACCCCCTCGGTGATTTTACTTCCATATATACAAAATGATGAGGAATGCCATGTTCCACAACATACATGTTGATTTTACAATATCAATCCTGTAGTGAGACATGACTATAGCAGTTATCTCAACTCATTGCCGTCTTACAATATTTTCCATGCAAATCGAAAAACTTATGATGATGACGGTTTTGAAATTTCATCTCATTTTTCATTCGTGTGAAGGTTGCCACAGGAAGGGCATCCACCGTAAAATTTTGCTACTTTGTTTTTTTGCATGAATTTATAGTGTTAACTAATTTTAGACCATTGACACTGTAATCTTCATGTGGCCGGTCCTAACGTAGTTGGTATTAAGGTGCAGTGATGTTGATGTATACAAAATGGAGTAATATTTGATACATATTTCTGGCTCTTAGTTTGTTGTATGGTTTGTGGTAACTAATTCTATTAAAACAATTATCTTCACTGTCTAAATATTCGTCTCTTTTAGGTTCGGATGGATTTTCGAACAAAATGCCAGCCTTTGTCTGAAGATGAATACAAACCAATAATCGAAAAAAACTACTATTCGGAGAGGCTCTTTTGGTTTGAGCTTGACAAGGCACAAACTCACAGATTGATCCAATTGTTTCTATCGTCACCGCTGCCAGAAAAGATTCCTCGTCCACCAAAGGCACCGAAGCAGGTTAATAATATGTTTGATGTTTTGTCTAGCCCAGACGTGAGAGTGGCGGCACACGAGGAGTTTGAGAATTTGGACTCACATAGTAATCCTGGAATGGATGAGATAAAGTTGGAGAGGGGGAATTCATACGCCTCGATTCTTGTTACCACGCATGCTTCTGAACCCACGGGGAAGAAATGGACTGATTTGTTTGGAGCTTCATCATCTCCGCATAATGGAACAATGAGCAAACCACCACCTTACTCTTGGGCAGATGCAGCAGATGTGGAGAGCGAAACAAAAGAGGTGAATTGCTGGGAGAACCAGGCTCTTGTGGATCATCATGAACCAAAAAAAGAAATGTATGAGAATCCGGAGCCATATTTGCATTGTCATGACCTTGACTCTGAGAGGCTTGATCAGTGGGGTGTGCCATCTTCAGTTAATTGCTGGGAGGAACATGCTCTTGTGAATCATTATGATCCACAAGAAACGTATGAGAATGAGGAGCCACATTTGCAGTGCCATGAGCTCGAGTCTGAGAGGCTTGACCAGTGCGGCTTGACATCTTCAGATAAAGTGCTTTTCTCGGACAGGGAGGGTAGTGAGTTGGAAACCACGGATTCACAAATCCAGTCTGATTTGGCGGATAGGGCTGTTCAAGAGAATTGCGATGCTTTGTTTGGTGAAGGGGTGGTTACAGTTACAGATACACAATCTTTCGATTCTGAGTCTGTGATCAGTAAGGTACCTTGAGCTCTCTGTCAAATTAAAGGCATATTATTATTTTTATATACACGTGCTGTTTTACTTCTCTCATTTACCCTGTTGGTCTGGATTCTTATTTATTTCTATTTTTATTTTTTTGAATTGTACTATGAAGATGATGCAAGAAATTGAAGGCTTTAAGTTCTCACAGTTGAAACAAAGACTAAAAATGGATTCCCTGGAGCAGGAGTTGGTATGTTTTCAAATTCTTACCCTTCTCTTTAATGGCTTCTTTATTCTTCGCTTTCTTGATAGTGTTTCTGAACCAACCATTGTCTTGTAGTTTGTATGACGAAAAAAACATTTGTCTGCAAAACCAACTAGACTATGTTGCTAGAAATTCAGGTGTAGAAAGCTTGTTGTAGTTTGTTGTTTTCTATCTTAATTCTTATAGTTCAGACGCTGCTTGATCTTTGAGAAGTATATCACGCTTAGATTTACAGTGAAAGATGAATGAGTGAAAACATGATCGATAGTTTTAATCATCTCGTGCTTTCGCTCTTCCTGCTTTGTACATGATTTTGTTTAATTGATGTTAATGTAGGTCCATTCCAAAATTGAAATCGACCAACTGAAGAAACGGTGCCATAAATTGGAATCGATGCGCTCCTTTGCGAGTGATGAGTGTAATGTGGAGGACTGTGTCACAACAGAGGAATATGTGTTGATTGTTGGGGGATCTGATGGAAACTCAAATCGTTCGGATTTGATTATGTATTCACCATTGCAGGACAATGTTGTCTCACTTTGTCCAGTGACCTTTCCACGGTCGCGTGCCTCTGTAGCCAAGCTGAATGGTGAGCTCTACATATTTGGTGGCACTTATGATGGTGTTTGGTATGACACAGGTATGACTTCCATCACTCTGTTCCTAGGTCCCTTAATTTTTATTTTGATTCTAACTGACAAAATTTATTATTTATTTATCTGATTCATTTCATTTTGGTTATTCAAATTTTGTATCACCGTACTTGTCGGCAGTTGAGTCATACAACCCTATTATTAATCAATGGATCCAGCGGCCTTCGTTGAGTAAGAAGAAAGGATGCATGGCTGGAGCATCTTTGTATGAAACTATATTTGCAATGGGCGGTGGAAATGGAGTTGAGTGTTTCTCAGAGGTAGAATTGCTTGACCTAAATATTGGAAGTTGGATGTCCACTCAATCCATGCTTGAGAAGGTATGTTTTTCTATTATGTTAAATATATTCAAACACATTTGTAGTCCTCAGTGTAATCGTTATAACTGTCGGCACAAAGTTAGTTTATCTGGTATGAAGCATAGCATTGCTTGTGTAATCTTAAGTTGAAATGTTTAATGTATATCTGAAGGCGTGCATAAACTTTTTATCCACTCACTGTTTTCTCTTATTATACATCAGAAGCATACATTGACATTATAAAGGACATGTATGAGGGAGCTAGTACAAGTGTACGTACTAATGTTGGGAGGACAGAAGAATTCCCTATTACGATTGGGGTGCATCAAGGATCTGCTCTTAGTCCTTTTCTCTTTGCCATAGTCATGGACGAATTGACAAGAGAAATTCAAAATGACGTTCCGTGGTGTATGATGTTCGCAGATGATATTGTGTTGATTGATGAAACGAAGGTTGGAGTGCAACAGAAATTGGAACTTTGGAGGGATACTTTGGAAGCTCGAGGCTTTGGTGAGCAGTATAAGATCAATATATGGAGTGTAGGTTTAGCGAACAGTGATAGAGGCGGGGATGATCACATTTGATGGGAAAGTTGTTCATGGATCCACTTTCTTTCGGTATCTTGGATCTATTATCCAAAAGGATGGAGAGCTAGATGGCGATGTGGCTCATGAATAAAGGCAGGTGGTTGAAGTGGAAGAGTGCCACGGGGTTTTATGTGATCCGGCATGCCTCATAGATTAAAGGGTAAATTTTACCGCACGGCAATTAGGCTCGGTTGTTATATGGCACCGAGTGTTGGGCAGAAACAGTGTCACGTTCAAAAGATGAATGTGGCAGAGATGCGTATGCTACGATGGATGTGTGGTCATACAAAAAAGGATCGGCTCAGAAATGAGGTGATCAGAGAGAAGGTAAGAGTTGCGTCTATAGAAGACAAGATGATGGAGAATCGATTACGATGGTTTGGTCATGTGAGAAGAAGACCTATTGATGCCCCAGTGAGGAGGCTAGAAAGTTGGGGAGCAAGTAATGTTGTGAAAGGTAGAGGAAGACCCAAGAAAACTTGGATAAAGATGATTGAAAATGATATGCGGTTTCTTGGAATTGGAGAAAGTATGGCGATGGAGAGGCAAATGTGGCGGGAAAGAATACGGATGGTGGATGGAGTCTGATTCTTTTTTTTTTTTTTTTTTTTTTTTAATTCCTATTTTCTTTTATTTCATGTTATCTTTTTTTTCTTTTTTTTTTTACATTCATTCTCTTATTTTATTTGCTTTTTTCTCTACTTTTTCCCTCTTTTTTCCTTTTATGTTATTTATGTAACGATTATTGACGGTTTCAAAGTTTGATTCATGTTAGCCGACCCCAAATCATTTTGGGACTAAAGCTTAGATGTTGTTGTTGTTGTATACATCAGAAGCATCCACTTGCTTCTTAAATATCTCTTATTTTTTATATGTTGTTTTTTCTCTCGGCAGCGTATGGGTGCTGCTGCTGCATATATGAATGGTGCACTTTATGTTGCTGGTGGCTTCGATGGAAAAGAGTACTTGAGGTAGGAAAATCATTATTTACCACTGCTCTGCATTTCGACATCAATAAATACTTAAAGGAGTAAGTTTGTACCTGCTTATTTTTTTCAATAAAATTTGTGTTAATTTACTATTTTATGCACATGTACGTAACAATAGTAATATGGATAAACAGCCATGTACATGTACTGGCTTATAAGACATCAGTTCCAATTAACAAAACTCGTCAGTGCCAAATGGTTGGGTTCCACTAAATGATTTGCAATCCCAAGGATCACTCTTTGTGCTTTTTCTTGAATATGAGACACAAGATTTCCTACTCAAGCATTATCTCATTTCTCTAGAACATACTTCCCACTTGAAGAAGGTAATTTGAAAACATGATTTTGTCCAACTTGAAGAGGGTATTTTCAAAATAAGATCTTAATATCTAATTCAAATTTATATTCCTTATATAACTTAAAATATTAGTCGATTGAAAAAAGAGAGTGAGAATAGATGGTTTAAAACGAGTTGTATCTTCGTTAAAAATGAAAAAGATGTACCTTAACCAAATTACCCTCTTAAAGTAGGACGGAGGAAGTATATATTATGAACTAACAAAATTGATTATAATTTGATTACCCTCTACTTTAGCCTTAGCGGCTATTCGTATTTATCGGTCTCAGTCAAACTCGCACGCTTGTAGTTATGGCCCTTTCAGTTTCAAAGAGCTAAAATCGGAAGTTGGTAATATCGGCCACATTCTTCTATCCGCGCTTTCTCTTGAGGAGAATAATAAAAAAACAAAAGTGTTCAATTGGAACATAAAACGTGACTAAATGGGTCCTAGTTACTCTTCGGGACAGAGTGGAAGAGGGCCCCCCCATCTCCCGTTGGTGCTCTGGAGACGATTCTTTCTGTATCTTCGGCTTCGTGTTCTCCTCCTTCCGTACTTTTGACATGCACGTTCTCTTATGTGACCAATTTCTCACCATGGCTAGAACCTTTTACGTGTAACCTTCATTTAGCTCATTTGTTTATTGTATCCAAATGCCCATTTTTTCAGTGTCATATTTTTAGCAATGAAAAGGATAGAACATTTTCTATTGTTTTAGCATAAATGGTGTAAACAAGACCGCACCTTTTTATTTTGAGACATGTTTTATAATAACTCTCTCTCTGATTCTGTCTCTTTTATTTAATGTTGTGCAGATCTGTTGAAAGATTTGATCCTAGACAACATGCTTGGTCTAGAGTTGCTAGTATGAACTCAAAGAGAGGAAACCATTCTTTGGTTGCACTTAAAGAAGAGCTGTAAGTCAAAATTTATATATAAGGTCTCATGAGTTCTTTTTTTTTCCTCCCTTTTTTACCGGTCTCTACTTCTGTGGATCGATGCTTTTCAATAGCATGTATGAAGATTTTTGTCTTTCTTTTCGGAATTTTTTTTTTTTTTTTTTGGTTTTGCGATAGAATTTCTAAGAAGAAAAGAAACAAGATTGCAGTTATAGTAACTGACTGTCAACCTCATTAAAATTGTCTACTAGAGTGTTCTTTGTCAGATACTTGATCTGTGCTTTTCATTGCAGATATGCTATAGGCGGTTATGATGGAGGTAAGGTTGTTTCCACGGTCGAGGTATTTGATCCTCGTATTGGTTCGTGGATGATGGAGGAACCCATGTCGATTCCCAGGATAAACTTTGGCTCGTTCTTCTTTGGGGGAAAGATTTATGCTATTGGTGGTATGAATGATGAGGAAGTTGTGGATGTGGTAAGTGATTTTTATGAATAACCCCCACTGCAACCCACCCCCAAACCCAATTTCGTTCTCCTATTCCATAGCATATATCATAATACACTTGATGAGTTTCACATGTATAGTAACCACATCATCTGTGGTGTTATTCGGAACACCACATGAAACACGGTAAGAAATTACCCTATTTCCCCTCTCCCCTCCAACACACACAAACACACACACACGAAACCTGTTTTCATATATACACATACACACCGTTTTTCATACCATTTCAAATATGTCAAGTGGATGTATGCCATGTGTGTAAAATTGAGTCGTTATCATACAATGTTTAACTAAGTTAACTCCCTATAAATATTAAAAAAATCATGTCTATATTTCCAAAATTTTTAATGTAGGGGCCTTAAAATAAATATATTCTAAAACACAAAACAATCTATACATAATTTTTTTAAATTGTGGGGGGCGGACGCCCCTGGAGTAAATGTATTGGAACTTATTTATTCCTATATACCTAAACTTTTTTATTGTGGTTTTTGTGATTATTTCTTGTATTTATTGTATTGATACATCCACTTATGAAACACTATATATGCAATAGAAAACTCGGCCTGAATACCCTCCACCCCGAAACGAGAGAAGTGAACGAAAACAAAAAGTGTGCAACTTCATATGTACCCAATCCATGCACAAAACGCACTCACTTTTCCCCGTTGGATACTTTTCTTTCGTCATCACAACAGATCGAACGCTACGAGCCGGGCTCGGGTTGGCAATTGAAGGGACGCTCCAAGCTTGGCAGAAGAAGTTTCTTGTCTGCTCTTGTTATATGAAGGAACAGAGGAAGAAATACTTGCTGTACAGCCGGATGCCGAGTCTTGTATTTCGTTTTGGTGCTTCATATTCTTCTATGTATTGGCCGTAGGGCATACAAGCCATCAGTCTTAAGATTTGAACTGAATGTTAAAACAAAGAGACACCATCATCTCTGCATTAATATTTATCACTGCTACTCTCAGTTGCTCTACTCTTTCCTGTTCCTGAGTTGCAAGTACAGTACTGTACACCTGTATTTTATCTATGCATTTCTTGTGGAACTCAGAAAAAAATGGATAGTATATACACGTGTACAAGTATGTCTATACATATATGTACATATAACAATACACTTTTATCAATGTTGAATTATATTTTACAACTAAATAATTTGCCGATCCACGGAAAACAAACTATTAAATTTAGTGGTCCTTTTGATAATAATAAAATGACAACAATAAAAATTACAAAATAAATATAAACTTGTTGATTTAGTAATAACATTTTTTATGATGAATGTTAACAATGATTGTACATCATGTTAATCTATTCGAATAAAAATTTACATAAATTAAACCGATTTATATTCGCAGCTCGAATTGATTTCTAGATTAGGGACGAACCCTAAATTCACATGTAGTTTTGAATTCCATTGTTATATAACTCGAGACATATTGTACTGTATCATTTGCTTGCGTCATATCAAAAATCGAATTACATGTGAATGAATAACTGAGAGCATATATTACAGAAATGCTTATGAGATCATTAGTCTACATGTAAATTGCAAAATTTGGATGGAAAGTGTATTTTGAGAATCCAAAGTCAAGTGTAGAGATCATTATGTTGGGAAAAAGACTTATAAGGGCTTTTAAAGTCCCCTTTGAGGTGTCTTTGAGTGGACTCGAGAATGGAATTTCGTCGAGATTTGTTTGGAATATGTAGTGCTCCGCAAGATTTTCCAAAACATATAAAAATACTCAAAATGGAGGAGAGATGAATGAGCAATAATGCTCCAAAGTTAGCTCCTCGGAAATGGGTGTGGGACTTTGACACTGTTCTTTTGGACTGACTGAATCTGAACTGAATTGAACTGAACTGAACTGAGTTGAACTGAACAGAACTGAATTGAACTGAAATATATATTAAGAGTAAATAATAATAATAAAATAATAATAATAAATATTAAAAATAATAAATATAATAAAATAATAAGAAAATAATAAAATAATAAAAAATAATAAAAATAATAATAAATATAATATAATAACAATATAATTAATTACAATCATAATAATAAAAATAATAGTACTAATAAATATGCCCCAAATGTCCCAAATATAACAAAAGTATCAAATGTCACAAAAAATAATAATAATAATAATAATAATAATAATAAAAATAATGAAAAGGTGGAAGGTGCTAAAAAAATATGCCCCAAATGTAACAAAAGTGTTGAATATCAATCATTGTTTCCACTTTCACACTACATAATTTCATAAGAATGCGAATGCTTGGGATACCAATTATACAACATGATGCAAATGGTCAAGGAAGAGCAGATTCACTTATGTTTGAAGACGATCGTAAAGAAGCCATGTCCAAGGTCTGAAATGCTTTAGCAAGACGAATTTGGCGAGCAAATCGAATGGAGAGTGATCATGAAAACGACGACGAAGATGACGTGGAAAAAAATGATGAGGGTTGTTAATAGTGATCCGGAGTGGTGTTCTTTTGAAGGTTTTTAACTTTTTAACATTTTATAATATAATATTTGATGTATTGATATGTTCTTGAGCATTCTCATGACTACTAATGACTTTTGATTCTCACTAGCAATGAACAATGTCAACTGATTATTCTTAGGACCACTGATGATTCATGTAAATGTCTATTTTCTAAATGCCTATTGTTACTAATACCACATTATTGCATTATAATAATATTAATGATATTAATAACAATAACGATAATAACTAATAATAATAATAACAATGATAATAATGATAAATAATAATAATAATAATAGTCAACAACAACAATAATAATGTTTCGGTTTCAATCAACCATGGTGTTTCGGTTCCGATGAACCATGCTAAGAAACCGGAAAAATTCAAGGACACAAATTTTAAGAGATGGCAACAAAATATGTTCTATATGACCACCTTAGGCTTGTCCCGATTCCTCAAAGAAGAGGCGCTGAAGTATGACGAGGACAATGACCAAGAAACCTTGATGGCCATTGATGCTTGGAAAACTTATGACTATTTATGTCGAAATTATGTGATGAATGACCTTACTGATTCGCTATACAATATGTATAGCACTGCTAAATAAGGTAAGGATTATGGGATTCTTCGGACCATAAATATAAGATCGAGGATGCCAGTGCCAAAAAGTAGATCATTGGGTGGTTCCTGGATTTTAAGATGGTGGACTCCAAAACTGTGGTCAGTCCGGTGAAAGAACTGCAGGTGATCATTCATGAGATCCATGCGGAAGGAATGATCATTAGTGAATCTTTCCAAGTGGCTGGTGTGATCGAAAAGCTGCCTTCAACTTTAAAAGATTTCAAAAAGCGGATTTGATGAGCATGGATGATTTGATTCTTAGACTTCGGATTGAAGAAGATAACAGATGGTCGGAAAAGAAGGTCACTTATGTCATCATGGCCAAGGCTAATGTTGTGGAAGTAGGACATGCTTCCAAGAAGGGAAACAATGGAAAAATATCCAAGTTGGCACCTAAAGGAGGAATTTCAAAGAAGAAAGAGAAGTTCCTCGAAAAATGCTTCAACTGTGAGAAGATGGGTCATTGGGTAGCTGACTGCAAGCTGCCAAAGAAACCAAAAAGGAAAGATGGCCACGCAGTGCATGTGATTACAGACAAGGTGGCAAACATCGATTTATGTGCTGTGATTTCTGAAGTGAACTTGGTTGGTTCAAATACCAAGGAGTGGTGGGTGGATACTGGAGCAACTAGACATATTGTGCCAACAAGACCATGTTCTCCTATTTTGGAAGAGACAAGTGCTGGTGAAAAGTTATTCATAGGAATTTTGCAACTTCAACTATTCAAGGTGAAGGCATGGTGTTCGTGATATTTGCAAGAACCTTATTTTTGGTTCCTTGTTGAGTCAGATGCAGTTGTTGTTAGGAGTATGCCCTCGAATGCCACTCAGAGGATGTTGAGTGAGGGCATTGTACTTGTAATTATGTATATCAATAATATAAGGCAATGAATGTTTTTTTATTTACTGGTAGTTACTGACATTCCTAACTCGTAAATATACATATAGAAACTAGTCCGTGTATTTGAGAGAAAAACGTTCCACTCCTTATTGGATAAGGGGGTTGGCACTGGAAAGGTTTATAGCTCAAATACTTAATCGTTCGCAAGTCGATGAAACATGACTGAGCGTTAAGTTTGTGTGAAGATTTGTATAACGTGTTCTTTGACAAGGAGAGTGCCTGTCGAACACTAATGGTTAGTGGGAGCACACGTTATAGGTATACTAATTGGATTAGTATACTCGAACCGACTCACCCTCGATTCGTCACACGGATTTCACTCCAGGACAGTCAATGACGGAATCGAAAGGTTGTGATAGGTATTCGTGAACCTTTGACTTGAGGATTTAGTAGGGATGTGCTTGTGACGTCAAGATTTTCATTAGAGGAGTTCGACCCTGTAAACTGCAAGGTGGAGGTCAACCTCGACGTGCATCTTGACGAGCAAGTAGCAGGTCCTACTGAATACCAAGATAGAATTCTTTCTCCCGTTAGTGAGCGGGTTATATGTCCTATGCGGTTATTGGCTGATGAGATCATAAGTCTTTGGCCAAAGCATTGGAGCTAGTTGTATTGGATACACGAGAGCTCGATGATCTCGATTTGCATTAACGCATGCATAGCGTCAAGAACAGATAGGGTTTGACTGATCGTGACCCTATATCTTGATGGGGACATTTGAAAGAAGGGTTTATACGTATACTGGTATTCACGACAGAATGGTTCTTGAATGATCCCAAATCATTCGTTCTCAGTTGGGATACAGTGTAGGCCGCCAGGCTGGCTAGGTGGTGCTACTACTCTTTGGTTCCTCCCATTGCTGACTGAGACGGACCTACTGAGTCGCGCAATAGGATTGACGACATAATAAATTAAGCTTATTATCTCATTATGAATATTAGATATTGGATATATAATTTGGGACATTGGATGTTTGAATCGATTTATTAGATAAATTGATTTACGGCCAAATGAATTAGATATATTACCGGGTGATTAATTTAATTCATGAATATAATTATTTCTTAGATAAATTAATTATGTTATTATGTATTTGATATGATTAATTAATTGGATTAATTAATCGATATAAATACATCGGAACGGAATCGAAGTTTATCTGTTTGAACTCACGGGAGTCCGAAATGGACCGAACTCGCCCGGCTCCTTCTAGATGGCCGCCCCTCTTTCTTTCCCTTTTCCTTGGTCATAGTCTCCACATGTTGGTGGAAGACTTATGTTTTGTCAAGGGGACAAAATATCACTTTGAGTGATTTTGTCAAAAGGTGATTGGTTTGAGGGGATTTGATGGAGAATAAATTGAGAAGACCACATCTCCTTGCAAGAGACTTGAACTCACATTTTTTTTAGGATAAGGAGAGAGGAAAAAGTTTTTTCCAAGGCTTCATACTATGAAATTCATAAGTTTTTCTTGGAGAAAAATATTTGTGAGATAGAGAGATATTAGATTAAACACTTAGAGTGTTGTAATATTGAGTTGCATAGCTTCTATAACCTTGTTCTAGCCGTATCCTTGGAGGATAACGAGGTTTAGTCATTCCGGTCGTTTCTCCGGTGCGTGGCAAGTAGAGACACAAGAAAGAATCACTTATTTTGGAGAGAAGAGTGGTCGCTTCAAAGGGGAATTGCAAATTCTTCAGAATCTCCCGAAGAACCATGATGGTGACCATGGTCAAAACGGACACAATAATGAGAACAAAATATATGAAGAAAGGCTTTGTGAGGGATATATCATCGGTTGCACAAACGGCCAGACAGTTCAAAGGCACCTAGTCACATTGTCTAGCCAGTAAGGTAAATATAACCTTTTTAGGGAAGGTTCAAAGAGCATACTCTACACCTATCCTATTCAATGTCTAATCGCAGTAACTATCACCAAATCAAACTTCGTGTCAGATGTGTGCTGTTGGATCATCAATCTCATTCATGTGGGATTGTTGAAAAATGGACTAATACGGGCATTTAAAGTCCGATTTGAGGCGTCATTTTGAGTGGACTCGACAATAGAACGACGTCGAGATTCGTTTGGAATATGTAGTGCTCCACAAGAGCTTTCCAAAACATACAAAAGTATTCAAAATGGAGGAAGGATGAATGAGCATTAATGCTCTAAAGTTAGCTCCTTGGAAATGAGTATGGGACTTTGTCCCACATTGAAAAAGAGTAGAAAGATTATTATGCATATAAGGCTATATGCACAAATACGAGTTCATAACAACTAGTGGAGACATGAGTGGATGTGTGACTGGGTGGTCCTCGCACGCACACACTCACACGTGCGTCGCCGCTGTCCGTCCGTCCGTCCGAGTCGTCTCGTCTCGTATCATCTCGGATCGGGTCGAGTCGGGTGCGATTTGGGCGAAATGTCTCGGTGTCTCGAAGTTATATTTTTACTGCAATTTTATTTGCCAAACGCCTCATTAAATTAATCCGAAATTTTCGGATTATGATAAGTACCAAATTAAGTAATTATTATCAAAATTAATATTCGGATAAGTACCCAAATTAGTTGATAATAATCATAAGTATTATGATACCAATCCTAATTATTGGAGAGTTCCTCCAACACACTCCTCTCTCTCTCTCGTCCTCCTAATAAAACAGACGTGAGGGGTCCGATTTAAAAACCACTCTTACGCTTCAAAAATTACTTCTCCAGTTCCAGAAAATATTTTTGTTTCTCTCGTTTTTGTGTGGTGATAGTGCACGTTCATTCTAGTTCTCTGAGGGTGCAGTGATTATTGTATCAGTGCATCGATGTGTTGTTTTATCCTGGGAGGCAGACACTATACAGTGGTAAGGCGAATTTGCTTTAAGGAGACAGATATTCTGGACTCAACATCGACATACTGCATATCCTTTCTTTTTGTTAAATTTTATCCTGTTATGAAATTAACGTTTATTTTGCAAGGTTATATTTTAATTCGTGTTTTACATTTATTTATTCAGGTAAATATTTCCAAGACATTATTCTATAAGGAGAATCAAATGTAGTACAATGAAAAGAGTTTGCGGCATAAACAAGAAAGGTCAATTATTAAACTGTTTGTATTAACCAATTTAATCAAGTAGACCTAACAAGAATAAATGCGTTTGCTATATCGTATTGTACTATCCATACCGGAGGTAATCGGGACCATAATTAATACGGTGACCATAATATAATTAAATTAAAATAATTAAATTATTAAATTACCTAATTAGAATAAAATATGTTGGCTCTGGGAGATTTGCCGGCAGCGGCTCCAGTAACATGCAGTCTGGCAGGTGGTTGCCCACAAAAAATGATTGTCACATGAGATCTGCAGGGAGGCGGCAGCACCCAAAAAAATAAAAATAACCGTCACCTGAGGTCTGTCGACGGCCCCCTTGATAAACAGGTCGGCATGCCGGCCGCAAAATAAAGATTGGTCGGCCACCAAAGATCTGTTGGAGGCGGCCCTTAGACCCGACAATTTACCATACAACACGAAAACACGACACGAAAACGATACGAAAATTTAGTGTTTGTGTTTGTATTTTGAGTACACGACACGAAAATACACGAACACGAAAGTATACGATTGAGATTTAGTGTCAGTTTGTGTTTACCCTTTGGGTACACGACACGACACGAGGTACACGAAATATATATATATATATATATAATATTTTATAACATAATTTAATTAATTTTATAAAAACATTGTACTAAACTTTAAAATTCGAAAATATAATGTGAACTTTCATAAATTTCGTGTAAGCATTCATGTTTTCGTAGCCATTCGTTTCGTATCGTCTACTAAAATCTATATAAATAATATTAAATATGAAAATTGTTATTTTTATAATATTTTAATATTCGTTTTATATTATGTGTCTTACACGAAGACACGACACGAAATGACACGTATTTACGCAGTACACGATACGACACAAATTCATTTCGTGTCGTGTATGGGTTTGGACTTTTGGTACACGAAACATGAAAGTACACGACACGAAAGTACACGGCACGAACGATTTGCCAGGTCTAGCGGCCCTGCCGAAAAACAAACCAACAGATCGGCAGCTAAGAAAAAAAAACTGGTCGACCTACGGAGCTGTACCGGCGGCCGATGGCGGCCCACAGGAAAACAGACTGGAGGAAAAAAAACTTTCCTGTCGGAAGACAGACCGGTAGCCCGACCTAAAAAAATAAAAAAAATAATAACTGACTAGCTTGCGGCCAGTGACCCACAAAAGGTCCGCCAACCAGTCGGGAACCTTGAAGATTAGTTCAATACACCACTAGAAAAAACACATTTTAAATCGGTTAAAATAGGCCTTTTAAATCGGGTCTCGAACTGTTATAGATCCAGCCGATGTAGAAAATCGACGCATTTAAGATCGGTCATTTAACCGATGCAGAAAATATTTTTTTAAATCGGTTAAATAACCGATTTAGTAAGTGCAAATAACCGATGTAGAATGCCACATTCCAGATCATGCAGAAACCCGATTTAGGATGTTAGACATTTTAAATCGGTTAAAGTATCAACCGATGTAAAATGTCTGGCATTCTAAATCAGGTACTACTTTAACCGATTTAGAATGTCTGACATCCTAAATCAGGTCATATTTTAACCGATTTAGAAAGAGTATACATTCTACATCGGATTCTGCTTTAACCGATTTAGAAAATTGATATTCTTTTTAAAAAAAAATGGTAGATTTAGAAAAGCCCTGTTCACAAAAGTGGCAATTTTTTTGAGTACTTGACAAAACTGAATTGTCTTCACAATGAACAGCATTTACAAAACGCAATATCTAAACTCAAACTGACAAAAACAAACAATAAGATTCTCGTAATCAAGTCTAAGTAAGCAATATCTCACAGCAATATGTGTATTTTAATTTAAGGTACTAGTTCTTGGGATCAAAAAATCTAAAATGAAAAAAGTATTTGAAATTTAGTAACCTCCAAATTTAGAATCTAAATAATTCATTAGTCACAAACAAGTATCACATGCAAAGGATCGTCTTCACATAGTTTCTGTCCTATATTGTAAAACAATAAAAATATTAAAGGACAGATTCTAAAGCTAGAATCACAAAGCCTTTTGCCTAGAATAAATCGTTAAAGGAACTAATGCCGCTGATAGGAAAGACATAGACTGTATGCCCACTTAGCGCTCTACAACTTAAATTCAATGACGGACTTAACCTACCTTTCCCCATTCGACCCCACTAACGGAACACTCTCTGACTCCCACTGACCAGCTAGTGCGCAATGACGACCAGCCCGCAAGTTACTATCTTTTCTTTTATTAGCTGCTATTGATTTTCTTAACAGACAATGAGACGAACAGGATAGTGATAATGAGCAATAAAGCAACGATATTCCTAAAAGGTCGAAGTATGATATGAAAAACGGAGAAAACAAAATCTCAAACCTAATATTATGACAAGAAAAATGGAGAAACCAAAATCCATATTGATATGAAACATATCGATATTCAAGCAGCTTTACCGGACGAGGGCTAGGGGCTTTCTAAGCAAGCTATTATCGAATCGCAGCTCGTCCCTATTTGACTGGAAGGAAGCTAACCGGCGCAATATTTTTTCAGGAGATGAATCGCAGCTCGTCCCTATTTGACTGAAGAGGGGATCGGCTTAGCTCCAGTCGTGCCGGTTGAACCGTGAAGGAGAAATGGAGTATCCGGGGGAGAAGGTTAATAAACGGGAGGAGATAAATCGCGGGGAGATGTGAAGGAGAAGGGAATAAACGGGGGAGACGCAGTGAAAGGAGAAAGGAATAAACGGGGGAGAAGGTTAATGTCTTAAGTTGGCCCGTTTAATGTGTTGTTATATGACATCGGTTCTTTATTAACCGATGTGAAATATGTATTGTAATATCCGCAATTTCGAATTTCGGTAATTTTCTTTTTTTCGGTGAAAGTCTGTTTTGACGACTCTCTCATGACCGTTTCGTCATTCCGAGAATGATTAATTCTGCACTTTTTGTCATCCGAGTTCGTTTCGGTATCGTTTTGTTGAGTTCCGAGCTTTTTAGCGACTTTTCCGCACTTAAGTTCGATTCTTGCGAATCTCGTCCGAAACTGTTGTTTCGAGTTTCTCGTAAGTTCATTTAATGTTATTATTCATGTTGCAAGCTTTGGTTTGGTGTTTTGATCGTGTATCGTGTATTTCGGACGTTTTGGGCCGTTTTCGTAATTTCCCAAAGTTTGGGGTAATTACTTCCGTTGTCGAATTTCGAGCCTTCGGGTGGTCGGAATCGTGTGTTATATTAGCTCTTAGATTCGTCTTTGCGAGTACTTCGTAACCGTACCTTCGGTTCGTATTCAGGTTTGGGTTTCGGTGTCGTTTCGTTGAGTTCAGTGTTACTATACGACTTTTTCCAAGTATGAGTTCGGCTTTGTAAAAATCACCATAAATTCTTGGAAGCTCCAAAAATTCTGAATCTTTGCAATATTATAGATCATCAAGTTAGCTTTCCAATGGCTCAAACAGTGTGTCAATCGGAGTTCGAATGAAGGAGTTATGGTCAAAATAGCTAAGACTGCACGATGTGCCTTTTTGGTGTTGAAGTAGGCTGTACCGTGTGCCGCGGCACACTTCGGCTGGGCCGCGGCACTAAGCTAGTACTGGGCAGTTTTTTTGGCCGTGGGCCACGGCACACAGTGCAGATCAGCCTATTTAAGGCCTGGCAGCGTGTTTTTCACCCATTTTCTCATCCTCTTCCTTCTCTTCCGCGGCTGGAGGTGTGGAGATCATGGAAAGATGTTGTTGTACAATCAATCCATGAAGTCTTGGAGTTCATATCATCAATCATCCATCCTATAACATCCTCCGATCTACCGAATCAAGGTTAGATTTCTTGAAAATCTAGTTTTGGGGAATTTGGGTGTTTTGGTTGTTTTCGTCCGATTAATCCGATTTAACTTAGGATTGTGATGGATTGATGATTATTTAGATGTATTATATCATTTCCCTTGTTATTCCATGGTGGGATCGTATCGATTCTTTGTTTTGGCCGAGTTCTTGATCGACGCCTTGAAGGTGTCCGGTAAAATGTCATAGAGGGGTTTTTGGGCGTTCTACGATTATTCTTCCTCGTATGATCGATGATTTATTGATTATATGATGTTAGGGTCGAGTTTCTTGCGAAGAAACCACTTCGAACCCTTCCGTTCGTCGTCGTCTTCTGTTTCGATAGCATCGGGCGTTCCGAAGCTTCCCGGTTGAGCCGTGTCCGTTCGTGGTTTCGTGCTCGTGGTATCGAGGCAAGTACCTTGCTCATACATTTCTTATTTTATGGATATGATGATCAGTGATCGACTTGGTGTGTTTGTTTGATTGTTCGAAATGAAGTTTCAAAAGATTTCGGTTTGGCCTCGTTAAAGGCTCTTTTTCAAAACGCGTGTGTGTTTTGTGAACGGTGTGTTTTGGGAATTGATTATGATTTGGTCATTTTGAACGTTGAAGGCTTTGATGATATCCCTGTTGTTTAAAGTTATGGAATCGTGTATTCCGTGTTTAATCTTGTTATTGTGTTTTGAAGAGTTTGATAATGTTGTCGGATAAGTGGCCATCTCTAGTAAGTATTCTTGATGAACTTACATTCTTAGCATATTAGTATTGCATGAGTAACGTGTGTGTGTGTATGCTCACTACGGGTTAGATCCGACGGGGTCTCGGTAGGGCTCCACGAAGCTGTGGGACCGCGAGCTTGCTTTTAACCACTACGGGTTAGATCCGACGGGGTCTCGGTAGGGATCCACGAAGCTGTGGGTCCGCGGTTAATTGTGGTGCATTTTTGCAAATGTGATTTGATATTGGCATTTCCGGAAATGAGTGCTTTCGAATGGTTTTCATGATTGCATGCATTGACTAAGTGTGTAAGAGGTAAGTTGTTCGTTTGGCCTACTTGGCTAGGATGGCTCTAGAGTATTTTGTCGTTTATGTTAAATCCTTTATTTGTGGATTTGATGTTGGGAGACGAACCTTGTGGTCGTTCTTGTGTACTGTGAGTTGATGAGATTTGGGGCTAAAATCCCAATGGTTTTGTAAAAGTCATTTTAAAAATTTTGGGCTAAAATCCCAACGGTTTGGTAAAGGTCATTTTTCGGAAAGTAAACCTTTGGGGCGGTGACCCCTTTCGTCTTTTGGGTTTTGAAAAGTAGGATTTGATAATCCAAAATCGTTTTCTATTAAAACTCCCGATGGTATTTCAAATCATTTTATAAATTGTTTCCCTTGATATTTTGATCTTGAAATTTTGGGAAGTCTTTACTCAAACTCTCGCCTCGGGAAGTGTTCATCTTGTTGTATTTGAATCTTTGAGGATTCCGCATTATTATCGTTCGTGGAATGTGAATTGTATGACTCGTATTTTTGCACTTGTACTTGCACTAGCAAAACAGTGGAGTTTTGCTAACCCCCGAGTATTCGGGGGGTGGATGTCTATTTTTGCATTCAGGTTTTGGAGCATAACACAAGGTCGGCATGAAGGATGATGAAAGATGATCGATACTAATCACAGGAGGAACCGTACATTGTTTATTGGTTCAGTTGTACTTTATTTTCCGCTGCTATATTTTTTTTCCGTTGTACGAGTGTACTTGTGGTTTGACCCCCTGCGTGGGCATGAGTTGTAATCGAGTTGTATGTTTTTATTGAAAGGCCAAATCGGTCTACTGAGTCATTTTAGCCTTAAAGGCATTGTCGAGTTGTTTCATGTTGTTACTAGCCTGGTAGATCCTTGAGGAAAGGTTCTACGACGTGTAATATCCCTGAGCGGATTGGGGGTGTTACATAAATGGTATCAGAGCTTAGGTTGTGGAAACCTAGCCTGTCAGGTCAAGTCGTGTTGTTTGAGTCTTGTTTCGTCGGATTTTATCTGACTGAGTCGTGTCGCGACGCGTCGTTTGAGTTTGTTGGTCGTGATTAGTATCGTGGGGCGATCATCATCTTCGTGCGACCTGTGGAAGTAAGTCTCCCTTATTTGTGTTGTGCCTCGTGTGACACGAGCTATTTTTATGATTATTTGTTAAGTGATGGAATCCTTATGTGGATTTTGATTTCACGATATGTATTTAGTCGACTCTCGTATTTGATTTATACGAGGAGTGTCGTCGCTTGTGATGTCTTTTTTTATTGTTGTTGTAGGTCACAAGTCGTCCAGGAACAAGTCTAGAGGGGGGGTGAATAGACTTGTTGAAACTCTTAAACTCTTTTTCTTGAAGAGTGAGTTTCTTCAGCTGATGGTCAAACAAATGACTTGGAGTCGTTTGTTCTTGGATATGTGCGGAAGTCAGCTGATGACGAATATAAATTAACTTAATGAAACACTTAACAATGTATGCAGCAGTTAGAGTATGATGCAAGAAACAAGAAATGACACAGCGATTATAGTGGTCTCAGAGGTGGGGTAATCCTCTACTAATCCACTTTTCTCCAAACCAGTTGGAGATGAATTCACTATAATTTTCAACCAGTGATAAATATTACAGTGATTCACAACACACTACAACAGCTTCCAACCAGTGGAATTCCGTGCCGTTGTATACACACTTGACCTTGCACCTCTTGATCCTCGATCCTCGGATGCCCTTACAGTCTCTTACTTCAACCAAGAAGTACCCCGTACTCAAGATTTATAGACAAGAGTGTTTGTCTTCTCCAACTTAAGAGCTTCCTTGAATATGAACTTTTTGGATCTGCTCTTTTTCACGATGCTATTTGATTGCTTGAGATTGCTTTGTTTGCTTTGATCGCTAGAGTATATGTTCGCACCGGTAGGTTGCTCAGATTCAAATCTCTGGATATATATAGGTCAGATCTTCTGAGCTTCTTCCTTGTAGCCGTTGCAAATCTTTGAACAAATCCGTCCGTTGGAGGGAGACTTCATTGTTTAATCTTTTCTGAACGTTGCAAGACTGGATTCCCATTATTTAATTTTATCTTCCGACCGTTGTGAGGACTTCTGCATGTGAGCGCCGAATCTTTTGAATATAAAAGGATAAAAGTCTTCACGGTGGGTCAGGATGATTAAATCATATCTCTTGCGGGAATCACTCCAATTTGTCTCTTCACGTTGCATGTGAGCTTTCCGTAATATTTGACTTTTCAAAGCATGCTGACGTGGACTTGGAGTACTAGGCTGTAGTTGAGTAGGCTGATGTGCAGCTTACATCTCTGCAGGTAGGTCCTCTCGGTCATTCCTTGTTTGTGACTTGTGCAGTCAGTGACTTCCCGAGGTACCTCATTTGCCGATCTGGTCAAACTTCTCTCGATAAATTTAGTTGACCAGAGCTACTCTGTCGAGTCACTGTACTTCTCGATGGACTAGGTGTACTTTAGTACTTAGCCGATTTTCATTTAACTAACTTTGGCCTACAGAAGACACTCATTTGGTTCTTCTTTACATTTTGCCAAGTTATACTTAACATATTTTGGCCTATGGAAGATACTCATTTGGTTCTTCCTTACATTTTGCCAAGTAATAAACATTTGATTTTAAATTAATGACATCATCAAAATCTAACAAGTATTCCTAACAAATTCCCCCTATTTTGATGATGGCAAAACTAAGTAAGAAATCAAATGACCAAGTCTGCACTTAAGTGCGAGACAAAAACTGAAATCAGTCTAATATTGAGACAACTGGAAATTGTCATTCAACAGACTGTTCATAAAATTTTCTGACTTATCATTGAAATTTTACAAGAATGTTTTAAGTACAGAAAATAAAATTACAAGTAAAAGAAAATAACTAAAAAGATCATCTGCCTCTTCCTCTGCCTCTTCGAATAGGCTGCTTGGCAGGCTTGAATGGTTTGGCTCCGATAGGTCTTATCTTTACTGGAGCAAGACCATATTTCCTTTTTACCACAAGTGCTGCGAAATCCTGCTCTTGCTGAGATCTGAATCTGTTCTCGAGGCACACTAGCTTGATTTCCTTTTGAAGTTGTAGCTCATCAAGTTCACCATCCATGCGGATTGGTGCTTCTTCAGCTCTGAATGGAGGGATCATAGGAAAAGATTTTTGCTCTTTAGCGTGCTTCTTGAGAACAGCCCAAAGCTTCGGATAGACTTCTTCCATGAAGTTTATGAAGATTTCTTGTGGGGAGAGTTTGTCATCATGGATTAGTTCCCAGACATAATAATCTTTGATGAACCTCTTCCTAGCAGCTCCCCACATTTCAAGGGCTTCAAATGGAACGAAATCCTCAACATACCATAGCTCCAACCCTTCCCATTCTAGAGTAGGTTCGAAGCCGCCTCTGGTCCTTCTTCTTTTTCCTACAGGCTGCACAGCCTGGTCTTCTGGGTCTTCAGCTTCATTTCTTTTCAGGCTGGAGGGTCCTTCAATCTGAGGGACATCCTGCTTCTTCTTGCTTCTGATTTCTCTTTCTTCCCCCTGAATCCTCACTTCCCCCTTTTTGCCAGCATCAATAAGGGTTGTCAACTGCTGTTCCATGCGGCTCATCCAGTCAGACATGCCAAAAGGCATTCTGTTGTTTGTAGGAGGAGGAGGCTGAGGGATTTCTCGCTGAAGTAGGGTGTCAATCTTGGCATTTATGGTTTGAAGGTCAGGAGTGACCTGAGTTGAGAGCAGCTCCCCAATAGTGTCTCTGACAATTTGCTTGATCAGCTCAGTCATGGTAGGTGATAACTGGGCTGATGGGGAGTACTCTCCTGAACCTTCTGCAAGAGAACCACTAGACTGCAGGCTCCTGGGCCGCAGCAGTAGGCCGATTGGGTTTTCTCAGGGTCCACGACACTGAGTCCTCTGCCCGACTCTGCGTCTAAAGGTGTACCAGGCAGGTACAACAATCCTATCTGCAGCTTCATGAGTTGCCTCTGGCTCTGGCTCTGGCTCTTTGGCTCCTTCTCTCTCTCCTTCTTTTCCTTCTTCTTCTCCAGATTTTTCTTTCTCTTTTTCCTCATCTTTTTCTTTTTCTTTTTCTGCTCCTCCTTCACCTCCATCATCATTATCATCATCATCATTATCATTTTTATCATCATCTTTCTCCTTCTCTTCTCCTTCATCATCCTCATCCTCTTTCTCTTCTTCATCTTTTTCCTGCTCTACTTCTTCTCCTTCTTCTTCATCTCCTTCATCCATCACTTCTTCTGTTTTCTCAATCTCCTCTGTTTGTTTTTCAACTGGTATATTTTCTTCAGATTCTTTTTCTTCTTCATCCTCTTCAACCAAATTGATAACTTCATTGTCTCCATTAATTTCTTCAATCCTAATCTCCTGTTCTACTTCCTCCTCTTCTTCCTCTCCAAAATCACCATTAAAAATACTTAACATAATAGAGTGGATAAAGTGGTCCATGTTTGTCTCAAAGTGTGACATGAACCAGTTATCCTGGAGGAGTAAAACTAAATCTGACTCTTTGCAAAAATTAGTCAGAACATCCTCAGTGGCTTGGGGATATTCCCAAACACTAGTTTCAACAAAGGTTTGAAAGGTTGTAAAAGACATGGTTTTGAGAGTTTTCCACTCTTTAAAAATATTTACAAAGGAGTGTTTTTCTGCTTGCGATTTGACAAGCTGAAGTTGCTCAATAGAGAGATTAAAAGTATTATTTTCTAAAAGATTGAAAGTGTAATCTGCTTCAGGAATAGAGATAACAAGACCTGCTTCCTCTTCTTCGGTTATGTACACAGGAGGTGTAATAACGGGTACAATCCGAGTTTCGATCTCAGTGCGGGCAGTCGGATGAACTGGTGATTGGACTGATGGGCTGGCATGGTGCTCAGGCTGCTCTCCCTCGCTGAACTGCAGCTTCCTTGGCCTCTTTGGTGAGGGTTCAGGTGATGACTGCAGGTTAGAGGGTCCTGCTGGGGCTGGTCCCCGTCTCTTGAATCGGATGGCGATTGGTGTATCGTCAGACTCATTCCCGGACTCGACTGCAGTTCCGATCTCAGCTGCAGGTTGGTCCGAGTCTGATAAATCGTATCTTGGGCAATAGCTTGAGTCTGGCAAATCCTTCAACAACTGGGCTGCTCTCCCAGTGACTCCAACTTTTTTCTTGTCATGGTCCATGTGACCTAGCCTCTTGTTCGGGTGGAAAGGGTCAATGTTTCCCTTGGCCACTCCGATTTTCTCCAACAACCAACTAAGATGCGTTCCGAACGCCAACTTAGTTTTGAATTTCTTCTCACCTTCAAGCCATTCGACTTTGTTCACCTCGCGAACAAGTTGTCTGAAAATATAATCCGCCCAATCAACTTCTTCTTCTTGGATCAGCGCACCCAACACCATGAATTTTGAAGATGACAATTGGTCATAGCTGCCTGCCATCCCCATCACTATCTTGTTTGTGATGTTCAAAGCAAATCGATAAATCCTTTTCAACTCATTCCTCTTCGCTGTAAACTTCAATTTCTCTGGGATGTTTTCGACCTTGATCGTCTTCCAGGTTTCGGCGGGTGATTGTTTAAGAGCTTCGACCGCCAAACCGCGATGTTTCATCCCGAATACGGAACGGATCTTCTCTCGATCTATGGTGATAGGGATTCCGCCGACTGAGCTGTTAATCCCGTGCTGAATCAGAGAGGCATTACGATAAAATTCGACGACATCTTCCTTGAACAAATGTTGCGGGTTGATGTCGAGAAACGGGTAGATTCCGTTCAGCTTCATCGCCCGGATCAGATTGAGCATATCGAAGTCATCTAGATTTGCTTCCAATAAACCTTCAAAATCGACGACCATGGAGAAGATGACTTGATCCTTCACCGCCTTCAAGTTTACGCCTTCAAAAGATGCCATTTCTGCAAAAAGGATTTTTTTGGATTTTTAGTGTATATTTTGCTCTGTAAATTCTAGGGTTCCTGTAGGCGTAAAGGGTAAAGTGAAAGGTTTTCTTCCTTATAAAGAAGATGAAAAGACGTTTGGATTAGTTTATTATAAATTTAAACGGTGGTACGCCTTTTGATATATTCTTTTGAATTTCAAATTTGAATCGGTGGCCCCATTTAAAATTTGACGGTTGATTCTGATTGGCCACCGTAGAGGTTAATTAAATAGGCGTGTGACGCGTGTATTTAAAATTGTCACTTGGCTTATAAAGATGTATATTTTAAATGCCATTTTAGCCAAAATAATATTTATAAATGTGGCAGATATTAATTAAAAAAAATTAGAGATCGATTTAGAGAACTTAGCTAGTCGATTTCGCTGATCATGACCACTCGCAACAGTTAGTTGACTTCTACTTTGGTATTACGTACGGCCTAAGTTGCTTATTCGGCCTTCGTCTTCTACTTTGCATCGGCTTAGGCTCGAGGGTCCGTCCTTCCTTCAACTTGCTTCGAACTAGATTCCCAATCTAGTAATCCAAGGTCTCTGCTAAGCTCTAGGAATCTTTCTTCCTGCAATGGTTTGGTGAAGATGTCGGCTATTTGGTAGTCTGTGCCGACTCTTTCAACTCTAACCCTTTTGTTAAGCACATGGTCTCGAATGAAATGGTGCTTAACGTCAATGTGCTTCGTCCTTGAGTGCAAAACCGGATTGTTGGTTATTGCAATAGCACTATTATTGTCACACCATATTGGAACTTCATTGGCAATATTATAGTCCCTTAACTGTTGTCTGATCTATAGAATCATGCTGTGACTACTGCAGACTAGGTATTCGACTCTGTAGTGGAGATAGAGTTAGAAACACCTTCTTGCTAAACCAGATATCGATCCGTTCCTAGGAATTGACACGTTCCACTAGTGCTCTTCCTATTGATTTTGCATCCGCGAAATCCGCATCCGAGTATCCTGACAACTCGAAGTTGTCATCCTTGGGTACCACACCCAACATTAATTGTAGACTTTAGGTACTTAATTATTCTCTTGCCGCATCTAGGTGTGATTGCTTCGGCTTGGATCGAATCTTGCACACACTCCAACCGCATATGATATGTCCGGCACCTTGCGATTAGGTACGAAGAGATCCGATGAGTCCTCTGTAGTGGGTTGAGTCCACCGATATGCCTGCCTCGTCTGCATCCAGTGAGTGCTTGTGCTCATTGGAATTCTTGCGGGCTTGGTGATTCCATTCCATATCTCTTGATAAGATCTCTAGTATACTTTGCTTGGTTGATGAAAATTCCTTTTTCATCTCGCTAACTTGTAATCCGAGAAAGAAGTTAAGCTTTCCCATCATACTCATCTCGAATTCTCCTTGCATGAGGTTGGAGAATTTCTCGCATAGTTCAGATTGGTTGACCCGAATATGATGTCATCCACATAAATCTAAACTATTAAAATGTGGCCTTCGTGTTCCACTCTGAATAGGGTCTTGTCCACTTTTCCCTTGCAAAATCCATTTTTCTCAAGAAACACAGACAGTGTTTCATACCACGCTCTTGGTGCTTGCTTGAGTCCATACAGAGCCTTCAACAGCTTATAGACTTTGTCTCCTTTGACAAAACCTGGGGGTTGCTCTACATAGACTTCTTCTTCTAGGATTCCATTCGACGCACTTTTCACATCCATCCGTAGACTTCAAAGTCCTTGAATGCAGATATGCGAGGAATAGTCGATGGCTTCTAATCTTGCAACAGTGCATAAGTTTCATCAAAATCTATTCCCTCACACCGTGCATAACCTTTTGCTACGAGTCCGGCTTTATTCCTAACAACAGCTCCGTCTTCATCACTCTTGTTTTTATACACCCATTTGGTGCCAATAACTTTCTTGTGATCGTGTGTGTCTGTTAGTTCCCAAACTTTGTTTCTTTCCATCTGCTCCAATTCCTCTTGCATGGCATTAATCCATGAATAATCTTCAAGGCTTGTTCTGTGGTCTTGGGTTCAATTTGTGACATGAAACATGAGAACATCGCCATTCCTGCCGGTAGAGTTGACTGTCTTGTCTTGACTCCATCACCAACTTTCCGATGATTTGCTGAATTGGATGATCCTTAAGCCATTTGGGGATCTCGTCCTCTTCGGGTTTGTTCCCCTGATGGATTGCTCGTGGTTATCTGCATCACCGGATCTTTGATGCTGCAATCGATCGGCCTACGCCTTGTCATCTGCGGCTTGGTTACAGGCTGAATGAGTCTTTGTCGGCTCATTGGTCTTCTTCAAGCAAGAATCGGATCGGATAGGTTTGGTGATCTGTCGATCTGCAATTGGGTCTTCATCACCGCGGTTGGGTCATCAGCCGATCTGCAGTGAGTCCACCATTCCAGTTGTCATGAATAATGACTTCTTCAAGGGTTGCCGACTTGAGCTTGTTCTCAATTTGCTCAAGTTGTTTCTCGTACTCAACAAGAGATTCATCAAAAACAACATGGGGTGTTTCTTCCACAACTAAGGTTCTTTTGTTAAAAACTCTATATGCCTTGCTTCTTTGGGAATATCCCATAAATAGACCATCATCAGCTTTAGCATCAAAGGCATTTAGGTGTTTTACCGTTGTTGTGGATGAAACACTTACAACCAAAAACATGAAAGTAAGCAACGGTAGGAGTTCTATTATTCCAAACCTCATAGGAGTTTTGCCATGTCTCCCTACTATCATACTCCTGCTCGGGTGTGGCAGTCGTGTTAACAGCTTCACCCAGAACCTCTTGGGTAGGTCCGCTTCGCAATCATGGACCTTGCCGCTTCCTTCAGAGTTCTGTTCCTTCTTTCAAGAACACCATTCTGCTGGGTGTCCTGGCTGCAGAGAGCTCATGTTGGATCCCATTCGATCGCTGAAATCGGTTATCGCCTTGTTGAGAAACTCTCCTCCTCTATCTCGATCGATCTTGATTATAGAGAGGATTTCTCATTCTCGATCCTTCTCGGCCTCGTAACTTGGTCAGGGTTTCACTTTTCTTGAATAGAAAAATGATCCAAGTGTACCTTGAATAATCATCTACAATCACAAGAGCATGCTTTCTCCCGCTCAAAGTCCTTGGTTTGATAGGACCAAATAGATCCATGTGGAGTAGATCTAAGATCCTTGTTGTGAGCGTTGTAGGCTGAATTGGCTTGAATGATGCCTTGGTCTGCTTTCCCTTCTGACATGCATCACAGAGTGCTTCCTTTTTGAATACTTCATTTGGAAGTCCTCTGACCAGCTTCTGAGAGCTAATCTTGTTGATGGCTTTGAAGTTCAGGTGACATAGTCTTTTGTGCCACAGCCATCCATTCTCAGCTACTGTCTTGGATAGAAAGCAGGAGTTAGGTGTTCCTGTGTTCCAATCAATCATGTATACATCTCTTCTTCGGAAACCTTGTAGCTTTATTTCTCCAGATAAGATGTCTATCACCATACACTTCAAAATGGTGAAGACTACTAGATTCTTCTCGTCACAGAACTGGCTGATGCTCAGGAGGTTGTACTTGAGCCCTTTGACATAATGAACTTTGGATATTACAATGTTTCCTCGGTGCAGCTCTCCAAAGCCTTTTGTCTGTCCTCTAGAGCTATCTCCAAAGGTTACATCGGGACCTCTTTCTTTGATATATTTGGTCAGCATCTTCTTGTTCCTTGGTCATATGCCTCGAGCATCCAGAGTCTACAAACCATTCTTCTCCTCCAAAATTTGAGCTTGAGGAGATGTGGTTGTAGTCCTTCCACCTTTTCTGCAATTAAACAAGCAGAGATTTAGGTACCCAAATTTGTGTGGGTCCTTTGGGGTTAGTTGGTTTCCTGGAGAATTGATTTCTCCTTGGATTATGGAAATTGTTATTATTATTATAACCCTTATAAGGTGCCTGTGGTCGAGGTCTAAATCTCCTGGTTGGATTGTATACCGGATATTCCTCAAAATAGTGTGGGCCATTTCTAAATCTAGGCTGAGACCATTTATTAAATCTTTATGGTCTCCACACTTGTTCATTTTGGTAATTTGGATAACCTTGAGGTTTCCATCTGCCCCTCCCATTATGAAATCTATTTTTGGGGAGTTGTTGGTAATAGTGGGCATGTTGTCTGGACTGCTGCTTTTGCCTGGGCCATTGCCTAGTCGCCTGTCTGGTGTAACCTGACTGCAGCCTAGACGTTTGACTTGGCTGTTGCCTGTTTTTGAATATCGTTTTATACACAGGCTCAGCAGTCGAGACTATTGTTTCTCCCTTGATAAACTTGGTTTCAGAACTAGAGGGAGTGTGAGAATCATATCCAAGGCCTGATTTGGTATATAATGACCTTTTATAGGTACACAATTCGCCCAGAGTTTAAGACGCCTTCAGGGAGGTTATTTCCTGCGCCAGTGTTTTATTTAACTGTGCCAGCTTAGTAAACTCAGATTTGGAATGAGCAAGTGCAGCTGACTCTTCTTTAAGTAAAATATTTAGCCGGTCTATCTCAATTTGTATTGACACTTGCACGGTTTTAAAGTCACCGTAGTTGTCTCAACCTTATTTAAATCTAGCCGAGTTTTTCAAATCATTTTTCACCGCCTATTCTCATCTTGCAACTGAGTCTTCTCTTGTCTGACTTGGTGTGCGATTTAAGTGTTTCAAAATCTTTGAATAACTGATTTACCGATTCATGTAAATCCATATCTTGTGACATGGTGAGCTATTATTTGAACCGGTAGGTTTAGAAGTTACCTCTTCATCGCCTAAGTTTTCCATCGCAATCATACTCCTCGTCTTCATCGTAAAAGAAACGCCGCTTGATTCGACATGCTCTGGTCTTCTCCGATGAGAGCTTTTCTTCCGTCTTCCTTTACGCCCACCTCCTTCTTGGTTTCGTCCTTCTTGAGCTCGGGACAATCCATTTGGATGTGTCCTATTTTGTGTGATTGTAGCATTCAACTTTCCAGCCTTCCAAATTTACGGTTCCTTCTAGGATTCTCCTTGTAGTTTTTCTTATACTTGGAGTAGTTCTTTCAAATTGCCGAACCTTTGCATTATGAAAGCCATTTCTTCCTCAAAATCTAGTGGATTTGGAGGTTTCACATCGAGATAGGCTCTTAGCAGGGACTCATTGCAAATGCGATTCCCTTCTCTGCAGGCTCAGTTGAGGATGAGCTTGGAAGCTCGAACTCATAAGCCTTTAGATCAGAGAACAGCTCCTGAATTTTTATCTTATTCAGGTCTTTGGACTCTCTCATAGCTACAACCTTCATGCTCCATTCGGGATTTAGAGATCTGAGGACCTTTAGTGCCATTTCCCTGTTGCCATAGGTTTTGCCCAGGGAGTTGATTTCATTGATAATTTCAGTGAACCTTGTGTCCACTTGGTCTATAGATTCTCCATTCTTCATTTTAAAGTTGTCAAACTTTTGGATAGCTATTGACAACTTGTTTTCCTTGATCAGCTCCGTTCCTTCACACATTAGAGCTAATGTGTCCCAAATCTCTTTGGCATTCTTACAATTTTTGATCTTGACCATTGTGGATTTGTCAAGAGTTTGGTATAGCACATCTCCGGCCCGTTGTCAAGATTGGCGCTTTCTCTCTTCGGGTCGGCTCCGTTCTCTTCTTAGGGATCTTTTCGGGCCTCCCACCGCGATCTCCTGGTGTTGTCCTTCTCGAAAATGAATGGACCGTCTTCAATGATGCACCACATGTCGTCATGGATTGAAGATAAGTGTGCCTGCATTCTTATCTTCCAGAGATCATACTCGTCAACTGAAAAGACAGGTAGTCTAGAGTGCATGTGTTCCATTATAAAGTGAGAGATAAGATATATATCTAGTATGGATCTGGTTCGTGGAAAAAAAAATGAACCAACCGCTCTGATACCACTTGTAGGTCACAAGTCGTCCAGGAACAAGTCTAGAGGGGGGGGGGGGGTGAATAGACTTGTTGAAACTCTTAAACTCTTTTTCTTGAAGAGTGAGTTTCTTCAGCTGATGGTCAAACAAATGACTTGGAGTCGTTTGTTCTTGGATATGTGCGGAAGTCAGCTGATGACGAATATAAATTAACTTAATGAAACACTTAACAATGTATGCAAAGTAGCTTAGAGTATGATGCAAGAAAGCAAGAAATGACACGAGCGGTTATAGTGGTATCAGAGGTGGGGTAATCCTGTTCTAATCCAGTTTTCTCCAAACCGACTGGAGATGAATTCACTATAATTTTCAACCAATGATAAATATTACGGTGATTCACAACACACTACAACGCCTTCCAACCGGTGGAATTCCGTGCCGTTGTATACACACTGATGCCTTGCACCTCTTGATCCTCGATCCTCGGATGCCCTTACAGTCTCTTACTTCAACCAAAGAAGTACCCGTACTCAAGATTTATAGACAAGAGTGTTTGTCTTCTCCAACTTAAGAGCTTCCTTGAATATGAACTTTTTGGATCTGCTCTTTTCACGATGCTATTTGATTGCTTGAGATTGCTTTGTTTGCTTTGATCGCTAGAGTATATGTTCGCACCGGTAGTTGCTCAGATTCAAATCTCTGGATATATATAGGTCAGATCTTCTGAGCTTCTTCCTTGTAGCCGTTGCAAATCTTTGAACAAATCCGTCCGTTGGAGGGAGACTTCATTGTTTAATCTTTTCTGAACGTTGCAAGGCTGGATTCCCATTATTTAATTTTATCTTCCGACCGTTGTGAGGACTTCTGCATGTGAGCGCCGAATCTTTTGAATATAAAAGGATAAAAGTCTTCACGGTGGGTCAGGATGATTAAATCATATCTCTTGCGGGAATCACTCCAATTTGTCTCTTCACGTTGCATGTGAGCTTTCCGTAATATTTGACTTTTCAAAGCATGCTGACGTGGACTTGGAGTACTAGGCTGTAGTTGAGTAGGCTGATGTGCAGCTTACATCTCTGCAGGTAGGTCCTCTCGGTTGTTCACTGTTTGTGACTTGTCTGGTCAGGTGACTTCCCTGAGGTACCTCGGCTGCAGTCTGGTCAAACTTCTCTGATAAATTTAGTTGACCAGAGCTACTCTGACTGGAGTCGGCTGTACTTCTCTGATGGACTAGGCTGTACTTTAGTACTTAGCCGATTTTCAGCCTAACTAACTTTGGCCTACAGAAGACACTCATTTGGTTCTTCTTTACATTTTGCCAAGTTATACTTAACATATTTTGGCCTATGGAAGATACTAATTTGGTTCTTCCTTACATTTTGCCAAGTAATAAACATTTGATTTTAAATTAATGACATCATCAAAATCTAACAAGTATTCCTAACAGTTGTTTTTGTCCGTTGCTGATGATTTTCGAATCGATTTGCACGTTTTACAAGTTCTCTTGTGGAGGCTTTGTGCTTATACGCGTTCGACTTGTTCACTAGCCAGTGCGGGTGTAACACCCCAATTCACAATTGGGACATTACACGCCGTAGAACCCTCGTGAGGTCTACCAGGCTAACACATGACACATAAACCACAATGTAATTCCAAACGATGCACTCTAAAGTAAGTAAGGCCGTGGCCTCGGCCAAAACAATTTTAATGGAGTACATAAACATAAGATAAATACCAATTCGTTGCCCACGCAGGGGACTTAAACCAAGTTTAAAAGTAGACAGTCTAATTCGAGTACTCGACAAATGCAATGACAAAACATAAAATTACAGACTCGAGCCACATCATCAAGCCAGCCCATCCTTTACGTGCGTGTCCCGTGCCTGCTCCTCAGCTCTCCTTGCACTAAATGCATAAGACGCATTTCCCCCATTTAAAGGGTTAGCATTCGAATAGCTAGTGCAAGTACACAATTACACAACATTATATACAAAATACGGTTTTTAGCACCATCATCTCAATCAGAAATCATTTGCCATAAATATTCCGGAATACTACATTGGCAATCAAATCAGTTTCCAATCATCACGATATTACAAAATCACAACTGGTATCCCGTGGCCGTACCCCTTAGTATCGACCCCTAGACATCCCGTCGAACGCTCCAGGTGGGATACCACTTCCGCGGCCGTACCCCTTAGTATCGACCCCCAGACATCCCGTCGGACACTCCGGGTGGAAGTTCAACCACACACGCACCCAAGTTCACTTCCGCGGCCGTACCCCTTAGTATCGACCCCCAGACATCCCGTCGGACACTCCGGGTGGAAGGAACGCAACTCACACACCCGAAAATCCCAATTTTTCATTCATTTCGAAAATCACAACATACATAACGAAATGTAATACATGTACTTGCCTTGAATGAAACGAAACGAAGGAAACGACGAAGGAATAGGTTTCGGTCCGAACAATCCTCCCAAATCCGTTCCTAACACAATAACGGTATACACAAGTCTCAATAATACGGAAAGGTAAGAATTAATCCTAATTCTACCCGCTGGAACAATTTGTCGGTCAAGACTTGGGTATCATCGACTATAAGTGACGAACAATGGAAAACTTGAAGTTTAAAACCACAAATCATCAATAAAACGAAGGATTACAAGTACACGATCGAAGTCTAACGATAACCCAGTGATAATTCGGACTAAAAGAGTCAAATCCCAAGAAATCTCCAAAATTCCCCCAAAATCTCAAAACAAGGGTTTTGGGAATTTTTACCGTGATTCGGATGGTGGAAAGTGTTAGGAACTTGAAGAATTCACGCAAGGAGTGCACGGTGGTAGTGAATGATGAACTTCAGTCGGAATCGGCCCTAACCCTCGTCTGGAATCGCTCAAAGCCGAGAAGGATAAGAAATGATGGAAAAATGACGAAGTTGACTACTGCTGTCCTATTTATATTAAACAGTCTTAGCGCACGCTACGCACAAGCATTAGCATGCGCTAACGGGGCGTGGAAGAACAGTCTGCCTACTGTCCTCCAGTTAGCGTGCGCAAGCTGGCCTGGTTAGCGTGCGCTAATATTAGGAATTAGCGTGCGTTAACGCTGAATTAGCGTACGCTACCTGGTCCAGTACAGAAACACTGAACCTACTGTCCAGACCGCTGAAGTCGTTAGCGCACGCTACGGACCACAGGTCAACGTACGCTAACCACACAGTGATAGCGCACGCAAGTAAGTCCGGAGTAGCATGCGCTACTCAGGCGGCCGATTGATCTTGCCGCGATGCATCACGCCAACAAAGACAAAAGTGTCGAAATGCGAAGCAAGACCAGAATCCGGAAGCATAAACACGTAATAATCAAGATGACAAAGCTGAGCATGGAAAGAGGATATAATCCCGATCACTAGAGAGTCCGAAATGAAGCAAATAAAGCAAAATTCCCCAAACTTATGAAAATTACAAAAACGGCCCAAGCGTCCAAAAATCGCGATACAACGTCGGATTAACAATCCGAAAGTTTCAACACGACCAATTCAACCATAAAAACTTATGCAAATCAAGAAACAACGAAAACAAACAAGTTTTACGAGAATCGAACGTACATGCGGCAAGATATAATTCAAGATGAAATTATGCAAAAACATCCTCGAAACTCGACCAGACGGAAAAACTCCAAGAACAAAATAGATTCAGAATTCCAAAACAGTGCTAAGCGAGTTGTCCGAAACGAACATACACCAAAAATAGAAATTACCGAAAATATAAAACACGGATATTACAGCGGGAGAGTCCTTAGAGGCCTCGAATGGGGTCAGTAGTTTTGTTCTGAATGTGGTATTTTTTCGTTTATTTCCATTTAAAGACATGTACTGTTTTGATTTTAAACGTTTTGATGCGTGTACTAGGAGTTGTTTTAGTGAACGTCGATATGTGTGAGTTTTGGGCATTCTGGCCTATTGGATTTTTGAAAACCTTGAGTATCTTGGAAAAATAAATTTTGAGACATACTTTTCAAATGAGTTATTTTCTTTTGGTACATCCTAGGTGCCACAATATATTTCAAAAATTTTCTACTTCGAGGACCAAAATGCTTTGAGATATTTTCAATGTTTTAGAAACACTTTTATTTAGACCCGAGGGTCGAATATTCTGAAAGTTTTCACTAAGAGAAAGTGTCCTCATTTTTATCAAATGCGAAATGGCTCTCCAAAGTCTCGATAACGATGTTTCACGTTTGTACTTTTTGAAAGGTGATACTCAAGATCAACCGGTGTTCTTCTAAATTATTTTCAAAATGAGGTTTTCGTTTTTAAAACCTATCCATTCCCGTTTGAGGGCTGGGTATGTATGTATGATGTTCGCGTTGTCGTTATGATGTTTGCTCCCGAGTATGATCAGATTGGTGGCATGAACGACGAGGCGTTGCCACGCATTTGTTGTGAGAGGTGGGATGTTGGTGTCGAATGTTGCCGCCTCGTAGTGATTTCTGCGTTGTCGCGCATGTGCGAGCTGTTAGAGCTTGGTTTGGTATGACCGTGTACATCGGTGATGGTTCCGTTATGTGTCGGTTGTTTAATGTCTCGTTACTTTGCTCCCGTTTTTGTGAATTTCGTGGATGAGGTCGGAGGTAAAACCCGTACTATACAACGTCGGATTAACAAACCGAAAGTTTCAACACGACCAAACCAACCATACAAACTTCTACCAATCAAGAAACAACGAAAACGAACAAGTTTTACGAGAATCGAACGTACATGCGGCAAGATATAATTCAAGATGAAATTATGCAAAAATATCCTCGAAACTCGACCAGACGGAAAAACTCCAAGAACAAAATAGATTCAGAATTCCAAAACAGTGCTAAGCGAGTTGTCCGAAACGAACATACACCAAAAATAGAAATTACCGAAAATATAAAACACGGATATTACATTATCTCCCCCTAAAAATAAGTTTCGTCCCGAAACTTACAACGCGAACAACTCGGGGTATCTAGACCGCATACTCTCTTCCGTCTCCCATGTGGCTTCCTCGGATCCATGTCTCGACCATTGAACTTTAACCAGAGGAATGATTTTATGACGAAGTTGCTTCACCCGACGCTCTAAAATCTGAATCGGTCTCTCCTCGATGGTAATGTCGGGTCCCAATTCGATTTCTCCAAAATCAATAATATGGCTAGGGTCCGATACGTACTTCCTAAGCTGGGAAACATGAAATACGTTATGAACGCGACTCAAGGACAGCGGCAAGCCTAACCGATAGGCAAGCTCTCCCACTCTCTCTAAAATTTCAAACGGCCCAATATATATCGGACTAAGTTTACCCTTCCGGCCGAAGCGGTAAACTCCCCGTGTCGGCGACACCTTAAGCAAAACATGATCTCCCACCTCAAACTCCAACGGCCGGCGACGCGTGTCGGCATAAGACTTCTGTCGACTCTGGGCCGTCAACAATCTATCACGAATCAGAGTAATCTTCTCTCTCGTCTCAACTACCATATCGGGCTCGGTACCAATCAGCTCGGACGCATCGTCCCAACACAACGGCGATCTGCACCTCCTCCCATACAATGCCTCAAATGGTGCCATTTTGATCGAGGCATGCCAACTATTGTTGTACGTGAACTCGATCAACGGCAAGTGCAACTCCCAATCATCCTTCCAATCTAAGGCACAGGCTCTCAACATATCCTCCAACGTCTGGATCGTCCGCTCTGACTGCCCGTCAGTCTGAGGGTGGTAAGACGTACTGAGTCTCAACTCAGTCCCCAAAGCTCGATGAATGACGCCAAAAATGTGATACAAACCGGCCATCACGATCCGAAACAATACTCTTAGGAGTCCCATGTAATCTCACGATCTCTGCAATAAACACTCGTGCCAGTCTCTCTGGACCCCAAGTGTCCTTAATACCCAGGAAATGAGCTGATTTGGTCAGTCGGTCGACAATAACCCAAATCATGTTCATTCCAGTCCGAGTCCTAGGCATACTGGTAATCAAATCCATAGAAATATCCTCCCATTTCCACTCCGGGATAGGAAGTGGTCGCAAAAACCCCGCGGATCGCTGATGCTCGATCTTAACCTGCTGACAGGTCAAACATCTCGACACAAACTCGCTAACGTCTGTCTTCAAATTTCTCCACCAATAGTTACTCCTCACATCCATGTACATTTTACTCGTACCAGGATGTATGGAGTAAGGCGTGGTATGAGCTTCGCTCAAGATCTTCTGTCTCAGCTCAATAACATTCGGTACACATAATCTGCCGTGAATCTCAGAACGCCATCATCCTGAACCACAAATCCAGGGGCTTTCCCCTTCCTCACATCCTCCCTCAACTGGACCAAACACGGATCATCATACTGTTTCGCCTTGATATCATCAGTCAAGGACGAAGTGATCTCTAACGCACATAATCGGCCTGAACTCTCGAACCCAAACCTCAATATTCGGCTGGATGAAATCTCGCTGGATCCTACTCTGTGGTGTAAGTACCTCTAACATCTGTAAAGCCATCGGCTTTCGGCTCAACGCATCAGCCACTACGTTGGCCTTACCCGGATGGTAAAGTATCTCGAGGTCGTAATCTTTAATTAGCTCTAACCACCTACGCTGCCTCATATTCAACTCTTTCTGGCTGAAGATGTACTTCAGACTCTTGTGGTCCGTAAAAATCTTACACGACGACCCATAGAGATAATGCCTCCATATCTTTAAGGCGAAAATGACCGCAGCTAACTCCAAATCGTGCGTGGGATAATTTACCTCATAAGGTTTCAATTGGCGGGATGCATAAGCAATCACTCTGTCTCTCTGCATAAAAACACATCCAAGCCCAAGGCCCGAAGCATCATTATACACTACGAAATCCTCGTTCCCCTGAGGTAATGCTAAAGCGGGCGCGGTAGTCAAACGTCTCTTTAACTCGTCAAAACTGTTCTGTCTGTCTGCAGTCCACTCGAACTTCTGAGTTTTCTGGAGCAACTGAGTGAGTGGTCTAGCGATCTTAGAAAATCCCTCAACGAATCTACGGTAATAGCCGGCAAGACCCAGAAAACTCCTCACCTCTTTCACGTTCTTGGGCGGTTCCCAAGCCAACACTGCCTCTATCTTCTGCGGATCTACCCGAACTCCCTCTGCTGAAATCACATGCCCGAGGAACATCACTTCCTCGAGCCAAAACTCACACTTAGAGAACTTCGCGTACAACTGATCAGCCCTCAAAGTGTCTAATACAATCCGAAGATGTAAGGCGTGCTCCTCCCGACTCCGTGAATAGATAAGAATGTCATCGATAAAGACGACTACGAATTTGTCCAGATACTCAATAAAAACTTTGTCATCAACTGCATGAACACTGCTGGGGCATTGGTTAGCCCGAAAGGCATAACCACAAACTCGTAATGGCCATATCTCGTCCGAAAGGCAGCTTTCGGGATATCGACGTCCCGAATCCTCAACTGGTAGTAGCCCGATCGCAAATCAATCTTCGAAAAGACTGTCGCCCCCTGAATCTGATCAAACAAATCGTCAATCCTGGGCAAAGGGTATTTATTTTTGATGGTTAGCTTGTTTAATTCTCGATAGTCGATGCATAAACGAAGCGATCCATCCTTCTTCTTAACAAAAAGTACAGGCGCACCCCAAGGAGATGCGCTCGGTCGAATATACCCTTTATCTAACAAATCTCCCAACTGATTCTTCAATTCTAACATCTCCGATGGTGCCATACGGTACGGCGCTCGAGAAATAGGGGCCGCATTCGGCTCTAGATCAGTAGGGAACTCCACCTCTCGCTGTGGTGGTAATCCCGGCAAGTCATCCGGAAACACATCGGGGTATTCGCTAACAACTGGAATTGACGATAAATCAACTCCACCATCTTCCGCCTTCAGAGCATAACACCAGTAGCCGACACAACCCTGGTTCAGAAGTTTCATCGCCTTCAAGGCGCTAATCACACTTCCCGATCTACTTACGGTAGGCGAGTATGCTCGGTGCCGTCCTCGGCCACTATTGAGATGGTACGAGTCCGATAGTTCATGATAGCACCGTGACGATCCAACCAATCGTCCCCGAGGATCAAATCCTCACCCTTAAGGTCTACAACAATGAGATTCGAGGGCCAATCTCGGCTCCCGATCCTCACTGGGCAATCCCTAACTTCCCGGTCCCCAACCATACGATCCCCGCTGGGCGTACTCACTACAAATGGCTCACACTCAAATAAGCAGTCAAAACCAATACGACTCACACAATCCGATGCAATAAAGGAGTGGGTAGCACCCGAATCAAAAAGTACTGAAACTGGATGAGTAAGGATTTGAGTGGTACCTGATGCCACCGGAATGTCTGCCTCCTCTGTGCGCCTCATCTGATACAATCGGGGGTGAACTGAACCCGAACTCGAGGCTGCACGGCGATCCGGCTGACCCCGTCCTGCGGAATATGAGTAACTGGAGTGCTGTGATCCCTCTGATCGGTAGTGGTAGTCGGAACTCTAACAGCCCTGGTGGACCTCTCACAATGAGTCGCCCGATGCCCGGTCTGCCCGCAAGTGAAGCAAGTAAGTGGAGGAAAAGGGCAATCCTTCATCAAATGCTCATATTGGTTGCAGTTAAAACAAACCACCACGGAAACAGATCAATCGAGCAGTTACCACGAGATCCCCGGCTGGTGAAACGGTCTCTTCCCCGGTGTAGGGGCATCGTGCTCTCGAAAATCGGCCACTCTTGCCGGTGAGAAGTCGCCAAGCTGTTTCTGTTTCTTGGCCTCGGCACCCAACTCGATTCCGGTGCGGCCATCTCGATCGCTAGAGCGCGATCCGATACTCCTTCAAAGTGGCACACATAAGCGGTGTCATACTCGCCCGATATGCGGTTTCATACGCATATTAAAGTAACGGATTTTATCACCTCCGTCCTCACCTGATTTCTCACGAAACCCAACTGCCGATTGTAAGTAATGATGGCCTGAGAAATAGGCACATCCCGAGGTGTAGCGGTGAAGAACTCCACAGTCTGCGCTCCTTAGCGGCGGTGGACAATATTCTTCCATAGCGGCCTTGAATTCCTCCCGGGTAGCTCGACGGTCTCGGGCGCAACGGCCTCCCACCATTCCGCAGCCTTCCTTATCCGGAAGGTCTTGGGCAATATGTACCCTCCGTCCTCGGGACAAGCTACGGCATCGAAGGTCTGGACAACCGAAGAGCCAATTCTCCCGGTAGGAGTCGGAAGATCCGAGAAACGAGGTGGATGCATCTTAGTCACCGTCTCAAGCCACTTACTAGCTTCCTCTTCGGGTGTCGAGGCGGATTCGCGTCCACCACGAGCTATTCGAGTAAGTTGGGCTACTAAGCTGGCAAGTACGGTAGCCGGCGTCGGCATTATTACCCGACGGCACTGAGTGAGAGGCTGAGTCCGCAGAGGACTGGGAAAGTGAGCCCTCCTCATTATCAGCACCCCGACCACGGCCTCGGCCGCGTCCCCTAGCTGGTCTACCACGACCTCTCAACATACTGAAGGAAAATAAGAAAAGAACTAGATCAGAAAGATTCACAATTCACGAAGTTGGTAACACAAGTCACAATTCCGAACAACGCAAGAAAACGAATTACAGAAATGTAAGAGTTCGAGGAGACTTATAGCCACGGTCGCACGAAAAGACGGTAGCGTGATGATATTAGGCTCAACGACTGACTCTAACGACGTAACTGACAGACCCAAAATTCACCGACAGCCTAGGTATTCAAAACCTAAGCTCTGATACCATAAATGTAACACCCCAATTCACAATTGGAACATTACACGCCGTAGAACCCTCGTGAGGTCTACCAGGCTAACACATGACACATAAACCACAATGTAATTCCAAACGATGCACTCAAAAGTAAGTAAGGCCGTGGCCTCGGCCAAAACAATTTTAATGGAGTACATAAACATAAGATAAATACCAATTCGTTGCTCACGCAGGGGACTTAAACCAAGTTTAAAAGTAGACAGTCTAATTCGAGTACTCGACAAATGCAATGACAAAACATAAAATTACAGACTCGAGCCACATCATCAAGCCAGACCATCCTTTACGTGCGTGTCCCGTGCCTGCTCCTCAGCTCTCCCGGTACCTGAAATGCATAAGACGCATTTCCCCCATTTAAGGGGTTAGCATTCGAATAGCTAGTGCAAGTACACAATTACACAACATTATATACAAAATACGGTTTTTAGCACCATCATCTCAATCAGAAATCATTTGCCATAAATATTCCGGAATACTACATTGGCAATCAAATCAGTTTCCAATCATCACGATATCACAAAATCACAATCGTATCCGTGGCGTACCCCTTAGTATCGACCCCCAGACATCCCGTCGAACGCTCCGGGTGGGATACCACTTCCGCGGCCGTACCCCTTAGTATCGACCCCCAGACATCCCGTCGGACACTCCGGGTGGAAGTTCAACCACACACGCACCCAAGTTCACTTCCGCGGCCGTACCCCTTAGTATCGACCCCCAGACATCCCGTCGGACACTTCGGGTGGAAGGAACGCAACTCACACACCCGAAAATCCTAATTTCTCATTCATTTCGAAAATCACAACATACATAACGAAATGTAATACATGTACTTGCCTTGAATGAAATGAAACGAAGGAAACGATGAAGGAATAGGTTTCGGTCCGAACAATCCTCCCAAATCCGTTCCTAACACAATAACGGTATACACAAGTCTCAATAATGCGGAAAGGTAAGAATTAATCCTAATTCTACCCGCTGGAACAATTTGTCGGTCAAGACTTGGGTATCGTCGACTATAAGTGACGAACAATGGAAAACTTGAAGTTTAAAACCACAAATCATCAATAAAACGAAGGATTACAAGTACACGATCGAAGTCTAACGATAACCCAGTGATAATTCCGACTAAAAGAGTCAAATCCCAAGAAATCTCCAAAATTCCCCCAAAATCTCAAAACAAGGGTTTTGGGAATTTTTACCTTGATTCGGATGGTGGAAAGTGTTAGAAACTTGAAGAATTCACGCAAGGAGTGCACGGTGGTAGTGAATGATGAACTTCAGTCGGAATCGGCCCTAACCCTCGTCTGGAATCGCTCAAAGCCGAGAAGGATAAGAAATGATGGAAAAATGACGAAGTTGACTACTGCTGTCCTATTTATATTAAACAGTCTTAGCGCACACTACGCACAAGCATTAGCGTGCGCTAACGGGGCGTGGAAGAACAGTCTGCCTACTGTCCTCCAGTTAGCGTGCGCAAGCTGACCTGGTTAGCGTGCGCTAATATTAGGAATTAGCGTGCGTTAACGCTGAAATAGCGTACGCTACCTGGTCCAGTACAGAAACACTGAACCTACTGTCCAGACCGCTGAAGTCGTTAGCGCACGCTACGGACCACAGGTCAATGTACGCTAACCACACAGTGATAGCGCACGCAAGTAAGTCCGGAGTAGCATGCGCTACTCAGCAAGCGGCGATTGATCTTGCACATCACCGCCAATAGCACAAAAGTGTCGAAATGCGAAGCAAGACCAGAATCCGGAAGCATAAACACGTAATAATCAAGATGACAAAGCTGAGCATGGAAAGAGGATATAATCCCGATCACTAGAGAGTCCGAAATGAAGCAAATAAAGCAAAATTCCCCAAACTTATGAAAATTACAAAAACGGCCCAAGCGTCCAAAAATCGCGATACAACGTCGGATTAACAATCCGAAAGTTTCAACACGACCAATTCAACCATACAAACTTATGCAAATCAAGAAACAACGAAAACAAACAAGTTTTACGAGAATCGAACGTACATGCGGCAAGATATAATTCAAGATGAAATTATGCAAAAACATCCTCGAAACTCGACCAGACGGAAAAACTCCAAGAACAAAATAGATTCAGAATTCCAAAACAGTGCTAAGCGAGTTGTCTGAAACGAACATACACAAAAAATAGAAATTACCGAAAATATAAAACACGGATATTACAGCGGGAGAGTCCTTAGAGGCCTCGAATGGGGTCAGTAGTTTTGTTCTGAATGTGGTATTTTTTCGTTTATTTCCATTTAAAGACATGTACTGTTTCGATTTTAAACGTTTTGATGCGTGTACTAGGAGTTGTTTTAGTGAACGTGGATATGTGTGAGTTTTGGGCATTCTGGCCTATTGGATTTTTGAAAACCTTGAGTATCTTGGAAAAATAAATTTCGAGACATACTTTTCAAATGAGTTATTTTCTTGTGGTACATCCTAGGTGCCACAATATATTTCAAAAAATTTCTACTTCGAGGACCAAAATGCTTTGAGATATTTTCAATGTTTTAGAAACACTTTTATTTAGACCCGAGGGTCGAATATTCTGAAAGTTTTCACTAAGAGAAAGTGTCCTCATTTTTATCAAATGCGAAATGGCTCTCCAAAGTCTCGATAACGATGTTTCACGTTTGTACTTTTTGAAAGGTGATACTCAAGATCAACCGGTGTTCTTCTAAATTATTTTCAAAATGAGGTTTTCGTTTTTAAAACCTATCCATTCCCGTTTGAGGGCTGGGTATGTATGTATGATGTTCGCGTTGTCGTTATGATGTTTTCTCCTGAGTATGATCAGATTGGTGGCATGAACGTCGAGGCGTTGCCACGCATTTGTTGTGAGAGGTGGGATGTTGGTGTCGAATGTTGCCGCCTCGTAGTGATTTCTGCGTTGTCGCGCATGTGCGAGCTGTTAGAGCTTGCTTTGGTATGACCGTGTACATCGGTGATGGTTCCGTTATGTGTCGGTTGTTTAATGTCTCGTTACTTTGCTCCCGTTTTTGTGAATTTCGTGGATGAGTTCGGAGGTAAAACCCGTACTATTTTGACTTCTGTATTTTCTCTCTCCAGTCTATCGATTCGCTCATGTTCGTTGATACTATATGAACTTGTTCTGTATTTCGGTTTCATCGTCCGAACGAACTGTGATCTTGTTGTGGGTCGATCTGGTTATCGCTGTGACTTTTTCGAGTTCGGTTCGATTCTTGTGAACCTTGTTCGGGAGTGACATCATCTGGTTCTATTAGTTCTTTTATTCGAAGTGGATCGGATTTGGAACTCTTGTGTTTTCGACTTTGTCGACTCATTATGTTCGTTGATATTTCTGAGCTTGTCCTGCCCCTTGCTTTTGTTGATCGAACGAGTGTGGTATTGTTTCGGAATAACTCATTTGTCGTTGTGACTTTTCAATCGCTATTCCCTTTCCTGTGGATCTTATGGGAATGCATGTCTTGTAGTTCTCACCAGATCATCCTGGGAGTTGTTGTTTGAGTTTTATTATCCTTCGTGTTTCGGACATGATTGTTCGATTTTTGTTGTCTCGATCATTTGTTTGTTCGGTTTTTGTTCTTGTTTTGTGATTGTTGAGCGTTCAGGATCCTTCCTAATTCCCTTAAGTTCGGGAGATTAGTCTCGTTTTCGATCTTCCAACCCTTGGGCAATGGAATTCCGTAGTTGTTCAGCGTTTGGCTCGCGTTTTGATTGATGTACCGTTGGGTCGGTCAATCATATTGATTTTCGTTCGTTGTGTTTTGTGATTGTTCGGATAATTGACTTGACTATATTATCCGTTTGATGACGCTTGTCATTTGTTGGTTTTATTATATTCCTAACGGCGACGTTGTGTTGGTCGTCGTGGAGCGTGTTTTCACGCCGTATGTCTGTTTGCGTTCCTTGCAGCGCTTCGCCGTCGGGCGCGAGTTTTTGGTTTTTGCGTATCTCGTCGAGTTTTTTTGGCAGGGGATATTGCTTCTCCCTACTTATTTTAAGTTTCGGGACGAAACTTCTTTTAAGGAGGGTAGAATGTAATATCCGCAATTTCGAATTTCGGTAATTTTTATTTTTCGGTGGAAGTCTGTTTTGACGACTCTCTTATGACCGATTCGTCATTCCGAGAATGATTAATTCTGCACTTTTTGTCATCCGAGTTCGTTTTAGTATCGTCTTGTTGAGTTCCGAGCTTTTTAGCGACTTTTCCGCACTTAAGTTCGATTCTTGCGAATCTCGTCCGAAACTGTTGTTTCGAGTTTCTCGTAAGTTCATTTAGTGTTATTATTCATGTTGCGAGCTTTGGTTTGGTGTTTTGATCGTGTATCGTGTATTTCGGACGTTTTGGGCCGTTTTCGTAATTTCCCAAAGTTTGGGGTAATTACTTCCGTTGTCGAATTTTGAGCCTTCAGGTGGTCGGAATCGTGTGTTATATTAGCTCTTAGATTCGTATCCGAAGATGAAATACTGCTGGAATGGACGGACAACAAACAAGGTTGCGGGAGCACTTCCGAGGGGGTGTGAATAACACTAGATTTGCCGGGTTTGTTAGGCCCGGGCTTGAATGCTCTCGCGAGATGTTATTAATACAAATATTCGTGGATACAAGTATTAATGTGAGAATCTAAGTACAATGAGTGTAGAAAGATCCTATTATCCAGCTCTTGAGCGAAGCTTCGGTGTTCTTGCTCTCGGCCGATCGTCTTCTGTGTGAGAGAGGCTGAGAGAGAAGATAGAACCGGAAGATAGCTGTTGCCAAGAGTAGGAGAGCCAAGTTGTGTGCTGAAATCGCGTGGATGCTGAAGTTCAGAGAGTAAAAATTCGGCCCCTGGACAAGTGCAGGCAGCCTTCTATTTATATGGGCTGAGGAGCCTTGTTTCCTGGCGGGCGATCGCCTTCCGGCCAATATAATAATGGGGCGATCGTCTTCAAGTCACATGGGCTGTCTGCCTAAAGTCCAAGGCAGCTGCTGGCAGCGAGCTGTGCGGTCCAATGAGGAGCCAGCACGCGTCCGGAGTCACTGTCACATGCGGTCCTACTGACACCTTTCGGCGGGCCTGTCGGCTGGTGGGAAGATGCTGACAGGTTGTGGTCAACGATCCGTGAAATGCGGATCTTGTCTCGGCTCTGCTCGTGGGTTTTGTCCTGGGCTTCGGCCTTTGCCGACTGGATGATCATCGGCTTTGAGCGGCATGAGGCGGTCGGCATTAGTCGGTCACCACGGATCGGCATTGGTCGGTCACCAAGGGTCGATCGGCAAGTGCTGAGAGATGATCATCTGGTAGTCGGCCACCAAGAGTCGATCGTCAAGCGCTGAGAGATGATCGTCTGGTCGTCGGACACCAGGAGTCGATCGCCAAGTACCGAGAGACGATCGTCTTAGATGTCGATCGCTCGGCACCGGGACTTGTCCTGGGACCTTCGGTCGGCCGATCTATCCCAACGGTTTGGTAAAGGTCATTTTTCGGAAAGTAAACCTTTGGTGCGGTGACCCCTTTCGTCTTTTGGATTTTGAAAAGTAGGATTTGATAATCCAAAATCGTTTTCTATTAAAACTCCCGATGGTATTTCAAATCATTTTATAAATTGTTTCCCTTGATATTTTGATCTTGAAATTTTGGGAAGTCTTTACTCAAACTCTCGCCTCGGGAAGTGTTCATCTTGTTGTATTTGAATCTTTGAGGATTCCGGATTATTATCGTTCGTGGAATGTGAATTGTATGACTCGTATTTTTGCAGTTGTACTTGCACTAGAAAAACAGTGGAGTTTTGCTAACCCCCGAGTATTCGGGGGGTGGATGTCTATTTTTGCATTCAGGTTTTGGAGCATAACACAAGGTCGGCACGAAGGATGATGAAAGATGATCGATACTAATCACAGGAGGAACCGTACATTGTTTATTGGTTCAGTTGTACTTTATTTTCCGCTGCTATATTTTTTTCCCGTTGTACGGGTGTGCTTGTGTTTTGACCCCCTGCGTGGGTATGAGTTGTAATGAGTTGTAAGTTTTTATTGAAAGGCCAAATCGGTCTACTGAGTCATTTTAGCCTTAAAGGCATTGTCGAGTTGTTTCATGTTGTTACTAGCCTGGTAGATCCTTGAGGAAAGGTTCTACGGCGTGTAATATCACTATATCGGTTTCTGAATAACCGATATGAAAGACTGATATTTTAAATCGGGTCCAGATTAACCGATTTAAAAAAGTGATATACTAAATCGGTTCCCTAATAACCGAAGTAAAATGAAACCTAATCACTTTTTAAATCGGTTATATTGCAACCGATCTAGAAAGTGCGATATAAAATGGTATTTTTCCACTAGTGATATTCTAATGGTATTTTGAAAATTTATTATTGTTGATCATTTGATATTATTTAATTTAACATATAAGGGCGGGGATTGATATAATGGTCTTTTCAGCCGGACACTACTAAAAAATACCATTGTCTTTTATATTATAGACTAGTATGGCGGTGATATAATTGGATTAAAATAATTAAATTACCAGATTATCTTGTTGGAAAAAACTTGTTGGTTTTCGAAAATCTATCAACAGCCTATGCTACCCCGCCGGAAAGCAGGCCAACGACTCTGTCATTAAAAAAAGAAAAAAAAAGAATTTGGCGGACAATCGGATGTCTACCTTTGTCCTTTATATTATAGATATTAAATGTCCGTTAGTTTGGTCCCGTTAAGTTTTAACGGATTGATGACATGGCCGCTAAGTACCACGTGTCAGTATTTTATTGGTCGGTAATAATAAAATAATAATAAATTTTTTTTTCAGATTTTTGTAATAATAATACAATAATAATAGAAAATATAAAAGTCTAAAAAATATAAAAAATAAAAAATCTGTATTTTCTAGAAAAATTGAAACTTTATTTTTTTAAAAAAATCTGGAATATTAATAAGAAAAATCTAATGCTTTTATTTAAAATTAAAAATAAAAATTAAAAATATAATAAAAAATTTCAGATTTTTTATAATAATAATAAAATAATAATAATAATAATAATAATAATAATAATAATAATAATAAAAATATAAAAGTCTAAAAAAGATAAAAAATAAAAAAAATCTGGATTTTTTTAAAAAAATGAAACTTTATTTTTTTCTCAAATTTTTAAAAAAAACTGGAATATTAGTATTTAAAATCGGATGTTTTTATTTAAAATTTTAAAATAAAAAATAAAAAATTAAAAGATTTGGATCTAATTTATAAACTTTTTTTTTAAAATTGAGATATTATTTTACATAAATAAATAGAAAACTGGTTCAATTTTTTATAATATAATAAATAAATATTATTTAACAAAAAAAATCTAAAAATACAAACTAAAGGTTAATTATAAATCAGATCCAAATATTTTTAATTTAACTATTATTTTTAACTTTAAATAAAAGCATTAAATTTTTAATATTAATATTCCATATTTTTATTTTTATTTTATTATTACCGACCAATAAAATGCTGACATGTGGCACCTAACGGTCATGTTATCAATCCGTTAAAACTTAATGGGACCAAACTAACGGAAATTCCTAACTAATAAAAATGATTAAACTTTAAATTCCTCGTTTGAAACACATAAGTTTTTACTACTAAAGTGATAAAAATAAGAATTTCAATCTATAAGAGAATATTTCGCTTTTTTTTTATTCCTATCCTCCAAGACAAACTCTAGTACTACCAAACGTCCCCTCCCCCCCTCCAATTTTTTTTTTTTTTTTTTTTTCCGACGGCCGCCACACCACCTTCCTTGGTGGAAAGTGGAAACCGCCACCCTGCTGCTCTCAATGTTGTCACTCAAACACCACTTTGAACTCACTTCAGGTAACTACTCGAGTTGGCGTTTTCAGTTTGAACTGCTATTCAGCTCTACGCCACCAATTCTAATATACTGCTATTTCCCAATTTTTCTTGTAATGTGTAAATCTAGTGAAAGGGATATATATTACGATGGGTATTCAATCCAAATTTGGATATTGACGTGATAACTTTGATAAGACCCGCTTACTAGATATAGCGATGTTTAGTAAATAATTTTTTAATATTTTATATATAAAAATGTTATGTTTAGGTTTTAGTCAAATTAAATAATTAAATAAAGTTTCTGATAAATAACTTTTTGCATAATTAAAAAGTCAAATTTTAAGCGAAAGTTCAAAAGCTAGTTGAGACTAAGGGCCTGTTTACCAAATTTGTCTGTCTGGATAAATTGTGTTTGTCTGGATAAATTTGTCTGTCTGGGTAAATGTGTCTGTTTGGGTAAATTGATACTGTTGTTTACATTTTCATCTGAATAAACTGTCTGAATAACAGAAATGACCGATGTACCACTGAATATGAATTATAAGCTGTTTTATAAATTGTTGTTTATTTTTAAGCAATATAAATGATATAATCCAAAAATCAAAACATAAATTCATAAAGTACTTAAAAATTCAATTTCAAACAGAAAGAAGTCAAGTTCAAACACAAGTAGCTAAATTCAAACACAAAGTAGATAAATTTAAACATTATTGAAAAATCAAATTTGACTCATCTTATATATATATATTATTTAAATTTAAACAAAATATTATACATAAATGATTTAATTTTGTATATAAGTAATATATAAAATATTTAATATATATATAAATAATATCTATAATATACAATATATTTAGATATAGAAATATATTTTAAATAGATAAGAATATATATAATAAATATTATACATATGAATAAACGTTAATATATAAATAATATATAATATTTATTTATATATTCATAATATATATGATATTTTGTAGATACAAAAGTTTATTTATACAATAATATATAATAACAAATATTATATATATAAATTAAGAATGTATATTATTTATATATGAATAATATATATTACATTCATTTATATTAAAATATAAATTTTTTATCTTGTATATATAAATGAATATATATAATGGGGACAAGAGAGTCATTTTTTTGTCCTAAATTATTTATATTGTATATATAAATGTGTGGTTTTCAATTAGGGGTAGGAGAGTCATTTTTTTGTCTTAATGGGGACAACACCCCTTTTCATGCTTAATGAATAAGCAATTTTTGTCTGCGTGAATAAGCCATTAAGCCACAAGTAAACACCTCCAAACGTCTGAGCGAATAAGACATTTTACCCATTAAGCTGATTAAGTCACAAGTAAACAACCCCTAACTTCTATATTGGCTTTCCGCTTTCTGCATATGCAATAAATATCTTGTGTAAAATAGCCACTAATCAACGGTGAATATTTTCACTCGAACAACGCGGAAAGAAGTTATGGTTCGTCGCTGCTTTAGTACCATGTTAAAAATGGGGTTTCATCTTAAAACTAATTGACAATAATAGAAAAAATTGATGCACCCCCACACGACACGTTGTGGTAACCAACACCGTTAGATGATTTTAGGTCACATGATGTTTTCAAAATAAGCATAGCATGTGATAAATGAGGCATATACTCTTGAAGAGTATATAGACATACCTACAATATATAAATCTTAAAAAGGATTGGTTATAAGATATCTCGAAAAAATAAAATTGAGAAGTGTCGACACACTATAAAAGAATAGCACTGTGAGTAATTTATGATAATGATAATACTAAAAATTCGTTGAAGAATATTGATATTGAAATTCATGCTCTTAAATGAAAGGGTTAATTTGATAGAATATATCACTTTTTTGAAAATTTGATTTTTAAGATGACTTTTTAAATCGATCTCAGAATACACCACATTTTCACTAGTTTGAGCCCGAAATGCGAAAACCCCAAATTATAGCTGATGTGACGGTCGGAATTTTACACGTGGATTGGATTTTACACGTGGAGTAGAATGTTTGCTCTCAAATGCAAGAATTATTATTCTATATACCAAACCGGATGCCAATGATATACGATAATATAGGAATAATAAATTCTTATTCAATTTATGTTCATAGTTACAATACAATACTCTAACTCTCTCATCCTCTGCTAACAAACTCAATATATGACTGGCCGGTCTCAAACTACATAATGACACAAACCGATGAGATCGAATACTCAAAATACACGGACCGGCAAGGTCACACAACAAAATCAAAACCGAATGAAATCTCATTACAACACATACATACGCAGGGGTCAGTATACAGTAGCGGAAACAAGATCTAACTCAACAATATAAAGAACTCTGACTCTCGATTGATTAGTATTGTAGCTTGTAAAATCCAATCCACGCGTAAACTTCCAGTGGCCACGTGTAAAATTCTGACGCCCACATCAGCTATAATTTGGGGTTTTTTGCATTTCGAGCTAAAATTCAAACTAGTGAAATATGGAGTATTCTGAGATCGATTTAAAAGGCCATGTTAAAAATCAAATTTTTAAAAAGGTGGTGTATTTCTATCAAATTAACCCTAAATGGAAATCTAAGAATATGGGCTACACAAATAATGGGATTGAAACTCATTGCGAGGTTTCAAATATACTATCAATATATGCGATGACTTAGAATAAAAATTAATTTCATAAAGGAAAATCACTACTACAAAAAATATTTAATATCGCTCGTTTAACATCATTCTGAGAAAATCGATGTTAAAAACGACGCGGTGGCATAATTGAATATTTTAAAGCAAATTAACATCGGTTATGCTAAAAACCGATGTTAACTTCTCATTTAACATCGGTTCTAATAAAAACTGGTGGTAAATTTTTCATTTAACATCGGTTCTGAGAGAACCGATGTTAAAACCGATGTTAAATTCTTCAATTTCACATCGATTTCGAAATAACCGATGTAAAATAAAAAATTTAACATCGATTTTAGGAAAACGATGTTAATTTTAAATTTAACATCGGTTTTTAGTAGAACCGAAGTTAAATTCTTTCATTTAACATCGATTTTTCTGGAACCGATGTTGTATCACTTTTTAAATATATAATATAACTTAATATATTATAATATATATTCATAAATTATAATTTTTAGTTATATTTAAATAATCAGATAATATATATATATATATATTAATTTAATATATATTTATCAATAACTAATTTATATCTGTATAACCTCTAAATACTCAATTACAATTAAAATTATATGATAATATATACATAAAGTTATATTATAAGAGATATATATATACACATACATATATATATATAAGTTATATATTTGATGTTATATTATATTTATATTCATATATATATATATATATATAACTTATATATATATAAGTTATATATTTGATGTTATATTATATTTATATTCATATATATATATATATATTTAAAGTTATGCTATAATATATAGTTATACAATATATCTTCAATTATATTTAAGGTTATATGATAATATATATTTACATATTAAGTTATATTATATTATATATTTAATGTTACATTATATTATGTATAAATATAATTATAGTATAATATATATAAATATATAGGTGTAGTTATATTAATTTTTATCAATGAATAGTTTTATATTTTATTACTTTTAAACAATTAATATATATATATCTTTAAGTTATATTATGATATTTAGATATAAATTTATATTATATATACTTAATCATAATTAAAGTTATATTTTGATATGTAGATATAAATTTATATTAAATATATTCAATTATATTTAAAAATATATGCATATATCTCTAATAATTTTATATTAAAATCACTTTTATATAATATGACTTAATATATATATATATATATATATATATTATAACATGTATATTAAAATTTATATGAATTCAATTATATTTAAATTTATATACTTGTACATATATAATTATATTATACATATTCAAGTATATACAAATTTATATGATATATATACACTAAATTATCTTATATTTATATAAATTTATAAATGTATATCATATATATTGAAAGATTCACCCAAAAAATTCATTGATGAGGGGTAATGACACCAATTATTATGATAAAAATTCCATGCCAAAGGGCAATACCTTAATGAGAGGAAGATGAAGGGTAACATATGTCACTTTCAGTACATTTCTCAAGTCAGTTTAATAGACACGCATGAAGAAGTTTGAAGTCAGTCAGTCTTGGGGAAGATGAAGGGTCTACTGTGATTTGGAGAGACCGACCCTTGGTTTATTGCTGTGTCTATTATCTATAAATACCGAGGCCAGATTCAGATATCATCAGTTGTGTTGTTTTTCAACATTCATATATATATATATATATATATTATATTATACATACAAGATGTCTAATAATTATGTCAAGTTCAACTTGAAAGTCGTCACTAATAAACAAAAAACGAAGTAACTATATGCAGAAGCCAACAGCGATTTTGCGAAGGTATTGTTGAGTTTCCTGACGCTTCCATTGGGGACGATCGTGAGAGTCTTGAAGAAACACAATCAGGGAATTGGCATCGGAAGCTTAACAACATTGTACAATGGCTTAGAAAATCTGAACAGTGTCCATTTTCGTACAGAGAGTTGTAAGCAAATAAATATTGGGATTGGGAATGCGAATTGTTGCTGCAAATAAATATTGGGAATTCGAATTGAAGTCCTTTATGAAATCAATTTATGAATATTGATCACAGGTAAATGTTGTAACCAATTTCAGTAGTTACAATCTCTTTGTATTCTGAATAGTTACACATTACAAAGTATAAATAGTATAGTTCAACACATCTCATTTTAGTCATCATGGCATGCATGAGTCGTTGATGAAGAAGGTTATTGAAAAATTCTTTGTGATGTATATTTTATTTGTTTGAATTGTTTCTTTTGGTAATGTGATATGGTACTAAGTTTAGTTTTGATTGTTGTCGTGTGTAATGAGCAGCTCCAAAATGATTAACGTCATTGGCAAATATATTTGTTTGTGATTGTATTGTTAATGATTGATTATTAGTAATCTTATATGTGCTGTTGTTATTGCATGATAGGTTTGGGCAAGAAGATGGTGTAGGAGATGATATCTTCGCCAACAACCGTATGTCTTCTTTCATTCCCTTTTACAAAATATATTTATATAAGCAAACACATACACACATAAAATGTATTTGATTTTATTTAACCCCTCATGTATGAGGAGGGGGTGGCCAACTCAAATTCATTCATTTCGTTTTCTTAAAAAAAAAATTGTGGGGGATAAAGTTAAGTTCTATTGTTCTATGTCTTATCGATTTTCCAAATGTTGCTACTTATTTGCCATCATCGTCTTCTAACAATGATGCAGATTGTTAGGTGATGAAACATGATTACGACAGTAATTATGAAGGCCAAGAGTCTGCACCAACATTACGTAAACACACGTAGATATTAAACCAAAACACAGCTGGTGCATCGCACGGGTTCTTAAAGCCTCATCCCGTGATAACAAACACAAATCACAGACTTATTGAACAAAAAAAAATAAACAACCTAATACATTACATATAACTGATTATATAAAACTTATATTACAAATATTGACGCAACCTTGATAAAAAGTATATAAATATCTCCACAAACATTACGTACAAAACACGTAGATATTCAACCAAAAGCAAAGCCGGTGCATCGCACGGGTTCGTAAGGCCTCGTAGTATATAAATATGACACATAAATATATTAAGTTATGTTATATTTATATAAATATATAGTATATAAATATAACACATAGCAAAAAGTGTCCAAGAATTTTATCTGGCGGAGTGGTAATATCATACTTCCACAAGCAGAGGTCGTGAGTTCAAAACCCACCAACAACGAAATTTAATGGTATTTATTGCAGGTTGCAGTATAAGAATAAACGTCAAAGACTTCGGATAATATCCGAAGTAAAAATGTTATAATTACCGAAGTCTATGTTCGTGTAGTTAAAGGTATACTTTAGACTTCGCTTATTAGACGAAGTCTAATATCGTAATAACCGAAGTCTATCTCGGTTTTTAGAACCCGAATATGGGGGTTTGCGAAGTAAAAAAGGTCCTTCCACTTCACTTATTTTATAATCGCTGAAGTGTATATTTCCTATTCGCTTCAGTAAAATATATACAGATGAAGTGAAATAATGTTATCGACTTCGCTTATTAATAGGTAACGAAGTTAAAGATACCACATTTACTTCACTTTTATTTGTTTAGTCAAGCATTACACTCCTTTTACTTCGCTTATTCTATTTTGTGTCGCTAATTATATATCTCGACTTCGTTTTTATCCGAAGTAAATAACCACATTGCATATTTCTTTTCAATTTGTAAATATAGAATCCCTGTTGTACAAAAACATGATCCATCCAATAAAAAACCTCAATTCACAAGATCTCAACAACACAACCTCAAATACATCAATCAACCTCATTAAAAATCCAACAAACTCAAATCACAAGATCCCAATTCAATAACACAAGATCATAAGCATTGATAATAGTAATAAACCACAATTTCATATATAAACGGCGGACTGTCGTACAAAAATGCCAAATATTCAGATTCGCGTGATTCACAAGTTTGCATTGGGCATAACTATAATATGCCAACATCAAATAAACTTCCACAATGTCTACGAGACACATGCATAGGTCTAGCTAATGGACTGCACATCAACAAAACATTCACCATATTTACCCGATCAAACGACATGTTCTGATCTAACTATACCAACAGATATGCACCAGAGTACCAGTAGTGTTGCAACCAAGACCATACACATATAGTACTGATTTGAAACTAGACAAAGAACTTCCTGACAATGAAGCCAGCCTAAGCACCATCGACAAACGTGTAGACGAACTTGATCCACTCGTTCCTGACTTCATCATACTGCTCCTGAGTGTAGTATTGGTCTTTGACTGAACCAGGATACTGAGCAAATCACATTGAAACAATAAAAAAATAGATTAAGTACGTTCATAAAAGATGCATCAACATCACAAATTTTCAGTACCAAAACATACTATATAATATAAAAGGATGACAGAATTAAAATTACATGATGTGTTTTTCCTGCAGATGTGTTTTTCCTGCATGATGTGATGCCATGATGTGTTTTTCCTGCACATGATGTGATGCCATGATGTGTTTTTCCTGCCCATGATGTGATGCCATGATGTGTTTTTTCTGCACACTTGAGCTTAGTAATAAGTTTTGTTATTTCCCTATTTAAGCTTAACAGTTGTAGCCTTCTACTGGAACTTTTTTTTTCACAAGGAGACAAACAACACCTGTCGAAGGCGTGAGATGAAGCATAACAGGTATAACATTGACAAGGAAATGAGAAGCACCAAGAGTTATTAGAGACTAAATGACCACCACATCTAAAAGATTAAGTTGTTAGTGATGGGAGTTGTATATCATAATACTAGATAGATCTATTATGCCCCCTCAACGCTACATGGTCTTCTTTCCTCTAAAGGTCAAGAATTTTTTTTCTTCCGGTGAGTTTTTCTACTACACAATATGTAGTACTTTGTTAGTTTTATTTTTTGTGAATCATGGTGTTTATATTATAATTATTTTGGGTAAAAGTAGGGATCCTTGATGTATATAGTGTATCAAGGTTCTTCTTGCATTTGAGATATTATACGATCTTTTTTTTTGGGATTACTCCTAAAAATAACAAAAGAAGGAGAGCTATCAAAGCCCTATACTAGTTTAGATAAACACAGTAGACATCGAAATATATTTGTAAACAAATAAATGTTACCATCAACCATGTGATGTAGGTCTGTTGTTCTTGTAGCTGATGTAACAATTTTGCCTAAAATCAATTTTATTTGAAGCTATATATAAGTGCCGTTTAGCGGGGATTTTAATGAAGATTTATCGAATGCGTATATTTAATTGGTTTCTCTATCAACAGATACTTTGGTTTCGTCAAATGGGAGGAAGTGCAATTGAAAATGATTGGGAGTTTGCTTCTCCTTTAAATGAGGTTCGTACTGTGGTTTTAGTTGGACGAGCAGGCAATGGAAAAAGCTCGACCGGTAACAGTATATTGGGTACAAGTGCATTTAAGTCATCGTCTAGCTCAGCCGGTGTTACCAGCACTTGTGTGCTACATACGACACTGCTAGATAATGACCAGATACTTAATGTGGTCGACACTCCTGGTACCGTTTAATTATATGCAGATAACTTCATATTATTTATGTTATCGAACTCTTTCTTTTACGTGAATAGAGTTACGTAGACGACAATATTTGGAGGTAAATTAACAGAGTATAGAACACGAATTCAACGTGTCTTATCTTTAGGGAGTGTTTGCAAAAACTTCCGAATCACTTTTTAAATGTTTGCCATCACTAAATATAAGTGATTGTTAGCTTTTAGTTGGAGAAAAAAAATTACATTTTAGTATTTGCAGACGACAACTTTTGCTTCTAGTTTGATCACTTTTACCCGAAAATAAAGCATAGTTCAAATTCGAGACCTTTTCTTTTGGAATAACCACTTCAACAACAAGCCACTTTTATGACACAACTATATGGGTATGGAAAGTCCCAATTGTATTATCTTCTACAGAAAAGAAAAACTTAAATGAAATTAATTTACCTCCCTCTACTGGTGGCGGAGGATAGTCCCTTAGAACCTATTCCAAATATTCCGAGCTATCATGGCTTACTATCCGAGCCACCAGATCTTCCAAGATTTCACCCTGCACCTTTATATGATCTTTTGATCCTGAATGTAATGAATAATGTATAGGTCAGCTTTTGCATGAGCCCAGATTATTATAGGTCATGAACAGGGACGAGTGCAGGCAAGAAATATGAGATACAAAATACAACTATGACACAAGCTGTAATAATTAAGTGGATGAATGATCCCCCATATTTTCTAATATAGCTGCTTCGACTTCTCTGTCAACAAGGATCACAAAAAGCGCTCCTATAAGCATTCATACATCCAAAAATCTTACTTAAATGTCTCCATCTAATAAAAAGTAAAAACAAACAATATTCACCAAAGAAACTTAAAAAATAAAATTGACGAGACATCCAAATATCGCCCCGTAAATATTTTGCCTAAATCTTGAAGACACTGTAATTGGTAAACGAGAATGCTTCATAACTGTCTTTGCAACAAATCCTGTAGTTAAGACGGCTTTAGTCGGCCAAAATTAATCCGCTTCATATAAATAATCAGGAAGTTTACAAACAAGCATAACTAGATGAATAATGCGACTTTGGGAAGTGATCAGTATTTCGTTGTTCAATGAGATTCTGTGCCAATTGAAAAATAATCAAATATTCTTAGTGCAATGATGATGTGCCAAAAAAAAAATTCTGATGAACCGTCTTTTACTTATGCACCAATCAGCCAAGAAAAGAGAACCAAATTATCCAATAAATATGACATATTGTCCAGTCAGATTGTACACATTTTCACTTCTTTGCAATAGGAAAAACTGTAGTAGAATTGCAACCGCCTCCAGGTATACTGAAAATGCCCAAAATATCTAGAAAACTAATAAACCAACGTAAGCGGTATATATAATGCACAATGCAAGACCATATTACTTAAATACAAAAATGGGCAACAAAATACGTAAAAGAAGCGAACATGAAATGTCACAAACAAGGACAGAACCCAACATGCAAATTCCATTAGGTGTCAGCATATTGCATCTGACAGTAAATAAAAAGAATAAAGACTTTACTGACCTCCTGAATCGAGAACTCCTCATGAACAAAAAGTGCCAAAAGAAAACTATTTCCCATAAGAAAGTAATGCCTAAAGGTGTCCAGCTCACGATCATAAGATCGCCTCACAATTCGATGAAACCTCATGCACCACACAATTGCCAGAGAGCTTCCAATGAACACCAGTTTCATTATAGTGTCATACACCGAAATGAAGTCAGTAAATAAATCGAGGTACCAAGCCAAGAAGACAACTGCATAGAGTTCCTGAGTCTTCACGAAAATTCCTGAATATAATGCAGGTAGTTAGTTGCACTATCTCATATAGCGACAATATGTGATAATTCTTCATAACTTAAGCATATATGCACCGACATGGTTCATTAAAACCAAAGAAAGTGACAATCTAGACATCTATGTAGACATATTGAACAGAACATCTTGAGCTCAATCAATTTCTGACTCATAAAACTTCGAATACATTGAATATAACAATACCTCTTACACACATAAATACATGCCCTTGACGTATAATTTGACGACCCATCAATAGTTGGCATGATGTAGATTTCAACAAAAATAAAGAAACACAAATCTCTATAGGCACTCCAGGATACACCATAATGCAACAAGACAAGAAGATCACCGGAGAGCCTTCAACCTTTTCCGCCCTAACCCACCATACTCTTAAAACATGAAGATAATTAGCTTCACCGGGAACACTTAAAAAGAATAGCACAATTCAGAAGTCGATATCCTGATTCCTGATACATATGCACATGCAAGAAGACGCATCCATCACCTTTACAAGCAAAGCTGCACCACAAAATGAAACCCTAACCCTACGCCATTTCTGATTCTACTATAGAATACATGAACAAGAACAACAAATTTCAGTAGGTAAAATATTGATTATAGGTTTGATTAATCCATTATATCAACTTAAAAAATCGTAACACAGGAAAAATTAAAAAAACAAACGCATCGGATATGATAACCGAAATAAAGTACCCAACCTGAACATGATTCCAGCCAACACATCACATATTCCAGCCAATCCAACCAACAATTCAGCAAACTCCATCCACAAAATAATATAACATTCAAATTTGATACCAAACGATTACAAGAATAACACATAAACATTGCTCGGAAAACCTTGTGCTCAGTAAATGAATCTGTCGATATATGAATAATCTACATAAAAGGCATTGGATCTTCAACATAATATCAGTAAATGCATCAACCTGTTGAACCCTTGAGATGTCATGAGCATCAACATAATAGTTACCAGTTATCCTTTCTAGAGACAATTTTCATTTTGTATTACTTGTATAGGGCAGAAATTTCCTGAAACTGTAGTATTATTGAGTGAAAGGATCAACCTCAAGAAACCACCAACCAAAAGTTTATCAAGGAAACTCGATATTATCACTAGCACTAAACAAACAAGCTAAGAATCGAATCACAAATATGATTCATACCACTTAAGCACTAAACAATGAAAACGTGGTTAGAGAACAATACACAGATGCACAATTACACAAAACAAAACATTAGATGGTGTTTTACCTCCCACTCTTCCTGACTCTGAATCCCTTCATATGCCATTAAGAAAGGCTTCATCTTCTCAAGTGCATCATGTAGTGGAATCGGAGGTTTCTCATTAATATCAGGGTTCGTGCCAAATTCTTCCATTAAATACTCTGGTTCACATCCAATCTGCAAAATAAACCCCAAAAATGACAAAGAAATCAGCTCATCACATACAGTTGGCCCTTGAACGCCGAATCAGTAAATGCATCAACCTGTTTTCAAGCACCGATTAGTTTCGATTTTTAAAATTATTACAGACTGTGAAAAAAAGGAAGATAGAAACACTACCTTCTTCATCTTTTCTTCGAAAAATCTGGGCTTTAACTTCTTCTAAGCACCGGCCAGATCCCAGTGTGTGTGTGAGTGTGTGAGTTTAGAGAGAAAAAAAAAAAGAATAAGAAGAACAGGGAGAGGGAGATCGGGAGGGAAAAGACAAAGAGACGGGGAGAGAAAAGAAAAGAAAAAAAATGAAAAGATACGCGGTTACTTCACTAATGGGGGTTACCAAGAAGTAGGGTTCGGTAAAATTCCGGTTTAGATACGCGGTTACTTCACTAATGGGGAGATATTTTTATTCAAAAAAATTCATTGCATTTTTTACTTCGGCAATTATCAAATTAGCGAAGTCTTTGTAATTTAAAATATCTAATTAGCTCCTGCTTTTTTGTTTGGTACCATTTACTGAAGTCTACGTGGGGTTTTTACTTCAGTAAATTGAAAAGCGAAGTTGTTTATTTTTACTTTGCTAATAGACATTACCGAAGTGAGACGTACCGAAGTCTTTGATGTTTATTCTACTAGTGTTGGTTGCTGGCTGGTGCGGGTGGTTGGGGCGGGTGGTTGGGCGAGTGGCTAGGTTGGGGCTGAATTGGGCTAGCTAGGTTAGCCGCGGTCCAACAAAATTTTAAAATCGCAAAATTTAACATCAGTTGTCCCAGAACCGATGTTAAAAGTCGATGTTTAACATCGGTTAACATCGCGACATTTACATCAGTTCCAAAATTGATGTTAAATATGAAAAAACGATGTTAAATGTCTGTTTTGTAGTAATGAATCTGTAACTTGTACTCTTATTCAGTGATTGAGGTTTTGTCTCCAAGAATATTCTACAGGATTTACTACGAGACAACTTCATCAAAGTTACAATGAAATCTCTAGAAGAGATTGATTTTGTATTCCTTTATAATATATGAGTTCGAGATTCTAAATTACACCATATATGAAACATTACCATCTAACCTGAAGAATAATTGAATATTATGGCATCCAACCTTTATTCACATTAAATCGTAAACAAATAAAGAGTATTGACCATTTATGTATTTTACTCGTATCACGAAGGATTTTGAGATGCCCAAAGCATACTTGTATGAAATGTGCATAACACTCTTTTTTTCTAGACTGTGATTTTTATCCAACAAGATTTCACTAACAAGGTTTTTAATGAGACAATTTAAAAGATCTATTAACATGAATAATGTACTCTTTTCCCTTCATTACGATTTTTTCTACTGTATTTTTTTCAAAAAAAATTTGACGAGCCATATTCATAACATGATGAAGACATTATTTATTAAATCAATATTATTCCTCAAGACTTAAAGTCAGAAGAAGTATCAGTACTCTTTTTCCTTCAATCAAATTTTATCCAAACAATATTTTTGCAACAATGTTTTAATGAGACAACACAAGAATTGATGCTCCTATAAGAATGATCTACATTAGAGGGACTTATATCATTACAACCACTCTGCAGTTTTTATCCCAAGAGATTTTACAGAGACGGCATATGAATACTCATACAATAACGATCAATATGATGGGGAGCAGATTTACGATTACATGTTGCTCAGGATTTTCCATAGGGTTCTTCTGGCAACATCATGATGCAACATCTTATGATTGACACAATCGCTACCCAATAAACCGTCAGTGCATTTTAATAATCATTCAAGAGGAATACTATGTAATATTGCATGTTACGAGAATATGTATGTGAATGACTATTATGTCTATGATTACAAATTGTACCATTTAAAATTCTCTTATAAATAGTATTTCAATTGTCAATGAAAATAAAGTATGAGAATTTCCTCTCTATATTTGGATGGCTGATTTGATAAATGGTGTTAATTAAGTGAAATCCGATCATCAAATTATTTAGACAGCAAGCATTAATACAGCACAGACTCCACAGTACATATAATTAGTACTATACTATATATCTAAACATATATAGGCATAGCAGTTGCTGTGGCCTGTGAAGCTCCGAGCTTCATATATATTATATCTGGAGGAAGGCATCGGCAAGCATCTCGCCGAGCTGCACTTGGGATGCCGTCGTCAGATGTATCCCGTCGGGCTCCAGCTTCAGTCCCTTTGCATCCACGCATTTGACGCATGGCAGCTCAAGTTCCAGCTGAGCTTTTCGTACTATATCGATATCAGAAGCATTAGCCCCCTTGGAGCCGGAGGCCAATGCTACCTGCACCAGCACCAAATTAATTATGGAAAGAAAAAATAGTAACAAACAAAAAGACTGGATTACTATTATTTAGTAATGAGTGTGTGTGTGCGCGCGCGTGTATTATATATATAACACGGAGTATATTTTACGTACCTGGATAATAGGCAGAGACGGTAAGAGTAGATCCGATCTGATGTCAGTGAAGAACTGTTCCAGTCGAGTCTTGTACATGATGGCGTCTTGAGGGGTTGCAGTGTCGCTCTCCCCCTGATACCACAGCATTGCTCTAATAATACCACCACGGAGCACGGCCGCCTCCGCACGGGCGAGAAACCGATTGTAGAGACAGTGGCCACGCTGCCACTGACTTATGGTGGTTCCTCCGACTGCAGCCGGCACTAATGCAATATTATTGAAGATGGACGGGTCCTTCTTCAGTAGTGTAGTGGCGAAGGGCATCCCCGGTCCAATCCCGTTGACTTCATTGTAGTCTATGTCACGGTGGAGAGGCTCCCTAGCTTCCTCCCACTCAAGCAGTTTGTTCAGACGGAGGATTGCCGGGTTGGGATCAGATTCTGGGGGGACATATCCATCCCACACGTCCTGCACAACACCTCCTTTACCGCCCATGTTGCTCTGGCCTGCGAGGAGAAAGACATTAATCTTGGGGTAATCGATGAAACCCATTGAAGGAAGGAGGAGGACGAGGAGGATGGATACAACAAAAGAAGAAATGAACAGGATTTGTTTCATGATTTTGATTACTTAAGTATGAGAAATTAAGTGATTATGGCCAGGATTTCTTGGTGAAGTGTTTTTTTTTTCTGAAATGTAGAAGAAAGGCGGTCATATATATATATATATATATATATATATATATATATATAGGTCTGTGTGATGGAGTGAAATGGTATAAGTGTAAGAAATAAGAATGATCAGAAGTTTATTGATCCTCGAGACAAGGCCAGATTTCATTCACGCTTAACACTTAAAACTAGTGAGCTTAACGAATTTAATTATTAGGCACTAATGTAATCCGACTAATTTCACTTACGGAAGTTCCTACAATCATGGAAGTTACTGTATTCATGGGATTTCATATTTTATGTTAATATCTATTTTTTATGGGATTTCATATCTTTTAGTCGTTCAAATATTTTATATTTTTGGTGTATTTATTTTATTTTTTTTTAAAACTAACATTATTTTTTTCTATTTAATTTGTATCTTAAAAATTGGAACTGTTGTGCTAACCATTTGTTTTGTGTGTGCTGCAAATTGGAAAACAGAGTGCGGTTCTGGTTATGTTCCAATTATGTGATTTTTTTTGTTATGCTTTATTGTGTACAATGCAATCAATTTTGATACAAGATATAATACCTAGCACACTAAGATATATGTTCCAAGATATATATACATGGTATAATATTTATCACGTGTCACGATAAGCACCACAAGTTATATTACCTAGCACGTTATTCATATCAACGTTCCACACATCTATTGAATAGTAATTTACCACAAGTTATATAAAGTAGTACGATAAGCACAACAAGATATATTACCTGGCACACTATTCATATCAACGATGCACACAAGGTATAATACCTATCATGTGTCACAACATAAACAGAAACTTGTACAACATTAATTTACCTAAATTCAAAACATATCAATTCAAATTATTTATCTTCCAAAAAAAAAGCACAACACATTGTATCAAAATTGACTGCATTGTACACAATAAAGCATAACAAAAAAATTCACATAATTGGAACATAACCAGAACCGCACTCTGTTTTCAATTTGCAGCACACACAAAACAAATGATTAGCACAACAGTTCCAATTTTTAAAAATACAAATCAAATAGTTTTTTTAAAAAATAAAAATAAATACACCAAAAATATAAAATATCTGAACGATTAAAAAATATGAAATCTCATAAAAATATATATTAACCTAAAATATGAAATCCCATAAAAATATATATTAACCTAAAATATGAAATCCCATGAACATAGGAACTTCCCATGATTGTAGGAACTTCCCATAAGTGAAATTAGTCAAATTACATTGGTACCCCCAATAATTAAATTCGTTAGCACTCCTAGTTTTTCGTGTTAGCACACCAGAAAGAAATCTGGGCCATTAATCTCCAAGAATCAATGGTCTACAATCATTCCTATTTCCTACAAAAAAAAGCTTTCCTACGTGAACCTATCCCTATATATATATATATATATATATATATATATATATATATATATATATATATTAGAAACTCTAAAATATAATACACTTGGTACCACCAAAATTTATTAATTAAAAGAGTTATTAATTAATCGATAAATTAATAATTATTAATTTATATATTAATTAATATTTTATTAATTTATAGTAGAATACTTAGTTTACAAACACCTTTCAAGCTTCCACTTAATTATTGTATACAATGCATGTATATCAAATGAACGGCCCAATTTGAAAGAAACCTTCAATCTCCCACCTTATTATGCTTCTTGTGTTCAATGTATCACTTTATGTACATTAAAAATATTTTCTATATAAATACAAGATCAAAATAGGTTAACACAAACAAATCATACACACAACATGGCTTCCCATCTTAAAGGTGTGAAAAAAACAACAATGACAGACGAGATTCGAAGAGCATTATGCAAGCACAACAAGGATAATCCAAGTCTCACTCAAAAGCAATTGCAAGAATGGGTTCATAGTAACTATGGTTTGCAGGTGAGTCAAGCGACAATATCGAATACAGTTAAGCGTTCTGTTGTTGCCCGAAATATTTATCCGAAGATGAAATACTGCTGGAATGGACGGACAACAAACAAGGTTGCGGGAGCACTTCCGAGGGGGTGTGAATAACACTAGATTTGCCGGGTTTGTTAGGCCCGGGCTTGAATGCTCTCGCGAGATGTTATTAATACAAATATTCGTGGATACAAGTATTAATGTGAGAATCTAAGTACAATGAGTGTAGAAAGATCCTATTATCCAGCTCTTGAGCGAAGCTTTGGTGTTCTTGCTCTCGGCCGATCGTCTTCTGTGTGAGAGAGGCTGAGAGAGAAGATAGAACCGGAAGATAGCTGTTGCCAAGAGTAGGAGAGCCAAGTTGTGTGCTGAAATCGCGTGGATGCTGAAGTTCAGAGAGTAAAAATTCGGCCCCTGGACAAGTGCAGGCAGCCTTCTATTTATAGGGGCTAAGGAGCCTTGTTTCCTGGCGGGCGATCGCCTTCCGGCCAATATAATAATGGGGCGATCGTATTCAAGTCACATGGGCTGTCTGCCTAAAGTCCAAGGCAGCTGCTGGCAGCCAGCTGTGCGGTCCAATGAGGAGCCAGCACGCGTCCGGAGTCACTGTCACATGCGGTCCTACTGACACCTTTCGGCGGGCCTGTCGGCTGGTGGGAAGATGCTGACAGGCTGTGGTCAACGATCCGTGAAATGCGGATCTTGTCTCGGCTCTGCTCGTGGGTTTTGTCCTGGGCTTCGGCCTTTGCCGACTGGATGATCATCGGCTTCGAGCGGCATGAGGCGGTCGGCATTAGTCGGTCACCAGGGGTCGGCATTGGTCGGTCACCAAGGGTCGATCGGCAAGTGCTGAGAGATGATCATCTGGTAGTCGGTCACCAAGAGTCGATCGTCAAGCGCTGAGAGATGATCGTCTGGTCGTCGGCCACCAGGAGTCGATCGCCAAGTACCGAGAGACGATCGTCTTAGATGTCGATCGCTCGGTACCGGGACTTTTCTTGGGACCTTCGGTCGGCCGATCTATCTCGGTCGCTCGGCTATGGCTAGGTCGCCCGATCTCTGAGGCGATCATCGGTCGGAGAGTATAATTCTCGACACAACACGTTCTTTAGAGTATCTCTCACTTGCTCCCGAAAGAGGCGATGTTAAGCGACACAAACCGGCAAAATTTCCTGACCTAGAAAAATCTCTCTATGAATGGATTTTTCAATATCAAGAACATGTGAATATGACAGGTGAACTAATCATCGAGAAGGCGAAAAAGTTCATGAAAGATATCCAGACTTTACTTTTTCTATTGGTTGGCTTGAAAAGTTCAAAGCAAGATATGGAATTAAAAATTTCCGGCGTTTCGGAGAGAGTGGATCTGTTGAAATGGAGGGCATGGAGGACAAATTAAAATCTATAAGAGACAAAGTTGATCAGTTTGAAATGAAAGACATCTTTAATATGGATAAAACATGTTTGTTTTTTTATTATTTTATTTTATATTTTGTACTTTAGTGATGTAATTATTTACATATTTTGATCTTAAACAGGTTTGTTTTTTAGACTTCAACCGGATCATTCCCTTGCAACAATGCAGCTTGAAGGGAAAAAACAAGACAAGGAAAGACTAACTGTTGCTATTTGCTGTAATGAGGACGGTTCGGAAAAACTCCCTTTATGGATTATTGGGAAATATGCTAAACCAAGGTGCTTCAAGAATGTAAACTTGAAGAGTCTGAACTGTGAGTACCGTGCTAACAAACGAGCTTGGATGACTGGTGTGTTATTTGAAGAATATGTTCGCCAACTTGATAAAAAAATGCTTGGAAGAAAAATTCTCTTGATTGTGGATAATTGCCCTGCTCATCCAAAAATTATTGAAGGATTACGAAATGTTGAATTATTTTTTTTCCCACCAAACACAACTTCAAAAATTCAACCTTGTGACGCGGGGATCATACGAGCTTTTAAGATGCATTATCGTCGTCGATTTTGTAGAAGTCTTTTGGAGGGTTATGAATTAGGGGTTCCAAATCCAGCAAAAATAAATGTATTAGATGCAATGAATCTTGCAATTTTTGTAATACCCGAGATTTCTGTTATGTAATGGGAACTTGTGATATTGTAATGATTGTACTTTTGCCTGAGTATTTTTCTCCGTATTTCATAATCCGATGTCGTCGAGCATATAATTTCGTGTATGTGATTTAAAAGGATGAAATTGCGGCATGTAGCGCACGCTACAAAGCTAAGGGTAGCGACGCTAACATGGTTTTATAGCGCACGCTACCGAGTGTAAGTAGCGCACGCTATGCGTGGTCGACCGATTGAGACGTGCGGTAGGTGAGATCCGCCGGGACCCCCGCCGGATCGTGTCGGATGTACTGACGGCTTTCGAAAAGCCGGTCAACGCCTTAGCGCACGCCATGTGTATATTCGTAGCGTACGCTAAGTGCCGAGTACGCTTTAGATCGTGAGCCGTTAGCGCACGCTACGAACAGGTGTAGCGCGCTAATAACCATTTATTATAAATAGACAAAGATCCTATTCGTGATTTCAGTCCTTTCTTCCCACATAACCCGAACTCTTGCACTTGAAACATAACTCCATTCGTCCTAAACACTCCATATCAACCTCCTAGTTCGAGATTGAAGATCATATACCATTGGAGATTGGTGTTCAAGCCGTGGGTGTTGGATTGCTTCATTTTCATCCGTGTTCTTCACTACTTTGAGGTAGGTGATTCTTAACCAATGATTAGTAAGGTTCCTAAGAAAGTTTTAATCATGTTTGGATAGCAAGTATCTCGTTTTTATCGGTCATCACATGTTAGAAGGATACTTTTGACGTATCGGTACTAGATGTTGAATGAACCTTTGAACCATCTTATTATAAGGACTCCTAAGCATGTTTAAATCGATTGATGATCGAGTAATCGGATATTACCCAGTTGATACGTTGTATACGTTGGAATCATGTGTTTTGGAACGTAAGATGATGGAACTTAGATTATTTCTTGAAGATCGTAGAGGAATTGTGATATCGGGATAACTATCCGTATATTGGTATTTCATAATCATAAATCTTCCAGAAACCTTATTAGCATGATGTGCCCGAGGATAACTTGTAATATCACCATAGGATTCATGAGTTCTTCATTATTCAACCCAGTTTTCGGTTTGCGATTCTCACATGCAAGAGTAGCGCACGCTAACATGTGTGAGTTAACGTGCGCTATCGAGGTTCGGTTTTCGCACAAAACGTCGTAGCGTCGTTATGAGACAGCCGAGTCGATCGCCGCGTGGCTAGCGACGCTAGTCTTATACGATAGCGACGCTAATAGCTTTTAGTGCACGTTACGTATAGTACGTAGCGCGCGCTAAGCAATCCAGGCAGCTTGTTTAAGTTTGAACTTTTCGGCCGTAGGTCGAATTGTTAGGCCATTGTTCGACTCGAGATGATTTGTATATCGTTCCTTTTGTTAAGGTTCTAGCTTGTTACGTTGATCGGAGGGGGCGGCCTTCGAGTGCGTCGAGAGCATTGAAGTATATCGTTCTTGCCATCTACGAGGCAAGTATCGTGATATGTTAATATCGGTATTTTTGGAGTATGCGTATGATTATGCATGTTGTTGAACATGATATTTACTTCGTTGATTTGTCATGATATTCGTTATATAGTGTTTACATGTTCATGATGATGAACGTAATGATTTGGCATAAGTGTATGCATGAGTTGTATTTGTATACGTTGTACGATCTATGCTGAGGGCGCTGGATCGAATGTCCACCTCGTGTTGATCCGACGGGATCATCTTGGGATCTAGGCTGAGGGCGCTGGATCATTGGACGGGTTATTTCCACCTCGTGTTGATCCGACGGGATCATCTTGGGATCTAGGCTGAGGGCGCTGGATCATTGGACGGGTTATTTCCACCTCGTGTTGGTCCGACGGGATCATCTTGGGATCTATGCTGAGGGCGCTGGATCATTGGAATACCCATGCTGTGTAATGGAATCTTGTAGATTCGCATTGTCGGATTCCGGTAGCGGAAGTCCGTGTGATGTATCTTGTTATGTATTGTGATGCATATTCGAATTGTTTAATATGATACTTGTATTAGCATCGTTTTGCTAACCCCTTCGGGGGTGGACATTTGTTTTGATGTTCAGGTAGCCAAGGAGCAGGGAAACACAAGATCTGACGTGACGACGAAGGGGTTCAGTGATGTTTATTGTTATTGGGGATTTGTTGTCTTGGTTTGGTTTCTGTACTCGAGTACGCGTGTCCTTTTGATATTAATTCAATATGGTTGTATTAATTACCCGTTGAACCAGTTGTACGTTTTCATAAACTTGAATTTTCGCAGTGTTGATGTCTTATATTTACTTTCCTTTTTAATTAGCCTCATAAATCCTTACTTAAAGGGTTTACGGCGCTGTAATTATTCCGAATATCTCGGGGTGTTACAGAATATGGTATCGGAGCTAAGATTCATGGATATCTTGGCAGTCGGGTTTTATTTGGGTCTGTTTACGTTATTTGATTTACGGGTCGTTTGTAACATCACCGTTTCACCAAGTCGTCATGTGGACCGTGGTTGTAAGTCTCTTAATCTCTTGTACTACCGCTTTACTTAATTACTGTTTTGAGAGTATTGACGGACTTTATTCCAAAAATTTTGTTCTGTATATTGAGAAATTGCGTTTACAGTATGTTGAGAGGAGGACGTGGACGCGGACGCGGTCGTGGACGCGGACGTGGTAACTTGAGACACGAGGATTCCGCAACTACTCCCGAAATATCGGCTAGTCGAACCGATTCCCATTCGAGGGCGGCAAGGATCGGCGAATGATGACGCAAACCCGAACATGCCGAGTGCTTCAACAGTGGTGGCGCAGATAAACCAGATTCGCTCAAGTCGTTGATCGCATGCAGATAATGATGGGACAAGAAGCACCACGAGGATAACCGGGAGACAGATGGCTTGCGGAAGTGGTTAAATTGCACCCGCCAAAATTTGACGGATCTGTGGAGACACTTACTTGGGATCACCGGCTCAAGGAGTTGGAAAAGATATTCGCGGGTCTTAACTGTCCCGAGGACCTAAGGTTCCTATTGCCCAAGATTTTCTCGACCGGGAGGCCTTTGATTGGTGGGAGGCTATTCGACCCGAGAATCATAATGCGGATCGACGGAATTCAAACAAATGATGGAAGCACGATCGTCCTCGTCCGGTTAGAGAGGCGAAGATCCGAGAGTTTTTCTCACCACAGAGTTCGGAGGCATCTGTGACAGATGTAATTAAAACTTTCAATCATCAGCTGACTTGTGTGCGACACTTGGTCAGAACGGAGGCAGAAAAGATTTTTCATTTTGATATGCGGATGAAGCCGGAGATTCAACAAAGACATGTCCGGATTCGAGTGTACTACGTTGCGACAGTATCAAGACAAGGCGCTGGCCTACGACATGAAAGAGGCGGCGGTAGAAAAATCGGTAGAGGCAAAGAAGCAGAAGGTGACCGGCAGCTTTGCAGAAAACAAGAGTGGTGGGGCCCGCAAGGGCCAGTCTTCCTTTTATTCGGCTAGGAAACCTCCACATCCTTCTAGAGGCGGAAAGAAGTTCCGGACATCATCAGCAGTTTCGGACGTATCAAAGAAATGCTACAATTGTGGTCGAGCAGGGCATGTTCGACGTGATTGCCCCGCATCTTCTGTGACTTGTTACGATTGTGGGCAAGAAGGGCACCGTGCGGCCTTCTGTGGAGCCGCTGCTAGATCCTTTGGTACCCGCACTCCAGCACCAGTTCCTAAGGAGATAAGTGTGAACCAGACACAGCAGAGTGGATTTCAGCAGCAGAACACTGGGAAGAGAGAGACATCCAGTGCTGGGTCCGTTCCTCCGCGCCTGTACGAAATGAGGAGATCTGACGACCAGAACACTGCTGTTGCATCAGGTACGATTCAGATCCTTTTGCAACCAGTTAGTGTCTTGTTTGATTCAGGAGCTACGCATTCTTTTATATCTTTGAACTGTCAAACGTTTGAACATCTCGTGCTTGTATAATTGTGAACCTTTTGTTGTGGGATTACCGAGCGGAGAGAAAATTGTGGGAACACTAGAAGCTAGGGATTTCCCAGTATCTATAGAGGGGAGAGATTGGCCATCGAATCTTATTGTAGTCGACATCTGCGGTGACGATTTAATTCTCGGAGATGATTGGCTCAACCGTTATGGAGCTGTGTTGAATTACCGAGAGAGAGTCATTTCCATCATTGCTGATGACGGATCTGAACACTTATTCCGAGGATGGAGACCGGGAAGCTCGGGGAAATTGATCAAGGCAATGAAAGCTGTGAAATTACTGAAACAGGGATGTCATGGACTTTGGTGTTATGCCATGAGGAAAGAGGAAGGAGTAGAGCTCTCGTCTATTTCAGTTGTGAATGAGTTCTCAGATGTATTTCCTGACGAGCTACCAGGGTTACCTCCGCAAAGAGAAGTGGAATTCACCATCGAATTAGGGCCTGGAGCAACCCCTATTTCCAGGGCACCATACCGCATGGCGCCGACCGATATGTATGAACTCAAGAAGCAACTGGAGGAATTGTTACAGAAGGGCTATATTCAACCGAGCGTTTCCCCTTGGGGAGCGCCCGTTCTCTTTGTCCGGAAGAAAGACGGATCCCTCCGACTATGTATTGATTACAGGGAGCTCAACAAGATGACGATCAAGAATAAGTATCCTATACCTCGGATCGACGACTTGTTTGATCAATTGCAAGGGGCAAGGGTATTCTCAAAGATCGACTTGCGATCAGGATACCACCAATTGAGAATTAAGGAATCGGACATACCGAAATCTGCTTTCAGATCCCGGTACGGGCATTATGAATTTGTAGTGATGCCATTCGGACTTACCAATGCCCCTGCGGTATTCATGCAATTGATGAATCGGGTATTCTTGGAATACTTGGATAAATTTGTGGTCGTTTTCATTGACGACATTTTGATATATTCGAGGGACGCAGAGGAGCATGCTGATCATTTACGTGTGGTTTTGAGCATCTTGAGAAAGGAACAACTATATGCAAAATTTGCTAAATGCGAGTTCTGGCTTAAGGAAGTAACCTTCATTGGGCATGTGATATCAGCCGATGGAGTTCAGGTGGACCCGAAGAAAGTCGAGGCAATCTTGGGATGGGAAGCTCCTAAGAACGTGAAGGAAGTCCGAAGCTTCTTAGGACTTGGCCGGATACTATCGCCGCTTTGTAGAGGGATTTTCCAAAATTGCTCGTCCGCTCACCCACCAATTACGTAAAACTCAAAAGTTCGCGTGGAATGAGAAGTGCCAGGGGTTTTGACGAACTTAAGAAGAGGCCGACGACAAGACCTATATTAGCGCCGCTGAAAGGAACCGACGGATTTATGGTATACAATGACGCTTCAAATCGGGGTTTGGGTTGTGTGTTGATGCAAAAGGATAAAGTAATTGCTTATGCTTCTCGGCAATTGAAACCGTACGGGTTAATTATCCGACTCATGATCCGGAGCTAGCATGTGGTCTTTGCCTTGAAAATTTGGAGACATTATTTGTACGGCACTCATTGTCGATCTTTACAGATCATAAGAGCCTCAAATACATTTTCAATGTAAAGAATTAAACATGAGGCAGAGAAGGTGGTGGAATTGATCAAAGATTACGACTTGGAGATTCTCTATCATCCGGAAAGCAAATGTAGTAGCCGATGCTTTGAGCCGTAAACCTGTTTCTCTTCGAGTGTTGAAGCTCTTACGCCCTGCACCGGATTCAACGAGAACTGATCCGCGAAGGGATTCAGATATGGGCACAGTGAATCCAAGGGCGACTTTATGTGATGGAACTGACTTCATCACTAGTCGAGAAGATCAAGTCCAAGCAGTTGGACGATTCTCTGATCCTTCGATTATGTGATGAAGTAAAGAAAGGAAAAGCCCCAGGATTCGTGATACAAGATGATGGAGTTCTGAGATTTCAAAGTCGACTTTGCGTTCCCGATGATGATGATTTGAGACGGACTATTCTGAAAGAAGCTCATAGCGCGCCCTATTCTATTCACCCGGGCAGCAGTAAGATGTATAAGGATCTAAAACAAAACTTCTGGTGGGGGAATATGAAGAAGGACGTAGCAGAGTACGTTTCGAAGTGTTTGACTTGTCAGCAGGTCAAGATTGAGCATCAGCGACCTGCCGGGATGTTAAAGCCGCTTCCGATCCCTGAATGGAAGTGGGAAGATATCTCGATGGATTTCATCACCAGTATGCCAAGGACTAGAACGGGAATGAACATGATTTGGGTTATAGTTGATCGACTAACCAAGTCAGCTCATTTCCTAGGGATCAAAGATACTTGGGGACCCGAAAGATTGGCGCGAGTATTTATTGCGGAGATAGTCAGATTGCATGGGACGCCAAAGACCATTATTTCGGATCGAGATGGTCGTTTCGTGTCGCACTTCTGGAAAGCAGTTCACAAGGCTTTGGGGACTGAGCTCAATTTTAGCACAGCTTATCATCCCCAAACAGACGGTCAGTCCGAAAGGACTATCCAAACTGTGGAAGACATGCTTAGAGCCTGTGCGTTGGATTGGTCAACTGATTGGGAAGTTCACTTGCCCTTGATCGAATTCACTTACAATAATAGTTGGCATGCTTCTATTAGAATGGCACCATTTGAAGCTTTGTACGGGAGGAGATGCCGATCACCCCTGTGTTGGGATGATTCTTCAGATTTGATCGGACGGAACCGAATTGATTATTCAGACTCAAGAGAAGATAGCCGTGATTCGAGAGAGACTGCTGATCGCCTGCAGTCGGCAAGTCTTATGCAGATGTACGTCGTCGCCCTCTAGAGTTCGACTGGGACCACGTACTATTGAAGGTGTCTCCTACACGAGGGATTTTCCGTTTTGGGAGAAGAGGTAAGCTTAGTCCGAGATATATCGGACCATTTGAGATCCTAGAGAGAGTTGGGGATTTAGCGTACAGGCTGGCCTTACCGCCATCGCTAAGTCATGTTCACAATGTGTTTCACGTATCCCAACTACGGAAGTATATACCGACCCAGTCACGTTATTGATTTCGACGAGATCGAGATAGCTAATGATGGCACCTTCGAAGAGAGACCAATCAAGATACTTGAGAGCCGGATCAAACAATTGAGGAATAAACCAATACATTTGGTTAAAGTACAATGGTCACAACATGGAGTCGAAGAGGCCACTTGGGAAACGGAGGACGGTATGAAGGCTAAATATCCGGAGTTGTTTTCATCCTAAGTTTCGGGACGAAACTTCTTTTTAGGGAGGAAGGATGTAATACCCGAGATTTCTGTTATGTAATGGGAACTTGTGATATTGTAATGATTGTACTTTTGCCTGAGTATTTTTCTCCGTATTTCATAATCCGATGTCGTCGAGCATATAATTTCGTGTATGTGATTTAAAAGGATGAAATTCTCTGCATGTAGCGCACGCTACAGGCTAAGGGTAGCGTACGCTAACATGGTTTTATAGCGCACGCTACCGAGTGTAAGTAGCGCACGCTATGCGTGGTCAGACTGATTGAGACGTGCGGTAGGTGAGATCTGGCCGGGGGACCCCTGTCGGATCGTGTCGGATGTACCTGGACGGCTTTCGGGAAAAGCCGGGTCAACGCCTTAGCGCACGCTACAGGTATATTCGTAGCGTACGCTAAGTGCCGAGTCTGATTTAGGCGTGAGCCGTTAGCGCACGCTACGAGCAGGTGTAGCGCGCGCTAATAACCATTTATTATAAATAGGACAGCATCCTATTCGTGATTTCAGTCCTTTCTTCCCACATAACCCGAACTCTTGCACTTGAAACATAACTCCATTCGTCCTAAACACTCCATATCAACCTCCTAGTTCGAGATTGAAGATCATATACCATTGGAGATTGGTGTTCAAGCCGTGGGTGTTGGATTGCTTCATTTTCATCCGTGTTCTTCACTACTTTGAGGTAGGTGATTCTTCACCAATGATTAGTAAGGTTCCTAAGAAAGTTTTAATCATGTTTGGATAGCAAGTATCTCGTTTTTATCGGTCATCACATGTTAGAAGGATACTTTTGACGTATCGGTACTAGATGTCGAATGAACCTTTGAACCATCTTATTATAAGGACTCCTAAGCATGTTTAAATCGATTGATGATCGAGTAATCGGATATTACCCAGTTGATACGTTGTATACGTTGGAATCATGTGTTTTGGAACGTAAGATGATGGAACTTAGATTATTTCTTGAAGATCGTAGAGGAATTGTGATATCGGGATAACTATCCGTATATTGGTATTTCATAATCATAAATCTTCCAGAAACCTTATTAGCATGATGTGCCCGAGGATAACTTGTAATATCACCATAGGATTCATGAGTTCTTCATTATTCAACCCAGTTTTCGGTTTGCAGTATTCTGCCATGCAAGAGTAGCGCACGCTAACATGTGTGAGTTAACGTGCGCTATCGAGGTTCGGTTTTCGCACAAAACGTACGTAGCGTACGTTATGAGGCAATGAGTCGGCCGATTCGTGGCTAGCGCACGCTAGTCTTATACGATAGCGTCGCTAACGATTGACTTAGCGCACGTTACGTATAGTACGTGCGCGCGCTAAGCAATCCAGCGGCTTGTTTAAGTTTGAACTTTTCGGCCGTAGGTCGAATTGTTAAACCATTGTTCGACTCGAGATGATTTGTATATCGTTCCTTTTGTTAAGGTTCTAGCTTGTTACGTTGATCGGAGGCGGCCTTCGAGTGCGTCGAGAGCATTGAAGTATATCGTTCTTGCCATCTACGAGGCAAGTATCGTGATATGTTAATATCGGTATTTTTGGAGTATGCGTATGATTATGCATGTTGTTGAACATGATATTTACTTCGTTGATTTGTCATGATATTCGTTATATAGTGTTTACATGTTCATGATGATGAACGTAATGATTTAGCATAAGTGTATGCATGAGTTGTATTTGTATACGTTATACGATCTATCTTGAGGGCGCTGGATCGAATGTCCACCTCGTGTTGATCCGACGGGATCATCTTGGGATCTAGGTGAGGCGCTGGATCATTGGGACGGGTTATTTCCACCTCGTGTTGATCCGACGGATCATCTTGGGATCTAGCCGAGGCTGGATCATTGGACAAAGTTATTTCCACCTCGTGTTGGTCCGACGGGATCATCTTGGGATCTATCTTTGAGGGCGCTGGATCATTGGAATACCCATGCCGTAATGGAATCTTGTAGATTCGCATTGTCGGATTACCGTAGCGGAATTCCGTGTGATGTATCATGTTATGTATTGTGATGCATATTCAATTGTTTAATATGATACTTGTATTAGCATCGTTTTGCTAACCCCTTCGGGGTGGACATTTGTTTTGATGTTCGGGTAGCTAAGGAGCAGGAAACAACCACGATCTGACGTGACGACGAAGGGGTTCAGTGATGTTTATTGTTATTGGGGATTTGTTGTCTTGGTTTGGTTTCTGTACTCGAGTACGCGTGTCCTTTTGATATTAATTCGATATGGTTGTATTAATTACCCGTTGAACCAGTTGTACGTTTTCATAAACTTGAATTTTCGCAGTGTTGATGTCTTATATTTACTTTCCTTTTTAATTAGCCTCATAAATCCTTACTTAAAGGGTTTACGGCGCTGTAATTATTCCGAATATCTCGGGGTGTTACAATTTTAGCATGGACTATGGATGTTCGTGCAAATACAATTGCGTACTGCTTTCGTCATTGTAAACTTCGATCAACAGATAACATGACTTTTGAGAACTCAGATGAAGGTGGTGAAAGCACTCAAGAACTCCAGAATTTGATTAAAGAGTTGGGTTATCGCAATGCAATGGATGTCGAAGATGTTTTGACTCACCTAGAAGAAAATGTAGTTGCACAGTTGTTGACTGATGAAGAAATTATTGAAAGCGTTATTGGAATTCATAAAGATGATATCGATGAAGAAGATGATGAAAGTTCTACAATGGAGCCCCCTTCGCGAAACGAAGCTATTAAAGCGGCAATCACATTGAACAATTTCTTGTTGAGCTATGAGAAAACAACACCAGAAGTTCTTACCATGCTAAGGAAAATTAGAGACGAGATTCAAGGGGAAATTGATTTCAACAAAAAACAAAAGACAATTGAGTCATTTTTCAAGAAACCTTCATAAATTATTCATGTAATATGCTATATATAAGGAATTATTAATTTATATTTTATATGGGGTCTAAAGAAATTATCAAAAATGTATTATCTTATAATTTTAGCGAATTATTAATTTAGCACCCTATCCCCGAGTCGGGACCGGCAAAAAACTATTATCTTAGAGAGTTTATTAAATAATCGAGTATTAATTTATCGAGTTTCTACTGTATAGAGGAAATTGTATAGGACACCGCCCCTTTCACACTTCTATTTCTATTATTTTTTTTAATTGAGGTTGTAAGACACCGTTCTTTTGTATTTATTTTTGATTTTGATTCAATTGATTCGATCGATTCGGTTCGAGTCCATTCAATTCAATTGATTCGATTCGATTGATTCGGTTCTTCTTCTTCTTCTTCTTCTTCTTCTTCTTCTTCTTCTTCTTATTATTATTATTATTATTATTAATCTTAATTATTATTATTGTTATTATTACTAATAATATTACTATTATCGTTGTTGTTGATTACTATTATTATTATTATTTACCATTATTATTATTATTATTATTATTATTATTATTTTTTACCCTTAATATATATTTGATTCGATTCGATTTAGTTCGATTCGATTCGATTCGATTCGATGCAGATCCATTCATTTCGGTTTAGTTCGAATCCATTCGATTCGATTGATTCGATTGATTCGATTCGATTCATTCAGTCCAAAAGAACAGAGCCTAAGTCTACAATTGACTAGTTTTTGAAACAATAGTCCCGACCCTTCAGAACTGTTAACTATTTTTATTATTATTACAACATGCTACTGTTCACATTCTCTCTTTTGACCATCTTTTATAGTTTAGACGTGTGAACAAAATAATCATATAAAATCTTATTAGATTAGTCTCGAAATAAACCTTTTTTTTTAACAAAAGTAGACTATTATTCCAAATTGTCAAATAAAGTACATCATCACAGTATAAAAATCACAAGCCTGAGAAAAGGCTGAGACACACTACACAACTGGACTAACTTCTAACTGATGGCAAAACAAAGCTAGCCTAGGATGAATTTTCCTTCTACAAATGACAGTGAAAGCCACATCTCTAACTAGTTGTTGCAAAGGTCTGCTTGTATTTGGAAAATACGCACATTCCTTTCAATCCAAACCGCATACACATACTCAGTAACTAAAATGTTCAACATTCTTGAGCCAACTTGCTTGCCAACACAACAAATCTTTTTCCATACTCCAATTATTCGCTGTTCGAGGCCTACCAAGCCAATGAAGTAACTTTTAAAACCATCACCAATCACTGGGCAACTAAACAGCAGATGCTCCAAATTTTCAGGAGACTGCTGACAAAAAACACAAATCTGATCCACTTCAACTCCAAACTTATGCAATCGATCTTTGGTTGCTAACTTTCCATGTAAAGCTAACCATAGAATAAATCTAACCTTTGGTGTTGCAGCATTGTTGAGAGTCAATTCTCTCCAAGGAACATGTGGTATAGCAGGCCTGCAAAGTAAATAAGCTTTCTTCATGGAAAACTTATCCTCTGTCAAAAGTTGATGACAGTGAGGTTACCACAGGATGCCTCTTATTTCCTTAGAAAGCTGGTGAAATGTAGAGATGTGTGGTGCACCATCTCTACATAAACTTTGCAAATACCAACTTGTTATATATTTCTGAAATACATAAATAAAGATATTAAAATAAAATATACATGCGAGGACACTGCCTCCCTCATAACTTTTTTTGGAATTCTAAATTATTAAAAGTTCAATTATATATGAAGTTTGTTTTTCAAATTCAAACGTTCATATTTTTTGGTTCGATTTTGAATTTGACTAGTGATTATATATACTTATATATATATATATTCGTAGGGCTGAGAATCGGGAAATCCCGAGGTCCCGAGTCCCGGTCCCACAAATCATCAATTTGGTGGTCCGGTCCCGGTCCCGTTCGGGACTTCGGGAGTCCCGATTCCCAAAATGGGATAAATATAAGTCCCGGTCCCGGAGGACAATTTTCCGGAATGTCCCGAACGTCCCGAATGTCCCGATCGGGACAAAAATACCCGAAATCAGAAAAGGAAAAATAGATTGACAGAAAATCATGATGAAGTTTTCTTTTTCAAGAAGAAGATCATGATGAGGTTTTCTTTGGCAGCAGGGCACCGTCTGGACTAGAGGCGGGGCGCGCTCGCGGTGGCTGGCGGTGAAGTCAGTGCTCGGGGGGCGCTCGTGGAGGGCAGCAGCAGCGCGCGGGGAGTCGGACGTCGCGTCGCGGGGCGCGCAACAGTAGGGCGTCGGGGTTGGGGCACGCAGTCGGCGGTGCGGTGCGCCGGTGGCGTCGCGCCTTTGGTGTGGTTGGGGGGGAAGGGGCGCCGCGACGACTGATGAGAGCGTTTCTCAACTCTACGATAGGGAAAATTAAGAAGGGGGGCGCCGCTCGATAGGGGTAAAGGAGATTAGGGTTAAAACTTCATTTAAATTAGAAATTTCAATCGGGACTTTGGGATAGTCCCGATCGGGACTCGTCGGGACTCAGGACGGGACCGGGACTCGGAATTTTCCAGTCCCAAATTCTCAGCCCTAGGTATTTGTCTAGGAAATATGAGTAAAATAAGGCAACTTACGAGTATATTTAAAATAATGATTTTATTTCTATTAAAGCGTATATTTTTTTATTTAAAGATAAACATATCAATTTCTAGAACATATATTTAATAAATATAGTATAAATCTAACAGAAAAATTTCGCCTTAAAAATCACATAGTGTTTGAGGAGAAAAGTAAAGACAACAAATCAATTGTATTGATAACAATGAATAGAGGGGCCTTTATATAGGCATTACAAAGAGAGTCTTTCCATACATAGGATTCCTAGTTAAGGTAAGACATCTAACAGGATCCAACTACTTATGGAAGAGTCCAGAACCTTCCATAACTCTTAAGACACCAATACGGGAAGGATTTCCCGGAACACTCCCCCTGTGTCGAACGCTAATACTAACATGGTGCACACGGTGTTGCCTCGGTAAAAAACCTTTCCAAGTCAAATAAAACCCCGTGGGAAAAACAAAGACTTTGGTGATGAAAAAGAGCGCAACGCACCAACTACAAATGTCAGAATCATGTGAAGTATACTCCCCCTGAGGTATACATGACAGCTCATTCCATCGAGCCATCTTTAGTTGAGCTCGGATAATCGACACATGCCGATGCTTCTCACATGTTTCTCAAATGTAGATTTCGGCAGAGACTTAGTGAACAAGTCTGCGATATTCTCATCGGAACTCACTTGTTTCACTTCGATATTGATAATTTACTGCTGCTGATTATAAAGAACTTGGCGCAATATGCTTGGTATTGTCACCCTTTATGAAACCTAACTTCATCTGCTCAATGCATGCCGCATTGTCCTCAAAGATGCAAGTAGGGGTTCTTTGTAGTGGGATCAATCCACACGTTCCTCGTATATGGTCTATGATGGCCAGGAGCAAATGCACTCCCTTACGGATTCGTGCAATGCAATTATCTCTGCATGGTTCGAGGAAGTAGCAACCAGTGGTCCGCTTGGTAGATCGCCAAGATATCGCCGTATTCCCAATGGTGAACACATAACCGGTTTGGGAACGTCCTTTATGCGGGTCGGAGAGATAACCGCATCAAGAAATCCAACTAACGTGTCGTTAGGATTCTCTGTATAAGGGTAAGCTTGCTCGCATTAGCACTTCCGTAGTCAAGCTACCATGCTTAGTGCAATATCGGAGGAAGATCGACGGTCGGTATGCATCGTCTTAACCTCAACAATTCCTTTCTAATATCACTCTCTCTTGCGTAGGAAAGAACAATCCAAGGTCACTGGAGCCTTTCAAGTATCGAAAGATGTGTTTTACTCCATTCCAATGCCTTATCGTGGGAGCGGAGCTAAATCTCGCTAATGATTCACGAGAGAATGCGATGTCCGGATGAGTACATTGAGCCGGATACAACAACGCACCGATTGCGCTAAGGTACGGTGTTTACGCTCCAAGGACCTCTTCATCCTCCTCTTTAGGGCCAACGGATCCTTGTTCATTTCAGACTTCACCAATCATGGGGGTAGCAAGAGGATGTGCCTTGTCCATGCTAAATCGCTGAGCATTTTGTGGACATAGGCGGTGATGAATGAGTATGCCATCATCTCGATGTTCTAGCTCTAAGCCCAAGCAGAATCGAGTCCTCCCAGATCTTTCATCTCGAATTCGGATTTAAGGTAGCGAGCCGTTTCATTGACCTCATCTATGGTACCGATGACATTCATGTCATCTACATAGACGGCTACAATCACGAATCCTGCATCTGCTCTTTTCACGAATATGCATGGACGGATGACTGTTCTTGTATCCCTTCCCAACCAAGTATTCACTTAGGCGGTTGTACCACATCCTTAGGATTGTTTCAACCCATACGGTGAGCAGCGCAATTTCACAGCGTACGCGCTCCGTGGTTTAGAGCTACTTGATTTGGGCCATGAAATCCCTTCGGGGACTTTCATATAGATATCCGTATCTAGATCCCCATAAAGATACGCTGTAACCACATCCATAAGCTGCATGTTCAGTTTTTCGGACACTACCAAACTGACTAAGTAGCGGAAAGTGATGATGTCCATAACGGGAGAATACGTCTCCTCGTAGTCAATGCCAGGGCGCTGCGAGAAGCCTTGGGCAACTAATCTCGCTTTGTAACGCATGACTTCATCCTTATCATTGCGTTTACGAACAAAGACCCATTTATGTCCAACTGGTTTAACGCCCACGGGTATTGGTTCGATACGGCCAAATACCTCACGTTTATCCATTGAGTCTAGTTCAGCATGCATTGCATCTTTCCATTTCGGCCAATCGGCTCGTTGTTGACACTCAGCAACCGAGCGCGGCTCAGCGTCGTCGTCTTCAATAATTTCTTGAGTGACGGAGTAGGCAAAAGCATCGTCGACTAGCGTGGACGACCTGTCCAATAGTACATATTCACTCGTACATTGCATCGAGATTTCTTTATTCTCTGACATCAACAAAGTTTCCGACGCGTCCGTCGATTGTTCCATTGTTGATTCGAGGACATATCCGTAGTCAGAGATAATCTCGTGTGACGGAGTCACTGTGTCGATGATGAGAGGATTTTGTGCCTCCGTTCCTCTTCTCTTTCGAGGTTCGGTATCCTTTCTACCCACTGGCCTCCCCTCTTTCGAGCGAGGATAAGAAGCGGCAGCGGCCGTCCCACCACTAAGGTTGATGCCGGTGGCATCATTCCTTTGGGCGGATGAACCTTGCCCTATAATCGGGACTTCTAACCTTGCAGAACATTCGCAGCGGGAATGGTAGATCTTGTCACTTTCGCGATGCTCGGTAAAGGCGCCGGGCATCGAATCCGCAACTTTACGAAGGCGAGAATACGTTGCACTTCTAGCTCGGATTGAGCTGTGCGGGGATCTTGATGAGGCAAAGAGGGAGCACACCGGACAATTTCTGGCGTTCAACTGGAATCGTTCGATTCCTCTCTCCCCTAACGACGGGAAGTTTGTCTCATCAAAGTGACAATGCAAATCTTGCGATGTGAGATCTCCTGTCAAAGGTTCCAAATAGCGGATAATTTTAGGCGATTCATAGCCAACATATATACCTAATCGTCTTTGTGGACCCATTTTAGTACGCTGTGGAGGCGTAATTGGCACATATACCGCACAACCAAAAATGCGTAAGTGTGAAATATCAGGCTCATATCCAGTTACCAACTGGTACGCACTAAACGGTTGATTGGAAGTGGGTCGAAAGCGAATAAGTATAGCCGCATGCAAAATTGCATAACCCCAAGCAGAAATCGGCAAGTTGGTGCGCAATACCAATGCTCGGGCGATAAGCTATAACCGCTTAATCATAGCCTCGACAAGGCCATTCTGCGAATGAACGTGGGGGACGGGATGTTCAACATCAATTCCAATCGACATGCAATAGTCGTCAAAAGACTTTGGCATAAACTCTCCAGCATTGTCCAATCTTAATGACGAGATTGGGAAGTCGGGGTGGTTAGCCCGTAACTTGATGATTTGTGATAAGGGTTTAGCAAATGCAGCGTTTCTCGTGGATAGCAGAGCGACGTGTGACCATCGCGTCGATGCATCAACCAGAACCATAAAATATCTGAATGGTCCGCACTCTGGCTGAATAGGTCCACATATGTCCCCTTGAATTCTTTGTAAGAAGCGAATATTTTGTGTTGAGTCTTTAGCAAAGGACGGAGAGGGTATCAACTTTGCCAGTGAACAGGCTTTACAAAACGATTTATGGGCATTAGAAATTGCCACGGAAGCCTCGGGATTTACAAGAGATGCACCGTCAACCTTATCAGGGCGTGCGATCTTTAGTCCCGGTGATACGGTATCAAGCTCACTCACATCAATGCCGATATCGAGTGGTGCTTCCACAATCGTTTTCTGGACTTGAAAAACGGATGACCATGTGAGTTTTTCAAAATGCGAATGATCATGTCGCGTCCAGGGTGACCGAGTCGGTCATGCCATAGTTGGTATGCTTCGGAATCACACAGTTCGTGACTCACAGCATAGGATTCAATAACCCTTATTGTAGTCTGGTATAAACCACTACTTAGACTCATAAGTTTCTCGAGAATGCGGCGTCTTCCGCATTCTGCCAGAGTAACACACAAAAATTCTGTCCCATTCTCACAATGTGTATCAAGGTGATAACCGTTGGCACGGATGTCCCTAAAACTTATCAAGGTTCGGTTTGCTCTTGGGGCATAGAGAGCATTTGTGACATTAATATGTGTACCATTAGGTAGCAAGAAATGAGCAGGTCCCCTCCCTTGAATTACTTGGGAGGAACCAACCATTGTTGTCACTGAGGATATGTATGGCACAATATCCTTGAATAATTGCCTATTTCGAAGAATAGTGTGGGTTGTTCCACTATCAGCAAGGCACTCAATTTCGCCATGAGACATCTACAATAATACATGAAACTCGATTAGTCTTATGATTAGAGACATAGCGAAAACTCATTAACATCGAGTTTGGGGAAATTCGACCAAGTTGGTTAGGATCAAAGTTAGCACAATCGCTGGAAATAATTTCCGCGCAGCTTCTCCTTTGTTCACTAAAACAGCAATAACTTCTTCGTTAAGAAGGCTATGGACGAACGGTCAGTTGTTTTGGAAACTAGACTTCCGTATCTTTCTGTCCATAGGTCGTTCACTTTCTGGATCATTAAAGTCAGATCTCAGTGCTCGTTTCAATTTGCTATTTTGGTATTTCCTTATTGTTGAGTGATAGAGCAAGGTTGAAGCCTTTTTCAAAGGCATTATTGTTGATACAATACTATGGAAATATGGCCATAGGAGCGTTTAAATACTTTAAAACGCATCTTGGTGTTCGATTCATATCTCGACTAATGATCCTTTCGGTAACTCCAACTTGGTAGATTTGCAGAGAAAGTAGGAATGTCGGTACAGCTAAGGCTGTTTAAAAACTACTGATTTCGTTTGAACTCTTAAAGTATAAATAAATACTAAGGAGGATGCGCCTAGTTTTGATTAAAAGTTTTGATGAAATCCTACTAATGTATTAAATTTTTAACCAAGCAATTCATTGCTAGCAATTATTTTGTGATAAACCAAACATGCTTTCGAAGGGAAAAAATAAAATTCGTCTTTGCACAATCACAGCAATTAAAAGAATTTTATTCATCATGGCCAACTTTATTACATTCATGAAAATCCAAAGTAGTTCTCGGAAACTAGAAACAAGACAAAACATAACCAAAGCGTAAAACTAGTCAAAGTCGGCAACATCCATATGTTGGTCTTTGTCCGCAATGGTGAGAGGAGGGATCTCAGTCTGGATCTCAATATGGTTCACCTCCGTATTCTCATTATCTTCTTCCATGTAATTCGACTCTTGAGTCAAATATTGTTTATAGTGCTTGTAGTAAGCTTGGATGTTCTTTGGCGCTTTGCAATTGCGGTAAGTATGCTTCTTCAATCCGCAAGTATAGCAATTCCGGCCTTCCTTTGGAGTGGTTCCATTCCCGGGGGGTTGAGGCAGCACACGTGGTTGGGTTCCACTAGGTCCGTGGCCGAGCCACCTTGCCTCTTCCACACATTGGAGCAGCGACCTCGTCTTTTCCCTCGCTTGCTCGAGTCATGCATCCGTGGTGCTTGCAAAACCGAGTAGCGTTGCCTTTTCTATTTTGTCGTGGTGCTTTCCCGTGGGTAGCTTTGATTTACTTCGGAATCGGCTTCGTACCCAGTGGGCGCGCATTGCTATTGAGAATAATCTTATGGTGCCTTTCTTTTTCGCGAGGTGGGAGATAAGGTCACTAAAGTTCTTAATTCTCCCTTCCTCATAGGCAACACGCGGTGATGAGCAATTACACTTGCTCCACGGGAAACGTGTTAAGAGTCTTCTCGATCAAATCTTGATCGACTTCTTGACACCACAAAACCAAGATCAGCGAAGATCGAGGATAGCTTGATTATAGGCTTCCACATTCGCATAATCCAAAAATCGGATTTGCTCCCCTTTGAAGTTGCAATTCGGGAAGCGCGATCATGCACATTGTTAAATCGTTGTTCGAGTGTATCCCATAGTTCTTTGGGGGTTTGCAAGTTCATATAACACTTTTTCAACAACGGATGTATATGTCTACGCAAGTACATCGGTGCATTAGCCTTGGTTTCCTCGCTCGGTTCTTGAGCGGTAGGCTCGTGGAGGAAAGATGGTGGTGGTAAATCTCTTACCGACGAACGCATGCGAACGTCTGAGACCCACCTATGGTACTCCTTACCAGCATGGTCAAGGATGTCGAACTCCGGATGAACATTGGAGCTTTGTGCCATCTACAAGATATAAACAAGAGGAAGTTAGTCTTGTTGGATTTTCAGTGACAATGTAAACGGTCACAATCGATGCTTTTAAAAGCGTGTAACATAATCGTTACTCGATTTACTTCCCTTAATTGTTGTTTAGTAAAGTCCACAAAAAACGGCGATATCAGATCGCACCCAGATACGTGGTGTATGCAACAACCACAAGTATCGACTTTTCAACAATTCCGGACTCCCCCAGGACCGTCACACAGATTTCTTCGACACGCAGAGATACCGACTTCTCTCGCGGTCTCATCCACCGCAAAGTAGCGTGGGAGATAAAGAACCCAAAACCCGTGTCCCCAAAAGAAAAATTCCCAAAGGAGAGAATTGAAATAGGGACAAGTCAGATAATTACCTCGATTATAAAATTAGGCACGTCTTTGAATGTGGTGTGCTTCGATCTCTGGTTGGTACTCGATGCGACGACGTGAAACCGGAGGCGCAATTTTGGCGGCTTAGAAGATAAGTTGATGTTCGGGTTTTGGTCCGAGAGTCGAACAAGGTCGGACTAAGGCCGGATAGGGCCGGTCGGCGCGGTCCACGGCGGCGGCCCGTGAGGCGGTCTTTGGCAGCGGTGGCAGTCTTCAAGCGGCTTTAGGCGAATTCAGGCGCGGAGGTCCGGCGGTGGAGGCGGCGGCATTCTCGCGGCGGAGGCGAGCGGCGCGGCATTGGCGGTCTTCAAGCGGCTTTGGGCGATTCAGGCGCGGAGGTCCGACGGGCGGCGTTCCATTTGTGGCGCGGTGCTCGGCGGGTGGGCGCAGTGGTGGCGGCGGGTGAGGCTGCGCCTTGGTAGGCGCGAGCATTGGCGGCTTTGGGCGAATGTGGCGGCGGAGGTCGGCGAGCGCGGGCGCGGCGTTCGGCGGGCGTCTGCAATGGTGGCAGCGCGGCGGGGCGCGGGCGGCGCGGCCAGTCTTCTTGGGCGTGGCGCGGCGGCGGCCAGCCGCGCGGCGCAGGCGGCGGAGTGCTCGGCGGGCGGCTTGGCCGATTTTTTTTTTTTTTTCTTTCGAGCTACGTGCTGATAACGTGTTTGAGGAGAAAAGTAAAGACATCAAATCTATTGTATTGATAACAATGAATAGAGGGGCCTTTATATAGGCATTACATAGAGAGTCTTTCCATACATAGGATTCCTAGTTAAGGTAAGACATCTAACAGGATCCAACTACTTATGGAAGAGTCCAGAACCTTACATAACTCTTATCCCCCTACAACTACTATTAGGTAAGACACCAATATGGGAAGGATTTCCCGGAACACATAGTTATATCATTAAATCATTAAAGTACAATAATCATACTCCTTTAGTTAGTACAAAAATATGATTATATTAATATATGATTGATGAATTATATACGACTGATGATATTAGGAAAATCAACACCACCACTATCGTTATTTTTCATATTCAAAAAATATTTTTATTTAAAAGTAAGTATAGCAATTTTCAAAAAATATATTAAATTAATAAATATAGTATAAAATCTCATACAAATTTCGCATGAAAAGTCACATAATTTTTTCTCTTAAATACAATAAAATCAGACTATATGTGACCAACGATATGTATTTTAGTTTTCAAAATAGGCATCTTTATTTTGATCGAAAATAATCATAATCGCATTTTAAAACATTTTTTTGTTGAAAACTCTAAAAATAGATTAAAACTGGCGATTAAAAGTAAACTTCTGTAAAAATTAAAGATATGACACAATCAATAATTGAAATGAATAAATATTTTGAAATTATAATGTGTAAAAAAATAAGTAAATAATTATGTGTATTTATTTATATCTGCACCTGATAACTTGCACATTTATTATTCATTTGATTAAAATTGACTAACTTTGACAATTAAATTTCATTGATGTATAAGTAAGAATATTATTATATATAATCATGTTAGATTCATCGTAACATATATTTTTAAATTATTGACCGTTTGTAGTTTAGTTATATATAACTAAATATAGTAATGATTAAATATATTTCTCGAAGCCCATGCAAAACACAAATGAATCAAACGAATGAAGTAACAATTTTCACGATTCTCGATGAGTTACTCAATACACCAATTTATTGAAGTCACTTTCTCACTTTATATGGAATTTGATTATTGCATTACCTTTTGTTAGACTATCCAATACTTGGAAAGAAAGTTCTTTTCATCATCCACTATGGCAATAACTAATGCATTTAATGAATGAGCGTGATATGTTAACATCACCATCTTCTGAATATCCATAACATATTGTTCCAAATTAAAACCAAAAGATGGAGTATTTCACTATTCTTGATAATAATCAAATAATAATCCAAATCCTACATTTATTGACGTGAATTTCTAATCATTCTTACATGCATTTAATATTTTAACAGAAAAAACATCCCACAAAATATTTTCTTTTCAAATAATTAAAACCGAAATGTATTTAATTTCATGATTTTATTTTCCTTTTGAATGAATTTTTAATTGTGGAATCTAATGTAATGTACACTTAACCACAATAATCTTAATTCAACTCGACACTGAATCGGTAGGGGACCGGCTCCCCTATCGCATGTCCAAAGGCGGGGCCGTCCCCACCTAGACAACAATTTTGAAGGATGTTTTAAGAATTATATGAAATTTGTACTCCTTCCTATTTATAATATATGGCATCCTAAATTAAGAAAAATTTACATTGTCGAAATCTATCCATGATAAATGATGAAATAAATTTAATAAAAAAATAAAAAATGAGTTAATTAAGGAAAATGGCTAAACTAAGAGGGAAAAACTAGAACGATACATATTGTGCAGAAGTTCAAAAATATTATAATGATATTTATTAGAATTTTTGACAAATTGAATAACTAACTAACTAAATTTTATTTCTTTTCTTTTAACATCTTTTCATTTTGCACATAAATCTTAACAATTTTTCTCAATTCTCGATGAGTTACTACTAATGACACAAACAGGGCCGGCCCTATGGGTGGGCGGGCGAGCAAGACGGCGTGGCCAATGCGTCAATTTTAGGCCCAATGATGTTATTACTAGCAAAAAAAAGAATTAAAGTGTTATCAACAAGACTTGAACCATAGACTTTTAGGATGACAAAATAGCTCTACTAGGGACTGAAGTTTGCCATTTTTATCACTTAAGGGACTAAAGTTTTAAGTGTTTCAAACAAGGGACTAAAGTTTAATCCGTTTCACCCGTTAGGGACTCCGTTAGTTTGGTCCCGTTAAGTTTTAACGGATTGATGAAATGGCCGTTAAGTGCCACGTGTCAGCATTTTATTGGTCGATAATAATAAAATAATAATAAAAATTTTCAGATTTTTGTAATAATAATAAAATAATAACAGAAAATATAAAAGTCTAAAAAAATAAAAAAAATAAAAAAATCTGTATTGTTTAGAAAAATTGAAACTTTATTTTTTTTTTAAATTTGGAATATTAATATTAAAATCTAATGCTTTTATTTAAAGTTAAAAATAAAAAATAAAAATATAATAAAAAATTTCAGATTTTTGTAATAATAATAAAATAATAATAATAAAAATATAAAAGTCTAAAAAAATATAAAAAAATAAAAAAATCTGGATTTTTTTTTAAAAAATGAAACGTTATTTTTTTCTCAAATTTTTTAAAAAAATCTGGAATATTAGTACTTAGAATCGGATGTTTTTATTTAAAATTTGAAAATAAAAAATAAAAAATTAAAAAATTTGGATCTAATTTATAAACTTTTTTTTTAATTGAGATATTATTTTTCATATAGAAAACTGGACTAATTTTTCATAATATTAATAAATAAATATTATTTTACAAAAAAATCTAAAAATCTAAAAAAACAAACTAAAGGTTAATTATAAATCAGATCCAAATATTTTTAATTTTTAATTAACTTTAAATAAAGCATTAGATTTTTAATATTAATACTCCAGATTTTTTAAAAAAAAAGAAAATTTCAATTTTTCTAAAAAATACAGTTTTTTTATATTTTTTAGACTTTTATATTTTTTGTTATTATTTTAATATTCTTACAAAAATCTGAAAATTTTTATTATTATTTTATTATTATCGACCAATAAAATGCTGACACGTGGCACTTAACGGCCATTTCATCAATCCGTTAAAACTTAACGGGACCAAACTAACGGAGTCCCTAACGGGTGAAACGGATTAAACTTTAGTCCCTTGTTTGAAACACTTAAAACTTTAGTCTCTTAAGTGATAAAAATGACAAACTTCAGTCCCTAGTAGAGCTATTTTGCCCTTTTAGGATAGATAAACACTTCTTTACCACTAAGATAATGATGCTCTTGGTTTTTTTTCTTTTAGTTAATTATATTACTATTGTTGTCGATTTATTTATATTTTTATAATTCTTTTTTTTTTTAAATATTTGTCTTGTTTTAATGATAACACTTATTTATCTGAAATAAAATAAAATTAGTCATATTCAACAATTAATACTTCTTATATATTTTTGCTTTGAAAAATTTTGTGATAATATTTAAACTCTACATGAAACAATTTAGATTAGTAACTAATTTCAACTCGAAACCACAAATATCTTTTGTTATACTTTCTAAAATCAAGTCATGTATGAAATAATTTTAAATTACTACATAGTTTTAACTAATTTTTGTGATTTCCACAGTCATAAAACATGATTATTGGAGGTTATTATTCTTTTTTATATATTTTTAGATATAGAATCTTGTGAATCCAGTTTTGTTGTCGACCATAGTGTGATGCATTGCGTAAAAGCTATATAGAATTTATTTAAACTATATAACACTCGCTATTTAAGTATGTTTAGATTATTAAAAATATGATACAAATATAGTATTAAGTTTTTCTATGTTTAAGATGACTTAAACATCATATATAGTTGTATACTTTTAGTCTGAGCACAATCATCATTATATGCAAGTCTCTAAAGATCATTTAACTTGATATAACATTATGATACTAATTATAAGATATGTATTACGAAGAACACATTATCATTTAATAACAGTAACAAAAATTAGTCCTTAAAAATAATATGCTTTTTTTTGTAGTTTTTAAATATGGGGGCATTTTTTGGCATTTTCGCCCAGGGCATGAGAAACCCTAGGACCAGACCTGGACACGAATTTATTGAAGTTACTTCTTCACCTCATATGGAATTTGATTATTGCACTAGCTTTGTTAGACTCTCCTAGACTTGGAAGAAAATTCTTTTCATCATTCACTATTGCAATAATTACTGCATTTAATGAATAAGGGTGATATGTTAGCGTCACCATCTTCTGAATACCCTATAAAATATTCTTCCAAACTCTAACCAGCTTGATAAATCAAATAATACTCCAAGCACAACTTCATAAAGTTTTTGTTTAATATTCTTTAGCCAATTATTTATGTGATTGGGACATTATTATCTTATTGTTATGATCACGCACTACCAATATCGGGGGTTTAGCCGACGATTTAAAGTCGTCGGCTAAAAGTAAATATCATCGGCTAATCCTATTAGTCGTCGGCTAAAAAATCGTCGGCCGATATTCGTCAGCCAAGATCTAGCCGACGACTTTTTTGGTAGTCGTCGGCTAAACTTTGAGGTTTAGCCGACGACTTTACAAATGTCGTCGGCTAAAGTTTTTTCAAAAAAAAAAAGTAATATACTTTGTAACGACTTTGTTAAATGTCGTCGGCTAAAATATTTTTAGAAAAAAGTAATATACTTTAGCCGACGACATTTAACAAAGTCGTCGGCTAAAATATATTTTTTAAAAAAATAATATACTTTAGCCGACAACATTGTAAAGGTCACTAAAACCTAATATAAAAAAAATTCAGATTTTGGGAACAATTTGTAGTCAACACAATACGCCAATTAATAAATTAGCGAAAAAATACATAACAATTCATACAATTCAACACAAATACATAACACATATACAATACACCAATTCAACATCAATAAAAATACACCAATTCAACATAATACACCAATTAATAACACAATACACTAACAATACATAAAATTCAACACAGTACACCAATTAATAACACAATACACCAACAATACATCAAACAAATACAATAAATATATCAAACAAATGAAAACTAAATAAAACACAAAAATCTAAAAACTAAATAAAACCTAACCTAATAAACTAAAAAAATAATAAAAACTACATGAAAAACAACCTAATTACAGATAAAATTAATACACTAAAAATGCACAAAAAAATGGGTTACCTGTGCGGAGGTCGGGCGGCGGGCGGGCGTACGGTCGAGCGGCGGTGTTCCGGTGGGTGGGTGACGGGCGATCTGGGTCGTCGGCTAAAGTATATTATTTTTTTTCGAAAAGGGTTTAGCCGACGACCTAGATTAAGTCTACGAGTCGTGCACATAAGATACTGGAGGCTAGTGGGATTCATACACCGACATAACCTTCTCGATTATCTAAACGCTTAGATTTTCCGGACCAAGAGACGCTGTCCACACCTACCGCTACCCCGACGACCACTCCGGCACCTCGTATGCCTTCTATACATCGGCCTGACCCTACTCCTTCCAATACAGGACATGTAGATAGTTCGTCAGAGGTACCACATGGTCCGCCCCCGACTCTTTTCATGCCACCCATGGTACCGGCCATTCCTGAGGTCGACGATACGGGTCGGCCACTCACAACAAGTTTGATAAGCCCTACAGAGGCTTACAGATTTGTTCCATGGTCCGAGGAGAAAATATGGCGCAGTGCTAGACGGTCGAAGGGCAAGCTTGTCGAGGATCTTCGATCTGAAGCAGATGACTTGGCACGACTGTCGACATCTGAGAAGAATAATAATAAGAAGAAGACTCGAGGATCATCTAAGTGTTATGTACTTGACAGACATGTTTCGGATAATAGTCGTCACACCATACCGGTTAATAAGTATGGAGCCCCCGTATTGTCTCCTGACGGCGCAGTTGCATATCGTCGATATATAGGAGTTCTCATTCGAGATAGAGTTCCAATGTTGTGGGCCCAGTGGAAGGACGTGCCGATGTGTGTGAAGGAAAGCCTAAACAACGCTATGTAGGTAAGTATTGATATTAGTGGTTTCCTATCCGTCGCTCATTGGTTTATTGTTATTATTTTGATGAAGTCAGATTATATTGCCATGTTTCCAAGACTTTGAACTTTGTAGCACTTTCTTCAATTTTCTGGTCTGATAAAATGTAGGTGTGGTTTGATATTAGTGGAAGCACCTTTTTTTTTATTATTTTGAGAGTGAAAATGTAATATGAACAGTAGATTATGATCAAGGACGGATGGGAATGGCCTTTCTACTATATTTTTTTCGGACGGAGGGAGTATCTATTATTAGTACTATAGCAATTCCCTGAATAAGCCTTTTAAATCATGTGTCCGGAGATTTCAATCTGTTTATAGTTGCTGATATTATTGGTCAATGTCACAATCACCAAATCTTTGTGTTTGCTAATTCTGCCATGAAACGGTCAGTAAGTAATTATTTTTGAACTTGTCATCAAAATGCTTATGTGTTCAGATATTGTAGGTTAACTCAAATGAGTGGCATTTGGATACATCAGTAGCAGCAGGAGGGCATCCTCCATCTTGTGGTGTATAATTTAATTCATTCTTGCTTTTCACAGTTACTAATATATGTTATATTACTGCTGTTAATTTTAATTTTTGCAAGTGAAATGTAAGAACACCTAAGCCTCTACAGTTTTCAATGTGGAAAATACATTTTTGGCATAATGATATCAAGTATGAGATAGTAACTTGGGAAAACATGAAGTCACATGATTGATTGCAGCCACCTACAGCTAATCTGACTGATTCAAATTCAACTGCATATGTGTTTGATCTGATTTAGAAAATATTGAATGTGTAGGAACAATAATATGAACTTAGATCAGTTTTGGTCAGTTTGATCAGTTTTTTTTTTTCATTTTTTTCATTATATTGCTTAAGGTGTAGGAACAGTAATATGAACTTAGATTATGATCAGTTATCTATGGAACTTTATTCAACTCTCAACCATAAAATGTAGGTTTATTCGAATTTTGTTTATGTTCATTGTAGGTGTGGTTTGATATTCCTCCATCCCTACTACATACTTGGTGTGATGAGGAGCAGTCCACCAAGTAAGTAATGTTAATAATAATGTTCTCGAGTTATTTATTGCTATTGGTGTAAGTATTTGATATTTACGATCTTTTGTTGCTTGTATAAGTACAAGTCTTGGAAAAATGAGTTGCATCTATTTTGGGAGACTTGGGGTGGAGACCGTGACGCTTGTCCTATAAAATTCAAATACCGGGAACACGAGTGGAATGGGCTTTGCATCCATTTTAACGACCCCAGCTATAAGGTATGTATTACTAATTGTATTGTTATTTATTAGGTTATTGAAATTAGTTAAAAGTGTTATATAACATTTCTTTAACAAAGTCGAAATATATTTAATGCCGAAATAGTTTATAATTGATTTGACATAAATCTTTTTGTAGACGACTAGTACAAAAAACAAGACCAATCGTGGTTGTGTGACGGAGCACCATAGTTTGGGGTCACGATCGTTGGCATGTGTTGCTCACGAGGCTACTACTTCGGACCAAGTGGACAATGCGTTTGCGTACGTGTCTAAAAAAACATATCCACAAAATATTGACGAACATGTAAGTAAAAATAATTAATTCCTAAAAAAGTTGTTATTTTTTTCTTAGTGTATAGCATATGTATTTTTCTAACTTTTATTCATATCCAACGGTTTATTTTTTCTTGTAACTTAGGAGAGAGTGAGGACGGAGTCTGAGACTATCTTGGCACAGATTGTGAGGGAGCAGTTTCCGGATGTAGCAGAGACAGATCTTCCTGCAGCTATTGACATGATCGATCAGTCTGATCCTTACGCCAGGTCTAAGGTGTGGGGTACCTTGTATACTCCTAAAGGGAGCCGATTTCATACGCGGATGATGGGGTCCGAGGGACATAGATTGTTGAAGGATACACTGGGCTTCCAACGTTGTCGGAGTGATACCAATAGAGCTTTCCTAGAGGAATAGTTGAGGATGGCGAATGAGCTTCGAGTTGAGGCAGAAAGGGAGGCTGCTGAGAAGATGGCTAAGTTCCAGGAAGAGCAACGTCAAATGAAGATCCAGCATCAGCAGGCGATGGCGCGTCAGCAGCACGAGACGCAGATGATGTGGGCATATATGGCCTCACTTAGTCAGACTATGACTCAGCAGGGATTTCAACCACCACCACCACCTCCATTTGTGCCTTCACAGACTATGCCTCCATTTGTGCCTTCACAAACTCCGCCACATCATCAGAGCACCATGCCGGTCCCTTAAATGATGGTAGTGATTCTATTTATCGTGATTTTCCGACTCTTTAGCTAGTTATTTTTGTATTTTAATTAGTAATTAGTATGTGGAAAACTATATTAGATAGGATTTGATCTACGTTTGTTGAAGACTATGGTAATGTTTATCGTAATTTGAAAACTATGGTAATGTTTGTCTGTACTTATTTGAGTATATATGTAGTTGTGATTTGAAGTTGTATATTGTTATTGTTTGTGTATATTGGTGTTTGGTTGATGTTAGAAACAGGTTTTGGTAAAAATAAAATCTGAATTTTTTTTTAAAAAAAAGACTTTAGCCGACCACTTACGCGTCTGCCGTCGGCTAAAGTATTTTTGATTTTTTAGACGACAACTCTAATTTCGTTGGCTAAAGCTTGTATAACCGACCGCTCTAATTTCGTCGGCTAAAGCTTGTTTAGCCGACCACTCTTATTCCGTCGGCTAAAGCTTGTTTAGCCGACCACTCTTGTTTTATGTACTTTAGGTGACGACTTTATTGTGGTCGGCTAAAGTCCAACTTTAGCCGACCACCTTCTAAAAAGTCGTCGGCTAAACCTTAGCCGACGAACATTAGCCGACGACACTTTAGCCGACCACTTTGGACTTTAGCCGACCACTTTTAGGCTTTAGCCGACGACTTTGTATGGTCGGCTAAACCCTGATTTTTGATAGTGGTAGAGCTATTTTGCCTTTTTTTTATTCCGATCCTCCAAAACAAACTCTAGCACTACCAAACGCCCCCTCCCCCCTCTTTTTTTTTCGACGGCCGCCACACCACCTTCCTTGGTGGAAAGTGGAAACCGCCACCCTGCTGCCCTCAATGTTGTCACTCAAACACCACTTTGAAGGATGAAACCATTAACCCTGCCCGGGCCCAGTAAGCGCGGGTCTGTAATCCAAGTGGGGGACAATGAGGCGATTAGGTCATGCTGGCAAACTTACCTCTAGATCGGGGGTGAGCTCGAGCCTCTTTGGGGGGGTACTCAAGACAGGGGACGATCCCCCTTGTGTGCGTGTGTGGAAAAAAAAAACTCACTTCAAGTAACTACTCGAGTTGGCGTTTTCAGTTTGAACTGCTATTCAGCTCTACGCCACCAATTCTAAGGGTGTGTTCTCTTTGCTGTTTTGAGGTCATTTTCTGTTTTTATTTTCAAAAATACTAAAAACGTGTTCTCTTTATCATTTTCGAAAATGCATTTTGGAAAATGAAAAAAATATTTCTACACAAAACGCAAAATGGCTAAAACCTCGTTTTGAGCGTCTTGTGTGTATTTCAACAAAAAATCTTCTAAATGCTCAAAATACATTTTGAGTTTTTTTTTTGATTATCCTAATTTGAAACTAAGTCTAAAATAAAGATTTATGAATTTAATATTAATATTACAAAAAAAATATTTTGCAAAATAAATTTAACAGAACGCGTTTTCAGCAATTTTGAAAACAAAAATAAAAACAGAAAAATACAAAATATTTTTTAAAATGAAAATACAAAATGAAATACAAACAAAACGCAGCCTAATATAATGTAATTTTCCATTTTTTCTTGTAATTTGTAAATCTAGTGAAAGGGATATTTCGATGGGTATTCCACCCAAATTTGGATATTGACGTGATAACTTTGATAAGCTTCGTTGGACCCGCCCACTAGATATAGCTTTGGTAAATAATTCTTTTGTTATGAATCGTGGACTTTAGCATAATTAATTATCAAAGAAAAAAAATGTTGCCCACAACTTTTGACAAATCAAGAGGGATTGATTCAAACTTTGAGGGTGGACAAATTGGAATTGTAGTGTACCATTATTGACAATTGATGTACACATTTGTTGAAATGGTAGTATAACTTTGCCTATAAATAGCTTGCTACAAGATGTAATGTTACACCATTGAGAAATAAGAAATATACTACTACTACTACAAAACATATTCTACATATTATCAATCTCCATATTTTATATATTGTTATTTATTTTGTGTATCTTATAAAATATAAATTATAAAGTATTTCACAACACGTTATCAGCACGAGTTATTGCTCGGAAAAGGTTAGTATTATTCGAGTTTGAATATATTTATACTAACTCGTTTTTATCCTTGTAGAGAAAATGGCCGGAATTGAAAACAAAAAATTGCAGACCCTCGATGTCACTGGAAATAACTATCTATCATGGTGCCTTGATGTTAAATTGCACCTCCAAGGTATGGGATTGACTACTACCTTGGAATCTGTGGAACTTGCTAATGCCGATATTAAAAATGAGGCAAATGCAATGATATTCATGCGGCATCATTTACCCGAGGATCTGAAGAATGAATATATACAAATTGAAAGGCCTTCTGAGCTCTGGAAGAAGCTCAAAGACAGATTTGATCACACCAGAACTGTAATATTGCCACAGGCTCAATATGAATGGCAACTACTAACATTGCAAGATTTTAAATCTGTTGCTGATTATAATTCAGCCTTATTCGAAATTGAGTCTCGACTGGCCTTGTGCGGTACACAACTATCTGAGACTGATAAGCTGGAAAAAACATTCACCACGATGCACTCCTCAAATATGGTGCTTCAACAACAATACAGGCAACGACAATTACAAACATATTCTGAGCTAATTTCAGTTCTTCTCACGGCTGAGAAGACAAATGAGTTATTATTAAAAAATCATGAACTACGACCCTCTGGGTCCCGTGTCGAACCTGAAGCACATACCAGCTCTGGTAGAGCTGTCGGCCGGTTCAAGAGCCGTGAAAATAGATCCGGGCGTGGAACCCGAAAAAGTGGTGGACGTGGTGGCTACCGTCAAAATAATTACAGAAATGACCGCGGCGGACATAACTATAATAATCGTGATAATTATCATTATTCCCGTCAAAATAAATATTCCGACAGACCAAGGCAGTCAATTCACGGGCATCGTGATAAAGGAAAAATGCCTATGGAAAATTCTGGTGATGATCCATGTCGTAGATGTGGTATAACTGGACATTGGGCTAAATATTGTCGTACTTCCCAACACCGTGTGGATTCATACCAAGCATCGCTAAAAAATAAAGGCAAAGATGCCCAGGCTCATACCACCGAAACATTCCAGCCATCCAAAGTTATTGAGGCCAATACATCTGGGAACATATTTGATGAAAATCCTGACCAGGACTGGAAATCACTTGAGCTAGCAGATTTCCTTGAAGATCCTGGTTCAGTGGGACATGACGATGAATGGCTGAAATAAAATATTTATGCAATTATATGTCGTATATTTACTTTCTGGCTTGTAATACCCCAGTTATTTTTGTGTGTATTTCTTTATGTATAATATAAACATCAATAAAATCATCTATATTTTTATATTAAAATTCTCCCACTTCCAACGGCTATAAACGGCTAGTAATAGTGATTTTTGATTCTCTAAATATGCCCACATTTTATTCAACAACTCACTCATATTCTCTACCCTCTTATAGAAATTCTTAAGTATCTTCATCCGGCTTTCTTCGAAAATGATTAACGGATCTCTCGTCTTTATTTTCACAATGATCAACATGCTCATAATACTGATGTTTAGCAAAGACTTCCCTCCGGAATTATTCTGGATTGGTGTTTTATTTATCATTTATATTGTTGGCCTTGTATCGGCACTAATGATACATACAAAAATGTATTATTGAAAAAAAATATGTATGTTTACATTTCCATTCTCAATAAAAAAAATGTTTCATGTCTTAAATATTTATTATATGATGATTTGATTCAACAGGAATACAAATGGAAAGTATCGAACATGTACACAATTGTCTTGTTGATAGTGCAACAACGCACTCAATATTTACAAATAAAGCATATTTCTCGAGCATGAAATTATGCAAGACACACGTTACAACTATATCTGGTCCCGTAGAGATTATTGATGGCTCCGGGAATGCAACTGTGATGTTGCCTAATGGAACAATTTTACACATTGAAAATACGTTATTATCTGGTAGATCAAAACGAAATCTACTGAGTTTTAAGGATGTACGCCTAAATGGCTATCACTTGGCAACAGTGATTGAGAATAATAAAGAATATCTATGTATCACATCCTATAAAATGGAAACTCGACTTGTCCACGAGAAGATTGAAGCAACAACTTCTGGACTGTATTGTGTCCCTATTCGAGCTTTTGAAACCTACGCTACCATGGCATAGAAGCTGGTGAATCCTGATATATTTGGGTTATGGCATGATCGCCTTAGGCACCCAGGAACTTCTATGTTACGTAGGATTATTGAAAATACTCATGGACATCCATTAAAGGGCACAAAAATGCTAATGTCCAAAGATTATTTTTGTGAATCATGTTCACGTGGAAAACTTATTACTAAGGGGCTGTTTGTTTGGCTCTTAATGGTTACATTAAGAGCCTACCTCTGAATCGCTAAGAGGTCAGGACTGTTTGGCAAAAAAAATATGACCTCTTAATGGTTATAATAACCTCTTAACCATTAAGCATTCATACCCTCTCTCAACCATTAAGAGGCAAACAATTTCCAGATTTACCCCTCCTCTTAAATTAAGAATTATTATTCATAATTATTATTATAATTTTCTAAATGAATTAAATTAAAAAATATTATACACAATTATTATTATTATTATTTTAAATGAATTAAATTAAAAAATATTATGCATAATTATTATTATTTTAAATGAATTAAATTTAAACATATTATACATAATAATAATAATTATTATTTTAAATGAATTAAATTTTAAAATATTATACACAATATTTATAAAAATTAATGAGAGGTTTTGGTACACAAGGGGGGGGGGGATGGGATTTTTAATCGCTACTTTTATACAGAAGGGTAAAATGATAATTTGTTACCATTCAGAGTTACCATTCAGAACAGTTACCAAACAGCCAAATTTCATTATGCACTCAACCATACAGAGCCTCTCAACCATTCTGGCCTCTCAACCATTCTGCACTAAATCATTCAGCAACTGTCAAACAACCCCTAAACCTTCTATGGAAAAAGTTGGTTATGAATCACCATCATTTTTACAACGCATTCATGGTGATATTTGTGGACCAATACATCCAGCAAGTGGACCATTCCGATATTTTATAGTCTTAATAGATGCATCATCCAGATGGTCCCACATATGTTTATTATCTACCAGAAATGTTGCTTTTGCACGACTCTTGTCCCAATTTATTAAACTCCAAGCACATTTTCCTGAATATCCTATAAAAAAAATATAAGAATGGATAATACCGGAGAATTCACATCAAGGACTTTTGATGATTATTGTGAAGCACTGGGAATTAATGTTGAGCACCCAGTAGCACATGTCCACACTCAAAATGGATTGGCGGAATCCATGATTAAACGAGTCCAAATCATTGCTCATACATTATTAATGAGATCAAAGCTCACTAGTGCAGTGTGGGGTCATGCAGTATTACATGCATCGGCACTCATCAGATTACGCCCCACTGCTTATCATATGCACTCCCCAATGCAATTAACTCTAGGCTTTCAGCCGAATATTTTGCACTTACGCACATTCGGATGTGCTGTTCATGTGCCAATTCCACCTCCTCAAAGGACAAAAATGGGTCCTCAACGCCGGCTTGGCATATACGTTGGATTTGATTCCCCATCAATAATTCGGTATTTAGAACCAACAACGGGTGATTTATTTACCGCTCGGTTTGCCGATTGTCATTTTGATGAGACGGTGTTTCCATCAATTGGCAGGGATAAGAATGTTCTTAACAAAGATGAACAAAAACCAGTTGAGGATATCTCCTGGAATGTACAAAGCTTATCCCACCTAGATCCACGTACTACAGAATGTGAAAATGAGGTGAAGAGAATCATCCATTTACAAAATATTGCTAATAGACTTCCTGACACATTTAACGATGCAAGTAAAGTGACAAAGTCTTATATTCCAGCTGTGAATGCTCCAGCTAGGATCGTTGTTCCTCATCAAAATACGAAAATGGATGATGATGCCCCACGACAAAAGCGTGGTAGACCTGTTGGTTCAAAGGACACTGTTCCTCGAAAAAGAAAAGGGAGAAGTAATGGGATCACAAACCAAGATCATCCTAGTGAGCATGCTGCAGATGAATCTGTAGATAGGGATGGCAAAAAAAACCACGGGTTCGGGTACCCGCGGGTTTTTACCCGAATGGGTCCAATTCGGGTAACAAAATTCGGGTCCGGGTCCGGGTCTGGGGCGGGTAGAGAAAAATAAGTTCGGGTCCGGTTCGGTTCCGGGGTATGGGGTACCCACCCCGAACCCGTCCCGATGTACATATATATATATATAATATTAATACTTAATAAATTAAATATATATATATATATATATTAGTAATTAAATTAGTAATATATTATATATATATTAAATTAGTAATAAATTTAAATTAGTAATATATTATATATATATAATACATATAATATTAATACTTAATAAATTAAATATATATATTAGTAATTAAATTAGTAATATATTTTATATATATTAAAGTAGTAATAAATTTAAATTAGTAATATATTATATATATAATATTAATTCGAGAAAAAAAATTAATTCACGGGTACCATTGGGTACCGAGCCAGCGAGGCGGAGTGCAGGCGGACCAGAAAAATTTTGGCGGGTGCAGGGCCGATTTTAACCAGCAGTCAGTGCAGGTAGGCAATACCCGGCCCCGACCCACCCCATTGCCATCCCTATCTGTAGAGCATAATACAGCAAATAATGAAGGGACATGGTTTCTGAAAACACTGAGAATGCCATAAATCATTACAATGAGATTTGGGATCGGAAAAACATGATAATCGATAATTTATTTGCTTTCTCGGTTGCACAAGAAATTATGAATGATGATTATGATAATGAACCACATTCAATAATTGAATGCCGTCAAAGGTAAGACTGGCCTAAATGGGAGGAAGCAATACAATCTGAATTAGCTTCCCTAGAAAAACGAATGGTATTTCGGCAAATTACTCGAACACCGAATAATATAAAACCAATTGGTTACAGATGGGTGTTCGTTCGAAAAAGAAATGAGAAAAATGAGATTGCGAGATATAAAGCCCGACTCGTAGCCCAAGGATTCTCCCAACGGCATGGGATTGACTATGACGAAACGTATTCACTAGTGATGGATATAATCACTTTCCGTTTTCTTATTAGTATGGCTGTCCATGAGTGTTTGGACTTGCGACTAATGGATGTAGTCACGGCATATCTATATGGTTCATTAGATTCTGATATCTATATGAAAATTCCTGATGGATATAAAATGCCAAAATCTGCTACTCCTCGTGAGCTATACTCGATCAAACTACAGAAATCACTGTATGGATTAAAGCAATCCGGCCGCATGTGGTATCACAGATTGAATGAAGACCTTTCTAAGGAAGGTTATAAAAATGATCTTAAATGCCCATGTGTTTTTATTAAAAGATCCAATACTAGATTTGCTATAATTGCAGTCTATGTGGATGACATAAATTTAATCGGAACTCCTAAAGAGTTATCCGATGCTGCTGAATATTTGAAGAAAGAATTTGAGGTTAAAGACCTTGGAATAACAAAACTCTATCTTGGTCTTGAGCTCGAGCATAAAGATAATGGAATACTTGTCCACCAATCTGCGTATACCAAGAGATTGCTCAAACGATTTAATATGGACAAGGCTCATCCTCTGAGTACTCCTATGGTCATACGGAATTTAGATCCTAAGAAAGATCCTTTCCGACCTAAGGAACCAAATGAGGAAATTTTGGGTCCTGAAGTGCCTTATCTCAATGCTATTGGAGCACTGATGTATTTAGCACAATGCACTAGACCCGATATTTCTTTTGCAGTAAATTTACTTGCAAGATACAGTTCTGAACCAACTCGAAGGCATTGGAATGGTATCAAACACATTTTTCGTTATCTCAATGGTACCATTGACCTGGGTTTATCCTATTCAAAGGAGGCTACTAACTCTGGTTTAGTTGGTTATGCTGATGCGGGATACAAATCTGATCCACATAAGGCTCGCTCACAGACCGGTTATTTATTCTGCTATAATGGTACGGCTATATCATGGAGATCGACCAAACAAACATTAGTAGCTACATCTTGATGCGACCCCCACACGACACGCTATGGTAACCGACACCGCTAGATGAATTCGTTCCCAGGATGTTTCCAAAATAAGCAAAATGGGGTTTTACTTCCAAACCTCTACGTGACATGCCGTAGCAACTCGGAAGGGGTGGAATATAAATACTAACAAGATTGCACTTGATAAGTATATAATTCACACAAGGGATGTTTTGGAGACACACTCAACAAAACAAGAAAGCACTCACAAAGGTTTGTTAATACAAACACTCTCAAATTCATAAAATCTTTGGTGTCCTCTTACAATGAAACTTTAAGGCTATTTATAGCCAAAATCTTACACCTAACTCTAGTGTGAACAAGGAAACAACTAGAAACCTACAAAATAGAAAAATCAACATTCAAAGATCCTAAAATCTGATATAAAGTCAGTCAACATATGTTTTGTAATACCCGGTTGTAATTCAGTAATTATCATTCAGTAGTTATCATTCAGTAATTTCACTCATTATTGATCATTTGTCACTCATATTCAATCATGGTATTCACCGTTCAGAGTAATTGTATCGTGTATCAATCGTCGTTCATCACAATCTAATTGGAGTTCCGTGCCGTGTTTATCATCATTGTCATTTTCATTGTGGGCTGTGCGTGAGGAGTAGCGCACGCTACGTACTCTTTCTAGCGCGCGCTAATTGAGTACAGGTAGCGCACACTACCACTCAGTATTAGCGCATGCTAATGTTACCTTGGTTGCAGTCCAGAAGGTACTGGACTGCAGGTGAGTTATAAGTAGCGCACGCTACGAGTGGTAAGTAGCGCGCGCTAGTGGGTTGTAGTAGCGCACGCTAATAATTGTTGTAGCGCGCGCTAAGGACGAATCAGGTTGAGTCCAGTGGCTACTGGACTGCACTGGATTAATTCATAGCGCACGCTATGAGTTGGCGTACACAATCGATATTATAGCGCACGCTAAATATTGGTTGTAGCGCACGCTACCGAGGTCAGATCAGAGAACAGACGGTTTCTGGATTCCAGTACTGGGCATCAAATAATTCGTTAGTGCACGCTAACCATGGGTATTAACGCACGCTAATGGTATGGTTGTAGCGCACGCTACAAAAGGTACGTAGCGCACGCTACCGTGTTCGGACAGTGGGTACTGGACTACCCAAAACACCCGTTAGCGCACGCTAAGAGCTGGGGCTAGCGCGCGCTAAACTGGGATTGCTATAAATAGGACAGTTCAGCCCTTACTCCGTCATTTATCATTTCTCTTCGTTTCTTCGGCGGTTTCGGGCGATTCCGGGCGATTTGGAGAGTGTTCTTCGAGGAGTAATCATCAATCATCATCTTCAAGCTTATCTTTTGGATTAATCATCATTTCAACATCCTCATCACATCAAATCTAAGGTATTAATCTCTTGGATCTAGAATTTCGGATTTTTGGGTTTTTCCTTCCGATTTCTTCGTGTAAGCTTGGATTATCATTGGAATATGTTAGATATGGATTATCTACCTTGAATAAATATATTCCTACGGATTTAATGGCTATTTTCGGAATTATTTCAAGAACCCTTGGGGTTGACTTCGGTTAATTGGGGATTTTCCGATTGATGTTGTTGTAATCTCGAATTGCGGATTCCTATTGGATTATTGATATCATTGAAGTATTTTGATAGTTCGAAATACTCATTTTGGTGTTGGTTTCGATATATTCGGGATTGGATATTTTCGAAGTTGTGTGGTTGGTTACGTATTCGTTAGAATGCCCCTATGAGTTTGATTATCGTTGTATCGACCTTTGGGTTAGTCGTGTTTTGTTACTTGATACGTGTATTGAACAGTTGTTGGTAATTATTGTTATTCAAGGTTGTTCGAGCGACCGGTATCTCGATTAGGACGTTGTTCGTGGAAGGACATTGTCTTCGGTATTGTGTAAGTTGATTCTTACTCGGTTAAAAGGATATTCATTCCTTTTGTTGTTGATCATTCATAATCATAACTCATTCATCATTGTATTAATCATATTGAGACTTGTAATTGTCGAATAATCATTTCATTAGTGAGGAACGGCGGTTCCAATCATTTCATTGAAACTATCAATCACTTCATTATCACTTTCATATCGGTGAGTCATTCTTGACTTTGTCAGATTATTATTATTCATTGATATTCATTATGGTCATTCTCGTTCATATGACCTTCTGGGTTCATATTGCGTGGCCGGGTGCGGATGTGTGGAATTTTTAGTCGGGCACATGATGGCCATGTATTGGGAGTGATACATTGGACTGTGCACACGGTAACGATTACCTCCGTGAGACTAATTAGGTACAAGGACGGGTGTGTCCGGTCATCCGTCTTGTACACTTGCACAGAATACTACGGGCGTACTATGATACTCCTCTTCAGCGTAATTCATAACGAAGGATATTTCATAACTTCAGATATATCATGATTGTGTAATTTCAACCCTTGAGGATTATTGTTCTGTGTAACTGACCCCGTTGGGGGATTTTGTTTTCAGGTCACGGCAAGGCAAAGGCACGGGAAGAGCATGTTGACGGCGAGGAGTCCCAGTGATACTAGTAGGGGGCCCCAGTCATTCCGTTTATTTCAGTCATGCTTATTTCTCTACAGTTGTATTTCCGCTGCAAATTCCGTTTGAAATGTTTATTTGTTCAGGGTGGTGTATTTTATCTCCATATAAAATATACTAGTATTCGGCATTGTCCTGGTGTGTTGTATTTAAACTCCTCATCGGAGTACTTGGTAATATAATGTGGTTCGGTACTTCAATTATATTATTTAATTCATCATTGTCATTTGCCTGGTGGGTCCCAGTCGGGGATTCATGGCACTATAATATCCGCCTAGTTTGGGGTGTTACATGTTTAGGGGACAAAATACCAAAGACCAAGATTTTAAGGTATGAAAACAAGGACAACAAGTCACCATAAATCCGATGCTGTCTATTTTATCATTTCTGAGCTCCAATGTCTCCGAATTTGGCCCTATGGTCTGAACAATATTTGTATCTCTCTTTCTTAGCTTTCCATAGACACCTGAATCACCTGAATCGGATTTCGGACGAGTAAGTTATGGTCAAAATACGAGACTGCTGCGTGCCAGTCTTACGCGCGGGAATTTGCATCCTTGTTTGTTTGTTCGTCTTTTCCGATCGTCTTCGATATTAATATTACACGACTCGATTATATACAACTTAAAATATAAAAATACAACTCAAGAAATACAATTCAAATTAAAATATACCAAGATAAAATAAACAAAAAACTTATTGTTCGACAACTTCGACACTACTCACGAATTTGTTGTCTTTGATAACATAGTTATTTTTAAACATATCAATGACGAGTGTCGATAAATTATTTTTGAACTTCTTTGATCGAGACCTCGTTATTGGTCCAGTCGGCATGCTCAAGTCCTCATCCGGGTTCTTCATAATATCTTGATTCACATCATTCCCCCGTTCCTCAAAAGGATTCGTCCTCGAATCTGAAATTTCAAAAGGACTTAAGTCAGCGACATTGAAAGTAGTGGAAACATTATACTCACCAGGTAGATCTACTTTATAGGCATTGTCGTTAATTCGCTCTAAGATCTGGAACGGTCCATCTCCCCTTGGCATTAGCTTCAATTTTCTTTGAATGGGGAATCGTTCTTTCCTCAAATGAACCCAAACCCAATCACCTGGTTCTAAGAGTACTTGTTTGCGTCCCTTGTTCTTCATTCTTACATTGTGTTCGTTGCGCTTCTCAATTTGTTCACGAACTTTGGCATGTAATTGCTTCACCATCTCCGCCTTTTTCTTGCCATCAAGGTTACTCCTGTCATCTATTGGAATAGACAACAAGTCTAAAGGAGTTATTGGATTAAAACCATACACGATTTCAAATGGCGAAAATGTCATAGTAGAATGTACGGTTCGATTATAGGCAAACTCTATAAATGGTAAAGATGTTTCCCAATTTTTCAAATTTCTGTTAGCGCACGCTAAGTACAAGCTAGCGCGCGCTAATGTGGCATGAGTAGCGCACGCTAATATTGTTGTAACGCGCGCTAATGCAGCATGAATAGCGCACGCTAAATAATGGTTGTAGCGTGCGCTAGTTAGCTGGGACTGAGGATGTGGAACCGCATTTTTGCCGTTAGGTCTAACTTTCTGCAGTCAGTCGTCTGTGACTGTATTCTATGTGTGTTGTCTAGTGATGACAACCGTTTGTGTGAACGTGTGTTGTGACCTTTCATTCGCGCTAAGTGATAATTGATTTTGTTCGGTGAGTTGATAAATTATGTCTGATGTATGTGTGTGTTCGAAAATGTTTTCCTGAAACTTTCATAAGTTTGTGCAAGTTGTGGAAATCAATTTTTTTTAAACTAATTTGACGTTTCGATTATTTCGGCGGCTTCGTATGAACTTTGAAAACTGTTTGAAATTTGCGAGCCGGCCTAGGATTCTCAAATAAAACCTCGACGGTATTGAAAGAGTTGTTTTAAAATACCTTGAACATTTTGTAAAATGTTACCGTCGTTGATTCTTGTGTAGTGTTGGGAGAATTTTCAGAAATGACTTTAACGTACTATTGTATTTTCGAATAATTCGAGTACATGATTTTCAAAAATCCTTCACATCATAAAATATTTTTTCAAAAACCAGTACGATTTCTTTTTTCAAAAATATATAGTGAAAGATAAAAAAAAAAAAAATCTCACTCGATGTAAAGTTCAAACTCGGATTTGGAAATGTTAGAGTATGTAAGAATGGTTTGATGATCTTGCGTGGTGAACTTGTTGTTTGCTAAGGGTGATAATGATGCGTAGAGGCATGACGATTTTGATAACGCCGGTTACACAGAAATATTATTTTGGCAAATGATTTCAAATGAAACGGTTAGAGTATGTTGTTTACAAGTTTTGATGAAACAACCCGAGGTACCAAAAGTACTTTTAAAGTTTATTTTGAATAGCATACAAATCCAAGGATTTTCAAAAGATTTCCTTTAAAAGGATACCTCGTGGATTTTCTTTCCGAGTTGTTATTGGTTACCTTATGTGATATGTCATGCTAAGTTGGTACTTTAGCATATTTATTTTTGCGAAGTGGTGCAATCGTATTGAGTGAGAATCCGCTTAGTATGCCGAGGGACAGAGGACGCGACCGTGACCACAGTACAGTTGGTTATGGAGATTAGATGCGGGACCAAGAGGATATGGCCGGGAAGGTTGATATTCAAGCACTTCGTTTTCGTTATTTAGGTTTCGGGGACGAAACCTCTTTTAAAGGCGATATGATGTAATACACCACATTTTTTTTCTTCTTCTTCTCGTTTCCGTTTCGTTCGACCGTATTGAGGCGATTGTGTTCGTTAATGATTCTGACCTTATGTTGTTTCTCACATTTGTCATTCGAGCGAGTTCTGATATTGTTCCAAATTGATGTGCATATCGTTGTGATCTTTCCAAGTTCGGTTCGATTTCTTGTGAACCGTGTTCGAAATCAGCACCTCGTGCTTCCTACAAGTTATTCATGTCTTGATTTGAGGTATGAACTTCAAAGGTTATCATTGTTGTTCGATCATTGCTATTCGTTCGTCGTTGTCCAATCATTATCATTTGACCTCGAAATCGTGATTATTGTACATCTGGGCCATTTTGCGATTTCCATAAGTGTTGGGAAATTTTCTTCATATTTGATCTTCCAAATCTGTGAGTTACTGGAATTTCATACCTTTCAGCGTTGGAATCGTGACTTGATTTTTGTATTGCTCGGTTTTATCAACCGCAACGATTCATGCTCGTTGCTTTTCGTAAGCATTCTTGCGTATTGAATCAGATCGTAGTGGCTTTATCGCATGGAGTTACGGTGTGTTGTCGAGTCGCCTTGCTTTTGTTTTAAGTTTCGGGACGAAACTTATTTTTGGGGGTAGAATGTAATACCCACGATTTTCGTTCGGTTATTTTGGATTTTTTGGATATTTCCGGTTGTCGAGTTAGGTATTATTTTCTCGACAAGCGATTTTGGCGTTAAGACCGTAGGTGATGATTTGTTATCCGTTGTTTTCATTTCGGACCAATGATGTTGTCCCCGAGTATTTTGTCGTGTTCGTTCCGTGCGATTTCGGAAAATCGAGTCGTCGAATCATGGTGGTCGGACAACGCCGGACGGTTGGGGACGGTGGCCGGACGGCTGCAGCCTTGGTCGGACGAGTGCGAGCCTTGGCCGGCGGTTGCGGCGAACCGCGTAGCGCACGCCACGGCCGGAAAGTAGCGCACGCCTTCGGCCGAGGCGGTGCACGCTATGGCCGGTTGGGCTGCGCGCTAGTCGGCCGAGGCGATAGGCGAAAGGTTACGGATCGAAGATCGGCGAGTAGCGCACGCTCTTGCCGAACATCAAGCGCCTTCTGACGGCCGGTAGCGCACGCTACGGCCGGAAGGCTGCGCACGCTACCAGGCCGAGCCAGGAAGTCTCTGGATTGTGGCTGGGCCGACAGCGCACGTGTTCAGCGCATGATGGCGGGCCCGGCCGAACATTCTCAACCATGACCGCCCGCTAGCGCACGCTAGCTCGGCAGTCTAGCGCACGCTAGGCTGCACCAGTATAAATATGCCCGAGCAGTACTGTTTGCACTCATTTTTCATTTTCTCCCTTTCTCTTCCGCGGCTGGATTCTTGGAGGTGACGAAGGCATGTTATTATACAACTAATCCACGAAGTTTGGGAGCTGATAACATCGATTAATCACTCCTTAACATCCTTCAATCCAACGAAATTTGAGAAAATGCATGCTTGTAAGTGCAAAGGAACTTGAAGAAGATATCAAGGAAAATGCACCCATGTACTTGATTATTTTCCGAAAAGTTTGCGCTACTACTAAATCCGGGAATCGGATAATTCCGAGTTCTATTGAATCTTTATTGCAGGAATTTGTTGATATTTTTCCTGAAGAACTACCTGCAGGGTTGCCACCAATCCGAGGGATTGAACATCAAATAGACTTTGTGCCCGGAGCGGTCATTCCAAATAGACCGGCATACCGACACAACCCCGAAGAGACCAATGAAATCCAAAGACAAGTCGAGGAGTTGTTAAGTCTTAGGTATATCCGGGAGAGTCTAAGTCCTTGTGCCGTTCCTGTGATCATCGTGCCAAAGAAAGATGGAACGTGGAGAATGTGCACCGATTGCCGAGCGGTAAACAATATCACGGTTAAGTATCGACACCCTATTCCAAGGTTAGATGATATGTTAGATGACTTACATGGTTCATGTGTTTTCACTAAAATCGACCTAATGAAAGGATATCACCAAATTCGTATGAAAGAAGGAGATGAATGGAAAACGGCTTTCAAAACTAAATACGGATTATACGAATGGTTGGTAATGCCCTTTGGACTAACGAACGCACCAAGTACTTTTATGAGATTAATGAATCATGTTTTACGTGCATACATCAGAAAATTCGTTGTTGTATACTTTGATGATATACTCGTTTACAGCAAAAATGTTGAAGAACATGTTGAACATTTAAGATTAGCTTTAATTACCTTGAGAAGGGAACAATTATATGCTAGTCTTAAGAAATGTACTTTTTGCATGAATGAAGTTATTTTTCTTGGATATGTCGTTAGTGCTGATGGCATAAAAGTTGATGAAGAAAAGGTTAAGGCTATCCGAGAATGGCCTAGACCGACGAACGCGTCCGAGGTAAGAAGTTTTCATGGCCTAGCAGGGTTTTACCTGTAACACCCCCAAACCACTCGGGAATATTACAGCGCCGCAGACCCTCTCCGCGAGGATCTACCAGGCTAAATACAATACAATGCATCACTTCACATGCCGACATGGCTACGTAAAGGACCATTAAACCGATTTGGTCTTTTATCACAACACACAACATTACATACATGATTCTTTCCCAAAACTCATACCCGCGCAGGGGATGGAATACAATAACGCTCCCATAAATCGGGATAACAATACATCGTAGAAATAACCAACAAGACTATTCAACATACTCAACGATTGGTCTTCATGTGATTAGTATCGTCGTCTTCCATCATCCTTCGTATCGATCCTGTGATTCGCTCCCCGGCAACACGAAATACGGGACGCAATACATACATCCACCCCGAATACTCGGGGTTAGCAAACTCCACTGTTTTGCTAGTGCAAGTATAAAATATAAATACAAGCCATACATATCATATTCTGGGAATACAATAACTTGATTAATTTAGAAAGACTTCCCGAGATGTTTCATTTAGTTAAAATAGTTCAAGTCTTGAAAGTAGAATTGAATAAGTAAGCACTTTGAAAACAACTCCGAATCCCGGGAGTTTTTGATTGGAAAATAATCACAAAACCTATAGCCATACATCAATTTACAACAGTGGACCAATTACACACAACACATAATCCATAAGCCATTCTAGTCCAAGCACCTCTGATGAATATGTTTTACATCCCAAGCATTATGGCAAGTCAAAACATCGTGATACTCCGGACATATCACAAAAATGCATCAAGTCACAAGGTTAAAATACTCCTGGTTAACCGTGGATCCGACAATACGCGAATCCCTCCTCGACCCCGTCGGGCCCTCTCGGAGTGGCTAACCCAAATGTTCGCGGAACCGTCATAAGCGGAACCCTCCTCGGCCCCGTCAGGCCCTCTCGGAGTGAACGAATATAACTCTCACACTCAGAGGTAATATCCGACTTCCCATGCAAAAGGACTATAAACCATATACATCAGAGTACTCACCAAAATGGCCTCCGCAATCGGACACAAGCAAGATTAACAATATAATCTACAAACTATGAAAGGCAGGAATGAAACGAGGTAAACAACTAGTAAAGTATTTTAAAGAATTCACAGCCTTCCGGAACCCATTTTGGGACACAACCCAAGGTTATTTCCAAATACAATTTCAAATCACAAATCACGGGGACCAAGACCCCAAATATTCACATCGACATCCTCCCGAGGGTTATTCGCATCCCGTGCTAGTAAGCCACGGACCTCGGAGCCCCCTTGAGACATCCCCGAGTGAAAAACCCAATGGAAAATCACACAACATCACACATCATCGTGACGACAGTCATCTAACAGTACCACATGAAAACCGGGCACAACATACAATACTAGTACCCATTCTCAGAATGACACATTCGTTCTTGCACACTCAAGTTAATTTGAAGAAGACCTTTATCGGGAATATACTTATATATATATATTGATTCTTTTGAAAGTTAAATAACATTCAATTTTCCACATAGACAATCACCAATTTATTATGTATACGGAATACGAAGTGTATGGGCAAGATACTTGCCTCGGTAGTTGATACCGCACACTCCGACGAACGTGGATTAACCGGAAAACCTAGAATGCCCACAACTCTCCGTGAAGCAGTGGTAACACCACCGATCGGAAAACGGCGAACGGAAGGGTTCCGGCTCGAGTTCTTCGCAAGGAACCTGACCCCAACATCATACCATGAATAAATTGACGATCGAACGAGGAAGAATAATCGTAGAACGCCCGAATCCCCTTTGTGACATTTTATCGAACACTTTCAAGGTGTCGATTAGAAACTCAATAAAACGACGAATCCTCGGCAATCCAACCGTGGAAAAACAAGGGATTCGATATAAATTCCTGCAGGATTGGTGGCAACCCTGCAGGTAGTTCTTCAGGAAAAACATCAACAAATTCCTGCAATAAAGATTCACTAGAACTCGGAATTATCCGATTCCCGGGGTTAGTAGTAGCGCAAACTTTTCGGAAAATAATCAAGTACATGGGTGCATTTTCCTTGATATCTTCTTCAAGTTCCTTTGCACTTACAAGCATGCATTTTCTCAAATTTTCTTTTTTTCATTTTTTTCATTTTTTTTCATTTTTCTCATTTTTTTCATTTTTTTCATTTTTCTCGCTTTTTTCATTTTTTTCATTTTTCTCGCTTTTTTCATTTTTTTTCATTTTTCTTTTCCTTTTCTTTTCTCGATTTTCCTTCAACTTCCTTTTCAAGACGAAGTTGATCTTCTTGTATTTGTACCTTAGTCATGGGAGCTAAGGTAATTTTCTTGTTGTCCTTCTCGAATGAGTAACGATTTTTCCTTCCGCTCAAAGTAGCATCTCGATCAAAATGCCATGGTCTTCCCAACAAGATATGGCAAGCATGCATCGGAACGACATCACATAGGATTTCGTCTTGATACCTTCCGATGGTGAGAGCCACTAGTACCTGTTTATTAACTCGAACTTCCCCACAATCATTTAACCAATGTAAACGATACGGTTTAGGGTGTCTTCTTGTTGGAAGATCGAGTTCTTCCACTAGCATAGCGCTAATGACATTAGTGCAACTCCCGTTATCTATTATCACACTACAATTTTTATTTTTAATAAAACAACGTGTGTGAAATAGATTTTCTCTTTGTTCGTTAACTTCCTCCTCTTTTGCTTGAGAACTTAACACCCTCCGAACAACAAGTGCGGGTGCATACTCATATGTCTCATCATCACTCTCCACCTCTCTTGTCTCTTCTTCTTCTTCTTTTTCGCTTTCCGTTTCAATCTCCCCATCCCGAAGTACCATCACCCGTTTGTTGGTGCATTCGGATGCTATATGTCCACGACCCTGGCACTTATAGCATTGGATGTCCCAGTTTCTCCTTTGGGTGCTTTCGACGGGTTTAGGTTTCCCATCAAATTTTGGTTTGCTAGTACTCCCAACTTCAAACTTTCCTTTCAAGACACTCCCTTCTCTTTTATCAAAATTTTTAAATTTGTCTGAACTTACTTGAGATTGTTGTTTCCAAGGAGTAGAGTATCCCGTGGAATAGTTGTTATTGCTCCCTCTTCGTAAGCTCCGCTCGATTTTTACCGCCGCATATACCATGTCCTCGAATTCAACAAAGTGTTGTTTGTCAACTTCTTTAGCTATATCGGCTCTCATCCCGTGTAAAAACCGCGCCATGGTGGCCTCTCTCGATTCCTGAACATTGGCCCGGATCATCAACATCTCCATTTCCTTTCGAAAATCTTCAATGTTTCTCGAGCCTTGTTTTAAAGTTTGTAAGCGAGAAAATAGTTCCTTAAGATAGTAATTAGGAACAAATCTTTTCCGCATAACAACCTTCAATTCCTCCCAACCGCTAACCGGTCTCTCCCGACTCCTCCTTCTCTCCGTCACAAGTTGGTCCCACCAAATGCTTGCATATTCTGAAAATTCGGTTATTGCTAACCTCATTTTCTTCTCATCGGAATAGTTGTGCCAATCGTAAATGGTCTCCAACTTCCTTTCCCAGTCGAGATATGTGTCCGGATCACTTCTCCCTTCGAAAGATGGGATTTTCATTTTGATGTTTCCCATATTCCGATCCTCCTCATTTCGGACATATCTTCCTCGTCTTCCTTCATACTCTCTCCTTCCTCCTCGTCCTTCTCGCCCTCCTCGATGTACAAACCTCGGAGTTTCCTCCTTGGAATTCATCGAATCTTTATCATCATAGCCTCCAAATCGAATGGGTTCCGGTCCCCTTCGTACGGGCTCCTCTTCTCTACCCTTCGTGAGAGTAGCAATTGTTTCCTCTTGTTTATCTAGTCTTCCGACTATTTGAGCAAGTTGTTGTACAATATTTTGAAGGATAAGATTTTGCTCGTTTCCTTCGGTTCCTGACATTTTTTTTTTCTTTTCTTTTTTTCCTTTTTTTTTTCCTTTTTTTTCCCTTTTTTTCTTTTTTTTCTTTTTTTTTTCTTTTTTTTCTTTTTTTTGTTTTTCTCTTTTTTTTTCTTTTTTTGTTTTTCTTTTTTCTTTTTTGTCCCTTTTTTTTCTTTTTTTTTTCTTTTTTTCTTTTTTTTTTGGTTTTCTCTTTTTTTTTTCTTTTTTTGTTTTTCTTTATTTTTTTTTCCTTTTTTTTTCTACAAGAAAATTTCCTCACAAGATCCTCACGTGTATCGCTCGATCGCTCACACTCGCGTATCTCTCGTTTGGCTTTTTCTTAATTCCTCACAATTTTTTTTTTATTTTTTTGTCTTTTTCCACACAACTTACAAGGTGATTTTTGGTGATTCAAATCAAGTTTCTTCTTGAAAGAACTCAAATCCCACGATCCCCCCAACGATTGCGAATGACGATAAAATAAAAAAAAATGGAAAGATGGGAGCAAAAGATTTTGGAATAGTTTAGAATATGGAACGGGACGAAAAGTATGATAATTGTTTGATAAGATCGATCAAAATTCGTTCTTCTCTTCTTCCTTGATATTTTTTTTCCTTTTTTTTTTTGGTAATGAAATGAATGGATTGATATTTGATATTCGATCCGCAAGCTTAAAATCACCAGACGCCCGAAGGCTAAGGAACAAGTTCTTCCCCTGGCCTCGACTTGAAGAGTTATCAAAAACAATCAAAACCTTCACGACTTATATTTTTTTTTTAGTAATGAAATGAATGGATTGATATTTGATATTCGATCCGCAAGCTTAAAATCACCAGACGCCCGAAGGCTAAGGAACAAGTTCTTCCCCTGGCCTCGGCTTGAAGAGTTATCAAAAACAATCAAAACCTTCACCACTTATATATTTTTCTTTCTTTTTTTTTGTTTTTTTTTTTGTTTTTTTTTTTGTGTGAAGAAGATGGAAGATTTAGAAGATAAAGGAAGTAATAGGATGATAAGATAGGAAGATTATGGTAATGAAGGAAAATAGATGATACCACTTAGTTTTGGAATAACCGAGCTCCGAAGCCAACTGATGCGACCCCCACACGACACGCTATGGTAACCGACACCGCTAGATGAATTCGTTCCCAGGATGTTTCCAAAATAAGCAAAATGGGGTTTTACTTCCAAACCTTTACGTGACACGCCGTAGCAACTCGGAAGGGGTGGAATATAAATACTAACAAGATTGCACTTGATAAGTATATAATTCACACAAGGGATGTTTTGGAGACACACTCAACAAAACAAGAAAACACTCACAAAGGTTTGTTAATACAAACACTCTCAAATTCATAAAATCTTTGGTGTCCTCTTACAATGAAACTTCAAGGCTATTTATAGCCAAAATCTTACACCTAACTCTAGTGTGAACAAGGAAACAACTAGAAACCTAAAAAATAGAAAAATCAACATTCAAAAATCCTAAAATCTGATATAAAGTCAGTCAACATATGTTTAGGGGACAAAATATCAAAGACCAAGATTTTAAGGTGTGAAAACAAGGACAACAAGTCACCATAAATCCGATGCTGTCTGTTTTATCATTTCTGAGCTCCAATGTCTCCGAATTTGGTCCTATGGTCTGAACAATATTTGTAGCTCTATTTCTTAGATTTCCATAGACACCTGAATCACCTGAATCGGATTTCGGACGAGTAAGTTATGGCCAAAATACGAGACTGCTGCGTGCTAGTCTTACGCGCGGGAATTTGCATCCTTGTTTGTTTGTTCGTCTTTTCCGATCGTCTTTGATATTAATATTACACGACTCGATTATATACAACTTAAAATATAAAAATACAACTCAAGAAATACAATTCAAATTAAAATACACCAAGATAAAATAAACGAAAAAACTTATTGTTCGACAACTTCGACACTACTCACGAATTTGTTGTCTTTGATAACATAGTTATTTTTAAACATATCAATGACGAGTGTCGATAAATTATTTTTGAACTTCTTTGATCGAGACCTCGTTATTGGTCCAATCGGCATGCTCAAGTCCTCATCCGGGTTCTTCATAATATCTTGATTCACATCACATCTTCTAATCATTCTGAGATAATTGCTCTCTATGAAGCTGGCAGAGAAAGTGTTTGGCTAAGATCAGTTATAGCTCATATACAAAATGAATGTCGATTGAAGCTTGTGACAGACACTCCCACAATTATTTATGAAGACAATGCAGCATGCATAGCACAAGTCAAGGGTGGATATATAAAAGGTGATCGAACCACCGAAGTTTTTCTACACACATGAACTACAGAAGAACGGAGAAATAAATGTTCAACAAATTCGCTCCTGTCATAATCTCGCTGATTTATTTACAAAATCATTGCCGACATCAACATTCGAGAAGATGGTATACGATATAGGCATGAGAAGAGCTAATCTTAACCAAGATTGATAAATCAGTTTGACGACATATATTCTTTATTTCAGGGGGAACGAATCAATATGTGCGCTGTACTCTTTTTCCCTTATGACTAGTTTTTATCCCCTTGGGTTTTTCCAGCTTAAGGTTTTTAACGAGGCAGCTTATGCATAAGGGTTGGATTTAAGTTGTGTACTCTTTTTTCCTTCTGACCGCTTTTATTCCCATTGGGTTTTTCGGCTTAAGGTTTTTAACGAGGCACACTTATCCAACTCACATTGCTACGTCCAAGGGGGAGTGTTATGAATTGTGGACTTTAGCACAACTAATTGTCAAAGAAGAAAAATGTTGCCCACAACTTTTGACAAACCAAGAGGGATTGATTCAAACTTTGAGGGTGGACAAATTAGAATTGTAGTGTACCATTGTTGACAATTGATGTATACATTTGTTGAAATAGTAGTATAACTTTGCCTATAAATAGCTTGCTCCAAGCTGTAATGTTACACCATTGAGAAAGAAAGAAATATACTACTACTACAAAACATATTCTACATATTATCAATCTCCATATTTTATATATTGTTATTTATTTTGTGTATCTTATAAAATATAAATTATAAAGTATTTCACAACATTTTTAATATTTTATAATTTAAAATTTTATGTTTAGTTTTTAGTCAAATTAAATAATTAAATAAAGTTTCTGATAAATAACTTTTTGCATAATTAAAAAGTTGTTCCGGGAAATCCTTCCCTTATTGGTGTTTTACCTAATACTGGTTGTAGGGGGATAGAGTTATGGAAGGTTCTAGACTCTTCCAGAGGTAGTAAGATCCTGTTAGATGTCTTACCTTAACTAGGAATCCTATGTATGGAAGGACTCTCATTGTAATGCCTATATAAAGGCCCCTATATTCATTGTTATCAATACAATTGATTTGCTGTCTTTTACTTTCTCCTCAAACACGTTATCAGCACGTAGTTCGAACGAAAAAAAAAGAAGAAAAAAATCGGCCAGCCCAGCCACCGCCGCCACCGCCTCCATCGCTTGCCGCCGCGCCCGCCATCGCCGCCATTGCCACCAGCGCCTTGCCATCGCCACCATGCCGATCTTTGCTGCCATTGTTGCCAATTGCCCACGCCCGCCTTGTTGCCACTGGCCAATTGCTCGACGCCGCCGATCGCCGCCAAGCCGCGCCACCTCAACCGCTTCGCCGCTGGGCCACTGCCACCGCCACTCGACCACCGCTACACAGCCATTGCCGCCGCCCACCACCGCGCCACTGCGCCACTGCCGCACTGCCATCACGCCACTGCTCTGACGCTGCCACCGCCAGCGCCACGCTTAACACCGCTCGATTGCCTGTCCGCCGCGCCAAGACTGGCCGCTGCCATCCGCCGCCACTACCTGGCCGCCGATCTAGTCCAAATGTAAAGCCACCGCCGCGACCGTCGCTGACCGCTGCTGCCACCTCCAAATCAAGTCCGACCTGGTTCTGAACCTCGGACCAAAAACTCGAACATCAACTTATCTTCGGAAGCCGCCAAAATTGCGCCTCCGGTTTCACGTCGTCGCATCGAGTACCAACCGGTAGATCGAAGCACACCACAAATTCATCACGTGCCTAAATTTATAATCGTGGTAACTATCTGACTTGTCCCTATTCAATTCTCTCCTTTTTGGGAATTTTTCTTTTGGGGACATGGGTTCTTGGGTTCTTTATCTCCCACGCTACTTTGCGGTGGATGAGACCGCGAGAGAAGTCAGTATCTCTGCGTGTCGAAGAAAACTGTGTGATGGTCCTGGGGGAGTCACGGAATTGTTGAAAGTCAATACTTGTGGTTGTTGCATACACCACGTATCTGGGTGCGATCTGATATCGCCGTTCTTTTTTGTCGACTTTACTAAACAACAATTAAAGGAAGTACATAGAGTAACGGTTATGTTACACACTTTTAAAAGCATCGATTATGACCGTTTACATTGTCACTGAAAATCCAACAAGACTAACTTCCTCTTGTTTATATCTTGTAGATGGCACAAAGTGTAATACCCGGTCGAAAGTCATGTCATTTCTAACCTCTTCATGTTCTTTGAATCGTGATTTGTTGGGCGAACCCTTGTAATCATTGCTTGGAACCACCGTTTTGGGGTTTCCGTACTTCTATTTCATGTAATTGTTGCCCAGACATTGAATCCTATTGCTTTTATTCTCTTCCCGGGTCGTTTTTCATCATTTTAGGACCCGAAGGGGGTGTGAGCCGCGGCACAAGGAGTGTGCGCCGCGGCACACGCATTTCCTAAACCTGGCCGAGCGGACTGTACCGGGTGCCGCGGCACATGCTGGCAGTTGTAACCCCCTCAAGATATTCGAGGTATATTACAGCGCCGTGAATCCCTATATGGGACCCACCAGGCTGAACAGCATCATACACATCGACTCACAGAAACGACAAAATAACACCACGTCATAAAGACGCAAAACAGAATAATCCACCCGGTTCAACCGGTCAAACATAACATCATCAATCAACACAAACATAATAGGCAACAATACAATCCGGACGAACAAGAACTCTTAAGTACTCGAGTACTTCTATTAGTTCAAAGACCACAAAAGACGAAAAGATAAAAGACACTAAGACGTTACTCGTGCACAATCATCACGCGCGGCCATCATCCGTGTACTGGTCCAGCGCCCGCTCGTCTCGAGGAATCTGACCTGAAATTCATAAAACGAATTTCCCTAAAACGGGTCCCCAGAGGGGTTAGCAATTACGCTAGTACAAGTAACCAAATGAACAATTTACATCTTACACATATAGTAATGCATGCAATCAAGAAATCATAGTTCCAAAACACTCATTTCCGGAAATGCCAATAACAAATCACATTTTGTAAAATGCACCACAATTAACCGCGGACCCACAGCTTCGTGGATCCCTGCCGAGACCCCGTCGGATCTAACCCACAGTGGTTAAAAGCAAGCTCGCGGTTCCACAGCTTCGTGGAGCCCTACCGAGACCCCGTCGGATCTAACCCGTAGTGAGCACACACACACACAATTTCTCATACAAAACTACTATGTCAAGATCGTAAGTTCATAAGGATACTTGCCTCGATTGATAGACGGTGACAAGAACGGAACGGAAGAATCAAGCACGACCGCGAGGAACCAACGAATGAACCTAACGATTCGAATAACACAATCACAACCACTCCTAAACGATTATGCAAATGGAATACACCCGAAAACCCGCCTACGATTCATGTATATTCATACAAAAATAACAACGAGGGCGGATCACAACCAAACCCTCTCGATTTCGCAAAGCTATGACAATATACTATGAATCCGTAGGAAAACTAATGATATCAACAAGATTAATCATATTCATCATGAATTCACCAACAAAACGGAACGAATCGGAAGAAAATCCCAAAGCCCCCAAATTATCCAAAAGTAGGGTTCTAAGAGATTTACCGTGGATTAGGATGAAAGATTCGTGTTGATGTTGTTATAATACTCCAAGAACTCAAGAAAGATGTTGGATGAGATGATTGGAAGAAGAAATCACCAAGAAGATCGCCCCGGAATCGCCTTCGCCGCGGAGAGAGGAAGAAATGAGGATTTATGTTCATCTCGGTCAACTCCCTGGTTTATATAGCCAGGGAGTGTTAGCGCACGCTAAAACCTCAAGGTTAGCGTGCGCTAACGGGATAAGATTCCAATTCCTACCGTTAGCGTCCAAGTCCAGTAACCAGATTTCTGGACGTTAGCGTGCGCTACTCCAAATGTAGCGTGCGCTAACAACCTATCGGTAGCGCGCGCTATCGACCAATAGCGTGCGCTACCTGGACATCAGTCGAGTCCAGTGACAAACTGTCCAGGACTCACCTGACCCATTAGCGTGCGCTACCATACAAGCGTAGCGTGCGCTAATCGCACTGACCATTCGTGAGTAAATCGCTCAAGATCGATAGTCGCGCTAGCGCGCGCTACCGAACAACTTAACGCGCGCTAGTCTCCCGGCATTAGCGTGCGCTAGACAAGGTAGCGTGCGCTAATCCGATAATCCAGAGGGCTGGGAACAGAACTGCCACTCCCAGGGCTAACCCGCTAGCGCGCGCTATGAAGTAAACGTAGCGTGCGCTACAAAGGGACTTCTAGCGTGCGCTATGCAGAGAAATTAGCGCGCGCTAGGTACGGAATATAAACGGTCCACAACACCGAAATACGAACGAAACATCAAACGGGACACCTCAAACGCATCATAGCATAGAATGGATCCACGACAACCCCAAAACGGCGGTTCCGCACAACAATTACGAGAATCAGATCAATAGATGACGGAAAAGTTACACTGAAAGCTACACGAGGGTCGCTACAATCGAGAAATACACCGAAATAAAAATACAAGGGAAAGAAAAATGCGGATATTACATTCTACCCCTATAAAAATAAGTTTCGTCCCGAAACTTAAGAAACAAATAACTTGGGGTACCTAGCACGCATGCTATCCTCGGTTTCCCAAGTTGCCTCCTCGACACCGTGTCTCGACCACTGCACCTTGACCAAAGGTATGGTCTTATGCCTCAGTCGTTTCTCACGATGCTCCAAAATCTTCAAAGGACGCTCTTCAAAAGTAATATCCTCGGCGACATCAATCTCACCATAATCGATGACGTGACTAGGATCCGGGACATATTTCCTCAGCTGGGAAACATGAAAAACGCTATGAACATGACTTAAGGCCGGAGGTAACGCCAAACGGTATGCTAACCCGCCGACTCGCTCGAGAATCTCAAAGGGTCCAATAAATCTCGGACTCAACTTTCCTTTCTTCCCGAAACGAAAAACTCCCTTCGTCGGCGACACCTTTAGCAAAACGTGGTCGCCCACCTTGAATTCCAAAGGTCGACGACGGACATCGGCATATGACTTCTGTCGACTCTGGGCAGTCAACATCCGTTCCCGAATCAATTCTATCTTCCGCCTCGTCTCTAAAACGACGTCCGGCTCGGTCCCGACTAAATCGGACGTCTCATTCCAACAAATTGGTGATCGACATCGCCGCCCATAAAGTGCCTCATACGGTGCCATCCGAATCGATGCGTGCCAACTGTTGTTGTACGTGAATTCGATCAATGGCAAATGCTCCTCCTAGTCACTACTCCAATCGAGAGCACAAGCACGCAACAAATCCTCGAACGTCTGGATAGTGCGTTCCGACTGTCCATCTGACTGGGGATGAAAAGAGGTACTCAAATGCAAACGGGTACCCAACGCCTTATGCACTGCCTGCCAAAAATGCGATACGAAACGGCCATCACGATCCGAAACAATAGACTTCGGAGTACCATGAAGTCTCACAATCTGCGCGATAAACACACGAGCCAACTTCTCCGGGCCCCAAGTGTCCTTGATGCTCAGAAAATGTGCCGACTTGGTCAGACGATCAACAATCACCCATACCATATTCATGCCCGACCTCGATCTCGGCAAACTCGTAACAAAATCCATCGATATATCTTCCCATTTCCATTCCGGAACGGGAAGTGACTGCAATAACCTGACCCGGTCCGATGCTCGATTTTGACCTGCTGACAAGTCAAACATCTCGCTACAAACTGTGCGACCTCTTCCTTCATATCATTCCACCAGAAATTCCTTCTCAGGTCCTTGTACATCTTACTCGAACCAGGATGAACGGAATAAGGTGTAGCATGGGCCTCTCGTAAAATACTCTGCCTCAACTCAGAGTCGTTCGGCACACAAAGCCGACTCTGGAATCTCAAAACACCATCCTCGTGAATCACAAACCCAGGAGACTTTCCTTTAAGAACGTTCTCTCGGATTTGAGTAATCATCGGATCCTCTAACTGCTTCAGCTTAATTTCATCGATCAAAGACGACGAAATCTCTAAAGCACGAAGTTGCCCGACGGCTCCAGGCAACAAAACTTCAACATCTAACTCGATCAAAGCCCGCCGAAGCTCAGACTGAGATGTAATAATCTCAAGTGTTCGCAACGCAACCGGTTTCCGACTCAAAGCGTCGGCCACGACGTTCGCCTTGCCCGGATGATAAAGGATTTCGAGGTCATAATCCTTAATCAGCTCTAACCACCTCCTCTGCCTCATATTCAACTCCCGCTGGGTAAATATGTATTTCAGACTTTTATGATCAGTAAAAATCTGACATGCAGAGCCGAAAAGATAGTAACGCCAAATCTTGAGTGCAAAAACAACTGCCGCTAACTCCAAATCATGGGTAGGGTAGTTCAGTTCATACGGCCTCAACTGTCTCGACGCATAGGCAATGGTCTTGCCGTGCTGCATCAATACGCACCCAAGACCCTGACCCGAAGCATCGCTATAAACGGCAAAACCCTCGTTGCCACATGGCAACGCCAAAACCGGGGCTGAAGTCAAACGCTTCTTCGCCTCAAAACTCGATCGCCTCTCGTCATTCCGCATTTAACTTCTCGGATTTCTGGAGCAATTGCGTAAGTGGCCGAGCTAGTTTCGAGAAACCCTCAACGAACCTACGGTAGTAGCCAGCCAAACCCAAGAAACTACGGAGCTCCTTCACATTCTTGGGCGGTGCCCAATACAACACTGCCTCAATCTTCTGCGGATCCACACGAACCCCCTCGGCTGAAATTACGTGACCTAAAAACATCACTTCCTTCAGCCAGAATTCACATTTCGAGAACTTTGCATAGAGTTGCTCGGTTCTCAAAATGTCTAATACTACCCGCAAATGGTGGGCATGCTCATCCTCATTCCTCGAATAAATAAGAATATCGTCAATAAAGACGACGACACACTTATCCAAATACTCGATAAAGACTTTGTTCATCAACTGCATGAACACCGCCGGCGCATTAGTTAACCCGAAGGGCATAACCACGAACTCATAATGTCCGCATCTCGTCCGAAAAGCTGTTTTCGGCACATCGGATTCTCTCACCCGGAGCTGATAGTACCTCGATTTCAAATCAATCTTCGAGAATACCGTAGCTCCCTGCAACTGGTCGAACAAGTCATAAATTCTCGGCAAAGGATACTTGTTCTTGATGGTCACCTTGTTTAGTTCGCGATAGTCGATACACAAACGTAGTGAACCATCCTTCTTTCGCACGAACAGGACCGGTGCGCCCCAAGGCGAGGCGCTCGGTCGAACATACCCCGACTCAAGAAGCTCGCTCAACTGCTTCTTCAACTCGGACATCTCTGAAGGTGCCATGCGATACGGCGCCTTCGAAATAGGATCCGCGCCTGGCTCTAACTCTATAGCAAATTCGACCTCACGATCCGGTGGCAATCCCGGTAACTCATCAGGAAATACATCAGGAAACTCACTGACGATTGGAATCGACGAAAGCTCGACTCCAGCACTCTCCGCCTTCAAGGCGTAGCACCAATAGCCAGTACACCCCTTTCGCAGGAGTCTCATCGCCTTCAAGGCGTTAATAACTAACTTTTGGTTTCCCCTCTTTCGCCCCGCGAAAGAGTGCTCGGTGCCGTCCTCGGCTAACATAGTGATGATTCTCGTGCGGTAATTCATGATCGCACCATGCCGCTCGAGCCAATCATCCCCAAGAATCAAATCCTCACCCTCGATACCCACAACAATAAGATTAGAGGGCCAAGTCCTCTCACAAATAAGTATAGAACAGTCTCGAACCTCCTGATCACCAACGATCCTATCACCGCTAGGAAGCTTAACGATGAAGGGTTCACAAGGCATCAAACAGTCGAGACTCAAACGGCGCGCACAATCCAAAGATATGAACGAATGCGTAGCACCGGAATCGAAAAGCACACTGACAGGATGAGAAAGAATATAAACGGTACCTGTCGCCACGGTGGCCGCTGGGTCATCGGCTCTCCGCATCTCATAGACACGCGGGTGGGCTGAGCCGACACTGGAAGCGCCCCCCTTAGAGGGCTGACCCCGACCTCTCCCCCGACTAGCACTCGGCGGAGATTGAGGAGCAAACGATCCCTGATTCACACTTGGTTCCCTAGGCGCTGGAATGGAAGCCCGGGCACCAAGGATTTTCTCCCTCTCAAAGACAGAAGCCGCCTTGTGGCCCTAGCCACACCGATTACACGTCGAAAGGGTTCGGACAAATACGATCGATGTGGCCCCGCTGGCCGCAGCTAAAGCACTTCACCTCTCGAGAAGGGGCACCGCAGCCTACGGGAAACCCAAAGAGGTCGAGCCGGGCCACCACCAGAAAAGTTAGCAGACTAAAATTTTGCCGACCCCACCTTTGTGGCCCGAAAATTCCGTGGACTGCTTCTTACTCTCGCGGGCCGCCTCACTCGCCGTCACAGACATATCGTAAGCAAGGGCCCTGCTCTGGTAATCTTTCAAGGTTGTACAGATGAGCCCCGACATATAGTCCCGAATCGACAACTTCATCCGCCTGGAAAAATGGAAAATTTTGTCGCTTTCCTCGACAACTTGGGTCTTCACATAACCCAATTTCTTGTTAAAATCGGCAATAGCTTGAGATACGGGGATATCCCGTGGTTGAGCATCATAGAAAGCATGTACCCGAGCCTGTCTGACTGGCCACGGGCAATATTCAGTCTCCATCAGTTCTTGGAATTCGGTCCACGAAGCAACATGGTCCTTGGGCCCAACGGCCTCCCACCAATCTGTAGCGTCCCCAGTGAGAAAGTACTGGGCAATAGGGACCTTACGGTCCTCGGGACAGTTGGTAGCAGTGAAGACTTTAGATATCTCCTTGATCCACCCTTCCCAGCCGATCGGGTCCGAAGCTCCCGAAAACTGAGGAGGATGCATCTTGATGACATCTTGGAGCCAACGGTCCGCTCCGCCCCGATTAGCATGGGCTCGATCGGGTTACGAACACTGAGCTATCGCCGCCATTTGGTTCACCATTTGCTGCATAACAGCCGCAATACCAAGGTCGGCGTGCTCCTGAGAAGAAGCATGACTGTGACGGTCGCCGGTACTGCCGGCTCCCGAAGACTGCGACGTGGCCGCCCCACCGGCTGCCCCACGTCCCCGGCCGCGTCCACGACCACGACCGCGACCACGACCACGACCTCTTCCAACATCCATACTGGAGTTAAATAAGTAGCAAAAGCCATACGAGGGTAAGTACAAGAAAAGAACAGTCACAAACCGAGAATCAAAGGTACGAAACAAGGAAATGATGAACAGAGGAAGGAAAACTTACGGACACTGGTAGTACCGGAATCATGGCAGCGTGACGATGATGTGCAAAACAAGACACCACAAGACCCAATAAACCGACAAGCCTAAGTATCCATAAACCTAGAGCTCTGATACCATTTTCTGTAACACCCTCAAGATATTCGAGGTATATTACAGCGCCGTGAATCCCTATATGGGACCCACCAGGCTGAACAGCATCATACACATCGACTCACAGAAACGACAAAATAACACCACGTCATAAAGACGCAAAACAGAATAATCCACCCGGTTCAACCGGTCAAACATAACATCATCAATCAACACAAACATAATAGGCAACAATACAATCCGGACGAACAAGAACTCTTAAGTACTCGAGTACTTCTATTAGTTCAAAGACCACAAAAGACGAAAAGATAAAAGACACTAAGACGTTACTCGTGCACAATCATCACGCGCGGCCATCATCCGTGTACTGGTCCAGCGCCCGCTCGTCTCGAGGAATCTGACCTGAAATTCATAAAACGAATTTCCCCAAAACGGGTCCCCAGAGGGGTTAGCAATTACGCTAGTACAAGTAACCAAATGAACAATTTACATCTTACACATATAGTAATGCATGCAATCAAGAAATCATAGTTCCAAAACACTCATTTCCGGAAATGCCAATAACAAATCACATTTTGTAAAATGCACCACAATTAACCGCGGACCCACAGCTTCGTGGATCCCTGCCGAGACCCCGTCGGATCTAACCCACAGTGGTTAAAAGCAAGCTCGCGGTTCCACAGCTTCGTGGAGCCCTACCGAGACCCCGTCGGATCTAACCCGTAGTGAGCACACACACACACAATTTCTCATACAAAACTACTATGTCAAGATCGTAAGTTCATAAGGATACTTGCCTCGATTGATAGACGGTGACAAGAACGGAACGGAAGAATCAAGCACGACCGCGAGGAACCAACGAATGAACCTAACGATTCGAATAACACAATCACAACCACTCCTAAACGATTATGGAAATGGAATACACCCGAAAACCCGCCTACGATTCATGTATATTCATACAAAAATAACAACGAGGGCGGATCACAACCAAACCCTCTCGATTTCGCAAAGCTATGACAATATACTATGAATCCGTAGGAAAACTAATGATATCAACAATATTAATCATATTCATCATGAATTCACCAACAAAACGGAACGAATCGGAAGAAAATCCCAAAACCCCCAAATTATCCAAAAGTAGGGTTCTAAGAGATTTACCGTGGATTAGGATGAAAGATTCGTGTTGATGTTGTTATAATACTCCAAGAACTCAAGAAAGATGTTGGATGAGATGATTGGAAGAAGAAATCGCCAAGAAGATCGCCCCGGAATCGCCTTCGCCGCGGAGAGAGGAAGAAATGAGGATTTATGTTCATCTCGGTCAACTCCCTGGTTTATATAGCCAGGGAGTGTTAGCGCACGCTAAAACCTCAAGGTTAGCGTGCGCTAACGGGATAAGATTCCAATTCCTACCGTTAGCGTCCCAGTCCAGTAACCAGATTTCTGGACGTTAGCGTGCGCTACTCCAAATGTAGCGTGCGCTAACAACCTATCGGTAGCGCGCGCTATCGACCAATAGAGTGCGCTACCTGGACATCAGTCGAGTCCAGTGACAAACTGTCCAGGACTCACCTGACCCGTTAGCGTGCGCTACCATACAAGCGTAGCGTGCGCTAACTGGCACCTGACCGAATTCAGTAGTAAACTGTCCAGTACTGGATAGTCGCGCTAGCGCGCGCTACCGAACAACTTAACGCGCGCTAGTCTCCCGGCATTAGCGTGCGCTAGACAAGGTAGCGTGCGCTAATCCGATAATCCAGAGGGCTGGGAACAGAACTGCCACTCCCAGGGCTAACCCGCTAGCGCGCGCTATGAAGTAAACGTAGCGTGCGCTACAAAGGGACTTCTAGCGTGCGCTATGCAGAGAAATTAGCGCGCGCTAGGTACGGAATATAAACGGTCCACAACACCGGAATACGAACGAAACATCAAACGGGACACCTCAAACGCATCATAGCATAGAATGGATCCACGGCAACCCCGAAACGGCGGTTCCGCACAACAATTACGAGAATCAGATCAATAGATGACGGAAAAGTTACACTGAAAGCTACACGAGGGTCGCTACAATCGAGAAATACACCGAAATAAAAATACAAGGGAAAGAAAAATGCGGATATTACAGCAGTGCCGCGGCACACTGCCGAGTCAATGCCGCGGCACACCTAGGCTGAGCCGCGGCACACTTGTGTTGCATCCTCAGCCAAAAACGGACTGTACCCTGTGCCGCGGCACACCTGAGCTGAGCCGCGGCACACTGCCGAAACCTGGGAGCAATTTTAGACTCAGGCCGCAGCACACTGGCCGAGCGGCACACAATACGGTCAACTGCATAATTCGGCTTTTTAAGCGAGATTTCAGTTCATTTCCTCCATTTCCTTCTTCCACCTGCGAGAGAGAGAGAGTTTGAGGGAGGAGTTTTCTCACATCTATCACTTGTGTGTTGGAGATTTACCACTTTCACTCGGTTGGGAAGCCCGGATAGTCGATCTACCGCGTATTCCTTGGATCATAGAGCTTGGATATATTCAAGAGGTAATTTCTTCGACATCTTGACTTCTCGATTTTGTGTGGGTATTGACGTTTTGGATGATAAAATCATGGTGTATGAAGTGATATATGCGTGATTATGGACATGTTTGAGTATTCATCGGATTATTGAAAGATTATTCAAGAACACTTTGAATTTTGTGTTGGATTTTGGGGGTTTTCGTAGATTCGTCCGTTTTATCCGATTGAAGCTTGAGAATCTTGAGATTGTGATATATCTATACCGTATGAGTGTTTTCTTACGATTTTACGGGTTGGAATGTGCCGTTTTCGGACTTGTGGGAGTTTGGGCGATTTCCCAACCTTTAGTTGTTCATCCGTATATTTTCTTGTATCGTAGACGAGTTTTGGGAGTCTCTTCGTGTAATTGAGTATGGATAATTAATTGTCATATTCCTTGCGAATCGTTTAGGTGCCGGAAGCGCGTTCTTGGACCTACCAAACTCATACCTTTCCTCCGTTCGAATTGTCGATGTCTCAAAGGCAAGTATATATTTACGAATGTGCGTTCTCGACTTTGAAAGTAAGAAATATTAATGGCATGCTTATTTATATCCACTCCGGGATGGGCCGACGGGTCCTCTGAGGGTTTCGTAGCCTCTGGTGCGATTCCATGGATAATATGAATTAACCACTCCGGGACGGACCGACGGGTCCTCTGAGGGTTCCGTAGCCTCTGGTGCGGTTCCACGGTATTCATATATGTATTGATGCGATGCTATGAGATTTAGTTATTCCGGAATACTAGTCTTGAATTGATGAATTGATGGTTACATTTACTTTATTGTCGAGGAGTATTGTTTTTCATATTGATATACTTGCACGAGCTATTCGACGGCTAACCCCTTTATGGGGGAAATACGTTTCATGTATTTCAGGTTCCAGGAGGTCGGTCAGGCAGGTATCGGGTCGGCATGAAGATGGTGGGCAAGTGTGATACTGTGTCTTTCTTCCAGTGGTGTTATGATTTTTCCGTTCAGTGTCGTTGTACTGGATTGGTTATTGTATACTCGAGTATTGTTTTCCCTTTTCCTTGATGTTCCGGCCTGTGTTTGCCGAAGTATTGATTCGAGTTGTGATGTTTGTGAATACATTGGTTATGTTTTGAATACCTTTGTATTGTTCTTAATTCCATTGTATGTAGACCTCCTCGGTCAAAATTTATAGTTCCGCATCTGTTTAGCCTTGTGGGTCCCACGGCGGGGCTCACGACGCTGTAATATACCCTGAATAACTTGGGGGTTTTACAGAATATGGTATCAGAGCTTAGGTCTATGGATACCTAGGCTGTCGGTCTTTTGGGTCGAATGAGTCGTCAATTGTCCACAGTATCACTACTCTGCCATCATCACAGTGCGACCGGTACTTTTAAGACCTCTTACTCTTCTGATGTTTCCTTATTCATTATGCTTCTTCTATGGATATTCTTGAGAATCGATCACCTTAATGACGTGCGTTTGAATTGTACTTACGTACCTTGTGTGTTCTTCAGTATGTCAGCTGGTAGGGGCCGTGGCCGTGGTCGTGGCCGTGGACGAGGAAGGGGTCGTGGCGCGGCTGTTTCCATCAGTTCGGTTGCGGGGTCGACCAACCCCAGTTTTTCGAACTCGGTGCATCCCGACACCGAGAGTCAGCACGACCAATCAGACGGTCAGGGGAACAACGCAGACGTTGGAGTGGCGAATGCACTTCAACAATTGGCCACTCAGATGACCATTTTAGCCCAAACTGTTCAACTGAATAACCCGAACCCAAACACGGATGCCTTGCTTCAGAATGTAATCCGTATGCACCCTCCACAGTTTGGCGGTGCCATAGACCCGTTAGGCTGGGAAGTCTGGCTAGCGGAATTAGAGAAGATTTTCGAGGCGGTTGATTGCCCCGAGGGGAGGAAAGTACCAATTGCTCAGTATTTCCTCACTAAGGAGGCCGCTACTTGGTGGAAGGTCATCAAGCCACAGGATCGTATTGCCTCGTGGGATGAATTTAAGGAGCTCTTGGAGGGCGAGTTTTGTCCTTGGCCGGTACGAGAGAGCCGAATCCGAACCTTCTTCGAAGCTAAACCACAAGAAATTCCCGTTTCGCAGGCGATCGTGGAGTAGAACCAACAATTGATCCATGTGAAGGATCAAGTGCGTAATGAGCGTGATAAGATCCGTTATTTTGATATGCGGATGAATTTGGACTTACGGCGGTACATGGCCGGATTTGCTTGTACGACACTGAAAGAGTATCAGGATAGAGCTTTAGCCCATTATATGTTGATCCCCGACAATGATACCGTTGAGGAACCGAAGAAGCAGAAAGTCGGGGGAAATTTTTCTGGCTCTAAGGGTGGAAACTTTCAGAAGTCACAGACGACTAACCGTTTTACCGGACAATCGTCACGTTCTAATAAAGGGAAGAGGGGTTACCGTCCTACTTCAGGTACCACCAATCGCGCGGTGACTTGCTATAATTGTGGCCGTTCAGGCCACATTAATTTGGAATGCCACTTTCCACCATTGAAGTGTCACACGTGCGGACAGATGGGACATAGAGCGGCTTATTGTTCCGAGCCGAATCAGACTTTGGACACTCGGTCTTCTGCCCCAGCTGGTCAACCTCAGCAGAATTTCGGCAGGGGCCGGGGACGGGGTCAGAATGCTGGAGGGGGAAACTCTAGTGTCGGTTCGGTGCAACCACGAGTTTATGAGATGCGTCGAGCATATGAACCCGACGCGGCGGTGGCTTCAGGTACCATTCATATCCTATCTCATCCAGTCCGTGTACTTTTTGATTCGGGTGCTACACATTCTTTTATTTCTTTGGAGTGTGTACGCCGTTTGAATATAACTTGTCTGACTGCTTGCGATCCCTTCATCGTGAGACTGCCTAGTGGGGATAGAATTGTGGGGAATCGGGAGAATAGAGATTTTCCGGTGGTTATATCCGGTATGGAATGGTTATCGAATCTAATTGTAGTTGATATGGAAGGCGAGGACGTAATCCTCGGCGAGGATTGGCTTGATAATCACCAAGCGATTATGAATTACCGTACCAAGGTTATCACCATGATGACTAAAGACGGATCAGAGTACTCATTTTTGGGGCGTAAGTCGGGACTACCCAAGTTACTTATCAATGCCATGAAGGCCGTAAAACTTTTGAATAAAAGTTGTGCGGGCTATTGGTGTTATGCCTTGAAAATGGAAGGAAACGAAGTCGATCTCTCTTCGATTCCGGTCGTTAATGAGTATCCTGATGTTTTTCCGGATGACCTCCCGGGATTACCGCCAGATCGAGAAATAGAATTTACCGTGGACTTGGAGCCAGATGCGGCTCCAATTTCTAAAGCACCTTACCGGATGGCACCTTCCGAGATGCAAGAATTGAAGAATCAATTGGGAGAACTTCTGGAAAAAGGGTACATCAGACCGAGCGATTCGCCTTGGGGCGCGCCTGTTCTTTTCGTGAGGAAGAAGGATGGTTCACTATGTTTGTGCATCGACTACCGCGAGCTGAACAAAGTAACCATCAAGAACAAGTACCCTCTACATCGTATAGACGATTTATTTGATCAATTGCAAGGAGCTGCGGTTTTCTCGAAGATTGATTTAAGATCCGGGTATTATCAACTCAGGGTGAGGGCGTCCGACGTTCCGAAGACGGCATTTCGGACGAGATATAGGCATTATGAATTTGTAGTTATGCCTTTTGGGTTGACTAATGCGCCGGCAGTTTTCATGCAGTTAATGAATAAAATATTCATCGAGTACCTCGACAGGTGTGTGGTCGTCTTTATTGACGACATCTTGATCTATTCTCGAGATAAGGAGGAACATGCCCGACACTTGCGTTTGATATTAGACATTTTGAGAACCGAGCATCTCTATGCGAAATTCTCGAAATGTGAGTTTTGGTTGGAAGAAGTTATGTTTCTCGGCCATGTGATTTCGGCCGAAGGGGTTCGTGTAGACCCACAGAAGATCGAGGCAGTGCTAGACTGGGCACCGCCTAAAAATGTTAAGGAGGTTCGTAGCTTTTTGGGCCTTGCTGGGTATTACCGTCGGTTTGTCGAGGGGTTCTCGAAACTCGCTCGACCGCTTACGAAATTACTCCAGAAGACCGAAAAGTTTGTTTGGACGGATGAGAGACAACAGAGCTTCGATGAACTAAAGAGACGTTTAACTTCAGTGCCAATTTTAACTCTACCGCATGGTAGCGAGGGCTTTGCAGTCTACAGTGACGCTTCGGGTCAAGGCCTGGGCTGTGTTCTTATGCAGCATGATAAGACAATAGCTTTTGCGTCACGACAACTAAAGCCTTATGAGATATTATCCTACTCACGATTTAGAGTTGGCCGCAATTGTCTTCGCACTCAAGATTTGGCGGCATTATTTGTATGGTTCACTGTGCCGGATTTATACCGATCACAAGAGCCTGAAGTATATTTTCAGCCAGAAGGAGTTGAATATGAGACAGAGATGTTGGCTAGAGTTGATAAAGGATTATGATCTGGAAATTCTTTACCACCCCGGGAAAGCCAATGTCGTTGCGGATGCTTTGAGCCGCAAATCGGCATCTCTTCAAATGCTCGAGGTTCTTACGCCCTGCATTTAAAATTCGTCAAGATTTAATTGAGCAAGGGATAGAAGTTTGGCTTCAACGAGTACAGGACGCTTGTGTACTCTAAATTACTTCGTCCTTAGTTGACGACATCAAAGGGAAGCAGTGGAGTGACCCGATGATTTCTCAACTGAAGGAAGATGTGATTAAAGGAAAAGCTCCTGGCTTTATGGTTCACGAGGATAGTATTCTGAGAATTCAGGGCAGGCTTTGTGTCCCGAACGATTTAGAGTTGAGACAGAGGATTCTCCGAGAAGCTCATGCTACGCCTTACTCAATCCACCCCGGAACGAGTAAGATGTACAAAGATTTGAAGCGAAATTTTTGGTGGAATAACATGAAGAAGGATGTTACGGAGTTTGTACTACGGTGCTTGACGTGTCAACAAGTCAAGATCGAACATCAACGACTGGCGGGGTTGTTGAAACCACTTCCCATTCCCGAGTGGAAGTGGGAAGATATCTCAATGGATTTTATCACTGGCATGCCAAGAACTCGGACTGGAATGAATATGATTTGGGTAATTGTCGATCGATTGACCAAGTCTGCACCCTTCCTGGGTATTAAGGATACTTGGGGACCGGATAGATTGGCTTGAACCTTTATCGCTGAGATCGTGAGGTTACACGGTGCCCCCAAGACCATTGTTTCTGATCGAGACGGCCGTTTCGTATCGCACTTTTGGCAGGCCGTTCATCAGGCTCTAGGTACTGAGTTGAGATTGAGCACTTCATTTCATCCTCAGTCGGACGGTCAGACAGAGAGGACGATTCAGACTCTGGAAGATATGTTGCGGGCTTGTGCCTTAGACTGGAGAAATGATTGGGAGCTTCACTTGCCGTTGATCGAGTTTGCTTACAATAATAGTTGGCATGCGTCGATCAAAATGGCACCCTTCGAGGCACTCTATGGTAGGCGATGTAGGTCGCCATTATGTTGGGACGAGGCTTCTGAGCTAGTTGGGACGGAACCGGATATGTTGATGGAGACTAAAGAAAAGATTTCTATTATCCGGGACCGATTACTGGCTGCCCAGAGTCGTCAGAAATCTTATGCTGATACTCGTCGTCGACCCTTGGAGTTTGAAGTGGGGGATCATGTCTTGCTCAAAGTATCGCCGACCAGAGGAGTTTTCCGCTTCGGGAAAAAGGGGAAACTCAGTCCAAGGTATATTGGACCTTTCGAGATTTTGGACAGAGTTGGAGATTTAGCTTATCGCTTGGCGTTGCCTCCAGCTTTGAGTCACGTCCATAGTGTTTTTCATGTGTCCCAGTTGAGGAAGTACGTACCGGATCCGAGCCACATTATCGACTACAGTGAGATTGACGTAGCCGAGGATATTACCTTTCCGAAGAAACCCGTGAAGATTCTTGAGCGCCGTGAGAAACAACTCCGGCATAAGACCATTCCACTGGTTAAAGTGCAATGGTCAAGGCATGGAGTTGAAGAGGCGACTTGGGAGACGGAAGAGAAGATGCGGGTGGAATACCCCGAACTATTTATTTCTTAAGTTTCGGGACGAAATTTCTTTTTAGAGGGGGAGAATGTAATACCCGGTCGAAAGTCATGTCATTTCTAACCTCTTCATGTTCTTCGAATCGTGATTTGTTGGGCGAACCCTTGTAATCATTGCTTGGAACCACCGTTTTGGGGTTTCCGTACTTCTATTTCGTGTTATTGTTGCCCAGACATTGAATCCTATTGCTTTTATTCTCTTCCCGGGTCGTTTTTCATCATTTTAGGACCCGAAGGGGGTGTGAGCCGCGGCACAAGGAGTGTGCGCCGCGGCACACGCATTTCCTAAACCTGGCCGAGCGGATCGCATCGTGCCGCGGCACATGCCGGCGCAGCCGCGCACACCGCCGAGTCAATGCCGCGCACACCTAGCCGAGCCGCGGCACACTTGTGTTGCATCCTCGCCCAAAAACCGATCAGACTCGTGCCGCGGCACACCTGAGCTGAGCCGCGGCACACTACCGAAACCTGGGAGCAATTTTTAGACCTGTGCCGCGGCACACCTGGGCTGAGCCGCGGCACACAATGCGGTCAACTGCATAATTCGGCTTTTTAAGCGAGATTTCAGTTCATTTCCTCCATTTCCTTCTTCCACCTGCGAGAGAGAGAGTTTGAGGGAGGAGTTTTCTCACATCTATCACTTGTGTGTTGGAGATTTACTACTTTCACTCGGTTGGGAAGCCCGGATAGTCGATCTACCGCGTATTCCTTGGATCATAGAGCATGGATATTCAAGAGGTAATTTCTTCGACATCTTGACTTCTCGATTTTGTGTGGGTATTGACGTTTTGGATGATAAAATCATGGTGTATGAAGTGATATATGCGTGATTATGGACATGTTTGAGTATTCATCGGATTATTGAAAGATTATTCAAGAACACTTTGAATTTTGTGTTGGATTTTGGGGGTTTTCGTAGATTCGTCCGTTTTATCCGATTGAAGCTTGAGAATCTTGAGATTGTGATATATCTATACCGTATGAGTGTTTTCTTACGATTTTACGGGTTGGAATGTGCCGTTTTCGGACTTGTGGGAGTTTGGGCGATTTCCCAACCTTTAGTTGTTCATCCGTATATTTTCTTGTATCGTAGACGAGTTTCGGGAGTCTCTTCGTGTAATTGAGTATGGATAATTAATTGTCATATTCCTTGCGAATCGTTTAGGTGCCGGAAGCGCGTTCTTGGACCTACCAAACTCATACCTTTCCTCCGTTCGAATTGTCGATGTCTCAAAGGCAAGTATATATTTACGAATGTGCGTTCTCGACTTTGAAAGTAAGAAATATTAATGGCATGCTTATTTATATCCACTCCGGGACGAGCCGACGGGTCCTCTGAGGGTTTCGTAGCCTCTGGTGCGATTCCATGGATAATATGAATTAACCACTCCGGGACGGACCGACGGGTCCTCTGAGGGTTCCGTAGCCTCTGGTGCGGTTCCACGGTATTCATATATGTATTGATGCGATGCTATGAGATTTAGTTATTCCGGAATACTAGTCTTGAATTGATGAATTGATGGTTACATTTACTTTATTGTCGAGGAGTATTGTTTTTCATATTGATATACTTGCACGAGCTATTCGACGGCTAACCCCTTTATGGGGGAAATACGTTTCATGTATTTCAGGTTCCAGGAGGTCGGTCAGGCAGGTATCGGGTCGGCATGAAGATGGTGGGCAAGTGTGATACTGTGTCTTTCTTCCAGTGGTGTTATGAGTTTTCCGTTCAGTGTCGTTGTACTGGATTGGTTATTGTATACTCGAGTATTGTTTTCCCTTTTCCTTGATGTTCCGGCCTGTGTTTGCCGAAGTATTTATTCGAGTTGTGATGTTTGTGAATACATTGGTTATGTTTTGAATACCTTTGTATTGTTCTTAATTCCATTGTATGTAGACCTCCTCGGTCAAAATTTATAGTTCCGCATCTGTTTAGCCTTGTGGGTCCCACGACGGGGCTCACGGCGCTGTAATATACCCTGAATAACTTGGGGGTGTTACACAAAGCTCCAATGTTCATCCGGAGTTCGACATCCTTGACCATGCTGGTAAGGAGTACCATAGGTGGGTCTTAGACATTCGCTTGGCGTTCGTCGGTAAGAGATTTACCACCACCATCTTTCCCTCTAACGAGCCTACCGCTCAAGAACCGAGCAAGGAAACCAAGGCTAATGCACTGATGTACTTGCGTAGACATATACATCCGTTGTTGAAAAAGTGTTATATGAATTTGCAAACCCCCAAAGAACTATGGGATACACTCGAACAACGATTTAATAATGTGCATGATCAGCGCTTCCCCAAATTGCAGCTTCAGCTGGAGCAAATCCGATTTTTGGATTATGCGAATGTGGAGGCCTATAACCAAGCCATCCTCGATCTTCGCGCTGATCTTGGTTTTTGTGGTGTCAAGAAGTCTGATCAAGATTTGATCGAGAAGACTCTTAACACGTTTCCCGTGGGAGCAAGTGTGATTGCTCATCAGCTGCGCGTTGCCTATGAGGAAGGGAGAATTAAAAATTTTAGTGACCTTATCTCCCACCTCGCGAAAAAAAGAAAGGCACCATGAGATTATTCTCTATAGCAATGCACGCCCAGCTGGTACGAAGCCGATTCTGGAAGTGAATCAGGCTACCCACAGGAAGGCACGCTACTCAGTTTTTGCAAGCACCATGGGTGCATGACTTGAGCAAGTGAGGGAAAAGACGAGGTCCTCGTTCCAATGTGTGGAAGAGGCAAGGTGGCTCGGCCACGGGACCTAGTGGAACCCAACCACGTGGACCGCCTCCTGCCGCCGGGAGTGGAACCACTCCAAAGGGAGGCCAGAATTGCTATACTTGCGGATCGAAGAAGCATACTTACCGCAATTGCAAGGCGCCAAAGAACATCCAAGCTTACTACAAGCACTATAAACAGTACTTGACTCAAGCGTCAAATTACATGGAGGAAGATAACGAGAATACGGAGGTGAACCATACTGAGATCCCGACTGAGATCCCTCCTCTCACCATTGCGGACAAAGACCAACATATGGATGTTGCCGACTTTGACTAGATCATTGTAGTTTGACTAGTTTTACACTTTGGTTATGTTTTGTCTTGTTTCTAGTTTTCGAGAACTACTTTGGATTTTCTATGAATGTAATAAAGTTGGCCATGATGAATAAAATTCTTTTAATTGCTGTGATTGTGCAAAAACGAATTTTATTTTTCCCTTCGAAAGCATGTTTGGTTTATCACAAAATAATTGCTCAGTAATGAATTGCTTGGTTAAATTGATACATTGGTGGATTTCATCAAAACTTATGATCAAGACTAGGTGCGTCCTCCTTGGTATTTGTTTATGCTTTGAAAGTTAAAACGGAATCAGTGGTTTTTAAACAACCTTAGCTGTACCGACATTCCTACTTTCTCTGCAAGTCTACCAAGTTGGAGTTACCGAAAGGATCATTAGTCGAGATATAAATCGAACACCAAGATGCGTTTTGAAGTGTTTAAACGCTCCTATGGCCATATTGCCACAGTATTGTATCAACAATAATGCCTTTGAAAAAGGCTTCAACCTTGCTCTACCACTCAACAATAGGGAAATACCAAAATAGCAACTTGAAACGAGCACTGAGATCTGAGTTTAATGATCCAGAAAGTGCACGACCTATGGACAGAAAGATACGGAAGTCTAGTTTCCAGAAAACTGACCGTTCGTCCATAGCCTTCTTAACAAAAAAGTTATTGCTGTTTTAGTGAACAAAGGTCAAGCTGCGCGGAAATTACTTCCAGCGATTGTGCTAACTTTGATCCTAACCAACTTGGTCGAATTTCCCCAAACTCGAAGTTAATGAGTTTTTGCTATGTCTTTAATCACAATACTAATCGAGTTTCATGTCTTGTTGTATATGTCTCGTGGCGAAATTGAGTGCCTTGCTGATAGTGGAACAACCCACACTATTCTTCGAAATAGACAATTATTTAAGGATATTGTGCCATATATATCCTCAGTGACAACAATGATTGGTTCCTCCCAAGTAATTCAAGGGAGGGGACCTGCTCATTTCTTGCTACCTAATGGTACGCATATTAATGTCACAAATGCTCTCTATGCCCCAAGAGCAAACCGAACCTTGCTAAGTTTTAGGGACGTCCGTGCCAACAATTATCACCTTGATACACATTGTGAGAATGGGACAGAATTTTTGTGTGTTACTCTGGCAGAATGCGAAAGACACCACATTCTCGAGAAACTTATGAGTCTAAGTAGTGGTTTATACCAGACTACAATAAGGGTTATTGAATCCTATGCTGTGAGTCACGAACTATGTGATTCCGAAGCATACCGACTATGGCATGACCGACTCGGTCACCCTAGATGCGACATGATGATTCGCATTTTGAAAAACTCACATGGTCATCCGTTTTTCAATTCCAGAAAATGATTGGAAGCACCACTCGATATCGGCATTGATGTGAGTGAGCTTGATACCGTATCACTGGGATTAAAGATCGCACGCCCTGATAAGGTTGACGGTGCATCTCTCGTAAATCCCGAGGCTTCCGTGGCAATTTCTAATACCCATAAATCGTTTTGTAAAGCCTGTTCACTAGCAAAGTTGATACCCTCTCCCTCCTTTGCTAAAGACTCAACACAAAACATTCGCTTCTTACAAAGAATTCAAGGGGACATTTGTGGACCTATTCAGCCAGAGTGCGGACCATTCAGATACTTTATGGTTCTGGTTGATGCATCGACGCGATGGTCACACGTCGCTCTGCTATCTACAAGAAATGCTGCATTTGCTAAACTCCTAGCACAAATCATCAAGTTACGGGCTAACCACCCTGAATTTCCAATCTCGTCATTAAGATTGGACAATGCTGGTGAGTTTACGTCAAAGTATTTTGACGACTATTGCATGTCGATTGGGATTGAAGTTGAACATCTCGTCCCCCATATTCATTCGCAGAATGGCCTTGCCGAGGCTATGATTAAGCGGTTACAGCTTATCGCCCGAGCATTGGTATTGCGCACCAACTTGCCGATTTCTGCCTGGGGTTATGCAATTTTGCATGCGGCTACACTTATTCGCTTTCGACCCACAATCAACCGTTTAGTGCATACCAGCTGGTAACTAGATATGAGCCTGATATTTCACACTTACGCATTTTTGGTTGTGCAGTCTATGTGCCAATTACGCCTCCACAGCGTACTAAAATGGGTCCGCAAAGACGATTAGGTATATATGTTGGCTATGAATCGCCTAAAATTGTCCGCTATTTCAAACCTTTGACAGGAGATCTGTTTACTGCAAGATTTGCAGACTGTCACTTTGATGAGACAAACTTCCCGTCGTTAGGGGGAGAGGGGAATCGAATGATTCCAGTTGAATGCCAGGAAATTGTCTAGTGTGCTCCCTCATTGCCTCATCAAGATCCCCGCACAGCTCAATCCGAGCTAGAAGTGCAACGTATTCTCAGTCTTCAGAAAGTTGCGGATTCGATGCCCGACAGCTTTACTGATACTGCGAAAGTGACAAGATCTACCATTCCCGCTGCGAATGTTCCTGCAAGGTTAGAAGTCCCAGTATTAGGGCAAGGTTCAGCCGCCCAAAGGAATGATGCCCCCATCATCAACCTTAGTGGTGGGTCGGCTGCTTCGGCTGCTCTTATCCCTGCTCGAAAGAGGGGGAGGCCAGTGGGTAGAAAGGATACCGAACCTCGAAAGAGAAGAGGAACAGAGGCACAAAATCCTCTCATCATCGACATAGTGACTCCATCACACGAGATTATCTCTGACTACGGATATGTCCTCGAATCAACAATCGAACAATCGACGGACGCATCGGAAACTTTGTTGATGTCAGAAAATAAAGAAATCTCGATGCAATGTACGAGTGAATACGTACTATTGGACATGTCATCCATGCTAGTCGATGATGCTTTTGCCTACTCCGTCGCTCAAGAAATTATTGAAGACGACGACTCTGATCCGCGCTCGGTTGCTGAATGTCATCAATGAGCCGATTGGCCGAAATAGAAAGATGCAATGCAGGCTGAACTAGACTCAATGGTTAAACGTGAGGTATTTGGCCGTATCGAGCCAGTACCCATGGGCGTTAAACCAGCTGGACATAAGTGGGTCTTTGTCCGTAAACGCAATGATAAGGATAAGGTCATGCGTTACAAAGTGAGACTAGTTACCCAAGGCTTCTCGCAGCGCCCTGGCATTGACTACGAGGAGACGTATTCTCCCGTTATGGACATCATTACTTTCTGCTACTTAGTCAGTTTGGTAGTGTCCGAAAAATTGAACATGCAGCTTATGGATGTGGTTACAGTGTATCTTTATGGGGATCTAGATACGGATATTTATATGAAAGTCCCCGAAGGGATTTCATTGCCCAAATCAAGTAGCTCTAAACTACGGAGCGCTTACGCTGTGAAATTGCGTCGTTCACTGTATGAGTTGAAACAATCCGGAAGGATGTGGTACAACCGCCTATGTGAATACTTGGTTGGGAAGGGATACGAGAACAGTGACATCTGTCCATGCATTTTCGTGAAAAGAACAGATACAGGATTCGTGATTGTAGCCGTTTATGTAGATGACATGAACGTTGTCGGTACCATAGATGAGGTCAATGAAACGGACCGCTACCTTAAATCCGAATTCGAGATGAAAGATCTGGGGAGGACTCGATTCTGCTTGGGCTTAGAGCTAGAACATCGAGATGATGGCATATTCATTCATCAGTCTGTAACACCCCGAGATATTCGGAATAATTACAACGCCGTAAACCCTTTAAGTAAGGATTTACAAGGCTAATTTAAAAGAAGTGTAAATAAAAGACATCAATACTGCGAAAATTCAAGTTTACAAAACCATTCAACTGGTTCAACAAGTAATTAATACAACCATATCGAAATCATATGAATACGACACACGTACTCGAGTGCTGAATTAAAACAAGAAAACAAATTACCAACAACAACAAACATCACTGAACCCCTTCGCTGCCACGCTTGTGATCGTGGTCGCTTTCCCTGCTCCTCGGCTACCTGAACATCAAACAAATGTCCACCCCCGAAGGGGTTAGAAAAACGATGCTAGTACAAGTATCATATTAAACAATTCGAATATGCATCAACAATACATAACAAGATGCACCACACGGACTTCCGCTACCGGAATCCGACAATGCGAATCCACAAGATTCCATTAACACAGCATGGGTATTCCAATGATCCAGCGCCTCAAAGATAGATCCCAAGATGATCCCGCGGACCAACACGAGGTGGAAATAACCCGTCCAATGATCCAGGCGCCTCACTTAGATCCCAAGATGATCCCGTCGGACCAACACGAGGTGGACATCCGATCCAGCGCCCTCAGCATAGATCGTACAACGTACACAAACACAACTCATGCATACACATATGCCAAATCATTATGTTCATCGACATGAACATACAAACACTAGATAACGAATATCATGACAATTCAACGTAATAAATCTCATGTTCAACAACATGAATAATCACATGCATGCTCAAAATACCAATATTAATACATTACGATACTTGCCTCGAAGATGGCAAGAACGAAACACTTCAATGATCTCAACACACTCGAAGGCCGCCTCCTTCGATCAATGTAGCAAGCTTGAACCTTAACAAAAGGAATGATATACAAATCATCTCAAGTCGAACGATCGCCTAACAATTCGGTCTACGGCCCAAAAGTTCAACAAAAAAACAATCTGCATGAACCTCTTAGCGTACACTACGTACTCTATGTAGCGTGCGCTAAGCCTGCCTGTTAGCGTACGCTATCATCTAAACCTAGCGTACGCTAGTCATGAACTGACAGTTCTCTCTGATCAGCCGACTGACTCGGCTGATATCATAACGTACGTTACGTACTAAATGTAGCGTGCGTTAATTTATCCCCGATAGCGCACATTAACTAACGTATGTTAGCGTGCGCTAACCGTGCATGGCAGATTACTACTGACAGAAAACTGGAGCTTATGGTGATGAACTCATGAACTCTATGGTGATAGTACAGTCATCCCCGAGCATATCATGCTAATAAGGTTTGTGAAAGATCTCAACGGATTAAACAACTACACGATACAATGGTACGTATTATCATCAAAATTCATCTTGATCTCGAGAAAGTTTCCTAAGTTCCCTTCATCCTACGTTCCAAAACGCATGATTCCAATATGTAAAACGTAACAACTAGGTAATATCCCTCTACTGATCATAAATTGGTTTGAAGCTTCAGAATATGCTAGGAGTTCAAACACCAAGAGGTTTAATGGTTTGAACGGTGAATAAGTATCGAAACATCGAAAATATCCTTCTAACACATGATGTTCGACTACTTAAGAATCTAACTGACAAGATAAACATGATCAAACGTCCTTTCAGAAAACTACTATTATTGATGAAGAATCACCTACCTCAAAGTAGTGAAGAACAAGGAGGAAATTCGAAGCAATCCAACACCGAAGGCTTGAACACCAATCTCCAATGATCTACGATCTTCAACACGAGCTAGGATGTTGATATGAAGTGTTTAGGATGAAGGAAGTTATACTCTGAGTATAAGAATTCGGTTGTGGGAAAAGAAAGGACTGAAAATACGAAAAGGATGTTGTCCTATTTATAGGAAATGATTATTAGCGCGCGCTATCCCCTGCTCGTAGCGTGCGCTAACGGCTACTGACTTTACTGTACTCGGCACTTAGTGCGCGCTATGCACATGCCTGTAGCGTGCGCTAAGGCGTTGACTTGGCTTTTTCCCGAAAGCCGTCCAGGTTCATCCCGACACAATCCGACAGGGGTCCCCGGCCAGATCTCACCTACCGCACGTCTCAATCAAATTGACCACGCATAGCGTGCGCTAATGTTCCTTTGTAGCGTGCGCTATGAATCCATGTTAGCGTACGCTACACATAGCCGATAGCGTGCGCTACATGCGTAGAATTACAATTTTAAATCACATACATAAAATCATACGCTCGACAACATCGGATTATGAAATACGGAGAATAATACTTAGATCAAGTACAACGATTACAATATCACAAGTTCCAAATACATATCAGAAATCTCGGGTATTACACAGTCTGCCTATGTCCACAAAATGCTCACGCGATTTAGTATGGACAAGGCACATCCTCTTGCTACCCCCATGATTGGTCGAAGTCTGGAAATGAACAAGGATCCATTTCATCCTAAAGAGGAGGATGAAGAGGTCCTTGGAGCAGAAACACCGTACCTTAGCAAAATCGGTGCGTTGTTGTATCTGGATGAATGTACTCGTCCAGACATCGCATTCTCTGTGAATCTGTTAGCGAGATTTAGCTCCGCTCCCATGATAATGCATTAGAATGGAGTAAAACACATCTTTCGATACTTGAAAGGCTCCAGTGATCTTGGATTGTTCTTTCCCTATGCAAGAGAGAGCGATATTCCGAAAGGAATTGTTGAGCTTAAGACGATGCATACCGACCGTCGATCTTCCTCTGATATTGCAGCTGAGCATGGTAGCTTGACTACCAGAAGTGCTAATGTGAGCAAGCTTACCCCTTATGCAGAGAATCCTAACAACACGTTAGTTGGATTTGCTGATGCCGGTTATCTCTCTGACCCGCATAAAGGACGTTCCCAAACTGGTTATGTGTTCACCATTGGGAATACGGCGATATCTTGGCGATCTACCAAGCAGACCCTGGTTGCTACTTCCTCGAACCATGCAGAGATAATTGCATTGCACGAATCCGTAAGGGAGTGCATTTGGCTCCGGTCAGTCATAGACCATATACGAGGAACATGTGTATTAGATCCCACTACAGCAACCCCTACTTGCATCTTTGAGGACAATGCGGCATGCATTGAGCAGATGAAGTTAGGTTTCATAAAGGGTGACAATACCAAGCATATCGCGCCGAAGTTCTTTTATAATCAGCAGCAGCATAAATTGCTGAATATCGAAGTGAAATAAGTGAGTTCCGATGAGAATATCGCAGACTTGTTCACTAAGTCTCTGCCGAAATCTATATTTGAGAAACATGTGAGAAGCATCGGCATGTGTCGATTATCCGAGCTCAACTAATGATAGATCGATGGGATGAGCTGTCATGTATACCTCAGTGGGAGTATACTTCACATGATTCTGACATTTGTAGTTGGTGCGTTGTGCTCTTTTTCCTCACCAAGCCTTTGTTTTTTCCACGGGGTTTTATTTGACTTGGAAAGGTTTTTTACCGAGGCAACACCTTATGCACCATGTTAGTATTAGTGCTCGACACAGGGGGAGTGTTCCGGGAAATCCTTCCCTTATTGGTGTCTTACCCAATAATGGTTGTAGGGGGATAGAGTTATGGAAGGTTCTAGACTCTTCCAGAGGTAGTAAGATCCTGTTAGATGTCTTACCTTAACTAGGAATCCTATGTATGGATAGACTCTCGTTGTAATACCTATATCTATTCATTGTTATCAATACAATTGATTTGCTGTCTTTTACTTTCTCCTCAAACACGGTGAATATTTTTTAGCGAAAGTTCAAAAGCTAGTTGAGACTAACTTCTATATTGGCTTTCCGCTTTCTGCATATACAATAAATATCTTGTGTAAAATAGCCACTAATCAACGGTGAATATTTTCACTCGAACAACGCGGAAAGAAGTCATGGTTCGTCTCCTGCTTTAGTACCATGTTAAAGATGGGGTTTCATCTTAAAAGTTAAAACTAATTGACAATAATAGGAAAAACTGATGCACCCCCACACGACACGCTGTGGTAACCGACACCGTTAGATGATTTTAGGTCACATGATGTTTCCAAAATAAGCAAAGCGGGTGATAAATGAGGCATATATTCTTGAGGAGTATATAGACATACCTACAATATATAAATCTTAAAAAGGATTGGTTATAAGATATCTCGAAAAAATAAAATTGAGAAGTGTCGACACACTATAAAATAATAGCACTGTGAGTAATTTATGATAATGATAATACTAAAAATTCGTTGAAGAATATTGATATTGAAATTCATGCTCTTAAATGAAAGGGTTAATTTGATAGAAATACATCACTTTTTTGAAAATTTTATTTTTAATATGACTTTTTAAATCGCTCTCAGAATACACCACCTTTTCACTAGTTTGAGCCCGAAATGCGAAAACCCCTAAATTATAACTGATGTGGCGGTCGGAATTTTACACGTGGATTGGATTTTACACGTGGAGTAGAATGTTTGCTCTCAAATGCAAGAATTATTATTCTATATACCAAACCAGATGCCAATGATATACGATAATATAGGAATAATAAATTCTTATTCAATTTATGTTCATAGTTACAATACAATGCTCTCACTCTCTCATCCTCTGCTAACAAACTCAATATATGACTGGTCGGTCTCAAACTACATAATGACACAGACCGGTGAGATCGAATACTCAAAATACACGGACCGGCAAGGTCACACAACAAAATCAAACCGAATGAAATCTCATTACAACACATACATACGCAGGGGTCAGTATACAGTAGCGGAAACAAGATCTAACTCAACAATATAAAGAACTCTGACTCTCCATTGATTAGTATCGTAGCTTGTAAAATCCAATCCATGCGTAAACTTCCAGTGTCCACGTGTAAAATTCTGATGCCCACATCAGCTATAATTTGGGGTTTTTTGCATTTCGGGCTAAAATTCAAACTAGTGAAATATGGTGTATTCTGAGATCGATTTAAAAGGTCATGTTAAAAATCAAATTTTAAAAAAGGTGGTGTATTTCTATCAAATTAACCCTAAATGAAAATCTAAGAATATGGGCTACACAAATAATGGGATTGAAACTCATTGCGATGACTTAGAATAAAAATTAATTTCATAAAGGAAAATCACTATTACAAAAAAATATTAACATCGCCAGTTTAACATCGTTCTGAGAAAATCGATGTTAAAAACGACGTGGTGGCATAATTGAATATTTTAAAGCAAATTAACATCGGTTATGCTAAAAACCGATGTTAACTTGTCATTTAACATCGGTTCTAATAAAAACTGGTGGTAAATTTTTCATTTAACATCGGCTCTAAGAGAACCGATGTTAAATTCTTCAATTTCACATCGATTTCGAAATAACCGATGTAAAATGAAAAATTTAACATCGGTTTTAGGAAAACGATGTTAATTTTTAATTTAACATCGGTTTTTAGTAGAACCGAAGTTAAATTCTTTCATTTAACATCGATTTTTCTGGAACCGATGTTGACAGCTCGACATATCGGTAAGGCATTGTTTGGCGGGCAGAAATTCATAGCAGTCACGACAATGGAGCCAGGCAAACACCATGAACCGTCGTTCACACACTTAATCTCGTAGCACGAACCGCGGCTCAACCCATTATTGAACAGGGCCGTGCTCAGCGCCGCCGTGGTAGTGCCGTACCCCTGGTTGTACAGATTCCCATACCCACAAGCACCACCTATTCAAGGACAATTAAGGTATAATTACTGAATCTAACCCCTGAAGTTTAGTCAAATTCCAAAAAAATGATAAATCGGTCAATTTTGTAATCAGGATAGAATCCGAGGGTGGTTACAATTACTATAAAATAAAAAAAGCAAACAGAGATATCTGATATATGAAGGCACATGTTACTCTTTTTTTTAATGAAAACTGAAAACTAGTTAAAAACTGAATAAAAGTGTATAATTATTAAAGCTATCCCTGAAGTTTATTATAATTACAGACAATTTATGCACACTCACTCAAGTTGACAATTTAAAATGCATACCTTTCCAAATGATTTGTTTATGCTTGCATGAAAAGCAAGAGCAGGGTACTCCTTCGACAGAATTCTAAGCCATCCTTTGGTTGCCCAAGCTGGAACCAGATCACACTATCGGGAGGGTGGAGCGGAAGGATATTAAATAAAAAACAGGAAGTTCCTTGCTAAACATTAAAGAACAAAATGCTCCCAAACATATGCAAGTGCTACAGACCTTGTTCAATAAAAGAATCATGTGTTTATGCTTGCAATGCTCCTTCAAATGCCTCTCCAAATGGTAGCATCTTGTACCTTGTGGATCCCTGATATCTATAACCTGCCATTAAAAATTGATGAAGGCTAAATACCATCACGAAAGACTTGGAAAATGTTGCAAAAACTGAAGTGAAAAAGTTGATCAAAAATTCCCACATTTCTTTTCTTCTGCACATCACAGCAAGTCGGAAATCAAGTTTCTTGTGAAACTTGAAAAAAGAAAAAGAAACTCTAATCCATATTATGTCAGATAGTAATCAAAGTCAAACTAACCAAACCAGATAGCGACATGTATAATAATATCATATCACAACAAGTAGGAGATCAAGTTTCTTTTGGAACTTTGAAAAAAAAAAAAGGAACTCCGATCCAATTTATGCCAGACAGTATAAGAGAAGTCAAACTAATGAATCATACAGCAACATGAGTAATAATATATAGTTCACTCATCTGAATGATCAGTTCAAATTTCAATACGTTTCTTCCAAGAAAAATATTTCAAACCCTTAAAAAGCAGAAACTCCCCATGTAACATCTTGAACTGTTTATATCCAGCAACACCGCTGCATGTCATAGTGCAAGTACTCCAGGCTAAAAGCCATTTCATTTAATATAACGAAGAAAGATAAATCATTTAGAAGATGAGATTCAAAGGGAGGTAAAACTACAGGAATTGCATTCTCGTTTCCAAAATCAACATGGACAACAACATCCGAAGAGTCGATCACTTTATAGAGCTCTCCCCATATGCGCTTACTTTGACCTTTTTCAAACATGGTGTGCCGCGCAAGATCTCTGAAGCCATAATCACCTTCTTCAACAAAAGTGATTGTGCATAAATAAGAGAGATTTATATGTATCATACATCTCTTTTTATTTAACAAGCATAAGAGAACACACGATTTAAATTACAAATTTCTGCAACAAGAACATAAAAAAAACTAAATCCATAAATTATTGTCCTCCCCGTGAAATTACACTGCTCTCTATCTGAAATTACACTGATCTCTCTCCCTGTCCCCGATATATATATCTTAGTAAATAAAAACACTATTTTTGCAAAAAAAAAAAACAATGTCTTTGATTAATCCCATATCATATGACACATGAATAATAATAATGGTAATAATAATAATAATAATAATAATAATAAAAACAATTCACAATTAACACATTACCTGTAATCCCGAACCGATTGTAAACGAAAATTAAAAATATGGACAAAAAATAGAGCTTCTGACGGGCGATTGGAAATTTAGAATACTCACTTAAAGAGCGCTGGACGGCGGCGAGTCGATGAGGCGTGCGACGGCGACGAGTTGATAACGATGAGGTGTGCGACAGCGACGAGTCGATGATGATGAGGCGTGCGACGGCGCCAAGTCGAGAGAGAGGAAGTGAGAAGAGAATAGATAGAAGATATGGAATGGAGCGGCGAGAAGAGAAGAGAAGTGTTAGAGAGTAGGGTTACTGACTTGCTCGGTTAGTAATAAATATTAGCTAAAATCCCGGTTCTTCTATACACTTCGCTATTGTTCAAATATTTTATTTTGAAATTTTATTTTGGGTTTTTTACTTTGGTAAATATAAATCTGCCGAAGTGTATTTAACTTAAAAAATCCTGCCTCATTCCGTATTTTTTATTAGTGTAGTCTTATGTAATATTTTACTACATATATCAACAAACCGAAGTTGTTTAAAGTATATTACTTCGTTTATTTAAACTAACCGAAGTCTTTGATGTTTATTCTACTAACGTGATCATAACAATAAGATAATAATGTCCCAATCACATAAATAATTGGCTAAAGAATATTAAACAAAAACTTTATTATGAGGTTGTGCTTGGAGTATTATTTGATTTATCAAGCTGGTTAGAGTTTGAAAGAATATTTTATAGGATATTCAAAAGATGGTGACGCTAACATATCACCCTCATTCATTAAATGCAGTAATGATTGCAATAGTGAATGATGAAAGGAATTTTCTTCCCAAGTATAGGAGAGTCTAACAAAGCTAGTGCGCAATAATCAAATTCCATATGAGGTGAAGAAGTAACTTCAATAAATTCGTGTCATTAGTAGTAACTCATCGAGAATTGAGAAAAATTGTTAAGATTTATGTGCAAAATGAAAAGATGTTAAAAGAAAAGAAATAAAATTTAGTTAGTTAGTTATTCAATTTGTCAAAAATTCTAATAAATATCATTATAATATTTTTGAACTTCTGCACAATATGGATCGTTCTAGTTTTTCCCTCTTAGTTTCGCAATTTTCCTTAATTAACTCATTTTTTATTTTTTTATTAAATTTATTTCATCATTTATCATGGATAGATTTCGACAACGTAAAATTTTCTTAATTTAGGATGACATATATTATAAATAGGAAGGAGTACAAATTTCATATAATTCTGAAAACATCCTTCAAAACTGTTGTCTAGGTGGGGACGGCCCCGCCTTTGGACATGCGATAGGGGAGCCGGTCCCTTACCGATTCGGTGTCGAGTTGAATTAAGATTATTGTGGTTAAGTGTACATTACATCAGGTTCCACAATTAAAAATTCATCCAAAAGGAAAATAAAATCATGAAATTAAATACATTTCGGTTTTAATTATTTGAAAAGAAAATATTTTGTGGGATGTTTTTTTCTGTTAAAATATTAAATGCATGTAAGAATGATTAGAAATTCACGTCAATAAATGTAGGATTTGGATTATTATTTGATTATTATCAAGAATAGTGAAATACTCCATCTTTTGGTTTTAATTTGGAACAATATGTTATGGGATATTCAGAAGATGGTGATGTTAACATATCACGCTCATTCATTAAATGCATTAGTTATTGCCATAGTGGATGATGAAAAGAACTTTCTTTCCAAGTATTGGATAGTCTAACAAAAGGTAATGCAATAATCAAATTCTATATAAAGTGAGAAAGTGACTTCAATAAATTGGTGTATTGAGTAACTCATCGAGAATCGTGAAAATTGTTACTTCATTCTAGAGGTGGTATTCGGGCCGGGGCCGGGCCGGTCCGGGCCGGGCTGCTAAAGCCCGCTCCATTTAAGGGCCGGGCCGTGCCGATCCTTCTTTTTTGGCGGGCCGGGCCGGGCCGGTCTTTTTTACAAACATAAGGCCCAGCCCGCCCACAGCCCATTGTGTTCATGGGCCGGTCTGGGCTGTTCACGAGCCGGGCCGGGCCGGGTTGAACATTTTTTTTTTCTTCAATGTAAGACAGAAATTTTATTACAAGGACCAACAAAATGAAATTGAACTTTATTATAAAGAAAGAACAGCTCTCTCTCTCTCTCTCTCTCATTTTACTCCTCTTCAAGTTAATTGTGAAGTGCTCCTATAGTGCATCGGACTATTGTCGGGTGTGAAATGTTAGTGGACATAGAATGCTGAAATGTACTCTCACTACTGCATGCCTCTTGGACATAATAAGATGTGATTTACTAAATGGAAACTGAATTTTGTACCTTTTTCAGGCTATAAATTGATAGGAAAGAAATAAAAAACCCTATTAGGCATTCCCAGTTCACGGTCTTTAGACGGGCTAAACGGATCGGGCCTTCCCGGTTCACGGGCTAACACGGGCTCGGGCTGGTCCGTGCCGGGCCAGCGGTTTTAGGCGGGCTCGGGCCTGTAACACCCCAATTCACAAATGGGACATTACACGCCGTAGAACCCTCGTGAGGTCTACCAGGCTGACACTTGACACATAAACCACAATATAATCCCAAATGATGCATTCAAAAAGTAAGTAAGGCCGTGGCCTCGGCCAAAACATTTTAACGGAGTACATGAATATAAATAAATACCAATTCATGCCCACGCAGGGGACTTAAACCAAGTTTCAAAGTAAACAGTTTAACTCCGGTACTCGACAAATAAAATGACACGACATAAAAATACAGACTCGAGCCACATCATCAAGCCATCCCATCCTTTGCGTGCGTGCCGTGCACTGCTCCTCGGCTCTCCGGTACGAAATGCATAAGACGCATTTCCCATTTAAGGGTTTAGCTTTGGAATGGCTAGTGCAAGTACACAATTACACAACATTATATACAAAAAAAATACGGTTTTTACACAATCATCTCAAACATAAGTCGTTTGCCATATATATATTCCGGAACACTACATTGGCAATCAAATCAGTTATCAATCATCACGATATCACAAAATCACAACTGGTATCCCGTGGCCGTACCCCTTAGTATCGACCCCCAGACATCCCGTCGGACACTCCGGGTGGGATACCACTTCGCGCCGTACCCTTAGTATCGACCCCGCACATCCCGTCGGACACTCCGGTGGAAGTTCGCCACGCACGCACCCAAGTCCACTTCCACGGCCGTACCCCTTAGTATCGACCCCGGACATCCCGTCGGACACTCCGGGTGGAAGGAACACAACTCACGCACCCGAAAATCACAGTTCATCATTTATTTCGAAAATCACATCATACATAACGAAATGTAATACATGTACTTGCCTTGAATGAAACGAAACGAAGGAAACAACGAAGGAATAGGTTTCGGGCCGTACAATCCTTCCAAATCCGTTCCTAACACAATAGCGGTATACACAAGTCTCAATAACGCGGAAAGGTAAGAATAAATCCTAATTCTACCCGCTGGAACAATTTGTCGGTCATAACTTGGGTATCGTTGACTATAAGTGACGAATATTGAAAAACTTGAAGTTTAAAACCACAAATCAACAACAAAATGAAGGATTACATGTACACGATCGAAGTCTAGCGATAACCCAGTGATAATTCGGACTATAAGAGTCAAATCCCAAGAAATCCCCAAATTTCCCCCAAAAATCTCAAAACAAGGGTTTTGAGAATTTTTACCTTGATTCGGATGGTGGAAAGTGATTAGGAACTTGAAGAATTCACGCAAGGAATGCACGGTGGTAGTGAATGATGATCTACCGTCGGAATCGGCCCTAACCCTCGCCTGGAATCGCTCAAAGCCGAGAAGGATAAGAAATGAAGGAAAAATGACGAAGTTGACTGCCGCTGTCCCATTTATATAAAACAGTCTTAGCGCACGCTACGCACAAGCATTAGCGTGCGCTAGCGGGGCATGGCGTAATGGCGATGCCACCGTCCTGCGATTAGCGTCGCAAGCTAACATGGTTAGCGTGCGCTAGTACTAGGGATTAGCGTGCGTTAACGATTAGCGTCTGTTGCACGCTCGGTCCAAGATCAATGCGAACCTATCGCCCTGCTGCTGAAATCGTTAGCGCACGCTACGAACCCCAGGTTAGCGTACGCTAACCACACAGTGATAGCGCACGTAAGTATGTCCTGAGTAGCGTGCGCTACTCAGGCAGCAGTTCTGCACAGTACACTGCTGCCAACAGCGCAAAAGTGCCGAAAAACGAAGCAAGACCAGAATCCAGAATCATAAACACGTAATATTCAAGATGACAAAGTTAAGCGTTGAAAGAGAATATAATCCCAATTACCAGAGAGTCTGAAATGAAGCAAACAAAACGAGATTCCCCAAACTTATGAAAATTACAAGAACGGCCCAAGTGCCCGAAAAATCGCAATACAACGTCGGATTAACAAACCGAAAGTTTCAACACGACCAAACCAACCATACAAACTTCTACCAATCAAGAAACAACGAAAACGAACAAGTTTTACGAGAATCGAACGTACATGCGACAAGATATAATTCAAGATGAAATTATGCAAAAACATCCTCGAAACTCGACCAGACGGAAAAACTCCAAGAACAAAATAGATTCAGAATCCCAACACAGTGCTAAGCGAGCTGTCCGAAACGAACATACACCAAAAATAGAAATTACCGAAAATAGAGAACACGGATATTACATTATCTCCCCCTAAAAATAAGTTTCGTCCCGAAACTTACAACTCGAACAACTCGGGGTATCTCGACTGCATACTCTCTTCCGTCTCCCATGTGGCTTCCTCGGACCCATGTCTCGACCATTGAACTTTAACCAGAGGAATGGTTTTATGACGAAGTTGCTTCACCCGACGCTCTAAAATCTGAATCGGCCTCTCCTCGATGGTAATGTCGGGTCCCAACTCGATCTCTCCAAAGTCGATAATATGGCTAGGGTCCGATACGTGCCTCCTAAGCTGGGAAACATGAAATATGTTATGAACGTGACTCAAAGACGGCGGCAAGCCTAACCGATAGGCAAGCTCCCCCACTCTTTCTAAAATCTCAAACGGCCCAATATATCTCGGACTAAGTTTACCCTTCCGGCCGAAGCGGTAAACTCCCCGTGTCGGTGACACCTAAGCAAAACGTGGTCTCCCACTTCGAACTCCAACGGCCGGCGACGCGTGTCGGCATAAGACTTATGCCGACTCTGGGCCGTCAACAATCTATCACGAATCAGAGTAATCTTCTCTCTCGTCTCAACTACCATATCGGGCTCGGTACCAATCAGCTCGGACGCATCGTCCCAACACAACGGCGATCTACACCTCCTCCCATTCAACACCTCAAATGGTGCCATTTTGATTGAGGCGTGCCAACTATTGTTGTACGTGAACTCGATCAACGGCAAGTGCGACTCCCAATCATCCTTCCAATCTAGGGCACAGGCTCTCAACATATCCTCTAACGTCTGGATTGTCCGCTCTGACTGCCCATCAGTTTGAGGGTGGTAAGATGTACTGAGTCTTAACTCAGTCCCCAAAGCTCGATGAACAGCCTGCCAAAAATGTGACACGAACCGGCCATCACGATCCGAAATAATACTCTTATGAGTCCCATGCAATCTCACGATCTCTGCAATAAACACTCGTGCCAGTCTCTCTGGACCCCAAGTGTCCTTAATACCCAGGAAATGATCTGATTTGGTCAGTCGATCGACAATAACCCAAATCATGTTCATTCCAGTCCGAGTCCTAGGCATACTAGTAATGAAATCCATAGAAATATCCTCCCATTTCCACTCCGGGATAGGAAGTGGTCGCAAAAACCCCGCGGGTTGCTGATGCTCGATCTTAACCTGCTGACAGGTCAAACATCTCGACACGAACTCGCTAACGTCTGTCTTCAAATTACTCCACCAGTAGTTACTCCTCACGTCCTTGTACATTTTACTCGTACCAGGATGTATGGAGTAAGGCGTGGTATGAGCTTCGCTCAAGATCTTCGTCTCACCAATAACATTCGATGCGCATAATGGCCACGAAATCTCGTAACGCCATCATCACGAACCACAAATCCAGGGCTTTCCCTTCCTCACATCTTCCCTCAAGCTGGACCAAACGGATCGTCATATTGCTTCGCCTTGATATCATCATCAAGGACGAAGTGATCTCTAACGCACATAACTGGCCCTGAACTCTCTGAACCCAAACCTCAATATTCTGACGGATGAAATATCGCTGGATCCTACTCTGCGGTGTAAGTACCTCTAACATCTGTAAAGCCATCGGTTTTCGGCTCAACGCATCAGCCACTACGTTGGCCTTGCCCGGATGGTAAAGTATCTCGAGGTCGTAATCCTTAATTAGCTCTAACCACCTACGCTGCCTCATATTCAACTCTTTCTGGCTGAAGATGTACTTCAGACTCTTGTGATCCGTAAAAATCTTACACGATGACCCATAGAGGTAATGCCTCCAAATTTTTAAGGCGAAAACGACCGCAGCTAATTCCAAATCGTGCGTGGGATAATTTACCTCATAAGGTTTCAATTGGCGGGACGCATAAGCAATCACTCTGTCTCTCTGGATCAAAACACATCCTAGACCAAGGCCCGAAGCATCACTATACACTACGAAATCCTCGTTCCCCTGAGGCAATGCTAAAACGGGTGCGGTAGTCAAACGTCTCTTTAACTCGTCAAAACTGTCCTGCCTGCGTCACCCACTCGAACTTCTGAGTTTTCTGGAGCAACTGAGTGAGTGGTCTAGCGATCTTAGAAAATCCTTCAACGAATCTACGGTAATAGCCGGCAAGACCCAGAAAACTCCTCACTTTCTTCACATTCTTAGGCGGCTCCCAAGCCATCACTGCCTCTATCTTCTGCGGATCTACCCGAACTCCCTCTGCTGAAATCACATGCCCGAGGAACGTCACTTCCTCGAGCCAAAACTCACACTTAGAGAACTTCGCGTAAAACTGCTCGGCCCTCAAAGTGTCTAATACAATCCGGAGATGTAAGGCGTGCTCCTCCCTGTAACATCCCCAAAACCGTATGGGAATATTACACGACGTAGACCCTTTCCGCAAGGATCTACCAGGCTAAACATCCATAAATAACCAAATGCTTGCCCGGCCAGGGTCAAACAATATAATAATACAGTCCATATGGTCACTTACACGTGAATACACAGACCGATGAGGTCACACAACTCAATCAACAAAACTTACTTAAACGACATTACCCACACAGGGGTCGAAATACAATACAGTGGAAGACTGAAATCAACTATGACAACACAACAAAAATCAGATCAACTCTCGACTCATGATTAGTATCGTAGCTCGTCATCCTCTTGTGCCAATCCTGTGTTGCTCCCGAATGCATGCATGTACGGGCCAAAGCAGACATCCACCCCGATCTTACTCGGGGGTTAGTAAAACTCCACTGTTTTACTAGTGCAAGTATCAAATCATACGAAATGTAACAAGCAATTAATAATCGTGATCAAATATAATAATCAAGTATCAAATATTCCCGGGAGGTTTTCACAAGGGAAGATAAGCTATGAAGCATTCGAAAATAAGATTATCATCTCGAGAATTTTTAGAATTTCAAAACCTTAAGACCTCAAGTCCTGATTCACAAAACCTTTCGAAAAACTTAAGGGCCTTAACCCAAAACTCGTTTCATAATTCAACAGTTTACAATACCGGAAATATTTCCATAAATCTCGTGGGGCTCGGCCCAACATTATTTCTTAAAACTTTTCCTTTAAAAACTTTGATTTGAAAAGTATCATGCTCATGACACCGTGATCCACTGTCACGTGTCTCCGTAGGTTCAACAACCCGCACGGACTACATCACGCACAATTAAACAAACATAATCAACTCCGACACCGTGATCCACTGTCACGTGTCTCCGTAGGTTCAACAACCCGCACGGACTATTAACCAAACATAACCAATTCCGACACCGTGATCCATCATCACGTGTCTCCGTAGGCATAACAACCCGCACGGACTATATCAATCACAACAATCACACACACACAGTCCTGACACCGTAGTCCACTGCCACGTGTCACCGTAAGCCCCGTCGAGCTCACCCGGTTGGACGCACTGTGTCCGAAACTCATGGTCCACTGCCATGCGTTATCGTAGGCCTCGTCAGACCAGTACGATTGGACCTCGCACCTCACTAAGTTCGATCCCGTAGTCCATCGCCACGAATCCTCGTAGGTCCCGTCGAACCAACACGAGTGAACTTAGCGGTCACACACATATTCACATTCACATTACATACAACAATGAGCGCAATTAATCAATCACCTTGATCACCACAAAATCGTACATTGCACGCACATAACACAACCTCGACACTCGCAACAACTATCATCAATCAACGACATTTAACCAACATAACACACATTCGGTACACAATACATTGCACAACCAAGTGTACAACCATCCCATATGTACGTCGCATTCCTGCACAAATGGCACAACGCCTAACACGTATACTGATATAACACTATTATCACAAAGCCTTCAAATTGCGGAAAATACAACCAAATCAAACGGAACATATTTACGAAGGCAAGCAAAGTCATCATACATCTCATACTTAATTACTAGTCGCAAGATACAAGTCGTATAGTAAGATACTTGCCTTAATAACCGCTACCAACCGCTCCGAAGAACACGGTTTGACCGGGAAGCTCGGACCCCGAAGAAGACAATGAACGGAAGGGTTCCGACTCGAGTTCTTCACAAGAATTCGACCCTAACAACATAAATTCAATAAATCATCGATCATACGAGGAAGAATAATCGTAGAACGCCCGAAAACCCCTCTATGACATTATACCGGACACCTTCAAGGCGTCGGTCAAGAACTCGACCAAAATAACGAATCGATACGATCCGACCATGGGTTAACAAGGAAAATGATACAATATATCCAAATAATCATCAATCCATCACAATCTTAAGTTAAATCGGATTAAACGGGCGAAATCGAACAAAATACCCAAAATCCCCAAAATTAGATTTCTAGAAAATCTGACCTGATTCGCTCGATCAAGGGATGTTATAGGATGGATGATTGATGATATGAACTCCAAAACTTCATGGATTTGTTTACCAACAACATCTCTCCATGATAGGAACAACTCCAGCCGCGGAAGAGAAGTGGAAGAAGGAGAAAAATGGCGAGAAAAACGTCTGCTGGGCCTTAAATAGGCTGCACAGTGTGCCGCGGCCCAGCGGGAGTGTGCCGCGGCACAGGCCCAAAATGGCTCCCAGTGGTCGGCAGTGTGCCGCAGCTCAGCCGGCGTGTGCCGCGGCACCGTCTGATCGGTTTGGCGAAAAATGCCACAGAGTGTGCCGCGGCCACAAGATGTGCCGCGGCCCTACGGCACGGCTTTCGGCCGGAGCCGCCGATCACTACGGCCGTAACTCGGCCAGAGCTGCCGATCACTACCGGCCGTGACTCGGCGATCTGCCCGGGCCCAGATTGCCGGCCATGTCGGCCGGGCCAACTCCGACGGCCCGACGACCCGAAAGCCGAACTCGAATACGAATCGATGATACTGATTCGACGTACTCGCAAGGACGAATCTAAGAGCTAAGAGAACACACAATTCCGACCACCCGAAGGCTCGGAATCCGACAACGGAAGTAATTACCCAAAACTTTGGGAAATTACGAAAATGGCCCAAAACGTCCGAAAATCACGATACGCGATCGAAACACCAAACCAAAGCTTGCAACAAGAATAATAACATTAAATGAACTTACAAGAAACTTGAAACAACAGTTTCGGACGAGATTCGCAAGAATCGAACTCAAGTGCGGAAAAGCGTCTAAAAAGCTCGGAACTCAGCAAAACGATACCGAAACGAACTCGGATGACAAAAAGTGAAGAATTAAATATTCTCAGAATGACGAAACGGTCAAAAGCGAGTTGTCGAAACGGACCTCCGCCGAAAAATGAAAATTACCGGAAATCCAAAATTGCGGATATTACATTCTACCCTCCTTAAAAGAAGTTTCGTCCCGAAACTTAAAATAAGTAGGGAGAAGCAATATTCCAACAGGAAACCTCAACGAGATACACAAGAAGCGCATAACTTTCGCCCATTGGCGAAACGTTACAAGAAATGCGAAAGAATATACAGCGTGAAAACACGCCCCACGACGACCATAACAACGCCACCGGCAATGATTCAAAACAATAACAATCAATTAACGACGCATCACATACCACATCATATGCACACATTTAATCAAAGAAACGTACGCGACAACAAGTCGCACCCGACTAAAACGGCTATGTGACAGAAACAAATAGAGTATTACGATAGAAATCATTCCGATTCTCATCAACAAGAAAATGTCTGACGTCAAAACACAAACAATTCAAGATAACGGAAAACAAGAATACCGGATATTACATTCTATCCTATTAAAATTAAGTTTCGTCCCGAAACTTAAAATAAAACATCATGATAGAATAGAAACAAAACCAAAAAGTTCACGCAACAAATATCAATCTCTACACGAATTACAGCACAAAGTACGATACACAACTACATCACTGGACACCACCGGGCCCTCCCCGAGTAGGAACGAAACCTCGATTTCCGAACATCCTAGCAACGGTCTCACAATGCAACGCTTGGTGCCCCAGTTGGCCGCACTTAAAGCAATTAACCGGTGGCGAACGACAATTCTGTCTCGCATGGCCTACACGACTGCAGTTAGAGCAGGTCTTCACACTGATCGTCTTACTCGCCTCTGCGGTAAGGTTCTTAGACTGGTCAACCGAACGAGGAGCTCTCCCAGAAGGAAACGGCGAAGCAACAGGCTCACGAATCTCACTCCTCTGGCCTCTTGAAAAATTTCTCGAGGTCTTCTGTCTCTTACTCTCTGAACCAGATTCCGTCACAGAAACGGCCATCTCAATGGCTAAAGCTCGGTCCTGATATTCCTTCAGGGTGGTACACATGAGCGGAGCCATACTCTCACGGATATGGGGTTTCATGCGCATATTGAAGTATCGGACCTTGTCCGCTTCACTTCTCACTTGATCACGAAAATAAGCCAACTGTCGATTATAATCGACTATCGCCTGGGATATTGACACATCCTGGGGCGTAGCCGAGAAAAACTCAACGATTCTGCGTTCACGAACAGGCAACGGGCAATACTCTGCCTCCATGGCGGTCTTAAACTCAGCCCATGTAGGTGTACGATCTGCAGGCACTACAGCGTGCCACCAGTCTGCAGCTTCTTTGTCGAGTAGGTACTGAGCAATGAGTACCCTCCTATCATCCGGACAAGCTACAGCATCAAATATTTTGTCCAACTGGAAGAGCCAGTTTTCCCAACCTAACAAGTCAGACGAACCCACAAAACGGGGCGGCTGCATCTTCATCACATCTCGCAACCACTTACTAGTTCCGTTATCCCTATTTGGGTTCTCATCCCAACGTACGGCCTGATTCATCTGCACTAACTGGTCAACCACCTGACGAAGGATGGTGGCGGCGCCAACGTCAACATTAACGCTAGTCGAATGTCCCTGATCTGTACTGAGCTGATTGGTACTCGGCAAGGAGGGAGTCGCCCTCTCCTGCTCCCGATTACGACCACGACCACGACCACGGCCACGGCCTCGACCTCGACCCCTTAGCATACTGAACGGACAACCAATCAGAATAACAAGATAGAACAAACCTCACATAATCGACATAAGCCCACCATCAGCAGCACAATGCAATATTCACACGTTCACATTGACAAAGATGAACGACCTATACCTCAGCATACATGGTTAAAACATTAAGCATACCATTGTGGTCCAACACCGGTAATATTTTAAAAAAACAAGTTTATCGAGGTACTTGTTCGAATGATAATATAAAAAAAAAATTCGCGAGTTCGAAATATTTTGCTGGGGTGAAATTTTAAAAGTACTTTGTTTAATACCTCGGTCAATTAATCAAAACCATGTATCTCAACATTTAGAAAACACTAAAACATTCTCTGGCGAGCACAACAACACTACAAACTTATCACAACCACTTAGCCCCAACACATGGACATAAGAAGTTCAAAATCCCAAAAACCAAAAATCGTTCTGCAAAATAAAGATTTCCCGAAATCCTTTAGTTCATAAACAAAACGACGGTAATATTTTACAATGTCCGAAGTACTTCAAAACACATTTTTCAAATACCGTCTGATGGTGTCATTTGAAAATACACGGCCCATTTGTCAAAATTTACAAATTTTAAAAATCCATATAAACCGTGGTTTGACCGAACCACCAAAATATTTTCCAAAAATCGATTTCTACAGAAATTCTCAAACTGTAAAGTCCTTCAGAAAATATTCTTAAAGTTACTCATAGCGGACAAAAATTACAACATTCCAAAAACAGTCGAATTTAAAACCACATACTCAAATGGCAACCAGGGTCGCCAATTCAATCAAATGCATCTCGTGGTATCAAGTTTAAACACACAGCAAAATCATTCATCGGAGGTTCTCACAAACTCTACCGTTGATATCTTCACAGATTCCATCAAGGTTTACATCTTTCACACCATACCACCCCACACGGTGGTTCAAAAGTAAAACAACAATACGCCCAGCTATACTCATACCATGTACCACAAGTATTAAACACAACTACATCACACAATACTGTGTAAACAAAATCATGCACCGCAATTAACTCACTATGATAAAATCGAGATACACAGGTATTACGCATAAAGGAGGAGACTTACATCCACAGGTCGCACGGAGGTGACAGTCGCCCACGATACTAATCTCATCCGACAATATAACTGACACGTTGTGACTACGCACAACCCAATTTGTCACTGACGACTCGAACGACAAGACAACACATTACTCGACAAATCACGACTTGACTCGACCCGACAGCCTAGGTTTCCGCAACCTAAGCTCCGATACCATAATTGTAACATCCCCAAAACCGTATGGGAATATTACACGCCGTAGACCCTTTCCGCAAGGATCTACCAGGCTAAACATCCATAAATAACCAAATGCTTGCCCGGCCAGGGTCAAACAATATAATAATTGTAATACCCGGTTGTAATTCATTCATTTTCATTCAGTAATTATCAGTCTGTAATTGTCACTCAGTGTATTTTCACTCAATTATAATCATTCATCAATCATGTTCATTCACCGTGTTCACCGTTCGGAAAAACTTCGAGTTGTGTATCGTTATTGTTCATTGTTTCAACTTTCCTCATATGAGTTCGACTTTGTTAGATCACCATTAATTTTTGATAACTCCAAAAATTCTAAATCTTTGCAATATTATAGAGCATCGAGTTAGCTTTCCAATGGTTCAAACGGTGAGTCAATCGGAGTCCGTACGAGAGAGTTATGGTCGTTTTAGCTCAACCGCTCACTTTTCAGTTATTGGCCGATCACTGCCGAACGAACTCGGCCGTGTCGTCCGACACGGCCCGTGCCGTACTCGTCCGGAAAGTGCCGAAGTGTCTGCCTCAGGACCCGACCGTGTCGTCTGGCACGGCCGAGTCGAACTCTTCCGGTTAAGCCAGGAGCGACTGCCGACACGCCCGACCGTGTTGCAGGACACGGTCGAGTCATGCCGAGTCACTGTCGGAAGGCCCTCCGCGCCGCGACCGTGTAAAGCAGGACACGGTCGAGTCCCTGTCGGCCAGCTGTGCGACACGACCGTGCCGATCGGCACGGGCCGTGTCCGGCAGCGATAACTCCTTAAATTCGCTTTTTTCAAAGATTTCACCATTTCTCCCCCTTTCTTCACCTTCAACCGAGAGAGTAAGCTTGAGGGAGGGTTTTTACTTCACAAATCATTTGGGTGTTTGATTTTCTTCATCTCCTTTCGATCGTGAAGCCCGGATAATCAATCTAACGCGTGTTCTTCGGATTAAAGTACTTAGATCTTCAAGAGGTAATTCCTTCAACACTTTGGACTTCGATTTTGTGTTGAGATATGATATTTTGGACGTTATAATCATGTTATATGAAGGGATATGTATATGATTATGAGTTTGTATAAGGATTCATTGGATTATTGAGGAATTATTTGAGAACACCTTGAAAAATCGAGTTGGAATTGGGGATTTTCGACTAATTGTTGTTATAATCACGTTTTTGGATATTCATAACGGATTATTGATCGTATTGGAGATGTTTTGTTGGTTTGAAACAATTCTTGGGGATTTTGATATTGGTATATTGAGGTTTGATTGTAAACAATCGGAGTTTGGATACAACGTGTTTGATTTAATGCCTCTATGGACTTGGTTTAGTCGTATCGACGTTTTGAGTTCGTTATATTCGTGTTTGATTCGTATATTGAACGGATTGTTGGATATTGTATAATTCAAGGTTGTTCGAGCGACCGATATCTCAATTAGGACGTTGTTCGTGGAAGGATAATTGCCACCGGTATTGAGTAAGTTAATTCTTACTCGGTTAAAAGGATATTCATGCCTTTTGTTGTTGTTCATTCATAATCATAACTCATTCATCATTATATTAACCATATCAAAACTTGTTGTTATCAATTAATCATTTCAGTCATAAGGAACGACGTTTCCAATCTTTTCATTGAGCTGTCATTTATTTCATTACCATTCCACCTCGGTGAGTCATTATTCATTTTCGATGTCACTTTTGTCATAACGTGGCATTCCGGGTCATACTGGCGTGCCGGTTGGTATGTGTAGGATTTTCATGTCGGGCACATTATGGTCGTGTGTTGGTTGTTGGCCTCACATTGGACTGTGCACACGAGTCAATGTGTCTCGTGAGACTGATTAGGTACAAGACCACGCGTGTATTGATCGTTGGTGGCTTGTGCACGGACACATTTCCATCCCGGGCGTAGTGTGGCGCCACCCTTTGAGCCGTACTGTTAGTTGATTCATATAGCATGTTTGATTGCGTATGTTTTGACAGGATGTTTCATAACTTCAGATATAATCATGATTGTGTATTTTCAACTCTTGAGGATTGTTGTTCTTTGTAACTGACCCCGTTTGGGGATTTTGTTTTACAGGTCATGGCAAGGCAAACGCACGGGAATAGCATGTTAACGTCGAGGAGTCCTAGTGATACTAGTAGGGGGCCCCGATCTTTCAGTTATTCATGTTATTGTCCTTTATTTTCCGCTGCAGACTTTCATTTGAATACTCCGTTTCATTCAGTGTTGTGTATTTTATCTTCATATAAAATACACTAGTATTCGGTGTTGTCCTGGTGTGTTGTAACTAAACTCCTCATCGGAGTAATTATTGTTGTAATGTAGTTCGGTACTACATTTATCTTGTGTAATTCATTCATTTTCATTTGCCTGGTGGGTCCCAGTTGGGGATCTACGGCACTGTAATATCCGCCTAGTTTGGGGTGTTACAGAGTTGGTATCAGAGCGTGGTTTTGAATACTACCCTCCAAGTCATGTCTCATTTGAAATCATCGTCATCGGACTAGTATCATTGGACTTTCGCGTCACGTGTGACCTGTGCAGATGCCGAGCCAATCAGACCGAAAGAACTGTAAGACTTCTAACGCCATGGTATAATTTCTGGCAATAGTCATTCATTCATCATTCATCATTTAACAATCCTCAAACATCATCATTCATTATGATCGGGACGATCATATTAACTCATCAATCACTTAATTCATTTCATTACTCGCTTAATAATCGGGACGATCATGTTAACTCATTAATTACTCAATTCATTTCATTACTCATTGTCAACTGGATGATCATATTATCAATCTTGTTAAGTTATTCAAGATAATCATTTCAAGAATTTCATCAGATAATCATTTAACTTCAGTAAATCATTCATATAATCACTAAGTTAGAGCATGTATACTCATTTTCATCATCTCATGACATAATCATAACGTGCTAATCATGCGGGAAATATAATCATTATGCGACCTTCCTACTTCGGTATGGAGAGAGTCATCGGGATGCACGGGGAGAGGCCGCGGTGCGGACCGAAACCCGAGAAATAATCACTCGCTGCCGGGAAATCGTGCCCAGGACTCGGCTCGATCAGAAGATGTTCGGGTTGATCCACTCACTTTTATGCAGGCCATGATGACCCATGTGCAGTTGCTCATGTAATACCCGGTTGTAATTCATTCATTTTCATTCAGTAATTATCAGTCTGTAATTGTCACTCAGTAATTCTCACTCGTTAATAATCACTCATCATTCTTGATTCATTCATTTGTGTTCACTGTTGGCATGTTGTAATCGTATATCAGTTACCGATCGGCATGTCATCTCCGTTTAGAGATCGACAGGAGTATTATTATTTTCATCGTGATTGGTAGTCGTATACTGGGAGCATCATCTGTGGCTTGTGTTAGACTTGTTCATTTTCACATTCGTATGTTATGTCGGACCATTCATCAGTCGTGGCGAGGAATCGGAGTTATTGGATTTTTCAACTTGGCCAGCATCGAGTTACGGCCGTAAGGACTTTGGGTTACGGCCGTAACAAGGGTTCATGTTTTCAGGCCATTTGGACGAAAGGGACTTACGGCCGTAAGGTCTTGTGGTACGGCCGTAAGTTGAGCAGGTACGGCCGTAAGGCTGGCCGGTTACGGCCGTACGCGTCCAGCAGGCTACCGAGACATTTTTGGCCGAAGGTGAGTTACGGCCGTAAGGAAGGTGAGATACGGCCGTAAGTGGTGTTCGTAAATTTTGGGTGTTGTCGACCAAGGGTGACTTACGGCCGTAAGGGTTGCGGCATACGGCCGTAAGTCGAGGAAGGTACGGCCGTAAGGCTTGGCCGGTTACGGCCGTACGCGGCAGGCAAGGTGCCTGGTCATTTTCGACGAAGAGGGCTTACGCCCGTAAGTTTGGCCGGATACGGCCGTATCATCCGAGTTACAGCCGTAAGGTGTGCGGTTACGGCCGTAAGGGTGTCGACGGATGTTTTTGACGAAGGTGGGTTACGCCCGTAACTCAGGAGCGGTTACGACCGTAAGTCTGTCGGCAGGCTTTCGGACGAAGCCGAGTTACGGCCGTACGAGTTGGCCGGTTACGGCCGTAAGGCCGTTGACTTAGAAAGTTACGGCCGTAAGAGGGCCGAGTTACGGCCGTAACTTCCGGCAGTATTTAATGACTTGGCCGGGTCATTTCTCCTCACTTCTTCATTTTTCTTTCTTCATCCGAGAGAGAGGTTTGAGAGAGAGGTTTTATCATCATCAATCACTTGAGTGTGTAATCTTCATCATCTTCATTCCTTTTGGAAGCTTGGATACCCGTTTTAACTCGTGTTCATCGGATCGAAGTGGTTGGATCTTCAAGAGGTAATTTCTTCAACACCTTGGATTTCGATTTTGTGTTGAGTTATGATATTTTTGGACGTTATAATCATGTTATATGAAGGGATATGTATATGATTATGAGTTTGTATAAGGATTCATTGGATTATTGAGAGATTATTCAAGAACACTTTGAATATCGAGTTGGATTTGGGGATTTTCGATTAATTGTTGTTATAATCACGTTTTTGGATACTCATAACGGACTATTGATCGTATTGGAGATGTTTTGTTGATTTGAAACACTTCTTGGGGATTTGAAGTTGGTATTGTTGAGGTTTAGTTGTAATCAATCGAAGTTGAACTCAAAGTGTTCGATATAATGCCTCAATAAACTTGGTTTATTCGTATCGACGTTTCGAGTTCGTTATATTCGTGTTTGATTCGTGTATTGAACGGATTATTGGTAATTATTGTTATTCAAGGTTGTTCGAGCGACCGGTATCTTGGTTAGGACGTTGTTCGTGGACGGACATCCTTCATCGGTATTGTGTAAGTTAAATCTTACTCGGTTAAAAGGATACCCATTCCTTTCGTTGTTGATTGTTCATAATCATAATTCATTCATCATAATAATAATCATTTTGAGACTTGTAATTGTCGAATAATCATTTCATTCACGAGGAACGACGGTTCCAAATCATTTCATTGGGTTATCAATCACGTCACTATTAATTTCATCTCGGTGAGTCATCTTGTCCTTGCCTAATTATTATTCATTGACATTCATTATGGTCATTCTCGTTCATATGACCTTCTGGGTTTATATTGCGTGGCCGGGTGTGGCTGTGTGGAATTTTTAGTCGGGCACACGATGGTTATGTATTGGGTTCACCGATACATTGGACCGTGCACACGGGAAAGCATTACACCGTGAGACTAATTAGGTACAAGGACGGGTGTGTCCAGTCATTCGTCTTGTACACTCGCACAGAACACTACGGGCGTACTATGGTACTCCTCTTCAGCGTAATTCATAATTAAAATAAGTCATAACTTCAGTTAATTCATGATTGTGTAATTTCAACTCTTGAGGATTGTTGTTCTGTATAACTGACCCCGTTTGGGGATATTGTTTTTCAGGTCATGGCAAGGCAAAGGCGCAGGGAGAGCACGTTGACGGCGGGGAGTCCCAGTGATACTAGAAAGGGGCCCCAAATTTTCGGTCATTTATTCATCATTTATGTTTTCTTTATTTATTCATTGCAGACATTCCTTTCGAATACTCATTTCATTCAAATCGTGTATTTTATCGTCACATAATATACAAATGAATTCTATATTATCCAGGGTGTGTTGTAAGAAACTCCTAATCGGAGTAAATGATGATATAATGTGGTTCGGTACTACATTTACCCTGTGTAATTCATCCGTTTTCATTCGCCCGGTGGGTCCCAGTGGGGTCCACAGACCGTAATATCCGCCTAGTTTGGGGTGTTACAGAGTTGGTATCAGAGCGTGGTTTTGAATACTACCTTCCGAGTCATGTCTCATTTGAAATCATTGTCATCAGACTAGTATCATTGGACTTTCGCGTCACATGTGACCTGTGCAAATGCCGAGCCAATCAGACCGGAAGAACTGTAAGATTTCTAACGCCATGGTATAATTTCTGGCAATAGTCATTCATTCATCATTCATCAATTAACAATCCTCAAACATCATCATTCATTGTGATTAGGACGATCATGTTAACTCATTAATCACTTAATTGATTTCATTACTCAGTTAATTATCAGGACGATCATGTTAACTCATTAATTACTCAATTCATTTCATTATCCAGTTGTCAATCTGGATGATCCTATTATCAATCTTGTTAAGTTATTCAAGATAATCATTTCAAGAAGTTCATCAGATAATCATGTAACTTCAGTAAATCATTCATATAATCACTAAGTTAGAGCATGTATACTCATTTTCATCATCTCATGACATAATCATAACGTGCTAATCATGCGGGAAATATAATCATTATGCGACCTTCCTACTTCCGTATGGAGAGAGGCTGTCGAGGATGCACGAGAAGAGAAAGTGCGACCAAACCCGAGAAATAATCACTCACGGGAAATCGTGCCTGTGACTCGGCTCGATCGTAAGATGTTCGGGTTGATCCACTCACTTTTATGCAGCCATGATGACCCATGTGCGCTTGCTCAATCATCATTGCGCCACTCTGACCGGATTAATCGAGAGAACTCTCCGCACGAGCCACCGCTAAGGAAATTGGCCGAGCAAAGAACCCGCATATGTCAACAGGAAATCAACGGCGTAATCTATCCGAAGGCGGTCACCAACCTGCAAGAAGCCTCGTGTGAGTCCTATCGTTTCGAGCGACCTCCTACGGTGCATAATCGTGCGGGATCTCATTCCCGAGCGCCGCCGGCCATCACTGCTTTAATTGTGGAACGCCGAGTCATTTCGACCGAGTGTCCAAACCGTCTATCACGTGCTATAATTGTGGGAATTTTGGGCATAAGGCCCGTTTTTGCCGAAAGGACTCCAAGTCGGCTCCGGTGTCATCTTAGCCCCGGGCGCGGCCAGCTTTAATCGATCGCTTTATCATCGCTGCTTAAGACAATGGAAGCAAATAGAGTTGGAGCTCGTATTTATCGACGGAGCGTCCGTTCGGGGCCAAGTCCTGCATTCATATGATGAGGAGGATCGACGATCCGGTGGCCCGAATGATTTAAGGTATACTCGTAATTTTATTTCAACTTGTGTGTACCTTTTGATGCTGGTACACCACATTCATTCATTTTCGAATCATGCTTGAATAGACTTATTTCGGGATAGTCCTACTGCTTGTGGACCTCATACCATCGGTCTTCCTGACGATGGAAGAATTTTCGGAATCATACCGAATTAAGCTTAATGACCGCGATTGATTGATGGATCTAATCGTGGTGAATTTATCTTAGGACGACTTAATTTTCGGTATTAGTTGGCTTAACCGTCTTGATACTATCCTCGGTGCTTGTTAGCGTTTGGTCGCTATCTTTCCGTCGTTGGTTGTCGAATGTGTGCTTCAGGGAAGTAATCCCCGTTGTTCCAGTAGAAATTTTATTATGGCGAAAGCAGAGAAATTCCGCAATCGAACTATCCAATCATTCATTGTATCATTTTCATCGATTGACCTTTCTAAGGCAATCGAGTTATTCAATCATTCCTTGTATCATTTCCATCGATTGGCTTTTCTAAAACAATCGAGTCATTCAATCATTCATTGTATCATTTTCATCGATTGGCCTTTCAAAGGAAATCGAGTTATTCAAACATTCCTTGTATCATCTTCATCGATTGGCCTTTCTAAGGCAATCGAGTTGTTCAATCATTATTGGTATCTCTTTTTATCGATTGACCATTCTAGGGCAATCGAAATGTTCAATCATTCGTGGTATCATTGTCATCGATTGACGATGTATTTCCAGACGAGTTACCTGGTTTGCCTCCACAGAGAGATGTGGAATTCACGATTGAGTTGGAGCCTGGTACGTCTCCGATATCAAAGGCACCGTACCGGATGGCCCCGACCGAAATGCAGGAATTAAAGAACCAACTTGAGGAGTTGTTCGAGAAGGGTTATATCCGACCGAGTGCGTCTCCGTGGGGAGCACCCGTGTTGTTTGTCAAGAAGAAGGACGGTTCATTTCGTTTGTGTATCGATTATCGGGAGTTGAACAGAGTGACAATCAAGAATAACTATCCCTTACCCCGTATTGATGATCTTTTAGATCAACTTCAGGGAGCTTCAGTATTTTCCAAGATCGACTTAAGATCTGGATATCACCAGTTGCGGATTCGAGAGTCGGATATCGCGAGGACGGCGTTTCGAACACGCTATGGTCATTATGAGTTCGTAGTTATGCCGTTCAGGCTAACTAATGCACCTGCGGTATTCATGGAATTGATGAATCGGGTTTTCATCGACTTTTTGGATCAGTTTGTTGTTGTCTTCATCGACGATATTTTGATTTATTCTCGTAGCCGAGAGGATCACGAGGTTCATCTTCATCAGGTTCTCGACGTGTTGAGACAAGAGCAACTTTTTGGAAAGTTTTCCAAGTGCGAGTTCTGGATGTCCGAGGTGACTTTTCTCGGACATGTAATTTCGTCAGACGGAGTTCGTGTCGACCCTCAGAAGACGGAGGCTATCCGAGACTGGTTACCTCCGAAGAATGTTAAGGAAATCCGGAGCTTCCTCGGATTAGCGGGTTATTATCGGCGATTTGTGGAAGGATTTTCCAAAATTGCTCAACCCTTGACAAACTTATTGCGGAAGGATAAGAAATACACGTGGTCCGACGCGTGTCAGCGGAGTTTTGAGGAACTCAAGAGCCGATTAATGTCAGCACCTGTACTTTCCTTGCCGCAGGGGACGGAGGGATTTGTGGTTTATAGCGATGCGTCCGGACAGGGTCTCGGATGTGTGCTCATGCAGAATGGAAAGGTTATTGCCTATGCTTCACGGCAATTGAGACCTTACGAGGTTAATTATCCGACCCACGACCTGGAGCTAGCAGCCGTGGTGTTCGCTTTGAAGATTTGGCCTCATTACCTTTATGGCGTCACCTGTCAGATATTCACTGATCATAAGAGTTTAAAGTATATATTTACTCAAAAGGAGTTAAATATGCGTCAGAGACGGTGGTTGGAATTAATCAAAGATTATGATATCGAGATCCTCTACCACCCGGGCAAGGCGAACGTTGTCGCCGACGCCTTGAGTCGCAAGTCCGTTCAGGAGCAGATGCTTGCTCGTCTAATAGTTCAGAAGGAGCTTCAGCAGGAATTCCTTAGACCCGAGATCGAGGTCTGGCTTCAGCGAGTTCAGGGACAGCTTTGTATGTTAGAGATTTCATCGTCACTCGAGGAGACAATCGATAGAATCAGGGTTCGGACCCATCATTGTTGCGCATCCGAGAGGATGTGACTCAGGGGAAAGCCCCTGGATTCGTGGTCCACGAGGATGGACTTTTGAGATTTAAGAATCGGTTGTGCGTACCGGCGAATGACGAGTTGAAAAACTCGATTTTGAGAGAAGCTCATGCTACCCCTTATTCTGTTCATCCGGGGTCCAGCAAGATGTACAAGGACTTGAAACAAAATTACTGGTGGAGTAATATGAAGCGAGAAGTCGCAGAATTTGTTTCGAGATGCTTAACCTGTCAACAAGTTAAGATTGGACATCAGCGGCCGACGGGTATGCTGAAACCTCTTCTTATTCCCGAGTGGAAGTGGGAAGACATTTCTATGGATTTCATTACGAGTTTGCCGACGAGTCGTCGTGGCATGAATACGATCTGGGTGATCGTGGACCGTTTAACTAAATCAGCTCATTTCCTTGAGATCAAGGAGACGTGGGGTCCCGAGAAACTTGCTCAACTGTTCATCAAGGAGATAGTGAGACTGCACGGTACTCCTAAGAGTATCGTTTCCGATCGTGACGGACGATTTGTGTCTCATTTTTGGAAATCAGTCCATCGTGCTATGGGGACTCAGCTTAATCTCAGTACCGATTTTCATCCTCAGTCCGACGGACAATCAGAGAGGACCATTCAGACATTAGAGGACATGTTGAGGGCATGCGTCCTCGATTGGAAAGATGATTGGGAAGCCCAACTACCATTGATCGAGTTCACGTATAATAATAGTTGGCATGCTTCGATCAAGATGGCACCTTACGAGGCCTTGTACGGTCGTCGTTGTCGATCTCCTTTGTGTTGGGACGACTTATCAGAATCAATCGGCACCGAGCCCGATATGATTATAGCTGCCCGTGAGAAGGTAACTTTGATCAGGAGTCGTTTGTTGACAGCTCAGAGTCGACAGAAATCATACGCAGATAACCGGCGTCGACCATTAGAGTTCGAGGCTGGTGACCATGTGTTGGTCAAGGTATCCCCGAGTCGTGGTATCTTCCGTTTTGGGAAGAGGGGAAAGTTGAGTCCGAGGTTCATTGGACCGTTTGAGATTTTGGATCGAGTAGGCGAGTTAGCTTATCGATTGGCTTTACCTCCGGCGTTGAGCCGAATTCATAATGTGTTTCATGTCTCTCAGCTGCGGAAGTATGTTGCCGACCCGAGTCACATACTTCAGTTCGACGAAATCGAGATCGCCGACGATCATTCATATGAGGAGCGTCCTATACGAGTTTTAGAGCACCGAATCAAACAGTTGAGGAATAAGACGATTCCTTTGGTTAAAATTCAGTGGTCTAGACACGGAGTCGAAGAGGCTACTTGGGAAACCGAGGATAGTATGCGGGAGAGTTATCCTGAGTTGTTTGACCCTTAGTTTCGGGGACGAAACTATTTTTAAGGGGGGAGTATGTAATACCCGGTTGTAATTCATTCATTTTCATTCAGTAATTATCAGTCTGTAATTGTCACTCAGTAATTCTCACTCGTTAATAATCACTCATCATTCTTGATTCATTCATTTGTGTTCACTGTTGGCATGTTGTAATCGTATATCAGTTACCGATCGGCATGTCATCTCCGTTTAGAGATCGACAAGAGTATTATTATTTTCATCGTGATTGGTAGTCGTATACTGGGAGCATCATCTGTGGATTGTGTTAGACTTGTTCATTTTCACATTCGTATGTTATGTCGGACCATTCATCAGTCGTGGCGAGGAATCGGAGTTATCGGATTTTTCAACTTGGCCAGCATCGAGTTACGGCCGTAAGGACTTTGGGTTACGGCCGTAACAAGGGTTCGTGTTTTCAGGCCATTTGGACGAAAGGGACTTACGGCCGTAAGGTCTTGTGGTACGGCCGTAAGTTGAGCAGGTACGGCCGTAAGGCTGGCCGGTTACGGCCGTACGCGTCCAGCAGGCTACCGAGACATTTTTGGCCGAAGGTGAGTTACGGCCGTAAGGAAGGTGAGATACGGCCGTAAGTGGTGTTCGTAAATTTTGGGTGTTGTCGACCAAGGGTGACTTACGGCCGTAAGGGTTGCGGCATACGGCCGTAAGTCGAGGAAGGTACGGCCGTAAGGCTTGGCCGGTTACGGCCGTACGCGGCAGGCAAGGTGCCTGGTCGTTTTCGACGAAGAGGGCTTACGCCCGTAAGTTTGGCCGGATACGGCCGTATCATCCGAGTTACGGCCGTAAGGTGTGCGGTTACGGCCGTAAGGGTGTCGACGGATGTTTTTGACGAAGGCGGGTTACGCCCGTAACTCAGGAGCGGTTACGGCCGTAAGTCTGTCGGCAGGCTTTCGGACGAAGCCGAGTTACGGCCGTACGAGTTGGCCGGTTACGGCCGTAAGGCCGTTGACTTGGAAAGTTACGGCCGTAAGAGGGCCGAGTTACGGCCGTAACTTCCGGCAGTATTTAATGACTTGGCCGGGTCATTTCTCCTCACTTCTTCATTTTTCTTTCTTCATCCGAGAGAGAGGTTTGAGAGAGAGGTTTTATCATCATCAATCACTTGAGTGTGTAATCTTCATCATCTTCATTCCTTTTGGAAGCTTGGATACCCGTTTTAACTCGTGTTCATCGGATCGAAGTGGTTGGATCTTCAAGAGGTAATTTCTTCAACACCTTGGATTTCGATTTTGTGTTGAGTTATGATATTTTTGGACGTTATAATCATGTTATATGAAGGGATATGTATATGATTATGAGTTTGTATAAGGATTCATTGGATTATTGAGAGATTATTCAAGAACACTTTGAATATCGAGTTGGATTTGGGGATTTTCGATTAATTGTTGTTATAATCACGTTTTTGGATACTCATAACGGACTATTGATCGTATTGGAGATGTTTTGTTGATTTGAAACACTTCTTGGGGATTTGAAGTTGGTATTGTTGAGGTTTAGTTGTAATCAATCGAAGTTGACCTCAAAGTGTTCGATATAATGCCTCAATGAACTTGGTTTATTCGTATCGATGTTTCGAGTTCGTTATATTCGTGTTTGATTCGTGTATTGAACGGATTATTGGTAATTATTGTTATTCAAGGTTGTTCGAGCGACCGGTATCTTGGTTAGGACGTTGTTCGTGGACGGACATCCTTCATCGGTATTGTGTAAGTTAAATCTTACTCGCTTAAAAGGATACTCATTCCTTTCGTTGTTGATTGTTCATAATCATAATTCCTTCATCATAATAATAATCATTTTGAGACTTGTAATTGTCGAATAATCATTTCATTCACGAGGAACGACGGTTCCAAATCATTTCATTGGGTTATCAATCACGTCACTATTAATTTCATCTCGGTGAGTCATCTTGTCCTTGCCTAATTATTATTCATTGACATTCATTATGGTCATTCTCGTTCATATGACCTTCTGGGTTCATATTGCGTGGCCGGGTGTGGCTGTGTGGAATTTTTAGTCGGGCACACGATGGTTATGTATTGGGTTTACCGATACATTGGACCGTGCACACGGGAAAGCGTTACACCGTGAGACTAATTAGGTACAAGGACGGGTGTGTCCGGTCATTCGTCTTGTACACTCGCACAGAACACTACGGGCGTACTATGGTACTCCTCTTCAGCGTAATTCATAATTAAAATAAGTCATAACTTCAGTTAATTCATGATTGTGTAATTTCAACTCTTGAGGATTGTTGTTCTGTATAACTGACCCCGTTTGGGGATATTGTTTTTCAGGTCATGGCAAGGCAAAGGCGCAGGGAGAGCACGTTGACGGCGGGGAGTCCCAGTGATACTAGAAAGGGGCCCCAGTCCTTTCAGTCATTTATTCAGTCATTTATGTTTTCTTTATTTATTCCGCTGCAGACATTCCTTTCGAATACTCATTTCATTCAGCGTCGTGTATTTTATCGTCACATAAGATACACATGTATTCTATATTATCCTGGGTGTGTTGTATGAAACTCCTAATCGGAGTAATTGATGTTATAATGTGGTTCGGTACTACATTTACCCTGTGTAATTCATCCTTTTTCATTCGCCTGGTGGGTCCCAGTCGGGGGTCCACGGCACTGTAAGATCCGCCTAGTTTGGGGTGTTACAGCTCAATCATCATTGCGCCACTCTGACCGGTTTAATCGAGAGAACTCTCCCGTATGAGACGGCTGCTAAGGAAAGTGCTGAACAACAACCTTCATCTTTCAGCAAGAAATCAACGAAGCGTAATCTATCCGAAGGCGGTCAGTCAACCTGCAAGAAGCCTCGTGTGAGTCCTATCGTTTCTAAGCAACCTCCTACGGCGCATAATCGTGCAGGATCTCATTCCCGAGCGGCCAGTTCGGCCATCATCTGTTTTAATTGTGGAACACCGGGTCATTTCAGCACTGAGTGTCTGGAACCGTCTATCACGTGCTATAATTGTGGGAATTTTGGGCATAAGGCCCGTTTTTGCCGAAAGGACTCCAAGTCGGCTCCGGCGTCATCTCAGGCCCCGAAGCAACCAAGCTTTGAGACCGATCGCTTTGTCATCGCTGCTTAAGACAATGGAAGCAAATAGAGTTGGAGCTCAGATTTATCGACGGGAGCGTCCCGGTCGGGGCCGCAAGTCCTGCATTCATATGATGAGGAGGATCGACGATCCGGTGGCCCGAATGATTTCAGGTATGCTCGTAATTTTATTTCAACTTGGGTGTACCTTTTGATGCTGGTACACCGCATTCATTCATTTTCGAATAATGCTTGAATAGACTTATTTCGGGATAGTCCTATTGCTTGTGGACCTCATACCATCGGTCTACCTGACGATGGAAGAATTTTCGGAATCATACCGAATTAAGCTTAACGACCGCGATTGATTGATGGATCTAATCGTGGTGAATTTATCTTAGGACGATTTAATTTTCGGTATTAGTTGGTTTGATCGTCTTGATACTATCCTCAGTGTTTGTTAGCGTTTGGTCGATATCTTTCCGTCGTTAGTTGTCGAATGTGTGCTTCAAGGAAGTAATCCCCATTGTTCCAGAAGAAGTATTATTATGACGAAAGCAGAGAAATTCCGCAATCGAACTATCCAATCATTCATCAGATATTTTCTTCGATCGCCTTTCTAAGGCAATCGAGTTATTCAATCATTCCTTGTATCATTTTCATCGATTGGCCTTTCTAAGGCAATCGAGTTATTCAATCATTCCTTGTATCATTTTCATCGATTGGCCTTTCTAAGGCAATCGAGTTATTCAATCATTCCTTGTATCATTTTCATCGATTGGCCTTTCTAAGGCAATCGAGTTATTCAATCATTCCTTGTATCATTTCCATCGATTGGCTTTTCTAAGACAATCGAGTCATTCAATCATTCCTTGTATCATTTTCATCGATTGGCCTTTCAAAGGCAATCGAGTTATCCAAACATTCATTGTATCATCTTCATCGATTGTCCTTTCTAAGGCAATCGAGTTGTTCAATCATTATTGGTATCTCTTTTATCGATCGACCATTCTAGGCAATCGAAATGTTCAATCATTCGTGGTATCATTGTCATCGATTGATGATGTATTCCTGCACGAGTTATCCGTTACCTTCACATAGAGTAAGGGAATTCAGAGTGTGTCGATCCGACGCCCCTTTATCGAAGGCACCGTATCGGATGGCCCCGACTGTAATGCAGGAGTTGAAGATTCAACTTGAGGAATAGTTCGAGGAAGGTTACCTCTCCGACCGACAAGGCCCCCCGTGAGGAACACCGGTGTGATCTGTCAAGGAGAAGGATGGCTCGTCTCGTGTGTGTAATAATTACTGTGAGTTGAACAGGTGATGATCAAGAGTAGTATCCTTTACCCCGTATTGATGATCTTTTAGATCAACTTCGTGGAGCCTCGATTTTCCAGATCGACTTAAGATCCGGATATCACCAGCCATGGATTCGAGAGTCGGATATCGCGAGGACAGCTTCATACACGCTATGGTCATTATGAGTTCGTAGTTATGCCGTTCGGGCTAACTATTGCACCCGTGGTATTCATGGGATTAATGAATCGGGTTTTCATCGACTTTTGGATCGTTTGTTGTTTTCTTCATCGATTTACATTTTGATTTATTCTCGTAGCCGAGAGGAATACGAGGTTCATCTTCATCGTGTTCTCGACGTGTTGAGACGAGAGCAACTTTATGGAAAGTTTTCCAAATATGAGTTCGAGGTCCGTGACTTTCTGACATGTAATTTCATCCGACAGAGTTCGTGTCGACCCTCGTAAGTCGGAGACTATCCGAGATTGGCAACCTCCGAAGGATATTAATTAAATCCGATGTTTCCTGATTAGTGGTTAATTATCCAACCCACTGACGGAGCTAGCAACCGTGGTTTTCGCTGAAATTTGGCGTCGTTACCTTTATGGCATCACCTGTCAGATCTTCACCAATCACAAGAGTTGAAGTATATATTTACTCACAAGGAGTTAAATATGCGACAGAGACGGTGGTTGGAACTACTCAAAGATTCTGATATCGAGATCCTTTACCACCCGGGCAAGGCGAACGTTGTCGCCGACGCCTTGAGTCGTAAGTCCGTTCAGGAGCAGATGCTTGCTAGTTTAACAGTTCAGAAGGAGCTTCAACAGGAATTCCTTAGACCCGAGATCGAGGTCTGGCTTCAGCGAGTTCAGGGACAACTTTGTATGTTAGAGCTTTCACCATCTCTTGAGGATGCAATCAGGGAGAATCAGGGTTCAGACCCAGCATTGTTGCGCATTCGTGAAGATGTGGCTCAGGGGAAAGCCCCTGGATTCGTGGTCCACGAGGATGGACTTTTGAGGTTTAAGAACCGGTTGTGCGTACCGGCGAATGACGAGTTGAAAAAAAAAACTCTATTTTGAGAGAAGCTCATGCTACCCTTTATTCTGTTCATCCGGGGTCCAGCAAGATGTACAAGGACTTGAAACAAAATTACTGGTGGAGTAATATGAAGCGAGAAGTCGCAGAATTTGTTTCGAGATGCTTAACCTGTCAACAAGTCAAGATGGAACCTCAGCGAGCGGCGGGTATGCTGAAAACCTCTCCCTATTCCGGAATGGAAGTGGGAAGACATTTCTATGGATTTCATCACGAGTTTGCCGACGAGTCGTCGTGGCATGAATGCGATCTGGGTGATTGTGGACTGCTCAACTAAATCAGCTCATATCCTTGAGATCAAGGATACGTGGGGTCCCGAGAGATTGGATCAGTTATTCATCAAGGAGATAGTGAGACTGCACGGTACTCCTAAAAGTATCGTTTCCGATCGTGACGGACGGTTTGTGTCACATTTTTGGAAATCAGTTCATCGTGCTATGGGAACTCAGCTTAATCTCGATCGCTTTTCATCCTCAAATGACGGACAATCAGAGAGAACTATTCAGACATTAGGGGACATGTTGAGGGCATGCGTCCTCGATTGGAAGGACGATTGGGAAGCCCAACTACCACTGATCGAGTTCACGTACAGTATAGTTGGCATGCCTCCATTAAGATGGCACCTTACGAGGACTTGTGCGGTCGTCGTTGTCGATCTCCTTTGTGTTGGGATGACTTGTCAGAATCAATCGGCACCGAACCCGACATGCTTATAGCCGCCCGGGAGAAGGTAGCTTTGATCAAGAGTCATTTGTTGGCATTTCAGTCGGCGTAAATCATATGCAGATAATCGTCGTCGACCACTAGAGTTCGAGACGGGTGACCACGTGTTGGTCAAGGTATCCCCAAGTCGAGGTACTTTCCGTTTCGGAAAACGGGGGAAGTTGAGTCCGAGATTCATTGGACCGTTTGAAATTTTGAATCGAGTAGGCGAGTTAGCATATCGATTGGATTTTGCCTCCGGCATTGAGCCGAATTCATAATGTGTTTCATGTCTCTTAGTTGCGGAAGTATGTTGCCGACCCGAGTTACATACTTCAGTTCGACGAAATCGAGATCGCGGATGATCATTCGTACGAGGAGCGTCCTGTACGAGTGTTGGAGCGGCGAATCAAACAGTTGAGGAACAAGACGATCCCTTTGGTCAAGATTCAGTGGTCCAGACACGGAGTCGAAGAGGCTACTTGGGAAACCGAGGATAGTATGCGAGAGAGTTATCCCGAGTTGTTTGACCCTTATTTTCGGGGACGAAACTCTTTTTAAGGGGGGGAGTATGTAATACCCGGTTGTAATTCATTCATTTTCATTCAGTAATTATCAGTCTGTAATTGTCACTCAGTGTATTTTCACTCAATTATAATCATTCATCAATCATGTTCGTTCACCGTGTTCACCGTTCGGAAAAACTTCGAGTTGTGTATCGTTATTGTTCATTGTTTCAACTTTCCTCATATGAGTTCGACTTTGTTAGATCACCATTAATTTTTGATAACTCCAAAAATTCTAAATCTTTGCAATATTATAGAGCATCGAGTTATCTTTCCAATGGTTCAAACGGTGAGTCAATCGGAGTCCGGACGAGAGAGTTATGGTCGTTTTAGCTCAACCGCTCACTTTTCAGTTATTGGCCGATCACTGCCGAACGAACTCGGCCGTGTCGTCCGACACGGCCCGTGCCGTACTCGTACGGAAAGTGCCAAAGTGTCTGCCTCAGGACCCGACCGTGTCGTCTGGCACGGCCGAGTCGAACTCTTCCGGTTAAGCCAGGAGCGACTGCCGACACGCCCGACCGTGTTGCAGGACACGGTCGAGTCATGCCGAAGTCGCCGCTCGGACGGGTCATCGTCGGAAGGCCTCCGCGCCGCGACCATGTCAAGCAGACACGGTCGAGTCCCCTCGGGCCACGGTAGCGACACGACCGTGCCGATCGCACGGCCGTGTCCGGCAGCAATCAACTCCTTAAATTCGTTTTTTTCAGCATTTCAGCCATTTCTCCCCCTTTCTTCACCTTCAACCGAGAGAGTAAGCTTGAGGGAGGGTTTTTCCTTCACAAATCATTTGGGTGTTTGATTTTCTTCATCTCCTTTCGATCGTGAAGCCCGGATAATCAATCTAACGCGTGTTCTTCGGATTAAAGTACTTGGATCTTCAAGAGGTAATTCCTTCAACACTTTGGACTTCGATTTTGTGTTGAGATATGATATTTTGGACGTTATAATCATGTTATATGAAGGGATATGTATATGATCATGAGTTTGTATAAGGATTCATTGGATTATTGAGGAATTATTCGAGAACACCTTGAAAAATCGAGTTGGAATTGGGGATTTTCGACTAATTGTTGTTATAATCACGTTTTTGGATATTCATAACGGATTATTGATCATATTGGAGATGTTTTGTTGGTTTGAAACACTTCTTGGGGATTTTGATATTGGTATATTGAGGTTTGATTGTAAACAATCGGAGTTTGGATACAACGTGTTTGATTTAATGCCTCTATGGACTTGGTTTAGTCGTATCGACGTTTTGAGTTCGTTATATTCGTGTTTGATTCGTATATTGAACGGATTGTTGGATATTGTATAATTCAAGGTTGTTCGAGCGACCGATATCTCAATTAGGACGTTGTTCGTGGAAGGATAATTGCCACCGGTATTGAGTAAGTTAATTCTTACTCGGTTAAAAGGATATTCATGCCTTTTGTTGTTGTTCATTCATAATCATAACTCATTCATCATTATATTAACCGTATCAAAACTTGTTGTTATCAATTAATCATTTCAGTCATAAGGAACGACGGTTCCAATCTTTTCATTGAGCTGTCATTTATTTCATTACCATTCCACCTCGGTGAGTCATTATTCATTTTCGATGTCACTTTTGTCATAACGTGGCATTCCGGGTCATACTGGCGTGCCGTTGGTATGTGTAGGATTTTCATGTCGGGCACATTATGGTCGTGTGTTGGTTGTTGGCCTCACATTGGACTGTGCACACGAGTCAATGTGTCTCGTGAGACTGATTAGGTACAAGACCACGCGTGTATTGATCGTTGGTGGCTTGTGCACGGACACATTTCCATCCCGGGCGTAGTGTGGCGCCACCCTTTGAGCCGCATCGTTAGTTGATTCATATAGCATGTTTGATTGCGTATGTTTCGGCTGTGATGTTTCATAACTTCAGATATAATCATGATTGTGTATTTTCAACTCTTGAGGATTGTTGTTCTTTGTAACTGACCCCGTTTGGGGATTTTGTTTTACAGGTCATGGCAAGGCAAACGCACGGGAATAGCATGTTGACGTCGAGGAGTCCTAGTGATACTAGTAGGGGCCCCCGATCTTTCAGTTATTCATGTTATTGTCCTTTATTTTCCGCTGCAGACTTTCATTTGAATACTCCGTTTCATTCAGTGTTGTGTATTTTATCTTCATATAAAATACACTAGTATTCGGTGTTGTCCTGGTGTGTTGTAACTAAACTCCTCATCGGAGTAATTATTGTTGTAATGTAGTTCGGTACTACATTTATCTTGTGTAATTCATTCATTTTCATTTGCCTGGTGGGTCCCAGTTGGGGATCTACGGCACTGTAATATCCGCCTAGTTTGGGGTGTTACAATAATACAGTCCATATGGTCACTTACACGTGAATACACAGACCGATGAGGTCACACAACTCAATCAACAAAACTTACTTAAACGACATTACCCACACAGGGGTCGAAATACAATACAATGAAGACCAAATCAACTCGACAACACAACAAAAATCGATCAACTCGACTCATGATTAGTATCGTAGCTCGTCATCCTCTTGTGCCAATCCCGTGATCGCCTCGAACTGCATGTACCTGACGCAAAAGACATCCACCCCCGACATTACTGGGGTTAGTAAAACTCCAATCGCTTTACTAGTGCAAGTATCAAATCATACGAAATGTAACAAGCAATTAATAATCGTGATCAAATATAATAATCAAGTATCAAATATTCCCGGAGGTTTTCACAAGGGAAGATAAGCTATGAAGCATTCGAAAATAAGATTATCATCTCTGAATTTTTAGAATTTCAAAACCTTAAGACCTCAAGTCCCGATTCACAAAACCTTTCGAAAACTTAAGGGCCTTAACCCAAAACTCGTTTCATAATTCAACAGATTTACAATACCGAAATATTTCCATAAATCTCGTGGGGCTCGGCCCAACATTATTTCTTAAAACTTTTCCTTTAAAAACTTTGATTTGAAAAGTATCATGCTCATGACACCGTGATCCACTATCACGTTTCTCCGTAGGTTCAACAACCCGTACGGACTACATCACGCACAATTAAACAAACATAATCAACTCCGACACCGTGATCCACTGTCACGTGTCTCCGTAGGTTCAACAACCCGCACGGACTATTAACCAAACATAACCAATTCCGACACCGTGATCCACTGTCACGTGTCTCCGTAGGCATAACAACCCGCACGGACTATATCAATCACAACAATCACACACACAGTCCTGACACCGTAGTCCACTGCCACGTGTCACCGTAAGCCCCGTCGAGCTCACCCGGCCGACGACCGTGTCCGAAACTCATGGTCCATCGCCATGCGTTATCGTAGCCTCGCTGCATCAAAGACGATTGGACCTCGCACTCACTAAGTTCTCGATCCCGTAGTCCACCGCCACGAATCCTCGTAGGTCCGTCGAACCAACACGAGTGAACTTAGCTGACACACACATATTCACGATCACATTACAAACAACAATGATCTCAAATAATCAATCACCATGATCACCACAAAATCGTACATTGCGCACATAACACAACCTCGACACTCGCAACAACTATCATCAATCAACGACATTTAACCAACATAACACACATTCGGTACACAATACATTGCACAACCAAGTGTACAACCATCCCATATGTACGTCGCATTCCTGCACAAATGGCACAACGCCTAACACGTATACTGATATAACACTATTATCACAAAGCCTTCAAATTGCGGAAAACACAACCAACTCAAACGGAACATATTTACGAAGGCAAGCAAAGTCATCATACATCTCATACTTAATTACTAGTCGCAAGATACAAGTCGTATAGTAAGATACTTGCCTTAATAACCGCTACCAAACGCTCCGAAGAACACGGTTTGACCGGGAAGCTCGGACCCCGAAGAAGACAATGAACGGAAGGGTTCCGACTCGAGTTCTTCACAAGAATTCGACCCTAACAACATTAATTCAATAAATCATCGATCATACGAGGAAGAATAATCGTAGAACGCCCGAAAACCCCTCTATGACATTATACCGGACACCTTCAAGGCGTCGGTCAAGAACTCGACCAAAATAACGAATCGATACGATACGACCATGGGTTAACAAGGGAAATGATACAATATATCCAAATAATCATCAATCCATCACAATCTTAAGTTAAATCGGATTAAACGGGCGAAATCGAACAAAATACCCAAAATCCCCAAAATTAGATTTCTAGAAAATCTGACCTGATTCGCTCGATCAAGGGATGTTATAGGATGGATGATTGATGATATGAACTCCAAAACTTCATGGATTTGTTGACCAACAACATCTCTCCATGATAGGAACAACTCCAGCCGCGGAAGAGAAGTGGAAGAAGGAGAAAAATGGCGAGAAAAACGTATGCTGGGCCTTAAATAAGGTGCACAGGTGTCCGCGGCCACGGGAGTGTGCCGCGGCACAGCCCAAAATGGCTCCCGGTGGTCGGCGGTGTGCCGCGGCTCAGCCGGCGTGTGCCGCGGCACCAGTATGATCAGTTTGGCCGAAAAATGCCACAGAGTGTCTGCGGCCCTGCCCGGCATGTGCCGCGGCCCTACGGCACGGCTGCTCGGCCGGAAGGCTGCCGATCACTACCGGCCGTGACTCGGCCAGAGCTGCCGATCACTACCGGTCGTGACTCGGCGATCGCTGGGCCCGGTGCCGGCCATGTCGGCCGGGCAACTCCGACGGCCCGAACGACCCCGAAACCCGAACCTGAATACGAATCGATGATACGGTTACGACGTACTCGCAAGGACGAATCTAAGAGCTAAAAGAACACACAATTCCGACCACCCGAAGGCTCGGAATCCGACAACGGAAGTAATTACCCAAAACTTTGGGAAATTACGAAAATGGCCCAAAACGTCCGAAAATCACGATACGCGATCGAAACACCAAACCAAAGCTTGCAACAAGAATAATAACATTAAATGAACTTACGAGAAACTTGAAACAACAGTTTCAGACGAGATTCGCAAGAATCGAACTCAAGTGCGGAAAAGCGTCTAAAAAGCTCGGAACTCAGCAAAACGATACTGAAACGAACTCGGATGACAAAAAGTGCAGAATTAAATATTCTCAGAATGACGAAACGGTCAAAACCGAGTTGTCGAAACGGACCTCCGCCGAAAAATGAAAATTACCGGAAATCCGAAATTGCGGATATTACACTCCCGACTCCGTGAATAGATAAGAATATCGTCGATAAAAACGACTACGAATTTGTCCAGATACTCAATAAAAACTTTGTTCATCAACTGCATGAACACTGCTGGGGCATTGGTTAGCCCGAAAGACATAACCACAAACTCGTAATGGCCATATCTCGTCCGAAAGGCAGCTTTCGGAATATCGACGTCCCGAATCCTCAACTGGTAGTAGCCCGATCGCAAATCAATCTTCGAAAAGACTGTCGCCCCTGAAGCTGATCAAACAAATCGTCAATCCTGGGCAAAGGGTATTTATTTTTGATGGTTAGCTTGTTTAATTCTCGATAGTCGATGCATAAACGAAGCGATCCATCCTTCTTCTTAACAAAAAGTACAGGCGCACCTCAAGGCGATGCGCTCGGCCGAATATACCCTTTATCTAACAACTCTCCCAACTGATTCTTCAGTTCTAACATCTCCGACGGTGCCATACGGTACGACGCTCGAGAAATAGGAGCCGCATTCGGCTCTAGATCAATAGGGAACTCCACCTCTCGCTGTGGTGGTAATCCCGCAAGTCGTCCGGAAATACATCGGGGTATCCGCTAACAACTGGAATTGACGATAAATCAACTCCACCATCTTCCGCCTTCAGAGCGTAACACCAGTAGCCAACACAACCATGGTTCAGAAGTTTCATTGCCTTCAAGGCGCTAATCACACTCCCCGATCTACCCGGCTTACAACCGACTAGAGTATGTTCGGTGCCGTCCTCGGCCACGATCGAGATAATACGAGTCCGATAGTTCATTATAGCACCGTGACGATCCAACCAATCGTCCCCGAGGATCAAATCCTCACCCTTAAGGTCTATAACAATGAGATTCGAGGGCCAATCTCGGCTCCCGATCCTCACTGGGCAATCTCTAACTTCCCGGTCCCCAACCATACGATCCCCACTGGGCATACTCACTACAAATGGCTCACACTCAAACAAGCAGTCAAAACCAATACGACTCACACAATCCGATGCAATAAAGGAATGGGTAGCACCCGAATCAAAAAGCACTGAAACCGGATGAGTAAGGATTTGAGTGGTACCTGACGCCACCGGGATGTCTGCCTCTTCTGTGCGCCTCATCTGATACAATCGAGGGTGGACTGAACCCGAACTCGAGGCTGCACGGCGATCCGGCTGACCCCGTCCCCTACCACGACCCGAATTCTGCGGAATATGAGTAGCTGGAGTGCTGTGATCCCTCTGATTGGTAGTGGTAGTCGGAACCCTAACAGCCCTGGTGGCCCTCTCACAATGAGTCGCTCGATGCCCGGTCTGCCCGCAAGTGTAGCAATTAACTAGAGGAAAAGGACAATCCTTCATCAAATGCTCATATTGGTTGCAGTTAAAACAAACCCTGCCACCAGAAGCAACTGACTGAACTGAACGGTTACCCTGAGATCCCCCAGCCTGATGAAATGGCTTCTTCCCTGGTGTAGGGGCTGACAGTGCTCTCAAAAATCGTCCACTCTTGCCGTCTGAAAAGTTGCCAACCGTTTTCTGTTTCTTAGCCTCGACACCCAACTCTAATTCCGGTGCGGCCATCTCGATCGCTAGAGCGCGATCCTGATACTCCTTCAAAGTGGCACACATGAGCGGTGCCATACTCTGCCTGATATGCAGTTTCATGCGCATATTAAAGTAACGGATTTTATCAGCCTCCGTCCTCACCTGATCTCTCACGAAACCCAACTGCTGATTGTAAGTAATGATGGCCTGAGAGATAGGCACATCCTGAGGTGTAGCGGTAAAGAACTCCACAATTCTGCGCTCCTTAACTGGCGGTGGACAATATTCTGCTTCCATAGCAGCCTTGAATTCCTCCCAAGTAGCTCGACGGTCTCTGGGCGTGACGGCCTCCCACCACTCATGACTTCCTTATCCGGGAGGTCTGGGCAATATGTACCCTCTGTCTTCGGGACAAGCTACGGCATCGAAGGTTACGGACAACCAAAGAGCCAATTCTCCCAACCGAGAGGGTCAGAAGATCCGGAGAAACGAGGTGGGTGCATCTTAGTCACCGTCTGAAGCCACTTACTAGCTTCCTCTTCCGGTGTCGGGGGCGGATTCTGGCGTCCACCCTGAGCTATCTGAGTGAGTTGGGCTACCAACTGCTGAAGTACGGCAGTAGCTGTAATATCCGTATTTTTCTTTCCCTTGTATTTTCGTTTTTGGTGTATTTCTCGATCGTAGTGACCCTCGTGTACTTTTCAGCGTGTCCTTCCTGTCAAACTGTTGAACTATATTCTTGTTATTGTTGTGCGAAACCGCCGTTTCGGGGTTGCCGTGGATCCATTTCGTGTTATTAGTCCCCAAATATTGATTCCTATCGTTTTATTCTCTTTCCGGATCATTTTTATCATTTTGGGACCCAAAAAGGGGTGTGGGCCGCGGCACAAGGTGCGTGCGCCGTGGCACACAAATTTCTCCAAATGTTGGTCGGGCAATCTGTACTGTGTGCCGCGGCACACCCATCCGGTGCCGCGGCACAGCGCCAGGCCAGTGCCGCGGCACACCTGTCCGGTGCCGCGACACACTCGTGTATCTTCCGCGACCAAAACCCAACTGTACCGTGTGTCGCGGCACACGCAGGCTGTGCCGCGGCACAATGCTAAAACACAGGAGTAGATTTTCGGCTGTGCCGCGGCACACTGGCTGCGCGGCACACGGCGTAATTGCGCAGATTCGTCCTTATTAGACGAGATCGGTCGTCTCCTTCCCCATTTTTCCACCGCATCGCGAGAGAAAGGATATAGAGGGGAGAGTTCTTCATCCGGGGTCGATTTTCATCATTCCTTTTCGGTTGTGAGGCTCGGATAATCAATCTAACGCGTGTTCTACGGATCTTAGTTCTTGAATCTCCAAAGGTAATGTTCTAAAACCTATTTCGATTAATTTGGGGTTTTGGGATTTTCTTCCGATTAGTTCCGTTTCGTTGGTGGATTCATGATGTATACGATTAATATTGTTAGTATCGTTAGTTTTCCTACGGATTCATGGATATTTTGTGGATTTTTATGGATTCGAGAGGGTTTGGTTGTGGTCCGCCCTCGTTGTTATTTTTGTATGAATATACATGAATCGTAGGCGGGTTTCCGGGTGTATTCCATTTCCATAATCGTTTAGAAGTGGTTGTGATTGTGCTATTCGAATCGTTAGGTTCATTCTCGTCGGTTCCTCGTGGTCGTGCTTGATTCTTCCGTTCCATTCGTGTCATCGTCTATTTAATCGAGGCAAGTACCCTTATGAACTTACGATCTTGACATAGTAGTTTTGTATGAGAAATTGTGTGTGTGTGTATGCTCACTGCGGGTTAGACTCGACGGGGTCTCGGTAGGGTTCCACGAAGCTGTGGGACCGCGAGCTTGCTTTTAACCAATGTGGGTTAGATCCGACGGGGTCTCGGCAGGGATCCACGAAGCTGTGGGTCCGCGGTTAATTGTGGTACATTTTTACAAATGTGGTTTGATCATTGGCATTTCCGGAAATGAGTATTTTGGAACTATGTTTTCTTGAATTGCATGCATTACTATATGTGTAAGATGTAAGTCGTTCATCTGGTTACTTGTACTAGCGTAATTGCTAACCCCTCTGGGGACCCGTTTCGGGGAAATTCGTTTTATGAATTTGGTCGGGTTCATCGAGACGAGCGGGTATTTGGACCGATACGGATGATGGCCGTGCGTGATGATTGTGCACGAGTGATGTTTTAGTGTCTTTTACCTTTTCGTCTTTTGTGGTTTTGAACTAATAGTTGTACTCGAGTACTTAAGGGGTTCTTGTTCGTTTGGATTGTATCGTTGCTTATTATGTTGTGTTGGATGATGATGTTATATTTAGCGGTTGAACCGGGTGGTTTATTCTGTTTTGCGTCTTTATGACATGGTGTTGGTTTGTCATTTATGTGAGTCGATGAGTATGATGCTGTTCAGCCTGGTGGGTCCCATATAGGGATTCACGGCACTGTAATATACCTCGAATATCTTGAGGGTGTTACAGTAGCCCCGACGTCGGCATTATTACCCGATGGCACTGAGTGAGAGACTGAGTCCGCAGAGGACTGAGAAAGTGAGCCCTCCTCATTATCAGCACCACGACCACGGCCTCGGCCGCGTCCCCTAGCCGGTCTACCACGACCTCTCAACATACTGAAGGAAAATAAGAAAAGAACAAGATCAGAAAGATTCACAATTCACAAAGTTGGTAACACAAGTCACGATTCCGTACAGCGCAAGAAAACGAATTACAGAAATATAAGAGTTCGAGGAGACTTACAGCCACGGGTCGCACGAAAAGACGGTAGCATGATGATATTAGGCTCAACGACTGACTCTAATGACGCAACTGACAGACCCAAAATTCACCGACAGCCTAGGTATTCAAAACCTAAGCTCTCATACCATAAATGTAACACCCCAATTCACAAATGGGACATTACACGCCGTAGAACCCTCGTGAGGTCTACCAGGCTGACACTTGACACATAAACCACAATATAATCCCAAATGATGCATTCAAAAAGTAAGTAAGGCCGTGGCCTCGGCCAAAACATTTTAACGGAGTACATGAATATAAGATAAATACCAATTCATGCCCACGCAGGGGACTTAAACCAAGTTTCAAAGTAAACAGTTTAACTCCGGTACTCGACAAATAAAATGACACGACATAAAAATACAGACTCGAGCCACATCATCAAGCCATCCCATCCTTTGCGTGCGTGCCCCGTGCCTGCTCCTCAGCTCTCCCGGTACCTGAAATGCATAAGACGCATTTCCCCCATTTAAGGGGTTAGCATTCGAATGGCTAGTGCAAGTACACAATTACACAACATTATATACAAAAAAAATACGGTTTTTACACAATAATCTCAAACATAAGTCGTTTGCCATATATATATTCCGGAACACTACATTGGCAATCAAATCAGTTATCAATCATCACGATATCACAAAATCACAACTGGTATCCCGTGGCCGTACCCCTTAGTATCGACCCCCAGACATCCCGTCGGACACTCCGGGTGGGATACCACTTCCGCGGCCGTACCCCTTAGTATCGACCCCCAGACATCCCGTCGGACACTCCGGGTGGAAGTTCAGTCACGCACGCACCCAAGTCCACTTCCACGGCCGTACCCCTTAGTATCGACCCCCAGACATCCCGTCGGACACTCCGGGTGGAAGGAACACAACTCACGCACCCGAAAATCACAGTTCATCATTTATTTCGAAAATCACATCATACATAACGAAATGTAATACATGTACTTGCCTTGAATGAAACAAAACGAAGGAAACAACGAAGGAATAGGTTTCGGGCCGTACAATCCTTCCAAATCCGTTCCTAACACAATAGCGGTATACACAAGTCTCAATAACGCGGAAAGGTAAGAATAAATCCTAATTCTACCCACTGGAACAATTTGTCGGTCATAACTTGGGTATCGTTGACTATAAGTGACGAATATTGAAAAACTTGAAGTTTAAAACCACAAATCAACAACAAAATGAAGGATTACATGTACACGATCGAAGTCTAGCGATAACCCAGTGATAATTCGGACTATAAGAGTCAAATCCCAAGAAATCCCCAAATTTCCCCCAAAAATCTCAAAACAAGGGTTTTGGGAATTTTTACCTTGATTCGGATGGTGGAAAGTGATTAGGAACTTGAAGAATTCACGCAAGGAATGCACGGTGGTAGTGAATGATGATCTACCGTCGGAATCGGCCCTAACCCTCGCCTGGAATCGCTCAAAGCCGAGAAGGATAAGAAATGAAGGAAAAATGACGAAGTTGACTGCTGCTGTCCCATTTATATAAAACAGTCTTAGCGCACGCTACGCACAAGCATTAGCGTGCGCTAGCGGGGCATGGCAGAACAGTCTGCCTACTGTCCTGCAGTTAGCGTACGCAAGCTAACATGGTTAGCGTGCGCTAGTACTAGGGATTAGCGTGCGTTAACGCTGATTAGCGTCTGTTGCACAGTCGATGCAAATCGAACCTCTCATCCCCTGCATCTGAAATCATTAGCGCACGCTACGAACCCCGTGTTAGCGTCGCTAACCACACGATGATAGCACACGCAGTATGTCCTGAGTAGCGTGCGCTACTCGGGCGGCCGATTACGCACGATCTGCTGCTCCAACAGCGCAAAAGTGCCGAAAAACGAAGCAAGACCAGAATCCAGAATCATAAACACGTAATATTCAAGATGACAAAGTTAAGCGTTGAAAGAGAATATAATCCCAATTACCAGAGAGTCTGAAATGAAGCAAACAAAACGAGATTCCCCAAACTTATGAAAATTACAAGAACGGCCCAAGTGCCCGAAAAATCGCAATACAACGTCGGATTAACAAACCGAAAGTTTCAACACGACCAAACCAACCATACAAACTTGTACCAATCAAGAAACAATGAAAACGAACAAGTTTTGCGAGAATCGAACGTACATGCGACAGGATATAATTCAAGATGAAATTATGCAAAAACATCCTCGAAACTCGACCAGACGGAAAAACTCCAAGAACAAAATAGATTCAGAATCCCAACATAGTGCTAAGCGAGTTGTCCGAAACGAACATACACCAAAAATAGAAATTATCGAAAATAGAGAACACGGATATTACAGGGCCGGTCCGGGCCGGGCCTATAAAACAAAGGCCCCTAAGGCCCACATAACCTAAATGTACACGGGCCGGTCCGGGCCAAATAGTAAACGGGCGGTCGGGCGGTTTTAAGCGTCTTGGGCCGTCTTGCCGCACTGCGACCGGCCCACATACCACCTCTACTTCATTCGTTTGATTCATTTGTGTTTTGCATGGGCTTCGAGAAATATATTCAATTATGTTTAAAAATATATAACATATTCTCTAATAATTTTATATTAAAATCACTTTTATATAATATGAATTAATATATAGTTATATATATATATAATAATATGTATATGAAAATTTATATGTATTCAATTATATTTAAATTTATATATACTTGTACATATATAATTATATTATACATATTCAAGTATATACAAATTTATATGATATATATACACTAAATTATCTTATATTTATATAAATTTATAAATGTATATAGTCTATAAATATGACACATAAATATATTAAGTTATGTTATATTTATATAAATATATATAGTATATAAATATAACACATAACAAAAAGTGTCCAAGAAGTTTATCTGCGGAGTGGTAATATCACACTTCCACAAGCAGAGGTCATGAGTTCAAAACCCACAACAACGAAATTTAATGGTATTTGTTGCAGGTTGGGACTGGATTGGGCTAGCTAGGTTAGCCGCGGTCCAACAAAATTTTAAAATCGCAAAATTTAACATCGATTGTCCCAGGACCGATGTTAAATTTCATGATGTTAAAAGTCGATGTTTAACATCAGTTAACATCGCGACATTTACATCAGTTCCAAAATTGATGTTAAATATGAAAAAAAATGAAGTTAAATATCTGTTTTGTAGTAATGAATCTGTATGTTGTACTCTTATTCAGTGATTGAGGTTTTGTCTCCAAGAATATTCTACAGGATTTACAACAAGACAACTTAATCAAAGTTACAATGAAACCTCTAGAAGAGATTGATTTTGTATTCCTTTATAATATGAGTTCGAGATTCTAAATTACACCATATATGAAACATTACAATCTAACGTGAAGAATAATTGAATATTATGGCATCCAACCTTTATTCACATTAAATCGTAAACAAATAAAGAGTATTGACCAATTCTGTATTTTACTCGTATCACGAAGGATTTTGAGATGCCCAAAGCATACTTGTATGAAATGTGCATAACACTCTTTTTTTTCTAGACTGTGATTTTTATCCAACAAGATTTCACTAACAAGGTTTTTAATGAGGCAACTTAAAAGATCTATTAACATAATAATGTACTCTTTTTCTTTCATTATGATTTTTTCTAGTGTATTTTAAAAAAAAAATTGACGAGGCATATTCATAACATGATGAAGACATTATTTAAATCAATATTATTCCTCAAGACTTAAAGTCAGAAGAAGTATCGGTACTCTTTTTTCTTCAATCAAATTTTTTCCAAACAATATTTTTGCAACAATGTTTTAATGAGGCAACACAAGAATTGATGCTCCTATAAGAATGATCTACATTAGAGAGACTTATATCATTACGACCACTCTGCAGTTTTTATCCCAAGAGATTTTACAGAGACGACATATGAATACTCATACAATAACGATCAATATGATGGGGAGCAGATTTACGATTACAGGTTGCTCAGGATTTTCCATAGGGTTCTTCTGGCACATCATGATGCAACATCTTATGATTGACACAATCGCTACCCAATAAACCGTCAGTGCATTTTAATAATCATTCAAGAGGAGTATTATGTAATATTGCATGTTACGAGAATATGTATGTGAATGACTATTATGTCTATGATTACAAATTGTACCATTTAAAATTCTCTTATAAATAGTATTTCAATTGTCAATGAAAATAAAGTATGAGAATTTCCTCTCTATATTTGGATGGCTGATTTGATAAATGGTGTTAATTAACATTACTAAAAAACAGCCACAATGGCTTCACATTATTAGCTTCACAAAAAGAAGTGAAGCTAAAGAAGAAAGAGCGACAAAAATAATACACAAAGGCGTCACATATGTGACGCCTTAAATTTTAGAGTAAAGTGGTCAACACAGGGTTAATAAAGGCTTCACATATGTGAAGCTACTGTAAAATATTTATTTTTTTAAGTTTAATCCTGCATTTGCGTCACTAATGCGAAGCTAAAAGTCAAAAAAGTCCGTTCCTTTAGCGTCACATCCGTGACATCTTTGTGTTTTATAAAAAAAAAAGGTAAAGGTGTCACAAATGTGACACCCTTGTTTATTAAAAAAAATAAAGGTGTCACATATGTGACACTAATGGTGTTAAATGCAAAAAAAAAAAAGTAAAGGTGTCAAATATGTGAAGCCAATGTAAATTAATATATATATATATATATATTATTTGATTTATGTATTGGTGTCACATATGTGACACCAATGCTTTTTAAAAAAATAAATTGGCATTTTCCCACTGAGCTATGTTGTTAATTCATTAAATTTGATACATAATTTATATATGTACATAATCAGAATTATAATTTAAAATTATAATTTAATAAACTGATTATAAATAAATAAGTTTTGTAATTTTTATTTAAAAAATAGTTAGACATTATATTAATGAGATAGTATTTATAATTGATCACATATAAGTAGATATTATTATTCAATATATATTATATAAAAAATCTAAAAGTAGAACCTCTATAAATTAATACTAAAGTCATATTTTACTAAGTTGTCTTAGTTATCTTTGTAATTTTCTCAGATTATTAATTTATCATGTTGATGGACTCTTAATTTATAAAGGGGTCTCAAAAAAATTATTATATGATCAATTTATCGAAATTTTAATTTACGCTTGGAGCCGAAGTCGGGACCGAAAAAATATTAATTTTATAGAGGTTATTAATTTATCGAGTATTAATTTAAAGAGGTTACACGGTTAGAATACATAACAATTAATTAAGGTATTGACGTCACATATGTGATGCTAATGTTAATCATTATATATTATTTAATTTATACATTGGCTTCACATATGTGACACCAATATTTTCAACATCATTAGCTTCACATATGTGAAGCTAAAATATACACCTACCAATGCTTTTAGAAAGGCGTCACTCATGTGACGCCAATGTGTAAAAAATTGCAAAGAAAAATCAAAAAACATAGCTCAGTGGCCGACGCGGGATTCGAACCCGCATCTATGTGATATAGGAAGTAGCATGTTGCCACTGAGCTATGTTTTCATTCATTTATTATGTTACATAAAAAATATTTGTACGTACTATTTTTCATTTTTTATATTTTTTTTATTTTTAAAATTAATTCAATTATTTGTACATTAAATTTATTATAAAAATTAAATTAGTTTCCCAGTAAAAGTTCCTTAAATTTATAGTTGACTTATTAATTAATGAATCTTTATATACTCTATATATATTTATAAAACTATCTATATATCTATCTTATACTACATTAAAATTGAGTTTTTTAGCTTTCTCATTGGTTTAACTTAAGTTTTTTTTTGTTTTTTTTCCTACTATTGACTTATTAATAATTAATCTCTCTCTATATATTTGTGTGTGTATGTGTATGTGTGTATAATATATAAAAATTGAATTATTTCCGATTCCTCATTAATTTGCCTTATATGTTAGTTTGTGGTTCTTTTAATTTTTTTTTTTTGAATTCTTTCTAACATTGACTTATCAATTAGTTCATCTATATCTGATCGGCTATGGCATGTCTATCTTATAATAAAAGTTTGTATTCATAATAAAAATAAATAACAAAAAACTTATTTGACACTCTTTAACTATAATTATAATAAGTAACGTTTATAAATTTATTCTTGATTTCTCTCATGTGCAAATATAATAAATTTAATTTTCTGAGATTTTTTTACCACTTTTGAGATTTTTTAAAATAAAAGTATTTGAACCTATAATTAAACCTAACATATGATTTATATATAATGACGGTTGTTCCCATATTTTATTATCATTTCAAAGACTTACCAAAAATTTTGATTGTATGTCCCGCATAAGTTTCCGTCAATAGTTTAAGTAATATTAATATTATATTTTAATGCTTTCATATATTAATTGCGATTGACGATGAATATGGCTTTTTAATTTTTTGTTCCGTTTTAGTCATATTCCGTGAGAATTTAAGGAAAGTTAAATCACAAAATTTTGATCCATAAATTCAGCAAAATAATTAAGAGAAAGGTAAAAATATATGAAAATCCTAACATATAATTAACGCATTAAAATATTTATTAATTTTATAGAGTTTACTAATTTATCGAGTATTAATTTAAAGAGGTTACACCATTAATAATACATATTACAATTAATTAAGGTATTAGCGTCACATATGTGATGCTAATGTTAATTATTATATATTATTTAATTTATACATTGGCTTCACATTTGTGACACCAATGTTTTCAACATCATTAGCTTCACATATGTGAAGCTAAAATGTACACCTACCAATGCTTTTAGAAAGGCGTCACTCATGTGACGCCAATGCGTAAAAAATTGCAAAGAAAAATCAAAAAACATAGCTCAGTGGCCGACGCGGGATTCGAACCCGCGTCTATGTGATATAGGAAGTAGCATGTTGCCACTGAGCTATGTTTTCATTCATTAATTATGTTACATAAAAAATATTTGTACGTACTATTTTTCATTTTTTATATTTTTTTATTTTTAAAATTAATTCAATTATTTGTACATTAAATTTATTATAAAAGTTAAATTAGTTTCCGAGTAAAAATTCCTTAAATTTATAGTTGACTTATTAATTAATGAATCTTTATATACTCTATATATTTATAAAACTATCTATATATCTATTTTATACTACATTAAAATTGAGTTTTTTTAGCTTTCTCATTGGTTTAACTTATGTTTTTTTTTTGTTTTTTTTCCTACTATTGACTTATTAATAATTAATCTCTATATATATATATTGTGTGTGTGTGTGTGTGTGTATAATATATAAAAATTGAATTATTTTCGCTTCCTCATTAATTTGCCTTATATGTCAGTTTGTGGTTCTTTTAAATATATTTTTTTTTAAATTCTTTCTAACATTGACTTATCAATTAGTTCATCTGTATCTGACCGGCTATGGCATGTCTATCTTATAATAAAAGTATGTATTCATAATAAAAATAAGTAACAAAAAACTTATTTGACACTCTTTAACTATAATTATAATAAGTAACGTTTATAAATTTATTCTTGATTTCTCTCAAGTGCAAATATAATAAATTTAATTTTCTGAGATTTTTTTGCCACTTTTGAGATTTTTTAAAATAAAAGTAATTGAACCTACAATTAAACCTAACATATTATTTATATATAATGACGGTTGTTCCCATATTTTATTATCATTTCAAAGATTTACCAAAATTTTGATTGTATGTCCCGCATAAGTTTCCGTCAATAGTTTAAGTAATATTAATATTATATTTTAATGCTTTCATATATTAATTGTGATTGACGATGAATATGGCTTTTTAATTTTTTGTTCCCTTTTAGTCATATTTCGTGAGAATTTAAGGAAAGTTAAATCGCAAAATTTTGATCCATAAATTCAGCAAAATAATTAAGAGAAAGGTAAAAATATATGAAAATCCTAACATATAATTAACGCATTAAAATATTTATTATTTTTATAGAGTTTACTAATTTATCGAGTATTAATTTAAAGAGGTTACACCATTAATAATACATATTACAATTAATTAAGGTATTAGCGTCACATATGTGATGCTAATGTTAATTATTATATATTATTTAATTTATACATTGGCTTCACATATGTGACACCAATGTTTTCAACATCATTAGCTTCACATATGTGAAGCTAAAATGTACACCTACCAATGCTTTTAAAAAGGCGTCACTCATGTGACGCCAATGTGTAAAAAATTGCAAAGAAAAATAAAAAACATAGCTAAGTGGCCGACGCAGGATTCGAACCCGCGTCTATGTGATATAGGAAGTAGCATGTTGCCACTGAGCTATGTTTTCATTCATTAATTATGTTACATAAAAAATATTTGTACGTACTATTTTTCATTTTTTATATTTTTTTATTTTTAAAATTAATTCAATTATTTGTACATTAAATTTATTATAAAAATTAAATTAGTTTCCGAGTAAAAATTCCTTAAATTTATAGTTGACTTATTAATTAATGAATATTTATATACTCTATATATTTATAAAACTATCTATATATATATATATATATCTTATACTACATTAAAATTGAGTTTTTTAACTTTCTCATTGGTTTAACTTATGTTTTTTTTTTGTTTTTTTTCCTACTATTGACTTATTAATAATTAATCTCTCTCTCTATATATTGTGTGTGTGTGTGTATAATATATAAAAATTGAATTATTTCCGCTTCCTCATTAATTTGCCTTATATGTCAGTTTGTGGTTCTTTTAATTTTTTTTTTTTTGAATTCTTTCTAACATTGACTTATCAATTAGTTCATCTGTATCTGATTGGCTATGGCATGTCTATCTTATAATAAAAGTTTGTATTCATAATAAAAATAAGTAACAAAAAACTTATTTGACACTCTTTAACTATAATTATAATAAGTAACGTTTATAAATTTATTCTTGATTTCTCTCATGTGCAAATATAATAAATTTAATTTTCTGAGATTTTTTTGCCACTTTTGAGATTTTTTAAAATAAAAGTAATTGAACCTATAATTAAACCTAACATATGATTTATATATAATGACGGTTGTTCCCATATTTTATTATCATTTCAAAGACTTACCAAAAATTTTGATTGTATGTCCCGCATAAGTTTCCGTCAATAGTTTAAGTAATATTAATATTATATTTTAATGCTTTCATATATTAATTGCGATTGACGATGAATATGGCTTTTTAATTTTTTTGTTCCCTTTTAGTCATATTCCGTGAGAATTTAAGGAAAGTTAAATCGCAAAATTTTGATCCATGAATTCAGCAAAATAATTAAGAGAAAGGTAAAAATATAAGAAAATCCTAACATATAATTAACGCATTAAAATATTTATTAATTTTATAGAGTTTACTAATTTATCGAGTATTAATTTAAAGAGGTTACACCGTTAATAATACATATTACAATTAATTAAGGTATTAGCGTCACATATGTGATGCTAATGTTAATTATTATATATTATTTAATTTATACATTGGCTTCACATATGTGACACCAATGCTTTCAACATCATTAGCTTCACATATGTGAAACTAAAATGTACACCTACCAATGCTTTTAGATCATCTAGATAAAACCGGAAACACTATAATCTAGTACTCAACACAATAAGAATATTTAGTCTCTGTGGAATACGACCTTGCTCGTCGCTTTCTACATATTCTCCGTAAACTTGCGGATTGTTTAAAAATAGAGCGAACAACATACAATTAATATGATCCGAAATTTTAGCAATTAATTGATATAGACTTGCTTAAGTAATGTGAAGCCAATGTAAATTAATATATATTATTTAAACTTTAACTTAAATAGATATATTATTATAGCAATTAATAGATATAGACTTGCTTAAATAATGCTTAAAATGCTCAATATATCCTTGAATATATATTCCGGAAAAAATTCAGAAAAAAACGATGTATATTTGTATAATTTAGTTGGCTTCAGAAAAAAAAACGATGTATATATCGCGTTCATCTCTCAAACTGAGTTATATAATATATTTAATCAGATATTGGCTTCACATATGTGAAGCCAAAGAATAATATTAGAATAATTTCGGAGGCGGTAGGTGGCGCACCCGGATATGGTGGTTGACAAGTTTTAGTTTCACATATGTGAAGCTAATGTGCGATGTAATTATCTTACTAAAGGCGTCACATATGTGGCCAATACAAATATTTTAAAAAAATGGCGAAGTTTGAAATTTTTGGCGTAGCCGCGGAAATTCAAATTTAGTGAAATCTTTAGCTTCACATATGTGAAGCTATTGTGTTTCAAAATATATTATAAATACAACATCACTACAAACCTTCCTTCATTCAAATTCTAATCCACATTTCATCTCATTTCTTCAACTTTCATCTCTCAATCTTCAAGGTAATTTCTAAATTATTTTCAATTTTGTTAATAATTTTACTTATATTATTTTTTGTTTCTACTAACTTATTAATATTTTTGTTTTTTCTTTCTTTTTGCGGGATTTTTATTTATTTAAATATAAGTGAATTACAATATTAATATTATTGAAACATAACAAAAATGATTATATTTATTTTCTAAGTAAATAAAGATCTTTTTAGTATAATATAAATATTTTGTAATAATAATTAGAAGTGTAGCTGTTGGCATATTTTGTAATTACAACAAAAAATATATTTCAAAAATATTTATAATTAAATTTATATATATATATATATATATATATATATATATATATACCTGAAATTAGCCAGAAATTCATTCTGGCTAATTTCATTTTTTTATTTTAAACGAATATCTTTAGCGTCACGTATGTCACGCTAAAGATATATTATTTATAATTGATGGGCTTTCTTTGGCGTCATATATCTGACGCCAAAGATATAATAATTAAAATTGTTGGAGTTTCTTTGGCGTCACATATCTGACGCCAAAGATATAATATATAAAATTACGGGAGTTTTTTTGGCGTCACACATGTGACACTAAAGGTTTAATATTTAAAATTTCGGCACTTTCTTTAGCGTCACAAATGTGACGCTAAAGATATAATATTTAAAATTGCCTGACTTCTTTAGCGTCACACATGTGGCTAAAGCTTAAAAAAATAATATTCCCGTTAGCTTTAAACTTCACCCATGTGAAGCTAATGTAATTAGGGCAATTTTACATTTTCTTTAGCTTCACATGGCTGACGCTAAAATTGCCCTAATGTAATTAGGGCAATTTTACATTTTCTTTAAAGACATATTAGCGTCGCGTATGTGAAGTTTAAAAAAAACTCATCGAAACTTCTTTACGGCATTTTGTGAAGCTAAAGAAGGTATTATTGAGTAGTGTAAGTGAAATCCGATCATCAAATTATTTAGACAGCAAGCATTAATACAGCACAGACTCCACAGTACATATAATTAGTACTATACTATATATCTAAACATATATAGGCATAGCAGTTGCTGTGGCCTGTGAAGCTCCGAGCTTCATATATATTATATCTGGAGGAAGGCATCGGCAAGCATCTCGCCGAGCTGCACTTGGGATGCCGTCGTCAGATGTATCCCGTCGGGCTCCAGCTTCAGTCCCTTTGCATCCACGCATTTGACGCATGGCAGCTCAAGTTCCAGCTGAGCTTTTCGTACTATATCGATATCAGAAGCATTAGCCCCCTTGGAGCCGGAGGCCAATGCTACCTGCACCAGCACCAAATTAATTATGGAAAGAAAAAATAGTAACAAACAAAAAGACTGGATTACTATTATTTAGTAATGAGTGTGTGTGTGCGCGCGCGTGTATTATATATATAACACGGAGTATATTTTACATACCTGGATAATAGGCAGAGACGGTAAGAGTAGATCCGATCTGATGTCAGTGAAGAACTGTTCCAGTCGAGTCTTGTACATGATGGCGTCTTGAGGGGTTGCAGTGTCGCTCTCCCCCTGATACCACAGCATTGCTCTAATAATACCACCACGGAGCACGGCCGCCTCCGCACGGGCGAGAAACCGATTGTAGAGACAGTGGCCACGCTGCCACTGACTTATGGTGGTTCCTCCGACTGCAGCCGGCACTAATGCAATATTATTGAAGATGGACGGGTCCTTCTTCAGTAGTGTAGTGGCGAAGGGCATCCCCGGTCCAATCCCGTTGACTTCATTGTAGTCTATGTCACGGTGGAGAGGCTCCCTAGCTTCCTCCCACTCAAGCAGTTTGTTCAGACGGAGGATTGCCGGGTTGGGATCAGATTCTGGGGGGACATATCCATCCCACACGTCCTGCACAACACCTCCTTTACCGCCCATGTTGCTCTGGCCTGCGAGGAGAAAGACATTAATCTTGGGGTAATCGATGAAACCCATTGAAGGAAGGAGGAGGACGAGGAGGATGGATACAACAAAAGAAGAAATGAACAGGATTTGTTTCATGATTTTGATTACTTAAGTATGAGAAATTAAGTGATTATGGCCAGGATTTCTTGATGAAGTGTTTTTTTTTTCTGAAATGTAGAAGAAAGGCGATGTGAGTGGAGTTTGGGTCCCACATTAAAAATAATTTAATGTTAATATGTGGGTCAGTCTGGTAAAATGTGTGAATATATAAAAATTATAAAAATATTTTAGTAGATTATATTGTGGGGTAGTGTTTAAAAATAGAAAGGGAACATTTTTTGTGGACATACCAGAATGGCAAAAAGGGAACATTGATTGTGGACGGAGGGAGTATATATATATATATATATATATATATATATATATATAGGGTGAGGTTATTCTAAAAAGGGTTTTATAATAAAAAAATATAGGAAGGATTGTGGGAGTGACATGTGTCATCCCCATTCCAACATGTGTCACCCCCCACCCCAACCCCACCCCACCCCATCCCCCACCCCGAAAAAAAAAAAAATTTCCCGAAATTTTTTTTTTTCCGCCAAATTTTTTTTTTTTGGGGCCAAATTTTTTTTTTCCCGCAAAAATTTTATAACTATGATGCACCATTTTATTTTGGTGCATCACAGTTATAAAAATTAGTTATAACTATGATGCACCAAATTCCATAACGGTGGTGCACTTGGGTTTTAATGCATCATAGTTATAAGTTTACTGCATTATAGTTATAAGAAACTGCATCATCCTAAGTTTTCTGCATCATATATATATATATATATATATATCTAACTGCAGTATAGTTATACGTTATAAGTAACTGCATCATGTATGTAACTGCATTATAGTTATAAGAAACTGCATCATCATAAGTTTTCTACATCATATATGTATGTAACTGCATTATAGTTATAAGTTATAAGTAACTGCATCATGTATGTAACTGCATTATAGTTATAAGAAACTGCATCATCCTAAGTTTCTCTGCATCATATATGTATGTAACTGCATTATAGTTATAAGTAAGTGAATCATGTATGTAACTGCATTATAGTTATAGGAAACTGCATCATCCTAAGTTTCTCTGCATCATATATGTATGTAATTGCTTCAAAATTAAATATGATTCTTTTTTATACAAGTACTACACTTTTTTATATCATTAGTGCATCACACTAATAAGTTTTGGTGCGTCTTTATTATAAGTTACTGCATCATAGTTTATAGTTAAGTGCATCAACTATGATGCAGTAACTTATAACCTTAATGCACTAAAATCATAATTGTGATGCAGTAACTTTATAAATGTGATGCACTTATAAATTTTGGCGGGAAAAAAAATTTTTTTGCCCCCCAAAAAAAATTTTTTGGCAGGGAAAAAAAAAATTCGCGGGGGTGGGGGGGGTGACACATGTCATAAGATGTGGAATGAGGATGACACATGTCACTCCCAGAATCCTTCCTACAGTTTTTATTATAAGACCCTTTTTAGAATAACCCAAACATATATATATATATATATATATATATATATATATATATATATATATATAGAGAGAGAGAGAGAGAGAGAGAGAGAGAGAGAGAGGGGGGGGGGGAGGAACTTGTATAGGACACCGCCCCTCTCACACTTCTATTTCTATTATTTTTTTAATTGAGGTTGTAAGACACCGTTCTTTTGGATTTATTTTTCACTCTTTCAGTTCAGTTCAGTTCAGTTCAGGTCCATTCAGTTCAGTTCAGTTCAGTTCAGTTCAGTTCAGTTCAGTTCTTATTCTTCTTCTTATTATTATTAATCTTAATTATTATTATTGTTATTATTACTAATAATATTACTATTATCGTTGTTGTTGTTGATTACTATTATTATTATTATTATTTACCATTATTATTATTATTTTTTACCCTTAATATATATTTGATTCGATTCGATTCGATTGATTGATTTAGTTCGATTCGATCAGATCCATTCGGCTCGATTTAGTTCGAATCCATTCGATTCGATTCGATTCGATTGATTCAATTGATTCGATTCGATTCGATTCGATTCGGATTCATTCAGTCCAAAAGAACAGAGCATAAGTCTACAATTGACTAGTTTTTGAAACAATAGTCCCGACCCTTCAGAACTGTTAACTATTTTTATTATTATTACAACATGCTACTGTTCACATTCTCTCTTTTGACCATCTTTTATAGTTTAGACGTGTGAACAAAATAATCATATTAAATCTTATTAGATTAGTCTCGAAATAAATCTTTTTTTTAACAAAGGTAGACTATTATTCCAAATAGTCAAATAAAGTACATCATCACAGTATAAAAATCACTGAGAAAAGGTTGAGACACACTACACAACTGGACTAACTTCTAACTGATGGCAAAACAAAGCTAGCCTAGGATGAATTTTCCTTCTACAAATGACGGTGAAAGCCACATCTCTAACTAGTTGTTGCAAAGGTCTGCTTGTATTTGGAAAATACGCACATTCCTTTCAATCCAAACCGCATACACATACTCAATAACTAAAATGTTCAACATTCTTGAGCCAACTTGCTTGCCAACACAACAAATCTTTTTCCATACTCCAATTATGCGCCGTTCGAGGCCTACCAAGCCAATGAAGTAACTTTTAAAACCATCAGCAATCACTGGGCAACTAAACAGCAGATGCTCCAAATTTTCAGGAGACTGCTGACAAAAACACAAATCTGATCCACTTCAACTCCAAACTTATGCAATCGATCTTTGGTTGCTAACTTTCCATGTAAAGCTAACCATAGAATAAATCTTACCTTTGGTGTTGCCGCATTGTTGAGAGTCAATTCTCTCCAAGGAACATGTGGTATAGCAGGCCTGCAAAGTAAATAAGCTTTCTTCATGGAAAACTTATCCTCTGTCAAAAGTTGATGACAGTGAGGTTACCACAGGATGCCTCTTATTTCCTTAGAAAGCTGGTGAAATGTAGAGATGTTGTGGTGCACCATCTCTACATAAACTTTGCAAATACCAACTTGTTATATATTTCTGAAATACATAATTAAAGATATTAAAATAAAATATACATGCGAGGACACCGCCTCTCTCATAATTTTTTTTGGAATTCTAAATTATTAAAAGTTCAATTATATATGAAGTTTGTTTTTCAAATTCAAACGTTCATATTTTTTGGTTCGATTTTGAATTTGACTAGTGATTATATATACTTTTATATATATATATATATATATAGGTTTGGGTTATTCTAAAAAGGGTTTTATAATAAAAAGTGTAGGAAGGATTGTGGGAGTGACATGTGTCATCCCCCATTCCACATCATATGACATGTGTCACCCCCCACCCACCCCACCCACCCCCCCCACCCCCCAACCCATGAAATTTTTTTCCTGCCAAATTTTTTTTTTGGGGCAAAAATTTTTTTTTTCCCGCCAAAATTTATAGGTGCATCACATTTATAAAGTTACTGCATCACAGTTATAAAGCTACTGCATCACAATTATGATTTAGTGCATTAAGGTTATAAGTTACTGCATCATAGTTGATGCACTTAACTGTTAACTATGATGCAGTAACTTATAACTGCGATGCAGTAAAACTTATTATTACTGTATCACAATTATAAAGTTAATGCATCACAATTATGATTTAGTGCATTAAGGTTATAAGTTACTGCATCATGGGGCTGGGGGGGTGCCACATGTCATATGATGTGGCATGATGATGTGGCAAGGTGACACATGTCACTCCCACAATTCTTCCTACACTTTTTATTATAAGACCCTTTTTAGAATAACCCCACCCTATATATATATATATATATATATATATATATATAGGTATTCGTAGGGCTGAGAATCGGGAAATCCCGAGGTCCCGAGTCCCGATTGTCCCGGTCCTGTTCGGGACTTCGGGAGTCTCGATTTCCGAAATGGGATAAATATATCTCCCGGTCCCGGAGGACAATTTTCCGGAATGTCCCGAACGTCCCGAATGTCCCGATCGAGACAAAAATACCAGAAATCAGAAAAGGAAAAATAGATTGACAGAAAATCATGATGAGGTTTTCTTTGTCAAAGATCATGATGAGGTTTTCTTTGGCAGCAGGGCACCGTCTGGACTAGAGGCGGGGCGCGCTCGCGGTGGCTGGCGGTGAAGTCAGTGCTCGGGGGGCGCCCGTGGAGGGCAGCAGCAGCAGCGCGCGGGGAGTCGGACGTCGCGTCGCGGGGCGCGCAACAGCAGGGCGTCGGGGTTGGGGCACGCAGTCGGCGGTGCGGTGCGCCGGTGGCGTCGCGCCTTCAGTGTGGTTGGGGGGGGAAGGGGCGCCGCGACGACTGACGAGAGCATTTCTCAACTCTACGATAGGGAAAATTAAAAAGGGGGGCGCCGCGCGATAGGGGTAAAGGAGATTAGGGTTAAAACTTCATTTAAATCAGAAATTTCAATCGGGATTTTGGGATAGTCCCGATCGGGACTCGTCGGGACTCAGGACGGGACCGAGACTCGGAATTTCCAGTACCAAATTCTCAGCCCTAGGTATTTGTCTAGGAAATATGAGTAAAATAAGGCAACTTACGAGTATATTTAAAATAATGATTTTATTTCTATTAAAGCGTATATTTTTTATTTAAAGATAAACATATCAATTTCTAGAACATATATTTAATAAATATAGTATAAATCTAACAGAAAAATTTCGCCTTAAAAATCACATAGTTATATCATTAAAGTACAATAATCATACTCCTTTAGTTAGTACAAAAATATGATTATATTAATATATGATTGATGAATTATATATGACTGATGATATTAGAAAAATCAACACCACCACTATCGTTATTTTTCATATTCAAAAAATATTTTTATTTAAAAGTAAGTATAGCAATTTTCAAAAAATATATTAAATTAATAAATATAGTATAAAATCTCATACAAATTTCGCGTGAAAAGTCACATAATTTTTTCACTTAAATACAATAAAATCAGACTATATGTGACCAACGATATGTATTTTAGTTTTCAAAATAGGCATCTTTATTTTGATCGAAAATAATCATAATCGCATTTTAAAACATTTTTTTGTTGAAAACTCTAAAAATAGATTAAAAATGGTGATTAAAAGTAAACTTCTGTAAAAATTAAAGATATGACACAATCAATAATTGAAATGAATAAATATTTTTAAATTATAATGTATAAACACCTGATAACTTGCACATTTACTATTCATTTGGTTAAAATTGACTAACTTTGACAATTAAATCTCATTGATGTATAAGTAAGAATATTATTATATATAATCATGTTAGATTCATCGTAACATATATTTTTAAATTATTGACCGTTTGTAGTTTTAGTTATATATAACTAAATATAGTAATGGTTAAATATATTTCTCGAAGCCCATGCAAAACACAAATGAATCAAACGAATGAAGTAACAATTTTCACGATTCTCGATGAGTTACTCAATACACCAATTTATTGAAGTCACTTTCTCACTTTATATAGAATTTGATTATTGCATTACCTTTTGTTAGACTATCCAATACTTGGAAAGAAAGTTCTTTTCATCATCCACTATGGCAATAACTAATGCATTTAATGAATGAGCGTGATATGTTAACATCACCATCTTCTGAATATCCCATAACATATTGTTCCAAATTAAAACCAAAAGATGGAGTATTTCACTATTCTTGATAATAATCAAATAATAATCCAAATCCTACATTTATTGACGTGAATTTCTAATCATTCTTACATGCATTTAATATTTTAACAGAAAAAAACATCCCACAAAATATTTTCTTTTCAAATAATTAAAACCGAAATGTATTTAATTTCATGATTTTATTTTCCTTTTGGATGAATTTTTAATTGTGGAACCTGAATGTACACTTAACCACAATAATCTTAATTCAACTCGACACCGAATCGGTAAGGGACCGGCTCCCCTATCGCATGTCCAAAGGCGGGGCCGTCCCCACCTAGACAACAGTTTTGAAGGATGTTTTCAGAATTATATGAAATTTGTACTCCTTCCTATTTATAATATATGTCATCCTAAATTAAGAAAATTTTACGTTGTCGAAATCTATCCATGATAAATGATGAAATAAATTTAATAAAAAAATAAAAAATGAGTTAATTAAGGAAAATTGCGAAACTAAGAGGGAAAAACTAGAACGATCCATATTGTGCAGAAGTTCAAAAATATTATAATGATATTTATTAGAATTTTTGACAAATTGAATAACTAACTAACTAAATTTTATTTCTTTTCTTTTAACATCTTTTCATTTTGCACATAAATCTTAACAATTTTTCTCAATTCTCGATGAGTTACTACTAATGACACGAATTTATTGAAGTTACTTCTTCACCTCATATGGAATTTGATTATTGCGCACTAGCTTTGTTAGACTCTCCTATACTTGGGAAGAAAATTCTTTTCATCATTCACTATTGCAATAATTACTGCATTTAATGAATGAGGGTGATATGTTAGCGTCACCATCTTTTGAATATCCTATAAAATATTCTTTCAAACTCTAACCAGCTTGATAAATCAAATAATACTCCAAGCACAACCTCATAATAAAGTTTTTGTTTAATATTCTTTAGCCAATTATTTATTTGATTGGGACATTATTTTCTTATTGTTATGATCACGCTAGTAGAATAAACATCAAAGACTTCGGTTAGTTTAAATAAACGAAGTAATATACTTTAAACAACTTCGGTTTGTTGATATATGTAGTAAAATATTACATAAGACTACACTAATAAAAAATACGGAATGAGGCAGGATTTTTTAAGTTAAATACACTTCGGCAGATTTATATTTACCAAAGTAAAAAACCCAAAATAAAATTTCAAAATAAAATATTTGAACAATAGCGAAGTGTATAGAAGAACCGGGATTTTAGCTAATATTTATTACTAACCGAGCAAGTCAGTAACCCTACTCTCTAACACTTCTCTTCTCTTCTCGCCGCTCCATTCCATATCTTCTATCTATTCTCTTCTCACTTCCTCTCTCTCGACTTGGCGCCGTCGCACGCCTCATCATCATCGACTCGTCGCTGTCGCACACCTCATCGTCATCAACTCGTCGCCGTCGCACGCCTCATCGACTCGCCGCCGTCCAGCGCCCTTTAAGTGAGTATTCTAAATTTCCAATCGCCCGTCAGAAGCTCTATTTTTTGTCCATATTTTTAATTTTCGTTTACAATCGGTTCGGGATTACAGGTAATGTGTTAATTGTGAATTGTTTTTATTATTATTATTATTATTATTACCATTATTATTATTCATATGTCATATGATATGGGATTAATCAAAGACATTGTTTTTTTTTTTTTGCAAAAATAGTGTTTTTATTTACTAAGATATATATATCGGGGACAGGGAGAGAGATCAGTGTAATTTCAGATAGAGAGCAGTGTAATTTCACGGGGAGGGCAATAATTTATGGATTTAGTTTTTTTTTTTTATATTCTTGTTGCAGAAATTTGTAATTTAAATCGTGTGTTCTCTTATGCTTGTTAAATAAAAAGAGATGTATGATACATATAAATATCTCTTATTTATGCACACTCACTTTTGTTGAAGAAGGTGATTATGGCTTCAGAGATCTTGCGCGGCACACCATGTTTGAAAAAGGTCAAAGTAAGTGCATATGGGGAGAGCTCTATAAATTGATCGACTCTTCGGATGTTGTTGTCCATGTTGATTTTGGAAACGAGAATGCAATTCCTGTAGTTTTACCTCCCTTTGAATCTCATATTCTAAATGATTTATCTTTCTTCGTTATATTAAATGAAATGGCTTTTAGCCTGGAGTACTTGCACTATGACATGCAGCGGTGTTGCTGGATATAAACAGTTCAAGATGTTACATGGGGAGTTTCTGCTTTTTAAGGGTTTGAAATATTTTTCTTGGAAGAAACGTATTGAAATTTGAACTGATCATTCAGATGAGTGAACTATATATTATTACTCATGTTGCTGTATGATTCATTAGTTTGACTTCTCTTACTGTCTGGCATAAATTGGATCGGAGTTCCTTTTTCTTTTTCAAAGTTCCAAAAGAAACTTGATCTCCTACTTGTTGTGATATGATATTATTATACATGTCGCTATCTGGTTTGGTTAGTTTGACTTTGATTACTATCTGACATAATATGGATTAGAGTTTCTTTTTCTTTTTCAAGTTTCACAAGAAACTTGATTTCCGACTTGCTGTGATGTGCAGAAGAAAAGAAATGTGGGAATTTTTGATCAACTTTTTCACTTCAGTTTTTGCAACATTTTCCAAGTCTTTCGTGATGGTATTTAGCCTTCATCAATTTTTAATGGCAGGTTATAGATATCAGGGATCCACAAGGTACAAGATGCTACCATTTAGAGAGGCATTTGAAGGAGCATTGCAAGCATAAACACATGATTCTTTTATTGAACAAGGTCTGTAGCACTTGCATATGTTTGGGAGCATTTTGTTCTTTAATGTTTAGCAAGGAACTTCCTGTTTTTTTATTTAATATCCTTCTGCTCCACCCTCCCGATAGTGTGATCTGGTTCCAGCTTGGGCAACCAAAGTGTAATACCCGAGAAGTCTGATATGTATTTGGAACTTGTGATATTATAATTGTTGCACTTTGATCTGAGTATTATTCTCCGTATTTCATAGTCCGGTGTTGTTGAGCGTATGATTTCATGAATGTGATTTAAAAATTATGATTCTGCGCATGTAGTGCACGCTATCGTCTATGTGTAGCGTACGCTAACTTGGATCCATAGCGCACGCTACAAAGGAACCTTAGCGCACGCTATACGTGGTCAATATGATTGAGACGTGTGGTAGGTGAGATCAGGCCGGGGATCTTGGTCGGATTGTGTCGGGATGAACTTGGACGGCTTTCGGGAAAAAGCCAAGTCAACGCGTTAGCGCACGCTACTCACATGAGGGTAGCGCACGCTAAAGGCTGAGTACAGTGAAATCAGAAACGTTTCAAATAGCCGTTAGCGCACGCTATGAATATGGACTAGCGCGCGCTAATAACCATTTTCTATATATAGGACAGCATCCTTTTTCATATTTTCAGATTTTTCACTCCCCCATCCGAATTCTTGAACTTAGAAAGACACTCTCTTCATCCTAAAACACTGCTTGCCGGCATCATAGCTCGTGTTGAAGATTGTAGATCATTGGAGGATTGGTGTTCAAACCTTCGGCGTTGCATTGCTTCGAATTTCCTCCTTGTTCTTCACTACTTTGAGGTAGGTGATTCTTCACCAATATTAGTAGTATTCTGAAGGACGTTTTTGATCATGTTTTGGGATTTACCTAGTCAGTTAGATTCACAAGTAGTCGATCATCATGCGTTAGAAGGATATTTTTGACGTTTCGGCACTTATTCATCGTATGATCCATTGAACCTTTTTAGTATGTGGACTCCTAAGCATATTATGTATCTTCAAAACCGATCATGACCAAAGGTATGGAGATTTCCTAGTTCTTATGTTTTACGTAAGGGATCATATGTTTTGGGACTTGGAATGAATTGAACTTAGGATATTTTCTTGAAGATCAAGATGAATTATGGTGTAGTAATGATGATACGTATCCTTGTGTCTCGTAGTCATTTAATCTATAAAGATCTTTCATAAACCATATGAGCATGATATGCACGGAGTTGGCATGTATTAACACTGAGGATTTCATGAGTTTTCATCACCTTTAGCTCAAGTTTTACCCAGTAGTGACTGCCATGCACGACTAGCGCACGCTAAGATGTATATATTAACGTGCGCTATCGGGAATGAGTAACGTGCGCTACGTTGGATACGTAACGTACGTTATATCATCAGGCAGGCGATCGCTCGAGAAGACTCACAAGATAACAGCTAGCGCACGCTAAACACGGTCATTTGCGTACGTTAGCGGGTAGCTTAGCGCACGTTACGAGTACGTAGCGCGCGCTAAGTAGTTCGCAGAATTCATTTTTTTGAGCTTGCGGCCGTAAACCGATTGTTAGACGCTCGCATTTACTTGAGAGGAATTCTTTATTATTTCTTAGGTCCGAGCCTTTCATAGGGGACGATCGAGGGGCGGTGGCATACGGACGCGTGTCATTTGTTGGAGTATTTCATTCTTGCCATTTTCGAGGCAAGTATCATATGTTGAGTTTGATTTATATTGGAACCTTGATCATGCTTATGGTTTTGTTCATGTTGTCAAATATGAGATGTATTTCTGAAATTTCTCGTGGTATTCGATGTTAATTGTTCGTATTGATGAACATATTGAAATGCATATATGTATGCATAATTGATTGGTTTATGGTATAAATGATCCGAGGGGATCATGAGGATCTATGCTGAGGGCGCTGGATCGAATGTCCACCATGCGTTGGTCCGACGGGATCATCATGGGGATCTATGCTGAGGGCGCTGGATCGCTGGACGGGTTTTCCACCATGCGTTGGTCCGACGGGATCATCATGGGGATCTATACCAAGGGCGCTGGATCGCTGGATTACCCTGTATTGTGTTGATGGAATCGTGAGGATTCACATCGTTGGATTCTGATGACGGAAGTCCGTTTTGCATGTTTTATGATGCACTGATGATTTATGTATTATGATACTTGTACTAGCATTGTTTTGCTAACCCCTTCGGGGGTGGACATTGTTTTGATGTTCAGGTAGCCGAGGAGTGGGGAAGCAACCACAGTACCGACAGGACGATGAAATGGCTCAGTATGTGGTTGATGTTTATTGTTATTGAGATTTGTCTTCTTGGTTCATTTAGTACTCCAGTACGTATGTTTTAATAATGTCATTTCGATATGGTTGTATAAGTTAACTCATTGGATTAGTTGAACCAAACCTGTATTTTGAACTTCAGTTGTACGATTGGATTATATTTACATTTCTTTTAAATTAGCCTTGTAAATCCTTACTTAAAGGGTTTACGGCGCTGTAATTATTCCGAATATCTCGGGGTGTTACAGAATATGGTATTGGAGCTAAGATTCATGGATATCTTGGCAGTCGGGTTAGTTGGGTCTGTTTACGTTATTTGATTATTGGTCGTTTGTAACATCACTGCTGAGCCAGCATTGTCGTGTGGACCGTGGTTGTAAGTTTCCTAATCTCAAAAACCACCGTTTTATTTAATTCATGTCTTATGAACATTGATGGACTTACTTTTAGAAATTTTGCCCTGGATATTGAGTATTTGTGTTTACAGTATGTTGAGAGGAGGTCGTGGACGCGGACGTGGAAATGCGAGACAAGAAGATTCGGTGTCTACCCCAGAAATAACCGCTAGCCGAACGGATTCCCATTCTGGGGGACAACAGGGATCAGCAAATAATAATGCAGATCCTAACGTGCCGGGAGTGCTTCAGCAGGTGGTTGCTCAGATAAACCAGTTTGCTCAAGTTGTGGATCGTATGCAGACGGCGATGGGACAGCAGCATAACGTGGATAATCGGGGAGATAAATGGCTACTGAGGTGATCAAATTGCATCCTCCGAAATTTGACGGTTCTGCTGAGACGCTTTCTTGGGATCATTGGATGAAGGAATTAGAGAAGATTTTTGTGAGGATTAACTGTCCCAACGATAGAAAGGTTCCGGTCGCCCAGTATCTTCTGACAAGGGAGGCTTTCGACTGGTGGGAGGCCATTCGACCTGAGGGGCATAATGTTGATTGGACGGAGTTCAAATTGATGATGGAAGCGCAGTATTGTCCTCGCCCAGTTAGAGAGGCCCAAGTCCGGGAGTTTTTCTCACCACAAAATTCAGAGGCATCAGTGACAGACGTGATTAAGACCTTTAATCACCAGTTGACTTATGTGCGCCACTTGGTCAGGACCGAGGCGGAGAGGATTTTCCATTTTGACATGCGAATGAATCCGGAAATTCAGCAATATATGTCCGGATTTGAATGTACCACTTTGCGACAGTATCAGGACAAGGCGCTGGCCTATGATATGAAAGAGGCAGCAGTAGAGAAATCGACGGAAGCAAAGAAGCAGAAAGTGGCTGGCAACTTCACGGAGAATAAGAGTAGTGGGCCTCGCAGGGGCCAGTCTTCTTTTCATTCATCCAGGAGGCCTCCGCATCCTTCTCGAGGAGGAAAGAAGTTCCGGGCAGCACCAACCGTTTCAGACGCAATGAAGAAATGTTATAACTGTGGCAAAGCGGGACATGTTCGACGTGACTGTTTTGCGCCTGCTGTGACCTGTTTCGAGTGTGGACAGGAAGGGCATCGCGCAACATTTTGTGGGAATGCGACTAGATCTTTTGGCACTCGCACTCCTGTACCGGTTCCGAAGGACACTAGTGTAAACCAGACGCAGCAAAGCGGTTTCCCGCAGCAGAATGTTGGGAAAAGAGAGGCATCCAGTGCTGGGTCCGTTCCTCCGTGTATTTACGAGATGAAGAAGGATGATCAGAACACAGCTGTTGCATCAGGTACGATTCAGATCCTTTTGCAACCAGTTAGTGTCTTGTTCGATTCGGCAGCTACGCATTCTTTTATATCCTTGAACTGTGTTAATCGTTTGAAAATCTCGTGCTTGTATAATTGTGAACCTTATGTTGTGGGATTACCGAGCGGAGAGAAAATTGTGGGAACCCTAGAAGTTAGAGATTTTCCAGTGTCTATAGGAGGGAGAGATTGGCCATCAAATCTTATTGTAGTTGACATCTACGGTGACGATTTAATTCGCGGGGACGATTGGCTCAACCGTTATGGAGCTATTCTGAATTACCGAAAGAGAGTCATTTCTATCATTGCGGATGACGGATCTGAACACTTATTCCAAGGATGGAGACCGGGAAGCTCGGGAAAATTGATCAAAGCAATGAAAGCCGTAAAATTACTGAAGCAGGGATGTCATGGACTTTGGTGCTATGCTATGAGGAAAGAGGAAGGAGTAGAGCTCTCGTCTATTTCAGTTGTGAATGAGTTCTCAGATGTATTTCCTGATGAACTACCTGGGTTACCTCCGCAGAGAGAAGTGGAGTTCACTATCGAATTAGAGCCTGGAGCAGCTCCTATTTCCAAAGCACCATACCGCATGGCGCCAACCGAGATGTATGAACTCAAGAAGCAACTGGAGGAATTGTTACAGAAGGGTTATATTCAACCTAGCGTTTCTCCTTGGGGAGCGCTCGTTCTCTTTGTCCGAAAGAAAGACGGATCCCTCCGACTGTGTATTGATTACAGGGAGCTCAACAAGATGACGATCAAGAATAAGTATCCTATACCTCGGATCGACGACTTGTTTGATCAACTGCAAGGGGCAAGGGTATTCTCGAAGATTGACTTGCGATCAGGATACCATCAGTTGAGAATTAAGGAATCGGATATACCGAAGTCTGCTTTCAGGTCACGATACGGGCATTATGAATTTGTAGTGATGCCATTTGGACTTACCAATGCTCCTGCGGTATTCATGCAATTGATGAATCGGGTATTCTTAGAATACTTGGATAAATTTGTGGTCGTCTTCATTGATGACATCTTGATATATTCGAAGGACGCAGAGGAGCATGCCGAAAATTTGCGTGTGGTTTTGAGCACCTTGAGGAAGGAACAGCTGTATGCAAAGCTTTCAAAATGCGAGTTCTGGCTTAGGGAAGTAACTTTCCTTGGGCATGTGATATCAGCTGATGGAGTTCAGGTGGACCCGAAGAAAGTCGAAGCAATCTTGGAATGGGAAGTTCCTAATAACGTGAAAGAAGTCCGGAGTTTCCTAGGACTTGCTGGATATTATCGCCGCTTTGTAGAGGGATTTTCCAAAATTGCTCGTCCGCTCACTCAGCTGTTACAGAAAACTCAAAAGTTTACGTGGGATGAGAAATGCCAGACTGGTTTTGATAAACTTAAGAAGAGACTGACGACAGCACCTATATTAGCGTTACCAGATGGAACTGGTGGATTCATGGTATACATCGACGCTTCAAATCAGGGTCTGGGTTGTGTGTTTATGCAAAAGGATAAGGTGATTGCCTATGCTTCGCGGCAATTGAAACCGTACGAGGTAAATTACCCGACTCATGATCTGGAGCTAGCAGCTGTAGTCTTTGCATTGAAAATTTGGAGACATTATTTGTACGACACTCATTGTCAGATCTTTACAGATCATAAGAGCCTCAAGTACATTTTCAGCCAGAAGGAATTAAACATGAGGCAAACAAGGTGGCTGGAATTGATTAAGGATTACGACTTGGAGATTCTCTACCATCCGGGTAAAGCAAACATAGTAGCCGATGCTTTGAGCCGTAAACCTGTCTCTCTTCGAGTGTTGGAAGCACTTACATCCCAAACCAGCATTCAACGGGAACTGATCCGCGAAGGGATTGAAGTATGGGCACCAGGAATCCAAGGGCAACTATATGTGATGGAACTGACTTCATCACTAGTCGAGGAGATCAAATCTAAGCAGTTAAACGATTCTATGATCCTTCGGTCATGTGACGAAGTAAAGAAAGGAAAGGCCCCAGGATTCGTGATAGAAGATGATGGAGTTCTGATATTTCAGAGTCGACTTTGCGTTCCCGATAATGAGGAATTGAGATGGACAATTCTGAAGGAAGCTCACAGCGCGCCCTATTCTATTCACCCGGGCAGCAGTAAAATATATAAGGATCTTAAACAAAACTTCTGGTGGGGGAATATGAAGAAGGACGTAGCAGAGTACGTTTCGAAGTGTTTGACTTGTCAGCAGGTTAAGATTGAACATCAGCGACCTGCCAGAATGTTAAAGCTGTTTCTGATCCCTGAGTGGAAGTCGGAGGATATCGCGATGGATTTCATCACCAATATGCCAAGGACCAAAACGGGAATGAACATGATTTGGGTTATAGTTGATCGACTAACCAAGTCGGCTCATTTACTAGGAATTAAAGATACTTGGGGACCCGATAGATTGGCGCGAGTATTCATTGCAGAGGTAGTCAGATTGCATGGGACGCCGAAGACCATTATTTCAGATCGAGATGGTCGCTTCGTGTCGCACTTCTGGAAGGCAGTTCACAGGGCTTTGGGGACTGAGCTCAACTTTAGCACGGCTTATCATCCCCAAACAGACGGTCAGTCCGAAAGGACTATACAAACAGTAGAAGACATGCTTAGAGCTTGTGCTTTGGATTGGTCAACTGATTGGGAAGTTCATTTGCCATTGATTGAATTCACCTACAATAATAGTTGGCATGCTTCTATTAAGATGGCACCATTTGAAGCTTTGTACGGGAGAAGATGTCGATCACCCCTGTGCTGGGATGATTCTTTGGACTTGATCGGGACGGAACTGGAATTGATAATTCAGACTCAAGAGAAGATAGCTTTGATTCGGGAAAGACTGTTGACTGCCCAGAGTCGACAGAAGTCTTATGCAGACGTACGTCGTCGCCCTCTAGAGTTCGACGTTGGGGACCATGTACTATTGAAGGTGTCTCCTACACGAGGAATTTTCCATTTTGGGAGGAAAGGTAAGCTAAGTTCGAGATATATCGGCCCATTTGAGGTCCTCGAGAGAGTTGGGGATTTAGCCTTACCGCCATCGCTGAGTCACGTTCACAATGTGTTTCACGTATCCTAATTGCGGAAGTATGTACCGGATCCCAGTCACGTCATTGATTTCGACGAGATCGAGATAGCTAATGACGGCACCTTCGAAGAGAGACCAATCAAGATACTTGAGAGTCGAATCAAACAATTGAGGAATAAACCAATACACTTGGTTAAAGTACAATGGTCACGACATGGAGCTGAAGAGGCCACTTGGGAAACAGAGGACAGTATGAAGGCTAGATATCTAGAGTTGTTTTCATCTTAAGTTTCGGGACGAAACTTCTTTTTAGGGAGGAAGGATGTAATACCCGAGATTTATGATATGTATTTGAAACTTGTGATATTGTAATTGTTGCACTTTGATCTGAGTATTATTCTCCATATTTCACAGTCCGGTGTTGTTGAGCGTATGATTTCATGAATGTGATTTAAAAATTGTGATTCTGCGTATGTAGCGCACGCTATCGTCTATATGTAGCGTACGCTAACTTGGATCCATAGCGCACGCTACAAAGGAACCTTAGCGCACGCTATACGTGGTCAATATGATTGAAACGTGTGGTAGGTGAGATCAGGCCGGGGATCTTGGTCGGATTGTGTCGGGATGAACCTGGACGGCTTTCGGGAAAAAGCCAAGTCAACGCGTTAGCGCACGCTACTCACATGAGGGTAGCGCACAGTAAAGGCTAAGTACAGTGAAATCAGTAACGTTTCAAATAGTCGTTAGCGCACGCTATGAATATGGACTAGCGCGCGCTAATAACCATTTTCTATATATAGGACAACATCCTTTTTCATATTTTCAGATTTTTCACTCCCCCATCCAAATTCTTGAACTTAGAAAGACACTCTCTTCATCCTAAAACACTTCTTGCCGGCATCCTAGCTCGTGTTGAAGATTGTAGATCATTGGAGGATTGGTGTTCAAACCTTCGGCGTTGGATTGCTTCGAATTTCCTCCTTGTTCTTCACTACTTTGAGGTAGGTGATTCTTCACCAATATTAGTAGTATTCTGAAGGACATTTTTGATCATGTTTTGGGATTTACCTAGTCAGTTAGATTCACAAGTAGTCGATCATCATGCGTTAGAAGGATATTTTTGACGTTTCGGCACTTATTCATCGTATGATCCATTGAACCTTTTTAGTATGTGGACTCCTAAGCATATTATGTATCTTCAAAACCGATCATGACCAGTGTATGGAGATTTCCTAGTTCTTATGTTTTACGTAAGGGATCATATGTTTTGGAACTTGGAATGAATTGAACTTAGGATATTTTCTTGAAGATCAGGATGAATTATGGTGTAGTAATGATGATACGTATCCTTGTGTCTCGTAGTCATTTAATCCATAAAGATCTTTCATAAACCATATGAGCATGATATGCACGGAGTTGGCATGTATTAACACTGAGGATTTCATGAGTTTTCATCACCTTTAGCTCAAGTTTTACCCAGTAGTGACTGCCATGCACGACTAGCGCACGCTAAGATGTATATATTAACGTGCGCTATCGGGAATGAGTAACGTGCGCTACGTTGGATATGTAACGTACGTTATATCATCGTGCAGGCGATGCTCGTTCGAGAAGACTGTCAAGATACAGGCTAGCGCACGCTAAACCCGGTCATTTGCGTACGTTAGCAGGTAGCTTAGCGCACGTTACGTGAGTACGTAGCGCGCTAAGTAGTTCGATGCATTCATTTTTTTTGAGCTTGCGGCCGTAAACCGGATTGTTAGACGTTCGTACGACTTGAGAGGAATTCTTTATTATTTCTTAGGTCCGAGCCTTTCATAGGGGACGATCGAGGGGCGGTGGCATACGGACGCGTGTCATTTGTTGGAGTATTTCATTCTTGCCATTTTCGAGGCAAGTATCATATGTTGAGTTTGATTTATATTGGAACCTTGATCATGCTTATGGTTTTGTTCATGTTGTCAAATATGAGATGTATTTCTGAAATTTCTCATGGTATTCGCTGTTAATTGTTTGTATTGATGAACATATTGAAATGCATATATGTATGCATAATTGATTGGTTTATGGTATAAATGATCCGAGGGGATCATGAGGATCTATGCTGAGGGCGCTGGATCGAATGTCCACCATGCGTTGGTCCGACGGGATCATCATGGGGATCTATGCTGAGGGCGCTGGATCGCTGGACGGGTTTTCCACCATGCGTTGGTCCGACGGGATCATCATGGGGATCTATACCAAGGGCGCTGGATCGCTGGATTACCTTGTATTGTGTTGATGGAATCGTGAGGATTCACATCGTTGGATTCCGATGACGGAAGTCCGTTTTGCATGTTTTATGATGCACTGATGATTTATGTATTATGATAGTTGTACTAGCATTGTTTTGCTAACCCCTTCGGGGGTGGACATTGTTTTGATGTTCAGGTAGCTGAGGAGCGGGGAAGCAACCACAGTACCGACAGGACGATGAAATGGCTCAGTGATGTGGTTGATGTTTATTGTTATTGAGATTTGTCTTCTTGGTTCATTTAGTACTCGAGTACGTATGTTTTAATAATGTCATTTCGATATGGTTGTATAAGTTAACTCATTGAATCAGTTGAACCAAACCTGTATTTTGAACTTCAGTTGTACGATTAGATTATATTTACATTTCTTTTAAATTAGCCTTGTAAATCCTTACTTAAAGGGTTTACGGCGCTGTAATTATTCCGAATATCTCGGGGTGTTACACAAAGGATGGCTTAGAATTCTGTCGAAGGAGTACCCTGCTCTTGCTTTTCATGCAAGCATAAACAAATCATTTGGAAAGGTATGCATTTTAAATTGTCAACTTGAGTGAGTGTGCATAAATTGTCTGTAATTATAATAAACTTCAGTGATAGCTTTAATAATTATACATTTTTATTCAGTTTTTAACTAGTTTTCAGTTTTCATTAAAAAAAAGAGTAACATGTGCCTTCATATATCAGATATCTCTGTTTGCTTTTTTTATTTTATAGTAATTGTAACCACCCTCAGATTCTATCCTGATTACAAAATTGACCGATTTATCATTTTTTTGGAATTTGACTAAACTTCAGGGGTTAGATTCAGTAATTATACCTTAATTGTCCTTGAATAGGTGGTGCTTGTGGGTATGGGAATCTGTACAACCAGGGGTACGGCACTACCACGGCGGCGCTGAGCACGGCCCTGTTCAATAATGGGTTGAGCCGCAGTTCGTGCTACGAGATTAAGTGTGTGAACGACGGTTCATGGTGTTTGCCTGGCTCCATTGTCGTGACTGCTACGAATTTCTGCCCGCCAAACAATGCCTTACCGATATGTTTACTTTTGGGTATGGATACTTGTCTTTTTTGTACAATAATATTGGCAATTGGCCATTATTTATGAAAGTGGTTATTATTTTTGGATCTTATATTGTTGGGCTATTAAGAATATGATTTATATTTTGTTATAAGGTGAAGCTGATGATTTATTATAATGTGAAGTTAATTTTAGAAGTTCTTTATTTACTACGCCAATTATAAAATAACCGAAGTTAAAGGCATTCTTTTACTTCACTTACCCCCCCCCCCACATTTGGATCATAATTAGAAAAAAATCGAGATAGACTTCGGTTATTAAGATATTAGACTTCGCATAAAAAGCGAAATTTAAAGTATACCTTTTACTACACGAACATAGACTTCGGTAATTATAACGTTTTTACTTTAGAGAAGTCTTTGACGTTTATTCTTATATTGTCGCTAAGTTGGATTAGTGGTTCTCGAATTCAAAGCAAACCTCATTATTGTCTCATTATTATCTTAACATACGTTGCGGTGTTCAGAATTCAGTACCGGTCAAAATTCAATACTGCATGGTGCACCATCTTCTGAATATCCTATAAAGGTTGGGATTGCCAACATCCCCGGCGAGTGGGTAGCTTAATTAGCTCAAATCTCTCAGGGTACACAGCAGAATCCGCCTCCAATTACTGATACCAGGGCTAGTAAGTGTCTCCAGGAGGTGATGAATGTAACACCCACAGAAAATCATCCGGGAATGACACACGCCGTAGACCCTTCTCACAAGGATCTACCAGGCTAAAAACCACAACACAACCAAATGTTTGACCTGTCGGGGTCAAACTACATAACGACACGGATCGATAAGGTCAAACATTTAAAATACACGGACCGACAAGGTCACACGACCAAATCAAACCGGAATAAAACTCCTTACAAAACATACCCGCGCAGGGGTCATCATACAATGCAGCAGAACGAAAATACAACCCAACAATACAAAGAACTCTGACTCCCGAATGATTAGTAACGTAGCTTGTCATCTCCCATGCCAACTCTGTGACTGCTCCCTCGAACTAAGCATACCTGAAATGCATGAAAAGTATTTCCCCCATTTAAGGTGTTAGCAATTCAAATTTGCTAGTACAAGTATTCTTATCATACAAAACACACCACGCAAACATCAGTCATGGGTCCAACATCAGCAACCACTAAGGAAAGTTCACGAGAGATTTTTAAAGTTTATCACTATTGACTAAGATTTGTCAAGAGATAACATCGCTAACCAAAAGGTTATTAAAAGACCTTCTTGATAAACCATCAAGAGGAATGGGTCTTATAGCCATGAGTTAATGGTTTTATGGAGGATACCCAACCTATGCTGACTGGAGATCTCAATATCTAGGTTCACTAGGACAACCTATTCATAAAATTGGGCACGATCACTGTGGGGTCACCCCAAACCTATCTTTTCCTGGGATGAGTACAGTGATACCTGTAGGAAGAGGTTAAGCTTATGATTTTAATGATTCTTAAGTCGACAACCTATAGTCAAGCGGAGTAAAATACATGTTCACTCAAACATTCAAAGGAACCACCTATGTTGGAGTGAAGATGGGCCGCTTCAAAGGAGAATTGCAAGGGCACAATTCTTTAAAAACTCTCGCAGAACCAGGACAATGTCCATGGCTAAAACAGACACAATAATGTGAACAGAATAAATCAGGGAGTGCCTTGTGAGGGATATACCATCACTTACATGAACAGTCAGATAGTTCAAAGGCACTAAGTCACACTGTCTATCCAGTAAAGAGAATATATCTTTTCGAAGAAAGGTTCAAAGAGCATACTCTACCTATCCTATGCAATGCATAATCGCAGTAAATATCATCAAGTCAAACTCCGTGTCTGAAGTGTGCTGTTGGACCATCAATCTCATGTATGTAATACCTGTATTTTTTTTCATGAATTTTGACTGTGGCGTTTTTTTCGCTTTTGTCGCTCTTGTAAGCGCCTATTGAGATGTTGTTGATTCTAGAGTTTCGTATCCCTCGGAACATATTCGTATTGATCGGACCTTGCAACAGTGTTATTGATTGAAGTGGATGGCATATGCTAGGCGTGAGCTAACGCACGCTATTCGTGTTGAGTAGCGCGCGCTAGCTTTTCCAGTAGTGCATGCTAATGGTCCGAGTTGGGCAGTGGCAGTAGCCGAGTTCTGCTCTCTGGACTAGCAGTTAGCGCACGCTAGGCGTGAGCTAACGCACGCTATTCGTGTTGAGTAGCGCGCGCTAATGGGTTGAGTCTGCAGAGGCAGTAGCCGAGTTCTGCTCTCTGGACTAGCAGTTAGCGCACGCTAGGCGTGAGCTAACGCACGCTATCAATGTTGCGCAGCGCACTAGTGCCGGATGTAGCGCACGCTAAGGGATTGGGCAGTGAGTTCGTATTTTACGCATAGTAGCAGTTAGCGCACGTAATGCTGTTGGTAGCGCATGCTAACAATGCAACTCAGAAGCTACTGGACTTCCAGGTGATCCCGTTAGCGCGCGCTATCCTTGAAAATTAGCACACACTAATTAAACCCAGTATATAAGACTGGGCAACCGTATTCTTCGCCACTTCTACCTCATTTCTTAAATTTCCGACGGGAACACGTGAGAGAGGCAATCTTGAGGCGATTTGGGATGACTTTTCATCATCCATCATCATCTTTGGTCGAATAACAAGGATTATACAACATCTAATTTCCTTCTCTCCGAATCAAGGTAAATTCCTTAGAACCCTAGTTTGGGGAATTTTTGGGGATTTTTCTTAGATCAGTCTGATTTATCCGTCTTGAAGCTTGAAATCCTTGAGATGATGATGTATCTACTCCGTATCCACTTTTCCCTTACGATTATACAAATGATTTTGCGTACTACTTGAAGTAGAGAGGGTTTGGATGATTTCCAACCTCTATGTGAATACTTTGAAGATTTATAAATCGTAAAAGGGAGGTTTCGGGAGTCTTCCTTGAGAATTGAGTATTGATGATTGATTATCGTATTTCCTTATGAATCGTTTAGGCCCGGAAGTGCGTTATTGGACCTCTCGAGCGTGAACAACATTTTCACTTCGGTTCTAATGTCTGAAAGGCAAGTATATGTTTATGATTGTACGTTCTCGACTTTGAAAGTGAGGTATATGAATTGTATGATTGTATATATTAACTCTGGGAGGGTCCTACAGGGCCTTAGAGGGTTCCGTTGCCGTTAGTGTGGTTCCATGAATATTTTGGGGTTAATCACTCTGGGAGGGTCCGACGGGGCCTCAGAGGGTTCCGTTACCGTTGGTGCGGTTCCATGGTTAATCACGTATGTATTGAAATGTGATGTTATGAGATTTAGTTATTCCGAAATACTAGTCTTGAGTTGATGATAAAATGATGATTACATTTACTTTATTGTCGAGAAGTATTGTATTTCATATTCGATATACTTGTACTGATTATTCGATGGCTAACCCTTTTCGAGGAAATACCTTTCATGTACTTCAGGATCCAGGAGAGGAGAAAGGCGTGTACCGGGTCGGCACGAAGATGAAGGGCAAGAGTGATGCTATGTCTTGTTTCTGTCTGTGTTTGTACTTTGTCCCATTCGGTATAGTTGTACTTGGAATGTTTTGAATACTCGAGTAATATTTTAGACGTTCATGATGTTGTGGCCTGTGTTACCCTGAGTTTTGATTCCCGATGTATTGTATTATGTCGGATTGATTATTTCATTGACGTCATTTTTATTGCCTTCTATTGAGATTATGGTTCCACGTAATAGTTAGCCGTGTGGGTCCCGCGGAGGGTCTCACGATGCTGTAATATACCCTGAATAACTCGGGGGTGTTACAATGCATGTGGGGGATTGTGGAAAAAGAGAAAAATGGGACTGCTTTGTGCAGCTCACTTGAGAGGCAATTTTGAGTGTGTCCGACTTCGATTTAATGTCAGGACTTGGTTGGAATACGTAGTACTCCATAAGAGATTTCCAAAACATGTAAGAACGCTCAAAATGATTGAGGTATAAATGAGATGTAATGTTCCAAAATGAGCTCTTTGGAAGTTGGTTTGTGATGCTATCCCACATTGAAAAAAGTAAAAAGTATTGTGTGTATATAAGGTGATATGCACAAACTCTTGTTCACAACATCAAGTGGGACATGAGTGGATGTGTGACTGGGCGCCCCTCGCGCACACACATACACGCCCGGCTGTCCATTCGACCGATTCGACTCGACTCAGTTCGGTTCGGGTCGGGTTGAAGGGCGATTTGGGCGAAATGTCTCGACGTCTCGAAGTTATTTTTTACTGCAATTTTATTTGGCAGAAATTAATTTTGCTAAACCGCCTCAATCATAAAATCCTAATTTTTTAAATTGGGATAAATATCAAATTAGATTGATAATCATCGAACTAATATATTAGGATAACTATCAAGTTAATTGGTAATTATACGACTAATATATTAATAGATTAGGCTAAGTATCAAAGAGACCAATCCTAATCGCTTTAGAGTTCCTCCAGCACATGCCTCTCTCTCATCTTCACCTATAAATACTGATGTGAAGGGGTCCGATTTTTTGGACATTAATTTTCATTTTCCAGTCATATATCCGAATTTTCAAGTTCTCTTTTCAGCTAAAATTTTCTCTTCATATTTTCGGTCGCATCGGTGATAGTTCAAATATTATTCTAGTTCGATGAGGGTGCGATGATCGATTTATGAACACATCGAGATGTTGTTTTATCCTGGGAGGCAGACACTATACACTGCGTGTTGGAAATAAAATGCAGCGGAAGCGAAGTTTGGGAAAATTTGTTAAATGCGTTTTACACATCCACGAGCACAAGATCTATTTAGGCATGCTAATTAATTAATTACTAAGACTAATAAGTAATTTAAATATTATTTATTAAATAAATATGTTGGTAATTGAAATATCCTAATCTAGATCTAAAAGATCATAGGATATTACTTTTGAAGCGAAGTGGTTGCTTTCGTCTTGATCACCTTGTATTTCTACCTTTAGACCTTCTAGAGTATGATCCGCCTTAACCTGGACGTTGTGTGGGCAACAAGCTACTGGATATTTATTGGACTTCTATGGGGAATCGGCCGAACCTCCTTCACTTGGGATCACTCGATTTTTCTTTGCTTTCTAGTATTTTATGAATACTCTTAGCAAATTGATGTGTTATCTAAACTATAGAATCAAAGACACAAGTCTAAATCTATAATTACACACAAGAAAAAGAAAATCGACCTCTCAAGTTTGGGACAATAAAAAAAATCGGCCAAACCCCTCCCCACAAGTCCTATTTATAGGCTCTTGGACTACTACTAGGGATCTTAAGGAGGATTATGGAAGGACTCCCAATAGATTTCATCTTACCATATTATGACTGTTCCTAATATAATAAATCTATTAATATCAACTTAGTCCACTAAACGGTTGATATTGCACTTCCTACCAAAATCCCAAATTACGAAATTGGGCTCCTTATATTATTTCCTGTGTTTAAGATATCGAATGTCCATTAATTAATTATAAGCTACTGACAGCTTTAATTTATTAATATCTTATCCAAGAGTAGTACCATTCGAACTTTATTATTATATCGGAATTAAATCCACCTGCAGAATTTAATATAATAATCATTATCGAGCTCCTCAAGGGGACATCATCAATCCGCACGAGTCGGGACATGATTTCTAGTAATAATAATAACTGTCATATAAATAATATTATTGCCCAAGATACAAGGCTTATTGAGTCGATCATTTTGACTCTCACTCATGGTAAATCAAAGCAATAGGTATTATAAATACACAATTAAATATTATATACTTAGAATTAAGAAATACTAATTATTCGAGATTTACGCTCTTCTTACAGTCAGTAAAGAAGACACTATCTCACCTCGATCCAGTTCAACGTATGCAAATACGCAAATGTATGCTAATAGTCAAGACCAACTAATCTCAAGCATACACTACAACCTTTCATATAATTTGTCTAATAATTATAAAGGTTGTGAACTATTATATTATTTTATAAGACACCGATAACGTGATCTTCCGTGTGACACCAACACACCACATTATCTACAATATAAAATAATTAGACATTTCATTTGCATAACCATAATGCGAATAAATATGCAAAATATGTGATTAAATATAATTAATATTCTCATAGGTAGTTACAGAGAAATAAGGTAATACAAGCATAAAGTATGCTTTGCAGTATACAACCCTAACAATCTCCCACTTATAATCTGTAACACCCCCAAAACCGTATGGGAATATTACACGCCGTAAACCCTTTCCGCAAGGATCTACCAGGCTAAACGTCCATAAACAACCAAATGCTTGCCCGGCCAGGGTCAAACAATATAATAATGCAGACCGTTAAGGTCACTTACACATAAACACACAGACCGATGAGGTCACACAACTCTATCAACAGGACTGACTAACAACATTACCCACACAGGGGTCGAAATACAATACAGCGGAAGACTGAATCAACTCTAACAATACAACTAAACTCTACCAACTTTCAACTCTTGATTAGTATCGCACTCGTCATCCCCTTGTGCCAATCCTGTGATCGCTCCCGAACTCCGCATGTACCTGGACGCAGAACAGACATCCACCCCCCGAATACTCGGGGGTTAGTAAAATTCCACTGTTTTACTAGTGCAAGTATCAAACCATACGAAATGTAACAAGCAAATAGCAACTACGAATTTAATACGCAAATCGATTATCAAAATGTTCCCGAGAAGTTTTAGAATTTCGAACTCAAGTAAGAGATATTTGAAAAGGAACACATCATCTCGGGGATTTTTAAAGCAGAAATTCTTTTGGACCTCGAGTCCCAATTTACAAAACCTTTTCGTAAACATTAGGGCCTTAGCCCGATTCTCGTTTCAAAGCATACTAAATAATATATCATTATGAGTCCGAGATCCATATTTAAAATGTTACCCGAACAATCACTGCTACACGATCATTGTTCGTACACATCATGTACCGAATGTTGTTGCCCAAAATATTTATCCGAAGATTAATACTGCTGGAAGACGGACAACAAACAACAATTGCGGGAGCACTTCCGAGAGAAGATAAATAATACAAGATTTGCCGGGTTTGTTAGGACCGGGCTTGAATGCTCTCGCGAGATGTTATTAATACAAATATTCATGGATACAAGTATTAATGAGAGAAATCTAAATACAATGAGTGTAAAAAGACTCTGTTAATCCGGCTCTTGAGCGAAGCTTGGTGTTCTTCGTCCCCGCCGATAATCTGCTGGATGAGATAGGCCGGGAGAAGTAAGACCGAATGATAGCTGTTTCCAAGAGTTGGAGATTAGCCAAGTGTGTGTATTTTGCTTCTGTATGGTGTGAAATGCGAGAATGCAGAGCCAGAATCCAAGTGCAGGCTGCCTTCTTTATATAGGGGTTGAGGTGCCTTGTCCCCTAGTGGGCGATCGCCTTTCGGCCATTAATGTAATGGGGCGATCGTCCTAAAGGTCACATGGGCTGCCTGCCAAAAGTCTAAGGTCAGCACTGGTAGCCACCTGTGCGGTCCAATGAGGAGCCAGCACGCGTCCTAAGTCTTATCACAGGAGGTCCCACTTTGTTACTTTCGGCGGACTTTGTCAGTAGGAAAGGTAGGTGCCAGGCTGTGGTCACATGTCTTGTCTGCCAGCTCCTTTTTGCAGGTCTGCGGCCCTGTTGGTAGGTGAGGTAGGGGACAGGTCTGTCAGCGCCTTTTGTGGATCTGCACGTGGGTGCTGTCCTGTGGCTCGGCCTTGGCCGACTGGATGGCCATCGGCCCAGATCGTCATGAGGCGGTTGTCTCTAGCTGGACAACGAGGATCGCCCTCGGCCAGTCACTAAGGGTCGGCACTGGTCGGTTACCAAGGGTCGGTCGGCAAAGCACTGAGAGATGATCGTCCATAAGTCGGTCGCCAGAAGTCGGTCGCCAGGAGTCGGTCGCCGAGTACCGAGAGGCGATCGTATCTGAGGTCGATCGCTCGACACCGGGACTTGTCCTGGGACCTTCGGTCGGCCGATATAGCTTGGCGCTGGGCTAAGGCTAGGTCGCCTGGTCGCTGATCGGCAGATCTGCCTTGGCCGCTCGGCAGTAAGTCGGTCGCCCGACCTCCTAGGCGATCGCCGGTCGGAAGGTGTTAATTCTTGACACAACAATTGCCCCCCAACTTGCTCCTATGTTGAAGACATGGGGCGAGGTGGTTCTTGCTGGGGATCGTGTAAGGATGAGGACGGGCGATCTGAGCTGACTTAGGATTCGGACTTGGGCTATCATGGTCGATTGGCTTAGCTATCTTTCGGTCTTGTACCTGCAAAAACAACATTGGCCGATCCCCCATGGAAACTTGGTGGTTTCGCTTTGTTTGAGGAATCGTGCACAGTCGCGGAGATCGATGGACCGACTCCATGACCGTGTCTTGGTGCGCGAAGACATTGAGTGTCCCGTGACTCACTTTATTATGAGGGTCCTCTCATAGCCGCGCTCGCCTCGTATTTAAACGAAGGGCGTGCGGTCTCGGTCTAGAGGAGTCCTTGCGCGGGGCAGCGTCGGATGAATCAACTCCACGCCCGCGGCTTGTTAGCTCTGCTTCCACCTCGGCCAGCCATGGAGATGGCCGACCTCGACGGTGTACGTTGAGACGGGGTTGTGGCATGTGTCCACCGACATGTTGGAGAGCCCTCGGACTACGCCGACCTCGTATTTAAACGAAGGGCGGGCGATCTCGGCCGAAAGGGACCTTGCATGGCCGGGCGGTCGGTTCCATCGACTGCCAGGACCATGGCTTTATGATGTGTGGTGGAGGCGATCTTATGCCTTAGTCCGTCATGTTATATGCTGGACTGTAGATGGCGATCGTGTCCACCGGGTTGCTGTTGATGTAGCGTGATGATCGGCGATCGGGCCGAAGATCGCCGATCGTCGCTCGCCGCCGATCGCTTTATTCGTAGGTCGATATTGGCGATCGGGCGGAGATCGCTGCCCGGCGCCGATCGCGCCGCCACGAGCTAAGAAGGAACCTTTGCTCGGCCGTAAAATCTGCGGCTCTAGCCCGGAAGGCTGCGTAGGTCGTCGGTCGGGTCTTCGTAAGATGCCTGAACATAGGCGAAAAACCCTGAAAACCTCCTAGGACCGCGTAGAGGGCGGTCTCATCGCTTACGGGCTCGCCGTTGAGGATGATCACGTCTACCCGGTCGATGTAGTCTGAGTCGGACTCTCCTTCTCCCTGCTTGATTTGCATCATGCGAAGGGGACCTTCTAGCCGTACGACCCTGGTGGCGAAGTACTCCGTAAAGACGTGCGCCAGCTCGTTAAAGGAGCCGATGGACCGAGGTGGCAATGAGGTGTACCACCGGTGGGCGAGGTCGTCCAGCGTCAGAGGGAACATTCGGCACCTGGTCGCGTCTGATGCCCCACACCCGGTCATGTAGATGTTGAACTTCCTCAGGTGCATCTGGGGGTCCGATCGCCCCTCGTACATGGGTGTTTGCGGGGGAGCGATCTTGTGCTGCACGGGGGCGAGCTCGATGTCGATCGCGAGCGGCTCGCTTGGCCCGGCGATCGTCTTCTTGGCACCTGCCCTGGATTCCAGGAGTGCCTTCATGTCGTCGAGTTGACGTTGCATTGCAGCCATCGCCGTGGCTCGGTCACTTGCCGATCGGCTTTGGGAGCGGGAGCCGAGGCGATCGTGCACCGATTTCCGGACTCCGCTGCTGCTGACCTTGGCTATTTGGCGAGGGGGAGCCAGACGGCTGGGCTGTCTTCTGGGAGCCGGGTAGGCCGAGCTCCTGGTGACGGACTCAAACTCCGTCGTCTCGTAGCCGGGCCGGATCGCCTTGGCCGCTGTGTCGGGTCACTGCCCAGGCGATCGAAGACAGAGGTGCCCCGGCTGGCGAGCGCCTCTTCTTGCGGACGAGAGCCTCCTGGCGACCGCTCGGCCAGTGTCGCCTTGAGCTTCCGTTTGGACTTCCGGCGGACGGCCGAGGGGGTGATAGCAGGAGGCGCGTCGAGAGCACTCCGTCGCTCCTGTAGGACGGCCAGGGCCCCTTCGATCTGTTCCTTGGTTCGGAAACGATCGAGCGAGAGGCTTGGGACGGGATCGAGCGTCTCTGACCGCGGCGGCTACCCTCCACCATCGTCTGTGGCTCGGACTGGGACGGAACAGGGGGTCTGGCCGGCTGGTCAGCGGCTTTCTTCGACGCGGAGGCGGAAGACATGATTTCTGAAGGATTTCTTTGAAGTGCAGTGAGTGTCACTTCAAGTATCTGCCCCAAGAACAGTGAGTGTTCTTCGAGACGGTAGAAATAAAAATGTGAGGCTTAGAAGCCCTCCTTCTAGCGCCAATTGTTGTTGCCCAAAATATTTATCCGAAGATTAATACTGCTGGAAGACGGACAACAAACAACAATTGCGGGAGCACTTCCGAGAGAAGATAAATAATACAAGATTTGCCGGGTTTGTTAGGCCCGGGCTTGAATGCTCTCGCGAGATGTTATTAATACAAATATTCGTGGATACAAGTATTAATGAGAGAAATCTAAATACAATGAGTGTAAAAACACTCTGTTAATCCGGCTCTTGAGCGAAGCTTGGTGTTCTTCGTCCCCGCCGATAATCTGCTGAATGAGATAGGCCGGGAGAAGTAAGACCGAATGATAGCTGTTGCCAAGAGTTGGAGATTAGCCAAGTGTGTGTATTTTGCTTCTGTATGGTGTGAAATGCGAGAATGCAGAGCCAGAATCCAAGTGCAGGCTGCCTTCTTTATATAGGGGTTGAGGTGCCTTGTCCCCTAGTGGGCGATCGCCTTTCGGCCATTAATGTAATGGGGCGATCGTCCTAAAGGTCACATGGGCTGCCTGCCAAAAGTCTAAGGCTGCAGCTGGTAGCCAGCTGTGCGGTCCAATGAGGAGCCAGCACGCGTCCGGAAGTACTGTCACATGAGGTCCCACTTTGTTACTTTCGGCGGACTTTGTCAGTAGGAAAGGTAGGTGCCAGGCTGTGGTCACATGTCTTGTCTGCCAGCTCCTTTTTGCAGGTCTGCGGCCCTGTTGGTAGGTGAGGTAGGGGACAGTGCATCGGCCGCCTTTTGTGGATCTGCACGTGGGTGCTGTCCTGTGGCTCGGCCTTGGCCGACTGGATGGCCATCGGCCCAGATCGTCATGAGGCGGTCGTCTCTAGCTGGACAACGAGGATCGCCCTCGGCCAGTCACTAAGGGTCGGCACTGGTCGGTTACCAAGGGTCGGTCGGCAAAGCGCTGAGAGATGATCGTCCATAAGTCGGTCGCCAGAAGTCGGTCGCCAGGAGTCGGTCGCCGAGTACCGAGAGGCGATCGTATCTGAGGTCGATCGCTCGACACCGGGACTTGTCCTGGGACCTTCGGTCGGCCGATATAGCTTGGCGCTGGGCTAAGGCTAGGTCGCCTGGTCGCTGATCGGCAGATCTGCCTTGGCCGCTCGGCAGTAAGTCGGTCGCCCGACCTCCTAGGCGATCGCCGGTCGGAAGGTGTTAATTCTTGACACAACACCGAACTCCGGAGGCCTCGACGGACCTTACCCGTGTAACACCCCCAGATTTAACCGGAAATATTACAGCGCCGTGGGCCCCGAGATGGAACCCACAAGGCTAAAAGAAATTTTCGCAAACATTTACAAATGCCCAAGAGGCCAACGACGGTACTATCTTTAAAAATTCACAAAGACTTATAAAATCCATTTATCAAAAACCGTCGTAAAAACTCATTTGAAATCGCAAGGCCAAACAGCCGACACTCAAAAGTTTAGAAAACGATTTCCAAAGTAACCTCAGTTACCAGATACCAAAAGAGCATTTCAAAATACTCACGCAGCGGAAAAAGACAAACAATTTAAAATACTCTAACAGCGGAAATACAACAACTGATCAGAAACTCAATACACAAATACATGTCCTAGCCAGTATCCTCCGGGAAGTTCATCTCTCCACGACCGCTACAAGCTTGATAATCCAAGAACCTAAAAAGAAAGCCCACGACGGGGTCAGCCATAATATCCAACAATGATAACCATCACATCTCGTCAATAATTACATATCAATGGAAATACTAAGTAAGAATACGACCAATGTAATCTTACCGTTGTAACTTTACGAGAATCCACGATTCGTATCCTTAACAACACATTAAGATAATACCGAAATATCTGTACGGTATCTCAACAATACTCAAGGTTCTCAAAACATTATCATAACTCGCGATACGGAAATTATACCAACTCTGGCCAATTCAATCCGTCGGATAACGTCGACAATTCCAATACGATAATTATTGTCCATCAAAGACAAGTACCAAGGAAATACGGAACATACCTCAAGATACGAAATACCATTACCATCACGTCGGTCTAATCCGAGATCGATCAACACAATATACTGACATGGTCCTAACACAAGACCTACAAATGCATACTCATATGACAACGTCAATATGATCACAACAATAACGACAATGTATACTTATGGCAAACCCATAATATACATATGCACAACAACAATACATATGGTAATCCAACGATCCAGCGCACACAACTATAGATTCCCATGATGATCCCGTCGGACCAACGCATGGTGGAATTACTAGTCAAGTGATACATCTCACAAAGCTATAGATTCCCATGATGATCCCGTCGGACCAACGCATGGTGGACATATGACAACAATGCACAACTGCACAAAACAACCGTGCATAATACACGACAACAACAATGCACAAATGCATGACAACAATGATACACGTATCACGACATGATCGACACAAATGACAGAAATGATTAAAATACTTGCTCCGAGTCCTTCGAGAGCAATCTCGATATCTAAACCATCACCAACCATTATGCTGAATATTCACCGATCCAAAACATCACGGACGGTAGATAATTCACGTTTTTGTCAATACCATGATGTATCCTCGATAACAAGTATACCAACGACAATTGTAAATCATATACATTATGATTTAAATTCCCAAAACTCGAATACAACCTATAATTCCAAATCTCCTGTGATTACGATTATAAACATTGCTATACGAATTATAAACGAATGAAACTGAAACCATTCATTAAATATTATAAACTGAGAAAGTAATAACTTGCCTCGATACCGATACGACGATGATGAAGTCGTTACCAAATCCATTGTCGTCATCTACAAGTTCCTCGGTCCCGACCAAAGCAATTCACGAACATCCTCGAACACGACCGCATCATACGGTTATAAACACCGATCAATAAACTTGACCTATTACAATAATCGATTAAACAACAATCCGATAATAATCAGCAACCGTTAAAACCAATTCACAAACCCAACGGCTCAACAATATCTCAGTTAAAAACTAGTCGGATCAATCCAACTCAAACCAGCACGAATTCATAACCACAACACGAAAATACTGCACTTTCTGCCTTCTTAGCGCACGTTAATCAATTAACGTAGCGTACGCTAAGTTGCTCCCGTTAGCGCGCGTTAGGCAGTAAGCTTAGCGTGCGCTAATGCTGTACAGTTGCATGTATTTCGGATACCGATCAACATATGACGATTATCAAGAACACTAAGTGATTCTGAACCATGTACATAGCTATCAAACAACGAAATCCAATATCTTTTAACATATAGGTAATCATCCGACTCTTAATTCAAGTCATATATTCATATTTCATCTTCCTTAATATCAACAACCTAAACACCAAGAACTCATAATCATGCCATGATCACCATCATATGAAGAAACCAACAACAACAACATCAAAGATCCGAATTGAAGGAAGACATTGGCCAACATATCTCTTTGAAGATAAACAACACATTCAAACCATCCAAATCATATCAATACTCATAACTCAAGAACTAATCTCATAATCATACTTATCAACTTGTTTATATGATAATCATTAACACAAGAACATCAATCTTCAATCCAAAACGAAATCCAAAGGTGAAGAACTATTACCTTGTATAGACGAACCATGAAGGAGAACAATCACTTCATTCCAAGAATCATCAATAACTTCAAGAACAAGACTTTAATTCATGATCCCGACTTAATCTTGTTAAAGATCATCATCTCTCGGTGTTGCACTCGAGTACCTCTCAGGGCTCTCTCTATCGAGTGAAAGGAAAGAAGTGGACGAAATGCTTCATAACACCCTTCTGTCCCTTTTTATAAAGTGTATTACTAGCGTGCGCTAAACCTTATGTTTAGCGTGCGCTACGGCCTTAGCGTGTGTTAACCGACTTTTGTTAGCGTGCGCTATCGCAATCCAGAGGCTACTATCTGGCTTCGTACAATGACTTACGTACGTAATGCCCATGCCTTAGCGTACGTAAATGCCTATATTTAGCGTACGCAAGTGTTCTTCCATAGCGTGCGCTAATCATAGTTGACTTGATTGTCTGTATGCTCCGAAGACTGGTCCACACGCCGAAAGTGCTGACGAGGATAAGATTCCTTTTTGTCCGATATACAGTTAGCGTGCGCTAACCATCATGCATTAGCGTGCGCTAACACTACATTACAACATCCGTTGACTTACCAGAACGTGCGCCGAAAGTGGCCTGGTCCACACGTAGATTCCTTCTGATCTGACTGCACTAGCGTGCGCTACATTCTGCCTCTAGCGTGCGCTAACCATGAACGATAGCGTGCGCTATACTTGACCATTAGCGCGCGCTAGTCAGGCTATACTTAGCCATTTCCAACTCTTCTCGTCTGTCTCGACATACTGGATACGTACACTCACGCACTGAATATATATACTTAGTTCCATAATATTCTCATATGATACATAATATCCTCAATTGCAATTGTCGACCAAGTACGACAATTATACCAATACTGACATCTCAGTCCTTCATTTATTTTATCTATACTGTACAGATTCCACGCTGTACAATATAACTCGGATAAAATAATATTAAACAACGGTAGTAGAAATTCCGGATATTACATACTACACCACTTAAAATAAGTTTCGTCCTCGAAACTTGCAACCCGTCACAGAAAAACAAACAAACTGTTCGACCAAGATATTCCGAAACCATCACGACGACGATCAGTCGTCATCACTAACGAATAATCAAATAAAGACACTTACAAATGCGCAAAGTCGACGATCTCCTGAGATCCTAGCAAGTGACTCCTCTGTAAAGTCTCAACACGCTTACGGTCATCATTTCATGAGTCCCATCAAAACATAACATCTTCGGATGAAATAATCTATCTGTTTCAATTATGTTTGTCTGATTACACAATCCAGTCTCAATTCTGATAAAATGAATAATACACGATACATCTGTGAAACAACTGCCCAACAAATTCCGAAATATCGACACAAAATCTGAACGCTCATATGATCATTAACAATGATCAACCAATAAATTAACCGAGAGTATCATCGACACGATATCCTCCGATACGACCAATCTAAAGGTCAAAACGCAGTCGAGAATATCATCAACATGATAAACTCCTATTATTACCAACAAACGATTAACGGTAATCGAGAATACCTTCACACGGTAAGCTCCAACACGATCAACGCAGAACCACAGTAACCGATATAGAGTTCTCAAAACGACACACCAATCACATACAGTGGATCTCAACGAAACACAACCGACTGGTGAATTTTCCCCTCGGCATACGAACAACGAATTGCAAATCGACGAAGATACCAATTCATACAAGGAGTGGGAACGACCACTCAATATCCAAAACAACCAACATGGGGTCACCATCCCCAAATTTACACTTACAAAGAAATCATTCAAAGATCACTATGTTAAAATTGCGCTACTACCGCACCAATGGAATCACGTAGTACATATGTTCCGGTTTCACAATATCCCAAGTTTCCAAAATAATATTATGTACATGAATCTACAACACGCAACATATTTCTCTTATCCGATAACTCAACCGATCATCACCGGATAATCAAACTGCCATACTAAAGTTCGAATCTCTTTTCCTTGTACCATCGATATGATATGCCCGATGCACTAAATGCGTATGTACATCAATCACATTTTCAAAACCAGCTTTGAAATCATATAATCTTGTCAAGGAGACAAATTTTCAAAGTTCTTTCAAAAATTTCAAAACTCAAAACATAAATTTTGGTAAGACCACCAAATCAATTCTCGAAAATAAACCGGCTCATTTGGTGCCAAGTATTTGATAACAGTTTCCTTCGAATCCACACAATTTCGAAGTTTTAAAATGAAAACTATGCAAATGATTGACCACATCCGTACTCCTATATACCAATCCGGCTCGTCACAAATCCCACTGATATTCCATCAGAAAACTACACGATAGAATCCAAAATCTCAATGTATAAACTCCGACAAAAACTCCTTTTCCACATATGACTCGCAACGTCAATCATTTTCCATCCTGGATCACCTCAATTATGCTATGACAATGCATTGAAACAAATCAACATAGCGAAAGGCTTCCCGAGAGGTTCAATTTGAACAAGTAAACCAAAGCCTCGAAAGGCGGAAATAACATAGGTAAACGATTGGTAAAGTGTTTTACAAATCTCGGGAGTTTTAAGAAAACAGAAAAGCCGTTTGAAACATTAGGGTCTTAGCCCGTAACTCGTTCCGCATTACAAAAAGTTTAAAAAGTAGAAAACCACTTTTCGGACTTCGAGTCCTGAGTTATAAAACCATTTCAAAATCGATTGGGTCTCGGCCCAAAATCATTTTCCGTAAAACATCCGTAAAATATTCATTTTGAAAAGTATCATTTTCAAATGCTCAAAACAGTTCATGTATCTCAAATGAATTAACATGCTACATGTTCTTCTCAACAATCCATAGTCCTTCTCCCGATTACACAATTCCGTTCCAAAATCTAGCTGATATACTGATTCCAAAAATCATAACTTCTCAAGATCATCAATCCTATCCCAACTCTGTCACCTTATATTGAAATGCATAATATCTGCTGAATCTCAAAACATATCAACTTAGAACGGCAGTAAATCTCAATGAAATTCAAAAATCCGAATACTTACAGATCGTGAAGCCGACGATTCCCCGTGATACTGGCACATGTCTAGACTCAAGAAAATACTCGACACAGGTATTTTCAAAACTCACGTTTTGCAAACTCAGTGCAACTCGAGAACACAATATATCACGTAAACACCATTTGGAAAAGTTATAACAAGCCCAGTACGATACTGGCAAATCCGATAACGCACAAGCCTGAGTGAACAACAAAGACTCACGGCTCTAGTATTTGTCAATCGACAACTCGAATGACGCAACAAAACACGACCCAACTCGACCCAAATGCCTAGGTTTTCTCAACCTAAGCTCCGATACCATATTCTGTAACACCCCCAGATTTAACCGGAAATATTACAACGCCGTGGGCCCCGAGATGGAACCCACAAGGCTAAAAGAAATTTTCGCAAACATTTACAAATGCCCAAGAAGCCAACGATGGTACTATCTTTAAAAATTCACAAAGACTTATAAAATCCATTTATCAAAAACCGTCGTAAAAACTCATTTGAAATCGCAAGACCAAACAGCCGACACTCAAAAGTTTAGAAAACGATTTCCAAAGTAACCTCAGTTACCAGATACCAAAAGAGCATTTCAAAATACTCACGCAGCGGAAAAAGACAAACAATTTAAAATACTCTAACAGCGGAAATACAACAACTGATCAGAAACTCAATACACAAATACATGTCCTAGCCAGTATCCTCCGGGAAGTTCATCTCTCCACGACCGCTACAAGCTTGATAATCCAAGAACCTAAAAAGAAAGCCCACGACGGGGTCAGCCATAATATCCAACAATGATAACCATCACATCTCGTCAATAATTACATATCAATGGAAATACTAAGTAAGAATACGACCAATGTAATCTTACCGTTGTAACTTTACGAGAATCCACGATTCGTATCCTTAACAACACATTAAGATAATACCGAAATATCTGTACGGTATCTCAACAATACTCAAGGTTCTCAAAACATTATCATAACTCGCGATACGGAAATTATACGAACTCTGGCCAATTCAATCCGTCGGATAACGTCGACAATTCCAATACGATAATTATTGTCCATCAAAGACAAGTACCAAGGAAATACGGAACATACCTCAAGATACGAAATACCATTACCATCACGTCAGTCTAATCCGAGATCAGATCAACACAATATACGGACATGGTCCTAACACAAGACCTACAAATGCATACTCATATGACAACGTCAATATGATCACAACAATAACGACAATGTATACTTATGGCAAACCCATAATATACATATGCACAACAACAATACATATGGTAATCCAACGATCCAGCGCACACAGCTATAGATTCCCATGATGATCCCGTCGGACCAACGCATGGTGGCATTACCTGTCCAGCGATCCAGCGCACACAGCTATAGATTCCCATGATGATCCCGTCGGACCAACGCATGGTGGACATATGACAACAATGCACAACTGCACAAAACAACCGTGCATAATACACGACAACAACAATGCACAAATGCATGACAACAATGATACACGTATCACGACATGATCGACACAAATGACAGAAATGATTAAAATACTTGCTCCGAGTCCTTCGAGAGCAATCTCGATATCTAAACCATCACCAACCATTATTCTGAATATTCACCGATCCAAAACATCACGGACGGTAGATAATTCACGTTTTTGTCAATACCATGATGTATCCTCGATAACAAGTATACCAACGACAATTGTAAATCATATACATTATGATTTAAATTCCCAAAACTCGAATACAACCTATAATTCCAAATCTCCTGTGATTACGATTATAAACATTGCTATACGAATTATAAACGAATGAAACTGAAACCATTCATTAAATATTATAAACTGAGCAAGTAATAACTTGCCTCGATACCGATACGACGATGATGAAGTCGTTACCAAATCCATTGTCGTCATCTACAAGTTCCTCGGTCCCGACCAAAGCAATTCACGAACATCCTCGAACACGACCGCATCATACGGTTATAAACACCGATCAATAAACTTGACCTATTACAATAATCGATTAAACAACAATCCGATAATAATCAGCAACCGTTAAAACCAATTCACAAACCCAACGGCTCAACAATATCTCAGTTAAAAACTAGTCGGATCAATCCAACTCAAACAAGAAAGAATTCATAACCACAACACGAAAATACTGCACTTTCTGCCTTCTTAGCGCACGTTAATCACTTAACGTAGCGTACGCTAAGTTGCTCCGTTAGCGTAGCGTTAGGCGGTAAGCTTAGCGTGCGCTAATGCTTTGTCAGATTGCATTTCGGATACCGATCAACATATGACGATTATCAAGAACACTAAGTGATTCTGAACCATGTACATAACTATCAAACAACGAAATCCAATATCTTTTAACATATAGGTAATCATCCGACTCTTAATTCAAGTCATATATTCATATTTCATCTTCCTTAATATCAACAACCTAAACACCAAGAACTCATAATCATGCCATGATCACCATCATATGAAGAAACCAACAACAACAACATCAAAGATCCGAATTGAAGGAAGACATTGGCCAACATATCTCTTTGAAGATAAACAACACATTCGAAACCATCCAAATCATATCAATACTCATAACTCAAGAACTAATCTCATAATCATACTTATCAACTTGTTTATATGATAATCATTAACACAAGAACATCAATCTTCAATCCAAAACGAAATCCAAAGGTGAAGAACTATTACCTTGTATAGACGAACCATGAAGGAGAACAATCACTTCATTCCAAGAATCATCAATAACTTCAAGAACAAGACTTTAATTCATGATCCCCAGCTTAATCTTGTTAAAGATCATCATCTCTCAGTGTTTCTGTACCTCGAGTACCTCTCAGGGCTCTCTCTATCGAGTGAAAGGAAAGAAGTGGACGAAATGCTTCATAACACCCTCCTGTCCCTTTTTATAAAGTGTATTACTAGCGTGCGCTAAACCTTATGTTTAGCGTGCGCTACGGCCTTAGCGTGCGTTAACCGACTTTTGTTAGCGTGCGCTATCGCAATCCGCAGGCTACCGTCAAGCCAGACAATGACTTACGTACGTAATGCCCATGCCTTAGCGTACGTAAATGCTTATATTTAGCGTACGCAAGTGTTCTTCCATAGCGTGCGCTAATCATAGTTGACTTGATTGTCTGTATGCTCCGAAGACTGGTCCACACGCCGAAAGTGCTGACGAGGATAAGATTCCTTTTTGTCCGATGTACAGTTAGCGTGCGCTAACCATCATGCATTAGCGTGCGCTAACACTACATTACAACATCCGTTGACTTACCAGAACGTGCGCCGAAAGTGGCCTGGTCCACACGTAGATTCCTTCTGATCTGACTGCACCAGCGTGCGCTACATTCTGCCTCTAGCGTGCGCTAACCATGAACGATAGCGTGCGCTATACTTGACCATTAGCGCGCGCTAGTCAGGCTATACTTAGCCATTTCCAACTCTTCTCGTCTGTCTCGACATACTGGATACGTACACTCACGCACTGAATATATATACTTAGTTCCATAATATTCTCATATGATACATAATATCCTCAATTGCAATTGTCGACCAAGTACGACAATTATACCGATACTGACATCTCAGTCCTTCATTTATTTTATCTATACTGTACAGATTCCACGCTGTACAATATAACTCGGATAAAATAATATTAAACAACGGTAGTAGAAATTCCGGATATTACAACGCGGACCACACACACTGTTCGTACACATCATGTACCGAACTCCGGAGGCCTCAACGGACCCTACCCGGCCACACACACTGTTCGTACACATCATGTACCGAACTCCAGAGGTCTCGTCAAACCCTACCTGGATCACACACCTTGTTCGTACACATCATGTACCGAACTCCAGAGGTCTCGTCAGACCCTACCTGGATCACACACCTTGTTCGTACACATCATGTACCGAACTCCAGAGGTCTCGTCAGACCCTACCTGGATCACACACCTTGTTTGTACACATCATGTACCGAACTCCAGAGGCCTCGTCAGACCCTACCTGGAACACACGCACACACTTCGACATGACACAACTCATAATCATTAAATGTCAAGCCATTCCACATTACACCGAAATGTACAATCAAGTATGTAAACCAAAACGACATGAATATCATGATCATCACAACGACTCTTAACCAACATAACACATATTCGGTACACAATACATTGCACAACCACATGTACAACCATCTCATATGTACATCGCAATCCTGGACAAATGGCACAACGCCGAACACGTATACCAATATATCACTATTATCACAAAGCCTTCAAATTTCGGAAAACACAACCAACTCAAACGGAACATATTTACGGAGGCAAGCAAAATCGTCATACATAGCATACGTAATTACTAGTCGCAAGATACAAGTCGTATAATATGATACTTGCCTCGATAACCGCTACCGAACGCTCCGAAGAACACGGTTCGACCGGAAAGCTCGGACCCCGAAGAAGACAACGAACGGAAGGGTTCCGACTCGAGTTCTTCACAAGAATTCGACCCTAACAACATATAATCAATAAATCATCGATCATACGAGGAAGAATAATGGTAGAACGCTCGAATTCTCTTTGTGACATTTTATCGAACACCTTCAAGGCGTCGATAAAATACTCAATAAAACGACAAATCCGTGGCAATCCAACCGTGGAATAACAAGGAATTAGATATAATACATCTAAATAATCATCAATCCATCATAATCCTAAGTTAAATCGGATTAAACGGACAATTCGAACAAAATCCCCAATTTTCCAAAAACTAGATTTTTAGGAAATCTAACCTTGATTCGGTCGATCGGAGGATGTTACGGAATGATTGATTGATGTTAGAAACTCAAGAACTTCGTGGATTGGATGTATGACAACATGCCTCCATGCTCCACAAGTCTCCAACCGCGGAAGAGGAAGAAAGAAGTGAGAAAAATGAGTGAAACCCGATCGCTCCGCCATATTTATACCCCTCAGGACACGGCGCAGAAACGGCCTGCACCGGCGCCGGGTGTCTCGGCCGTGTCTCGGCAGTTGCTGGTCCTGGCCGACCGGCGCAAGACACGGCACTGGCGGCGCCGTTTCTAGGGTCGTTCGCATGTGTCCGCCACCATGACTCGGTCGATCCGACGGTCCGAAAAATCCCAAACTCGGACAACGTAAAGTGAAAGCACGGTTACGAAGTACTCGTAAATACGAATCCGAACATTGAGAGAACACATGATTCCGACCACCCGAAGGCTCGAAATTCGACAACGGAAAGTAATTACCCCAAACTTTGGGAAATTACGAAAATGGCCCAAAACGTCCGAAAATCACGATACGTGATCGAATAACCAAACCAAAGCTTACAACATGAATAATAACATTAAATGGACTTCCGAGAAACTCGAAACAACAGTTTCGGAAGAGAATCGCGAGAATCGAACTCATGTGCGAAAAGTCATTTAAGAACACGAAACTCAACAAAACGATACCGAAACGAACTCGGATGACAAAAAGTGTAGAATTAAATATTCTCAGAATGACGAAACGGTCAAAAGAGAGTCGTCGAAACGGACCTCCACCGAAAAATGAATATTACCGGAAATCCGAAATTGCGGATATTACATTCTACCCTCCTTAAAAGAAGTTTCGTCCCGAAACTTAAAACAAGTAGGGAGAAGCAATATCCCGACAGGAAAACTCAACAAGATACACAAGAAATGCATAACTTTCGTCCATTGGCGAAACGTTACAAGCAACGCGAAAGAATATACAGCGTGACAACACGCCACATGACAACCATAACAACGCCACCGGCAATGATTCAAAACAATAACGATCAATTAACGACGCATCACATACCACATCATATGCACGCATTTAATCAAGGAAATGTACGCGACAACAAGTCGCACCCGACTAAAACGGCTATGCGATAGAAACAAATAGAGTATTACGATAGAAATCATTCCGATTCTCATCAACAAGAAAATGTCCGACGTCAAAACACAAACAATTCAAGATAACAGAAAATGAGAATACCGGATATTACATTCTATCATACAAAAAATAAGTTTCGTCCCGAAACTTAAACTAAGGTTATCACAGTGATACGAAACAAAATATAGCGACACATAATAAAATACCATGCTCATGACCTCGTGGTCTACTGACACGCCTCCGTAGGTTCAACAACTAAACGAGAACTTACACAAAACAAAATATCATTCAACAAGTTCCAAATGTAAAAGCGTCACAAAAAAAACATCTCTACACGCGAAACAATTCGTGTAGCGAGTACCAAAAACACCATCACTAGACATCACTGGGCCCTCCGGAAGTAGGAATGGAATTCCGGTCCCTTATCATCTCGGCAACAATCTCGCAGTACTGAACTCGATGCCCCTCGTGTCCACAATTATAACAAGTCACTGGCGGTTTCTTACAATGCGCGCGTTCATGGCTTAGAACGTTACAGTTGAAACACCTAGAAGCATTACCAGAACTCAAAGACACCGACTTGGGTCTTTTGGGTTCTCTAACTGACCGAGAAGGTTCCATACTCGGCTGATACGAGGGTTGAGGTGTGGGAATCCCAATTCCCTTACTTCCCGATGCGTCATCGGAAATCTTCTGCTTTTTCGCTACCGATACAGACTCGGTAGACATTATAGCCATCTCAAACGCCAAGGCTCGATCCTGATAGTCCTTCAAGGTTGTACACATAAAAGGAGCCATACATTGCCGAATCTGAGGTTTCATACGCATATCGAAATAACGAACCTTATCTGCCTCACTTTTCACCTGATCCCGAACATAACACAGCTGTCGATTATAATCGACTATCGCCTGGGATATCGACATGTCTCGGGGCGTAGCCGAGAAAAACTCGACAATCCTACGCTCTTTAACAGGCGGCGGACAATACTCGGCCTCCATGGCGCTTTGAATTCACCAAGTAGCGGTACGATCACTGGCGCTACGGCCTCCCACCAGTCTGCAGCTTCCCTGTCGAGTAGGTATTGAGCAATAGGCACTCTTCTCTCATCGGGGCAAGCTACAACATCAAATGTTCTGTCCAACTGGAAGAGCCAATTCTCCCAGCCTAACGAGTCCGAAGAACCTACAAAACGGGGCGGGTGCATTCTCATCACATCTCGTAACCACTTACTAGCTCCGTTATTCTCATCCAGAATCCCGTCTCGGTGTACGGCCCGATTCATATGCGCCAACCGGTCACCACCTGACGAAGGATGGTGGCGGCGCCAATATCAACATTACCTCTCGATGATTGCTGCTGATCACGACCACGACTATGACCACGTCCTCGGCCACGGCCTCTCGGCATACTGGATGGACGACCAATAAGAATAACACATCCAAACAAATATCACAACGTCAAGATAAGACAATAAATAGCAGCACGTTAAAACATCAACTCCAAGTCATCACACAAGTGCACGAACTAACACTGTAATTTTAGAACTTCATTAAAAAATAATCCACACAGTCACATCAACAGAGATGTTTGGATTTTACCAAATCAAACACGGTCAAAACCACACACGTATCGCAGGGATCAAACACTAACAACAAAAATAAAATGCTTCCGGGGTATTATTCAAATGATAAAATTTTAAAATTCTCAAGTTTGAAAAAAAATTGGTGAAATGAAATTTTTGAAAACACTTATAATACCTCGGTCGTTTAATCAAAACTATGTATCTCATTATCAAAACTGTTTTGATTGAAGCTATTTGCAAAACAACACGTTGAGGCTTCAATCTTTTCGCTAGACGATATCGTCAAAATGACCTTATCAATATATCATTATCTTTACTAGCGTTATACGGGGTAACAACATGTTACCACGCCATCCATCACTAATATATCAACAGAGATTAAATAATCAAGGGGCATGGGTACAACTGTAATAACAAATTTCTACCGGGTCAGTCAAAAGTTTACGGCCGTAACAACATGTAGTTTACGGCCGTAACAACTCTGAGCTTACGGCCGTCATGGAAAACATCTTACGGCCGTACCATCTAGCTGCAGGACTGCAGAGTTGTCACAGTAGCCCCCAACACACAAACACATAACATTTAAATTCCGAAAATTAAGGTCGTTTTGCAAAACAAGATTTTTCCAAAAATTTTGATTTCCACAAAAATGCTCAAATCAGTAGTCTTTAAGGAAAAATGTTTTCAAAGCTACCCGTAGCGGGTAAAATTACAACAATCCAAAATAGTCGATATTAAAACCACATGCCCAAATGGCAAACAGGGTCGCCAATTCAATCACATACATCTCATGGCATCACGTTTAAATATGCAAAAAAACCATTTATCGGAGTCTCTCGCGAACTCTACCGTGAAACCCATCAAGGTTCACAACTTTCACACCATACCAACCCACATGGTGGTTCAAGGGCCAAACATCAATACATCCAGTTCTATACACATACAGCGTATCTAAGTATCAAATACAACTTCATTACACAACACTGTGTAAATAAAATTATGCACCACAAATATCACACATAAATGAAATCATGAACACAAATATTACGCATAAAAGAGGAGACTTACGTCCACAGGCCGCACGGAGACGACGGTCGCCCACGATACTAATCTCATCCGACAACATATCCAACGCGTTGTGACTACGCACAACTCAACTTGTCACCTGACGACTCGAACGACAAGACAACACATTACTCGAAAAATAACAACTCGACTCGACCCGACAGCCTAGGTTTCCGCAACCTAAGCTCCGATACCATAAATGTAACACCCCCAAAACCGTATGGGAATATTACACGCCGTAAACCCTTTCCGAAAGGATCTACCAGGCTAAACGTCCATAAAAAACCAAATGCTTGCCCGGCCAGGGTCAAACAATATAATAATACAGACCGTTAAGGTCACTTACACATAAACACACAGACCGATGAGGTCACACAACTCTATCAACAGGACTGACTAACAACATTACCCACACAGGGGTCGAAATACAATACAGCAGAAGACTGAATCAACTCTAACAATACAACTAAACTCTACCAACTTTCAACTCTTGATTAGTATCGAAGCTCGTCATCCCCTTGTGCCAATCCTGTGACTGCTCCCCTGAACCTGCATGTACCTGGACGCAGAACAGACATCCACCCCCCGAATACGGGGGTTAGTAAAATTCCACTGTTTTACTAGTGCAAGTATCAAACCATACGAAATGTAACAAGCAAATAGCAACTACGAATTTAATACGCAAATCGATTATCAAAATGTTCCCGAGAAGTTTTAGAATTTCGAACTCAAGTAAGAGATATTTGAAAAGGAACACATCATCTCGGGGATTTTTAAAGCAGAAATTCTTTTGGACCTCGAGTCCCAATTTACAAAACCTTTTCGTAAACATTAGGGCCTTAGCCCGATTCTCGTTTCAAAGCATACTAAATAATATATCATTATGAGTCCGAGATCCATATTTAAAATGTTACCCGAACAATCACTGCTACACGATCATTGTTCGTACACATCATGTACCGAACTCCGGAGGCCTCGACAGACCTTACCCGGACCACACACACTGTTCGTACACATCATGTACCGAACTCCGGAGGCCTCAACGGACCCTACCCGGCCACACACACTGTTCGTACACATCATGTACCGAACTCCAGAGGTCTCGTCAAAACCTACCTGGATCACACACCTTGTTCGTACACATCATGTACCGAACTCCAGAGGTCTCGTCAGACCCTACCTGGATCACACACCTTGTTCGTACACATCATGTACCGAACTCCAGAGGTCTCGTCAGACCCTACCTGGATCACACACCTTGTTCGTACACATCATGTACCGAACTCCAGAGGCCTCGTCAGACCCTACCTGGAACACACGCACACACTTCGACATGACACAACTCATAATCATTAAATGTCAAGCCATTCCACATTACACCGAAATGTACAATCAAGTATGTAAACCAAAACGACACGAATATCATGATCATCACAACGACTCTTAACCAACATAACACACATTCGGTACACAATACATTGCACAACCACGTGTACAACCATCTCATATGTACATAGCAATCCTGGACAAATGGCACAACGCCGAACACGTATACCAATATATCACTATTATCACAAAGCCTTCAAATTTCGGAAAACACAACCAACTCAAACGGAACATATTTACGGAGGCAAGCAAAATCGTCATACATAGCATACGTAATTACTAGTCGCAAGATACAAGTCGTATAATAAGATACTTCCCTCGATAACCGCTACCGAACGCTCCGAAGAACACGGTTCGACCGGAAATCTCGGACCCCGAAGAAGACAACGAACGGAAGGGTTCCGACTCGAGTTCTTCACAAGAATTCGACCCTAACAACATATAATCAATAAATCATCGATCATACGAGGAAGAATAATGGTAGAACGCTCGAATTCTCTTTGTGACATTTTATCGAACACCTTCAAGGCGCCGATAAAATACTCAATAAAACGACAAATCCGTGGCAATCCAACCGTGGAATAACAAGGAATTAGATATAATACATCTAAATAATCATCAATCCATCATAATCCTAAGTTAAATCGGATTAAACGGACAATTCGAACAAAATCCCCAATTTTCCAAAAACTAGATTTTTAGGAAATCTAACCATGATTCGGTCGATCGGAGGATGTTACGGAATGATTGATTGATGTTAGAAACTCAAGAACTTCGTGGATTGGATGTATGACAACATGCCTCCATGCTCCACAAGTCTCCAACCGCGGAAGAGGAAGAAAGAAGTGAGAAAAATGAGTGAAACCCGACTGCTCTGCCATATTTATACCCCTGCCGGACACGGCGCAGCAAACGGCCCAGACCAGCGCCGGGTGTCTCGGCCGTGTCTCGGCAGGCTGCTGGTCCTGGCCGACCCGGCGCAAGACACGGCGCTGGGCAGCGCCGTTTCTAGGGCCGTTTCGCACAGGTCCGGCCAGCCATGACTCGGTCGATCCGACGGTCCGAAAAATCCCGAAACTCAGACCTGAACGTAAACCGAAAGCACGGTTACGAAGTACTCGTAAATACGAATCCGAACACTGAGAGAACACATGATTCCGACCACCCGAAGGCTCGAAATTCGACAACGGAAAGTAATTACCCCAAACTTTGGAAAATTACGAAAATGGCCCAAAACGTCCGAAAATCACGATACGTGATCGAATAACCAAACCAAAGCTTACAACATGAATAATAACATTAAATGGACTTCCGAGAAACTCGAAACAACAGTTTCGGAAGAGATTCGCGAGAATCGAACTCATGTGCGAAAAGTCATTTAAGAACACGAAACTCAACAAAACGATACCGAAACGAACTCGGATGACAAAAAGTGTAGAATTAAATATTCTCAGAATGACGAAACGGTCAAAAGCGAGTCGTCGAAACGGACCTCCGCCGAAAAATGAAAATTACCGGAAATCCGAAATTGCGGATATTACATAATCAAAGCATGCTTTTAAGTATACTACTCTATTACATAGTCTCTCATTTCTCCCACTTATACTCAAAGCAATGCTGCCATACACCGTAATCCCATTCCTTCCGCATGCCTTTCAAAAACTTTTGAGGGTAGGCCTTTCGTGAAAGAGTCAGCAAGATTATCTTCCGATGCAACACTGGCTACAACTACATCTCCTTCCTTTACAAAGTGCGTATGATGTGGTACTTGTGGTTCATATGTTTACTTTCCTTGTGGGCTCGTGGTTCCCTCGAATTTGCGACTGCACCAGTATTATCATAATAAAGTGTAATACCCTTTGGTAAATCGGGAATCACATCTAAGTCCTGCAGGAAGTACTTGAGCCATACCGCCTCCTTGGCTGCCTTAGAGGCTGCCATGTACTCGGCTTCCATGGTAGAGTTCGAGAGACATTTCCGCTTCACACTCCTCCAACTAATGGCTCCACCTCCCAGGCTAAAATCATAATCCGAAGTAGACTTGGACTTTTCTTTGTCCGATGAAAAATCTGAGTCAGTGTAACCCATCAGACACAGGTCGTCTGATTGATATACAAGCATGTATTACCTAGTCCTTCTCAGGTACTTGAGTATGTGCTTGACCGCAATCTAGTGTCTGTTGGAATATAAAACGCAGCGGAAGCAAGTTGGTGGGAATAATTTAATAAAAGTTTTATAAACTAACCAACAGAAAAACCGGGTCTATTTAGGCTTGTCAATTAATTAACTAAACAGATTAATAAACAATTAAATAAACATATTTACGCATAGGAGTCGGTAATTTATACCTTTGACGCGAAGTGGTAGAAATTCCCTTTTGGTCGATTTGTCTCCTATTCGTGTTCCTCTCCGATCTTCTTGTATTTCTACCTCAAGATCTTCTAGAGTATATCCCGCCTACGTCCGGATGTCGTGTGGGAAACAATCTACCGGATCAAACTTGGACAGCAAAGGGATCGACCGAAATTTTCTTCTCAAGAAACTCACGATTTTTGTTATCATTATTTTTCTTGAATGTTTTGGTATTTTAGAAAAATATTGTGTTAACTAAATTATGGAATCCAAGACACAAGTCAAGATCCACAATTAAACACATACACAAAAATCGATTTTCTTGGGCAATAATAGGTAGAAAAATCGGCCACCCCTATGTCTTTATTTATAGGTGTTTTGGCTACTCTAGGGATCTTAAGGAAGATATGGTAAGGACTCTTAATAGATATCTTCTTCCAATATTAGGACTCTTCCTAATATTAAGACTCTATTAATATCAACTTAGTCCACTAATAAGTTAATATTGCACTTCCTACCAAAATCCCAAATTACGAAATTGGCCTCCTTTTTGAATTAATTATTTCCCGTGTTTAAGATATTCCATGTCCATTAATTAATTTAAGCTACTGACAGCTTTTAATTAATTAATGTGTTATACATGAGTATACCACTCGACCTTTATTATTATATCGAAAAATTAATTCCACCTGCATGGTTTAATATAATAATCCTTTCGAGTGCCTCAAGGGACATGATCAACCCGACTGGTCGGGACACGATTTCTAGCTATAATATTAATTATCATATAAATAATAATATTGCCCAAAATATCGAGCATTTTGAGTCAATCATTGTGGCTCTCACCCATGATAAATCAAAGCAATAATATTAAATATATATAATTAAATAAATATTAATCACTAGAATTAAGAAATAATAATTGTCAGAGATGTACGTTCTTCTTATAGTCAGTACAGAAGAATCTATCTCACCTCGATCCTGTTCAACATATAATGAATACGCTAATATATGCTAATGGTCAAGACCAACCAATCTCAAGCATATACTACAACCTCTCAAATAACGGTATAATGTTATATAGGTTGTGAACTAAATATTACTATATAAGGAACCGATAATGTGATCTTCTGTGTGACACGACACACCACATTATCTACAATATAAAGCAATTTAGACTATATTTGCATAACCATAGCGTGAATAAATATGCAAAATATGTGATAAATGAATTAAATATTCTCAAAGATAAAGATCGGGAAATTAGGTAACACAAGCATAAAGTATGCTTTGACGTATACAACCCTAACAATCTCCCACTTATACTCAAAGCATGCTTTTAAAGTATACTATCTAGACTATGTCTATCTATCTCCCACTTATACTCAAAGCAATGCTGCCATACATGTCAACCCCATTCCTTCCACATGAAAGAATCAACTAGGTTGTTTCCAGATGCAATCTTGAACAACACTCACTACAAGAAAAACGTCTATCAGTGACCAAAAATATCAGCGACCGCAAAATCCGTCGCTAATTGTTAGGATCAGCGACTGGCATCAGCGACCGTTTCAAAACACGTCGCTAACAAATGTCAACGACCACTGTCCGTCACTATACGGTCGCCACCCCGCCAGATTGATACCGCGGAAAAATTTCAGCGACCACCTTACATCAGCGACCGATCGCGGTAGCAGAAAGTTCCACCTCAGCTTTCTACAACTAATTTAGTAATTAATATAATATATTTTATTACCAATATTAAAAATCTAATGCTTTTATTTAAAGTTAAAAATAAAAATTAAAAATATAAAAAAACATTCAGATTTTTGTAATAATAATAAAGTAATAATAAAAATATAAAAGTCTAAAGAAATATAAAAAATAAAAAAATTTGGATTTTTTTTTTATAAAAATGAAATTTTAATTTTTTTCTCAAATTTTTAAAAAAATCTGGAATATTAGTACTTAAAATCGGATATTATTATTTAAAATTAAAAAAATTGGATCTAATTTATAAACTTTTTTTTAAATTGAGATATTATTTTTCATAAATAAATAGAAAATTGGATCTAATTTTTCATAATATATATATATATATATATTATTTTAAAAAAATCTAAAAATCAAAAAAAACAAACCAAAGGTTAATTATAAATCAGATCCAAATATTTTTAATTTATAATTTTTATTTTTACTTTTAAATAAAAGCATTAGATTTTTAATATTAATATTCTAGATTTAAAAAAAATAAAGTTTCGATTTTTCTAAAAAATACAGATTTTTTTATTTTTATATTTTTATATTTTTTTAGACTTTTATATTTTTTTGTTATTATTTTATTATTAGTACAAAAATCTGAAAATTCTTATTATTATTTTATTATTGCCGACCAAAAAAAATGCTGACACGTGGCACTTAACGGCCATGTCATCAATTCGTTAAAACTTAACGGGACCAAACTAACGGAGTCCCTAACGGGTGAAACGGATTAAACTTTAGTCCCTTGTTTGAAACACTTGAAACTTTAGTCCCTTAAGTGATAAAAATGACAAACTTCAGTCCATAGTAGAGCTATTTTGCCTTTTAATTTATAGAGTTGATAATATAGATATTTTATTTTAATCTTGTATGTTATTAATATGATTTAAACTCAAATTTATGTGAGTATGTTATAAATATTACACTTAAAATTGTTGTTAATAAATATCTAACCCTTAAGTCTTTGTTAGTATGTTATAAATATTTTGTTAGTATATTATAAATATTAATTTTAAAATTATTTTTGTTGTTAGTGAGTATCGAACTTTTGATATTTGACAGGGTTATCTAAAAGGTTTCCGGTTCTCGGTTAGAAACGGAACCACATTGGGTTGCGGTTCCGGGGTACCGGAACCACATTATACGGTTATAGTCTGGTTCTTGATAGGGAATTTGAAAATTTTTTGGCTTTTGTCTAACCGGAACTGTTCGATTTTGAACCGAAAAATCGAAAATTTAACTTTTTTTTTATAAATTATATTATATATTTAAATTTAATTATTCAAAATTAAAAATACAAAATAAGTAAATAACCCCTGACTTTAGAAGCCACACTTTGTCTCTCTCTCTCTCTCTTCGATAGATCTCTCTCAGGCGAAATCCCTCTCTCTCTCTATCTCTCTCTCTCTCGCTCGCTCGCTCTCTCATCTTCTTGGAGGTGGATCAAAATTTCTTCACGATGAATGGCTTACAAACACCAGTGCAGATCTAAGTCAGAATTAGAAGCTAAATCGATACAAGCTTGGTACGTGAAATTATCCACAATTTCGTTTTTTTTCGAAATTGTAAAAAAATTCATCTACTCTAAAAATCTTACTCTGTCATCTCATTCTAGTTCCAGGAACCTTTTCTTTTTCAAACGAGGAAGCTATTATGTCTTCTTGGTAGAAAGATTTCGATTTTGAAGGATAGGTATGTATTCAAAACCCTAATTTTCTTTTATTATTATGTTGTGTTCTTTCATGTTAGCAAAAACATGTGTAACTTATGGCCAGTAAAGGCCATTGTGTTTTAAGTCCTAAATCAGAAGTAGAGAGAGAGAGAGGCTAAAAACATTTTTGACAGAAGATGTTCCGCCTTCTCTATATCCTTTTTTACATGGCTGCATGTAAGCAGAAGATGTTTTTGATGTTTGTTTTTATTCACACGAATCGTTTGATTATGTTTTATGGTGATTTTTATTTCCTGGCAGTCATTTTTACTTGACTAATAATTAGTAAAACTGATTTGTCTAACTATTCTAGTAAAACGGTGTAAAATATTTCCCGGTAGTACTTGTTAGTAATGTTTGTTGTGAGGGTAACAACATAAGTCTTGGTATAGCTTAGCAATCTATTTGGGTGGGTGGGTGAGGGTGGGAGGGGGCATTGTGACCTGCTTTTGCTGGCAACTAGAGCTGGTTTGTGAATCGAGCTTCTTGAGAGCTCGACACGACTCGTTAAGACTGGGCCCGTACAGGTAAAGTAGCCAACTCGGATAGTTAAATGATTCGATCTCGAGCTCGTTTAGGTACTCGATTTACCAATGAGCCTGCTCGAGCTCGACTGATTAGGCTTGATAACTGCTATTTTTCCTATAATTCTATTAGACTCGTTAGGCTCGGCTCAACTCGAAAGGCTCGTTAGACTTGTTTTCGAACCGAGTCAAGTGAGCTTTCTTACTTGGTAGTGTTGTCGAACCGAGCCCAAATCGGCTCGATAAGCGCTCTAGTCGAGTCGAGCTTTAGATACTCGGACTCGATCGGTTCGAATGGCAGCACTGCTGGCAACTCTTCTCCGGAAACTTGAGGAATCGAGAAGTAAAGTTGTACTCAATATATGAGAGAATATTTGAATATTTCAATATATGAGCACTGTAAGGTAGTTTTTAGTCAAAACAGTCAAAAGAAACCTAGTGAAAATGAATACATATTGCACTTATTTACAACAGTAGAATGTACATGTTTTGTTAAGTGGTAATGAACTTATTCATATCAGTAAGATAAAGTTTCAGGTTTAGGAGGTACGTAGCTGTGTTCTAGATGCGTAGTTTGACAAGCACCCAATAAAAAATTATAGTATTATATTTATAAAGGCATGCAATTTTTTAAAATCTTTTGGCTTGAAAGAGTATGTTTCAGACATATCTAAATCATGTTGGCAACTTGCATATTTGACTGTGTTGTGTTGTCAAAAATTGTGATCAGGTCCTTCTGTTCTCGGCCACCTTTGAGAATATAATCAAATGTCCGTAAAAATAATATTCAACTATCTATATCACAAAAAATAACTTCGTGAGCGAGCCAAGCACATGCATCGAAATAGAGGGCAATTATTTTAAAAAATGGTCCAGCTAGTGTAGGTATCATCCAAGAGAGTTAGTTCAGCCAAGTTTGCAAGTCGAGCATCAGCCCCCCGTCCAATATCACTTAGGACCTTGCAAACGTCCTTCATATCTTCACTTTGCTTGGCCTTCTTCAGCTTTTGTTTTGGCGCAACATCTAGAATGTCCTCAGCCCGCTCCCCATTAGATCTATCTTTCCCGAAGATAACTATCCAATCATCATAATAAGGCCAACTCTTCTACCGCATAAGTCGTGCGTTATTATCGATTTATAGTTTCAAATAGAAATTCGCAGTCAGTATTCGCAAGTAATATAAAATATGTTGAGAGATGCTTCCTGCAACAAGTTTTAAGCCATAAGAGTATATACAACTATAGGAATAAATAGAATAAAATAAAACAAACAAATGGAGATCTAGGAAAGTTTATGTAGGAGAAACACAGAACTTGTATGTTTACTTATATTTAATACCTATATGTTTATTTGATGAAATCAAAATTGCAAATCAGGCATCGTGGTATCATGAACCTCTCTTCAGACCGTAGTTGGATGGCACGACGAAAATCAAGTACTGAGATAGGTGATACGACTGAATTTAGAGCTGGTTGCCAAGTGTTTATAGAGTATGCGTATAATCACCCGGAATGTGTGAATGCTAAGAACCAGATACGATGTCCATGTTGGAAATGTAAGAATAATAACTATCTGGACAGAGACATGGTAAACTTCCATTTACTTGATTCTGGGTTCATGAGAAATTATGAAGAATATTGGTGGGCACATGGGAAGAAAAGAGATGGTGGCTTCACAAGTAATAGGTCAGGCAGTAGTACTACTCATCGTATGGATGAAATGGTTCATGATATTGCAGGGCCAGATTTTGATTGGGAACAATCTAGGGAGCAGCCTATGAATTCTAATGCCAAGTCCTTCTCTAAGTTATTAGAAGAGGGTAGAGAGCCATTGTGGCATGGCTGCACCAAACACACTAAATTATCTGCAGTGGTGACATTACTTAACATCAAGGCTGATCACAACATGAGCCATGAGTGTTTTGAGTCGCTCTTGAAGGCCATTAAGAGTATGTTGCCCGACAGTGAGAAATTACCCGATAATTATTACTATTATAAGAAAATGGTGAAAAAGTTGGGTCTTGGATACCAAAAGATCGATGCATGCCCCAACGATTGCATGTTATTTTATAAGGAAAATAAAAATATTACAAAATGCACGGTTTGCGGTCATGATCGCTTCAAACCTAATAAAGAGGGGGTGACTACAAAAAAAATCATCTATACCGTTCAAAATTCTAAAGTATTTTCCAATAACAGATCATCTTAAAAGATTGTACATGTCTTCAAGAATAGCTTCATATATGACTTGGCATGCAAAATCTTCGGCTAAAGATGGAGAATTAAACCATCCCGCAGCAGGCTTGGAAAGATTTTAACAAAACACATCCTCGATTTGCATCAGAACCTAGACATGTGAGGCTTGGATTGTCCACCGATGGTTTCAACTCATTTGGCCACTCAGCTGTTCCGTACTCATGCTGGCCCGTGATTGTTACTCCGTATAATCTGCCTCCTTGGATGTGTATGAAACAACCATACATGTTTCTTTCGCTCATGATTCCTGGTCCTAAGAGTCCTGGAAAGAACTTAGATGTTTACTTGAGGCCTCTTATAGACGAGTTGAAGGTTTTGTGGAAAGATGGAGTACAAACCTGGGATGTTTCAACGCAAACAAATTTCAACCTTAGAGCAGGGCTTATGTGGACTATGTTTACTTCCGGCTTATGGTATGTTATCTGGATGGAGCACACATGGGAGGTTGGCTTGTCCGTATTGCATGGAGCATACCAAATCTTTCACTCTACAAAAAGGTCGAAAGCCTTGCTGGTTTGACTGTCATTGTCGATTCTTGCCGGCAGATCATCCGTTTCGAAGAAATAGAGAACACTTTAGGAATGGGAAAGTGGAAAATGATATGCCTGTACCACGATTTTCAGGAATGGATATACGAGCTCGTGTGATGAGACTACCAGTCGTCCCATTTGGTAAGAATGATAAGAAAATCAATGGGTTTGGCGAATCTCATAATTGGGTTCGAATAAGTATCTTTTGGGAATTGCCTTATTGGTCTACAAATTTGATTCGTCATAATCTAGATGTAATGCATGTCGAGAAGAATGTGTTCGACAATGTGTTTAACACCATGATGAATGTTACAGGAAAGACAAAAGATAATGATAAGGCACGTTTGGACTTGAAAGATATTTGTAAGCGTCCTACATTAGAGCTTCAGGAATCTTCTAATGGTAAGACTTTCAAACCGCATGCAAGGTACACATTGTCCAAAAAGCAAGTTGAAGATGTGTGCACATGGATTAAGTCTCTGAAACTACCGGATGGATATGCATCAATCATTGCAAGGTGTGTTACGGATAAGACACCGAGTGGGAAATTGAAAGGGTTGAAGAGTCATGACTGTCATGTGTTCTTGGAAAGACTCCTGCCTATAGCATTTTGGGATCAGCTTTATAAACCAATATGGGATGCTTTGACGGAACTTAGTTGTTTTTTTAACGACTTATGTTCAAAAACATTAAATGAGAAGGACATGTCCATACTTGAGAAGAACATCATAGAGATTACGTGTAAACTCGAAAAAATCTTCCCACCTGTTTTTTTTGACAGTATGGAACATTTAACAATACATCTTCCCTGCGAAGCCCGTGTTGGGGGTCCGGTTCAATATAGGTGGATGTACCCTTTTGAGAGGTTGATGGGAATGCTTAAGAGGGCAGTGAAGAATAGAGCTTGTGTCGAGGGTTCGATATGCGAGGCATACAGTTTCAATGAGATATCTATGTTTGTCTCAGACTATTTTCCGGACGAAGTTCTGACAAAGGCCAATCGTGTCCCGAGAAATGATGATGGGGGAAATGTTGAACTTAATGGCAGGCTTTCTGTATTTGGTCTATTGAGCCACGCTTATGGAAAACGAAAGCACATATTTCTCCCTGAGAAAGATTTACATGCTGCACAATTATATTCTTCTCAATTGCGAGGAGATTGACGTATTTGTGAGGTACACATCATGTAAACTCTTAAATTTATAACCTGATCAGCCTTTCAATGACATGCGATATACATTCCAATATGTTAATGTTACACTATTGTATAGATTGTATGATGACGAGTTAAAAGCGAAACATCCTGACATAACCGATAAAGATATTCAAATCAATCGTGCTAAAGAATTTGCACGTTGGATAAAGGAGAAAGTAAGTTCAATTTCTTAAGCACTACACACACACACACACTCTCTATATTAACTATTGACTTTAATTCATATAATAAGATGGAATATTTGTAGGCTTTGATTGACGGATCAATGATTCCGGCTAATGTACAAGCCTTAGCTATGGGACCATACATGGACCAAGTATGCCGTAATGGTTACAAAGTAAATGGTTATGAATTTCATACCAAGACATATGGGCGCGGTAAAAGAACTACGAACTTAGGAGTGTGCGTCCTAGGAGATTGTTACAATGAGCTTAGTCATGCCTTTTATGGGGAGTTGGAGGAAATCATAGAGTTGTCATACAAGGGTACGTACGGGGGTTATATTAACTTGTTCAAGTATCGGTGGTTCGATTCAGAGAGAGGAATACGTGTTGATAAACATGGAATTGTCGATATTGATGTCCATAGGTCTGCTTACTCCAACGAACCTTTTGTTTTACCAACTCAAACAAAACAGGTATACTACACTCCTACTCCCGGTAGAATAAGGGATAGACCGCCTTCAGACTGGCAAGCTATAATTCATACTCCCGCACGTAGACGTGAAGAAGTAGTTAATGGGGAGTTTTATCAAGAGGAGATGCTTCATAGACCAGCTGTAATAAATCTAGACAATAATGAAGTAATTCAATTAGATGGTGGAGATGAACCACATGAAATAGATCCCGAGTTAATACTAGTGGAAGATGACATTGATATATAAGAGGAAGAGTTATTGATTGACACTGACTCCGAGTCGGAGTCTGAAGGAGATGATGGTTATGAATCAATACAAGATGATTCTGACTCACAAATTGGCACTTAGAATTTTATTTTGGACATTTTCATAAAATGGCCAAACTTGCTGATGGAACATTTTAGTCGAACTATGCCTTTTAAACGTTTTTATTTTTGTCAGTTTACTCTCTTTTGTTAGCTGTACCTCTGCTCATTTTCAATAATCATTTTAATTAGTGTTCATTTATTGTCATCCATTTTGTAGTACTTGATTTATACATTTTCCTTGCATTTATGTTTTGGATGCATGAGGTGTATTTGTGAACTCTGGGAACAGTGTTTGGAATATGCTCTGGGAACAGAAGAATTTAGACAAGAATTTAGACAATACTTGATGCATATTAAGGAGATCGAAGCTCAAAAAAGCCAAATAAGACAATGCTATATATATATATATAGTTATGTTACATCTATGCAGATGGATTCTGAAGCAACGACCCTGAAAAAACGTGGGATGGGTAGGGGGCCCAACCATGTCCCAAGAGCCCCTTCAAATCCAGACGAGCGAACTTTCATTCAGATTCGTCCACCCCCAGATAGCACGTACGTATCTACTCTTGCAATGCATTTTGGATTCCATTTTAAATATAATAGAGTTTCTTTAACACTGAAAGGGAGCAACAAATTGGACAGAAATATAAACGAACTAAGAAGATACAGGGCAATTTTATACAAATTTTACCAGATTTGGACTACTTATTTCTTCACAAAACTGCCGGAAAAACAACACTTATTATAACTCATAAATTATAAGATAAAGTGATTACCCGTCAAGTTTCGACGGGCTATACACTAGTTACTATACTAAACAAAATCAAGAGATAAAAGGGATTCTTATCTCGAATTATGAACAATATTATAAGACATAAAGAGGGAAAAGAAAATAAAAAAGAAAAACTCTTATCGGAGAACTAAATCAATTTGAAAGGATACGGCACAGCATGAAGCGGCACACACTGTACCGGGGGCCGCGGCACGAAGATGCTTAGCCGCGGCCCATAAGGAAAATTTGTGCCCAGGGCTGCGCGCAGCACAACTGGGGCCGCGGCACACTAAAGCCGGGCCGCGGCCCCCGGCGCGGGTTTACTGAACGAGCCCTCGTTTTTTGGACTGTTCTGAAGCCTGTTTTCGACCAAATTCCCGGACGCGTTTTGGAGACTAATGATGGTTATAAATAAGGATTAAAGGTCTGAAGAGAGATCATCGAGGAGGAGGAGAAAAACACCGATCAAGCAGAGAGCAGAAGCCAGAGAACGGAGGAATCCAAGTTCTTCAACTGTGTTTGATTTCTTTTATGCTTTCTTCAATTCTTTCTGTATTATTTTCTAGCATGTCGGGCTAGAACCCTATTCTAAGATTTTTATGAAACTGAGGTTTTGACGAATTAACTTTTGATTTTGCATTATTAAAATATATTTCCCTTTCTTATTGAGTTTTCCCAATTGTTTTAATTACTATCAATTATGTGGCCTATGATTGATTTGTTTTGATTACGCAACTCGAATAGGGAGAGGAGAGTTGGTAGGAAAAATTTGTGAGAACCGTTTTATCTTGTGAGATAGGAATATACTCATAGGAATTACGTGGCCTGTTTGAAGATTTCGTACTTTTTACCTATTGACGAATTAATTCACCTAGGAATAGAGTATGTTATTCGCCTTAGAAAATTCTACTGATCTCGGGAGAGACGGTAGGGTATTTTAGCAATCTTCGCCTTCAATAAATTGGGAAATCACTTAATTCATATAAATCAAGAGTAATTCGGATAAACCGAGGTGGATTCACAATCCTAGATTAATTCCCTATTTGATTTTCTTTCTTCGAACAATCGATTTTATTATTTGTTATTAGTTCATTCTTTTATTAATTTTCTTTAAATATTACTTGCACCTCCAATTTCGATAGTTCAAATAAAATTAGAATACGCATAAATCGGTAATTAGTGAGTCAGTCCTCGAGGGAACGATAACTTTTTTACCACTTTATTACTTGCTTACGACAACGTGCACTTGCGTTCACCAAAATTCGTAACAATGGCCTGAATACTTGTACTAGCCATTCAAATGCTAATCCCTTAAATGGGGGAAATGCGTCTCATGCATTTTAGGTATGCTTAGTTCTTTGGAGCAATCACGGGGATGACACTGAAGACGGCGAGCCGCGATACTAATCAATAGTTAGAGTTCAGTATGATGTTATTGTATTATTGTGTTATCTTCAGTCTTCTGTTATATTGTATTGTGACCCATGTGTGGGTAAGCCTAGTAATGAGTTGTTATTCGGATTGTTTTCTTGTCGTGTGACCTTATCGGTCGGTGTGTGTTAATATTTGACCTTATCGGTCAGTGTCAGTATGTAGTTTGACCCCGGTCGGTCAGACGTTTGTCGTCCCGTGGTATTTAGCCTGGTAGATCCCTCTATTAAGGGGTCTACAGCGTGTAATATTCCCGGTGGATTTCTGGGGGTGTTACATACTCGGAGGTTAGCAAAATTCCACTATTTTGCTAGTTCAAGTACAAAGTGAAAATATGAGTCATACAAAACATATTCCAAGAACAATAATAACCTAGAATCCTCAAAGATTCAAACATAATGAAAAAAATACTTCCCGAGGCAAGAGTTTGAGTCAAACTTTCCAAATTCGAAAGATCACAAATCACGAGAACAGTTTGTAAAATGGTATTAAATGCCCTCGGGAGTTTTAACAGAAAACCATTTAGAATTATCGAAACCTTCTCTTTTCAAAAACGAAAAGGGGTCACAGCCCTAAAGATTTACTTTCTCAAATAAAAACCAACAACAATTCATAGGGTCCATATCCCATGTCACGTGTCCTCGACGGACATAAAATCAATAAAATATAACCACCCAAGAGATGAAATCTCGGTAACATATCCAAGTTACTTGACCTGGCAAAACACCTCCAAAATCATATACATAACACCGTGATCACATGCCACGTCATCTCACGATTGGATCAATCACTTGTTCTCTCCTGACCAGATGATCGCATGCCATGTGCTCACTGTTGGATCAATCACTTGTTGCATCCGGACCACATGATCACAAGCCATGTGTCACCGTAGTTTTTCTTAGGCTCTCACGGTTGGATTAATCACTTGTTGCATCCTGAACACATGATCACAAGCCATGTTTCACCGTAGACCTCGCCCATGTCCACACATTCACACATATAATACAGTACACCAATGATATCACAATAATCCACACAGAGACATCAAACACTTAGCACGACACAATTGTCAAATCACAACGCACCGAAATGAGATAATATATGTATATATATTATCAAAGCACTACATCAACACCAAGCGTATTCATAGGGTTCACTTAACTATTCACAAAACACACCGTTCACAAAACACACACACGTTTTAAAAGAGAGCCTTTAACGAGGCTAAACCGAATCTTTTGAAAGTTCATTTCGAACAACCAAACAAACATATCAAGACGATCACCGTTAATCATATCCACAAAACAAAAAATGTATGAACAAGGTACTTGCCTCGAAATCGGCATGCAAGTACTCCGTCGAACACGGCTCGCCCCGAAAACTTCGAAACCCTCGATGTTATAGAAAATGAAGATGATGACGAATGGAAGAGTTCAAAACGAGCTCTTCGCAAGGAACTCAACCCTAACATCATATGATCAATAAATCAACGATCGTACGAGGAAGAATAATCATAGAACGCCCGAAATCCCCTCTATGACATTCTACCGGACACCTTCAAGGCGTCGATTAAGAACTCAACAAAACAACGAATCCTTAGCAATAAAACCATGGAACAACAAGGAAATTGGTACAATACAACTTAATAATCAATAATCCATCACTAATCTAGGTTAATTCGGATTAAACGGACGAAATCGAACAAAATCCCCAATTTCCCCAAAACTAGATTTGTAGGAAATCTAACCTTGATTCAATCGATCTGAGGAGGTTATGGGATAATTAATCGATGTTGGAAACTCAAGAATCTCGTGGATTGATAAACTAACATCATGTCTTCGTGTTCTACAAGTCTCGGCCGCAGAGGAGATGAAATGGGTGAGACAACGAGTGAAGAAGTAATCTGCCTGACCATATTAATACTGCCCAGCGACGCACGAGCAGACACGCACGAGCGGCCGGTCGTGCGCCGGTCGTGCACGCCACTGCCAGGCATCTGCCGAGATGCACGAGCACACGCTCATGTGGATGCAGTCAGGGCCGCATGAGCGCCGAATTGTGCGCACCTGGCCAGTCCTTGCCGCACCTGGCCGGCCAGTGCCCAGCCGCCATGACTCGACGTCTCAAATTTCCGAAAACATACGGAACGAACACGACGAATAGTATAACATTCAAAACACGAGTTAAGCACTAAACAAACACATGGTTATGACAACCCAAAGGTTGAAAGAACGATACGAAGGCAAGCACCCCAAAACTTTGGGAAATTATGAAATGGTCCAAACACCCAAAACATCACGATGCGACAACTGATAATCAAACCGAAGCTCCCACCACGTATAACAATGTTAATGAACTTACGAGAAACTCGAAACAACAGTTTCGAACGAGATTCGCAAGAATCGAACTCAAGTGCAGAAAAGTCGCTAAGAAGCACGGAACTCAACAAAACGACACCGAAGCGAACTTGGATGTCAAAAAGTGCAGAATTAATCATTCTCAGAATGACGAAACGGTCACAAGCGAGCCGCTAAAACGGACTCCTGCTAAAAAAAAGAAATTTACCGAAAATTGAAATCATTGGTATTAGAGATACAGTGCTAAAGCGGTTTAGCATGGAGAATTCCAAGAAAGGTTTTCTACCTTACAGACATGGAATTAAACTATCTAAGGATATGTGTCTCAAGACACAAAATGAGATAGATGACATGAAGATGGTCCCTTATGCGTCAGCTGTGGGAAGCCTCATGTATGCTATGCTTTGCACTAGACCAGATATCTGTCATGTCGTAGGCATGGATGCAAGATATCAGTCAAGCCCAGGACCAGGACACTGTTAGGTTGTATACGTCAAAGCATACTTTATGCTTGTATTACCTAATATCCCGGTCTTTATCTATGAAAATATTTAATTCATTTATCACATGTTTTGCATATTTATTCACGCTATGGTTATGCAAATGTAGTCTAAATTACTTTATATTGTAGATAATGTGGTGTGTCGTGTCACACAGAAGATCACATTATCGGCTCCTTATATAGTAATATTTAGTTCACAACCTATATAACACTAGATCGTTATGTGAGAGGTTGTAGTATATGCTTGAGATTGTTTGGTCTTGGCCATTAGCATATATTAGCATATTCGTTATACGTTGAACAGGATCGAGGTGAGATAGATTCTTCTGTACTAACTATAAGAATAACGTACATCTCGGACAATTATTATTTATTAATTCTATTGATTAATATTTAATTAAATATATTTAATATTTATTGCTTTGATTTATCATGGGTGAGAGCCATAATGATTGACTCAAAATGCTCGATATTTTGGGAAATATTATTATTTATATAATAATTAATATTATAGCTAGAAATCGTGTCCCGACCAGTCGGGTTGATCTTGTCCCTTGAGGTACTCGAAAGAATTATTATATTAAACCATGCAGGTGGAATTAATTTTCCGATATAATAATAAAGGTCGAGTGGTATACTCATGTATAACACATTAATTAATTAAAAGCTGTCAGTAGCTTAAATTAATTAATGGACATGAAATATCTTAAACACGAGAAATAATTATTCAAAAAGGAACCCAATTTCGTAATTTGGGATTTTGGTAGGAAGTGCAATATTAAATTATTAGTGGACTAAGTTGATATTAATAGAGTCTTAATATTAGGAAGAGTCCTAATATTGGAAGAAGATATCTATTAAGAGTCCTTACCATATCCTCCTTAAGGTCCCTAAAGTAGCCCAAAACACCTATAAATAAAGACATAGGGGTGGCCGATTTTTCTACCTATTATTGCCCAAGAAAATTGATTTTTGTGTATGTGTTTAATTATGGATCTTGACTTGTGTCTTGGATTCCATAATTTAGTTAACACAATATTTTTCTAAAATACCAAAATATTCAAGAAAAATAGAGAGAACAAAAATCGTGAGTTTTTTGAGAAGAAAATTTCGGCCGATCCCTTTGCTGTCCAAGTTTGATCTGGTAGATTGTTGCACACACGACATCCGGACGTAGGCGGGATATACTCTAGAAGATCTTGAGGTATAAATACAAGAAGATCGGAGAGGAACACGAAGAGGAGACAAATCGACCAAAAGGGAATTTCTACCACTTCGCGTCAAAGGTATAAATTACCGACTACCATGCGTAAATATGTTTATTTAATTGTTTATTAATCTGTTTAGTTAATTAATTGACAAGCCTAAATAGATCCGGTTTTTCTGTTGGTTAGTTTATAAAACCTTTTATTAAATTATTCCCATCAACTTGCTTCCGCTGCGTTTTATATTCCAACAATTGGTATCGGAGCCGGTCTTTAGGTTCTGTTCAATTTAATTAATTTGCTGATTAATATGCTAGAAATTAAATATTCATGTAGTAAGATTTTGGAATATTTTGCTAGAATTTGCCTTGCATGAAAATATAATCCAATTATCATGGCTATGTGATATTTTTTTTATCTATTTACGCATTTTGGTAATTTCGCCCGGTTTTGAGGCATGTATAAGTTTTTCCCGTGAGAAAATCCATGGGTAGAATAGGATTTATTTTTCTTGTAATTTGATGTAAATTTGATGTATTTTATTTCGAATAAAATTGTAATCGAATTGGAACACTCAAAGTACGAAAGAGAAAGAAGTCCAGCGCGAAGAGGAGTCCCGATCGGACGAACCGACCGAGACCAGCAAGGTGCCGATCGGGACTCGGCCAAGAATGCTCGGCCGTGGCTCGCCGTAATCGCCACCGATACCCGAGCAATGGGCAAATGGCAATGGGTCGGTCGATGGCCTGGGCAATGGGCAGCAGGTCAAGTTGTCCGGATCGAGTCGTTCAATTCGTTTTTCCGCGAGATGCTTGAAGCAGTGGGAGCAAACGAGCCGAAGATTTTCTCGTTATTCAAAACGAGGAATAAAAGCCATGATAATTGGATTTAATTGTCCAATTTTATTATTTGTTGGTTTTTATTGTTTTGATGTATGACATATATGGATGTATGCGTGATATGTTTCCTTGCATGTTAGCACGAGAAAATTAAAAACCTTAATTTTTCAGAATAACTAAGTGATTTTAAATTGATTTTTCAAAATCAAATTGGCCTCTATAATTGGTTTAAATTATAAAATAATTAGCATGCGTGTTGACATTAGAGTCTTCCTCCACATCGGATGTGCTAATTATTGGCTCACTGGTTTTAATTTTCAAATTTGATAACAAAAAGGTGAATATTATTTTTTATGATAGGACCTCTCTATCTGTAGGACTATTATCATTAAATGATATTCTAAGGTTTGTTAAATTGTGGTGTTCAATTAGGTGTATTAATTAATAAGCTCTCCATCGGAATCTATGTTAATTAAATACATGGCCCAGAGGAACCGACAATTAATTTTACTTGTTAAAACGCATCTTGGGTAGATAGTAAAATTAAAGACGTTAAAATCTACTTGAAAATGTACGTGTAAACGTCCACACTATCGTGGCTTGCATGTGCGGTTTTTCAAGGTGTTGGTTGATTGCATATATATTGTGTTTTAAGGTTTTTCAATATATTATGCGTCGAATTATGTGATGAATGGTGTTTTTAATTTTATTCTCAGATGTCTTTCAATCCACTAGCTGTTATTCTCAAAGAAAACAAACTTGATGACACTAACTTTGCCGACTGGAAAACAAACCTTGATATTGTCTTGATTGTCGAGGGGCATAAATTTGTTTTAACTGAGGAGAGCCCTTTGGAACCAGAACCGGATGCCACTCCTGAAGAGTTGGATGAATTCCGGAAATGGAAAAAGTCTGATGAGATGGCTCGCTGTTACATTTTGGCTTCATTGACAAATGTATTGCAGCATCAGCATCAGACGATGGGCTCGACCACGGAAATGATAAAAAATCTCACTGAGATGTTTGGTCATCAGAACCGGGCGGCTAGGTAAAATACAATGAGGGTTTTGATGACAATCCAAATGTCTGAAGGGACCCCAGTAAGGGATCACGTTCTTAAAATGATGTCTCATTTGAACGAACTGAGCATACTGGGGGCCACTATCGATGCGGAGTCGCAGGTCTATATTATCTTGGACAGTTTACCAAGAAGCTTTGAGCAGTTACGCCTCAACTACAATATGAATCGTAGGACTTACACATTGGTGGAACTTCTGACACAGCTTCAGTCTGCCGAAGGCCTCTTCAAACAAGGTTATAATCAAATTCTTGCGGCAACCGGTGCTGCTTCTTCAAAACCCAAATGGGGAAAGAAGAAAAACAGGTTGGCCAGAAGCAAGTGGCAACCTTCAAAGCTAAGGGCAAGGCTCCTCAGTCAAAGGCTCCTCAGTCCGAAGCGAACAAAAAGTCGAAGGGCAAGTGCTTCAATTGCGGTCTGAAAGGGCATTTCAAGAGTGACTGCCCTAAGAAAGGTACGTCTAATGCACTAGTATTCAAAACATGTTTGGCTGCCTATTCCATCACTTCGTGGATAGTGAATTCGGGCTCCACTGATCATGTTTGTTATGACTCGCAAGGGTTCCAAGTAACCAAGGTACTTAGTGAGGATGAGATTACAATAAGCTGGGGCGACTATTCCAAGCTGAAGGCTGTTGCGGTGGGAGTCGTGCAGCTAAAAGTTGATGATAGGATTTTAGTTCTAAATAATGTATTATTAGTATTCGATTTTAGAATGAATTTAATTTCAGTTTCTAAATTGCGTCGTGATGGATATTCAGTTTCTTTTGAAGATAATGGAGTTATTAAAAGAAACGGTGAATATGTTTGCGCGAGTACTTATAGTGAAGAACTTTATATCATTAATGTTGCACCAGCTCCCTTGCATAATTATAAATCACTTAATTCTTTGACTGATCCTAATAAAAGAAAAGAACCTTCGAGCATAAATACAACATATTTGTGGCATTTACGATTGGGTCATATTAACATTAGAAGGATTCAAAGATTGATGAGCGATGGCCCATTGGATTCGCTCCAAGTTGAGTCATTTCCAACCTGCGAATCCTGTCTAGAAGGTAAAATGGCTAAAAGGGCTTTTCAAAGCAAAGGAAATCGTGCACAAAATGTGTTGGAATTGGTTCATACTGATGTATGTGGTCTAATGAACATCCAGGCTAAGGGTGGTTTCGAATACTTCATCACGTTTATAGATGATTATTCGAGATATGGATACATCTATATGATGCGACGTAAGTCTGAATCTTTTGATAAGTTCAAAGAATTTAAGGCTGAAATGGAGAAGCGTCATGGGTAGAGTATCAAGTCACTACGATCTGATCGTGGTGGCGAATACCTTAGTGGAGAGTTTTTTTTGGATTTCTTGGCACATGAGGGGATTACCTCCCAGCTCATAGCGCCTGGTACACCACAACAAAATGGTGTTGCTGAACGAAGGAATCGTACTTTATTAGAGATGGTTAGGTCAATGATGAGTTATTCTGATTTGCCTATTTCGTTTTGGGGATACGCCTTGGAAACGGCGGCATACATTCTAAACTTGGTGCCTTCGAAATCAGTTCCAAAAACACCCACAGAACTGTGGAATGGTTGCAAGCCCAGTCTAAGACATGTTCGGATTTGGAGTTCACTAGCACACGTGCTGAATAAGGAAGCTGATAAGTTGGCATCTCGTACAGAAGTACGAGTGTTTGTAGGATATCCGAAGGGAACGAAGGGTGGCTTATTCGACAGTCCTAAAGACCAGAAGTTCATTGTTAGCACCAATGCCCAGTTCTTAGAGGAGGACTATGTGATAAGCTACAATCCTAGGAGCGAGGTCATTCTAGAAGAACTTAAGGGCGAGGTTTCTGACAATACCAATTGTGCAAACACCTAATGTACCACGTATCGACACTTTTATGGATACGCAAACTAAGGAAATGCCTCGTCGAAGTGGGAGGGTTGTTCGTCAACCTGAACGTTTCATCGGTGTGGGATCATCTTCGGACCACTCCCCGGACTAGGATGAAATGGATCCATGTACTTACAAACAGGCAGTTCAAGACAAGGATGCTGGATCCTGAAAAACAGCAATGGAATCCGAAATGGGATCTATGGATTCTAATCAAGTGTGGGAGCTAGTAGAGCTGCCCAATGGGGTAAAACCTATTGGAAGAAAGTGGGTCTACAAGCGTAAGAGAGGATCGAAAGGGAAGGTTGAAACCTTCAAAGCAAGACTTGTTGCGAAAGGTTACACTCAGAATGAGGGCATCGACTACGATGAGACCTTTTCGCCAGTATCCATGCTTAAATCAATCCGGATTCTCTTAGATATAGCTGCGTATTTGGATATGGAGATTTGGCAGATGGATGTCAAGACTGCGTTCTTGAATGGCATTCTTGACAAGGAAATCTACATGCGCCAACCTGAAGGATTCATTGCTGAAGGATAGGAGCACTTAGTGTGCAAGCTTAAGAGAGCCATTTATGGTCTCAAGCAAGCATCAAGGTCTTGGAACATGCGATTTGGTGAGGTCATTCAATCGTATGGTTTTGAACAGTGTCCTAGTGAGGTTTGTGTATACAAAAAGTGTGATGGAAACGTGCTGGTGTTTCTTGTACTGTACATAGATGATATACTTCTAATTGGAAACAATGTGAAGGTATTATCAGACTTAAGGGTATGGCTGTCTGAGCAGTTCGATATGAAGGATTTGGGAGAAGCTGGGCACATCCTTGGTATTAAGATCTTTCGAGATCGCAAGAAAAGGATGTTGTGCTTATCTCAGGCATCCTATATCGATATGGTGCTAAAGCGGTTTAGCATGGAGAATTCCAAGAAAGGTTTCTTACCTTACAGACATGAATTCAGCTATCTAAGGCTATGTGTCCTAAGACACAGAAGAAGATAGATGACATGAAGCTGGTCCCTTATGCTTCGGCAGTGGGAAACCTCATGTATGCTATGCTTTGCACTAGGCCTGATATCTGTAATGATGTAGGCATGGTGGCGAGATATCAGTCGAACCCAGGACCGGGATATTGGATTGATGTCAAGCATATAATCAAGTACCTGAAAAGGACTAGGGAGCATATGCTTGTATATCAATCAGATACACTTTGTCCTTTGGATTACACTAACTCAGATTTCCAGTCAGACAAAGTTAAGTTTAAGTCAACCTCGAGATATGTTTTTGTTGGACTTAGATGTGGTTCTTAGTTTGTATAGAAGTATCAATATTTTATTGTGACAATACTGGTGCATTTATAAACCCGGAGGAACCACGAGACCATAGAGCAAGGAAACATATCAGTCGCAAGTAACGTTGTAAAACGAGGGAACGTAGTCACTACAAGAAACTGCTCTATTAGCGACAGGACACTGTAGCTAATGGGTATCAGCGACCGCTTATGGTAGATACTGCCAGTAGCAGAAAAACTGGTCGCTAAAAAGCACTTCTGCGATGGCTATTAGCGACCGTTCAATAGCGACGGCTATTAGCGACCGACTTGGTCGCTAAGCTGAGTCAGCCTTGGTCTGACAGAGAATCCACGTGTCTGCGACCGATCCAGCGACCGGCGTCCGTCACTAAATGTTGCGACTATTTTTTGTTACTACTTGCTGTCGCTACCATTTGCGACTACGTTAGCTACTGACCGCCGTCGCTATTGTTTGCGACCACTTATAGCTACAAGTTTCCGTCGCTAAAAGTAGTACATCTTGCGACCAATATTAGCTACCGATATCGGTCGCTAATACTTGCGACTTTAGCTACCAAAATTTCTGTCGCTAAAACAAGTGTTTCCTGCGACTAACATTGGCTACTGATTTCGGTCGCTGATATCATTTTTAGAATTTGCTGGAATATTTTGTAATATTTTATACCAGTTTTCCTGTAATATTTTATACCTGTTTTCCCAAAACATTCATAACAATACAATATACTTTGGCATGACATATTCACTTATAAACATTTACTAAGTTAAATATTTTTACATCGTCTAAAAAACCAACAAGGCAACCATAGGTTCGAGTATCATCCAAGTACGAAAGTACAGTACGAAATCATAAAAGCTAGCAAGTTCGAGTACAAAAGAAGCATAAATGTGATTAAGACACTCTACGTTGATCCGCCAAACCCGTCATCACGATCATCATGATGTGATCCCTGTAAGTAACAAAACAATAACAAAAATATTACATATACATGGTATATATTTTGACTATGTATAACAAACAAACTCCGCCATTCAAGAACATAAAGAACATAAATTCAGGTAGCTTTACTAAATAAAATACCTCTTCGCCATGGTGCTGTTGTGATGCTGCCGCTGCTACTGCACGAGCCAGATCCTCGAGATCCATAGCCCCCAGATGGCCTCCCAATTCAAGAAGAAGCTCACAATTTTGGCATATAGCTCTCACACAATCAGCCGGAGTGTGAACATATGGCTAGCTCGATGAGTGTGCAGAATGTGTGCTTCCTGAGGAGCCACTGATGGATGGGCGGCGTCGTTGTCCTTGACCTTTTACGTAGTTCTTCTTGACAATAGACGCCCTCTCCCACAACTCCTGATCGATATGTGGACGGTCGGTGCCCTCGGGATAATGCTCATCAAGTAAACGACGATAAGTATTCTGTCATCACATTAATCATTACATATTTAGAAACAAACTAGTAAAAATATAATATAAAGTATGCATTAATACAGTGATAATTATATTAATCTAAGTTATTGCTGACCATTACTTGTTAGAAATATTTTTAAATAATGTTTGTATTTCTTACTTCTCCACAATAAAAAAATAGAGATATACATTAATGTAAAACATAAATTCAATTTCAATACCTAAAAAACAAAAAGCATTAAAATTTATTACCGCTATATTGACAGCATCGGGCAGACCATCACGAGTTTCCACATACACATCCAACCAGTGGATAGGAGTACCTTGAGATTGAGATTCCTATACAAGACATATAATAAATATTACAAAGTAATAAACATGTGATATTCTAGAATTCATGATTGTAAACATATTACAACTATTCATACATACCTTGACAGTCAGATGCTGCAATTGGGAGATACTGCCGCCCTTGTAGGTACCTTTGGCCTTCCCGCCACCTCCAACTCTGTTACTCAAAGCAATCTTGCGTTTCTTCACCTAACTTTCGTCTCTCCATTGGTTACACATCTCAGCCCATATTTCAGCGCTACACCACCAAGGGCTATACTCGTGCATGTGTTACATTACACGACCTGGATGGTCAACTCCAGCATTGTGTAGGGCTTTCCCACGATCTTTTGCAAGGTTGTCTTTCGTGCGAGCAGCACACTTCTGCCAAAAAAGAGTAGATATCACCGGACCCTGCTCATTCGCCCACCTATAACGTTTCTGCAAATAAAGCTTACAAAGGGATATAAATACAAGTTTATTTACTAGATATAATAAAAATGACAACTGACTGTACATGCCAACATATTTACAATAGATTATGTACCTGAAATTCAGCCCAAACTGCATCCTTGTGGGCGAGAGGTGTGCTAGCCCACGTAATCGAGGGAGTAGGCCAATTCTGAAGACACAACTGAGAGATGCACTTCACTATTTTGTTGTCTGCAAAATCACTACAATGTACAACATTAAGTTTCATGAATATTTCGTTTCTTTGTAAAATACCCTAAATTTTAAATATCAAAAATTTCATGATTGTGAAAAAGTGTTGGTGCTTGTTATCGTCCGAGATAAGTAGTGAATATATTCATGCCTGTTTTGCTATAAAGTTGGCAGAAATTAATTTTTGTCTACGTTCCCTGTTTTGATGTCAAACGCCATTTACATTAAATACCTTACACAACATCTGGAAAATCAAATCTCAAAAGCCGCAATATTTTCAAATTGTTTAATATTTTATACCGCTGTTTCAGGCATTAAGGGTAATAACAAATGTCAGAAGTGGGACCCGCTCTTATTTTAAAAATCAATGGATAAGTGTACCAGTTACACTCAGTCCATTGTGACCGTTCATCTCAAACACGGGTTCCCATCCCTTACATCTGACCATTCGTTCTCTGAAACCCTTCTTCGCCGCCTACTATAAAAGGACTGTAAATGCCATTTGAGACTCTTTACGTCTTCTGCATATTTTAAGAGCACTCAAGCAATTCAGCCTATAAGTTTTTTTGTGTTTACTGCATATTTTTCTTGAATCTTTTTCATCTTTTCTTGAGATTCATTAATGGCGTCTACTCAGACATCTTCCACCTCTCTCAAGAAGTCTCTGAACTTCATCGATGGACGGATCTTCTCCAGATCTGTCGTGATGGAACGCATTCACGCTGAAAGTGATGACGTTGATGCCATGGAGGTCGTCACCACTAGAATCCATCAACAAGGCCTCTACCGCCTTGGGAGCCACACCGCCGAGAACTATGACGTTCATCTGGTTGAGGAATTCTACCTCAACGCCGTGGTTCGTTTTCTGCCTCTAGCCCTAGGTGGACATGTTGCTGATATCACAGCAGTCATTCACGGAGTGGAGATCCGCATTGATCAAGAGCTTCTCAAAAACATCTTCAGGCTACCCTCTGATGGCCTGACCATGGAAGAGCTTGAGACCTTTGGGTATCAAGAATTGCTGACTCAGTACTATGGCTTGTTCACCGGTTTAGCAACGGTGGAAGTGGTTCACACCACATGCCATAAGAAGAATTTTTGTTTACCGTTTGTTTATTTACATGATTTTTGCTGCCGCATTATTGAGAATCGTATAGGTGCATTTGAGATGTGCACAAATCTCAGATTCAGGATGATGGTCGCCATAATGACCTGCGAGAAGGTCAACTGGTGTCAGGTTATCCTTAAATGTTTGCAGGAAGAGGTGTCCAAACCTGCTACTCAGAAGAAATCATTTGGTTTATTCTTAAACCATGTTTTGACGAAGTGCGGACTTCAGCAAACTGCAGAAGCAAAGAAGATAAGTTCGCGGATATTCTTAGGAGGCATCAGGCCCACTGCCTTCAATCAGAGCATCCTGATTGCGAACAGGCCTTTTATCCGGAACTTGCCGCTGTCTGAAGATCCGAGGGACGTTTCTTCTAAGTCCCAAAGTGTCGAATCTTCAAAGAAACGAAAAAGATCTCACAGCAAGACACCAGTTGCTGCTGAGAATCCGATAAGGAAGCTAAGGAGGCTTACAAAAGCTAAAGCTACAGACCCCTCCGAGGATGCTCCTATCGTGGCGCAACCCACTGATCAACTACCCCAGGGCCCAACCCCTGGGGAATAGATGCCCGCTACTGTATCGACAGTAGATCCTGAGCCCTTGGAGGCAACGATGGATACGGGGACATCTGCCAACTCAAAAGACTTTGACGTGTCGGATGCCTGTTTGGAGCCAACAGCTACCTCTCCTATACGGGATTCCACACCCGTTCAGGATCCACCTTCCTTCGGGGTACCATCCCCTGTAAGGAATCCCTCTCCAATACAGGATCCCACACCTGTAGAGGAACCCCTTCCTACAGCAAACCCAGACGATGTACGGAGTCCCTCCCCGGACACAATAATTTCCAAGACCCTGCTTTCTGTGCAGATTGAGCAGTCATTTGAGCGATTTCTCCAATGGAAGAGCTTTAGACTTGCTCCGTACGAAACCTTGTACAACTGGAGTGAGTGGTGTAACGAAGAGAAGTTCGTTTTGGAAGTGACAGACACTCAAGAAATTGCTGTCCTGATCCAATGGGACAACTTATTCGTCAAGGAGCTAATTGAGAGTCATCTGCTTGATAAGGCTGAAGCTGGAAGGAAAGGAAAAGCTTTGTCTATGGAAACTCCCGACAGTCCAAAATCTAATCCTGATTCTGACAACGATGATGACGCACTCCAAGCTAGTTTGCGGATGAGTCGAGAGGAAGCCCAAGCCAAGAAAGATGAAGGGACATCTACCCATCAATCGTCCCCTTCGCCACAGCAAGACAATGTTCCCGACAATGAGGATTCAGTCCCTCATGTTGAGGAGGAAGAAAATGTTTCAGAACAGGCACCCAAGCTGCTATCGCCGCCGAAGAAGAAGAATCACGCGCCTTCCAGCAAGAGGAATCAGTCCCTCTGCCGGAACAGGCGGATGCTGAGAGACACCAGGAGGAATTGGTCCCTCTTGTATCCATGTCTACAGAAACCCCTTCGACACAGGAGGATGCCGCACCCCCTCCTCCGAACCCGAAACAGTTGCTCCCGCCCCACCAACTGCCTTGGAATACGACGACGGTACTATACCTGAGGATGTCCGACTTACTTCACGTCCTGACGTGAATTTGAGAAGGTTAAATGGAGTAGAGAACTTCGCCCAGCCAGACTCTCCCCGCACTGAAACAAGAAAAGAGCGATTTTGTGCTCTTGGCCTCCAAACTGTATTTATTCAGGACACAGTCAATGCTCTACACTCTGTAGAAAAGGCTCTTGATTGGCTTCACACATCTGCTATTGGAGAAATGACAGTATTAAAGCATGAAGTCTCTCGAGTAGTCGAAGCCTTCACTGTCTTGCCAGAGGTCTTCAAGCAAGCCCTGAGCAATCTTCAAGAGAAGCAAGAAAGGATCCTGAGAGAAGAGCAATCGAAACTACGCATTTATGAGGCCAAGACCGCATCAGCTCTGATCGAATCCGGTTCCCAACTGTGAGCCCATGACAAGAATATAAAAGATATGTTGCAGGTGCTCTCCTCCCTCGTTGAAAGAATGTCTAAAATTGAGACGAAATAGGATGCTGCTTTGGAAATCCTGGAGTGACTTGATGAAAAGGTGTCATACCTTGATGATGCCAAAAAGGGGGAAGAAACACGAGAAGCCGCCAAGAGAACGAGGTTGGAGCAAGAAAAAGAGTTGTTAGCTCCATTTGAAGACTCCATCACTACTGACATAGTCCGTATCTCAACGCCGAACATGAGGATACAGGGAGACAGACCAGAATTCTAGGATCTTAAGTATCCTTGGAAAAGCCTAGTCCGAAAGCCGCAATCTATGAACCTCCCGGCAGACCGTAAACCTACCGCTGCAGAGATCAAAGAATGGAGGAGAAATGAACTGTTAAGATACTTCGTTGTACTTATCAGGGAATCTGCTTTATTCAATAGATGCAGAACGGTAAAAGAAGCCGCAGAGGAATTCAAGATGAAGCTGGAAGATGGATCGATCCCGCTACAGCTACAGATGAAGTCAAAGCATCGAAAAGGCGACTTGGTGACCCATCCAGAAGACTGGATCCTAGTCTTTGATAAATCTTATGAAGGACTTGCAATTTGTCAGAATCGAGACAAGGACGCTCACCAGAACTGGTGGTGAAACACCAAGAATGACCCTTCCAAGCGACCATGGAGACACTCTGACTTTAGGAGCTGAATACCTTAGTGTATTATTCGATTGTAATTTTACTTTCAAAACAGCAATCTTTGTACTCTATTTCAGTATCAATAAAAATTTTGCCTGTCTTGAAAGATTACAACTCGTAATCTACTGTGTTCTTACATGTTTACAGTCACTTTATTTATTCTTACTGTATTCATATTATGAAACCTATCTCATACACAAGCTGTAAGAACATATCTGCGAACTGCTCATAGTTTAAGTTGTATGCATCTAGAAAATAATGTAAGATTTTGCCTGCGCGCCAATCATAAGTTTTCAATGTAACTTTCTTTTGATAAAAGAAGAACTTGCCTGCGAGCAGTTCTTAGTGTTAAGCCCAAATACCGAAGGCCAGAACATTCGAAAGAAGACCAAGAAGTCTGCCCTACTTCAAACCGCTAAGTGTCAAAGTTTTGGCATCATCAAGGATGTTTGGATAACATCATAAGGTTTTATAAGGAAGACTCGGAAGGACTTGGCAAATTATCAAAAAGGGGGAAATTTTTGGGATAACAATAACCCTGTATCGATGCTACTTGGATAAGCAATCCCTGTATCGATTGTATTGTCAGAATATTTTGACAATATGCCAAATCCTGGATACCGCCTCTAGCTGTATCGAAAAGCTGATCAAGTATCAAACCATGTATCGAAGACCTCTCACAGTCTCATCCATACAGTATATTGATCATACAGCAAAGAGTCCTGCAAAGCTAAAGTATGGAAGCTGTCTCGAATATCAAATACAGTGATATCTTCCATACAACTCTCAACAGGACAAGAAGGAATCTTCTGCATTCGCTAGAAGTCAAGTCCCGTTGATAAAGAATTATTTAAATACTAAAAGAAAAAGTATTTAAATATTGTAAGTCAGAAGATCTTCAAATCCCGCAATATCCGGATCTTAGTCAAATATCTGTTGTAGCAGAATCTTGACCAATGGATAGATTTCAAACGGATAGATTTCACAGGCTATATATATCTCCAGAGTTTGAAGATCACAACACACGAAACAACGACTGAAAATCTACAGATTATTCACGACTTACAAACGATCAAGCTTACAAGAAATATTTAGAGCAAAACATATCTCCCTAAGCTTTCCGCTATTCAGATATAAGAGATATACAGTGCTCAAACCTTGAACAACACATCATCAACTTATAGCCCAGAAAGTCATAGTTGTTGTTCAACCCTGTTCTATCTTTGAGAACAAACTCATATCAGCCCTGTGTGGACTGAGGAATCTTTGCTACTCCCGAACTGTGTGTGAAGGACTTGCATTGAAGAATACGAAGCTTCAAAACTGTATGTGAAGAAGCCAGTCAAAGTGTTAGCTCAAACCAATCTGTGTGAACGGTTGAAAGCTAAGATCTTTATATCAATTTGTGTGAACGATATATTGATTAAGTGTTGTTATAATTACGTAGTTGTGTACGCAGTAATTATAATAAAAATTTTACTCCTGTGTGGAGGACCAGTGGACATAGAGGGATTTACCTCGAACCACTTTAAATATTGTGTTATTTACCTTCTACCTTTATTGTTTTATTAACTGTGATTATTTAAGTATACATTGCACATCGAGTTGCTGTATCCTCAGCAACTAATTGTATTTAAGACTTCCGCTACGCACTCAGATTTAAAACAATACAGCTTGTTGTTTAAAACACTTTTCAAGCTGTATCCAGTATACTTAGTGTCCAACATTAAGTAAATATGTTGGTAATTGAAATATCTTAATCTAGATCTAAAAGATCATAGGATATTTACCTTTGAAGCGAAGTGGTTGCTTTCGTCTTGATCACCTTGTATTCTACCTTTAGACCTTCTAGAGTATGATCCGCCTTAACCCGGACGTTGTGTGGGCAACGAGCTACCGGATATTGATTGGACTTCTATTGTAACACCCCCAATCCACTCAGGGATATTACACGCCGTAGACCCTTTCCTCAAGGATCTACCAGGCTGGTAACGACATTTAACATCTCAACAATGCCTTCGAGGCTACAATGACTCAGTAGACCGATTTGGTCTTTCCACAAATACATACAACTCAAATACAACTCATGCCCACGCAGGGGACAAAATACAACTACACCCGTACAACGGGAACAATACAGCAGCGGAAAAATAAAGTACAACTGAACCAACACACGATGTACGGTTCCTCATGTGATTAGTATCGGTCATCTTTCATCATCCTTCGTGCTGACCCTGTGTTATGCTCCAAAACCTGAATGCAAAAACAGACATCCACCCCCCGATTACTCGGGGGTTAGCAAAACTCCACTGTTTTGCTAGTGCAAATACAAAGTGCAAATACGAGCCATACAATTCACATTCCACGAATAACAATAACCGAGGATCCTCAAAGATCCAAACGAAACGAAAAGTACTTCCCGAGGCAAGGGTTTGAGAAAACATCTCAAAAACGAAATATCATAAATCAATGGGAATAATTTATAAAACGGTTTAGAATGCCATCGAGAGTTTTAATAGAAAACAATTTAGGATTATCAAATCCTACTTTTCAAAATCAAAATGACAATGGGGTCACCGCCCAAAAGTTTACTATCCGAAAATGACATTAACCAACCGTTGGGATTTTAGACCCAAATACGTTAAACGTCTTTTACAAAACCCTTGGGTTTTTAGCCACAATTCTCATCATCTCACATGACACAATTACGACCTCGAGGTTCGTATCCCACATCAAAATCCACAAATAAAGGATTTAAAACAAACAACAAAATACTCCAGTGCCATCCTAGCCAAGTAAGCCAAACGAACAACTTACCTCTTACACATTTAGTCAATGCATGCAAATGAAAACCGTTCAAAAGCACTCATTTCCGGAAATGCCAATATCGAATCACATTTGTAAAAATGCACCACAATTAACCGCGGACCCACGGCCGTGGATCCCTGCCGAGAGCCCGTCGGATCTAACCCACAGTGGTTAAAAGCAAGCTCGCGGTCCACAGCTTCGTGGAGCCCTACCGAGACCCCGTCGGATCTAACCCGTAGTGAGCATACACACACACACGTTACTCATGCAATACTAACATGCTAAGAATGTAAGTTCATTAAGAATACTCACTAGAGATGGCCATTAACTCGACACCATTACCAAACTCTTCAAAAATACAATAACAAGCTTAAATACGGAATACACGATTCCATAACTTTAAACAAGAGGAGTATCATCATCAAATCCTTCAACGTTCAAAATAATCAAATCATAATCAATTCTCAAAACACCGTTCACAAAACACACTCGTTTTGAAAGAAAGCCTTTAACGAGGCTAAACCGAAATCCTTTGAAACTTCATTTCAAACAACCAAACAAACACATTAAGACGACCACCGATCATCATATACATAAAACGAGAAAAGTATGGGCAAGGTACTTGCCTCGAAATCGGCACGCAAGTATTCCGACGAACACGGCTCAACCGGAAAGCTTCGAAACGCCCGATGCTAACGAAAAGGAAGACGACAACGAACGGAAGGGTTCAACACGGTTTCTTCACAAGAAACTCGACCCTAACAACAATATAATCAATAAATCATCGATCATACGATGAGGAATAATCGTAGAACGCCCGAAAACCCCTCTAAGACATTTTACCGGACACCTTCAAGGCGTCGGTCAAGAACTCGACTCAAACAACGAATCGATACGATCCAACCATGGAATAATAAAGGAAATGATATAATACATCTAAATAATCATCAATCCATCAAAATCCTAAGTTAAATCGGATTAATCGGACGAAAACAACAAAAACCCCAAATTCCCCAAAACTAGATTTCTAGGAAATCGACTGATTCGCTCGATCAAAGGATGTTATAGGACGGATGATTGATGATATGAACCTCCAAACTTCATGTATATGTTGTTAAACAACATGGCTACAATCTTGGAACACGCCAGTGCTTGAAGAGAAGTGGAAGAAGGAGAAAAATGGCGAAAAACGATCACTGGGCTTTAAATAGCTGACAGACTCGACCGTGTCCGCCCGACACGGTCGTGGCGCGCAGCTGATTGGCGAGGACTCGACCGTGTCCTGCTAGACACGGTCGCGGCGCGGAGGGGCCTTCCGATAGTGACCCGTCCGACAATGGCACGACTCGGCCGTGTCTGGAACACGGCCGGGCGTGTCAGCGGTCGTCTCGAGCCAATCCGGAAGAGTTCGGCACGGGCCGTGTCGGACGACACGGTCGGGCCCTGAGACAGAAACTTCCGGCTTATCCGGACGAGCATGGCACGGGCCGTGTCGGACGACACGGCCGAGTTCGGCCGGCAGTGATCGGCCAATAACGAGCGGGTGAGCTAAAACGACCATAACTCTCTCGTCAGGACTCCGATTGACTCACCGTTCGAACCATTGGAAAGCTAACTCGATGCTCTATAATATTGCAAAGATTCAGAATTTTTTGGAGTTACCAAAAATTAATGGTGACTTTACAAAGTCGAACTCCCACGTGAAAAAGTCGATTAAGGACACGGAACTCAATAAAACGACACCGAAACGAACTCGGATGACAAAAAGTGCGGAATTAATCATTCTCGAAATGACGAAAGGTCATGAGCGAGTCGTCAAAACGAACTTCCTCCGAAAAAGAAAATTACCGAAATTGAAATTGCGGATATTACATTCTACCCTCCTTAAAAGAAGTTTCGTCCGAAACTTAAAACAAGTAGGAGAAGCAATATTCCGCCAGAAAACTCAATGAGATACGCAAGAAACGCGTAATTAATGCCAACGGCGAAACGTTACATACAACGCAACGGAACATACGGCGTGAAAACACGCTCCACGGCGACCAACACAACGTCATTTGTTAGGGATATAATAAAACCAACAAATGACAAGCGTCATCAAACGGATAATATAGCCAAGTCAATTATCCGACAATCACAAAACACAACGAACGAAAATCAATATGATTGACCAACCCAACGGTGCATCAATCAAAACGCGAGCCAACCCAAGAACAAACACGGAATCCCACCGCCTAAGGGATGGAAGATCGAAAACGAAACTAATTTCCCGAACTGAAGGGAATTACGAAGGAGTCTGAATGCTCAATAATCACGAAACGAGAACAAAAACCGAACAAACAAACGATCGAGACAACAAAAATCGAACAATCATGTCCGAAACACGAAGGATAATAAAATTCAAACAACAACTCCAAGGTTCACATCTCGACTCGAGACAATATATGATCCGGTGAAAACAACAGGATGTGCATTCACATAAGAACCACAGGAAAGGGAATAGCAATTGAAAAGTCACAACGACGAACGAGTTATTCCGAAACGATACCACACTCGTTCGATAAACAAAAACAAGGGGCGGAAAATCTCAGAAATGTCAACAAACATAAATGAGTCGACAGAGTCGAAAACATAAGAGTTCCAAATCCGATCCACTTCGAATAAGAGAACTAGTAGAACCAAATGATGTTACTTCCGAACAAGGTTCACAAGAATCGAACCGAACTCGAAAAAGTAACATCGATAACTGAATCGACCCACAACAAGGTCGTAGCTCGTTCGGACGATTATACCTAATTACTGATCAAGTTCGTAAAGTGCCAACGAACATGAGCGAATCGATAGACTGGAGAAAGAGAAAATACAGAAGTCAAAATAGTACGGGCATTACCTCCGACCTCGTCCACGAAATTCACAAAAAACGGGAGCAAGGTAACAAGACATTAAACAGCGGACACATAACGGAACCATCACCGATGCACACGGTCATACCAAACCAAGCTCTAACAGCTCGCACATGTGCGACAACGCCGGAATCACTACGAGGCGATAATATTCAACACCAACATCCCGCCTCTCACAGGGGCTAACACAACAAATGTGTGGAAAACGACTCAACACTCACACCGCCAATTCGGTCATACTCGGGAGCAAACATCAAAATGACAACGCGAACATCATACATATATACCCAGCCCTCAAACGGGAATGGATAGGTTTTAAAAACGAAAACCTCATTTTGAAAATAATTTGAAGAATACCGATTGATCTTGAGTATCACCTTTCAAAAAATACAAACGTGAAACATCGTTATCGAGACATTGGAGAACCATTTCGCATTTGATAAAAATGAGGACATTTTCTCTTAGTGAAAACTTTCAAAATATTCGACCCTCGGGTCTAAATAAAAGTGTTGAAAATATCTCAAATATTTTGGTCCTCGAGGTAGAAAAATTTTTGAAATACATTGTGGCACCTAGGATGTACCACAAGAAAATAAGTCATTTGAAAAGTATGTCTCGAAGTTTATTTTTCTAAGATACTCAAGGTTTTCAAAAATCCAATAGGCCAGAATGCCCAAAACTCACACATACCGACGTTCACTAAAACAACTCCTAGCACACGCATCAAAACGTTTAAAATCAAGACAATACATGTCTTTAAACGAAAATAAACGATAAAATACCACATTCAGAACAAAACCACTGATAAAATACCCTCCCGCACTGGCTAGTGAACAAGTCGAACGCGTATAAGCACAAAGCTTCCACAATAGAACTTGTAAAACGTGCGGATCGATTCGAAATTCATCAGCCACGGACAAAAACAACAATAAAAAGACATCAAAAGTGACGACACTCCTCGTATAAATCAAATACGAGAGTCGACTAAATACATATCGTGAAATCAAAATTCACATAAGAATTCCACCACTTAACAAATAATCATAAAAATAGCTCGTGTCACACGAGGCACAACACAAAAAAGGGAGACTTACTTCCACAGGTCGCACGAAGATGATGATCGCCCCACGATACTAATCACGACCAACAAACTCAAACGACGCGTCGCGACACGACTCAGTCAGATAAAATCCGACGAAACAAGACTCAAACAACACGACTTGACCCGATAGCCTAGGTTTCCTCAACCTAAGCTCTGATACCATTTATGTAACACCCCCAATCCACTCAGGGATATTACACGCCGTAGACCCTTTCCTCAAGGTTCTACCAGGCTGGTAACGACATTTAACATCTCAACAATGCCTTCGAGGCTACAATGACTCAGTAGACCGATTTGGTCTTTCCACAAATACATACAACTCAAATACAACTCATGCCCACGCAGGGACAAAATACAACTACACTGCATAACGGAACAATACAAAGAAATGAAAAATAAAGTACAACCGAACCAACACACGATGTACGGTTCCTCATGTGATTAGTATCGGTCATCTTTCATCATCCTTCGTGCCGACCCTGTGTTATGCTCCAAAACCCGAATGCAAAAGCAGACATCCACCCCCGATTACTCGGGGTTAGCAAACTCCACCGTTTTGCTAGTGCAAATACAAAGTGCAAATACGAGCCATACAATTCACATTCCACGAATAACAATAACCGAGGATCCTCAAAGATCCAAACGAAACGAAAAGTACTTCCCGAGGCAAGGGTTTGAGAAAACATCTCAAAAACGAAATATCATAAATCAATGGGAATAATTTATAAAACGGTTTAGATTGCCATCGAGAGTTTTAATAGAAAACAATTTAGGATTATCAAATCCTACTTTTCAAAATCCAAAAGACAAAGGGGTCACCGCCCCAAAAGTTTACTATCTGAAAAATGACATTAACCAACCGTTGGGATTTTAGCCCCAAATCCGTAAAACGACTTTTACAAAACCATTGGGATTTTAGCCCCAAATCTCATCAACTCACAGTACACAAGAACGACCACGAGGTTCGTATCCCACATCAAAATCCACAAATAAAGGATTTAAAACAAACAACAAAATACTCCAGTGCCATCCTAGCCAAGTAAGCCAAACGAACAACTTACCTCTTACACATTTAGTCAATGCATGCAAATGAAAACCGTTCAAAAGCACTCATTTCCAGAAATGCCAATATCGAATCACATTTGTAAAAATGCACCACAATTAACCGCGGACCCACAGCTTCGTGGATCCCTGCCGAGACCCCGTCGGATCTAACTCACAGTGGTTAAAAGCAAGCTCGCGGTCCACGGCCGTGGAGCCCTACCGAGACCCCGTCGGATCTAACCCGTAGTGAGCATACACACACACACGTTACTCATGCAATACTAACATGCTAAGAATGTAAGTTCATTAAGAATACTCACTAGAGATGGCCATTAACTCGACACCATTACCAAACTCTTCAAAAATACAATAACAAGCTTAAATACGGAATACACGATTCCATAACTTTAAACAAGAGGAGTATCATCATCAAATCCTTCAACGTTCAAAATAATCAAATCATAATCAATTCTCAAAACACCGTTCACAAAACACACTCGTTTTGAAAGAAAGCCTTTAACGAGGCTAAACCGAAATCCTTTGAAACTTCATTTCAAACAACCAAACAAACACATTAAGACGACCACCGATCATCATATACATAAACGAGAAAAGTATGGGCAAGGTACTTGCCTCGAAATCGCACGCAAGTATTCCACGAACACGGCTCAACCGAAAGCTTCAAACGCCCGATGCTAACGAAAAGGAAGACGACAACGAGCGGAAGGGTTCAACACGGTTTCTTCACAAGAAACTCGACCCTAACAACAATATAATCAATAAATCATCGATCATACGATGAGGAATAATCGTAGAACGCCCGAAAACCCCTCTAAGACATTTTAGGACACCTTCAAGGCGTCGGTCAAGAACTCGACTCAAACAACGAATCGATACGATCCAACCATGGAATAATAAAGGAAATGATATAATACATCTAAATAATCATCAATCCATCAAAATCCTAAGTTAAATCGGATTAATCGGACGAAAACAACAAAAACCCCAAATTCCCCAAAACTAGATTTCTAGGAAATCGACTGATTCGCTCGATCAAAGGATGTTATAGGACGGATGATTGATGATATGAACCTCCAAACTTCATGTATATGTTGTTAAACAACATGGCTACAATCTTGGAACACGCCAGTGCCAAGAGAAGTGGAAGAAGGAGAAAAATGGCGAAAAACGATTGCTGGGCTTTAAATAGCTCGACAGACTCGGCCGTGTCCGCCCGACACGGCCGTGGCGCGCAGATTGGCAGCGAGGACTCGACCGTGTCCTGCTAGACACGGTCGCGGCGCGGAGGGGCCTTCCGATAGTGACCCGTCCGACAATGATCAAGACGACTCGACCGTGTCCTGGAACACGGCCGGGCGTGTCAGCGATCGTCTCGAGCCAATCCGGAAGAGTTCGCACGGGCCGTGTCGGACGACACGGTCGGGCCCCGAGACGAAACTTCCGGCTTATCCGGACGAGTACGGCACGGGCCGTGTCGGACGACACGGCCGAGTTCGGCCGGCAGTGATCGGCCAATAACGAGCGGGTGAGCTAAAACGACCATAACTCTCTCGTCCGGACTCCGATTGACTCACCGTTCGAACCATTGGAAAGCTAACTCGATGCTCTATAATATTGCAAAGATTCAGAATTTTTGGAGTTACCAAAAATTAATGGTGACTTTACAAAGTCGAACTCCCACGTGAAAAAGTCGATTAAGGACACGGAACTCAATAAAACGACACCGAAACGAACTCGGATGACAAAAAGTGCGGAATTAATCATTCTCGAAATGACGAAAGGTCATGAGCGAGTCGTCAAAACGAACTTCCTCCGAAAAAAGAAAATTACCGAAATTCGAAATTGCGGATATTACATCTTTGGGGAATCGGCCGAACCTCCTTCACTTGGGATCACTCGGTTTTTCTTTGCTTTCTAGTATTTTATGAATACTCTTAGCAAATTGATGTGTTATCTAAACTGTAGAATCATAGACACAAGTCTAAATCTATAATTAAACACAAGAAAAAGAAAATCGACCTCTCAAGTTTGGGACAATAAAAAAAATCGGCCAAACCCCTCCCCACAAGTCCTATTTATAGGCTCTTGGACTACTACTACGGATCTTAAGGAGGATTATGGAAGGACTCCCTATAGATTTCATCTTACCATATTAGGACTCTTCCTAATATAATGAATCTATTAATATCAACTTAGTCCACTAAAAGGTTGATATTGCACTTCCTACCAAAATCCCAAATTACGAAATTGGGCTCCTTATATTATTTCCGGTGTTTAAGAATTGAATGTCCATTAATTAATTATAAACTACTGACTGCTTTAATTAATTAATATCTTATCCAAGAGTAGTACCACTCGAACCTTATTATTATATCGAAATTAAATCCACCTGCAGGGTTTAATATAATAATCATTATCGAGCTCCTCAAGGGGACATCATCAACCCGCACGAGTCGGGACCATTGCTGACTGAGACAGACCTACCGAGTCGCGCAATAGGATTGACGACGGAATGAATCAAGCTAATTCTCTCATAATGAATATTAAGATATTGGATATCTAATTTGGGACATTGTATGTCTAAATTAATTTATTAGATAAATTAATTTACGGCCTAATGAATTAAATAAATTACCGGGTGATTAATTTAATTCATGAAAATAATTATTTCTTGGAGAAATTAAGTATGTCATTATGTATTTGATATGATTAATTAATTGGATTAATTAATCGATATAAATACATCGGAACGGAATCGGATTTTATCTGTTTGGACTCATGGGAGTCCGAAATGGACCGAACTCGCCCGGATCCTTCTAGATGCCCCCTCCCCTCACCAACTCCCTCTTGGTATTTGCTCATCATTTTATAATGTATATCAAGATATGATGGGACAAGATATCAAAGGGATATCTTATCATGGTGGTTGGTGTTGAATAAAAGGTGAAGATTTTCTCTTTTTACATACCTATTCCATACGTGAACAGCAGGTGTGAGGAAAGAAAATAGAGAGAGAATATTATTCTTCTCAAGTCTTCATCATCTTCTTCATTTTATTCTTGAGTTCTCTTGGAGAAAATTCAAGATATACCGAGAGATATAAATTAAAACACTTAGAGTGTTATAATCAAAGCTTCATCACTTGATTCTAGCCGTAACCTTAGAGGTTAATCGAGTGTTGTCATTTCGTTCGTTTCTCCGGCGCGTAACAAGTAGAGACGTGGTTTTTTCGGCGTTGGATCATCCAAGGGCTTGGAGCACTTTGGATCGTTTGGGGAATAGCTCAAGAGAAGGAACTCTATATAATCAACGGACGACAAGGGTATGATTTCGAATCTTCCTTTGTTTATATTATATTCGTATATGTGTAGCTCGATCGATCCTCGTAGGGATTCAGATCGAATTCATTTTCATTTTACCGCTTCCGCTGGGCCTTCGTTTTAGGCACCGAATCCCAACAGTGGTATCGGAGCGAGGTCTTGCGATCGTATATACGATATTTAGCATTTGGAATGCTTATTTTGTGATTTAGAATCACTTTGATAATCGTAGATATTTTATTGTTCGTCGTAGTATCGTTTTTCCGCGATTTTATGTTATGGTATAAATGAGGTTTTTCTTGGAAATATGATTTATATTAATAATATTCAGATCGGGAATAACAGGATTTTAGAAATCTGCTCGAAAATGAGCTGTATCCAATCGTTGGACGATTTTCCATACAGCTGCCGAGTATGACCGAGCACGTCCGGCCCATGGCCAGACGCTTGCTGTATTCTACCGACAGTGCCCGAGCGCGTTGCTATAGCGAGCCGAGTGCTCGCTGGATCCACCCGAATGCTTGCTGTATTCTGCCGATAGTGCCCGAGCGCATTACTGTATCGAGACGAGTGCTCGCTGGATCCGTCTGAGCGCTTGCTGTATCCTGCCGAGCGCGTTGTTGTATCCGGTCGAGCGCTTGCTGGATCCTGCCGAGCGCTTGCTGTATCCTGCCGAGAACTTGCTGTATCCGGCCGGGTACGTGCTGTATCCTGCCGGGCATGCCCGGGCATGGTCGGGTCCCCTTTCCTGTCTGGAACCGGGCGTGGCCTGTTGGCTGCTGGGCATGGCGTGTAGGCTGCCGGGCAGGGTGCCTGGTGCTGCTGGGTAGTTTCCAGGCTGTCGGGCACTGGGTCTCGTTTTTTAGTATATTTTCGATTATTGAATTTTCCTGTATTAAAATCATTAATTTGGAATTTCTGATGAGGGAAAATTCAAAGAAAATATTTTTAAGGGTACACTACGGACGAAAATTAAATTGCCGATTATTGTTGAATTGATTGGATCAATTCTATTTATTGTTGATTATTGATTGGATCATATGTAATCTTCTCGCTTTCCATTTGTATAGTATTTATTGGATGAATGGTTTTGAATGGGGATGTGGTTCATGGACTTAGTTTGAATCGTTCGTTTTATTCGTTTGGGTTGTAAAGGCCGTTTTGAGCCTATTTATTTTACTAGAAATATTTGTATCTAGGATGCAATTTTTCAATGTAAAATTTATATGTAATGACGAAGACCGGAGGAAGATCCATTCCGAGAAGACGAATATTCAAGACGAAGACTTGTAATTAGATTACAGAGTTTTTGTTTTCTAGGAACGGTCCATGAACCACATGTTGGTAGCAACTAGGTTGTGAATGGTTGTTTCATATTGTATGAATGCAACAAACGCGCTAAAATGATTAATGTGCAAAGTGTAACGTTAATCGCGAAATTCTCCCACAACAAATTATTAAGTTTATAAGGTTTCAAGGTTTTCCTTCCCTCCATCGAGCTTTCGGGAAATTGAAATCCAAACCGGATGTGCTATGCTTCCGCGTTATCGGGGTAGTCATTCGGGGAGGACAGATAAATTACCGGGAGCGCATTGGATGCCTTCGGTTGGAGCGAATTTTATCCCTAGAAACCTGATAGGTTGCCGGATAAGATTCAATTGTGAAACTGATTTGCGTCGATGGTATAAACTTAACTTTTTCACGAACCATAGAAACCGTATAGGTTGAGGGGAGTGAACAAGGGGAAAAAGAAGATCGAATCATCCACTAGATGGGCTGGTGTTGGACACCACTTTATGAAAATTAATAGACTAGAAACCTGTTCGGTTGCCCTCTATTAAGATTTATAAAGAACTCGATCACCACTATGAAGTAGAGCGACGATACTTCCGGATTTCACATGGGAGTGTGTAGTTCCGATAAAAATAGTGGGAGCTGGGTAACAAGAATAGAAAAGACCTTAATTCTATACTCAGATCATAATATAACAAGTAACTAATTAATCTGTTATACTTAATGCAGACATAACTCTCAATATGACAATGAATCCGCTTGCAATTCTACTCGAGAAGAACACCCTGATTGGTCCTAACTTTGTGGACTGGCTCTGAAATCTGATGATTGTCCTCAGTATAGAGGCACTGGGATACGTCTTGGAGATGGACATTCCAGGGCCTCCTGTGCGGACCAGAGCCAATCAGGAAGAGATCGAAAACCACAAAAAGTGGGTTAAGGATGACGTAAAAGTCCGTGCATACATGATGGCTTCTATGTCTAATGAGCTTCAGAGAGATCATGAGAAAATGACTTCTGCTAGGCAGATTCTATCTCACTTAACTGAGCTTTATTGTGAGCACAGCAGAACTGCTAGATATGAGATATCCAAGCAACTGTTCGGTGCAAGGATGAAGGAAGGTGAGAAGGCTGGGGAAAACGTCCTCAAAATGATATCCATGATCGAGAGATTGGAGGCTCTTGATTTTAAAATGGATACTTCTCTCCAAACCGACCTTATCCTACAGTCTCTTCCTGATTCCTTCTCACAGTTTGTTATAAACTTTAACTGCAATGAGATTGCATGTAATTTAGCTGGGCTAATGAACAAACTTGTGACCGCTCAGTCTCATATGAAGACTCCGCGGATGAAGGAGTCTGCTCTTGTGATTTCTTCTGGACCTCGGAGGTCTAAGAACAAGAAGAAAAAGACCAAGAAGCAGACGGGACCACAAGCCAAGGACTTTAAGGGAAAGGGCAAGGCCCCGATGGTTCCGAAGAACAAGAAGAAGAAGGATGCTTGTCTAAAGTGCGGTGACCTGGGCCACTGGGCTAGAGACTGTCCGATTATTCATGGCACTTCAGGTACAGAACTTTTAGTTTTGGAAACAAATTGTTCTGCTACTGTATTTTCTACTTCCTGGATACTGGATTCTGGTGCTAGTTCTCATATTTGTACCATGAATTAGGATCTGGAACAAAGTAGGAAGCTTGGAGCTGGAGAAGTTATGATCACAGTCGGAAGTGGGCATAGTGTCGAGGCAACCAACATAGGATCACTTCTTTTGGGTTTAGAATCCGGATTTGTGTTGACTTTAGAAGATGTACTTATTTTGCCCAAGGGGCACAAAAACATTGTATCCATTCCGGTCATGAACCGAAAAGGCTTTTCATTTTTTATTGGTGATGGTTCCTGCAAAATTTATTTCAGAAATAAACTAGTGGGTACTGCTATATTGTTAAATGGATTATATCATCTAAATCTCAGCAACAAAGTAGTTGTGAATACTATGACTAGAAAACGTGGTAGGGATGAAACCAATCAAGTTTTGTAATGGCATCTTAGACTTGGTCATGTTGGTCAGACCAAGGTTTACAAAATGGAAAAAGATGGACTTATGGGTCCATTGGGATCGGATCCCTTTCCTACTTGTGAATCTTGCCTTAAAGGCAAAATGACTAAGTCCCCCTTCACAGGGACTTTTGAAAGAGCCGCTGATAAACTGGGATTAATCCATACCGATGTTTGTGGTGCTTTGGAAGCAGCACGTGACGGATATCAATATTTCATTACGTTTACAGATGATCATACTAGGTATGGTTATGTATACTTGATGAAACATAAATCCGAGGCCTTTGAGAAATTCCAGGAATTCAAGGCCCTAGTTGAGAAACAAACTGGTAATCATATCAAAGCACTTCGGTCGGACCGAGGTGGCGAGTATATGAGTATGGAGTTTGACGAATTCCTTAAGGAACATGGAATAGTTTCACAACTAACACCTCCAGGTACTCCTCAGTTAAATGGTGTGTCAGAAAGAAGGAACCGGACCTTGTTTAACATGGTCTGTTCCATGCTGGGCTATACTGACTTACCGATTTACCTGTGGGGGTATGCACTCCTGACTGCCGCTTACATCTTGAACAGATGTCCTCCCAAATCCGTTCCTAAAACTCCACATGAGATGTGGGAGGGCAGGAAACTAAGTCTTAATCATATTAGGATTTGGGGATGTACCGCCTATGTCAATAAGACTAAGGTGGAGAAGTTGGAAGCTAGGTCCGCGAAGGGACGTTTCATTGGATTCCCGTCTGGGATGATGGGATATATATTCTACATGCTTAAAGATCGAAAGATCGTTGTTGCTTTACAAGCACACTTCCTCGAAGATGAGTTCATTCAGGAAGGCGGAGCAGGTAGAAGTATTTCTTTAGAAGAATACAATGAAACTTCTCGGGAGACACCTGTGCAAGAAACTGGAACCGAACCTTCTGAAACACAAGTACAACCACCTCGTAGGTCTAGTAGGGTGTCTCATTTACCTGAGAGGTATGGGCTTGTGCACTTGGAGGAACTAGGTCTCCATGAGGTTCCAAGTGATAGCCAAGAGACTGACCCAACAACCTATGACCAAGCGATGGTGGATGTAGACTCCGCATAATGGCATGAAGCTATGGAAGCTGAGATAGACTCGATGCATGTCAATCAGGTCTGGACTCTAGTAGACCGCCCCAAGGGCATAGTGCCCATTGGGAACAAGTGGATCTACAAGAGAAAGACTGATGGTGATGGCAAGGTTGACGCCTATAAGGCCAGGCTTGTGGCAAAGGGTTATACCCAGAAAGAAGGGATCGATTACCACGATACCTTCTTGCCCGTAGCCATGATCAAGTCTATTCGCATGATGCTTGCTATAGCTGCCTACCACGATTATGAGATATGGCAAATGGACGTAAAGAAGGCTTTCCTTAATGGATTCCTCGAGGAGGAAATCTATATGGAGCAGCCTAAAGGCTTTGTGTCCGAAGTCGATATTCAGAAAGTGTGCAAGCTTCAGCGTTCCATTTATGGACTGAAGTAAGCGTCGCGTAGTTGGAACCTTCGTTTTGACGAGGCTGTCAAAGAGTTTGACTTCGTGAAAAATGAAGAGGAACCTTGTGTATACAAGAGGGTTAGTGGGAGCAAGATCGCATTGTTAGTACTATATATAGATGACATTCTACTAATAGGAAATGATGTGGGAATACTCAGTTCTGTGAAAGCTTGGCTTTCGAGTAATTTCTCCATGAAAGACTTGGGAGAAGCTACCTATATTCTTGGTATTAGACTCTACCGGGATAGAGCGAAGAGAACAATAGGTCTTTCCCAAGCCCTCTATATAGATAAAATCTTAAAGCGATTTAAGATGGATGATTCTAAAAGAGGGTTCCTACCGATGCGACATGGAATAAAACTCTCCTCGAAGATGTGTCCTTAGAGTGAGGAACAACGAAAGGAAATGAGTAATATACCATATGATTCGGCCGTGGGTAGCCTTATGTATGCTATGTTGTGTACGAGACCTGACATTACGCATGCTGTAAGCGTGGTTAGTAGGTTTCAGGCAAACCCACGTAGGGAACATTGGACTGCCGTAAAGAACATTCTCAAGTACTTGAGAAGGACTAGAGATATGGTTCTGATGTATGGTGGTGGAGAATTGGATGTGGTTAGATTCACTGATTCAGACTTTCAAGGACTGAAGGATGACTCGATGTCTACTTCTGGCTACATATTTACTCTTAATGGAGGAGCAGTATCTTGGCGTAGCGCCAAGCAAAGCGCGATCGCGATTCCACTGTCGGTGAGTATCAAGCGGCCTCGGAGGCTTCCAAGGAAGGGTTACGGATTAAGAAGTTTCGGGAGAACTTCATGTGATACCATGTCCGATGCTGTTCATTTGTCTGCGACAACGACGTAGCTGTAGCGCAGGCCAAGGAACCGAGGTTTCACAACAGCACCAAACATATTGAGAGGAAGTATCATCTCGTAAGAGAATTTGTTCGCAAGGGATACATTGTGCTGCAGAGAGTAGACTCAGCCGACAACGTCGCTGATCCACTGACCAAGCCACTTTCTCAGACTAGCTTGGAGCGTCATCTGGAGAATATGGGTATTAGATACCATAGTGTGTGGCATTGAGTGCAAGTGGGAGATTGTTAGGAATTTGCCCTCGAATGCCACTCAGAGGATATTGAGTGAGGGCATTGTACTTGTAACTATGCAAATCATTTATATAAGGCAATGAATGTTTCTTTATTTACTGGTAGTTACTGGCATTTCTAACTCATACATATACATATAGAAACTAGTCCATGTATTTGAGAGCAAAACGTTCCACTCCTTATTGGATAAGGAGGTTAGCACTGGAAAGGTTTATAGCTCAAATACTTAATCATTCGCAAGTCGATGAAACTTGACTGGGCATTAAGTTTATGTGAAGACTTGTATGACATGTTCTTTGACATGGAGAGTGCCTGTGGAACGCTAATGGTTAGTGGGAGCACACGTATAGATATGCTAATTGGATTAGTATACTCGAACCGACTCACCCTCGATTCGTCACACGGATTTCGCTCTGGGACAGTCAATGACTGAATCGAAAGGTTGTGATAGGTATTCGTAAACCTTCGACTTGAGGATTTAGTAGGGATGTGCTTGTGACGTCAAGATTTTCATTAGAGTACTTCGACCCTGTAAACCGGAAGGTGGGGGTCAACCTCGACGTGCATCTTGACGGGCAAATAGCAGGTCCTACTGAATGCCAAGATAGAATTCTTTCTCCTGTTAGTAAACGGGTTATATGTCCTATGCGGTTATTGGCATATGAGATCATAAGTCTTTGGCCAAAGCATTGGAGCTAGTTGTATTGGATACACGAGAGCTCGATGATCTAGATTTGCATTAACGCATTCATAGCGTCAAGTAACAGATAGGGTTTGACTGACTGTGACCCTATAACTTGATCGGAACACTTGAAAGAAGGGTTTATACGTATACTGGCATTCATAACAGAATGGTTCTTGAATGATCCCCATCATTCATTCTCAGTTGGGGTACAGTGTAGGCCGCCAGGCTGGCTAGGTGGTGCTACTACTCTTTGGTTCCTCCCATTGCTGACTGAGACGGATCTACCGAGTCGTGCAATAGGATTGACGACGGAATGAATCAAGCTAATTCTCTCATAATGAATATTAAGATATTGGATATCTAATTTGAGACATTGGATGTCTAAATTAATTTATTGGATAAATTAATTTACGGCCTAATGAAGTAAATAAATTACTGGGTGATTAATTTAATTCATGAATATAATTATTTCTTGGAGAAATTAATTATATCATTATGTATTTGATATGATTAATTAAATGGATTAATTAATCGATATAAATACATAGGAACGGAATCGGATTTTATCTGTTTGGACTCACGGGGGTCCAAAACGGACCGAACTCACCCGGCTCTTTCTAGGTGCCCCCCCTCACCAACTCCCTCTTGGTCTTTGGTCATCATTTTATAATGTATATCAAGATATGATGGGACAAGATATCAAAGGGATATCTTATCATGGTGGTTGGTGTTGAATAAAAGGTGAAGATTTTCTCTTTTTACATACCTATTCCATACGTGAACAGCAGGTGTGAGGAAAGAAAAGAGAGAGAGAATATTATTCTTCTCAAGTCTTCATCATCTTCTTCATTTTATTCTTGAGTTCTCTTGGAGAAAATTCAAGATATATTGAGAGATATAAATTAAAACACTTAGAGTGTTATAATCAAAGCTTCATCACTTGATTCTAGCCGTAACCTTAGAGGTTAATCGAGTGTTGTCATTCCGTTTGTTTCTCCGGCGCGTGACAAGTAGAGATGCGGTTTTTTCGGCGTTGGATCATCCAAGGGCTTGGAGCACTTTGGATCGTTTGGGGAATAGCTCAAGAGAAGGAACTCCATATAATCAACGGACGACAAGGGTATGATTTCGAATCTTCCTTTGTTTATTTTATATTCGTATATACGTAGCTCGATCGATCCTCGTAGGGATTCAGATCGAATTAATTTTTATTTTACCGCTTCCGCTGGGCCTTCGTTTTAGGCACCGAATCCCAACACAAGGAACATTTAAGAATAGTGTTGGGTATCCTAAAGGATAAACGGCTATATGCTAAGTTTTAGAAATGCGATTTCTGGAGGGAACAAGTGGCATTCCTTGGGCATGTAGTGTCGAAGGAAGGAATTTCAGTTGACCCAGGGAAAGTGGAGGCCGTGAGTAAGTGGCCCAGACCGAAGAATGTTCATGAGGTACGCAGTTTCTTAGGGTTAGCAGGTTATTATATACGATTCGTTGAAGGATTCTCTAAGATAGCCTCACCGCTTACTCAATTGACGAGAAAGAACGTTAAGTTTCAGTGGTTTGAAGCATGTGAAAAGAGCTTTGAAGAACTGAAATAGAGGTTAACATCTGCACCGATCCTTTCGATTCCAACAACTGCGGGAAGATTTTTTATTTATAGTGATGTGTCAAGGTCAGGATTGGGAGCTGTGCTTATGCAAGATGGAAGAGTAATTGCTTATGCTTCACGGCAACTGAAGGATTACGAAAAAAGCTATCCAACTCATGATCTTGAATTGGTAGCTGTAGTATTTGCCTTGAAACTGTGGCGACATTACCTTTATGGAGAAATATGTGAAATCTACATGGATCATAAGAGCTTAATGTATTATTTCACACAGAAGGAACTCAATATGCGGCAAAGGCGATGGCTGGAATTGGTTAAGGATTATGATTGCACAATAAATTATCATCCAGGTAAGGCAAATGTTGTTGCAGATGCTTTAAGTAGAAGGTCTAATGCTAGCGTATCGGCAATAATAGTGACCCAGAAACCATTATTGCAAGAGTTGGAGAAGTGGGGATTGCAGATTGTGCAAGAAGGGCATGTCAGAAAACTATTTTCAATGACGCTGCAACCTACCATACTTGAGACCATTAAACAGGATCAACTTACGGATCCCTATATGTCTCATTTGAAGGAAGAAGTTGAGACAGGCAAATCCAAGGATTTCGGAATTACACCAGATGGAGTTATCAACTTCAAGGGGCGGCTATGTGTACCGGATAATGGTAGTCTGAAGAAGGAGATACTCTCAGAAGCTCACAACGCTCCATATACAGTACATCCTGGAACCACCAAGATGTACAAGGACCTAAAGATGCACTATTGGTGGCCTGGGATGAAGAACGATGTGGTTAAATTTGTGGCTCAGTGCCTAACTTGTCAACAAGTAAAGGCAGAACATCAAAGACCCGCAGGGACATTACAATCACTGGATGTTCCTAAATGGAAATGGGAAGACATCACTATGGACTTTGTAGTTGGACTTCCAAGAACCAGAGAAGGTCACGATGCCATATGTGTTATAGTTGATCGCCTAACAAAATCATCTCACTTTCTTCCGATACATACAACGTATTCCATGGATAAGTTGGCGGATCTATACGTTAGAGAAATTGTAAGATTGCATGTCATACCTTTATCAATTGTATCAGACAGAGATCCCCGTTTTACTTCATCATTCTGGAAGAGCTTACATAAAGCTTTGGGAACAAAGTTGGCGTTCAGTACAGCGTTTCACCCACAAACTGATGGTCAGTCGGAGAGAACTATCCAGACTCTAGAGGACATGTTAAGAGCGTGCGTACTGGATTTCCAAGGGTCGTGGAATACCTACCTGCCTTTGATAGAGTTTTTGTATAACAATAGCTTCCACTCTACTATTGGCATGGCGCTTTACGAAGCTCTTTATGGCAGAAAGTGCAGATCACCGATTCATTGGGATGAGCTGGGTGAGAGGAGGTTTCTTGGACCAGAATTGGTGCAGAAAACTAAAGAAGCCATTAAGAAAATTAGAAAAAGAATGCTTATAGCTCATAGTCGGCAGAAGAGCTACGCGGACAACCGACGACGAATGCTTGAGTTTGATGCCAGGGACAAAGTATTTCTCAAGGTGGCACCAATGAAGGGCGTCATGAGATTCAGAAAGAAAGGGAAATTAAATCCAAGATACATAGGCCCATTTGAGGTACTGGAAAGAATTGGAGAAGTGGCATACAGGTTAGCACTTCCGCCATCACTACCAAATGTTCACGACGTCTTTCACGTTTCAATGTTGAAGAGATATTTCTCGGATCCACCACATATATTGAGATATGAGCAATTGCCGTTAAGTGAGGACTTGAATTATGAAGAGACACCGGTCAAGATCTTGGATAGTAAGCAAACAGAATTGAGGAACAAAAAGATGTCATTTGTTAAGGTGTTGTGGAAGAATCACTCAGTTGAAGAAGCCACGTGGGAAAAGGAAGATGAAATGAGGCATAAATATCCGGCTCTATTTGGTAAGTAAATTTCGAGGACGAAATTTCTATTAGGAGGGAAGATTGTGATGCCCAAAGACTCTCACACACAAGGTCTAGTCAATAATAGCATATTAATCTTAAAACATGCAAGACTTATTGCTTAATCGTATAAAAATGTGACAGTGTGACATGAAACTGCTATTATTTGAATAATATGATTCATGCATTACTTGTTATCAAGTATTATTTTTACATTTCATGATTCACCTTATTTGATAGTTAATTAAATGGCATTGAAGTGGCTAAGCATTGAACATAACCCCAAGTTCAAGTGGTAAGCCTATAAGCAGTAAATAACATCAGTGACATGTATATCGGTTGGTCTCGGGGTTTTAGTCGGCGGGTATGCTGAGTCAATTTGGATTGATTATTCAAGTAAATAACCCTTTCTTATTCCGATAACACGTGTCAAGCATCTTGATACTTGTGAATACCATCAATGATGAAATTCAAGGTCTTAGTGATAACATTTGTTAAGTCATTCGATTTGTAAGTATCTTATTTGTCCCAAATGCAGTCAGGTAGAATGGAATTTGTCCTTTAGTTCATTATCCAATAATTTCATATTTCTAAGTGAGTACTTGGACTCTTATTTCTAGGGTTAATTATATAAAATTTCATAAAGATAACAACAAACTCATTTTCTACCACTTTCGAAGGTATTCGCAAAAGTAGCTGAGTTTAAACAATAAAAATACATATTAAACTTTATCAAAAATCTTGGACCATACATCCATACCCTAAACATGATCAATCCCTACTAAGAACCGGTTTAAAACATCCAAGAACCAGATTATAACAACTTCAACCGGTCCATTCTTCTAAACCTGACTTTTGGAGGCCATTGAGGGGTATTTTAGTACTTTCACCCTTATAAACCGACTCTTCCACTTAGATAAGGGAGGAAACAGACTCTAAACTAGACACTCTTAACTCGATCCATAAGCCTCACACTTCGAAAATTCATCAAAAAATTGAGGAGAAATCATAAAAACATCAACACCTCAAGTCAGTTGACAATCAAGGTGAGTTATCTTTGTTTCACTCTTGTTCTTGTTATGGTTCTTGTATGATATGAAGTTTTGAGAGCTGTTTTAGGTGCTTACATACGTTCTAATGATGTTAAGAACTCATACATGGCCTAAACTTGTGTTTGATGTGGATTTATAGGACTGAAAACTCACTAAGACAACAAAAGAATTAATTCTGTCACCTTTTGAAAATATGTGTGGATAGTATTGAATTCTTATGGTTCAGGGGCATAGATTGTTATATACATGTTCTTAAGTATATTAGGTATGCTATATCAAAAATTTATGCAAATCCGACATATAATCAAGTGGATATACGCCGGACAAATTCAGTTATTTCAAGATCTTGATAGTTTCCCCTAAACCATTGTATTGTTATAGAATCCTAGAGTTGTTGCCTATAAGAGTTGATCTAACACTATGAACAAAAAATAATAGGCTTCATAATGAATTAGGAGTATAAAAATGATTGAGTATTATGCTCGTATATAACGAAATGCGCACATAAAATTTGTAGAATACCAATTTTGTGAAATCGGTAAAATCCTTCGGATATGCAGTGAGTTAAACTTCGTGTATACCATATAGATTCTTTAAAGGCACTCCTTGAAACAGGCTCTGAAGACATATCATCACAACCACCTATTATTGGTATAAAAGCAAATGTATCACCTGAACAAGGTAAGTAGTAACTGATTGCAAAACTGTATCACAAGAGCATTTGTCTGAAATATGTGTTAATGATTGTTGTTTTGGATATTGATCATACCTTGTGTATATGTGGATAACATATTGATCTATTCTTATTGTGTGACATGTCCTATAGAGCATTTATACATGTGGTATTATCACGATGCATATGATCATAGCATAGCATTGGAGGTTGTTGTCGCATGCATTGATCATAGTACAGACGTTCTAAAGGCGATCAGAACAAACTGTTTTGGTTATGTGCATCGTGGGATACTGGTAAGGGGATGTTTTGTGGCGGAGTCTATGACACGTCGTAGTGATCCATGTGTTATGATTGGACACTTGTGTGATGTTTTGCGGTGGAGTCTGGGACACACCGTGGTGACTCATGTGTATGATTGGGCACCTTTATAGCTATGATCCTGGTGGAGTCTGGGACACGCCAGGCTGACCCATATGTTATGATTGGGCAGTTTGTTCTGGCTATGGTTGGACATGCACACTTTTGGCCCGGGCCAGGAACTCGAGGTGTACATAGCAGCGCGCTATAAAAGAGTTTTCAAAAGTTAAAGGAAAAATGAAACTGCATTTCACAAACTCATTCATAAATACATTCATGCATTGTGTGTCACTACTTACTGAGCATTCGCTCATTTAGTTGAATTCTTGTGATACAGGCAATAATTTGGGGTATCATGCATAGGTTGATGTCTGGGATGCTTCTCTACGCCAACGAGCCGTTGTATATGAACATCAGACCTGTGGAGTGTTCTGTGGGTGTGTTAAGTCTAAGTTTGCTTATAAACTTATACAACCGATGTTTTCTTTTGGTTGTAATATAATAGTCGGCTTATGTGTAAAAGTAACTTTTGGTGTGTAAAAGGAGTTTCCTTTTAAAGGTTTTGAGTTTTCCGCCGTGTTGTAATATATAATAAGGATATTTTTAATATCCGGTATCTGATAGTCAAATCTAAGGGGTGTGACAGTTAGCGTGCGCTACTACTACCTAGCGTGCGCTAACAACGACTCAGTAGCACATGCTATCGAGCTATAGCGTGCGCTACCTGGGCACCTAAACGAGTCCAGAACAAACTGCCCAGTACTGGACAGTCGCGTTAGCGCGCGCCAATGGATACCTAGCGCGCGCTAGATTTCGACATATAACGTGCGCTAGACAACGTAGCGTGCGCTAAACTATTAGTCCAGAGGACTGGGATCAGAAATAGGTTCACTTCCACTCCCAGGGCTCAGCTCGCTAGCGCGCGCTACGAAGCAACCGTAGCGTGCGCTACTAAGGAATCCCTAGCGTGCGCTATGCATAAAGATTAGTGCGCGCTAGGCACGGAATATTAACGGCCCAAAACACCGGAACATGAACGAAACATCAAACGGAAATCTCAAAACGCATAATAACATAGAATGGATCCACGGCAACCCCGAAACGGCGGTTCCGAATGACAATTACGAGAATCAGATCAATAAGCGACAGAAGAACCAATAAACGTAGAATTGGATGACAAAAATTCTCGAAACAATTATTCTCAAAAATTAATACGGTTACACGAGGGTCGCTAAAAACGAGAAATACACCGAAAAGTGAAAATACCGGGAAAAGAAAATACGGATATTACATTTTATAGGGTCCAATTCCACTCCATCACGTGGGGAGTTACTACAAATTAAAGTGCCATTAATTCTCTTTAATCCTTCAGCTCAAGAGTTACCTCCATAAATTGTCTCATTTAATCTGGACGTTACATTATGGAGTGTGAAGAGTCATATTCGAGAAGCTAAGTTCTCAAACTGCTTCATTTTAGTCGAGACCAAATATCAGTTGAGTTTTCAGCACCCAAATATCAGATCAGATAGGTTTTCAGCCCAAATATCAGATCAGATGGGTTTTCAGTCCCAAATATCAGATCAAATAGCTTTCAGCCCAAATACCAGATCAGATAGATTTCAAACCAAATATCAGATCAGATAGCTTTCAGCCCAAATATCAGATCAGATAGTTTTCAGCCCAAATATCATATCAGATAGCTTTCAGCCCAAATATCAGATCATATAGGTTTCGGCCCAAATATCAGATCAGATTGCTTTTCAGCCCCAAATATCAGATGGGTTTTCAATTCTTCACCTTTTCAATTAAATGACCAACTTTAATCATTTATTTCTCACTCACCGGAAATCGGTTTTGAGAAAAATAAAATGCTACGTTCATCTTCTCGAAACGTAGATTCACAATTTATTATTTAATTCCCAAGAATTAAATAATTTGTCATTATTAAATTGGTTTAAATTGAGTTAAAACTCATTTTTCTAAAACCAATTTCCAACAGCTATTACGTCAAGCCCGAGAGTTTATCCAGTGCGCACTCGAAGAGTAGCGGCTGCGGGTTCCCTGTTATAAAAAAACAATAATTCATATCAATTTAGAATATCTCTTAGTTTGAAGCTGGTCGTTACTTCTTTTATAATTTAGAATAACATATAATTGTTTAGTCTTAAATTAATTATTTAGTCTTAACCCTCAACTTTACCATGTTGGTCTGTCTAAAGTAGTCATTACTTTTTATGTATTTTATTAACTAGTATAACACCCGTGTAGTTACACGGGAACACAAAAAAAAAAACTCCTATGTAAATATATAGTATATAAACCATTCATTATAAATTTCATAATAATTGTTTATAAACTACACTATTTGTTCTGTTTATGATTACACCACATTCTCATCGCAACAAAAGATTTCTAGTCTTTCATGATCTTCACTCTTGATATGGCTACATAAAGCTAACCATGACCGAAACTGGTCTTGGAAGATACATACCAACATGAGAGAGCGTTTGTCCCTGACTCTTAAATATAGTCATGGCAAAGCTCATAATAAGTGGGAACTGACGTATTTGAAATTTAAATGATAATTTGATATCTAACGGGCTTAATATCAATTGTGGAATAAATACTTTACTCTCAAGATTATTCTCCGAATTTTTTTGTTCAATATGGTTATATGGATTTGGATAATTATTAATGATGTGACATTGCATAATCCTGATGATTTATCCATATTTTGAATTAGCATAATTGCAACTCTAACTTACTGTTTCAAGATGTGATTTGGAATTCTAGAACACTTGATATTCAAAAAAATCCATTGGACATACTTGATTTTAACTTTTAGAGGTCGGAGAAATTTCGCATATACTATCAAAACTGAGATATCTCCACTTGTCTTTTGAAATTATAGATATCACGCAATCGTTTACTATCTCCACAACGTCGTCTGTTGGCGCCAGGATTGCGATTTCTTCAGAAAACTACTTTATGAAAAGTTACTTATAAGTGAATGATAGTGCTATCAACAATGGCTGCAATATGATCTTCGACATTCCGGATTAGTAAATATCAAGAATATCAATCAAAGTTTCTCTATCGACTTCTTCACCCAGCTCACCATCTACAATTTTGAGGATTCATTCGGAGAAGTCCTTAATTTCTTGTAGATGGTGAGATGATATTGTTTATCCAATAATTAATCTCATATTCTTGGCCAGTCTTATGAGTTTGCAATGATGTCAAATTAAAAAAGAGCTTATACTTGAATAACCGATAGATGCATTGTCCTTTGGTATAACTTCATATGTAGAATTATACTAAATAATTGTGGCAATGGTAATTTTAGTAATATTTAAAATTTAAAAAGTTGTTCGAAATACATAAGAGATTTTGACTTATAGCTTAAAATTAAGCACTTCGCAAATTGCAATAAAAAGTAATAGTAGTGTATATAATTTAATTACTTGTATGACCTATTATAAATATACCTGTTAAGTTTGAAAACTACATCCAAGTTCTAGCCTTAAAATTGCCAAGAAATTTAACAATTTGGATTGTAATATAAGAATAGCTTGGATAAATAAAAAATATATATCAAAATTTTGTCCTAATTAAAAACGATCTTAAAATTTTAGAAAATTACAAAAGAAAAAACTCAATTGATTTGATTAAAGTGAAACGGCATATTTATCCTTATATGATATTTTTTCAAACATTCAGCTTCATATTTAAGAGTATTAAAGTCTACCCATTTTAAATTAAAAAATAGAAAAAGAGTTGAAGTACTCTTTTTAATTCTGAAACTTATATTACAAAAATTCTCGGCGGTATTTGGTTGAAGTGAAACTATATGTATATTCATTTTAAAATATATTTTGGAATTACAAAGTAATGAGATTATGACTTATAACTTAAAGTTAAGATACATCCTAATTTGCCAAAAAAAAGAAGCATCATCATCGTAGTATATATATAAGTGAATTACTTATATGACTTATTGTAAATATACTAATCACGGGGTTAACTAAGAAATCTACATCCACATCATAGCCTAATTAAAATTATCCCCATTTTTTAAAAGTAAAAAAATGCCCAATTTTGTTTGTAATATAAGATGAGCCGGGAAAAGTTATAGGGAATTTTTCAGGCATTGAACTTCATATTTAAGAGTACTAAAGTCTAAAATCAAGAAATTTTACATTCAAAAGAAGAGAAAAATAATTAGAGTATTTTTAGTCATTTGTGAAACTTGTATTACAAGAAACCTATGTGATATTTGGTTCAGTTGAAACTTTATATCTGTAACACCCCCAATCTGCTCAGGGATATTACACGCCGTAGAACCTTTCCTCAAGGATCTACCAGGCTGGTAACAACATCGAACATCTCAACAATGCCTTTAAGGCTAAAATGACTCAGTAGACCGATTTGGTTTTTCAATAAATACATACAACTCAATCATAACACATGCCCACGTAGGGGTCGAGTACAACACACTTTCGTACAACGGGAAAAGAATACTGTAGCGGAAAATAAAATACAACTAAATCAATACGACATCAACGGGTCTTCGTGTGATTAGTATCGTTCATATTTCATCATCCTTCATGCCGACCCTGTGCTATGCTCCAAAACCTGAATGCAATACAGACATCCACCCCCCGGATTCTCGGGGGTTAGCAAAACTCCACTGTTTTGCTAGTACAAGTATGAAATCATACGAAATGTAACAAATAAATAGAAATCACGAATCGGGTACGACAAATAATTACCAAAGACTTCCCGAGAAGTTTTATTAATTAGAAACCGTCAAAGAAGTGTATGAAAATAAATTCCTCATCTCGGATATTTTAAAATAGAAACTTTGTTAGACCACAAGTCCTTAGTTGAAAAATAACCATTTCAAAATGAACGGGTCTCGGCCCAAAATCACTTTCCATAAAACAACCTTTACAAACCGTTGGGATCTCATCCCAAATCTCATCAAATCACAGTACATGAGAATAATATCAAGGTTCATTTTCCAACATCAAAATCCACAACCCAAGGTTTAAACACAGACGACAAATACTCTAGTGCCATCCTAACCAAGTAAGCCAAACGAACAACTTACCTCTTACACACTTAGTCGATGCATGCAATCATGAAAACCGTTCAAAAGCACTCATTTCCGGAAATGCCATAATCAAATAACATTGTGAAATACACCACAATTAACCGTGGATCCACCCCTCTGTGGATCCCTATCGAGACCCCATCGGATCTAACCCATATTGGTTAAAAGCAAGCTCGCGGATCCACCCCTCCGTGGACCCCTACCGAGACCCCGTCGGATCTAACCCATAGTGAGCGTACACACACACACGTTACTCATGCAATACTAATATGCTAAGAATGTAAGCTCATCAAGAATACTTACTAGGGATGGCCACTTATCCGACACCATTATCAACTCTTCAAAACACAACAACACAATTAACACGGAATACACGATTCCACAACATTGATCCAATGGAAACATCATTAAAACCTTCAACGTTCAAAATAATCAAATCAAAAGCAACTCACACGAATCAAGATGATGTTATAATCACCTAGGATGCTCTAAAACACCTTGGAATGGACGAAAATTAGCCTAGGTCGCGAACCCTAGTCGCCACGTCTCAAACCCGCGGAGGAAGAAGAAGAAATGAAGAAAATGAAGATTAAAGACTGCTGTCCAGTTTTTATACTGGACAGCTTAGCGCGCGCTAATCTTACCTCATTAGCGTGCGCTGTCGAGACGTCAGAACAATCGTTCCGCCAAAAATGCACAGTTAGCGTGCGCTAACCATCAAGAGTTAGCGTGTGCTAACGAATCCTCCAGACCCAGTCCAGTAGCCACTGGACTCCCTCGAACTACTAGTTAGCGTGCGTTACCAAACCCGTAGCGTGCGCTAACCACAGCACTGTAGCGCGCGCTAATGACCTCCCCTTAGCGTGCGCTAACGGCCTGATGTAACACCCCAAAAGGCGGCTCTTACAGTGCCGTGGACCCTACACTGGGACCCACCAGGCGATATCCAAAAACAGATTAAATAAGTATTACTTGTGATACCGAACCACAATAAATAGTCATTACTCCGATTAGGAGTTTATTAAAAATATGGCCAACGACCTTATGATACACAGGATCCGAAATATAAGTATAAACCATATGGAGATGGAAAATACTTCAAATACCAATACAACCAGATAGCAATTTAAATGAAGCAGAAATAAAATAACATAACACTGTTTAACATAACCGGACAACAAATGGTTTGGGGGGCCCGAACTAGTATCCTCCGAACCCTTCGCCGTCAACATGCTCTTCCCGTGCCTTGCCTTTGCCTCGACCTAAAATACAATACAAGTATTTCGCCCAAAACACAGGGTCAAATATACATGATAATTAATTCTTCCGACATTATACAATTCACATATATAGATCTCAAGGAAAACATCCTGACTATTAATCATACCCCTCGAGCGTATGAAACAATCAGTCCCAAACTGTCGAACACATCCAATCATACATGGACTATGAACGATTAACAATATGGCTCAAGATGGACATCACAGTACACCCGATCCGGAAATGTGTCAGTGCACATGTCCACCCCGTATACGGAATCCAGGATATACGTGGGACGATGTACCTAATTAGCCTCACGAACTACGTCTCGCGTGCACAGTCCAATACGGAATAATATCCACGCATGACTATATATGTGCCTGGCTAAAAATCCTACACAATAACCAATCGGAACACAGATATGATTCCGGATATGTCACAATACAACATGACAACGAATTCAATAAATCACATATCCGATTAAGGATCAAGAAAACTCACCGAAGTGACAATAAGGACCAACGAAATCAATGATTCAAGCGACGTACTTGGGAATGCAACCCCATGACGAAAACGGAATAACGTCAAAGACAATGTCAAATCATGACAAACATTTCATAAACATTTCATACACATGAAATGTAGAAACATCACAAGAATCTAATTATCATTATAACCAAGCAAGATAACTTGCCTCAATACGGATACGAGAATAATCCTCTTCTTGTCGAAACGAACGAACGGTCCTCGACTAATATCGTTTACTCGCACAACCAACCCTAAACGAAATACATTTTACTCAATAACATATTCGTATAATTATCAATATAGGATTAGTAAGACGACACCCTAATAATCCCTTAGAATAATTTCGCTATCTCAACATATCGAAGTCTTATGCCAAGAATTCTTTATACCTCATTACAACCATAAAATCGGTTCACAATACCTTTACCGAATGTTCACATGGTTCTTCATAAATAAGAATTCTATCAAGAACATGTTAAATAACCATTTATGATGTTAAGATCATCTTATGATGATTAAATTTTCCAAAACATTAATATGTTGAAAAGACAAAATCTGCACAATTATATTCATCCACCTCTCATCTAAGTTGAATATTAAGCTAACAACAAGGTTATTAGCTATGAGATTACACCATATTCATGAAGGTTATCAAAATCATTCTTTACAAAGCTGGAAGATCCATTAACATCATTTATGAAATGACATAGCTTAGGTTTTAGAATCACCACACTAATCTCCTAACATTCAACAAGGTGTTCCTATCAATCTTCATGGATTTGTGAATCTGAATAATAATGATGATAAAGTTTCTAAGGTTTCTGAAGTAAGGTAACATTTTACTATCATCAACATGGGCAAGTTATTCTCAAGGTAAATAAATATCAAGCATGGTGTTTAAACACTTTATGATATCGATTTTATTGTTTAAATCCAACTATGGTGAGGTTAATTGATTCAAAGATGTTCTACTGAGCTAAATTCGTCCAGCAAGATGAGTATGATAGTTACAACATGGTTATTATCACTATATCATCAAGAATACATCCATCTCAAACCCTCATTTATCATATTCATCAAGAAGTGTTCAAAAAGTTGGATTAAAACTATGTTTCACTTGATTAATCTGATTTTAGGTGAAGTATACTTCGTTACCAACATCAACATATGAAAACAATACAGAGAAGAAAGTACACCTACCTCCAGAAATAAAGAACAACCTCCACACTATGAGAAAATACACTCCAAGCTCAAGAACACCTCCTAATCTTCAAGGAAATGAGCTCTACTCCAATATTTAAGGCTTAAAAGCAAGTTGGAGGAGGTTGATATCGATTTGGGGGTGCAGAGGGACGATATATGGAGAGAGAATCGATTTAGATTGTGAAGAAATGAGAAACAGGCTGGTCCTATAAATAGACTGTGCAGACTTAGCGCACGCTATCGGGAAGCTTTAGCGTACACTAACACACTTACGTACGCTAACTGGTTAATATTACGTATGTAAGCGGCTTACAGTGGCTACTGTCTTGAATCCGCAGGCCATTAGTGCACGCTAATGAAAAGGGGCTACGCACGCTAATAAAAGTTGACTCTGGCCGACACGACAGCTCAGACATCACCCACATGCATGCCAACGGATAACAAGTTCACGTGTTGAAGTCAACTGATGTCAGATTCCCTCTTAGCGCACGCAACAGAGGAAACATTACGTACGTTAAGGCACAAGATTAACGTATGTTAATCATGCTACGTAGCATACGCTACATCAACAGAAAAAGTTCAAAAATGCAACTCTCTACTTAACATCGAATCATCACGTATGAAATGAAATAACAACGATATGAAGTTCAAATCTATAATACCTTAACATAATACTAAATGCAACGATTCATGATAATCATATTATCCGAATAATACAACGACAGGTAAAAATGAAAAATTATAGTCGGATATTACATACTCCCCCCCTTAAAAAGAGTTTCATCCTCGAAACTAAGGGGTAAATAACTCGGGGTATCTCACTCGCATACTATCCTCGGTTTCCCACGTATCCTCCTCGACTCCGTGTCGTGACCATTGAACCTTCAGTAGGGGGATCGTCTTGTTCCGCAATTGCTTGATCCTCTTCTCGAGTATCCGCACAGGACGCTCCTCGTATGAATGATCTTTCTCTAATTCAATCTCTTCGAACTGAAGTACATGGCTCGGATCAGCAACATATTTCCTCAACTGGGAGACATGAAACACATTGTGAATTCGACTCAAAGCCGGTGGCAAAGCCAGTCAGTAGGCCAGATCACCTACACACTCCAAAACTTCAAATGGCCCAATGTACCTTGGGCTCAGCTTGCCCCTCTTCCCGAAAAGAAAAACACCTCGGGTAGGAGACACCTTCATTAACACATGGTCACCAACCTCGAACTCAAGCGGTCATCGATGGTGGTCAGCATAGGACTTCTGTCGACTTTGAGCCGTTAACAACCGACTCCTAATCAAAGTGATCTTCTCACGGGCTGCTAATAACATATCGGGTTCCGTACCCAAAGATTCTGACAGTTCGTCCCAACACAAAGGGGACCTACAGCGACGGCTATACAATGCCTCATACGGAGCCATCTGAATCGAAGCATGCCAACTATTATTATAAGTGAATTCCACCAAAGGTAGCTGGGCTTCCCAATCGTCTTTCCAATCAAGAGCACATGCCCTCAACATTTCTTCTAGAGTTTGGATGGTTCTTTCGGATTGGCTATCGGTCTGCGGATGAAAAGCCGTACTGAAATTCAACTGCGTGCCCATCGCATGATGAACTGCCTTCCAGAAATGCGACACGAATCACCCGTCATGGTCCGATACAATATTCTTGGGGGTACCATGTAATTTCACAATTTCCTTAATAAATAGCTGGGCCAATCTCTCGGGACCCCATGAGTCCTTAATCTCCAAGAAGTGGGCTGACTTGGTCAGACGGTCCACAATCACCCAAATCATATTCATTCCTCGACGACTCGTCGGCAAGCTAGTGATAAAATCCATAGATATATCCTCCCATTTCCACTCGGGAATCAGGAGCAGTTTCAGCATTCCTGTGGGTCGCTGGTGCTCAATCTTAACCTGCTGACAGGTTAAACATATCGAAATGAATTCGGCAACCTCACGTTTCATATTCCCCCACCAATAATTCTGCTTCAAATCCTTATACATCTTGCTATATCCCGGGTGAATAGAGTACGGGGTAGAATGGGCTTCTCTCAAGATAGAGTTCCTCAACTCTTCGTCTGCGGGTATACAAACTCGATTTCTAAAGCGTATCAATCCATCCTCGTAGTGTAACACCCCCAATCCACTCAGGGATATTACACGCCGTAGACCCTCTCCTCGAGGATCTACCAGGCTGGTAATCAACATTTAACATCTCGACAATGCCTTCAAGGCTACACTGACTCAGTAGACCGATTTGGTCTTTCCACAAATACATACAACTCAAATACAACTCATGCCCACGCAGGGGACCAAAATACAACTACACCCGTACAACGGGAACAATACAGCAGCGGAAAATAAAGTACAACTAATCCAACACACGATATACGATTCCTCATGTGATTAGTATCGATCATCTTTCATCATCCTTCGTGCCGACCCTGTGTTATGCTCCAAAACCTGAATGCAAAAACAGACATCCACCCCCCGAATACTCGGGGGTTAGCAAAACTCCACTATTTTGCTAGTGCAAATACAAAGTGCAAATACGAGCCATACAATTCACATTCCACGAATAACAATAACCGAGGATCCTCAAAGATCCAAACGAAACGAAAAGTACTTCCCGAGGCAAGGGTTTGAGGAAACATTACAAAAACGAAATATCATAAATCAATGGGAATAATTTATAAAACGGTTTAGAATGCCATCGAGAGTTTTAATAGAAAACAATTTAGGATTATCAAATCCTACTTTTCAAAAATCCAAAAGACAAAGGGGTCGCCACCCCAAAAGTTTACTTTCTGGAAAATGACATTAACCAAAACGTTGGGATTTTAGCCCCAAACGTAAACGACTTTTCCAAAACCCTTGGGATTTTAGCCCCAAATCTCATCAACTCACAAGACACAAGAACGACCACGAGGTTCGTATCCCAACATCAAAATCCACAAATAAAGGATTTAAAACATAAACCACAAATTACTCTAGAGCCATCCTAGCCAAGTAGGCCAAACGAACAACTTACCTCTTACACACTTAGTCAATGCATGCAATCATGAAGACCGTTCAAAAGCACTCATTTCCTAAATGCCAATATCGAATCACATTTGTAAAAATGCACCACAATTAACCGCGGACCCACGGCTTCGTGGATCCTGCCGAGACCCCGTCGGATCTAACCCACGATGGTTAAAAGCAAGCTCGCGGTCCACAAACTTCGTGGAGCCCTACCGAGACCCTCGGATCTAACCCGTAGTGAGCATACACACACACACGTTACTCATGCAATACTAACATGCTAAGAATGTAAGTTCATTAAGAATACTCACTAGAGATGGCCATTAACTCGACACCATTATCAAACTCTTCAAAATACAATAACAAGCTTAAATACGGAATACACGATTCCATAACTTTTAAACAAGAGAGTATCCTCATAAAATCCTTCAACGTTCAAGATAATCAAATCATAATCAATTCTCAAAACACCGTTCACAAAACACACGCGTTTTGAAAGAAAGCCTTTAACGAGGCCAAACCGAAATCCTTTTGAAACTTCATTTCAAATAACCAAACAAACACATCAAGACGACCACCGATCATCATATACATAAAACGAGAAAAGTATGGGCAAGGTACTTGCCTCGATACCACGAGCACGGAACCACGAACGGATATGGCTCAACCGGGAAGCTTCGGAACGCCCGATGCTAACAAAAAGGGAGACGACAACGAACGGAACGGAAGAATCAAGCACGACCGCGAGGAACCGACGAAAATGAACCTAACGATTCGAATAGCACAATCACAACCACTTCTAAACGATTATGGAAATGGAATACACCCGGAAACCCGCCTACGATTCATGTATATTCGTACCAAAATAACAACGAGGGCGGACCGCAACCAAACCCTCTCGATTCCGTAAAAATCCACAAAATATCCATGAATCCGTAGGAAAACTAAAAATACTAACAATATTAATCGTATACATCATGAATCCACCAACAAAACGGAACGAATCGGAAGAAAAACCCAAAACCCCCAAATAAATCGAAAATAGGGTTTTAGAATATTACCTTAGGAGATTCAAGTACCAAGATCCGTAGAACACGCGTTAGATTGATTGCCCGGGCTTCACTACCAAGAAAAATGGTGAAAATCGACCCCCAATGGATAAGGATGAAGAACTCCTTTCCTCTCTCTCACTCTCTCTCGCGATGCGGTGAAAATGAAGAAGACGACGCCCGATTTCGTCTAATAAAGACGAAGCCACATGACCGCTTCGTGTGCCGCGGCCGCAGCTAAAGTGTGCCGCGGCACAGCCGAAAATTTACTCCTGTGTTTTGGCATTGTGTCGCGGCCACGGCTGCGTGTCGCGGCACACCAGTCTGATTGGGTTATGGTCGCGGAAGACACACGAGTGTGCGCGGCACGGACAGTGTGCTGCAGCGGCCTCGGCTGTGTGCCGCGGCACGGATGGGTGTGCCGCGGCACACGCATCTGATTTGTTCGACATATTACACTGCCCGGGCACCTTTCGGCGATTGCCGGCTTTCCAAGCGATTACGCACCGATCCGGCCACGACCCGATGCCTCGATTTCCGAAACGCAGGCGAACCACGACGAAAAGTTCGCGGCGACATCAACAACTCGAGATGAAAACGTAATGCAATAATTAATCATACGCGACCAAGAAAAGGGTCAAGATGACAAATACAGATATGGATACCCGTAACTTCCAAGAATTACAAAATGGCCCAAAACGCCCGGAAATCACGATACGTGATCGAATAATCAAACCGAAGTTCACAACACGTCTAACAAAGTTAAACGGACTTGCGGGAAATTCGAAACAGCAGTTTCGGACGAGATTCGCGAATCGAACTCAAGTGCGAAAGAGTCGCTAAAAGCACGAACTCAACAAAACAACACCCAAACGAACTCGGACGACAAAAAGTGTAGAATTAATCATTCTCAGAACGACGAAACGGTCATGAGCGAGCCGTCAAAACGGACTCCGGCCGAAAAAAGAAATTTACCAAAAATCGGAAATTGCGGATATTACATTCTACCCTCCTTAAAAGAAGTTTCGTCCCGAAACTTAAAACAAGTAGGGAGAAGAAATATTCCGCCAGGAAAAACTCAACGAGATACACAAGAATGCGCAACTAACGCCCAACGGCGAAATGTTACAAACAACGCGAAAGAATATACGGCGTGTAAACACGCTCCACGGCGACCAACACGACTTCGCCGTTAGGGATATAATAAAACCAACAAACGACAAGCGTCATCAAACGGATAATATAGCCAAGTCAAATATCCGACAATCACAAAACACAACGAACGAAAATCGATACGATTGACTAACCTAACGGTACATTGATCAAAACATGAGCCACACGCTCAACAAATACGAAATTCCACCGCCCAAAGGTTGGAAGATCGAAAACGAGACTAATTTCCCGAACTTAAGGAAATTTCGAAGGAGTCTGAATGTTCAACAATCACGAAACGAGATTGACAAAAAACCGAACAATCGCATCGATCAAACCACAAAGATCGAGACAACAAAAAAATCGAACGATCATGTTCGGATCACGAAGAACAATAAGGTTCAACTGCAACTCCGATGTTCACACCTCGAATAGATAAAAAACTTGATCCGATGAAAACAAAAAGATGCACACTCGCTCCAGATCGAAAGTATAGGGAGTAACGATTGAAAGGTCACAATGACGAACGAGAAATTCCAAAATAATACCACCCTCGTTCGATCAACAAAGGCAAGGGGGAGGACAAACTCAGAAAAGGTCAATGAACATGATGAGTCGACAAAGTCGAAAACACAAGAGTTCCAAATCCGATCCACTTCGAATAAAAGAACTAATAGAACCAGATGACGCCACTCCCGAACAAGGTTCACAAGAATCGAACCGAACTCGAAAAAAGTCACATCGATAACCGGATCGGCCCACAACAAGATCACGGCTTGCTCGAGCGATGAAACCGAAATACAAAACAAGTTCACAAAGTGCCAACGAACATGAGCGAATCGATAGACTGGAGAAAAAGAAAATACAGAGTCAAAATAATACGGGCATTACCTCAGGCCCGCCCACGAAATTCACAAAAACGGGGCAAGGTAACAAGACATTAAACAACCGACACATAACGGAACGATCACCGATGCACACGGTCATACCATACCAAGCTCTAACAGCTCGCACATCCTCGACAACGCGAAATCGCCACGGCGACAACATTCAATACCAACATTCCGCCTCTCACAGGCTAGCACAACCAATGTGTGGAAAGCGACTCAATGCTCACACCGCCATTCGATCATACTCGGGAGAAAGTATCAAAATGACAACGCGAATGTCACACATACATACCTAGCCCTCAAACGGGAATGGATAGGTTTAAAAAAATGAAAACCTCATTTTGAAAATAATTTGAAGAATACTGGTTGACCTTGAGTATCACCTTTCAAATAGTACAATCGTGAAACGTCGTTATCGAGACTTTGGGAAAACCATGTCGCGTTTGATAAAAATGAGGACACTTTCTCTTAGTGGAAACTTTCGGAATATTCGACCCTCGGGTCTAAATAAAAGTGTTGAAAATATCTCGAAACATTTTGGTCCTCGAGGTAGAAAAATTTTGAAATATATTGCGGCATCTAGGATGTACCACAAGAAAATAACTCATTTGAAAAGTATGTCTCGAAATTTGTTTTTCTAAGATACTCAAGGTTTTCAAAAATTCAATAGGCCAGAATGCCCAAAACTCACACATATCGATGTTCACTAAAACAACTCCTAGCACACGCACCAAAACGTTTAACATGAAGACAATATATGTCTTTAAACGGAAATCAACGATAAAATACCACATTCAGAACAAAACCTCGATAAAATACTCTCCCGCATCAAGCTAGTGAACAAGTCGAACGCGTATAAGCACAAAGCTTCCACAATAGAACTTGTAAAACGTGCAAATCGATTCGAAAATCATCAACAACGGAGAAAAACAACAATAAAAAGACATCACAAGCGACGACACTCCTCGTATAAATCAATACGAAAGTCGACTAAATACATATCGTGAAATCAAAATTCACATAAGGATTCCACCACTTAACAAATAATCATAAAAATAGCTCGTGTCACACGAGGCACAACACAAAGAAGGGAGACTTACTTCCACGGGTCGCACGAAGATGATGATCGCCCCACGATACTAATCACGACCAACAAACTCAAACGACGCGTCGCGACACGACTCAGTCAGACTAAATCCGACGAGACAAAACTCAATAGACACCATCGACCCGACACCTAGGTTTTCACAACCTAAGCTCCGATACCATTTATGTAACACCCCAATCCACTCGGGGATATTACACGCCGTAGACCCTCTCCTCGAGGATCTACCAGTGTAATCAACATTTAACATCTCGACAATGCCTTCAAGGCTACACTCGACTCGAGACCGATTTGGTCTTTCCACAAATACATACAACTCAAATACAACTCATGCCCACGCAGGGACCAAAATACAACTACACCCGCATACAACGGGAACAATACAAGAATGAAAATAAAGTACAACTAATCCAACACACGATATACGATTCCTCATGTGATTAGTATCGATCATCTTTCATCATCCTTCGTGCCGACCACGTGTTATGCTCCAAAACACGAATGCAAAACAGACATCCACCCCGAATACTCGGGGGTTAGCAAAACTCCACTATTTTGCTAGTGCAAATACAAAGTGCAAATACGAGCCATACAATTCACATTCCACGAATAACAATAACCGAGGATCCTCAAAGATCCAAACGAAACGAAAAGTACTTCCCGAGGCAAGGGTTTGAGGAAACATTACAAAAATGAAATATCATAAATCAATGGGAATAATTTATAAAACGGTTTAGAATGCCATCGAGAGTTTTAATAGAAAACAATTTAGGATTATCAAATCCTACTTTTCAAAAATCCAAAAGACAAAGGGGTCGCCACCCCAAAAGTTTACTTTCTGGGAAATGACATTAACCAAAACGTTGGGATTTTAGCCCCAAATCCGTAAAACGAGTTTTCCAAAACCCTTGGGATTTTAGCCCCAAATCTCATCAACTCACAGTACACAAGAACGACCACGAGGTTCGTATCCCAACATCAAAATCCACAAATAAAGGATTTAAAACATAAACCACAAATTACTCTAGAGCCATCCTAGCCAAGTAGGCCAAACGAACAACTTACCTCTTACACACTTAGTCAATGCATGCAATCATGAAGACCGTTCAAAAGCACTCATTTCCGGAAATGCCAATATCGAATCACATTTGTAAAAATGCACCACAATTAACCGCGGACCACGGCTTCGTGGATCCTGCCGAGACCCGTCGGATCTAACCCAGTGGTTAAAAGCAAGCTCGCGGTCCACGGCCTTCGTGGAGCCCTACCGAGACCCCGTCGGATCTAACCCGTAGTGAGCATACACACACACACGTTACTCATGCAATACTAACATGCTAAGAATGTAAGTTCATTAAGAATACTCACTAGAGATGGCCATTAACTCGACACCATTACCAAACTCTTCAAAAATACAATAACAAGCTTAAATACGAATACACGATTCCATAACTTTTAAACAAGAGAGTATCCTCATAAAATCCTTCAACGCTCAAGATAATCAAATCATAATCAATTCTCAAAACACCGTTCACAAAACACACGCGTTTTGAAAGAAAGCCTTTAACGAGGCCAAATCAAATCCTTTTGAAACTTCATTTCAAATAACCAAACAAACACATCAAGACGACCACCGATCATCATATACATAAAGCGAGAAAAGTATGGGCAAGGTACTTGCCTCGATACCACGAGCACGGAACCACGAACGGATATGGCTCAACCGAAGCTTCTAACGCCCGATGCTAACAAAAAGGGAGACGACAACGAACGGAACGGAAGAATCAAGCACGACCGCGAGGAACCGAAAATGAACCTAACGATTGAATAGCACAATCACAACCACTTCTAAACGATTATGGAAATGGAATACACCCAAACCCGCCTACGATTCATGTATATTCGTACCAAAATAACAACGAGGCGGACCGCAACCAAACCCTCTCGATTAGTAAAAATCCACAAAATATCCATGAATCGTAGGAAAACTAAAAATACTAACAATATTAATCGTATACATCATGAATCCACCAACAAAAGCGGAACGAATCGGAAGAAAAACCCAAAACCCCCAAATAAATCGAAAATAGGGTTTTAGAATATTACCTTAGGAGATTCAAGTACCAAGATCCGTAGAACACGCGTTAGATTGATTGCCCGGGCTTCACTCAAGAAAAATGGTGAAAATCGACCCCCAATGGATAAGGATGAAGAACTCCTTCCCTCTCTCTCACTCTCTCTCGCGATGCGGTGAAAATGAAGAAGATGACGCCCGATTTCGTCTAATAAAGACGAAGCGCACGATTGACCGCTTTGTGTGCGCGGCACGGCTAAAGTGTGCCGCGGCAGCCGAAAATTTACTCCTGTGTTTTGGCATTGTGCGCGGCACGGCTGCGTGTGCGCGGCACACTGCATGATTAGGTTATGGTCGCGGAAGACACACGAGTGTGCCGCGCCGGACAGTGTGCGCGGCGGCTGTGGCGTGCCGCGGCACGGATGGGTGTGCGCGGCACAGTCTGATTTGTTCGACATATTACATCAGGCTGCTCGGCGATTGCCCGGCACTTCCGATGCCGCACGGTCCGGTACTTTCGGCCGCCACGACCCGATGCCTCGATTTAAGCATACGCGAGCGAACCACGGCGAAAAGTTCGCGGACGACATCAACAACTCGAGATGAAAAGCGTAATGCAATAATTAATCATACGCGACCAAGAAAAGGGTCAAGATGACAAATACGTATGGATACCCGTAACTTCCAAGAATTACAAAATGGCCCAAAACGCCGGAAATCACGATACGTGATCGAATAATCAAACCGAAGTTCACAACACGTCTAACAAAGTTAAACGGACTTGGGAAATTCAAAGCAGCTTTGACGAGATTCGCCAGAATCGAACTCAAGTGCGAAAGAGTCGCTAAAAAGCACAGAACTCAACAAAACAACACCCAAACGAACTCGGACGACAAAAAGTGTAGAATTAATCATTCTCAGAACGACGAAACGGTCATGAGCGAGCCGTCAAAACGGACTCCGGCCGAAAAAAGAAATTTACCAAAAATCGGAAATTGCGGATATTACACGTAGATCATGAATCCAGGGGCTTTCCCTTGAGTTACTTCATCCCGAACTCGAGATAAGAATGGGTCCGTAACTTGCTTCGATCTGATCACATCATCAAGAGACGAAGAAATCTCAAGGGTGCAAAGTTGTCCCTGAACACGCTGTAACCAAACTTCAATTTCTGGCCTCATAAGGTCTAACTGCAACTCCCTCTGTGCTGTCAAGCGGCTCAGCATCTTCTCCTGCACTGTCTTATGACTCAAAGCGTCAGCAACCACATTTGCTTTACTCGGATGATAAAGGATCTCGATATCATAGTCCTTGATTAATTCTAGCCACCTTATCTGCCTCATGTTCAACTCCTTCTGAGTAAATATGTACTTTAGGATCTTGTGGTCTGTAAAGATCTGGCAGGTAACTCCATACAGATAGTGACGCCAGATTTTCAAAGCAAACACCACGGCTGCTAGCTCCAAGTCGTGGGTCGGATAGTTAACTTCATAGGGTCTCAATTGTCTCGATGCATAGGCAATCACTTTCCTTTCCTGCATGAGTACACATCCAAGGCCCTATCTCGACGTGTCACTGTACACCACGAATCCTTCCGTTCCTTTTGGTAGGACCAAAACAGGTGCCGAAATCAATCGACTCTTGAGCTCATCAAAAATTTGCTGACATGCTTCTGACCACAAATACTTCTGATCCTTCCGCAGTAAGCTAGTCATCAGTTGCGCAATTTTAGAAAATCCTTCTACGAACCGTCGGTAGTAACCTGCTAGGCCGAGGAAACTACGAACTTCCTTCACATTCTTTGGTGGTAGACAATCTCGAATGGCTTCCGTCTTCTGTGGGTCCACTCTCACTCCTTCGGCCGATATCACATGCCCAAGAAAGAAAACTTCAGGCATCCGGAACTCACATTTAGAAAACTTCCCATAAAGCTATTCCCGCCTCAACGTATCAAGAACTTGGTGGAGATGACGCTCGTGCTCTTCGTGGTCACGAGAGTAAATCAAGATGTCATCAATAAAAACGACTACAAAGCGATCCAGATAGTTAATAAAAACCCGATTCATCAACTCCATGAACACAGCTGGTGCATTAGTCAACCCAAATGGCATCACCACGAACTCATAATACCCATAGCGAGTACGGAAGACTGTCTTTGAAATGTCAGACTCTCGAATCCTCAACTGATGATAACCAGATCTCAAGTCGATCTTAGAAAACATGGCAGCTCCCTGAAGTTGATCCAATAAATCATCAATACGAGGCAAAGGGTATTTGTTCTTGATGGTTACTCTGTTCAGATCACGGTAATCAATACATAAACGCAGAGATCCATCCTTCTTTCGTACAAATAACACTGGTGCTCCCCAAGGGGACATACTAGGTCGAACATAGCCTTTTTCAGTCAACTCCTCAAGCTGGTTCTTCAATTCCTGCATCTCAGTCGGAGCCATACGATACGGTACTTTTGAAAGCGGAGATGTACCTGGATCTAACTCAATAATAAACTCCACGTCACGATGAGGAGGTAAGCCTGGCAACTCGTCTGGAAATATGTCTGGGTAGTCTCGGACTACCGGAATGTCGGTCAATTCAACTGGTCGATCTGCTGTTTTGGTCATATAGCACCAATAACCAATACACCCTTGATTAAGCAGTTTCACTGCTTTCATAGCGTTGATGACTCTCCCGGAACGACTGGGATTATCACCTCAAAAAATACTCTCGAAACCATCATCAGAAGTGACGGTTACCATCCGCTTGCGGACACTAAGTATGGTATCGTGACGATCTATCCAATCGATACCCAAGATTATATCATCCTTAGGTAAATCGACTACAATCAGATTTGACAACCACTCACGGTCGTTCATACGAATCGGACAGTTCTGGACTTCACGATTTCCAATAAGTCTTCTACCATCGGGTAGACCAATCACGTAAGGTTCACAATTGATAACATGGTCTAGAGGCAAATTACTCAAACAAGAAGAAGATATAAAGGAGTGTGAAGCACTGGTATCAAAAAGAACACACACAGGCTGGGAGTGGATCTCGAGTATACCTGAAATCATGCTAGCCTCGGGATCGTCAGCTTTCTTCATCTCGTAAATCCTGGGTTTCGCAGATCCGGCACCAGGTGTACCACTTTGATTCCCACGGCCCATTCCCTTATTCGCCCCGGTGGTCTGATAGGAAGCGTACGGAGGCACCCGGTTGTAATATCCGCATTTTTTCTTTCCCTTGTATTTTTATTTTCGGTGTATTTTTCGATCGTAGTGACCCTCGTGTATCTTTTAGTGTATCTTTTCCGTCATCTATTGATTTGATTCCCGTAATTGTTGTGCGGAACCGCTGTTTCAGGGTTGCCGTGGATCCATTCTATGTTACGATGCGTTCCGTTTGATGTTTCGCTCACATTCCGGTGTTTTGGACCGTTTATATTTCATACCTAGCGCACGCTATCTTTTCTGCATAGCGCGCGCTAGAGGTCCCTTAGTGGCGCACGCTACGGCTTCTTCGTAGCGCGCACTAGAGAGCAAGCCCTGGGAGTGGCAGTGCTGATTCCAGCTCTCTGGACTGGTGGATTAGCGTACGCTACATAGTCTAGCGCACGCTAATGTAGGAGGCTAGCGCATGCTGAGATGCCTGGTAGCGTGAGCTGGCGTGAGTGTCCAGTACTGGCAGTTGCTACAGGACTCAATCTGATGCCCAGGTAGCGCACGCTATTGGTCGATAGCACGCGCTGCCGATACACATTAGCGCACGCTACGTTTGGTGGATAGCGCGCGCTAACTGGATCTGGTGTGTAATGGCAGTTGCTTCTGGACTCGGCTGATGTCCAGGTAGCGCACACTATTGGTCGATAGCGCGCGCTACCGAGAGGTTATTAGCGCACGCTATGTTTCGAGTAGCGCACGCTAACGGCCAGAAGCTAGCTACTGGACTGGAGTTTTGTTCCGTTAGCGCATGCTAACTTCGAGGATTAGCGCGCGCTAACACTCCCTGGCTATATAAACCAGGGAGTTGACCGAGATTAACGTATTATTTCCATTTCTTTCTCCTTTCCGCGGTTGTGGCGATTCCAGGCGATTTCTTGGCGATTTCTTCCTCCAATCATCTCAACTATCAACTTCCTTGAGTTCTTGGTGTATATTAAAAACATCAACACGAATCTTTCATCCTAATCCAAGGTAAAATCTCTTAGAACCCTACTTTTGGATAATTTGGGGTTTTGGGATTTTCGTCCGATTCGTTCCATTTTGTTGGTTAATCCATGATGAATATGATTAATCTTGTTGATATCATTAGTTTTCCTATGGATTCATGGTATATTTTCATGGTTTTGCGAAATCGGGAGGGTTTGGTTGTGGTCCGCCCTCATTGTTATTTTTATACGAATATGCATGAATCGTAGGCGGGTTTTCGGGTGTATTCCATTTCTGTATTCGTCTAGAGTTGGTTGTGATTGTGTTCTTCGAATCGTTAGGTTCAGTTCCGTTGGTTCCTAGCGTTCGTCGGTGTTTTTCCTTCCGTTCGTTGCGTCGTCAATTATTCAAGGCAAGTATTTTTGGAAACCTTTATGCTTAACGTGAAGTGGTAATGTATATTGTGTGTGATTTGCTCACCTCGGGAGGGTCCGACGGGATCATGGAGGGAATCTATGGCTTCGTACTGGATTCATGAGTTTGTTTCGCTAGCCAGCTCGGGAGGGTGCTTAGAGGCCTCGAGTGGAATTCGTGGCTTCGTCCCGGTCCTACGTGACGTGTGGTGCTTGATTTGTTTTATGAATGTGGCCATCTCGGGAGGGTCCTTAGAGGCCTCGAGTGGGATTTGTGGCTTCGTCCCGGTCCTAGGCAAATTGATTGTGACTGTTTGTTTCCGGAAAAGACATGTCTGGTTTTGGTTTTTGAAATGATATTAGTACATGTACTATGAAATGTGTAAGCGATTGGTTTGCCTTGAATACTTGTACTATCGTAATTGCTAACCCCTTTGGGGACCCGTTGTGGGGATATTCTTGTTATGGATTTCAGGTTATGATCATCCGGACGAGCGAGCGCTGGGACAGCACGAGGATGTTAGCCAGGGTCGTTGACATGTGCATTTGGGTCTTCTTATTTCTTTTGTCCATTTCGATATGGTTGTTCCCACATTTATAAACTTATATATTGTACTCGCGAGTACTTAGGCTTTTCATTTCGAACTCCGTTTGTATTACTTTGTATTGCTACATTGTCGGTTGATGCTTAATTCGTCGGTTGCTCCGGGTGTATTTTATTTGTTGTATTATTAAAATGTGTGTCCTCGCTAACCGAGATGGTTAGTCGAGTGGGGTTTTCTTGTTGTATCCTGGTGGGTCCCATATAGGGGTCCACAGCGCTGTAATATACTCTGAATAATTCGGGGGTGTTACAGAAAATGGTATCGGAGCACTAGGTTTATGGATACCTAGGCTTGTTGGTTATTTGGGTCTAGTCGTGTTTTGTTTTGCATATTGTCACACCGCTGCCAGCATCTCAGTACTTCCAGTGTTCGTAAGTTTTCTTAGTCGGCCCTTTTGTTTCTTGCATTGTATTTTCACTTCTTGAATCGTAGTTGCTTTTTCCTCCCTTACTCATCATCGATATACTTCTGTTACCTCTTAACACCAGTATGGATGCCGGAGGAAACCGTGGTCGTGGTCGTGGACGCGGCCGAGGACGTGGGGCAACCGGTGGGGCGGCCACGTCGCATTCTTCGGGAGCCGGCAGTACCGGTGACCGTCACAGTCATGCTTCTTCTCAGGAGCGCGCCGATCTTGGTATTGCGGCCGTTATGCAGCAAATGGTTAACCAGATGGCGGCGATAGCTCAGGTGGTTTAGAATCCAGATCCGGCCCATGCTAATCGGGGCGGAGCGGATCGCTGGCTTCAGGATGTCATCAAGATGCATCCTCCTCAGTTTTCGGGAGCTTCGGACCCGATCGGCTGGGAGGGGTGGGTCAAGGAGATATCTAAAGTCTTTGTGGCCACCAACTGTCCCGAGGACCGTAAGGTCCCTATTGCCCAGTACTTTCTCACTGGGGATGCTACGGATTGGTGGGAGGCCGTTGGGCCCAACGACCATGTTGCTTCGTGGGCCGAATTTCAGGAATTGATGGAGACCGAATATTGCCCGTGGCCGGTCAGACAGGCTCGAGTGCAGGCTTTCTATGATGCTCAACCACGGGATATCCCCGTATCTCAAGCTATTGCTGATTTTAACAAAGAGTTGGGCTATGTAAAGACCCAAGTTGTCGAGGAAAGCGACAAAATTTTCCATTTTTCCAGGAGGATGAAACTGTCCATTCGGGACTATATGTCTGGGCTCGTCTGTACTACTTTGAAGGATTATCAGAGTCGAGCGCTTGCTTATGATATGTCGGTGACGGCCAGTGCGGCGGCCCGAGAGAGTAAGAAGCAGAAATCCGCTGGGAATTTCTCGGGTTACAAGGGTGGAAGTCAGCAGAAATCTCAACCTGCAAATAATTCCACGGGTGGTTCGGCTCGTTTCTCTGGGAGTTTTCGAGGTGCCGCCGGAACCTTCGCCCGGGACCCCAGATGCTTTAACTGTGGCAAGCCAGGCCATGTGAACCGGGAGTGTCCTCGTCCGCCTTTGACTTGTCATACTTGTGGTCAGTCGGGCCACAAGGCTTCTTTTTGTGAACAGCTCAGACAGTTTCGCGGCGCCCGTTCTTCTCACCCAGCACCTATGGAGCCGAGTGTGAACCAGGGCTCATTTGCTCCGCCGCCTCCGCCGAGTGCCGACCTAGGTAGGGGTCAGGGTCAGCCCGCTAGGGGAGGAACTTCCAGTGTTGGCTCTGCCCAGCCGCGTATCTATGAGATGAGAAGGGCCGATGATCCAGCAGCTACTATGGCGACAGGTACTGTTCATATCCATTCCCATCCTGTCAGTATGCTTTTCGATTCGGGTGCTACGCATTCATTCATTTCTCTAGAGTGTGTACGCCGTTTGAGTCTCGACTGCTTGTCACCTTGCGAGCCTTTCATCGTTAAACTTCCTAGCGGTGATAGAATTGTCGGTGATAGAGAGGTCCGGGACTGTTCTGTGTTTATTTGTGAGAGGGCTTGGCTCTCTAATCTTATTGTCGTGGGTATCGAGGGTGAGGATTTGATTCTCGGGGATGATTGGCTCGAGTGGCATGGCGCAATCATGAACTACCGCACGAGAATCATCACTATGTTAGCCGAGGATGGCACCGAGCACTCTTTCGCGGGATGAAAAAGGGGAAACCAGAAGTTCGTCATTAACGCCTTGAAGGCGATGAGACTCCTGCGAAAAGGGTGTACTGGTTATTGGTGCTATGCCTTGAAGACGGAAGATGATGGAGTCGAGCTTTCGTCGATTCCAGTCGTTAGTGAGTTTCCTGATGTATTTCCTGACGAGTTGCCGGGATTGCCACCGGATCGTGAGGTTGAGTTTGCTATAGAGTTAGAGCCGGGCGCGGCTCCGATTTCGAAGGCGACGTATCGCATGGCACCTTCAGAGATGGCCGAGTTGAAGAAGCAGTTGAGTGAGCTTCTTGATTCGGGGTATGTTCGGCCGAGCGCCTCGCTTTGGGGCGCACCGGTCCTGTTTGTGCTAAAGAAGGATGGTTCACTGCGTTTGTGTATCGACTATCGCGAACTAAACAAGGTGACCATCAAGAACAAGTATCCTTTGCCGAGAATTGATGACTTGTTCGATCAGTTGCAGGGAGCTGTGGTATTCTCGAAGATTGATTTGAGATCGGGGTACTATCAGCTCCGGCTGAGAGAGTTCGATGTGCCGAAAATAGCTTTTCGGACGAGATACGGACATTATGAGTTCGTAGTTATGACGTTTGGGTTAACCAATGCGCCGGCGGTGTTCATGCAATTGATGAACAAAGTCTTTATCGAGTATTTGGATAAGTGTGTCGTCGTCTTCATTGACGATATCCTTATTTATTAGAGTAATGAGGAAGAGCATGCCCATCATTTACGGGTAGTGTTAGACATTTTGAGGACCGAGCAATTGTATGCGAAGTTCTCGAAATGTGAGTTCTGGCTGAAGGAAGTGATGTTCTTAGGTCACGTGATTTCAGCCGAGGGGGTTCGTGTGGACCCGAAGAAGATTGAGGCAGTGTTGGATTGGGCACCGCCCAAGAATGTGAAGGAGATCCGTAGTTTCTTGGGTTTAGCCAGCTACTACCGTAGGTTCGTCGAGGGTTTCTAGAAATTGACTCGGCCGCTTACACAGTTGCTCCAGAAATCCGAGAAGTTCGTCTGGAATGACGATAGGCAGTCGAGTTTTGAGGAGCTGAAGAGGCGTTTAACTTCAGCCCCGATTTTAGCGTTGCCGTGTGGCAACGAGGGTTTTGCTGTTTATAGTGATGCTTCGGGTCAGGGTCTTGGGTCCGTATTGATGCAGCACGGCAAGACCATTGCTTATGCGTCGAGACAGTTGAGGCCGTATGAGCTGAACTACCCTACTCATGATTTGGAGTTAGCGGCAGTTGTTTTTGCGCTCAAGATTTGGCGTCACTACCTTTTCGGTTCTGCATGTCAGATTTTTACCAATCATAAAAGTCTGAAATACATATTTACTCAGTGGGAATTGAATATGAGGCAGAGGAGGTGGTTAGAGCTGATTAAGGATTATGACCTCGAAATCCTTTATCATTCGGGAAAGGCAAACGTCATGGCCGACGCCTTGAGTTGGAAACCGGTTGTGTTTTGAACGCTTGAGATCCTTACGTCTCAGTCTGAGATTCGTCGGGCTTTGATCGAGTTAGATGTTGAGGTTTTGTTGCCTGGAGCTGTCGGGCAACTTTGTGCTTTAGAGATTTCGTCGTCTTTGATCGATGAAATTAAGCTGAAGCAGTTGGAGGATCCGATGATTACTCAAATCCGAGAGAACGTTCTTAAGGGAAAGTCTCCTGGGTTTGTAATTCACGAGGATGGTGTTTTGAGATTCCAGAGTCGGCTTTGTGTACCGAACGACTCAGAGCTAAAACAGAGTATTTTGCGTGAGGCCCATGCTACACCTTACTCCGTTCATCCTGGTTCGAGTAAGATGTATAAGGACCTGAGGAGGAATTTCTAGTGGAATGATATGAAGGAAGAGGTCGCGCACTTTGTAGCGAGATGTTTGACTTGTCAGCAGGTCAAAATCGAGCATCAGCGACCAGCTGGGTTATTGCAGTCACTTACCGTTCCAGAATGGAAATGAGAAGATATATCGATGGATTTCGTTACAAGTTTGCCGAGATCGAGGTCAGGCATGAATATGGTATGGGTGATTGTTGATCGTCTGACCAAGTCGGCACATTTTGCTGGGCATCAAGGACACTTGGGGCCCGGAGAAGTTAGCTCGTGTGTTTATCGCGCAGATTGTGAGGCTTCACGGTACTCCGAAGTCTATTGTTTTGGATCGTGATGGCCGTTTTGTATCTCACTTTTGGCAGGCGGTGCATAAGGCGTTGGGTACTCGTTTGCGTTTGAGTACCTCTTTCCACCCCCAGTCAGATGGACAGTCGGAACGCACTATCCAGACGTTTGAGGATATGTTGCGTGCTTGTGCTCTCGAGCAAAGGATCGAGGAGCATTTGCCATTGATCGAATTCACGTACAACAATAGTTGGCACGTCGATTCAGATGGCACCGTATGAGGCACTTTATGGGCGGCGATGTCGATCACCGATTTGTTGGAATGAGGCGACCGATTTGGTTGGGACTGAGCCGGATGTCGTTTTAGAAACAAGGCGGAAGATAGAATTAATTCGGGAACGGATGTTGACTGCCCAGAGTCGACAGAAGTCATATGCCGATGTCCGTCATCGACCTTTGGAATTCGAGGTGGGAGACCACGTTTTACTGAAGGTGTCGCCAACGAGAGGAGTTTTCCATTTCGGGAAAAAGGGGAAGTTGAGTCCGAGATTTATTGGGCCCTTCGAGATTCTAGAGCGAGTCGGTGGGTTAGCATACCGTTTGGCGTTACCCCCGGCCTTGAGTCATGTTCATAGCGTTTTTCATGTTTCCCAGCTGAGGAAATATATCCCGGATCCTAGTCACATCATCGATTATGGTGAGATTGACGTCGCCGAGGATATTACTTTTGTAGAACATCCTTTGAAGATTTTGGAGCGTCGTGAGAAACGACTGAGGCATAAGACCATCTCTTTGGTCAAGGTGCAATGGTCGAGACATGGTGTCGAGGAGGCAACTTGGGAGACCGAGGATAGCATGCGTGCTAGGTACCCTGAGTTGTTTGTTTCTTAAGTTTCGGGACGAAACTTATTTTTAGAGGGGTAGAATGTAATATCCGCATTTTTTCTTTCCCTTGTATTTTTATTTTCGGTGTATTTTTCGATCGTAGCGACCCTCGTGTCTCTTTCAGTGTATCTTTTCCGTCATCTATTGATCTGATTCTCGTAATTGTTGTGCGGAACCGCCGTTTCAGGGTTGTCGTGGATCCATTCTATGTTACGATGCATTTTGAGGTGTTCCGTTTGATGTTTCGTTCAAATTCCGGTGTTTTGGACCGTTTATATTTCGTACCTAGCGCACTGTCACGACCCGATATGTCGTGTCTGTGTTGACCGTCTAAATGAGGCGTGCCTTCTGGTTAGCTTGCCATAAGAGGGGTAAAGAGGGTGACATTAGCGTTAAGGCGTTGTTTGCCCGGATGCATCAGTCTGGCCGAGTCAGGCATGCCGACCCGGTTTAGTCCGGAGAGCCTGTCGCTGGTCGAGGACTTGACTATGAAGGGGATCGTTGCGGGTAGGGCACAACTGGTCGGGGGCTACTGCCGTCTCCCTAATGAACCCATGGCAGGGCGAAACCAGTTGGCATGCTATGAGGGATAGGCTGGTCCCGGGGTGTGAGGGCACCTGGGACGCCGCACGGGCTTCGGAACTCCCGTCCCGTGACAAATGGTATCGGAGCGAAACCTCTCTCAGTACAGTATGGTTCGGGTGTGGTCATGTTCTACCGAAACCGATGAGGGCGGGGAGTGAACGCCGGTGCAAAGAGGGCACGGTCAAAGTGCGGCTCCTGACAAGGCTTCTAGGCGGAGAACATGAACCGATTCTATGCCGGAATGAGAGGTGGTCCTAGGCTTGTGAGATCAGACGGTCCGGAATGTGGACACACTTGAATTGCGCACTTTAGGTAGCTCCACCTTTCGGTGATCGGGGTGTAAGAGCATGGATCATCGTGGGCCATTGTGGGAACCTCGACATGCGGGAAAAATGCAGCGGCTGAGGGAATGCCGTTCAACCGAGGTACTAACGCCAGGAAGCGCGTAGGGTGAAGGTTGATGTCGATCGGTGATGCGGTATGTGCGTGGCGCACTGCGGGCTAGCGCAAGGCGCACGAGTGAAGAGCCTGTCCATCAAGGGTATGGTGCCGTATGTGTATGGCCACGATCGTTTTGTGTGCGTGGGACAATACAGTGTGCAGAAAGAAACATTCTTCCCCAGCATGAGGACGTGCTGCGATTTGAGTGGGGGAGGATGTCACGACCCGATATGTCGTGTCTGTGTTGACCGTCCAAATGAGGCCTGCCTTCTGGTTAGCTTGCCATAAGAGGGGTAAAGGGGGCGACATTAGCGTTAAGGCGTTGTTTGCCCGGATGCATCGGTCTGGCCGAGTCAGGCATGCCGACCCGGTTTAGTCCGGAGAGCCTGTCGCTGGTCGAGGACTTGACTATGAAGGGGATCGTTGCGGGTAGGGCACAACTGGTCGGGGGCTACTGCCGTCTCCCTGATGAGCCCATGGCAGGGCGAAACCAGTTGGCATGATATGAGGGATAGGCTGGTCCCGGGGTGTGAGGGCACCTGGGACGCCGTACGGGCTTCGGAACTCCCGTCCCGCGACAGCACGCTATCTTTTCTGCATAGCGCGCGCTAAAGTTCCCGTAGTGGCGCACGCTACGGCTGCTTCGTAGCGCGCGCTAGAGAGCAAGACCTGGGAATGGCAGTGCTGATTCCAGCCCTCTGGACTGGCGTATTAGCGTACGCTACGTAGTCTAGCGCACGCTAATGTCGGGGGCTAGCGCACGCTGAGATGCCCGGTAGCGTGCGCTGGCGTGAGTGTCCAGTACTGGCAGTTACTATTGGACTCAATCTGATGCCTAGGTAGCGCACGCTAGTGGTCGATAGCGCGCGCTACCGATACACATTAGCGCACGCTACGTTTGGTGAATAGCGCGCGCTAACTGGATCAGGTGTGTACTGGCAGTTGCTTCTGGACTCGGCTGATGTCCAGGTAGCGCACACTATTGGTCGATAGCGCGCGCTACCGAGAGGTTATTAGCGCACGCTAAGTTTCGAGTAGCGCACGCTAACGGCCAGAAGCTCGCTACTGGCCTGGAGTTTTGTTCCGTTAGCGCACGCTAACTTCGAGGATTAGCGCGCGCTAACACTCCCTGGCTATATAAACCAGGTAGTTAACCGAGATGAACGTATTATTTCCATTTCTTCCTCCTTTCCGAGGCTGTGGTGACTCCGGGCGTTTTCTTGGCGATTTCTTCCTCCAACAACCATCAACTTCCTTGAGTTCTTGGTGTATATTAACAAGATCAACACGAATCTTTCATCCTAATCCAAGGTAAAATCTCTTAGAACCCTACTTTTGGATAAATTGGGGGTTTTGGGATTTTCGTCCGATTCATTCCATTTTGTTGGTTAATCCATGATGAATGTGATTAATCTTGTTGATATCATTAGTTTTCCTACGGATTCATGGTATATTTTCATGTTTTTGCGAAATCGGGAGGGTTTGGTTGTGGTCCGCCCTCGTTGTTATTTTTATACGAATATGCATGAATCGTAGGCGGGTTTTCGGGTGTATTCCATTTCTGTATTCGTCTAGAGTTGGTTGTGATTGTGTTCTTCGAATCGTTAGGTTCGGTTCCGTTGGTTCCTAGCGTTCGTCGGTGTTTTTCCTTCTGTTCGTTGCGTCGTCAATTATTCAAGGCAAGTATTTTTGGAAACCTTTATGCTTAACGTGAAGTGGTAATGTATATTGTGTGTGATTTGCTCACCTCGGGAGGGTCCGACGGGATCACGGAGGTAATCTATGGCTTCATCCTGGACTCATGAGTTTGTTTCGCTAGCCAGCTCGGGAGGGTCCTTAGAGGCCTCGAGTGGGATTCGTGGCTTCGTCCCGGTCCTAGGTGACGTGTGGTGCTTGATTTGTTTTATGAATGTGGCCAGCTCGGGAGGGTCCTTAGAGGCCTCGAGTGGGATTCGTGGCTTCGTCCCGGTCCTAGGCAAATTGATTGTGACTGTTTGTTTCCGGAAAAGACATGCCTGGTTTTGGTTTTTGAAATGATATTAGTGCATGTACTATGAAATGTGTAAGCGATTGGTTTGCCTTGAATACTTGTACTAGCGTAATTGCTAACCCTTTGGGGACCCGTTGTGAGGAAATTCTTGTTATGGATTTCAGGTTATGATCATCCGGACGAGCGAGCGCTGGGACAGTACGAGGATGTTGGCCAGGGTCGTTGACATGTGCATTTGTGTCTTCTTATTTCTTTTGTCCATTTCGATATGGTTGTTCCCGCATTTATAAACTTATAGATTGTACTCGCGAGTACTTAGGCTTTTCATTTCGGACACCGTTTGTATTACCTTGTATTGCTACATTGTCGGTTGATGCTTAATTCACCGGTTGCTCTGGGTGTATTTTATTTGTTGTATTATTAAAATGTGTGTCCTCGCTAACCGAGATGGTTAGTCGAGTGGGGTTTTCTTGTTGTAGCCTGGTGGGTCCCATGTAGGGGTCCACGGCGCTGTAATATACTCTGAATATCTCGGGGGTGTTACACCGGTTTTGGACAGAGGACTGAACTGGAGTATCAGACGCTACCGGTTCATGTCCGGGCCCACTCCTGCAAAAGCGAGCACGGTGACCATGCTTGCCACAAGTATGGCATGTGATGGCAGGCTTTGGGCATTTGAAGTTGACATGCTCCTAGTCTCCACAGTTATGACACACCATGGACGAGGGAACCGCTCGAGAGTGCGATCCGGCTGGCTTCGACGCCATGGGTGGTCGATCAGAAGGGTTTGGCAATGACTGGGGCTTCCTGAATGTCCCCCGATTACTCTCAGTCTGGTTCTGGTTCCTGGATCTTTTGTTGTTGGACTGTGGTTGTTTCTTGGAAATCTCCTTCGTGGTGAGTTCGTACTCCAGAGCTTTCTCGATGAACTTTGGTAGGGTAGTACAGTGGTGATTCAACAGCTGCATTCTCATTCGGGGTTTGAGCCTCTTGAGAAAGTATTTGATCTTATCAGCCTCTGTTTGGATAATTGTCGTGGCGAAAGGAAGGAGTGCCTGAAATTTCTCGGCAACAGATAATACATCATCGTCTTCAGACGGGTCGGGGTTCAGCAGTTCCGACAGTTTGGCCTCACGGAGTGGCCCTGGATAGTAACGGTCTAGCATGAGGTTTTTAAATTCCTCCCAAGTATAAACACCATCAGCTGGACTCACCGAAAGCCACCAGGTATGAGCGCCTTTGCTAAGATAGTAAGCGGCTACAGAGACGCGGTTCTCTTCCGGGCAGTCCGCCATTTCGAAAAGTTTTTCAAAATGCTCGATCTAATGCACAATGTCAGCAGGCTAAGAGGAGCCTTCAAAGGTCGGAGGTCGCTGGCGAGAGATGTCGCTGATGATCCGACTCACGGGTCCGCCAAGCACAGGAGGATGAGGCCCTTGTTGCTGGCCAGTAGTGGCCCTCTGCATAGCTTCCGTTAATTGACCCATCTGGGTCATCTGAGTCATCATGCCCTGCATCACAACGTAAGGATCGACACGCGCATCCTCATGCCCACTGTGGTGCGATTGATCCCTAGAAGGTGTATCACTGTCTGCGGAACTATGATCCACATTCGCACGTCTGTTGGCTCGAGGTATCGGGATTCGGCCCCTTCCGCGGCCTCGTCCCCCTCTGCCACGACCTCTCAGGTTTCTTTCCATACTGAAAGAATCAATCATAATGATAACCATAAGTACAGTTCAAGATACTATTTAAAATTCACGCTAAGTTAATAGCAACAAGGAATCACATATTCAAGGAAACGGTTCACAATTAATTATCGACACCACGAATGTCGCACCGAATATTATATCGACGTCAAGTCGAACAATTTCAATCATATAATCAATTCAGCATTTATCTCGGATTATTAATCAGATAAATCCTGTCACAAATCCTCGAAATAACAAGATCAACAAAGAGATCCATTTCGATATCAATATCATGCCAGTAATTAAATCATGGCTCATAAAGTACATACCATATTTGGCTCGTAGGGTCAGGCGCTTGCACAGGTCACACATGACACGAAGGTCTCTTGATACTAGTTCATTTCACAATGACTCATAACTAAAGAAACAACTCCGATACCATCTTCTGTAACACCCCAAAAGGCGGCTATTACAGTGTCGTGGACCCTACACTGGGACCCACCAGGCGATATCCAAAAACAGATTAAATAAGTATTACTTGTGATACCGAACCACAATAAATAGTCATTACTCCGATTAGAAATTTATTAAAAATATGGCCAACGGCCTTATGATACACAGGATCCGAAATATAAGTATAAACCATATGGAGATGGAAAATACTTCAAATACCAATACAACCAGATAGCAATTTAAATGAAGCGGAAATAAAATAACATAACATGGTTTAACATAACCGGACAGCAAATGATTTGGGGCCCCCGAACTAGTATCCTCCGAACCCTTCGCCGTCAACATGCTCTTCCCGTGCCTTGCCTTTGCCTCGACCTAAAATACAATACAAGTATTTCGCCTAAAACACAGGGTCAGATATACATGATAATTAATTCTTCCGACATTATTCAATTCACATATATAGATCTCAAGGAAAACATCCTGACTATTAATCATACCCCTCGGGCGTATGAAACAATCAGTCCCAAACCGTCAAACACATCTAATCATACATGGACTATGAACGATTAACAATATGGCTCAAGATGGACATCACAGTACGCCCGATCCGGAATTGTGTTAGTGCACATGTCCACCCCGTATACGGAATCTAGGATATACGTGGGACGATGTACCTAATTAGCCTCACGAACTACGTCTCGTGTGCACAATCCAATACGGAATAATATCCACGCATGACTATATATGTGCCTGGCTAAAAATCCTACACAATAACCAATCCGATCGCAGATATGATTCCGGATATGTCACGATACAACATGACAACGAATTCAATAAATCACATATCCGATTAAGGATCAAGAAAACTCACCGAAGTGAAAATAAGGACCAACGAAATCAATGATTCAAGCGACGTACTTGGGAATGCAACCCCATGACGAAAACGGAATAACGTCAAAGACAATGTCAAATCATGACAAATATTTCATAAACATTTCATACACATGAAATGTATAAACATCACAAGAATCTAATTATCATTATAACCAAGCAAGATAACTTGCCTCAATACGGAGACGAGAATAATCCTCTTCTTGTCGAAACGAACGAACGGTCCTCGACAAATATCGTTTACTCGCACAACCAACCTTAAACGAAGTACATTTTACTCAATAACATATTCGTATAATTATCAATAAAGGATTAGTAAGACGTCACCCTAATAATCCCTTAGAATATTTTCGCTATCTCAACATATCGAAGTCTTATGCCAAGAATTCTTTATACCTCATTACAACAATAAAATCGGTTCACAATACCTTTACCGAATGTTCACATGGTTCTTCATAAATAAGAATTCTATCAAGAACATGTTAAATAACCATTTATGATGTTAAGATCATCTTATGATGATTAAATTTTCCAAAACATTAACATGTTGAAAGGACAAAATCTGCACAATTATATTCATCCACCTCTCATCTAAGTTGAATATTAAGCTAACAACAAGGTTATTAGCTATGAGATTACACCATATTCATGAAGGTTATCAAAATCAATCTTTACAAAGCTGGAAGATCCATTAACATCATTTATGAAATCACCTAGCTTAGGTTTTAGAATCACCACACTAATCTCCTAACATTCAACAAGGTGTTCCTATCAATCTTCATGGATTTGTGAATCTGAATAATAATGATGATAAAGTTTCTAAGGTTTCTGAAGTAAGGTAACATTTTACTATCATCAACATGGGCAAGTTCTTCTCAAGGTAAATGAATATCAAGCATGGTGTTTAAACACTTTATGATATCGATTTTATTGTTTAAATCCAACTATGGTGAGATTAATTGATTCAAAGATGTTCTACTGAGCTAAATTCGTCCAGCAAGATGAGTATGATAGTTACAACATGGTTAATATCACTATATCATGAAGAATACATCCATCTCAAACCCTCATTTATCATATTCATCAAGAAGTGTTCAAAATGTTGGATTAAAACTATGTTTCACTTGATTAATCTGATTTTAGGTGAAGTATACTTCGTTACCAACATCAACATATGAAAACAATACAAAGAAGAAAGTACACCTGCTTACAGAAACGAAGAACCTCTACACTATGAGAAAATACACTCCAAGCTCAAGAACACCTCCTAATCTTCAAGGAAATGAGTGTAGGTCACAAGTCGTCCAGGAACAAGTCTAGAGGGGGGGTGAATAGACTTGTTGAAACTCTTGAACTCTTTTTCACGAAGAGTGAGTTTCTTCAGCTGATAATTAAACAAATGACTTGGAGTCGTTTGTTCTTGGATATGTGCGGAAGTCAGCTGATGACGAATAGAAATCAACTTAATGAAACACTTAACAATGTATGCAGCAATTAAAGTATGATGCAGTAAAACAGTAAATAACACATGCAATTATAGTGGTCTCAGAGGTGGGGTAATCCTCTACTAATCCACTTTTCTCCAAACCAATTGGAGATGAATTCACTATAATTTTCAACCAGTGATAAATATTACAGTGATTCAAACCACACTACAACAGCTTCCAACCAGTGGAAATCCGTGCCGTTGTACACACACTGATCGCCTTGCACCTCTTGATCCTCGATCCTCGGATGCCTTTACAGTCTCTTACTTCAACCAGTGAAGTACCCCGTACTCAAGATTATAGACAAGAGTGTTTGTCTTCTCCAACTTAAGAGCTTCCTTAAGTATGAACTTTTAGATCTGCTCTTCTCACGATGCTATTGATTGCTTTAAATTGCTTGATTGCTTTGATCGCTTGAATGTATGTTCACACCGGTAGTTGCTCAGCTTCAAATCTCTGGATATATATAGGTCACGATCTCTGAGCTTTTTCCTTGTAGCCGTTGCAAATCTTTTGAACAAATCCGTCCGTTGGAGGGAGACTTCATTGTTTAATCTTTCTGAACGTTGCAAGGCTGGATTCCCATTATTTTATTTTATCTTCCGACCGTTGTGAAGACTTCTGCATGTGAGCGCCGAATCTTTTGAATATTAAAAGATTAAAGTCTTCAAGTTGGGTCAGGATGATTTATTTAAATCATATCTCTTGCGGGAATCACTCCAATTTGTCTCTTCACGTTGCATGTGAGCTTTCCGTAATACTTGACTTTTCAACGCATGCTGACGTGGACTTGGAGTACTAGGCTGCCTTCGAGTAGGCTGATATGCAGCTAACATCTCTGCAGATAGGTCCTCTCAGCTGTTCACTGTTTGTGACTTATCTGGTCAGGTGACTTCCCTGAGGTACCTCGGCTGCAGTCTGGTCAAACTTCTCTGATAAATTCTGTTGACCAGAGCTACTCTGACTGGACTCGGCTGTTCCTCTCTGATGGACTAAGCTGCACTTAGTACTTAGCCGTTTTTTCAGCCTAACAAATTCTTGGCCTACAGAAGATATTCATTTGGTTCTTCTTTACATTTTGCCAAGTTTTATACTTAACATATTTGGCCTATGGAAGATACTCATTTGGTTCTTCCTTACATTTTGCCAAGTTTTAAACATTTGATTTTATATTAATGACATCATCAAAATGTAACAAGTATTCCTAACAAATTCCCCCTATTTTGATGATGGCAAAACTCTTAAGTAAGTAATCAAATGACCAAGTCTGCACTTAAGTGCAAGACACAGACTGAAATCAGTCTAATATTGAGACAACTGGAGATTGTCATTCAACAGACTGTTATAAAACTTATTTTTACAAGTACATGTCTGAAGTTTACAAGAAAATTTTTAAAACATTACAAGTAAGAGAAATAACTAAGAGTCATCTGCCTCTTCCTCTGCCTCTTCGAATAGGCTGCTTGGCAGGTCTGATGGGTTTGGCTCCAATTGGTCTTATCTTGACTGGAGCAAGACCATATTTTCTTTTCACAACAAGTGCTGCGAAGTCTTGTTCTTGCTGGGATATGAATCTGTTCTCAAGACACAATTTCTTGATTTCTCTTTGAAGCGCAAGTTCATCAAGTTCACCATCCAGTCGGGTTGGTGCTTCCTCTGCCCTGAATGAGGGAATCATAGGATAAGCATTTTGATCTTTAGCGTGCTTCTTCAGAGCAGCCCAAAGCTTCGGATGGATTTCCTCCATGAAGTTTATGAAAATTTCTTGTGGGGAGAGTTTATCATCCTGGAGTAGTTCCCAGATGTAATAGTCTTTGATAAACCTCTTCTTAGCAGATCCCCACATCTCAAAAGCTTCAAATGGAATGAAGTCCTCAACAAACCATAGCTCCTTCCCATCCCATTCTAAAGTAGGTCCAAAGCCACCTCTAGTTCTCCTTCTCTTTCCTCCAGGCTGGTCAGCCTGGTCATTTGGGTCCACAGCTTCCTTTCTCTTCAGAGTAGAGGGTCCTTCAATTTGAAGAACATCTTGCTTCTTCTTGCTTCTTATTTCTCTCTCTTCCCCCTGAACACTCTCTTCCCCCTTTTTGCCAGCATCAACAAGGGTAGTTAACTGTTGTTCCATCCTGCTCATCCAGTCAGACATGCCAAATGGCATTCTGTTGTTGGTAGAGGGAGGGGGCTGAGGAATTTCTCTCTGTAGAAGGGTGTCTATCTTGGCATTTATTGACTAAAGGTCAGGAGTGACCTGAGTTGATAGCAGCTCTCCAATAGTATCTCTGACGATTTGCCTGATCAGCTCAGTCATGGTAGGGGATATCTGAGCTGATGGAGAGTGCTCTCCTGATCCTTCTGCAAAGGAACCACTAGACTGCAGGCTCCGGTCTGCACTGTAGGTCGAGAGGGTTTTCTCGGGTCCCCGACTGGAGTCTTGACCACTCTGCGTCTAGCCGGTGTACGGCAGTACCACCTCTATCTGCAGCTTCGTGAGTAGGCTCTGGCTCCGGCTCTTGTTCTGGCTCCGGCTCCCCTTCTCTCTCTTCCTCTTTCCCTTCTTCTTCTCCAGAGTTTTCTTTTTCTTCTTCCTCATCCTTTTCTTTTTCATTTTCTTTTTCTGCTCCTGCTTCTCCTCCATCATCATTATCATCATCATCATCATCATCATTCTTATCATCATCCTTCTCCTTCTTTTCTCCTTTATCATCCTCATCCTCCTTTTCTTCTTCATCTTTTTCCTGATCTACCTCCTCTCCTTCTTCTTCATCTCCTTCATCAACCACTTCCTCTGTCTTCTCAACTTCTTCTGGCTGTTTTTCAACTGGAATATTTTCTTCTGTTTTTCTCTCTTCTTCTTCTTCTTCATCCACCAAATCAATAATTTCATTATCTCCATCTACTTCTTCAATCCTAATCTCTCTTTCAACTGCCTCTTCCTCCTCCTCTCCAAAAACGCCATCAAAAATGCAAAGCATGATAGAATGGATAAAGCGGTCCATGTTTGTTTTAAAATGGGACATGAACCATTTATCCTGGAGGATTAATACTAAGTCTGATTCTTTGCAAAATTCAATCAGAACCTCCTCAGTGGCTTGGCGATATTCCCAACCACTAGTTGCAATGTAGTTTTGAAGATTTGTAAAAGTCATAGCTTTGAAAGATTTCCACTCTTCAAAAATATGTACAAAAGAGTGTTTTACTGCTTGTGGCTTAACAAGCTGAAGTTGTTCAATTGAAAGGTTGAAGGTATTATTTTCTAACAGGTTAAAAGTATAATCAGCTTCAGGAATAGAGAAAATGAGACCTGCTTCTTCTTCTTCGGATATGTAGACTGGGGGGGTGAGAACAGGTACAATCCGAGTTTCAAGGGTGCCTGGGGCAGGCTGGTCTTCCTGATGAATTGGTGATCTGACAGAGGGGCTGGCATGGTGTTCAGATTGCTCTCCTTCGCTAAACTGCAGTTTCCTTGGCCTCTTAGGAGAGGGTTCCGGTGATGACTGCAGGTTAGAGGGTCCTTCTGGGGCTGGTCCCCGTCTCTTGAATCTGATAGCAATTGGTGTATCGCCAGACTCGGCGTCGGACTCGACTGCAGTTGGGATATCATCTGCAGGTCTGTCCGACTCCTCTGATAAATCGTATCTTAGATATGACCTTGAGTCCGGAAGCTCCTTCAACAACTGAGCTGCTTTCCCAGTGCCTCCGACTTTCTTCTTCTCATGGTCCATATGACCAAGCCTCTTATTTGGGTGGAAAGGGTCAATGTTTCCCTTAGCCACTCCGGTCTTCTCCAAAAACCAACTAAGATGCGTTCCGAACGCCAACTTAGTCTTGAACTTCTTCTCATCGTCAAGCCACTCGACCTTGTTCACCTCGCGCACGAATTGCCTAAAAATATAGTCTGCCCAATCGACTTCCTCTTCCTGAATCAACGCACCCAACACCATAAATTTCGATGATGACAGTTGGTCATAACTGCCCGCCATCCCCATGACTATCTTGTTGGTGATGTCCAACGCAACATGGTAAATCCTTTTTAACTCATTCCTCTTGGCTGTAAACTTCAATTTTTCTGGGATATTTTCGACTTTGATCGTTTTCCAGGTTTCGGCGGCTGATTGCTTGAGCGCTTCGACCGCCAAACCATGATGCTTCATCCCGAATACAGAACGAATCTTCTCTCGATCTATGCTGACAGGTACTCCGCCGACTGTGCTGTGAATCCCGTGCTAAATCAGATAAGCATTGCGATAGAACTCAACAACATCTTCCTTGAATAAATGTTGCGGGTTGATGTCGAGAAATGGGTAAATCCCATTAAGCTTCATTGCCCGGATTAAATTGAGCATGTCAAAGTCTTCCAGATTTGCTTCTAGTAAACCTTCGAAGTCGACAACCATGGAGAAAATGACCTGGTCCTTCACCGCCTTCAAGTTCACTCCTTCGAAAGATGCCATTTCTGCAAAATAGAGGATTTTTAGTGTATATTTTTGCTCTGTAAATTCTAGGGTTTCTGTAAGCGTAAAAAGTAAAGTGAAAGGTCTTCTTTCCTTATAAAGAAGATGAAAAGACGTTTATATTAGTTTATTATATATTTGAACGGTGGTATGCCTTTTGATATTCTTTTTGAATTTCAAATTTGAATCGGTGGCCCAATTTAAAATTCGACGGTTGATTCTGATTGGCCACCGTGGAGGTTGATTTAATAGGTGTTTGACGCATGTATTAAAATTGCCACTTAGTTTATAAAAATGTATATTTAAATGCCGTTTGTTAACCAAAGATTAATATAATAATATGACTGATAATAATTAAATATTCAGAGGTCAGTTTAGTAAACTTAGCTGGTCTGATTTGTTGACTGTTGACCACTCTGCAACAGGTGAGTTGACTTCTCGCCTGGTATTCCGAACAGCTACGTTGCTTCGACTGGCCTTCGTCTTCTCGCCTGCATCAGCTTAGGATCTGATACTGGGGACTGTCCTTCCTTTAGCTTGCTTCAGAACTAGATTCCCAATCTAGTAATCCAAGGTCTCTGCTCAGCTCTAGGAATCTTTCTTCTGGCAAGGGTTTGGTGAAGATGTCAGCTATTTGGTAGTCTGTGCTGACTCTTTCAACTCTAACCCTTTTGTTAAGCACATGGTCTCTAATGAAATGGTGCTTAACATCAATGTGCTTCGTCCTTGAGTGCAAAACCGGATTGTTGGTTATTGCAATAGCACTATTGTTGTCACACCAGATAGGAACTTCATTTGCAATGATATTGTAGTCCCTTAGCTGCTGTCTGATCCATAGAATCTGTGCACAACAGCTACCTGCAGCTAGGTATTCTGACTCTGTAGAGGAGATAGAGTTAGAAACCTGCTTCTTGCTAAACCAGGATATCAGTCTGGTTCCTAGGAATTGACACGTTCCACTAGTGCTCTTCCTGTTGATTTTGCATCCTGCGAAATCCGCATCTGAGTATCCTGACAGTTCGAAGTTATCATCCTTGGGATACCATAGTCCAACATTAATTGTAGACTTTAGGTACTTAATTATTCTCTTAGCTGCATCTAGGTGTGATTGCTTCGGCTTGGACTGGAATCTTGCACAAACTCCAACGGCATATGATATGTCTGGCCTGCTTGCAGTGAGGTACAGAAGAGATCCGATGAGTCCTCTGTAGTGGGTTGAGTCCACTGATATGCCTGCCTCGTCTGCATCCAGGTGAGTACTTGTGCTCATTGGAATTCTTGCGGGTTTGGCTGATTCCATTCCATATCTCTTGATAAGATCTCTGGTATATCTTGCTTGGTTGATGAAAATTCCTTTTTCCATCTGCTTAACTTGTAATCCGAGAAAGAAGTTAAGCTTTCCCATCATACTCATCTCAAATTCTCCTTGCATGAGGTTGGAGAATTTCTCGCATAGCTCTGGATTGGTTGACCCGAATATGATGTCATCCACATAACTGACTATTAATATGTGGCCTTCGTGCTCCACTGAATAGGGTCTTGTCCACCTTCCCCTTGCAAAATCCATTTTTCTCAAGAAACACGAGACAGGTGTTTCATACCATGCTCTCGGTGCTTGCTTGAGTCCATACAGAGCCTTCAACACTTATAGACTTTGTCTCCTTTGACAAAACACGGGGTTGCTCTACATAGACTTCTTCTTCTAGGATTCCGTTCAGAAACGCACTTTTTACATCCATCTGGTAGACTTCAAAGTCCTTGAATGCAGCATATGCGAGGAATAGTCTGATGGCCTCTAGTCTTGCAACAGGTGCATAGGTTTCATCAAAATCTATTCCCTCACACTGTGCATAACCTTTTGCTACGAGCCTGGCTTTATTCCTAACAACAGCTCCGTCTTCATCACTCTTGTTTTTATACACCCATTTGGTGCCAATAACCTTCTTGTGATCCGGTCTGTCTGTTAGTTCCCAAACTTTGTTTCTTTCCATCTGCTCCAATTCCTCTTGCATGGCATTGATCCATGAATAATCTTCCAAGGCTTGTTCTGTAGTCTTGGGTTCAATTTGTGACATAAAACATGAGAACATCGCCATTCCTGCTGGTAGGGTTGACTGTCTTGTTTTAACTCCATCAGTCAATTTTCCGATAATTTGCTGAATTGGGTGATCCTTGAGCCATTTGGAGATCTCGTCCTCTTCTGGGTTTGTTCCCCCTGTTGGATTGCTCTGGTGATTATCTGCATCAGCTGGGTTCTGGTCTGCAGCTGGATCAGCTACCACCTTGTCAGCTGCAGCTTGGTTCTGATCTGCAGATGAGTCTTTGTCAGCTCCGGCTGGGTCTTCCGCAAAGAATCGGATCAGATAGGTTTGGTGATCCTGTCTGATCTGCAGTTGGGTCTTCAGCAGCTGCAGTTGGGTCATCAGGCTGGTCTGCAGGTGAGTCCACCATTCCAGTGTCATGTACAATGACTTCTTCAAGGGTCGCTGATTTGAGCTTGTTCTCAATTAGCTCAACTTGTTTCCTGTACTCAACGGTAGATTCATCAAAAACAACATGGGGTGTTTCCTCCACAACTAAGGTTCTTTTGTTAAAAACTCTATAAGCCTTGCTTCTTTGGGAATATCCCATAAAGAGTCCGTCATCAGTTTTAGCATCAAAGGCATTTAGCTGTGTTTTACCGTTGTTGTGGATGAAACACTTACAACCAAAAACATGAAAGTAAGCAACAGTAGGAGTTCTATTATTCCAAACCTCATAGGGAGTTTTGCCATGCCTCCCTACTATCATAATCCTGTTCTGGGTGTGACAGGCTGTGTTAACAGCTTCAGCCCAGAACCTTTTGGGTAGGTCCGCTTCTGCAATCATGGACCTAGCTGCTTCCTTCAGGGTTCTGTTCCTTCTTTCAGCAACACCATTCTGCTGGGGCGTCCTGGCTGTAGAGAGCTCATGCTGGATCCCATTCTGATCGCTGTAATCAGTTATCGCCTTGTTGAGAAACTCTCCTCCTCTATCTGATCTGATCTTGATTATGGATAGAGATTTCTCATTCTGGATCCTTCTCAGCAGCTCAGGTAACTTGGTCAGGGTTTCACTTTTCTTGTATAGGAAAATGATCCAAGTGTACCTTGAATAATCATCTACTATGACAAGTGCATGCTTTCGGCCACTCAAAGTCCTTGGCTTGATAGGACCAAATAGATCCATGTGGAGTAGATCTAAGATCCTTGTTGTGAGCGTTGTAGGCTGAACTGGTTTGAACGATGCCTTGGTCTGCTTTCCTTTCTGACAGGCATCACAGAGTGCTTCCTTCTTGAATGCTTCATTTGGAAGTCCTCTGACCAGCTTCTGAGAACTGATCTTGTTTATGGCTTTGAAGTTCAGGTGACATAGTCTTTTGTGCCACAGCCATCCATTCTCAGCTACAGTCTTGGATAGAAAACAGGAGTTTGGTGTTCCTGTGTTCCAATCAATCATGTAGACATCTCTTCTTCTGAATCCTTGGAGCTTTATTTCTCCAGATAAGATGTCTATCACCATACACTTCAAGATGGTGAAGACTACTAGATTCTTCTCGTCACAGAACTGGCTTATGCTCAGGAGGTTGTACTTGAACCCTTTGACATAATGGACTTTGGATATCACAATGTTTCCTCGGTGCAGCTCTCCAAAGCCTTTCGTTTGTCCTCTAGAGCTATCTCCAAAGGTTACATCGGGACCTCTTTCTTTGATGTATTTGGTCAGCATCTTCTTGTTCCCGGTCATATGCCTCGAGCATCCAGAGTCTACAAACCATTCTTCACCTCCAAAATTTGAGCTTGTGGAGATGTGTTTGTAGTCCTTCCACCTTTTCTGCAATCAGACAAGCAGAGATTTAGGTACCCAAATCTGTGTGGGTCCTTTTGGGTTAGCTGGTTTCCTGGAGAGTTGATTTCTCCTTGGATTGTATGCATTGTTATTATTATTATAACCCTGATATGGTGTGTGTGGTCGAGGTCTGAATCTCCTGGTTGGATTGTATACCGGATATTCCTCAAAATTTTGATAGTGTGAGCCATTTCTAAATCTAGGCTGAGACCATTTGTTAAATCTTTGAGGTCTCCACACTTGTTCATTTTGAAAATTGGGATGACCTTGAGGTTTCCATCTGCCCCTCCCATTATGAAATCGGTTTTTAGGGAGTTGTTGGTAATAGTGGGCATGTTGTCTAAAGCCGCCTGCTGCACAGGCCATTGCCTAGTCGCTGTCTAGGTGGTCACTGGTGTAACTCCGATTGCAGCCTAGACATTTGACTCATTGTTGCTGCTTTTAAATATCGGTTTATATGTAGGCTCGGAATGACAGTTGTTTCTCCCTTGACAAACTTGGTTTCAGAACTAGAGGGAGTGTGAGAATCATATCCAAGGCCTGATTTGGTATACAGTGACCTTTTATAGGTACACAATTCTCCCAGAGTTGAAGACGCCTTCAGGGAGGTTATTTCCTGCGCCTGAGTTTTATTTATCTGAGCCAGCTTAGTAAACTCAGCTTTGGCATGAGCAAGTGCAGCTGATTTTTCTTTAAGTAAAATAGTTAATCGGTTTATCTCAGTTGCATTATCATCAGCCTGGTTTTTAAAGTCAGCTGTAGTTATCTCAACCTTATTCAGATCTAGGCTGAGTTTTTCGAAATCATTTTTCACTTGCCTATTCTCATCTTGCAGCTGAGTCTTCTCTGCTGATACAGCTTGGTGTGCAGATTTGAGTGTTTCAAAATCTTTAAATAACTGATTTACCGATTCATGTAAATCCATATCTTGTACATGGCTGAGCTATTATTTGAACCGGTGGGTTTAGAAGTTACCTCTTCATCAGCTAGGTTTGCCATCAGGCAATCATACTCCTCGTCTTCATCAGAAAAGAAACCGCTGCTTGATTCAACATGCTCCTGGTCTTCTCCGATGAGGGCTTTTATTCTATCTTCCTTTCTGCCCAGCTGCTTCTTGGTTTCGTCCTTCTTGAGCTCGGGACAATCCATTTGGATGTGTCCTATTTTGTGACAGTTGTAGCATTCTACTTTCCAGCTTCCAGCCTTCTGGTTCCTTCTTGGATTCTCCTTGTAGTTTTTCTTATACTTGGAGTAGTTCTTTCTGAAATTGCTGAACCTTTGCATTATGAAAGCCATTTCTTCCTCAAAATCTAGTGGATTTGGAGGTTTCACATCGATGGGCTCTTGGCAGGGACTCGGCCGCAAATGCGATTCCCTTCTCTGCAGCTCGATTGAGGATGAACTTGGAAGCTCGAACTCATAAGCCTTCGTATCAGAGAATAGCTCCGGAATCTTTATTTTATTCAGGTCCTTGGACTCTCTCATGGCTACGGCCTTCATGCTCCATTCGGGGTTGAGAGATCTGAGGACCTTTAGTGCCATTTCCCTGTTGCCATAGGTTTTGCCCAGGGAGTTGATCTCATTAATAATTTCAGTGAACCTTGTGTCCACTTGATCTATGGATTCACCATTCTTCATTTTAAAGTTGTCAAATTTTTGGATAGCAATTGACAGCTTGTTTTCCTTGATCAGCTCCGTTCCTTCACACATTAGAGCTAATGTGTCCCAAATTTCTTTGGCATTCTTACAGTTCTTGATCTTGACCATGGTGGATTTGTCAAGAGTTTGATATAATACATCTCTGGCCCGGTTATCAAGATTGGCCAGCTTTCTTTCTTCGGGAGTCAGCTCCGTCCTCTTCTTAGGAATCTTATCTGGCCCACCTGTTGCGATCTCCTCTGGAGTGTTGTCCTTCTCGAAGATGAATGGACCATCCTCTATGATGCACCACATGTCGTCATGAATCGAAGATAAGTGTGCCTGCATCCTTATCTTCCACAGATCATACTCGTCAACTGAAAACACAGGGAGTCTAGAGTGCATGTGTTCCATTATAACGTGAGAGTAAAGATATATATCTGATATAGATCTGGTTCGTGAAATAATTGAACCAACCTCTCTGATACCACTTGTAGGTCACAAGTCGTCCAGGAACAGTCTAGAGGGGGGGTGAATAGACTTGTTGAAACTCTTGAACTCTTTTTCACGAAGAGTGAGTTTCTTCAGCTGATAATTAAACAAATGACTTGGAGTCGTTTGTTCTTGGATATGTGCGGAAGTCAGCTGATGACGAATAGAAATCAACTTAATGAAACACTTAACAATGTATGTAGCAATTAAAGTATGATGCAGTAAAATAGTAAATAACACAGGCAATTATAGTGGTCTCAGAGGTGGGGTAATCCTCTACTAATCCACTTTTCTCCAAACCAGTTGGAGATGAATTCACTATAATTTTCAACCAGTGATAAATATTACAGTGATTCAAACCACACTACAACAGCTTCCAACCAGTGGAAATCCGTGCCGTTGTACACACTTGACTGCCTTGCACCTCTTGATCCTCGATCCTCGGATGCCTTTACAGTCACTTACTTCAACTAGTGAAGTACCCCGTACTCAAGATTATAGACAAGAGTGTTTGTCTTCTCCAACTTAAGAGCTTCCTTAAGTATGAACTTTTAGACCTGCTCTTCTCACGATGCTATTGATTGCTTTAAATTGCTTGATTGCTTTGATCGCTTGAATGTATGTTCGCACCGGTAGTTGCTCAGCTTCAAATCTCTGGATATATATAGGTCACGATCTCTGAGCTTTTTCCTTGTAGCCGTTGCAAATCTTTTGAACAAATCCGTCCGTTGGAGGGAGACTTCATTGTTTAATCTTTCTGAACGTTGCAAGGCTGGATTCCCATTATTTTATTTTATCTTCCGACCGTTGTGAAGACTTCTGCATGTGAGCGTCGAATCTTTTGAATATTAAAAGATTAAAGTCTTCAAGGTGGGTCAGGATGATTTATTTAAATCATATCTCTTGCGGGAATCACTCCAATTTGTCTCTTCACGTTGCATGTGAGCTTTCCGTAATACTTGACTTTTCAACGCATGCTGACGTGGACTTGGAGTACTAGGCTGCCTTCGAGTAGGCTGATATGCAGCTAACATCTCTGCAGATAGGTCCTCTCAGCTGTTCACTGTTTGTGACTTATCCGGGTCGTGACTTCCCGAGGTACTCGGCCGCAACCGTCAAACTTCTCTGATAAATTCTGTTGACCAGAGCTACTCTGAATGGACTCGGCTGTTCCTCTCTGATGGACTAAGCTGCACTTAGTACTTAGCCGTTTTTTCAGCCTAACAAATTCTTGGCCTACGGAAGATACTCATTTGGTTCTTCTTTACATTTTGCCAAGTTTTATACTTAACATATTTGGCCTATGGAAGATACTCATTTGGTTCTTCCTTACATTTTGACAAGTTTTAAACATTTGATTTTATATTAATGACATCATCAAAATCTAACAAGTATTCCTAACAATGAGCTCCACTCTAAGATTTAAGGCTTAAAATCAAGTTGGAGGAGGTTGATATCGATTTGGGGGTGCAGAGGGACGATATATGGAGAGAGAATCGGTTTAGAGTTGTGAAGAAATGAAAAACAGGCTGGTCCTATAAATAGACTGTGCAGACTTAGCACACGCTATCGGGAAGCTTTAACGTACGCTAACACACTTACGTACGCTAACTGGTTAATATTACGTACGTAAGCGGCTTACAGTGGCTACTGTCTTGAATCCGCAGACCATTAGCGCATGCTAATGAAAAGGGGCTACGCACGCTAATAAAAGTTGACTCTGGCCGACACGACAACTCAGACGTCACCCACATGCATGCCAATGGATAACAAGTTCACGTGTTGAAGTCAACTGATGTCAGATTCCCTCTTAACGCACGCAACAGAGGAAACATTACGTACGTTAAGGCACAAGATTAACGTACGTTAATCATGCTATGTAGCGTACGCTACATCAACAGAAAAAGTTCAAAAATGCAACTCTCTACTTAACATCGAATCATCACGTATGAAATGAAATAACAATGATATGAAGTTCAAATCTATAATACCTCAACATAATACTAAATGTAACGAGTCATGATAATCAGATTATCCGAATAATACAACAACAGGTAAAAACGAAAAATTACAGTCGGATATTACACCTGATTCCAGCTACTGACTTCAGACCCTACTGTTCGATAGCGTGCGCTAAGGATATTCCTTAGCGTGCGCTAATGCACCCAGAACTACAGCAGTACTACTCTCAAAGCTGGTTACAACAACGGACCCCTCCGATCGAAATACCAAGATCAAGATACGCACGGAAAACTCCAGAATAAGATCATACCAAGAGTTTGAGTTACAATCAAACTCACACGCGACCATAAAAAGGGTCGAGATAACAAATACGTATACGGATACTCACAACTTTGGGAAAATTACAAAATGGCCCAAAATGCCCGAAAATCACGATACATGATCGAATAACCAAACCGAAGTTCACAACATGTCTAACAAAGTTAAACGGACTTACGGGAAACTCGAAACAGTACTTTCGAACGAGATTCACAAGAATCGAACTCGAGTGCGGAAAAGTCGCTAAGAAACACGGAACTCAACAAAACGGCACCGAAACGAACTCGGATGTCAAAAAGTGCAGAATTAATCATTCTCAGAATGATGAAACGGTCCCAAGCGAGTCGTCAAAACGGACACTCGCCAAAAAAGAAAATTACAGGAAATCGAATTTGCTAATATTACATACTACCCTCCTTTAAAGAAGTTTCGTCCCGAAACTTAAAACAAGTAGGGAGAAGCAATATCCCGCCAGAAAAACTCTACTAGATACACAAGGAATGCGTAACTTACGCCCAACGGCGAAACGTTACAAGCAACGCGGAGGAATATACGGCGTGAAAACACGCTCCACGACGGCCAACACAATGCCACCGGTAGACACATAATAAAACCAACAAGTGGCAAGCGTCATCAAACAGATAATACAATCAAGTCGATTATCCGAACAATCCCAAAACACACGCACAGTCGAGAAAATAGAAATAAACACAAAACGATCCACAAGGACAATCACAAACAATTCGGACTACGCCGAAATCCTCAAAAACACAATAGGCATCTACGTGTCCTTTCGGAGCAGGGACGCAACCTCGATCCCCCAAATCTCTCAGTTACCATCTCGCATTGCACGGCTCGGTGACCCATCTGGCCACACCCGAAACAACAACTAACGGTGAACGACGATTCTTCGCGGTACGAGATCAGGCAGCAACAGTCAGACAACCCCAATCGAACAACAACGATCGATCAACAATGACTGAACAACAACGATCGAACAACAACGATCAGATAACAATGATCGAACAACAACGGTCGAAAAATAACTCCGAAGTTCACAATTCAACTCAAGACATTAAAAGAGCTGGTAGAAACTGGAAGATGTTACTTTCGAACAAGGTTCACAAGAATCGAACCGAACTCATAAAAGTCACAACGATAAACAGATCGATCCGAAACAAGGTCACAACCCATTCGAATGATGAAACCGAAATACAGAACAAGTTCAGAAAGTATCAACAAACACGAGCAAGTCGATAGAATTGAGAGAGAGAAAATGCGGAAGTCAAAAATGATACGGGCATTACATTCGACCTCTTATAAAAGAAATGTCGTTCCCGCAACTCACAACAATGGGAGTAAGGTGACAACACAAAAAGCAAATGATAGAAACATCTCCCATGGGCCTCTCGGAGCCGATCCTCATATCTGTGCTAAGGCGCGAACTCCGGAAGACTCGGTAACCAACTCGCACAACTGGATTCTATGTCCCTCGAGTCCACACTCGTAATCTGCTACTGGCGGGGAAAGACAATTTGCACGTGCATGCTCCGGTATATCGCAGTTGAAAACACCTCGGATCGGCATACCAAATATACAAATGCTAGATACAATGGGGCATAACGTCGCAAAACAACATACCAGAGATGCCAACTCAGCACAACATAATATCATAACATACAACATATACAACGATCACCATCGTAAAGCAACACACATACAACATCACAGCAACGACGGCATACATTCGGCGATCTCAACGGCCCGAACGATAACCAGCACATAATCACAAAACGTCATGAAACAACCACAGATGTACACAATCATACAAACTCAACCTTTAACAGTCCGCACATGTGCGACAGCACGCAAGTCACCACGAAATGACAACATTAAATACCACATCATACCTCTCACAGAGGGCTAGTACAACAAATGCGTGGCGAACGATCAACGTTCACGCCGCCAATTCAATCACAATTCTGGGGTTAACACCCTAAGGAAAGTATGAACATCATGCATACATTCTCCGACCTCAAGCAGGAAATGATAGGTTTTAAAAACGAAAACCATCTTTTGAAAACAATTTGGAAACACCAGTGGATCTTGAGTATCACATTACGAAAAATCGAACAAACATCATTGTCAAGACTTTGAAAACCATCATACGTTTGATAAAATTGGGACACTTTCCTTTAAATTGAAACTTTCAGAAATATTCGACCCTTGAGTCTAAGCAACCGCATTTCTAAAAATAATTGAAAATATCTCAAAATATTTCGGTCCCCAACTAGAATAATTTGAAATATATTGCGGCACTAGAAAGCACTTTGAAAGTACCGTGAGAAAATAATTCATTTTATGTAATATCCGCATTTTTCTTTCCCTTGTATTTTCATTTTCGGTGTATTTCTCGGTTGTAGCGACCCTCGTGTATCTTTCAGCGTATCTTTTCCGTCATCTATTGATCTGATTCTCGTAATTGTTGTGCGGAACCGCCGTTTCGGGGTTGCCGTGGATCCATTCTATCTTATGATGCATTTTGAGGTGTTCCGTTTGATGTTTCGTTCATATTCCGGTGTTTTGGACCGTATATATTTCGTACCTAGCGCATGCTATCTTTTCTGCATAGCGCACGCTAGGGGTCCCTTAGTAGCGCACGCTACGACTGCTTCGTAGCGCGCGCTAGAGAGCAAGCCCTGGGAGTGGCAGTGCTGATTCCAGCCCTCTGGACTGGCGGATTAGCGTACGCTACGTAGTCTAGCGCACGCTAATGTTGGGGGCTAGCGCACGCTAAGATGCCTGGTAGCGTGCGCTAGCGTGAGTGTCCAGTACTGGACAGTTTGCTACTGGACTCGACTGATGCCCAGGTAGCGCACGCTATTGGTCGATAGCGCGCGCTACCGATACACTTTAGCGTACGCTACGATTGACCGATAGCGCGCGCTAACCGGATCAGGTGTGTACTGACAGTTGCTTCTGGACTTGGCTGATGTCCAGGTAACGCACGCTATTGGTCGATAGCGCGCGTTACCGAGGGGTTATTAGCGCACGCTACGTTTCGAGTAGCGCACGCTAACGGCCGTAAATCTGGCTACTGGACTGGAGTTTTGTTCCGTTAGCGCATGCTAACTTTGAGGATTAGCGTGCGCTAACACTCCCTGGCTATATAAACCAGGGAGTTGACCGAGATGAACGTATTTTCTCATTTCTTCCTCCTCTCCGCGGTTAAGGCGATTCCGGGTAATTTCTTAGCGATTTTCTTCCTCCAATCATCTCATCCAACATCTCCTTGAGTTCTTGGTGTATTATAACAACATCAACACGAATCTTTCATCCTAATCCAAGGTAAAATCTCCTAGAACCCTACTTTTGGATAATTTGGGGGTTTTGGGATTTTCGTCCGATTCGTCTCGTTTTGTCGGTTAATTCATGATGAATATGATTAATCTTGTTGATATCATTAGTTTTCCTACGGATTCATGGTATATTTTCATGGTTTTGCGAAATCGGGAGGGTTTGGTTGTGGTCCGCCCTCGTTGTTATTTTTATACGAATATCCATGAATCGTAGGCGGGTTTCCGGGTGTATTCCATTTCCGTAATCGTTTAAAAGTGGTTGTGATTGTGTTATTCGAATCAGTAGGTTCATTTCCACCGATTCCTCGCGGTTGTGCTTGACTCTCCCTTTCTATTCGTGTCACCGTCTATTAATCGAGGCAAGTATCCTTATGAACTTACGATCTTGACATAGTAGTATTGTATGAGAAATTGTGTGTATGTGTGTATACTCACTACGGGTTAGATCCGACGGGGTCTCGGTAGGGCTCCACGAAGCTGTGGAACCGCGAGTTTGCTTTTAACCACTACGGGTTAGATCCGACGGGGTCTCGGTAGGGATCCACGAAGCTGTGGGTCCGCGGTTAATTGTGGTGCATTTTACAAATGTGATTTGATTACGACATTTCCGGAAATGAGTGCTTTGGAACTATGTTTTCTTGATTGCATGCATTTACGATATGTGTAAGATGTAAGTTGTTCATTTTGTTACTTATACTAGCGTAATTGCTAACCCCTCTGGGGACCCGTTTTTGGGGAAATTCGTTTTATGAATTTCAGGTCAGGTTCATCGAGACTAGCGGGCGCTGGACCAGTATGCGGATGATGGCCGTGCGTGATGATTGTGCACGAGTGATGTCTTAGTGTCCTCTACCTTTTTATCTTTTGTGGTTTTTAAACTAATAGAAGTACTCGAGTACTTAAGAATTTTTGTTTGTCCGGATTGTATTGTTGTCTATTATGTTTGTGTCGGATGATGGTGTTATGATTGACCGGTTGAACCGGGTGGATTATTTTTGTTTGGCGTCTTTATGACGAGGTGCTATTTTGTTGTTTCTGTGAGTCGATGAGTATGATGTTTGTTCAGCCTGGTGGGTCCCATATAGGGATTCACGACGCTGTAATATACCTCGAATATCTTGGGAGTGTTACATTTTAAAGGTACATCTCAAAATTTATTTTCTAAGATACTCAAGGTTTTCGAAAATCTATTAGGCTAGAATGCCTAAAAACTCACATGTAACAATATTCACTTACATAAAATCATATTACACGTATCAACTCGCTCAAAATCAAGACAGCACATGTCTTTTACCGGAAAACAAACAGTCAAATATCACAGTCAAAAGGACATAAATAATGACAACACTCCTCATATAAACGAAATATGAGAATCACACGAACGCATCATGAAACCAAGAATCTGCATAAAGATTCCATCACTTAACACATAATCATACAGTAACTCGTGCCACACGAGGCACAACACAAAGGAGGGAGACTTACATTCACAAGTCGCACAAAGATGATGATCGCCCCACGATACTAATCACGACCAACAAACTCAGATGACGCGTCGCGACACGACTCAGTCAGACAAATTCTGACGAGACAAAAACTCAACAGACACCCCTAAACCTGACAGCCTAGGTTTCCACAACCTAAAGCTCCGATACCATTTATGTAAGACCCCCAATCCGCTCAGAGATATTACACGCCGTAGAACCTTTCCTCAAGGATCTACCAGGCTGGTAACAACATCGAACATCTCAACAATGCCTTTAAGGCTAAAATAACTCAGTAAACCGATTTGGTCTTTCAATAAATACATACAACTCAATCACAACATATGCCCACGCAGGGCTCGAGTACAACACACTCCCATACAACGGAGAAAGAATACTGCAGCGGAAAATAAAATACAACTAAATCAATACGACATCAACGGGTCTTCGTGTGATTAGTATCGTTCATATTTCATCATCCTTCATGCCGACCCTGTGCTATGCTCCAAAACCTGAATGCAATACAGACATCCACCCCCCGGATTCTCGGGGGTTAGCAAAACTCCACTGTTTTGCTAGTACAAGTATGAAATCATACGAAATGTAACAAATAAATAGAAATCACGAATCGGGTACGACAAATAATTACCAAAGACTTCCCGAGAAGTTTTATTAATTAGAAACAGTCAAAGAAGTGTATGAAAATAAATTCCTCATCTCGGAGATTTTAAAATAGAAACTTTGTTAGACCACAAGTCCTTAGTTGAAAAATAACCATTTCAAAATGAATGGGTCTCGGCCCAAAATCACTTTCCATAAAACAACCTTTACAAACCGTTGGGATCTCATCCCAAATCTCATCAAATCACAGTACATGAGAATAATATCAAGGTTCATTTTCCAACATCAAAATCCACAACCCAAGGTTTAAACACAGACGACAAATACTCTAGTGCCATCCTAACCAAGTAAGCCAAACGAACAACTTACCTCTTACACACTTAGTCGATGCATACAATCATGAAAACCGTTCAAAAGCACTCATTTCCGGAAATGCCATAATCAAATAATATTGTGAAATACACCACAATTAACCGTGGATCCACCCCTCCGTGGATCCCTATCGAGACCCCATCGGATCTAACCCATATTGGTTAAAAGCAAGCTCGCGGATTCACCCCTCCGTGGACCCCTACCGAGACCCCGTCGGATCTAACCCATAGTGAGCGTACACACAAACACGTTACTCATGCAATACTAATATGCTAAGAATGTAAGCTCATCAAGAATACTTACTAGGGATGGCCACTTATCCGACACCATTATCAACTCTTCAAAACACAACAACACAATTAACACGGAATACACGATTCCACAACATTGATCCAATGGAAACATCATTAAAACCTTCAATGTTCAAAATAATCAAATCAAAATCAACTCACACGAATCACAGTCACGAGGATAAACCAACCATCGTAAATCCAACATGTAAACTCTATTTGCAAAACACAAATTGTATAAGAAAATACTTGCTTCGAAACTACGATTGAAGCGAGACGATGAATGAGATACGGTCGGGCATCCCCGAACTCCTGAACGTAATCAAGCACACGATAGCACCGCGAAAACTACGAGGATAACAACGCACGAATTACCAACACAAAATGATGATCGACTCAGAATCCTCGAGCACCTATAATCCTCCGGAAGAAACAACAAAAACAAGATCACAACGAGGACCGAGACCAACAACACTAGGAATTACATCAAGACATTGAAAGAAACTCATTGAAACATTTAATCGAACATTAAATGTTCAATGATTCCCAAGAACACTCAAATCGTCAATCGAGTTAAACCAACTCGAAGTATGGATATACAGTCCATAGAATATGATTAATAACATCATTAGACAATAATCGGTTTATCAAAACCGAATGGAAAATGAAATCAAGAACAAAACTCCCAAAAAGTCAACTCGAAGGAAAATCAAGAAATATACCTTGATTCGACGAAGAGCAATGGATTAGATGATGTTATAATCACCTAGGATGCTCTAAAATACCTTGGAATGGATGAAAATTATCCCAGGTCGCGAACCCTAGTCGCCACGTCTCAAACCCGCGGAGGAAGAAGAAGAAATGAAGATTAAAGACTGCTGTCCAGATTTTATACTGGATAGCATAGCGCGCGCTAATCTTACCTGATTAGCGTGCGCTATCGAAACGTCAGAACAATCGTTCTGCCAAAAATGCACAGTTATCGTGCGCTAACCATCAAGAGTTAGCATGTGCTAACGAATCCTCCAGACCCAGTCCAGTAGCCACTGGACTCCCTCGAACTACTAGTTAGCGTGCGCTACCAAACCCGTAGCGTGCGCTAACCACAACACTGTAACGCGCGCTAATGACCTGCCCTTAGCGTGCGCTAACGGCCTGATTCCAGCTACTGACTTCAGACCCTGCTATTCGATAGCGTGCGGTAATGCACCCAGAACTACAGCAGTAGTACTCTCAAAGCTGGTTACAAAAACGGACCCCTCCGATCGAAATACCAAGATCAAGATACGCACGAAAAACTCCAGAATAAGATCATACCAAGAGTTTGAGTTACAATCAAACTCACACGTGACCATAAAAAGGGTCGAGATACAAATACGTATACGGATACCCACAACTTTGGGAAAATTATAAAATGGCCCAAAACGCCCGAAAATCACGATACGTGATCGAATAACCAAACCGAAGTTCACAACACGTCTAACAAAGTTAAACGGACTTACGGGAAACTCGAAACAGTAGTTTCGAACGAGATTCACAAGAATCGAACTCGAGTGCGGAAAAGTCGCTAAGAAACACGGAACTCAACAAAACGGCACCGAAACGAAGTCGGATGTCAAAAAGTGCAGAATTAATCATTCTCAAAATAATGAAACGGTCCTACGCGAGTCTTCAAAGCGGACTCTCGCCAAAAAAAAAAGAAAATTACCGGAAATCGAATTTGCGGATATTATAATATCATTTTTATATGATATTATTTTCAAACATTTAATTTAATATACAGAAGTATTAAAGTTGGCACATTTTACATTCAAGAGAATACATAAATAGTTGGGCCTTTTTAGTAATTTCGGAAATTTGTATTAGAAAAAATCTCAATTCATATCTGATTGTGTTAAACTGTATTTGATAAAAAAATCCACGTTCTTTTTTTGTCTTATTTTTTTTGCCAAAATGGTTAAAATCATTAAGTATTTAACGGTTTCTGTCAAATGGCCAAAAGGAGATAATTTAATCCTTACATTTGAAAAATAATATATAAATTATTTGGATATAATTTAAAATACAAAAGAAAATCCAAAACTTTCAAAAATATATAGTTGATTTCAAAAGTAGATAAATTAACAAATCTTTTAAAACTAAAAAAAATAAAAAAGTCACTTAAAAACCACTTAAAATGGTCAATTTTTATTTTTAGAAATTCTCTTTGTGCAAAGATGAATCTACGGATTAGTATATTATTATTAAATTTAGTTTCTTATATATTAAGAATATCTATTGGAGAATTTATAAAATCTATAATTATATAATTTAGTAAATATTAGCTTTTTCATTTATTTTTTTATTTTATATTAATTAAATAAGATTTAAAACCAAAATAGACTAATTGATTTATTCCATAGTTTCTTTGATTTATTTATACATAATAATTAAATCCATTATTTCTACACTTTCAATAATATTTTTTATAAGATTATTTCGATTTATTTAATTGATTAGGACTTCAAGTACATTTTTAATTATATATATTCAGCACTTCTTTTGCAATACTTTCAAACATCTTTCATTTCAGTTGATATTTATTTTATTGATACACCTAATTATAGTGACTAATTAATATAAACTAATTAATTAGTAGAATATATAACATTTTCGCGAGATTTTAGGTTTAAGTTTTTAATATATATAGTGTATACTACTATAATAAATTTCTCTTTGTTTGGAATTTATATTAAATTGGTTTAAATTGAGTTAAAACTTAATTTTCTAAAACCAATTTCCAACAGCTATTACGTCAAGCTCGAGAGTTTATCCAATGCACACTCGAAGAGTAGCGGCTGCTGGTTCCCCGTCATAAAAAAACAATAATTCATATCAATTTAGAATATCTTCGTAGTTTAAAGCTGGTCGTTACTTCTTTTATAATTTAGAATAACATATAATTGATTAGTCTTAAATTAATTATTTAGTCTTAACCCTCAACCTTTTTTTTTTAGTCTTAACCCTCAACTTTACCATGTTGGTCTGTCTAAAGTAGTCAGTACTTTTGATGTATTTGATTAATTAGTGTGAATTATGGACTAGACGATTCAATCCCAAGTGTAGGAGATAATGGGAAAGGGTAAACATTATCATCTACGGAATCCACAACCCAAAAAATAAAAATAAGAGATGAGTTAGAAAGTGAAAACAAGATTTAAACTGCTTAATAATAATATCTTATCTATGCGGTTTACCAATTTAGAAGCTTTTTTTTTTCTTTTTTGTCTAATAAGGGGTGGGACATGATTCGAACCCAGGACCAACGTATGGCACGTGCGCGGCTTTTACCGCTTTGGCACTTGCTCGATTTCTTTACCAATTTATAAGTTAAATAAAGAAAATGTTATAGTTTTTTCAATGAAAGAAATTACTTAGAAGTAAATCATAAGTTGAAATTCAAATCTAAAGATGAACAATTAAGGAAATTTTATAGATATTGATGTCATGAAATCGCACTTAATCTATATTCGGCTCAAACAATACTTCCAAATTTGTCGAGACCTGTCTCGAATATCGCAATGATCCTTGTCACAAGGATATTGTTTCTTAAGATCCTCAATCAATAGATTGTAACATTTTTCATCAATATGCCAAAGACGAATGCAGCAATCATAAGTGGCTGGAGTTCTCAACGGAGCATCAATATCCTCGCACAAGAGCTTAGCAATATGAGTCTTATCACTTGTATGAAGATCTTTATAACAGTCTTCCAGCCATGGAGTGTTTGTATAGGGTTTGTCATCCGATATTGGTTTCTCTGCACTGCTTGTTATCAAATGGTTTTCTATCCCCTTGTGGAGAACAATTGGTGGTGAAGCTGGCGGAGTCGATTTCTTGATCGCTTGGGATTCATCCACGACCACGAAGCCGATTAACAACAGGAGTGTGATCTTGATCATGGGTTTGGAATTGATCATGCTGAACATTTTGGTGATGAATATACACTGGCTTGAGTTTTTTAAACATATATTTATACGTATTCCCATCCGTTTTATTTTGATGGAGTTGAGATGTTATATTTATTACCAGACTATTTAATGTTGAAACCTACTTTCACATTTAATCAAACCATAATGAAGATATGTGGAGTTTACTCCAAAAGTTAATGTTACGATCTTTGGATTAGATGATTAGGGTATATATATATATATATATATATATAGATATATATATATATATATATATATATATATATCGGATCAAATGGGAATGGTTCTTATCGCACGAATTGCGAATAGCATGCGTTTTGTACTAGTTATGCCTGAAGGTATGATTATTTAAGCATAAAATGATGGGAAAATTTTGTTTATGCGTAAATTGGATTCATTCATATTCATGCATTTGGAAAAGGCATTTTATGCATAGACAAACATACTTTCATGCATAGTTAGTACAAAAACTCATGTTATTCGCAATTCGTTTGAAATGGCAATGGAGCGGGTCGGGGAGGGTACTTCAAGACCCAGACCTGCCCCACAAGGTAAATGGGGCAGGGCGGGTCGCGGGGCGGGGTGGTGTAACACCCCCAATCCGCTCAGGGATATTACACGTCGTAGAACCTTTCCTCAAGGATCTACGAGGCTGGTAACAACATTGAACATCTCAACAAGGCCATTAAGGCTAAAATGACTCAGTAGACCGATTTGGTCTTTCAATAAATACATACAACTCAAACACATTACATGCCCACGCAGGGGTCGAATACAACACACTCCCGTACAACGGGAAAGAATCATGCAGCGGAAATAAAATACAACTAAACCAATGACATCATACGGATCTTCGTGTGATTAGTATCGATCATCTTTTATCACCCTTCATGCCGACCCTGTGTTATGCTCCCCAAAACCTGAATACAAAGACATACATTCACCCCCCGAATACTCGGGGGTTAGCAAAACTCCATTGTTTTGCTAGTGCAAGTATAAAATACGAAGACAAGCCATACATATCATACTTCAAAGACTTAGAAATCCTAAACATACTTCCCGAGGTAAATCACTTGATCAGAACGGTTAAATCGAAAGATAGGGGTAAACCCGATATACATCTTGTAAAATCATTTTACGATCTCGGGAGTTTTGAATACATTTGGGATTTTAAGAATTCTCAAGCCTTTAGAAAATATTTAGGGACACAGCCCAAAAGTAATTTTTCCCAAAACAAAATTACGATAACAACACACGGGGTCCACGACCCGATCATACCATAACAACCTGTTTCCACAGATTATTCTCGTCCCGTGCTAGCAAGCCACAGACCTCAGATGCTCCCGTAGGACAAACCCGAGTGAATAACCCACAGGGAAACTATATCAAATCACATGTCACCGTAACAACAGTCACGTGACCTCAAGAACAGATACGTACTTAACCAAACCACAACCATAATGTAATACCCGTAATTTCGATTTCCGGTAATTTCTTTTTTTCGGCGAAAGTCTGTTTTGACGACTCGCCCATGACCATTTCATCATTCCGAGAATGATTAATTCTGCACTTTTTGTCATCCGAGCTCGTTTCGGTGTCGTTTTGTTGAGTTCCGTGCTTTTTGGTGACTTTTCCGCACTTGAGTTCGATTCTTGCGAATCTCGTCCGAAACTGCTGTTTCGAGTTTCTCGTAAGTCCGTTTAACTTTGTTAGACGTATTGTGAACTTCGGTTTGGTGTTTCGATCATGTATCGTGTATTTCAGACGTTTTGGGCCATTTTCGTAATTTCCCAAAGTTTGGGGTAATTACTTTCCGTTGTCGAATTTCGAGCCTTCGGGTGGTCGAAATCGTGTGTTCTATTAGTTCTCGAGTTCGTCTTTGCGAGTACTTCGTAACCGTATCTTCGATTCGTATTTAGGTTCGGGTTTCGGGGTCGTTCGGGCCGTCGTTCGGGCCCAGGCCAGCACTGGCCGAGTTACGACCGGTAGTGCTCGGCAGTTACGTACGTAAGGCCGGTTACGTACGTAAGGCCACGGCGATTACGTGCGTAGCGGGCAGATTTGGGGCGATGACTTCGGTTACGTCGTAAGCCTTGGGCCGATTACGTCGTAACGGCAGGCAGCCTATTTAAGGCCCTGCAGTCGGGTTTTTCACCCATTTTCTCACTCTCTTCCTTCTCTTCCGCAGCTGGAGGTGTAGAAATCATGGATATATGTTGTTGGACAATCAATCCATGAAGTCTTGGAGTTCATATCATCAATCATACGTCATATAACATCCTTTGATCGACCGAATCAGGTCAGATTTTCTAGAAATCTATTTTTGGGGATTTTGGGTATTTGGTTCGATTTCGTCCGTTTAATCCGATTTAACTTAGGATTGTGATGGATTGATTATTATTTAGATGTATTGTATCATTTCCCTGGTTATTCCATGGTTGGATCGTATCGATTTCGTTGTTTTGGTCGAGTTCTTGATCGACGCCTTGAAGGTGTCCGATAAAATGTCATAGAGGGGTTTTCGGGCGTTCTACGATTATTCTTCCTCGTATGATCGATGATTTATTGATTATATGTTCTTAGGGTCGAATTCTTGTGAAGAACTCGAATCGGAACCCTTCCGTTCGTTGTCTTCTTCGGGGTCCGAGCTTCCCGATCGAACCGTGTTCTTCGGAGCGTTTAGTAGCGGTTATTAAGGCAAGTATCTTACTATACGACTTGTATCTTGCGAATAGTAATTACGTATGAGATGTATGATGATTTTGCTTGCCTTCGTAATTATGTTCCGTTTGAGTTGGTTGTGTTTTCCGTAATTTGAAGGCTTTGTGATAATAGTGTTATATCAGTATACGTGTTAGGCGTTGTGCCATTTGTGCAGGAATGCGACGTACACATGAGATGGTTGTACACTTGGTTGTGCAATGTATTGTATACCGAATGTGTGTTATGTTGGTTAAATGTCGTTGATTGATGATAGTTGTTGCGAGTGTTGAGGTTGTGTTATGTGCGTGCAATGTACGATTTTGTGGTGATCAAGGTGATTGATTAATTGTGCTCATTGTTGTATGTAATGTGAATGTGAATATGTGTGTGACCGCTAAGTTCACTCGTGTTGGTTCGACGGGACCTACGAGGATTCGTGGCAGTGGACTACGGGGTCAGAACTTAGTGAGGTACTGAGGTCCAATCGTGCTGGTCTGACGAGGCCTACGATAACGCATGGCAGTGGACCATGAGTTTCGGACACAGTGCGTCCAACCGGGTGAGCTCGACGGGGCTTACGGTGACACGTGGCAGTGGACTACGGTTTCAGGACTGTGTGTGTGATTGTTGTGATTGATATAGTCCGTGCGGATTGTTGAACCTACGGAGACACGTGACAGTGGATCACGGTGTCGGAATTGATTATGTTTGTTTAATTGTGCGTGATGTAGTCCGTGCGGGTTGTTGAACCTACGGAGACACGTAACAGTGGATCACGGTGTCATGAGCATGATACTTTTCAAATCAAAGATTTTAAAGGAAAAGTTTTAAGAAAGAATGTTGGGCCGAGCCCCACGAGATTTATGAAAATATTTTCGTATTGTAAATTGTTGAAATACAATTTGAGATTTGGGTTAAGACCCTAAGATTTTCGAAAGGTTTTGAAATTCTAAAAATTCCCGAGATGATAATATTATTTTCGAGTGCTTCATAGCTTATCTTCCCTTGTGAAAACCTCCTGGGAATATTTGATACTTGATTATTATATTTGATTCATGATTATTAATTGCTTGTTACATTTCGTATGATTTGATACTTGCACTAGTAAAACAGTGGAGTTTTACTAACCCCCGAGTAATCGGGTGGATGTCTGTTTTGCGTCCAGGTACATGCAGATTCAGGGGAGCAGTCACAGGATTGGCACAAGAGGATGACGAGCTGCGATACTAATCAAGAGTCGAGAGTTGGTAGAGTTTGGTTGTATTGTTAGAGTTCATTCAGTCTTCCGCTATATTGTGTTTCGACCCCTGTGTGGGTAATGTTGTTAGTCAGTTCTGTTGATAGAGTTGTGTGACCTCATCGGTCTGTGTGTTTATGTGTAAGTGACCTTAATGGTCTGTATTATTATATTGTTTGACCCTGGCCGGGCAAGCATTTAGTCGTTTATGGATGTTTAGCCTGGTAGATCCTTGTGGAAGGGGTATACGGCGTGTAATATTCCCATACGGTTTTGGGGGTGTTACATTTATGGTATCGGAGCTTAGGTTGCGGAAACCTAGGCTGTCGGGTCGAGTCAAGTCGTGATTTGTCGAGTAATGTGTTGTCATGTGGTTCGAGTCATCAGGTGACAAGTTGAGTTGTGCGTAGTCACAACGTGTCGGTTATGTTGTCGGACGAGATTAGTATCGTGGGCGACCGTCACCTCCGTGCAACCTGTGGATGTAAGTCTCCTCTTTTATGCGAAGTACCTGTGTATCTCGATTTTATCTTAGTGAGTTAATTACGGTGCATGATTTTATTTACACAGTATTGTGTAATATAGTTGTGTTTATTACTTGTGGCATATAGTATGTGTATAGAACTGGGCACATTATTGTTTTATCTTCGAACCGCCGGGTGGTGTGGTATGGTGTGGAAGTTGTAAACCTTGATGGATTTCGAAAAGGTATCGACGATTGAGTTCGTGGGAAACTCCGAGGAATGGTTTTGTTATATGTTTAAACTAGATGCTGTGAGACGTATTCAATTGGATTGTGCATGTTGGACTGTATTGTTTTATCCGCTGCGTGAGTTCTGTTGTAATGGCTTTCGGTATTTTACCGACTGAGTTTTATTTTGAAAATCGATTCCCTTAACCGAGTTTTTGGCATTATGGCCTTGATCGTTTTGGCGAAATTCTTATGACGGTATTTAGTATTTTGTAAATGGGTTTGTGATTTTGTAAATGGTTTTTATCCTGGTGGGTTCTGGCGTGGGACCCACAGCGCTATAATATTCCGTGTAATTACCTGAGATTTTTGGGCATTCTAGCCCATTGAATTATCTTTGAAAACCTTGAGTATCCTAGAAATAAATTTCGAAACGTACGTTTAAAATGAATTGTTTTCTCGTGGTACTTCCAAGGTGCCACGATATGTTTCAGAATTCTTCTACCTCGAGGACCAAAATGTTTTGAGATATTTTTCAATGTTTTATAAACACTTTTACTTAGACCCGAGGGTCGAATATTCTAAAAGTTTTCCACTAAGAGAAAGTGTCCTTATTTTTCTCAAATGCGAAATGGTTTTCCAAAGTCTCGATAACGATGTTTCACGTTTGTACTTTTTTTGAAAGGTGATACTCAAGATCAACCGGTGTTTTTCTAAATTATTTTCAAAAGGTGGTTTTTATTTCTTTTTTTTAAACCTATCAATTCCCGTTTGCGTTTGGGAATGTATGTATGATTTCTGCTTTGTCGTTTTGATGTTCCTCCCGAGTATGATCGAATTGGTGGCATGAACGTCGAGGCGTTGCCACGCAATTATTGTACTAGCCCTCTGTGAGAGGTGTGAACTGGTGTTTACTGTTTATCGCCTCGTGGCGATTTGCGTGTTGTCGCACGAGTGTGAGATGTTGAAGCTTGGGTTTGTACGTTTGTGTACATGTGTGATTGTTTCATAATGTTTGTAATTATGTGCTGATTATCGTTCGGGCCGTTGAGGTCGCCGAACGATACCGTCGTTGTTGTAGTGTTTGTGTGTGTATTACTTTACGATGGTAATCGTTGTATATGATATGTGTTATGATTCTTTGTTATGCTGAGTTGGCATCTCCGGTATGTTGTTTTGCGGTGTTATGTTCCATTGTATCTAGCATCTGTATTTTCGATATGCCGAGCCGAGGCATTTCGAATGTATTGTGCCGGGGGCATGTACGTGCAAATTGTCCTTCTCGTCAGTAACGCTTTTCAAGTGTGGACCTGAGAGACACAGGATCCAGTTTTGCGAGTTGGGTTCCGAGTCTTTCGGGGCGCGAACTTCAGTACAGATATGAGGATCGGCTCTGAGAGGCCCATGGGAGATGTTTCTGTCGTTTGCTTTTTGTGTTGTCACCTTACTCCAGTTGTTGTGAGTTGCGGGAACGACATTTCTTTTATAAGAGGTCGAATGTAATGCCCGTATCGTTTTGACTTCTGCATTATCTCTTTCTCAGGTCTATCGACTCGCTCGTGTTCGTTGATACTTTCTGAACTTGTTCTGTATTTCGGTTTCATCATTCGAACGAGCTGTGATCTTGTTTTGGGTCGATCTGGTTATCGTTGTGACTTTTCCGAGTCCGGTTCGATTCTTGTGAACCTTGTTCGGAAGTAACATCTTTTGGTTCTATTAGTTCCTTTATTCGAAGTGGATTGGATTTTGAACTTCTGTATTTTTGACTCTGTCGACTCGTTTATGTTCGTTGACATTTTCTGAGCTTGTCCTGCCCCTTGATTTTGTTGATCGAACGAGCGTGGTATTGTTTCGGAATAACTCGTTTGTTGTTGTGACTTTTCAATTTCTATTCCCTTTCCTGTGGATCTTATGTGAAGGCACATGTTGTTTTCACCGGATCATATATTGTCTCGAGTCGAGATGTGAACCTTGGAGTTGTTGTTTGAATTTTATTGTTCTTCGTGATTCGAACGTGATTGTTCGATTTTTTGTTGTCTCGATCGTTGTGGTTCGATCGTTTGATTGATCGGTTTTTGTTGATCTCGTTTCGTGATTGTTGAACGTTCAGACTCCTTCGTAATTCCCTTAAGTTCTAGAAATTAGTCTCATTTCGATCTTCCAACCCTTGGGCGGTGGAATTCCGTATTTGTTCAGCGTTTGGCTCGCGTTTTGATTGATGAACCGTTGATCGTATTGATTTTTGTTCGTTGTGTTTTGTGATTGTTCAGATAATCGACTCGATTGTATTATCTGTTTGATGACGCTTGTCACTTGTTGATTTTATTATGTCTCTACCGGTGGCGTCGTGTTGGTCGTCGTGGAGCGTGTTCACGCCGTATATTCCGTTGCGTTGTTTGTAACGTTTCACCGTTGGGCGTTAGTTACGCATTCTTGTGCATCTCATTGAAATATTCCTGGTGGTATATTTCCTCTCCCTACTTGATTTAAGTTTCGGAATGAAACTTCTTTTAAGGAGGGTAGAATGTAATACCCGTAATTTCGATTTCCGGTAATTTCTTTTTTTCGGCGAAAGTCCGTTTTGGCGACTCTCCCATGACCGTTTCGTCATTCCGAGAATGATTAATTCTGCACTTTTTGTCATCCGAGCTCGTTTCGGTGTCGTTTTGTTGAGTTCCGTGCTTTTTGGCGACTTTTCCGCACTTAAGTTCGATTCTTGCGAATCTCGTCCGAAAATGCTGTTTCGAGTTCCCCGTAAGTTCGTTTAACTTTGTTAGACGTGTTGTAAACTTCGGTTTGGTGTTTCGATCATGTATCGTGTATTTCGGACGTTTTGGGCCATTTTCGTAATTTCCCAAAGTTTGGGGTAATTACTTTCCGTTGTCGAATTTTGAGCCTTCGGGTGGTCGGAATCGTGTGTTCTCTTAGTTCTCGAGTTCGTCTTTGCGAGTACTTCGTAACCGTATCTTCGATTCATATTCAGGTTCGGGTTTCGGGGTCGTTCGGGCCGTCGTTCGGGCCCAGGCCAGCACTGGCCGAGTTACGGCCGGTAGTGCTCGGCAGTTACGTACGTAAGGCCGGTTACGTACGTAAGGCCCTGGCCGGTTACGTACGTAACGGGCCGGAAGATTTAGGGGCGATGACTTCGGTTACGTCGTAAGCCTTGGCGATTACGTCGTAACCCGGCCGGCAAAGCGGCTATTTAAGGCCCTGCAGTTGGGTTTTTCACCCATTTTCTCACTCTCTTCCTTCTCTTCCGCGGCTGGAGGTGTAGGAATCATGGAGATATGTTGTTGGACAATCAATCCATGAATTCTTGGAGTTCATATCATCAATCATACGTCATATAACATCCTTTGATCGACCGAATCAGGTCAGATTTTCTAGAAATCTATTTTTGGGGATTTTGGGTATTTGGTTCGATGTCGTCCGTTTAATCCGATTTAACTTAGGATTGTGATGGATTGATTATTATTTAGATGTATTGTATCATTTCCCTTGTTATTCCATGGTTGGATCGTATCGATTCGTTGTTTTGGTCGAGTTCTTGATCGACGCCTTGAAGGTGTCCGATAAAATGTCATAGAGGGGTTTTCGGGCGTTCTACGATTATTCTTCCTCGTATGATCGATGATTTATTGATTATATGTTGTTAGGGTCGAATTCTTGTGAAGAACTCGAGTCGGAACCCTTCCGTTCGTTGTCTTCTTCGGGGTCCGAGCTTCCCGATCGAACCGTGTTCTTCGGAGCGTTTGGTAGCGGTTATTAAGGCAAGTATCTTACTATACGACTTGTATCTTGCGAATAGTAATTACGTATGAGATGTATGATGATTTTGCTTGCCTTCGTAATTATGTTCCGTTTGAGTTGGTTGTATTTTCCGTAATTTGAAGGCTTTGCGATAATAGTGTTATATCAGTATACGTGTTAGGCGTTGTGCCATTTGTGCAGGAATGCGACGTACACATGAGATGGTTGTACACTTGGTTGTGCAATGTATTGTGTACCGAATGTGTGTTATGTTGGTTAAATGTCGTTGATTGATGATAGTTGTTGCGAGTGTTGAGGTTGTGTTATGTGCGTGCAATGTACGATTTTGTGGTGATCAAGGTGATTGATTAATTGTGCTCATTGTTGTATGTAATGTGAATGTGAATATGTGTGTGACCGCCAAGTTCACTCGTGTTGGTTCGACGGGACCTACGAGGATTCGTGGCAGTGGACTACGGGGTCAGAACTTAGTGAGGTACTGAGGTCCAATCGTCTTTGGTCAGCGAGGCCTACGATAACGCATGGCAGTGGACCATGAGTTTCGGACACAGTGCGTCCAACCGGGTGAGCTCGACGGGGCTTACGGTGACACGTGGAAGTGGACTACGGTGTTAGGACTGTGTGTGTGATTGTTGTGATTGATATAGTCCGTGCGGGTTGTTATGCCTACGGAGACACGTGACAGTGGATCACGGTGTCGGAATTGGTTATGTCTGGTTAATAGTCCGTGTGGGTTGTTGAACCTACGGAGACATGTGACAGTGGATCACGGTGTCGGAATTGATTATGTTTGTTTAATTGTGTGTGATGTAGTCCGTGCGGGTTGTTGAACCTACGGAGACACGTGACAGTGGATCACGGTGTCATGAGCATGATACTTTTCAAATCAACGTTTTTAAAGGAAAAGTTTTAAGAAAGAATGTTGGGCCGAGCCCCACGAGATTTATGGAAATGTTTTCGTACTGTAAATTGTTGAAATACAATTTGAGATTTGGGTTAAGACCCTAAGATTTTCGAAAGGTTTTGAAATTCTAAAAATTCCCGAGATGATAATCTTATTTTCGAGTGCTTCATAGCTTATCTTCCCTTGTGAAAACCTCCTGGGAATATTTGATACTTGATTATTATATTTGATTCATGATTATTAATTGCTTGTTACATTTCGTATGATTTGATACTTGCACTAGTAAAACAGTGGAGTTTTACTAACCCCCGAGTAATCGGGGGTGGATGTCTGTTTTGCGTCCAGGTACATGCAGATTCAGGGGAGCAGTCACAGGATTGGCACAAGAGGATGACGAGCTGCGATACTAATCAAGAGTCGAGAGTTGGTAGAGTTTGGTTGTATTGTTAGAGTTCATTCAGTCTTCCGCTATATTGTGTTTCGACCCTTGTGTGGGTAATGTTGTTAGTCAGTTCTGTTGATAGAGTTGTGTGACCTCATCGGTCTGTGTGTTTATGTGTAAGTGACCTTAATGGTCTGTATTATTATATTGTTTGACCCTGGCCGGGCAAGCATTTAGTCGTTTATGGATGTTTAGCCTGGTAGATCCTTGTGGAAGGGGTCTACGACGTGTAATATTCCCATATGGTTTTGGGGGTGTTACATTTATGGTATCGGAGCTTAGGTTGCGGAAACCTAGGCTGTCGGGTCGAGTCAAGTCGTGATTTGTCGAGTAATGTGTTGTCATGTGGTTCGAGTCATCAGGTGACAAGTTGAGTTGTGCGTAGTCACAACGTGTCGGTTATGTTGTCGGACGAGATTAGTATCGTGGGCGACCGTCACCTCCGTGCGACCTGTGGATGTAAGTCTCCTCTTTTATGCGAAGTACCTGTGTATCTCGATTTTATCTTAGTGAGTTAATTACGGTGCATGATTTTATTTACACAGTATTGTGTAATATAGTTGTGTTTAGTACTTGTGGCATATAGTATGTGTATAGAACTGGGCACATTATTGTTTTATCTTGAACCATGGGTGGTGTGGTATGGTGTGGAAGTTGTAAACCTTGATGGATTTCGAAAAGGTATCGACGATTGAGTTCGTGGGAAACTCCGAGGAATGGTTTTGTTATATGTTTAAACTAGATGCTGTGAGATGTATTCAATTGGATTGTGCATGTTGGACTGTATTTTTTTATCCGCTGCGTGAGTTCTGTTGTAATGGCTTTCGGTATTTTACCGACTGAGTTTTTTTTTGAAAATCGATTCCCTTAACCGAGTTTTTGGCATTATGGCCTTGATCGTTTTGGCGAAATTCTTATGACGGTATTTAGTATCTTGTAAATGGGTTTGTGAGTTTTTGAAATATTATCGTCATCGGCCCTTTTGGCATTTTTGTAAATGGTTTTTATCCTGGTGGGTTCCGGCGTGGGACCCACAGCGCTATAATATTCCGTGTAATTACCTGAGATTTTTGGGCATTCTAGCCCATTGAATTATCTTTGAAAACCTTGAGTATCCTAGAAATAAATTTCGAAACGTACGTTTAAAATGAATTGTTTTCTCGTGGTACTTCCAAGGTGCCACGATATGTTTCAGAATTCTTCTACCTCGAGGACCAAAATGTTTTGAGATATTTTTCAATGTTTTATAAACACTTTTACTTAGACCCGAGGGTCGAATATTCTGAAAGTTTTCCACTAAGAGAAAGTGTCCTTATTTTTCTCAAATGCGAAATGGTTTTCCAAAGTCTCGATAACGATGTTTCACGTTTGTACTTTTTTTGAAAGGTGATACTCAAGATCAACTGGTGTTTTTCTAAATTATTTTCAAAAGGTGGTTTTTATTTCTTTTTTTTAAACCTATCAATTCCCGTTTACGTTTGGGAATGTATGTATCATTTTTGCTTTGTCGTTTTGATGTTCCTCCCGAGTATGATCGAATTGGTGGCATGAACGTCGAGGCGTTGCCACGCAATTATTGTACTAGCCTTCTGTGAGAGGTGTGAACTGGTGTTTACTGTTTATCGCCTCGTGGCGATTTGCGTGTTGTCGCACGAGTGTGAGATGTTGATGCTTGGGTTTGTACGTTTGTGTACATGTGTGATTGTTTCATAATGTTTGTAATTATGTGCTGATTATCGTTCGGGCCGTTGAGGTCGCCGAACGATACCGTCGTTGTTGTAGTGTTTGTGTGTGTATTACTTTACGATGGTAATCGTTGTATATGATATGTGTTATGATTCTTTGTTATGCTGAGTTGGCATCTCCGGTATGTTGTTTTGCGGTGTTATGTTCCATTGTATCTAGCATCTGTATTTTCGATATGCCGAGCCGAGGCATTTCGAACGTATTGTGCCGGGGGCATGTACGTGCAAATTGTCCTTCTCGTCAGTAACGCTTTTCAAGTGTGGACCCGAGAGACACAGGATCCAGTTTTGCGAGTTGGGTTCCGAGTCTTTGGGGGCGCGAACTTCAGTACATATATGAGGATCGGCTCTGAGAGGCCCATGGGAGATGTTTCTGTCGTTTGCTTTTTGTGTTGTCACCTTACTCCAGTTGTTGTGAGTTGCGGGAACGACATTTCTTTTATAAGAGGTCGAATGTAATGCCCGTATCGTTTTGACTTCTGCATTATCTCTTTCTCAGGTCTATCGACTCGCTCGTGTTCGTTGATACTTTCGAACATTACGTATTTCGGTTTCATCGTTCGAACGAGCTGTGATCTTGTTTTGGGTCGATCTGGTTATCGTTGTGACTTTTCCGAGTCCGGTTCGATTCTTGTGAACCTTGTTCGGAAGTAACATCTTTTGGTTCTATTAGTTCCTTTATTCGAAGTGGATCGGATTTTGAACTTCTGTATTTTCGACTCGTTTATGTTCGTTGACATTTTCTCGAGCTTGTCCCGCCCTTGATTTTGTTGATCGAACGAGCGTGGTATTGTTTCGGAATAACTCGTTTGTTGTTGTGACTTTTCAATTTCTATTCCCTTTCCTGTGGATCTTATGTGAAGGCACATGTTGTTTTCACCGGATCATATATTGTCTCGAGTCGAGATGTGAACCTTGGAGTTGTTGTTTGAATTTTATTGTTCTTCGTGATTCGAACGTGATTGTTCGATTTTTTGTTGTCTCGACCGTTGTGGTTCGATCGTTTGATTGATCGGTTTTTGTTGATCTCATTTCGTGATTGTTGAACGTTCAGACTCCTTCGTAATTCCCTTAAGTTCTAGAAATTAGTCTCATTTCGATCTTCCAACCCTTGGGCGGTGGAATTCCGTATTTGTTCAGCGTTTGGCTCGCGTTTTGATTGATGAACCGTTGATCGTATTGATTTTTGTTCGTTGTGTTTTGTGATTGTTCAGATAATCGACTCGATTGTATTATCTGTTTGATGACGCTTGTCACTTGTTGATTTTATTATGTCTCTACCGGTGGCGTCGTGTTGGTCGTCGTGGAGCGTGTTTTCACGCCGTATATTCCGTTGCGTTGTTTGTAACGTTTCACCGTTGGGCGTTAGTTACGCATTCTTGTGCATCTCATTGAAATATTCCTGGTGGTATATTTCCTCTCCCTACTTGTTTTAAGTTTCGGAATGAAACTTCTTTTAAGGAGGGTAGAATGTAATACCCGTAATTTCGATTTCCGGTAATTTCTTTTTTTCGGCGAAAGTCCGTTTTGACGACTCTCCCATGACCGTTTCGTCATTCCGAGAATGATTAATTCTGCACTTTTTGTCATCCGAGCTCGTTTCGGTGTCGTTTTGTTGAGTTCCGTGCTTTTTGGCGACTTTTCCGCACTTGAGTTCGATTCTTGCGAATCTCGTCCGAAACTGCTGTTTCGAGTTTCCCGTAAGTCCTTTTAACTTTGTTAGACATGTTGTGAACTAAGGTTTGGTGTTTCGATCATGTATCGTGTATTTCGGACGTTTTGGGCCATTTTCGTAATTTCCCAAAGTTTGGGGTAATTACTTTCCGTTGTCGAATTTTGAGCCTTCGGGTGGTCGGAATCGTGTGTTCTCTTAGTTCTCGAGTTCGTCTTTGCGAGTACTTCGTAACCGTATCTTCGATTCATATTCAGGTTCGGGTTTCGGTCGTCGGGCGTCGTCGGGCCCAAAGATCGCCGAGTTACGGCGGTAGTGCTCGGCGATACGCACGTAAGGCCGATTACGTACGTAAGGCTCCCGGCGATTACGTACGTAACGGGCCGGAAGATTTGGGGCAGTGACTCGGTTACGTACGTAAGCCTTGGCCGGTTACGTACGTAACCCGGCCGGCAGGCAGCCTATTTAAGGCCCTGCAGTTGGGTTTTTCACCCATTTTCTCACTCTCTTCCTTCTCTTCCGCGGCTGGAGGTGTAGGAATCATGGAGATATGTTGTTGGACAATCAATCCATGAATTCTTGGAGTTCATATCATCAATCATACGTCATATAACATCCTTTGATCGACCGAATCAGGTCAGATTTTCTAGAAATCTATTTTTGGGGATTTTGGGTATTTGGTTCGATGTCGTCCGTTTAATCCGATTTAACTTAGGATTGTGATGGATTGATTATTATTTAGATGTATTGTATCATTTCCCTTGTTATTCCATGGTTGGATCGTATCGATTCGTTGTTTTGGTCGAGTTCTTGATCGACGCCTTGAAGGTGTCCGATAAAATGTCATAGAGGGGTTTTCGGGCGTTCTACAATTATTCTTCCTCGTATGATCGATGATTTATTGATTATATGTTGTTAGGGTCGAATTCTTGTGAAGAACTCGAGTCGGAACCCTTCCGTTCGTTGTCTTCTTCGGGGTCCGAGCTTCCCGATCGAACCGTGTTCTTCGGAGCGTTTGGTAGCGGTTATTAAGGCAAGTATCTTACTATACGACTTGTATCTTGCGAATAATAATTACATATGAGATGTATGATGATTTTGCTTGCCTTCGTAATTATGTTCCGTTTGAGTTGGATGTGTTTTCCGTAATTTGAAGGCTTTGCGATAATAGTGTTATATCAGTATACGTGTTAAGCATTGTGCCATTTGTGCAGGAATGCGACGTACATATGGGATGGTTGTACACTTGGTTGTGCAATGTATTGTGTACCGAATGTGTGTTATGTTGGTTAAATGTCGTTGATAGATGATAGTTGTTGCGAGTGTTGAGGTTGTGTTATGTGCGTGCAATGTACGATTTTGTGGTGATCAAGGTGATTGATTAATTGTGCTCATTGTTGTATGTAATGTGAATGTGAATATGTGTGTGACCGCTAAGTTCACTCGTGTTGGTTCAACGGGACCTACGAGGATTCGTGGCAGTGGACTACGGGGTCAGAACTTAGTGAGGTACTGAGATCCAATCGTGGCCGGGTGCAGCGAGGCCTACGATAACGCATGGCAGTGGACCATGAGTTTCGGACACAGTGCGTCCAACCGGGTGAGCTCGACGGGACTTACGGTGACACATGGCAGTGGACTACGGTGTTAGGACTGTGTGTGTGATTGTTGTGATTGATATAGTCCGTGCGGGTTGTTATGCCTACGGAGACACGTGACAGTGGATCACGGTGTCGGAATTGGTTATGTCTGGTTAATAGTCCGTGTGGGTTGTTGAACCTACGGAGACACGTGACAGTGGATCACGGTGTCGGAATTGATTATGTTTGTTTAATTATGCGTGATGTAGTCCGTGCGGGTTGTTGAACCTACGGAGACACGTGACAGTGGATCACGGTGTCATGAGCATGATACTTTTCAAATCAAAGTTTTTAAAGGAAAAGTTTTAAGAAAGAATGTTGGGCCGAGCCCCACTAGATTTATGGAAATGTTTTCGTACTGTAAATTGTTGAAATACAATTTGAGATTTGGGTTAAGACCCTAAGATTTTCGAAAGGTTTTGAAATTCTAAAAATTCCCGAGATGATAATCTTATTTTCGAGTGCTTCATAGCTTATCTTCCTTGTGAAAACCTCTGAATATTTGATACTTGATTATTATATTTGATTCATGATTATTAATTGCTTGTTACATTTCGTATGATTTGATACTTGCACTAGTAAAACAAAGGAGTTTACTAACCCCGTGTAATCGGGGTGGATGTCTGTTTTGCGTCCGGTACATGCAGATTCGGGGAGCAACACAGGATTGGCACAAGAGGATGACGAGCTGCGATACTAATCAAGAGTCGAGAGTTGGTAGAGTTTGGTTGTATTGTTAGAGTTCATTCAGTCTTCCGCTATATTGTGTTTCGACCCCTGTGTGGGTAATGTTGTTAGTCGATTACATTGATAGAGTTGTGTGACCTCATCGGTCTGTGTGTTTATGTGTAAGTGACCTTAATGGTCTGTATTATTATATTGTTTGACCCTGGCCGGGCAAGCATTTAGTCGTTTATGGATGTTTAGCCTGGTAGATCCTTGTGGAAGGGGTCTACGGCGTGTAATATTCCCATACGGTTTTGGGGGTGTTACACATAAGTTATCCCGGCATCGCACTAACAAGTTACGAACCTCGGAGTCCCCGCAAGACATACCCGATGATAACCCCATCAGTTATTGTAATATCCGCAATTTTGATTTTCGGTAATTTTTTTTTGGCGGAAGTCCACCTTAGCAGCTCTGTTGTGACTGTTTCGTCATTCCGAGAATAATTAATTCTGCACTTTTTGTCATCCGAGTTCGTTTCGGTATCGTTTTGTTGAGTTCCATGTTCTTAAACGACTTTTCCGCAATTGAGTTTGATTCTTGCGAATCTAGTCCGAAAATGTTGTTTCGAGTTTCTCGTAAGTTCATTTAATGTTATTCATGTTGCAAGATTTGGTTTGGTGTTTCAATCGTGTATCGTGTATTTCGGACGTTTTGGGCCATTTTCGTAATTTCCCAAAGTTTGGGGTAATTACTTCCGTTATCGAATTTCGAGCCCTCAGGTGGTCGGAATCGTGTGTTCTCTTAGTGTTTAGATTCGTCTTTGCGAGTACTTTGTAACCGTATTTTCAGTTTACATTCAGGTCTGAGTTTCGGGATTTTTCGGACCGTCGGATCGACTGAGTCCCGGCTGGCAAGACCTGGCCGAGTAACGGCCGCAACGGGCCGGTAGTTACGGCCGTAAGGCGGGTTACGTACGTAGTGCCTGGCCGGTAACGTACATAACGATGCCGGCAGAATTGGGCAGTTAGTACATAATGGTCCGGCAGGTCCCGCCTATTTAAGGGCCTGGACCGAGTCATCCGGCCATTTTCACCCTTTTCCTTCGTTTCTTCACGTTTCTTCGTCAATAATGGATGGATTTGGATGGATATGACATAGAGCAACATGTTTTGGAAGTTTGATTCATGTCTAACATCATCTTCCGCCCGGATCGAAGGTAAGAACACCTAAACTTTTGGTTTTGGGAATTTTTGAGGTTTCTTGATGTTTGGCCGATTTGATTCGTTTTAGTTCAGATTATTGTTAGAACATGGTTTTATACTCGAAATTATTCATTACCCTTGAAGTTTTGTGGAACAAGTTCGAGTATTTCTCCGTTAAACGATTATATTGGACTATGCCCTCAAATTGTCCGATAAAATGCTTCAATGGGTAGAACTTGGGAAGTTCCATACGTTTTCATAGAATTGTGATCGAATTGATATCGCTGTGACTTAGGAACGAAATTCTTGTGAAGAACTCGAGTCGGAACTCTTCCGTTTGTTGCCTTCTTTGGGGTCCGAGCTTCCCGGTCGAGCTGTGTTCTTCGGAGCGTTCGGTAGCGGTTATTAAGGCAAGTATCTTATTATACGACTTGTATCTTGCGACTAGTAATCACGTATTAAATTTATGATGATTTTGTTTGCCTTTCGTAAATATGTTCCGTTTGAATTAGTTGTGTATTCCGAAATTTGAAGGCTTTGTGATAATAGTGTTATATTGGTATATGTGTTAGGTGTTGTGCCATTTGTGCAGGTTTGCGACGTACATATGTGATGGTTGTACACTTGTTTGTGCAATGTATTGCATACCGATCGTATGTTATGTTGGTTGTGTGCCGTTGATTGATGACAGTTGTTGAGAGTGTTGAGATTGTGTTATGTGTGTGTGATGTATGATTTTGTGGTGATCAACGTGATTGATTAACTGTGCTCATTGTTGTATGAAATGTGAATGTGAACGTGAAGATGTGTGTGACCGCTAAGTTCACTCGTGATGGTTCGACGGGACCTACGAGGACTCGTGGCATTGGACTACGGGGTCAGAACTTAGTGAGGTACTGAGGTCCAATCGTGCTGGTCTAACGAGGCCTATGATAACACATGGCAGTGGACCATGAGTTTCGGGCACAGTGCGTCCAACCAGGTGAGCTCGACGGGGCTTACAGTGACACGTGGCAGTGGACTACGGTGTTGGGACTGTGTGTGTGATTATTGTGATTGATATAGTCCATGTGGGTTGTTGAACCTACGGAGACACGTGACAGTGGATCACGGTGTCAGAATTGGTTATGTTGGATATTTGTGCGTGGTGTAGTCCGTGCGGGTTGTTGAACCTACGGTGACACGTGACACTGGATCACGGTGTCATGAACATGTTTATTTTCAAATCAAAGTTTTGAAAGGAAAAGTTTTATGAAAATGAATGTTGGACCGAGTCCTAAGCTTGAGTAAATGATTTATGTATTGTGAACTGTTGATTTATGAAACAAGATTTGGGTTAAAGCCCTCAACCCTTCTTTGGAAAGGTTTGGTAAACCAGGACTCGGAGTTTTAAAGGTTTTGAAATTCCAAAATTCCCGAGGTGATGAACTTATTTTCAAAATGCTTCATAGCTTAAATTCCCTTATTAAAACCCCCGGGAATAAATTGATACTTGAATATTGTGTTTGATTCTTGATTAATGTTTGCTCGTTACTTTTCGTATGATTTGATACTTGCACTAGTAAAATAGTGGAGTTTTACTAACCCCCGAGTAATCGGGGTTGCGTCCAGGTATATGCAGGTTCAGGGGAGTAGTCACAGGATTGGCACAAGAGGATGACGAGCTGCGATACTAATCAAGAGTCGAGAGTTGTTTAGATTTTTGTTGTGTTGTCAGAGTTAATTTCAGTCTTCCGCTGTATTGTATTTCGACCCCTGTGTGGGTAATGTTGTTTAAGTCAGTTTGTTGATTGAGTTGTGTGGCCTCATCGGTCTGTGTATTCACGTGTAAGTGACCATAACAGTCTGTATTAATTTGTTATTTGACCCTGGACGGGCAAGCATTTGGTCGTTTTGTAAGATATAGCCTGGTAGATCCTCGTGAAAAGGGGTCTACGGCGTGTAATATTCCCATATGGTTTTGGGGGTGTTACATTTATGGTATCAGAGCTTAGGTTGCTGAAACCTAGGCTGTCGGGTCGATTCAAGTCGTGATTTGTCGAGTAATGTGTTGTCTTGTCGTTCGAGTCGTCAGGTGACAAGTTGAGTTTTGCGTAGTCACAACGTGTCGATTATGTTGTCGGACGAGATTAGTATCATGGGTGACCGTCATCTCCGTGCGGCCTGTGGATGTAAGTCTCCTCCTTTATGTGTAATACCTGTGTCTCGATTTTATCTTAGTGAGTTAATTGCGGTGCATAATTTTATTTACACAGTATTGTGTAATATAGTTGTGTTTAATACTTGCGGCACATAGTATGTGTATAGTACTGGGCACATTATTGTTTTATCTTTGAACCACACGGTGGGGTGGTATGGTGTGAAAGTTGTAAACCTTGATGGGTTTCGAAAAGGTACCGACGGTAGAGTTTGTGAGAAACTCCGATGAATGATTTTGTTGTGTGTTTAAACTTGGTGCCACGAGATGCATTTGATTGGATTGGCGACCCTGCTTGCCATTTGAGCATGCGGTTTTAAATTCGACTGTTTTAGAATGTTGTAAGTAGGTTTGGGAACGTTTTTCTGAAGGACTTTACGGTTTGAGCATCTTGGTAGAGAATCGATTTTTGAAAATATTTCGGATGGTGCGGTCAAACCACAATTTTTGTCGATTCTAAAACCCGTTAAAATTTGCCAAATAGGTCGTGTAATTCAAATGAAACCATCAGACGGTATTTGGAAAATGTGTTTTGGAATGCTTCGGATATTAGTAAGACGATACCGTCTCTTTTGACATGATTGACAAGGATTTTGGAAAAGTTTTTGGAATAGCTAATTGATTTCAAATTTGGGATTAGGGCTATTATAATGTGTTTGTGTATTGTGGTTAAATCGTTGCAATGAGCTTGGTATGTTGTTCTTATCGTCGATGAATTTTGGTGGTATTTCCTAGTGTCAGGTTACAGAGTAAGGTGTCGTTGTTTAACCTTTGGGACCGTTTGGGATTGTTAAATTAGTACTGCTGTTCAGCAGCTAGTCATTACGGCCGTAAGACCGTTGATGTTACGGCCGTAAGTATTTTGCTGGTACGGCCGTAAGATGTGTGTTATTACGGCCGTAAGCTCATTGCTGTCACGACCGTAATCTCATTGTTACAAGGCATATCCGTACTCTATATCGGTCTTTTGATTCCTATAGATATAGTCGTGTGGTCCACATATGATGATTGTGAACTTTAGCTATTGCATTAGCTATGTCACGCTCGGTTGTTTACCCTGTTTTGATATTATTGACGTATTGCCGATCGTTACCTTTCTTGTTGGCAAATTTGATTGTACATCTAAGTGTTTTGGTCTAATTTAATTGTATTGTTCTATAATGTTATCCTGGACATGATAGCTTATCATTGGCAATGATTAGTTTGCTGTCATATATTAATAAGGTCATTTTGCTGACATTGGTTATAGAGTAGATTTGATATTTCAACGTTTGTTGTGCTAGTGATTTCAAATCAAAGCAGTTTTGATGACGGCTCCATGATTTTGGTTAAATGATCGAGGTATTAAACAAAGTGTTTTCAAAATTTCATCCTAGCAAAATCTTTCAAACTTGCGAATTTTTAAAATATTATCATTCGAACAAATACCTCGAAAAACTTGTTCTTTTTAAGAATATTATCTGTGTTGGACCACAATGGTATGCTTAATGTTTTAACCGTGTATGCTGAGGTATAGGTCGTACATCTTTGTCAATGTGAACGTGTGAATATTGCATTGTGCTGCTGATCGTTGGCTTATGTTGATTATGTGAGGTTTGTTTTATCTTGTTATTCTGATTGGTTGTCCGTTCAGTATGCTAAGGGGTCGAGGCCGAGGCCGTGGCCGTGGTCATGGTGGTGGTTGTAATCGGGAGCAGGAGAGGGCGACTCCCTCCTTGTCGAGTACCAATCAGCTCATTACAGATCAGGGACATTCAGCCAGCATTAATGTTGACGTTGGCGCCGCCACCATCCTTCGTCAGGTGGTTGACCAGTTAGTGCAGATGAATCAGGCCGTACATCAGAATGAGAACCCATATGGGGATAACGGGTCTAGTAAGTGGTTACGAGATGTGATGAGGATGCAGCCGCCCCATTTTATGGGTTCGTATGACTTGTTAGGTTGGGAAAACTGGCTCTTCCAGTTGGACAGAATATTTGATGTTGTAGCTTGTCCGGATGAAAGGAGGGTACCCATCGCTCAGTACCTGCTCGGCAAAGAAATTGCAGACTGGTGGCAGGCTGTAGTGCCTGCAGATCGTACACCTACATGGGCTGAGTTTAAGACCGCCATGGAGGCAGAGTATTGCCCGTTGCCTGTTCATGAACGCAGGATCGTTGAGTTTTTCTCGGCTACGCCCCAGGATTTGTCGATATCCCAGGCGATAGTCGATTATAATCGACATCTGTCTTATGTTCGTGATCAAGTGAGAAGTGAAGCGGACAAGGTCCGATACTTCAATATGCGCATGAAACCCTATATCCGTGAGAGTATGGCTCCACTTATGTGTACCACCTTGAAGGAATATCAGGACCGAGCTTTAGCCATTGAGATGGCCGTTTCTGTGACGGAATCTGGTTCAGAGAGTAAGAGACAGAAGATCTCGAGTAACTTTTCAAGAGGCCAGAGAAGTGAGATCCGTGAGCCTGTTGCTTCGCAGTTTCCTTCTGGGAGCACTCCTCGTTCGGTTGACCAGTCTAAGAACCTTACTCCGGAGGCGAGTAAGACGATCGGTGTGAAGACCTGCTTTAACTGCAGCCGTGTAGGCCATGCGAGACATAATTGTCGTTCGCCACCGGTTAATTGTTTTAAGTGCGGCCAACTGGGGCACCAAGGGGTGCATTGTGAGACCGTTGCCAAGATGTTCGGGAATCGGGTTTTCGTTCCTACTCGGGGAGTGCCCGGTGGTGTCCAGTGATATAGTTATGTATTGTACTTGTTGTGTCGAGATTTATACACCTCAACAGGCGATCGGCAAAAGGACCGGGCGACCGAGCCAGAGTCAAATAGACCAAGGCAGACTTGCCGATCGAAGGACCCAGAACAGGACCCAGCGCCGAGCGATCGACTGCCAAGGCAATCGTCTCCCGACAACTAGCGATCGTCCCAAGTGCCCGATCACGGACGACCGCCTCATGTCATGAAAAGCCACCATCCGTCAAGTCTACAAAGACTGGATCATGAAGCAATGACCCATGTGCAGATCCGCGAATGGCGCCGCAGAACATGGATCGTTGACTCCAGCCTGTCATCATTTTCTCACCTACCGTCAGACCCGCCGAAAGGTCCAAGGTGGGACCTCCCGAGACAGCGACAAGAGATGCGTGTTGTACTCTCATTGGTTTGCTTAGCTGGCTGCCAGCTGCAGCCGCGGATTGTGAGGCAACCAGCCCATGTGCTAAAAGACGATCGCCCCCTTATTATAATATAAGAAAGGCGATCGCCTGTCAGGATAAAAGGCATCCCAACTCCTATAAATAGAGGACTCCCAACTTTCGGAAAAGGGTTGGCTTCTCTCTTGGCTACGCTATAAACTTCGGACATCTTTCTATCTCTCACTCTCAGAACCTATTAACCCAAAGACGGTCGGCAGAAACGAGAACAAGAACTCACAGAGCTTCAACTCTAGTTCTTCCGGCAATCTTCAGCACTCAAGAGCTAAGATAACTAGGGTATTTACACTCATTGTAATTGTACTCTAACATTAATATTTGTACTCTAATGTATTCGTATTAATAACATCTCGTGAGAGCATTCAAGCCCGGGCCTAACAAACCTGGCAAATCTTGTGTTATTTACTTCCCCACGGACGTGCTCTCATATTTTGTTTGCTACTCATCCATTCCAGCAATATCATCTCCGGATAATATTTTGGGTAGCAACAATTGGCGCTAGAAGGAGGGCATCTTAACCTTCATTTTTATTCCGACCGTCTCGAAGAACACTCACTGTTCTCCGGGGCATATACTTGAAGAAACACTCACTGTTCTTCAAAGAAAAACCTTCAGATTCATGACGTCTGCCACCACATCGAAGAGATCCACTCTCCGATCAGCCGGAATCCTTATTCCGGCTCAATCCGAGCCTCAATCTACGGCGGAGGGTAGCCGCGGTGGTGCGAGACTCTCGATCCCGCCCCCGAGGGATGGCCCTAGCCTCTCGCTCGATCAGTTCCAAACAGCGGAATAGATCGAGGAGGCCATGGCCATCCTACGGAAGCGACGGAGAGCATGTGATGCGCCCGCTATTACCCCATCAGCCATCCGCCGCACGAGCAAATGGAAATTCAGGGGTTACTTGTCGAGCAATCGTCAGGAAGCCCCGATTCACGAGAAGAAGCACTCGCGATGCGGGATGGTTCCGTTTTCAGCCTCCTAGGAAGCGACCCATCATGGCGACCAGGGCATTCTGGCCCCAGCCATGAGACGACGGATCCCGAATCCGTCACCAGGAGTTCGGCGTACCCAACTCCCAAAAGGCAGGTCGGTCACTCGGCTCCCCCTCGCCAAAGAACCAAGATCGGCGACGACGACCTCATCGCCTATCGCGGATCTAGGGGATCAGTACACGATCGCCTCGGCACCCGCTCCGAGAGCCAAACCACGAGCGACCAAGCTACGGCGATGGCCGTCGTTCTGGCGATCGGACTGGGAGGCTGGCGATCGCCGTTCTGACGCCGATTGTGGCACTTTGATCGTTCTTGCCCGGGGCTCCGGCTAAGTCTCAGAACGAAAGGCTACTGCCCAAGCTACATCTCCAAAAATGGAGGACTCGATCGCCCTCTAAAGTTCATCATCTAACATGATGGACCTAGGCATGAGATCGCCTCCCTTAGCACAACGTATACCGTCGAGGATCGCCATCTATCATGACGATCCGAGGTAGAAGAGTGCAGCCATGGCCCTGGAAGTCGATGGAACCGACAGCTTCGTCCATGCAAGGTTCCTTTGGGCTACAATCGCTCGCCCTTCGTTTAAATACAAGGCGGGTGTAGCCGAAGGTCCCTCCAAACAAATCTGTGGACACGCTCGCCAGCCCTCAAAGGTTCATCATCTAACATGGCGGACCCGGACAATGCGACACATCCCTACCCCCATCACAACGTATACCGTCGAGGATTGCCATCTAACATGACGATCCGAGGTAGAAAAGTGCTAACAAGCCGTAGACGTGGAGTCGATTAATCCGACGACGCCCCGCGCAAGGACTCCTCTAGACCAAGACCACTCGCCATTCGTTTAAATATGAGGCGGGTGCAGCCTAACGGAGGACCCTTACAATAAAGTGAGTCGCGAGACAAACCTACAGGTGGAATGTCCCTCACGCACAAGACACGGTGCCGAAGGCTAAATTACAACGAAAGGCTACTGCCCAAGCTACATCTCCAAAAATGGAGGACTCGATCGCCCTCTAAAGTTCATCATCTAACATGATAGACCTAGGCACGAGATCGCCTCCCTTAGCACAACGTATACCGTCGAGTATCGCCATCTAGCATGACGATCCGAGGTAGAAGAGTGCAGCCATGGCCCTAGAAGTCGATGGAACTGACAGCTTCGTCCATGCAAGGTTCCTTTGGGCTGCGATCGCTCGCCCTTCGTTTAAATATGAGGCGGGCATAGCCGAAGGTCCCTCCAAACAAATCTGTGGACACGCTCGCCATCCCTCAAAGGTTCATCATCTAACATGGCGGACCCGGACAATGCGACACGTCTTTACCCCCGTCACAACGTATACCGTCGAGGATTGCCATCTAACATGACGATCCGAGGTAGAAAAGTGCTAACAAGCCACGGACGTGGAGTCGATTAATCCAATGACGCCCCGCGCAAGGACTCCTCTAGACCAAGACTGCTCGCCCTTCGTTTAAATATGAGGCGGGCGCAGCCTAACGGAGGACCCTCACAATAAAGTGAGTCGCGAGACAAACCTACAGGTGGAATGTCCCTCGCGTACAAGACACGGTCATGGAGGTCGGTCCATCGAACTCCGCGACCGTGCATGGTTCCTCAAGGTCGAAACAATCGGCTTTCCACGAGGGATCTGCAAAATTGAAGATCACAAGAACAAGACCGAAGATAGCTCGCCAAGCGATCAGGTCGCCCAAATCCGAAACCAAAGTCCGCTCAACGGATCGCCCGTCTTTATCCTAAACGATCGCCAGTGGAACCGCCTCACCCCATGTATTCAACATCGGAGCAAGCTGGGGGGCAATTGTTGTGTCGAGATTTACACACCTCAACAGGCGATCGGCACAAGGACCGGGCGACCGATCCAGAGTCAAATAGACCAAGGCAGACTTGCCGATCGAAGGACCCAGAAGAGGACCCAGCGCCGAGCGATCGACTGCCAAGGCAATCGTCTCCCGGCAACTAGCGATCGTCCCAAGTGCCTGATCACGGACGACCGCCTCATGCCATGAAAATCCAACATCGGTCAAGTCTACAAAGACTGAATCACGAAGCAAGGACCCATGTGCAGATCCGTGAATGGCGTCGCAGAACATGGATCGTTGACTCCAGTCTATCATCATCTTCTCAGCTACCGACAGACCCGCAGAAAGGTCCAAGGTGGGACCTCCCGAGACAGCGACAAGAGATGCGTGTTGTATTCTCATTGGTTCGCTTAGCTGGCTTCCAGCTGCAGCCACGGATTTTGAGGCAACCAGCCCATGTGCTAAAAGACGATCGCCCCCTTATTATAATACAAGAAAGGCGATCGCCCGTCAGGATAAAAGGCATCCCAACTCCTATAAATAGAGAACTCCCAGCTTTCGGAAAAGGGTTGGCTTCTCTCTCTTGGCTACGCTATAAACTTCGGCCATCTTTCTATCTCTCACTCTCAGGACCTCTTAACCCAAAGACGGTCGACAGAAACGAGAACAAGAACTCATAGAGCTTCAACTCTAGTTCTTCTGGTAATCTTCAGCACTCAAGAGCTAAGATAACTAGGGTCTTTACACTCATTGTAATTGTACTCTAACATTAATATTTGTACTCCAACGTATTCGTATTAATAACATCTCGCGAGAGCATTCAAGCCCAGGCCTAACAAACCCGGCAAGTCTTGTGTTATTTACTTCCCCACAGACGTGCTCTCGCATTTTGTTTGCTACTCATCCATTCCAGCAATTTCATCTCCGGATAATATTCTGGGTAGCAACAGTACTTTGTGCTGTAATTCGTGTAGAGATTGATATTTGTTGCGTGAACTTTTTGGTTTTGTTTGTATTTTACCATGATGTTTTATTTTAAGTTTCGGGACGAAACTTATTTTTAATAGGATAGAATGTAATATCCGGTATTCTCGTTTTCTGTTATCTTGAATTGTTTTTGTCTTGACGTCGGACATTTTCTTGTTGACGAGAATCGGAGTGATTTCTATCATAATACTATATTTGTTTCTACCGCATAGCCGTTGTGGTCGGGTGCGACTTGTTGTCGCGTGCGTTTCTTTGATTAAATGTGTGCATGTGATGTGTTGTTAATTGCTCGTTGTTTTGAATCATAGTCGGTAGCGTTGTGTTAGTCGTCGTGAGGCGTGTTTTCACGCCGTATATTCCTTTGGGTTGCTTGTAATGTTTTGCCGATGGGCGAAAGTTACGCGTTTTTTGTGTATCTCGTTGAGTTTTCCTGTCGGGATATTGCTTCTCCCTAATTGTTTTAAGTTTCGAGACGAAACTTCTTTTAAGGAGGGTAGTATGTAATATCCACAATTTTGATTTCCGGTAATTTTCTTTTTTGGCGGAAGTCCACCTTAGCGACTTTGTTGTGAACGTTTCGTCATTCCGAGAATAATTAATTCTGCACTTTTTGTCATCCGAGTTCGTTTCGGTATCGTTTTGTTGAGTTCCATGTTCTTAAACGACTTTTCCGCACTTGAGTTCGATTCTTGCGAATCTCGTCCGAAACTGTTGTTTCTCTTAATGTTATTATTCATGTCGTAAGCTTTGGTTTGGTGTTTCGATCGCGCATCGTGTATTTCCGAGGTTTTGGGCCATTTTCGTAATTTCTCAAAGATTGGGGTAATTACTTCCGTTGTCGAATTTCGAGCCCTCGGGTGGTCGGAATCGTGTGTTCTCTTAGTGTTTAGATTCGTCTTTGCGAGTACTTCGTAATCGTATTTTCGGTTTACATTCAGGTTTGAGTTTCGGGATTTTTCGGACCGTAGGATCGACCGAGTCCCGGCTGGCAAGACCTGGCCGAGTAACGGCCGCAACGGGCCGGCAGTTACGGCCGTAAGGCGCGTTACGTACGTAGTGGCTAGCCGGTAACGTACGTAACGATGTCGGTAGAACTGGGCAGTTAGTTCGGCCATGACCGGTTACGGCCGTAAGCCATGGCCGATTACGTACGTAATGGTCCGGCAGGTCCCGCCTATTTAAGGGCCTGGACCGAGTCATCCGGCCATTTTCACCCTTTTCCTTCGTTTCTTCGCGTTTCTTCATCAATAATGGATGGATTTGGATGGATACGACATAGAGCAACATGTTTTGGAAGTTTGATTTATGTCTAACATCATCTTCTATCCGGATTGAAGGTAAGAACACCTAAACTCTTGGTTTTGGGAATTTTTGAGGTTTCTTGATGTTTTGGCCGATTTGATTCGTTTTAGTTCAGATTATTGTTAGAACATGTTTGTATATTCGAAATCATTCATTACCCTTGAAGTTTTGTGGAACAAATTCGAGTACGATTATATTGGAATATGCCCTCAAAGTGTCCGATAAAATGCTTCAATGGGTAGAACTTGGGAAGTTCTATACGTTTTCGTAGAATTGTGATTGAATTGATATCGTTGTGACTTAGGAACGAAATTCTTGTGAAGAACTCGAGTCGGAACCCTTCCGTTCGTTGCCTTCTTTGGGGTCCGAGCTTCCCGGTCGAATCGTGTTCTTCGGAGCGTTTCGTAGCGGTTATTAAGGCAAGTATCTTATTATACGACTTGTATCTTGCGACTAGTAATCACGTATTAAATTTATGATGATTTTGTTTGCCTTCGTAAATATGTTCCGTTTGAATTAGTTGTGTATTCCGAAATTTGCCTCATTTTCACTCGTTTTTCATTTCCTTTCTTTTTTGTCCGCGGCTGGAGGTTCGGAGGAGGCGAAGCCATGTTGTTAGACAATGAATCCACGAAGTTCCAGAGGTTATATCATTGATCAATCATCCTATAACATCTCTTGATCTAGCGAATCAAGGTTAGATCTCTAGAACCCTACTTTTGGGGAGATTTGGGGGTTTTTGCGTTTTTGTCCGATTCATTCCGTTTTATTGATTAATTCATGATGAATATGATTAATCTTATTGGTATTCTTAGTTTCCCTATGGATTCATGGTATATTTCGTGGTTTTTACGGAATCGAGAGGGTTTGGTTGTGGTCCGCCCTCGTTGTCGTTTTTATACGAATATACATGAATCGTAGGCGGGTTTTCGGGTGTATTCCAATTCCGTATTCATTTAGAAATGGTTGTGATTGTATTCTTCGAATCGTTAGGTTCGGTTTCGTTGGTTCCTAGCGTTCGTCGGTGACTTTCCTTTCCATTCGTTGCGTCGTCAATTATTCAAGGCAAGTATTTTTGGAAACCTTTATGTTTAACGTGAAATGGTAATGTATATTGTGTGTGATTTGCTCAACTCGGGAGGGTCCGACGGGGCCTCAAATGATTATGGTTTATTACATTCACTAAATGTGATCATAAGTCTTTCAACCAACGGAGTTAACACACATAGGCCAAAAACACACTTATTCACGAAGCATCCGAGTTATCGTTGAAAGACAACATTTATCGAGAACATACCGATACTTTTTGACATTCATTAAACATCCGGATTTTACATAAAATCATTTACCAACAATTATGCCTACGAAACATGAAATGTATGGGCAAGATACTTATCTCGAATAATCACAACACGGAGAATCGACCGAAGTGAGGAGACTCGGACCGACTACGAACCCGCCGACTCCGCCGAAAGACAACCCGCAACAATAAACTACGAACCACAACAATAACAACGAAAATGAATTCCAAAGTACGACCCAAAGCCGCTGAATTCAAGTAACAAACGATGAAAGTTCAAGGGTTTCCCCCAAACGGCCAAGAACACGAATCGACCCGACAAAAACATGAAAATGGAATTCCCAACCGAAATATGGATATTCAATCCATAGGATATGTTTAAAAACATCATTTTACAACAATCGGTTCATCAAAAACGGATGGAAAACGAAATCAAGAACAAATCCCCCAAAAAGTCAACTCGAAGGAAATCAAGAAATATACCTTGATTCGATAAAGAACAATAGATTAAATGATGTTAAACACATGAATAATATTATGATTAATAATACCCATCATAGATTAATCAACAATACGGAACGAATCGGACAAAAACCCCAAAACCCCAAAATTTTCCAAAGGGTTCTAGGAAATCTAACCTTGATTCGCTGGATCAAAGGATGTTATAGGATGATTAATCAATGATATAAGCTCTAGGACTTCGTGGATTAGTTGCTTGACAACATGTCTCCTTGATCACCAAGCCTCCAGCCGCGGAAAGGAGAAGATAGAAATGAAAAATGGGTGAAAATATGACTGCTCAATCATATTTATACTGGCGCGGCCTAGCATGCGCTAGCCTTCCGGCAGTAGCGTGCGCTATCGGCCAGTATTGCCCAGACCCTCGGCCGGGGCCCGTATGACCCAGCACTGTTGACCCAACCTGCCGACCAGGACCTGCCTGCCCGAACCCAATAGCATGCGCTGCGCGGACGCTAGCGCGCGCTAGCCGACCTGTCCAGAACCCTCTGGACTAAACTACTCGACCAGGTAACGTGCACTAGTCGGCCGACAACGTGCGCTACACATGACGGTTAGCACGCGCCACGACTGACAGTAGCGTGCGCTACCTGCCGATCCTCCCCGAGTCCAGAACTCCAGGAACCTCTCTGCCCAGGTGCGCTAGTCCTGCCGAGCTAGCGTGTGCAGTCTGGCGGCAGTAGCGTGCGCTACGCCGGTTCCTTCCGCGTCTGCCCGGCCAGTGCACAGCACTCCCGATAGTGCCTGCCGCACCCGTCCGGCCAGTGCCCAACCGCCATGACCCGATGATTCGGTTTCCGAAAATGCACGGAACGAACACGACAAAATGCTCGCGGACAACTTCATCGACCCGAAATGAAATACCATGCAACAATTAATTACACGGGACCATGAAAAGGGTCACGACAACAAATACGAATGCGGATACCCACAACTTTGGGTAAATTACAAAATGGCCCAAAACGCGCGAAAATCACAATACATGATCGAATAACCAAACCGAAGTTCACAACACGTCTAACAAAGTTAAACGGACTTACAGGAAACTCGAAACAGCAGTTTCGAACGAGATTCGCAAGAATCAAACTCAAATGCGGAAAGTTGCTAAGAAGCACGGAACTCAACAAAACAACACCGAAACGAACTCGGATGCCAAAAAGTGCAGAATTAATCATTCTCAGAATGACGAAACGGTCACAAGCGAGTCGTAAAAATGGACTCCCGCCGAAAAAAATTTTTTTACCAGAAATCGAAATTGCGGATTTTACAGGTGGGTCGACCCCCATAGAAAAATTGTTACTCTAAAGTTAATAAAATAGATATTTTTGCGAGTTTTTTATCCAGTATTTCACTTTTACAAAATATATTATTTATAAAACTTGACATAATTAACATAAAGATATAAGATATAATAATATATGTATAAAAAATATATAAATATATAGAGTATATATAAAAGGTATATATTAAATGTACTAAAAATTTTAAGAAAATGTGTGGGCGGGGTGAGGCGGTTACGGTACACACAGGGCAAGAGTGATACCCAGAACCCCCGCCCCACTGTGGATCGCGGGGCGGGGTGACCCATATATGTCACGAGTCAGGGCGGGGCAGTGCTAGGTCGGGCCAAAATTGCCATCCCTACAATTCGTACGATAAGAACCATTCCTACAGGAACCAACTCACACACACATATATATATATATATATATATATATATATATATATATATATATGAGAGGGAGATAGAGTAGTTTTGGTGAATGATAAATAAGGAGGGCTCAGATTTTGCCACATCATCACAACAGATGGGCATGAAATGACATTAATTAAAGAGAATAGTAATTTTGTCACTTCATAGATAAATTATTTCTATTTAAAATACAATAATTTTTTTATTATCAATTTTAAATAAAAATATATCAAATGACTCGTCTTTTCATGACTACAATTTAAGATGCATATTGCATACTTAAAAATGTAAAAAAAAATAGTGTATTGTTATAATAAAATCAGTGTGAATTGTAGATAGAAATGCAGTGCTTCATAGAATATACAAATACACTGCTTCATACTGTATAAATGCGCTGCTTCACAGTGTATACATACATTGCTCCATAGTATAAAAAGTACTGTTTCTGCTTTAAAATTAACAGTGTACACGTTGTACAGGGAATCAATAAGCCCATTCAATATCATATTACGGCACATAAAGTCGCCGTTATACCATTGATCGTATGCAAAACGCTTTGTACGATCAGTTTCCGTTTCTGACCATATGAGGATCATCCTTGAGATAAAAGTAAGCCCCAAGGTAGTGAGATAAAACAACATCTTTTGCTGCCATCTCTTAAAATTAACACCCGGGAACTTCTCGGGTTTCTCAGCCTGAACTGCAATGGTAGGTGCAGCAGCTTTGGCAGCGGCAGCGGCACCAGCGGCAATGGCAGCAGCATCAGCATCGGTTGCCATTGGAAATTACAGAATAATATAAAAATTGTCTTACGATTGTTGGTTCCGTGAATTTCCAACAATATAATTACAATAAAAATTACAAAGAAAGGCAACCTAATACAATCTTAATAAATTAAAAGCTGAATTAAAAATTACAACTTTAGCAGAGGCGAGTAGAACTCTTTTTGTAAGACAATTTTGCCCTCGTATAAGAGCAGACGGCTCAGGCAATATGTCCCCAAGATACAACTGCTACACGTTTCTGAGTTAGGTGCTCTACAAAAACTCAGAACTCCGGCGAATGTTAAGTGCTGGAAACTAGGCACGAAAATCAAGAAAGAAATATGCTGCAATATGTGGTATGCTGTATTCGTTCTGTTGTGTGTTGTATGTTCAATATTCTGAAATAGAATGCATAAGACCCCCTTTTATAGGGTCCAATTCCACTCCATCAGGTGGGGAGTTACTACAAATTAAAGTGCCATTAATTCTCTTTAATCCTTCCGCTCAAGAGTTACCTTCATAAATAGTCTCATTTAATCCGGACGTTACATTATGGAGTGTGAAGAGTCATATTCCAGAAGCTAAGTTCTCAACCTGCTTCATTTCAGTCGAGACCAAATATCAGTTGAGTTTTCAGCACCCAAATATCATATCAGATAGGTTTTCAGCCCAAATATCATATCAGGTGGGTTTTCAGTCCCAAATATCAGATCAGTTGGCTTTCAGCCCAAATATCAGATCAGATAGCTTTCAGCCCAAAAACCAGATCATATTGATTTCAAACCAAATATCAGATCAGATAGCTTTCAGCCCAAATATCAGATCAGATAGCTTTCAGCCCAAATATCATATCAGATAGCTTTCAGCCCAAATATCAGATCAGATAGCTTTCATACCAAATATCATATCAGATAGGTTTCAGCCCAAATATTAGATCAGATAGGTTTCAGCCCAAATATCAGATCAAATTGCTTTTCAGCCCCAAATATCAGATGGGTTTTCAACTCTTCACCTTTTCAATTAAATGACTAACTTTAATCATTTATTTCTCACTCACCGGAAATCGGTTTTGAGGAAAATAAAATGATATGTTCATCTTGTCGAAACGTAGATTCACAATTTATTATTTAATTCCCAAGAATTAAATATTTTATCATTATTAAATTAGTTTAAATTGAGTTAAAACTCATTTTTCTAAAACCAATTTCCAACGGCTATTACGTCAAGCCCGAGAGTTTATCCAGTGCGCACTCGAAGAGTAGCGGCTGCGGGTTCCCCGTCATAAAAAAAAACAATAATTCATATCAATTTAGAATATCTCGTAGTTTGAAGCTGGTCGTTACTTCTTTTATAATTTAGAATAACATATAATTGTTTAGTCTTAAATTAATTATTTAGTCTTAACCCTCAACTTTACCATGTTGGTCTGTCTAAAGTAGTCATTAATTTTGATGTATTTTATTAACTCGTATAACACCCGTGTAATTACACGGGAACACACAAAAAAACTCGTATGTAAATATATAGTATATAAACTATTCATTATAAATTTCATAATATTTCTTTATAAACTACACTATTTGTTCTGTTTATGATTACACCACATTCTCATCGCAACAAAAGACTTCTAGTCTTTCCTGATCTTCACTCTTGATATGGCTACATAAAGCTAACCATGACCGAAACTGGTCTTGGAAGATACAACCAACATGAGAGAGCGTTTGTCCTTGACTCTTAAATATAGTCATGGCAAAGCTCATAATAAGTGGGAACTGACGTATTTGAAATTTAAATGATAATTTGATATCTAACGGGCTTAATATCAATTGTGGAATAAATACTTTACTCTCAAAATTATTCTCCGATTTTTTTTGTTCAATATGGTTATATGGATTTGAATAATTATTAATGATGTGACATTGCATAATCCTGATGATTTATCCATATTTTGAATTAGCATAATTGCAACTCTAACATACTATTTCGAGATGTGATTTGGAATTCTATGTAATATCCGACTATAATTTTTCATTTTTATCTGTCGTTGTATATTCGGATAATTTGATTATCATGGATCATTGCATTTAGTATTATATTGAGGATTTATAGATTTGAGCTTCATATCGTTGTTATTTTATCCCATACTTGATGATTCGATGTTAATTGGAGAGTGGCATTTTTGAACTTTTTCTGTTGGTGTAGCGTACGCTACGTAGCTTAGCTAACGTACGCTAAACTCGTTATTTAACGTACGTAATACGTTGTCTGTTGCGTACGTTAAGAAGGAATCTGACATCAGTTGACTTCCGCACGTTAACTTATTATCTGTTGGCATGCATGTGTATGATGTCTGAGTTGTCGTGTCGGCCAGAGTCAACTTTTATTAGCGTGCGTAACACCCTTTTAATTAGCATGCGCTAATGGCCTACGGATTCAAGTCAGTAGCCACTGTAAGCCGATTACGTACGTAACTCTTACAGGTTAGCGTACGTAGTAGCGTTAACGTACGCTAAAATTGTTAACTAGCGTACGTTAAGGCTGTGCAGTCTATTTATAGACCCAGCCTGTTTTTCATTTCTCTTCGGCCTCAACCCGATTTTCGCTTCGTTTATTCCCTCTCCTACCTCCTAAGACCTATAGTTACCTTCTCCAACTTGGTTTCGAGTCTTATAACTTGGTTTGGAACTCATTGATTCGGAGTTAGAAGGCGTTCTTGAGATTGAAGTGTGTTTCTTGTGGTGTTGAAGGTTGTTCTTCGTTTCTGGAGGTAAGTGTACTTTCTTCTCTGTATTGTTTCCATATGTTGATGTTAATGTAGTATACTTCACCTAGAGTTATATTAATCAAGTAAAACATGGTTTTAATTAAACTTCTTCACACTTCTTGATGAGTATGATAAATGAGGGTTTGAAATAGATGAGTTCTTAATGTTATAATGATAGTAACCATGTTTATAATCATCATGCTCATCTTGCTGGACGAATTCATCTCAGTAGGACCTTGATAAATCAGTTAGCTTCATCATAGTTAGACTTAATCAATGGAATTGTTACCATAAAGTGTATAAACACCATGTTTGATATTCACTCACCTTGGGAAGAACTTGGCAATGTTAGAAGTAGGATGATGTTCTCTTGTTCAAATTCTTAGGAGTTATAACCTCATTACGTTTCAGCCCTGCAGGACCTTGAGAAAAGATAAGTGTAGTTGTGAGAACAACAATAACTTCTTATTAACGGATGTGTTAATAACCTAAGAATGTGTTTGATCATCAAGTAGTGTTCTTAAGATAGTGAATTCATAATGATATTAATGGATCTTTCAGTTTTGTAAGGATGATTTGATAATCTTCATAAATATGGTGTAATCTCATAACTAATATAAACTTCTTATAAGCTTACTATTCAATTTAGATGAGATGATGAACATAGTGGTGCAGATTTTTACCTTTTAACATTGTAATGTTTTTAGAAGGTTTAATCTACATAAGATGTTATGGAAAACATAAGTGGTTGTTTAACATGTTCTTGATAAATCCTTGGTTATAAAGAATCATGCGAACATTTGGTAATTGTCTTGCGAACCGATTTTAAGGATGAATTGAGTTAAAAGAATTGTAGGGTGTCGTATCACTAATTTTATATCGTTAAATATACGGATATGTTATTGAGTAAAATGTATTTCATTTAAGGTTGATTGTTCGAGTAAACAATATTAGTCGAAGGACCATTCGTTCGATTTGACAAGGGAGGATTTTCTCGTCTCCGTATTGAGGCAAGTTATCTTGCTTGGTTATAATGATGATTAGATTCTTGTGATGTTTATACATTTCATGTGTATGAAATGTTTGTGAAATGTTATATAAATTTGATATCGTCTTTGACGTTTTTCCATCGTTCATCATGGGATTTGCATTCCCAAGTCCGTCACTTTGAATCGTTGATCTTGATGGTCCTTATTATCACGTTGGTGAGTTTTTCTTGATCCTTAATCGGATATGTATTTCATTGAAATTCGTTGTCATGTTGTATCGTGACATTTCTGGAATCATATCTCCGTGCCGATTGGATATTGTGTAGGATTTTTAGCCGGGCACTTATATAGTCATACGTGGATGTTTCCGTATTGGACTGTGCACACGAGACGTAGTTCGTGAGGCTAATTAGGTACACTGTCACACGTATATTCTGGATTCCGTATACGGGGTGGACATGTACACGGAGACATTTCCGGATCGGGCGTACTGTGATGTCCATCTTGAGCAATATTGTTAATCGTTCATAGTCCATGTATGATTGGATGTGTTCGACGGTTTGTGACTGATTGTTCATACGCCCGAGGGGTATGATTAATAGTCGGGATGTTTCCTTGAGATCTATATATGTGAATTGTATAATGTCGTAAGAATTAATTATCATGTATATCTGACCCTGTGTTATGGGAGAAATACTTATGTTGTATTTTAGGTCGAGGCAAAGGCAAGGCACGGGAAGAGCATGTTGACGGCGAAGGGTTCGAGGGATACTAGTTCGGGCCCCCCAAGTCTATTGTTGTCTGGTTATGTTTTAAACCGTGTAATATTACTTTAATTCTCCCTTATTTAAATTTTTGTCTGGTTGGATTGATGTTTAAGTATTTTTCATCTCCATATGGTTTATACTTGTGTTTTCGGATCATGTGTATCATAAGGCCGTTGGCCATACTATTAAATAAACTCCTAGTCGGAGTAGTGTCTAATTATTGTGGTTCGGTATCACAAAGATAATGCTTATTTAACATGTTTTGGATATCGCCTGGTGGGTCCCAGTGTGGGGTCTGTAATAGCCGCCTTTTGGGGTGTTACATTCTAGAACACTTGATGCTATTCAAAAAAATCCATTGGACATACTTGATTTTAACTTTTAGAGGTCGCAGAAATTTCGCATATACTATCAAAACTGAGATATCTCCACTTGTCTTTTGAAATTATAGACATCACGTAATCGTTTACTATCTCCACAACGTCATCTGTTGGCGCCAGGATTGCTCTTTCTTCAAAAAACTACTTTATGAAAAGTTACTTATAAGTGAATGATAGTGCTATCAACAATGGCTGCAATATGATCTTCGACATTCCGGATTAGTAAATATCAAGAATATCAATCAAGGTTTCTCTATCGACTTCTTCACCCAGCTCACCATCTATAATTTTGAGGATTCATTCGGAGAAGTCCTTAATTTCTTGTATATGGTGAGATGATATTGTTTGTCCAACAATTAATCTCATATTCTTGGTCAGTCTTATGAGTTTGCAATGATGCCAAAGTAAAAAAGAGCATATACTTGAATAACCGATAGATGCATTGTCCTTTGGTACAACTTCATATGTAGAATTATACTAAATAATTGTGGCAAGGGTAATTTTAGTAATATTTAAAATTTAAAAAGCTGTTCGAAATACATAAGAGATTTTGACTTATAGCTTAACATTAAGCACTTCGCAAATTGCAATAAAAAAGTAATAGTAGTATATATAATTTAATTACTTGTATGACCTATTATAAATATACCTATTGTAACACCCCCAAAACCATATGGGAATATTACACGCCGTAGACCCCTTTTCACGAGGATCTACCAGGCTATACCTTACAAAACGACCAACTGCTTGCCCGGCCAGGGTCAAACAATAAAATAATACAGACCGTTAAGGTCACTTACACGCGAACACATAGACCGATGAGGTCACACAACTCAATCAAAAAAATTGACTTATACAACATTACCCACATAGGGGTCGAAACACAATACAGCGGAAGACTGAAATCAACTCGGACAACACAACGAAAATCAAAACAACTCTCAACTCTTGATTAGTATCGCAGCTCGTCATCCTCTTGTGCCAATCCTGTGACTGCTCCCCTGAATTTGCATGTACCTGGACGCAAAACAGACATCCACCCCCCGATTACTCGGGGGTTAGTAAAACTCCACTGTTTTACTAGTGCAAGTATCAAATCATACGAAACGTAACAAGAAAATAATAATCATGAATCAAATATAATAATCAAGTATCAAAATATTCCCGAGAGGTTTTCACAAGGGAAGATAAGCTATGAAGCATTAGAAAATAAGATTATCATCTCGGGAATTTTTAGAATATCAAAACCTTTAAGACCTCAAGTCCTGATTCACAAAAACCTTTCGAAAAACTTTAGGGCCTTAACCCAAATCTTGTTTCATAGCTCAACAGTTTACAATATGGGAAACATTTACTCAAGCTTAGGACTTGGTCCAACATTCATTTTCATAAAACTTTTCCGTTCAAAACTTTGATTTGAAAATAATCATGCTCATGACACCGTGATCCACTGTCACGTGTCTCCGTAGGTTCAACAACCCGCACGGACTACACCACGCACAATTAAACAAACATAATCAATTCTGACACCGTGATCCACTGTCACGTGTCTCCGTAGGTTCAACAACCCACACAGACTATTAATCAGACATAACCAATTCCGACACCGTGATCCACTGTCATGTGTCTCCGTAGTCTCAACAACCCACACGGACTATATCAATCACAACAATCACACACATAGTCCTGACACCGTAGTCCACTGCCACGTGTCACCGTAAGCCCCGTCGAGCTCACCCAGTTGGACGTACTGTGTCCGAAACTCATGGTCCACTGCCATGCGTTATCGTAGGCCTCGTCAGACTAGCACGATTGGACCTCAGTACCTCACTAAGTTCTGACTCCGTAGTCCACTGCCACGAATCCTCGTAGGTCCCGTCGAACCAACACGAGTGAACTTAGCGGTCGCACACATATTCACATTCACATTCACATTACATACAACAATGAGCATAGTTAATCAATCACGTTGATCACCACAAAATCGTACATCACACGCACATAACACAATCTCAACACTCGCAGCAACTATCATCAATCAATGACACACAACCAACATAACACACGTTTGGTACACAATACATTGCACAACCAAGTGTACAACCATCCCATATGTACGTCGCAATCCTGCACAAATGGCACAACAGCTAACACGTATACCAATATAACACTATTATCACAAAGCCTTCAAATTGCAGAATACACAACCAATTCAAACATAACATATTTACGAAGGCAAGCAAAATCATTATAAATCTCATACGTGATTATTAGTCGCAAGATACAAGTCGTATAATAGGATACTTGCCTTAATAATCGTTACCGAATACCCCGAAGAACACGGTTCGACCGGGAAGCTCGTACCATGAAGAAGACAACGAACAGAAGGGTTCCGACTCGAGTTCTTCACAAGGAATTTGACCCTAACATCATACCATCAATAAATTAACGAACGAATGAGGAAGAATAATCGTAGAATGCTCGGATTCTCTTTGTGACATTTTATCAAACACCTTCAAGGCGCCGATAAGATACTCAATAAAATGAAAAATCCGTGGCAATCCAACCGTACAAGGAATTTGAGATAATATAGCTTAACAATCATCAATCCATCACTATTCTTAGTTGAAACGAATTAAACGGACAAATCGAACAAAATCCCCAAAACTAGAATTTTAGAAAACTTACCCTGATTCGGCCGATCAGAGCAAGTTATGGAATGATTAATCGATGTTATGGACTCAGGAACTTCATGGATTTATAGTGGAATAACATCTCCTCGTGCCCTCCAAGTCCCAGCCGCGGAAAGGAAGTGAAGAAATGGAAAAAAATGGGTGAAACCCGACTGCTCTGCCATATTTATACCCCTGCCGAACACGGCGCAGCAAACGGCCCAGACCAGCGCCGTGTCTTCCGCCGGGTTGCGGGTCAGTGCGCGACCTGACCGACACGGCGCAACACCCGGCGCAAGGTGCCCGCGCGTATGTCTCGGCCGTGTCCGACACGGCGCATCACCCGGCGCAAAACTTGCGCGGGTTCTCGGCAGTGTCTCGGCAGGCTGCTAGTCCTGGCCGACCCAGCGCAGGACACGGCGCTCGGCAGCGCCGTTTTCAGCGCCGTTTCGCACAGGTCCGGCCAGCAACCTCCAGGTGCAAAATGAAGAACCACAACGACGATCCGAACGACCCCGAAACCCGAACCTGAATATGAATCGAAGATACGGTTATGAAGTACTCGCAAAGACGAATCTAAGAGCTAAGACAACACACGATTCCGACCACCGGAAGGCTTGAAATTCGACAACGGAAGTAATTACCCCAAATTTTGGGAAATTACGAAAACGGCCCAAAACGTCAGAAAATCACGATACGTGATCGAATAACCAAACCGAAGTTCACAACATGTCTAACAAAGTTAAACGGACTAACGGGAAACTCGAAACAGTAATTTCGAACGAGATTCACAAGAATCGAACTCGAGTGCGGAAAAGTCGTTAAGAAACACAGAACTCAACAAAACAATACCGAAACGAACTCGGATGACAAAAAGTGCAGAATTAATCATTCTCAGAATGATGAAACGGTCCCGAGCGAGTCGTCGAAATGGACTCCCGCCGAAAAAAGAAAATTATCGAAATCCGAAATTGCGGATATTACATTCTACCCTCCTTAAAAGAAGTTTCGTCCCGAAACTTAAATCAAGCAGTGAGAAGCAATATCCCGCCAGGAAAACTCAACGAGATACACAAGAACCGAAAAAAAATCGCGCCCAACGGCGAAACGTTACAAGCAATGCAAAGGAATATACGGCGTGAAAACACGCCCCACGACGACTAACACAACGCTACCGACTATGATTCAAAACAAAAACGAGTAATTAACAACACATCACATGCACACATTTAATCAAAGAAACGCATGCGACAACAAGTCGCACCCGACCACAACGACTATGCGGTAGAAACAAATATAATATTACAATAGAAGTCACTCCGATTCTCGTCAACAAGAAAATGTCCGACGACAAGACACAAACAATTCAAGATAACAGAAAACGAGAATACCGGATATTACATTCTATCCTATTAAAAATAAGTTTCATCCCGAAACTTAAAATAAAACATCATGGTAGAATACAAACAAAACCAAAAAGTTCACGCAACAAATATCAATTTCTACACGAATTACAGCACGAAGTACGATACACAACTACATCACTGGACACCACCGGGCACTCCCTGAGTAGGAACGAAAACCCGATTCCCGAACATCTTGGCAACGGTCTCACAATGCACCGCATGGTGCCCCAGTTGGCCGCACTTAAAACAATTAACCGGTGACGAACGACAATTCTGTCTCGCATGGCCCACACGACTGAATTGAAGTAGGTCTTCACACCGACCGTCTTACTCGCCTCCAGAGTAAGGTTGTTAGACTGGTCAACCAAACGAGGAGTGCTCCCAGAAGGAAAATGCGAAGCAACAGGCTCACGGATCTCACTTCTCTGGCCTCTTGAAAAATTTCTCGAGGTCTTCTGTCTCTTACTCTCTGAACCAGATTCCGTCACACAAACAGCTAACTCAATGGCTAAAGCTCGGTCCTGATATTCTTTCAGGGTTGTACACATAAGCGGAGACATACTCTCACGGATATGGGGTTTCATGCGCATATTGAAGTATCGGACCTTGTCCGCTTCACTTCTCACTTGATCCCGAACATAAGCCAACTGTCGATTATAATAGACTATCGCCTGGGATATTGACAAATCCTGGGGCGTAGCGAGAAAAACTCAACGATCCTGCGTTCATGAATAGGCAACGGGCAATACTCTGCCTCCATGGCGGTCTTAAACTCAGCCCATGTAGGTGTACGATCTGCAGGCACTACAGCCTGCCACCAGTCTGCAGCTTCTTTGTCGAGCAGGTACTGAGCAATGGGTACCCTCCTATCATCCGGACAAGCTACAACATCAAATATTCTGTCCAACTGGAAGAGCCAGTTTTCCCAACCTAACAAGTCAGACGAACCCACAAAATGGGGCGGCTGCATCTTCATCACATCTCGTAACCACTTACTAGCTCCGTTATACTCATCCGGAATCCCGTACCGGTGTACGGTCTGATTCATATGCGCCAACTGGTCAACCACCTGACGAAGGATGGTGGTGGCGCCAACGTCAACGTTAACGCTGGCTGAATGAGAATGTCCCTGATCTGTACCGAGCTGATTGGTACTCGGCAAGGAGTGAGTCGCCCTCTCACGCTCCAGATTACGACTACCACCATGACCACGGCCTCGGCCTCGACCCCTCAGCATACTGAACGAGCAACCATTCAGAACAACAAAATAAATACCACATAATCAACATAGGTCAACAACCAGTAGCACAATAAAGTATTCACTCCAAGTCATCACACGAGTACACGAACTAACAATGCAATAATAGACTTAAATTTATAAGTAATTCGCACGGTTACACCAACAGAGGTGCACGACTTTTACCCAAAATAAACACGGTCGAGACCACGTACATGTCATTGAGACTAGACACTTGTAACATTCTTTAAAAATAAAAATTTTCCGAGGTATTTATTCAAATATTAATATTTTAAGATTCGCGAGTTTCGAAAGATTTTGCTGGGATGAAATTTTGAAAACACTTTATTTAATACCTCGGTCATTGAAGTGGGGAACGATACCTAACAACGTATCCCGCCACTTGGGCATACAATCCATATTTTCTGACGAGAATAATAACATAGCAACTCACTGCACGAATTAACCTCAATACATAAACACATAACGTTCTAATTTACGAAAGCCAAAGTTGTTTTTGCAGAACAGAAATTTTCCAAATACAGTCTGATGGTGTCATTTGAAAATACACGACCAATTTGTCAAAATTTTAACCGATTTTAAAATCCATATAAACCGTGGTTTTAACCGCACCATCAAAATATTTTAAACAGTAGCAAACGATTTCCACAAAAATGTTCAAACTTGTAAAGTCCTTCGGGAAGAACATTCTAAAACCCACCCGTAACGGCATAAACATAACAATCTAAAAACAATCAAACTAAAAATCACATGCCCAAACGGCAAATAGAATCGCCAATCCAATTGAATACATCTCACAGCATCAAGTTTAAACATACAACAAAACCAATCCTCGGAGTTTCTCACGAACTCAATCGTCGATACCTTATTCGAAACCCATCAAGGTTCTCAATTTTTTTCACACCATACCACCCCATACGGTGGTTCGAAGGTAAAACAACAATACGCCCAGTTTTTATACATATACTATGTATCACAAGTATTATATACAACTATATTACACAACACCGTGTAAATAAAATTATGCACCGCAATTAACTCACTAAGATAAAATCATGATACACGGGTATCTCGCATAAAAGAAGAGACTTAGGCCCTGTTCTTTTGGACTTATTTTTCGATTTTGATTCGATTCGATTCGATTCGATTCGAGTCCATTCGATTCGATTCGATTCGATTCAGTCCATTCATTGATTCGATTCGATTCGATTGATTCGATTCATTTCGGTTCTTCTTCTTCTTATTATTATTATTAATCTTAATTATTATTATTGTTATTATTACTAATAATATTACTATTATCGTTGTTGTTGTTAATTACTATTATTATTATTATTATTTACCATTATTAGTATTATTATTATTATTATTATTATTTACCGTTAATATATATTTCGATTCGATTCGATTCGATTCGAGTCCATTCGATTCGATTCGATTCGATTCGATTCGATTCGAATCCATTCGATTCGATTCATTTGATTGATTCGATTCGATTCGATTCAGATTCATTCAGTCCAAAAGAACAGAGCCTTACATCCACAGGTCGCACTGAGGTGACGGTCGCCCACGATACTAATCTCGTCCGACAACATAACCAACATGTTGTGACTACGCACAACTCAACTTGTCACCTGACGACTCGAACGACAAGACAACACATTACTCGACAAATCGCGACTTGACTCGACCCGACAGCCTAGGTTTCCGCAACCAATGCTCCGATACCATAAATGTTTACACGCCGTAGACCCCTTTTCACGAGGATCTACCAGGCAATACCTTACAAAATGACCAACTACTTGCCCGGCCAGGGTCAAACAATAAAATAATACAGATCGTTAAGGTCACTTACACACGAACACACAGACCGATGAGGTCACACAACTCAATCAACAAAATTGACTTATACAACATTACCCACACAGGGGTCGAAACACAATACAGCGGAAGACTGAAATCAACTCGGACAACACAACGAAAATCAAAACAACTCTCAACTCTTGATTAGTATCGCAGCTCGTCATTCTCTTGTGCCAATCCTGTGACTGCTCCCCTGAATCTGCATGTACCTGGACGCAAAACAGACATCCACCCCCCGATTACTTGGGGGTAGTAAAACTCCACTGTTTTACTAGTGCAAGTATTAAATCATACGAAATGTAACAAGCAAATTATAATCGTGAATCAAATATAATAATCAAGTATCAAAATATTCCCGGGAGGTTTTCACAAGGGAAGATAAGCTATGAAGCATTCGAAAATAAGATTATCATCTCGGGAATTTTTAGAATTTCAAAACCTTTAAGACCTCAAGTCCTGATTCACAAAAACCTTTCGAAAAACTTTAGGGCTTTAACCCAAATCTTGTTTCATAACTCAACAGTTTACAATACAGGAAACATTTACTCAAGCTTAGGACTCGGTCTAACATTCATTTTCATAAAACTTTTCCTTTCAAAACTTTGATTTGAAAATAATCATGCTCATGACACCGTGATCCACTGTCACGTGTCTCCGTAGGTTCAACAACCCGCACGGACTACACCACGCACAATTAAACAAACATAATCAATTCCGACACCATGATCCACTGTCACGTGTCTCCGTAGGTTCAACAACCCACACGGACTATTAACCAGAGATAACCAATTCCGACACCGTGATCCACTGTCACGTGTCTCCGTAGGCTCAACAACCCACACGGACTATATCAATCACAACAATCACACACACAGTCCTGAAACCGTAGTCCACTGCCATGTGTCACCGTAAGCCCCGTCGAGCTCACCCGGTTGGACGTACTGTGTCCGAAACTCATGGTCCACTGTCATGCGTTATCGTAGGCCTCGTCAGACCAGCACGATTGGACCTCAGTACCTCACTAAGTTCTGACCCCGTAGTCTACTGCCACGAATCCTCGTAGGTCCCGTCGAACCAACACGAGTGAACTTAGCAGTCGCACACATATTCACATTCACATTACATACAACAATGAACACAGTTAATCAATCACGTTGATCACCACAAAATCGTACATCACACGCACATAACACAATCTCAACACTCGCAACAACTATCATCAATCAACGACACACAACCAACAAAACACACGTTCGGTACACAATACATTGCACAACCAAGTGTACAACCATCCCATATGTACATCGCAATCCTACACAAATGGCACAACAGCTAACACGTCTACCCATATAACAATATTATCACAAAGCCTTCAAATTGCGGAATACACAACCAATTAAAACGGAACATATTTACGAAGGCAAGCAAAATCATTATAAATCTCATACGTGATTTTTAGTCGCAAGATACAAGTCGTATAATAGGATACTTGCCTTAATAACCGTTACATAATACCCCGAAGAACACGGTTCGATCGGGAAGCTTGTACCACGAAGAAGACAACGAACGGAAGGGTTCCGACTCGAGTTCTTCACAAGGAATCTGACCCTAACATCATACCATCAATAAATTAATGAACGAACGAGGAAGAATAATCGTAGAACGCTCGGATTCTCTTTGTGACATTTTATCGAACACCTTCAAGGCGTCGATAAGATACTCAATAAAACGACAAATCCGTGGCAATCCAACCATGGAATAACAAGGAATTTGAGATAATATAGCTTAACAATCATCAATCCATCACTATTCTGAGTTGAAAAGGATTAAACGGACAAATAGAACAAAATCCCCAAAACTAGATTTTAAGAAAACTTACCCTGATTCGGCCGATCGGAGCAAGTTATGGAATGATTAATCGATGTTATGGACTCAGGAACTTCATGGATTTACAGTGGAACAACATCTCCTCGTGCCCTCCAAGTCCCAGCCGCGGAAATGAAGTGAAGAAATGGGAAAAATAGGTGAAACTCGACTGCTCTGCCATATTTATACCCCTGCCGAACACGGCGCAGCAAACGGCCCAGACCAGCGCCGTGTCTTCCGCCGGGTTGCGGGTCAGTGCGCGACCTGACCGACACGGCGCAACACCCGGTGCAAGGTGCCCACGCGTATGTCTTGGCCGTGTCCGACACGGCGCAAAACTTGCGCGGGTTCTCGGCCGTGTCTCGGCAGGCTGCTAGTCCTGGCCGACCCGGCGCAGGACACAGTGCTCGGCAGCGCTGTTTCGCACAGGTCCGGAAAGCAACCTCCAGGTGCAAAATGAAGAACCACAACGATGATCCGAACGACCCCGAAACCCGAACCTGAATATGAATCGAAGATACGGTTACGAAGTACTCGCAAAGACGAATCTAAGAGCTAAGACTGTAATATCCGCAATTTTTGATTTTCGGTAAATTTATTTTTTCAGCCGGAATCCGTTTTGACGACTCGCTCGTGACCGTTTCGTCATTCTGAGAGTATTTAATTCTGCACTTTTTGTCATCCGAGTTCGTTTCGGAGTCATTTTGTTGAGTTCCGTGTTCTTAAGCGACTTTCCCGTGCTTGAGTTCGATCCTTGCGAATCTCGTTCGAAACTGTCTTTTAGGGTTTCTCGTAAGTTCATTTAACATTATTATACGTGTTGTGAGCTTCGGTTTGGTTATTCGTTGTCGTATCGTGATTTTTCGGACATTTGGGGCTGTTTTGTAATTTCCCAAAGTTGTGGGTATGTCGTCATACCCATTTCTGAGATGTTCTGTTGCTGTCTCTCTGAGTTGTTAGCGCACGCTACGCTTTGTGGCTAGCGCGCGCTAGGTTGCCGAAGTTAGCGCACGCTAAGTGTTGTCGTTAGCGCGCGCTAATGGGTGGTGCAGAATCAGTCCAGAGGCTACTGGACTGAGTTAGAACGTTGGTTAGCGCACGCTATGTGGTAAGATAACGCGCGCTAGGGTGCATTGGTAGCGCACGCTGGGGGGAGGATAGCGCACGCTACCCGGTAGTTCGAGTCGATCCGAGGCTACCGGGTAGTGCTGGGCCTCGTTAGCGCACGCTAATTTTTGTAGCTAGCGCGCGCTAACTGTACATGTTGGTAGAACGTTTTGTTCTGATGCTTCGATAGCGCACGCTAATCAAGTAGGAATAGCGCACGCTAAGCTGTCCAGTATATAAACTGGACAACAGTCTTTAATCCTCATTTTCTTCACTATTTCTTCTTCCTCCGCGGGTTGAGACGTGGCGACTAGGGTTCGCGACCTGGGCTAATTTTCGTCCATTCCAAGGTGTTTTAGAGCATCCTAGGTGATTATAACATCATCTAATCCATTGTTCTTCGCCGAATCGAGGTATTTTTCTTGAATCCCTAGAGTTGACTTTTTAGGGGATTATTCTTGATTTCGTTTTCCTTTCGGTTTTGATAGACCGATTGTTGTTTAATGATGTTGTTAAACATATTCTATGGATTGTATATCCATATTTCGACTCGAAATTTCGTTTTCGTGTTTTGGTCGGTCGATTTGCGTTCTTGGCCGTTTGGGGGAAACCCTTGAACTTTCGTCGTTTGTTCATTGAATTCAGCGACTTTGGGTCGTACTTTGGAATTTATTTTCATTGTTTCTATTGTTGTCCGTAGTTTATTATCGCGGGTTCGCGTTCGGTGGAGTCGGCGGGTTCGTGGTCGGTTCGTGCCAACCTACTTCGGTCGATTCTCCGTGTTGTTCTTATTCGAGGAAAGTAGCTTGTCCATACAATTCTTGTTTTATGAATATGATAATTAGTGATCGTCTCCTTGTGTTTATGTGATCGTTTGAATCTCACTTTCATAGATTTGGTTAGCCTTTCAAAACGCGCGTGTTTTGTGGACATTGTTTTCGTGGATGGTTACGTGAATTACTATGAATACACTTGGTGTTGTCGGTGTGCTTTGATAATATATATATATATATATATATTATCACTTATTGGTGCGTTGTAATTTGACCATTGCGTCGTGTATTGTGTTTGTTGCCATTGAGTGAATTACTTGGATATTATTGATGTGATATGTTATTTGTGTGAATGTGTGGATATGGTTGAAGGTCTACGGTGACACATGGCACGTGATCATGTGGTCAGGATGCAACAAGCGATTGATCCAACCGTGAGAGCCTGAGATAAATCTACGGTGGCACATGGCATGCGATCATGTAGCCAGGATGCAACAATCGATTGATCCAACCGTAAGATGTGTGTGATTTGTTTCGCTAGCCAGCTCGGGAGGGTCCTTCGAGGCCTCGAGTGGGATTTGTGGCTTCGTCCCGGTCCTAGGCGATACGCGTGCGCGATTATATTTTGTTGATTTTATGTCCGTCGAGGACACGTGATGTTGGGCTCTGGCCCTGTGAATTGTTGCCGGTTTTCTATTTGCGAAAACAAAACCTTTGGGCTGTGACCCCTGTTGATTTTTGGAAAGATAAGGATTTGATAATCCTAATTGTTTTCTATTAAAACTCCCGAGGATATTTTAAACCATTTTGCAAACCGTTCTCGTTAATTGTGATCTTTCGGATTTGGAAAGTTTTACTCAAACTCTTGCCTCGGGAAGTATTCGTTTCGTTGTATTTTAATCTTTGAGGATTTCTGATTATTGTCATTCTTGAAACTTGAATTGTATGGCTCGTATTTTTGCACTTGTACTTGCACTAGCAAAACAGTGGAGTTTTGCTAACCCCCGAGTATTCGGGGGGTGGATGTCTATTTTTGAATTCAGGTTTTGGAGCATAGCACAGGGTCGGCACGAAGGATGATGAAAGATGAACGATACTAATCACACGAGGATCCGTTGATGTCGTATTGGTCTAGTTGTATTTTCTTTTCCGCTGCAGTATCTTTTCCCCGTTGTACGGGAGTTTATTGTATTTTGACCCCTGTGTGGGTATGTGTTTGGAATTGAGTTGTATGTTATTATTGAAAGACCAAATCGGTCTACTGAGTCATTTTAGCCTTAAAGGCGATGTTTAGATGTTTGATTTTAGTTATCAGCCTGGTAGATCCTCGAGGAGAGGGTCTACGGCGTGTAATATCCCTGAGTGGATTGGGGGTGTTACATAAATGGTATCGGAGCCAGGTTGTGGAAACCTAGGCTGTCGGGTCAGTGGTGTCTGTTGAGTTTTATCTCGTCAAATTTTGTCTGACTAAGTCGTGTCGCAACGCGTCGTCTGAGTTTGTTGGTCGTGATTAGTATCGTGGGGCGATCATCATCTTCGTGCGACCTGTGGATGTAAGTCTCCCTTCTTTGTGTTGTGCCTCGTGTGACACGAGCTATTTTTATGATTATTTGTTAACTGATGGAATCCTCTTATGGATTTTGATTTCGTGATATGTGGTTATTTGACTCTCATATTTCGTTCGTATGAGGAGTATTGTTGCTGGACTGTGCATGTCGAACTGTATTTCTTTTATCCGCTGCGTGAGTCCTTTTGTAATGACTTTCGGTATTTTACCGACTGAGTTTTATTTCGAAAACTGATTCCCTTAACCGAGTTTTTTTTGGCATTATGGCCTTGATCGTTTTGGCGAAATTCTTATGATGGTATTTAGTATTTTGTAAATGGCTTTTGTGAGTTTTTGAAATATTACCGTCATCGGCCTTTTTGGCGTTTTTGTAAATAGTTTTTAGCCTGGTGGGTTTCGACGCGGGACCCACGGCGCTATAAAGTGTTGTGTAATTACCTTAAATTTTTGGGCATTCTAGCCCATTGAATTATCCTTGAAAACCTTGAGTATCTTAGAAAATAAATTTCGAGACGTACTTTTAAAATGAATTATTTTCTCGTGGTACATCCAAGGTGCCACAACATGTTTCAAAAATTCTTCTACCTCGAGGACCAAAATATTTTGAGATATTTTCGATGTTTAGAAAAACTTATACTTAGACCCGAGGGTCGGATATTCTGAAAGTTTTTCACTAAAAGAAAGCTGTCCTCATTTTTGTTCAAACGCAAGATGATTTTCAAAGTCTCGAAAATGATGTTTGTTCAACTTTTTGTAAAATGATACTCAAGATCAACTGGTGTTTCCAAACTATTTTCAAAAGGTGGTTTTCGTTTTTTTTTTAAAAACCCATCATTTCCTGCTTGTGGTCGGAGAAGGTGTGTATGATGTTGGTATTGTTGTTAGGGTGTTAGCCCTCCGAATTGTGATTGAATTGGTGGTGTGAACGTTGAGTCGTTCGCCACGCATATGTTTTGTTAGCCCTTTGTGGGAGGTGTGATGACGATCTTTAATGTTTTCATTTCGTGGTGACTTGCGTGTTATCGCACCTGTGTGAGCTGTTAAAGCTTGGGTTTGTATGTTTGTGTACATGTGTGATTGTTTCATGATGTTTGTAATTATGTGTTGGTTATTGTTCGGGCCGTTAAGGTTGCCGAACGATACCGTCGTTGTTGTATTGTTTGTTTGCGTATTACTTTACGATGGTAATCGTTGTATATGATATGTGTTATGATTCTTTGTTGTGCTGAGTTGGCATCTACGCTATGTTGTTTTGCGACGTTATGCCCCATTATATCTAGCATTTGTATTTTCGGTATGCCGAGCCGAGACGTTTCAACCGTGATGTGCCGGGGCATGCACGTGTAAATTGTCCTTCTCGTCGGTAACACATTTCAAGTGTGGACTCGAGGGACACCGAATTCAGTTTTGCGAATTGGCTACCGAGACTTTCGGAGTTCGCGCTTCAGCATAGTTATCAGAATCGGCTTTGAGAGGCCTTCGAAAGATGTTTCTGTCGGTTTCTTGTTGTGTCGTCTCCTTGATTTCGTTGTTGTGAGTTTCGGGGACGACGCTTCTTTTATAAGAGGTCGAATATAATACCCGTATTATTTTTGGCTTCTGCATTTTCTCTTTCTCAATTCTATCAACTCGCTCGTGTTCGTTGATACTTTCTGAACTTGTTCTGTATTTCGGTTTCATCGTTCGGACGAGCTGTGATCTTGTTTTGAGTCGATCTGGTTATCGCTGTGACTTTTCCGAGTTCGGTTCGATTCTTCTGAACCTTGGAGTTGTTGTTTGAATTTTATTGTTCTTCGTGATTCGAACATGATTGTTCGCTTTTTGTTGTCTCGACCGTTGTGGTTCGATCGTTTGATTGTTCGGTTTTTGTTGATCTCATCTCATGATTGTTGAACGTTCAGACTCCTTCGGGAAATTAGTCTTGTTTCGATCTTCCAACCCTTGGGCGGTGGAATTCCGTATGTGTTCAGCATTTGGCTCGCATTTTGATTGTTGAACCGTTGGGTTGGTCAATCGTATTGATTTTCGTTCGTTGTGTTTTGTGATTGTTCGGATAACCGACTCGATTGTATTGTCTGTTTGATAACGCTTGTCACTTGTTGGTCTTATTATGTTTTTACCGGTGGCGTTGTGTTGGTCGTCGTGGAGCGTGTTTTCACGCCGTATATTCCTTTGCGTTGCTTGTAACGTTTTGCCGATGGATGAAAGTTACGCATTTCTTGTGTATCTCGTTGAGTTTTCTTGGTGGGAGGTTGCTCCTCCCTACTTATTTTAAGTTTCGGGACGAAACTTCTTTTAAGGAGGGTAGAATGTAATATCCGCAATTTTCGATTTTCGGTAAATTTCTTTTTTCGTCCGGAGTCCGTTTTGACGACTCGCTCGTGACCGTTTCGTCATTCTGAGAGTATTTAATTCTGCACTTTTTATCATCCGAGTTCGTTTCGGAGTCGTTTTGTTGAGTTCCGTGTTCTTAAGCGACTTTCTCGCGCTTGAGTTCGATCCTTGCGAATCTCGTTCGAAACTGTCGTTTCGGGTTTCTCGTAAGTTCATTTAACGTTGTTATACGTGTTGTGAGCTTCGGTTTGGTTATTTGTTGTCGTATCGTGATTTTTCGGACATTTGGGGCTGTTTTGTAATTTCCTAAAGTTGTGGGTATGTCGTCATACCCATTTCTGAGATGTTCTGTTGCTGTCTCTCTGAGTTGATAGCGCACGCTACGCTTTGTGGCTAGCGCGCGCTAGGTTGCCGAATTTAGTGCACGCTAAGTGTTGCCGTTAGCGCGCGCTAACGGGTGGTGCAGAATCAGTCCAGAGGCTACTGGACTGGGTTAGAACGTTGGTTAGTGCACCTTATGTGGTAACCTAACGCGCGCTAGGGTGCATTGGTAGCGCACGCTGGGGGGAGGATAGCGCACGCTACCCAGAGTTCGGGGCGCCTGCAGGCTACCGGATCGGGTGCAGGGCCTCGTTAGCGCACGCTAATTTTTGTAGCTAGCGCGCGCTAACTGTACATGTTGGCAGAACGTTTTGTTCTGATGCTTCGATAGCGCACGCTAATCAAGTAGGAATAGCGCACGCTAAGCTGTCCAGTATATAAACTGGACAGCAGTGTTTAATCCTCATTTTCTTCATTATTTCTTCTTCCTCCGCGGGTTGAGACGTGGTGACTAGGGTTCGCGACCTGGGCTAATTTTCGTCCATTCCAAGGTGTTTTAGAGCATCCTAGGTGATTATAACATCATCTAATCCATTGTTCTTCGCCGAATCGAGGTATTTTTCTTGAATCCCTAGAGTTGACTTTTTAGGGGATTATTCTTGATTACGTTTTCCTTTCGGTTTTGATAGACTGATTGTTGTTTAATGATGTTGTTAAACATATTCTATAGATTATATATCCATATTTCGACTCGGAATTCCGTTTTCGTGTTTTGGTCGGTCGATTTGCGTTCTTGGCCGTTTGGGGAAACCCTTGAACTTTCGTCGTTTGTTCTTTGAATTCAGCGACTTTGGGTCGTACTTTGGAATTTATTTTCATTGTTGTTATTGTTGTCCGTAGTTTATTGTCGCGGTTTAGCGTTCGGTGGAGTCGGCGGGTTCGTGGTCGGTTCGTGCCAACCTATTTCTGTCGATTCTCCGCGTTGTTCTTATTCGAGGCAAGTACCTTGTCCATACAATTCTTGTTTTATGAATATGATAATTAGTGATCGTCTCCTTGTGTTTATTGTAACACCCCCAATCCGCTCAGGGATATTACACGCCGTAGAACCTTTCCTCAAGGATCTACCAGGCTGGTAACGACATTTAACATCTCGACAATGCCTTCAAGGCTACAATGACTCAGTAGACCGATTTGGTCTTTCCACAAATACATACAACTCAAATACAACTCATGCCCACGCAGGGGACAAAATACAATTACACCCGTACAACGGGAACAATACAGCAGCGGAAAATAAAGTACAACTGAACCAACACACGATGTACGGTTCCTCATGTGATTAGTATCGATCATCTTTCATCATCCTTCGTGCCGACCCTGTGTTATGCTCCAAAACCTGAATGCAAAAACAGACATCCACCCCCCGAATACTCGGGGGTTAGCAAAACTCCACTGTTTTGCTAGTGCAAATACAAAGTGCAAATACGAGCCATACAATTCACATTCCACGAATAACAATAACCGAGGATCCTCAAAGATCCAAACGAAACGAAAAGTACTTCCCGAGGCAAGGGTTTGAGAAAACATTTCAAAAACGAAATATCATAAATCAATGGGAATAATTTATAAAACGGTTTAGAATGCCATCGAGAGTTTTAATAGAAAACAATTCAGGATTATCAAATCCTACTTCTCGAACTCCAAAAGACAAAGGGGGGTCACCGCCCCAAAAGTTTACTTTCTGAAAAATGACATTAACCAACCGTTGGGATTTTAGCCCCAAATCCGTAAAACGACTTTTACAAAACCATTGGGATTTTAGCCCCAAATCTCATCAACTCACAGTACACAAGAACGACCACGAGGTTCGTATCCCACATCAAAATCCACAAATAAAGGATTTAAAACAAACAACAAAATACTCCAGTGCCATCCTAGCCAAGTAAGCCAAACGAACAACTTACCTCTTACACACTTAGTCAATGCATGCAATCATGAAAACCGTTCAAAAGCACTCATTTCCGGAAATGCCATAATCAAATCACATTTGTAAAAATGCACCACAATTAACCATGGATCCACCCCTCCGTGGACCCCTACCGAGACCCCGTCGGATCTAACCCGTAGTGGTTAAAAGCAAGCTCGCGGATCCACCCCTCTGTGGACCCCTACCGAGACCCCGTCGGATCTAACCCGTAGTGAGCATACACACACACACGTTACTCATGCAATACTAACATGCTAAGAATGTAAGCTCATTAAGAATACTCACTAGAGATGGCCATTAACTCGACACCATTACCAAACTCTTCAAAAATACAATAACAAGATTAAATACGGAATATACGATTCCATAACTTAAACAATAGGAGTATAATCATAAAATCCTTCAACGTTCAAAATAACCAAATCATAATCAATTCTCAAAACACCGTTCACAAATCACACTCGTTTTGAAAGAAAGCCTTTAACGAGGCCAAACCGAAATCCTTTGAAACTTCATTTCAAATAACCAAACAAACACATCAAGACGACCACCGATCATCATATCCATAAAACGAGAAAAGTATGGGCAAGGTACTTGCCTCGAATAAGAACAACGGAGAATCGACCGAAGTAGGTTGGCCCGAACCGACTACGAACCCGCCGACTCCACCGAACGCCAACTCACGTTCATAAACTACGAAGGACAAATAATAACAATGAAATGAATTCCATAACACGACCCAAAGCCGTTGAATTCAAAGAACGAATGACGAAAGTTCACGGATTTCCCCCAAAACGGCCAAGAACACGATTCGTTCCGTCAAAACCCGAAAACGGAATTCCAAGTTGAAATATGGATATACAATCCATAGAATATGTTTAACAACATCATTTAACCATAATCAATCCATCGAAAACGGATGAAAAACGAGATCGGGGACAAATCCCCCAAAAAAGTCAATTCGAAGGAAATCAAGAAATATACTACGATTCGACGAAGAACAATGGATTAAATGATGTTAAACACAAGAATACTATCAAGATTAATCATACCCATCATGAATTAATCAACAACACGGAACGAATCGGACGAAAATGCAAAAATCCCCAAATTCACGAAATTAGGGTTCTAAGGAAGATTACCTTGATTCGCTGAATCAAAGGTTGATAACGGACGATCGATTGATGTTATGAACTCAAGGACTTCATGGATTTGTTGTTAAACAACATGGCTTCGTCGCCCATGAATCGCCACTCGCGGAAGGAGAAGGAAGGAAATGAAAAACGAAGTGAAATGTGACTGCTCAGCCATATTTATACTGGGCCAGCCTAGCGTGCGCTAGCCTTCCCGGACTAGCGTGCGCTATCGGCCGGTATCGGCCGAGTACCCTCGGCCAGGGCCCACACGACCCGGCATCACCGACCAACCCTGCCGACCGAACCTGTCGACCCAACTCCCGCTAGCGTGCGCTACGGCCGGATGCCTGCGCGCTAGCCGACTGGCCCAAAGAGCCACCGGATCGAATCGCCCGGCCAGTGTAACGCACACTAGCCGGCCGACGGCGTGCGCTACGCCGCGACTAGCGCGCTACGCCGGCGTAGCGTGCACTACCCGCCGATCCCGACCGAGTCCGTAACCTCGAAACACCATCGCCTGTGCCCGAGCACAGACGCTAGCCACCCGGCGGCGTCGCTACACTGCCGGTTAGCGCCTTTTCCGGCCGTAGCGTGCGCTACGCCGGTTCCTGCCGCACCCGTCCGGCCGGTGCCCGCAATCGTCCGGCCAGTCCCGCAACCGTCCGGCCAGTCCCGCAACCGCCAGGGCTCGACGACCCGATTTCCGAAAACGTACGGAACGAACACGACGAAAAGTTCGCGGACAACATAAACGACTCGAAATGAAAGCGTAATACCATAATTAGTCATACGCGACCAAGAAACGGGTCGAGACAACAATTACAGATACGGATACCCGTAACTTTCGAGAAATTACAAAATGGCCCAAAACGCCCGGAAATCACAATACGTGATCGAATAACCAAACCGAAGTTCACAACACGTCCAACAAAGTTAAACGGACTTGCGGGAAACTCGAAACAACAGTTTCGGTCGAGATTCACAAGAATCGAACTCAAGTGCGGAAAAGTCGCTAAAAAGCACAGAACTCAACGAAACGACACCGAAACGAACTCGGATGTCAAAAAGTGTAGAATTAATCATTCTCAGAATGACGAAACGGTCATGAGCGAGTCGTCAAAACGGACTCCGATCGAAAAAAGAAATTTACCGAAAATCGAAAATTGCGGATATTACATTCTACCCTCCTTAAAAGAAGTTTCGTCCCGAAACTTAAAACAAGTAGGGAGAAGAAATATTCCGCCAGGAAAAACTCAACGAGACACACAAGAATGCGTAACTAACGCCCAACGGCGAAACGTCGCAAACAACGCAAAGGAATATACGGCGTGAAAACACGCTCCACGGCGACCAACACAACGTCGCCGTTAGGGATATAATAAAACCAACAAGTGACAAGCGTCATCAAATGGATAATATATCCAAGTCAATTATCCGATAATCACAAAACACAACGAACGAAAATCAATATGATTGACCAACCCAACGGTACATCAATCAAAACGCGAGTCAACCGCTGAACAAACACGGAATCCCATCGCCTAAGGGATGGAAGATTGAAAACGAAACTAATTTCCCGAACTAAAGGGAATTACGAAGGAGCCTGAACGTTCAACAATCACGAAACGAGAACAAAACCGAATGCATAAACGATCGAGACAACAAAAATCGAAGAATCATGTTCGAATCACGAAGAACAATAAAGTTCAAACAATAACTCCCAGGATGATCTGGTGAGAACTACAAGACATGCATTCCCATAAGATCCACAGGAAAGGGAATAGCGATTGAAAAGTCACAACGACAAATGAGTTATTCCGAAATGATATCACACTCGTTCGATAAACAAAAACAAGGGCAGACAAGTTTTAAATGTCAACGAACATAAATGAGTTGACAAAGTAGAAAATACGAAGTTCAAAATCCGATCCCTTCGAATAGAAGGACTAGTAGAACCAAATGATGTTACTCCCGAACAAAGTTCACAAGAATCGAACCGAACTCGAAAAGTCACACCGATAACCGGATCGCCCACAACAAGATCACACTGCTCGGACGATGAAATCAAATGCCGAACAAGTTCATAAAGTACCAACGAACATGAGCGAATCGATAGACTGGGGAAGAGAAAACACAGAAGTCAAAATAGTACGGGCATTACCTCCGACCTCGTCCACGAAATTCACAAAAACGGGAGCAAGGTAACAAGACATTAAACAATCGACGCATAACGGAACCATCACCGATGCACACGGTCATACCAAATCAAGCTCTAACAGCTCGCACATGCGCGACAACGCAGAAATTGCCATGAGGCGACAACATTCAATACCAACACTCCGCCTCTCACAGGGGCTAGCACAACCAATGTGTGGAAAGCGTCTCAACGCTCACACCGCCAATTCGATCATACTCGGGAGAAAGTATCAAAATGACAACGCGAACATCACACATACATACCCAGTCCTCAAACGGGAATGGATAGGTTTTAAAAACGAAAACCTCATTTTGAAAATAATTTAGAAGAATACTGGTTGATCTTGAGTATCACCTTTCAAAAAAAGTACAAACGTGAAACATCGTTATCGAGACATTGGAGAACCATTTCGCATTTGATAAAAATGAGGACATTTTCTCTTAGTGAAAACTTTCAAAATATTCGACCCTCGGGTCTAAATAAAAGTGTTGAAATATCTCAAAACATTTTGGTCCTCGAGGTAGAAAATTTTTTTTTTTTTTGAAATACATTGTGGCACCTAGGATGTACCACAAAAAAATAAGTCATTTGAAAAGTATGTCTCGAAGTTTATTTCTCTAAGATACTCAAGGTTTTCAAAATTCCAATAGGCCAGAATGCCCAAAACTCACACATACCGACGTTCACTAAAACAACTCCTAGCACACGCATCAAAACGTTTAAAATCAAGACAATACATGTCTTTAAACGAAAATAAACGATAAAATACCACATTCAGAACAAAACCACTGATAAAATACCCTCCCGCACTGGCTAGTGAACAAGTCGAACGCGTATAAGCACAAAGCTTCCACAAGAGACTTGTAAAACGTGCAAATCGATTCGAAAATCATCAACAATGGACAAAAACAACAATAAAAAGACATCACAACGATTTACATTCCTCGTATAAATCAAATACGAGAGTCGACTAAGTACATATCGTGAAATCAAAATTCACATAAGGATTCCACCACTTAACAAATAATCATAAAAATAGCTCGTGTCACACGAGGCACAACACAAAGAAGGGAGACTTACTTCCACAGTCGCACGAAGATGATGATCGCCCCACGATACTAATCACGACCAACAAACTCAAACGACGCGTCGCGACACGACTCGATCGGATAAAATCCGACGAAACAAGACTCAAACAACACGACTTGACCCGGCTGACCTAGGTTTCCTCAACCTAAGCTCTGATACCATTTATGTAACACCCCCAATCCGCTCAGGGATATTACACGCCGTAGAACCTTTCCTCAAGGATCTACCAGGCTGGTAACGACATTTACCCTCTCGACAATGCCTTCAAGGCTACAATGACTCGATGAGACCGATTTGGTCTTTCCACAAATACATACAACTCAAATACAACTCATGCCCACGCAGGGACAAAATACAATTACACCTGCATAAACGGAACAATACAAAGAAATGAAAATAAAGTACAATCGAACCAACACACGATGTACGGTTCCTCATGTGATTAGTATCGATCATCTTTCATCATCCTTCGTGGCCGACTGTGTTATGCTCCAAAACCCGAATGCAAAACAGACATCCACCCCGAATACTCGGGGTTAGCAAACTCCACCGTTTTGCTAGTGCAAATACAAAGTGCAAATACGAGCCATACAATTCACATTCCACGAATAACAACCGAGGATCCTCAAAGATCCAAACGAAACGAAAAGTACTTCCCGAGGCAAGGGTTTGAGAAAACATTTCAAAACGAAATATCATAAATCAATGGGAATAATTTATAAAACGGTTTAGAATGCCATCGAGAGTTTTAATAGAAAACAATTCAGATTATCAAATCCTACTTCTCGAACTCCAAAAGACAAAGGGGGGTCACCGCCCCAAAAGTTTACTTTCTGAAAAATGACATTAACCAACCGTTGGGATTTTAGCCCCAAATCCGTAAAACGACTTTTACAAAACCATTGGGATTTTAGCCCCAAATCTCATCAACTCACAGTACACAAGAACGACCACGAGGTTCGTATCCCACATCAAAATCCACAAATAAAGGATTTAAAACAAACAACAAAATACTCCAGTGCCATCCTAGCCAAGTAAGCCAAACGAACAACTTACCTCTTACACACTTAGTCAATGCATGCAATCATGAAAACCGTTCAAAAGCACTCATTTCCGGAAATGCCATAATCAAATCACATTTGTAAAAATGCACCACAATTAACCATGGATCCACCCCTCCGTGGACCCCTACCGAGACCCCGTCGGATCTAACCCGTAGTGGTTAAAAGCAAGCTCGCGGATCCACCCCTCTGTGGACCCCTACCGAGACCCCGTCGGATCTAACCCGTAGTGAGCATACACACACACACGTTACTCATGCAATACTAACATGCTAAGAATGTAAGCTCATTAAGAATACTCACTAGAGATGGCCATTAACTCGACACCATTACCAAACTCTTCAAAAATACAATAACAAGATTAAATACGGAATATACGATTCCATAACTTAAACAATAGGAGTATAATCATAAAATCCTTCAACGTTCAAAATAACCAAATCATAATCAATTCTCAAAACACCGTTCACAAATCACACTCGTTTTGAAAGAAAGCCTTTAACGAGGCCAAACCGAAATCCTTTGAAACTTCATTTCAAATAACCAAACAAACACATCAAGACGACCACCGATCATCATATCCATAAAACGAGAAAAGTATGGGCAAGGTACTTGCCTCGAATAAGAACAACGCGGAGAATCGACCGAAGTAGGTTGGCCCGAACCGACTACGAACCCGCCGACTCCACCGAACGCCAACTCACGTTCATAAACTACGAAGGACAAATAATAACAATGAAATGAATTCCATAACACGACCCAAAGCCGTTGAATTCAAAGAACGAATGACGAAAGTTCACGGATTTCCCCCAAAACGGCCAAGAACACGATTCGTTCCGTCAAAACCCGAAAACGGAATTCCAAGTTGAAATATGGATATACAATCCATAGAATATGTTTAACAACATCATTTAACCATAATCAATCCATCGAAAACGGATGAAAAACGAGATCGGGGACAAATCCCCCAAAAAAGTCAATTCGAAGGAAATCAAGAAATATACTACGATTCGACGAAGAACAATGGATTAAATGATGTTAAACACAAGAATACTATCAAGATTAATCATACCCATCATGAATTAATCAACAACACGGAACGAATCGGACGAAAATGCAAAAATCCCCAAATTCACGAAATTAGGGTTCTAAGGAAGATTACCTTGATTCGCTGAATCAAAGGTTGATAACGGACGATCGATTGATGTTATGAACTCAAGGACTTCATGGATTTGTTGTTAAACAACATGGCTTCGTCGCCCATGAATCGCCACTCGCGGAAGGAGAAGGAAGGAAATGAAAAACGAAGTGAAATGTGACTGCTCAGCCATATTTATACCGGGCCAGCCTAGCGTGCGCTAGCCTTCCCGGACTAGCGTGCGCTATCGGCCAGTATCGGCCGAGTACCCTCGTCCAGGGCCCACACGACCCGGCATCACCGACCAACCCTGCCGACCGAACCTGTCGACCCAACTCCCGCTAGCGTGCGCTACGGCTGGATGCCTGCGCGCTGCGCTAATTGGCCCAAAGAGCCATCGGATCGAATCGCCGGCCAGTAACGACGCTAGCCGGCCGACGGCGTGCGCTACGCCGCCGACTAGCGCGCTACGCCGGCGTAGCGTGCACTACCCGCCGATCTCGACCGAGTCCGTAACCTCGAAACACCATCGCCTGTGCCCGAGCAACAGACGCTAGGCCACCGGCGGCGCTACACTGCCGGTTGCTAGCGCAGCCTTCCGGCCAGAAGCGTGCGCTTACGCGGTTCTCGCGCACCGTCCGGCCGGTGCCCGCAATCGTCCGGCCAGCCCCCGCAACCGTCCGGCGCCCCGCAACCGCTGTGGCTCGGCGACCCGATTTCCAAACGTACGGAACGAACACGACGAAAAGTTCGCGGACAACATAAACGACTCGAAATGAAAGCGTAATACCATAATTAGTCATACGCGACCAAGAAACGGGTCGAGACAACAATTACAGATACGGATACCCGTAACTTTCGAGAAATTACAAAATGGCCCAAAACGCCCGGAAACCACAATACGTGATCGAATAACCAAACCGAAGTTCACAACACGTCCAACAAAGTTAAACGGACTTGCGGGAAACTCGAAACAACAGTTTCGGTCGAGATTCACAAGAATCGAACTCAAGTGCGGAAAAGTCGCTAAAAAGCACAGAACTCAACGAAACGACACCGAAACGAACTCGGATGTCAAAAAGTGTAGAATTAATCATTCTCAGAATGACGAAACGGTCATGAGCGAGTCGTCAAAACGGACTCCGATCGAAAAAAGAAATTTACCGAAAATCGAAAATTGCGGATATTACATTCTACCCTCCTTAAAAGAAGTTTCGTCCCGAAACTTAAAACAAGTAGGGAGAAGAAATATTCCGCCAGGAAAAACTCAACGAGACACACAAGAATGCGTAACTAACGCCCAACGGCGAAACGTCGCAAACAACGCAAAGGAATATACGGCGTGAAAACACGCTCCACGGCGACCAACACAACGTCGCCGTTAGGGATATAATAAAACCAACAAGTGACAAGCGTCATCAAATGGATAATATATCCAAGTCAATTATCCGATAATCACAAAACACAACGAACGAAAATCAATATGATTGACCAACCCAACGGTACATCAATCAAAACGCGAGTCAACCGCTGAACAAACACGGAATCCCATCGCCTAAGGGATGGAAGATTGAAAACGAAACTAATTTCCCGAACTAAAGGGAATTACGAAGGAGCCTGAACGTTCAACAATCACGAAACGAGAACAAAAACCGAACAGACAAACGATCGAGACAACAAAAATCGAAGAATCATGTTCGAATCACGAAGAACAATAAAGTTCAAACAATAACTCCCAGGATGATCTGGTGAGAACTACAAGACATGCATTCCCATAAGATCCACAGGAAAGGGAATAGCGATTGAAAAGTCACAACGACAAATGAGTTATTCCGAAATGATATCACACTCGTTCGATAAACAAAAACAAGGGCAGGACAAGCTCAGAAATGTCAACGAACATAAATGAGTTGACAAAGTAGAAAATACAGAAGTTCAAAATCCGATCCCTTCGAATAGAAGGACTAGTAGAACCAAATGATGTTACTCCCGAACAAAGTTCACAAGAATCGAACCGAACTCGAAAAGTCACACCGATAACCGGATCGCCCACAACAAGATCACACTGCTCGGACGATGAAATCAAATGCCGAACAAGTTCATAAAGTACCAACGAACATGAGCGAATCGATAGATCGGGAAGAGAAAACACGGAAGTCAAAATAGTACGGGCATTACCTCCGACTCGTCCACGAAATTCACAAAAACGGAGCAAGGTAACAAGACATTAAACAATCGACGCATAACGGAACCATCACCGATGCACACGGTCATACCAAATCAAGCTCTAACAGCTCGCACATGCGCGACAACGCAGAAATTGCCATGAGGCGACAACATTCAATACCAACACTCCGCCTCTCACAGGGCTAGCACAACCAATGTGTGGAAAGCGTCTCAACGCTCACACCGCCAATTCGATCATACTCGGGAGAAAGTATCAAAATGACAACGCGAACATCACACATACATACCCGGTCCTCAAACGGAATGGATAGGTTTTAAAACGAAAACCTCATTTTGAAAATAATTTAGAAGAATCTTGGTTGATCTTGAGTATCACCTTTCAAAAAAGTACAAACGTGAAACATCGTTATCGAGACATTGGAGAACCATTTCGCATTTGATAAAAATGAGGACATTTTCTCTTAGTGAAAACTTTCAAAATATTCGACCCTCGGGTCTAAATAAAAGTGTTGAAATATCTCAAAACATTTTGGTCCTCGAGGTAGAAAATTTTTTTTTTTGAAATACATTGTGGCACCTAGGATGTACCACAAAAAATAAGTCATTTGAAAAGTATGTCTCAAGTTTATTTCTCTAAGATACTCAAGGTTTTCAAAATTCCAATAGCCGAATGCCCAAAACTCACACATACCGACGTTCACTAAAACAACTCCTAGCACACGCATCAAAACGCGTTTAAAATCAAGACAATACATGTCTTTAAACGAAAATAAACGATAAAATACCACATTCAGAACAAAACCACTGATAAAATACCCTCCCGCACTGGCTAGTGAACAAGTCGAACGCGTATAAGCACAAAGCTTCCACAAGAGACTTGTAAAACGTGCAAATCGATTCGAAAATCATCAACAACGGACAAAAACAACAATAAAAAGACATCACAAACGACGACATTCCTCGTATAAATCAAATACGAGAGTCGACTAAGTACATATCGTGAAATCAAAATTCACATAAGGATTCCACCACTTAACAAATAATCATAAAAATAGCTCGTGTCACACGAGGCACAACACAAAGAAGGGAGACTTACTTCCACAGGTCGCACGAAGATGATGATCGCCCCACGATACTAATCACGACCAACAAACTCAAACGACGCGTCGCGACACGACTCGATCAGATAAAATCCGACGAAACAAGACTCAAACAACACGACTTGACCCGACAGCCTAGGTTTCCTCAACCTAAGCTCTGATACCATTTATGTAACACCCCCAATCCGCTCAGGGATATTACACGCCGTAGAACCTTTCCTCAAGGATCTACCAGGCTGGTAACGACATTTAACATCTCGACAATGCCTTCAAGGCTACAATGACTCAGTAGACCGATTTGGTCTTTCCACAAATACATACAACTCAAATACAACTCATGCCCACGCAGGGACAAAATACAATTACACCTGCATAACGGAACAATACAAAGACGGAAAATAAAGTACAATCGAACCAACACACGATGTACGGTTCCTCATGTGATTAGTATCGATCATCTTTCATCATCCTTCGTGGCCGACTCGTGTTATGCTCCAAAACCCGAATGCAAAAACAGACATCCACCCCGAATACTGGGGTTAGCAAACTCCACTGTTTTGCTAGTGCAAATACAAAGTGCAAATACGAGCCATACAATTCACATTCCACGAATAACAATAACCGAGGATCCTCAAAGATCCAAACGAAACGAAAAGTACTTCCCGAGGCAAGGGTTTGAGAAAACATTTCAAAAACGAAATATCATAAATCAATGGGAATAATTTATAAAACGGTTTAGAATGCCATCGAGAGTTTTAATAGAAAACAATTCAGGATTATCAAATCCTACTTCTCGAACTCCAAAAGACAAAGGGGGGTCACCGCCCCAAAAGTTTACTTTCTGAAAAATGACATTAACCAACCGTTGGGATTTTAGCCCCAAATCCGTAAAACGACTTTTACAAAACCATTGGGATTTTAGCCCCAAATCTCATCAACTCACAGTACACAAGAACGACCACGAGGTTCGTATCCCACATCAAAATCCACAAATAAAGGATTTAAAACAAACAACAAAATACTCCAGTGCCATCCTAGCCAAGTAAGCCAAACGAACAACTTACCTCTTACACACTTAGTCAATGCATGCAATCATGAAAACCGTTCAAAAGCACTCATTTCCGGAAATGCCATAATCAAATCACATTTGTAAAAATGCACCACAATTAACCATGGATCCACCCCTCCGTGGACCCCTACCGAGACCCCGTCGGATCTAACCCGTAGTGGTCAAAAGCAAACTCACGGATCCACCCATCCGTGGACCCCTACCGAGACCCCGTCGGATCTAACCCGTAGTGAGCATACACACACACACGTTACTCATGCAATACTAACATGCTAAGAATGTAAGTTCATTAAGAATACTCACTAGAGATGGCCATTAACTCGACACCATTACCAAACTCTTCAAAAATACAATAACAAGATTAAATACGGAATACACGATTCCATAACTTAAACAATAGGAGTATAATCATAAAATCCTTCAACGTTCAAAATAACCAAATCTTAATCAATTCTCAAAACACCGTTCACAAATCACACTCGTTTTGAAAGAAAGCCTTTAACGAGGCCAAACCGAAATCCTTTGAAACTTCATTTCAAATAACCAAACAAACACATCAAGACGACCACCGATCATCATATCCATAAAACGAGAAAAGTATGGGCAAGGTACTTGCCTCGAATAAGAACAACGCGGAGAATCGACCGAAGTAGGTTGGCCCGAACCGACTACGAACCCGCCGACTCCACCGAACGCCAACTCACGTTCATAAACTACGAAGGACAAATAATAACAATGAAATGAATTCCATAACACGACCCAAAGCCGTTGAATTCAAAGAACGAATGACGAAAGTTCACGGATTTCCCCCAAAACGGCCAAGAACACGATTCGTTCCGTCAAAACCCGAAAACGGAATTCCAAGTTGAAATATGGATATACAATCCATAGAATATGTTTAACAACATCATTTAACCATAATCGATCCATCAAAACGGATGAAAACGAGATCGGGACAAATCCCCCAAAAAGTCAATTCAAGGAAATCAAGAAATATACTACGATTCGACGAAGAACAATGGAATAAATTATGTTAAACACAAGAATACTATCAAGATTAAACATACCCATCAAGAATTAATCAACAACACTCAACGAAAAGGACGAAAATGCAAAAATCCCCAAATTCACGAAATTAGGGTTCTAAGGAAGATTACCTTGATTCATGAATCAAAGGTTGATAACGACGATCGATTGATGTTATGAACTCAAGGACTTCATGGATTTGTTGTTAAACAACATGGCTTCGCCCATGAATCGCCACTCGCGGAAGGAGAAGGAAGGAAATGAAAACGGTGAAATGTGACCGTCACCATATTTATATCGGGCCACCTAGCGTGCGCTAGCCTTCCCGGACTAGCGTGCGCTATCGGCCGTATCGGCCGAGTACCTCGGCCGTGGCCCACACGACCCGGCATCACCGACCAACCCCGCCGACCGAACTCGCCGACCCGACTCCCGCTAGCGTGCGCTACGGCCGATGCTGCGCTGCTAGCACTGGCCCAGAGCCACCGGATCGAATCGCCTGCCAGTAACGACGCTAGCCGGCCGACAGCGGCGCTACGCTGCCGACTAGCGCGCTACGCTCGGCGTAGCGTGCGCTACTCGCCGATCTCGACCGAGTCCGAACCTCGAAACACCATCGCCAGTGCCCGAGCACAGACGCTAAAGTTACCGCTAGGCACAGGCGCTTACACTGCCGGTTAGCGCGCGCAGCCTTTCCGGCCGTGGCGTGCGCTTACGCGGTTCTCGCGCACCCGTCCCGGCCGGTGCCTGCATCGTCCGGCCGCCCAAGAACCGTCCGGCCATCCGCAACCGCTGTGGCTCGGCGACCCGATTTCCGAAAACGTGCGGAGCGAACACGGCGAAAAGTTCGCGGACAACATAAACGACTAAATGAAAGCGTAATACCATAATTAGTCATACGCGACCAAGAAACGGTCGAGACAACAATTACAGATACGGATACCCGTAACTTTCGAGAAATTACAAAATGGCCCAAAACGCCCGGAAACCACAATACGTGATCGAATAACCAAACCGAAGTTCACAACACGTCCAACAAAGTTAAACGGACTTGCGGGAAACTCGAAACAACAGTTTCGGTCGAGATTCACAAGAATCGAACTCAAGTGCGGAAAAGTCGCTAAAAAGCACAGAACTCAACGAAACGACACCGAAACGAACTCGGATGTCAAAAAGTGTAGAATTAATCATTCTCAGAATGACGAAACGGTCATGAGCGAGTCGTCAAAACGGACTCCGACCGAAAAAAGAAATTTACCGAAAATCGAAAATTGCGGATATTACATTTATGTGATCGTTTGAATCTCACTTTCATAGATTTGGTTAGCCTTGTTAAAGGCCCTCTTTCAAAACGCGCGTGTTTTGTGGACATTGTGTTCGTGGATGGTTACATGAATTACTATGAATACGCTTGGTGTTGTCGGTGTGCTTTGATAATATATATATATATATATATATATATATATATATATATATATATATGTATATATATTATCACTTATTGGTGCGTTGTAATTTGACCATTGCGTCGTGTATTGTGTTTTTGCCATTGAGTGAATTACTTGGATATTATTGATGTGATATGTTATTTGTGTGAATGTGTGGATATGGTTGAAGGTCTACGGTGACACATGGCACGTGATCATGTGGTCAGGATGCAACAAGTAATTGATCCAACCGTGATAGCCTGAGATAAATCTACGGTGGCACATGGCATGCGATCATGTGGCCAGGATGCAACAAGCGATTGATCCAACCGTGAGATGTGTGTGTTTTGTTTCGCTAGCCAGCTAAGGAGGGTCCTTCAAGGCCTCGAGTGGAATTTGTGGCTTCGTCCCGGTCCTAGGCGATGCGCGTGCGCGATTATGTTTTGTTGATTTTATGTCCGTCGAGGACACGTGATGTTGGGCTCTGGCCCTGTGAATTGTTGCCAGTTTTCTATTTGCGAAAACAAAACCTTTGGGCTGTGACCCATGTTGATTTTTGGAAAGATAAGGATTTGATAATCCTAATTGTTTTCTATTAAAACTCCCGAGGGTATTTTAAACCATTTTGAAAACCGTTCTCGTTAATTGTGATCTTTCGGATTTGGAAAGTTTTACTCAAACTCTTGCCTCGGGAAGTATTCGTTTCGTTGTATTTTAATCTTTGAGGATTTCTGATTATTGTCATTCTTGAAACTTGAATTGTATGGCTCGTATTTTTGCACTTGTACTTGCACTAGCAAAACAGTGGAGTTTTGCTAACCCCCGAGTATTCGGGGGGTGGATGTCTATTTTTGCATTCAGGTTTTGGAGCATAGCACAGGGTCGGCACGAAGGATGATGAAAGATGAACGATACTAATCACACGAGGATCCATTGATGTCGTATTGGTCTAGTTGTATTTTCTTTTCCGCTGCAGTATCTTTTCCCCGTTGTATGGGAGTTTATTGTATTTTGACCCCTGCGTGGGTATGTGTTTGGAATTGAGTTGTATGTTATTATTGAAAGACCAAATCGGTCTACTGAGTCATTTTAGCCTTAAAGGCGATGTTTAGATGTTTGATTTTAGTTATCAGCCTGGTAGATCCTCGAGGAGAGGGTCTACGGCGTGTAATATCCCTGAGTGGATTGGAGGTGTTACAAAGACAACACATGATTCCAACCACCCGAAGGCTCGAAATTCGACAACGGAAGTAATTACCCCAAACTTTGGGAAATTACGAAAACGGCCCAAAACGTCCGAAAATCACGATACGTGATCGAATAACCAAACCGAAGTTCACAACACGTCTAACAAAGTTAAACGGACTTACGGGAAACTCGAAACAGTAATTTCGAACGAGATTCAGAAGAATCGAACTCGAGTGCGGAAAAGTCGTTAAGAAACACGGAACTCAACAAAACAATACCGAAACGAACTCGGATGACAAAAAGTGCAGAATTAATCATTCTCAGAATGATGAAACGGTTCCAAGCGAGTCATCGAAACGGACTCCCGCCGAAAAAAGAAAAATTACCGAAATCCGAAATTGCGGATATTACACCTGTTAAGTTGGAAAACTACATCCAAGTCCTAGCCTTAAAATTGCCAAGAAATTTAACAATTTGGATTGTAATATAAGAATAGCTTAGATAAATAAAAAATATATATCAAAATTTTGTCCTAATTAAAAACGATCTTAAAATTTTAGAAAATTACAAAAGAAAAAACTCAATTGATTTGATTAAAGTGAAACGGCATATTTATGCTTATATGATATTTTTTCAAACATTCAGCTTCATATTTTAGAGTATTAAAGTTTATCCATTTTAAATTAAAAAATAAAAAAAGAGTTGAAGTACTTTTTTTAATTTCAGAAACTTGTACTACAAAAAATCTCGGCGGTATTTGGTTAAAGTGAAACTATATGTGTATTTATTTTAAAATGGATTTTGAAATTACAAAGTAAGGAGATTATGATTTATAACTTAAAATTAAGATATATCCCAATTTGCCAAAAAAAAAGAAGCAGCATCATCGTAGTATATATATAAGTGAATTACTTATATGACTTATTGTAAATATACTAATCACGGGGTTAACTAAGAAAACTACATCCACATCATAGCCTAATTAAAATTATCCCCATTTTTTAAAAGTAAAAAAAAATCCTAATTTTGTTTGTAATATAAGATGAGCCGGGAAAAGTTATAGGGTATTTTTCAGGCAGTGAACTTCATATTTAAGAGTACTAAAGTCTAAAATCAAGAAATTTTACATTCAAAAGAATAGAAAAATAATTAGAGTATTTTTAGTAATTTTTTAAACTTGTATTACAAGAAACCTATGTGATATTTGGTTCAGTTGAAACTTTATATCATTTTTATATGATATTATTTTCAAACATTTAATTAAATATATAGAAGTATTAAAGTTGGCACATTTTACATTCAAGAGAATACATAAATAGTTGGGCCTTTTTAGTAATTTCGGAAATTCATATTAGAAGAATCTCAATTCATATCTGATTGTGTTAAACTGTATTTGATGAAAATTCTACGTTCTTTTTTTGTCTTTTTTTTGCCAAAATAGTTAAAATCATTAAGTATTTAACGGTTTCTGTTAAATGGCCAAAAGGAGATAATTTAATCCTTATATTTGAAAAAAATATATAAATTATTTGGATATAATTTAAAATACAAAATCAAATCCAAAACTTTCAAAAATATATAGTTGATTTCAAAAGTAGATAAATTAACAAATCTTTTAAAACTAAAAAAATAAAAATGTCACTTAAAAACCACGTAAAACGGTCAATTTTTATTTTTAGAAGTTCTCTTTGTGCAAAGATGAATTTACGGATTAGTATATTATTACTAAATTTAGTTTCTTATATATTTAGAAATATCTATTGGAGAATTTAGAAAATCTGTAATTATATAATTTAGTAAATATTAGCTTTTTCATTTATTTTGTTATTTTATATTAATTAAATAAGATTTAAAACTAAAATAGACTAATTGATTTATTCCATAGTTTCTTTGATTTATTTATAAATAATAATTAAATCCATTATTTCTACACTTTCAACAATATTTTTTATAAGATTATTTCGATTTATTTAATTGATTTGGACTTCAAGTACATTTTTAATTATATATATTCAACACTTCTTTTGCAATACTTTCAAACATCTTTCATTTCAGTTGATATTTATTTTATTGATATACCTAATTATAGTGACTAATTAATATAAACTAATTAATTAGTAGAATATATAACATTTTCGCGAGATTTTAGGTTTAAGTTTTTAATATATAGTGTATACTACTATATTAAATTTCTCTTTGTTTGGAATTTATATTAAATTGGTTTAAATTGAGTTAAAACTCATTGTTCTAAAACCAATTTCCAACAGCTATTACGTCAAGCCCGAGAGTTTATCCAGTGCGCACTCAAAGAGTAGCGACTGCGGGTTCCCCGTCATAAAAAAACAATAATTCATATCAATTTAAAATATCTCGTAGTTTGAAGCTGGTCGTTACTTCTTTTATAATTTAGAATAACATATAATTGTTTAGTCTTAAATTAATTATTTAATCTTAACCCTCAACTTTACCATGTTGGTATGTCTAAAGTAGTCATTACTTTTGATGTACTTTATAATTAGCATGAATTATGGACTAGACGATTCAATCCCAAGTGTAGGAGAGAATGGAAAAGGGTAAACATTATCATCTACGGAATCCACAGCCCAAAAAATAAAAATAAGAGATGAGTTAGAAAGTGAAAACTGTTATAAACTTGATAGAAAAAGAGAGAAATTGAAAGAGAAGAAGAATAATGTGTGTATTCTTATGAGGGCCAAAGGCCTTTATTTATAGGTACACATCTAGGGTTTCAGGGGTATAAAGGTCATTCATTAGTAAATACATTAATTACAACACTCCCCCTTGAATGACCTTTAATACATGCTACCTCATTAAAACCTTGTCGGGAAAACCTAGTGGGAAAAAACCCGATCGAAGGAAAAAGTGTACAGCTACTCCCCTGAAATCGATTACATAAGATCTTTGAGTTAACGCATTCCGATCTTGTGTACTAGTCTTCTGAATGTTGACGTCGGCAACGTCTTTGTGAATAAGTTCGCCAATTAATCACTTAAGTGAATATTTGATGTATCTACCTTTGAGATACAAGTGATATCGTCGTCATACAATACTTCCTCTTGAATATTATGATGTTCATGCCTCATCAAAACTCCTTCGGAAAAACCCTGTGGGAAAAAATCGATAGAGAAAAAGAGTACACAGTATAAATGTAACACTCCCAATCCACTCAGGGATATTACACGCCGTAGACCCTCTCCTCGAGGATCTACCAGGCTGGTAACAACATTTAACATCTCGACAATGCCTTCAAGGCTAAAATGACTCAGTAGACTGATTTGGTCTTTCAATAAAATATACAACTCGATCACAAACACATACCCACGCAGGGGTCAAAATACAATAAACTCCCGTACAACGGGAAAAAGATACTGCAGCGGAAAAGAAAATACGACTAGACCAATACGACATCAACGGATCCTCGTGTGATTAGTATCGTTCATCTTTCATCATCCTTCGTGCCGACCCTGTGTTATGCTCCAAAACCTGAATGCAAAAATAGACATCCACCCCCCGAATACTCGGGGGTTAGCAAAACTCCACTGTTTTGCTAGTGCAAGTATAAAATACGAAAACGAGCCATGCATATCATACTCCACGAAACATGTTAATCATAAACATACTTCCCGAGGTGATTCACTTAATCAAACGATTAAATCGAAAGATAGGGTAAACCCAATAAACATCTTGTGAAAAACATTTTACGACCTCGGGAGTTTTGAATACATTGGGATTTAAAATCTTCAGGCCTTTCGAAAACATTTAGGGACACAGCCCAAAAGTCATTTTCCCAAAACATAAATTCGATAACAACAAGTGGGGTCCACGACCCGATCATACCATAACAACCTGTTTCCACAGATTATTCGCGTCCCGTGCTAGCAAGCCACGGACCTCAGATGCTCCCGTAGAACAAACCCGAGTGAATAACCCACAGGGAAACTATATCAAATCACATGTCACCGTAATCCGCATCACGTGACTAAAAGCACATATACTTACATAATCAAACCACAACCATAAGTTATCCCAAGATCGTGCTAACAAGCCACGAACCTCGGAGTCCCCGCAAGACATACCCGATGATAACCCCACAAGTTATCTCGGCATCGGGCTAGTAAGCCCCGAACCTCGGAGTCCCCGCAAGACATACCCGTATTGGATAACCCTACGGTTTCGCCCGACCCATACTAGCAAGTATGGATCCCGGAGATTCAACAATCCTACCCGGAGGCACATCACATACAACAAGCACACAACAATAACCGATTATCAAGACAAGCAACACTAAGCATCACAACCTCATTTCAAAGGAGTAACGACTAACATCACATCATGTCGAATACCCACCGAACAAATATACAATTCAATGCACAATCCTCGGCAAACAATTATGGTCAATGCGATTATAACGTCTCTCAACGTACGAAACTAACACACATATTCCGAGAACATATCCATTCACGAAGTATACGAATTATCGTTGAAAGACAATATTTATCGAGAACATACCGATCCTTTTTAACGTTCATTAAACATTGGATTTCGCATAAAATAATTTATCAATAATTATGCCTAAGAAATATGAAATGTATGGGCAAGATACTTGCCTCGAATGACCACAACGCGGAGAATCGGCCGAAGTAGGTTGACACGAACCGATTACGAACCCGCCGACTCCACCGATCGCCAACTCACGTCATAAACTACGAAGGACAATAATAACAATGAAATGAATTCCATAACACGACTCAAAGCCGTTGAATTCAAAGAACGAATGACGAAAGTTCAAGGATTTCCCCCAAAACGGCCAAGAACACGATTTGTTCCGTCAAATCACGAAAACGGAATTCCAAGTTGAAATATGGATATACAATCCATAGAATATGTTTAACAACATCATTTAACCATAATCGATCCATCGAAAATGGATGAAAAACGAGATCGGGGATAAGTCACCCAAAAAGTCAATTCGAAGGAAATCAAGAATTATACTTCGATTCGACGAAGAACAATGGATTAAATGATGTTAAACACAAGAATACTATCAAGATTAATCATACCCATCATGAATTAATCAAAAACATGGAACGAATCGGACAAAAATGCGAAAACCCCCAAATTCACGAAATTAGGGTTCTAAGGAAGATTACCTTGATTCGCTGGATCAAAGGATGATAACGGATGATTTATTGATGTTATGAACTCAAGAACTTCGTGGATTTGTTCTTCAATAACATGCCTCCTTGATCTCAAAACCTCTGGCCGTGGAAAGAAAAGATTGAAATGAAAAAATGGGTTGAAACAGGGCTGCTCGGTCAATTATATAGGCAGACCGCCCTAGCGTGCGCTAGCGTGCCGGCAGCGTGCGCTAGCGGGCCGACCATGGTCCATCCGAGGCTCTGGATGATCCTCGCCAGTAGCGCGCGCTAGATGCCGGCGGCGTGCGCTACGTCTGCCGGTTAGCGCGCAGCTGACCGCCGTGCGCGTGCGCTCTGGCCAACTCTCTGGAGTCCGTAACCACCGGGCCTCACCGCCCGGCCCAAGTAGCGTCTTGCTGGTGCCGCATAGCGTGCGCTACGACTGCCGGTTAGCGCGCGCAGCCTCCTGGTAGTAGCGTACGCTATGCCGGTCCCTGCCGCGCCCGTCCGGCCAGAGCCCAGCAACCGTGCCGGTTCCTCCCGCAACCGTCCGGCCAGCGCCCGGCTGCCGTGGCCTGACGACTCGATTTCCGAAAACGCACAGAACGAACACGACGAAAAGTTCGCGGACGACATCAACGACCCGAAATGAAAACATAATGCAATAATTAATCATACGCGACCAAGAAATGGGTCGAGACAACAATTACAGATACGGATACCCGTAACTTTCAAGAAATTACAAAATGGCCCAAAATGCCCGGAAATCACGATACGTGATCGAATAACCAAACCGAAGTTTACAACACGTCTAACAAAGTTAAACGGACTTACGGGAAACTCAAATGTTAGCCAACGAGATTCGCAAGAATCGAACTCAAGTGCGGAAAAGTCTCTAAAAATCACGGAACTCAACAAAACGACACCGAAACGAACTCGGATGACAAAAAGTGCAGAATTAATCATTCTCAGAATGACGAAACGGTCATGAGAAAGTGGTCAAAACAGACTCCAACCAAAAAAAGAAATTTACCAAAAATCGAAAATTGCGGATATTACATTCCACCCTCCTTAAAAGAAGTTTCGTCCCGAAACTTAAAATAAGTAGGGAGGAGCAACATCCCGCCAGAAAATACTCAACGAGATACACAAGAACCGAAACTCGCGCCAACGACGGAATGCCACAAGCAATGCAAAGAGACATACGACGTGAAAACACGCCCCACGATGACCAACACAACGCCACAGGTAGAAACATAATAAAATCAACAAGTGACAAGCGTCATCAAACAGACAATACAATCGAGTCGATCATCCGGACAATCACAAAACACAATGAATGAAAATCAATAGGGTTGACCAACCCAACGGTACATCAATCAAAATGCGAGCCAACCGCTGAACAAATACGGAATTCCACCGCCCAAGGGTTGGAAGATTGAAAACGAGACTAACTTCCCGAACTTAAGGCAATTAGGAAGGAGCCTGAACGCTCAACAATCACGAAACGAGAACAAAACCGAACAAACAAACGATCGAGACAACAAAAATCGAACGATCATGTTCGGATCACGAAGAACAATAAGGTTCAACCGACAACTCCGAGGTTCACATCTCGACTCGAGACAAAACATGATCCGGTGAAAACAACAAGATGCACACTCGTATAAGATCCACATGAAAGGGAATAATAATTGAAAAGTCACAACGACGAACGAGTAATTCCGAAATAATACCACCCTCGTTCGATCAACAAAAGCAAGGGGCAGGACAAGCTCAGAAAATGTCAATGAACATAAACGAGTCGACAGAGTCGAAAATACAGAAGTTCCAAATCCGATCCACTTCGAATAAAAGAATTAGTAGAATCAAAAGATGCTACTTCCGAACAAGGTTCACAGGAATCGAACCGAACTCGGAAAAGTTACAGCGATAACCAGATCGACCCAAAACAAGATCACAGATCATTCGAACGATGAAACCGAAATACAGAACAAGTTCAGAAAGTATCAACGAACATGAGTGTATCGATAGACTGGAGAAAGAGAAAATATAGAAGCCAAAAATAATACGGGTATTATATTCGACCTCTTCTAAAAGAAGTGTCGTCCCCGAAACTCACAACAACAAAATCAAGGAGACGACACAACAGGCAATCAACAGAAACATCCTTCAAAGGCCTCTCAAAGCCGATTCTGATATCTCAGGCCAAGCGCGAACTCCGAAAGTCTCGGTAGCCAATTCGCAAAACTAAATTCGGTGTCCCTCGAGTCCACACTCGAAATGTGTTACCGACGAGAAGGACAAATTGCACGTACATTCCCCCGGCACATCACGGTTGAAACACCTCGGCTCGGCATACCGAAAATACAAATGCTAGATACAATGGGGCATAACGTCGCAAAACAACATAGCGGAGATGCCAACTCAGCACAACAAAGAATCATAACACATATCATATACAACGATTACCATCGTAAAGTAATATATACACATACACCACATAAACCGACGGTATCGTTCGGCGACCTCAACGACCCGAACGATAACCAGCACGTAATTACAAACATCATGAAACAATCACACATGTACACCAACGTACAAACCCAAGCTTCAACATCTCACACTCGTGTGATACACGCAATCCACCACGAGGCGACAACCATTAAATACCAGTTCACACCTCTCACAGAGGGCTAGTACAACAAATACGTGGCAACGCCTCAACGTTCATGCCACCAACTCGATCATATTCGGGAGTTAACATTATAGCGACAAAGCCAACATCAGACATACATACCCAGCCCTCAAACGGGAATGGATAGGTTTTAAAAGCGAAAACCTCATTTGGAAAATAATTTAGAAAAACACCGGTCGATCTTGAGTATCACATTTCCAAAAAAAGTAAAAACGTGAAACATCATTATCGAGACTTTGGAAAACCATTTCGCATTTGATAAAAATGAGGACACTTTCTTTTAGTGAAAAGCTTTCAGAATATTCGACCTTCGGGTCTAAGTAAAAGTGTTTATAAAACATTGAAAATATCTCAAAACATTTTGGTCCTCGAGGTAGAAGAATTTTGAAACATGTTGTGGCACCTTGGAAGTACCACGAGAAAATAATTCATTTAAAAAGTACGTCTCGAAATTTATTTTCTAAGATACTCAAGGTTTTCAAAAATAATTCAATGGGCTAGAATGCCCAAAAAAAAATTTTCAGGTAATTACACAAAACTTTATAGCGCCGTGGATCCCGCCGAACCCACCAAGCTAAAAACCATTTACAAAAACGCCAAAAAGGCCGATGACGGTAATGTTTCAAAAACTTACAAAATCCATTTACAAAATGTTAAATACCGTCATAAGAATTTCGCTAAAATGATCAAGACCATAATATCAAAAACTCGGTTAATGGAATTGATTTTCGAAATAAAACTCAGTCGGTAAAATACCGAAAGCCATTACAAAAGGACTCACGCAGCGGATAAAAGAAATAAAGTCAAACATGCACAATCCAGCAACACTACTCCACACATAAACGAAATATGAGGGTCAAATAACCACATATCAAGAAATCAAAATCCATAAGAGGATTCCGTCACTTAACAAATAAATCATAAAAATAACTCGTGTCACACGAGGCACAACACAAAGAAGGGAGACTTACAGCCACAGGTCGCACGAAGATGATGATCGCCCCACGATACTAATCACGACCAACAAACTCAGACGACGCGTCGCGACACTACTCAGTCAGATAAAATCCGACGAAACAAGACTCAAACAACACGACTTGACCCGACAGCCTAGGTTTCCTCAACCTAAGCTCTGATACCATTTATGTAACACCCCCAATCCACTTAGGGATATTACACGCCGTAGACCCTCTCCTCGAGGATCTACCAGGCTGGTAACAACATTTAACATCTCGACAATGCCTTCAAGGCTAAAATGACTCAGTAGACCGATTTGGTCTTTCAATAAAATATACAACTCGATCACAAACACATACCCACGCAGGGGTCAAAATACAATAAACTCCCGTACAACGGGAAAAAGATACTGCAGCGGAAAAAAAAATACAACTAGACCAATACGACATCAACGAATCCTCATGTGATTAGTATCGTTCATCTTTCATCATCCTTCGTGCCGACCCTGTGTTATGCTCCAAAACCTGAATGCAAAAATAGACATCCACCCCCCGAATACTCGGGGGTTAGCAAAACTCCACTGTTTTGCTAGTGCAAGTATAAAATACGAAAACGAGCCATACATATCATACTCCACGAAACATGTTAATCATAAACATACTTCCCGAGGTGATTCACTTAATCAAACGATTAAATCGAAAGATAGGGTAAACCCAATAAACATCTTGTGAAAAACATTTTACGACCTCGGGAGTTTTGAATACATTGGGATTTAAAAATCTTCAGGCCTTTCGAAAACATTTAGGGACACAGCCCAAAAGTCATTTTCCCAAAACATAAATTCGATAACAACAAGTGGGGTCCACGACCCGATCATACCATAACAACCTGTTTCCACAGTTATTCGCGTCCGTGCTAGCAAGCCACGGACCTCGATGCTCCCGTAGAACAAACCCGAGTGAATAACCCACAGGAAACTATATCAAATCACATGTCACCGTAATCAGCATCACGTGACTAAAAGCACATATACTTACATAATCAAACCACAACCATAAGTTATCCCGCATCGTGCTAACAAGCCACGAACCTCGGAGTCCCCGCAAGACATACCCGATGATAACCCCACAAGTTATCTCGGCATCGGCTAGTAAGCCCCGAACCTCGAGTCCCCGCAAGACATACCCGTATTGGATAACCCTACGGTTTCGCCCGACCCATACTAGCAAGTATGGATCCCGGAGATTCAACAATCCTACCCGGAGGCACATCACATACAACAAGCACACAACAATAACCGATTATCAAGACAAGCAACACTAAGCATCACAACCTCATTTCAAAGGAGTAACGACTAACATCACATCATGTCGAATACCCACCGAACAAATATACAATTCAATGCACAATCCTCGGCAAACAATTATGGTCAATGCGATCATAACGTCTCTCAACGTACGAAACTAACACACATATTCCGAGAACATATCCATTCACGAAGTATACGAATTATCGTTGAAAGACAATATTTATCGAGAACATACCGATCCTTTTTAACATTCATTAAACATTGGATTTCGCATAAAATCATTTATCAATAATTATGCCTAAGAAATATGAAATGTATGGGCAAGATACTTGCCTCGAATGACCACAACGCGGAGAATCGGCCGAAGTAGGTTGACACGAACCGATTACGAACCCGCCGACTCCACCGATCGCCAACTCACGTCATAAACTACGAAGGACAATAATAACAATGAAATGAATTCCATAACACGACTCAAAGCCGTTGAATTCAAAGAACGAATGACGAAAGTTCAAGGATTTCCCCCAAAACGGCCAAGAACACGATTCGTTCCGTCAAATCACGAAAACGGAATTCCAAGTTGAAATATGGATATACAATCCATAGAATATGTTTAACAACATCATTTAACCATAATCGATCCATCGAAAATGGATGAAAAACGAGATCGGGGATAAGTCACCCAAAAAGTCAATTCGAAGGAAATCAAGAATTATACTTCGATTCGACGAAGAACAATGGATTAAATGATGTTAAACACAAGAATACTATCAAGATTAATCATACCCATCATGAATTAATCAAAAACACGGAACGAATCGGACAAAAATGCGAAAACCCCCAAATTCACGAAATTAGGGTTCTAAGGAAGATTACCTTGATTCGCTGGATCAAAGGATGATAACGGATGATTTATTGATGTTATGAACTCAAGAACTTCGTGGATTTGTTCTTCAATAACATGCCTCCTTTATCTCAAAACCTCTGGCCGTGGAAAGAAAAGATTGAAATGAAAAAATGGGTTGAAAGCAGTGCTCTCGATTATATGGCCAATTATACCGCCTAGCGTGCGCTAGCGTGAAGGCGTGCGCTTAGCGGGCCGACCATGGTCGATCCGAGGCTCTGGACTGATCCTCGCCAGTGTAGCGCGCGCTAGATGCCGAGCGCGGCGCTACGCTCACGGGTTAGCGCGCGCGGACCGGCCGTAGCGTGCGCTACGGCCAACTCTCTGGAGTCTGAACCACCGGGCCTCACCGCCGGCCCAAGTAGCGTCTGGTGCCGCATAGCGTGCGCTACGATCGCCGGTTAGCGCGCGCAGCCTCCCGGCAGATGGCGTACGCTATGCCGGTCCCTGCCGCGCCCGTCCGGCCAGAGCCCGGAACCGTGCCGATTCCTCCCGCAACCGTCCGGCCGGGCCCACGCTGTGTGGCTCGACGACTCGATTTCCGAAAACGCACGGAACGAACACGACGAAAAGTTCGCGGATGACATCAACGACCCGAAATGAAAACATAATGCAGTAATTAATCATACGCGACCAAGAAATGGGTCGAGACAACAATTACAGATACTGATACCCGTAACTTTCAAGAAATTACAAAATGGCCCAAAATGCCCGGAAATCACGATACGTGATCGAATAACCAAACCGAAGTTTACAACACGTCTAACAAAGTTAAACGGACTTACGGGAAACTCGAAACAGCAGTTTCGAACGAGATTCGCAAGAATCGAACTCAAGTGCGGAAAAGTCTCTAAAAATCACGGAACTCAACAAAACGACACCGAAACGAACTCGGATGACAAAAAGTGCAGAATTAATCATTCTCAGAATGACGAAACGGTCATGAGCGAGTCGTCAAAACAGACTCCGACCAAAAAAAGAAATTTACCAAAAATCGAAAATTGCGGATATTACAATAAATTTGCTCATGTGTTGCATTGGTTGCCTCGTTAAAAAAACCTTAACTAAGAAAACCCGGTGGGAAAAAACTTAGAAAGGGAAAAAGAGTACAACCATTTGGTCTTCAGGACCTTTTGACCTTCAGGGTCGACATAATCTTCAAGCTAATTTAAAAGTTATCACTTCTCCCCCTCAAGATAACAATCTTGCACTCCAATACCATGAATATAATTTTCAGACATGGAGAGATTTAGTGAATAAATCTGCTAGATTATCATTATTGCTCTTCTGAAGCTCGTGTGGAAATAAGTTTCATCTTACTTGCCCAAACATTATATGCAACACATAAATGAAAAATATTTATCATCATAATAAATAGGCAGTATGAGTACAAATATGAAATCATAATCCCTAATAGCCACCAATATCGAATATCGATCTCTTTCATGTAATAAACCAATATGGTTAACACCATTCCACATTCTCCTTCTTGGAGAAATATTAAATTTTGCTAGCATGTTAACTTCAATTTGTATATCAGGCCTGATGATGTAATGCTTCAATAGCATACAAGTACGGAACTTCTGGTCCTCTTATATCTTTGTTATTTTCTTGAGATCTATATGAGTCGGTATCCACTTCAAGTGGTAAGACAACCTTTAGGTAGCTAAATGGATAAAAACTTTCCATCATATATGCTCGATCTACAAGTCGAGACAATACTAATACTTAGTTTTATCTAAGTTTTTCATTTTGAACTTGTATTTAGACACGAGTTCAAATAATTCACATATATCCTCTTCAGGAGGAATTCACTTAGTCGGTTGATCCACCAGACTATTTCAAAATGTATAAATATTTATAACTCAAAATAGTACATGTTGCGAATTTCACGTTCCTATTACTTTAGGAACCTCAAGTCCGTCGGGGACTTTCATATAGATATTCGCGTCCAATGACCCATAAAAAAATGTGGTGATAACATCACTAATTGAATATCTATATTCATAATAATTGTCATATGTGTATTAAATGACGAAATTTAGTGCCAACGGGAGAATATGTTTTGGGTATGCGCTTAAACCCTTGATATACTAATCTCGCTTATCTTTCACCACTTTATTTTATTTTGTGAGTTAAGCTTTGTCTCAATTGCTTATATTTTATTTAGTGCTTCAGGCACTCCACTAGAAATTGTTGAGACACAAAGTGTTGTCGACAACTATCATTCTTATAAACAATTCTCCCATATTCACAAAGTCAATGATAACTTCAACAAAATCAAGTATTCAACATTTCCCATAACATTTGATTTGGTCGTCCCATAATCCAATACTGTAATTATTTAGTGCACGTGCAAATTAAGGTATTGAGATTCTCATCTTCGGGACGATCCTCTTCCGGAGGTTTTTGAAGTGATGTTGTAGTTTAATCTATTTGTATTCCGCGGATTTTATCTTTAATACCAATAAAGAATACGTCTCTCACGCTTCTGGCGTCGAGGAGTATCAACAAATATATTTCGTTCATATTCGACTTTAATTCTTTATGGTACATATACAACTGGTATATGAGATTTCATCACTCATTTGGCAGTCAATAACTTGTTGAACTTCGAGTTCATAGTGCGTAAATTTAAATATCCAACCCAATGAGAATTTTCCGACTTTCTCTTATTTATATTTCATATCTCCCTCTAATGTCGGAGATAGTTGGAATTGGATTATAAAATCAATCCTCTTCAGGAGGTGCACTAATAACAGAGGGCGTGACCCAAATATTGTGCCTTTGATATGGATAATTGAATTTAAAATTCATCGCAACATGATCATTGGATAAAATATTATATCGCTTATAATTAATTTGATACTCATTGAATAAAGCTCCTTTTAGAGCCGACAATAAGAATATTGCCATATGAAATTATACCAATCCTTCGGGGATTGTCTTTCCATTCCTCAAGTAGAAATTGAACGAATCAATATGACATAAAGTTATGTATTTTTCATTTGAAATAAATACATGCAACTTCAAATGTAAATTGCTCTCCAGGAGCATGTATTTTTCTTCAAAAATATTAATTGTGCTAACTCAGGAGCAACAATTTAAATCAAAGATAATCATATATTACCGAAAATATAAAGTAAGAGTATGTGATATTCTTCAAAAGGATCAATTATGCTACCTTGTGAGCAACAATTTATAAACATATAACACCCAGAAGATAAAATACTCTAAAGAGTATGTAAATATTAATTAAAAGTATTAATTGTGCTACATCATGAGAAATAATTTATATCAATATGGTGATAATAAAAACAACTCAATAACACAAGGCCATATAGAAAATATTCAAAATAATGCCTTTTTTGTTTAATATTCTTCAGGAATATTGACTTTAATTGATGTAGTTATCATAAATACTATCATAAAAATATGACTATATATCGTTGTGTTTTATCAAGAACATCAACAATTTCTTTTTAATAATCTTCTAGACTATTAAAATTACAAATTCATGTTTCTTCAGGAAACCATGAAAATATATTAATGTAATGTATTAAAAGAATCATTACAAATAATTTTATATCAATGATACAAGTATTATCATCAATATAATATGTAATAACTATCGTTATTACTCTTCTTCCAGAAGAAAGTGCAATAATTATTATGCAATTAATCCAACATCTATAAGATATTGATGAAAATAGGTCAACTCAAAATAATACAATTTTAAGTGTATAAATGTACTTTGTGATATTTACCAGTAATTTGTGATATTTATCATACAATATGTGTGGATTTGTATTAATATCTTCAGGATATCATATAGTTAAATAAAATATAAAAATGATATAAATAGACTTTAACACCAAAGACGTAAATTTAAACATGTAAATATTAAAAGTATTAGGATTAGTAGACTTCTGGTCTAATAAGTGGTGAATTTTATACGTAATTTACATTGATATTTTCTCTAATACCAATTTCTTTTCTTCAGAAATTGTATATGTCATTTGTCTCACTTGTTATCGCGGAATCATACATATTTCAAGCGATAGTTTAGAAATCCATAGATATATCGATACTTAGAAGATAATAGTGCATAATCTCCGATCCTGTAGGAAGGAATTTAGTAGTTCTTCAGGAACTGTCAATAAATTTAGCACTACCTTTTTTTTCATACGAAAAGTATCATTCTAAAGATATCATGCATATTTGCACTTTGATGAGACAATAAATCCTGACCACTATATAATCCCAAGAACTTGGCATTCTATTCACAAAAAGAAGAAATAAGATAAGCCAAGAATTTGAATTATACAAATATCTTCAGGATATTTGACCATTTTATCACTAATTATATAGCAACGGTCAATTGAAATCATACTCCAGGTATGACATCATATCTTATATTGATAAAAACTCACAATATATCATAAGAGATAATAAAATATTAAACTACACAATATATAAGATTATATATTGACATATAATCTTAAGATTATCATTTTCGTGTCCTTATCATTAACCGTTGATATATCAACTCCACGAGATAAAATTTATAAATAATTATCCCCTACAAGGATAAACTCTAAATTTTATCTACTTCGGGAGATAAAATTTGAGCCATGTAATATTGAAGTTTTTAATTTAATATTTTTCACTTCCGGGAACAACTTGATAGGAATATTCGACCACTTACTAATCTTGATATCACTGGAGCACAGTCGGATTATGATTGTGGAGTATATCATATCTTGTACAATCTCGATAGAGGATATTCTCAAATCATATTAATATTTTTTATTTGAGATATAAGTTATATTTTCCTTCAGGGATAATATCATGCTACATCAAGGCATTAATGATTTAATTATGCTATTATATTTATAAATAACAAATCAATATTCTTCAGGAATATTGTATCATCACATAATTCATGTATAAATAAGAATTATTCATTTAGAATAGTAATATTCTTCAAGAATATTACAATTAATTGTGCTACTTCGAGAGCAATAATTTTAAGATCCATAATTGAATATACAAAGCGAAAAAATAGTACGAGAATTAATCAAGGCTCGAAATAACTAAACTAAAATAGTTGCTTCTTCAAGAGCACTTACAATATTCTTCAGGAATATTATTTTGTATTTTTCATTAGGAATTGCACAAATTATTAGATCTCATAGTGTTCTTCATGAACACATCATATTCAACTAAAATATGACGAGATAACATTGTCATTCTTCAAGGACTACAACGAATCTTTTATCTTAATAATCTTCTGGATTATTAAGTATTGTTGAATCGTGTTTCTTCCGGAAACAAAGAGGAATATGATTTGATAATAAATTTTGAGGTCATCATATATATTATTTATATATAATGCACACAAAAATATAAAATTTAATAACTAAATATAATATATTTTTCCTCAAAATCATCATATGCAAGAAAGTTTTTGAAGGAGTAAATAGAATTAATACCTTTCACCAATGTAAAAAAAAGACTATTTCTGTTCGGACTTTTTTTTATTCATGCAATACGTTTTAGAATCCGATCTCCACCGTTGAATTTGTAGATCTGCTTGTCAGGAAGATACTGTAAAAATTTCATCATGATCCGACGGTTAACAAAACGGGAATCGCGATTTTAGCGCGATCTCACAGTGCAGAAAAGTTGCTCGCGTTTTTTTTTTTTTTTTTATTTCGAAAATCGGAGAGAAAAAAAAAATTTTACTCGTAGAGTATCGTGCTGATAACGTTTTATAAACTTGAGAGAAAAAGAGAGAAATTGGAAGAGAAGAAGAATAATATGTGTATTCTTATGAGGGCCAAAGGCCTTTATTATAGGTACACATCTAGGGTTTCAGGGTTATAAAGGTCATTCATTAGTAAATACATTAATTACAACAAAAACAAGATTTAAACTGCTTAATAATAATATCTTATCTATGCGGTTTACCAATTTAGAAGCTTTTTTTTTTTCTCTAATAAGGGGTGGGACAGGATTCGAACCCAGGACCAACGTATGGCACATGCGCGGCTTTTACCGCTTTGGCACTTGCTCGATTTCTTGACCAATTTATAAGTTAAAGAAAGAAAATATTATAGTTTTTTCAATGAAATAAATTACTTAGAAGTAAATCATAAGTTGAAATTCAAATCTAAAGATGAACAATTAAGGAAATTTTATAGATATTGATGTCGTGAAATCGCACTTAATCTATATTCGGCTCAAACAATACTTCCAAATTTGTCGAGACCTGTCCCGAATATCGCAACGATCCTTGTCACAAGGATATTGTTTCTTAAGATCCTCAATCAATAGATTGTAACATTTTTCATCAATATGCCAAAGACGAATGCAGCAATCATAAGTGGCTGGAGTTCTCAACGGAGCATCAATATCCTCGCACAAGAGCTTAGCAATATGAGTCTTATCACTTGTGTGAAGATCTTTATAACAGTCTTCCGGCCATGGAGTGTTTGTATAGGGTTTGTCATCCGATATTGGTTTCTCTGCACCACTTGTTATCAAATGGTTTTCTATTCCCTTGTGGAGAACAATTGTTATCAAATCGATTTCTTGATCGCTTGGGATTCATCCACGACCACGAAGCCGATTAACAACAAGAGTGTGATCTTGATCATGGGTTTGGAATTGATCATGCTGAATATTTTGGTGATGAATATACAAAGGCTTGAGTTTTTTAAACATATATTTATACGCATTCCCATCCATTTTATTTTGATGGAGTTGGGATGTTATATTTATTACCGGACTACTTAATGTTGAAACCTACTTTCACATTTAATCAAACCATAATGAAGATATATGGAGTTTACTCCAAAAGTTAATGTTACGGTCTTTGGATTAGATGATTAGGGTATATATATATATATATATATATATATATATATATATATATATATATATATATATATATATATTTGGGAAATTCGTATTAGAAAAAATCTCAATTCATATCTGATTGTGTTAAACTATATTTGATGAAAATTCCACGTTCTTTATTTGTCTTTTTTTGCCAAAATGGTTAAAATCATTAAGTATTTAACGGTTTCTGTTAAATGGCCAAAAGGAGATAATTTAATCCTTATATTAGAAAAAAAAATATATAAATTATTTAGATATAATTTAAAATACAAAAGCAAATCCAAAACTTTCAAAAATATATAGTTGATTTCAAAAGTAGATAAATTAACAAATCTTTTAAAACTAAAAAAAATAAAAAAAGTCACTTAAAAACCACTTAAAACGGTCAATTTTTATTTTCAAAAATTCTCTTTCACTACTACAGATTTGAACTTAGAATACAACACTTGCGTAGCGTTTTTGGGGAAGCGCTATGCAAGTATATCACTTAGATAGCGTTTTTAGAAAAAGTGTTATGCAAGTGATTATATATCACAGTAAAATAAAAGTAAAATAAAAGAAAAAAAAATACTTACATAGCATTTATTTAGGAAGCGCTATGAAAGATTACACTTGCATAGCGGTTTATAAAAATCCTATAGTACTTAACGTATTTTAAGTATTTTTTATTTTCTTTTTAATTTTTTTAAAACTCTAGCATAGTGTGTTTGAAAGCGTTATAGAAGTGAATGTATTGTAAGTAATTATATTCTTAATTTCAATTTATTTTTTAACCCAAAACATACATATCTACATATCGTTCAAGAAAATCATACTGTATCATATTCTTCACGTATCATCTCTCTATCTCCTTGCAACTCAAAAAAATCTTAAGGACGACTTTCAAAATCCGGCCAATCGTTTACTTTCCTGACAAATCGATATACATATTCTCGTTCCTCTTGTTCTGTACATCTAGATCCATATAGATTTTACTTCGTTTCATTCTCGTTTCAATCTCAGATTTTGGTTTTCTAGAGGGCTACTCCGCCGTCTCTAAATCGAATCATATACTCGTGCTTCTCTCGTCATATACTTCAATTTCTATACAGTTTTATCTCCGATTTAATTCCCAAATCTCAAATCCATTCAAGCCTAGTTTCTAAGATTTGGGGATTTTTCAGGTCAAAGATTTTTGATACTTGATTAGTTTAAGATTGGTGATTACATCAACAAGGAGACTATATCGTGTTGGTAGTATTGACAAGGAGGATCAGGTACTCTATTATTAAATGTTAACTTGTTTATTTGAAACTGGAGTAATTTGTTGTGTTTATTTATGCAGTTGAGAATTCCCCGTTCCTGGAGAAGCTAAAAAAGAAAGGATATGGTGGATGCGATTGATGAATACACAGTTGGTCAGCTGAAGGACACCACCGATATGCCTGCACTGGAGGAAGATCTTAAATATTTTTATTTGATATATATGTAACACTGGGTAAGATGGCACATGTCGTCGTTTTTATTAGGCTCCTTTGCCTGTGCCTTGTTGTTCTTCCTTCCACTGCTTTTAAACCTATTTGTATCGTGTATATTGTTAATTTGGGATTGATTTGATCGTTTCTGTTTATTTCTCCTTGTTGATTGTAAGAAATTTTGATGCTGTAATTTCTTTGATTCTTTTCATCTTTAAGATTTTCTCACTGTGTAATTTGTTTTTTAAATATTGTGGTAATCAATGTCTATATGTGTCATGTGGCAGAAATTTGATGCAGCGCTGGGGGGTGTTACCGTGGTCACAGGTGGGACGAGAATTGTGGGCTTCGCACAGCCTTTCACGGGTCTGGACTTGTTGTGGTTGTTCCTATTAAAGGAGTAAAATCTTCTGCTTGGGCTTTTCTTAAACCGTTTAGTTGCGAAGTGTGGTGCGTCACTGGTGCTTTCTTTCTTTTTGTCGGGTCTGTTGTTTGGGTGCTTGAGCATTGGACCAACCGTGAATTTCGTAGCTCCCCTCGGCAACAACTCGTTACAGTCTTCTGGTTAGTGGTGTCCTTGTTGAATATCGATTTTTGTTAGGCAGACTCTTTATAACAATTAAATTTGGTTCAGCAAAACAATATGCTATTCATTCTTGCAGGTTTAGTTTCACAACATTGTTCTTTGCACACAGTAAGTACCACATGTCAATCCGATAATCTTTATCTTAGTGATATCTTGAACTGCTGTAGATATTCATGCTTCATGTTGTTAATTTCTTCCTTGCTTGGAACCAATGCAGGAGATAACACTGTTAGCACTTTGGGGTGTCTGGTGCTTATCTTATGGCTCTTTGTTGTCTTAATTATCACTTCAAGCCGCACAACTAGTTTGACATCAATCCTCACAGCGCATCAATTGGCATCAAATGTACAAGGTGTAACACCCCCAAAACCGTGTGGGAATATTACACGCCGTAGACCCTTTCCATAAGGATCTACCAGGCTAAACATCCATAAACAACCAAATGCTTGCCCGACCAGGGTCAAACAATATAATAATACAGACCGTTAAGGTCACTTACACATAAACACACAGACCGATGAGGTCACGCAACTCTATCAACAAGACTGACTAACAATATTACCCACACAGGGGTCGAAACACAATACAGCGGAAGACTGAATCAACTCTAACAATACAACCAAACTCTACCAACTCTCGACTCTTGATTAGTATCGCAGCTCGTCATCCCCTTGAGCCAATCCTGTGACTGCTCCCCTGAACCTGCATGTACCTGGACGCAGAACAGACATCCAGCCCCCGATTACTCGGGGGTTAGTAAAACTCCACTATTTTACTAGTGCAAGTATAAAACGATACGAAATGCAACAAGTAAATAGCAACTACATATTTAATACGGAAATCAATTATCAAAATGTTCCCGAGTTTCCATTACGCACAGTTGTCCTTGGACTCTTTGTAACCATACTTCAATTTCTTCTCGAATCATCTCTCGTTGAAGGCTAAGTTGGGAAGTTAGAGTCTCCAGCATCTGGATAGAAACAGGCTTACGGCTAAGTGCATCTGCCACTACATTCGCTTTGCCTGGATGATACAAAATCTCCAAGGCATTGTCCTTAATCAGCTCTAACCATCTTCTTTGCCGCATGTTCAACTCTTTCTGGCTGAAGATGTATTTGAGACTCTTGTGATCCATAAAGATCTGACAGTGAGTCCCGTACAGGTAATGTCTCCAGATCTTCAAAACAAAAACTACTGCTACTATCTCCAAATCATGTGTTGGGTAATTCACTTCATAAGGTTTCAGCTGTCGTGACGCATAAGCGATCACCTTATCATTCTGCATCAATACGCATCCGAGTCCTTGGTTCGAAGCATCACTGTAAATTATGAATCCTCCAGTCCCCTGTGGAAGTGTTAAAATCGGTGATGTCGTCAATCTATTCTTCAATTCATCAAAGCTTTTCTGACACGATTCACTCCAATCAAACTTTTGAGTTTTCTGCAGGAGTCGGGTAAGTGGGCGGGAAATTCTAAAAAACCCTTCCACGAATCGACGATAATATCCAGCAAGTCCTAAGAAACTTCGGACTTCTTTCACGTTCTTTGGAGGCTTCCAATCCATAACCACTTCGATCTTCTGAGAATCTACTCGGACTCCTTCAGCTGATGCCACATGACCGAGGAACATTACTTCCTTTAGCCAGAATCTATATGTTTGGCGTACAGTTGCTCGCTTCTCAAAAGTTCTAATACAATTCGCAAATACTGTGCATGCTCTTCCGGGCTCTTAGAATATACCAGAATATCATCAATGAACACGACCACAAATTTATCCAAATATTCGATGAACACTCGGTTCATCAACTGCATGAATACAGCAGGTGCATTAGTGAGACCAAACGGCATCACTACAAACTCATAGTGTCCATAGCGAGTTCTGAATGCTGATTTCGGAACATCAGATTCCTTAATCCTCAGCTGATGATATCCTGATCTCAGATTGATTTTAGAAAATATTGTTGCTCCTTGCAACTGATCAAACAAATCATCAATCCGTGGCAACGGATACTTGTTCTTAATCGTCATCTTGTTCAGCTCTCGATAGTCAATACACATTCGAAGCGATCCATCCTTCTTCCAGACAAAAAGAACCGGCGCTCCCCAGGGCAAAACGCTTGGTTGGATATAGCCTTTATCCAGTAACTCCTCCAGTTGCTTTTTCAGTTCGTACATCTCAGTAGGTGCCATACTGTAACACCCCCAAGACGTTCAGGGCATATTACAGCGCCGTGGACCCCACACTGTGGAATCCACCAGGCTAACATACCAACAAGACATTCGACAATGAAAAGCTATCATTAATAAAACGACAATTCAAATAAAAGACTACAAACCGACAATTAAATTCTGACATCAAATCCATTTCCCAAAACGGGAACACAACATTAACAATTTCAAACAGGAAGTACTCGAGTACTTAAACCAATTTTATAATACATAAATCCCAAAATCAGACATCAATAATGGCAAGCGGACATAACATCGAAAATCAAATACTGGACAATATCATGCTTGCCCATCATCCTCATACGTCCCGAGTGCTCGTTTATCCCCACGATCAATACCTGAAATACAAAAAGTATTTCCCCCATTTAAGGGGTTAGCGACAACTGCTAGTGCAAGTACAATCCATTTGAACTACATTCTAATCAGATGAATATATGCGCCAAAAAGTCATTTTAGAAAACATTTTATATTCCGGAATATTTATGATGTACAAACACAAAACACATTATCTCCAACAAATCATAATTCAAAGTTAACCGTTGGCACGTGTAACACCCCGAGATATTCGGAATAATTACAGCACCGTAAACCCTTTAAATAAGGATTTACAAGGCTAATTAAAAAGAAAAGTAAATACAAGACATCAATACTGCGAAAATTCAAGTTTATGAAAACGTATAACTAGTTCAACGGGTAATTAAAACAACCATATCGAATTAATATCAAAAGGACACGCGTACTCGAGTACAGAAACCAAACCAAGACCACAAATCTCCAATAACAATAAACATCACTGAGCCCCTTCGTCGTCACGTCGGTACTGTGGCTGTTTCCCTGCTCCTTGGCTACCTGAACATCAAAACAAATGTCCACCCCCGAAGGGGTTAGCAAAACGATGCTAGTACAAGTATCATATTTAAACAATTCGAATATGCATCAACAATACACAACAAGATACATCACACGGACTTAGCTCTAGGAATCAGACAATGCGAATCTACAAGATTCCATTACACACAGGTATTCCAATGATCCAGCGCCCTCAGCATAGATCCCAAGATGATCCCGTCGGACCAACACGAGGTGGAAATAACCCGTCCAATGATCCGGCGCCTCGGCTAGATCCCAAGATGATCCCGTCGGACCAACACGAGGTGGACATCCGATCCAGCGCCCTCAGCATAGATCATACACGTATACAAACACAACTCATGCATACACATATGCCAAATCATTACGTTCATCAACATGAACATATAAACGAATATCATGACAAATCCACGAAGTAAATATCATGTTCAACAACATGCATAATCATACGCATACTCCAAAAATACCGATATTAACATATCACGATACTTGCCTCGAAGATGGCAAGAACGATATACTTCAATGCTCTCGACGCACTCGAAGGCCGCCTCCGATCAACGTAACAAGCTCGAACCTTAACAAAAGGAACGATATACAAATCATCTCGAGTCGAACAATGGCCTAACAATTCGCCTACGGCCAAAAGCTCAAACTAAACAATCACTGGATTGCTTAGCGCGCGCTCGTACTCTCGTAACGTGCGCTAAGGCCGGGCTGATAGCGTCGCTATCGTATAAGACTAGCGTGCGCTAGCCACGAATCGGCTCGACTCGTCTCATAACGTCGCTACGTGCGTTTTGTGCAGCGCACCGAACCTCGATAGCGCACGTTAACTCACACATGTTAGCGTGCGCTAATCTTGCATGTGAGAATCGCAAACCGAAAAGCTGGGTTGAATGATGAAGAACTCATGAATCTATGGTGATATTACAAGTTATCCTCGGGCATATCATGATAATAAGGTTTTACGGAAGATTTATGATTATGAAATACCAATATACGGATAGTTATCTCGATATCACAATTCCTCTACGATCTTCAAGAAATAATTTAAGTTCCATCGTCTAACGTTCCAAAACACATGATTCCAACGTATACAACGTATCAACTGGGTAATATCCGATTACTTGATCATAAATCGATTTAAACATGCTTAGGTGTCCTTATAATAAGATGGTTCAAAGGTTCATTCGACATCTAGTACCGATACATCAAAAGTATCCTTCTAACATGTGATGAACGAAATACTTGCTATCCAAACATGATTCAAATCTTCCTTATGAACATACTAATCATCGGTGAAGAATCCCCTACCTCGAAGTAGTGAAGAACACGGATGAAATGAAGCAAATTCAACACCGAAGGCTTGAACACCAATCTCCAATGATGTAAGATCTTCAATCTCGAACTAGGAGGTTGAGGAGGTTGATACGGAGTGTTTAGGACGAAAGTAGTTATGTTCTATGTGTCAAAGTTCGGGTTGTGGGATGAGAAGGAACTGAAATCACGAATAGGATGCTGTCCTATTTATAATAAATAGCTATTAGCGTGCGCTAGACCCTGTTTGTAGCGTGCGCTAACGGCTCACAGTCTAAACTGTACTCGGCACTTAGCGTGCGCTACGCATCGACCTGTAGCGTGCGCTAAGGCGTTGACTCGGCTTTTCCCGAAAGCCGTCCAGGTACATCCGACACGATCCGACAGGGGTCCCCCGGCCAGATCTCACCTACCGCACGTCTCAATCAATCTGACCACGCATAGCGTGCGCTAATCACACTTGGTAGCGTGCGCTATGAAACCACGTTAGCGTACGCTACCCTCAGCCTGTAGCGTGCGCTACATGCACAGAATTTCAATCTTTATATCACATATACGAAATTATATGCTCGACAACATCGGATAATGAAATACAGAGAATAGTACAATCATTACAATATCACAAGTTCCAATTACATAACAGAAATCTCGGGTATTACATCCTTCCTCCCTAAAAGGAAGTTTCGTCCCGAAACTTAGGATGAAAACAACTCCGGATATTTAGCCTTCATACCGTCCTCCGTTTCCCAAGTGGCCTCTTCGACTCCATGTCGTGACCATTGTACTTTAACCAAAGGTATTGGTTTATTCCTCAATTGTTTGATCCGGCTCTCAAGTATCTTGATTGGTCTCTCTTCGAAGGTGCCATCATTAGCTATCTCGATCTCGTCGAAATCAATGACGTGACTGGGGTCCGGTACATACTTTCGCAGTTGGGATACGTGAAACACATTGTGAACATGACTCAGCGATGGCGGTAAGGCCAATCTGTATGCTAACTCTCCAACTCTCTCGAGGATCTCGAATGGTCCGATATATCTCGGACTGAGCTTGCCTCTCCTCCCAAAACGGAAAATCCCTCGTGTAGGAGACACCTTCAATAGCACATGATCCCCAACGTCGAACTCTAGAGGACGACGACGTACATCGGCATAAGAATTTTGTCGACTATGGGCAGTCAATAGTCTCTCTCGAATCAAAGCTATCTTCTCTTGAGTCTGAATAATCAATTCCGGTTCCGTCCCGATCAAATTCGAAGAATCATCCCAACACAGGGGTGATCGGCATCTCCTCCCGTACAAAGCTTCAAATGGTGCCATTCTAATAGAAGCATGCCAACTATTATTGTAAGTGAATTCGATCAAGGGCAAGTGAACTTCCCAATCAGTTGACCAATCCAACGCACAAGCTCTAAGCATGTCTTCTACAGTTTGAATAGTCCTTTCGGACTGACCGTCTGTTTGGGGATGATAAGCTGTGCTAAAGTTGAGCTCGGTCCCCAAAGCCTTATGGGCGCCTTCGGAAGTGCGACACGAAAGCGACCATCTCGATCCGAAATAATGGTCTTCGGCGTCCCATGCAATCTGACTATCTCCGCAACAAATACTCGTGCCAATCTCTCGGGTCCCCATGTATCTTTGATTCCTAGGAAATGAGCCGACTTGGTTAGTCGATCAACTACGACCCAAATCATGTTCATTCCTGCTCTAGTCCTTGGCATATTGGTGATGAAATCCATCGAAATGTCCTCCCACTTCCATTCAGGGATCGGAAGCGGCTTTAACATCCCGGCAGGTCGCTGATGCTCAATCTTGACCTGCTGGCAAGTCAAACACTTGAACGTGCTACTGCTCGTCCTTCTTCATATTCCCCACCTGAAGTTTTGTTTAAGATCCTTATACTTCTTACTGCTGCCGGGGTGATGAGAATCGGGCGCGCTCTGAGCTTCTTTCGAATAGTCCGTCTCAAGTCATCATCATCGGGAACGCAAAGTCGACTCAAATCTCGAACTCCATCGTCTTGTATCACGAATCACAGGGCTTTTCCTTTCTTTACTTCATCACATAATCGAAGGATCACAGAATCGTCCAACTGCTTGGACTTGATCTTCTCGACTAGTGATGAAGTCAGTTCCATCACATAAAGTCGCCCTTGGATTCCTGGTGCCCATACTTCAATCCCTTCGCGGATCAGTTCTCGTTGAATCTTTGATGCAGGCGCAAGAGCTTCCAACACTCGAAGAGAAACAGGTTTACGGCTCAAAGCATCGGCTACTACATTTGCTTTCCCCGGATGATAGAGAATCTCCAAGTCGTAATCCTTGATCAATTCCAGCCACCTTCTCTGCCTCATGTTCAATTCTTTCTGACTGAAAATGTATTTGAGGCTCTTATAATCTGTAAAGATCTGACAATGAGTGCCGTACAGATAATGTCGCCAAATTTTAAAGGCAAAGACCACAGCTGCTAGCTCCAGATCATGAGTCGGATAATTAACTTCGTATGATTTTAGTTGCCGAGAAGCATAAGCAATCACTTTATCCTTTTGCATCAACACGCAACCCAAACCCTGATTTGAAGCGTCGCTGTATACCATAAATCCGTCAGTTCCTTCTGGCAGCGCTAATATAGGTGCTGTCGTCAGTCTCTTCTTAAGTTCGTCAAAACCAGCCTGGCACTTCTCATTCCACGCGAACTTTTGAGTTTTCTGTAACAGCTGAGTGAGCGGACGAGCAATTTTGGAAAATCCCTCTACAAAGCGGCGATAATATCCAGCTAGTCCTAAGAAGCTTCGGACTTCCTTCACGTTCTTAGGAGCTTCCCATTCCAAGATTGCTTCGACTAGTGTTGGGTCCAAATGAACTCCATCGGCTTATATCACATGCCCAAGGAAGGTTACTTCCTTAAGCCGAACTCGCATTTAGAAAATTTTTCATATATCTGTTCCTTTCTCAAGATGCTCAAAACCACACGTAAAAGATCAACATGAACCTCTGCGACCCTCGAAGAAATCAAAATGTCGTCAATGAAAACGACCACAAATTTATCCAAGTACTCCAAGAATACCCGATTCATCAATTGCATGAATACCGCAGGAGCATTGGTAAGTCCAAATGGCATCACTACAAATTCATAATGTCCGTACCGGGATCTGAAAGCAGATTTTGGTATATCTGATTCCTTAATCCTCAACTGATGGTATCCTGATCGCAAGTCAATCTTTGAGAATACCCTTGCCCCTTGCAGTTGATCAAACAAGTCGTCGATCCGAGGTATAGGATACTTATTCTTGATCGTCATCTTGTTAAGCTCCCTGTAATCAATACACAGTCGGAGGGATCCGTCTTTCTTAGGACAAAGAGAGCAGGCGCTCCCAAGGGGAAACGCTCGGTTGAATATAGCCCTTCGTAACAATTCCTCCGTTGCTTCTTGAGTTCATACATCTCGGTTGGCGCCATGCGGTATGGTGCCACTGAAATAGGGGTTGCTCCGTGCTCTAATTCGATGGTGAATTCCACTTCTCTTTGCGGAGGTAACCACTGGTAGTTCGTCAGAAATATATCGAGAACTCATTCACAATCGGAATAGACAGAGCTCTACTCCTTCCTCTTTCCTCATGGCATAACACCAAAGTCCATGACATCCTGTTTCGATAATTTCTTGCTTTCATTGCTTTGATCAATTTCCCGAGCTTCCGGTCTCCATCCTCGGAATAAGTGTTCGGATCCGTCGTCGGCAATGATGGAAATGACTCTCTCTCGGTAATTCACTGACTCCATAACGGTTGAGCCAATCATCTCAGAATTAAATCGTCACCGCAGATGTCAACTACAATAAGATTCGATGGCCAATCTCTTCCTTCTATAGATATCGGGAAATCCCTAGCTTCTAGTGTTCCCACAATTTTCTCTCCGCTTGGTAATCCCACAACATAAGGTTCACAATTATACAAGCACGAGATGTTCAAACGTTTAACACGGTTCAAAGATATAAAAGAATGCGTAGCTCCCGAATCGAACAAGACACTAAGCTGGTTGCAAAAGGATCTGAATCGTACACGATGCAACGGCGGTGTTCAGTCGTCGAGATCTCCTCATTTTGTACGGGCGCGGAGGAACGGACCCGGCCTTTGGATGTCTCTCTCTTCCCCGGCGTTACTGCTGCTGAAATCCACTCTGCGTGTCTGGTTCACACTTATCTCCTTAGGAAGCCCAGTGCGGGTGCGGGTACCAAAAGATCTAGCAGCGGCTCCACAGAAGGCCGCACGGTGCCCTTCTTGCCCACAATCGTAACAAGTCACAGAAGATGCGGGGCAATCACGTCGAACATGCCCGGCTCGACCACAATTGTAGCATTTCTTTGATGCGTCCGAAACTGCTGATATTGCCCAGAACTTCTTTCCGCCTCTAGAAGGATGTGGAGGTTTCCTAGCCGAATAAAAGGAAGACTGGCCCTTGCGGGCCCCACCACTCTTGTTCTCTGCAAAGCTGCCGGTCACCTTCTGCTTCTTTGCCTCTACTGATTTCTCCATCGCCGCCTCTTTCATGTCGTAGGCCAACGCTTTGTCTTGATACTGTCGCAACGTAGTACACTCGAATCCGGACATGTACTACTGAATCTCCGGCTTCATCCGCATATCAAAATGAAAAATCTTTTCTGCCTCCGTTCTGACCAAGTGTCGCACACAAGTCAGCTGATGATTAAAAGTTTTGATTACATCTGTCACAGATGCCTCCGAACTCTGTGGTGAGAAAAACTCTCGGATCTTCGCCTCTCTAACTGGACTAGGAGAATACTGTGCTTCCATCATTTGTTTGAATTCCGTCCAATCCGCATTATGATTCTCGGGTCGAATAGCCTCCCACCAATCAAAGGCCTCCCCAGTCAGAAAATACTGGGCAATAGGAACCTTCCGGTCCTCGGGACAGTTAAGACCCGCGAATATCTTTTCCAACTCCTTGAGCCAGTGATCCCAAGTAAGTGTCTCAGTAGATCCGTCAAATTTTGGCGGGTGCAATTTAACCACTTCCGCAAGCCATCTGTCTCCCCGGTTATCCTCGTGGTGCTGCTGTCCCATCGGCCATGCGCATGCGATCAACGACCTGGCGAATCGATTTATTTGCGCCACCACTGTTGAAGCACTCCGGCATGTTAGGGTTTGCGTCATCATTCGCCGATCCTTCTTGCCCTCGAATGGGAATCGGTTCGACTAGCCGATATTTCGGGGTAGTTGCGGAATCCTCATGTCTCACGTTACCACGTCGCGTCCACGACCGCGTCGCGTCCACGACCTCCTCTCGGCCATCGTAAACGTAATTTCTCAATATACGAACAAAATTTTTGAAATAAAGTCCGTCAATACTCACAAAAGCAAGAATTAAGTAATACGGTAGTATAAGAGATTAAGAGACTTACAACCACGGTCCACGTGACGACTTGGTGAGCAGTGATGTTACAACGATCCGTAAATCAAATAACGTAAATGCACCCAATTAAAACCCATTGCCAAGATATCCATAAATCTTAGCTCCGATACCATATTCGTAACACCCGAGATATTCGAATAATTACACGCCGTAAACCCTTTAAATAAGGATTTACAAGGCTAATTAAAAAGAAAAGTAAATACAAGACATCAATCTGCGAAAATTCAAGTTTATGAAAACGTATAAGCGGTTCAACGGGTAATTAAAACAACCATATCGAATTAATATCAAAAGGACACGCGTACTCAGTACGAAACCAAACCAAGACCACAAATCTCAATAACAATAAACATCACCGAGCCCTTCGTCGTCACGTCGATCTTGTACATTTCCTGCTCCTTGGCTACACGAACATCAAAACAAATGTCCACCCCGAAGGGTTAGCAAAACGATGCTAGTACAAGTATCATATTTAAACAATTCGAATATGCATCAACAATACACAACAAGATACATCACACGGACTTCCGCTCTAGGAATCCGACAATGCGAATCTACAAGATTCCATTACAAACACTGCGTATTCCAATGATCCAGCGCCCTCAGCATAGATCCCAAGATGATCCCGTCGGACCAACACGAGGTGGAAATAACCCGTCCAATGATCCAGCGCCCTCAGCCTAGATCCCAAGATGATCCCGTCGGACCAACACGAGGTGGACATCTGATCCAGCGCCCTCAGCATAGATCGTACACGTATACAAACACAACTCATGCATACACATATGCCAAATCATTACGTTCATCAACATGAACATATAAACGAATATCATGACAAATCCACGAAGTAAATATCATGTTCAACAACATGCATAATCATACGCATACTCCAAAAATACCGATATTAACATATCACGATACTTGCCTCGAAGATGGCAAGAACGATATACTTCAATGCTCTCGACGCACTCGAAGGCCGCCCCCTCCGATCAACATAACAAGCTCGAACCTTAACAAAAGGAACGATATACAAATCATCTCGAGTCGAACAATGGCCTAACAATTCGGCCTACGGCCGAAAAGCTCAAACTAAACAATCTGCCTGGATTGCTTAGCGCGCGCTACGTACTCTACGTAACGTGCGCTAAGCTGGACTGTTAGCGTACGCTATCGTATAAGACTAGCATGCGCTAGCCACGAATCGCGGATCGGCTCGTCTCATAACGTACGCTACGTACGTTTTGTGCGAAAACCGAACCTCGATAGCGCACGTTAACTCACACATGTTAGCGTGCGCTAATCTTGCATGGCAGAATACTACAAACCGAAAACTGGGTTGAATGATGAAGAACTCATGAATCCTATGGTGATATTACAAGTTATCCTCGGGCATATCATGATAATAAGGTTTCTGGAAGATTTATGATTATGAAATACCAATATACGGATAGTTATCTCGATATCACAATTCCTCTACGATCTTCAAGAAATAATTTAAGTTCCATCGTCTAACGTTCCAAAACACAAGATTCCAACGTATACAACGTATCAACTGGGTAATATCCGATTACTTGATCATAAATCGATTTAAACATGCTTAGGTGTCCTTATAATAAGATGGTTCAAAGGTTCATTCGACATCTAGTACCGATACATCAAAAGTATCCTTCTAACATGTGATGAACGAAATACTTGCTATCCAAACATGATTCAAATATTCCTTATGAACATACTAATCATCGGTGAAGAATCACCTACCTCGAAGTAGTGAAGAACACGGATGAAATGAAGCAAATCCAACACCGAAGGCTTGAACACCAATCTCCAATGATGTAAGATCTTCAATCTCGAACTAGGAGGTTGAGGAGGTTGATACGGAGTGTTTAGGACGAAAGTAGTTATGTTCTATGTGTCAAAGTTTGGGTTGTGGGATGAGAAGGAACTGAAATCACGAATAGGATGCTGTCCTATTTATAATAAATGGCTATTAGCGCGCGCTAGACCCTGTTCGTAGCGTGCGCTAACGGCTCACAGTCTAAACTGTACTCGGCACTTACCGTGCGCTACGCATCGACCTGTAGCGTGCGCTAAGGAGTTGACTCGGCTTTTCCCGAAAGCCGTCCAGGTACATCCGACACGATCCGACAGGGGTCCCCCGGCCAGATCTCACCTACCGCACGTCTCAATCAATCTGACCACGCATAGCGTGCGCTAGTCACACTTGGTAGCGTGCGCTATGAAACCACGTTAGCGTACGCTACCCTCAGCCTGTAGCGTGCGCTACATGCACAGAATTTCAATCTTTATATCACATATACGAAATTATATGCTCGACAACATCGGATAATGAAATACAGAGAATAGTACAATCATTACAATATCACAAGTTCCAATTACATAACAGAAATCTCGGGTATTACAGCACGAGACTCACGGCCACCGTACCCCGCAGAGTCCCGTCGGACATCCCTGGGTGGCTAACCACAGTTCACGATACGCACACTCACGGCAATACGTATCCCTAGAGGCCCCGTCGGACCGTCCCTAGGTGAACATACACATATCTTCCCACAACATCCACATATAGCCATAATTCAAATACTAGAGCATGTAAACAAATGTAAAGCACTTGCCTTTGAGACATTCTTGAAGAAACGGAGATGAAACACGACTACGAACGGTCCGGGTGGAAAACGACGGTTCCTAAACGAAGGATCAATACAGTTCAGTCCCAACGGACAACAATACTCTATTGGAATACAACCATAACCCCGGTTACAATATACGACAATAGACGATCAATTGATACGGGCGAGGGTTTACGCAAAATCTCCCCGTATCGATAATTCACGGATTAAAATCAAGGAAATTGGATTTGGAATCATTCAACAATCACAATCGGTGAAGAATATCATAACATACTGGAATAATTCGGTTCCAATAAGTAAAACCCGGAAAAACCCCCAAATTTGACGAGTTAGGGTTCTAGACGAAATTACCTTGATTTCGGATGATGGATGACGATTATGCTGATGATAATATGTTAGCACGACTCTACGGTGATGGAATGTGAATAGAACGCCAATCGGGACTGATGGAAATCGCCTCTGAGTCGCACGTCGAAGAAACGAAGGGAAAAGAATGAAATCTACTCAAATCGCATTGGGCTTATATAATAGTGAAGTTTGCGCACGCTAATCGCCATATGTAGCGTCGCTAACGGGGCCGTGATAGTCCGGTGGCTATCGCCACCATTCGTTAGCGTCGCTAACAATAGGGGTTAGCGTCGCTAATCGCTTATCGATGGCGCGCAAGGGAACAGGGTAGCGTGCGCTACCTACACGGCAGATTAAGATCTGCGATGTCACCACAGATGAGGCTGGCCGAGGTCCAAAACACGAAACGCACTTGAAACCGGAATCCGGGAAGATAGACGCGAAGCATACAAGGCAGCGGAGCTAAGCGCTGAAAGAGAAATACAATTCCGACCACCGAAGGGTCCGTAATGCGACAACGAAAACAAGATTCCCTAAACTATTAGGAAATTACAAAAATGGCCCAAGTGCCCGAAAATCACGAAACGACGTCGGATTTACAAACCGAAAGTCTCCACATGACCAACTCAACCATACGAACTTGTACAAACCAAGAAACAACGGAAACGAACGAGTTTTACAAGAATCGAACGTTCATACGGCAAAACATGTCATAAAATGAAATTACGTGAAAACATCATCAAAACTCGTCCAAATGGAAAAACTCCAAGAACAAAATAGATTTAAAATGTCGAAACGGTTACAAGCGAGTCGATAAAAATAGACATACCCCAAAAATGGAAACCGCTAAAAATGGAAAAATTACGGATATTACATTCTCCCCCTCTAAAATAAAGTTTCGTCCTGAAACTTAAGAATCAAAAAGCTCGGGGTATCTCGAACGCATATCCTCCTCTAGCTCCCACGTCGCTTCTTCTACTCCGAGCCTCGACCATTGCACCTTAACCAAAGGAATGGTTTTGTGCCTTAACTGTTTGTCACGACGTTCCAAAATTCTGACGGGCCTCTCCTCAAACGTAATATCCTTCTCGATCTCCACGTCCCCAAAGTCAATAATGTGGGACGGGTCCGGAACATACTTCCTCAACTGGGAAACGTGAAATACACTATGTACATGACTCAGCGACGGAGGTAAAGCCAAACGGTATGCCAACTCGCCGACTCTCTCCAATACCTCGAAGGGTCCAATATATCTCGGGCTGAGTTTCCCCTTCTTCCCAAAACGGAAAACTCCTTTCGTCGGAGATACTCTCAACAGAACGTGATCTCCCACCTCAAACTCCAAGGGTCTACGCCTAACATCCGCATAAGATTTCTGTCGACTCTGAGCAGCCAACATCCTCTTTCTAATCAATTCAACTTTCTCTCTCGTCTCCAACACAAGGTCCGGCTCAGTGCCAACCAAATCGGACGGTTCATCCCAACATATCGGTGATCGGCAACGTCGGCCATAAAGTGCCTCATATGGTGCCATCTTAATCGACGCGTGCCAGCTATTATTATAAGTAAACTCAATTAAGGCCAAATGATCCTCCCAGTTACTACTCCAGTCTAACGCACACGCGCGCAACAAATCCTCGAACGTCTGGATGGTACGTTCGGACTGCCCATCGGTCTGGGGATGGAACGAAGTGCTCAAACGTAACTGTGTCCCCAATGCCTTATGTACCGCCTGCCAAAAGTGCGATACAAACCGGCCATCTCTATCTGAAATAATGGTCCTCGGCGTACCATGAAGCCTCACTATCTGTGCAATAAAAATACGAGCCAACTTTTCTGGACCCCAAGTATCCTTGATGCCCAGAAAATGTGCCGACTTAGTCAGTCGGTCTACAATCACCCACACCATATTCATACCAGTCTTCGTTCTCGGTAAACTCGTGACAAAATCCATAGAGATGTCCTCCCACTTCCATTCCGGAGCGGAAGTGGTTTCAATAATCCGGTGGCGGCCGATGCTCAATCTTGACTTGCCGACAAGTCAAACACTTAGCCACAACCGAACTACCTCTTTCTTCATATCGTTCCACCGTAAATTCTTCCTCGATCTTTATACATTTTACTCGAGCCGGATGGGTGAGTAAGGTGACGCATGAGCCTCTCGCATGATATTCGTCTCACCCGAGTCGTTCGGAACACACAACCGACCTCGGAATCTCAACACTCCGTCCTCATGAACAACAAATCCCGGGGCTTTCCCCTTCTCTACACTCTCCCGAAGCTGAATAAACATCGGGTCCTCCAACTGTCCCGATTTAATGTCCTCGACCAGAGACGAAGAAATCTCAAGAGTATGCAACTGCCCGGAACTCTCTGGCAGTATAATCTCAATGCTCTACTTCATAAAATCACGCTGAAGTCCTGACTGGGCCGTAAGCAACTCAAGCGCTCGAAGCGATACTGATTTCCGGCTCAAGGCGTCTGCTACCACATTAGCCTTGCCCGGATGATAAAGGATCTCGAGATCGTAATCCTTAATCAATTCCAACCACCTCCTCTGCCTCATATTAAGCTCTTTCTGCGTGAAAATGTACTTCAGGCTCTTGTGATCGGTGAAAATCTGACACGACGAGCCATACAAGTAATGACGCCAAATCTTCAACGCAAAAACAACTGCGGCCAACTCAAGATCGTTCGTAGGGTAATTCAATTCATATGGTTTCAACTGACGGGAAGCATAAGCAATCGTCCTCCCGTGCTGCATAAGTACGCATCCGAGCCCTTGGCCCGAAGCATCACTATAAATCGAGAAACCATCATTACCACTCGGTAAGGCCAAAACGGAGCGGTCGTCAACCGCTTCTTCAACTCCTCAAAACTATTCTCGCCTCTCACCGGTCCACACAAACTTCTCTCGACTTCGTAACAATCGAGTCGGTCGAGCAGTTTAGAGAACCCTCGACGAATCTACGATAATACCCGGCTAACCCCGTAAAACTACGGACCTCTTTCACGTTCTTGGCGGCGCCCAATCCAACACCGCTCTACCTTATGTGGGTCCACACGAACACCCTCGGCCGAGATCACATGACCGAGAAACATAACTTCCCGTAACCAAACTCGCACTTTGAGAACTTCGCAAAAGATGCTGAGTTCTCAAAATATCTAACACAATATGCAAATGACGGCGTGCTCCTCCTCGCTCCTCGAGTAAATCAAGATGTCATCGATAAAAACGACTACACACTTATCGAGGTACTCGATAAAGACTTTGTTCATAAGTCGCATGAACACGGCCGGTGCGTTGGTTAGCCCAAAAGGCATAACCACAAACTCGTAGTGACCGTATCTCGTCCGAAAGGCCGTCTTCTAATATCGGTATCCTTCACTCGAGCCGATAATACCCCGATCTCAAATCAATCTTCAAAACACTACGCTCCTTGCAACTGATCAAACAAGTCATCAATCCTCGGGAGTGGATATTTGTTTTTGATGGTCACTTTGTTCAACTCTCGGTAGTCGATGCACAAACGAAGTGACCCATCCTTCTTCTTTACAAATAGGACTGGTGCGCCCCAAGGCGAAGCACTCGGTCGAATATACCCCATGTCTAGCAACTCTCCCAACTGTTTCTTCAACTCAAGCATCTCGGCAGGCGCCATACGGTATGGCGTCTTAGAGATAGGTGCTGCACCCGGCTCTAGATCGACGGTAAACTCAACCTCTCGGCCCGACGGCAAACCCGGCAACTCATCTGGAAAAATGTCAGGATACTCACATACTACCGGAATAGACGAGAGCTCGACTCCCCCTTCTTCCGATCTCAAAGCGTAACACCAATAGCCCGTGCAACCTCCCCTAAGAAGTCTCACCGCCCTCAAAGCGCTGATCAGTAATCTCTGGCTACCCCGCTTACGCCCCACAAAAGAATGCTCGGTACCATCAGAGGCTAACATCGAAACAGTCCTCGTTCTATAATTCATGATCGCCCCATGACGGTCCATCCAATCCTCACCTTAATCAAATCCTCATCTCTAATATCTACCGCAATCGATTAGAAGGCCAATCCTCCCCGCGATACTCACGGAAAAATCTCTAATCTCACGGTCCCCTACGATGCTATCCCCGCTAGGAAGTCTAACAACAAAAGGCTCACAAGCAACAAGGCAATCAACATGCATTTACGCACACAATCCATAGATATAAAAGAATGCGTAGCACGTAATCGAACAATACGGAAGCAGGATGGTCAAGGATGTGGACGGTACTGTAGCCACCGTCGCGTCGGGATCTCCGGCTCGCCTCATCTCATACACGGGCGGAGCAGACCCGCACTGAAGCTCCCCCTCTAGAAGGTGACCACGACCTCGACCTCTACCAAAACTCTGCTGGCCGAGGAACTGCTTGCTGATTCACACTCGGCTCTCCTGCACTGGAGCAGATATCCGAGTAACTGGAGCCCGAGATGCATCCGTACAAAACTTAGCACGGTGACCCATACGACCACAAGCAAGACACCGAATCGGAGGCCTATCACACTCACCCATCATGTGGCCGGACGATCAGCTTGAAGCATGTAGACCACGAACGGAACCAGCAGGAGCAGACCTAGAACCGTTCCTCGACCAACCGATGGCGCCCGACTCCAAGACTCGCGAACTGCACCGAGCCTTCGGATACCCTCCGACTTGCCTCCCGAAACCGACCGGAGGTCTTCGCTTCTTTCCTTCAGTGCCGTCTCTGTCGCAGAAAACGACATCTCGTAAGCCATCGCTTTATTCGATAATCTTTCAAAGTCGTGCACCCTGCACTGGACATTTAGTGGCGCACCTCGGCTTCATCCGCATATCAAAGTGGCGGATCTTATCAAGCTCATCTCGGACTTGGTTTCTCACATAGTGCATTTGTGATTGTAGTCCTTGATAGCTTGAGAAATAGGAACATCTTGGGGCTTAGCCTCAAAGAAGGCTCGGATCCTCCTCTTTCACCGGCCACGGACAAAATTCGTCTTCCATCGCTCCCTAACTCGCCACGTAGTCGCTTGGCCGTGCGGTTTCACCGCTTGCCACCATGTCGCCGCCTCCTTGGCGAGGAAGTCTTGAGCAATGGGTACTTTCCTCTCCTCGGAACAATTAGCGCCTCAAACACTTTCTCCATCTCAAATAGCCAATTCTCCCAACCGGAAGGGCCTAAGCACCATCAAAGCTGGAGGACGCATACGAATCACGCCCCGAAGTAGCTTATCATTACCGGATCCAGAGGGCGGAACCGGGTTAGCATTAGCATGGCCGACTGAACGGCTGAGTCGATGGCGTCATCTCGGTTCGCTACTTGCCGCAATATGTTGGCCACTCCAACATTCTCATGAGCATTACCGAGCTAGCAGATCGGGTCCTCGCCGACTCCGAATCGGGGGAATACTGTTCGACAAAGAAGGCGTCGCCAACCGGTTCGAGTGATCGGACATGGCCGCCCCACTGGCCGCGCCACGCCCCTACCGCGTCGCGACCGCGTCGCGTCCTCTACCGGCAGGAATTCTCAAGAAGCAACGGGTAAGTACAATTCAAACGCAAAACGCAAAGATACTAAGACAGAATAGAACGAGCGGTGAAACGAGTCAAGTTAGGAAAACTTACGAGCACCGCGCATCGAGATGATGGCATAGCGGTGATACCGTCCCAAAACGACACTTAACTAGACCCAAATGATCGACCTAGGTATCCATAAACCTAAGCTCGATACCATATTCGTAACACCCCAAGACGTTCGGGGCATATTACGCCGTGGACCCCACACTGTGGAATCCACCAAGCTAACATACCAACAAGACATTCGACAATGAAAAGCTATCATTAATAAAACGACAATTCAAATAAAAGACTACAAACCGACAATTAAATTCGACATCAAATCCATTTCCCAAAACGGGAACACAACATTAACAATTTCAAACAGAAGTACTGAGTACTTAAACCAATTTTATAATACATAAATCCCAAAATCGGACATCAATAGTAACCGATGGACATAACATCGAAAATCAAATACTGGACAATATCATGCTTGCCCATCATCCTCATACGTCCCGAGTGCTCGTTTATCCCCACGATCAATACGAAATACAAAAAGTATTTCCCCATTTAGGGGTTAGCGACAACATCTAGTTCAAGTACAATCCATTTGAACTACATTCTAATCAGATGAATATATGCGCCAAAAAGTCATTTTAGAAAACATTTTATATTCCGGAATATTTATGATGTAAAAACACAAAACACATTATCTCCAACAAATCATAATTCAAAGTTAACCGTTGGCACGAGACTCACGGCCACTGTACCCCGCAGAGTCCCGTCGGACATTCCTGGGTGGCTAACCACAGTTCACGATACGCACACTCACGGCAATACATATCCTTAGAGGCCCCGTCGGACCGTCCCTAGGTGAACATACACATATCTTCCCACAACATCCACATATAGCCATAATTCAAATACTAGAGCATGTAAACAAATGTAAAGTACTTGCCTTTGAGACATTCTTGAAGAAACGGAGATGAAACACGACTACGAACGGTCCAGGTGGAAAACGACGGTTCCTAAACGAAGGATCAATACAGTTCAGTCCCAACGGACAACAATACTCTATTGGAATACACCCATAACCCCGGTTACAATATACGACAATAGACGATCAATTGATACGGGCGAGGGTTTACGCAAAATCTCCCCGTATCGATAATTCACGAATTAAAATCAAGGAAATTGGATTTGGAATCATTCAACAATCACAATCGGTGAAGAATATCATAACATACTGGAATAATTCGGTTCCAATAAGTAAAACCCGGAAAAACCCCCAAATTTGACGAGTTAGGGTTCTAGACGAAATTACCTTGGTTTCGGATGATGGATGACGATTATGCTGATGATAATATGTTAGCACGACTCTACGGTGATGGAATGTGAATAGAACGCCAATCGGGACTGATGGAAATCGCCTCTGAGTCGCACGTCGAAGAAACGAAGGGAAAAGAATGAAACTGCTGCTCTGAAAACTGCCCGCTGGGCTTATATAATAGTGAAGTTAGCGCACGCTAACTGCCATATGTAGCATGCGCTAACGGGGCCGTGACAGTCCAGTGGCTACTGCCACCATTCGTTAGCGTACGCTAACAATAGGGGTTAGCGTACGCTAACTGCTTATCGGTAGCGCACGCAAGGGAACAGGGGTAGCGTGCGCTACCTACACAGCAGTTCAGCACTGCTGATGTCACCACAGCAGTAAGCTGCTGTCGAGGGTCCAAAACACGAAACGCACTTCGAAACCAGAATCCAGGAACATAGACGCGAAGCATACAAGACGACGGAGCTAAGCGCTGAAAGAGAAATACAATTCCGACCACCGAAGGGTCCGTAATGCGACAACGAAAACAAGATTCCCTAAACTATTAGGAAATTACAAAAATGGCCCAAGTGCCCGAAAATCACAAAACGACGTCGGATTTACAAACCGAAAGTCTCCACATGACCAACTCAACCATACGAACTTGTACAAACCAAGAAACAACGGAAACGAACGAGTTTTACAAGAATCGAACGTTCATACGGCAAAACATGTCATAAAATGAAATTACGTGAAAACATCATCAAAACTCGTCCAAATGGAAAAACTCCAAGAACAAAATAGATTCAAAATGTCGAAACGGTTACAAGCGAGTCGATAAAAATAGACATACCCCAAAAATGGAAACCGCTAAAAATGGAAAAATTACGGATATTACACATACAATACGGCGCCTTAGAAATTAGTGTAGCTCCGAGTTCCAGCTCAATGGTGAATTCTACATCCCGTCGTGGAGGTAGTCCAGGTAACTCGTCAGGAAATACATCTGGAAATTCGTTCACAACAGGAATGGATGAAAGTTCCACAATTTCGTCTTCTTTCTTCATTGCATAGCACCAAAGATCCCAGACACTGTTTCAACAATTTGACAGCTTTCATCGCCTTGATCAACTTTCCTGAGCTTCCTGGTTTCCATCCTTCAAACAATATTTCGGAGCCATCGTCAGCGATCAGCGAGATATTTCTCCTTCGGTAGTTTACAATAGCTCCATATCGATTAAGCCAATCGTCTTCGAGTATCAGGTTGTCTCCTTGCATTTCTATTACAATCAGATTTGAGAGCCACTCTCTGCCTCCAAATGATATAGGGAAATCTCTAGTTTCTAAGTTTCCAACAATCCTCTCACCACTCGGTAAACCAATCACATAAGGTTCACAGTTATGAAAACCAGAAATATTCAAAAGATTTACACAAGATAAGGATATAAATGAATGCGTAGCTCCTGTATCGAATAAAACGCTAACTGGCTGGGAAAGGATCTGAACGGTACCTGATGCGACAGCAGCATCCTGATCGTCTGTTCTCCTCATCTCATACAGACGTGGGGGAACAAATCCAGCACTCGATGTCCCCTTTCGGTCAAACTGTCCTCTACCTCGTCCACGGCCAAAATTCTGAGGCATCTGTACACTCTGTTGCGTCTGCTGAATACTCGATTCTTTCTAGGCTGACTGTGATGTATGGGCTCTAAAAGCTTTTGCAGCCTCCTCAAAGAACACCACACGATGTCCCTCTCGACCACAGTCAAAACAAGTTACGGTAGGGAATGAGCAATCTCGTCGATAATGTCCTATTCGGCCACCGTTAAAGCACTTCCTTGTCACATCTGTCGTGACTGATACTACTCCAGAGTTCTTTCCGCTCTTGGATGGGTGCAGAGGTTTCTTAAACGAATGAAAAGATGACTGGGTCTTGCGGGGCCCGCTGTTCTTGTGCTCTGTAAAAGTACCAGAGACTTTCTGCTTCTTGGACTCCGTAAAATTTTCCATTGCTGCTTCCTTGATTTCGTACGCCAAGGCCTTATACTGGTATTGACGGAGAGTGGTACATTCAAAACCGGACATGTACCTCTGGATTTCTGGTTTCATCCTCATATCAAAATAGATCATCATTTCTGCATCTGTTCTGACCAGGTGTCGAACAAATGCCAGCTGCTGGTTAAATGTCTTAATTGTCTGGGATACAGGTTCGTCTGATGGCTGAGTGGAGAAAAACTCCCGAACTTTGGCTTCCCTCACAAGACGAGGGCAGTACTAAGCTTCCATCATCAATTTAAACTCTGTCCAATCAGCATCATGGTCTACAGGCCGGATGGCTTCCCACCATTCGGACGCTTCCCCTATCAGGAAGTATTGAGAGATAGAGGCTCTCCGGTCGTCTGGGCAGTTACTTCCGGCAAAGATTTTCTCTAATTCCTTCAACCAATGGTCCCATATAGGAGTCTCAGAAAAGCCGTCGAATTTTGGTGGTTGCATCTTTGCCATCTCTTGCAGCCATCGGTCACCTCGATTTCCCATGTCTGGAATCCCCTATTGTCTATCTCCCTGCTGTAATCCCACCGCCACTTGCATTCGGTCCACGAATGTAATATCCGCAATTTTCGATTTTCGGTAAATTTCTTTTTTCGGCGGAAGTCCGTTTTGACGACTCGCTCATGACCGTTTCGTCATTCCGAGAATGATTAATTCTGCACTTTTTGACATCCAAGTTCGTTTCGGTGTCGTTTTGTTGAGTTCCGTGCTTTTTAACGACTTTTCCGCACTTGAGTTCGACTTTGATAGATCACCATTAATTTTTGGTAACTCCAAAAATTCTAAATCTTTGCAATATTATAGAGCATCGAATTAGCTTTCCAATGGTTCAAACGGTGAGTCAATCGGAGTCCGGACGAGAGAGTTATGGTCGTTTTACCTCACCCGCTTTTTTTTTCAGTTGTTGGCCGATCACTGCCGACCGAACTCGGCCGTGTCGTCCGACACGGCCCGTGCCGTACTCGTCCGGAAATGCCGAAGTCTCTGCCTCAGGACCCGACCGTGTCGTCTGGCACGGCCGAGTCGAACTCTTCCGGATAAGCCAGAACCGACTGCCCAGACGCCCGACCGTGTTCCAGGACACGGTCGAGTCATGCCGAGTCGCTGTCGGACGGGTCACCATCGGAAGGCCCCTCCGCGCCGCGACCGTGTCTAGCAGGACACGGTCGAGTCATGCCGAGTCGCTGTCGGTCGGGTCACTATCGGAAGGCCCCTCCGCACCACGACCGTGTCTAGCAGGACACGGTCGAGTCCCTGCCGGCCAGCTGCGCGCCACGACCGTGTCAGGCGGACACGATCGAGTCTGTCAGACGAGTCAACCCCTATAAATTCGTTTTTTGAGCATTTCAGCTCATTTCTTTTCCTTTTCTTCACCTACAACCGAGAGAGAGAGCTTGAGGGAGGGTTTTTCCTTCACAAATCATTTGAGTGTTTGATTTTCTTCATCCTCCTTCGATCGTGTAGCTCGGATTGTGGATCTAACACGTGTTCTTCGGATTATAGGGCTTGAATCTTCAAGAGGTAAGAACTCCTTCAACCCTAGTATGATTTTGGGGAGGGTTTGGTGGTGATCTTGTGTTTTAATTCGAATTAACCGATGTTGTTATTAGATTTTGATACTATTCACGCGACCCATGGTTTTCTTGTTTTTGATTGGGATGAAATCCCGTTGTTATACCATTGACCGATTTCATTTCCTTATGCACTCTTGGTGTCCGATGAATTGTTCCAACGGGTAGAATTAGGATTAATTCTTACCTTTCCGCATTATTGAGACTTGTTGTATACCGTTGTTGTGTTAGGAGCGGATTTGGGAGGATTGTTCGGACCAAAATCTATTCCTTCGTTGTTTCCCTTGTTTCGTCGTGTTCGAGGCAAGTACCTTGTCCATACAATTCTTGTTTTGTGAATATGATAATTGGTGATCGTCTTTATATGTTTGTTTGATTGTTTGAAACGAGTTTTCAAAATATTCGATTAGCCTTGTTAAAGGCTCTCTTTCAAAATGCGTGTGTTTTGTAATTGTGTGGGTTGTAAGTGACTGCGTGGATATTTGGATATGTTTGGTGTTGATGTTGCGCTTGATAATACGTGTGTACGTATATTATCTCTTTTCGGTGCGTTTTGGTTTGATGTGGTGTTTTGCTAAGTGTTTGATGCCTCTGGTTGAATTGTTTGGATATCCTTGGTGTGATATGTTATTTGTGCATGATTGTTTCGCTCACCGCGGGTTGGTTCGACGGGGCCACGGCGGGAATCCAATGGTAGAGCCCTGGATTCACGAGTGGTGAATGTATTTTACTCACCGTGGGTTGGTTCGACGGGGCCACGGCGGGAGTCCAATGGTAGAGCCCTGGATTCACGAGTAAAAACTTCACAGGTTGGTGTATATTTAGTGAATGTATTTTACTCACCGTGGGTTGGTTCGACGGGGCCACGGCGGGAGTCCAATGGTAGAGCCCTGGATTCGCGAGTAAAACTTCACGAGTTGATATTGATTTCTATGTCCGTTGAGGACGCGTGACGTGGGTTTTAACCCTGTGAACTGTTGTCGGTTTTCTATTTGCGAAAATAAAACCTTTGGGCTGTGACCCTGTTGATTTTTTTTTGGAAAGATAAGGATTTGATAATCCTAAGTTGTTTTCTATCAAAACTCTCGATGGCATTTAAACGGTTTTATAAATTGTTTTCCCTTGATTTGTGACCTTTCGGTTTTAGAATGTTTTACCAAACTCTTGCCTCGGGAAGTACTTTTCGTCACATTTGGATTTTTAAGGATTCCTGGTTGTTGTTATTTGTGAAATGTGAATTGTATGGCTCGTATTTTTGCACTTGTACTTGCACTAGCGAAACAGTGGAGTTTTGCTAACCCCCGAGTATTCGGGGGGTGGATGTCTATTTTTGCATTCAGGTTTTGGAGCATAACACAGAGTCGGCACGAAGGATGATGAAAGATGAACGATACTAATCACACGAGGATCCGTTGAGGTCAAATCGGTCTAGTTGTATTTTCTTTTCGCCGCAAGATCTTTCCCCGTTGTACGGGAGTTTATTGTATTTTGACCCCTGCGTGGGTATGTGTTTGGAATTGAGTTGTAGGTTATTATTGAAAGACCAAATCGGTCTACTGTGTCATTTTAGCCTTAAAGGCGATGTTTAGATGTTTGATTTTAGTTACCAGCCTGGTAGATCCTCGAGGAGAGGGTCTACGGCGTGTAATATCCCTGAGTGGATTGGGGGTGTTACAACGACCTGGGCGAACTGAGTCATCTTGTTTACCACCTGACGAAGGATTTCGGGCACAGCAGGTTTTGGTTCGTTATTGATAGATCTCTGTGGCTCGCCTGAACTATGACTGGCTTGATTAGAAGGCGACGCTTCCCTTTCAGCATTCCTTCGTCCGCGTCCGCGACCGCGACCACGTCCACATCCGCCTCTCAACATACTGTAAGCATAAATACTCAATATACAAGAAACAATACCATTCAAATGCTCAAGTACAAAAAAATATAACATGTAAAGGACGAGATAGAGTTTATGAACTTACAACCACCGCCCGCACGAAGACGTAGGCAGTACAGTGATGTTATTCGAGGCCGGTTACCTCAAAAGACATATATGACCCCTATTTTAACCCGATGGCCAAGATATCCATAATCATAGCTCCGATACCATATTCTGTAACACCCCCGATATATTCAGGAATATTACAGCGCCGTAAATTCTTTACATAAGGATTTACAAGGCTGAAGAATTGAAAAGACATTAACAGGTACCAACGGATGAAAATAACAGAATTAAGATACAACAGTTCTGACCAAATACTGAAAATACGAATGTTCAACGGGAAGTATTAATACATCACCAAATCCAAATCATCATAAATTACTGCATACTCGAGTACTTATTGAAATAATCAACAAACAACAGACACATAAACCCGGCCGGAACATCACTCTGCACCCTCGTCATCATGCAGCTCCAGTGGTTGTTTTGCCCGCTCTCCTGGATCCTGAACATAAACAAAATGTTCACCCCCGAAGGGGTTAGCACAACGATGCTAGTACAAGTACCACAACATATTATTCAACATCTCACGAAGAATAATAATAATAACATACACACATGATAATCACAACATGATATCACAACATACACATGGTAATTCCAATGATTCAGCGTTCACTGCCTAGACCCCAAGACGATCCCGTCGGACCAACACGTGGTGGAAAAATCCGTCCAATGATCCAGCGCATGCTAGCATAGATCCCAAGATGATCCCGTCGGACCAACACGTGGTGGACATACAACAACGATATACATGTACAACAATATGTATAACATCAATACATAAAACAATTAAGGTACTTGCCTCTATTCGAAGACAAGAACAATACTTCCATGAAAAACAAAATGCTCGAAGGTCGCCCCTTCGATCAATCACGTAGCAAGCTCGAACCTTAACAAAGGAAATAATATAGAATTCATCTCATGTCGTACGAATGTCTAACAATCCGATTTACGGCTGAAAGCTCATAAAATGTAATCTGCCTGAACTACTTAGCGTACGCTATGTATAATACATAACGTGCGTTAAGCCTGCTCGTTACCGCACATAAACTACTAAGTCTAGCGTACGCTAACTATGTACTGACAGTCCTCTCTGATCAGCCGACTAACTCGTCTGATGACATAACGTATGTTACGTACCAAACGTAGCGTACGTTAACTTATGCCCGATAGTGCACGTTAATCTACATAGCTTAGCGTGCGCTAACCGTGCATGGCAGTTCACTACAGGGCAGTAGACTTGTTCTATCGGTGATGAAACTCATGAAATCTTCAGTGTTAATACATGTCATCTCCATGCATATAATGCTCATATGGTTTATGAATGATCTTACGGATAACAATAACTTCAAATTCAAGAATACGTATATCATCATAAAACTATATTCCATTTCGATTACAATTCTTCATGCAAATTCGGAAGGCCTAACGGTCGATATCAATACCTTTATATCAATCAAAACTATCATCTTGTAGTTTGATTAACACTCCATCTTTACAAGATAAATCCTTCCATGATCAATCTCTTAGATTCATCTATCAATAATGATGTTAAAGTCAAGTCCGTGATTACTATGAAGACACCTTCTAGATTCGGATTACCAATTTCAGAAACTCCCTCTACTTATTCATCATAACAAGATTCAAATTATGATGTTCTTAACCATGGTACTTAAAGCATAGTCATCTCAATCTCTTAAACATGATGTGGTTTGGATAAATCACCAATGAAACTCAATAACTTGATAGCATAATCCTCATATCCTTAAGAACACGAATTCAAGGTTGAAAGTAGTGTAACATACCTTAAGATGAAGAAAAACACCGAGACAACAAGTAGAATCCGGCTCCGATTGCTTCTTTGCCAACTCAATACGTTTCTCCACTCCAATGATTAAACACAAGTGACATACAATCTCCAATGATCAAGTGGATGTGTTCTAAGTGTGTAAGGAGGATATATTGTTCTCTGGTCTCTCAAGAACGAAGAATAAATGGAGGAAATGTAAGCCAAAAATGGGTTGCTGTCCCTTTTATAATATTTCTGCACTTTAGCTAATTAGCGCACGCTACCATAAAATCTTAGCGCACGCTAATAAGCGTTGACTCCAAATCTGTCCAGGTTCGTCCACGAGAATCTTATCCGGACCCATGTCCCGGCTGGCGCATGTGCTAGCCGCCTAGCTCAATAATTGACTGCCTAGCGCACGCAAATCCTACATTCGTAGCGTGCGCTACTTGTAGCCGATAGCGCGCGTTAAGCTACATTCTTAGCGTGCACTATCACGAGCTTGCATGAGAAATCTTGCATGTTGTTATACATATGTAAAAAGATACCAATGTGAGAAATATCATATTCCAATTATCGAGATCACAATTCCAAATAACACAGGGTTCAAATACAGATGAAATACATAATAATAAATTCGGATATTACAGTTCCCATCTCCTCGAAGCCAATGAGCTCCCAAAAGGCCTCATGCTATTTGGAGGCGCACATGCACATATAAGGCACTTCACCCCCTCTACGCTAGCCGATGTGGGATATCACAATCCACTGGTGAATTGGTCCTCACACATCCACGTTTTAGTCACAAATTGTTTCCACCATATGCTAGCATAATCCGAAAATCCAATTATGACTAACCTCATTTTTTTTCATCAGAATATTTATGGCAACCGAAATTAGTTTCTAATTTCCTTTCCCTTGTCAAGGTACGGGTCCGGATCACTCCTCCATTCCAAAGATGGGATTTTTATTTTGATACTTTCCATACTTCGGTCTTTATCATCACGTCCGACTCTTTCTTTTATATCCTCTCCTAACTCCTCGACCTCTTCCACTTTGATGTGCATACCTAGGAGTTTCCTCCTGGAGTCCATGTCATCATCATTGAAATCCCTAAATTGAATGGGTTCAGGTCTGGGCCTTCTTGGAATTTCATCATCTTCCCTTCCTTTAGTTAAGGTAGCAATTGTTTCTTCATGCTGGTCTAATCTTGTGATTATTTAGCAAAGTTGTTGTGTTATGTTTTGAAGCATCACATTTTGTTCATTGGCAATTTCCTCCTTGTTTTTGTCGATATTTCTTTATTTGGAGTTCCTTTTTGGTTTGATGTTTTATTTATTTTTCTTTTTTTCTCTTTTTTTTTTCTGACACACATAAATAAATCCTCACAAGGTATTCTCGTGTAGTCGCTCGATCACGCTCGTCCGTATATCACTTATTAGGTTATCTCTTAAGGACTCAAACTATTGTCTTTTTCCACTCGGCTACAATATCATACAACTCACAATGTAAATGTAGGTGATTCAATTCAAGATTTCCTTGAGAGAGTTCAAAATCCACTATCTCTCCAAGTTGCAAAAAAAAAAAAAAGATCCAAGAAAATGAAAAGAAGTAATAACAAGATAGTATGAATTTAAGTATCAATTTGAATATATGTAGGTATTTGTTGATACTTAGTGGTTTTTATGTTTACGCACCGATGGAACGAGATCACTAGCTTTAGTTTTTTTTTTCACCGTGGTGGTTGAACCGAACATCGTGGATTTTTTTGTTTTAATTATTCAGCCACACAAGCTTAATTAACCAAACGCCCAAGGACTAAAGATTATAAATAACTTGGCTTACACTTGATGATTTCTATCAGATATTATATATCATTTTTTCAGTGTGATGGTAAAACCGACCGTCATGACTTTGTTTATATGATCACTATGATGGTAGAACAAGTCATCATGATTTTTTTTATATATATTAAGAAGACTGGAGGTTTAAAAGATGAAATGAATGATATGATGGTAAGATAGGAAGATTATGGAAAAGAAGGGAAATATATGATATCACTTATATGGAATAAATGATCTATGAAGCCAATTAATGCGACCCCCACACAACATATCGTGGTAACCGACACCACTAGATGGATTAAGTCACATGATATTTTCCAATATAAGCAAAGAGGTTTTACTTCTGAACTTCTACGCGACCTGTCGTAACAACCCGAAAAGGAAGAAATTCAAATACTTGACAAGAGTTTGAAACTTTATGAGTAATTGAATCAAATAAAGGGTGTTCTGGAAACACACTCAATAAAATAATAAGGAAGTCACAAAGGTTTGTTAACACAAACACTCATAATTTTCTCATATATTTCAAGTTGTCTCACAAATTAGATTTCAAGGCTTATTTATAGAGTTTGAAACAACCCGAAAAGGAAGAAATTCAAATACTAGACAAGAGTTTGAAACTTTATGAGTAATTGAATCAAATAAAGGGTGTTCTGGAGACACACTCAACAAAATAAGAAGGAAGTCACAAAGGTTTGTTAACACAAACACTCATAATTTTCTCATATATTTCAAGTTGTCTCACAAATTAGATTTCAAGGCTATTTATAGCCAAAATCTTACACCTAAATTCAATGTGAACAAACAAACAACTGAACAAACAAACAACTAGGAATCTTACAAAACAGAACATTCAACATTCGGATATCCTAAAGCCTGATAAAAAAGTCAATCAACACATTTTTAGGGGACAATATATCAAAGACCAAGATGTTAAGGTGTGAAAACAAGGACTGAAAATGAGAACAAATATGTCCTATCTGTCCGGCCAGTTATGGGTTGTAAACTTCAGAATTTGATCCCTATGTCTTCATATAATTGTAGCTCCATTTTTTAGCTTTCCGTAGCCACTTAAAACACCTCATTTGGATTTCAGACGAGAAGTTGATCAAAATACGAAACTATTCTGCATTCGCCTTACTTGCGGGAAACTGTATTTTGGCTTGTTTGTTTCTGTGTTGTCTACTCGTACTCGACTAATCACAACTCAAAATAAATAAGCATACAATGAAATGCATACCAATACAATCTATAATAATCAAATAAAAATACAACTTGACGAATCAAATGAAAACTTATTATTCGACGACTTCAATATTACAGACGAATTTAGGACTTTTGACAATATCCTTATTTTTAAACATGTTGACGATGAGTGTTGATAGCCCATTTTTAAGTTTCTATGCTCATGACCTCGTCATCGTCCATCACTGGTTTTCAGTTCGTGTTTTGAGTATTCGATTGCGTCTTGATTTACATCAAAAGTTACAGAGGTAAATGTTAATAATTTACACGCCTCGTATAAGAAATTAATTTCATTTCACTAAAATTGATATGAAAAAATATTTATTTGGGAGGATAATTTAAAAAAAAGATATGTAGGATATTTGTTGGAGTAGAAAATAATTCTAATTGAATAATAAACGGTCAATAGCCTAATCGGTTGACATGTGTTAAATCATACGTCATAAATAAATTAGTTGGAGCAAGAAATGATATAAGTAATTAGATAATAAACCACTAGTAGTCTAACTGGTTGATATATGTTAAATTAGACTACACCAATAACAATATATAGGAGGGACATTAAATGAATAAACTATAATATCCGTATTTTTCTAATTTTGGCGACTCTCTTGTATTCGTTATTGCATTTTGAACCTATTATGTTCTGCACCTTTTGTTATTCGAGCTAGTTCTGAGACTGTTTCGGAGTAATCCGTGAATTATTATGATTTTTCCGCTTTTATTCTTGATTCTGGTTAATAATGTCTACATTGATTGAATTATTGAATTATTATGATTTTTCCGCTTTTATTCTTGATTCTGGTTAATAATGTCTACATTGATTGAATTATTGTTTCTATGTGTTCGCTTAACTTTTTTAGCCGTGCCGTGGACTTGTTTGTTGTTGTTTGGCTGTCATTTGTGATTTTCGAGTGTTTGGAGCTATTTCGTAATTTTCATATTTGGGAGTTTAGTTTGTCTCGACTCTCGATATATATTTTTAACATAAATTTTAGCATAGAAGATGCTGTCAGATCTCTCTCTATGTGTATTTTTAAAATATATTTTTTTTGTACTTTTTATTGGTATATAACTAAAAGCATTATGAGAATGCATAGTCGAAAAAATAAAAACAAAAAATAAGAGATGAGTAAGAAAGTCTACAAAATCAAATTAAAAAGGTATTGATTTTATTATTATGATTAACGATTGTGATATATATAGATAGTGATGTCGTAAAAAAATCCCGCGTAATTCTATATTTGGCTCAAACAATATTTCCAAATTTGTCGAGCCCTGTCCCTAATATCACAACGATCCTTGTCACAAGGACATTGTTTCTTGAGATCCTCGATCAATACATTGTAACATTTTTCATCAATATGCCAAAGACGAATGCAGCAATCGTAACTCGCTGGACGTTTTACCGGAACAGCATTGTCCTCGCACAGGAGCTTAGCAATATGAGTCTTATCACTTGCGTGAAGATCTTTATAACAGTCTTCTGGTCCTGGAGTGTTGGTATAGGGTTCGTCATCCGATATCGGCCGATTAATAGATACATGATGATTCTCTGCACTGCTTGCTATCAAATGGTTGTCCGTTCCCGTATGCAGATAAATGGGCGGTGAAGCTGGCGGAGTCGATTCGTTCATCGCTTGGGATTCATCCACGAGTGCGTAGCCGATATTAAACAAGAGGAATATGATCTTGATTATGGTCATGGTTTTGGAATCCATAATGCTGATCAGTGATCAATATATTGGTGATGAATATACACAGGCTTGAATTCTTTCCTTTTAAAACATATATTTATATATGCATTCCCATCAGTTTTAGTTTGATGGAGGTGCGACGTTATATTTATTACCAGACGATTTAATGACGAAACCTACATACATATTAATTTAATCAGACCTACTCCCATAGATGGACATATGGAGTTTATTCCAAAAACTAACTGTTACCATTTTTGGGTTTAATATATATTTGTCTTCTAGAACTTAATATTTTCACATGTTAATTAAAAGTATATATATATATATATATATATATATATATATATATAGGTGCTGGTTACCGTGAGAAAGAATTTTTTCGTGAGACTGTGCGAAATGTTACGAAAGTTGCACAAAATGTATAATTGTTTGGCACAAAATCAATAATATTGTTGCACAATATTGTGCAACAACTTTATACATTTTGTGCAACATTATCATAGTGTAGCAACTGGATACATTTTGTGTAATAACTGGATATATTTGGTATAACAACGGAATACACTTTGTGCAATAATATTTATGTATAAATAAATCATTGCACAAACAGTTAAAACAATTTGCACAACCGAAAATAGATATGGACCATTGATCTACAATAATCAGGGGCGCAAATTCATTCTCATTTCCCACGAAATAAGGGCGTCTCGCCTGAACTTTTATATATATATATATATATATTGTAATATCCGCATTTTTCTTTCCCTTGTAATTGTATTTCCGGTGTAATTCTCGATTGTAGTGACCCTCGTGTATCCTTCAGTGTAACTTTTCCGTCATCTTTTGATCTGATTCTCGTTATTGTGATGCGGAACCGCCGTTTCGGGGTTTCCGTGGATCCATTTCGTGTTATTGGTCCCCAAATATTGATTCCTATCGTTTTATTCTCTTTCCGGATCATTTTTATCATTTTGGAACCGTGAGGGTGTGAGCAGCGGCACAAGATATGCGTGCGCGGCACACAAATTCCCTTCGCTTGTCGGTCGGACAAATCATGCGTGTGCCGCGGCACACCCATCCGCAAGCGCGGCACGGTGCCGAGCAGTGCCGCGGCACACTGTCCGCGGCACACTCGTGTGTCTTCTGCGACCTAAACCCAATCAGACGGTGCCGCGGCAAGCCGTGTCTTGCGACAACGCGAAAAAACAGGAGTAAATTTTCGGCTGTGCCGCGGCACACTTCGGGCCGTGCTGCACACGGAAGCGGTCAATCAGGCAAATTCGTCTTTATTAGACGAAATCGGCCGACTTCTTCTCCATTTTCACGCGCGAGAGAGAGAGAGCTAGGGGAGAACTCTCAAGCATTCTTCATTCGGGAGTCGATTTTTCATCATCTTCCTTCGATTGTAAGGCTCTGGCAATCAATCTAGCGCGTGTTCTACGGATCTTGGTACTTGAATCTCCTTAGGTAATATTCTAAAACCCTATTTTCGATTAATTTGGGGTTTTGGGTTTTTCTTCCGATTCGCTCCGCTTTGTTGGTGGATTCATGATGTATACTATTGATTTTGTTAGTATCTTTTGTTTTTCTACGGATTCTTGGATATTTTGTGGATTTTTACTAATCGAAAGGGTTTGGTTGTGGTCGCCCTCGTTGTTATTTTGGTATGAATATACATAAATCGTAGGCGGGTTTCGTGTATTCCATTTCCGTAATCGTCTAGAGTTGGTTGTGATTGTGTTATTCGAATCGTTAGGTTCATTCCGCCGGTTCCTTGCGGTCGTGTTCAACTCTTCCGTTCCGTTCGTGTCATCGTCTATTTAACCGAGGCAAGTATCCTTATGAACATACAATCTTGACATAGTAGTTTTGGATGAGAAAATGTGTGTGTGTGTATACTCACTACGGGTTAGACTCGACGGTCTCGGTAGGGTCCACGGAGGTGTGGATCGACGAGCTTTGCTTTTAACCACTACGGGTTAGATCCGACGGGGTCTCGGTAGGGGTCCACGGAGGTGTGGATCGACGGTTAATTGTGGTGAATTTTACAAATGTGACTTATTTATGGCATTTCCGGAAATGAGTGCTTTTGAACGGTTTTCTTTATTGCATGCATTACTATATGTGTAAGATGTAAGTTGTTCATCTGGTTACTTGTACTATCGTAATTGCTAACCCCTCTGGGGACCCGTTTTGGGGAAATTCGTTTTATGAATTTCAGGTCAGGTTCATCGAGACGAGCGGGCGCTGGACCAGTACACGGATGATGGCCGTGCGTGATGATTGTGCACGAGTGACGTTTTAGTGTCTTTTACCTTTTTAACTTTTGTGGTTTTGAACTAATAGTTGTACTCGAGTACTTAAGGGGTTCTTGTTCGTTCGGATTGTATTGTTGCTTATTATGTTGTGTTGGGTGATGATGTTATATTGACCGGTTGAACCGGGTGAATTATTCTGTTTTGCGTCTTTATGACATGGTATTGTTCTGTCGTCTATGTGAGTCGATGAGTATGATCTTTGTTCGGCTGGTGGGTCCCATATAGGGATCCACGGCGCTGTAATATACCTCGAATATCTTGAGGGTGTTACAGAAAATGGTATCAGAGCGCTCTAGGTTTATGGATACCTAGGCTTGTCGGTTTATTGGGACTTGTGGTGTTTTGTCTTGCACATCATCGTCACGCTGCCATGATTCCTAGACTACCAAAGTGTCCGTAAGTTTTCCTTCCTCTGCTCATTAATTCCTTGTATCGTACCCTTGATTCTCGACTTGTAATTGTTCTTTTCTTGTACCGATCCTCGTATGGCTTTTGCTACTTATTTAACTCCGTATGGATGCCGGAAGAGGTCGTGGTCGCGGTCGTGGTCGTGGACGCGGCCGGGACGTGGGGCACCGGTGGGGCGGCCACGTCACGATCTTGAGCCGGCGATGCGGCGACCGTCATAGCCATGCTTCTTCTCGTGAGCGTGCGATCTTGGTATTGCGGCCGTTATGCGCAAAGAAATGGTGAACCAAATGGCGGCAATAGCTCGTGCGCTTGAACCGGATCGTGCCCATGCTAATCGGGCGGAGCGACCGTTGGCTCCAAGATGTCATCAAGATGCATCCTCCTCGGTTTCGGGAGCTTGCACCCGATTGGGTGGGAAGGGTGGATCAAGGAGATATCTAAGGTCTTCGTTGCCACTAATCGTCCCGAGGACCGTAAAGTCCCTATTGCCCAATACTTTCTCACGGGGCCTACGGTGGTGGGAGGCCGTTGGGCCCAAAGATCATCTTTGCTTCGTGGGTGAGTTTCAAGAATTGATGGAGATCGAATATTGCCGTGGCCGTCGGGCGTGCTCGGGTACATGCTTTTATGATGCTCAACCGCTGGATATCCCCGTAGCTCAAGCTATTGCTGATTTTAACAAGGAGTTGGGTTATGTGAAAACCCAAGTTGTCGAGGATAGCGACAAAATTTTCCATTTCTCCATACGGATGAAGTTGCCGATTCTGGACTATATGTCGGGGCACGTATGCACTACGTTTAAAGATTACCAGATCAGGGCCCTTGCTTATGATATGTCTGTGACCGAGAGTGAGGCGGCCCGCGAGAGTAAGAAGCGTAAGTCCACGGAACTTTTCGGGCCACAAGAGTGGGGGTCACAGAGATCCCAATCGCTAACTTCCCCGGCGGTGGTCCGGCTCGTTCACTGGGTCCTCGTGGAACTACCAGTGCTCCTTTTCGTGATGTGAAGTGTTTCCATTGTGGTCGTACAGGCCACATCAGTCGTACTTGTTTGAGCCCTTTGCTGACGTGTAATCAGTGTGGCCAGCCGGGCCACAAGGCTGCTTTCTGTGCGGAGAGGGAGAAAATTCTTGGTGCCCTGGCTTCCATTCCAGCGCCTAGGGAACCAAGTGTGAACCAGGGATCGTTTGCTCCTCAATCCCCGCCGAGTGTTAGTCGGGGAAGAGGTCGGGGTCAGCCCTCTAAGGGGGGAGCTTCCAGTGTCGGCTCCGCCCACCCGCGTGTCTATGAAATGCGGAAAGCCGATGATCCAGCGGCTACCGTGGCGACAGGTACCGTTTATATTCTTTCTCATCCTGTCAGTGTGCTTTTCGATTCCGGTGCTACGCATTCGTTCATATCTTTGGATTGTGTACGCCGTTTGAGTCTCGACTGTTTGATGCCTTGTGAACCCTTCATCGTTAAGCTTCCTAGCGGTGATAGGATCGTTGGTGATCAGGAGGTTCGAGACTGTTCTGTACTTATTTGTGAGAGGACTTGGCCCTCTAATCTTATTGTTGTGAATATTGAGGGTGAGGATTTGATTCTCGGGGATGATTGGCTCGAGAGGCATGGTGCAATCATGAACTACCGCACGAGGATCATCACCATGTTAGCCGAGGATGGCACCGAGCACTCTTTCGCCGGGCGAAAGAGGGGGAAACAGAAATTCATCATTAACGCCTTGAAGGCGATGAGTCTCCTTCGAAAGGGGTGTACCGGCTATTGGTGCTACACCTTGAAGACGGAAAGTAGTGGAGTCGAGCTTTCGTCGATTCCAATCGTTAATGAATTTCCTGATGTTTTTCCTGATGAGTTACCGGGATTGCCACCGGAATGCGAGGTCGAGTTCGCTATAGAGTTAGAGCCGGGTGCGGCTCCTATTTCGAAGGCGCCCTATCGCATGGCACCTTCAGAGATGTCCGAGTTGAAGAAACAGTTGAGTGAGCTTCTTGAGTCGGGGTATGTTCGACCGAGCGCCTCGCCTTGGGGTGCACCGGTCCTGTTTGTGCGGAAGAAGGATGGTTCACTACGTTTGTGTATCGACTATCGCGAACTAAACAAGGTGACCATCAAGAACAAGTATCCTTTGCCGAGAATTGATGACTTGTTCGACCAGCTGTGGAGTCATGTATTCTCGAAGATTGATTTGAAATCGGGATACTATCAGCTCCGGGTGAGAGAGTCCGATGTGCCGAAGATAGCTTTTCGGACGAGATACGGACATTATGAGTTCGTAGTCATGCCTTTCGGGTTAACTAATGCGCCGGCGGTGTTCATGCAGTTGATGAACAAAGTCTTTATCGAGTATTTGGATAAGTGTGTCGTCGTCTTCATTGACGATATTCTTATTTATTCGAGGAACGAGGAAGAGCATGCCCATCATTTGCGGATAGTGTTAGACATTTTGAGGGCCGATCAACTCTATGCGAAGTTCTCGAAATGTGAGTTCTGGCTGAAGGAAGTGATGTTTTTGGGTCACGTGATTTCAGCCGAGGGGGTTCGTGTAGATCCGCAGAAGATCGAGGCGGTATTGGATTGGGCACCGCCCAAAAACGTGAGAGAGCTTCGTAGTTTCTTGGGTTTGGCTGGCTACTACCGTAGGTTCGTCGAGGGTTTCTCGAAACTGGCTCGACCACTTACACAGTTACTCCAGAAATCCGAGAAATTCGTCTGGAATGACGAGAGGCAGTTCAGTTTTGAGGAACTGAAGAAGCGTTTGACTTCAGCTCCGGTTTTGGCGTTGCCATGTGGCAACGAGGGATTCGCCGTTTATAGCGATGCTTCGGGTCAGGGTCTTGGGTGCGTATTAATGCAGCATGGCAAGACCATTGCCTTTGCGTCGAGACAGTTGAGGCCGTATGAGCTTAACTACCCTACTCATGATTTGGAGTTAGCGGCAGTCGTATTTGCGCTCAAGATTTGGCGTCACTACCTTTTCGGCTCTACATGTCAGATTTTTACCGATCATAAAAGTCTGAAATACATATTTACTCAGCGGGAGTTGAATATGAGGCAGAGGAGGTGGTTAGAGTTGATTAAGGATTATGACCTCGAAATCCTTTATCATCCGGGTAAGGCGAACGTCGTGGCCGACGCCTTGAGTCGGAAACCAGTTGCATTGCGAACGCTTGAGATCCTTACATCTCAGTCTGAGCTTCGGAGGGCTTTGATCGAGTTAGATGTTGAGGTCTCGTTGCCGGGAGCCGTCGGGCAACTTTGTGCTTTAGAGATTTCATCATCTTTGATCGATGAAATTAAGTCAAGCAATCGGAGGATCCGATGATTACTCAAATCCGAGAGAACGTTCTTAAGGGAAAGTCTCCTGGGTTTGTGATTCACGAGGATGGTATTTTGAGATTCCAGTCGGCTTTGTGTGCCAAACGACTCGAGTTGAGGCAGAGTATTTTACTGAGGCCCATGCTACACCCTATTCCGTTCATCCTGGTTCGAGTAAGATGTACAAGGACACGAGAAGAAATTTCGTGGAATGATATGAAAGATGAGGTCGCATGCTTGTAGCGAGATGTTTGACTTGTCGAGTCAAGATCGAGCATCGCCGACCGGTCAAGTTATTGCAGTCACTTCCCGTTCCGGAATGGAAATGGGAAGATATATCGATGGATTTCGTTATGAGTTTGCCGAGATCGAGGTCGGGCATGAATATGGTATGGGCGATTGTTGATCGCCTGACCAATTCGGCACATTTTCTGGGCATCAAGGACACTTGGGGCCCGGAGAAGTTAGCCCGTGTGTTTATCGCGCAGATTGTGAGACTTCACGGTACTCCGAAGTCTATTGTTTCGGATCGTGACGGCCGTTTTGTATCACACTTCTGGCAGGCGGTGCATAAGGCGTTGGGTACACGGTTGCGTTTGAGTACCTCTTTTCATCCCGATCGGATGGGATGGAACGCACTATCCAGACGCTCGAGGACTTGTTGCGTGCCTGCTCTCGATTGGAGTAGTGACTGGAGGAACATTTGCCGCGATCGAATTCACGATAACAATAGTTGGCACGCGCCGATTCGGATGGCACCGCATTTGAGGCACTTTATGGGCGGCGATGTCGATCACCGATCTGTTGGAATGAGGCGTCCGATTTGGTCGACCGAGCCGGATGTCGCTTTCAGACGAGGCGGAAGATAGAATTAATTCGGGAACGGATGTTGATCGCCCGAGTCGGCGTAAGTCGTATGCCGACGTCCGTCGTCGACCTTTGGAATTCGAGGTGGGAGACCACGTTTTGCTAAAGGTGTCGCCGACGAAGGGAGTTTTTCGTTTTGGGAAGAAAGGGAAGCTGAGTCCGAGATTTATTGGACCCTTTGAGATTCTCGAGCGAGTCGGTGAATTGGCATACCGTTTGGCGTTACCTCCGGCCTTGAGTCATGTTCATAGCGTTTTCCATGTTTCCCAGTTGAGGAAATATGTCCCGGATCCTAGTCACGTCATCGATTATGACGAGATCGATATTGCTGAAGATATTACTTTTGAGGAGCGTCCTTTGAAGATTTTGGAGCATCATGAGAAACGACTGAGGCATAAAACCATCCCTTTGGTCAAAGTGCAGTGGTCGAGACACGGTGTCGAGGAAGCAACTTGGGAAACCGAGGACAGCATGCGTGCTAAGTACCCGGAGTTGTTTGTTTCTTAAGTTTCGGGACGAAACTTATTTTTAGAGGGGTAGAATGTAATATCCGCATTTTTCTTTCCCTTGTAATTGTATTTCCGGTGTAATTCTCGATTGTAGTGACCCTCGTGTATCCTTCAGTGTAACTTTTCCGTCATCTTTTGATCTGATTCTCGTTATTGTGATGCGGAACCGCCGTTTCGGGGTTTCCGTGGATCCATTTCGTGTTATTGGTCCCCAAATATTGATTCCTATCGTTTTATTCTCTTTCCGGATCATTTTTATCATTTTGGAACCCGTAAGGGGGTGTGAGCCGCGGCACAAGATATGCGTGCCGCGGCACACAAATTCCCTTCAGCTTGTCGGTCGGACAAATCAGACTGTGCCGCGGCACACCCATCCGGTCTTTGCGGCACGCTGCGAGCCAGTGCCGCGGCACACTGTCCGTGCCGGCACACTCGTGTGTCTTCTGCGACCTAAACCCAACTGTACCGGGTGCCGCGGCACACGCAGGCTGTGCCGCGGCACAACGCGAAAACCTGGGAGTAAATTTTCGGCCTGTGCCGCGGCACACGAAGCGGTCAACTGTGCAAATTTGTCTTTATTAGACGAAATCGGCCGACTTCTTCTCCACTTTCACTGCGCGAGAGAGAGAGAGAGCTAGGGGGAGAACTCTCAAGCATTCTTCATTCGGGAGTGGATTTTTCATCATCTTCCTTCAGTTGTAAGGCTCGGGCAATCAATCTAGCGCGTGTTCTACGGATCTTGGTACTTGAATCTCCTTAGGTAATATTCTAAAACCCTATTTTTGATTAATTTGGGGGTTTTGGGTTTTTCTTCCGATTCGTTCCGTTTTGTTGGTGGATTCATGATGTATACGATTGATATTGTTAGTATCTTTAGTTTTCCTACGGATTCATGGATATTTTGTGGATTTTTACGGAATCGAAAGGGTTTGGTTGTGGTCCGCCCTCGTTGTTATTTTGGTATGAATATACATGAATCGTAGGCGGGTTTCCGGGTGTATTCCATTTCCGTAATCGTCTAGAGTTGGTTGTGATTGTGTTATTCGAATCGTTAGGTTCATTCCGCCGGTTCCTTGCGGTCGTGTTCAACTCTTCCGTTCCGTTGGTGTCATCGTCTATTTAACCGAGGCAAGTATCCTTATGAACTTACAATCTTGACATAGTAGTTTTGTATGAGAAATTGTGTGTGTGTGTATGCTCACTACGGGTTAGACTCGACGGGGTCTCGGTAGGGGTCCACGGAGGTGTGGATCGACGAGCTTTGCTTTTAACCACTACGGGTTAGATCCGACGGGGTCTCGGTAGGGGTCCACGGAGGTGTGGATCGACGGTTAATTGTGGTGAATTTTACAAATGTGACTTATTTATGGCATTTCCGGAAATGAGTGCTTTCGAACGGTTTTCTTTATTGCATGCATTACTATATGTGTAAGATGTAAGTTGTTCATCTGGTTACTTGTACTAGCGTAATTGCTAACCCCTTTGGGGACCCGTTTTGGGGAAATTCGTTTTATGAATTTCAGGTCAGGTTCATCGAGACGAGCGGGCGCTGGACCAGTACACGGATGATGGTCGTGCGTGATGATTGTGCACGAGTGACGTTTTAGTGTCTTTTACCTTTTTAACTTTTGTGGTTTTGAACTAATAGTTGTACTCGAGTACTTAAGGGGTTCTTGTTCGTTCGGATTGTATTGTTGCTTATTATGTTGTGTTGGATGATGATGTTATATTGACCGGTTGAACCGGGTGAATTATTCTGTTTTGCGTCTTTATGACATGGTATTGTTCTGTCGTCTATGTGAGTCGATGAGTATGATGCTGTTCAGCCTGGTGGGTCCCATATAGGGATCCACGGCGCTGTAATATACCTCGAATATCTTGAGGGTGTTACATATATATATATATATATATATATATATATATATATGAACTCTGTTTGACAAAAAGTAACGGATAACGGATACACTACCTTATAGCGGATAGACTAGTTGTAGCAGATGAGATAGCGGATAGTGGATATGCTAGCTGATTAAATTTAAAGTATTTGGTAAAACTAGCGGTTGAAGTAACTTATAAAATAAAATTACGTAAATGAAAATTTATAGTTAATGCGTAAAATGAGAGAGAAATTCATTTAATGGGGGATACATAAGAATTTAATTAAAGTGATGACGGCAAAACTGAGAGAAAAAAATAAAAAGCTATAAGCTATAAGCTCAACCGCTACTTTTATTTCAAACAAGAATTTTGTTTTGCCGTAATAATAAATTTAGAAATAAATTATTGATGATAATTTAAAAAAAATGAAAAAAATATTCACACTTTAACCGACGACTTGGTCGAGCTTTGGCCGACCACCTGTCTTGAAGTCGTCGGCTAAACTACGTAAATGATAATCTATACACTCAACGGCTAAACCATGACTTTAGCCGACGTCCGACGACCGTCGTCGGTCTTTCTTCGGCTAAAGTGCGAATTCTGGTAGTGATACCCGTGGGTAATTCTTTTAACAAGTCAGCCAGTAATATTTGAAATTGGCCGACAAATATATATATATATATAGTTATATATATATATATATATATATATATATATATATATATATAGAGAGAGAGAGAGAGAGATTGATTTAGGATCAAATGAGAATGGTTCTTATCCTTCGAATTGCGAATATGCATGAGTTTTTTACTAATTATGTATGAATTATATGCATTTCGTGCATCAAAATTGCAATACATTAAAATATGCATTATATGCATCAAAATATCGATGCATTAAAATATTGCATTATATGCATCAAATTTTTGTGAGAATAAATCCAGGCCATCCATTTATCAAGATCTATGGATGAAATTTATTCTTATTTCTTAACTTAAATTGCATTCTCACCTGAACCCACCCCATCGGGCAGAGACTTCTGCCAGACCATGACGTATGTAACAAGCAGGGTGTTACGTACGTTAAGTGATTAATGTACGTTAAGCTCTCCTAGATTACGTACATTAGAGAAGATCGGTATATTTACTGTGTCAACATTTTCTCTGTGGGTTTCATCCTTTTCTTTCCCTTCCACGATCGGGCAATCCTTGAGCGATTTTTGGGGCGATTTTGGTTCTTTTATCTTCCAGCTATCATCCTCCTTGAGTTTTTGATGTAGATTAACATCATCAAATCGTGTTCTTCGCCTTCGATCTGCGATATAATTCCTAGAACCCTGATTTTTGAAAATTGGGGGTTTTCCGTGATTTTGTCTGATTAGCTCTGAATTGTTCTTTGATTCTCAATGTATATGATGAATCTTCACCATATTCATGTTTTCCCTACGAATTTATGGTAAATTTTAGTATGTTTGTGAAATCGAGAGGGTTTGGTTGCGATCCGCCCTCGTAGTTAGTTTGTATGAATTTTCATAATTCGTAGGTGGGGTTTTAGAGCGTATTTCAGTTTCCGTTCTAGTCGTATGGTTGTTTATAATTGTTTTACGAATTGTTTAGGTTCGGAATACTCAAATTCCTTCAATCGTGGTCGTTTACCATCTCGGAACATTCCATCATGTCTCAAAGGCAAATAATTCTTATGAAGCTTATATTCTTAAATGTGAAAAAGTATCATATATGAGCGCGAGAGTCGTACGTTCACTCCGAGGGGGTCCAATGGGGCCTTGTTGGGATCCACATTTGGTTGGGTCCACGAATATTAGGGTTAACCACTCCGAGAGGGTCCGACGGGGCCTTAGGGGGATCCGCGCATGGTTGGATCCATGGTTAATCATGAGGATTTATATTTATGTAGCATATTTTGGATATTGCATTTCCAGAAATCATTATCTTGTCTTTTTAAACGATTGATGTATGTATTTTGAAATGTAAGATGTAAGGGTTCATTTGTATTAATTGTACTAGCTATTCTACGGGTAACCCCATTCGGGGGAGATACGTTTCATGTATTTTAGGTACAAAGAATGCGAGTGGGAGAGTACCGGGACAGTAGGACGGTGATGGCCAGGCGTGATACTGTGATGAATCATGTTGTTTTCTTCGAGTCCTGTCCTTCGATCTTATTTTTGTCATGATTGTTAGTTGGTACTCGAGTACTATATGAGTTGTTTTCTTCTCGTTGTTTATGTTGGATATTGTTGTCTATTGTGGTTTTGAGTATTGTCATTGGAGTTTCATCGGTTGATCCGATTGATTGACCGTGGTTTTGATATTTTTACAAAATTATTGAAGATTTAAAATGGAGTGTATGAATTTAGACTTGTGGGTCTCAGGTAGTGATTCACGACGCTGTGACATATCTTGAATATCTTGGGGGTGTTACATTATGTCTATGGATTCCTGATTCGGCACATAATTCATCGAATAACTGGTTATAAAATTCAAGGCCATTATCGGTCCTTAGAATTTTAATTTTCTTGCCTGTTTGGTTCTCATTCAATATTTTATAATTTTTAAACTTATCAAAGACAGCAGACTTGTTTTTCACAAGGAACACAAAAACCTTGCGAGAATAATCATCTACCACAAATAAGAAGTTTAAAACAAGAGACTTGTTTGTGATAACCTTGCGAGAATAATCGTCTTAGCAAACACAACAGACTTGTTTCTGCTAACCTTTCCCAACATCACCTTAATTATCTCTTTCCTTATTAAACACATAAAAACATTCTTTCTTAACAATGTACCTACTAATAGGTCTGTAATAAAGAGAATAACCCCTCAAGAACTCATTAAATACCTTATGTTCAACTATAATAAAAGGATATTCATGAGCTAGAATCATATGTGCAGCCAATTGTTTAACTTTTTCAAAGCTAAACACAAAAGGCTGTACTGAACTCTCTCCTTGAGAGAGCACAACACCATGCAACTAGCTTGAATAGACTTAGAACCATTACCAGCAGCATTTGCAAATGCATTAGGAAAGATTTCATGCCTGGCTGGACAAGCAAGTCTCAAATGTCTGATCAAGTGGATTGTAATACCCCTTTCTGAACAGACAATATCCTCTTATAATGCAAACATTAGTTCTTTTTTTCCCCACTTGGGAGCACAATAGGCTGCATATGCTCCCAAACAATGCTGCTGCCAGCAAACTTGCTTGGATCAACATCTCCCTCAGTTCCCTCTTCAGAAGGCACTCCCTCAATGACCTCATTTGGTTCAGGAACTCTCTTAGCAGAATCCAACTTCTGCTCGGCCATCCCCAGTCCTGGTTCTGAATCATTTTGTTATGATTTTGATTCAGATTCCATATCTATATCATTATCAAGATGCGGAGAATCTAAATTCACAAAGGGGTTAGGGGGTTCAAGATTCAACAAATGAAAGACCCATTTATTAGTATACAACATACACAATTACACAATTACATGGAAAACTGTTTAATTCAAAATCTAATTGGTTCAATTGAACACCTAATTATTTAATTAAAACCCTAATTGGTTTAATTGAACATATAATTAGTTTAATTAAAACCCTAATTGGTTCAATTGAACATGTAATTAGTTTAATTAAACACCTAATTAGAAATCAAACATCAGTTAGTTTAATGCATTAACTGTTTAATTATAACTCTAATTTGTTTAATCAAAAAACTCTTAATCAATTAATTGATAACTCAATCTAAAATTAGCATCTGATCGGAACATGCATAACCAAAATCGAAATAATTAACCGATTAATCGACCAATTAATCAAGTATCGGAACATGCATAATCCAAAATCAAACAATTAATCGATATATATAAAGCAAAACCTAAAACTATTTACATATGCTCCCAAACAATGATGCTGCAGCAAACTTGTTTGGATCAACATCTCCCTCAGTTACCTCATCAGAAGGCACTCCCTCAATGACCTCATTTGGTTCAGGAACTCTCTTAGCAGAATCCAACTCCTGCTCGGCCATCCTCAGTTCTAGTTCTGAATAATTTTGTTCTGATTTTGATTCAGATTCCATATGTACATCATTATCAAGATGCGGGGAATCTAAATTCAGAAAGGGGTTGGGGGTTCAAGATTCAACAAATGAAAGACCCATTTATTAGTATACAACATACACAATTACACAATTACATGGAAAACTATTTAATTCAAAACCTAATTAGTTCAATTGAACCCCTAATTATTTAATTAAAACCCTAATTGGTTTAATTAAACATATAATTAGTTTAATTAAAACCCTAATTGGTTCAATTGAACATGTAATTAGTTTAATTAAACACCTAATTAGAAATCAAACATCAATTAGTTTAACGCATTAACTATTTAATTGTAACTCTAATTTGTTTAATAAAAAACTCTTAATCAATTAATTGACAACTCAATCTAAAAATAACATCTGATCGGAACATGCATAACCAAAATCGAAATAATTAACCGATTAATCGACCAATTAATCAAGTATCGGAACATGCATAATCCAAAATCAAACAATTAATCAATACATAAATCAAAACCTAAAACTATTTACATATAAGTATACAACAACATGAATCATACAACATAATTAATCCAGCATTCAAAACTAGGAGTCAAACTTAAACAAAATTGAATATTTCACCTTGAATAACGGATAAGACTGTAAAAGACATGAATAACCAACAGATTCAGACTCAAACGAAGAAGGTAAAGGCTGAGCCGCTGATGAGGGAACGACAGAGAGAGTGAGTTGAGAGAAAGTAAACGGCAGACGCAGCGCGGCAGAGAGAAAGTGGGATGAAAGAAATAGATAACCTAAACCTAATGTGATTAAAAGGGGGAGGCCGAACCGAGCTTATATATTAGTATATTATATATAATATATAAAAAAATTGTAAAAAAAAGGGCCGGCCGAGCCGAATCGCGAATATTGAATATTAAGGCTCGATTCTACGTTCGAAAATGCGAACCGAGCCACGAGCCGAACTATTTCGAGTCGAATACTCCGAGCCAAATCGAGCTTTCGGGTTCATTTAGAGACCTGCTGGCTACTCACAAGTAACAAAAGAGTATATGTGCAACCAGTGACCTTGGTTCACTGGCCACGGGGCTTCCACTTCAAATGGGAGACCCGGGTTCGAGTCCTTCTGAGGACAAGAATTGTCAAGGGTTTATGACTCTTTAATCTATGATTAAAGAAGAGACCTTAGCCCTCCGGGGTACGCTGGTGGAACAATTAAATATTGAGGGCTTCAAGCGGCAGTGTGGGAGGCCAGATTTTGGTGGGACCCTGCAGTTGGATTTGAGGGGGTCCAGCATGGAGCAATCACTTGGGGGACGACTCTTTGTGCGCGGTAGTTGAGGATATTTAAGAACGTGGGAGCTTGATACATATCTCGCGATTTAACTGGTAGCAGTACTGTGGGGCCGGAGCTGTTGTCCCGAGGACTAGTCAGGTGTAAACTTGAACCTCGGTATAAAAAAAAAGTATACGTGCTTCAAGTGTTGCTACTTGCAAGTTACAAAGTCAAAGACGTGTAATCATTAGCCAAACCAAACATACCCAGTATATTTGGGGAGGGTAAGATGTACGCAGACCATGCCCCTACTTTTTACGGTAGGGAAGCTATTTCCGTTAAGACCCCCAACTTAGTGCACAGCAAAGTATTGAGTGATATATACAAAGAAGCATATGATACGAAAAAGCTCAAGAGCCCATGTCTTAATTCACATGAGACTTACCTAAGGGGACTTTGCCAACTGCACTCTCGATGAACGCTGCTCTAATAGAAGAGAGGTTGACTCTGCGCACAGCTCCATGTAAAAAAAAACACCACACGCAAAAGGCAATAGGATAAAATAAAAGTAAAAAAAAATGCTACGCTCTAGGTCAAAGCTAACCGAGACAACCCAATCCTGACGCTCTCAACTGCAGCACCGCTCCCTACAAAAGAATCCACAACTCTGATCTGGCGCCTCCAAGAGCACCTATCAACAGTCATGGTCTCGGAAAGATTTAAGGCATTCAAATCTAATCTCAGCTCCTCCTCCCACATCCTCCTCGGTCTGCCTCTCCTCCTCTCCCTGACAACCAATTAACTCTCGACCCTTCTCACCGGATCAGAAACCTGCCTCCTGCGGATGTGGCCAAACCATCTCAATCTCCCTTCCCTAAATTTCGCTGAAATGGGCGCCACTTCTAGCGCGTTCCTGAAAACCCCGTTCGGAATTCTATCCAACATTGTGTGACCACACGACCAACGTAACATTCTCACTTCATCCGCTTCCAACTTGCTCTCAAGCAACTTCTTTATCGCCCAACATTCGGAGCCATACAACATTGCAGGTCTGATTGCCGCTCTATAGAATTTACCCTTCAACTTTAGAGGGACTTTCTTGTCGCACAGGACCCCTGTCGCTGCTCTCCACCTTAGCCACCCCGCCTTGATACGATGTGTGACGTCATCTTCACACTCACCTTCCTTCTAAATGATCGAACCCAAATACTTGAACTTATCCGTACGAGTATGATCTGATCCGCAATCATTACCTCTCTTTCTTCCTCGTTGGCCTCACCACTAAAGTTACACCAGAGATACTCGGTCTTAGACCGGCTCACACGCAAGCCCTGGGATTCTAACTTAGACCTCCATAGCTCCAACTTCGAGCTCACCTCCCTCCTCGACTCCGCCACTAACACAATATCGTCTGCAAAAAGCATGAGCGACATTGATAATAACACACAAATGAGAAGAGGGGTGGGGAGAGATGAGGGGAGTTGGGGTGCCCTTATTGTGCATAAGCGATCTGCTAAGTGACGTCAAAGAAGAAAACTACGGTGTACCTAAGACCATGCGCCGCCGCCCAACGCCGCGCACGTTTCTAAGCTGCTAGCTTCAGATCTCCCAAAGCTCTTTCAGGTAACCTATCTCGCTTGTAGTACCTCCGTGTTTCGAAACAATTGTTATGTTTGGTCGAAACAATTGTTATGTTTGTTAATACATGGACTCTAGATTCTTTTATATAAGTGAAGCCGCTTAAATCCACTATACCAATACACACAATACACAATCGTCCATAATACAAACTAGGGGTATACACTAATCGTCAAATACTCGGTAATAAACGTTCTTTAAGTATTTGGAATACAACAACAATAACAAGATCGAGTAAAGAAGACACCGTAAATAGTTTACACAAAAAGCTAACGAAATACCCGAACTTCCGGACTCAAAATCTCGATCTACACCGGTGAAAAGATTTTCCCAATAGCTACCAAGCTCTTGTCAAAAGATCACGACGATCAGACCGATAAATCTCCGGAAAATTGAAGAAATGTATTTCTCTCTCTTGTTTCTCTCTCTATCTCTCTCTTGTTGCTCTCTCTCAATGTGTATGATGATGAAGTGAAGAAACCCGCAGGAAAACCTGCTAAAATAGATCCCTATTGCTGGGTTGACCCTGTGTGCCGCGGCCCGGGCCAAGTGTGCCGCGGCACACACTAAAAAATCCTGCCCAGTGAATCGAGTAGGGGCTGCGGCCCGACAGGAGGGTGCCACGGCCCAGAGTACAGACGCGGGGGTTATTGGCAGGCATCGGCAGGGGGCCGCGACCCAGCCGGTAGGGGTCGCGGCCCAGAGTGCAGTTGGGTTGGCATTCGGCAAGACCGATCGGCAGGGCCCGCTCGGCAGCCTTATTCCAGCAAAATGACGGGGGCCGCGGCTCGGCAGAGATGTGTCGTGCCCGAAGTACAGTTCACCCTATGTTTCGGAAATATATCCTACAAATCTCCCCCTTTCCGGAACATAGGAAGAATTCGCCATCCCGACGATCGAAAAGCACACTTTCACCGTCTCTCTACTCAACGCCTTGGTTAACATATCGGAACCATTATCATCGGTATGAACTTTATCAAGTTCAAACAAACCAACCTTCAAAGCATCTCGGATTCAATGAGACCTCACATCGATATGTTTCGTTCTCTTGTGAAAAGTTGCATTCTTATCCAAATGAATTGCACTTTGACTATCACAAAGAACCGCGTAACGTCGTTATCGGAAGCCTAGCTCTCGTAAAAATATTTTCAACCATAAGAGCTCTTTACATGCTTCCACCGCCACAATATACTCGGCCTCCGTTGTAGATAAGGCAACGCACTTTTGCAATCTTTATTGCCATGACACGGCTCCCCCTGCAAATGTCATCAAATAACTGGAAGTGGATTTTCGGTTATCTTCATTACCGGCCATATCCGAATCGGAATAACCAACAAGCATTGCTTTTCCATTTCCAAATGTAATCCCCAATTTGGAAGTACCCTGTAAATATCTAAATATCCATTTTACAGCTTCCCAATGCTTCTTTCCCAGATTCGATCGAAACCGGCTAACCACTCCCACGGCATGAGCAATATCGGGCCTAGTACATACCATAGCGTACATCAAACTCCCGACCGCCGAGGAATAAAGAATCTTATCCATATCCTCAATCTCCTCCTTTGTCTTAGGGCAATCTTGTCTCGTCAGTTTAAAATTGTTAGTAAGAGGCGAACTAACAACTTTAGCTTTGTCCATGTTGAAGCGTTTAAGCACCTTCTCGATATATTACTCTTGCGATATGTGTAGTTTCCGGGCTGCTCTATCATGAGTAATTATTATCCCAAGAATTTATTTAGCCGCCCTCAAGTCTTTCATGACAAAGGACTTATTCAATTCTTTCTTCAAGTTGGCAATCCTCTCGGCATTTTTGCCAACGATCAACATGACGTCCACATAAAGCAATAAGATGATAAAATCATCATCTCCAAATTTCTTGAAAAATACGCAATGGTCGAGAGTCGTCTTTCGGTAGCCTTGCTCCCCCATAACCGACTCAAACTTCTTGTACCATTGTCGTGGTGCTTTCTGCTGTTGGGATTCGGTGCCTAAAACGAAGGCCCAGCGGAAGCGGTAAAACGAAAATTAATTCGATCCGAATCCCTACGAGGATCGATCGAGCTACGTATATACGAATATATAAACAAAAAGCAAGAGTCGTAAGAAACTAACCCTCGAAGTCCGTTGACTTAATGGTAACCTTCTCTTGAGCTATTCCCCAAACTTTAGTTTGATCTCTACGAGATCAATCCGCTCCAAGCCCTTGAACGATCCAACGCCGAAAGCACCGCGTCTCTACTTGCCACGCGCCGGAAAAAATGACCGGAATAACAACACTTGATTAACCTCTAAGGTTACGGCTAGAATCAAGTGATGAAGCTTTTATTACTACACTCTAAGTGTATATATATCTCTCAATAATTTCTCTCAATTTTTCTCCAAGAAAAATGAAGAAGAAGTGAATGAAGAAGATGAAGAAGACAATTGAGAAAAATGGTTTCTCTCTCTCTCTCTCTCTCTCTCACGTTGGAAAGGCTTCCAAAAGTTGAGTGATTTGAGATCAAAGTCATCTTCCCATTCTTATTCAACTCCCCACCACTTGCAACAACTCATGCATGTGGGAATCTAACCCCACCTCCACAATTATCATTCATTAAAGAATGAAGACATAAGTCTAAAAGGAAGGTGGCTAGAAATGGGGGGGCGGCCCATGGAGAAACGGATGAGTTCGGTTCGTTTCGGACTCCAGAAAGTCCAAACAGATAAACTCCGATTCCGTTTCGATGTATTTATATCGATTAATTAATCTAATTAATTAAACATATCAAATACAAAATAATATAATTAATTTCTCCAAGAAAGAATTATATACATGAATTAAATTAATCACCCAGTAATTTATTTAATTCATTAGGCCGTAAATTAATTTATCCAATAAATCGATTTAGACATCTAATGTCCCAAATTTAGATATCTAATATCTAATACACATAATGAGAGAATTAGCTTGATTCATTCCGTCGTCAATCCTAATGCGCGACTCGGTAGGTCCGTCTCAGTCAGCAATGGGAGGAACCAAAGAGTAGTAGCACCACCTAGCCAGCCTGGCGGCCTACACTGTACCCCAACTGAGAACGAATGATTGGGATCATTCAAGAACCATTCTGTCGTGAATACCAGTATACGTATAAACCCTTCTTTCAAATGTCCCGATCAAGTTATGGGGTCACGATCAGTCAAACCCCATCTGTACTTGACGCTATGCATGCATTAATGCAAATCGAGATCATCGAGCTCTCGTGTATCTAATACAGCTAGCTCCAATGCTTTGGCCAAAGACTTATGATCTCATCTGCCAATAACCGCATAGGACATATAACCCGCTCACTAACGGGAGAAAGAATTCTATCTTGGTATTCAGTAGGACCTGCTACTTGCCCGTCAAGATGCACGTCGAGGTTGACCCCCGCCTTTCGGTTTACAGGGTCGAACTACTCTAATGAAAATCTTGACGTCACAAGCACATCCCTACTAAATCCTCAAGTCGAAGGTTCACGAATACCTATCACAACCTTTCGATTCCGTCATTGACTGTCCCGGAGTGAAATCCGTGTGACGAATCGAGGGTGGGTCGGTTCGAGTATACTAATCCAATTAGTATACCTATAACGTGTGCTCCCACTAACCATTAGTGTTCGACAGGCACTCTCCATGTCAAAGAACACGTCATACAAGTCTTCACATAAACTTAACGCCCAGTCAAGTTTCATCGACTTGCGAACGATTAAGTATTTGAGCTATAACCTTTCTGTTGGAAAGTAAAACGCAGCGGAAGCGAAGTTTGGGAAAATATGATTATAGCGTTTTACGCATCTACGAGCATTAGATCTATTTAGGCATGCTAATTAATTAATTACTAAGATTAACAAGCAATTTAAATATTATTTATTATTTATTAATTAAATATGTTGATTAATTAAAATATCCTAATCTAGAACCAAGATCATAGGATATTACCTTTTGAAGCGGTTGGTTATTTCCTTCTTGATCGCCTTGTATTTCTACCTTCAGATCTTCTAGAGTATGATCCGCCTTGAACCGGACATTGTGTGGGCAACGAGCTACCGGAACTTGCTTGGACACCTTATGGGATCGGCCGAAACAACTTGTCTCACAACTCTCGATTTTATTTTCTTCAAGTAATTCCGATATGTAGCAAGAATTAAAGTGTTATCTCAATTGTGGAATCAAAGACACAAGTCAAGATCCACAATTAAACACTTAAAAGAAAAATCGAAATTTCTTGTGCAAGTATGAGCATAAAATCGGCCAAGCCATAATGTCCTATTTATAGGCTCTTGGACTACTACTAGGGATCTAAAGGAGGATTATGGAAGGACTCCCAATTAATTCACCTTACCTTATTAGGACTCTTCCTAATATATGATGAATCAATTAATATCAACTTAGTCCACTAAAAAGTTGATATTGCACTTCCTACCAAAATCCCAAATTACGAAATTGGGCTCCTTATTAAATATATTATTTCCCGTGTTTAAGATATCGAATGTCCATTAATTAATTATAAGCTACCGACACTTTAATTAATTAATATCTTATCCAAGAGTAGTACCACTCGAACCTTATTATTATACCTAATTAAATCCACTGCAGGTTTAATATAATAATCATTATCGAGCTCCTCAAGGGGACATCATCAACCCGCACGAGTCGGGACACGATTTCTAGTAATAATAATAATTGTCGTATAAACAATATTATTGCCCAAGATACGAGGCTTATTGAGTCGATCATTTTGACTCTCACCTATGGTAAATCAAAGCAATAATTATTATAAATACACAATTAAATATTATATACTTAGAATTAAGAAATAATAATTATCTGAGATTTACGTTCTTCTTACAACAAGATGTAAGACACTATCTCACCTCGATCCTGTTCAACGTATGCAAATACGCTAATGTACGCTAATAGTCAAGACCAACTATTCTCAAGCATACACTACAACCCTTTATATAATTTGTCTAATAATTATATAGGTTGTGAACTATTATATTATTTTATAAGGCACCGATAATGTGATCTTCCGTGTGACACCAACACACCACATTATCTACAATATAAAATAATTAGACATTTCATTTGCATAACCATAACGTGAATTAATATGCAAAACATGTGATTAAATATAATTAATATCCTCATAGGTAGTAATAGGGAAATTAGGTAATACAAGCATAAAGTATGCTTTGCAGTATACAATCCTAACAATCTCCCACTTATACTCAAAGCATGCTTTTAAGTATACTACTCTACTACATAGTCTCTCATTTCTCCCACTTATACTCATAGTATGCAATGCTGCCATACACCGTAATCCCATTCCTTCCACATGCCTTTCAAAAACTCTTGAAGGTAGGCCTTTCGTGAAAGGGTCAGCAAGATTATCTTCCGATGCAACCCTGGCTACAACTACGTCTCCTTCCTTTACGAAGTGTCGTATGATTTGGTACTTGCGGTTGATATGTTTACTTGCCTGATGGGCTCGTGGTTCCCTCGAATTTGCGACTGCACCAGTATTATCACAATAGAGTGTAATACCCTCTGCAAATCGGGAATCACATCTAAGTCCTGCGGGAAGTACTTGAGCCACACTGCCTCCTTGGCTGCCTCAGAGGCTGCCACGTACTCGGCTTCCATGGTAGAGTCCGAGATGCATTTCTGCTTCACACTCCTCCAACTAATGGCTCCACCTCCCAGGCTAAACACATAACCCGAAGTAGACTTGGACTTTTCTTTGTCCGATGAAAAATCTGAGTCAGTTTAACCCACCGGAAACAGGTCGTCTGATTGATATACAAGCATGTACTCCCTAGTCCTTCTCAGGTACTTGAGTATGTGCTTGACAGCAATCCAGTGTCCTGGTCCTGGGTTCGACTGATATCTAGCAGCCATGCCCACGACATGACATATATCTGGTCTAGTGCAAAGCATAGCATACATGAGACTTCCCACAGCGGATGCATAAGGGACCATCTTCATGTCATCTATCTCCTTTTGTGTCTTAGGACACATGTTCTTAGATAGTTGAATTCCATGTCTGTAAGGTAGAAAACCTTTCTCGGAATTCTCCATGTTAAACCGCTTGAGATCAGACGATATAGGATGCCTGGGATAAGCACAACATCCTCTTCTTCCGATCACGAAAGATCCTGATTCCAAGGATGTGTCCTGCTTCTCCAAGATCCTTCATATCGAACTGCTCAGATAGCCATACTCGTATGTCCGACAATTCCTTCACGTTGTTTCCAATCAGAAGGATATCGTCTACATACAGTACAAGAAACACCAACACGTTTCCATCGCATTTCTTATAGACACAACTCTCACTCGGACATTGGACGAATCCATATGACTGGACTACTTCGTCAAAACGAGTGTTCCAAGATCTAGATGCTTGCTTAAGTCCATAAATGGATTTCTTAAGTTTGCACACCAAGTGCTCTTCTCCTTCAGCAATGAATCCCTCTGCTTGGCGCATATAGATTTCCTTGTCTAGACTTCCATTCAAGAATGCAGTCTTGACATCCATCTGCCAAATCTCTAGATCCAAATGCGCAGCTATAGCTAAAAGAATCCGGATTGACTTAAGCATGGCTACTGGCGAAAAGGTTTCATCATAATCGATACCCTCTTTCTGAGTGTAACCTTTTGCAACAAGCCTCGCTTTGAAGGTTTCAACCTTCCCGTCACGTCCTTTCTTTCGCTTGTAGACCCATTTACTCCCAATGGCTTGTACACCATCAGGTAGCTCTACTAGCTCCCACACTTGATTGGAATCCATAGATCCCATTTCTGATTTCATTGCTTCTTGCCAGGAGTCAGCATCTTTATCTTGGATTGCCTCCTTATAGGTCCAGGGGACCGATTCATCTTCGTCTGGGATTGAGTCCGAAGACTTTCCCACGCCTATGAATCGTTCGGGCTGACGAACAACCCTCCCACTACGACGAGGCAAATCCTGAGTTGGTGTAAAAGTTTCAGAATCGATACGTGGTGCAGTGTTAGTTGGCGCTTGTACGATTAGTATAGTCGGAATCTCGCCCCTCAGCTCTTCCAGAATTATTTCGCTCATGGGCTTGTGACTAATCATATAATCCTCTTCCAGAAATCGGGCATTGGTGCTAACAATGACCTTCTGATCCTGGGGACTATAGAACAAGCCACCCTTCGTTCCCTTAGGGTATCCCACAAACACTCGTACTTCTGTGCGAGATGCCAACTTATCAGCTTCCTTATTCAGCACATGTGCTGGAGTACCCCAAATACGAACATGTCCTAGACTGGGCTTACGCCCACTCCACGCTTCCGTGGGTGTTTTGAACCGATTTCAAGGCACCGGAGTTTAGAATGTACGCCGTTGTTTTTAAGTCGTATCCCAAATAAGAAATAGGTATATCTGTATAACTCATCATTGATCTTACCATTTGCAAATGAGTCATATTCCTTGTTTCACCACACCATTTTGTTGTGGAGTTCCGTGCGGTGAGCCGGGATGAAATCCTCATTCGCCAAGAAATCCAAAAACTCTCCACTAAGGTATTCGCCACCACGATCAGATCGTAGTGACTTGATACTCTTCCCATGACGCTTCTCCGTTTCAGCCTTGAAGTCTCTGAACTCGTCAAAAGCTTCAGACTTACGTCGCATCAAAAAGATGTATCCATATCTCGAATAATCATCTATGAATGTGATGAAATATTCGAAACCTCCCCTAGCCTGGATATTCATTGGACCACATACATCCGTATGAACCAATTCTAACACATCCTGAGCACGGTTTCCTTGGTTTTAAAAACCCTTTTGGTCATCTTACCTTCAGCATGTGATTCACAAATTGGAAATGACTCAACTTGGAGATCATCCAATGGGCCATCATCTACCAATCTTTGAATCCTTCTAAGGTTTACATGTCCCAACCGTAAATGCCAGATATGTTTGGTTTACGCTTGAAGGTTCTTTTCTTTTTAGGTTTAGACAAAGAGTTAAGTGATTTATGCATAGGAGTTTGTGCAAGATTAACAATATATAGTCCATCATTAAAAGTACCTCTGCAAATATATTCACCGCTTCTTTTCTTAATAATGGCATCATCATCAAAAGAAATCGAATAACCATCGCATTTTAATTTAGAAACCGAAATTAAATTCATTCTAAAATCGTACTAATAATACATTATTCGAACTAATAATTTATCATTAATCTTCAACCGCACGACTCCCACCGCAATGTACCATAAGCCTGGAATAATCGCCCCATTGATTGTAATCTCGCCCGCACTAAGTTGCTTGGTTACCTGAAAACCATGCGAGTCAAAGCAAACATGATCAGTGGAGCCTGAATCAACTATCCACGAAGTGGAAGAACAAGCTGCCAAACATGTTTTGACTACTAGTGCACGAGACATACCTTTCTTAAGAGCAGGGCAGTCCGCTTTAAAATGTCCTTTCTGACCGCACTTGTAGCACTTTCCCTTTGGCTTTTTGTTCGCCTCGGGGTGAGGAGCCTTGCTTTTCACCTTGAGGGCTGCCACTTGCTTCTGGCCAACCTGCTTCTTCTTCTTTCCCCATTTGGGTTTGGAAGAAGTAGCACCGGTTGCCGCAAGAATTTGATGATAACCTTGTTTGAAGAGACCTTCAGTAGACTGAAGCTCTGTCAGAAGTTCCGCCAAACTATATGTCCTACGGTTCATATTGTAGTTGAGGCGGAACTGCTCAAAGCTTCTAGGTAAGCTGCCTAAGATAATATCGACCTGCGTTTCTGCATCGATAGTAGCCCCCAGTATGCTCAGTTCGTTCAAATGAGACATCATTTTTAGAACATGATCCCTTACTGGAGTCCCTTCAGACATTTGGGTTGTCATCAATACCCTCATAGCATTTTGTCTAGCCGCCCGGTTCTGATGACCAAACATCTCGGTGAGACATTTCATCATTTCCGCGGCCGAACCCATCGTCTGATGCTGATGCTGCAATACATTTGTCAGTGAAGCCAAGATGTAACAGCGAGCCATCTCATCAGACTTTTTCCATTTCCGGAATTCCGCCAACTCTTCGGGAGTGGCATCCGATTCTGGTTCTAGAGGGCTCTCCTCGATTAAGACAAACTTATGCCCCTCAGCAGTCAGGACAATGTCAAGATTTCTTTTCCAATCGGCAAAGTTAGTGCCATCTAGTTTATTTTCTTTGAGAATAACAGCTAGTGGATTGAAAGACATCTGAGAATAAAAAATTAAAAGCATCCATCACATAATGCATAGCAAAATATATCGAAAAACCTCAAAAACACAATATATATGCTAGCAACCAACACCTCAAAAAATCCGCACATGCAAGCCACGATCGTGTGGACGTTTACACATACATTTTTCAAGTAGAGTTTTACGTCTTTAATTTTACTATCTAGTCAAATTACGTTATGACAAGTAAAATTAATAGTTGGTTCCTCTTGGCCATGTATTAAGTAACATAGACTCCGATGGGGAGCTTATTAATTAATACACCTAAGTGAACACCATAATTTAACATCCTTAAAATATTATCTTTTAAATCATAGTCCTACAGATGGAGAGGTCCTATCATAAAAAGTAATATTTACCTTATGTTATCATTTTGAAATTTAAAACTAGTGAACCTATAATTAGCACATCCGATATGGAGGAAGACTCTAATGTCAACGCGCATGCTAATTACTTCACAATTTAAATTAATTATGGAGGCCAATTTGATTTTAATTAAAATAAAAATCAATTTAATCACTTAGTTATTTTAGCCTTAAGGTTTTTAATTTTCTCGTCCTAACATGCAAGGAAACATATCACGCATACATCCATACATGCCATACATCAAAACAATAAAAAAACCAAAATAAAGCATGGATAATTAAATTTATCCAATTATCATGGTCTTCTTCCTTGAGTTGAATCCGAGAAAATCTTCGGCTCGATCTCTCCCACTGAATCAAGCATCTCGTCGCTTCTCCCCGGCCGGGCCGTGGATTTTCAAAATTAAAATTTTACTTTTATGCAAAATTAATTACATAAAAAAAATTTAATTTTAAATCCCGACTTCCCAGCGGACGCAACGAACGGCGGCGAAAACGGACCGGACCAAGATCGACGGCCCGAACCAAATAACTGCCCGGACCAGTCAGCTGCAGACCGCACTGGCCGGCGCCGCTTTCAGTACCTCTTGCTGCTCGGCAGCCCTGCTGCTGTCGGCCGCGGCTCGCCCAGCAGTCCCGGCAGTCCCGGTTCTGCTCTATTTCTTCGTGATCCCGTCTTTTCCGAATTCGATTACAATTTTATACGAAATAAAATACATCGAAATTACATCAAGATTACACGAAAAATAAAACCACCTAGAACTACCCGCGGATTTTCTCACGGGAAAAACCATTACATGCCTCAAAAACGGGCCAAACCAACAATTGCATAATTAATAAAATAAATAAATAAATGCACCATTCATATAAACCATGATAATTGGATCATATCACCTGCAAGAACACATCTAGCAAAATATTCCAACATCAAAATATATGAATATTTAAATTGCTATCAATTAATCACTAAAATTAATTAAAATAGCAAAAGCCTAAAAATCCGGCTCCGATACCAATTGTTGGAAAGTAAAACGCAGCGGAAGCGAAGTTTGGGAAAATATGATTATAGAGTTTTACGCATCTACGAGCATTAGATCTATTTAGGCATGCTAATTAATTAATTACTAAGATTAACAAGCAATTTAAATATTATTTATTATTTATTAATTAAATATGTTGATTAATTAAAATATCCTAATCTAGATCCAAGATCATAGGATATTACCTTTTGAAGCGGTTGGTTATTTCCTTCTTGATCGCCTTGTATTTCTACCTTCAGATCTTCTAGAGTATGATCCGCCTTGAACCGGACGTTGTGTGGGCAACGAGCTACCGGAACTTGCTTGGACACCTTATGGGATCGGCCGAAACAACTTGTCTCACAACTCTCGATTTTATTTTCTTCAAGTAATTCCGATATGTAGCAAGAATTAAAGTGTTATCTCAATTGTGGAATCAAAGACACAAGTCAAGATCCACAATTAAACACTTAAAAGAAAAATCGAAATTTCTTGTGCAAGTATGAGCATAAAATCGGCCAAGCCATAATGTCCTATTTATAGGCTCTTGGACTACTACTAGGGATCTAAAGGAGGATTATGGAAGGACTCCCAATTAATTCACCTTACCTTATTAGGACTCTTCCTAATATATGATGAATCAATTAATATCAACTTAGTCAACTAAAAAGTTGATATTGCACTTCCTACCAAAATCCCAAATTACGAAATTGGGCTCCTTATTAAATATATTATTTCCCGTGTTTAAGATATCGAATGTCCATTAATTAATTATAAGCTACTGACAGCTTTAATTAATTAATATCTTATCCAAGAGTAGTACCACTCGAACCTTATTATTATACCTGAATTTAATCCACCTACATTGTTTAATATAATAATCATTATCGAGCTCCTCAAGGGGACATCATCAACCCGCACGAGTCGGGACACGATTTCTAGTAATAATAATTGTCGTATAAACAATATTATTGCCCAAGATACGAGGCTTATTGAGTCGATCATTTTGACTCTCACCTATGGTAAATCAAAGCAATAATTATTATAAATACACAATTAAATATTATATACTTAGAATTAAGAAATAATAATTATCCGAGATTTACGTTCTTCTTACAACGATGTAAGACACTATCTCACCTCGATCCTGTTCAACGTATGCAAATACGCTAATGTACGCTAATAGTCAAGACCAACTATTCTCAGGCATACACTACAACCCTTTATATAATTTGTCTAATAATTATATAGGTTGTGAACTATTATATTATTTTATAAGGCACCGATAATGTGATCTTCCGTGTGACACCAACACACCACATTATCTACAATATAAAATAATTAGACATTTCATTTGCATAACCATAATGTGAATTAATATGCAAAACATGTGATTAAATATAATTAATATCCTCATAGGTAGTAATAGGGAAATTAGGTAATACAAGCATAAAGTATGCTTTGCAGTATACAATCCTAACACTTTCCAGTGCCGACCCCCTTATCCAATAAGAAGTGGAACGTTTTGCTCTCAAATACACGGACTAGTTTCTATATGTTTATTTACGAGTTAGGAATGCCAGTAACTACCAGTAAATGAAGAAACATTCAATTACCTTATATAAATGGTTTACATAATTACAAGTATAATGCCCTCACTCAACATCCTCTGAGTGGCCTTCGAGGGCATACTCCTAACAATCTCCCACTTGCACTCAATGCCACACACTATGGTATCTAATACCCATGTTCTCCAGATGACGCTCCAAGCTAGTCTGAGAAAGTGGCTTGGTCAGTGGATCGGCGACGTTGTCGGACGAGTCTACTCTGTGCAGCACAATGTATCCCTTGCGAACAAATTCTCTTACGAGATGATAATTCCTCTCAATATGTTTGGTGCTGTTGTGAAACCTCGGCTCCTTGGCCTGCGCTACAGCTCCATCGTTGTCGCAGATGAATGAACAGTAATTTCAAAGACATGGTATCACTTAAAGTTCTCCCAGAAACTTCTTAATCCATAACCCTTCCTTGGAAGCCTCCGAGGCTGCTTGATACTCAGCCTGACAAGTGGAATCAGCAGTCGCGCTTTGCTTGGCACTATACCAAGATACTGCTCCTCCATTAAGAGTAAATATGTAGCCAGAAGTAGACATCGAATCGTCCTTCAGTCCTTGGAAGTCCGAATCAGTGAATCCCACCACATCCAATTCTCCACCGCCATACATCAGAACCATATCTCTATTCCTTCTTAAGTACTTGAGAACGTTCTTTACGGCAGTCCAATGTTCTCTACCTGGGTTTGCCTGAAACCTACTCACCACGCTTACAGCATGCGCGATGTCAGGTCTTGTACACAACATAGCATACATAGGGCTACCCACGGCCGAAGCATTTGGTATATTACTCATTTCCTTTCGTTGTTCCTCACTTTGAGGACACATCTTCAAGGTGAGTTTTATTCCATGTCGCATCGGTAGGAACCCTCTTTTAGAATCATCCATCTTAAATCACTTTAAGATTTTATCTATATAGAGGGCTTGGGAAAGACCTATTGTTCTCTTCGCTCTATCCCGGTAGAGCCGAATACCAAGAATATAGGTAGCTTCTCCCAAGTCTTTCATGGAGAAATTACTCGAAAGACAAGCTTTCACAGAACTGAGCATTCCCACATCATTTCCTATTAGTAGAATGTCATCTACATATAGTACTAAGAATCCGATCTTGCTCCCACTAACCCTCTTTTATACACAAGGTTCCTCCTCATTTTGCACGAAATCAAACTCTTTGATTGCCTCGTCAAAACGAAGGTTCCAACTACGCGACGCTTGCTTCAGTCCATAAATGGAACGCTGAAGCTTGCACACTTTCTGAATATCGACTTCGGACACAAAGCCTTTAGGCTGCTCCATATAGATTTCTTCCTCGAGGAATCCATTAAGGAAAGCCATCTTTACGTCCATTTGCCATATCTCATAATCGTGGTAGGCAGCTATAGCAAGAATCATGAGAATAGACTTGATCATGGCTACAAGCGAGAAGGTATCGTGGTAATCGATCCCTTCCTTCTGGGTATAACCCTTTGCCACAAGCCTGGCCTTATAGGCGTCAACCTTTCCATCACCATCAGTCTTTCTCTTATAGATCCACTTGTTCCCAATAGGCACTATGCCCTTGGGGCGGTATACTAGAGTCCAGACCTGATTGACATGCATTGAGTCTATCTCAGCTTTCATAGCTTCACGCCATTTCGCGGAGTCTACATCCACCATCGTTTGGTCATAGGTCATCGGGTCGGTCTCTTGGCTATCACTTGGAACCTCATGGAGACCTAGCTCCTCCAAGTGCACAAGCCCATACCTCTCAGGTAAATGAGACACCCTACTAGACCTACGAGGTGGTTGTACTTGTGTTTCAGAAAGTTCGGTTCCAGTTTCTTGCACAGGTGTCTCTCGAGGAGTTTCATTGTATTCTTCTAAAGAAATACTTCTACCTGCTCCGCCTTCCTGAATGAACTCATCTTCCAGGAAGTGTGCTTGTAAAGCAACAACGATCCTTCGATCTTCGGGCATGTAGAATAGATATTCCATCGTCCCAGACGGGAATCCAATGAAACGTCCCTTCGCAGACCTAGCTTCCAACTTTTCCACCTTAGTCTTCTTGACATAGGCGGCACATCCCCAAATCCTAATATGATTAAGACTTGGTTTCCTTCCCTCCCACATCTCATGTGGAGTTTTAGGAAAGGATTTGGAAGGACATCTGTTTAAGATATAAGCGGCAGTCAGGAGTGCATACCCCCATAGGTAAATCGGCAAGTCAGTATAGCCCAGCATGGAACGGACCATGTTCAACAAGGTCCGGTTCCTTCTTTCTGACACACCATTTAACTGAGGAGTACCTGGAGGTGTTAGTTGTGAAACTATTCCATGTTCCTTAAGGAACTCGTCAAACTCCGTACTCATATACTCGCCACCTCGGTCTGACCGAAGTGCTTTGATATGATTACCAGTTTGTTTCTCAACTAGGGCCTTGAATTCCTGGAATTTCTCAAAGGCCTCGGATTTATGTTTCATTAAGTATACATAACCATACCTAGTATGATCATCTGTAAACGTAATGAAATATTGATATCCGTCACGTGCTGCTTCCAAAGCACCACATACGTCGGTATGGATTAATCCCAGTTTATCAGCGGCTCTTTCAAAAGTCCCTGTGAAGGGGGACTTAGTCATTTTGCCTTTAAGGCAAGATTCACAAGTAGGAAAGGGATCCGATCCCAATGGACCCATAAGTCCATCTTTTTCCATCTTGTAAACCTTGGTCTGACCAACATGACCAAGTCTTAGATGCCATTTCAAAACTTGATTGGTTTCATCCCTACCACGTTTTCTAGTCATAGTATTCACAACTACTTTGTTGCTGAGATTTAGATGATACAATCCATTCAACAATGTAGCAGTACCCACTAGTTTATTTCTAAAATAAATTTTGCAGGAACCATCACCAATGAAAAATGAAAAGCCCTTTCTGTAACACCCCCAAACCACTCGGGAATATTACAGCGCCGCAGACCCTCTCCGCGAGGATCTACCAGGCTAAATACAAAATAATGCATCACTTCACATGCCGGCATGGCTACGTAAATGGCCATTAGACCGATTTGGTCTTTTGTCACAACACATACAACATTACATACAAGATTCTTTCCCAAAACTCATACCCGCGCAGGGGCTGAAATACAATAACACTCCCATAAATTGGGGTAACAACACATCAGAGGGATAACCAACACGACTCTACCAAATACTCTACAATTGGTCTTCACGTGATTAGTATCTTCGTCTCCCATAATCCTTCGTATTGATCCTGTGATTCGCTCCCCAGCTACCTGCAAGTACCTGGACGCAATACAGACATCCACCCCCCGAATACTCGGGGGTTAGCAAAACTCCACTGTTTTGCTAGTGCAAGTATAAAACAGAAATACAAGCCATACGCAACATACTCCAAGAATATAAAAATCTTGAATATATTTCCTGAGATACTTCGCTTGATCAAAACAGTTTGAATTATGAAAGATAGGAATAAAACCATTTTACATCTTACAAAACATTTTACGATCTCGGGAGTTTGAAAACATTTGGAATTAAGAAATTCTCAAGTCTTTCGAAAACACTTGGGGGCATGGCCCGAAATCATCTTTCTAAAATACGATTCCAATAATAAAATGCGGATTCACAACCCAATTCACAACATACGGGGTCCAAGATCCAAATCACAGAACACAGGGTCCACGACCCAAGTCACATAACACATGTTCCTAAGGATTATTCGCGTCCCGTGCTAACAAGCCACGAACCTCATATGCTCCCGTAGAACATACCCGAGTGAATAACCCAATAGAAAACCATACCAAATCACATGTCCTGTGACAACGGTCACGGAACCAATCCAAACCACAACCATAAGTTATCCCGGCATCGCGCTAACAAGCCACGAACCTCGGAGTCCCCGCAAGACATACCCGATGATAACCCCCACAAGTTATCCCGGCATCGGCCTAGCAAGCCCCAAACCTCAGAGTGCCCGCAAGACATACCCGGATTGGATAACCCTACGGTCACGCCCGACCCATACTAGCAAGTATGGATCCCGGAGATTCAACAATCCTACCCGGAGGCACAACACTTTCAACGATCACATAACAATGAGCAGAATATCAAACCAAGCAACACTTAAACATCACAACCTCCTTTCAAAGGAGTAACAATTAATATCATACACAACACGTTCTTACCGAACAAGTACACATAACATTACGTAATCCCCGACAAAGGATTATGGTCTATTAAACTTACTCAAAGTGATCATAGCATCTTTCAACATACAAAACCAACACACATATTCCGAGAACACATATATTCACGAAGTACATGAATCATCGTTGAAAGACATCATTTATCGAGAACATACCGATCCCTTTTTATGTTCATTAAACATTGGGTTTCGCATATAATCATTTATCAATAATTACGCCTACGAAACATGAAACGTATGGACAAGATACTTGCCTCGGTACCGCGAGCAACGGAACAACGAACGAACACGGTCGGATAGCCCTCGAACTTCCAAAAACGACCAAGAATTCGACAACCTCATGATCGCTATGAAAATAACATCACCACGGATAAATAGCGTTAAACGGAATCCGAATCAACCGGAAAAACAGCAAGGATCCGAGGGTTCCTTCGAAGAAATCGGAAATCAAGCCCCAGGTGATAAAAATCTATATGTGAGTTACAAAATCCGAAGATCATGGCCAAGACAACAAGAATACCATAATCAATTTATCCACCACGGATTAAATCGAAGAATCACGAAGAAACCCCTAAAATTACATAACTAGGGTTCTACGGAAGAATTACCTCGATCCGACGAAGAACAAGGATTAGATGATGATATAATTGACAAGGATCTTCCAAACCACCTTGGAAAAGAGTAGAGTAGGCCACAGACGTCGCTCCCCGTCTTCTCCCGTCGCCAACCGCCACAAAAACGAAGAAAGGGTGAGAAATGATGATAAAACGCTGTTGTCCAGTATTTATACTGGACAGTTATTAGCGTGCGCTAACTAGACAGCATTAACGCGCGCTAACGAGGTCAACTCTCAGAACTACCGCAAATAAAAAGGTTAGCGTGCGCTAGACACACACACGTAACGCGCGCTAACGAGCCACGGATGCTGCCCAGTAGCTCCTGGACAGACCTGCACCTACCCGGTAATGTGCGCTAGGAAGAAGATATGGCGTGCGCTAAGAAGTCGATAGTGTGCGCTAGAAACGAACCTTAGCGTGCGCTAATGAGACTCCAGTCCCAGTCCAACGGCTCCTGGACTCTCTGGACGGCCAGTTGGCGTGCGCTACACATTCAGTAGCGTGCGCTAACCACAACGCCGTAGCGTGCGCTATGCCACAAGCATTAGCGTGCGCTACACCACAAAAACCCAAAAACTCACAAAGTGATCCGAAACGCCTCCAAACACATGCCCCAAAAGGCACGACCAAAATATGACACAAAATTCCAACGGTGAGGACAATGACAATCCGATAAAACCCAGAAAACTCAATGAATCCGGAATAAAGATCTCGGGTATTACATTCTACCCCCCTTAAAAGAAGTTTCGTCCCCGAAACATGAAACATAGAACGAACAACGTAAAACAAACTTAGATAACACGCGACATCCGTTGCCGACAATAACAAAACACAACGACCGAAAATCTTTACGGTTGAATAACTCAACAGTACATCAATCAAAACACGAGCTATTCGCTGAACAAATACGAAATTCTACACACAAAGATTGGAAGATCGAAAACGAAGTTAATCTCCCGAGCTCAAGGAAATTATGAAGAAGTCTAAACGTTCAAAAATTTCGATACAAGACCAACAAGACTGGACAACAAGCGATCGAACCACAACGATCGAGACACATCGGTCGAATGATCATATTCGAATAACGACGAATGATATTACTCGAACAACAACCCCAAAGTTCACCTCTCGACTCGAGACAATACAATCCGGTGAAGACAATAAGATGTGCATTCACATAAGATCCACAGAAATGGAATAGCAATTAGAAAGTCACAACGACAAACGGGTGATTCTGAAACAATACCACAACTCGTACGATCAGCAAAAGCACAAGACAGGACAAGTTCAGAAAATGTCAACGAACATAAACGAGTCGACATAGTCGAAGGTACAGAGTTCAAAAACCGATCCACTTCAAATAAAAGAAGTTAATCTCCGAATTTCGAAACAACAAGGCAAGAGAAATAACTCAACATACAACTGATAGACCACGCCCCTCCGGGACTACTCGGAGTTGATGCAGATATCGGTGCTCAAGTCCGTGCCTCGGAAGGCTCGGTAACCATCTCGCAAAACTGAACCCGGTGTCCCTCGAGTCCGCACCTGTAACACGTTACTGGCGGGGAAGGACAATGTGCACGAACATATCCCACCACATTACAGTTAAAACATCTCCTGGCTTTACCAAGAGTCAGAACATAAGACTTGGAACTCTCAGTTCCACGCATCGAGCGATGGAGCTTCACAGCAGAGAGACTACTACGTTGCAAATTAGAAACACCGACTCTTGTACTGTCCACACGGTCATCGGACTTCCTCTGCTTCTTCGACTCGGGCACACACTCCGACGATAATGAAGCTAGTTCACGAGCTAAGGCTCGATCTTGATAGTCTCTCAATGAAGTGCAATTGAATCCCGACATATACACCCGAATATCCGGCTTCATCCGTCTGTCAAAGTGAAGGATCCTCTCTTCCTCGGTTCTCACCCGATCTCGCACATAACTGAGTTGTTTACTATAATCGATGATAGCTTGCGACACCGATATATCTTGCGGTTCTGCCAAGTAGAATTCGCGAATCCTCTGCTCTCTTATCGGTTTCGGACAGAACTCAGCTTCCATAAGTGCTTGGAACTCCGCCCACGTGACATCACGATCACGAGGTTTAACAGCTTCCCACCAATTAGCGTCATCTTTGTCAAGAAGGTACTGAGCAATAGGTACCTTCCGCTCTTCAGGACATCCGACAGCCTTGAAAATCTTTCCCAACTGGAAAATCCAACCATCTCAGCCCAACGCATCCGCAGCACCGGCGAATCAAGGGGGATTCATACGAACTACCTCGCGAAGCCATTGATTTACACCGATTCTGACTCGCGTCAATGCTACGTTGAACCACCTGGGTCAACTGAGTCATCTGAGTCGCTACTTGTTGCAATATAGTAGCAACACCCAAACTAAAATCATTCCCAGCGACATTCTCTCGATTCCGCATCTGATCCCTGTGGCCATCAGCACCACGGTTACGACCACGACCTCTGCCCCTCGGCATACTAACAAACAACAACCTATGGTAACGAAAGATCATAACACATAGCAAGATATTCGCATCTCCGTTTTTAATCAAACATCATTAAATCATATACATATTACGATTTAATTCCAGCTAGAGCACAATATACAAACTATTATCCCGAAAATCTTCATTTATAATGCCGTTGTTATGTGAATTATAAATGCAATGAAATTAAAGTCATTCATTATATCAAAATCATTTTCTGTACGGATTCCGCGCCGGAAATCAACAAGTTGGAAACCATTTTCAAAAACGTTCGAAAATGCCAAAAAGGCCGATGACGGTAATACTTTCCAAATACTCACCAAAAGTCATTTTCCAAATACCATATACCGTCATAAAATACCATTTGAAATTACAAGGCGAAGACGCCAAAACTCGATAGTTTCAAAATTTACGTTAAGTCACCCGACAAAAGAGTTAGGAAAAAGGGTTAACGAAATAATCCAAATTTACGAGATACCCGAAAGGTCATTTTAAAACACACACGATTTGGCAAAAGTACCAAAAAGTCATTTTAAACTTTACATACGCAGCGGATAAGAACACAGTTCAAATTACACACAACAATTGCTATTCCTGAGCAACACACATAGAGTACGGTCACAAATGGTCAGCCTAACAATCGCAAAAGTTAGGCCGATGGCCAGAATGCAATTTCTGGGCTTCTGATCAGACCATTTAGTATATGATTTAACAGAGACTTAGCGTGCGCTAGCCATACCACGTTAGTGAGCGCTAGCTAATCCAATCCAGCAACACATTCATGAACATATACGAAGTAATATCAAAAGTCGAAGGTTACAAGTAATCAACAACATACGAATCCAAACGCTAACAATTTACATCCTCACTACATATCTTTTAACCGAAAAGTTGAAGGTGAAAGTCACGTCTCAAGTAAACTTTTGGTAGACCTCGTTTAAGCATTTAAAAATCGAATTTTGAAAATTTTCAATGCAATATGAAAATAAAATATATGTAGTTGAATTCTCAAAATCTTCGGTCTCGAGGTCATCATACGAAAATAAAATCATTTTTCCTCCTCGAAGGATGTTTTTAAATAGAATTTACGTGACTTCCCCAAAACATTTGAAATTGAAATACCACATTGATAAACTTTTATTGAGTAACCAATCCAAAACATCACTCTTGTAAAAATGATTTCCCATAAAGATGTATACATATATACATACATACCGATACTACTCTTTATTCCAACACAATACGAGAATCAAACAAGTATGGAGTAAGTATTCACGAGGCACAATTAAACTCCACATAATAACACAGAATCACGTAAACTCGTATAACACGAGACACAACAAAGTAGGGAGACTTACATCCACAGATCGCACGAAGATGATGGTTGCGTCTCGATACTAATCACGACCGACAACTCAGACGACGCGTCGCGACACTACTCAGTCAGACCAAATCTGACAAGAGAAGACCCGACAACACACAACTCAACCCGACAGCCTAGGTTTTCTCAACCTAAGCTCTGATATCATATTCTGTAACACCCCCAAACCACTCGGGAATATTACAGCGCCGCAGACCCTCTCCGAGAGGATCTACCAGGCTAAATACAAAACAATGCATCACTTCACATGCCGACATGGCTACGTAAATGGCCATTAGACCGATTTGGTCTTTTGTCACAACACATACAACATTACATACAAGATTCTTTCCCAAAACTCATACCCGCACAGGGGCTGAAATACAATAACACTCCCATAAATCGGGGTAACAACACATCAGAGGGATAACCAACACGACTCTACCAAATACTCTACAATTGGTCTTCACGTGATTAGTATCTTCGTCACCCATCATCCTTCGTATCGATCCTGTGATTCGCTCCCCAGCTACCTGCAAGTACCTGGACGCAATACAGACATCCACCCCCTAAATACTCGGGGGTTAGCAAAACTCCACTGTTTTGCTAGTGCAAGTATAAAATAGAAATACAAGCCATACGCAACATACTCCAAGAATATAAAAATCTTGAATATATTTCCCGAGATACTTCGCTTGATCAAAATAGTTTGAATTATGAAAGATATGAATAAAACCATTTTACATCTTACAAAACATTTTACGATCTCGGGAGTTTGAAAACATTTGGAATTAAGGAATTCTCAAGTCTTTCGAAAACACTTGGGGGCATGGCCCGAAATCATCTTTCCAAAATACGATTCCAATAATAAAACGCGGATTCACTACCCAATTCACAACATACGGGGTCCAAGACCCAAATCACAGAACACAGGGTCCACGACCCAAGTCACATAACACATGTTCCTAAGGATTATTCGCGTCCCGTGCTAACAAGCCACGAACCTCAGATGCTCCCGTAGAACATACCCGAGTGAATAACCCAATAGGAAACCATACCAAGTCACATGTCCTGTGACAACGGTCACGGAACCAATCCAAACCACAACCATAAGTTATCCCGGCATCGTGCTAACAAGCCACGAACCTCGGAGTCTCCGCAAGACATACCCGATGATAACCCCCACAAGTTATCCCGGCATCGGGCTAGTGGAAGTATAGTCATCCGCGTAGTCATCCGCAAGCAAACCCCGAACCTCGGAGTCCCCGCAAGACATACCCGGATTGGATAACCCTACGGTCACGCCCGACCCATACTAGCAAGTATGGATCCCGGAGATTCAACAATCCTACCCGGAGGCACATCACTTTCAACGATCACATAACAATGAGCAGAATATCAAACCAAGCAACACTTAAACATCACAACCTCCTTTCAAAGGAGTAACAATTAATATCATACACAACACGTTCTTACCGAACAAGTACACATAACATTACATAATCCCCGGCAAAGGACTATGGTCTATTAAACTTACTCAAAGTGATCATAGCATCTTTCAACATACAAAACCAACACACATATTCCGAGAACACATATATTCACGAAGTACATGAATCATCGTTGAAAGACATCATTTATCGAGAACATACCGATCCCTTTTTATGTTCATTAAACATTGGGTTTCGCATATAATCATTTATCAATAATTACGCCTATGAAACATGAAACGTATGGACAAGATACTTGCCTCGGTACCGCGAGCAACGGAATAACGAACGAACACGGTCGGATAGCCCTCGAACTTTCAAAAATGACCAAGAATTCGACAACCTCACGATCGCTATGAAAATAACATCACCACGGATAAATAGCGTTAAACGGAATCCGAATCAACCGGAAAAACAGCAAGGATCCGAGGGTTCCTTCGAAGAAATCGGAAATCAAGCCCCGGGTGATAAAAATCTATATGTGAGTTACAAAATCCGAAGATCATGGCCAAGACAACAAGAACACCATAATCAATTTATCCACCACGGATTAAATCGAAGAATCGTGAAGAAACCCCCAAAATTACATAACTAGGGTTCTACGGAAGAATTACCTCGATCCGACGAAGAACAAGGATTGGATGATGATATAATTGACAAGGATCTTCCAAACCACCTTGGAAAAGAGTAGAGTAGGCCACAGACGTCGCTCCCCGTCTTCTCCCGTCGCCCGCCGCCACAAAAACGAAGAAAGGGTGAGAAATGATGATAAAACGCTGTTGTCCAGTATTTATATTGGACAGTTATTAGCGTGCGCTAACTAGACAGCATTAGCGCGCGCTAACGAGGTCAACTCTCAGAACTACCGCAAATAAAAATGTTAGCGTGCTCTAGATACACACGTAGCGCGTGCTAACGAGCCACAGATGCTGCCCAGTAGCTCCTAGACAGACCTGCACCTACCCGGTAGCGTGCACTAGGAAGAAGAAATGGCGTGCGCTAAGAAGTCGATAGTGTAATATCCGTAATTTTCCCATTTTTAGCAGTTTCCATTTTTGGTGTATGTCTATTTTTATCAACTCGCTTGTAACCGTTTCGACATTTTGAATCTATTTTGTTCTTGGAGTTTTTCCATTTGGACGAGTTTTGATGATGTTTTCACGTAATTTCATTTTATGACATGTTTTGCCGTATGAACGTTCGATTCTTGTAAAACTCGTTCGTTTCCGTTGTTTCTTGGTTTGTGCAAGTTAGTATGGTTGAGTTGGTCATGTGGAGACTTTCGGTTTGTAAATCCGACGTCGTTTCGTGATTTTCGGGCACTTGGGCCATTTTTGTAATTTCCTAATAGTTTAGGGAATCTCGTTTTCGTTGTCGCATTACGGACCCTTCGGTGGTCGGAATTGTATTTTTCTTTCAGCGCTTAGCTCCGCTGCCTTGTATGCTTCGCGTTCATGTTCCCGGATTCTGGTCTCATCGTGTGTATCGTGTTTCGCACTTCCACCAGCAGCTCATCTGCCGATATGACATCAGCAGCATCGAATCATTGTAGGTAGCGCACGCTACCCTCTGTTGCCTTAGGTGCGCTACCGAAGAACAGTTAGCGTACGCTAACCCTTATTATTAGCGTACGCTAACGAATGGTGGCAGTAGCCACTGGACTGTCACGGCCCCGTTAGCGCACGCTACATATGGCAGTTAGTGTGCGCTAACTTCACAATTATATAAGCCCAGCGGGCAATTTTCAGAGCAGCAGTTTCATTCTTTTCCCTTCGTTTCTTCGACGTGCGACCTCAGAGGCGATTTCCATCAGTCCTGATCGGCATTCCATTCACATTCCATCACCGTAGAGTCGTGCTAACATATTATCATCAGCATAATCGTCATCCATCATCCGTAATCAAGGTAATTTCGTCTAGAACCCTAACTCGTCAAATTTGGGGGTTTTTCCGGGTTTTACTAATTGGAACCGAATTATTCCAGTATGTTATGATATTCTTCACCGATTGTGATTGTTGAATGATTCCAAATCCAATTTCCTTGATTTTAATCCGCGAATTATCGATACGGGAGATTTTGCGTAAACCTCGCCCGTATCAATTGATCGCCTATTGTCGTATATCGTAACCGGGTTATGGGTGTATTCCAATAGAGTATTGTTGTCCGTTGGGACTGAACTGCATCGATTCTTCATTTAGGAACCGCTGCTTTTCCACCCGACTGCTCGTAGTCGTGTTTCACTTCCGTTTCTTCAAGAATGTCTCAAAGGCAAGTACTTTACATTTGTTTACATGTTCTAGTATTTGAATTATGGCTATATGTGGTTGTTGTGGGAAGATATGTGTATGTTCACCTAGGGACGGTCCGACGGGGCCTCTAGGGATACGTATTGCCATGTGTGTGCGTATCACGAACTGTGGTTAGCCACCCAGGGATGTCCGACGGCTCATGCGTACGGTGGCCGTGAGTCTCGTGACAACGGTTAACTTTGAATTATGATTTGTTGGAGATAATGTGTTTTGTGTTTGTACATCATAAATATTCCGGAATATAAAACGCTTTCAAAAATGATTTTTGGCGCATTATTCATCTGATTAGAATGTAGTTCAAATAGATTGTACTTGCACTAGCAGTTGTCGCTAACCCCTTAAATGGGGGAAATACTTTTTGTATTTCAGGTATTGATCGTGGGGATAAACGAGCACTCGGGACGTATGAGGATGATGGGCAAGCATGATATTGTCCAGTATTTGATTTTCGATGTTATGTCTGTCGGTTACTATTGATGTCTGATTTTGGGATTTATGTATTATAAAATTGGTTTAAGTACTCGAGTACTTCCTGTTTGAAATTGTTAATGTTGTGTTCCCGTTTTGGGAAATGGATTTGATGTCAGAATTTAATTGTCGGTTTGTAGTCTTTTATTTGAATTGTCGTTTTATTAATGATAGCTTTTCGTTGTCGAATGTCTTGTTGGTATGTTAGCCTGGTGGATTCCACAGTGTGGGGTCCACGGCGCTGTAATATGCCCTGAACGTCTTGGGGGTGTTACAGAATATGGTATCAGAGCCTTGGTTTATGGATACCTAGGCTGTCGGTCATTTGGGTCTAGTTAAGTGTCGTTTTTGGGACAGTATCACTGCTATGCCATCATCTCAGTACGCCGGTGCTCGTAAGTTTTTCCTAACTTGATTCGTTTCATTGTTCGGTTCTATTCCTGACTTAGTATCTTGTAGCGTTTTGCGTTGAATTGTACTTACCCGTTGCTTCTTCAGAATTCCTGCTGGTAGAGGACGCGGACGCAGTCGCGGACGCGGTAGGGGACGTGGCGCAGCCGGTGGGGCGGCCATGTCCGATCACTCGGGAACTGATTCGGCGATGCCTTCTTTGTCGAGCTGTTCCCTAGTTCCGAGGTCACAGACTACCGCTAGCTCCGTAATGCACACGAGAATGTTGGAGTGGCTAACATTTTGCAAAGCAGCGAACCGATGACGCTCTCGACTCAGCCGTTCAGTCGGCCATGCTAATGCCAACCCGGTCCCGCCTACTGGATCCGGCAATGATAAGCTACTTCAGGACGTGATTCGTATGCGTCCTCCGCAGTTTGATGGTGCTTCCGACCCTTCTGGTTGGGAGAATTGGCTGTTCGAGATGGAGAAAGTGTTTGAGGCTGCTAATTGTTCCGAGGAGAGGAAAGTACCCATTGCTCAGTACTTCCTCGCCAAGGAGGCAGCAACGTGGTGGCAAGCGGTGAAACCGCGTGACCGAGCAGCTACGTGGGCAGAGTTTCGGGATCTGATGAAAGACGAATTCTGTCCTTGGCCAGTGAAAGAGGGGAGGATCCGAGCCTTCTTTGAGGCTAAGCCCCAAGATGTTCCTATTTCTCAAGCTATCAAGGACTACAATCAACAGTTGCATTATGTGAGAAACCAAGTCCGCAATGAGCTTGATAAGATCCGCCACTTTGATATGCGGATGAAACCGAGGGTGCGCCACTACATGTCTGGTCTGGGGTGCACGACTTTGAGAGATTATCAGAATAAAGCTATGGCTTATGAGATGTCGTTTTCTGCGACAGAGACGGCAACCGAAGGAAAGAAGCAGAAGACCTCCGGTCAGTTTTCGGGAGGCAAGTCAGGAGGGTATCTGAAGGCTCAGTCCGGTTCGCGAGTCTTCGGGAGCCAGTCGCCATCAGTTGGTCGAGGAAACGGTTCTAGGTCTGCTCCTGCTGGTTCCGTTCGTGGTCCTACGTGCTTCAACTGCAGTCGTCCAGGCCACATGATGAGTGAGTGTGATAGACCTCTGATTCAATGTCTTACTTGTGGTCGCATGGGTCATCGTGCTAAGTTTTGTACGGATGCAGCTCGGGCTCCAGTTACTCAGATATCTGCTCCAGCCGCGGGAGAGCCGAGTGTGAATCAGACACCGATGGTTCCTCAGCCGCAGCAGAGTTTTGGTAGAGGTCGAGGTCGTGGTCAGCCTTCTAGAGGGGGAGCTTCTAGTGCGGGGTCTGTTCCGCCCCGTGTGTATGAGATGAGGCGAGCCGTAGATCCCGACGCGACGGTGGCTACAGGTACCGTCCACATCCTTGACCATCCTGTTTCCGTATTGTTCGATTCTGGTGCTACGCATTCTTTTATATCTATGGATTGTGTGCGTCGTCTGCATGTTGATTGCCTTGTTGCTTGTGAGCCTTTTGTTGTTAAACTTCCTAGCGGGGATAGCATCGTGGGGGACCGTGAGATTAGAGATTTTTCTGTGAGTATCGCGGGGAGGGATTGGCCTTCTAATCTGATTGCGGTAGATATTAAAGATGAGGATTTGATTCTGGGTGAGGATTGGCTGGACCGTCATGGGGCGATCATGAATTATAGAACGAGGATTGTTTCGATGTTAGCCTCTGATGGTACCGAGCATTCTTTTGTGGGGCATAAGCGGGGTAGCCAGAGATTACTCATCAGCGCTTTGAGGGCGGTGAGACTTCTTCGGGGAGGTTGCACGGCCTATTGGTGTTACGCTTTGAGATCAGAAGAAGGGGGAGTCGAGCTCTCGTCTATTCCAGTAGTGTGTGAGTATCCTGACGTTTTTCCAGATGAGTTGCCGGGTTTGCCGCCGGGCCGAGAGGTTGAGTTTACCGTCGATTTAGAGCCGGGTGCAGCACCTATCTCTAAGACGCCATACCGTATGGCGCCTGCCGATATGCTTGAGTTGAAGAAACAGTTGGGAGAGTTGCTAGACATGGGGTATATTCGACCGAGTGCTTCGCCTTGGGGCGCACCGGTCCTATTTGTAAAGAAAAAGGATGGGTCACTTCGTTTGTGCATCGACTACCGAGAGTTGAACAAAGTGACCATCAAAAACAAATATCCACTCCCGAGGATTGATGACTTGTTTGATCAGTTGCAAGGAGCGACCGTGTTTTCGAAGATTGATTTGAGATCGGGGTATTATCAGCTCCGAGTGAAGGATACCGATATTCCAAAGACGGCCTTTCGGACGAGATACGGTCACTATGAGTTTGTGGTTATGCCTTTTGGGCTAACCAACGCACCAGCCGTGTTCATACAGCTTATGAACAAAGTCTTTATCGAGTACCTCGATAAGTGTGTAGTCGTTTTTATCGATGACATCCTGATTTACTCGAGGAGCGAGGAGGAGCACGCCCGTCATTTGCATATTGTGTTAGATATTTTGAGAACTCAGCATCTTTTTGCGAAGTTCTCAAAGTGCGAGTTTTGGTTACGGGAAGTTATGTTTCTCGGTCATGTGATCTCGGCGGAGGGTGTTCGTGTGGACCCACATAAGGTAGAGGCAGTGTTGGATTGGGCGCCGCCCAAGAACGTGAAAGAGGTCCGTAGTTTTCTGGGATTAACCGGGTATTATCGTAGATTCGTCGAGGGGTTCTCTAAACTCGCTCGACCGACTCGATTATTACGTGTCGAGAAGTTTGTGTGGACCGATGAGAGGCAGAATAGTTTTGAGGAGTTGAAGAAGCGGTTGACGACCGCTCCCGTTTTGGCCTTACCGAGTGGTAATGATGGTTTCTCAGTTTATAGTGATGCTTCGGGCCAAGGGCTCGGATGCGTACTTATGCAGCACGAGAGGACGATTGCTTATGCTTCCCGTCAGTTGAAACCATATGAATTGAATTACCCTACGCACAATTTTGAGTTGGCCGCAGTTGTTTTTGCGTTGAAGATTTGGCGTCATTACTTGTATGGCTCGTCGTGTCAGATTTTCACCGATCACAAGAGCCTGAAGTATATTTTCACGCAGAAAGAGCTTAATATGAGGCAGAGGAGGTGGTTGGAATTGATTAAGGATTACGATCTCGAGATCCTTTATCATCCGGGCAAGGCTAATGTGGTAGCAGACGCCTTGAGCCGGAAATCAGTATCGCTTCGAGCGCTTGAGTTGCTTACGGCCCAGTCAGGACTTCAGCGTGATTTTATGAAGTTGAGCATTGAGATTGTACTGCCAGAGAGTTCCGGGCAGTTGCGTACTCTTGAGATTTCTTCATCTCTGGTCGAGGACATTAAATCGGGACAGTTGGAGGACCCGATGTTTATTCAGCTTCGAGAGAGTGTAGAGAAGGGGAAAGCCCCGGGGTTTGTTATTCATGAGGACGGAGTGTTGAGATTCCGAGGTCGGTTGTGTGTTCCAAACGACTCGGAATTGAGACGGAGTATTATGCGAGAGGCTCATGCGTCACCTTACTCAGTCCATCCGGGCTCGAGTAAAATGTATAAAGATCTGAGGAAGAACTTCTGGTGGAACGACATGAAGAAGGAGGTAGTTCAGTTTGTGGCTAAGTGTTTGACTTGTCAGCAAGTCAAGATTGAGCACCAGCGGCCAGCCGGGTTATTGAAACCGCTTCCCGTCCTGGAATGGAAATGGGAGGATATTTCTATGGATTTTGTCACGGGTTTGCCGAGGACGAAGACTGGTATGAACATGGTGTGGGTAATTGTAGACCGACTGACTAAGTCGGCACATTTTCTGGGCATCAACGATACTTGGGGTCCAGAAAAGTTGGCTCGTATTTTTATTGCACAGATAGTGAGGCTTCATGGTACGCCGAGGACCATTATTTCAAATAGAGATTGCCGGTTTGTATCGCACTTTTGGCAGGCGGTACATAAGGCATTGGGGACACAGTTACGTTTGAGCACTTCGTTCCATCCCCAGACCGATGGGCAGTCCGAACGTACCATCCAGACGTTCGAGGATTTGTTGCGCGCTGCGTGCGGATCGAGTAGTAATGGCGGGAGGATCATTTGGCCTTAATTGAGTTTACTTATAATAATAGCTGGCACGCGTCGATTAAGATGGCACCGTATGAGGCACTTTATGGCCGACGTTGCCGATCACCGATATGTTGGGATGAGCCGTCCGATTTGGTTGGCACTGAGCCGGACCTTGTGTTGGAGACGAGAGAGAAAGTTGAATTGATTAGAAAGAGGATGTTGGCTGCTCAGAGTCGACAGAAATCTTATGCGGATGTTAGGCGTAGACCCTTGGAGTTTGAGGTGGGAGATCACGTTCTGTTGAGAGTATCTCCGACGAAAGGAGTTTTCCGTTTTGGGAAGAAGGGGAAACTCAGCCCGAGATATATTGGACCTTTCGAGGTATTGAAGAGAGTCGGCGAGTTGGCATACCGTTTAGCTTTACCTCCGTCGTTGAGTCATGTACATAGCGTATTTCACGTTTCCCAGTTGAGGAAGTACGTTCCGGACCCATCCCACATTATTGATTTTGGGGACGTGGAGATCGAGAAGGATGTTACGTTTGAAGAGAGGCCCGTCAGAATTTTGGAGCGTCGTGACAAGCAGTTAAGGCACAAAACCATTCCTTTGGTTAAGGTACAATGGTCGAGGCACGGAGTAGAAGAAGCGACGTGGGAGCTAGAGAAGGATATGCGTTCGAGATACCCCGAGCTTTTTGATTCTTAAGTTTCGGGACGAAACTTTATTTTAGAGGGGGAGAATGTAATATCTGTAATTTTCCCATTTTTAGCAGTTTCCATTTTTGGTGTATGTCTATTTTTATCGACTCTCTTGTAACCGTTTAGACATTTTGAATCTATTTTGTTCTTGGAGTTTTTCCATTTGGACGAGTTTTGATGATGTTTTCACGTAATTTCATTTTATGACATGTTTTGCCGTATGAACGTTCGATTCTTGTAAAACTCGTTCGTTTCCGTTGTTTCTTGGTTTGTACAAGTTCGTATGGTTGAGTTGGTCATGTGGAGACTTTCGGTTTGTAAATCCGACGTCGTTTCGTGATTTTCGGGCACTTGGGCCATTTTTGTAATTTCCTAATAGTTTAGGGAATTTTGTTTTCGTTGTCGCATTACGGACCCTTCGGTGGTCGGAATTGTATTTCTCTTTCAGCGCTTAGCTCCGTCGTCTTGTATGCTTCGCGTTCATGTTCCTGGATTCTGGTCTCATCGTGTGTATCGTGTTTCGCACCCTCCACAGCAGCTTACTGCTGATATGACATCAGCAGTACTGAACTGCTGTGTAGGTAGCGCACGCTACCCTCTGTTGCCTTGCGTGCGCTACCGAAGAACAGTTAGCGTACGCTAACCCTTATTATTAGCGTACGCTAACGAATGGTGGCAGTAGCCACTGGACTGTCACGGCCCCGTTAGCGCACGCTACATATGGCAGTTAGCGTGCGCTAACTTCACAATTATATAAGCCCGATTGGCGATTTTGAGCGGCCGATTTCATTCTTTTCCCTTCGTTTCTTCGACGTGCGACCTCAGAGGCGATTTTCATCAGTCCTGATCGGCATTCCATTCACATTCCATCACCGTAGAGTCGTGCTAACATATTATCATCAGCATAATCGTCATCCATCATCCGTAATCAAGGTAATTTCGTCTAGAACCCTAACTCGTCAAATTTGGGGGTTTTCCGGGTTTTACTAATTGGAACCGAATTATTCCAGTATGTTATGATATTCTTCACCGATTGTGATTGTTGAATGATTCCAAATCCAATTTCCTTGATTTTAATCCGCGAATTATCGATACGGGGAGATTTTGCGTAAACCCTCGCCCGTATCAATTGATCGTCTATTGTCGTATATCGTAACCGGGGTTATGGGTGTATTCCAATAGAGTATTGTTGTCCGTTGGGACTGAACTGTACTGATTCTTCATTTAGGAACCGTCGTTTTCCACCCGGACCGTTCGTAGTCGTGTTTCACTTCCGTTTCTTCAAGAATGTCTCAAAGGCAAGTACTTTACATTTGTTTACATGTTCTAGTATTTGAATTATGGCTATATGTGGTTGTTGTGGGAAGATATGTGTATGTTCACCTAGGGACGGTCCGACGGGGCCTCTAGGGATACGTATTGCCGTGTGTGTGCGTATCACGAACTGTGGTTAGCCACCCAGGGATGTCCGACGGGGCTCTGCGGGGTACGGTGGCCGTGAGTCTCGTGCCAACGGTTAACTTTGAATTATGATTTGTTGGAGATAATTTGTTTTGTGTTTGTACATCATAAATATTCCGGAATTTAAAACGCTTTCAAAAATGATTAGAATGTAGTTCAAATGGATTGTACTTGCACTAGCAGTTGTCGCTAACCCCTTAAATGGGGGAAATACTTTTTGTATTTCAGGTATTGATCGTGGGGATAAACGAGCACTCGGGACGTATGAGGATGATGGGCAAGCATGATATTGTCCAGTATTTGATTTTCGATGTTATGTCTGTCGGTTACTATTGATGTCTGATTTTGGGATTTATGTATTATAAAATTAGTTTAAGTACTCGAGTACTTCCTGTTTGAAATTGTTAATGTTGTGTTCCCGTTTTGGGAAATGGATTTGATGTCAGAATTTAATTGTCGGTTTGTAGTCTTTTATTTGAATTGTCGTTTTATTAATGATAGCTTTTCGTTGTCGAATGTCTTGTTGGTATGTTAGCCTGGTGGATTCCACAGTGTGGGGTCCACGGCGCTGTAATATGCCCTGAACGTCTTGGGGGTGTTACAGATAGCGTGCGCTAGAAACGAACCTTAGCGTGCGCTAATGAGACTCCAGTCCCAGTCCAGCGGCTCTTGGACTCTCTGGTCGGCCAGTTAGCGTGCGCTAACCACAACGCCGTAGCGTGCGCTATGCCACAAGCATTAGCGTGCGCTACACCACAAAAACCCCAAAACTCACAAAGTGATCCGAAACGCCTCCAAACACATGCCCCAAAAGGCACGACCAAAATATGACACAAAATTCCAACGGTGAGGACAATGACAATCCGATAAAACCGAGAAAACTCAATGAATCCGGAATAAAGATCTCGGGTATTACACTTTCGGTCCATGACCGGAATGGATACAATGTTTTTGTGCCCCTTGGGCAAAACAAGTACATCTTCTAAAGTCAAAACAAAGCCGGATTCTAAACCCAAAAGAAGTGATCCTATGTCGGTCGCCTCGACACTATGCCCGCTTCCGACTGTGATCATAACTTCTCCAGCTCCAAGCTTCCTACTTTGTTCCAGATCCTGATTCACGGTACAAATATGAAAACTAGCACCAGAATCAAGTATCCAGGAAGTAGAAAATACAGTAGCAGAACAATTTGTTTCCAAAACTAAAAGTTACAGACGAAGTGCCATGAAGAATCGGACAGTCTCTAGCCCGGTGGCCCACTCACCGCACTTGAGACAAGCATCCTTCTTCTTCTTGTTCTTCGAACCATCGGGGCCTTGCCCTTACCCTTAAGGTCCTTAGCTTGCGGTCCAGTCCGCTTCTTGGTCCTTTTCTTCTTATTCTTAGACTTAGAAGTCGAGAAGAAATCAAAAAGCAGACTCCTTCATTCGCGAGTCTTCATCGAGGCGAGCGGTCACAAGTTTGTTCATTAGCCCACTAAATTACATGCAATCTCATTGCGGTTGAAGTTCATAACAAAGCGTGAGAAGGAATCGGGGAGAGGCGTAGGATAAGGTCGGTTTGGAGAGAAGTATCCATTTTAAAATCAAGAGCCTCCAATCTCTCGATCATGGATATCATTTTGAGGACGTGTTCCCCAACCTTCTCACCTTCCTTCATCCTTGCACCGAACGATTGCTTGGATATCTCATATCTAGCGCTTACGCTATGCTCACCATAAAGTTCGGTTAAGTGAGATAGAATCTGCCTAGCAGAAGTCATTTTCTCATGAGCTCTCTGAAGCTCATTAGACATGGAAGCCATCATATAAGCACGGAATTTCACGTCATCCTTAACCCACTTTTCGTGGTTTTCAATCTCTTCCTGATTGGCTCGGGTCCGCACAGAGGCGCCGGAATGTCCGTCTCCAAGACGTATCCCAGTGCCTCTATGAGGACAATCATCGACACGGAGCCAATCCACAAAGTTAGGTCTCATTAAGGTGTTCTTTTCGAGCAGAATGGCGAGTGGATTCATTGTCATATTGAGATTTGTCTGCATTAAGTATAACAGATTAATTAGTGACTCATTCAATTATGTTCTGAGTATAGAATTAAGGTCTTTTCTATTCTTGTTACCCAGCTCCCACTATTTTATCGGAATAACACACTCCCATGTGAAATCCGGAAGTATCGTCGCTCTACTTCATAGTGGTGATCGAGTTCTTTATAAATCTTAATAGAGGGCAACCGAACAGGTTTCTAGTCAATTAATTTTCATAAAGTGATGTCCAACACCAACCCATCTAATGGATGATTCGATCTTCTTTTTCCCCTTGTTCACTCCCCTCAACCTATACGATTTCTATGGTTCGTGAACAATTTAAGTTTATACCATCGACGCAAATCAGTTTCACAATTGAATCTTATCCGGCAACCTATCAGGTTTCTAGGGATAAAATTTGCTCCAACCGAAGGCATCCAATGCGCTCCCGGTAATTTATCCGTCCTCCCCGAACGACTACCCCGATAACTCGGAAGCATAGCACATCCGGTTTGGATTTCAATTTCCCGAAAACTCGATGTAGGGAAGGAAAACCTTGAAACCTTATAAACTTAATTATTTGTTGTGGGAGAATTTATCGCGATTAACGTTACACTTTGCACATTAATCATTTAAGCGCGTTTGTAGCATTCATACAATATGAAACAACCATTCACAACCTAGTTGCTACCAACATGTGGTTCATGGACCGTTCCTAGAAAACAAAAACTCTGTAATCTAATTACAAGTCTTCATCTTGAATCTTCGTCTTCTCGAAACGGATCTTCCTCTGGTCTTCGTCATTACATATAAATTTTACATCGAAAATTGCATCCTAGATACAAACATTTCTAGTAAAATAAATAGGCTCAAAACGGCCTTTACAACCCAATCGAATAAAACGAACGATTCAAAACTAAGTCCACGAACCACATCCCCATTCAAAAAGCATTCATCCAATAAATACTAAATAAATGGAAAGCGTAGAGACACATTGATCCAATCAACAATACGAACCTATCCAATCGATTCACACAATTGGTAATATGATAACGTTCAAAATAATTCGGTCGACCATAAATATTCCAATTAATCAAATTTCCCTTATAAAATGAAATACCATAAATCATTTTAATCATATTAAATCCAATTTAACATGAGGGAGATTAATTTTCAAGAATACACGAAAAAATCGAGCTGGGGCGAAAAAGGCCTGCCATGGCCGAGTCACGCTCGGCATTGCCATTGGCTTTCGGCGCCACAGGCCGCGGCCCCCGATCTGATGTTTGCCCAGGCCAGCTGCAACAGCCCTGGGCCGCGGCCCCCTGCTCCCGGACCCCTCCCGGACCGTCCAACGGCATTTCGGGGCTAGTTTTTCGACCGGATATCCAATATCTATATTCTCCAACATTCATATCTTCAATATAAATCATATTTCCAAGAAATTAAGATTTATATTTAGACATAAACTTACGAAAAATATAACTACAACGAACGTAAAAATATATACCACGATTATGACTAAAATGATTCCAAATCATTCACCATCTAATCGAGCATTACAAATGCCAATATCGTATATAAGATCGCAAGACCTATGCTCCGATACCACTGTTGGGATTCGGTGCCTAAAACGAAGGCCCAGCGGAAGCGGTAAAATGAAAATTAATTCGATCCGAATCCCTACGAGGATCGATCGAGCTACGTATATACGAATATATAAACGAAAAGCAAGAGTCATAAGAAACTAACCCTCGAAGTCCGTTGATTAAATGGTAACCTTCTCTTGAGCTATTCTCCAAACTTTAGTTTGATCTCTACGAGATCAATCCGCTCCAAGCCCTTGAACGATCCAACGCCGAAAGCACCGCGTCTCTACTTGCCACGCGCCGGAAAAAACAACCGGAATAACAACATTTGATTAACCTCTAAGGTTATGGCTAGAATAAAGTGATGAAGCTTTTATTACTACTCTCTAAGTGTATATATATCTCTCAATAATTTCTCTCAATTTTTCTCCAAGAAAAATGAAGAAGAAGTGAATGAAGAAGATGAAGAAGACATTGAGAAAAATGGTTTCTCTCTCTCTCTCTCTCTCTCTCTCTCTCTCTCTCTCTCTCTCTCTCTCACATTGGAAAGGCTTCCAAAAGTTGAGTGATTTGAGATCAAAGTCATCTTCCCATTCTTATTCAACTCCCCACCACTTGCAACAACTCATGCATGTGGGAATCTAACCCCACCTCCACAATTATCATTCATTAAAGAATGAAGACATAAGTCCAAAAGGAAGGTGGCTAGAAATGGGGGGGGCATGGAGAAACGGATGAGTTCGGTTCGTTTCGGACTCCCTAAAGTCCAAACAGATAAACTCCGATTCCGTTTCGATGTATTTATATCGATTAATTAATCCAATTAATTAAACATATCAAATACAAAAAAAATATAATTAATTTCTCCAAGAAATAATTATATACATGAATTAAATTAATCACCCAGTAATTTATTTAATTCATTAGGCCGTAAATTAATTTATCCAATAAATCGATTTAGACATCTAATGTCCCAAATTTAGATATCCAATATCTAATACACATAATGAGAGAATTAGCTTGATTCATTCCGTCGTCAATCCTAATGCACGACTCGGTAGGTCCGTCTCAGTCAGCAATGGGAGGAACCAAAGAGTAGTAGCACTACCTAGCCAGCCTGGCGGCCTACACTGTACCCCAACTGAGAACGAATGATTGGGATCATTCAAGAACCATTCTGTCGTGAATACCATTATACGTATAAACCCTTCTTTCAAATGTCCCGATCAAGTTATGGGGTCACGGTCAGTCAAACCCCATTTGTACATGACGCTATGTATACGTTAATGCAAATCGAGATCATCGAGCTCTCGTGTATCTAATACAGCTAGCTCCAATGCTTTGGCCAAAGACTTATGATCTCATCTGCCAATAACCGCATAGGACATATAACCCGCTTACTAACGGGAGAAAGAATTCTATCTTGGTATTCAGTAGGACCTGCTACTTGCCCGTCAAGATGCACGTCGAGGTTGACCCCCGCCTTCCGGTTTACAGGGTCGAACTACTCTAATGAAAATCTTGACGTCACAAGCACATCCCTACTAAATCCTCAAGTCGAAGATTCACGAATACCTATCACAACCTTTCGATTCCATCATTGACTGTCCCGGAGTGAAATCCGTGTGACGAATCGAGGGTGAGTCGGTTCGAGTATACTAATCCAATTAGCATACCTATAACGTGTGCTCCCACTAACCATTAGTGTTCGACAGGCTCTCCATGTCAAAGAACACGTCATACAAGTCTTCACATAAACTTAACGCCCAGTCAAGTTTCATCGACTTGCGAACGATTAAGTATTTGAGCTATAACCTTTCCAGTGCCGACCCCCTTATCCAATAAAGAGTGGAACGTTTTGCTCTCATATACACGGACTAGTTTCTATATATTTATTTACGAGTTAGGAATGCCAGTAACTACCAATAAATGAAGAAACATTCATTTGCCTTATATAAATGGTTTACATAATTATAAGTACAATGCCCTCACTCAACATCCTCTGAGTGGCATTCGAGGGCATGCTCCTAACATCTTCAACCCGTATAAACTCTTCCGGAGTTTACACACATAATACTCTTTTCCTTCGACCTCAAATCCTTCCGGTTTCTCCATATAAATTTCTTTGTCAAGGTCTCCATGAATAAATGCGGTCTTGACATCCATTTGCTCAACCTCAAGATCAAGGCTAGCCGCAATACCAAGGACCAAACGAATAGATCCTATCTTCACAACCGGAGAAAAAATCTCGTCAAAATCAATACCCTTCTTTTGACTAAATCCTTTCACTACGAGTCTAGCTTTGTATCCAGGCAACGAGGTATGCTCCTCCGACTTCACCCGATACACCCATTTGTTCCTCAAAGCTCTCTTGCCTTTCGGCAATTTTTACCAACTCTTAAGTATTATTCTCATGCAAGGAACTCATCTCGTCTTGCATGGCATCCATCATTTCCTTCTTCTTTTCATCCTTCATAGCCTCCGCAAAATATTCAGGCTCTCCCTCGTCGGTGAGTAAAACGTACTCATCGGCCGAATAACGGGTGGAGGGATGACGGTCCCTCGTCAACCGCCTATGTGGAACAAAATATGGCATGTTCGTCATGGGTAGCTCGGGATGAGCTCCATCGGTGTCATCTTGTCTCAAGTCATCGTTGTCACCGGCATCATGTTGTTCATCATTTTGGACATCCTCTCCACCGGGTGTCTCAACATGTTGTGGAGGAACGGGGTCCAAATTAATAAGACCATAGTCGTGTTGTGGAGCCGACTCTCCATTCTCAACATCTTTTATCATTTGATCTTCAACAAAAACAACGTCTCTAGACCGAATAAGCCTTTTTCTAATCGGGTCATATAATCTATACCCGAACTCATCAAGCCCGTAACCAATAAAAATACATGGCTTCGTCTTGGAATCAAGCTTCGACCTTTCATCATTCATGTGAACAAAAGCTTTACATCCGAAAACCCTTAAGTGGCGGTATGAGATGTCTTTACCGCTCCACACCTAATCCGGGACATCAAACTCCAAAGGAACACACGGCGTCAAATTAATAACATGAAACGCCGTGTTCAAAGCTTCTCCACAAAACGAATTTGGTAATCCGGCATGTGAGAGCAAACAACGAGCTCTCTCGACCAAAGTTCGGTTCATTCTCTCCCCAAGCCATTGAGTTGCGGAGTCTTCGGGGGCGTCTTTTGATGTCGGATCCCTTGTTCTCGACAATATTCATCAAAGGGTCCGGTGTATTCTCCACCATTGTCTGTCCGAATACACTTTAGCTTCTTCCCGATCTCTCTTTCCACCGAGGCATGAAATTGTTTGAAAGTATCTAACACTTGATCTTTGGTCTTCAAGGTGTATGCCCACACCTTCCTAGAGTGATCGTCGATGAATGTGACAAAATATCGACAACCACCGAGCGTCCTAGTCTTCATAGGACCACAAACATCGGAATGAACAAGATCAAGCACATTTTCCTTCCGTGAAGGAATATGACTCTTAAAGGTGACTCTCCTTTGCTTCCCGGCTAGACAATGAGAGCATCTTTTAAGGTGTATCTTGTGAACCCCAGACAACGCTTCCTTCTTCGACAATAGCGCCATCCCTTTTTCGCTCATATGACCGAGCCTCTTATGCCATAGCTCAGCCATGTCATTATTGTCGATTGTGTTCATGGAATTAGTCGTGACCTTCGGAAGTGTCACGTACAATTTCCCTTCCTTTTCTCCTCGACCGTCAATCAAGGAACCTCTAGTGAGTTTCCACAACCCTTGCCAAAACCACTATGATAACCGTCATCATCAAGTAAACCAACGGACATAACATTAAGCCTCATATCTGTAACACCCCGAGATATTCGGAATAATTACAGCGCCGTAAACCCTTTAGGTAAGGATTTACAAGGCTAATTTTGAGAAGTGAGTAAATATAAACCAATCGTACAACTGAAGTTTAATGACATATTTGATTCAACCGATCAAAGAGTTAATTTATACAACCATATCGAAAGGACATTATCAAAACAGACGTACTCGAGTACTGAACGAAACAAGAAAAACAACTCTCGACAACAATAACGACAATCACATCACTGAGCCATCTCATCGTCCCGTTTGCATCGTGGCCGCCTCCCGCTCCTCGGCTACCTGAACATCAAAACAATGTCCACCCCCGAAGGGGTTAGCAAAACGATGCTAGTACAAGTATCATGTTAAACAATTCGAATATGCATCAGTAATACATAACAAGATACACCACACGGACTTCCGCTACCGGAATCCGACAATGCAAATCCACAAGATTTCATTATACAGCATGGGTATTCCAATGATCCAGCGCCCTCAATATAGATCCCAAGATGATCCCGTCGGACCAACACGAGGTGGAAATAACCCGTCCAATGATCCAGCGCCCTCAGCATAGATCCCAAGATGATCCCGTCGGATCAACACGAGGTGGACATCCGATCCAGCGCCCTCAGCATAGATCATTCAACGTATACAAACACAACTCATGCATACACATATGCCAAATCATTATGTTCATCAACATAAACATATAAACACTATATAACGGATATCATGACAAATCAATGAAGTAAATGTCATGTTCAACAACATGCATAATCATACGCATACTCCAAAATACCGATATTAACATATCACGATACTTGCCTCGAAGATGGCAAGAACGATATACTTCAATGCTCTCGACGCGCTCGAAGGCCGCCTCCTCCGATCAACGTAACACGCTCGGACCTTAACACAAGGACCGATCTACAACGCATCTCAAGTCGAACGATGGCCTAACGATTCGGTCTACGGCCGAAAAGCTCAAAATAAACAATGCGCCAGATCGCTTAGCGCGCCACGTACCTACGTAACGTGCGCTAAGACGGCTGATAGCGTACGCTAACTTATAAGACTAGCGTCGCTAGCCACGGCCGCGTCGGCTCGACTTTGGTCTCATAACGCGCGCTACGTACGTTTGGGCGTTAATCGACCCCGATAGCGCACGTTAACTCACATGTGTTAGCGTGCGCTAACATTGCATGGCTGAATACTGCAAGCCGAAACTGGGTTGAATGGTGAAGAACTCCAGAATCCTACCGTGATAATACAAGTTATCCTCGGGCAAATCATGCTAATAAGGTTTGGGGAAGATTTATGATTATGAAATACCCATATACGGATAGTCATCTTAATATCATGATCCAATACGATCTTCAAGAAGCAATCTAAGTTCCGATCGTCTTATGTTTCAAAACACCTGATTTCAACGTATACGACTCAACAACTGGGTACTACCCGATTACTTGATCATAAATCGTTTTAAACATGCTGAGGAGTCCTTATAATAAGGTGGTTCAAAGGTTCATTCGATATCTAGCATCTATACGTCAAAAGTATCCTTCTAACATGCGATGACCGATAAGAATGAAATACTTGCTATCCAAACATGATTCAAACTTCCTTAGGAACCTTACTAATCATTGGTGAAAAATCACCTACCTCAAAGTAACGAAGAACACGGATGAAAATGAAGCAATCCAACACCAAAGGCTTGAACGCCAATCTCCAATGATATAAGATCTTCAATCTCGAACTAAGTGGCTGATACGAAGTGTTTAGGACGAATGGAGTTATGTTTCAAGTGCAAGAGTTCGGGTTATGTGGGAAGAAAGGATCAAATCACGAATAGGATCTTTGTCCTATTTATAATAAATGGCTATTAGCGCGCGCTACACCTGTTCAGAAGCGTGCGCTAACGGCTCTCACGATCTAAATCAGTACTCGGCACTTAGCGTACGCTACGCATATACCAGTAGCGTGCGCTAAGGCGTTGACCCGGCTTTTTCCCGAAAGCCGTCCTGTACATCCGACACGATCCGGCAGGTCCCCGGCCGATCTCACCTACCGCACGCGTCTCAATCGGCCTCGACCACGCATAGCGTACGCTAATTACACTCGGTAGCGTGCGCTATAAAACCATGTTAGCGTCGCTATCCTTAGCTGTAGCGTGCGCTACATGCATGCAATTTCAACCTTTAAATCACATACACGAAATTATATGCCCGGCGATATCGGAATATGAAATACGGAGAATAGTATTCAGACAAAAGTACAATCATTACAATATCGCAAGTTCCAATTACATAACAGAAATCTCGGGTATTACATCCTTCCTCCCTAAAAAGAAGTTTCGTCCCGAAACTTAGGATGGAAACAACTCCGGATATTTAGCCTTCATACCGTCCTCCGTTTCCCAAGTGGCCTCTTCGACTCCATGTCGTGACCATTGTACTTTAACCAAATGTATCGGTTTATTCCTTAATTGTTTGATCCGGCTCTCAAGTATCTTGATTGGTCTCTCTTCGAAGGTGCCATCATTAGCTATCTCGATCTCGTCGAAATCAATGACGTGACTGGGGTCCGGTATATACTTCCGCAGTTGGGATACGTGAAATACACTGTGAACATGACTCAGCGATGGCGGTAAGGCCAACCTGTATGCTAAATCCCCAACTCTCTCTAGGATCTCAAATGGTCCGATATATCTTGGACTAAGCTTGCCTCTTCTCCCAAAACGGAAAATCCCTCGTGTAGGAGACACCTTCAATAGTACGTGGTCCCCAACGTCGAACTCTAGAGGGCGACGACGTACATCTGCATAAGACTTCTGTCGACTCTGGGCAGTCAACAGTCTCTCTCGAATCAAGGCTATCTTCTCTTGAGTCTGAATAATCAATTCCGGTTCCGTCCCGATCAAATCCGAAGAATCATCCCAGCACAGGGGCGATCGGCATCTTCTTCCGTATAAAGCTTCAAATGGGGCCATCTTAATAGAAGCATGCCAACTGTTATTATAGGTGAACTCGATCAAGGGCAAGTGAACCTCCCAATCAGTCGACCAATCTAATGCACAAGCTCTAAGCATGTCCTCTACTGTCTGAATAGTCCTTTCGGACTGACCGTCCGTTTGGGGATGATAAGTTGTACTAAAGTTTAGCTCGGTCCCCAAAGCCCGTGAATCGCTTTCGAGTGCGACACGAAACGACCATCTCGATCCGAAATAATGGTCTTGGCGTCCCATGCAATCGACTATCTCCGCAATAAATACTCGCAATCTTTCGGGTCCCCAAGTATCTTTGATCCCTAGGAAATGAGCCGACTTGGTTAGTCGATCAACTATAACCCAAATCATGTTCATTCCCGTTTTAGTCCTTGGCATACTGGTGATGAAATCCATCGAGATATCCTCCCACTTCCATTCAGGGATCGGTAGCGGCTTTAACATCTCGGCAGGTCGCTGATGCTCAATCTTGACCTGCTGACATGTCAAACACTTATCAACGTACTCTTCTACGTCCTTCTTCATATTCCCCACCGAAGTTTTGTTTAAGATCCTTATACATCTTACTGCTGCCGGTGAATAGAATAGGGCGCGCTATGAGCTTCTTTCGTAATAGTCCGTCTCAAATCATCATCTTCGGGAACGCAAAGTCGATTCTGAAATCTCAGAACTCCATCATCTTGTATCACGAATCCTGGGGCTTTTCCTTTCTTTACTTCATCACATAATCGAAGGATCAGAGAATCGTCCAACTGCTTGGACTTGATCTTCTCGACTAGTGATGAAGTCAGCTCCATCACATAAAGTCGCCCTTGGATTCCTGGTGCCCATACTTCAATCCCTTCGCGGATCAGTTCTCGTTGAATGCTGGTCTGAGGCGTAAGAGCTTCCAACACTCGAAGAGAAACAGTTTTACGACTCAAAGCATCGGCTACTACATTTGCTTTCCCCGGATGATAGAGAATCTCCAAGTCGTAATCCTTGATCAATTCCAGCCACCTTCTCTGCCTCATGTTTAACTCTTTCTGACTGAAAATGTACTTGAGGCTCTTATGGTCTGTAAATATCTGACAATGAGTGCCGTACAAATAATGTCGCGATTTTCAAGGCAAAGACTACAAATGCTAGCTCCGGATCATGAGTCGGATAATTAACTTCAGACGGTTTCAATTGCCGAGAAGCATAAGCAATTACTTTATCCTTTTGCATCAACACACAACCCAAACCCCGATTCAAGCGTCAGTATACCAAAATCCGTCGGTTCCTTCGGCGAGCTAATATAGGTGTCGTCGGTCTCTTCTTAAGTTCACAAAACCAACTGGCACTTCTCATTCCACGCGAACTTTTGAGTTTTCAGAATACCGGGTGAGCGGACGAGCAATTTTGGAAAATCCCTCTACAAAGCGGCGATAATATCCAATTAGTCCTAAGAAGCTTCGACTTCTTTCACGTTTTTAGGGCTTCCCATTCCAAGATTGCTTCGACTTTCTTCGGTCCACCGAACTCGTCGGATGATATCACATGCCCAAGGAAAGTTACTTCCTTAAGCGTAACTCACATTTAGAAAGCTTAGCATACACTGTTCCTTTCTCAAGATGCTCAAAACCACACGTAAATGTTCAAGATGTTCCTCTGCGTCCCTCGAATAAATCAAGATGTCGTCAATGAAGACCACCACAAATTTATCCAAGTACTCCAAGAATACCCGATTCATCAATTGCATGAATACCGCAGAGCATTTGTAAGTCCAAATGGCATCACTACAAATTCATAATGCCGTCATCGATCTAAAGCATTTCGGTATGTCCGATTCCTTAATTCTCGTTGGTGGTATCACGATCGCAAGTCGATCTTCGAGAATACCCTCGCCCCTTGCATTGATCAAACAAGTCGTCGATCCGAGGTATAGGATACTTATTCTTGATCGTCATCTTGTTAAGCTCCCCTGTAATCAATACACACGGAGGGATCCGTCTTTCTTCGGACAAAGAGAACGGGCGCTCCCCAAGGGGAAACGCTCGGTTGAATATAGCCCTTCGTAACAATTCCTCCAGTTGCTTCTTGAGTTCATACATCTCGGTTGGCGCCATGCGGTATGGTGCCCTGGAAATAGGGGTTGCTCCCGGCTCTAATTCGATGGTGAATTCCACTTCTCTTTGTGGAGGTAACCCTAGTAGCTCGTTAGGAAATATATCTGAGAACTCATTCACAACTGGAATAGACGAGAGCTCTACTCCTTCCTCTTTCCTCATGGCATAACACCAAAGTCCATGACATCCCTGCTTCATAATTTTATCGCTTTCATTGCTTTGATCACTTTCCCCGAGCTTCCCGGTCTCCATCCCCGGAACAAGTGTTCAGATCCGTCATCAGCAATGATGGAAATGACTCTCTCTCGGTAATTCAGCACAGCTCCATAACGGTTGAGCCAATCATCTCCGAGAATTAAATCGTCACCGCAGATGTCAACTACAATAAGATTCGATGGCCAATCTCTTCCTTCTATAGATACTGGGAAATCCCTAGCTTCAAGTGTTCCCATAATTCTCTCTCCACTCGGCAATCCCACAACATACGGTTCACAATCAATTAAGCACGAGATTTTCAAACGGTTAACACAGTTCAAAGATATAAAAGAATGTGTGGCTCCGGAATCGAATAAAACACTAACTGGTTGCAAAAGAATCTGAATCGCACTGATGCAACCGCAGTGTTCGTCGCGATCTCCTCATTTCGTATAAGCGCGGAGGGACGGACCCGGATGGATGTCTCTCTCTTCCCAGCGTTCTGCTGCTGGAATCCACTCTGCTGTGTCTGGTTCACACTTATGTCCTTAGGAACTGGTGCTGGAGTGCGGGTACCAAAAGATCTAGTAGCGGCCCCACAGAAGGCCGCACGGTGCCCTTCTTGCCCACAGTCGTAACAAGTCACAGAAGATGCGGGGCAATCACGTCGAACATGCCCTGCTCGACCACAATTGTAACATTTCTTTGATGCGTCCGAAACTGCTGATGCTGTCCGGAACTTTTTTCCTCCTCGACTAGGATGCGGAGGTCTCCTGGATGAGTGAAAAGAGGACTGACCCCGGCGGGGCCCGCTATTCTTATTCTCCGTGAAGTTTCCCGACACCTTCTGTTTCTTTGCTTCCGTCGATTTCTCTACCGCCGCCTCTTTCATGTCGTAGGCCTGCGCTTTGTCTTGATACTGCCGCAACGTAGTACACTCGAATCCGGACATGTACCGCTGAATCTCCGCTTCATCCGCATATCAAAATGAAAAATCTTTTACGCCTCCGTTCGACCAAGTGTCGCACACAAGTCGGTGATGATTAAAAGCTTTAATTACGTCATCACGGATGCCTCCGAACTCGTGGTGAGAAAAACTCTCGGATCTTCGCCTCTCTTACGGCGGGGACAATATGCTTCCATCATTTGTTTGAATTCCGTCCAATCCGCATTATGATCCTCGGGTCGAACGCCTTCCCACCAATCAAAGGCCTCCCGGTCGGAAAATATCGGGCGATGGGAACCTTCCGGTCCTCGGGACGCTTAAGACCCGTGAATATTTTCTCCAACTCCTTGAGCGGTGATCCCAAATAAGTGCCTCAGCAGATCCACAAATTTTGGCGGGTGCAATTTAACCACCTCAAAGAAGCCATCTGTCACCCGGTTATCCTCGTGGTGCTTTCTTGTCCCATCATCTGCATGCGATCAACGACACTGGCGAACTGGTTTATCTGCGCCACCACTGTTGAAGCACTCTGGCATGTTAGGATTTGCGTCATCATTCGCCGATCCTTCTGTCCTCCGTAATGGGAATCCGTTTGGCTAACGGCTATCTCGGGAGTAGATACAGATTATTCTTGCCTCGCATTTCCACGTCGCGTCACGCGGCCGCGTCGCGTCACGACCTCCTCTCAACATACGTAAACATAAATACTCAATATCCATGGCAACGTTCTAAAAGTACATCCATCAATGTTTACAAGACAAGAATTAAATAGAACAATAGTATTCGAGATTAGGAAACTAACAACCACAAATTAATTGCGATCTTTGGCTCAGTGATGATGTTACGAACGACCAATAATCAATAACGTAAATGCACCCAACTAACCCGATCGCCAAGATATCCATAAATCTTAGCTCCGATACCATATTCTCGTAACACCCCGAGATATTCGAATAATTACAGCCGTAAACCCTTTAGGTAAGGATTTACAAGGCTAATTTTGAGAAGTGAGTAAATATAAACCAATCGTACAATCAAGTTTAATGACATATTTGATTCAACCGATCAAAGAGTTAATTTATACAACCATATCGAAAGGACATTATCAAAACAGACGTGCTCGAGTCTTGAACGAAACAAGAAAAACAACTCTCGACAACAATAACGACAATCACATCACCGAGCCATCTCATCGTCACTGCCGTCTTGTGGTCGCCTCCCGCTCCTCGGCTACGAACATCAAAACAATGTCCACCCCGAAGGGGTTAGCAAAACGATGCTAGTACAAGTATCATGTTAAACAATTCGAATATGCATCGCAATACATAACAAGATACACCACACGGACTTCCGCTACGGAATCCGACAATGCAAATCCACAAGATTTCATTATACGGCATGGGTATTCCAATGATCCAGGCGCCTCAAAGATAGATCCCAAGATGATCCCGTCGGACCAACACGAGGTGGAAATAACCCGTCCAATGATCCAGCGCCCTCGGATAGATCCCAAGATGATCCCGTCGGATCAACACGAGGTGGACATCCGATCCAGCGCCCTCGGATAGATCGCTCAACGTATACAAACACAACTCATGAATACAAATATGCCAAATCATTATGTTCATCAACATAAACATATAAACACTATATAACGGATATCATGACAAATCAATGAAGTAAATGTCATGTTCAACAACATGCATAATCATACGCATACTCCAAAAATACCGATATTAACATATCACGATACTTGCCTCGAAGATGGCAAGAACGATATACTTCAATGCTCTCGACGCGCTCGAAGGCCGCCTCCTCCGATCAACGTAACAAGCTCGGACCTTAACAAAGGAACGATATACAAATCATCTCAAGTCGAACGATGGCCTAACGATTCGGTCTACGGCCGAAAAGCTCAAAATAAACAATCCGCCCTGCATCGCTTAGCGCGCGCCACGCCTACGTAACGCGTGCGCTTAAGACGGATCGTTAGCGACGCTAACTTATAAGACTAGCGTGCGCTAGCCACGGTCTGGCGATCGACTCGGCCGTCTCATAACGCGCTACGTGCGTTTGGGCGTTAATCGACCCGATAGCGCACGTTAACTCACATGTGTTAGCGTGCGCTAACATTGCATGGCTGAATACCGCAAGCCGGGTTGAATGGTGAAGAACTCCTAATCCTACCGTGATAATACAAGTTATCCTCGCAAATCATGCTAATAAGGTTTGGGGAAGATTTATGATTATGAAATACCCATATACGGATAGTCATCTTAATATCATGATCCAATACGATCTTCAAGAAGCAATCTAAGTTCCGATCGTCTTATGTTTCAAAACACCTGATTTCAACGTATACGACTCAACAACTGGGTACTACCCGATTACTTGATCATAAATTGTTTTAAACATGCTGAGGAGTCCTTATAATAAGGTGGTTCAAAGGTTCATTCGATATCTAGCATCTATACGTCAAAAGTATCCTTCTAACATGCGATGACCGATAAGAATGAAATACTTGCTATCCAAACATGATTCAAACTTCCTTAGGAACCTTACTAATCATTGGTGAAAAATCACCTACCTCAAAGTAACGAAGAACACGGATGAAAATGAAGCAATCCAACACCAAAGGCTTGAACGCCAATCTCCAATGATATAAGATCTTCAATCTCGAACTAAGTGGCTGATACGAAGTGTTTAGGACGAATGGAGTTATGTTTCAAGTGCAAGAGTTCGGGTTATGTGGGAAGAAAGGACTGAAATCACGAATAGGATGCTGTCCTATTTATAATAAATGGCTATTAGCGCGCGCTACACCCTGTTCGTAGCGTGCGCTAACGGCTCACAGTCTAAACTGTACTCGGCACTTAGCGTATGCTACGCATATACCTGTAGCGTGCGCTAAGATGTTGACCCGGCTTTTTCCCGAAAGCCGTCCAGGTACATCCGACACGATCCGACAGGGTCCCCCGGCCAGATCTCACCTACCGCACGTCTCAATCAGTCTGACCACGCATAGCGTACGCTAATTACACTCGGTAGCGTGCGCTATAAAACCATGTTAGCGTACGCTATCCTTAGCCTGTAGCGTGCGCTACATGCACAGAATTTCAACCTTTAAATCACATACACGAAATTATATGCCCGGCGATATCGGAATATGAAATACGGAGAATAGTATTCAGACAAAAGTACAATCATTACAATATCGCAAGTTCCAATTACATAACAGAAATCTCGGGTATTACATCCTTCCTCCCTAAAAAGAAGTTTCGTCCCGAAACTTAGGATGGAAACAACTCCGGATATTTAGCCTTCATACCGTCCTCCGTTTCCCAAGTGGCCTCTTCGACTCCATGTCGTGACCATTTTACTTTAACCAAATGTATCGGTTTATTCCTTAATTGTTTGATCCGGCTCTCAAGTATCTTGATTGGTCTCTCTTCGAAGGTGCCATCATTAGCTATCTCGATCTCGTCGAAATCAATGACGTGGGGGTCCGTATATACTTCAGCTTGGGATACGTGAAATACACTGTGAACATGACTCGCCGATGGCGGTAAGGCCAACTGTATGCTAAATCCCCAACTCTCTCTAGGATCTCAAATGGTCCGATATATCTTGGACTAAGCTTGCCTCTTCTCCCAAAACGGAAAATCCTCGTGTAGGAGACACCTTCAATAGTACGTGGTCCCCAACGTCGAACTCTAGAGGGCGACGACGTACATCTGCATAAGACTTCGCCGACTGGCGTCAACAGCCTCTCTCGAATCAAGGCTATCTTCTCTTGAGTCTGAATAATCAATTCCGGTTCCGTCCGATCAAATCCAAGAATCATCCCGGACAGGGGCGATCGGCATCTTCTTCTGTATAAAGCTTCAAATGGGGCCATCTTAATAGAAGCATGCCAACTGTTATTATAGGTGAACTCGATCAAGGGCAAGTGAACCTCCCAATCAGTCGACCAATCTAATGCACAAGCTCTAAGCATGTCCTCTCTTGTCGAATAGTCCTTTCTGATCGACCGTCCGCTTGGGGATGATAAGTCAGTACTAAAGTTTAGCTCGGTCCCCAAAGCCCCGTGAACTTTCCAGTGCGACACGAAACGACCATCTCGATCCGAAATAATGGTCTTCGGCGTCCCATGCAATCTGACTATCTCCGCAATAAATACTCGCGCCAATCTTTCGGGTCCCCAAGTATCTTTGATCCCTAGGAAATGAGCCGACTTGGTTAGTCGATCAACTATAACCCAAATCATGTTCATTCCCGTTTTAGTCCTTGGCATACCGGGTGATGAAATCCATCGAGATATCCTCCCACTTCCATTCGTGGATCTAAGCGGCTTTAACATCCCTAAGCAGTCGCCGATGCTCAATCTTGACCTCCGACAAGTCAAACACTTCGCAACGTACTGCTACGCCCTTCTTCATATTCCCCACCGTAAGTTTTGTTTAAGATCCTTATACATCTTATCACGCCCGGTGAATAGAATAGGGCGCGCTATGAGCTTCTTTCGTAATAGTCCATCTCAAATCATCATCTTCGAACGCAAAGTCGATTCAAATCTCGTAACTCCATCATCTTGTATCACGAATCCGGGGCTTTTCCTTTCTTTACTTCATCACATAATCGAAGGATCGTAGAATCGTCCAACCGCTGACTTGATCTTCTCGACTAGTGATGAAGTCACTCCATCACATAAAGTCGCCTCGATTCCTGGTGCCCATACTTCAATCCCTTCGCGGATCGGTTCTCGTTGAATGCCGGTCCGAGGCGTAAGAGCTTCCAACTCTCGAAGAGAAACAGCTTTACGACTCAAAGCATCGGCTACTACATTTGCTTTCCCTGATGATAGAGAATCTCCAAGTCGTAATCCTTGATCAATTCCACCACCTTCTCTGCCTCATGTTTAACTCTTTCGATCAAAATGTACTTGAGGCTCTTATGGTCTCAGTAAATATCGACAATGAGTGCCGTACAAATAATGTCGCCAGATTTTCAAGGCAAAGACTACAACTGCTAGCTCCGTATCATGAGTCGGATAATTAACTTCGTACGGTTTCAATTGCCGAGAAGCATAAGCAATTACTTTATCCTTTTGCATCAACACACAACCCAAACCCCGATTCAAGCGTCAGTATACAAAAATCCGTCGGCCTTTCCTTCAGCGAGCTAATATAGGTCTTGTCGTCTCTCTTCTTAAGTTCGTCAAAACCACTGGCACTTCTCATTCCACGCGAACTTTTGAGTTTTACTAATGGGTGAGCGGACGAGCAATTTTGGAAAATCCTCTACAAAGCGGCGATAATATCCGGCTAGTCCTAAGAAGCTTCGGACTTCTTTCACGTTTTTAGGGGCTTCCCATTCCAAGATTGCTTCGACTTTCTTCGGTCCACCCGAACTCCGTCGGATGATATCACATGCCCAAGGAAAGTTACTTCCTTAAGCGAACTCACATTTAGAAAGCTTAGCATACAAATGCTCCTTTCTCAAGATGCTCAAAACCACACGTAAATGTTCAAGATGTTCCTCTGCGTCCCTCGAATAAATCAAGATGTCGCCAATGAAGACCACCACAAATTTATCCAAGTACTCCAAGAATACCCGATTCATCAATTGCATGAATACCGCAGAGCATTTGTAAGTCCAAATGGCATCACTACAAATTCATAATGCCGTCACGGATCGAAAGCGATTTCGGTATGTCCGATTCCTTAATTCTCGTTGGTGGTATCCCGATCGCAAGTCGATCTTCGAGAATACCCTCGCCCCTTGCTTGATCAAACAAGTCGCCGATCCGAGGTATAGGATACTTATTCTTGATCGTCATCTTGTTAAGCTCCTGTAATCAATACACAATGGAGGGATCCGTCTTTCTTCCTGACAAAGAGAACGGGCGCTCCCAAGGGGAAACGCTCGGTTGAATATAGCCCTTCCGTAACAATTCCTCCGATTGCTTCTTGAGTTCATACATCTCGGTTGGCGCCATGCGGTATGGTGCCCTGGAAATAGGGGTTGCTCCGTGCTCTAATTCGATGGTGAATTCCACTTCTCTTTGTGGAGGTAACCACAGTAGCTCGTTAGGAAATATATCCGAGAACTCATTCACAACTGGAATAGACGAGAGCTCTACTCCTTCCTCTTTCCTCATGGCATAACACCAAAGTCCATGACATCCTGTTTGATAATTTCCGCTTTCATTGCTTTGATCACTTTCCCGAGCTTCCGGTCTCCATCCGGAACAAGTGTTCAGATCCGTCATCGCAATGATGGAAATGACTCTCTCTCGGTAATTCAAGACAGCTCCATAACGGTTGAGCCAATCATCTCCGAGAATTAAATCGTCACCGCAGATGTCAACTACAATAAGATTCGATGGCCAATCTCTTCCTTCTATAGATACCGGGAAATCCCTAGCTTCAAGTGTTCCCATAATTCTCTCTCCACTCGGCAATCCCACAACATACGGTTCACAATCAATTAAGCACGAGATTTTCAAACGGTTAACACAGTTCAAAGATATAAAAGAATGTGTGGCTCCTAATCGAATAAAACACTAACTGGTTGCAAAAGAATCAATCGTACTGATGCAACCGCAGTTGTTCGTCGCCGATCTCCTCATTTCGTATAAGCGCGGAGGGACGGACCCGGATCGATGTCTCTCTCTTCCAATCGTTCTGCTTCTGGAATCCACACTGCTGTGTCAGGTTCACACTTATGACCTTAGGAACTGGTGAACGAGAGCGGGTACCAAAAGATCTAGTAGCGGCCCCACAGAAGGCCGCACGGTGCCCTTCTTGCCCACAGTCGTAACAAGTCACAGAAGATGCGGGGCAATCACGTCGAACATGCCCTGCTCGACCACAATTGTAACATTTCTTTGATGCGTCCGAAACTGCTGATGCTTTCCGTAACTTCTTTCCTCCTCGACTAGGATGCGGAGGTCTCCTGGATGAGTGAAAAGATGAATGACCCCGGCGGGGCCCGCTATTCTTATTCTCCGTGAAGTTTCCCGACACCTTATTTTTCTTTGCTTCCGTCGATTTCTCTACCGCCGCCTCTTTCATGTCGTAGAGCCGCTTTGTCTTGATACTGCCGCAACGTAGTACACTCGAATCCGACATGTACTGAATCTCCGCTTCATCAGCATATCAAAATTAAAAATCTTTTCTGCCTCCGTTCTGACCAAGTGTCTCACACTAGTCAGCTGATGATTAAAAGCTTTAATTACGTCTGTCACAGATGCCTCCGAACTCTGTGGTGAGAAAAACTCTCGGATATTCTCCTCTCTTCTTGGACGGGGACAATCGTGCTTCCATCATTTGTTTGAATTCCGTCAATCCGCATTATGATCCTCGGGTCGAACGCCTTCCCACCAATCAAAGGCCTCCCGGTCGGAAAATATCGGGCGATGGGAACCTTCGGTCCTCGGGACGCTTAAGACCCGTGAATATTTTCTCCAACTCCTTGAGCGGTGATCCCAAATAAGTGCCTCACAGATCCACAAATTTTGGCGGGTGCAATTTAACCACCTCGGCAAGCCATCTGTCACCCGGTTATCCTCGTGGTGTCGCTGTCCCATCATTGTCTGCATGCGATCAACGACTGGGCGAATCCGGTTTATCTCGCGCCACCACTGTTGAAGCACTCTGGCATGTTAGGATTTGCGTCATCATTCGCTGATCCTTCCGTCCTCCGTAATGGGAATCCGTTTGGCTAACGGCTATCTCGTGAGTAGATACCGATTCTTCTTGCCTCGCATTTCCACGTCCGCGTCCACGACCGCGTCCGCGTCCACGACCTCCTCTCAACATACTGTAAACATAAATACTCAATATCCATGGCAACGTTCTAAAAGTACATCCATCAATGTTTACAAGACAAGAATTAAATAGAACAATAGTATTCGAGATTAGGAAACTAACAACCACAAATTCCGATTGGCGATCTTTGGCTCAAGTGTTGATGTTACGAACGACCAATAATCAATAACGTAAACAGACCCAACTAACCCGACTGCCAAGATATCCATAAATCTTAGCTCCGATACCATATTCTGTAACACCCCGAGATATTCGGAATAATTACAGCGCCGTAAACCCTTTAGGTAAGGATTTACAAGGCTAATTTTGAGAAGTGAGTAAATATAAACCAATCGTACAACTGAAGTTTAATGACATATTTGATTCAACCGATCAAAGAGTTAATTTATACAACCATATCGAAAGGACATTATCAAAACAGACGTACTCGAGTACTGAACGAAACAAGAAAAACAACTCTCGACAACAATAACGACAATCACATCACTGAGCCATCTCATCGTCCTGTCGGTACTGTGGCTGCCTCCCCGCTCCTCGGCTACCTGAACATCAAAACAATGTCCACCCCCGAAGGGGTTAGCAAAACGATGCTAGTACAAGTATCATGTTAAACAATTCGAATATGCATCGCAATACATAACAAGATACACCACGGACTTCCGCTACGGAATCCGACAATGCAAATCCACAAGATTTCATTATACAAAGATGGGTATTCCAATGATCCAGGCTTCTCAAGATAGATCCCAAGATGATCCCGTCGGACCAACACGAGGTGGAAATAACCCGTCCAATGATCCGGGCCCTCAAAGATAGATCCCAAGATGATCCCGCGGATCAACACGAGGTGGACATCCGATCCAGCGCCTCAAAGATAGATCGCTCAACGTATACAAACACAACTCATGCATACACATATGCCAAATCATTATGTTCATCAACATAAACATATAAACACTATATAACGGATATCATGACAAATCAATGAAGTAAATGTCATGTTCAACAACATGCATAATCATACGCATACTCCAAAAATACCGATATTAACATATCACGATACTTGCCTCGAAGATGGCAAGAACGATATACTTCAATGCTCTCGACGCGCTCGAAGGCCGCCTCCTCCGATCAACGTAACAAGCTCGGACCTTAACAAAAGGAACGATATACAAATCATCTCAAGTCGAACGATGGCCTAACGATTCGGTCTACGGCCGAAAAGCTCAAAATAAACAATCTGCCCAGACTGCTTAGCGCGCGCTACGTACCCTACGTAACGTGCGCTAAGACGGACTGTTAGCGTACGCTAACTTATAAGACTAGCGTGCGCTAGCCACGGTCTGGCAGTCTGACTCGGCTGGTCTCATAACGCGCGCTACGTACGTTTCGGGCGTTAACTGACCCCGATAGCGCACGTTAACTCACATGTGTTAGCGTGCGCTAACATTGCATGGCTGAATACTGCAAGCCGAAACTGGGTTGAATGGTGAAGAACTCCAGAATCCTACCGTGATAATACAAGTTATCCTCGGGCAAATCATGCTAATAAGGTTTGGGGAAGATTTATGATTATGAAATACCCATATACGGATAGTCATCTTAATATCATGATCCAATACGATCTTCAAGAAGCAATCTAAGTTCCGATCGTCTTATGTTTCAAAACACCTGATTTCAACGTATACGACTCAACAACTGGGTACTACCCGATTACTTGATCATAAATCGCTTTAAACATCGAGGAGTCCTTATAATAAGGTGGTTCAAAGGTTCATTCGATATCTAGCATCTATACGTCAAAAGTATCCTTCTAACATGCGATGACCGATAAGAATGAAATACTTGCTATCCAAACATGATTCAAACTTCCTTAGGAACCTTACTAATCATTGGTGAAAAATCACCTACCTCAAAGTAACGAAGAACACGGATGAAAATGAAGCAATCCAACACCAAAGGCTTGAACGCCAATCTCCAATGATATAAGATATTCAATCTCGAACTAAGTGGCTGATACGAAGTGTTTAGGACGAATGGAGTTATGTTTCAAGTGCAAGAGTTCGGGTTATGTGGGAAGAAAGGACTGAAATCACGAATAGGATGCTGTCCTATTTATAATAAATGGCTATTAGCGCGCGCTACACCTGTTCGTAGCGTGCGCTAACGGCTCACGCCTAAATCAGACTCGGCACTTAGCGTACGCTACGCATATACCTGTAGCGTGCGCTAAGGCGTTGACCCGGCTTTTTCCCGAAAGCCGTCCAGGTACATCCGACACGATCCGACAGGGTCCCCCGGCCAGATCTCACCTACCGCACGTCTCAATCAGTCTGACCACGCATAGCGTACGCTAATTACACTCGGTAGCGTGCGCTATAAAACCATGTTAGCGTACGCTATCCTTAGCCTGTAGCGTGCGCTACATGCACAGAATTTCAACCTTTAAATCACATACACGAAATTATATGCCCGGCGATATCGGAATATGAAATACGGAGAATAGTATTCAGACAAAAGTACAATCATTACAATATCGCAAGTTCCAATTACATAACAGAAATCTCGGGTATTACAATATCCGTAACATGTTTTACATTCCGTAAAACAAGTTCCATACCGGTGTCGAATCTCAAATGCACATCTCCCACTCCAACAATCTTGGATAACCCATCGTTACCCATCTTGACTATACCATAGTCACCCGGAGTATAAGAGGAATAAAAATCTCTACGTGATGTAACATGACACGTGGCTCCACTATCGACCACCCAACTCGAATCATCTCTCACAAGGTTCACCATATCATAGTCGCAACATACAAAGAATTCTTCGGTAGTAGTATTTACTTCGGGTTTATCATTACTACTGCTCTCCTTCTTTTATGAATTCTCTTGGCCTTGGCGATTCTCCTTCTTCAATTGTCGGCAAAATTTCTTAGTATGCCCTTTCTTACCACAATGGGAACATTTGATATTGGCATACTTCCCCCGGGAATTACTTCTTTGTGGCCCTCTATTACTCGGACCTCTACTTTGGCCTCTCCCCCGTCTTTCGGTAACTAGAACATCCGACTGTGATGAAGATCCTTGTGCTTTTCTTCGGACCTCCTCATTCAACATGTTCCCTTTAGCTAATTCCATCGAAATGACTCCATCGGGGGAGAAGTTAGACAACGACGTCTGAAATGTCTCCCAAGAGTCCGGCAATGTACCTAACAACCACAAAGCTTGTACCTCCTCTTCGAATTTAATTCCCATTCCGGCAAGTTGATTAATTATGCCTTGGAATGTATTTAAATGATCCGATAGAGGAGTCCCATCTCGATACTTTAAATTCATCATTTGTTTAATGAGGAATAACTTATTATTTCCCGTCTTCCGAGCATACAATTGCTCGAGCTTGTGCCATAACTCTTGAGCATCCTTCTCTCCACTAATATGGTTCAAAACATTGTCATCAACCCATTGTCGAATATATCCGCAAACTTGGCGATGCAAACTAGTCCATTCCGCGTCGTACCTGCCTTCCGGTTTATCTTTGCTAAAAACCGGTAAATAATAATCCTTCACATATAGAAGGTCTTCCATCTTCCCCTTCCATACGTGGTAGTTCGAACCATTCAAGTTAACCATTCTACTCGTGTTGGCTTCCATCTTACAACTGAGATACTAAACAACCACGAAACAACAAATCTCGTGGCTCCGATACCACTTTGATGGGAAAAACACGACTACCGTCACGTCACAACGAATAATGCGGAACCTCGTTTGACAAATTCCCACTCTTCAATTATAACTTTGTGGTTACCGACGAGTAGAGCAACAATTACAACTCGACAAAATTAATATAAATGATATACTAAAAGCGATAAATAATGAGACACAATTTTAGCATGGAAAATCCCTCAAGACGAGAGTAAAAACCACGGGACCGAAGCCGCTTAAATCCACTATCGCCAATACACACAATACATAATCGTCCCTATTACAAACTAGGGGTATACACCAATCGTCAAATACTCGGTAATAAACATTCTTCAAGTATTTGGAATACAACAACAATAACAAGATCGAAAAAAGAAGACACCGTAAATAGATTACACAAAAACCTAATGAAATACCCGAACTTCCGGACTCAAAATCTCGATCTACACCGGTGAAAAGATTTGCCCAATAGCTACCAAGCTCTTGTCAAAAGATCACGGCGATCAGACCGATAAATCTCCGGGAAATTAAAGAAATGTATTTCTCTCTTGTTTCTCTCTCTCTCTCTCTCTCTCTCTCTCTCTCTCTCTCTTGTTGCTCTCTCTCAATGTGTATGTTGATGAAGTGGAGAAACCCGCAGGAAAACCTGCTAAAATAGATCCCCATTGCTGGGTTGACCCCGTGTGCCGCGGCCCGGGCCAAGTGTGCCGCGGCACACACTAAAAAATCCTGCCCAGTGAATCGAGTAGGGGCCGCGGCCCGGCAGGAGGGTGCCGCGGCCCAGAGTATAGACGCGGGGGTTATTGGCAGGCATCGGCAGGGGGCCGCGACCCAGCCGGCAGGGGCCGCGGCCGAGAGTGCAGTTGGGTCGGCATTCGGCAAGGCCGATCGACAGGGGCCGATCGGCAGGGGCGATCAGCAGAGCCCGCTCGGAAGCCTTGTTCCATCAAAATGACGGGGGCCGCAGCTCGGCAGGGATGTGCCGCGGCCCGTAGTACAGTTCACTCTATGTTTCGGAAATATATCCTACAGTTTTTAGTAGTAGTTTTTTTTTTTAGTTTTTACGTGTTTTTTTTATTTTTTAGTTCTTTTAATTTTTCTTAGGATTCTTTAGGTTTTAAAGGTATTTTTGTTTTTTTTTACTTTTTCTTTTGCAATTTTCAGGGTTCATTTCCCGTCTTTTAGGGTTCATGTTTAGTTTCGGGGATGCGTCTCCACGAGATGTTCCTTTTAAGAATGCCTGATTTTAGTATTGACAAGTATCCAGCTTCACCGTATGACGGGGCTTCCCAGTCTGCAAGAAAGCATATACTCAATCGAATACCAACAGATAATCACTATAAGAATAAACGTCAAAGACTTCGGATAATATCTGAAATAAAAACGTTATAATTACCGAAGTCTATGTTCGTGTAGTAAAAGGTATACTTTAGACTTCGCTTTTTATACGAAGTCTAATATCCTAATAACCGAAGTCTATCTCAATTCTTTCTAATTATGATCCAAATGTGGGGGTAAGTGAAGTAAAAGAATGTCTTTAACTTCGGTTATTTTATAATTGGCGTAGTAAATAAAGAACCTTTTACTTCAGTTATTGTATAATATATATTAGTATTTTATGCAGTAATATATATTAATATTTCACATTTCAATTTAAAATTCATTGCCAAAATCTACATTCAACTATAACTAACCATCAACCACAAGAGCTTAATAATATAAGAACCAACAATTTCATATCATCCCATCTTAAAAAAAAATAACATGCGTTCCAACCAATTCAAAACCAGTTATATATCATAACAAAGAATGTGTAATAAGATTCTATCTATTTCATCATGAACACCACAAATAGGACAAAAAGGATTAAAAAAGATCATATACTTCGAAACGACAGTCTCTCTTCAGCACATCATTGCTTTTCATCAGACGATCATACTTCTTTTCATGAAATCATCTTCTCATCAACTTTCTTCTTCAAATCTTCAACATCGGCACGTGAAGCAAACAAATCCACATAATCAATTTGTTGCTGGTTTAACAAATCTTCTTCCCCAATAAAGAAATTACAAGGTTCTTGGGCAATAGCCTTGCCTTTTATTTTTCTAAGAGCTTCTGCATGAGACAAACTAGGTGTCCCAGAACAGGTATCTTTCACAAGACTCATTTGAGGGGAAGTTTGGTTTTTAGGGCTATCTTTTGGACTGTGTGTGTGGTTTTTCTGTTGCCTTCTTTCATATTCAAATCATCCCCACCGCAATTAATATGTAGAGAACATTTATCTGCTAAAGGCAGACACGTGATCATAAATTCAAGCAAATATAATAAATACAGTAATGCAAAAAAATTACCGTACTTTTATCCTGACCATGCACATGCAAGTTCGAGAGAGTATGAATCAAATTGCTGAGTTTAGAGGAATAAAAGGCAATACTGATATATGAAAGGAAAAAGATATCGACACACCTCATAAAAATACTTATGCTTGATGTTCTCAAAGGACGAAAAGGATAGGATACGTACATTTAGGACAGACTGCATCCCTAGCACATGGAAGGATTCGTTGTCTGTTGAAAATCAAGAGTAAGAGCAGTTAGCATGTAATAATGTATAACTTACTTTCGATTCAATTTATTGGTGATATCAGTATTCTACTAAAAGGGAAATAAAAAGAGCATCTTACAGTAAGTTCATTGTAGATGAGCCCTTGAACAAGTTTATGTTTCGATTCCTGCTATTGGAAAATATATAGCAACAATGTATTGTCAATATATATATAAAAATAAAAAAATAAAAAATAAAAATACTACAATACAATATGATAAGTTAATGGATTTCCTGACATGTTTGGTTGACAAACAGGTTCATCAGAGCCTTACAAAGTAAAATTGTTGTAGGAAAGATCACTGCAGAGAATAAGTAATAGCTAGATATGAGATGTTGTCTGGATAATTAATTAGCAAGAGCATCTTACAAGACATAAAGATGACAAAAGAAAATTTTAACTTTACAGGTTTTTTACTTTCAAATTTAGCCCATGAAAGGGAGGCAGTTGCCTCATCAACTTGCAAAGGCTTACCAATAGCATTACCGATAGCAAGCAAAGCACTTTTGTCATACAAATGAACATGAAGAGCAGGTAACCTTATCCACACAGGGACCACAAATGACTCAGACTGAACATTGAATCTAGGAGACCATTTAAAAATTCGCATAGGAATACCATTTACATGCCAGATAGGTCTAAGCCACAACCTTGAGTAATCTTTATCAGTATGCAACACAATTAACACATGCCTATTATTAATTACCCTGACTTTGTAAGTTCCAGCAAGTTTTAACCCCTCAAGCATTTTCCAAACTGGCGGTAGGAATGTTTAACAGTAAGTTTGGTGGAGGGATTAGGATTTATCTCAGCTTTTTTAGGCGAAGCGTGGGGCATGTTAACAGCAAACTTCTGCATCTCAACTTTTTTTAGAAAAACTCTCATTTAATTTCTCCATAAACTCCTACAAAAATTGTGAGAACTTTTTCCTAAGTGCAAAAACATAAGCTTATTTTAACTGAAAAATTCTAATAGTCACAAGATAGAAGCTAACTATAACAGAACAAATTACCTTAACCAAGGCAGGTCCGTCTAACAACAGATGAACATAAAAAAGATTCCTTCTGAAATCTCTCTTCAAAACCTGCAGCAAGAAGCAACGTTAGCATGTTAGAATGTAGAAATAAAACAATAGCATACTCATAAAGAAAGAGGTCAGATTGCTTTGAGATGACCCTCATCTTAACATGAACAAAACAACTTAAATGTAAGATTTTGATAGGCTAAAATCAAATGTAACCTTATAATGGCTCAATATTCAGCTATATTACACTGCAATTTAGAAAAGCACATGACCACATATACAGCAGAAAATTGTGATTCCACTTTGTAGAAATATGAATGCAGAGATAAAATATATGTTAATTATTCTTTAAACACAAAAAAGAAGAAAAAAATCTTAACAGATTAGAATTGAAGTTCTGATCAAACTTGTACTTGATTCGCCAGAAATCTAGAATTAACAAAAAATAATAATTTAACAGTCATAGGAGAAGTGCCACCATAAACTACAATATTTTCAAGAAGTTGCCGATGATTATCAGATGTCATCGTAGAAATAGTACGCACAAGCTACTCTACAATACCATGAGTCTATAAACCCAATAGACTTGGCTGGAATAAAGCTTCACCAACTGTATATCTTTCTCTTCCCATTTTTATCACCTGCCCAAGAAAGTTAGTCAAAGGACCATCACCTTCCAGATCATCTCCATGATCATAATGTTCAACATACATGAAACCGATAACTTACTAAAATTGATCAGACAAATAAAATCACATGTATCAGGTCGGATTAACCACATTCTTCCTCTGTAATAGATATGGTGACAAATCTACTAGAGCCCATCAAATCCTTAAGAACTATGGTATAACTATGTAGGATGCGTCCATGGTAAATTACTTTCATATAAAGAAGAAACAGATTTAGACCTGAAGTCATTTTCAATTTAATTTCCTAAATGTTAATCTCTCCAACACATCTATCAATTTCTTTTTGGTGGTGGGCGCAGGAACGATTTTTAAACCTTTCATGTCAATTCTCACAGCAAACTTGTTCGTTCCACTCAATTGAAGCCCTATCACCGAAGGGATTATGTCTTTACTCTGGCCACCAAGTCCCATTTCTGATTCAGAAAGTCACACACATACACACACGAGTCAGAAACAGTAACCCAACTTCCTCAAATCACTCAATACCAAAAATCCATTTTTGTTTTAGAAGAGAAACTGAAAGAAACAAACCTGAAAAAATAAATCCTTGAAGGTCCGCAGCCGTCTTCAGCCCTTAGCCACTGTCAATTCATATCAGAGAACCGCCGCCGCGCTGAGCGCCGTCGAGCCGAGATCCACCACCTTCCTTAATTCCGTCGGGAGTCGAATCGAGATTTGTGGGGAGGTTCGATTCGTATCCTTGGAATAAGGTTAGCAGGCAACCACCACTCGGGAACTTAGAAACCGCTGGCGACATTTTCGCCGGCCGGCAGCGAGACGGGATGCAGAGAGGGAGAGAGAGTCGCGGGGGGAGGGACAGAAGCAGACGAATCCTTCTTTTTCTTTGGGGCGAGGGGGTATGGGATTATGTTAATCAATTAAACCTTAATTTCCGGTCCCAATAATTCGCTGTTGTAAAAAATTTTTGATAAAAAATAAAATTTCACAATTTTTACTTAAGTAATTATCAAATTAGCGAAGTCTTTGTAACTTAAAAATTTCTAACTAACTCTTGTTTTTTTGTTTGGTACCATTTACTGAAGTCTATGTAGGTTTTTTACTTCAGTAAATTGAAAAGCAAAGTTGTTGTAAGTTTTTACTTTGCTAATATACATTACCGAAGTGAGACGTACCGAACTCTTTGATGTTTATTCTACTAGTGAATCCGAGGCTAATATACCTCTAATTCTTGATATTTTCTGTAGCAAATAAAGTTTAGGATGTTCATCTTGGAATTTTCTTTTCTTTTCTCGCCTACGGCCTCTGTAGGAATCTAATTGGTTTAGCTAATTGATGTTTGGCAGGAAAACTTCGATGAACTGAAAGGGCCCCTTGAGGGTGCAGATCACTATTGGACAGCTCTTACACTTAAGGTATGCTGTTCTGTTTTCAGATAATCATTGGTTAAGTTGGCCATTTTCTTTTTGGTTAGTTATCACATGTCATTGTGATTAGACTTTCTCGGAATAGTATTTTTTCTCATTCTCTGTTCGATTTCTCTTTCTTTGTGGTGTCTAAGGGTGGCAGATCGTGCCATCCTGTCGTCTTTGTCTCTGTGGGGAAATTATTCGGAATACATAGACGATTACACAACAGCGAAGTAAACAAATTACAAATAAATTCCGGAAATGAACGAATTACACAGCAAACTTGAGGACAACAAATTACACGAAATAAAAACGGGAAAATCTAATTAACCCGTATAACAGATTAATCACAAAGAACAGGTAGGGGAACAAAAAGAGTGCCAGAAAACCAAACCGAAAAAGGATCACAAAGATCCGAATCAACACAAGGTGGACGGTGGTGAGAGACGACTGAACTTGGCCTCGCTCGATCCTCCTCTATCAAGTACCCGCGTCAAGGCTCCGTGCGTATCCGCGGCCAATGACCAGACGCATTTAACAAATCCGAAACACCCTACCGGTTCCACGTATTCCCGAAAACCCCCCCAAATTGCCTCAAGTAACTTTTCACTCAGAAAGGATTTTTCACTCAGAAAAATTTTCACCAAGAAAACACAAATCGATTTCTTCCTCACTTAGAAAATTAGGTTTTTATTTTTCGTGTGTTTTTCTCATCCCAGATCGCCGGCCTTAAATAGGCAAAACGCCAACCGGTAGAAGCCACGGATTTTTAGGAGGATCGAATCCAATCATATCAAAGAATGATATGGGTTTCGATCCCCTTCCAAATCGGGACCGCGAAGCCGAGCAGGAGGAAGGTAAGAAAATCCTTTCCATGGCAGTCGGCGGGTAGGTGAGAGGAGAGAGAAAAAACCGAGAGAAGTGAGGCTAGGGTTACGGGGGGAATAAATATAAGGGATAGACGGTAGGGATAGGTCAACCCTCATCCAACGTGTGAGAAAAAAGGAGCCGGGGGGAGTGGATTTAAATCATCTGGGCCGGGCTGCAAAAATACCGGCCCATAATAAAAAATAATCATTTGGGCCAAATTTTTAACAAATCTCCACCCGGACCAAATGAACCATCGGGGTACTCTCATGATAGGGAGGTCATCATCGCCGAACGTCACACCACCTGCACACCACACAAAGTTAGTACAAGTATAAAGACATTAAACAATCACTAAGAAAGGAAAAACTAGGAATCACAGAGAAAACTAGAAAAGCTATCACAAAGATAGCGAGAAGGAAGAGTGGAGAGTCTTCAGTTGAAGGAGTCGATATTTAGTATCGACTTGCAAGATCTGACTTTCTCGACCGGTAGGCACTTCGTGCCCATATCTGCAGGGTTAGACTGGGACGGGATTTTCTTCAAATCAATTATGCCCTTTTCGACTATATCACGGATGAAATGTCGCCTGACGTCAATATGCTTTGTACGATCATGGAAAACAGGATTTCTGCACAAGTGTATGCTAGATTGACTGTCAGAAAAGACCACAACATTGTCACGAAGAACACCAATTTCATTAAGTAAACCTTTCAACCAAATAGCCTCTTTAAAGGCTTCAGTAGTGGCAATATATTCAGCTTCGGTAGTAGACAAAGTAACTATATGATGAAGTTGAGATTTCCAAGAAATGCATGAGCCACACAAGGTAAACACATATGAAGTTGTGGACTTACATTCATCCCGATCATTGGCATAATTAGAATCAACATAACCTTTAAGGTTAACCCCATCATTGGATTTAGAAAACACAAGTCCATCGAAAATGCATTTTTAAGTACCGAAGTAACCACTTAAGAGCCTCCCAATGAGGCTTCCTGTGATTGGCCATATACCTACTTAAATGACTCACGGATAAGCGATATCAGTGCATCGACCATAAGGTACATGACAGATCCAATAGCATTAGCATATGGGATAGATCTCATTTCTTGAATTTCAGATTCCGTTTTTGGTGACTGAGTTTTGGATAATAAGAAATGAGAAGCCAGTGGCACACCAACAGATTTTGCATCAGTCATAGAAAATTTTTCCAGAATTTTACCAATGTAAGAGGACTGATTTAGAAATAAAGTGTCTTTCGATCTATCCCAAACGATATTCATGCCTAAAATCCTTTTAGCATCCCCCAAGTATTTCATGTCAAATTGTTCACCTAAGCGATTTTGGACATGATTAATAGATTTAATGCATGAACTTATCAAGAGCATATCATCTACATAAATAAGTAGGAACATAGGAACATCACAATCAATCTTGAAATAAAGGCATGGATCATATGCACTTGGCGAATTTCAAGGACAAAGATGCAATCATTAAATTTCTTGTTCCATTCTCTAGGGACTGCCTTGTGCCATATAAGGTTTTATTCAAGCAAGCACACATAATCCGGATGGTTAGCATCTATAAAACCTTCCTATTGTTTCATGTAGATGGTTTCTTTTAATTCACCATGCAAAATGCCGTTTTAACATCTAATTGTTTCAACTCCCAATTATGATGTGCAACTAATGCAAGCATGATGCGACAAAGGGTGAATTTAACTACGGTGCAAAAATTTGGTATAGTCAATACCTTCACTGAGTGAAACCTTTAGCTACTAACCTTGCTTTGAATCGATGTCATCCTCATCCTTTTTGACTTTAAATAACCACTTACAATCAATCAAAGAACAGTTCTTAGGTTTTGGAACAAGTTTCCAAGTATTATTAGCATGCAAGGATGTCATTTCTTCATTCATTGCACTTAACCATTCATTTGATTTATCGACAACAGAGCGTCATTGTAAGATTTAGGTTCATTTCCATCAAGCATATCAAACACATTGAAAGCAAGAGAAGCCATGTGGAAATCATCTAAATGTATAGGTCTTCTAACATTTCTTCTAGACCTATCCCTAGTTAGTTGATAATCGACAAATCAGAACAGATTCGGACTGCCTCCATTCTCGATTGATTATCGGGTTGATCATTAGAGATTTCAGATTTTACATATTATCGATTCAAGGTAACTCATTATCACTAAGACGCTCCACCCTAATCAACAGGTGGGGAGTATTTTCAACTAACACAGAGCAGTAATGGATTATTAAGACAAGAAAATTCGCCATTAAACACCACATCCCTACTAGTGATCACTTTCAACCCGGGTTCAGATCGACCCATAATCGATAACCCTTAATACCATCGGGATATCCAAGAAAAACACATCTCAAGGACCTAGGCTCAAGTTTATCAACATTTTGATGCACATAAGCGGACAACCAAACACACGAATGTTTGAAAAATCAATGACATGACCCGACCACACAGACTCGGGATAATTACCATTCAGAGGTATAGAAGGTGATCTATTTATAAGATAGGCAGCAGTTAAAAGGGCCTCACCCCAAAAACTTTTGGACAGTCCAGAAGTGGCGAGCATAGCCCTAACCTTTTCAAGGAGGGTTCGGTTCATCCGCTCAGCCACCCCGTTCTATTGAGGGGTGTATGGAACTGTCTTATGCCTAAGGATGCCATTTTCGGAACATATAGTATCAAACTGAGTATTGAAAAATTCAAGACCGTTGTCGGTCCTTATCTTTTTAATCCGTTTTCCGGTTTGATTTTCCACTAAAGTTTTCCAAGTTTGAAATTTTTCGAACACATCAGATTTCAGTTTGAGTAGAAAAACGAAAACTTTCCTAGAATAATCATCAATGATTGATAAGAAGTAACGGTTTCTCCCATGAGTCGGGACACTGGCAGGACCCCAAACATCAGCATGAACATAATCAAGCACATTGGAACTCTTACCAGATTTTTCAAAAACAGGATCAGGGGAATTGGGAGGTTTCGGAAATTGGGTTTTATGTTGTTTGCCATACATGCAAGAGTCACAGAAAGACAACTTAGAGATTTTATCTTTTCCAAAACACTTTTGTTTATGCAAGATATCTAATTCCTTCATGCTCATGTGTCCTAACCTATTATGCCATAATTCGGTTTTATCCGCACAAACCAGGTTGGAACATGCAGCAATTTCAGTTTGGCAAATATATAAATTAAATTTCCGGATTCCTTTAAACAACATTAAGGAACCTCTGCAGATTTTCATATAACCATTTCCCCATGAACCCCTAAGACCCTCATCTTCCAAAGTAGTACAAGATATCAAATTGTTAGATAAATCGGGGATATGTCTGACATTTTTTAAAGTAAATTGAGTACCATCAGCAAATTTCAAACAAACATTCCCAACCCCGGCCACAACCCGTTTCATTTTATCAGGCATATACACATATCGATCACCAAGATTAGTATAACTTGTAAAATGCTGTTTATAAGGTGTCATATGGTGAGTGCATCCAGAATCCAGCAACCATTCATTTTCACTTAGACCAGAAAGCACAGAATTCACAGAAAGATGCAAATTATCAATAACTGTAAAAACATCCCCAGCAGTAAAGTTAGCCTGATCATTTGGCAAATTCTTTTTAGGCTTGGTGCATTCTTGTATATAATGACCAGATTCACCACAGTTATAGCATTTGCGGTTTTTAGGCCGGAACTTAGATTTATCCTTCCATTGCCCCTTTTTCTTATTAGACTTTTCGGGATCAGTTTTGATAAACGGTTTCTTTTTAAGGTGTGGTTTAGACCTTACAAAATTGACATCAGAAACCGGTTTATGGACCTTATTAACTTTCAAGTCTAATTCCTTACTCTTCAAGCCACTTATAACAGTATCTAAGGTCACAGAATCCCTACCATACTTAATGGCAGATTTCACATCATTATAAGCATCTCGGATAGCATTCAAGAGCACAATAGGGGAATAATCATCAATGTTTTTATCACCAGTTTGTTTTATATCTTGTACTAACTTTGTAAAGGTATCAAGATTGCCATCAATATCTTTATTCAAATCCAGCTTGTAACGGAAAAACTTTTCGAGGAGGAATAATTTATTTGGCAAAGATTTTTCAAGAACGTTTCCTCAAGTTTATCCCAAAGATGTTTTGCATTATCGATTCGCCTATTCGTCTAATCACGTAATCGACAGTTCAAGATTATAGAAGAATGAGCAAACTCAATTAATTCCTCTCGTTTTTCAGAAGACACATCGGATGGGAAAGTACCTTCAATGGCTTTAAAACATTTTTGTTGGACAAGTATAGATTTCATTTTTTGTTGCCAAATTCTAAAATCTCCTTTACCGTCAAAAGGTGCCATAGTAAATGAAGTTAGAGAACCCATTTTAGTATTTGTAAAAATCACACAAGATTTTAAAATACCAGCACAAGGTATTAATAGAACTGGAAAAAACAGAGGTGACAGATAAATATCACGAAGATACTACAACGAACGAAATCACACCAGATTTTGGAGTCGAATACCAATATCACACAGATAACACAGTTTAAAAAATCACACCAGATTTTGGAGTCGAATACCAATATCACACAGATAACACACAGTTTAAAAAATCACACCAGATTTTTAAAAGATGATACGAGCTGGAATCGTATCCCGGAGCCCCCACAAGATCCGAGGAACACTTACGGTCCAGGCAAGGGGGTTTGGTATGCCCAGAGATAGCGATTTCAACAGTCTCAACACAAGGTATCAAAAAACCGAAGCAATCACAGTCACCAAGACAGAAGCAGACGGAAGCGAAAATAAAAAAAATGAAGGGCAGCAGACCAACAATACCGAATTTAAGAGGGAGTAAGGAAAGTGATACCTGAGCGGATCCCTCGGCAGGAACCCGTATGCCCTTCCGAATAGAAACCCCTTTTAAAGGGCTCCGATACCACTGTGGGGAAACTATTCGGAATACATAGACGATTACACAACAGCGAAGTAAACAAATTACAAATAAATTCCGGAAATGAACGAATTACACAGCAAACTTGAGGACAACAAATTACACGAAATAAAAACGGGAAAATCTAATTAACTCGTATAACAGATTAATCACAAAGAACAGGTAGGGGAACAAAAAGAGTGCCAGAAAACCAAACCGAAAAAGGATCACAAAGATCCGAATCAACACAAGGTGGACGGTGGTGAGAGACGACCGGAACTTGGCCTCGGCTCAGTCCTCCTCTATCAAGTACCCGCGTCCAAGGCTCCGTGCGTATCCGCGGCCAACAGCCCAGACGAACAAATCCAGAAACACCCCGGCTGGTTCCACGTATTCCCGAAAACCCCCCCAAATTGCCTCAAGTAACTTTTCACTCAGAAAGGATTTTTCACTCAGAAAAATTTTCACCAAGAAAACACAAATCGATTTCTTCCTCACTTAGAAAATTAGGTTTTTATTTTTCGTGTGTTTTTCTCATCCCAGATCGCCGGCCTTAAATAGGCAAAACGCCAACCGGTAGAAGCCACGGATTTTTAGGAGGATCGAATCCAATCATATCAAAGAATGATATGGGTTTCGATCCCCTTCCAAATCGGGACCACGAAGCTGAGCAGGAGGAAGGTAAGAAAATCCTTTCCATGGCAGTCGGCGGGTAGGTGAGGGGAGAGAGAAAAAACCGAGAGAAGTGAGGCTAGGGTTACGGGGGGAATAAATATAAGGGATAGACGGTAGGGATAGGTCAACCCTCATCCAACGGGTGAGAACAAAGGAGCCGGGGGGAGTCGATTTAAATCATCTGGGCCGGGCTGCAAAAATACCGGCCCATAATAAAAATAATCATTTGGGCCAAATTTTTAACAAATCTCCACCCGGACCAAATGAGCCATCGGGGTACTCTCTTGATAGGGAGGTCATCATCGCCGAACGTCACACCACCTGCACACCACACAAAGTTAGTACAAGTATAAAGACATTAAACAATCACTAAGAAAGAAAAAACTAGGAATCACAGAGAAAACTAGAAAAGCTATCACAAAGATAGCGAGAAGGAAGACTGGAGAGTCTTCAGTTGAAGGAGTCGATATTTAGTATCGACTTGCAAGATCTGACTTTCTCGACCGGTAGGCACTTCGTGCCCATATCTGCAGGGTTAGACTGGGACGGGATTTTCTTCAAATCAATTATGCCCTTTTCGACTATATCACGGATGAAATGTCGCCTGACGTCAATATGCTTTGTACGATCATGGAAAACAGGATTTCTGCACAAGTGTATGCTAGATTGACTGTCAGAAAAGACCACAACATTGTCACGAAGAACACCAATTTCATTAAGTAAACCTTTCAACCAAATAGCCTCTTTAAAGGCTTCAGTAGTGGCAATATATTCAGCTTCGGTAGTAGACAAAGTAACTATATGCTGAAGTTGAGATTTCCAAGAAATGCATGAGCCACACAAGGTAAACACATATGAAGTTGTGGACTTATTAGAATCAACATAACCTTTAAGGTTAACCCCATCATTGGATTTAGAAAACACAAGTCCATCAGAAACAGAATTTTTTAAGTACCGAAGTAACCACTTAAGAGCCTCCCAATGAGGCTTCCCAGGATTGGCCATATACCTACTTAAACAGCTCACAGCATAAGCGATATCAGTCCAGTATCGACCATAAGGTACATGACAGATCCAATAGCATTAGCATATGGGATAGATCTCATTTCTTGAATTTGATTCCGTTTTGGTAGTGAGTTTTGGATAATAAGAAATGAGAAGCCATGGCACACCAATGAGTTTTGCATCGATCATAGAAAATTTTCGAATTTTACCAATGTAAGAGGACCGATTTAGAAATAAAGTGCCTTTCGATCTATCCCGACGATATTCATGCCTAAAATCCTTTTAGCATCCCCCAAGTATTTCATGTCAAATTGTTCACCTAAGCGATTTTGGACATGATTAATAGATTTAATGCATGAACTTATCAAGAGCATATCATCTACATAAATAAGTAGGAACATAGGAACATCACAATCAATCTTGAAATAAAGGCATGGATCATATGCACTTGGCGAATTTCAAGGACGGCATGCAATCATTAAATTTCTTGTTCCATTCTCTAGGGACTGCTTGTGCCATATAAGGTTTTATTCAAAGAAGCACACATAATCCGGATGGTTAGCATCTATAAAACCTTCCGATTGTTTCATGTAGATGGTTTCTTTTAATTCACCATGCAAAAATGCCGTTTTAACATCTAATTGTTTCAACTCCCAATTATGATGTGCAACTAATGCAAGCATGATGCGAACAGTGGTGAATTTAACTACGGGTGCAAAAATTTCGGTATAGTCAATACCTTCGCGCTGAGTGAAACCTTTAGCTACTAACCTTGCTTTGAATCTGATGTCATCCTCATCCTTTTTGACTTTAAATAACCACTTACAATCAATCAAAGAACAGTTCTTAGGTTTTGGAACAAGTTTCCAAGTATTATTAGCATGCAAGGATGTCATTTCTTCATTCATTGCACTTAACCATTCATTTGATTTATCGACAACAGAGCGTCATTGTAAGATTTAGGTTCATTTCCATCAAGCATATCAAACACATTGAAAGCAAGAGAAGCCATGTGGAAATCATCTAAATGTATAGGTCTTCTAACATTTCTTCTAGACCTATCCCTAGTTAGTTGATAATCGACAAATCAGAACAGATTCTGACTCGTCTCCATTCTCGATTGATTATCGGGTTGATCATTAGAGATTTCAGGATTTTCCATATTATCGATTCAGCAGTAACTCATTATCACTAAGACGCTCCACCCTAATCCGAACAGGTGGGGAGTATTTTCAAGCTAACACAGGAGCAGGTAATGGATTATTAAGACAAGGAAATTCGGTTTCATTAAACACCACATCCCTACTAGTGATCACTTTCAACCCGGGTTCGGATCGACCCATAATCGATAACCCTTAATACCATCAGATATCCAAGAAAAACACATCTCAAGGACCTAGGCTCAAGTTTATCAACATTTTGATGCACATAAGCGGCACAACCAAACACACGAATGTTTGAAAAATCAATGGCATGACCCGACCACACGGACTCGGGATAATTACCATTCAGAGGTATAGAAGGTGATCTATTTATAAGATAGGCGTGATTAAAAGGGCCTCACCCCAAAAACTTTTGGGCCAGTCCAGTGGCGAGCATAGCCCTAACCTTTTCAAGGAGGGTTCGGTTCATCCGCTCGGCCACCCCGATTGCATTGAGGGTGTATGGAACATCTTATGCCTAAGGATGCCATTTTCGAACATATAGTATCAAACCGAGTATTGCAAAATTCAAGACCGTTGTCGGTCCTTATCTTTTAATCCGTTTTCCGGTTTGATTTTCCACTAAAGTTTTCCAAGTTTGAAATTTTGAACACATCGATTTCATTTGAGTAGAAAAATGAAAACTTTCCTAGAATAATCATCAATGATTGACAAGAAGTAACGGTTTCTCCCATGAGTCGGGACACCGCGGGACCCCAAACATCGGCATGAACATAATCAAGCACATTGGAACTCTTACCAGATTTTTCAAAAACAGGATCGGGGAATTGGGAGGTTTCGGAAATTGGGTTTTATGTTGTTTGCCATACATGCAAGAGTCACGTAAAGACAACTTAGAGATTTTATCTTTTCCAAAACACTTTTGTTTATGCAAGATATCTAATCCCTTCATGCTCATGTGTCCTAACCTATTATGCCATAATTCGGTTTTATCCGCACAAACCAGTTGGAACATGCAAGCAATTTCAGTTTGGCAAATATATAAATTAAATTTCCGGATTCCTTTAAACAACATTAAGGAACCTCTGCAGATTTTCATATAACCATTTCCCCATGAACCCCTAAGACCCTCATCTTCCAAAGTAATACAAGATATCAAATTGTTAGATAAATCGGGGATATGTCTGACATTTTTTAAAGTAAATTGAGTACCATCAGCAAATTTCAAACAAACATTCCCAACCCCGGCCACAACCCGTTTCATTTTATCGTGCATATACACATATCGATCACCAAGATTAGTATAACTTGTAAAATGCTGTTTATAAGGTGTCATATGGTGAGTGCATCCAGAATCCAGCAACCATTCATTTTCACTTAGACCAGAAAGCACAGAATTCACAGAAAGATGCAAATTATCAATAACTGTAAAAACATCCCCAGCAGTAAAGTTAGCCTGATCATTTGGCAAATTCTTTTTAGGCTTGGTGCATTCTTGTATATAATGACCAGATTCACCACAGTTATAGCATTTGCGGTTTTTAGGCCGGAACTTAGATTTATCCTTCCATTGCCCCTTTTTCTTATTAGACTTTTCGGGATCTGTTTTGATAAACGGTTTCTTTTTAAGGTGTGGTTTAGACCTTTCAAAATTGACATCGAAACCGGTTTATGGACCTTATTAACTTTCAAGTCTAATTCCTTACTCTTCAAGCCACTTATAACGATATCTAAGGTCACGAATCCTACCATACTTAATGGCGATTTCACATCATTATAAGCATCCGGGATAGCATTCAAGAGCACAATAGGGAATAATCATCAATGTTTTTATCACCGGTTTGTTTTATATCTTGTACTAACTTTGTAAAGGTATCAAGATTGCCATCAATATCTTTATTCAAATCCGACATAACGGAAAAACTTTTCGAGGAGGAATAATTTATTTGGCAAAGATTTTTTGAGAACGTTTCCTCAAGTTTATCCCAAAGATGTTTTGCATTATCAGTTCTGCCTATTCGTCTAATCACAGAATCAGACAGGTTCAAGATTATAGAAGAATGAGCAAACTCAATTAATTCCTCTCGTTTTTCAGAAGACACATCGGATGGGAAAGTACCTTCAATGGATTTAAAACATTTTTGTTGGACAAGTATAGATTTCATTTTTTGTTGCCAAATTCTAAAATCTCCTTTACCGTCAAAAGGTGCCATAGTAAATGAAGTTAGAGAACCCATTTTAGTATTTGTAAAAATCACACAAGATTTTAAAATACCAGCACAAGGTATTAATAGAACTGGAAAAAACAGAGGTGGCAGATAAATATCACGAAGATACTACAACGAACGAAATCACACCAGATTTTGGAGTCGAATACCAATATCACACAGATAACACAGTTTAAAAAATCACACCAGATTTTGGAGTCGAATACCAATATCACACAGATAACACACAGTTTAAAAAATCACACCAGATTTTTAAAAGATGATACGAGCTGGAATCGTATCCCGGAGCCCCCACAAGATCCGAGGAACACTTACGGTCCAGGCAAGGGGGTTTGGTATGCCCAGAGATAGCGATTTCAACAGTCTCAACACAAGGTATCAAAAAACCGAAGCAATCACAGTCACCAAGACAGAAGCAGACGGAAGCGAAAATAAAAAAAATGAAGGGCAGCAGACCAACAATACCGAATTTAAGAGGGAGTAAGGAAAGTGATACCTGAGCGGATCCCTCGGCCGGAACCCGTATGCCCTTCCGAATAGAAACCCCTTTTAAAGGGCTCCGATACCACTGTGGGGAAACTATTCGGAATACATAGACGATTACGCAACAGCGAAGTAAACAAATTACAAATAAATTCCGGAAATGAACGAATTACACAGCAAACTTGAGGACAAGAAATTACACGAAATAAAAACGGGAAAATCTAATTAACCCGTATAACAGATTAATCACAAAGAACAGGTAGGGGAACAAAAAGAGTGCCAGAAAACCAAACCGAAAAAGGATCACAAAGATCCGAATCAACACAAGGTGGACGGTGGTAAGAGACGACCGAAACTTGGCCTCGGCTCAGTCCTCCTCTATCAAGTACCCGCGTCCAAGGCTCCGTGCGTATCCGCGGCCAACAGCCCAGACGAACAAATCCAGAAACACCCCGGCTGGTTCCACGTATTCCCGAAAACCCCCCCAAATTGCCTCAAGTAACTTTTCACTCAGAAAGGATTTTTCACTCAGAAAAATTTTCACCAAGAAAACACAAATCGATTTCTTCCTCACTTAGAAAATTAGGTTTTTATTTTTCGTGTGTTTTTCTCATCCCAGATCGCCGGCCTTAAATAGGCAAAACGCCTTGAGAAGCCACGGATTTTTAGGAGGATCGAATCCAATCATATCAAAGAATGATATGGGTTTCGATCCCCTTCCAAATCGGGACCACGAAGCTGAGCAGGAGGAAGGTAAGAAAATCCTTTCCATGGCAGTCGGCGGGTAGGTGAGGGGAGAGAGAAAAAACCGAGAGAAGTGAGGCTAGGGTTACGGGGGGGAATAAATATAAGGGATAGACGGTAGGGATAGGTCAACCCTCATCCAACGGGTGAGAACAAAGGAGCCGGGGGGAGTCGATTTAAATCATCTGGGCCGGGCTGCAAAAATACTGGCCTATAATAAAAAATAATCATTTGGGCCAAATTTTTAACAAATCTCCACCCGGACCAAATGAGCCATCGGGGTACTCTCATGATAGGGAGGTCATCATCGCCGAACGTCACACCACCTGCACACCACACAAAGTTAGTACAAGTATAAAGACATTAAACAATCACTAAGAAAGGAAAAACTAGGAATCACAGAGAAAACTAGAAAAGCTATCACAAAGATAGCGAGAAGGAAGAGTGGAGAGTCTTCAGTTGAAGGAGTCGATATTTAGTATCGACTTGCAAGATCTGACTTTCTCGACCGGTAGGCACTTCGTGCCCATATCTGCAGGGTTAGACTGGGACGGGATTTTCTTCAAATCAATTATGCCCTTTTCGACTATATCACGGATGAAATGTCGCCTGACGTCAATATGCTTTGTACGATCATGGAAAAGCAGATTTCGCACAAGTGTATGCTAGATTGGTATCGAAAAGACCACAACATTGTCACGAAGAACACCAATTTCATTAAGTAAACCTTTCAACCAAATAGCCTCTTTAAAGGCTTCAGTAGTGGCAATATATTCAGCTTCGGTAGTAGACAAAGTAACTATATGCTGAAGTTGAGATTTCCAAGAAATGCATGAGCCACACAAGGTAAACACATATAAAGTTGTGGACTTATATTCATCCCGATCATTGGCATAATTAGAATCAACATAACCTTTAAGGTTAACCCCATCATTGGATTTAGAAAACACAAGTCCATCAGAAACAGAATTTTTTAAGTACCGAAGTAACCACTTAAGAGCCTCCCAATGAGGCTTCCCAGGATTGGCCATATACCTACTTAAACAGCTCACAGCATAAGCGATATCAGGTCTGGTACTGACCATAAGGTACATGACAGATCCAATAGCATTAGCATATGGGATAGATCTCATTTCTTGAATTTCAGATTCCGTTTTTGGTGACTGAGTTTTGGATAATAAGAAATGAGAAGCCAGTGGCACACCAACAGGTTTTGCATCAGTCATAGAAAATTTTTCCAGAATTTTACCAATGTAAGAGGACTGATTTAGAAATAAAGTGCCTTTCGATCTATCCCGAACGATATTCATGCCTAAAATCCTTTTAGCATCCCCCAAGTATTTCATGTCAAATTGTTCACCTAAGCGATTTTGGACATGATTAATAGATTTAATGCATGAACTTATCAAGAGCATATCATCTACATAAATAAGTAGGAACATAGGAACATCACAATCAATCTTGAAATAAAGGCATGGATCATATGCACTTCGGCAGAATTTCAAGGACAGCATGCAATCATTAAATTTCTTGTTCCATTCTCTAGGGGACTGCTTCAGGCCATATAAGGTTTTATTCAGCAAGCACACATAATCCGGATGGTTAGCATCTATAAAACCTTCCGGTTGTTTCATGTAGATGGTTTCTTTTAATTCACCATGCAAAAATGCCGTTTTAACATCTAATTGTTTCAACTCCCAATTATGATGTGCAACTAATGCAAGCATGATGCGAACAGTGGTGAATTTAACTACGGGTGCAAAAATTTCGGTATAGTCAATACCTTCACAATGAGTGAAACCTTTAGCTACTAACCTTGCTTTGAATCTGATGTCATCCTCATCCTTTTTGACTTTAAATAACCACTTACAATCAATCAAACAACAGTTCTTAGGTTTTGGAACAAGTTTCCAAGTATTATTAGCATGCAAGGATGTCATTTCTTCATTCATTGCACTTAACCATTCATTTGATTTATCAGACAACAGAGCGTCATTGTAAGATTTAGGTTCATTTCCATCAAGCATATCAAACACATTGAAAGCAAGAGAAGCCATGTGGAAATCATCTAAATGTATAGGTCTTCTAACATTTCTTCTAGACCTATCCCTAGTTAGTTGATAATCGACAAATCAGAACAGATTCGGACTCGTCTCCATTCTCGATTGATTATCGGGTTGATCATTAGAGATTTCAGGATTTTCCATATTATCGATTCGGCAGTAACTCATTATCACTAAGACGCTCCACCCTAATCAACAGGTGGGGAGTATTTTCAGCAGCTAACACAGGAGCAGGTAATGGATTATTAAGACAAGGAAATTCGTTTCATTAAACACCACATCCCTACTAGTGATCACTTTCAACCCGGGTTCGGATCGACCCATAATCGATAACCCTTAATACCATCGGGATATCCAAGAAAAACACATCTCAAGGACCTAGGCTCAAGTTTATCAACATTTTGATGCACATAAGCGGACAACCAAACACACGAATGTTTGAAAAATCATGACATGACCCGACCACACGGACTCGGGATAATTACCATTCGTAGGTATAGAAGGTGATCTATTTATAAGATAGGCAGCGATTAAAAGGGCCTCACCCCAAAAACTTTTGGGCCAGTCCAGTGGCGAGCATAGCCCTAACCTTTTCAAGGAGGTTCGGTTCATCCGCTCACCACCCGTTGCCTTGAGGGGTGTATGGAACTGTCTTATGCCTAAGGATGCCATTTTCGGAACATATAGTATCAAACTGAGTATTGCAAAATTCAAGACCGTTGTCGGTCCTTATCTTTTTAATCCGTTTTCCGGTTTGATTTTCCACTAAAGTTTTCCAAGTTTGAAATTTTTCGAACACATCAGATTTCAGTTTGAGTAGAAAAATGAAAACTTTCCTAGAATAATCATCAATGATTGACAAGAAGTAACGGTTTCTCCCATGAGTCGGGACACTGGCAGGACCCCAAACATCAGCATGAACATAATCAAGCACATTGGAACTCTTACCAGATTTTTCAAAAACAGGATCAGGGGAATTGGGAGGTTTCGGAAATTGGGTTTTATGTTGTTTGCCATACATGCAAGAGTCACAGAAAGACAACTTAGAGATTTTATCTTTTCCAAAACACTTTTGTTTATGCAAGATATCTAATCCCTTCATGCTCATGTGTCCTAACCTATTATGCCATAATTCGGTTTTATCCGCACAAACCAGGTTGGAACATGCAGCAATTTCAGTTTGGCAAATATATAAATTAAATTTCCGGATTCCTTTAAACAACATTAAGGAACCTCTGCAGATTTTCATATAACCATTTCCCCATGAACCCCTAAGACCCTCATCTTCCAAAGTAATACAAGATATCAAATTGTTAGATAAATCGGGGATATGTCTGACATTTTTTAAAGTAAATTGAGTACCATCAGCAAATTTCAAACAAACATTCCCAACCCCGGCCACAACCCGTTTCATTTTATCAGGCATATACACATATCGATCACCAAGATTAGTATAACTTGTAAAATCATTTATAAGGTGTCATATGGTGAGTGCATCCGAGAATCCAAAGAACCATTCATTTTCACTTAGACCAGAAGCACAGAATTCACGAGAAAGATGCAAATTATCAATAACTGTAAAAACATCCCAGCAGAAAGTTAGCCTGATCATTTGGCAAATTCTTTTTAGGCTTGGTGCATTCTTGTATATAATGACCAGATTCACCAGTTATAGCATTTGCGGTTTTTAGGCCGGAACTTAGATTTATCCTTCCATTGCCCCTTTTTCTTATTAGACTTTTCGGGATCGGTTTTGATAAACGGTTTCTTTTTAAGGTGTGGTTTAGACCTTACAAAATTGACATCGAAACCGGTTTATGGACCTTATTAACTTTCAAGTCTAATTCCTTACTCTTCAAGCCACTTATAACAAGATCTAAGGTCACGTAATCCCTACCATACTTAATGGCGATTTCACATCATTATAAGCATCAGGATAGCATTCAAGAGCACAAAAGGTGAATAATCATCAATGTTTTTATCAACAGTTTGTTTTATATCTTGTACTAACTTTGTAAAGGTATCAAGATTGCCATCAATATCTTTATTCAAATCCAGCTTGTAACGGAAAAACTTTTAGAGGAGGAATAATTTATTTTGCAAAGATTTTGATAACGTTTCCTCAAGTTTATCCCAAAGATGTTTTGCATTATCAGTTCTGCCTATTCGTCTAATCACAGAATCAGACAGGTTCAAGATTATAGAAGAATGAGCAAACTCAATTAATTCCTCTCGTTTTTCAGAAGAAACATCGGATGGGAAAGTACCTTCAATGGATTTAAAACATTTTTGTTGGACAAGTATAGATTTCATTTTTTGTTGCCAAATTCTAAAATCTCCTTTACCGTCAAAAGGTGCCATAGTAAATGAAGTTAGAGAACCCATTTTAGTATTTGTAAAAATCACACAAGATTTTAAAATACCAGCACAAGGTATTAATAGAACTGGAAAAAACAGAGGTGACAGATAAATATCACGAAGATACTACAACGAACGAAATCACACCAGATTTTGGAGTCGAATACCAATATCACACAGATAACACAGTTTAAAAAATCACACCAGATTTTGGAGTCGAATACCAATATCACACAGATAACACACAGTTTAAAAAATCACACCAGATTTTTAAAAGATGATACGAGCTGGAATCGTATCCCGGAGCCCCCACAAGATCCGAGGAACACTTACGGTCCAGGCAAGGGGGTTTGGTATGCCCAGAGATAGCGATTTCAACAGTCTCAACACAAGGTATCAAAAAACCGAAGCAATCACAGTCACCAAGACAGAAGCAGACGGAAGCGAAAATAAAAAAAATGAAGGGCAGCAGACCAACAATACCGAATTTAAGAGGGAGTAAGGAAAGTGATACCTGAGCGGATCCCTCGGCCGGAACCCGTATGCCCTTCCGAATAGAAACCCCTTTTAAAGGGCTCCGATACCACTGTGGGGAAACTATTCGGAATACATAGACGATTACATAGCAAATAAGTAAACAAATTACAAATAAATTCCGGAAATGAACGAATTACACAGCAAACTTGAGGACAACAAATTACACGAAATAAAAACGGGAAAATCTAATTAACCCGTATAACAGATTAATCACAAAGAACAGGTAGGGGAACAAAAAGAGTGCCAGAAAACCAAACCGAAAAAGGATCACAAAGATCCGAATCAACACAAGGTGGACGGTGGTGAGAGACGACCGGAACTTGGCCTCGGCTCAGTCCTCCTCTATCAAGTACCCGCGTCCAAGGCTCCGTGCGTATCCGCGGCCAATGACCAGACGAACAAATCCGAAACACCATTTGGTTCCACGTATTCCCGAAAACCCCCCCAAATTGCCTCAAGTAACTTTTCACTCAGAAAGGATTTTTCACTCAGAAAAATTTTCACCAAGAAAACACAAATCGATTTCTTCCTCACTTAGAAAATTAGGTTTTTATTTTTCGTGTGTTTTTCTCATCCCAGATCGCCGGCCTTAAATAGGCAAAACGCCAACCGGTAGAAGCCACAGATTTTTAGGAGGATCGAATCCAATCATATCAAAGAATGATATGGGTTTCGATCCCCTTCCAAATCGGGACCGCGAAGCCGAGTAGAAGGAAGGTAAGAAAATCCTTTCCATGGCAGTCGGCGGGTAGGTGAGGGGAGAGAGAAAAAACCGAGAGAAGTGAGGCTAGGGTTACGGGGGGGAATAAATATAAGGGATAGACGGTAGGGATAGGTCAAGCCTCATCCAACGGGTGAGAACAAAGGAGCCGGGGGGAGTGGATTTAAATCATCTGGGCCGGGCTGCAAAAATACCGGCCCATAATAAAAAATAATCATTTGGGCCAAATTTTTAACAGTCTCCAGGGGCGAACGCAAGATTGTCTACTAGGGGTGTTCCCAAGAATTTTTTTTTCCGATCAAATATAATAACATAAAAATAAAATAAAATTACGAGTGCATTAAATATAACCAATTTTTGTAGAACTTGCAATTTAAAGTTGACATCTCTGTATACATATTTTTTGAAAGTGATCCATTACATCTTCAATCTTAACTTTCATAAAGGCTTCTTTCTCAACATCGCAAATCAATGCATCGTTCATAAAGTCAATCTTAATATATGTTTTGGGCTTGGGAGTTCTGAATTTTGGGGTCCTAATTATTATCTAATATAACCTATAGTTGGGCAAATATTTTTTGTAGTTGCACCCTAATAGAATTTTTGTTTGTTAAAAAAAATTACCTTACGGAGACGAAATTGAGGGGCGTCTTGTGCCACCCCAAGACACCATATATGTCCGGCACTGTTTGTCTCGCACTACCGTGAGTTCGTGTCATCCATCTTATTTGATCATAATTAAAACAATAATTTTAGATTCAACTAAATCTACAACTACATGCTCTCGTAATCGTGTTTCGTGTTGTGTCATGTCATTTATCTCGTGTTTGTGTCATATTGTTTTAGCCTTTGCCACCCCGAGTGGTGTCACTCTAATTATGGGCGATGGGACGGGTTGGGGTGGGTATTTGAAGACCAGGACTCATCACTTGAGGCGAATGTGGGGGGCAACCCACCACCGGTCGCGGGTTGGAGCAGGTCGATCTCTATAATTTTTTTATAGAAATTAATAAAATAATACTGTTTATAATTTCCTTTGTTTCGAGTTTTACTTTGGTAGTACACGGTGCTGGCAGTGGTTGCGGCAGTACCATCGTTGATGTTGGGGTTGGTGACGTGAAGGTTAGAGTGTCAATAATTGTCCAAAATTAGTTAACACTATAAATTCATGCAATAAGCAAAGCGGCAAATTTTACGCTGGATGTCTTTTCGTGTCGCAACCTTCGTAAAAAGGAGAACATAGTTATAATTAGCGTAAATGTAAAATAGTTATAAATATATTTAAAAATTTTTTGTTAATATTCCTATTTTTATATTGCATTTCTACTTTTGGAAATTAAATAATAAAAAAGAATCAAGTCTATCCATAGTGGGCCACCAGTCATTTTATAGGCAAAAAAAACGGGCCTTTTTTCACGGCCCAGCAAAAATCCATCTGTGTGCTAGGTCTATTGGAGCTGTCGCACTCAGAAATTTAGTTAGGCATAAATATAAATGATGAAAAATGAAAACAATCACAAAAAAGATCTGAAAACGCGACCCATAGAATAAAAAAGTATTCTTATTTGTCTTCCAGGATTCACACTCCACTGCAAGTCTGCAACCTACGACAATCAATTTGATAATTTCAACCATTAACGACGTCGTTCCAAGATCTTTCATTCTCGGAGATACTATATATACAAGCTATTATTTCTTACCAAAAAAAAAAAAAATCCCAAAAGGAATAAAAAAAAAAGAGAGCCGCAGGAGAAGAAATGGAAGAAATCTCAACGGAGCGCGGGAAAACCATGGCAGCTCCAGCGATTTTCATCCTCGTGTTCTCTTTCCACTTTGTCTCCAAATACATCGAATACTGCAAAAAGAAGGTTATATTTTGGTTATCCTTTTTTATGTTTTTTCAATTTGGAGTGGAGTGATGATCAAATTATCCCATCACTCCCTCTGTACTGTGTGCATGATGTGAAGATATATGATATTTTCAGAAATCAGCGTATTTGTTTTTATTTATTTTCTGATGATCGTGTTTAATATTCTTTTGGTTGGTCTGTTACATAGAAAGGAGCGACGAGTGATTTGGATATTCAATTGCGAGCAGAAATTAAGCAGCTTTTGAAGGAGGCTAGTTCTTTGACGCAGTGAGTGCAATTTTATATGTGTGTGTGTGTGTCTATATATGTGGGTGTGGGTGTGGGTGTGCCTTGATGTTCACATGATATGTGGGTTTTATCATGTCTCTATGACTAGCTTCTATCATCACAATGTAGATTTATTTGAGTGGAGATGACTATTTATTCGTGTTATTTGCTTATTTCCAATGGACAGGCTATGATTTAACTCGATGATTTTAATTCGGGGATCCCCCTTTTTTTTTTTTGGAAAGTATCCCAGTCCCATCATGTCCTTGTACCTGTGTTTTGATACCTAGTCCAGTCCGTCTGTAAAATGGGTTGGGTAGAAATGCAAGCAAGCAAGCCAAAAGTAATAAAAATAGAAGAAAATATATTTTTGGACAACAGATTTTGAACTTCCCAAACGTAACAATTCACACCCTTGTTTGATTGAGGGATATTTAGAACCCTACTATGGCTAGACTTTTTGGCTTGAATCTTGATATTCTCACTACCTATGTTTTGTGCACTTTTATATGCTTGATTGGTCTTTCTTGTTTGTCTTTCATAAGTTTATTATTGGCATTATCTTCTCAACTCATATGCCTTCATGTTCCATTATATACATGTTGATAATGTGACATGACTATATCAATCATCCCAAGTCATGTCCGTCGCATGATATTTTTTATGTAATTGGAAAAACCTATGATGTTGACGGTTTTTGAATTTCATTTCGTTTCTCCTTCGTATGAGGTTGCGGCGGGAAGGGCTTCCGGCATAAATTTTTGCCAATTTGTTCTTTTGTACGAGTTATAGTGTTAACTAACATTAGACAATTAATTGACACTATATTCTTCATGCCACCGACCCCAACATAGTTGGGATTAGGGTGCATTTGATGCTTGTCTCAACTCATATAATCTAGATAGTAAATGCAGAAAATGCTAGTAGAAGTATCATATCTTGTTTTAATAACACTGTTTCAAGTATACTGATAATTTATTATTGGATATATGAGCATTGTTTCAATGTCAGCAAAACCTGTGACCATCAACCTGATAGATTATCCTGAACAGTTCAATTTTTAAAAGTCGCTTAAGCAATTGAGTTTTTGGAAACAAAATAAAATTGACTTTTTTTAATAATATTTTTGTATTTCTTGGTTTCAAGGTTGTCTTTTTGTTATGTTGCTTTGTTATTGTTGTTAATGTACTTCACTAGTGGCATTAAATACTCATTTTCTGTTTTTCGTTTCAGGCCTTCAACATTTGCACAAGCTGCAAAATTAAGACGAATGGCAGCCGCTAAGGAGAAGGAACTTGCAAAGCGTAAGATATTCCTCTTAAGCTATTCCCAAGCAATGATGTTTTAGTATGTTGTGTCTGAGATATAAATCCCGTTTTGTTATCAAGTGCCCGTTGCAATCTATAGTCTTTACAGTTCCTTGCTTAATTTCTCATTGTGTTATGTAGATAGTTTGATGGCTATACTATGATCTTTCACGTGTCAATAATTTTTCATGTTTTGCTTTCTGCTATACTTCGATTTTCCATTTTTTTTATGACTTTCATGGCTTTATTTGGAGTTTGACTATTTATGGTGTTTCCCTTTTCATTTTTCCACCGGTCGTTGACGGTTTCAAATGATGATTCATATCAGCCGACCCCGAATCATTTTGGGATTAAAGCTCAAATTGTTGTTGTATTGCTTATTGCTACCTGCAATGCGTGCTTCATTGACCCATCATGTAATGCGCATGGCACGTGCAAGTTTCTAAGATATTTGATGTACCATGCAGATCAAGAAATACACGAAAAGGATATGAAGATGTCGTTCGGGACATACGAAAAGCTCTTAATGATATCGAAGGTTATTCATTTTAACACTTGCATGTTCGAGAGAATCATATTTTTGACTGCTTCAAAATTTCGTGGAAGTAATGAGGCTGTTTCTACAACAGGTGGTTACTTATGTTGTGCTTATTTTATGGTTCTGGAAGCTACCTGTTACCTCAATATCCAATCAACTCGTGCAACCTTTTGGTAATATATTTTGGTTCCCTCTTTACATCATCTTGGTTCTATTTTCTATCAATTTTCGTTCAGCCAACTACGTTTGTGTAATTCCTTCCTAAATCATGATTTAGCACTCTATTTATAATTGGCTTCATGCGGTCGTCACCAATTGCACCTTGATGCTAACCACTGGTGGCATGAAGATTATAATGTCTTGTTAATTTTTTGAAATTAGTTAACATTGTAAATTCCGAGTCATGTTCCATGATGTATGTGTTGATTTTACAATATCAATCACGTATTGTGACATGACAATAGCAATTATCTCAAACTCATCGCCGTCTCATGATATTTTCCATATAAATGGAAAAAACTATGATGTTGACGGTTTTGGAATTTCGTTCTATTTCTCCTTCATATGAAGGTTGCGACAGGAAGGGCATCCGGCGTAAAACTTTGCCACTTTGTTATTTGCATGAGTTATGGTGTTAACTAATTTTAGACAATTAAACGACACTATAATCTTCATGCCACCGACCCCAACATAGTTGGGATTAAGGTGCTGTTGATGATGATGATGATGAGTTAACATTGTAAATTCATGCAAAAAGCAAAACATCAAAGTCTTACACCAGATGTCCTTCCTGTTATAATTTTCGTTCGAAGGAGAAATTAGTTTTTCCAGTTACATGAAAAATGTCATGCGACGGTGATGACTGAGATAATTTCTGTAGTAATTCCAATTAGTTTTGCAGGCAAGTTGCTATCTTGGAGAGCAGGAAGATCTTTGAAAGACAATGTTGTGGTAATGTGGCTGAAAACCTGTAGTTCATTTTTTTAGTTTGAATTTTCGGTTTAAATCAAGAATAAAAAGAAATATTTTAATGTCTTTCTAATATGTACTGTTATTAAATTGTTTTTCTCGCTAAATGCGGTAATGAAATCGCCTGCACGTAAAGTAGTTGAAGACCCGTTTATTTTTGCTGTTTCGGGATTTACTGACGTGGTTTGCTCAACGGCACTGCAGGTTGGAATCATACCATGGTTGATAGTATCCACCAGGGTTAGCAAATTTATATGCAGGAAGGTATTGAATTAAATTGCAGCTTTAGCGGCAAAAGGGAGAAGGTATAGATTAGCCTCTTATTGCCTCCCTGTTATAACTGGTGATCCAGTTCAGTTTCTAGTCTGATTGTCTCTTTGCACACTTGTTGATCTAATGCACTATAGTATCGGAAAATCTGTGTGTTTATGCAATTTTCTTTGTAATATTGTTCTTCCAAATATTGGATTACTTTAATGATGTTCATCTGTGAAAATATATCACTCCATAAATTATACTCGATGAATTAATAACCTCAATTAGATAATATTTTTTTCTCGGTTTCGATATAAAGGACTTAGAGTTAGATTTACTTCAATTATTTAATAATTTCGTTACATCATCATTATCTGCACCTTAATCTTAATTGGGTTAGGATCGGTCGCACAGAAATTAGAGTATCAAATAATAGTCAAAATTAATTAACACTATAAAATCATGCAAAATACAAAAGTTACAAAATTTTGCTCCCGATGTTTTTTCTGTCGCAGGATAAATGCGATGAAATTCTAATAATTGCCGTCATCATAAGATTTTCCAATTGCATGGGAAATATCATGAGTTGGGATAATTATTATAGGGGGTGTTTGGGTATCAGCGGGTAGCTGTTAGGTGATAGGTAATTACATGAGCTGATTTGACTAGCTGATTGTATTAATGGTTTGTATGAAAGTATTTGGTAAAATTAACTGATAGCGGATAGCGGGTTTTTTAACCAAGATAGTAAAATAACACCTAAGGGCATACATATATATCATTACTTAATCGTCATAAAAAACTAAATAGTGATGTCAATTAATATTTGTTATTTTTAACTTATTAAAAATTAATCTAATAATTATAATATTTAATATTAATAAGAAAGTTTATTTTTTTATATTCATGGGTGTTTAGATTAATTAGTGTCAAAACTATTGAAAATTATTTTATTCATTTTACATACTTCTTTTGTTTTAATTATTTTAAATTGTAAGTAACCATAGTAATTTAGAAAGTAATATTTTTTCACATAATATTAATGCACAGTTAGATACCGTATAATATTGATTAGAATAAAAAAATTAGAAGATATTATTTTTCATAATATTAGTGGGTAAGAATGTAATTTGGATAGAATAATCCGATCTGTTCTTTCCAAAATGCTGCTAAAAGTAGCGTTTTCAAAAAGCTAGCCAATAAACTCGTTCAATCCGCTCTTCACCAATAAATTCTCAATTCCTTTGTGAGTCTTGTTAATCTTCCAGAGATTATGCTTTCACTAAAGTGTTTCAGAATTTCAGTATCTTCCTACCAATATTATTAGTCGATTTTTTCATCAATATTTGTTCGGTGCGACTTCAGATTCATTTCGCGATTGAGGTCGCGATTTGTTACGCGATTCTCTTCTTTGCACGTTTTGGGGTTTGATTAACTGGCCTTCGTTGTGTTTGGGATTTGGCTCTGGTTTGCGATTTTCTGGTTTGTTAGGGATTTTGTGTTGAGTTGTGTTGTTGGTTCTGTGCGATTTGAGCTAGGTGTCGGTGTATCACCGCGGCGGTGTATATGATAGCAAACGTATCATCCTCATGTGGTCTGTTCTCATCTCCTTCATCTATTCATTCACCTGTCCCCTCCGTTCAACGATTCTCGCCTGATTTAGGATTAATTACTAGTCATGCCCCGTTATTGGATCAAAGGTTTGAGATTCCTGAGTTCCTAATTCTGGTCAAAAAGGTCGATGGTTATGGAGTCAAAGAAAATGAATCTCGTGCAACCCCATCTCCGGATATTTCTAGCTCGGCTCTTACATTAGTTACCAATCAGTCTCCTTCTTCGGAACCACAAGTCACGAGAGATTTGGCAGCTGTAGTCTCACATCTTCAATTTGGTGGAGATGGTGGTTGGTCGGCAACAATCCTCTGGGCTCTCATGACTCAAATATTTCTCCTCTGCTCGAGGAGAACCTCTCGGGCGGCTTGAACTCTGGACAACCGCCTACTCCAGATTCTGGACTCATTGCAGAGGACCTCTCGGGCGACTTGAAATCTGGAAATCTGCTTGCTCCAGATTCTGGGCACATATTTTTTGGCAATGTTAAGGTTAATACATATGGTGCAGATGGATTTTGTAAATCTTCTTCTAGATCTTCTCGTATATCTCTCAAGTATATTAAGCCCGAAACTATCAATGGCAATGTCTTTGTTCGTCCATTGTGGGAAGTTGCGCAAGTGGGAAGGAAAAGACGGGAACACACGGCAGTGGGTTACTTTCTTGGTAAGAAAATTCCATTCATGGGGGTTAAGAACTTTGCTTATTCGGTTTGGAAAGGTCTTATAGAGGTAAAAGCTACTTCAAATGGCTTCTACTTCTTCAAATTTAATTCGGAGAAGTGTCTTGTGGATACTATCGAAGGTGGTCCTTGGATTTATTCGGGACAACCATTATTTCTTGAACGTTGGGGGGAAGGTATGTCGTTGGAAAAGTGTAATCATAAGGAGGTCCCTATTTGGGTCAAATTCCGTAATATTCCTACTGAATTTTGGACGGAGGAGGGCCTTAGTATTGTGGCGAGTGCTATTGGTCGTCCTCTTTATCCGGGCTCGTTTACATCTTATATGAAAGGATTGATTATGCAAGAGTGTGTGTTATGGTTAGTGTTAATGATAAACTTCTTGATAATATCTTCATGTTTCTTCCTCGGCAAATGGGGAATATAATGGAACGTGTAAGGTGGTAGTTGAATATGAATAGAAGCCAGCTATTTGTCGGAAGTGCATTTCGTTTGGCCATGTAGACAGCGATTGTCATCTGATAAAAAAGGCCGTACATTGTCATATTCCGGTACATGTCTATGTACCTAAACCTAATGCCGATAATTCTTGGTGTCATCAAGGGAGTTTTAAGAAGGCAGAGGTGTCTCATGAGGAGCAAGTGAATTCTGAACACTCAAAGGCTCTTCAAATGAAGAATTCGCAACCTAAGTCATTTCCTTTGGCAAAAGATGAGGTGTATCATCATAACTCTTTTTCTATATTGGAAAATCTTAATATTGAAGATAACATGGAACGAGTTTCTGAAAAAATGGATTCCTCTCGGGGCCCTAAGCTGGTAGCCCTTGCAGAGGTTATTAGATGATCCCTATCGCCAGTTGGTATGTACGGGGTCTTGTGCGCTTTGTTCGATCTTTGTGGAAGTGGTATCTTAATTATTCCGACGGATAAGGATCGGATATAATACCTCTTACGTGGGTGTTCGTATTTTCAGGGAATCTGAGCAGATTATTCGTTGTCAAATAATCCCCCTTGAAAGCATTTTGATTTGGTTCATTTCCTTCATTTTTGGGAGGATTTCTCCATGTATCGTTTTTTTTATTTCTAGGTTTGTTCCTTTGTACTGCTGTATGGTGTACCATTCTATGGTTGCTGTGATACTGGCCTGTCTTATTGGCCACTCTTTTTTATTTTAATGCAATTGACTTTTCCCCAAAAAATAACACCTATATTAGCTTTTTTATTTGGTGAAACCCCTAATTAGCTCCAATCCGCTAATTTTTCTTCAATCCGCTCTTCAACAAACACGCCCATAGTCATGTACAGTTACATAATGATATTATAAAATTAATATGTCGTCAAATTATTTAATAATTTTGATTAATTAATACGTATATCCCATCTTGATGTTATTAATTTAAGTTTTTTAGTGTGTGTGTGTGTACATTTAAAGATATCCAACATAATCAAGATATCAAATATATATGTAAATTGTAACTGACCAGGTTTAAGACATTATATTTTTCTATGATGATGATAACAATAAACAATAATAACTTGATTTTGGTTATTTCAACATGTTTTTGGTCGTTTTCGATCATTTTTAATCGGTTTATCTGCAAAGGTAAAACCTTGTATAGCACACAATTGTCGAATCTCAACGAGAAAAGTGATGAAAGCCTTTATAAACATCACAAATTTCCAGCAAAAAATTTAAACAACAAAGGTATCATGCCGAAATTCAGATAATCTAGGTTTAATAAGTTCTTCCAAATGCAGGAATTGATACAGATACCATCTCCATCCTTCCGTTTTCCCAGTCTCTCTTCTTATTGGCCTTTACTTTAAATCTCAACTAGTGTGTAACCCGTCGAAATTCGACGGGAATAAATGGTTCGTTTAGTTTATAAATTAAGCTATAAAAATCTTTTATACTTAAAACAAAAGGTTATGCTATTACGATAGGTTAAGAAGAAAAATTGTTAAAGAACTAATCAATTACAATACAAAAATTGGTAAAAGATAAAATGTTTTAGATGCTCATCCCAACGACTAATTTTTTATACTTAAAATAAAAAGTTCACGCTATTACGGTAGTTAATAAGAAAAATTGTTATAGAGTTGATCAAGTACGCTATAAAAATTAGTAAAAGAATAAGTTTCTTAAATGATCATAGAATGTTATTGTTGCATCAGGATGATATTTATTCATTTCTCGTATAGTATTTTTCTTACAATTCATCCGCCTAATATTTTTGGTCTACCATCTTCTTATGTTTTCCCCATGTAACATCTTCTTACGGATATCCCTTGTAGCCCATTCTTATGATTCTCCTATGTAGCATCTTCACATGGTTCTCCCATGTAGTATAATCGTATGGTTATCCCCTGTAGCATCTCCTAGTGTTTTTTTTGTGTCTACCTTCTAACGTCTTCTTATGATTCTCTTGTCTATCATTTTCTTATGGATACCTTCTGTTTCTCATGTAACATCTTCTTCCGATTATCCCATTTAGCATCTTATTAGTTCGGCAGTATAACATACTCTTACAGTTCTCCCGTGTAATATATTTTTACATTATCCTGTCTAACATCTTCTTTTGGTTCTCTCATCGAACATCTGCTTATGGTTCTCCTATATAGCAAATTTATATGATTCTCCTATCTGGATTTACTTATGGTTCTCTTACTTGACATCTTTTCATGTGTCTCATGTGTAGTATTTTTTTATAGATCTCTAGTGTAACATCTTTTTATAATTTTTCCGTGTAATCTCATGGAGGTGAAGTATTTTGGTTCTCATGTGTAGCCTCTTCTTATGGTTTTCTCAAGTAACTTCTTCCTATGGATCTCTCGTGTACATCTTTTTATTGTTCATTCATGAAGCATCTTCTTATAATTCTTTCTTGGAGCATCTTATTACAGTTCCCCCGTGTAATATCTTTATATAGTTCTCCGTTATAACATCCTCTTATGATTCGCCTCTCTAACATCTTCTTGTGGTTCTCCCGTCTAATATTTTTTTATGGATCCATTGTAGCATCATTTTCTTACTATGCTCTTTCGTAGCATATTATTGTTAAAAACTGAGCTAAAGATTTTTATTTAATAAACTTTCATCATTTTTTGAGAGTGAATTTTTAATCATATTATTGTTTATGTTTTAGATTAAGTTAAAAAGTTGTACGGTGAACGAAACCATCATACATATAATTTATATTGATTTTAAATGACTAAATTTTTACTCTCATCGTGAAAATAACTATTTTAATTTTAATAATTAAATATATAAAACTATTGACCATTAATATATGAATTAGGACAAATTTAGTTGACCACTTAATTCACTTGATATATTGATTCTAATTTTATAGAAATTTTATAATTATGAACGATTTGATTAGGACTAAGATTTTCAGAAATCTGAAACCAGTTTTTTACGGAATTCAAAAGTAACAAAATACGAAAGTATTTGTTGTTAGGTTATAACTTAATTAATCACCTTTATATATATATATATATATAAATACTAAATTTGCACATGAATGGTGATATATATAGGACTTTTACAACTAAATAAATTATTATTATTATTTTTAAAATTTGAAAATTCCTGTAGATAATAAATTGAGATTATAATTAAAAAAATAGATAATAAATTCAGGTCATAATTACAAACTATAAAAATACTGGTTGATGTGGATTTTGGAGTTTAAAATTCTATTCTCTGTTATTTCTAATGTAAAACAAATTTAAAAGTAATATAGTAAACAACATTACCATAGACTAATTTAAAAATATTTTTTTCTCAACTTGAAAATAACTACTTTTATTTTAATAATTAAACAGATAAAGCTATTATCCATTAATATAGGGATAAATATTAAATTAATTGTCACTTAATTAATAATTTGATCTGAAAATCTGAATTTAAATAATTGCGACATATAAATAGTTCATGGATCTCCTAATTTTTTTCCACATGAATTATTACACAAGGTAATAACCTGTTGAACAATGATAAAATAATTTAAAAATATAAAAAGTATATAATAATTGGTAATTGTACAAAAAGTATATTACAATCAGTATCCAATCAAGTTATTAATAGCCCCTGAAATTTGTGCTACGTTCAATACAGAAATATTAAGTAATAACATGCACTTCATACGATTACAAAACTAAAGTTTTGTTTGATAACTATTTACCAATTCGAGAATGAGATTCTTCAATTCTATTCTCTTTTATTTCCATTTTAGACTAATTTAAGAATAGTATGGTAAACAAAAGCACAAAAGCATAATTTTAGATTGATAACTCTTACCAAGTTTTTTCTTTCGTCAAAATTTCCTTCCTTTTGCTTAGCTTGTATCGCTGTAATATTTTCTTCAGCTGTCCCGGATCTTTGATAAATAATATCAATACGGGTCTAAATATTAATAAGCATGGCAATGTTATGTATAAATTGTTATTAAAGGTCGAGAGAAGTTTATTCTTTACCTAAAGTGTTGCACAAAGTAACAGCGTCTCGAACTAAATATAACATAATAAATAAATAATTAAATTAATAATAATTCATGCAACTTGTCTAGTTTTTTATTCAAAAAATGAGTTCTCAATTATTTGTTGTACGACTAAAAAATAATATTTTTATTTGATAGCATTTCACAACTTTCATGCGTCAAAGTTTATTGTCTATAAAAATTTTCCTCCTCTTCGACAGGGTGAGCCTGACAACAATTTGTTTTTGACATTCTGAGTCAGAAATATATAACAACAATACAAACTGAATCAATAGAGTATTATATAAAAATATTTTGAATCAGCGGATTGGTATGCAAATTGTTATATAAATTCTTATTTTTACTCTACGTCAAGAGTTGCAGAAAGTAATAGCGTGGCAAACTAATACAAAATAGTCTGTAAAATGGTAAAAATGTATAGTATAATATGAATAAAAATATTTAAAATAAGACTATTTTGTATTAGTGAGAAAATACATCATTTATAATTAATGAGAATTGAAAGACATATTATTTACATACATATATCTATACTTCTATTAAAAGAGAGTTGGGAAATATGCCATCTCTTTAATATTTTAATTTTTTTCAATAGTATAGCTTATATAGAGATATGTCTTCTCAAAATTTCAGAAATATAAAAAGAAAATCTGAATATATAATGTGGGAGTTTTGTTCCGCAACTTACACTCATCTACCAATAATTTTTTTTCTAATTTAAAATTCTAAATATTTATAATTTTTTTATATCAAGTTCATTCTTAATGAAAAATATATCAAATTAATTTTTATTTCACGATATTCAATTAGACATCCACATTGAATATAATTATTGATAGATTGCACAAAAATTTATATTAAAAATGTGAATAGTTTTTCAGTAAAATAAACTATTACAGAATAAAAAAAATTATTCACTTCTAAGAAATTAGATTTAAGATTCATAATGTCTACATAAAAATTGGAATTTATTTAATTTTAGTAACTAAAAATAATGAAACACACGCTGCAAACACACATATATTAGGATTTAATCACATATTACTTTTGTCCCCAAATTTATTCCTACCTCTTCTTTTCGTTATATACCCCAAATTTATTCATATAATAGACACTAATTAACTTAACATTACGCTAATGTGAGACTTTTCTTCAATTACATCACACTTCATGATACATTCAATAATTTTTTATCAAGATCCATATCGAAAATCCTAAAGAACAAATTTGGGGATATATAGAATATTTTTTAAGTAAAAGGATGTTCTGTCTGGTGCATCGCACGAGCGAACATCTAGTTTAAAATTAAAGTAAAGATGTCTTGACAAATGTCGAAAAAGTAAGAACAGAATAGTAAGCTAAATAATCATTTTTAATATATTACCTACTAATTAGGACTCTATTTGTATAATTATTTATATAAAGGATATGACACTGTAAAAAAAATATCATATGTGTATGCTGATGTAGACAGTCTCAGAAGCTCCGATAAATATGGTGCAAGTTGCAAAATCTGAACTTTTCTTTTAATATATAATATAGATGGGCTGTTCCTTCCGTGCTGAAACAATGTATTCAGCAAGATCAACCTAATCGTGTAGAAATCCGCCTTCTGATCTCCTGCCTTTTTGTCGTGGATTTTGTCGGTGCTTGACTGGCGAGGGTTAGTCGCGTCTTTTCTATGCCGTTGGTTTTTATAGGACGAATATACTTTCTCGGTAGAGATGTTTCCGAACAAAATTTCAGTCGCTTTGTTACCGACAGAAATAGGAAGGTATTTCATGTCGTCCCACACATATAACTGCAGTATGAAGCAAGACTATACATTTAAACCTCGATAAATGAATGTTCGATAAACGAATAACTTCGCGAGATGAATAATTTTCTCTGGTTCCAACTTTTTATGACATGTTCACATTTTCTCTCGATAAATAAAAAATTTCGCTAAATGAATACTTTTCTCCGGTCCCGATCATATACATTTATCGAGGTTTTACTGTAGTTAGATACTGTTCAAGGGATATGCATACCACATCGATAAATAATGACACTGGTCAATTAATAAAGATCCCTGACTACTACTCTTACTTAATAAGGCCGATCTTTTAAGATGGAACCTAAGATGGAACCTCAGATCTTCACGGATACACCAATTAAATTCCATCAATTAAGGGTTATACTTGGGCATTAATGTTAAATTGTAGAAGATGATGCACTAAAATGTTTTGAACTACGTTTTTATGGGCACATTTCCGATAAAGCATAAAATGATGTCTTTGCGTAATTCTATACAACAACAACAACATCTAAGCCTTAGGGTGGAGGGAGTACCTGTGTGAGGGTGGATTGCGGTAAGGTTTACCGTGCGTTAACACCACCGCCTCCACTTTCATACCGCACGGCACATGGTTTTGAATGAAATGGTCACGCACGGGAAGGCTTGATTTTTTGAACGTTGGGCATCAAAATTTGACTATTGGGAGATAGTGGAACGTTGGGCAACGGACACTTTTTTTTGTTGTTGTTTATAAAGTGTCTTTGTTGGTGATGGTAGAAAGCAAAAAAAAAAAAAAACGACAGCTACCAAAAAAAAAAGTTTACCGAGATAAAAAAAACATTACCGAGAGCCAAAAAATATGGAACGTGGCAAAAATAGAGATCCAAGAAGGGGTGGTCGTGGAACGAGAGGTGGATCGAGAGGCACAATTCGTCCTCGAATTCAATCACAACCCGGTCTCGAATCATCTTCTCAAGCACAACATTACCATCCCCAAATGTATCCTCAATCTCCACAATTTTTTTACTCCCAACAACAACCCCTACCGCAAATTCCCACTAACTTCGACCCGTTTGAGCCGAATTATACCCAACAATCTCCACCGCCAAATCCTAACTTCAACCCGTATGAGCCGCGTTATACCCAACAAAAAAGGCGTGAACGGGTTAGTGAACCGTTACCCATTGGTGAAGATACCGATGATGATGAATATTTCAACAATGTTGACGTGGTACCCGAGACACAACCAAATGATGAAGAACAATTCGAAGAGGTCGAAGCGGAGGAAGAGGTCGAAGAGGTGTTTCTAAAGAAAAAAAACCAAGCCTTGGACGCCCGATGAGGAGGAGGCGTTAGCTAAGTCTTGGATTAAACTTTCGGTGGACAAAGAAGTTGGCGACCGTCAACCAAGGCTAGGATTTTGAAAGCGAGTTCTAAAATATTTTAGAACGCTTGTCCCGAGAACCGAACGCACTCATCATCAATTGAACTCGAAATGGACTCCTATGCATACGTTGATCGTTGCGTTCAACGGTTACTACACACAAGCGGTATATTTTTATATTTGTTATTTTTTAAGTTTTAAAAACGTTATATATATATATATATATATATATTTATTTTTTTGGATATTGTTTTATATTGTATATGGTATATTGTTTTATAAATTTGTAGAATCGCTTGAGAGATAGTGGATGCGACGATCTTCAAGTCCTTGAGAGAGCCAATCGTGATTTTGAAAAACAATTTAAGAAAAGTTTCGCGCATTCTAAAGCGTGGCACATTCTCAAAGATCAAGCAAAGTGGAAAGAACAACTGTTGGTTAGTCAGACTCAAGAATCCACGGGATCGAGCAAGAAAAGAAAGTCGTCGGAGTCAAGTAGCGCTCAAACGCCGATAAACGTGGAAGATTTCGAGTGTGACTTACCGAACCTCAACGAGAACCCAACTCCATCACGTCAATCGAAAGGCAAAGAAAAGACGACTTCTGGAGATTCAAGCCGAAGCTCGATGCGTGATGCCTTTGAAAGTTACACGCCGAAAAGAAAAGTTTAATGCAGGCGCAGTTGGAGGTTCAAAAGAAAAAAGACGATGAACATTTCAATTTTATTAACGGGGAGGTCTACAATCGTGACATGAAGTTCGTTATGGACCCGCACGACCAAATCCCGGACCCGGCTTTTAAAGATTTCGTCATCAAAAGGAAACGCGAGCTATGCGCCAAATACGGTTGGCCATGTACTTTGTAGGATTTAATGTTTAAGTTTTAAGTTTTTAAATTTTAATGGAACGTTAGTTATTTTATGGTTTTTAATAATATTATGTAATGTTTATTTAGTTTTAATGAAATTTTAGTAAATTTTAATAGAATTTATAAAAGAAAAAAGAAAAAAAAAAAAAGAAGTGAGTGAAGGGTGAGCGAAGTGGCGCCTCCAAAAAAGAAGTGAGTGAAGGGTGAGTGAAGAAAAAAGTGGCGCAAGGGGATTGGTTGGGAGTGAGTGAAGGGAAGGAGGGTGAGTGAACCATTCCCTCCCCTTTTAGTCCCAAAATGATTTGGGGTCGGCTAACATGAATCAAACTTTGAAACCGTCAATGATCGTTACATAAATAACATAAAAGGAGAAAAAGAGAGAAAAAAGTAGAGAAAAAAAGCAAATAAAGAAAAGAATGAATGTTAAAAAAAATGAAAAATTCCGAAAAATAAATTAACAGATAACATGGAATAAAAAAAATAGGAATAAAAATACAGAAAAAAAAAGGAATCAGATTTCATCCACAAATAGTTCTCCTTTTGAAACCAAATCAACAATATATATCTTATGAGAAATATAAATCGTTTCTTATTTTATTACACATTTATTTTTATATTAATTTATTTAATCATTCATAACTCATCATTTGTAATAATTTATTTATATGGATTTTTACATTATTTAATACAAATTTTATTGTATAAACAACTTTCTTTTGACTGTTAAATTTAACTCATAATAATAAGAGGCTTTGCTTGTTTATAACAAACTACTATAAGAAAATATTATAGATTATTTTTAAGGAACAATATGGGTTCTCATGTTATTGATTCGCCCCGGGCCTCAAAAATTTCAGAACCGGTCCTTGTTTCCGAGTGGATTACAGTTAAGAAACCTTATAACCATATGAAGGAAAGAAATTTGTACCAGGAAAGGTCTACATACCGTGCTCACGACATGGAAGCGACTAGAGCTTTTTGACAATGTAAATGACTCGTGCTTTGCTCCATACTCGACCTGTCGAAAAAATCAAGCTTGTCATTTACTATAAGTTTTATGGATAATTACAAAAACTGTCCTTGAAGTTTAGTCTTATTACCAAAAAGTAAATAACTACTCATATTTTAAAAAACTTACGAAAGTCTCCTTGGAGATTTGTAACTATCTCGCATTATCCCCTCTTGAGGGTAAGATAAAAACAATTGTCGGAAGGGGATTTGCAATTTTAAAAAATAGATTTTTGTAAGCATCCCAAATTTTATTAAAACTACTCTCAAGTAAGAGATACAAAGAAAAAAAGACGAACAATTCTTGTCCGTAACCAGTTCTGGTATTCACCGGTGTACCAAACATCTGACAACCAGTAGTAGTAATGAGGTCATCAACTATACTCCTCACTTGGCGTATGCAGCCCCCGACTAATAAACATCCTTTCGGCTTCATTCTCGTCAAGATCAACCCAAGTGATAGACAGAAATATCTCGCCAACAGAAGCATGAAAATTCGCCTTACAATTGTTCTCACATTGGTATAATTCCGATAGAAAGGAGATATCCTGGGAACGCATCTCTTCGTGCACTTTCCAGTTCACTTTTATTTGCCTCCTCCTATGCTTAGTGTCATAGATGGCATCAAATGTATGCTCAAGAAAAATAAAAACAGTACCAGTGATTTTTAGCCTTTTATCTTGGGCCAAGATCTTTTCTAGCCCTATTAATCTTGATGTTGAGATTGCTGCCTCAATTTCCAGTGACAATCTCACTACCAACTATTACAAATTTCAATGTTGGGAAGAAATTGCGGAGTCAGAATTTCTTGGTACGGGGCGAAAATAAATTTTTTTTCGACACAATGACATTAAATTTTTTTAGATTAGTTATTAACAACAAAAATCATATTAAATAAACGAATTCATTTTAATACGTAAAACCATACTAATAGAACTTAGAAAAATACATTCGTTTATAGAATTTGACTGACTACTTTTCTTATTTGGGGCCAATATTTTTTAAATAACAAAAATACAATAATGATAATAAAAAATATTAGTAGAAAATTTTTTTTTGGGAGGGAGGGCACAGCTCTGCCCGCCACCCCCCTCCCTCCGCCGCCCATAACCATCCAGAACGCCACCTCAGCGCCACAACAACTTTCACCATTTCATCACTTTTTGACCGTTAAGACGCAGAACGCAGAACACCACTTTTTTTTCATTTTTTATTTACTTTTATAAATTACATAAATTATTTTTTAAACTACTTTCTATTCAATAATAAAAATAAAAACTCATTAATAATAAAAATAAAAATATATTAATAATAATAAGAAAAATACATTAATAATAAACGTGAAATACTACTTATTAATAAACCTAAAATACTACTCCCTCCGTTCCACTGATCTTGGTTCATATTTCTTTTTGGGCCGTCCCAAGATACTTGGTCATTTCCTTTTTAAGACACCTTTATCTCTCACAATTATTTTAAATAATATATATATTCATACCATCATTTTATACACTACTTTTCAGTTTTTCTTAAATCCCGTGCCGAAAAGCAAATGCTCAACATGAGTGGAACGGAGGGAGTACTTATTAATAAACCTACTCCTCGCCGTCTTTCGTCTTCGGTGACATATTTCATGTTACGCTCCAAAGCTCGTTTTTTGAGCGCTTTCATGACCTTGAGTTCTTGCCCCGTGATGCCATCTAGTTTTTTCCCCAAAATCTTGAAGTCGTTTTGTTCTTGACGAAGACTAGCAATACGGTTCATTGACTCATTCAACATGTCGATCTTTGCTTCTTTGTTGGATTGAGATGATGATGATGATGATGATGATGATGATGAAACAAGTCGTCTTGCTGTTGCCGCCAACTTGCCGGCTTTCCTTTTTCCATGATCGGGCCGGCGTGGTTCCTCGAAGACCGGAATATCATCATCATCGAGTTCATAGGCGGATGTAGACATAACCTGGTGGTGCACGTGCACCACCAGATTTTTTCAGAATAAGACCCCCTTCCCCGATAATATCTAGTATTATCTTTTCCGTTATTTTATTTTGGCAATAGTTGAATTATCGAGGAGTTTAATTATTTTTTGCTCTCGAAGTTTAATAGGTAAAGTCATATATACCTATTAAATATATTTTTTGATTTGACGTAATCTGTTTTGATCAAGGCGATATTAATTAAAGTGTTTAAAAGTGTTTATTCAACCTTGAAGTATTTCACAAACACTTGCTTCTTTTGAAGAATATTTATGTAATATGATGAAAAAATTAAGATGCACCCTTAATACAATACTAGCTGAAGGGTTTCAGTTAACCAAATATTAGAAATTATTTTTGAAAGAAATGTTGATTTTGCCCGTAGCAACTGCAAGTGTTGAACGATTCTTCTCAGCTATGAAGTATGTGAAGAGTGAGTTATGCAGTAAGATGGGTGATCAATGGTTAAATAATCGTCTTGTAACATTTATAGAAAAATATGTACTTAAAACTATTAGTAATGATGTTATTTTAGCATAATTTCAGGAAATGGACAGTAAATATAGGCGATTTTCTTTGTAAATATATGGATCCTTTGTTTTTGTTTTTGTTTTTGTTTTTTCCCACACACGCGCACGAGGGGGATCGTCCTTTGTCCTGAGTACCCCCCAAGAGGCTCGACCTCACCCCGATCTGGAGAGGTAAGTTTTTCATCATGACATGTTCGTTTCATTGTTCCCCGCTTTGTTATTACTGACTTTTTTTATGTATTATTTGTTATCTTTAATGTAATTTTAATATATATTTTATCGTTCGACATTGTTTTTCGTGGGACGGTTGGTGCACCAGTGGTTTTTCGGTCCTGGATCCGCCTATGATCGAGTTCAATGGCCTGACGTGTGTCTGACAAGGTAGTCTCCGATGTTTCCCCACCTACACCAACTTCCACCCATCCATCAATGACTTCCATTTTTGCAGGTAAACAATTTCTCTCTTTTCTTTAATTTAATTTATTTTTAATTCAATTATTATTTTATATAGATTTATTCAACTAATTAATCTGTATCTATAACAAAAAACAAAAAATAAAAAAATAAGTCGGTGTCGATGTCGAGTTCGGCAACCCAACCAAAACCACGGGGTCGGGGTCTGCGCCGGATGGGGTGGGGATGGAAGGTGGTTCGGCGTTGGGCTGCCACGTGAGGTTCGGGGTCAGAGGTGGATGTTCCATACCCCATGCTCTAAGAAGGCAAAAACTTGTATAACACCATCATACCCATCCGATTGTTGAGATATCAAAGGATCATTATAGTGAATTTCTAATGATTTGAGAGAAAAATATTTGTTCTATTATCACTCAAAAATAGATACAAACTCACAAAATAGAAAAACTCTCAAACTCACTCAATCTCAACTTGGATTGTTATTCACTCTTTGAACTCACTCTTGGAGATGGGATGGTTACAAATGCTACAAACATGCCTTATTTATAGGTAGTAAACATGGTGTGAAACCATGGTGTGAAAGGATCAACCATGTGAAGTTTCTCATCCCTTTTTTGTCAAACTTGCCAACTAATTGTTCAAAGGTAGATGTCTTCACATGTTGAAATACTTAGCCTCCATTCTAGAAGGGTTTGAATTCTAACACTCCCCCTCAAACCCGACTTTGCATTCCGAGTAATTTTCGAAACTCATAAATCTTTCTTGCGGATAAGCTCTTCGTAAATATGTTCCAGAACTTGATCTTCCTATTGGTGATTTCATGTCAATATCTCCTTGGAGTACCTTCTCTCGTAAGAAATGATAATGCACTTCGACATGCTTGGTCCGAGCATGAAATACTGGATTCTCAGCCAAGAAATATACCAAACACTTCCAATCCTAGGAAGTGTTTCAGTTCACCAAGTTCCTTCATTTGAAATCGGACTGACAAGTTTGCCCTTGTTCGTTGAATCTCGTTTTCGTCATCGCCAGTGATGATTAGATCATCCACATATACAAGGACTACTGCTAGCTTGCCTCCTTGAGTTTTCACGAACAAGCTTGAATCTGCTGGGGCAACATGATAACCACTTTGGACTAGAAACTCAGCAATTTTTCCGTACCATGCTCGAGGTGCCTGCTTCAAGTCATACAACGCCTTTTTCAACTTGCACACATACTCAGGCTTTTCATGATTCACAAATCCTTTGGGTTGATCAATATAGATATCACGATCAAGTTCCCCATGTAAAAACGCATTCTTCACATCCATTTGCCATAATTTCCAAGACTTACTTGCTGCTAAGGCTAGTAAGATACGAACTGTAGTAATCTTTGCAACTGGACTAAACGTTTCGTCATAGTCTATGTCATACTCTTGAGAGAATCCACGAACAACTAATCGAGCCTTATACCTCTCGATTGTACCATTTGGACGAATCTTCAACTTGTAAACCCATTTGCAGGATATGGGTTTAACATCTTGAGGTTTTGGCACTAAATTCCAAGTTTGATTTTGTTTTAATGCCAAAATCTCTTCTTCCATGGCCTTTATCCACTCTGGACTATTTGATGCTTCTTCAAATGTACTTGGCTCTTTGACTTCAGCATAAGAAGCATCTACATACTTTGGATTTGGCCGTGTTTCTTTGGTGGACCTTCGCACTTGAGGTTGTGAAGGTTCCTGCTCTTCCGGTTGACTAGTCTGTACTTCATCTGGTGTTTCATGTACACCTGTTCTCCAAGGGCTTCTTGATTTGGACCGTACCTCAACTTGATCCGATGGGGATCTTGGTTCTTCTATGTCATTGTTGTCTTGAGAGGAATGTAGCTGCAACTTGGTTTGTAGCTTTTCTTGCAGCTCATGTGTATCTGGTAATGCCACCTTGTTTGCCCACCATGAAGATGCCTCATCGAATACAACATTTCGTGAGATATAGATCTTGTTTGTATTTAGATCGTAGTATCTCCAGCCTTTATTTTGTTCATCATATCCAACGAATATGTAGCGGACAGCTTTCTTGTCGAACTTGCTGCGATCTTCATCTGCAATAAACACATAACATATACAACCAAACACTCGAAAATAATTCACTGTTGGTTTTACATTATACAATTTTTGAAATGGTGAAATAAATTCCAGCCTCGGTTGTGGCAGCCTGTTGGTGATATATACTACTGTCTTCATGCATTCTGCCCAAAATCTTGTATCAACATTCTTTGCATGTAGAAGACTTCTACATGTCTCTGCTAGGTGGTGGTTCTTCCTCTCCGCTACTCCATTTTGCTGTGGAGTTTTTGCACAAGTCAGTTGCCTTCGGATGTTGCACTCCTTGAGGTAGTTGTTGAATTCATTTGAAGTGTATTCTCCTCCATTATCAGTACGGAGGCACTTGATCTTCCTCCCAAACTCACATTCCACCGTATCCTTGAATTTCCTGAATTTTTCAAAAGCTTCATCTTTATGCTTCAAGAAATATACCCATACATACCTTGAGAAATCATCAATAAAGGTTATCAAATATTGATAACCGCTTGTTGACTTTTGTTTGATCTTCCCAAGCACATCTGAGTGGACCAATTCCAACGGCTCTCTTGCTCTGAACTTTGACTCTTTGTAAGGCAGTTGATGTGCCTTACCATATTGACATCCAGCACACACAGTGTCATGTTGGATCTCGAGTTGAGGAAGTCCCCTCAGCATGGACTTCTGCATCATAATCTTCAGTTTGCCGTAATTGACATGTCCAAGTCGTGCATGCCATAGGTCTCCAGTGTCACTTCTCCTAGCCTTCTCAACGTAGGCTTCTTCAGCTGACATCACATAGATAGCCTTCATTTTTGGTCCTTCCACGAACGGTGTACCTATGACTTTCACTTCACGATACACTTTCACATCGTTCGGGCCAAACAACACATAATTACCTGAAGCAGTTAATTATGGTACTGACAATAGGTTCTTCTTCATCCCTGGGACATGATAGACATTGCCGAGTTGTACTTCTTCATGTCCGTACCTTTGTGGCAGTTGTGTCTTGCCAACATGGGCTATTGGTAATTGTGTGTTATCAGTTGTCACAATAACTCGATCTCCATTGTACTTGGTCATACTTACAAGTTTCAACTCATCTCTGGTCATATGATTGGAACAACCAGAGTCAACGATCCAATCATTCTTGTAATCGACTAACTGCTCACATACCGCAGTAAGTGCGAATTCCTCTCTTGGGCCTTTCCCTCGTGTATCAGCAATATCTACCTCCTCGGCATAGAAGGAAGTCTCGAAATCCCAATCTTCTTCTCCTGGAGCCTCGTCTTTAGATATTGTTGCTGCATTTTCCTTCAACTCTCTTGGACCAGCAATTTTGTGCATAATGTCCTTTCTTGCCGCAATTGAAACATTCGTCACTTTGACGATCCTTTTGTTGCCACCGATTCCGACCATTTCGATTATGTTGAGCTCCTCGAGCTCCCCCTGACTGGAAACCTCTATCTTGGTTTCCTCGAACATCTCTTTCTTGACTATTGAATCTCCCGAAACCACGTCCTCTGTAATATCCGCATTTTTCTTCCCCTTGTATTTTTCTTTTTCGGCGTATTTCCCGATAGTAGTGACCCTTGTGTACCTTTCAGTGTATCTTTTCTATTATCTATGGGTTTTATCCCCGTTATTGTTGAGCGGAACCGCCGTTTCGGGGTTGCCGTGGGTCCATTCTATGATATGTTAACCGTTGAGATGTTCCGTTGGATGTTTCGTTCACCTTCCGGTGTTTTGGGAACCGTTCATATTTCATACCTAGCGCACGCTATTTTTCTGCATAGCGCGCGCTAGGGGTTCCTTAGTAGCGCACGCTACGTTTGTTCCGTAGCGCGCGCTATCGAGTAGCCCTGGGAGTGGCAGTGTTGTTTTTCCAGCCTTCTGGACTAGCGTATTAGCGTACGCTACATATGCTAGCGCACGCTAACGTCGAGGGGCTAGCGCACGCTGATGATGCCGATGGCGTGCGCTAGCGTGAGTGTCCGATCGATGCCAGTTCCTCGAACCGTTCAGTGCCGGTTAGCGCCACGCTACGCTTGTATGGTAGCGCACGCTAACGGATCGAGATAGCGCACGCTACGCTTGTATGGTAGCGCACGCTAACGATCCAGTGGGTTCGGACGGTTTGCCACTGGACTCGGCCGATGTTCGTAGCGCACGCTATTGGTCGATAGCGCGCTACCGAGAGGTTTTTAGCGCACGCTACTCATGTATGGTAGCGCACGCTAACGCCAAAACACAGTTACCGGATCGGGACGCTAACGATAAGATTTGTAATCTTATCCGTTAGCGCACGCTAATCTTGAGGCTTTAGCGTGCGCTAACACTCCCTGGCTATATAAACCAGGGAGTTGACCGAGATGAACACCATTTCTCATTTCTTTCCTTCTTCCGCGGCCGAGCGACCCCAGAGGCGTTTTGAGGCGATTTTCTCCTTCCAATCACTTCAGAGATTCTTTTGCTTGAGTTCTTGGTGTAGACTAACATCATCCACTTGCGTTTCTCATCCTAAATCCAAGGTAATCTCTTAGAACCCTACTTTTGGATAATTTGGGGGTTTTGGGATTTTCTTCCGATCCGCTCCGCTTTGTTGATGGATTCATGATGAATATGATTAATCTTGTTGGTATTCTTAGTTTCCCTACGGATTCATGGTATATTTCGTGATTTTTACTAATCGAGAGGGTTTGGTTGTGGTCCCCTCGTTGTTGTTTTTATACGAATATACATGAATCGTAGACGGGTTTTCGGTGTATTCCAATTCCGTATTCATTTAGAAAGCGGTTGTGATTGTGTTCTTCGAATCGTTAGGTTCGGTTTCGTTGGTTCTAGCGGTTGTCGGTGACTTTCCTTTCCGTTCTTCACGTCGTCAATAATTCGAGGCAAGTATTTTTGGAAACCTTTAAGCTTAACATGAAATGGTGATGTATATTACTTGTGTGTAACTCACCTCGTGTTGGCCGACGGGGTCAAGGAGGAAATCTATCCGCCGCCCGGATTTCACGAGTTTGTTTAGCTAGCCTTGATGCGGGAGGGTCCTTAGAGGCCTCGTGCGGGAATCTATGATATTACTCTGTTCCCAAGGCGATGCATGTGCGTGTTTTGTTTTATAATGTAGCCGGTGCGGGAGGGTCCTTAGAGGCCTCGTGCGGGAATCTATGATATTACTCTGTTCCCAAGGCAAATTATTTGACTGTTTGTTTCTAAAAGACATGTCTTGTTTTGGTTTTCGAAATGATTTTGGTGCATGTACTATGAAATGTGTAAGCGATTGGTTTGCCTTGAATACTTGTACTAGCGTAATTGCTAACCCCTTCGGGACCCGTTGTCGGGAAATTCTTGTTATGGATTTCGTGTTATGATTATCCTGACGAGCGAGCACCGTGACGATCTGAGGATGTTGGCCGTGGTCGTTGACATGTGCATTTGGGTCTACTTATTTCCTTTGTCCATTTCGATATGGTTGTTCCCACGCTTTAAACTTATAGATTGTACTCGCGAGTACTTAGGCTCTTTGTTTCAAACTCCGTATTGTATTGTTTTTAAACTGCCTCGTTGTTGGTTGATGCTTATTTTGCCGGTTGCTCCGCGTATCTTTGTATGTCATATTATTTAATTGTGTATCCTCGCTAACCAAGATGGTTAGTCGAGTAGAGTTTTTCTATTGTAGCCTGGTAGGTCCCATGTAGGGGTCTACGGCGCTGTAACATATTCCGAATATCTCGGGGTGTTATAGAAAATGGTATCAGAGCTCTAGGTTTATGGATACCTAGGCTTGTCGGTTACTTGGGTCTAGTCGTGTTTTGTTTTGCACATTGTCACACCGCTGCCGGCATCTCAGAAATTCCATTGCTCGTAAGTTTCCTTACCCGATTGTTTGCTTTCACATACTGTATTTCGTTTCTTGAACCGTGGTTATTCTCCCTCTTTTGCTTATCATCGTAGTTTTCCTTACTCATCCTCGATATGCTCCTGTTATCTTTTAACACCAGTATGGATGCCGGAGGAAACCGTGGTCGTGGTCGTGGTCGTGGCCGTGGACGCGGCCGAGGACGTGGGGCAGCCGGTGGGGCAGCCACGTCGCACTCTTCAGGAGCCGGCAGTACCGGCGACCGTCACAGCCATGCTTCTTCTCAGAGCGCGCCGATCTTGGTATTGCTGCCGTCATGCGGAAATGGTTAACCAGATGGCGGCTATAGCACAGGTGGTTCGAACCCCGATCGTGCCCATGCTAATCGGGCGGAGCGGATCGCGGCTTCAGGATGTCATCAAGATGCATCCTCCTCGGTTCGAGAGCTTCGGACCCGATCGGGTGGGAAGGGTGGATCAAGGAGATATCCAAAGTCTTCACCGCTACTAATTGCCCCGAGGACCGTAGGGTCCCTATTGCTCAATACTTTCTCACGGGAGACGCTATGATTGGTGGGAGGCCGTTGGTCCCAAAGATCACGTTGCTTCATGGGCCGAATTCCAAGAATTGATGGAGACCGAGTATTGTCCGTGGCCGGTCAGACAGGCTCGAGTGCATGCTTTCTACGATGCTCAACCTCGGGATATTCATGTTTCGCAAGCTATTGCCGATTTCAACAAGGAGTTGGGCTTCGTGAAGGCCCAAGTTGTCGCAGAGCGAAAAATTTTCCATTTTCCAGAGGATGAAGTTGCCCATTCGGGACTATATGTCCGGGCTCGTCGTACTACCTTGAAGGATTATCGAGTCGAGCCCTTGCTTATGATATGTCGGTGACGGCTAGCGATTTGGCTCGTGAGAGCAAGAAGCGAAGTCGGTCGGAAATTTTCGGTCCTAAGAGTGGAGGCCACAGAAATCTCAAGTGCAAATATTTCAACGGCGGTTCGGCTCGTTTCTCTGGGAGTTTTCGGTGCCGGAACCTCCGCTCGTGAACCCACATGTTTTAACTGTGGTGTGCGAGGCCATAGGCAGCCGGTGTTCTCGTCCGAAGTTTACTTGTCACACTTGTGGACAGCTGGGCCACAAGGCCCCTTTTTGTGAGCAGATCAAGCAGCTTCGTGGCGCCCGTTCTTCCCAATCAGTACCGTTAGAGCCGAGTGTGAACCAGGGCTCATTTGCTCCGCCGCCTCCACCGAGTGCCGGCCGAGGTAAGGGTCGGGGTCAGCCCGCTAGGGGTGGAGCTTCCAGTGTCGGCTCTGCTCAGCCACGTATCTATGAGATGAGGAGGGCCGATGATCCAGCAGCTACTGTGGCGACAGGTACCGTTCACATTCATTTCCATCCTGTCAGTGTGCTTTTCGATTCGGGTGCTACGCATTCATTCATTTCTCTAGAGTGTGTACGCCGTTTAAGTCTCGACTGTTTGTCACCTTGCGAGCCTTTCATCGTTAAACTTCCTAGCGGTGATAGAATTGTCGGTGATCGAGAGGTCCGAGACTGCTCTGTGTTTATTTGTGAGAGAGCTTGGCTCTCTAATCTTATTGTCGTTAATATCGAGGGTGAGGATTTGATTCTCGGGGATGATTGGCTCGAGCGGCATGGCGCAATCATGAACTACCGCACGAGAATCATCACTATGTTAGCCGAGGACGGCACCGAGCACTCTTTCGCGGGCGAAAGAGGAAAACCGTAAATTCGTCATTAATGCCTTGAAGGCGATGAGTCTCTGCGAAAGGGTGTCTTGGATATTGGTGTTACGCCTTGAAGGCGGAGGATGGTGGAGTCGAGCTTTCGTCGATTCCAGTCGTTAATGAGTTTCTGATGTATTTCTGACGAATTACAGGATTGCCACCGGATCGTGAGGTTGAGTTTGCTATAGAGTTAGAGCCGGGCGCGGCTCTATTTCGAAGGCGCCCTATCGCATGGCACCTTGAGAGATGTCGAGTTGAAGAAGCGATTGAGTGAGCTTCTTGAGTCGGGATATGTTCGACCAAGTGCCTCGCCTTGGGGCGCACCGTCTGTTTGTGCGGAAGAAGGATGGTTCACTACGTTTGTGTATCGACTATCGCGAACTAAACAAGGTGACCATCAAGAACAAGTATCCTTTGCCGAGAATCGATGACTTGTTTGACCAGCCAGGAGTGCGGTATTCTCAAAGATTGATTTGAAATCGGGTACTATCGCCTTCGGTGAGAGAGTCCGACGTGCAAAACAAATTTTCTGGACGAGATACGGACATTATGAAATCGTAGTTATGCCTATCGGAATAACTAATGCGCGGCGGTGTTCATGCAATTGATGAACAAAGTCTTTATCGAGTATTTGGATAAGTGTGTCGTTGTCTTCATTGACGATATTCTTATCTATTCGAGGAATGAGGAAGAGCATGCCCATCATTTGCGGATAGTGTTAGACATTTTGAGGAGCGAGAAACTCTATGCGAAGTTCTCGAATTGTGTGTTCTGGGTGACGGTAGTGGTGTTTTTGGGTGACGTGATTTCACCGAAGGGGTTCGTGTGGATCCGCAGAAAATTGAGGCAGATTGGATTGGGCATCGCCACAAATGTGAAGGAGGTCCGTAGTTTCTTGGGGTTTGTGGCTACTACCGTAGGTTCGCCGAGGGTTTCTCAAAACTAGCTCGGCCACTTACTCTTGCTCCATAACCGAGAAGTTCATCCGGACCGATGAGAGGCGATGAGTTTCGAGGAGCCGAAGAAGCGTTTGACTTCAGCCCCGGTCTTGGCGTTGCCATGTGGCAACGAGGATTCGCCGTTTATAGCGATGCTTCGGTCGTGGTCTTGGGTGCGTATTGATGCAAGACGGCAAGACCATTGCCTATGCGTCGAGACGATTAAGGCCGTATGAACTTAACTACCCTACTCACGATTTGGAATTAGCGGCGGTAGTCTTTGCACTCAAGATTTGGCGTCACTATCTTTTCGGTTCTACATGTCGATTTTTACCGATCATAAAAGTCCGAAATACATATTTACTCACGGAGTTGAATATGAGGCAGAGGAGGTGGTTAGAGCTGATTAAGGATTATGACCTTGAAATCCTTTATCATCCAGCAAAGCGAACATCGTGGCCGACGCCTTGAGTCGAAACCGATTGCGTTGCGAACGCTTGAGGTCCTTACGCCTCGCCTCCGAGCTCCGGCGGGCTCGATCGAGTTAGATGTTGAAGTTTTGTTGCCACGGAGCCGTCGGGCAACTTTGTGTTTCTAGAGATTTCATCGTCTTTGATCGATGAAATTAAGTCAAGCAATTAGAGGATCCGATGATTGCTCAAATCCGAGAGAACGTTCTTAAGGGAAAGTCTCCTGGGTTTGTGATTCACGAGGATGGCGTTTTGAGATTCCAGAGTCGGCTTTGTGTGCCGAACGATCCAGAGTTGCGACAGAGTATTTTGCATGAGGCCCATTCCACACCCTATTCCGTTCATCCTGGTTCGAGTAAGATGTACAAGGACACGAGGAGGAACTTCGGTGGAATGATATGAAGGAGGAGGTCGCACGGTTTGTGGCGAGATGCTTGACTTGCCAGCAGTCAAAATCGAACATCGGCGACCTACCGGATTATTGCAGTCACTTCCCATTCCAGAATGGAAATGGTATGATATATCGTTGGATTTTGTTACGAGTTTTCCGAGATCAAGGTCGGGCTTGAATATGGTATGGGTGGTTGTTGACCGTCTGACCAAGTCGGAACATTTTCTGGGCATCAAGGACACTTGGGGCCGGAGAAATCGCTCGTGTGTTTATCGCGCAGATTGTGAGACTTCACGGTACTCAAGTCTATTGTTTCGGATCGTGATGGCCGTTTTGTATCGCACTTTTGGCAGGCGGTGCATAAGGCGTTAGGTACCCGTTGCATTTGAGTACCTCTTTTCATCCCCAAATGATGGACAATCGGAGCGCACTATCCAAACATTCGAGGACATGTTGCGTGCTTGTGCCCTCGATTGGAGTAGCGATCAGGAGGAGCACTTGCCATTGATCGAATTCACGACAACAATAGTTGGCACGCGTCGATTCGGATGGCACCGTATGAGGCACTATATGGGCGGCGATGTCGACCGCCGATTTGTTGGAATGAGGCGTCCGATTTGGTCGGGACCGAACCGGATGTCGCTTTAGAGACGAGACGGAAGATAGAATTAATTCGAGAACGGATGTTGACCGCCCGAGTCGGCGAAGTCATATGTCGATGTCCGTCGTCGACCTTTAGAATTCGAGGTGGGAGACCACGTTTCTTTGAAGGTTTCACCGACGAGAGGAGTTTTCCGTTTCGGGAAGAAAGGGAAGTTGAGTCCGAGATTTATTGGACCCTTCGAGATCCTTGAGCGAGTCGGTGGGTTAGCATACCGGTTGGCGTTACCCCGCCCCGAGTCATGTTCATAACGCTTTTCATGTTTCCCACCGAGGAAATATGTCCTGATCCTAGTCACATCATCGACTATGGGGAGATTGACGTTGCCGAGGACATTACTTTTGAGGAACGTCCTTTGAAGATTTTAGAGCATCGGGAGAAACGGTGAGGCATAAGACCATCCCTTAGGTCAAGGTGCAGTGGTCGAGACACGGTGTCGAGGACGCCCCGTGGGAGACCGACGAGAGTATGCGTGCTAGGTACCACTGAGTTGTTTGTTTCTTAAGTTTCGGACGAAACTTGTTTTTTGAGTGGTATAATGTAATTTCCGCTTTTGTCTTCCCCTTGTATTTTTATTGTTCGGCGTATTTCCCGATAGTAGTGACCCTTGTGTATATTTCAGTGTATCTTTTGTATTATATATGGGTTTTATCCCCGTTATTGTTGAGCGGAACCGCCGTTTCGGGTTGCCGTGGGTCCATTCTATGATATGTTAACCGTTGAGATGTTCCGTTGGATGTTTCGTTCACCTTCCGTGTTTTGGGAACCGTTCATATTTCATACCTAGCGCACGCTATTTTTCTCGCATAGCGCGCTAGGGGTTCTTAGTAGCGCACACTACGCTTGTTCCGTAGCGCGCTATCGAGTAGCCCCGGGAGTGGCAAAGGTTGTTTTTCCAGCCTTCGGACTAGCGTATTAGCGTCGCTACATATGCTAGCGCACGCTAACGTCGAGGGCTAGCGCACGCCGATGATGCCCGATGGCGTGCGCTAGCGTGAGTGTCCAAGATCGATGGGCTTCACTACCGAACCCGTTCAGTGCCGCAGCGCACGCTACGCTTGTATGGTAGCGCACGCTAACGGATCGAGAAGCGCACGCTACGCTTGTATGGTAGCGCACGCTAACGTATCGTGGGTTCTCGACAGCTTGCCACCGACTCGGTGATGTTCTGTAGCACACGCTATTGGTCGATAGCGCGCTACCGAGAGGTTATTAGCGCACGCTACTCATGTATGGTAGCGCACGCTAACGCCAAAACCCAGTTCTTGGATCGGGACGCTAACGATAAGATTTGTAATCTTATCCCGTTAGCGCACGCTAATCTTGAGGCTTTAGCGTGCGCTAACTCTCCCTTGCTATATAAACCATGGAGTTGACCGAGATGAACACCATTTCTCATTTCTTTCCTTCTTCCGCGGCCGAGCGACCCCAGAGGCGATTTGAGGCGATTTTCTCCTTCCAATCACTTCATAGATTCTTTTGCTTGAGTTCTTGGTGTAGACTAACATCATCCACTTGTGTTTCTCATCCTAAATCCAAGGTAATCTCTTAGAACCCTACTGTTGGATAATATTGGGGTTTTGGGATTTTCTTCCGATCCGTTCCGCTTTGTTGATGGATTCATGATGAATATGATTAATCTTGTTGGTATTCTTAGTTTCCCTACGGATTCATGGTATATTTCGTGATTTTTACGGAATCGAGAGGGTTTGGTTGTGGTCCGCCCTCGTTGTTGTTTTTATACGAATATACATGAATCGTAGGCGGGTTTTCGGGTGTATTCCAATTCCGTATTCATTTAGAAACGGTTGTGATTGTGTTCTTCGAATCGTTAGGTTCGGTTTCGTTGGTTCCTAGCGGTTGTCGGTGACTTTCCTTTCCGTTCTTCACGTCGTCAATAATTCGAGGCAAGTATTTTTGGAAACCTTTAAGCTTAACATGAAATGGTGATGTATATTACTTGTGTGTAACTCACCTCGTGTTGGCTGACGGGGTCAAGGAGGGAAATCTATGCCGCCGCCCGGATTTCACGAGTTTGTTTAGCTAGCCAGCGGGAGGGTCCTTAGAGGCCTCGTGCGGGAATCTATGATATTACTCTGCTCCCAAGGCGATGCATGTGCGTGTTTTGTTTTATAATGTAGCCATGCGGGAGGGTCCTTAGAGGCCTCGTGCGGGAATCTATGATATTACTCTGTTCCCAAGGCAAATTATTTGACTGCTTGTTTCCTAAAAGACATGTCTTGTTTTGGTTTTCAAATGATTTTGGTGCATGTACTATGAAATGTGTAAGCGATTGGTTTGCCTTGAATACTTGTACTAGCGTAATTGCTAACCCCTTCGGGACCCGTTGTCGGGAAATTCTTGTTATGGATTTCGTGTTATGATTATCCGGACGAGCGAGCACCAGACAAGACGAGGATGTTGGCCAGGGTCGTTGACATGTGCATTTGGGTCTACTTATTTCCTTTGTCCATTTCGATATGGTTGTTCCCACAGTTTTAAACTTATAGATTGTACTCGCGAGTACTTAGGCTCTTTGTTTCAAACTCTGTATTGTATTGTTTTTAAACTGTCTCGTTGTTGATTGATGCTTATTTTGCCGGTTGCTCCGGGCGTATCTTTGTATGTCATATTATTTAATTGTGTATCCTCGCTAACCAATATGGTTAGTCGAGTAGAGTTTTTCTATTGTAGCCTGGTAGGTCCCATGTAGGGGTCTACGGCGCTGTAACATATTCCGAATATCTCGGGGTGTTACATCCTCGTCCTCGACCACGACCGCGTCCTCGTTCGCGTCCTTGATTATCTCTTCTATTAGTGAAAAGGGCTGTCTCTTCACCATTGGTTGGTCGACTAGACATGGGTTTGTCTAGATCCTCTTCATTAATTAGCAAATTCTCCAGATCTGCTAAAGTTGGCTCGGTGGCCCAGCCCCGAGTTGCCGTGATAATACTCTTATACTCCGGCTTCAATCCGTGGATGATAATTCTTTTCATCCTGGTTTGTGTAATGCCATTTTCAGGATCTAGTTTAGAAATCTCATCACAAAGAGATTTCACCTTTGAGAAATATTGACTCACATACATATTTCTCTGGGAGATCGATAAAAGCTCATTTTCAAGCCTTTGTAATTTTGCATCATTTTTTTTCGCGAAAATAGCCGCCAATGCATCCCAAGCTTCCTTCGGTGTTCGGACATCTTTGATCCGCTGGAGAAATTCATCTTCTACAGCTACAGTTAAGGCATACATAGCTTTGCCTGCCTTAACCTTCCATTTCTTTAAAGCATCAGGGTCGGCGGTGGCCTTTGATGTGCAAAGATCCGGTCGTCAGGTGTTGAGGTTGAGATGTCGGAGGTTGTGTCTGTGCTTTTGGTCTCCCTTGGTGGTGTTGTCTCAGCTCCGTTCACGATATCCCATAAGTCCTGCCCGAGCAGGTAAAACTTCATACGGGTAACTCCATGACCCATAATTATTGTTATTGAGCTTCTCAATAGAGGTAGTAAAATCAGCCATGATTTTAACAAAGCTTCTGGGGCCGAAAGTACAATTTTTGAAACTTTTGGGGTCAAAATAAAAAATTTCAGAAGTTTAGGGACTGAATTAAAATCTTCCAAAAAATTCAGGGACCAGTATGTAATTTTTGGAAAATTTATTTGCAGTCTTCAACCTTGAGACAATTCTTTCTGGCCGTGACGGCCTCGACGTCGGTTTTGTATTCTGAAAATACCACCGAACTCGTCTCGACGCAAGGAATCTAACGGTATCCTCAAAATTGAGTTTCGACCACCTTTGTAAAACTCGAAATTTTCAACTCCTCTAACACTTCTGATTAGCACTCCAAACCTTGCTCTGATACCACTTGTTGAGATATCAAAGGATCATTATAGTGAATTTCTAATGATTTGAGAGAAAAATATTTGTTCTATTATCACTCAAGAATAGATACAAACTCACAAAATAGAAAAACTCTCAAACTCACTCAATCTCAACTTGGATTGTTATTCACTCTTTGAACTCACTCTTGGAGATGGGATGGTTACAAATGCTACAAACATGCCTTATTTATAGGTAGTAAACATGGTGTGAAACCATGGTGTGAAAGGATCAACCATGTGAAGTTTCTCATCCCTTTCTTGTCAAACTTGCCAACTAATTGTTCAAAGGTAGATGTCTTCACATGTTGAAATACTTAGCCTCCATTCTAGAAGGGTTTGAATTCTAACACCGATTCCGTACAATGTGTCGGATCAAGTGAGCTCACTCTAGTTTTTAGTAGTAGTTCTTTTTTTTTAATTTTTTATGTGATTCTTTATTTTTATTTTTTTAGTTTTTTTAATTTTTCTTAGGGTTCTTTAGGTTTTAAAGGTATTTTTTTTTTACTTTTTCTTTCGCAATTTTTAGGGTTCATTTCCCGTCTTTTAGGGTTCATGTTTAGCTTTGTTGCACCGGTGGAGGGGTGCGGGTGCGGGCAGATGCGAGTGCGGGGATATAAGTTTTTGAAAATATTAGGATGCGATACGGCAAGGATACGTCTGTTTATTTTATATTTTATTATATATAACAATTGTTAAATATAAAAAACAACAATTCAAATATCACTATAAAACCAATTCAAATACATAAAACAAGTCATACAAAAAAACAATTCAAAATGACTTTGAGCAACTGAGCTTTCTGATGCTGTTCGTGAATACTGCTAAAGGTAAAAGTAATTAGTTATTAAATTGTTTACTTTTTATATTTTAGTTTATTTGATTTACTTTTTAAAAATTACAAAAAACCCTAAAATAATAATTTCACCCACGCCCCCTACCCCACGCACCGGATACACGTATCCGGTGCAAGGATACGCGAGTCCAATTTTTTTTTTTGCATTCACCACGTGGCGAATCCCACGCGAATCACACCCGCACCCATACAGTATCCGATACTCCATGCTAGTGAATTTTGAAGAATCCGCGTATCATAAATGTTTAGTTTCGGGGTTGCGTCTCTACGAGATCTTCCTTTTAAGAATGCCTGATTTTAGTATTGACAAGTATCCAGCTTCCCCGTATGACGGGGCTATCCCAGTATGACGGGACGATCCCAATCTGCAAGAAAGCATATGCTCAACTGAATACCAACAGATAATCCGAGCTAATATACCTCTAATTCTTGATATTTTCTGCAGCAAATAAAGTTTAGGCTCTGTAACTTGGATTTTTTTTTTTTTTGGCCTACGGCCTCTGTAGGAATCTAATTTGTTTAGCTAATTGATGTTTGGCATTTTTAGGAGAACTTCGATGAACTGAAAGGGGCCCTTGAGGGTGCTGATCACTCTTGGACAGCTCTTACACTACGCTATTCTCTTTTTAGATGTGGATGATCATTGGTTGAGTTGGCCATTTTCTTTTTGGTTTTTTTTTTTTTTGGTAAATAAAGATTTTATTACCAAGCGTAGTCAGAGGCTAAAAGTACAAACACCACACAAACCGAAAAACGCAAAAAGACACTTTGGCCTAGCTACAATCTATTACATCAAATCAGAGAGAAAATGAGCTAGCTTACCATGCATATGGCACCGAACAGCAATTAGATTCTCACACTGCTTAATCACTTGTTCAACTTCTCCAACTGTGGCTTGAAATCTCCTTGCATTACGCTCTTTCCACAGCAAGTAAATCACTACAGTGAGCCCAAGTCTGTAAAATTGTTGAGTAGTAGTTTTAGAGCGGCATGCCGTGGACAAATATTCCTTCTCTTCAGACCACTCAACTGTCCTTGTTATCTTTCCCCAGCTTTTTACTTCATTCCACCCTCTTGCTGAGAATGAGCATTTGAAGAACAGATGCGCAATATCCTCATTCTCCTCACCACATAAACAGCATACCAAATCCACATTCACCCCAATTCGTGCTAACTTATCACAGGTTACTAGCTTGCCAAGCATAGTTAACCATACAATGGAAATACACTTATGAGGAGAAGGGTTACATGTGATAAGCTTACACCAGCCTATCCTCTGAATCTTCCTTCTCATCTTCAAGTACATGCTCTTAATAGAGAAGGAAGGATGCAGCATCAGACCCCTACCATCAGCTAGAGATATCACATAATCTCTTGAACTCAATATTTTCCTTACCACCCAAGAAGCCTGTTGTGGAATCTGCATGGTAAAGATATCTTGGTTCTTGACATAATAACCATGTATTCTTTTTGGTTTATTAAAGAAAGCAGAATTATAGATGGCTGGAAAAGAGGAAGTGAAACAACTGGAAGAATGCTCTATTTCAAAGTATGTTGTTCTTTTATCACTCTGTTTTTACCTTTTTCGTACAGTTCAGAATTATTTATTGCTTTTTTTAGTTTTATTTTGTGAATTTTGGATCTACTTGCTCTGAATGTTTGTTTATTTAAAACAAAATGGATTTTATTTATTTGACTTTCTTGTTAGATTATGAGAATCGCATATTTTAGTCAAAGTATCTCTTCGGTAAAACCGGAGGTGCCCAGAAAATCCGGATTCAACTGACCCGTATAGGATCTGGACTCGGCCAATCCGTTGGACTCGGACTCGTGGTATACACGGGTGGGGTACGGGTCTTACCTTTCCCAACCCGGCGACCCATCGGGTCCGACCCGTCGACCCAGCGGAAACTAAAAAAAAACAAAAAAAATTGAAATTCTGTCCGTTAGACCCGGCGGGTCGGACCCATGACCCGGCGGGTCCAACGGACATAATTCAAATTTAAAAAAAAAAAAAATCTATCTATATATACTTACTCAACCCATCTCATTTTTTCACACATTCATTCTAATCTATGTCTCAAACTCTCATTGCTAATTGCTATACCATTTAATCTCTCTTTTTGTTAGCATTTAATCATTATGTCGAGTTCTAACAAGGGAAAGGGTATTGCTACGTCTCCCAAAAAATCCAAAATGTTCAAGTTCGAGCGAATGACTCTTTGGGGCAAATCGTAGAAATCATCTGGGATAATTATTCGGGAGCCCCAAAACCAACCTCCACTCGGTTTTGAAAATGAAAGTCCAGAACCTGAATATGATGCTATACATGAAAGTATCTATTATGGTAGTACAACAACTACCAGTGAAGAAGAAGTTGACCCCCGGGGATTTCGACGTGTCCCGAATCGTCAACAACTCCAAAACATTGGCGAAGAAATGGACCATGAAATCGATGAAGCTATGTTAAATCAAACATATGCAACGTTCGAGCGCACTCTTCATGGCGTACCAACTCCGACGCAAAAATCAAATTCGAAGCGTCATGCGGCAAGCCAAGCTCAAGAAGAACCTCCTTATGTTGAAGATTTATCGTCCGAGGAGGAAGAAATTATGAAAGGAAGAGGAAGCAAGAAAACTAAAGCGAGAAAGAAGTCTGCCCCTGTTGCAAAAATGAAACTGGTATCCGAACTTTTTTCAAAACACTTTAAAAAGGAAAAAAATACCGATGGTTCGATGAAGTTATTTTGGAACTACTGTTAGGAATACTTGTTAGATTTTGATGATTCCATGTACTTGTGATTTATTCAAATGTATACTCTAAGTACTTGGCATTGTAAAGAAGAACCAAATGAGTATCTTTTATGAGCCATTGATGGAGGCTAAGATTGATCTGAAGTTAATCAGTTAAAAATCGGCTAACTATAGAACCGCCGATATATCAGATAAGTTATCAGGCGACCTCTTTATCAGGCGAGTCTTGGTCAACTTAATCAGATCAGAGAAGGTTGACCACAGACAAGTTATCATCAGACAACCTATTATCAGACGAGGTCTGTCAACACAAGTGCCAGCTGAAGTTTGACCATCAGATCCTAAAACATTCATCAGATCAGAGAATACCATCACATCAGAGAGGAGTTAACCATCAGATCAGAGAACTTTAAGCAGACCAGGTCAGAGGACTTATCTCATCATATCAGAGAACTTCTACAAAGTTATATCAGAGAAGTTTTACATCAGAGAGGGTTGACCACACATCTGGCAGGTCTGACCAAGAGACATCAGATAAATTATTCAGACAAGATATCGGCCAAGTTTAAAGAACCCAGCCCACGTCAGCAAGCGTTGAAGTCGACAATAACGGAAATTCACATGCAGGCGTAAGAGGACAAACCAAAAAGATTCCCGAAAAGTTAGGAATAAAATATTCCTTGAGATCCGCGTACTGAAGACTTATGAATATACAAATCAAGAAAAGCGGTGCGACCAAAATAATTCTATCAAACGGTCGGAATTGAAAAGGGAATCAAGCCGTCCAACGGAATGATAAGATAAACAAAGAAGTCCACTCTCCAACGGACATATTTGTTACATGAGATGCAAATGCTATGAAGGAAGCTCAAGAATCATACTATAAATATCTGAAGATCAGAATTGAGCAGAGTACGATGCGAACAATACTTACAAGCAATCTAAGCAATCAAAGCTATCAACAGAACTATAGCATCGTGAAGAGCAAAGTTTCAAAGATTATATTCTGAGAAGCTCTTGAAGTTGGAGAAGACAACACTCTTGTCTTAAAAGTTTGAGTACGGGGTACTTTTGTGACCGAGGTTTTCAGAAGTTTCGCGACTGATAAGACATTCACGGGTTCTTGATTGGAAGGTGATAAACAACTCGAGAGTTATTGAGGCATCCACGGGTTTTCGATCAAGAGGTGTTAGGCAGTCAAGGGAGTTGCAACGACCACGGGTTTCCACTGGTTGGTAGCTGTTGTAACAAGAGAATTCATTGTAACATTTATCGCTAGTTGACAGTTATAGTGAATTTATCTCTAATTGGTTTGGAGAGAAGTGGACTAGTAGAGGATTATCCCACCTCTAAAACCACTATAAGTGCCTGTGTGTTATACTGCATTACATCATACCTATCTGCTACATTCATATTTACTTTCCATTTAATAGTCTACTGTCTTCCGCATTGCTTAGTATTTACAATTGACATAAGTCACCTGCAGTATTACCAGCTGTGCTTCCGCACTACTCATCTGCATCTAAGGCTTGTCAGCTGCATATTATATAGCTGAAGAAACTCATCTGATTAAGGAAAAGAGTTTAATAAGTCTATTCACCCCCTCTAGACTTATTCCTGACGACTGTGACCTACAAGTGGTATCAGAGAGGTTGGTTCAATTTTACAGAACCAGATCCATATACTTGATTATATAAATTTAATCTCTTATTTAAGATAGAACACATGCAGCACATGCATTCTAGACTTCCCGCCTTTTCAATTGATGGCTATGACTTATGGAAGATAAGAATGCAAGCAAATTTATCATCTGTTCACGATGACATGTGGAGTATATTTGAAGAAGGTCCTTTCATCTACATGAAGGACAATACAGATGAGAATATTGCAGCTTGGAACCCAAGACAAATTCCCAAGACCAGATCAAAGATGACCTCCAAAGAAAGAAAGTTGGCAAACCTTGAAAATCGAGCCAGAGATATCTTATATCAGACCTTTGATCAAGCTACCATGTTAAAAATCAAACATTGCAAAAATGCCAAAGAAACATGGGACACATTAGCAGCAATGTGTGAAGAAACAGAGCTGATCAAAAAGAACATGGAATCAAACTGATCAAAGAGAACATGGAATCAACAAGTGGATTCCTACCAGATGATGATGACGTAATTAACTGCCTTATGGCCAATCTTGCTGATGAAGAGGTAACATCTAAACCTCAAACTACAGAAGGTTTCAGTTCTGATATGTCTAAGATATTGATCTTCACAAATCTGCAAACCAACTATTAAAAGATTTTGAAATTCTTAAAACGGTACACCTGGCTGCAACAGCTGAGAATACCCAATTGAGAAATGATAAAACACGGCTGAAAAAGGATTTTGACAATCTCAGCCAGGATACCAAAAATTTCAAAACCAGTCAGGCTGAAACTGAAAAAATAGCTATTGCTGAAATAAATAGACTAACAGTCTTGAACAAAGAAAAATCAGATGCACTCATAAATCTTGAAGCTGAACTTTCAAAACTTAGACAATTAAAAGATGCTCAAGCTAAAGAGATTACATCCTTGAAAGCATCTATAACCTTAGATGGATTGTGCATAAACCAGAGGCCACTTTATTTAAAATCAGGCCTTGGATATGACCCCAACACTCCCTCCACTTCTAAAACTACCTTCATAAAGGGAGAAACACTTGTACAAGCTGTTGAACCTATAATATTCAAAAATATGCAGCAGTCAAGATTTTCAAAATAGCCACCTAGACAAAAGACTAGGCAATGGCCAAAACTACATCATTCTGCTTACCACCAAAGACTCCCCAAAAACAGATTTCAAAATGAGAGAGGTAAATGGAAACCTCAAGGTTATCCAAACTTTCAAGATAATAAGGTATGGAGACCACAAAACTTTCATAATAGATCTCAGCCAAGGTTTTACAATGGCTCATACCACTCAAATCATCAGTCATATCCTGTACACAATCCAAATCAAGGATATAGAACTAGATACTATGCATCTTATAGAGGTAACAAATGTAATTTTCAAAATATGTGGAATTATCATAACAGACCACATCCAACTAGTTACAAATCACATTATGTGCATGACCCAAACCAAGGGTACAAAGAACATAAGAACTCATATAGAAATAAGGTTCACAGGAGAAACCACTCCTAAGTGAAAACCACTAACCCTAGAGGACCCACTCAAATATGGGTACCCAAATCTCTTCTTATTTGATTGCAGAAGAAATGGAAAGATTACTCTGTAGCAATCACAGAGTCATTAAGGGTTGAATGATCGTTTGCAATATGGGGGTGGATCAAGAACATGTCTGGGATCTAAAAGAATGTCAGTATAAATCAAGAGAATTAAGAGGCCCAGATGAATCAATAGAGGAGAACTCATATGGACAAACCAGCAGTTTGAAATAACAGCACAAAGAAAAACCTGACAAAGAGGTGGAACTTGTTAGGAATATAAGCAAAGCTGGTAGCAAAAAGTCATAGTGAGTATGAAGAAATAAATTTTGATGAAGCATACACACCAGCAGCAAGAAATCAAGTGCTTGATTGAAATTCTCAAAGTTAGCTGGAGAATGTTCTAATAAGAAAACATCTTCTGATCAGAACCAAACAAGAGAAGTCACCTGATCAGATGCAGTTGAGAAAAGTCATTTGATCATAATAAGTCAAGAAAAGTTATTTGATCATAAAAGAAGAAGGGACATCTCACCTGATCTGCACGAATCACAGAAAAGACATGTCACATGATCCAAGGAAAAGGACAAAAAAAGTCAACTGATCAAAATAAGAAAAGCAGACGAGAAAAGTCATCTAAACTGAAGAGAAGTCATCTGACCTGAAGCAGACAAGAGACGAGGAAAGTCACCTGATCAGAGCAGACAAGGAAGTCACCTGATCAGGCCAGACGAGGAAATATAGCTGATATCAACCACAGGCGACATACCTCACCTGATGCAGACGACGAAGGAAAGCTAGCTGATCAGAAGCACGGACAAGAAAAGTCCCCTGATCAGAGCAGAGAAGGAACTGAAATCACAGCTGCATCAGAAGTCAAACGGTCAACCAGCTAAGTTTCTCATTCCTTGACCGACTTATAATTATTATATTATTCATTTACACGTGGACAATAAACATGATCACACTACCTACACGATGTCCAATCAACTCTAACCGTTATTCCTATTTATTAAAATCGGACCGCCGCTTGCTTATTTAATTATTAAAACTCAAAAGGTCTTTTCAACTGGGTATATAAGACGGCGGAAATCATTTCAGAAAAACCTTATCGTCTTCAAGCTCAAGAACCCTAGATTTTTCAAAAGCAAAGAACCCTAGAATTTTCACTACAATAATCGAAACATCTTCTTTACAGAAATGGACTCAACCACTTATTTCGAAGGAGTCAACCTGAAATTGGTAACGGAACAAATCGTCTTCAGCATCATAGTCGACTTTGAAGTACTACTGAAAACCAACGATACGGCGGAGATGGCGCACATTATCCATAGGATGAAGAAAAATTGCATCTACCATTTTCTGGACATTTCCACCAAGCAACTTTCAAGGAGGCTGTCATCTGCTTCTATAAGGAAGCACGGGTCACATAGAACTGCATCCTAAGCTCGATTTTTGGAGAAGAAGTCACTATAACTCCACATATCATCACTGATGCTTTCAAGATAGAGAACAGAAGCATCGCCATCGAAGCCCTGAAGCAAAGCCTAACCGAAACTTGGAACCAAATTAAGTCACCTGTGTAACACCCCAAACTAGGCGGATATTACAGTGCCGTGGACCCCCGACTGGGACCCACCAGGCGAATGAAAATGAATGAATTACACAGGTAAATGTAGTACCGAACCACATTACAACATCAATTACTCCGATGAGGAGTTTTATACAACACACCCAGGATAAAATAGAATACATGTGTATTTTATGTGACGATAAACTACACAACATCAATGAAATGAGCATTCAAACGGAATGTCTCGCAAGGAATAAATAAAGGAAACATAAATGATCGAATAAATGATCAATGCATCGGGCCCCCTACTAGTATCACTGACTCTCGCCGTCACCGTGCTCTCCCGTGCCTTAGCCTTGCCATGACTCGAAACAAGATCCCCAACGGGCCGGGCCATACGTAACAACAATCCTCAAGGGTTGAAAATACACAATCATGATATATCCGAAATTATGAATTATTCATTGAAACATACGCAATCAAACATGCTATATGAATCAACTATCGACGGCTCAAAGGAATGGCGCCACACTACGCCGGATGGAAATGTGTCCGTGCACAAGCCACCAACGATCAATACACGCGTGGTCTTGTACCTAATCACCTCACGAGACACATTGACTCGTGTGCACACCCAATGTGAGGCCAACAACCAACACACGACCATAATGTGCCCGACATGAAAATCCTACACATACCAACTGCACGCCAAGATGACCCTAATGCCACAATATGACAAAAGTGACAACGAAAATGAATAATGACTCACCAAGATTAAATGATGGTGAAATGAATGATAGCTCAATGAAATAATCGGAACCGCTGCTCCTTATGACTGAGGTGATTAATTGACAATGACAAGTTTTGATACGGTTAATACAATGATGAATGAGTTACGATTATGAATGAACAACAACAAAAGGAATGAATATCCTTTTAACCGAGTAAGAATTAACTTACACAATATCGATGAAGAATGTCCGTCCACGAACAACGTCCTAAATGAAATGCCGGTCGCTCGAACAACCTTGAATAACAATAAGTACCGACAATCGATCAATACACGAATCCAATACGATCATAACCGACCCAAACGTCGATACAACAATATCCGAACTCGTAGATGAACTCTAACGAAAACATTGAGATACCCGTTGGTTAAAACCAAACCCGAATTATCGAACCAACTCCAACATGATTGATTCAAACCAACAAAACATTATCAATGACATCAATACTCTCATAGGAATCCACAATTCAAGTTAATAATAACGACAATCGGAAATCCCCAAAATAACCGAAGTCAACCCCAAGGGTTCTTGGAATAATTCCGAAAATAACCATAAAATCCGTAGGAATATATTTATCCAAGTTAGATAATCCATAACTAACATATTCCAATGATAATCCAAGCTTACACGAAGAAATCGGAAGGAAAACCCAAAAATCCGAAATTCTAGATCCAAGAGATTAATACCTTTGATTCGATGAGATGAAGATGATGAAACGATGATTAATCCGAAAGATGAGCTTGAAGATGATGATTGATGATTACACCTCGAAGAATCCTCTCCGAATCGCTCGAAATCGCCCAAAACTACAGAAGGAATGAAATGAGATGAATAATGACGAACTCTGACTAAACTGTCCAATTTATAGTCAGTCCAGGTTAGCGTGCGCTAGACCTTGTGCGTAGCGTGCGCTAACGAGTAATTTGGGTAGTCCAGTACCCACTGTCCGAACACGGTAGCGCGCGCTACGTACCTTCTTGTAGCGTGCGCTACGGCCATATTAATAGCGTGCGCTAAGATCCATTATTAGCGTGCGCTAATGAAATATTGATGCCCAGTACTGGAGTCCAGAAAACTGTCTGCCCTCTGATCTGACCTCGATAGCGTGCGCTGCAACCTTAGTTTAGCGTGCGCTAATATATCGGTTGTGTACGCTAACAACAACACATAGCGTGCGCTATGAAATAGTCCAGTGCAGTCCAGTAGCCACTGGGCTCAACCTGATCCGTCCCTAGCGCGCGCTACTCCACACATATAGCGTGCGCTACTACAACCCGTTAGCGCGTGCTACTTACCACTCGTAGCGTGCGCTACAAATAATCTCACCTGCAGTCCAGTACCTTCTGGACTGCAGCCAGGACAACCTTAGCGTGCGCTAAAGCTGAGTGGTAGCGTGCGCTACTTATACCCAATTAGCGTACGCTAAAAGGAGTATGTAGCGTGCGCTACTCCTCACGCACAGCTCGCAACGAAATGACAATGATGATAAACGCGGCACGAAACTCCAATCCGATTAGTGATGAATGACGATTGATACACGATACAATTACTCTGAATGATGAATACCATGACTGAATATGAGTGACAAATGATCAATACTGAGTGAAATTACTGAGTGATAATGACTTAATGATAAATACTGAATGATAATTACTGAATTACAACTGGGTATTACATACACCCCCCTTAAAAGAGTTTCGTCCCCAAAACTAAGGGTCAAACAATTCGGGATAACTCTCCCGCATACTATCCTCGGTTTCCCAAGTAGTCTCTTCGACTCCGTGTCTAGACCACTGAATTTTAACCAAAGGAATCGTCTTATTCCTCAACTGCTTGATTCGCCGCTCTAAAACTCGCATAGGACGTTCCTCATATGAATGATCGTCGGCGATCTCGATTCGAATCAAGTATGTGACTGGTCGGCAACATACTTCCGCAATCGAGAGACGTGAAATACATTATGAATTCGGCTCAACGCCGAGGTAAAGCCAATCGATAAGCTAACTCGCCTACTCGATCCAAAATCTCGAACGGTCCAATGAATCTCGGACTCAACTTTCCCTCTTCCCAAAACGGAAGATACCACGACTGGGATACCTTGACCAACACATGGTCACCACCTCGAACTCTAATGGTCGATTTACGGTTATCTGCATATGATTTCTGTCGACTCTGAGCGGTCAACAAACGACTTCTGATCAAAGCTACCTTCTCACGGGCGGCTATAAGCATATCGGGCTCGATGCCGGTTGATTCTGATAGGTCGTCCCAACACAACGGAGATCGACAACGACGACCATACAAGGCCTCGTAAGGTGCCATCTTGATCGAAGCATGCCAACTATTATTATACGTGAACTCGATCAATGGTAGTTGGGCTTCCCAATAGTCTTTCCAATCGAGGACGCATGCCCTCAACATGTCCTCTAATGTCTGAATGGTCCTCTCTGATTGTCCGTCAGACTGAGGATGAAAAGCGGTACTGAGGTTAAGCTGAGTTCCCATAGCACGATGAACTGATTTCCAAAAATGCGACACAAACCGTCCGTCACGATCGGAAACGATACTTTTAGGAGTACCGTGCAGTCTGACTATCTCTTTAATGAACAACTGGGCAAGTCTCTCGGGACCCCACGTATCCTTGATCTCAAGGAAATGAGCTGATTTGGTTAAGCGGTCCACGATCACCCAGATCGTGTTCATGCCACGACTCGTCGGCAAACTCGTGATGAAATCCATAGAAATGTCTTCCCACTTACACTCGGGAATAGGAAGAGGTTTCAGCATACCCGCCGGTCGCTGATGTTCAATCTTAACTTGTTGACAGGTTAAGCATCTCGAAACAAATTCTGCGACTTCTCGCTTCATATTACTCCACCAGTAATTTTGTTTCAAGTCCTTGTACATCTTACTAGACCCCGGATGCACAGAATAAGGGGTAGCATGAGCTTCTTTCAAAATCGAGTCTTTCAACTCGTCATTCGCCGGTACGCACAACCGATTCTTAAACCTCAAAAGTCCATCCTCGTGGACCACAAATCCAGGGGCTTTCCCCTGAGCCACATCCTCTCGGATGCGCAACAATGATGGGTCCGAACCCTGATTCTCTCGGATTTCCTCCTCGAGTGACGATGAAATCTCTAACATACAAAGTCGCCCGAACTCGCCGGCAAGCTGACTCGATCTCGGTCTAAGGAATTCCCGCCAAGCTCCTTCCGAATTGTTAAACGGGCAAGCATCCGCTCCCGAACGGACTTACGACTCAAGGCGCGGCGACAACGTCGCCTTGCCCGGTGGTAGAGGATCTCGATATCATATTCTTTGATTAATTCCAACCACTGCCTCTCGACGCATATTTAACTCCTTCGAGTAAATATATACTTTAAGCTCTTATGATCGGTGAATATCGTGTAACGCCATAAAGGTAATGACGCCAAATCTTCAAAGCGAACACCACTACCGCTAGCTCCGTGTCGTGGGTCGGATAATTAACCTCGTAAGGTCTCAATTGCCGTGAAGCATAGGCAATAACCTTCCCGCTCGCATGAGTACACATCCGAGACCCCGTCCGACGCATCACTATAGACCACAAATCCTTCCGTCCCTCGCGGCAAGGAAAGTACAGTGCCGACATTAACCGGCTCTTGAGTTCCTCAAAACTCCGTTGACACGCATCGACCACGTGTATTTCTTATCCTTCCGCAAAAGGTTCGTTAAGGGTTGAGCGATTCTAGAAAATCCTTCCACAAACCGCCGATAATAACCCGCTAATCCGAGAAAACTTCGGATTTCCTTAACGTTCTTCTGAGGTAGCCAATCCCGAATAGCCTCCGTCTTCGAGGATCGACACGAACTCCGTCTCGATGAAATTACATGTCCGAGAAAAGTCACTTCGACATCCGTAACTCACATTTGGAAAACTTCCCAAAAAGTTGTTCTCGTCTCAACACGTCGAGCACTTGATGGAGGTGAAACTCGTGTTCCTCCACGAGAATAAATCAAAATGTCATCGATGAAGACAACAACAAACCGATCCAAAAAGTCGATGAAGACCCGATTCATTAACTCCATGAATGCCGCAGGTGCATTAGTCAATCCGAACGGCATAACCACAAACTCATAATGACCATAGCGTGTTCGAAACGCCGTCCTCGCGATATCCGACTCTCGAATCCGCAACTGATGATATCCAGATCTTAAGTCGATCTTGAAAATCAAGCTCCGAAGTTGATCTAAGAGATCATCAATGCGGGGTAAAGGATACTTATTCTTGATCGTCACCCGGTTCAATTCCCGGTAATCAATACACAAGCGGAACGAACCATCCTTCTTCTTGACAAATAACACTGGTGCTCCCCACGGGGACGCACTCGGTCGAATATAACCCTTCTCGAACAATTCTTCAAGTTGGATCTTTAATTCCTCGCATTTCGGCCGGGCCATCCGCACGGTGCCTTCGATATCGGGACGCACTGTGCTCCAACTCAATCGTGAATTCCACATCCTCTCGTGGAGGCAAACCGTAACTCGTCTGGAAAACATCGGCATATTCTCTCACCACCGAATATCCGTTAACATTATCGATGATTTCTCGGTTTTGGTCATATAGCACCAATAACCGACACATCCCCGATTGAGTAATCTTACCGCTTTCATCAAATTAATGACTTTACTGTAAATGGGATTACCTCCTGAAACACACATTCGACTCCATCGTCGAAATGAGTGACCAAACGCTTTCGGACACTAATGATGGCATCATGACGATCCATCCAATCAATACCCAAGATGACGCCGTCCCTCGGCAAATCTACTACGATTAGGTCCACGCCATACACGACCATGAAACCGAATCGACAATTCAATCTCACGGTTACCGATAATTCGTCTACCATCGTGTAGGCCAATGACATAAGGCTCACAACTAGTAGCACTACCTGCACGTAGTCTACTCAAACATGACTCTAAATGAATGAATGCGATGCACCAAGATCAAAAAGGGTACACACAAAGTTGAGATAGAATATCGAGTGTACCCGAGATCGTCCGGCCTCGGATCACCGGTCTTCTTCATCTCATAAATTCGGGGCTTGCCGCCCCCGAACCGACGCTCCCATCTCGATAGCTCTGCCCGCCTTTAGCTCCCGCTGCCTTGAACGACGCCGACCGAGTGGCCTCGATTCTCGCACCGAATGACTGGGCTTGAGATGACGCCGGAGTGGGTTTAGAGTCCCTACGGCAAAACGGGCCCTATGCCAAGCAATCCCAGCTTGTGGCACGTGACAGTGCCGCTGACATTTGGTGCTGAAATGACTCGTTCCTCAGCTGAAACAGTGATGGCCGAATCGCCGCCGCGATCGAGATTCCGCGGGTTTAGACGCCGTGGGAGGTCGCCGTAAAAGTAGAGCCCGCACGTGGTTTCTTGAAAGTGGCACGACCCCGCCGACGACACGATTCTTGGACTTCTTGCTAGCAGACGAAGGTTGCTGCTTAGCAATTTCCTTAGCCGTAAGCTCGTAAGTGAGAGCTTTCTCAATGAACTCGGCCAGAGTGGCACAATTATGATTAAGCAACTGTAGCCGCATACGAGGTTTCAGCCTCTTGCTGAAATACTTGATCTTGTCCGCTTCTGAGTGAATGATAGATGAGGCGAACGGAAGAAGTTCCTGAAATTTTTCGGCGATGGCGAGAACGTCATCATCCGCCGAAAGGTCGGGAGTGAGTAATTCCGACAACTTGGCCTCCCTGAGTGGGGCCGGGTAGTACCTCTCCATCATGAGAGTCTTGAACTGATCCCAAGTACATGTTCCGTCTGTGGGCTTCAACGATAACCACCATGAATGAGCGCTCTTACCGAGATAGTAAGCCGCAATCAAACTTTATGCCCTTCGGGCAATCCACCATAGCAAATAACTTCTCAAAATGCTCAAGCCAATGAACAATATCCGCCGGCCTGGATGAGCCCTCAAAGGTAGGTGGTCGGCGAGAGATATCGCCGATGATATTGCTTACACCCTCTCTTGCCTCTCGAGGTGGCGGCGGAGGAGCTCGCGATTTTGATTGACGGAGTTATGCATCGTCTCCATCAACCGAGCCATCCTGGTCATTTGGGCCATCATGCCCGCATGAATGCGAGTGGGTCAACCCGACGCCTCGACGAGCCGTGTCCTGCACGACTCCGATAGTGAATGATCGCGCCCAGTGAGTGAGTGGCGGCCACACGCCGATGAGTTAGCATTATTCCCGGCATTTGCACGTGTATTCGCACGAGTTCTCGGATTCGCCCGCTCCACGGCCTCGTCCTCCACGTCTTCTCGCCACCCTTTCCATACCAAGTGGAAAGTCATATGATGATTATATATCTCGCATGAGTATCACATTATGATTACATTATGAAATGATGAAAATGAGCATACGCGCTCACATACACGATTACATGAATGATTAATTGACGTGACATGATTATCTCGATAAAATTATCAAATGATTATCTTGAACAATTTAACAAGATTGATGATATGATCTTCAAGATCAACAACCGAGTAATGAAATGAATTGAGTGATTAATGAGTTAACATTATCGACTTGATCACAATTGAAATTGATGAATGAGGATTGTTAATCGACGAATTATGAATGAATGATTATTGCCGTAAATTATACCATGGCATCGTAAATCTTACAGCTTCTTGGTCCGATTGGCTCGGCATTTGCACAGTCACACGTGACGCGAAAGTCCAATGATACTAGTCCGATGACGATGATTTCAAATGAGACATGACTTGGAGGGTAGTATTCAAAACCACGCTCCGATACCAACTCGTAACACCCCAAACTAGGCGGATATTACAAGGTCCGTGGACCCCCGACGGGACCCACTGTGCGAATGAAAATGAATGAATTACACAGTAAATGTAGTACCGAACCACATTACAACATCAATTACTCCGATGAGGAGTTTTATACAACACACCTGTGATAAAATAGAATACATGTGTATTTTATGTGACGATAAAATACACAACACCGAATGAAATGAGCATTCAAACGGAATGTCTCAGCTGGAATAAATAAAGGAAACATAAATGATCAATAAATGATCAATGATCGGGCCCCTACTAGTATCACTGACTCTCGCCGTCACCGTGCTCTCCCCGTGCCTTAGCCTTGCCATGACTAAAACAAAGATCCCCAACGGGCCGGGCCATACGTAACAACAATCCTCAAGGGTTGAAAATACACAATCATGATATATCCGAAATTATGAATTATTCGTTGAAACATACGCAATCAAACATGCTATATGAATCAACTATCAAGACGGCTCAAAGGAATGGCGCCACACTACGCCCGGATGGAAATGTGTCCGTGCACAAGCCACCAACGATCAATACACGCGTGGTCTTGTACCTAATCACCTCACGAGACACATTGACTCGTGTGCACACCCAATGTGAGGCCAACAACCAACACACGACCATAATGTGCCCGACATGAAAATCCTACACATACCAACCGCACGCCAAGATGACCCGAATGCCACAATATGACAAAAGTGACAACGAAAATGAATAATGACTCACCAAGATTAAATGATGGTGAAATGAATGATAGCTCAATGAAATAATCGAACCGCTGCTCCTTATGACCGAGGTGATTAATTGACAATGACAAGTTTTGATACGGTTAATACAATGATGAATGAGTTACGATTATGAATGAACAACAACAAAAGGAATGAATATCCTTTTAACCGAGTAAGAATTAACTTACACAATACCGATGAAGAATGTCCGTCCACGAACAACGTCCTAAATGAAATGCCGGTCGCTCGAACAACCTTGAATAACAATAAGTACCGACAATCGATCAATACACGAATCCAATACGATCATAACCGACCCAAACGTCGATACAACAATATCCGAACTCGTAGATGAACTCTAACGAAAACATTGAGATACCCGTTGGTTAAAACCAAACCCGAATTATCGAACCAACTCCAACATGATTGATTCAAACCATCAAAACATTATCAATGACATCAATACTCTCATAGGAATCCACAATTCAAGTTAATAATAACGACAATCGGAAATCCCCAAAATAACCGAAGTCAACCCCAAGGGTTCTTGGAATAATTCCGAAAATAACCATCAAATCCGTAGGAATATATTTATCCAAGTTAGATAATCCATAACTAACATATTCCAATGATAATCCAAGCTTACACGAAGAAATCGGAAGGAAAACCCAAAAATCCGAAATTCTAGATCCAAGAGATTAATACCTTTGATTCGATGAGATGAAGATGATGAAACGATTATTAATACGAAAGATGAGCTTGAAGATGATGATTGATGATTACACCTCGAAGAATCCTCTCCGAATCGCTCGAAATCGCCCAAAACTACCGAAGGAATGAAATGAGATGAATAATGACGAACTCTGACTAAACTGTCCAATTTATAGTCAGTCCAGGTTAGCGTGCACTAGCCCTTGTGCGTAGCGTGCGCTAACGAGTAATTTGGGTAGTCCAGTACCCACTGTCCGAACATGGTAGCGCGCGCTACGTACCTTCTTGTAGCGTGCGCTACGGCCATATTAATAGCGTGCGCTAAGATCCATTATTAGCGTGCGCTAACGAAATATTGATGCCCGATCGAGTCCGTAAAACCGCCCGCCTCTCGATTCGACTCGATAGAAGGCGCCGCAACCATAGTTTAGCGTGCGCTACTATAGCGGTGGCGGACGCTAACAACAACACATCGCGTGCGCTATGAAATAGTTCAAAGGCACCCAAAGAGCCACCGGACTCAACCTCGATCCGCCCCTAGCGCGCTTACTCCACACATATAGCGTGCGCTACTACAACCCGTTAGCGCGCGCTACTTACCACTCGTAGCGTGCGCTACAATATCTCACCGCACCCAAGACCTTCCGGATCGCAGCCAGGACAACCTTAGCGTGCGCTAAAGCTGAGTGGTAGCGTGCGCTACTTATACCCAATTAGCGTACGCTAAAAGGAGTATGTAGCGTGCGCTACTCCTCACGCACAGCTCGCAACGAAATGACAATGATGATAAACGCGGCACGAAACTCCAATCCGATTAGTGATGAATGACGATTGATACACGATACAATTACTCTGAATGATGAATACCATGACTGAATATGAGTGACAAATGATCAATACTGAGTGAAATTACTGAGTGATAATGACTGAATGATAAATACTGAATGATAATTACTGAATTACAACCGGGTATTACAACCTGAGCAACCTATAAAGGTCAAACTCACAGCTAAGAAGGGAGACCTGAAGAGAGAATACTAGTATGTCTTGGACATAACCAACAAGATAGTCATGGGCATGGCATGAAGTTTTGATCAACTTTCCTTTGCCAAATACACGGTGATGGGAGCCCTAATCCAAAGGGAGAGAATTAACTGGCCTGACTACATTTACAGACAACTAGTCAGGGAAGTTCATAAAGTTAGTGGGATGAGACTGAAAAGAAATTCAGACAGAAGTTGGCCTATGGATTTTGGAGTTCCTTGGCAAGGTTAAAGGAAAAGCTGAAAAATTTCAAATCAGCAAAAGACTTGGTCACATGGACCAAGACTCTTTGAAGAAATTGAGAGATAAGCAGCTGAAGGCAGCTGAGATGTTGATGGGAATGATAGGCGGCACCTCACCTTACAGAGGACCTTCGGACTCATACGAGGTCCAATCAGATGCAGCTGCCCAACGCCCATCTGAAGTAATTGCAGAGGAGATGACGTCAGATCCCCTTGCAGCCGAGATTCTGTCAAATTCACCTATACCTGAGATCCCACCTGCAAATGACTTTGACTTAGACAACATTCCTCTGTCCACGATATTCAAGAGGAAATCACATGAACCGGAGGAAGTCATTTACATCCACTCCTCACCTGATCAGCCCTCCAAGAGACAGAGAGGTCTGGTAGACTACTCTTCAGAGAAAGAAGAACTGCAGACTGCCACATCACCTGCACCTGCCCCAATTGCAGCACAACCTGATCAGATGCAGATGGTCATATCACCAGCACCAGCTGCACTGGAAGATCAACCTATAGTTGAATCTGCTCACGCCCCAGATGGCAGAGATAATTCTCCTCTTAACACTCCCAAGTGTTACTGAGGAAGAGGAAGCTGAGGAAATCATTGCTATACCAGAAGCTGAATATCATCTCAATCTCAGGGAGAACAATCCCCTGAACCTCACCTCAGAGCAATTGAAAATGGTAAAACAACAATCTCTTAAATTTTCATTTGTCAATATTTTTGAAGAGTGGAAGAAACTAAAAACACTCACCTTCAGTCAATTGCGAGAGTTTGTTGAAAGGAGTACCTGGGATCACCCCACGGCTACTGAACAATTCGTGACATTTTTCTGTCAAGAGACAGATGTAAGTTTATTGCTAAAGGAGAACTGGTTCCTGTCTCACTTCAAACAAAACATGGACCACTTTGTCCTTCATGTTATGAGGGGTGTATTACAAGGTGAAACCCTTGGAGAGGAAGGTAAAGTAGAAAATAAAGAAGAAAGAGGAGAGAAAGAAAAATAAATCATAATTGTTGAAGTTGAAAAAGATGGAAGTATTGAAAAAATAGTAGAAAAAGAAAAGGAAGATGGAGTTGAAAGGAGGAAAAGGAAGAAAAGATTGAAGAAGAAAAAGAGAAGAAAGAAGAAGATGAGAAGGAGGAGAAAGATGAAGAAAAGAAGGAAGAAGAGAGAAGAAAAGATGATGACAAGGATCATGACCGACAGTCACTTGATCATGCTCCTGGTTCGAAAAATACTGAAGCTGATGAAGCAGATAATCAGGGGGAACAGCCTGAGGAAACCCCCTCCAAAAACAAAGAGTAATCTGCAGAGAGAAAGTCCTCTGCAGAGAAGAATAGAAAGTCCCCTACATATGAGGACTTATCAGATGATAGATCAGGCACTCCTGATAAAACCCCACCTGATCAGAGAGCACCTGATAGGAGCTTACTATCTGAAAATTCTACAGCTAGGAAATCAGCACGGGAAAGCTCAGCAGAGAACAATGCTCATCAGATGCCACCTGAAATTCAACTGCCATCAAACTTCACTGAGATGGTCAGAAGGATAGTAAAAGAGACTATTGCTGAGCTCCTAGCAACTGATGTAAAACCTGAGATGGTGTCCCTCAATGCGAAAATGGACACTCTGATCAACCGAAAGGAACCCTCTCCAACACCTTCAAGTTCAAGAATGCCTCTTGGCATATCTTATTTCATGCACAAGGTGGAGGAACAACTAGCATTTATTATTGATGCTGACAAAAAGGGAGAAGAGAGCAGACAGGGGGGAGCAATGATAAGGGGGAAGGCTGAGAAGAAATGAGGAAAAATCAACAAGACCTACCTCTGATTTAGGCAGGTAGTTCTATCCTGAAAAGGAAAGATCCAGATGCACCATCAGACCCACCTGCAGCCAATAGAAAAAGAACTAGACAGAATTCAGGGGTGAGATTCCAATGGGAAGGCAATGAACTCCAATTTGTTGAGGAATTCTTGCATGTTGGGGCAACACCAATGTGGGGAAGTGCAAGAAAGCAATTCATTGAGAAGTACTACCTCTGGGAAATACTTCAAGATAAAGACTGCTCCCCACAGGAAACGTTCATCAACTTCATAGAGATGAATTTCCCCAAACTTTGGGAAATTTTGAAGAAATATGCTGCAAAGGATTTCAATGCATATCTCATCATCCCAAATTTCAGACCTGAAGAAGCGCCTACACTCATGAATGGAGAACTTGATGAAATTGCTCTTCAGGAAGAGATTAAAGAGCTATGCATTGAAAATAATTTCACATCTCCAGAACAGCAGTTTTCCTCATTGGTGATAAAAAAAAGTATGGGTTAGTCCCAATAACAAAGAGACCAATTGGAGCCAAATCTTTGAAGACCCTCCCTCTAGCCAAGATCAGAGGAAGAGGCAGATTCTTTATGTATAATATATTTGTAATTTACTTATAATTTTTGTTTTTCACTTGAAATCTCTGATTTACTTGTAATTTACTTGTATTTTGTTTCATTCAAGAACTGCACTGTAATGTAACATCTATAAAACTTTTATAACAGTTACTTGGATGACAACCACTAGTTGTCTCAAACAGACTGAGTTTGATTTTTTTTGTTTTGCACTTTATCTTTGTGCAGACTTGTTTTACATTTGAATGTTTAAGTTTTGCCATCATCAAAATAGGGGGAAATTGTTGTCATCCATGTACTTGTGATTTATTCAAATGTATACTCTAAGTACTTGGCATTGTAAAGAAGAACCAAATGAGTATCTTCTATGAGCCATTGATGTAGGCTAAGATTGATATGAAGTTAATTAGTTAAAAATCGGCTAAGTATAGAACCACCGATATATCAGATAAGTTATCAAGCGACCTTTTTATTAGGCGAGTTTTGGTCAACAGAAATATTAGAGACGTTTGACCAAAACACTGTAGCAGCCGAAGAGCAGACGAGTTATCATCAGGGTTTAGGGGTTAGGGGTTCTATTCATAAGCCGAAGTCCATGATTTCGAATGCCCAATGCGCGAGATTTGTCAAGTGAGTGGCGGGAAGTTGCGATTATCGAGTTGCCCTATATGCATTCTTCGAGTTGGGCCTCCGATTTTCCAAGCAGGTGCCACTCGATGGAACTGAGAGTTTTGTGCTGAGGCACACGAGATGAGGAGATGGAGGTAGAGTGGAGGATTCATTGTGCAAGTGTTTTCATGATGAGATGGGCATCACATGTACATAGAGAAAGTCGTATGTGCATGCGTTGACGAGGATGTCAACAGATCGAGAGGTGGAGGATGTCACGGGGTGCTTTCCATATTATCCGGAGTATTTAGGATTTCCTCGGACTAACAAAGGATTATGCTAGATAGTCACCCTGCGACACACATAAGGTTGGGGATCTGCGACAGTGGTCGGCGTTCGGAGTGTGTCCGTGCATGAGTAGGACTTTGAGTCATTGAGCAGAGGGCTTTATGAGAAGAGTTTTGTTGAATGCTTGGAGTGGGGAGTTCCTTGGAGTGTTGGGAAGGTCTCAACCAAGTTTAACAACTAGACGGTTCTGTTTGAGTAGCGAGCGGCAGTGCAGTGGCATTGTCGTAGTCTTAGAATATTGTGGAGGTAATTCCTCATTCCTCGAGTATTTAATGGGGCGGAAACTTTGAGGACATATAGATAATGTCGTAAGATACTCTACGGTTCAAGCGGGTATGGATTTGGAGTTCGGACGAGGGAGTTACACCGGATGTGCTCCTTCGGCCAATCAATGTCTAGTGCGTTCACATAGCAATATTTCTCTAAGCCTGTTATAAAGGGGACAACTCTTAGATGGGCAGTGGTGGGCAAATGACCAGTTTTCCTCGTGCTGTCGAGTACCAAGCGCGCAATCTTCCTAGGGGTAAGATGGGACCTCTAGGGGTGCAACTCCAAGCATTCGAAGAGTGTGAAGAGTTCCCGATCGAGTTGGAAGTTGTGAGGGCGGCGTGGGACCTATGGGTCAGCGTTGGGCCTTGTTTTGGCATGGAGGCTTAATTGTGACGGAGGGATGCTGCAGGCCATGTAACAGTTCCTCTATTTCGATTGGGCGATCGAGGCACTCATCTAAATCATAAGCCTCGTGAGCTAACTTGTAAGCATTAGCTATCGGTTCCGGCTATGCTGTGAGGGATCGCTAGCTTGTACATGTGGTTGCGAGACAACACCACATTGTGGATTGAAGGTAATATCTCGGTATGCGAAATAGTCCCGAACGTTGTGAGGGGTAAATATCTATTAATGGCATGAATCTAAGCCAATGTCTAAAATATTGTCCGTCTCGAGCAAGGTACTCTCAAGGGTGCCCAGGTACTGCCCCTATGAAGTCCCAAGTGAGTGTCGAGCACGAGGACTTGCACTTTGGGCGTGCGAGGGACCTTTAGTAAGTGCGTAGTGCCATTGCGGGTTGAGCTTAAAGGGTATGAGATACCAGTCCATAGTTGGTCAGAGGTAAGGATAGGCGTGTGCTTAGCATATACGCAGCACAAATGAACATTGCAGGATATCTAGGTAGATGGATTGATATATTGACTCAGTGATGGTAGCCGGATGGAGACTCTGAAGTTTTCTAGGCGCACTGGTGATTCGGGATCCGCTGCATGAATTCTATGGCCTGAACCTAAGTGAGCCGCACCCCGTGATAGGTGGTATCGGAGCCAGAATGTTGCATCCAGGTCAAGCTGAGAATTGAGCATTTTTGAATATCTTGCTTCCCTTTGAGAACCGGATACCAAATTGTGCCGATTTTTTATTAGTCATTGTAGTGGCATTTCACCGAAAGGCTCGTAGTGTGATCTTACGTACTATGGCGGATTTCGAGAAAAATTGAGTTGGCAGTGGGACTTGAGCAAATGGTAGTACCTTAGTTTGGCTTTGCAATTGGGCGAATGGTAGTACCCTGGTTATTAGGTTTCTGTCGGTAATGTTCGAAGGCTTTGTTCAGTGCGAGTTGTTGGCATTAGTGATTCTGGCGAATGGTAGTAACCAAATTACGACGTGTTCAGTGACTACATTTATTCTCTGCGAGTACGGTTGGCAGTTGGTTAATGTGAGGTGAACATTCTCATCGATAAATTGCGGACGCCTGAGTAACGGTGTTGGTGTAATCTGATTAGAAAACTTTGAGTTGGCCTATTGTTGTGGGCTTATAAGACATCTCGATCTCCTAGAAGGACACATGCCGATGAGTCGGGTGGTGTGCAGTAGCCATGTCTGCCAAGTTGCAGCCATGTTTGCGTAGCGCTGTAGATTGAGAGGTGATTTTGGTTTCGAGACCTATTTGTGCGAGAACTTTAGTGCGGGAAACCGCCACAGCACGTTCAGGTGCAAAACTTTGGGCTGAATCTTAGTGCGAACAAGCGTCATAGCACTTAAGGTAGATCGGTTACGTGGGTTACAACTAGAACTTAATGTTTGTGCGCAGAGTGCTTTCGCACATGAGGTGCAGGATATATCGGTAGATGGATTAATATGTAGACTCGAGGTAGTCAGATGGAGACTCGGAAGTCTCCTAGGCGCACGAGTGATTCGTGATCCGCTGCACGAATTCGACGGCCTGAAATATAATTTTATGGACTAATGTTTCTTGTGTTTTTTGCACATCTTACCTTTTTGTAAAAATAATTTTATGGACCAATGTTTCTTGTGTTTTTTTTTGCTGGGCTTAGGTCATTTGTGTTTTTAGTTTTTAATTTTCGATTCATTGCTTTGTTGGTGCAAATAATATTTTTTGTATGCTATGAAGAGCTTTTTGCTACTTCCTCTATTTTGTTTTGAATTTTTCAGCTTTATGAAACTTCTGGCCGTGGCTGGGAAATACATCGATGATTTACCATATGGTAATTTTGAATAACTGTTGGTAATTTAAATTACCATTGATAATTTTGTTAACAAGTTGGCCGGGGTGACTGGAATTGACCGCCAAGGGTGACAAATACTTACTGATTTGTTGTTACCATACGTTAATATATAATACCTATCGGTAAGCTAAATTACTACTAATAATTTTGTTAACAAGTCAGCCGGTGGTGACTAGAAGTGATCAGCGAGGGTCAGAATACTGGTTGGTAATACAAATTGTAAGATAGTGATATTCCATCGTTGGCTGGCAGCTATGCTGCACGAATTCTTAAAAAATAAGTAGTATGCAGAATCGAATTCTTGCAGGGTGCGGGTGGGGTGCAATTCGCATCGGATTCGCACTCGATACGCCACGTGGAGTATCTGATTTTTTTAATTAGGATTCAGTAATCCGAAAATGGGATACGGCAGGATTAGGTTTTTCTTTTTTTGAAAATTTAATCAAGTATTGGGGTCATATTGTAATTTCCCGACTGCTTAAATTAAATGTATGAATTGACAATTTGACATCTCTTGGACGTGGTGCTAAAAATCCGTGCAGAATTTTTCCCCTTATTTTTAACTTTCTTATTTTCTTTTGTCATTTCTTTATTTTCTTATTTTTTTTATATTTTCTTTTCATAATTTCCTACAACTTTCACGTGATACATCCATGCATGAATATTCTTACGACCTTTTTCATTTTATTTTTTTTCGATTTCTAACCCAATTTAATTTCTTCCCTTTTTGTATTTTTTTTTCGTTCAATTTAATAAAAATAATAAGTGCTCCAAAAATTTTCGTTTTACCTACAAAAATAGCAAACACAAACTATTTCGATAGTTAAACACAATTAGTCAAATTAGTGTAAAAATATTCATGAAATCCTACAAAAATAATACAAATATGCATATGAATTTCACGCAGTTTTCTAATTAGATAAAAATTATACTCCCTCCGTCCGGGAATCAAATTTCCGAAGTGACACTGGCACATTGATTAAGAAAAGTGATAAAGTGGAATAATATAGGGTAAAAATTTGAGGGTAGGGTAGTGATAAAGTGGAATAAATTTGTTTTGAGTGGGTCCACCAATGTCATTTGGTGGTAAATTTGTATAAAGGGAGAGAGTATGATGGTACAAAAAGTGAAACAGATATTTGATTCACGGAAAAAATAAAAAGTGAATCGGGAATTTAATTCACGGACGGAGAGCGTATAATATTTTTACAGGTATTATGTATAATAATATATAAATAATAGATGTATCCTTATCGAAGCGCATCCTAAAATTTTCAAAAATTGTATTCCCGCATTCGTATCCTATCGCTCCCGCATCTACGCACCCACATTCATGCAACATAGGCCGACAGTGGTCTGTCGGCGGCGGTTACACTGACGGATTTTTTAAAACAGGTGACAAAGAAGAGGGGAATAATAGTAATAATGAAAAAAAAAAAAGAACAGGACTCAAGGGAGCAATAATTAAAAAAAATAACAAAACTCAAGTGTTGTTGTAGGGACATATTGAGATTTGTTAAAGTGAATATGAGGGTATCAAGGGTATATCAAGGGTATTCAATATACACATTAAAATATGATTGGTCTCCTACCACAGTAAAGATTTTGGTATTGAGATTAGATCAAAAGGTCACGGGGGTGTTTGGGAGGGATGGGGATCTGGTACAGTACAGGTGGGTTTTGCGCACCCTCCTGCCATTGGACACACACACCCACACGGGTATGTGTGTGTGTGTGTGTGTGTGTGATCCAACGGCGGACCTGGTGCACAGCATGGTGCTGTACTGCACCAGATCCGGATCCATTTGGGAGTTAGAGGTTTGGGGAGGATTGAGCTCATTTAGAGGTTTGACTAGATGAATCATCTAATATAAGTGTTTGGTGGTTAGTGGATTTAAGTAGAGGATTGAGTCCAATCCGCTAATTTCAAAAAAGCTACTTGGAGGAGCTTTTTCAATTAGATGATTGTAACTAATATTATGAAAATATTATTTTGTCCCCGATTTTGATCTTTAAGTTTTAAATTTTAAATTAAAAATTATGCATTTATAGATATAGGGATTGATTCAGGTAGCAAAGCTTTTTTCCATAAGAAATAAGAATGATTTTGGGCCTTTGATCTTTGGTGATCAATGGCTGCGATTTGTGCACGTTGTGCTAAAAATTTAGCCCAAATGTGCTACGCGAAATATTTTTGTGGGGATATTTTTGTAATTATATTGATTGCACGTTTGTCATTTCCTACAATCATGGGATTTCATATCACTTTTTTATCTCTTCCCAACGTATAAGCGGAAAGTTTGACGTGATTTTTTTTCTCTTTCCTTCATCTCTTCGTTCATCATATAGATTCCCTAAGTTCATACAACTAATTGCCACAAATAACTTTCCTACGTTCAGTTTGGTTTTTTATCTTGTTTCTCTAAACTGTAGACAACTTCTCTTCAATTCGATTCAGAATTATGGTTTCTACAGCTATTTTTTCGTTCATTGTTTGCTCTTATTCAATCTTTTTGGTAATTTCCATTCGTTCTTTCTTATTCAATCAATTTTCAGTTACCCTTATTTTTTCGCTTGTGTATGAGTCATATTTCGTTGAATTTTTTTCGTTCATTTGTTTCATATGTTTTCGTTGAGTTATACATATTTTTATTCCAATTGAATTTTTATTTGCTAATTTCGTTGGGTTTTACTTTCTTCATTTGTTTGATATTTATCTATATCGTTGAATTGTACATATTTTTTTCGTCCATTATTGTTCTGGATTTTTTGTTGTTGTTATATAGCAACGTATTACCACCCTAGGTGAAGGCTATTTATGTTGCACTGTTGAACAATTCCATAGCACTTTGTTTGTTTTTTGGCATTCAATTCTGTTTTGGCTGAAGGCTTTATGTGTTTATACTTTCTCACAATTCAGTAGCAGTGTTTATGTTTATTTTTGCCATTGTATTGTGTTTTAGTTGAAGACCTTTTTGTTTGCACTTTCGTACAATTAAGCACTTCTGTCTTATTTATTGGCATTGAATGCTGTTTTAGTTGTAGGCTGTTTGTTTGTTTGTTTTTAAAAAAACGTCCAACGAGAATGGGTGGTTGAGGCGGGACCCACCAACATATGAGATACAGAAGAAATCAAGAAATACAAAATATTCGCTCCGAATTATGACCAAAAATGGGCCATAATCCGGATCCTCAAAACTAAAGTGTCTACGGCCCGCTAAAGAAATACAAAGTGCACCACTAAAACGTGGGCTAATTGCGGACCAATAGGCAATAACACAATTCCGAATTATGACAAAAAGTGGGCCGTAATACGGATCTAAAAACTAAAGTGTCTGCCCACTAGAGAAATACAAAGTGCACCACTGAAGCCGTGGGCTAATGTGTGGATCCATAGATAATAAATCAACCAATAATAATAACAATAAAATGCTATCTAAATCTAAAAGAGGGGTAGCCAAGCTGGTCTATCCGTATAATAGAGAGAAGAAACGGAGGAGCGGTATCATATGTATAAGTCTGAATACCAAGGGACGACATGCCGAGCTCAGAGAGATAATCAGCTGGCCTGTTGCCCTCCCGAAAAATGTGAGTGACTCTGTACTGAATGTCTCGGAGAATGTGTCGGATACGCATAAGGGTGTGACGAACCTGCCAAAAGCCCCGATGGCCAGATGAAAGCTGGGTCACCACATCAGCAGCATCAAGCTCAATTCAAACATGTCTCAATCTCTCGGAAGCCAAAATCAGTCCTATAGCAAGCGCCTGGATCTCCGCGTCGAAACTCGAAGAGTCCTGAAAAGAGGAATGGAAAGCAAGAAGGAGTTCTCAGCGGTGATCTCTAATCAGACCCCCCCACCAGCAATCTGAGTATCTCTATCAAAGGAGCCATCCGTGTTCAACTTGATCCAAGGAGTCTCGGGTCGAAGCCAAACAACCGGGATGGGGCGATGTGCCTGGGCGGGGGAAGAAGAAGCTCGCTGAAATCGATCAGGAGGCGAGCACCCCGCCCAGAACTCTGGAGAAACAAGCCCCGCAACAGCTAGTAATGATATATGGCGCCCCACCTGCACAATAACATGAGAAGCAAGAAAAGTAACAGCCTATGCTTTACACTATTCATCTCTGTCCATATGAACCAAAGGATCAGACAAAGAATAATGAAAGATGCATGCCTAAAGTGTGTGCCATGTGAGAAAAAACTGAGGAGCTCAAAAATATTATCTGTATGGGATAAGGATAAATGTGTCCATGCACCAAAATACTCCCACACGTCACGAGCCACGCCACTCTCCAAGAAAAGGTGGGCTAGGGTCTCGGTATGGTAGGTATGGGTACGGTATGGTAGGTATGGGTAGGGGTATGAGTATAACATGAGCATTTGGAAGTCAAGGAAACGCCCCTCCGTTGTAGCACATCATCATTCGGGATCCGTCGCAATAGTAGTCACCAAATGAACACCGATATCGTAGGTGTAAGTAAGGTAGTCCAAATGGCCCCGAAAATGAGATTAGCCTGATCCCTCACCCTGATGTGAGACCAAGCTGACGTCAAAGAGAAAGCACCCGAAGAGGTAAGTGTCCAACACATGCTATTCGAATCTGTAACACCCCCAAGACGTTCACGGCATATTACAGCGCCGTGGACCCCACACTTTGAAATCCACCAGGCTAATAAACCGACTCGACAAACAACAACGACATACATCATCAATAAACGGACAAATTCTCAATCCACGACTTTTAAAATAAATGACTGAAATCTAATAATACAATCTGACATCAATCCATTCCCAAAACGGGTACACAATATCAATAAAATTCAACAAAGAAGTACTCGAGTACTTAAATCCATGACATAGTAAATAAATTCAAAAACAGAACACCCACAGACAACCGCTGAACAGTATCATGCTTTCCCATCATCCTCATACGGCTCGTATGCTCGCTTGTCTCCAAGACCTGTACCTGAAATACAAAAAGTATTTCCCCCATTTAAGGGGTTAGCGACAACTGCTAGTGCAAGTACAATCCATTTGAACTACCATTCTAATCAGATGAAAATATGCGCCAAAAATCATTTTAGAAATCATTTATATTTGGTATATTTTACGGTGCACCAGCGCAAAACACATTTCTCCAACAAAATATTTCAAAGTTAACCTCGGTACGAGACTCACGGCCACCGTACCCCGTAGAGCCCCGTCGGACATCCTTGGGTGGTTAACCATAGTTCGCGATACGAAATTCACGGCAACGTATCCCTAGAGGCCTCGTCGGACCATCCCTAGGTGAACATACATATATACATCCACACGACCACGAAAAGCCATAATACAAATACTAGAACGCGTAAACAAATGTAAAGTACTTGCATTTGAGACATCTTCGAAGAATTGGGAATGAATAACGGCTACGAACGATCCGAATGGAAAACGACGGTTCCTAAACGAAGGATCAACATAACTCAGTCCTAACGGACAATAATAATCGAATGGAATACACCTATAACCCCGATTACAAGCTACGGCAATGAACGATCAATCGATACGGGCGAGGGTTTATGCAAAACCTCCCCGAATCGATAATTCACGGATTTAACTTGATGAAATGGATTGGGATTCACCAAATAACAACAATCGATGAGGAATAATACAACATATATGGACAATTCGGAATTAATCACGAAAAAACCGAAAAAACCCCAAATTAGACAAGTTTAGGGTTCCTGAAGAAAATACCTTGGAATCGGACGATGGAGGATGATTACGTTGATGCTGATATGTTATCACGAGCCTACGGTGGTGGAATAAGAAAAATTCTCGAATTGAAGCTGAAGGGAATCGCCCTCTGCGTCGCCCGAAGAAGAAAACGAGAGAAGAGATAGAAAATGAGGTGTTTTGATTCTGCCCGCTGTACTTAAAACAGCAGGCCGTTACGGCTGTAACAAATGTTACCTTACGGCTGTAACAAGGCTAATATTATGGCCGTAGCGAATGGGGTGTTACGGCCGTAACACCCTGTTGGACAGCAGTCTAGCAGCTGCTGTCCGAACCGTTCCGGAAGACTCCGAAACTCGGACCTGCGATCGGACCGAAAATACGGCTATGAAGAATATTCGATGACGAGTCTAACCGTTGCAAGAAAAAAACATTTATACTACTAGGGAATCCGAAATACGACAATGAATAAGGAATTCCCTAAACTTATAGAAAATTACAAAAATGGCCCAAGTGCCTGAAAATCACGATACGACGTCGGATTAACAAACCGAAAGTCTCAATACGACCAACTCAACCATACGAACTTGTGCAAACCAACGAAAATGAATGAGTTTTACGAGAATCGAACGCACAAACGACAAAACATGTCATAAAATGGAATTACGTAAAAACATCACCAAAACTCGTGCAAATGGAAAAACTCCAAGAATAAAGTAGATTCAAAATGTCGAAACGGTTACAAGCGAGTCGATAAAAATAGACATACACCAAAAACGGAAACTGCTAAGAATAGAAAGGTACGGATATTACAGAATCCTCCTCGGCAATGGGAGTCGCGAGAATCTCCTATATGAACTGAAGGGTAAATCGTAGCTCCTCACCAACAATGGATTCTAACCTACCCCTGTCCCAACTCCCATCAACCCAAAGCTCATGAATCCTAAGGTGGGGTCTACCAGTAATCTGATAATAATACGAAATCGGCCTATCCCCAATCCAAGTGTCGCCCCGAAAAACTGACCTCCCCACTGCCACTACCAAGAGTCCAACAAGTGAACTCCTGAGCCTGAATACCCATGCGGAGGAGACGGCGCCAAGGGTGGCTGGCACGAGCTTTAAGAGCAGTACGCATAGGCGTAAAAAGGCCAGCAAAACAGTATTTGTGAAGCATAAACTGCGACCACAAAGACGTGCCCATGCGAAGGCGCCACAGAGCTTATAACTAAAAGCTCTCGCCATATCCGAAAGGCTCCGAATCCCGAGGCCTCCCTCAGATACCGGGCAGCAGATCTTCCGCCAACGGACCCAGTGCGACTTCCTCTTAGGACCAGCCGCACCCCAGAAGTATCTCGCAATGATCTGCTCGAGCTCCTCGATAACATACTGGGGTGGGTCCAACACCTAACAAGGTGTATAGGAATCGTGCAGAGAGTGCTCTTAATAAGAGCCAAGCGTCCCCCAAAAGCAAGGTGGCGATGAGACCAACCAGAGATCCTATCCAACATTCGTTGCTTCACTCCAGCAAAGAGCTCTCGTCTCATAAAGCCTTTGTAAAGGGGTGCACCAAGATAGGTGATGTGGAGACCGCCCTGGCGGAAACCAGTAAGGTCATGAACTCTCTGATCCCAACGAGGCGCGTGCTTAGGAGTGAGAATAAAAGTGCTCTTTTGGATACTAACCATCTGCCCGTAGGCCATGGAATAGTGATCGAGGAGACACATAAGGTTAACGAGACCAACATCCACAGCCCGTGTGAATATAATGATGTCATCGGCATAGGAGAGGTGCGAGACGAGGAAAGGCCGTCCGGCTTTCCTATACCTCATCAATGGATGGTCCCAAATGAATCGATTCAAGCAATGCGATAAATAATCAGCGGTAAGCACGAAGAGCGATAGAGAAATAGGGTCGCCCTGACGCAAACCCCGACTAGAGGCAAAATAGCCAGCCGGACTGTCGTTCACCAGAATGGAGAACATGCAACTCTCGACACAATGACGGATGAACAGAATCCATCTAGCATGGAAACCCATCCTCACCAGGACCTCACGTAAAAAATGCCAGTGAACCCTATCGTACGCCTTAGCCATGTCTAGCTTCAGCGCAAGGTTCGGGACACCATGAATGTCTGAGACGTGGAGGTCGTGAATCAGTTCCTGGGCCAAAAAGGATGTTATCAGTAATAACCCGCACCTGAATGAATCCACTCTGGTTCGGAGAGATAACAAGAGGGAGGACAGAAGCGAGCCGAGCATTGAGGATTTTCGTGATAATCTTATTGGTCACATTATAGAGACTAATAGGCCGGTAATCTGACCAACTGCTCGGAACAGGCTTCTTCGGGATCAAGACGAACATGGTCACCGTGAAAGCTGGAGGCATGGGATGACCATCAAAGAACTCGACCACAACCCCCTCCACATCAGAAGATACAATTTCCCAACAATGCTGAAAAAATAAAGAACAAACCCATCTAGCCAGAAGCACTGTGAGGATCAATATCAAAAACCACAGCACGAAGGAGATGGGGAAACATATAAACTATCGATATCAAAAGAAGGGGGATGGAGAGGAAACAAGTGTCATATGGGGGGAGAGAACATCACCATCAGATGTAAGCAGAGTCCTAAAGAAATTCACAACGGATGATCGGATGCCCGACTTTACACCGAGTGTCGTACCATCATCCTCGATGCTGTGAATATGCGACTGGCAATGCTTTTGCTTCGCAAAACCCTGAAAAAATCGGGTGTTGCGCTCGCCTTCAGCATGTAACACCCCCGAGATATTCAAGGTGTATTACAGTGCCGTAGACCCCTGCATGGGACCCACCAGGCTAGACACAACTTACCACAGTAGAAACACACATTGTCCAGTTGAAAATCAAATAACACGCCCGGTACAACCGGCGGAAAATCAACAATGGCAAACATAAATAACTTCCACGAATACAAAACATAATCCGAAGAGAAAAGCCTAAGTACTCGCGAGTACAATCTATAAGTTTCAAAAAGTAGACAACAACCATATCGAATGGAAACAACGGAAATGAAAAGACTCAATGCACATGTCAACGACCCTGGCCCGCATCCTCGTATTGTCCCAGCGCTCGCTCGTCCGGATGATCATAACCTGGAATCCATAACAAGAATTTCCCCACGACGGGTCCCCAAAGGGGTTAGCAATTACGTTAGTACAAGTAATCAAGGCAAACCAATCGCTTATACTTTTCATAGTACATGCACCAAAGTCATTTCGAAAACCAAAACCAGACATGTCTTTTCCGGAAACAAACAGTCAAACAATTTGCCTAGGACCGGGATGAAGCCACGAATCCCACCCGAAGCCTCTAAGGACCCTCCCGGGCTGGCAACATTCATAAAAAAAATCAAGCACACACGTCACCTAGGACCGGGACGAAGCCACGAATCCCACTTGAGGCCTCTAAGGACCCTCCCGAGCTGGCCGCGAAATAAACTCATGAATCCAGGACGAAGCCATAGATTCCCTCGAGGACCCGTCACACCCTTCCGAGGTGCGTAAAGTACACACAATATACATTACCATTTCACGTTAAGCATAAAGGTTTCCAAAGATACTTACCTTGAATAATTGACGACGCAACGAACGGAAAGGAAAGTCACCGACGAACGCTAGGAACCAACAAACCGAACCTAACGATTCGTAGAATACAAACACAACCATTTCTAAACGAATACGGGAATGGAATACACCCGAAAACCCCCCTACGATTCATATATATTCGTATATAAACAGCAACGAGGGCGGACCAAAACCAAACCCTCTCGATTCCGCAAAACCATGAAAATATACCATGAATCCATAGGAAAACTAATGATATCAACAAGATTAATCATATTCATCATTGATTAACCAACAAAACGGGACGAATCGGACGAAAATTCCAAAACCCCCAAATTATCCAAAAGTAGGGTTCTAAGAGATTTACCTTGGATTAGGATGAAAGATTCGCGTTGATGTTGTTATTACACACCAAGAACTCAAAGAAGATGATGGTTGAGATGATTGGAGGAAGAAATCGTCAAGAAAATCGCCCAAATCGTCTAAGTCGCGGAGAGGGAGAAGAAATGAAAAAAAGACGTTCCTCTCGGTCAAATCCCTGGTTTATATAGTCAGGGAGTGTTAGCGCGCGCTAACCCTGAGAAGTTATCGTGCGCTAACGGGACAAAACTCTACTCCAGAAGTTAACGTCCCAGTCCAGTAACCAGATTACTGGGCCGTTAGCGTGCGCTAATAGCCTCTCGGTAGCGCGCGCTATCGTCCATAGCGTGCGCTACCTGGACATCAGCCGAGTCCAGAAGTGAACTGCCCAGTACTCACCTGACCCCGTTAGCGCGCGCTATCGATCATAGCGTGCGCTACCTGGGCACATGACCGAGTCCAGTAGCAAATTGTCCAGTACTGGACCGACTCGCTAGCACGCGCTACAAAACAAGCGTAGCGTGCGCTACTGAAGGATGATTAGCGTGCGCTATAAAGTAACATTAGCGCGCGTTAGGCACAGGGTAACAACGGTCCGAAACACCGAAACACGAACGAAGCATCAAACGGAACATCTCAAAACGCATCATAACATAGAATGGACCCACGGCAACCCCGAAACGGCAGTTCCGAACAACACTTACGGGAATCAGATCGATAAGCGACGGAAGAACCAATAACGTATAACTGGATGACAAAAAGTCTCGAAACAATTATTCTCAAAACTAATACGGTTACACGAGTGTCGCTAAAAACGAGAAATACACCAAAAATTGAAAATACCGGGAAAAAAAATACGGGTGTTACATTCTACCCCTCTAAAAACAAGTTTCGTCCCGAAACTTAAGAAATAAACAACTCGGGGTACTTAGCACGCATGCTATCCTCGGTCTCCCAAGTTGCTTCTTCGACACCATGTCTCGACCACTGCACTTTGACCAAAGGAATGGTCTTATGCCTCAGTCGCTTCTCACGGTGCTCCAAAATCCTCAAGGGACGCTCCTCGGAAGTAATGTTCTCGGCAATATCGATCTCACCATAATCGATGATATGACTAGGATCCGGAACATATTTCCTCAGCTGGGAAACATGGAAAATGCTATGAACGTGACTCAAGGCTGGAGGTAGTGCCAAACGGTATGCCAACTCACCGACTCGCTCGAGGATCTCAAAGGGTCCAATAAATCTCGGACTCAACTTCCCTTTCTTCCCGAAATGAAAAACTCTTCTCGTCGGCGACACCTTTAGCAAAACGTGGTCTCCCACCTCGAATTCCAAAGGTCGACGACGGACGTCGGCATACGACTTCTGTCGACTTTGGGCGGTCAACATCCGTTCTCGAATCAAATCCACCTTCCGCCTCGTCTCTAAAATAATATCCGGTTCGGTCCCGACCAAATCAGATGCTTCGTTCCAACAAAACGGCGATCGACAACGCCGTCCGTAAAGCGCCTCATACGGTGCCATCCGAATCGACGCGTGCCAACTATTGTTGTACGTGAATTCGATCAATGGTAAATGCTCCTCCCAGTCACTGCTCCAATCGAGAGCACAAGCACGCAACATATCCTCGAATGTCTGGATAGTGCGTTCCGACTGTCCATCTGAGTGAGGATGAAAAGAGGTACTCAAACGCAAACGAGTACCCAATGCCTTATGCACCGCCTGCAAAAAGTGCGATACAAAATGGCCATCACGATCCGAAACAATAGACTTCGGAGTACCGTGAAGCCTCACGATCTGCGCGATAAACACACGAGCCAACTTCTCTGGGCCCCAAGTGTCTTTGATGCCCAGAAAATGTGCCGACTTGGTCAGACGATCAACAATCACCCAGACCATATTCATGCCCGACCTCGAACTCGGCAAACTCGTAATGAAATACATCGATATATCTTCCCATTTCCATTACGGAACGGGAAGTGACTGCAATAACCCGATCGGTCGCTGATGCTCGATTTTGACCTGCTGACAAGTCAAACATCTCGCTACAAACTATGCGACCCCCTCCTTCATATTATTTCACCAGAAATTCCTCATCAGGTCCTTGTACATATTACTCGAAACAGGATGAACGGAGTAACGTGTATCATGGGCCTCAAGCAAAATACTCTGTCTCAACTCTGAGTCGTTCGGTATACAAAGCCGACTCTGGAATCTCAAAACACCATCCTCGTGAATCACAAACCCAGGAGACTTTCCCTTAAGAACATTTTCTCGGATTTGAGTAATCATTGGATCCTCTAATTGCTTCAGCTTAATTTCATCGATCAAAGACGACGAAATCTCTAAAGCACAAAGTTGCCCGACAGCTCCAGGCAACAAAACCTCAACATCAAACTCGATCAAAACCCGCCGAAGCTCAGACTGAGACGTAAGGATCTCAAGCGTTCGCAACGCAACCGGTTTCCGACTCAAGGCATCATCCACGACGTTCGCCTTGCCCGGATGATAAAGGATTTCAAGGTCATAATCCTTAATCAACTCTAACCACCTCCTCTGCCTCATATTCAACTGCCGCTGAGTAAATATGTATTTCAGACTTTTATGATCGGTAAAAATCTGACATGCAGAACCGAAAAGATAGTGACGCCAAATCTTGAGCGCAAAAACAATTGCCGCTAACTGCAAATCATGAGTAGGGTAGTTAAGCTCATATGGCCTCAACTGTCTCGACGCATATGCAATGGTCTTTCCGTGCTGCATCAACACGCACCCAAGACCCTGACCCGAATCATCACTATAAACAGCAAAACCCCCGTTGCCACACGGCAATGCCAAAATCGGAGCCGAAGTCAAACACCTATTCAGCTCCTCAAAACTCGGCTGCCTCTCGTCAGTCCAGACGAACTTCTCGGACTTCTGGAGTAACTATGTAAGTGGACGAGTGTAATATCCGCAATTTTGAATTTCGGTAATTTTCTTTTTTCGGAGGAAGTTCGTTTTCACAACTCTATCATGACCGTTTCGTCATTCCGAGAATGATTAATTCTGCACTTTTTGTCATCCGAGTTCGTTTCGGTGACGTTTTGTTGAGTTCCGTGTCCTTGATCGACTTTTTCACGTGGGAGTTCGACTTTGTAAAGTCACCATTAATTCTTGGAAACTCCAAAAATTCTGAATCTTTGCAACATTATAGAGAATCAAGTTAGCTTTCCAATGGTTCAAACGGTGGGTCAATCGGAGTCCAGACGAAGGAGTTATGGTCGAAATAGCGAAGACTGCACGGTGTGCCTTTTTGGTGTTGAAGGGGGCTGTACCGTGTGCCGCAGCACACTCAGGCTGTGCCGCGGCACTAAGATGATTCCTGGGCATTTTTAGTGGTCCTGGGCCGCGGCACACTTGTCCTGTGCCGCGGCACACGGGCTTTTTCTGCGTTTTTAGCAGATTTGCGAGGAGAAAAACTTCATTTTTTCTCCTCTCTTCTTCCTCCTTCATCTTAGGCGATTGTGGGCGATTTTTGGGCGATTTTGAGTGCTCCCAAACTTGTAGAGATCATCTACCTCAAGTCTTGTTGTAGATTTTCGACCTCTACTTGAATCCTTCATCCAAATCAAGGTATATTTCTTGATTATCCTTCAAGTTGACTTTTTGGAGAAATTGTTCTTGATTTCGTTTCTAATCCAATTTTGATACATCGATTGGTGTAGTATGATGTTATTAATCATGTTCTATGGGTTGTATATCCATATATCAAGTTTGTTTAACTCGATCGACGATCCGAGTGTTCTTGGGAATTATTGAACATTTAGTGTTCGATTAAATGTCCCAATGAGTTTCCCTTCGATAGTTTGTTGGGATTTCCGTTGTTTTGGCCTTGATTCTCGTCATAACCATGTGTTATTATTACTTCCGGAGGTTTATAGGTGTTCGAGGATTCCGATATTGAATTCCGTTTGGTGATTGATGATTCATGTGGTGTTATTCTCGTAATACTCGTGGTGCTATCGCGTTCTTGATATTGTTCGGGGGTTCGGGGCTATTCGACCGCGTCCTATACGTCGTCTTATTGCGATCGTGGTTTCGAGGCAAGTACCTTGCCCATACTCTTCTTATTTTGTGGATATGATGATCGGTTATCGTCTTGGTGTGTTTGTTTGGTTGTTTGAAATGAAGTTTCAAAGGATTTCGGTTTAGCCTTGTTAAAGGCTTTCTTTCAAAACGCGTGTGTTTTGTGAACGGTGTTTTGAGAATTGATTATGATTTGGTTATTTTGAACGTTGAAGGCTTTTATGATGATACTCCTATTGTTTAAGTTATGGAATCGTGTATTCCGTATTTAATCTTGTTATTGTATTTTTGAAGAGTTTGATAATGGTGTCGAGTTAATGGCCATCTCTAGTGAGTATTCTTAATGAACTTACATTCTTAGCATATTAGTATTGCATGAGTAACGTGTGTGTGTGTATGCTCACTACGGGTTAGATCCGACGGGGTCTCGGTAGGGGTCCACGGAGGTGTGGATCGACGAGCTTTGCTTTTAACCACTACGGGTTAGATCCGACGGGGTCTCGGTAGGGGTCCACGGAGGTGTGGATCGACGGTTAATTGTGGTGAATTTTACAAATGTGATTTGATATTGGCATTTCCGGAAATGAGCGCTTTTGAACGGTTTTCATGATTGCATGCATCGACTAAGTGTGTAAGAGGTAAGTTGTTCGTTTGGCTTACTTGGCTAGGATGGCACAAGAGTATTTTGTTGTTTGTTTTAAATCCTTTATTTTTGGATTTTGATGTTGGGAGACGAACCTTGTGGTCGTTCTTGTGTACTGTGAGTTGATGAGATTTGTGGCTAAAATCCCAATGGTTTTGTAAAAGTCATTTTATGGATTTGGGGCTAAAATCCCAACGGGTTGGTAAATGTCATTTTTCGGAAAGTAAAGATTTGGGGCGGCGACCACTTTTGTCTTCTGGATTTTGAAAAGTAGGATTTGATAATCCTAAATGGTTTTCTATTAAAACTCTCGATGGCATTCTAAACCGTCTTATAAATTATTTCCATTGATTTATGGTATTTCGATTTTTAAAGGTTTTCTCAAACCCTTGCCTCGAGAAGTACTTTTCGTTTCGTTTGGATCTTTGAGGATTCCTGGTTATTGTTATTCGTGGAATGTGAATTGTATGGCTCGTATTTGCACTTTGTATTTGCACTAGCAAAACAGTGGAGTTTTGCTAACCCCCGAGTATTCGGGGGGTGGATGTCTATTTTTGCATTCAGGTTTTGGAGCGTAGCACAGGGTCGGCACGAAGGATGATGAAAGATGAACGATACTAATCACACGAGGATCCGTTGATGTCGGATTGGTCTAGCTGTATTTTCTTTTCCGCTGCAGTATATTTTCCCGTTGTACGGGTGTGGTTGTATTTTGACCCCTGCGTGGGCATGAGTTGTATGTAATTGTTGAAAGACCAAATCGGTCTACTAAGTCATTTTAGCCTAAAAGGCATGGTTGAGTTGCTATATGTCGTTACCAGCCTGGTAGATCCTTGAGGAAAGGTTCTACGGCGTGTAATATCCCTGAGCGGATTGGGGGTGTTACATAAATGGTATCAGAGCTTAGGTTGTGGAAACCTAGGTTGTCGGGTCAGTGGTGTCTATTGAGTTTTGTCTCGTCGGATTTAGTCTGACTGAGTCGTGTCGCGACGCGTCGTTTGAGTTTGTTGGTCGTGATTAGTATCGTGGGGCGATCATCATCTTCGTGCGACCTGTGGAAGTAAGTCTCCCTTCTTTGTGTTGTGCCTCGTGTGACACGAGCTATTTTTATGATTATTTGTTAAGTGATGGAATCCTTATGTGGATTTTGATTTCACGATATGTATTTAATCGACTCGTATTTGATTTATACGAGGAGTGTCGCTTGTGATGTCTTTTTATTGTTGTTTTTGTCCGTTCTTGATGATTTTCGAATCGATTTGCACGTTTACAAGTTCTCTTGTGGAAGCTTTGTGCTTATACACGTTCGACTTGTTCACTAGCCATGGTAGGGTCTTTAGAGGCCTCGAATGGGGCGATGGTTTTGTTCTGAATGTGGTTATTTGACTCTAATATTTTGTTCTTATGAGGAGTAGTGTTCTTTGGATTGTGCATGTTGAATCGTATTTATTTTATCCATTGCGTGAGTTCTTTTGTAATGACTTTCGGTATTTTACCGACCAAGTTTTATTTCGATAACCGCTTCCCTTAACCGAGTCTTTGGCATTATGGCCTTGATCGCGTTGGCGAAATTCTTATGACGGTAATTAGTATTTTGTAAATGGCTTTCGTGAGTTTTTGAAATATTACCGTCATCAGCCTTTTTGGCATTTTGTAAATAGTTTTTAGCCTGGGGTTCCGACGCGGGACCCATAGCGCTATGATGTTCCGTGTGATTACCTGAAATTTTTGGGCATTTTAGCCTTTTTGGCATCGTCCTTTTTGGCATTGAATTATTTTCGAAAACTTGAGTATCTTAGAAATAAATTTCGAGACATATTTTTTTTCAAATGAGTTATTTCCTTGTGGTACATCCAGGTGCCACAATATATTCCAAAAAATTTTCTGCCTCGAGGACCAAAATGTTTTGAGATATTTTCAATGTTTTAGAAACACTTTTATTTAGACCCGAGGGTCGAATAATCTGAAAGTTTTCACTAAGAGAAAGTGTCCTCATTTTTTTATCAAATGCGAAACGGTTCTCCAAAGTCTCGATAACGATGTTTCACGTTTGTACTTTTTGAAAGGTGATACTCAAGATCAATCGGTGTTCTTCTAAATTATTTTCAAAATGAGGTTTTCGTTTTTAAAACCTATCCATTCCCGTTTGAGGGCTGGATATATATGTATGATGTTCGCGTTGTCATTTTTATGTTTGCTCCCGAGTATGACCGAATTGGCGGTGTGAGCGTTGAGTCGTTTTCCACACATTTGTTGTGTTAGCCCCTTGTGAGAGGTGGGATGTTGGTGTTGAATATTGTCGCCTCATGGTGATTTCTGCGTTGTCGCGCATGTGCGAGCTGTTAGAGCTTGGGTTGGTATGGTCGTGTGCATCGGTGATCGTTCCGTTATGTGTCGGTTGTTTAACGTCTTGTTACCTTGCTCCTGTTTTGTGAATTTCGTGGATGAGGTTGGGGGTAATACCCGTACTATTTTGACTTCTGTATTTTCTCTTTCTCCAGTTTATCGATTCGCTCATGTTCGTTGAGACTTTATGAAAATGTTCTGTATTTCGGTTTCATCGTCCGAACGAACTGTGATCTTGTTGTGGGTCAATCTGGTTATCGTTGTGACTTTTTCGAGTTCGGTTCGATTCTTGTGAACCTTGTTCGGGAGTAACATCATTTGGTTCTACTAGTCCTTTTATTCGAAGGGATCGGATTTTGAACTTCTGTATATTCTACTTTGTCGACTCATTTATGTTCGTTGACATTTGAGCTTGTCCCGCCTTGTTTTTGTTTATCGAACGAGTGTGGCATCATTTCGGAATAACTCGTTTGTCGTTGTGACTTTTCAATTTCTATTCCCTTTCATGTGGATCTTATGTGAATGCATACGTTGTTGTTTTCACCGGATCATATATTGTCTCGAGTCGAGATGTGAACCTTGGAGTTGTTGTTTGAATTTTTATTGTTCTTCGTGATTCGAACATGATTGTTCGCTTTTGTTGTCTCGACCGTTGTGGTTCGGTCGTTTGTTTGTTCGGTTTTTGTCCTCGTTTCGTGATCGTTGAGCATTCGGGCTCATTCCTAATTCCCTTAAGTTTGGGAAATTAGTCTCGTTTCGATCTTCCAACCCTTGGGCGGTGGAATTACGTATATGTTCAGCAATTGGCTTGCGTTTTGATTGATGTACCGTTGGGTTGGTCAATCGTACTGACTTTCGTTCGTTGTGTTTTGTGATTGTCGGATAATTGACTTGGCTATATTATCCATTTGATGACGCTTGTCATTTGTTGGTTTTATTGTATCCCTAACGGCGACGTTGTGTTGGTCGTCGTGGAGCGTGTTTTCACGCCGTATGTCTCTTTGCGTTTCTTGCAGTGTTTCGCCGTTGGGCGCGAATTTTCTGTTTTTGGTGTATCTCGTCGAGTTTTCCTGGCGGGTATATTTCTCCCCCCTACTTGTTTTAAGTTTCGGGACGAAACTTCTTTTAAGGAGGGTAGAATGTAATATCCGCAATTTTGAATTTCGGTAATTTTCTTTTTTCGGAGGAAGTTCGTTTTCACAACTCTATCATGACCGTTTCTTCATTCCGAGAATGATTAATTCTGCACTTTTTGTCATCCGAGTTCGTTTCGGTGACGTTTTGTTGAGTTCCGTGTCCTTGATCGACTTTTTCACGTGGGAGTTCGACTTTGTAAAGTCACCATTAATTCTTGGAAACTCCAAAAATTCTGAATCTTTGCAACATTATAGAGAATCAAGTTAGCTTTCCAATAGTTCAAACGGTGGGTCAATCGGAGTCCAGACGAAGGAGTTATGGTCGAAATAGCGAAGACTGCACGGTGTGCCTTTTTGGTGTTGAAGGGGGTTGTACCGTGTGCCGCCGCACACTCAGGCTGTGCCGCGGCACTAAGATGATTCCTGGGCATTTTTAGTGGTCCTGGGCCGCGGCACACTTGTCCTGTGCCGCGGCACACGGGCTTTTTCTGCGTTTTAAGATTTGCGAGGAGAAAAACTTCATTTTTTCTCCTCTCTTCTTCCTCCTTCATCTTAGGCGATTGTGGGCGATTTTTGGGCGATTTTGAGTGCTCCCAAACTTGTAGAGATCATCTACCTCAAGTCTTGTTGTAGATTTTCGACCTCTACTTGAATCCTTCATCCAAATCAAGGTATATTTCTTGATTATCCTTCAAGTTGACTTTTTGGAGAAATTGTTCTTGATTTCGTTTCTAATCCAATTTTGATACATCGATTGGTGTAGTATGATGTTATTAATCATGTTCTATGGGGTGTATATCCATATATCAAGTTTGTTTAACTCGATCGACGATTCGAGTGTTCTTGGGAATTATTGAACATTTAGTGTTCGATTAAATGTCCCAATGAGTTTCCCTTCGATAGTTTGTTGGGATTTCCGTTGTTTTGGCCTTGATTCTCGTCATAACCATGTGTTATTGTTACTTCCGGAGGTTTATAGGTGTTCGAGGATTCCGATATTGAATTCCGTTTGGTGATTGATGATTCATGTGGTGTTATTCTCGTAATACTCGTGGTGCTATCGCGTTCTTGATATTGTTCGGGGGTTCGGGGCTATTCGACCGCGTCCTATACGTCGTCTTATTGCGATCGTGGTTTCTAGGCAAGTACCTTGCCCATACTCTTCTTATTTTGTGGATATGATGATCGGTGATCGTCTTGGTGTGTTTGTTTGGTTGTTTGAAATGAAGTTTCAAAGGATTTCGGTTTAGCCTTGTTAAAGGCTTTCTTTCAAAACGCGTGTGTTTTGTGAACGGTGTTTTGAGAATTGATTATGATTTGGTTATTTTGAACGTTGAAGGCTTTTATGATGATACTCCTATTGTTGAAGTTATGGAATCGTGTATTCCGTATTTAATCTTGTTATTGTATTTTTGAAGAGTTTGATAATGGTGTCGAGTTAATGGCCATCTCTAGTGAGTATTCTTAATGAACTTACATTCTTAGCATATTAGTATTGCATGAGTAACGTGTGTGTGTGTATGCTCACTACGGGTTAGATCCGACGGGGTCTCGGTAGGGGTCCACGGAGGTGTGGATCGACGAGCTTTGCTTTTAACCACTACGGGTTAGATCCGACGGGGTCTCGGTAGGGGTCCACGGAGGTGTGGATCGACGGTTAATTGTGGTGAATTTTACAAATGTGATTTGATATTGGCATTTCCGGAAATGAGCGCTTTTGAACGGTTTTCATGATTGCATGCATCGACTAAGTGTGTAAGAGGTAAGTTGTTCGTTTGGCTTACTTGGCTAGGATGGCACAAGAGTATTTTGTTGTTTGTTTTAAATTCTTTATTTTTGGATTTTGATGTTGGGAGACGAACCTTGTGGTCGTTCTTGTGTACTGTGAGTTGATGAGATTTGGGGCTAAAATCCCAATGGTTTTGTAAAAGTCATTTTATGGATTTGGGGCTAAAATCCCAACGGGTTGGTAAATGTCATTTTTCGGAAAGTAAAGATTTGGGGCGGCGACCCCTTTTGTCTTGTGGATTTTGAAAAGTAGGATTTGATAATCCTAAATGGTTTTCTATTAAAACTCTCGATGGCATTCTAAACCGTCTTATAAATTATTTCCATTGATTTATGGTATTTCGATTTTTAAAGGTTTTCTCAAACCCTTGCCTCGAGAAGTACTTTTCGTTTCGTTTGGATCTTTGAGGATTCCTGGTTATTGTTATTCGTGGAATGTGAATTGTATGGCTCGTATTTGCACTTTGTATTTGCACTAGCAAAACAGTGGAGTTTTGCTAACCCCCGAGTATTCGGGGTGGATGTCTGTATTGCATTCAGGTTTTGGAGCGTAGCACAGGGTCGGCATGAAGGATGATGAAAGATGAACGATACTAATCACACGAGGATCCGTTGATGTCGGATTGGTCTAGCTGTATTTTCTTTTCCGCTGCAGTATATTTTCCCGTTGTACGGGTGTGGTTGTATTTTGACCCCTGCGTGGGCATGAGTTGTATGTAATTGTTGAAAGACCAAATCGGTCTACTGAGTCATTTTAGCCTGAAAGGCATGGTTGAGTTGCTATATGTCGTTACCAGCCTGGTAGATCCTTGAGGAAAGGTTCTACGGCGTGTAATATCCCTGAGCGGATTGGGGGTGTTACATAAATGGTATCAGAGCTTAGGTTGTGGAAACCTAGGCTGTCGGGTCAGTGGTGTCTATTGAGTTTTGTCTCGTCGGATTTAGTCTGACTGAGTCGTGTCGCGACGCGTCGTTTGAGTTTGTTGGTCGTGATTAGTATCGTGGGGCGATCATCATCTTCGTGCGACCTGTGGAAGTAAGTCTCCCTTCTTTGTGTTGTGCCTCGTGTGACACGAGCTATTTTTATGATTATTTGTTAAGTGATGGAATCCTTATGTGGATTTTGATTTCACGATATGTCTTTAATCGACTCTCGTATTTGATTTATAAGAGGAGTGTCGTCGCTTGTGATGTCTTTTTATTGTTGTTTTTGTCCGTTGCTGATGATTTTCGAATCGATTTGCACGTTTTACAAGTTCTCTTGTGGAAGCTTTGTGCTTATACACGTTCGACTTGTTCACTAGCCAGTGCGGTAGGGTCTTTAGAGGCCTCGAATGGGGCCAGTGGTTTTGTTCTGAATGTGGTTATTTGACTCTAATATTTTGTTCTTATGAGGAGTAGTGTTGCTGGATTGTGCATGTTGAACTGTATTTATTTTATCCGCTGCGTGAGTTCTTTTGTAATGATTTTCGGTATTTTACCGACCAAGTTTTATTTCGATAACCGCTTCCCTTAACCGAGTCTTTGGCATTATGGCCTTGATCGCGTTGGAGAAATTCTTATGACGGTAATTAGTATTTTTGTAAATGGCTTTCGTGAGTTTTTGAAATATTACCGTCATCAGCCTTTTTGGCATTTTTGTAAATGGTTTTTAGCCTGGGGTTCCGACGCGGGACCCATAGCGCTATGATGTTCCGTGTGATTACCTGAAATTTTTGGGCATTTTAGCCTTTTTGGCATCGTCCTTTTTGGCATTGAATTATTTTCGAAAACTTGAGTATCTTAGAAATAAATTTCGAGACATATTTTTTTTCAAATGAGTTATTTCCTTGTGGTACATCCAGGTGCCACAATATATTCCAAAAAAATTTCTGCCTCAAGGACCAAAATGTTTTGAGATATTTTCAATGTTTTAGAAACACTTTTATTTAGACCCGAGGGTCGAATAATCTGAAAGTTTTCACTAAGAGAAAGTGTCCTCATTTTTTATCAAATGCGAAACGGTTCTCCAAAGTCTCGATAACGATGTTTCACGTTTGTACTTTTTGAAAGGTGATACTCAAGATCAATCGGTGTTCTTCTAAATTATTTTCAAAATGAGGTTTTCGTTTTTAAAACCTATCCATTCCCGTTTGAGGGCTGGGTATATATGTATGATGTTCGCGTTGTCATTTTTATGTTTGCTCCCGAGTATGACCGAATTGGCGGTGTGAGCGTTGAGTCGTTTTCCACACATTTGTTGTGTTAGCCCCTTGTGAGAGGTGGGATGTTGGTGTTGAATATTGTCGCCTCGTGGTGATTTCTGCGTTGTCGCGCATGTGCGAGCTGTTAGAGCTTGGGTTGGTATGGTCGTGTGCATCGGTGATCGTTCCGTTATGTGTCGGTTGTTTAACGTCTTGTTACCTTGCTCCTGTTTTGTGAATTTCGTGGATGAGGTCGGGGGTAATACCCGTACTATTTTGACTTCTGTATTTTCTCTTTCTCCAGTTTATCGATTCGCTCATGTTCGTTGAGACTTTATGAAAATGTTCTGTATTTCGGTTTCATCGTCCGAACGAACTGTGATCTTGTTGTGGGTCAATCTGGTTATCGTTGTGACTTTTTCGAGTTCGGTTCGATTCTTGTGAACCTTGTTCGGGAGTAACATCATTTGGTTCTACTAGTCCTTTTATTCGAAGGGATCGGATTTTGAACTTCTGTATATTCTACTTTGTCGACTCATTTATGTTCGTTGACATTTCTGAGCTTGTCCTGCCCCTTGTTTTTGTTTATCGAACGAGGGTGGCATCATTTCGGAATAACTCGTTTGTCGTTGTGACTTTTCAATTTCTATTCCCTTTCATGTGGATCTTATGTGAATGCATACGTTGTTGTTTTCACCGGATCATATATTGTCTCGAGTCGAGATGTGAACCTTGGAGTTGTTGTTTGAATTTTTATTGTTCTTCGTGATTCGAACATGATTGTTCGCTTTTTGTTGTCTCGACCGTTGTGGTTCGGTCGTTTGTTTGTTCGGTTTTTGTCCTCGTTTCGTGATCGTTGAGCATTCAGGCTCATTCCTAATTCCCTTAAGTTTGGGAAATTAGTCTCGTTTTCGATCTTCCAACCCTTGGGCGGTGGAATTCCGTATTTGTTCAGCAATTGGCTTGCGTTTTGATTGATGTACCGTTGGGTTGGTCAATCGTACTGACTTTCGTTCGTTGTGTTTTGTGATTGTCGGATAATTGACTTGGCTATATTATCCGTTTGATGACGCTTGTCATTTGTTGGTTTTATTGTATCCCTAACGGCGACGTTGTGTTGGTCGTCGTGGAGCGTGTTTTCACGCCGTATGTCTCTTTGCGTTTCTTGCAGTGTTTCGCCGTTGGGCGCGAATTTTCTGTTTTTGGTGTATCTCGTCGAGTTTTCCTGGCGGGTATATTTCTCCCCCCTACTTGTTTTAAGTTTCGGGACGAAACTTCTTTTAAGGAGGGTAGAATGTAATATCCGCAATTTTGAATTTCGGTAATTTTCTTTTTTCGGAGGAAGTTCGTTTTCACAACTCTATCATGACCGTTTCGTCATTCCGAGAATGATTAATTCTGCACTTTTTGTCATCCGAGTTCGTTTCGGTGACGTTTTGTTGAGTTCCGTGTCCTTGATCGACTTTTTCACGTGGGAGTTCGACTTTGTAAAGTCACCATTAATTCTTGGAAACTCCAAAAATTCTGAATCTTTGCAACATTATAGAGAATCAAGTTAGCTTTCCAATGGTTCAAACGGTGGGTCAATCGGAGTCCAGACGAAGGAGTTATGGTCGAAATAGCGAAGACTGCACGGTGTGCCTTTTTGGTGTTGAAGGGGGCTGTACTGTAATATCCGCAATTTTCGATTTTCGGTAAATTTCTTTTTTTGGTCGGAGTCTGTTTTGACGACTCTCTCATGACCGTTTCGTCATTCGGAGAATATTTAATTCTGCACTTTTGTCATCCGAGTTCGTTTCGGTGCTGCTTTGTTGAGTTCCGTGCTTTTTAGCGACTTTTCCGCGCTTGAGTTCGGTTCTTGCGAATCTCGTTTGAAATTGTCGTTTGGGGTTTTTCGTAAGTTCATTTAATGTTGTTATACGTGTTGTGAGCTTCGGTTTGATTATTCGTTGTCGTATGGTGATTTTCGGGCAGTTGGGCCATTTTCGTAATTTCCCAAAGTTTGGGGTAATTACCTTCCGTTGTCGAATTTCGAGCCTTCGGGTGGTCGGAATCGTGTGTTCTACTAGCTCTTAGATTCGTCTTTGTGAGTACTTCGTAACCGTATCTTCGGTTAGTTTTCCTGCTAGGTTTTGGGTGTCGTTTTTTTGAATTCAGGATTACTAAACGACTTTTCTAAGTATGAGTTCGACTTTGTTAGATCACCATTAATTTTTGGTGACTCCAAAAATTATAAATCTTTGCAATATTATAGAACATCGAGTTAGCTTTCCAATGGTTCAAACGGTGAGTCAATCGGAGTCCGGACGAGAGAGTTATGGTCGTTTCGATTTTGGCCGATCACTTCCAGAGCCTTTCGGCCGATAGGGGGTCGATAGGCTCTCCGCCGGCATTCTGTATGGGTATCGGTTGGGCCTATCGGCCGATAGGCTGGCCGATAGGTTCTGCTGTGTTTCACTATATTACACGGATCTGGGAAGGTTTTCATTTTCCTCTCCTCTCTTTTCTTCCTCTCGCTCAGGCGATCCAGAGCAACTCTTGGGCGATTTTAACATTTTCGGACTTGAAGAAATCATCCACTTCGAGTTTTGTTGTAGATTATCGATTTCTTCTTGAATCATTCATCCTAATCCAAGGTAATCTTCTAAGAACCCATTTTTGGGAGATTTTGGGGATTTTGGGTATTTTGTTCGATTTCGTCCGTTTAATCCGATTTAACTTAGGATTTTGATGGATTGATGATTATTTAGATGTATTATATCATTTCCCTTGTTATTCCATGGTTGGATCGTATCGATTCGTTGTTTGAGTTGAGTTCTTGACCGACGCCTTGAAGGTGTCCGGTAAAATGTCTTAGAGGGGTTTTCGGGCGTTCTACGATTATTCTTCCTCGTATGGTCGATGATTTATTGATTGTATGATGTTAGGGTCGTGTTTCTTGCGAAGAAACCGTGTTGAACCCTTTCGTTCGTCGTCGTCTTCCGTTTCGATAGCATTGGGCGTTTCGAAGCTTTCCGGTTGAGCCGTGTTCGTCGGAATACTTGCGTACCGATTTTGAGGCAAGTACCTTGTCCATACTTTTCTTGTTTCTCGGATATGATGATTGGTGATCGTCTTGGTTTGTTTGTTTGTTCGAAATGAGTTTTCAAAAGATTTGGTTAGCCTCGTTAAAGGTCTCTTTCAAAACCGTGTGTGTTTTGTGATTGGTGTGGTTCGAGAATAACTATGTGAATTCTATGTATATGCTTGGTGTTCATGTTGCACTTAGTATTGTGTGTGGACGTATATTATGTCATTTCGGTGCGTTGTGGATTGACGTGGTGTTTTGCTAAGTGTTTGATGCCTCTGGGCGAATTGTTTGAATATCCTTGATGTGGTATGTTATTTGTGTGAATGTGTGGATATGGTTGAAGGTCTACGGTGGCACATGGCATGTGATCATGTGGCCAGGATGCAACAAGTGATTGATCCAACCGTGGGAGCCTGAGATAATCTACGGTGGCACATGGCATGTGATCATGTGGCCAGGATGCAACAAGCGATTGATCCAACCGTGAGATGTGTGTGATTTGTTTCGCTAGCGGCTCGGGAGGGTCCTTCGAGGCCTCGAGTGGGATGTCGGTGGTATCGTCCGGTCTAGGCGATGCGCGTGCGTGATTATGTTTAGTTGATTTTTCGTCCGTTGAGGTATCGTGATTTTGGGATTTGACCATGTAAATTGTTGGTGTTTTCCAATTTGCGATTTCAAAACATTTGGGCCGTGACCTATTGATTTTGGAAAGAGAAGGATTTTATAATCCTAAATTGTTTTCTATTAAAACTCTCGACGGCATTTTAAACTGCTTTTGTAAATTGTTTCCCTTATTTGCGATCTTTCGCTTTGGAAATGTTTACCCAAACTCTTGCCTCGGGAAGTACTTTTCCTTACGTTTGAACCTTTGAGGATTTCTGATTATTATTGTTCTTGGAACTTGTATTGTATGGCTCGTATTTTTGCACTTGTACTTGCACTAGCAAAACAGTGGAGTTTTGCTAACCCCCGAGTATTCGGGGGGTGGATGTCTATTTTTGCATTCAGGTTTTGGAGCATAGCACAGGGTCGGCGCGAAGGATGATGAAAGATGAACGATACTAATCACACGAGGATCTGTTGACGTCGTTTCGGTCTAGTTGTATTTTCTTTTCCGCTGCAGTGTCTTTTCCCCGTTGTACGGGAGTTTATCGTATTTTGACCCCTGCGTGGGTATGTGTTTGGAATTGAGTTGTATGTATTTGTTGAAAGACCAAATCGGTCTACTGAGTCATTTTAGCCTTAAAGGCGAGGTTTAGATGTTTGATTTTAGTTATCAGCCTGGTAGATCCTCGAGGAGAGGGTCTACGGCGTGTAATATCCCTGAGCGGATTTGGGGGTGTTACATGTACCGTGTGCCGCGGCACACTCAGGCTGTGCCGCGGCACTAAGATGATTCCTGGGCATTTTTAGTGGTCCTGGGCCGCGGCACACTTGTCCTGTGCCGCGGCACACGGGCTTTTTCTGCGTTTTTTAGCAGATTTGCGAGGAGAAAAACTTCATTTTTTCTCCTCTCTTCTTCCTCCTTCATCTTAGGCGATTGTGGGCGATTTTTGGGCGATTTTGAGTGCTCCCAAACTTGTAGAGATCATCTACCTCAAGTCTTGTTGTAGATTTTCGACCTCTACTTGAATCCTTCATCCAAATCAAGGTATATTTCTTGATTATCCTTCAAGTTGACTTTTTGGAGAAATTGTTCTTGATTTCGTTTCTAATCCGATTTTGATACATCGATTGGTGTAGTATGATGTTATTAATCATGTTCTATGGGTTGTATATCCATATATCAAGTTTGTTTAACTCGATCGACGATTCGAGTGTTCTTGGGAATTATTGAACATTTAGTGTTCGATTAAATGTCCCAATGAGTTTCCCTTCGATAGTTTGTTGGGATTTCCGTTGTTTTGGCCTTGATTCTCGTCATAACCATGTGTTATTATTACTTCCGGAGGTTTATAGGTGTTCGAGGATTCCGATATTGAATTCCGTTTGGTGATTGATGATTCATGTGGTGTTATTCTCGTAATACTCGTGGTGCTATCGCGTTCTTGATATTGTTCGGGGGTTCGGGGCTATTCGACCGCGTCCTATACGTCGTCTTATTGCGATCGTGGTTTCGAGGCAAGTACCTTGCCCATACTCTTCTTATTTTGTGGATATGATGATCGGTGATCGTCTTGGTGTGTTTGTTTGGTTGTTTGAAATGAAGTTTCAAAGGATTTCGGTTTAGCCTTGTTAAAGGCTTTCTTTCAAAACGCGTGTGTTTTGTGAACGGTGTTTTGAGAATTGATTATGATTTGGTTATTTTGAACGTTGAAGGCTTTTATGATGATACTCCTATTGTTTAAGTTATGGAATCGTGTATTCCGTATTTAATCTTGTTATTGTATTTTTGAAGAGTTTGATAATGGTGTCGAGTTAATGGCCATCTCTAGTGAGTACTCTTAATGAACTTACATTCTTAGCATATTAGTATTGCATGAGTAACGTGTGTGTGTGTGTATGCTCACTACGGGTTAGATCCGACGGGGTCTCGGTAGGGGTCCACGGAGGTGTGGATCGACGAGCTTTGCTTTTAACCACTACGGGTTAGATCCGACGGGGTCTCGGTAGGGGTCCACGGAGGTGTGGATCGACGGTTAATTGTGGTGAATTTTACAAATGTGATTTGATATTGGCATTTCCGGAAATGAGCGCTTTTGAACGGTTTTCATGATTGCATGCATCGACTTAGTGTGTAAGAGGTAAGTTGTTCGTTTGGCTTACTTGGCTAGGATGGCACAAGAGTATTTTGTTGTTTGTTTTAAATCCTTTATTTTTGGGTTTTGATGTTGGGAGACGAACCTTGTGGTCGTTCTTGTGTACTGTGAGTTGATGAGATTTGGGGCTAAAATCCCAATGGTTTTGTAAAAGTCATTTTATGGATTTGGGGCTAAAATCCCAACGGGTTGGTAAATGTCATTTTTCGGAAAGTAAAGATTTGGGGCGGCGACCCCTTTTGTCTTGTGGATTTTGAAAAGTAGGATTTGATAATCCTAAATGGTTTTCTATTAAAACTCTCGATGGCATTCTAAACCGTCTTATAAATTATTTCCATTGATTTATGGTATTTCGATTTTTAAAGGTTTTCTCAAACCCTTGCCTCGAGAAGTACTTTTCGTTTCGTTTGGATCTTTGAGGATTCCTGGTTATTGTTATTCGTGGAATGTGAATTGTATGGCTCGTATTTGCACTTTGTATTTGCGCTAGCAAAACAGTGGAGTTTTGCTAACCCCCGAGTATTCGGGGGGTGGATGTCTATTTTTGCATTCAGGTTTTGGAGCGTAGCACAGGGTCGGCACGAAGGATGATGAAAGATGAACGATACTAATCACACGAGGATCCGTTGATGTCGGATTGGTCTAGCTGTATTTTCTTTTCCGCTGCAGTATATTTTCCCGTTGTACGGGTGTGGTTGTATTTTGACCCCTGCGTGGGCATGAGTTGTATGTAATTGTTGAAAGACCAAATTGGTCTACTGAGTCATTTTAGCCTGAAAGGCATGGTTGAGTTGCTATATGTCGTTACCAGCCTGGTAGATCCTTGAGGAAAGGTTCTACGGCGTGTAATATCCCTGAGCGGATTGGGGGTGTTACAACGAGCCAGTTTCGAGAAACCCTCGATGAACCTACGGTAGTAGCCAGCTAAACCCAAGAAATTACGAATCTCCTTCACATTCTTGGGTGGCTCCCATTCCAACACTGCCTCAATCTTCTGCGGGTCCACACGAACAACCTCGGCTGAAATCACGTGACCTAGAAACATCACTTCCTTCAGCCAGAACTCACATTTCGAGAAGCTTCCCATCCAATTTTCTTACAAATTAGCAAACAGGGTCTTTTAACGTCAGATTCCCAAGACGTTGTTCATATTCTGGTTTGAATTTATTCCACAAACATTGAATTCCGTAATACACAAGTCCACTAGTATGCGTGTCAAGAGAAATTTCGATATTATCTAAATTCTCCTTATTCAGACCATCATTAATGAACTGAATTTTATTTTCTCTGTTTGTAGATGGAATTCCTAAAGATCGACATTTTACATTACAGTTCCATCTAGCACATTTATAGCAAACAGCTAGCATCTTTGCTCGTCGTTTCTTTGCATATGAACTTTTTCCAAGCCCTGGTAAAAATCTAGTCGGTGTTTCTGTGAATTCACCTTCTATTCTTACTTTGGCTTCGATAATGAATCTTATGTCAAAAGGTATGCTTTTATTCGTTAGCAACCTCATCCTTTCAAGCCTCGTCTTGTAAATTTTTAAAATTGCATTTTTGCTTAGAAAGGGGAATCTTTTTTCAATTTTATACAACGTTTCTTCCATGATAAAAAAAAATAAAAAATAAAAAGACAATGAAAATAATTAAAGAAAATATCTACAAATATCAGTTGTTGTGGGAAACTGAAAAATCCGACTTTAATAGTCACGGAGTACCGTTATCCGCCACTTAACCGGACAAACACAATTTAGTACTAAGTTATAACGTCGAGAAATTTGTACCCATAAAAATAGTTTACAATGTAAGATTTCAAATATAACTTATACTTCCCCGGCAACGGCGCCAAAAACTTGACACGCTTTTTGTGTAACTATCGCAAGTGCACGATATCGTATCAAGTAGTAAAGTGGACTTTTTGAGTCCGGTTTATCGATCCCACAAGGAAGTTATGTTATAATTTGAATTATACACTATTAGTCTATTTTTATAGATACTTAAGATGAGTGAAACACACAATTAAAAAGTTTGGTTTAATAATTGCAAAGAAATTGCAATAATAGTTCTAATATTATAAGGAAATAAAAAGATAGCAATAATAATAGATTGATTATCGATAAAATGAAATAGTTGGGATTACAAACTTAGTTCGTCATTAGTTATAAAAGATGTATTGGAGATCATAAGATGAATTTACTTATTATGTTGTGTAGATTCGATTTTCCTTAAAAAGACGGTTTCTCTTTCGAACTATAAACGCCCTTACATATTGAATCAATCCACTATATTTCTATGTTGATTGGCTTCAATACATAGCATTAGGATTTGTGAAAATAACTCAATGAATCATCTAAGGACTAGGGGTATATTTCTATCCCCTAGAACAACTTAGAGTGAAGATCATTTGATCTAATCAAACATATTTTCTTTCAAACATATGAAGATCATAAATATCTTCATTAATTGGCCAAATAAATAAAGATTGTTAAAACAATGAAAATCACACACAATAATAAGTAATTCATAATATATCTTTATACAAACATAAATAACATGACTAACCTTGTTTATAATCCCAACTTAAGAAACTTAGCCCATAAAGGGTTTATTACACATATTACAAGCTTTGGTGGTCATTTTTAGTTGAATCAAGAGAAAGAATTGATCCTAACTCCCTTAGTAGATAAAGGAGATAGAAGCAATAAACTCTCTGAACAACATATACTACACCACACTTACAAAGATCACTCAAGAACACAAGTGTGTTCTTCACACAAAAAGAAAAGATTACAAGAAAATGGAAAATTATATGATGAATGGTCAATGATGAAGGATCTAAGGGGTCTATTTATACACCTAAAGTCATCTAATAGCTCCAAAACTCCAGCATTATTACATTATATCGGATCAATGCCAGCCATCCCCTCAATAATACACAAAAAGTATAAAAAATTAGACAAATCATAGCAATCTGTCAAGAGTTACGGCCGTAACATTCAGGAGTTACGGCCGTAACTAGGGTGACTTACGGCCGTAACCCCTGAATGTTACGGCCGTAACGTGGCTTCGTAAATTTGCTCATTTGAAGCTTTGATAGTTACGTTTTTAGCCCAGAATTCCTCAGACTTTGCGTTTTTGCCCCAGATCTTCTTCGGATGATAACTTTTGATATATAACTCTGATTTTGAATCCTAAAGACAGCCGAATTCGTCTCGGAAAGCCCTACAACATGAATATATCAAAATTCAATAAATAGAATATTTATTAAACATGTTGTTTCTTGAGTAATTCAGTTATTTAATCCGATCATCATCCGATAAAAATAAAATTATTAAAACTAATAAATTAAAAGCAAAAAACGAGTAGACTAGCTCAATTATGGGTGAATTTTATCGATACAAACCATGAATAAGTGTACAAAACTGACACTTATCACACCCCCAAACTTGAATTCTTGCTAGTCCCGAGCAAGACTCTTTATTATTTACACTCCAAAAATAAAAATAAAAATCACTAAAATAAGATAATTAATACACACATAAATTAAAATATAAAAAGAGAAAAAGAGATCAAAATGCCATTAATAAACAACAACCAGCTTTATACAGTGGATAGAAATGAATCAAGATTCAAAATAAATCTACTAATGTTTTTCAAGTTAAAACACGGTTTTTATTTTGTAATTCCAAAATATAAGGTTTCCCCCCAATAGGTTGATTATTTCTTTCCCACTCGTGATACACACGACTCCCTTTAATGGTTGCTCTCGATCACTCGTTTATTTTTCGACTCAATATGAAGAAAAATTTCATTGGCGTCATCAAATATTGTGATTTTCACAAAATTGAGTGTATTGAAATTCAGCTGCTAATTAATTCAAATCTGCTCATAAACTACATCCCTTTTAGTGATAGCTTTCACACCGTTATTTGCTAACGTGTAACTTTTTTCACTAACACAATTTCTATCTCATTATTTTTCTTTCGTAAAAAGGTGATAGCTTTCACACCGTTATTTGCTAACGTGTAGCTCTTTTCACCAATTTTTCTGAGACGGCAGCTACGCACCAACAATGGTTAGTCCTTTATTTTACGCAAAATTTAAGACTTCCAAAATTAGGCATTTATTGCTGCTCAACACTTCTCCTTTTCGTCATTGATTTTTTTAGGTGATAGCTTTCACACCGTTATTTGCTAACGTGTAGCTCTTTTCACCAATGACTCCTTTTTTTTAGGGAATAGAATTTTTGAGAAAATCATTTCTTAGTTTAAGCATGAAAAATCAAAAACTCCACAAATTAAGTAAATTTCAGTTCTATTTTTCATTAACCAACTGATTCTTCTTTTCTCAAGGTAACGAATGACTCGATTTTATATGATAATTACAAGGCTTGGAAAGAGAGATTAAGGCTCGAAAAAAAAATTTGGAATATACAATTTTTTTACCGGTTAAAACGATTTTAGAAGCTTGTATATAGCTAATTTATTGATGCTATGGCCAGATCTAGAAATCTCATAAATCAAAGTACTATAAATATATATATATATATATAAAAAAAAAATTAAGGCAAATAACCAAATCAATCAAAACACACCAAAACACACCAAAATTACTAAAACAAACCACCCCCAAACTTGAAAATAAAACTGTCCTCAGTTTTAAAAAATAAAAAGCAATGCAGAAAAGCGGAATACTCCCTGCTAAGAAAGTTGATATTTTAGCTAACGCCTTTTAAAATCTGAAAGAGAATAAATATACGAGGCACACAACAGAAGAAAATAAAATATACTCGGAAGTATAACACAATTTTTAAGATGCGCATCAAGAAAGTCCGAAGAGTCGCCTTACGCTGCCATCAAAGTTTTTATAAAATCAAAACACGCAATAAAAATTACAGAAATACATAAATCGCGAATAGATGCGCGTCAAGAGATCAAGAAGAAACTCCTTAAGCTGCCACCATTTAGCACGATTATTACACACGACAGAAAGTAAAAATACAAGAGGTCCGTCATGGGTTATCAAAGGGAGAGGAATGAATCCACTTTTCGTTTTCTCACTGTAAAATCTTCTACCCAGACAATTTTAGCTAGAGCTGGATCTGGTTGAGGAACAAATTCATTTAGTTTTTTGATTAGTTCTTCTGGTGTTGTTGCAACGACTATGATTCGTTTTGCACGATCAGAAATAAAGCCCATTTCGGCAGAGTAGTCGATGAAAGACAGTAAACCATCAAAGAAACCATTGACATTAAGCACACCTATTGGTTTTTGATGAACATTTAGTGGGCTCACGGTAACCACATGAAAAAGTTCCTCAAGGGTGCCAAAACCACCGGAAGGGCGATAAAGGCGCGAATTATTTATCATGTGAGTTATGCGATCTTGCATATTCTGAGATCTAAACTCATCTCCAATAGTTGACCGGTGATTTTACTTTCGGCCCGGAGGTTTTGGGATTACTCCCAACACTCTTACTCCTTCCATATAGGCAGTAAACTCGACCCATTAATCCTAGACTTCCTCCTCCGTAAACTACATGAATGCATTTTTCTCCTAAGGTGCGACCCAAGTTGTGGGCTGCTTGATAAAGCATGCCTCTTTTCCAGAACTAGCTCCACCAAAAATGCATACCGTGTTAAATTTTTTTGTTGAAGATGATGACTCCATTTTGAAAAGAAAAATTTTAGAGAGAAACAGAGAAAAGTGCAAGTTTTAGGGATGATTGTAAGAAACCAGAGAAAGTTTATTTATAGAAGAAAAAGAAGGTAAAAATTGTTTAACAAGTTTGTGATTGCGTTGATTTTGCTTCAACTACTCAATTAGAATAATGACTGCATTTATCGCGTATCACATTTTTTTATTCATAAAATCTCACCACACGACAAAAATAAAAGATACTTACGCGTATGTACAGTAGTTGTGATTGTGGCTCACATCTTCCTCTGATTTTACGTTCAGAAACGGCCTAAACGCCTTCTATGAGTCGGGGAGAAGCTTCCCATCCAATTTTCTTACAAATTGGCAAACAGGTCTTTCAACGTCAGATTCCCAAGACGTTGTTCATATTCTGGTTTGAATTTATTCCACAAACATTGAATTCCGTAATACACAAGTCCACTAGTATGCGTGTCAAGAGAAATTTCGATATTATCTAAATTCTCCTTATTCAGACCATCATTAATGAACTGAATTTTATCTTCTCTGTTTGTAGATGGAATTCTTAAAGATCGACATTTTACATTACAGTTCCATCTAGCACATTTATAGCAAACAGCTAGCATCTTTGCTCGTCGTTTCTTTGCATATGAACTTTTTCCAAGCCCTGGTAAAAATCTAGTCGGTGTTTCTGTGAATTCACCTTCTATTCTTACTTTGGCTTCGATAATGAATCTTATGTCAAAAGGTATGCTTTTATTCGTTAGCAACCTCATCCTTTCAAGCCTCGTCTTGTAAATTTTTAAAATTGCATTTTTGCTTAGAAAGGGGAATCTTTTTTCAATTTTATACAACGTTTCTTCCATGATAAAAAAAAAATAAAAAATAAAAAGACAATGAAAATAATTAAAGAAAATATCTACAAATATCAGTTGTTGTGGGAAACTGAAAAATCCGACTTTAATAGTCATGGAGTACCGTTATCCGCCACTTAACCGGACAAACACAATTTAGTACTAAGTTATAACGTCGAGAAATTTGTACCCATAAAAATAGTTTACAATGTAAGATTTCAAATATAACTTATACTTCCCCGGCAACGGCGCCAAAAACTTGACACGCTTTTTGTGTAACTATCGCAAGTGCACGATATCGTATCAAGTAGTAAAGTGGACTTTTTTAGTCCGGTTTATCGATCCCACAAGGAAGTTATGTTATAATTTGAATTATACACTATTAGTCTATTTTTATAGATACTTAAGATGAGTGAAACACACAATTAAAAAGTTTGGTTTAATAATTGCAAAGAAATTGCAATAATAGTTCTAATATTATAAGGAAATAAAAAGATAGCAATAATAATAGATTGATTATCGATAAAATGAAATAGTTGGGATTACAAACTTAGTTCGTCATTAGTTATAAAAGATGTATTGGAGATCATAAGATGAATTTACTTATTATGTTGTGTAGATTCGATTTTCCTTAAAAAGACGGTTTCTCTTCGAACTATAAACGCCCTTACATATTGAATCAATCCACTATATTTCTATGTTGATTGGCTTCAATACATAGCATTAGGATTTGTGAAAATAACTCAATGAATCATCTAAGGACTAGGGGTATATTTCTATCCCCTAGAACAACTTAGAGTGAAGATCATTTGATCTAATCAAACATATTTTCTTTCGAAACATATGAAGATCATAAATATCTTCATTAATTGGCCAAATAAATAAAGATTGTTAAAACAATGAAAATCACACACAATAATAAGTAATTCATAATATATCTTTATACAAACATAAATAACATGACTAACCTTGTTTATAATCCCAACTTAAGAAACTTAGCCCATAAAGGGTTATTACACATATTACAAGCTTTGGTGGTCATTTTTAGTTGAATCAAGAGAAAGAATTGATCCTAACTCCCTTAGTAGATAAAGGAGATAGAAGCAATAAACTCTCTGAACAACATATACTACACCACACTTACAAAGATCACTCAAGAACACAAGTGTGTTCTTCACACAAAAAGAAAAGATTACAAGAAAATGGAAAATTATATGATGAATGGTCAATGATGAAGGATCTAAGGGGTCTATTTATACACCTAAAGTCATCTAATAGCTCCAAAACTCCAACATTATTACATTATATCGGATCAATGCCAGCCATCCCCTCAATAATACACAAAAAGTATAAAAAATTAGACAAATCATAGCAATCTGTCAAGAGTTACTAGTAACATTCAGAGTTACGGCCGTAACTAGGGTGACTTACGGCCGTAACCCCGAATGTTACGGCCGTAACGTGGCTTCGTAAATTTGCTCATTTGAAGCTTTGATAGTTACGTTTTAGCCCGAATTCCTCGGACTTTGCGTTTTTGCCCCGGATCTTCTTCGGATGATAACTTTTGATATATAACTCGATTTTGAATCTCGGAAAGCCCTACAACATGAATATATCAAAATTCAATAAATAGAATATTTATTAAACATGTTGTTTCTTGAGTAATTCAGTTATTTAATCCGATCATCATCCGATAAAAATAAAATTATTAAAACTAATAAATTAAAAGCAAAAAACGAGTAGACTAGCTCAATTATGGGTGAATTTTATCGATACAAACCATGAATAAGTGTACAAAACTGACACTTATCACACCCCCAAACTTCAATTCTTGCTAGTCCCGAGCAAGACTCTTTATTATTTACACTCCAAAAATAAAAATAAAAATCACTAAAATAAGATAATTAATACACACATAAATTAAAATATAAAAAGAGAAAAAGAGATCAAAATGCCATTAATAAACAACAACCAGCTTTATACAGTAGATAAAAATGAATCAAGATTCAAAATAAATCTACTAATGTTTTTCAAGTTAAAACACGGTTTTTATTTTGTAATTCCAAAATATAAGGTTTCCCCCCAATAGGTTGATTATTTCTTTCCCACTCGTGATACACACGACTCCCTTTAATGGTTGCTCTCGATCACTCGTTTATTTTTCGACTCAATATGAAGAAAAATTTCATTGGCGTCATCAAATATTGTGATTTTCACAAAATTGAGTGTATTGAAATTCAGCTGCTAATTAATTCAAATCTGCTCATAAACTACATCCCTTTTAGTGATAGCTTTCACACCGTTATTTGCTAACGTGTAACTTTTTTCACTAACACAATTTCTATCTCATTATTTTTCTTTCGTAAAAAGGTGATAGCTTTCACACCGTTATTTGCTAACGTGTAGCTCTTTTCACCAATTTTTCTGAGACGGCAGCTACGCACCAACAATGGTTAGTCCTTTATTTTACGCAAAATTTAAGACTTCCAAAATTAGGCAGCTGTTGCTGCTCAACACTTCTCCTTTTCGTCATTGATTTTTTTAGGTGATAGCTTTCACACCGTTATTTGCTAACGTGTAGCTCTTTTCACCAATGACTCCTTTTTTTTTAGGGAATAGAATTTTTGAGAAAATCATTTCTTAGTTTAAGCATGAAAAATCAAAAACTCCACAAATTAAGTAAATTTCAGTTCTATTTTTCATTAACCAACTGATTCTTCTTTTCTCAAGGTAACGAATGACTCGATTTTATATGATAATTACAAGGCTTGGAAAGAGAGATTAAGGCTCGAAAAAAAAATTTGGAATATACAATTTTTTTACCGGTTAAAACGATTTTAGAAGCTTGTATATAGCTAATTTATTGATGCTATGGCCAGATCTAGAAATCTCATAAATCAAAGTACTATAAATATATATATATATATATATATAAAAAAAAAATTAAGGCAAATAACCAAATCAATCAAAACACACCAAAACACACCAAAATTACTAAAACAAACCACCCCCAAACTTGAAAATAAAACTCTCCTCGCTTTAAAAATAAAAAGCAATGCAGAAAAGCGGAATACTCCCTGCTAAGAAAGTTGATATTTTAGCTAACGCCTTTTAAAATCTGCAAGAGAATAAATATACGAGGCACACAACAGAAGAAAATAAAATATACTCGGAAGTATAACACAATTTTTAAGATGCGCATCAAGAAAGTCCGAAGAGTCGCCTTACGCTGCCATCAAAGTTTTTATAAAAGCAAAACACGCAATAAAAATTACAGAAATACATAAATCGCGAATAGATGCGCGTCAAGAGATCAAGAAGAAACTCCTTAAGCTGCCACCATTTAGCACGATTATTACACACGACAGAAAGTAAAAATACAAGAGGTCCGTCATGGGTTATCAAAGGGAGAGGAATGAATCCACTTTTCGTTTTCTCACTGTAAAATCTTCTACCCAGACAATTTTAGCTAGAGCTGGATCTGGTTGAGGAACAAATTCATTTAGTTTTTTGATTAGTTCTTCTGGTGTTGTTGCAACGACTATGATTCGTTTTGCACGATCAGAAATAAAGCCCATTTCGGCAGAGTAGTCGATGAAAGACAGTAAACCATCAAAGAAACCATTGACATTAAGCACACCTATTGGTTTTTGATGAACATTTAGCTGGGCTCTGGTAACCACATGAAAAAGTTCCTCAAGGGTGCCAAAACCACCGGGAAGGGCGATAAAGGCGCCAGAATTATTTATCATGTGAGTTATGCGATCTTGCATATTTACAGATCTAAACTCATCTCCAATAGTTGACCCGGTGATTTTACTTTCAGCCAGAGGTTTTGGGATTACTCCCAACACTCTTACTCCTTCCATATAGCGAATGCAGCTCGACCCATTAATCCTAGACTTCCTCCTCCGTAAACTACATGAATGCATTTTTCTCCTAAGGTGCGACCCAAGTTGTGGGCTGCTTCAGTAAAGCATGCCTCTTTTCCAGAACTAGCTCCACCAAAAATGCATACCGTGTTAAATTTTTTTGTTGAAGATGATGACTCCATTTTTGAAAAGAAAAATTTTAGAGAGAAACAGAGAAAAGTGCAAGTTTTAGGGATGATTGAAAGAAACCAGTAGAAAGTTTATTTATAGAAGAAAAAGAAGGTAAAAATTGTTTAACAAGTTTGTGATTGCGTTGATTTTGCTTCAACTACTCAATTAGAATAATGACTGCATTTATCGCGTATCACATTTTTTTATTCAGAAAATCTCACCACACGACAAAAATAAAAGATACTTACGCGTATGTACAGTAGTTGTGATTGTGGCTCACATCTTCCTCTGATTTTACGTTCAGAAACGGCCTAAACGCCTTCTATGAGTCGGGGAGAAGCTTCCCATCCAATTTTCTTACAAATTGGCAAACAGGGTCTTTCAACGTCAGATTCCCAAGACGTTGTTCATATTCTGGTTTGAATTTATTCCACAAACATTGAATTCCGTAATACACAAGTCCACTAGTATGCGTGTCAAGAGAAATTTCGATATTATCTAAATTCTCCTTATTCAGACCATCATTAATGAACTGAATTTTATCTTCTCTGTTTGTAGATGGAATTCTTAAAGATCGACATTTTACATTACAGTTCCATCTAGCACATTTATAGCAAACAGCTAGCATCTTTGCTCGTCGTTTCTTTGCATATGAACTTTTTCCAAGCCCTGGTAAAAATCTAGTCGGTGTTTCTGTGAATTCACCTTCTATTCTTACTTTGGCTTCGATAATGAATCTTATGTCAAAAGGTATGCTTTTATTCGTTAGCAACCTCATCCTTTCAAGCCTCGTCTTGTAAATTTTTAAAATTGCATTTTTGCTTAGAAAGGGGAATCTTTTTTCAATTTTATACAACGTTTCTTCCATGATAAAAAAAATAAAAAATAAAAAGACAATGAAAATAATTAAAGAAAATATCTACAAATATCAGTTGTTGTGGGAAACTGAAAAATCCGACTTTAATAGTCACGGAGTACCGTTATCCGCCACTTAACCGGACAAACACAATTTAGTACTAAGTTATAACGTCGAAATTTGTACCCATAAAAATAGTTTACAATGTAAGATTTCAAATATAACTTATACTTCCCGACATGGCGCCAAAAACTTGACACGCTTTTTGTGTAACTATCGCAAGTGCACGATATCGTATCAAGTAGTAAAGTGGACTTTTTAGTCGGTTTATCGATCCCACAAGGAAGTTATGTTATAATTTGAATTATACACTATTAGTCTATTTTTATAGATACTTAAGATGAGTGAAACACACAATTAAAAAGTTTGGTTTAATAATTGCAAAGAAATTGCAATAATAGTTCTAATATTATAAGGAAATAAAAAGATAGCAATAATAATAGATTGATTATCGATAAAATGAAATAGTTGGGATTACAAACTTAGTTCGTCATTAGTTATAAAAGATGTATTGGAGATCATAAGATGAATTTACTTATTATGTTGTGTAGATTCGATTTTCCTTAAAAAGACGGTTTCTCTTTCGAACTATAAAACGCCCCTTACATATTGAATCAATCCACTATATTTCTATGTTGATTGGCTTCAATACATAGCATTAGGATTTGTGAAAATAACTCAATGAATCATCTAAGGACTAGGGGTATATTTCTATCCCCTAGAACAACTTAGAGTGAAGATCATTTGATCTAATCAAACATATTTTCTTTCGAAACATATGAAGATCATAAATATCTTCATTAATTGGCCAAATAAATAAAGATTGTTAAAACAATGAAAATCACACACAATAATAAGTAATTCATAATATATCTTTATACAAACATAAATAACATGACTAACCTTGTTTATAATCCCAACTTAAGAAACTTAGCCCATAAAGGGTTATTACACATATTACAAGCTTTGGTGGTCATTTTTAGTTGAATCAAGAGAAAGAATTGATCCTAACTCCCTTAGTAGATAAAGGAGATAGAAGCAATAAACTCTCTGAACAACATATACTACACCACACTTACAAAGATCACTCAAGAACACAAGTGTGTTCTTCACACAAAAAGAAAAGTTTACAAGAAAATGGAAAATTATATGATGAATGGTCAATGATGAAGGATCTAAGGGGTCTATTTATACACCTAAAGTCATCTAATAGCTCCAAAACTCCAACATTATTACATTATATCGGATCAATGCCAGCCATCCCCTCAATAATACACAAAAGTATAAAAATTAGACAAATCATAGCAATGTCAAGAGTTACGGCCAGTAACATTCGGAGTTACGGCCGTAACTAGGGTGACTTACGGCCGTAACCCCGAATGTTACGGCCGTAACGTGGCTTCGTAAATTTGCTCATTTGAAGCTTTGATAGTTACGTTTTAGCGAGAATTCCTCGGACTTTGCGTTTTTGCCCCGGATCTTCTTCGGATGATAACTTTTGATATATAACTCGATTTTGAATCGGAAGAAGCTGCCGAATTCGTCTCGGAAAGCCCTACAACATGAATATATCAAAATTCAATAAATAGAATATTTATTAAACATGTTGTTTCTTGAGTAATTCAGTTATTTAAACCGATCATCATCCGATAAAAATAAAATTATTAAAACTAATAAATTAAAAGCAAAAAACGAGTAGACTAACTCAATTATGGGTGAATTTTATCGATACAAACCATGGATAAGTGTACAAAACTGACACTTATCAATGAACACGGCCGGTGCATTAGTTTGTCCGAAAGGCATAACTACAAACTCATAGTGTCCGTATCTCGTCCAAAAAGCTGTTCTCGGAACATCGAACTCCTTCACTCGAAGCTGATAGTACCCCGATCTCAAGTCGATTTTCGAGAATACCGCAGCTCCCTGCAACTGGTCGAACAAGTCATCAATCCTTAGCAGAGGATACTTGTTCTTGATGGTCACTTTGTTTAGCTCGCGATAATCGATACACAAACGCAGTGAACCGTCCTTCTTCCGCACAAACAGGACCGGTGCGCCCCAAGGCGAGGTGCTCGGTCGAACATACCCCAACTTAAGAAGCTCACTCAACTGTTTCTTCAACTCGGCCATCTCTGAAGGTTCCATGCGATACGGCGCCTTCGAAATCGGAGATGCGCCCGGCTCTAATTCTATAGCAAACTCGACCTCACGCTCCGGTGGCAATCCCGGTAACTCGTCAGGAAATACATCAGGAAACTCTCTAACGACTAGAATCGACGAAAACTCGACTCCACCATCCTCCGCCTTTAAGGCATAGCACCAATAACCAGTACACCCCTTTCGCAGGAGCCTCATCGCCTTCAAGGCGTTAATAACGAACTTCCGGTTTCCCCTCTTCCGCCCCCCGAAAGGGTGCTCGGTGCCGTCCTCGGCTAACATAGTGATGATTCTCGTGCGGTAGTTCATGATTGCGCCATGCCGCTCGAGCCAATCATCCCCGAGAATCAAATCCTCACCCTCAATATTAACGACAATAAGATTAGAGAGCCAAGCTCTCTCACAAAAAAACACAGAACAGTCACGGACCTCTCGATCACTGACAATTCTATCACCGCTAGGAAGTTTAACGATGAAAGACTCGCAAGGCGACAAACAGTCGAGACTCAAACGGCGCACACACTCCAGCGATATGAACGAATGTGTAGCACCCGAATCTAAAAGCACACTTACAGGATGAGAATGGATATGAACGGTACATGTCACCACAGTGGCCGCTGGATCATCGGCCCTCCTCATCTCATAGATACGCGGCTGGGCAGAGCCGACACTGGAAGCTCCTCCCCTAGCGGGCTGACCCCAACCTCTACCTCGACCGGCACTCAGCGGAGGCTGCGGAGCAAACGAGCCCTGGTTCACACTCGGCTCCATAGGTGCTGGGTGAGAAGAACGGGCGCCGCGAAACTGTCTGATCTGTTCACAAAAAGAGGCCTTGTGGCCCGACTGACCACAAGTATGACAAGTCAAAGGCGGACGAGGACACTCCCGGTTCCTATGGCCCGGCTGGCCACAGTTAAAGCATGTGGGATCACGAACGGAGGTTCTGGCGGCACCTCGAAAACTCCCAGATAAACGAGCCGAACCGCCCGTAGAAATATTTGCAGCTTGAGATTTCTGCTGACTCCCACCCTTGTAACCCGAGAAATTCCCAGCGTATTTCTGCTTCTTACTCTCTCGGACCGCCACACTGGCTGTCACCGACATATCATAGGCAACAGCTCGGCTCTGATAATCCTTCAAAGTAGTACAGACGAACCCAGACATGTAGTCTCGAATTGACAATTTCATCCGCCTGGAAAAGTGGAAAATTTTGTCGCTCTCCTCGACAACTTGGGTCTTCACATAGCCCAACTCCTTGTTAAAATCGACAATAGCTTGGGATACGGGAATATCCCATGGTTGAGCATCATAGAAAGCATGGACTCGAGCCTGTCTAACTGGCCATGGGCAATATTCAGTCTCCATCAATTCTTGAAATTCGGCCCATGAAGCAACATGGTCTTTGGGCCCAACGGCCTCCCACCAATCCGTAGCGTCCCCAGTGAGAAAGTACTGGGCAATAGGGACTTTTCGGTCCTCGGGACAGTTGGTGGCAACGAAGACCTTGGATATATCCTTGATCCACCCCTCCCAGCCGATCGGGTCTAATGCCCCCGAAAACTGAGGAGGGTGCATATTTATGACATCTTGGAGCCAACGGTCTGCCCCACCCCGATTAGCATGGGCCGTATCCGGGTTTTGAACCACATGAGCTATCGCCGTCATTTGGTTTTCCATTTGCTGCATAACGGCCGCAATACCAAGGTCGGCGCGCTCCTGAGAAGAAGCATGACTGTGACGGTCACCGGTACTGCCGGCTCCCGAAGAATGCGACGTGGCCGCCCCACCGGATGCCCCACATCCCTGGCCGCATCCATAGTCACGACCACGACCACGACCACGACCCCTTCCAGCATCCATGCTGGTGTTAAGAGGTGGCAAAAAAAACAACTCGATGATAAGTAAAAGAGGGAAAATAACTACAATTCAAGAAATGGGAATACGATACGAGAAAACAAAGAATCGAGTAAGAAAACTTACGAACACTGGAAGTACTGAGATGCTGGCAGCAGTGTGACACTGTGCAGAACAAGACACAACTAGACCCAAATAACCGACAAGCCTAGGTATCCATAAACCTAGTTCTCTGATACCATTTTCTGTAACACCCCCGAGATATTCAAGGTGTATTACAGTGTCGTGGACCCCTACATGGGACCCACCAGGCTAGACACAACTTACCACAGTAGAAACACACATTGTCCAGTTGAAAATCAAATAACACACCCGTTACAACCGGCGGAAAATCAACAATGGCAAACATAAATAACTTCCACGAATACAAAACATAATCCGAAGAGAAAAGCCTAAGTACTCGCGAGTACAATCTATAAGTTTCAAAAAGTAGACAACAACCATATCGAATGGAAACAACGGAAATGAAAAGACTCAATGCACATGTCAACGACCCTGGCCAGCATCCTCGTATTGTCCCAGCGCTCGCTCGTCCGGATGATCATAACCTGAAATCCATAACAAGAATTTCCCCACGACGGGTCCCCAAAGGGGTTAGAAATTACACTAGTACAAGTAATCAAGGCAAACAAGTCGCTTACACATTTCATAGTACATGCACCAAAGCCATTTCGAAAACTAAAACCAGGCATGTCTTTTCCGGAAACAAATAGTCAAACAATTTGCCTAGGACCGGGATGAAGCCACATTCATAAAACAAAATCAAGCACACACGTCACCTAGGATCAGGACGAAGCCACGAATCCCACTCGAGCCCTCTAAGGACCCTCCCGAGCTGGCCACGAAACAAACTCATGAATCCAGGACGAAGCCATATATTCCCTCGAGGCCCCGTCGGACCCTCCCGAGGTGAGTAAATTACACAGAATATACATTACCATTTCACGTTAAGCATAAAGGTTTCCAAAGATACTTGCCTTGAATAATTGACGACGCAACGAACGGAAAGGAAAGTCACCGACGAACGCTAGGAACCAACGAAACCGAACCTAACGATTCCAAGAATACAATCACAACCATTTCTAAATGAATACGGGAATGGAATACACCCGAAAACCCGCCTACGATTCATGTATATTCGTATATAAACAACAACGAGGGCGGACCACAACCAAACCCTCTCGATTCCGCAAAACCATGAAAATATACCATGAATCCGTAGGAAAACTAATGATATCAACAAGATTAATCATATTCATCATGGATTAACCAACAAAATTGGACGAATCGGACGAAAATCCCAAAACCCCCAAATTATCCAAAAGTAGGGTTCTAAGAGATTTACTTTGGATTAGGATGAAAGATTCGCGTTGATGTTGTTATTACACACCAAGAACTCAAAGAAGATGATGGTTTGAGATGATTGGAGGAAGAAATCGCCAAGAAAATCGCCCAAATCGCCTAAGCCGCGGAGAGGGAGAAGAAATGAAAAAAAGACATTCCTCTCGGTCAACTCCCTGGTTTATATAGTCAGGGAGTGTTAGCGGGCGCTAACCCTGAGAAGTTAGCGTGCGCTAACGGGACAAAACTCCAGTCCAGAAGTTAATGTCCCAGTCTAGTAACCAGATTACTGGGCCGTTAGCGTGCGCTACCCGAAACGTAGCGTGCGCTAATAGCCTCTCGGTAGCGCGCACTATCGGCCATAGCGTGCGCTACCTGGACATCAGCCAAGTCCAGAAGTGAACTGCCCAGTACTCACCTTGTTGGGTACCAAATCGGATATTTGCGCCGTTTTATGCGGAAGCGAAAATAAATTGCGGAAAATAAATCACACAAGGATTTATAGAGGTTCGGCTATTAACGAAGCCTACGTCCTCTCTCGATGCATCTTTTTCTTAGGATTAAGATCAAAACCTCTACGCCTCTCTTCTATCGGTCGAGGGATTACCGTTACAAGCTCGTCTTCTATCGGTCCGAGTAAAACCGTTTTTCCTTTTCTATTGGATAAGGAATCAACCACTCTAGCTTTCTATGGGTACTAGATAAACCTCACTTAGATATCGATTGCGATTCTAACAATGCCGGATACTTGATCCTAATAACACCGAATCCAATCGTATCTTTTCTTTTACCACTCGTGTATAATATTGAATGTATAAACACTCAAACTAACAATATAAGCTCAATATTACAACAACAATATAAATATATGATTCTCAGATGTATGACTTGTTTGCTTGAAGTTGTTGTACTCAAACAATACCATAGGGATGGTATTTATAGGCATTTCCCACAAACTAGCCGTTGCTGCCAGTTGACTAGCTAGCGTGCGCTAGCTCTTCCTTCTTAGCGTGCGCTATCGCACATTTTTGCTTTAGCGTGCGTAATATCTTTCAGGTAGCGTACGTTAGACTGTTCCCAGTTTCAGTCCAGTAGCTTCGTTTCTTCTTTAGCGTACGTTATGCCTTCTGCCTTACGTACGTAACCTTCTTGTATTAGCGTACGTTAATAACCCACTGTAGCGTGCGCTAATCCAATATATCCGTTGCATGGATTGTCAAAGTATCCGTTTGATATGCTGACTTTGACCTGCTTTTCCCAACGTTCTGATTGACTTGATTCAAACATCTTAGCGTGCGATAATCATACTTTGTAGCGTGCGCTAATGCTGACTTCATTGCATACGTTATTCTGTGTTTGAATTCCTTCACAATGGTAACAAGACTTCGATAGCGTGCGTTAATGGTAGCGTGTAGCGTGCGCTATGTCATCAGCTGACTTCACTTCAGCTTACTTCGAACTCGGCTGATATGCAGATGACTCCTCGTTAGCGTGCGCTAACATATAATGACTTGCGTGCGCTAGACATGCATTTTGCTCAGCTTTTTGCGACTTCGTCTGCTTCGTCGTTTTGCTTCGCCTCGATGTTGTTTTGTTTGTTTAGCAACTTTAATCATCAAAACACAAATTAAATAATGTGTGGAATAAATATTCCAACAATCTCCCCCTTTTTGATGATTACAAAACAACTCTTGAATTTTTGGTCAAGAGTTGTTTTGGTCAAGAAAATCTTCGTCGGGATCTTTGTCGCTCCATGTTGCGATTAAAACTCTTTTTGCTTTACTCGACAGTTCTTAGCAAAGTGGCCTGGTTTACCACATAATCGACAGGTGTTGTCGAATTTCTTAGGTTCGCCCGCTTGAATGTCCTTCTTCCTCCGGTTTAATAAGTGTTGGAACTTATTAATATTTTTGGCATAATATGCCATTTCTTCATCACTTTCGTCCACCGGGATTTCTTCTTTCTTCTTCGGAACCTTAGCCTTGAAGGCTATAGATTTTTCCTTCGGTTTTGGTTTGGCATTCTGAGATTTTAGAACAATCTCGTAGTTGATAAGAGAACCAACAAGAGCACTAAAATCGAGAGTATTTAAATCTTTGGATTCCATTATTGCCGTAACTGTACCGTCCCATTCTCGAGGTAGTGATCGGAGAATTTTCTTTACTTTCTCACTACTCGAAAGTGGTTTTCCGAAACATGCTAATCCATTAGTGATAACCGAAAATCGGTCAGGCATAATCGAGATGGATTCGTCGTCCTTCATTGGAATAATTCATAATCGTGAAGGAGCATGTTTATCTTCGTCTCTTTGACTTGAGACGTACCTTCGTGTGTTACCTCAAGCATTTTCCAGATTTCTTTGGCACTATCACACGATGATATCCGGTTGTGTTCTTCCGGATTTAAAACACAGTATAATAATTGTGTCGCTTTGCAATTATAATGGTCGTTTTTCCAATCCGCATCGTCATACTCTTCAAAGGTTTTGAGAGTTCCGTTTGAGTTCGTCGGGATTTTGGGACCAAGACAAATCACCTTCCAAAGTTCTATGTCGTAAGCTCGAATGAATATCGACATCTTATTCTTCCAAGTCATGAAGTTCGCACCATCAAAAAATGGTGGTCGGTTGAGAGCAACGCCTTCGACGGGAGCCATTTGGAACGCCATTGGATCTTTTTTCCTTGGATGTTAAGCCGCGTGTTGGAGTACCGCTCCGATAACAATTGTTGGGTACCAAATCGGATATTTGCGCCGTTTTATGCGGAAGCGAAAATAAATTGCGGAAAATAAATCACACAAGGATTTATAGAGGTTCGGCTATTAACGAAGCCTACGTCCTCTCTCGATGTATCTTTCCTTAGGATTAAGATCAAAACCTCTACGCCTCTCTTCTATCGGTCGAGGGATTACCGTTACAAGCTCGTCTTCTATCGGTCCGAGTAAAACCGTTTTTCCTTTTCTATTGGATAAGGAATCAACCACTCTAGCTTTATATGGGTACTAGATAAACCTCACTTAGATATCGATTGCGATTCTAACAATGCCGGATACTTGATCCTAATAACACCGAATCCAATTGTATCTTTTCTTTTACCACTCATGTATAATGTTGAATGTATAAACACTCAAACTAACAATATAAGCTCAATATTACAACAACAATGTAAATATATGATTCTCAGATGTATGACTCGTTTGCTTGAAGTTTTTGTACTCAAACAATACCATAGGGATGGTATTTATAGGCATTTCCCACAAACTAGCCGTTGCTGCCAGTTGACTAGCTAGCGTGCGCTAGCTCTTCCTTCTTAGCGTGCGCTATCGCACATTTTTGCTTTAGCGTGCGTAATATCTTTCATGTAGCGTGCGTTAAGCTTCCCGATTTGATCCGGTAACCGTTTCTTCTTTAGCGTCGTTATGCCTTACGCGCTACGTACGTAACCTTCTTGTATTAACGTACGTTAATAACCCACTGTAGCGTGCGCTAATCCAATATATCCGTTGCATGGATTGTCAAAGTATCCGTTTGATATGCTGACTTTGACCTGCTTTTCCCAACGTTCTGATTGACTTGATTCAAACATCTTAGCGTGCGCTAATCATACTTTGTAGCGTGCGCTAATGCTGACTTCATTGCATACGTTATTCTGTGTTTGAATTCCTTCACAATGGTAACAAGACTTTGATAGCGTGCGTTAATGGTAGCGTGTAGCGTGCGCTATCTCATCAGCTGACTTCACTTCAGCTTACTTCGAACTCGGCTGATATGCAGATGACTCCTAGTTAGCGTGCGCTAACATATAATGACTTGCATGCGCTAGACATGCATTTTGCTTAGCTTTTTGCGACTTCGTCTGCTTCGTCGTTTTGCTTCGCCTCGATGTTGTTTTGTTTGTTTAGCAACTTTAATCATCAAAACACAAAATAAATAATGTGTGGAATAAATATTCCAACACACCTGACCCCATTAGCGCGCGTTATCGGCCAAACGTAGCGTGCGCTAAAAGCGTATCGGTAGCGCGCACTATCGACCATAGCGTGCGCTACCTGGGCACATGACCGAGTCCAGTACCAAATTGTCCAGTACTGGACAGACTCGCTAGCGCGCGCTACAAAACAAGCGCAGCGTGCGCTACTGAAGGATGATTAGCGCGCGTTATAAAGTAACATTAGCGCGCGTTAGGCACAGGGTAACAACGGTCCGAAACACCGAAACACGAACGAAGCATCAAACGGAACATCTCAAAACGCATCATAACATAGAATGAACCCACGACAACCCCGAAACGGCGGTTCCGAACAACACTTACAGGAATCAGATCGATAAGCGACGGAAGAACCAATAACGTATAACTGGATGACAAAAAGTCTCGAAACAATTATTCTCAAAACTAATACGGTTACACGAGTGTCGCTAAAAACGAGAAATACACTGAAAAGTGAAATACCGGGAAAAGAAAAATACGGGTGTTACACAGCAACCCAACGAACTGCAGCTTTCTGTTTCCAGAAATCTTCCTCCGTAGAGAGACGAAGTTGGTACTCTGCACGAAAATGGTGCATGGCGATTATATTCTCCGGAGAAGGATCCAAATCATATCGCCGCTCGGCCTCGTCTGCAGCCCTCAAGGACTTATCCAACTTCATATGAATATTTCCAAAAACAGACCAGTTCCACTGTTTCAGTCTTCGCTTAACCCTAAGGAGTTTGGCCTGTAGATTACACATGCCAGATAGTCCAGTCGAGGTAAGCCAGACCTCCCTAACAGTGTCCAGAAATGTGTGATGCCGGATCCACATACTCTGGAAACGGAATGACAACTTATGACGAGGCAAGGAAAAACGATTTGGATAAGAAGGGGCGGATGGTCGAAACGAAGGCGGGGCAAGTGAGTAACAGTAGAAACTGCAAACACGTTCGACCAGGCTTCATTAAATAAAGCACAGTCTAGCCTTTCCCTCAAACCATTATGCTCCCAAGTGAAAATGTCGCTCTCACAGCCCGCGTTAATCAACTCACAGTCAGCAATAGCATGTGCGAAGTCAAGAATCTCAGCTGAGCGGTCTGTGGTACTACCCTCGCGTTCATGCGAATGCAGGAAGATGTTGAAGTCACCACTGACTAGCCATGGCAACCCCTTGACTTCCAAAGCAATCTCACGGAGGGTGTCCCAAAGGGCGTAACGACCAGCACACACAGTGCTGGCATAAACATAAGTAATAAATATAGACTGGGGAAGAAGGGGAGAAGAAATAGAAAGATGAAGGACCTGATCGGTATCTAACAAAACCTGGTGCTAGAAATTAGGAGAGGAGAATGACCAAATTTTATTAGACCGATTAAAGAGTCCCGACGCAAAACCCAAAAAACGAATATAGAAATCAAAATTAGCATTGGAACCCATAGGCTCCAAAATGCCAATAAAAGAGAATCTATGCGAGTGGTGGAGATGTCGAATACGCTGCTGGTGTCCGGTGTTATCCAGACTGCGGCCGTTCCATGTCAACTTGGGGACCGACATAATCTAACCAACCGACTCGGACCCTAACTGGAGCGCCCCGTCTCCGGGGTGTGCCTTGCCGAGCGGATGTTATCCATTTCGAGGGCGATGCAGATCGCGCCTTGATAAGAAGGGAAAAAGATCCATGGGAAGCTGCTCTACCATGTGTGGAAGTTGAGTAGTCCGAAGCAGCTTTGCCCTTGGTCGTGACTCCAGGGGCAGCAGAAGAAGGCATCAGTCTTATCTTAACTGGAAGCTTGGGTGCCTTCGGAAGAGGCACCATAGCCGAGGAAGAGAGACTGGACTCAGAAATCTCAAACTGTGAGCGAATAAGGCCGCACTCAGTGTGGGATAGAGAGGTATGAGGGGGGAAATAAGAAAGGAGGGGAAGGGGAGGCTCATAAACAACCATGACCAGGGTATCAGGCTCCACGATGATAGGATCATCGGGGCGACCCTCACAAGCATGGCGCGGGGAGGTAGACTCAATGAGTCTGGACTGCAAAGGGACAGTGGACGACTACATGTCGTCCTCTATAACCAACTCCTCATCAATACTGTGACCACTATCATCGCTACCCAACATGCTACCCTTATCACCTACACTAATAATGTCATCAGTACCCACTAAATCTTTCTCCTCTCTAGAAGAGGAGGCTAGGGAAGCAAAGTAGGAATGCTGGCCAGTGGCAACAGTGTCCTTGGGGATAATCCCGTCTCTTTCGGCCCTTTTTTAGTAACTACTTGCCAAACGGCAGACTCCTTGCCTTTAGAGTCCTTATGAGCTGACGGCAAGGTAGGATCCTTAGGGCTGCGCCTTCTGCGGTCTAGGAGGAGCAACATAAGGCTTCTTACACTGGGGCGGCAGCAATGTAGCAACTAGAGGGCCCGCACCCTACATGTGAGCATAGAGAGCAGTACAACAGAGCTCTCTCATAAATCACACGCTGCGTGAGAACATGGTCATCAAACTCAATTTCAATTTCCGGCACTCTGGGCGCCAGAAGATCTATCTCAATGCACACACGAGCGACGAAGAGTCGTGAGTGTGTTGCCGTCGGAGCATCCACTAAAATAGGGTTGCCAATAGCCTTGGCAATCGTGTATAAAGCTCGTGGATGAAATAAGTGAGTCGGTAGGCTCGGGAGCCTAATCCAAACAGGGCAAATCGATGTCTCAGTCTTAACAGAAAATGTAGGAGTCCACTTGAAGACACGTAAAGGGCATCCTAAAAAGTTCCAACTAGATCCTAGCCAAACGCGTCTATAGTCCTCATCATTATCAAATTTAGCAGCTATATGACAGTAATTAAGCCATCTCCAGCTACATTTACCCCTCAGTTTCATATCATTCAATCCAAAGGACACATCCCGAGGTGTAGAGATAGCATGTGAAAATCTAAGAATCAAAGTACGTTCCCATGACGCATCTAAAGTAATCATATCAGAAGTAGAAAAAGATATACGCATTTTCTCATTTACGGAGGAAAGAGTACCAAATTGACATACCTTTGCTCCGTCGAAATTTTGATTTTTCACCATTTGAGCATATGAAACAGGTGGTCGGGTCAGAATTGATGCTGCTGAATCGGATCCCGTAGCAGGTTGGCCGGAGGTAAATTGACCGGCTATTAGAGTGGTAGTATGATCGGCTTGAATGGATTTATGATTATTAGTTTCAGGATTATTGGGTTTTGGTATATTAGTTTTTGGATTGGGTTTATTTGGTTCATGTATCGGGTCAGGCAAGGTGGGCTGAGGGGTGGTCTTTGGTTGGGCGATTTGGACTGGTGAGTGGACTGGTTCGGGAATAGGATTGGCAGGCTGATGGTGTTTAAAAGGTGAGAGATGGGTTGGTGACGAAGGCCTGGGTTTATTGGGTTGGCCCGTAGGAGAGACGGGTAATTTTGTCTTGGATGGGCTAAGCTGGCAAATTAAGTTGGAAAATGGTGGCTGGCCTGCAGGTGGGCCGAGATGGATTAGATGGGCAAGCTGAGGTAGTAGGTAGAGTATTATTTGATGAGGGAGGCCCAGACTGAGTAATGTTGGTTTTATTGGGTTGGGTTTCAACTGTTGGGTTTGTATTGGTAGGTTGAGTGTGAGAGTTGGGCTGGGGGATACTAGAGTGGGCCGAGGTAACATTATGTGTGGCTTGAGTATTGACTGGCCTAGTGGTAGAAGGACGGGCCACGGTGTTATCGGGTTGAAAAATATGATTGGGCCAAAAAGAGGCTGGCCCACAGTGATTAGGGATTAAGTTTAGCGGGCTGACCTGGATTATCATTGATTGGGCTTCTGGGCCGGATCCGATCGAAGGGCAGGGATGATCAGCACCGTCGGGAGGAAGTGGCCCTAGGATGGACGACTCACCCGCAGCCAGCTTTAGATTTAAATTTCGGCTGTTGTCCGCAATCAGGGCTTCAAAAGAAGGGAGCAACCCTGCAATTTCGGAGAAAGCTGTTGGTGCAATATTCGGTGTACGTGCTATTGTGCGGAAGCGTATTTAAAGGTGCAGAAAATAAATCGACACAGGATTTATAGAGGTTCGGTCAAACGTGTTTACGTCCTCTTTTCAGTATCTTTTTCTATAGGATAAAGATCAACCTCTGTACCTCTCTTCTATCGGTCGAGGGATCACCGTTACAATTCTCGTCTTCTATCGGTCCGAGATAAACCGTTCACACACTTGTCCTTTTGTCGGTCCAAGTTAAACCATTTTCCTTTTCTATCGGACAAGGAATCAACCTATCTAGCTTTCTATAGGTACTAGACAAACCTCACTCGGATATAGATTGCGATTCTAACAATGCCGGATCCTTGATCCTAATAACACTAAATCGAATCATATCCTTTCTTTTAGCTCTCGTGTATGTTTTCGGGTATAACACTACACTTATCAATATAAGCTCAAATACAACAACAAGAATGATTACAATAATAAGTATAGATGATTTGCTCAAATTGTTGTTTTTTTGATACTAAATGGTTTGGTATTTATAGCCATTTTCCTCCAACTAGCCGTTAGCTCCATTTGACTCTTTAGCGTGCGCTAGCCTTCCTGCATAGTGTACGTTAAGCTCGTTACGTACGTTATAGATATCTTGTAGCGTATGTTATCTGCTTCCAGTTTCAGTCCAGTAGCTTTCGTTTCTTCCTTTACGTACGTTGTCACTTTTCATTACGTACGTTAACTCTCTGGTGTAGCGTACATTAATCTTGCATTGTAGCGTGCGTTAACTCATATATCCGTTGCATGCATTTGTCAAAATGTCCGTTTGATTCCTTGACTTTGACCCGGACTTTTCCCAACATTCATCTTATTTGAATTCTGAAACAACTCATTACGTATGTTAACAGCTATGTGTTACGTACGTTAATCACCTTCGATTGCGTGCGCTATACTTGTGACTTAGCGTGCGTTAATACCATCAGGTAACTTCGGTGAGACATCAGGTAGCTTTAACATTACGTACGTTATCTACTTTGCGTTACGTACCTTAAGCTCATCAGGTGACTTTTACTTCAGGTGACTTTGCTCTCGTCTGATCAGGTAACTTGTTGTCGTCTGATCAGGTAACTTTTCTTGACTGAGCGTTCCTCAACTGATCTGTTCAGGTAACTTTTTCCGTTTCGAGCATCTTCGACTTCTTCGTTGTTTTGTTTTGCCCCCTTGTTGATTTCGTTTGTTTAAAATGAATGAATATTTGGAATAAAATATTCCAACAGAAGCCAACGGAGAAGACGACTGAAGAATGTCGGAGACTTGCATAACCATCGGAAATTCCGTTTCGATGACAGTAGGCATTAGGATACCTTTGCTAACCGGAGCTGCGACGAAGCAAACATCAGGCGTAGTAATTGCAGGCGACTTTTTTATATTTTACTTTAAACAAACATCAAAATCTAAATCTGAAGGTGACGGTGGTGCAGTAGGATTCTTCTCGGGCGTCCGAGATGCTCGTGTACGATGCGTCATGAATGCAAAACTGCCTTAGTCATCGGCAGGATGAAAGGCAACAGCGGCCATAAATATATATAGTTGTGATATGCGGCTAACGTCGGGATGCAGGATCTGCAAACCGATGTAGAAAATGATGCCGGAGTTGCTCAGAAAGTGCAGGCGATGGTGAGGGCGATTTTCACGTTGACTGTGTGAAAATTCTCAGCCATCGCAGAAGGGGTTGCCGGCATCGGATGAGGCTGGGATTATCGGCGAATGGTCGGGGGAAGGTGGGGAATCGGATGGTGGAGAAGTTGGCCGGAGGCGATGGCCGGGCGGGGGTGCGGCTGGAGAGAAGCGTGGCGGCGTTCTTTAGTGTAGTGTATGATTTAGGGGTTATCCATATACTTTAACGCCTCTTGAGGACTGAGCTTGTGTCTGTACATTGCTATTTTCTTAGTTGTAGGCTGACTATACTTGCACTTTCGCACAATTCAGTAGCACTTCTTTTGTTTGCTTTTGACATTTATTTTGTTTTACAGAATGCCATAATTTATATCCGACTTTTTAGCACAGAATCTTTACGTTCTAGACGTAATATATTTTCTGCTTGCATATTAAAAAAATTGCTGTTTAATTGAGTTGTTATTTTTGAATTTTCAGCGGTGGGCAGTACCTCGGAAGATGTCACCAAACTATTGTACCTTCTTGCAAATAAGGTATGAAACCTTATGTGGGTAAGGTTTTCCATAATTTGAAAGAGGCAGAAGTTTTTTATAAGGATTACGCTTCTGATTGTGGGTTTCAAGTGCGCAAGGCAACGACCGTCAAATCCAATGACAAGAAGATCATTTGGCGGTATGTGGTATGTAACAAGGAGGAATCAAAGAACGTTGCCAATAAAGCACTTTCTGGTAACAAAAAAACGACGTAGGATGGACACCAAAACTGGATGTAAAGCTCGTGTAGTCATCCGATTAGAAGGTTTTGTAGGATACGTCATTACAGGATTTACTGAGGCCCACAATCATGATATGATTTTAGAGGCGTACAAGCATCTCATGAATTCTTGTAGGAAGGTTACTCCTGCACACAAGTTGATGATTGGTAAATGTAGTAGAGCAAAATAGATGTTTTAGATTGTATTTCTGTCAATATTTTATTAATAGAGTTTAGCTCTAGATGTTATTTATGTGAGCACATTTAATAGGTAATACTAGCATATATAGTATGTAATGCTTGCATAGCATTTTTACTAGTAGAGTTTAGCACTAGATGTTATTTATGTCCGCACATTTAATAGGTAATACTAGCATATATGGTATGTAATACTTGCATAGCAGTTTATGGGATTTACATATGCAGTGATACTATATACCATCGTGATAGCTCTTTTATTTATGCTTATTGTATTTATTGTATTTTTTTTAGTAAGTGACACGAAAATGATACTTAAGTTAAGAAATAAGAATGAATTTGATCCATAGATCTTGATTAAATGGATGGCCTAGATTTATTCTCACAAAAATGTATGCATAGAATGTAATATTTTAGTGCATAGATATTTTGATGCATATAATGCATAGTTTTTATGCATTGCAAGTTTGATGCACGAAATCCATATATTGCATGCATAAGCCAATCTGGACCATACATCACACGCAGATCATTTAGATTTATTCTCAATTCACAACATAAAAACCATTCTCATATGATCCTAAATATATATAGGGGTGAGTTCAGGTGAGAATGCAATTTAAGTTAAGAAATAAGAATAAATTTCATCCATAGATCTTGATAAATGGATGGCCTAGATTTATTCTCACAAAATTTTGATGCATATAATGCAATATTTTAATGCATCGATATTTTGATGCATATAATGCATATTTTAATGCATTGCAATTTTGATGCACGAAATACATATAATTCATGTATAATTAGTACAAAACTCATGCATTTATATATATATATATACATATATATATTTATCGGCCAATTTCAAATATTACAGGCTGACTTGTTAAAAGAATTACCCACGGGTATCACTACCAGAATTCGCACTTTAGCCGACGACCGGCCGAAGAAAGGCCGACGACGATCGTCGGATGTCGGCTAAAGTCATGGTTTAGCCGTTGAGTGTATAGATTATCATTTACGTAGTTTAGCCGACGACTTCAAGACATGTGGTCGACCAAAGCTCGACCAAGTCGTCGGTTAAAGTGTGAATATTTATTTTTCATTATTCTTAAATTATCATCAATAATTTATTTCTAAATTTATTATTACAGCAAAACAAAATCCTTGTTTGAAATAAAATAGCGTTTTATTTTCTTTCTCTCAGTTTTACCGTCATTACTTTAATTAAATTCTTATGTATCCCCCATTAAATGAATTTCTCTCTCATTTTACGCATTAACTATAAATATCTATTTACGTAATTTTATTTTATAAGCTACTTCAACCGCTAGTTTTAGCAAATACTTTAAATTTAATCAACTAGCTTATCCACTATCCGCTATCTCATCTGCTACAAGCTAGTTTATCCGCTATAAGGTAGTGTATCTGCTATCCGTTACTTTTTGTCAAACAGAGTTCATATATATATATATATATATATATATATATATATAGGGGTAAGTTCAGGCGAGACGCCCTTATTTCATGGGAAATGAGAATGAATGTGGACCCCTGATTATTGTAGATCAATGATCCATATCTATTTTCGGTTGTGCAAATTTTTTTAACTGTTTGTGCAATGATTTATTTATACATGAATATTATTGCACAAAGTGTATTCCGTTGTTGCACAAAATGTATCCAGTTATTACACAAAATGTATCCAGTTGTTAACACTATGATAATGTTGCACAGAATGTATAATGTTGTTGCACAATGTTGTGCAACAAGATTATTGATTTTGTGCCAAATAATTATACATTTTGTGCAACTTTCGTAACGTTTCGCACAATCTCACGAAAAAATATCTTCTCACGGTAACCAGCCCCTCTATATATATATATATATATATATATATATATATATATATATATATTAAACCCAAAAATGGTAACAGTTAGTTTTTGGAATAAACTCCATATGTCTTCATCTATGGGAGTAGGTCTGATTAAATTAATGTGCATGTAGGTTTCGTCATTAAATCGTCTGGTAATAAATATAACGTCCCACCTCCATCAAACTAAAACTGATGGGAATGCATATATAAATATATGTTTTAAAAGGAAAGAATTCAAGCCTGTGTATATTCATCACCAATATATTGATCACTGATCAGCATTATGGATTCCAAAACCATGACCATAATCAAGATCATATTCCTCTTGTTTAATATCGGCTACGCACTCGTGGATGAATCCCAAGCGATGAACGAATCGACTCCGCCAGCTTCACCGCCCATTTATCTGCATACGGGAACGGACAACCATTTGATAGCAAGCAGTGCAGAGAATCATCATGTATCTATTAATCGGCCGATATCGGATGACGAACCCTATACCAACACTCCACGACCAGAAGACTGTTATAAAGATCTTCACGCAAGTGATAAGACTCATATTGCTAAGCTCCTGTGCGAGGACAATGCTGTTCCGGTAAAACGTCCAGCGAGTTACGATTGCTGCATTCGTCTTTGGCATATTGATGAAAAATGTTACAATGTATTGATCGAGGATCTCAAGAAACAATATCCTTGTGACAAGGATCGTTGTGATATTAGGGACAGGGCTCGACAAATTTGGAAATATTGTTTGAGCCAAATATAGAATAACGCAATCGTGAATCATAATAATAACATCAATACCTTTTTAATCTTATTATCTAGACTTTCTTAGTCATCTCTTATTTTTTATTTTTAGTATTTCGGCTATGCATTCTCATAATGATTTAGTTATATACCAGTAAAAAGTACCAAAAAAAAAAATTTAAAAATACACATAGAGAGAGATCTGACAGCATCTTATATGCTAAAATTTATGTTAAATATATATATATCGAGAGTCGAGACAAACTAAACTCCCGAAATATGAAAATTACGAAATAGCTCCACACTCGAAAATCACAACTGGCAGCCAAGCAACAACAAACAAGTCCACGACACGGCTAAAAACGTTAAGCGAACACATAGAAACAATAATTCAATCAATGTAGACATTATTAACCAGAATCAAGAATAAAAGCGAAAAAGTCATAATAATTCACGGATTACTCCGGAACAGCCTCAAAACAAGCTCAAATAACAAAAGGTGCAGAACATACTAGGTTCAAAATGCAATAACGAATACAAGAGAGTCGCTAAAAATGAGATATACAAAATTAGAAAAATACAGATATTATAATTTATTAATTCAGTGGCTCATATCCTCCTATATATTGTTGGTGTAGTCTAATTTAACATATATCAATAGACCTGGTAATTCGTGTCGTGTCGTGTACTTTTCGTGTCGTGTACTTTCTTGTTGTGTACTTGAAATCCGAACACAAACACGACACGAAATGAATCCGTGTATCTGAAATTCAGACACGAACACGACACGAAAAAAACGACACAACACGAAACGACACGAAAGTACACGAAATTTTTGTGTACACAAACGTACACGGCACGAATGTATACGAAAAGTACACGAAAAGTACATGAAACAAAAAAATAAAAAATTAATTTATATTTTTATTATTTTTAAATATTTAATTAATTAATTTATACATATTAGTTGATATTTTATAAATTTTATTTATAAAATTCCATGATTAGCATCAAATTGTATACTTTGAATTATATATTAATATATATTACAGTATTTTATTATTATTTTATTTAATTAAATATATCGTGTACCTCGTGTCATGTCATGTACCCGAGGGATAAATCCAAACACGACACTAAATCAGAGTCTCGTGTTCGTGTACTTTCGTGTCGTGTACTCAAAACTTAAACACAAACACTAAATTTTCGTATCGTTTTTGTGTCGTGTTTTCGTATCGTGTATGAGATGTCGGGTATATATATCAACCAGTTAGACTACTAGTGATTTATTATCTAATTAATTATATCATTTCTTGCTCCAACTAATTTATTTAGGGTATTACTAAACACCGCCCAAAATTACTAGCCACTGCCCTATAAGATTACCTTTTTATCCATTTCAAGTCTTTCATTATTTCTAAACACCACACCACACCAAAATCTTTCAAGCTCAAGTTTTTCGAATTGAAATCTAGAAACAATTTTTCATTTATTCTACAGAACACACAATCAAATATATATCGTCAATATTATCGACAACTACGAAAATGGACGAGAATTCGCATCTGGGGGTAATTTTTCGGAGAAAATGACGCAGGCGTCTGATTATTCCGCCTGTTCCATGGTACAGGCGTCCACAGATTCCGCGCCTGACCATGGTACAGCGTCTGTTCAGACGCTCCGTCCTAGGTCTAAGCGTCTAAACCAGACGCCCGAACCATGGTCGGACGTCCGATTGACGCATGTGCCATGGCGGCGTCCGATCGACGCTGTCTGGTGGCCGGCCCAAGCGACGCCTCGGCCATGGTCCAGGCGCAATTTTTGGACGCCTGGACCCTTTTTTTGCCTGATTTTAAATATTAACAATAATATTATTGGTATTATTATTAACATTCTGCCAATTATAAATTTCAGGTTATATTGGAAGAATTTGAAGGCGACGGCGTTGATTATAGTGGTTATTTCGTTAATGACGAAATATTCGCTAGTGATTGTGATGCGATTGGTTGGGCGAAAAAAATTGCTCTTCAAATTGGTTTCGAGTTGATCATTTCTTCGTACAAGAATAAAGCAAAGACAAAACTATTGAGATGTAATTGTGGTGAACGGTACAGAGGGGTATTAAGAGATTTGGATGTCGCTGTTCGAAAGGACACAAAGACAAAAGCATGCAAGTGTACATTTCAGATAAAGGCCGAACAATTGCATGACTTGAGTGGTTGGATAATCAGACCGATATCTGGGAGTAAGGGTATGCACAATCACTCGTTTATTGTTTATCCGGAGGGGCATGAGTGGACTGAGTAAATCGGCCAAACAAGTTGTTCGTGAGATGAGTGCTGCTCAAGCCAAGCCGTGTGCCATCTTGGCGGCCGTTCAGAATAAATTTGTCGAGGACAAACCGACTAGACGACATATCTATAATTATAGAGACCACTTGAGGAAGCATGATTTTGAAGAAAGAGATGTCGTCGGTCAGTTTCACCATTTGGCTGTGACGAATAACTACGTACATTGGACGCAGGCCGACCCGGATACAAATGCTGTTACCCACGTGTTCATGGCACATCCAACATCAATCAACTTAATCCGGACCTACAGATGGTTCATTGGCATGGATTCCACCTACAAAACGAATAAGTATAAGATGTCATTTCTCGAGATAGTCGGGATGACTCCATGTAACAAGAACTTCCTAATCGCCTATGCAATTATGAAAGATGAGACCGAATCGAGCTATGCGTGGGTGTTACAGAAGTTGAAAATTTTGCTTGGGTTTGATGTTCAACCGACGGCTATTGTTACGGATCGCGAGTTGGGATTGATGCGTCCAATTGAAGAGATATTTCCACAGAGTGCCCACTTGCTTTGCACATGGCATATTAATAAGGATGTTGAAGACAAGGTCTACAGAATTTGTGGAAAAGATAAAGAAATGGGCCAAAGGTTTAAAAATGGGAAATAGAAGAAAATCATGGAAGCGGCAGAAGAGGAATATGATCAAGCGGTGCAACTCATGAAGGATACATGGAGATGGAATCCTAAGGTGATATCCTACGTTGAGGGTACATGGCTAAAATACAAGGAGATGTTCGTTGTTGCGTGGACGAATAAAGTGCTTCATTTTGGAAACACAACCACTTGTAGAGTTGAGAGTGCACATGCCGAGTTAAAGCAATGGCTTAATTCTTCCACCGGAGCCCTCGATACCGTCTGGACCAAAGTCAACCAGGAGATTGAATCACAACTTACGCAGATCAGATACACACTTGAACAGTCTAGGTGTCGTACAGGCGTGGTGTATTCTGGTTTTCCGTTCAACTACTTGCGCTGTCGTGTTTCCCATCATTGTCTGCGATTACTGTCGAATGAATTAACACGTATGAGAGAATTAAGTGATCAAGTGTACCATCGTTGCGGTTGTTCACTCCAAACCACCCATCAGATTCCTTGTGCGTGTGAGCTCAAGAGACTTATGGAATCGCGGACCCCATGCAGTGATAGTCGTCTTCACATATTTTGGCAAACACTTATTATTAGTGATGGTGGGGACACGACCGAATTTGCTCGGTACAATCTGCTCGACCACGCCCGAACCGCTTTCTCCCGTCTGGTGATCGGGAAAGGGATGGTCTGCACATAACCGAGCTGCCGTAATGCCCGACCAGGCATGTATGGCTCGATAATATCCCGATATCGTATCCATCCAATGAATGTGGTCCTCGGGACATCCATCACCGGATCAGGGCCATAAGGCAACCACTGTATCTGCGTACATGTAATCAACAAGTTATACAAGTTATTTTTAAATGAATTGCGAGATTGTTAGAAGGAATCGTTATACCTCTGCGGCTGTCAACTGATCAATACGGCGACGCAAAGACTGGAGGCGGTGCTCGTCCCTACCCTCGGGCTGGACACTCCATGTAGAAGCTCAAGGCTGCGTGGAGTCAACAATCATACGCTCTCGATGAGGTCGAAAACAGGGAAAATACTCATAAATCCAAGCCTGAACGAGGGTAAGGCATCCACAAATCCCCATGGAGTCGCCGCGATACCGAGCTGACGGTACATGAAAGCCAACGCGGCCGAACCCCATGAATACTGACCGGTAGAATCCATACCGTCCCTCACCTCCAATATGCAGGAAGGCCTAATCCGGTTACCACTCTTGTCAACAAACAAGGTGGATCCAAATAACAACCACATCCAAGCTACGGCCTGGGTGCCCTCCACTCGACCTCCATCGCGACATGACCTGAAAATCGAGTCCATAAGTACGCCGCCACCCCCCCAGTGAGTACTCAGTAGCTCCAACCGCGATACTCTACAAGATATGATACTTCTACTAGCATTTTCTGCATTTACTATCTAGATTATATGAGTTGAGACAAGCATCAAATGCACCCTAATCCCAACTATGTTGGGGTCGGTGGCATGAAGAATATAGTGTCAATTAATTGTCTAATGTTAGTTAACACTATAACTCATACAAAAGAACAAATTGGCAAAATTTTATGCCAGAAGCCCTTCCCGCCGCAACCTCATACGAAGGAGAAACAAAATGAAATTCAAAAACCGTCAACATCATAGGTTTTTCCAATTACATAAAAAATATCATGCGACGGACATGACTTGGGATGATTGATATAGTCATGTCACATTATCAACATGTATATAATGGAACATGAAGGCATTTGAGTTGAGAAGATAATGCCAATAATAAACTTATGAAAGACAAACAAGAAAGACCAATCAAGCATATAAAAGTGCACAAAACATAGGTAGTGAGAATATCAAGATTCAAGCCAAAAAGTCTAGCCATAGTAGGGTTCTAAATATCCCTCGATCAAACAAGGGCGTGAATTGTTACGTTTGGGAAGTTCAAATCTGTTGTCCAAAAATATATTTTCTTCTATTTTTATTACTTTTGGCTGGCTTGCTTGCATTTCTACCCAACCCATTTTACAAACGATTGGACTAGGTATCAAAACACAGGTACAAGGACATGATGGGATTGGGATACTTTCCAAAAAAAAAAGGGTGATCCCCAAATTAAAATCATCGAGTTAAATCATAGCCTGTCCATTGGAAATAAGCAAATAACACGAATAAATAGTCATCTCCACTCAAATAAATCTACATTGTGATGATAGAAGCTAGTCATAGAGACATGATAAAACCCACATATCATGTGAACATCAAGGCTGACCCACACACACACACACACACACACACACATACACATATATATATATATATATATATAAAATTGCACTCACTGCGTCAAAGAACTAGCCTCCTTCAAAAGCTGCTTAATTTCTGCTCGCAATTGAATATCCAAATCACTCGTCGCTCCTTTCTATGTAACAGACCAACCAAAAGAATATTAAACACGATCATCAGAAAATAAATAAAAACAAATACGCTGATTTCTGAAAATCTCATATATCTTCACATCATGCACACAGTACAGAGGGAGTGATGGGATAATTTGATCACCACTCCACTCCAAATTGAAAAAACATAAAAAAGGATAACCAAAATATAACCTTCTTTTTGCAGGATTCGATGTATTTGTAGACAAAGTGGAAAGAGAACACGAGGATGAAAATCGCTGGAGCTGCCATGGTTTTCCCGCGCTTCGTTGAGATTTCTTCCATTTCTTCACCTGTGGCTTTCTTCTTCTTTTTTTTCCTTTTGGGAATTTTTTTTTGGTAAGAAATAATAGCTTGTATATATAGTATCTTCGAGAATGAAAGATCTCGGAACGACGTCGTTAATGGGTGAAATTATCAAATTGATTGTCGTAGGTTGCAGACTTGCAGTGGAGTGTGAATCCTGGAAGACAAATGAGAATACTTTTTTATTCTAAGGGTCACGTTTTCAGATCCTTTTGCGAGTTCATTTGCATACACTTGTGATTGTTTTCATTTTTCATCATTTATATTTACGCCTAACTAAATTTCTGAGTGCGACAGCTCCAATAGACCTAGCACACAGATGGATTTTTGCTGGGCCGTGAAAAAAAGCCCGTTTTTTTTTTGCCTATAAAATGACCGGTGGCCCACAATGGACAGACTTTGCCCGGCCTGCGGGCCTTAATTTTGTTTTATTATTTAATTTCCAAAAGTAGAAATGCAATATAAAAATAGGAATATTAACAATTTTTTTTAAATATATTTATAACTATTTTACCTATACGCTAATTATAACTATATTCTCCTTTTTACGAAGGTTGCGACACGAAAAGACATCCAGCGCAAAATTTGCCGCTTTGCTCATTGCATGAATTTATAGTGTTAACTAATTTTGAACAATTATTGACACTCTAACCTTCACGTCACCAACCCCAACATCAACAATGACAACTACTGCCGCAACCACTGCCACCACCGTGTACTACCAAAGTAAAACTCGAAACAAAGAAAATTATAAACAGTATTATTTTATTAATTTCTATAAAAAAATTATAGAGGTCGATCGACCTGCTCCAACCCGCGACCGGTGGTGGGGTCCCCCCCCCCCCCCCCCCCCACATTCACCTCAAGTGATGAGTCCTGGTCTTCAAGTATACCCACCCCAACTCGCCCCATCGCCCATAATTAGAGTGACACCACTCGGGGTGGCAAAGGCTAAAAGAATATGACACAAACACGAGATAAATGACATGACACAACACGAAACACGATTACGAGAGCATGTAGTTGTAGATTTAGTTGAATCCAAAATTATTGTTTTAATTATGATCAAATAAGATGGATGACAATAACTCAAGGTAATGCGAGACAAACAGCTCCGGACATATATGGTGTCCTGGGGTGGCACAAGACACCCCTCAATTTCGTCTTCGTAGGGTGATTTTTTTTAACAAAAAGAAATTCTATTAGGGTGCAACTACAAAAAAATACTTGCGCAACTATAAGTTATCTATATTTCTATTAAAAGAGAGTTGTGGACATGTGTCATTTTATAAAATTTTTGATTTTTTATTTTAAAATATAGTTTATACATAGAGATTCATTCTTAAATTTCTAAAAAAAATAGATATGTGTTGTGGGAGTTTTATTCCACAACTTACACCTCATCTACCAATAGAAAAAATTCTTCTTTTGTTTTAAAATTTTAAATGTCTAGAATTTTTTATATCAAGTTTATTTTTAATAAAAAATATATAAAATTAATTTTTGTTTCACAATTTTCAACTAGACATCCATATGAATATAATAAATTTGATGGATTTACAGTAATGACTGATTGCACCAAAAAATTATATTAGAAAAATATGAACATTAATTTTCAATAAATGAATTGATGCAAAATAAAAATATATTAATTTATTTTTATGAAATTAGATTTCAGTCTCATATTGCTTACATAAAAAATAAATTATGATATTTATTTAATTATAATAACTAAAAATAATAAAACATACACTGCACACATACATATATTAAGACTTAATAACATACTACTTCCGTCCCCAAAATTTGTTCCTACTTTTTTCGATATGTTTGGTTCATGTAATGGACACTAATTGACTTAACACTCCGCTAATGTGGTACTCTTTCATGAATTGTATTAAACCTCATAATACACTCAATAAGTCCTTTATTAATATTACGCCAATATGATACTCATGTCGAAGATCATCAAAAATAAATTTAAAGATCGAGAAATTATTTTCTAATAAGAAAATATTTTCTGTGGTGCATCGCACCGGAGAACATCTAGTATTAGATAATAATTAGGAGCCCAAAATTCACAACTCCCAAGCCCAAAACTTATATTAAGATTGACTTTATGAAGGATGCATTGATTTGCAATGTTGAGAAAGAAGCCCTTATGAAAGTTAAGATTGAAGATGTAATGGATCACTTTAAAAAAATGTGTATATGGAGATGTCAACTTTAAATTGTAAGTTCTACAAAAATTTATTATATTTAATGCACTCGTAATTTTATTTTATTTTTATGTTGTTATATTTGATCGAAAAAAAAATTCTTGGGGACACCCAGTAGACAATCCTGCGTTCGCCCCTAGAGACAGACGACAGGATGGCACGATCTTGCCACCCCTAGACACCACAAAGAAAGAGAAATGGAACAGAGAATGAGAAAAAATACTATTCCGAGAAAGTCTAATCACAATGACGTGATAACTAACCAAGAAGAAAATGGCCAACTTAACCAATGATTATCCACATCTAAAAACAGAACAGCATACCTTAAGTGTAAGAGCTGTCCAATAGTGATCTGCACCCTCAAGGGGCCCTTTCAGTTCATCGAAGTTTTCCTGCCAAACATCAATTAGCTAAACCAATTAGATTCCTACAGAGGCCGTAGGCAAAAAAAGAAAAAGAAAAATCCAAGCTAAACAGCCTAAACTTTATTTGCTACAGAAAATATCAAGAATTAGATGTATATTAGTCTCGGATTATCTGTTGGTATTCAATTGAGTATATGCTTTCTTGCAGACTGGGGATAACCCCGTCATACGGTGAAGCTGGATACTTGTCAATACTAAAATCAGGCATTCTTAAAAGGAACATCTCGTGGAGACGCATCCCTGAAACTAAACATGAACCCTAAAAGACGGGAAATGAACCCTGAAAATTGCAAAAGAAAAAACAAAAAAACAAAAATACCTTTAAAACCTGAAGAATCCTAAGAAAAATTAAAAGAACTAAAAAATAAAAAAAAAATCACGTAAAAACTGGAAAAAAAACTACTACTAAAAACTAGAATGAGCGCACTTGATCCGACCCATCGTACGGAATAGGATGGATATGAGCCTTCTTAAAATGATCATTCCATATAACAGTTTTAATCTTTTTAAGATTACAGAACAACCCTAACCTGCGGAAAAAATTGAAAGCAGGGATGGCGAGAAAGAGAGGAAGGGAGGCAGGGAAAGAGGGAGAAAGGGTCTGTTTATCTATGGTCTGACAAAACGTGAATGGATGGAAATGAATGAATGCACTGAATACGAAATGATGGCAATTGTCAGATATAGATCTGCGATCACTCTCTTCGCGTTCAGAAACTGATTGAATTTTTGTTCACGTTTGATAGAAGTTTTATTAAAATCAAAATAAAACAATAGAAAAATAATCTGAATTAATGTTGATAGGGGTTGGGATAGACATCAGATGATTCAGATTCAATCGGAAGTAGGGGGCAACGGGTGAGAAAAATAAGAGAGAGAAAGTGGCACAGAGGTGAGCGGAATGCATGAATGTTGAGTGTTGGCTTTATTGAATAAAAATTTATGGTATAAAATATATTTTTTTATAATAATATTATTAAAATTTTATACATTCTCCATCGTAATGAATTTGAGAAGTTTAATATTTTTTTGGTCGAACTACAAAACTGCGATTATTAATAGAAAAAATGACTCAAAAATACAATGTCAACTTTCTTTTTGCTTAGTAACACTCACGCGCCTCATTGCTACATTTCCACCTTTTCACGCGTCTCTCTCTCTTGGCATCTCTCCTCTTTACCCTTGCTTTTCTTTTCCTGCTTTTTGCTTCCTTTCATCTATAGTGAACCTTCCATCATGATTTCCTTCCATCAACATCACACGGATTCAAATATGTCTTTCAATATTCAAATTCAAACTTCTTGCTCTAGGGCTATTTCCTCTCAATTTTTTTTTGGTGCAAAAGAAATATGATTCAGGGCTACTTTCTTGCTCGAGGGCTATTTCCTCTCAATTTTCCAAGTTCATAATTTTCCAGGAAAAATATGGTTCCCGAACATTCGACGACTCCGATACCATTAAGGTTTGAAGTTTTCATATTTTTCATAATATATGGGATTTTTGTGAAAAGGGATAAATTTTCCATCTCTCCGTTAAGGTTCGACGATTTTGTAATTTTGTCGTGTGTACTATGTTTTGCAATATCAATTTTTCAAAAGTGGAATGCATTTTTGTTTTGTTTATACTTCTTATTGTTTGCGCAAAGTGTTTTTCATTTAGTTGTTTTGTTTTCATTATCCGAGATGAAGTTCGGCAATTCAAATTTGTTTATACCAGTACACTTGCGAACTGTACTTTTTTTGTACACCAATACTTACTTGTGTGGTGATTCTAATTTCAGCAGGTATCAGTTCTTTTTCATTTCAAGCAATTGCTTCGACAAGTAATTGGGGTGGATTTTGTAATTTTGTGAAATTGGGTGGATTTTGTAATTTTGTCGTGTGTACTATATTTTGCAACATCAATTTTTCAAAAGTGGAACGCATTTTTGTTTTGTTTATACTTCTTATTATTTGCAAAGTGTTTTTCATTTATGTGAACTAAATACTTGGTGTTTGGGCAGGCGTGATTATTCAAATTTGATTCTTAGGTGGAAATGGGAGAGTTATTGTTTTATGTATTCGCTGAGTTCGACAATCAATTTAAGTACCGTAGGTTCAAATTTCGACGAGATGATGTATTCCGGTTCACATATTGTACACCAAGTTGTGCTTGTTGTTTATTAGAGAGCGAACAAGACCTTCATATGTTGATCTCGGGTGCTATGATATACAAGATGAAAGTTGTTGATATAACCGTGATCAAACAAAAAGAACAAAGTGATACTAATGTTGTTGAAATTGAGCTGGAGGAGGAATATCATCTAGGAAAAGCTTACCGGACAGAGCAACCGAAAACTTTATTATCGGATGAGTGGGCTCATGTAATTCGATTTTGTAGGTCAAGAGTTCAATCAAGGTATAGATGAGTTTAGGGCGAATTTGAAAAAGTATGCGGCATTCCACGGTTTTGATTATAAATTTCTTCGCAATGACGGGAAGCGTCTTCATGCTTACTGCGGCTGACTTTGTTAGCTTGGAGGAGAACATTTCGCAATTTGGTTTGTTAAAGGTAGCGTTAACTCGGCTAGTGGTGTATTTGTTATCCGAGATAAAGACCTAGTACATACTTGCCTCAATGTTGGCGAAAACTTAGTCATCCGAAGTTGGATTCAGAAGTCATTATGAATTACATTGACAAAGATATTATGTATAATAGTGCCTTACGCCCAAAAGATATCCAAATGAAGATCAAGGAATCGTATGGATTTGACATATCGTACAAGGTGGCTTTGAAAGCAAAAGAAAAGGCAAAGAACAAGATGTATGGGCATGAGGCTGATTCCTTCAACAAGCTGTCGTGGTATAAGGATGTTGTCATGGAAACAAACAAGGACTCAATATTTGAATTGGAAATTAACCCGGTCAGTAATCGATTCCAAAGGGTTTTTGTTGCATATGGTGCATGCGTGGAGGGATTTCAACAAGTGTTACCTGTGTTATATGTTGATGGGACATTTGGTAAGAGTGTCTACAAGGGTCAGATTCTATCGGCTACTGGAAGAACCGGTAATGAAGGTATAGCTAGTTCTGATTCAAACCTTATTTTCAACATTCAGGGTACTGGGTATGAATTACTTGAAATAGTAATGCTGATTAGATCGACTTACTTCAACTAGCAACTTCTCAGTAAATGTTATATAATATCAACCCACTGGCTACTAACATGTTAAAGTCTTTTATGTTTACCTGGCAAAGTAATGGTATTTTATGTTGTTGTACTAGTATTATTTGAACTAGTAATCTTGTTATTTTGTACTTATAACTTCATCCAGTTCCTAACTGTGATTTTAACTACCTCAGGTATGTTTCCTCTAGCTATGTGTGTTTGCTCATCTGAAACTGAAGATAATTGGTTATTCTTTTTTTCCCACTTGAAGAAATTGATAGCTCGTCATGGGAGAACGATAACATTCATAAGTGACCGGGGACATGGCTTGCTTAGTGCATTTGATAGCGTATTCCCCGGTAACCCTCATTTGTTTTGCTACAAACATCTTCAAATGAACTTGATGAAAAGATTTCAAGGATTAGGGAATTCGGTGTGTATTGCCAGTGTCCGACATTATTTCTGGAAACTTGCATATTCATCTTCGGAGAGGGAATATCGATTTAACCTCGTTGCTCTAAGAAAAGTTGGTGGTGAAAAAATTACTAATGCATTTACCTTGACTGCCGATTGAGAAGCTGTGCCGTGCATTTTGTTGGGGACAGATATGGTATTATGGCGAACAGCATGGCAGAGTCATTTAACAATTGGATTTCAGTTGAGCGCCATATGCCTGTATATTGTATGTTAGATCTGACTAGAATCAAGGTTATGGATATGATATCATCCAGGCGACGAGAAGCTACTACGTGGATAACGAGGCTGACACCATCGAAGCAGGAAAAGTTAACACAAGGTATTAAGGTTGCATCATCTTATACTGTGCATTGTTCAGAACCGGGTGTATTTCTGGTGAAGTCCGAATTTGCATATATTGTTAGACTTTATGACCGAACATGCTCTTGCTTGAAATGGCAAATTAACTGCTTCCCCTGCTGCCATGCGCTAGCTGCCATAGGAAATCAACGAGGAGCAGATGTATATGACTTTATTGGTCCTTATTTCCATACCGACACATATAGGAAATTTTATAGTTTTCTTATATGTCCCATTAGCAATCTAGATCAAGAAATAGCGTCGAAAGAATCAAATACCATATTCCCACCAGCTGTTAAGAGGCCTCCAGGGAGACGTTGAACAAAGCGCTTTAAATCTTCCGGCGAGTTCATGAAGAAGTCCATTATATGTGGCAGGTGCGGGGTCAGCGGCCATCACAACAAACTGACTTGCACAGAGGTTCTACTTTAGTCAGACGACTAAATTGAATGATGGTATTTTAATCAAGTATTTCCCGTACTTAAACAAATGGTTGGGTTCAGTTCATTTTCTTACTTGACAAGTTGGTACTTGACCAGTACGCTTGCGAACTGTTCTTTTTTTGTACACCAATATGTATAAATCACCATTTAAGAAGATGTGACCACTTTTGTACAACCAATACTTGTGGGGTGATTCTAATTTCAGCAGGTATCAGTTCTTTTTCATTTTAAACAATTACTTCAAAAAGTAATTGGGGTATTCACATTTCCTTTGGTGTTCTATTGTTATAACAAATAGACTACTTCAACTACTAACATGTGTATTTAATTTACGTAGTTAATAGCTCAACTACATACACTTAACTCAAATACTTGTGCTTGCTCAATGTTTACATAGTCCGACAACTGTTAATTATTTCAACAAGTAATTATGTTAACAAGTAATTACTTCACCAAGTAATACAACCACTACTCGCTGGTGGGGTGATTCTAATTCCAGAAGGTATCAATTTTTAAATTTTAAGCAATTACTTCAACGACTCATCGGGGTATTCAAGTTTCCTTTGGTGCTCTCTTGTGATAATTACTAGATTATTTCAACTAGTAACACATTTCAACAAGTAATTCATGCAATTATCTGAAGAACCTACTATGCGAAGTTCTATCGGGTGCACATTACTGAGTATTCGTGTATTATACTATAAAATATTAATTATTTGCGCAAGTACTTCTTATTATGTGAATTAGTAATTCCGGTACTTGCACAATTTGCATACAACCTTACTACTTATACTAATATTTTGAACTAGTATTTTTCACATAACCCTTTAACTTTTCGTTCAACAAGAAATTATTTCACAAGTATTTATTTCAACAAGTATTTATTTCAACAAGTAATAACTGCAATTATATTAACTACCTATTATGTGAAGTAGTAATTCGTGTACTTGTACTTGCATAATTTTAGAAATATTCAGGTAATCATTAATTACTCGTTGAACCTATAATTATTTCAACAAACAAGGACATTTGGATGTTGTCATGGAAACAAACAAGGACTCAATATTTGAATTGGAAATTGACCCGGTCAGTAATCAATTCCAAAGGGTTTTTGTTGCATATGGTGCATGCGTGGAGGTATTTCAACATGTGTTACATGTGTTATATGTTGATGGGACATTTGGTAAGAGTGTCTACAAGGGTCAGATTCTATCGTCTACTGGAAGAACCGGTAATGAAGGTATAGCTAGTATCGGCTACTAGTATTATTTGAACTAGTAATCTTGTCATTTTGTTATTCGTGTATTATACTAAAAAATATTAATTATTTGCGCAAGTACTTCTTATTATGTGAATTAATAATTTCGGTCAACTTGCACAATTTGCATACAACCTTACTATTTATACTAATAATTTGAACTAGTATTTTTCACATAACCAACTTTCTTTCAACAAGGAATTATTTTACAAGTATTTATTTCAACAAGTATTTATTACAATTACATGAACTACCTATTACGTGAAGTAGTAATTCGTGTACTTGTACTTGCACAATTTTAGAAATAATTATTTCAACAAGTAATTACTCCAACTAGCTGAAATACCTATTATGTGAAGTAGTATTTACTGTACTTGCACATAATAAACATATCTTAAATATTTATAATAATTATTTGTACGAGTAACGTGTCTCCAGTGTTCACAAATCTTAATAACTAGGAATTACTTGAAGTTGTCATTCAAGTAAATATATCGTTTATGAGAGAGATCTACTTGAATAGCATGCTTAGGTAAACATTTCAAAAAAATTAGGTATTCATTTCAAAGGCATACAAAATGCATCACACTCAACGCACCTGAACCCTACGAATATATTATTGACCAAAAATTAATTAAACCCACGAAAAACTGACAACTGATTAACCATAGTAGTTGCTTAGCCCTGCGATAATTTCCAGCATACGAAGTCTCTGCGCACTACCCCCGGCCGTGTTCATATTCATCTTGTATATAATGCATTCCATGAAGTACAAAACAAAACAGCCACTGTCCTCCCTGCAAAAGTTCAAACATAAAGTAAATTCAGTAATGTTTCGTATGAATCAATGTAATTTGAATACCAAAACAAAACATCCACATATCATTGTAGTTGAATACCAAAATGGTATGTACATACACTCTTCTATGGGCAGGACACTTTTTCTCCTACTCGAATTTGAATGCATCACGATTAAGCTTTTTAGATATTATGTAGTTTCTGGTCGTCTTCTCCGCATTTGACATACGTGCATATTCTATGCTAACACGACCTAGCTCATCGTGACCAGTAATTCGCTCCCGCCATTCCTTGGGGTTCTGAGTTGCAAGAGCTTCAAACGCGCTTCCCACATAAATTTCATCCATCCAATTGATGACGTATTCTGCCAATCAGAACAAAATACCGGGATAAGAAACGTTATATTTAATAATGTATTACAAATACTTATGGAAAATCTATGATGCCCTCACAATGGAGGGGAACCACACCCCCAGAATATCCATGCACTTAAGATTACGAAACGAATAAGAACAAATATTACCATTTGCCTTGCCAGATTTTGGTGGTGGCCATTCTTGAAGGAGGTGTAATGTATAAATCTCTTGTCACGCTTTTTAATAACCATGAGTGTATATTCATTGCTTGGCAAGTGATGCAGTGGCCATAGTACAACCTTACATGACCCGAACTTTTTCCATAGTTCTTCCGTAACCAGTTTTGACACCATGTACTCTAGCCCACTGTATTCATTATCGATTTGTAGGTTATCACGATGCGCCTTAATCCTTTCATGCTCTTTTATCATTTGCTGCATAGAGGTTAACAAAAGCATTATTCAAGTATTATGGTAATCATTTATAATTCACGGCCAGTATACGCATTTTGGGGTACATGAAACACTTACACATCCATCAACATTAATGAAACAGAAATCGCCCCTCAGGTCGGTAGGCAATTGATCCTCCAACACATCAATGTATTTTTGCACGAGCTGCATTTTTTGCCAAAAAATGTCAAATATTGATTTACTCGAATGACAACTTGAATAAACGATATATTCAAATATATCCTAGTTAGTACTCAAATAACAAGTATTTATTTCAACAAGTAATAACTGCAATTATCTGAACTACCTATTATGTGAAGTAGTAATTCATGTACTTGTACTTGCACAATTTTAGAAATATTCAGGTAACCATTAACTATTTGTTGAACCTATAATTATTTCAACAAGTAATTACTCCAACTAGCTGAAGTACCGATTATGTGAAGTAGTATTTACTGTACATGCACATAATAAACATATCTAAAATATGTATATTATTTATTTGTACGAGTAACGTGTCTCCAGTGTTCACAGATCTTAATAACTAGGAATTACTTGAAGTAGTCATCCAAGTAAATATATCGTTTATGAGCTTACATATATAACACTGTAAGTGTTCTTTCAACAAGTAATTACTTCAACAAGTTATTACTTTGCACATAATGGTTTCAAAAAGTAATTACTTCAACCAGTAATTACAATCGCTAAGTATTTACTTCAACAAGAAAATAATTCAACTAGTAATTTCGTATTGATGTGAACAAATTGAAGATCACAAAAAAAAGATGAATCATATTGATGTGAACAAAGTTAAGATTGACTAATACCTCTTTATCGATAGCTCTTTCCAATATCAGATTAGCTACCTCTGATTTCAGTATTGCGTCTGCATTAGGTCTGTTCACCATATCTTCGTATATTGTTGGTCTGCTATATCGGAAAAGATGAACACAAATATTAGAAACAAGAAGATATGTTGGAAACTATACATGGATTTAATGTCGTTGACTTACTTTGTCGTCTTAAACAAATCCCTATACTTCTTTTGGGCCGGCAAAGACAAACTACACCATGTGTTCATGCTAAAATTATGTTGGGCCACGTTCACAAAGGTGTAGGTTGAATCATTATTTCAAGCTACACCTTTCTCCCGATCCAAGCTCTTGGCAATTTCAGGTGTCGTATCGTACAAGTACTCGGGGAACAAGACCTTTGGCGCATGTCGGTTGCCGATCTTCACGTTCCTCTCGATCCAACTTCAGCTTTTTTCTTTCCCTTAAATCTCTCCTCCGCATGCCCCACAGCTTCACCTATTTCAGCGGGAAAAGGCGTATCATACATGCAGTCCTCATCAATATCAACTTTTGGAAATGGAACACTTTTCAATGGCTTAACCGGTAATTCACAGAATTTCACACCTTGTTGGAGAGCTCTCGCCCTACTTTCATCCAGCTTATCCACAGGCGGTATATACAACACAATCTCTTTAGAAACATCCAACGGGCCGCTAGGTTCTGCATGCACCGACTCAACCTCAGGCTCGGACGCTTCTACTGCACGTGCAATGTGATAACAAAAGAAAGAAATTGAGAAGGATGCTACTACAAATGAACAAAATCGTAGTTGATGTTTGTGAGAGAGTGCCTGGGGACGATAAAGTTGTACTTGCTGATAGTCTGGCAATTTACAAAAAGTTGATGGATGTGGATGCAGACGTTGGTCGTGCTCTGATGGATTCCGACGAAAAAATTAATCAGTTGTATGAAGTGTTAGATAGGAGATGTGATGAGGGTGAGACATCTGTAAGGGTTGATATGTCCGTGCATACAAACATGCATGTTCCTAACGAAGACATAACTCTGTCACACGATGATGTGGAGCAATATGCTGGCTCTGAAGAATGCTTGGCAGACATAACCCAGATAATTCTGAAATGATGGTCGGTGTAGACGAAGAAATGGTTGTGTTGACATTACTGATGATGCAGATGAGGTCTTGATCGCTACCGACATTGGTGGTGTGTTTGATAAAAATGTTTTAGGTAAAGGGGGCATGGAGGGAAAAACTACAGTAGGTGTGGATGAAGATACCCCAATTGGTTTGATGGTTGGAGAGGCAGTATTGATGACTGGAGAGGATTTAGGAAGCATGGAGGGAGCATCTCTTGGTAATAGTGGCCCGGATGATGATGTGCCCGCAAAGTCATGTGATGAGCAGACCAGTTCTCCCGATGTGTTGAGAAATGCGGATATTATGGAGAAAGAACCATCACTGTCTCCTGGATTGGATATTACTGAAAATGATGGGCTGGAGTCCCCTATCAGTGATACAATTAGATCGATTGTTGATGATATTTCTCGTGACAACAAGGAAGGCATGTTGGGTGGTGATATGAGTGAGAAAAGTTCCGAAGGCTGTTTGGATGGGAACGTTGATAATGATCGTATTGCACGTGCAGTAGAAGCATCCGAGCCTAAGGTTGAGTCGGTGCATGCAGAACCTAGCGGCCCGTTGGATGTTTGTAAAGAGATTGTGTTGTATATACCGCCTGTGGATAAGCTGCATGAAAGTAGGGCGAGAGCTCTCCAACAAGGTGTGAAATTCTGTGAATTACCGGTTAAGCCATTGAAAAGTGTTCCATTTCCAAATGTTGATGTTGATGAGGACTGCATGTATGATACGCCTTTTCCCGCTGAAATGTGTGAAGCTGCGGGGCATGCAGAGCAGAGATTTAAGGGAAAGAAAAAAGCTGAAGTTAGATCGATTGAGAGGAACGTGAAGATCGACAACCGACATGCGCCAAAGGTCTTGTTCCTCGAGTACTTGTACGATACGACACCTGAAATTGCCAAGAGCTTGGATCGGGAGAAAGGTGTAGCTGGAAATAATGATTCAACCTACACCTTTGTGAACGTGGCCCAGCATAATTTTAGCACGAACACATGGTGTAGTTTGTCTTTGCCGGCCCAAAAGAAGTATAGGGATTTGTTTAAGACGACAAAGTAAGTCAACGACATTAAATCCATGTATAGTTTCCAACATATCTTCTTGTTTCTAATATTTGTGTTCATCTTTTTCGATAAAGCAGACCAACAATATACGAAGATATGGTGAAGCAGGACCTAATGCGACGCACATCTTGAAATCAGAGGTAGCTAATCTGATATTGGAAAGAGCTATCGATAAAGAGGTATTAGTCAATCTTAACTTTGTTCACATCAATATGATTCATCTTTTGTTTATGATCTTCAATTTGTTCACATCAATACGAAATTACTAGTTGAATTATTTTCTTGTTGAAGTAAATACTTAGCGATTGTAATTACTGGTTGAAGTAATTACTTTTTGAAACCATTATGTGCAAAGTAATAACTTGTTGAAGTAATTACTTGTTGAAAGAACACTTACAGTGTTATATATGTAATATATGTAAGCTCATAAACGATATATTTACTTGGATGACTACTTCAAGCAATTCCTAGTTATTAAGATCTGTGAACACTGGAGACACGTTACTCGTACAAATAAATAATATACATATTTAAGGGGCTGTTTACTTTTTTTCCATTAATACCTGAATGGATTAAGCTGTCTGAGTGGATTAATCTGTCTGATTTGAAAAAATATCTTGTTGTTTCTTTCTTTTCTGAATGAACTATCTGAATGAAAAAAATGACCATTTTACCCCTCAATATGAATTAAGTCTTTTTTGATAAAGGACGGATTGAGCATTTTAGTTTATATAATCAATTTAAATTATATGACATAATATTTATTTTAATTTATATTATAATATATATTCATAAATAATATTATAATTTTCAGGTATATTTAAATAATCAGACAATATTTAATAAATATATTAAGTTATATTTTAATATATATATATATAGTTATATTAATTTTTTAATATCAATATAAAAAAATCAATTTAAATAATATAACATAATATATTTTAATTTATATTATAATATATATTCAAAAATCATATTATAATTTTCAGATATATTTAAATAATCAGACAATATTTTTATAAATACATTAAGTTATATTTTAATATATATAATTATATTAATTTTTTAATAGTCAATATAAAAAATCAATTTAAATAATATAACATAATATATTTTAAATTATATTATAATATATATTCATAAATTATATTATAATTTTCAGATATATTTAAATAATTAGACTGTAGTTTTATAAATATATTAAGTTATATTTTAATATATAGTTATATTATTTTTTTAATAGTCAATATAAAAAATCAATTTATATAATATAACTTAATATATATTTTAATTTATATTATAATATATATTCATAAATTATATTATAATTTTTAGGTCTATGTAAATAATCAGACAATATTTTTTATAAATATATTAAGTTATATTTTATTATATATAGTTATATTAATTTTTTAATAGTTAATATAAAAAAAATCAATTTATATAATATAAAATAATATATATTTTAATTTATATTATAATATATTTATATTCATAAATCATATTATAATTTTCAAGTATATTTAAATAATCAGACGATATTTTTATAAATATATTAAGTTATATTTTAATATATATATATAGTTATATTAATTTTTTTATCAATAAATAGCTTATATTTTATGAATTTTAAATGTATAATATTAATATATATTTTAAATTTATATTATATATACTTAATTATAATTAAGATTATATGATAATTTATACTATATATACTCAATTCTTTTATTATTAAAGAGGGTAATTTTGGTATATTGGGGAAGTATTTCTGTCTTAATGGTAAGGACACCCCAAAAGTTGCTTAATGAAAAAGACATTATTAAGATCATTAAGTAGAAAATAAACAACAAAATATAGCTGATCGATTAAGCTGATTAAGCATTAAGCTGATTAAGTAAAAAGTAAACAAGTCCTAAGATATGTTTATTATGTGCAAGTACAGTAAATACTACTTCACATAATCGGTACTTCAGCTAGTTGGAGTAATTACTTGTTAAAATAATTATAGGTTCAACAAATAGTTAATGGTTACCTGAATATTTCTAAAATTGTGCAATTACAAGTACATGAATTACTACTTCACATAATAGGTAGTTCAGATAATTGCAGTTATTACTTGTTGAAATAAATACTTGTTATTTGAGTAATAACTAGGATATATTTGAATATATCGTTTATTCAAGTTGTCATTCGAGTAAATCAATATTTGACATTTTTTGGCAAAAAATGCAGCTCGTGCAAAAATACATTGATGTGTTGGAGGATCAATTGCCTACCGACTTGAGGGGCGATTTCTGTTTCATTAATGTTGATGGATGTGTAAAGTGTTTCATGTACCCCAAAATGCGTATACTGCCCGTGAATTATAAATGATTACCATAATACTTGAATAATGCTTTTGTTAACCTCTATGCAGCAAATGATAAAAGAGCATGAAAGGATTAAGGCGCATCGTGATAACCTACAAATCAATAATGAATACAGTGGGCTAGAGTACATGGTGTCAAAACTGGTTACGGAAGAACTATGGAAAAAGTTCGGGTCGTGTAAGGTTGTACTATGGCCACTGCATCACTTGCCAAGCAATGAATATACACTCCTGGTTATTAGAAAGCGTGACAAGAGATTTATACATTACACCTCCTTCAAGAATGGCAACCACCAAAATCTGGCAAGGCAAATGGTAATATTTGTTCTTATTCGTTTCGTAATCTTAAGTGCATGAATATTCTGGGGGTGTGGTGCCCCTCCATTGTGAGGGCAACATAGATTTTCCATAAGTATTTGTAATACATTATTAAATATAACGTTTCTTATCCCGGTATTTTGTTCTGATAGGCAGAATACATCATCAATTGGATGGATGAAATTTATGTGGGAAGCGCGTTTGAAGCTCTTGCAACTCAGAACCCCAAGGAATGGCGGGAGCGAATTACTGGTCACGATGAGCTAGGTCGTGTTAGCATAGAATATGCACGTATGTCAAATGCGGAGAAGACGACCAGAAACTACATAATATCTAAAAAGCTTAATCGTGATGCATTCAAATTCGAGCAGAGAAGAAAAAGTGTCCTGCCCATAGAAGAGTGTATGTACATACCATTTTGGTATTCAACTACAATGATATGTGGCTGTTTTGTTGTGGTATTCAAATTACATTGATTCATACGAAACATTACTGATTTACTTTATGTTTGAACTTCAATGAACAAAAGAAAGAAATTGAGAAGGATGCTACTACAAATGAACAAAATCGTAGTTGATGTTTGTGAGAGAGTGCTTGGGGACGATAAAGTTGTACTTGCTGATAGTCTGGCAATTTACAAAAAGTTTATGATGGATGTGGATGCAAACGTAGGTTGAATCATTATTTCCAGCTACACCTTTCTCCCGATCCAAGCTCTTGGCAATTTCAGGTGTCGTATCGTACAAGTACTCGGGGAACAAGACCTTTGGCGCATGTCGGTTGCCGATCTTCACGTTCCTCTCAATCGATCCAACTTCAGCTTTTTTCTTTCCCTTAAATCTCTGCTCCGCATGCCCCGCAACTTCACCTACTTCAGCGGGAAACGGCGTATCATACATGCAGTCCTCATCAACATCAACATTTGCAAATGGAACACTTTTCAATGGCTTAACCGGTAATTCACAGAATTTCACATCTTGTTGGAGAGCTCTCGCCCTACTTTCATCCAGCTTATCCACATGCGGTATATACAACACATTCTCTTTACAAACATCCAACGAGCCGCTAGGTTCTACATGCACCGACTCAACCTCAGGCTCGGACGCTTCTACTGCACGTGCAATACGATCATTATCAACGTTCCCATCCAAACAGCCTTCGGAACTTTTCTCACTCATATCACCACCCAACATGCCTTCCTTGTTGTCACGAGAAATATCATCAACAATCGATCTAATTGTATCACTGATAGGGGACTCTAGCCCATCATTTGCAGTAATATCCAATCCAGGAGACAGTGATGGTTCTTTCTCCATAATATCCGCATTTCTCAACACATCGGGAGAACTGGTCTGCTCATCACATGACTTTGCGGGCAAATCATCATCCAGGCCACTATTACCAAGAGATGCTCCCTCCATGCTTCCTAAATCCTCTCCAACCACCAAACCAATTGGGGTATCTTCATCCACACCTACTGTAGTTTTTCCATCCATGCTCCCTTTACCTAAAACATTTTTATCAAACACACCACCAATGTCGGTAGCAATCAAGACCTCATCTGCATCATCAGCAATGTCAACATCAACCATTTCTTCGTCTACACCGACCATCATTTCAGAATTATCTGGGTTATGTCTGCCCAAGCATTCTTCAGAGCCAGCATATTGCTCCACATCATCGTGTGACAGAGTTATGTCTTCGTTAGGAACATGCATGTTCGTATGCACGGACATATCAACCATTACAGATGTCTCACCCTCATCACATCTCCTATCTAACACTTCATACAACTGATTAATTTTTTCGTCGGAATCCATCAGAGCACGACCAACGTCGGCATCCACATCCATCATCAACTTTTTGTAAATTGCCAGACTATCAGCAAGTACAACTTTATCGTCCCCAGGCACTCTCTCACAAACATCAACTACGATTTTGTTCATTTGTAGTAGCATCCTTCTCAATTTCTTTCTTTTGTTATCACATTGAGGTACCTGCATTACCTCAAGTAAAAAATGAGATCCGCACTGTTATGAAGCAAATATTAATGAAGAGCAACACTGTAATGAAGCAAATACTGATGAAATGAAAATCATAATCTGCATTTCTCCAACCATTATTGCAGATTACTTGTTCTAGTAATTTAAATCCCTTCACTGACTGTTACCTACTGAGGTGTAAGGGGTTGAACATATAGTGAAAAGCCAACAACAATTAAACTACTGCTTTTTACATTGGGTAAATGAATATTTTAGTAATTATCTCAACAATTACTAGTATAATGTCAAAATTAAATTTCGGTGGGTGTATATAGCATTATCTCAACCAGTAACACACTGATCTTTGTTATTACTAAAGTTAGATATATGCAGCTTATGATATTCACTTCATTAATATTTGCTTCATTATTAAAGAGAATAATTTTCACACAAGTTCTTACCCATCTACTCTCCCTTTCATGCTGTGATTTATACTGGGATTCGGACTGTGTCGGTTGACAGAAATCCATTTCTGTGTTCTCTTCCTCTGACAGCTCCCATTCATCTGGCGCAGCGTCAAATTTTGTATCTATTGAAGGCATTTTCCCCTCTTCGCCATATCCTTTGTGCCACGGACCTCCAGTAATCAAATCCTGTCACAAAAGATAAAGTCATACACAAAATTGCACCACAAAACAAGTACATATAATATGTTTTTCACCGCAGAAATTTGTAAATACCACTAGCAGATTTGGATTGGCGTCAAGCTCAGGTCCATTGAACATTTCATCTATCGACCAAACAACAAACCTCGGCCGCCCTTCCACGAGTCTCCCTTCCCGTGGTAGACGAACTCTGGTCATTTCCAAGAACCAATATTGCACCACCAACAAACAGTCATTAAACGAACTAGATTTACCAACGGTATGTTTTTTCAGACCCTCATACATGAAGTCCAACGTCATCGCTGCCCATTCATATTGGTTTATACTATCTACGTCCATACACACTCTAACCAAATCCCATGTAACAGTAACACCCGTTCTAGAAAAGAAAACCGTCGACATGAGGTACATCAACAAAAGTGATGCCACTTTTTTGGGGTTTCTCAATCCAGTTTTCTTTTTCCCCTTCTTATCTTTCGAAAAAACCAACTCGTCCCATAGTTCTTCTCTTATAACACCACGCGTGACACCGATTGCTTCCTTACTTCTACGAAACCAAAGCCCAGCTGCCAATGTACGGTGCTCCAATGAGACTACTGGTCTGAAATTTTTCAAATCTCCCTCTAAATTACCATCTAACCCAAACAACTCCACCACTGTTTCCCTTGATATTTTCTTCCTAATGTCTCCAAACACCCACTCCTCGGTGCTGCTGTCGTAATGCCTCATTATCACTTCAAAATCCATCTCCTGTTTATAGCAATCACTTTTTCTTACAACACCATCTCTGAAGCAAGCAAACATGGGACCAAATGGTGTCTCATCAAGTATCTCCCACGTTTTTTTGGGAATACGCTCTTTATGTATGTTAACTTGATCAAGGACAGCCATAATGGTTACACGTTGCGTGCACGACACAACTTCGATCAAACACCCTTTTTTCTTCATCATTTTGTCTTTCTTGGCGTTAACTTTTTCCGGCCCAATTTCCTCGGATTTGCGATCTCTTTTTCTCTGTCTCTTTGATACACGAGTATTTTTCTGTTTCTCCACGGGTGTCCTCTTCACTGATTCAGCATCCGGTTCAAACTCCGAATCCGAATCGGAAACATCAACAAGATGCACAGTATGTTTTCTTTTCCCTCGTCTCGGCATCCTGTTAGAATTCGAATCGGAAACATCAGCAAGATGCACAGTCTGTGTTCTTTTCCCTCTTCTCGGCATCCTGTTCCAAACATAATACATGACCATCAATACGTAACTCATCAATTACTTGTTCTAATACTGATGAGATGGCTTTTTTGCAAATTTCCTATGCCCAAAATCATACATTATCTTCTATACCCTACCCAGTTCGAAATACTTAATAATGGAGACATATACCCTATGCAACACAACTCTTCAATTACTTGTGCAAATAACGATGAGCTCCATGAAATTACATAGTGCTAATATTGTTTATTACTTGTTCAGATAATGATATAAAATTAAAAATTATCTTCTGTACCCTTTACAGTTTCAAATACATAATGATGGATACAGCACAACCTAGTACTATGCAACAAAAATCATCAACTACTTGTTCAAATAATGATGAGTTCCACGATATTACATATTGCTAATATTGTTAATTACTTGTTCAGATAATGATATAAAATTACACATTGTCTTCTATACCCTTTACAGTTTCAAATACTTAATGATGAATACAACACAACCTAGTACTATGCAACAAAACTCATCAACTACTTGTTCAAATAATGATGAGTTCCAATAATAACAAGTTCATACTACTATTACTTGTTCAAATAATGATGCTTTCCAATGTAATCTACAATATATTTTTAATTCCACTAATAACACAGTACTAAGAATGGACACACACCAACCTACTATTATGAAACAAAACTGAACACAACCTAGCAATACTAAAACAGTGAGAATAAACATCATGTTATGCATATCAAATCAACCAACGGGCATGAATAATTTCTTAAATTAGATGCCTTTTCACTTTTCTGTGCATAAAAATAATATGTAATATAAGAACGGCTAACACTAAATACAACAACTGATAAAATTTCGAATTTTTCAACGAGTAAACAAAAACTCAAATAATAAACACCATAAACATGAATTAACGCAAGAATATTGCCTTTCATATTACCTTTTTCATGGTTTGTGGAGATTTCTTATTGCACTCAAATGACAAAATAGTGTTATCGTTTCGCGCGAAACTTGATGAATCCAACCTCAGGAATGAAATCGCAGCTTGAAAATGGAGATCTTACAACGAGAAGGGTTCCTCTGTGTGTATAATTTGGGGGTTGTGGTTTCAAAATGTCCTGCGGTATGCTTCACCTTCACGTGGGCGTCGATTGGACATTTAGGATGGGATGGAGAGAAGTGACCAGCGGGAAATTGGCGGTGCAGGGATATGAAGGGCACAATGGTAAAAGCCATATTTACTTTAATATATAAAAAATTATATGCGCGGGCAAAATAAGATTCAAGTTGTATTTCTTGGGCTTTCTCCCATATTTATATTATTATAATTATAAAAATTATAAAATTATAATAGTTAAGAAATACATTTCATAATAAATTTATTTTTATTCATAATAAATTTATTTTTATTATATCACATCATAATTAATCATATCTTTTCATAAATTTATGACAAAATTAAAAAAAAATAACCAGAAAAATTCAAACAACTCGCTGGAACAAAGGGAGTATCATTTTTTGTTTATTTTTTAAATAATTTGTCTGCTGAAAATTAACAGTTTCTCCTCACCAAGCCAATCACTTTTGGTACTGATTCGGCAGATTACTCACAAGCATAGCTTATTTCCTTCTTCACTTATATCAAAGAATCTAGAGTCCATGGATTAACAAACATAACAATTGTTTCGACCAAACACAACAATTGTTTCGAAACAGGGAGATACTACAAGCGAGATAGGTTACCTGAAAGAGCTTTGGGAGATCTGAAGCTGGCAGCTTAGAAACGTGCGCGGCGTTGGGCGGCGGCGCGTGGTCTTGGGTACACCGTAGTTTTCTTCTTCGACGTCACTTGGCAGATCGCTTATGCACAATAAGGGCACCCCAACTCCCCTCATCTCTCCCCACCCTTCTTCTCATTTGTGTGTTGTTATCAATGTCGCTAATGATTTTACGTCTTTGACTTTGTAACTTGCAAGTAGCAACACTTGAAGCACGTATACTTTTTTTTTTTTTAATACCTGTTTAAGTTTACACTTGACTAGTTATCGGGATAACAGCCCCGGCTCTACAATACTGTTATCAGTTAAATCGCGAGATGTGTATCCGGCTCCTACGTTCTTAAATATCCTCAACTACCGCGCACAAAGAGTCGTCCCCCAAGTGATTGCTCCATGGCTGGACCCCCTCAAATCCAACCGCAGGGTCCCACCGAGATCTGGCCTCCCACACTACCGCTTGAAGCCCTCAATATTTAATTGTTTCACCAGCATACCCGGAGGCTAAGGTCTCTTCTTTAATCATAGATTAAAGAGTCATAAACCCTTGACAATTCTTGTTCTCAGAAGGACTCGAATTCGGGTCTCCCACTTGAAGTGGAAGCCCCGTGGCCAGTGAACCAAGGTCACTGGTTGCACGTATACTCTTTTGTTACTCGTGAGTAGCCAGCAGGTCTCTAAATGAACCCGAAAGCTCGATTTGGCTCGGAGTATTCGACTCGAAATAGTTCGGCTCGTGGCTCGGTTTGCATTTTCGAACGTAGAATCGAGCCTTAATATTCAATATTCGCGATTCGGCTCGTCCGGCCCGTTTTTTTACAATTATTTATATATTACATGTAATATACTAATATATAAGTTCGGTTCGGCCTCCCCCTTTTAATCACATTAGGTTTAGCCGTTTACTTTCTCTCAACTCACTCTCTCTCTCTCTCTCGTTCCGTCAGCGGCTCAGCCTTTACCTTATGGGTTTGACTCTGAATTTGTTGGTTATTCATGTCTTTTACAGCCTTATCCGTTATTCAAGGTGAAATCTTCAATTTTGTTTAAGTTTGACTCCTAGTTTTGAATGTTTGATTAATTATGTTGTATGATTCATGTTGTTGTATACTTACATGTAAATAGTTTTAGGTTTTGCTTTATGTATCGATTAATTGTTTGATTTTGGATTTTGCATGTTTCAGTACTTGATTAATTGGTCGATTAATCGGTTCATTATTTCGATTTTGGTTATGCATGTTCCGATCAGATGTTATTTTTAGATTGAGTTGTCAATTAATTGATTAAGAGTTTTTTATTAAACAAATTAGAGTTACAATTAAACAGTTAATGCATTAAACTAATTGATGTTCGATTTCTAATTAGGTGTTTAATTAAACTAATTACATGTTCAATTGAACCAATTGGGGTTTTAATTATAATAATTATATGTTTAATTAAACCAAATAGGGTTTTAATTAAATAATTAGGGGTTCAATTGAACCAATTAGGTTTTGAACTAAACAGTTTTCCATGTAATTGTGTAATTGTGTATGTTGTATACTAATAAATGGGTCTTTCATTTGTTGAATCTTGAACCCCCCAACCCCTTTCTGAATTTAGATTCCCCGCATCTTGATAGTGATGTAGATATGGAATCTGAATCAAAATCAGAACAAAATGATTCAGAACCAGAACTGGGGGTGGCCGAGGAGGAAGTTGGATTATGCTAAGAGAGTTCCTGAACCAAATGAGGTCATTGAGGGAGTGCCTTTGATGAGGGAACTGAGGGAGATGTTGATCCAAGCAAGTTTGCTGGCAACAGCATTGTTTAGGAGCATATGCAGCCTATTGTGCTCCCAAGTGGGGAAAAAAAGAACTAATGTTTGCATTATAAGAGGATATTGTCTGTTCAGAAAAGGGTACTACAACCCACTTGATGAGACATTTGAGACTTGCTTGTCTATTCAAGCAAATCTTTCCTAATGCATTTGCAAATGCTGCTGGTAATGGTTCTAAGTCTATTCAAGCTAGTTGCATGGTGTTGTGCTCTCTGAAGGAGAGAGTTCAGTACAGCCTTTTGTGTTTAGCTTTGAAAAAGTTAAACAATTGGGTGCACATATGATTCTAGCTCATGAATATCCTTTTATTATAGTTGAACATAAGGTATAATGAGTTCTTGAGGGGTTATTCTCCTTATTACAGACGTATTAGTAGGTATATTGTTAGGAAAGAATATTTTGCTGTCTTTAATAAGGAAAGAGAGAGAATTAAGATGATGTTGGGAAAGGTTAGCATAAACAAGTCTGTTGTCTTTGCTAGGACAATTATTCTCGCAAGGTTATCAGAAACAAGTCTGCTGTTTTAAACTTCTTATTTGTTATAGATGATTATTCTCGGAAGGTTTTTGTGTTCCTTCTGAAAAACAAGTCTGCTGTCTTTGATAAGTTTAAATATTATAAAATATTGAATGAGAACCAAATAGGCAAGAAAATTAAAATTCTAAGGACCGATAATGGCCTTGAATTTTATAACCAGTTGTTCGATGAATTGTTTGCCAAATCAAGAATTCACAGGCATAATGTAACACCCCCAAGATATTCAAGGTATGTCACAGCGCTGTGAATCCCTACCTGAGACGCACAAGGCTAAATTCATATACAATCCATTTTAAATCTTCAATAATTTTGTAACAATATCAAAACCACAATCAATCAACCGGATCAACCGATGAAACTCCAATGACAATACTCAAAATCACAATAGACAACAATATCTAACATAAACAACGAGAAGAAAACAACTCCTATAGTACTCGAGTACCAACTAACAATTCATGACAAAAATAAGCTCGAAGGACAGGACTCGAAGAAAACAACATGATTCATGACAGTATCACGCCTGACCATCACCGTTGTACTGCCCCGGTACTCGCCCACTCGCATTCTTTGTACCTGAAATACATGAAATGTATCTCCCCCAAATGGGGTTACCCGTAGAATAGCTAGTACAATTAATACAAATGAACTCTTACATCTTACATTTCAAAATACATGCATCAATAGTTTCAAAAGACAAGATAATGATTTTTGGAAATGCAATATCCAAAATATGCCACAGAAATATAAATCCTCATGATTAACCATGGATCCAACCATGCGCGGATCCCTCTGAGGCCCCATCGGACCCTCTCGGAGTGGCTAACCCTAATATTCATGGACCCAACCAAATGTGGATCCCTCCAAGGCCCCATTGGACCCCCTCGGAGTGAACGTACGACTCTCACGCTCATATATAGTACTTTTTCACATTTAAGAATATAAGCTTCATAAGAATTACTTGTCTTTGAGACATGATGGAATGTTCCGAGATGGTAAACGACCACGATTGCAGGAACTTGAGTATTTCGAACCTAAACGATCCATAAAAGAATTATCAACAACCATACGACTAGAATGGAAACTGAAATACGCTCTAAACCCTACCTACGATTTATGAAAACTCATACAAACTAACTACGAGGGCGGATCGCAACCAAACCCTCTCGATTTCACAAACATACTAAAATTTACCATGATTTCGTAGGGAAAACATGAATATGGTAAAGATTTATCATATACATCGAGAATCAAAGAATAATTCGGAGCTAATCGGACAAAATCACGGAAAACCCCCAATTTCCAAAAATCAGGGTTTTCGGAATTATATCTCAGATCGAAGGCAAAGAACACGATTTGATGATGTTAATCTACACCAAAAAATCAAGGAGGATGATAGCTGGAAGATTAAAGAACCAAAATCGCCCCAAAAATCGCTCAAGGATTGCCCGGTCGTGGAATGGAAAGAAAAGGATGAAACCCACAGAGAAAATGTTGACACAGTAAATATACCGATCTTCTCTAACGTACGTACTCTAGGAGAGCTAACGTACATTATTCACTTAACGTACGTAACACCCTATTTGTTACGTATGTCATGGTCTGGCAGAAGTCTCTGCCTGATTCTCTGAAGGCTTTAACGTATGCTACTTAAGTCTAACGTACGTAAATAAGATCTACTTAACATATGTTATTCCTTACTGATAACGTATGTAAGCCTCATACAATTCAGAAATGATGAGAGCCGACTATACTTGGAAAGAATATCAGGGAATCGAAACGCGACGATTGATGAAACACATGAAGACACCTTATGAAAAGTTCGAGACAAAGAACTTAAGTGCTACACGAAAACACGATTTAGACTACTCGAAGTTTTGGCATATGACAACGAAGTAATTATCTTAAATTTTTAGAAAATTATAAAACGGCCCAAAGCATCTAAAAATCACGATACGAGATCGAACAACCAAATCGAAGCTTACAACACGTCTAACAACATTAAATGAACTTACGGGAGAAACAAAACAGCAGTTTCGAACAACGACCACGCCAAACGAACAAAAAAGCAGAAAATTGCTAATAAACATGAAATTGAGTAAAACAACTCCGAAACACGCTCGGATGACAAAACATGCAGAATTAAACATTCTCAAATTATCAAGACGGTTACAAGCGAGTCACTGAAAATAGAAAATACACCAAAATTGAAATTACTAAAAATAGAAAAAATGTGGATATTATACCTAAGACTATCGCGTATACACCCAAGCAGAATAGGGTGGCAGAACGGATGAACCGAACCTTACTAGAAAGAGTCATAAGTATGCTTGCAACTTCTGGCCTCTTTAAGAGGTTTTGGGATGAAGCTTTATTAACTGCCACTTATTTGATAAATCAATCTCCTTATGTCCTATTAACTGGTAATTATCCAGAGTCTGGTTGGTCTGGTCAGTCTATTGATTTTTTTGAATTTGTATGTATTTGGATGCTCTGCATATGTGCAGCAGAGAAATGATAAGCTCGAGCCCCATTCTGCGGAAGGGATTAAAGGCGATATGATTTGGCTGAAAGAACAACCAGGATTGAAAACCCTGTCAGCCGTGAAGTTGCTTTTAACGAAAATGAATATCCTTGCATTTTACCAAATTCGAAAAAAACCCTGCTCCAAACGAGGTGGAGCTACACATTTCTCTTAATGATAATGATAATATGAAAACTGAAACTAATCTTGATACTGAAGATAATGCTGATGTGCATGATGAAATTGAAGAAAGAAGTCCCTGAATGGGCTTGCATGATTATCAGTTAGGGATATGCCCAGAAGAGATGTTAGAAGACCATTTCATTTAAATGATTTTTACATAACTTCTTATTATTTATATATGTTTGAGTCAATTGATAATTGTGAACCCAAATCGTATGAGGAATCTTTGAAATCTGGAAATTCATAACAGTAGCCAATGAATGAAACTTAGGCTCTTGTGCCAAAACCTGCCAACTGTCATGTTTTTTACAGCAAATGGCTTTTCAAAGTTAAGAATGAAAATGAGTCGGCCAGGTTCAAGGCGAGACATGTTGCTAAGGATTTCACTCAAAAGGAAGGTATTGACTGTATTGAAATCTTTGCTCATATTGTTAAATCACCAATGTGCGCATAATGCATGCTATAGTTGCCCAGTTTGATTTAGAATTAAAATAGTTAGATGTTAAAACTGCATTCCTCCATGGTGAACTAGAATAAAGTATCTTTATGAGTTAACCCTGAGGGTTTTGTTGATCTTAAGCATCATAATCATGTGCGTTTGCTTAAGAAATCTCTATATGGTTTCAAAAAGTCACCTAGATAGTGGAATAAGAAATTAATGAATACATGCTTTCACTTAAATTTACTAGGAGTAATTATGATTATTGCTTGTATTTAAAAAATGATTCCACAATTCCTGTTTTCTTACTCATATATGTAGATTATATGCTCTTATGAGTCCGTGTTTAAAAACTGTGGATAATGTCATTAAGTACATGAGTGCTAAGTTTGACATGAAGTACCTTGGGGATGTTAAAAAAAATTTTGGTATGAACATCCATCGAGATAGAAAGAATTCACTATTATTTCCAACCAAGATACCTATGTGCAAAAGTTCACTCCAAATTTTCTATGATTGATTCTAAACCTACGAGTGTCACTACAAAAAAGACAGCATTTACCGACGCCGATTACCGACGCCAGTAAATGTCATTGATATTTTTAGAATTTAACGATGCCGTTATCGACCCCCGTGGATTTGGACGATTCCCGACGGCTTTAACGACGCCATCTCGCGGGCGTCTTCCCGCGACATTTGCCGACGCCATTACCGACGTATATCGTCGTCGGAAATTCGCCAACGGTGCCTCGGCCGTTGTTAAATGTCATGATTATTTTACACAATTATGTGACTCACCTGAATTAACGACGTCCTTCTCGCCGTCGGTATTTGGCTAATTTAACAACGCCTTTACCGACGCCAAGCTATTTATTCAGGTTAACAACGCCATTACCGACGGTAGATTTTATTACATACTCTGCACCAAAAAACATTGTGCTGCCTATGTTCTAATTTACTCCCAAAAAATGACTCTCCCCGGCGAGCTAAAATCCCCCCCAAATCAATCTGCCGCCATCGATCGGAGCAAGATTCTACTCGGCCTCCATCTGGGTGAGTCTATCTCTCTCTCTATTTTCATGCTACAACCCTAACTAGTACAACTTGTAAGTCGATCTGCCGCCATCGATCGGAGCCCCTCTGCCGCCGTTGACCTTTATAAACTCCCCAGTCTCCCTTTTCTTAGCCTTTATCTATTCATATATTAAGTTTTCCATCACTTTTTGAGCTTAGATATGTAGAGTTCTGCAGAATTCATATTAGACTTAAACTCCAATTTAGCTCATATAATTTTTCTTGCTGCAGGCCACGCATTCAAGCTGTGAAGGATGTTGGAGTGAAGGATTCCCATAATCTGAAACCAGCAGTAAGCCCTTTTATGGATTTTGTGTTTCTAGTTTCTCTATGCCGTTTCCTGTTGGAAAACTATTTGGAAAACTATGATGTGGTAGTCTAATCAGCACCTGTTTCAAGTGTTGGAATAGAATTGAGCGTAGCTTGATTCAGATTCAATTAGATAATGGAAATCACCTCTTGTTTTAAGTATTTGCTCAGTGTTTGGAAGGTTTTACAGTCGATATTTTGTCTAATTAATGTGAATCTTCAATTAAACTAAATGTGTTCTATCTCAAATTAATTAGTTGACTCTCCCAAGTGGCTAATATTAGGAAATATTGTTAGGGATGTCAAACATTCAACAGTTATCCAGTTGATGGCTGAAGCTTTTGCAAAAGGTTTTCAGTCTACCCCATGTATGACTTTGAGTTTGTTAAATTTGGTTAAAGTAGTTTGATCCTATATGTCTGATCATAGTTTGACACATTGGAAATGTAATTATGATCTTTATACGCCATCCTTTATATCAGTTAAGCAAGAACCACCATGGGATATTTTCAGTAATAATGAGAGTCTTGAAACTTTTAGATGCATATCCTGCGTATCCTCATGATCGAGAATCAATATTAGTTATTTCTCCTGTACAGGTTATAAAATGTTGGAAACTGCTTCGTAGAAACTTGCCGGGAGAAACTAAATTACAACTGGAAAAAGTACAACTCGAAAAGCAGAAATTATAGAAGTCGAAACTAAATTGAAATTACAAGAAAAATAGAAAATCGTATAAAACTAATAGCCGAGTCGAGGAAGGCCTCTTTCCCAAGATGAGATACGCCCCTGTAGTGCTCTCGGTTTAGGCGTGTCGTCCCAAAGATTAAACGGCTTCGTCTCAGAGGTAGTAGCACCACAAACCCACAAGCTCTGACGAACTGGAACGAGGAGAGGACGGAACTTTTACTATGAACTAAGAACTATATGCTGTATGCAGAGAAATATGCTGGAGTATTTTCGAAATTGCATGGCCTAATGCAGAGGGATTCAAGCCTATTTATAGGCCATCTCACACCTGCGAGGGGTTTAAACACACCACTAATGGCTTGTTGGTCCCTTTTTTGAAGTATACAGGATACAGCTTGGGAAATGTTTAAGCAACAGGATGTATGGTTTTCGAATCTGAGTGCGTAGCGGAAGTCTTAAAACAGTAAGTTGATGTCGATATAGCAACTCGGTCTAATCTCCTGTTAGATTGGTGCGTACAGGGTTTTGCATTGTATACTTGAATAAATCACAGTTATGAAAACAGTAACGACGAAAGGTAAATAACACAGTATATAAGTGGTTCGAGGTAAACCCCTCTACGTCCACTGGTCCTCCACACAGGAGTAAAATATTTATTATAAATACTGCGTACACAACTATGTATTTATAAACAAACCTATCCTTGTATCGTTCACACAGATAGATACAAAGACTGTCGCTTTCAACCGTTCACACAAATTTGGTTGAAGCTTCCTTATTGACTTGCTTCTTCACACACAGTTCCAAAGCTTCGTCCTTATTCGTCCCACACAGGTCAGAATAACTTGTTGAGTTCACACAGAGCTCAGTTTTTACACAAAGGTAAAAGGTAGGTAACCAGGTAAGAACAAAGAACTTTGAATATGAAGTTCTTGGTGATGATGGGTCGTTCTTGATGACTGAGTATATTTCTTCTTTCTCAGATATGGATTGATGCTAGAAAGAAATATACTTGCTCTTGTAAGCTTGATCTGATGATAATGAATATTCAGTCTTTCGATGGTTTGAATATCGCTTGTAAGCTTGTAAATGATCTTCTTCGTATATCTTGTTGTTTCACAGGGATATTCGTTATTTGCTTGATATTTGATCTTCAAACTCTGGAGATATATATAGCCTCCTTGGATATATCCGTTGAGATAGATCCGTTGAACAAGATTGCTGTCACAACTTGATAGTTGACTTGAATAGACCAGGATCCGGATATTGCGGGATTTGAAGATCTTTGTCGGCTTCAGTATTTAAATACTTTATCCTTTCAGTATTTAAATACTTCTTTGATCAAACGGGACTTTGACTTTAGAGAATACTAAAGATTTCTTTCCAAATGGTCTTCAGTCCTGTTTCGATGAATGCTGTATCCAATTATGCTGTAGGCATATTGGAGTAGTCCGACGCTGTATGGAAGGATGCTGTATTGAGGGGCAGCTTCCATATTTTACTAAGACTTTGTTGCTGTATCTTGGTAGCGCGAGAGCTTGCTGAATGCTGGCGCTATGAGAAGGTCTTCGATACAGGATTGACACCTTCGAATGGACTTTCGATACAGCGGCTTGCTGTATGCTGGGAATTGTTGTTTGGTAATTATCAAAACAATATTATTTTTCCCAACAATTTCCCCCTTTTTGATAATTTCCAAAACTTCATGATGATTCCAAAACTTTGATGCCAAAACCTCTTTAAGCTAAAACAATTTCTCCTTCTTTTTCGATAACCACTGTTGGCAATATGAGAGAACTTCGATACAGGAAATGTTTATCCCCACTGTTTCCCTCTCTTTTTGATAATGTCTTGAGCAGACTTCTTGATCTTCTGTCAAATGATCTGGTCTTCAGCACTTAATCTAAAAGAAATGTGAACTGCTCGCAGGCAAGTTCTAAAGCAATAGCATCTAACACGGAAGTGTGTTACATCTTAAACTTATGATTGGCGCGCAGGCACAATCTTACAGTGTGATCTAGTTGAGTACAACTTAAGCTATGAACTGTTCGCAGACGAGTTCTTACAGCAATACACAATAAAATAAACTTATCAATCATAATTGATGTCCTGTAGTGTAAATACTGTATCCGCGAATAATACAGCGTTCCCCCTTAAAAGGTACATATAGGTTTCAATTCTTACATATAAGTTCGTATTAATACTGTATTCACGGGTCGTACTGTATTCCGCCTTAATTAATGCACACTTCAGCTGTAGGGAGGTTTCATGCCTTCTTTGTCCTACAGTATTGTCTTGACTGTTCTGAGTGTACAGTTAATTAATGGCAGATACTGTATTCTTGGGTCTTACAGCATTCCCCCTCACTTAATGAGTAAAAGCATAAAAACTTACAAGGATTTCTGGCTGTAGCGTTCCCAACTCTTGTTGAAGCATAGAGATCAAGTAAATTTGGGTCCTGGTGTGATAGTGCCTTTCGGTACCCAAATTTGCCGGACAACAACTGGTTTGTTGTAGGCTACTTTTGGTCCATTATTTCTATATCTACGTGGGGCAGGCACGTAGTCGTTGTAATCATGATAATTATAATGTATGAGAAATCGAGAATTATAGTTGTTATTCCAGTACGATTGTCGTCTCGGAGGTGGAGCCATTTTCTTTGGCCTAACAGCTTGCCTTCTGGGTCTCTAGTTGGATTCCCAACGCTGTTGTTGATACTGCGCTGCGACCTGTTTTCTTGATGGATAACGGGGCTCCTGTATCCAATGTCTAGGCGCTCTGTACTGAGAGTACTACCGTACGGGCCTTGGATAATTGGGTACAGCCTTCCTCCTGAATGGCTGCTGGCGCTTATGATATGCTTGTGGAGCATGCTGTGGATTGCGCCTTATAGGTCTGAATGGATGGTGATTCCGCTGTCTGGAATAGGATTGCGGGGGCGGAATAGCATCCTTTGCTATTCGCGGTGCAACGGGTTCCTTCACAAGACTTGGAATTTCCTTCGTTACAGAAATGGGTTCCTCACTCCTGACGAATACCGTACTAGATTTTTCTTTGTTGGAGAATGAGTTGTACCCTAAGCCACGTTTATCATGAGTATATTGCCCAGTGCTTAGGATCTCTTCCCTTCTATTAGAGGATTTCTCGAAAGAATTCAAGATTGTCTCTAATTCTCCTTCACGTTTCTCGAGAGATTTTACTTTGGCTTCGAGTAGAGCCAAATCATTTGTCTTGCTTTCAAGATGAGACTTAGTCTCATTTAGATCGTGAGCAAGTTGATGATTGCTCTCCATGAGTTTTTCTAAATTGACTTTTCTGTTTTCGCAGTCGACAGACATATTTTCGTAATTATTCTTCAGCAAGTCGTTTTCTTCTTTCAGCTCTAAGTTAGAAATTTCAAGCTGTATGTTTTCTCTTTTCAATATCTCATGGGCCTTTTGAATGTTATTAAATTCATTCAACATATTTTCAAAGGTATGAGATGTATTTATAGGAATAGTTGAGGTAGAGCTTACCTCATCATCATCGCCGTCTTCATTTTCCTCTTTAACTTCGGCCATAGAGCACATATAGGCTCTATCTTGTAGCTCATCATCTGACGAGTCACTGTCAGTGACCACCTGAAGACACTCTTCGGTCTTTGTTGATGCGGGTGGAGCTTTTGATTCTCCAATGAAGGCCTTGAGATTGTTCTTCATCCTGTTTCTCCAGTCATCAAACTCGTTAATGTGAAACATAGATATCTTATTTGACATAAAGGTATCCATATTAGAAGATGGGAAATACCAAGACTGTTTTCGAAAATAAGTGTTTTTAAGGATCTGATTCAGTTAAAAATACGACTGATTCTTTTTAGAATCAACCGCTCTGATACCAATTGTTGGTCCCTTTTCTGAAGTATACAGGATACAGCTTGGGAAATGTTTAAGCAACAGGCTGTATGGTTTTCGAATCTGAGTGCGTAGTGGAAGTCTTAAAACAGTAAGTTGCTGTCGATACAGCAATTCGGTCTAATCTCCTGTTAGCTTGGTGCGTACAGGGTTTTGCAGTGTATACTTGAATAAATCACAGTTATGAAAATAGTATCGGCGAAAGGTAAATAACACAGTATATAAGTGGTTCGAGGTAAACCCCTCTACGTCCACTGGTCTTCCACACAGGAGTAAAATGTTTATTATAAATACTGCGTACACAACTATGTATATATAAACAAACCTATCCTTGTATCGTTCACACAGATAGATACAAAGACTGTCGCTTTCAACCGTTCACACAGATTTGGTTGAAGCTTCCTTCTTGACTTGCTTCTTCCCACACAGTTCCAAAGCTTCGTCCTTATTCGTCCCACACAGGTCAGAATAACTTGTTGAGTTCACACAAAGCTTAGTTTTTACACAAAGGTAAAAGGTAGGTAACCAGGTAAGAACAACAGCTTTGAATATGAAGTTCTTGAGCTGATGATGGCTGTTCTTGATGACTGAGTATATTTCTTCTTTCTCAGATATGGATTGATGCTAGAAAGAAATATACTTGCTCTCGTAATCTTGATCTGATGATAATGAATATTCAGTCTTTCGATGGTTTGAATATCGCTTGTAAGCTTGTAAATGATCTTCTTCGTATATCTTGTTGTTTCACAGGGATATTCATTATTTGCTTGATAGTTGATCTTCAAACTCTAGAGATATATATAGCCTCCTTGGATATATCCGTTGAGATAGATCCGTTGAACAAGATTGCTGTCACAACTTGATAGTTGACTTAAATAGACCAGGATCCGGATATTGCGGGATTTGAAGATCTTTGTCGGCTTCAGTATTTAAATACTTTATCCTTTCAGTATTTAAATACTTCTTTTATCAAACGGGACTTTGACTTTAGCGAATACTAAAGATTCCTTTCCAAACGGTCTTCAGTCCTGTTTCGATGAATGTTGTATCCAATTATGTTGTAGGCATATTGGAGTAGTCCGACGCTGTATGGAAGGATGTTGTATTGAGGGGCAGCTTCCATATTTTACTAAGACTTTGTTGCTATATCTTAGTAGCGCGAGAGCTTGCTGAATGCTGGCGCTATGAGAAGGTCTTCGATACAGGATTGACAACTTCGATTGGACTTTCGATACAGCGGCTTGCTGTATGCTGGGAATTGTTGTTTGGTAATTATCAAAACGACATTATTTTTCCCAACAATTTCCCCCTTTTTGATAATTTCCAAAACTTCATGATGATTCCAAAACTTTGATGCCAAAACCTCTTTAAGCTAAAACAATTTCTCCTTCTTTTTCGATAACAACTGTTGGCAATATGAGAGAACTTCGATACAGGAAATGTTTATCCCCATTGTTTCCCTCTCTTTTTGATAATGTCTTGAGCAGACTTCTTGATCTTCTGTCAAATGATCTGGTCTTCAGCACTTAATCTAAAAGAAATGTGAACTACTCGCAGGCAAGTTCTAAAGCAATAGCATCTAACAGGGAAGTGTGTTACATCTTAAACTTATGATTGGCACGCAGGCACAATCTTACAGTGTGATCTAGTTTAGTACAACTTAACCTATGAACTGTTCGCAGACGAGTTCTTACAGCAATACACAATAAAATAAACTTATCAATCATAATTGATGTCCTGTAGTGTAAATACTGTATCCGCGAATAATACAGCGTTCCCCCTTAAAAGGTACATATAGGTTTCAATTCTTACATATAAGTTCGGATTAATACAGTATTCATGGGTCGTATTGTATTCCCACTTAATTAATGCACACTTCAGTTGTAGGGAGGTTTCATGCCTTCTTTGTCCTACTGTTCTGAGTGTACAGTTAATTAATGGCAGATACTGTATTCTTGGGTCTTACAACATTCCCCTCACTTAATGAGTAAAAACATAAAAACTTACAGGGATTTCTGGCTGTAGCGTTACCAACTCTTGTTGAAGCATAGAGATCAAGTAAATTTGGGTCCTGGTGTGATAGTGCCTTTCGGTACCCAAATTTGCCGGACAACAATTGGTTTGTTGTAGGCTACTTTTGGTCCATTATTTCTATATCTACGTGGGGCAGGCACGTAGTCGTTGTAATCATGATAATTCTAATGCATGAAAAATCGAGAATTATAGTTGTTATTCCAGTACGATTGTCGTCTCGGAGGTGGAGCCATTTTCTTTGGCCTAACAGCTTGCCTTCTGGGTCTCCAGTTGGATTCCCAATGCTGTTGTTGATACTGCGCTGCGACCTGTTTTCTTGATGGATAACGGGGCTCCTGTATCCAATGTCTAGGCGTGCTGTACTGAGAGTACTGCCGTACGGGCCTTGGATAATTGGGTACAGCCTTCCTCCTGAATGGCTGCTGGCGCTTATGATATGCTTGTGGAGCATGCTGTGGATTGCGCCTTACAGGTCTGAATGGCTGGTGATTCCGCTGTCTCGAATAGGATTGCGGGGGCGGAATAGCATCCTTTGCTGTTCGCGGTGCAACGGGTTCCTTCACAGGACTTGGAATTTCCTTCGATACAGGAATGGGTTCCTCACTCCTGACGAATACCGTACTAGATTTTTCATTGTTGGAGAACGAGTTGTACCCTAAGCCACGTTTATCATGAGCATATTGCCCAGTGCTTAGGATCTCTTCCATTCTATTAGAGGATTTCTCGAAAGAATTCAAGATTGTCTCTAATTCTCCTTCACGTTTCTCGAGAGATTTTACTTTGGCTTCGAGTAGAGCCAAATCATTTGTCTTGCTTTCAAGATGAGACTTAGTCTCATTTAGATCGTGAGCAAGTTGATGATTGCTCTCCATGAGTTTTTCTAAATTGACTTTTCTGCTGCAATGGACATATTTTCGTAATTATTCTTCAGCAAGTCGTTTTCTTCTTTCAGCTCTAAGTTAGAAATTTCAAGCTGTATGTTTTCTCTTTTCAATATCTCATGGGCCTTTTGAATGTTATTAAATTCATTCAACATATTTTCAAAGGTATGAGATGTATTTACAGGAATAGTTGAGGTAAAGTTTACCTCATCATCATCGCCGTCTTCATTTTCCTCTTTAACTTCGGCCATAGAGCACATATAGGCTCTATCTTGTAGCTCATCATCTGACGAGTCACTGTTAGTGACCACCTGAAGACACTCTTCGGTCTTTGTTGATGCGGGTGGATCTTTTGATTCTCCAATGAAGGCCTTGAGTTTGTTCTTCATCCTGTTTCTCCAGTCATCAAACTCGTTAATGTGAAACATAGATATCTTATTTGACATAAAGGTATCCATATTAGAAGATGGGAAATACCAAGACTGTTTTCGAAAATAAGTGTTTTTAAGGATCTGATTCAGTTAAAAATACGACTGATTCTTTTTAGAATCAACCGCTCCGATACCAATTGTTGGTCCCTTTTCTGAAGTATACAGGATACAGCTTGGGAAATGTTTAAGCAACAGGCTGTATGGTTTTCGAATCTGAGTGCGTAGTGGAAGTCTTAAAATAGTAAGTTGCTGTCGATACAGCAATTCGGTCTAATGACCTGTTAGCTTGGTGCGTACAGGGTTTTGCAGTGTATACTTAAATAAATCACAGTTATGAAAACAGTAACGGTGAAAGGTAAATAACACAGTATATAAGTGGTTCGAGGTAAACCCCTCTACATCCACTGGTCTTCCACACAGGAGTAAAATGTTTATTATAAATACTGCGTACACAACTATGTATTTATAAACAAACCTATCCTTGTATCGTTCACACAGATAGATACAAAGACTGTTTCTTTCAACCGTTCACACAGATTTGGTTGAAGCTTCCTTCTTGACTTGCTTCTTCACACACAGTTCCAAAGCTTCATCCTTATTCGTCCCACACAGGTCAGAATAACTTGTTGAGTTCACACAAAGCTTAGTTTTTATACAAAGGTAAAAGGTAGGTAACCAGGTAAGAACAGCAGCTTTGAATATGAAGTTCTTGAGCTGATGATGGCTGTTCTTGATGACTGAGTATATTTCTTCTTTCTCAGATATAGATTGATGCTAGAAAGAAATATACTTGCTCTTGTAATCTTGATCTGATGATAATGAATATTCAGTCTTTCGATGGTTTGAATATCGCTTGTAAGCTTGTAAATGATCTTCTTCGTATATCTTGTTGTTTCACAGGGATATTCATTATTTGCTTGATAGTTGATCTTCAAACTCTGGATATATATATATATAGCCTCCTTGGATATATCCGTTGAGATATATCCGTTGAACAAGATTGTTGTCACAACTTGATAGTTGACTTGAATAGACCAGGATCCGGATATTGCGGGATTTGAAAATCTTTGTCGGCTTCAGTATTTAAATACTTTATCCTTTCAGTATTTAAATACTTCTTTTATCAAACGGGACTTTGACTTTAGCGAATACTAAAGATTCCTTTCCAAACGGTCTTCAGTCCTGTTTCGATGAATGTTGTATCGATTATCTTGTAGGCATATTGGAGTAGTCCGACGCTGTATGGAAGGATGTTGTATTGAGGGGCAGCTTCCATATTTTACTAAGACTTTGTTGCTATATCTTAGTAGCGCGAGAGCTTGCTGAATGCTGGCGCTATGAGAAGGTCTTCGATACAGGATTGAAAACTTCGATTGGACTTTCGATACAGCGGCTTGCTGTATGCTGGGAATTGTTGTTTGGTAATTATCAAAACAACATTATTTTTCCCAACAATTTCCCCCTTTTTGATAGTGCCTTTCGGTACCCAAATTTGCCGGACAACAATTGGTTTGTTGTAGGCTACTTTTGGTCCATTATTTCTATATCTACGTGGGGCAGGCACGTAGTCGTTGTAATCATGATAATTATAATACATGAGAAATCGAGAATTATAGTTGTTATTCCAGTACGATTGTCGTCTCGGAGGTGGAGCCATTTTCTTTGGTCTAACAGTTTGCCTTCTGGGTCTCCAGTTGGATTCCCAACGCTGTTGTTGATACTGCGCTGCGACCTGTTTTCTTGATGGATAACGGGGCTCCTGTATCCAATATCTAGGCGTGCTGTACTGAGAGTACTGCCGTACGGGTCTTGGATAATTGGGTACAGCCTTCCTCCTGAATGGCTGCTGGCGCTTATGATATGCTTGTGGAGCATGCTGTGGATTGCGCCTTACAGTGCGAATGGCCGTGATTCCATTGCGGAATAGGATTGCGGGGGCGGAATAGCAGCCTTTGCTGTTCGCGGTGCAACGGGTTCCTTCACAGGACTTGGAATTTCCTTCGATACAGGAATGGGTTCCTCACTCCTGACGAATACCATACTAGATTTTTCTTTGTTGGAGAACGAGTTGTACCCTAAGCCACGTTTATCATGAGCATATTACCCAGTGCTTAGGATCTCTTCCATTCTATTAGAGGATTTCTCGAAAGAATTCAAGATTGTCTCTAATTCTCCTTCACGTTTCTCGAGAGATTTTACTTTGGCTTCGAGTAGAGCCAAATCATTTGTCTTGCTTTCAAGATGAGACTTAGTCTCATTTAGATCGTGAGAAAGTTGATGATTGCTCTCCATGAGTCTAAATTGACTTTGCTGTTTTCGCAGTCGACAGACATATTTTCGTAATTATTCTTCAGCAAGTCGTTTTCTTCTTTCAGCTCTAAGTTAGAAATTTCAAGCTGTATGTTTTCTCTTTTCAATATCTCATGGGCCTTTTGAATGTTATTAAATTCATTCAACATATTTTCAAAGGTATGAGATGTATTTACAAGAATAGTTGAGGTAGAGCTTACCTCATCATCATCGCCGTCTTCATTTTACTCTTTAACTTCGGCCATAGAGCATATATAGGCTCTATCTTCTAGCTCATCATCTGACGAGTCATTGTCAGTGACCACCTGAAGACACTCTTCGGTCTTTGTTGATGCGGGTGGAGCTTTTGATTCTCCAATGAAGGCCTTGAGTTTGTTCTTCATCCTGTTTCTCCAGTCATCAAACTCGTTAATGTGAAACATAGATATCTTATTTGACATAAAGGTATCCATATTAGAAGATGGGAAATACCAAGACTGTTTTCGAAAATAAGTGTTTTTAAGGATCTGATTCAGTTAAAAATACGACTGATTCTTTTTAGAATCAACCGCTCCGATACCAATTGTTGGTCCCTTTTCTGAAGTATACAGGATACAGCTTGGGAAATGTTTAAGCAACAGGCTGTATGGTTTTCGAATCTGAGTGCGTAGCGGAAGTCTTAAAACAGTAAGTTGCTGTCGATACAGCAACTCGGTCTAATCTCCTGTTAGCTTGGTGCGTACAGGGTTTTGCAGTGTATACTTGAATAAATCACAGTTATAAAAACAGTAACGGCGAAAGGTAAATAACACAGTATATAAGTGGTTCGAGGTAAACCCCTTTACGTCCACTAGTCCTCCACACAGGAGTAAAATGTTTATTATAAATACTGCATACACAACTATGTATTTATAAACAAACCTATCCTTGTATCGTTCACACAGATAAATACAAAGACTGTCGCTTTCAACCGTTCACACAGATTTGGTTGAAGCTTCCTTCTTGACTTGCTTCTTCACACACAGTTCCAAAGCTTCGTCCTTATTCGTCCCACACAGGTCAGAATAACTTGTTGAGTTCACACAGAGCTCAGTTTTTACACAAAGGTAAAAGGTAGGTAACCAGGTAAGAACAACAACTTTGAATATGAAGTACTTGAGCTGATGATGGCTGTTCTTGATGACTGGGTATATTTCTTCTTTCTCAGATATGGATTGATGCTAGAAAGAAATATACTTGCTCTTGTAAGCTTGATCTGATGATAATGAATATTCAGTCTTTCGATGGTTTGAATATCGCTTGTAAGCTTGTAAATGATCTTCTTCGTATATCCTGTTGTTTCACAGGGATATTCGTTATTTGCTTGATAGTTGATCTTCAAACTCTAGAGATATATATAGCCTCATTGGATATATCCGTTGAGATAGATCCGTTGAACAAGATTGCTGTCACAACTTGATAGCTGACTTGAATAGACCAGGATCCGGATATTACGGGATTTGAATATCTTTGTCGGCTTCAGTATTTAAATACTTTATCCTTTCAGTATTTAAATACTTCTTTTATCAAACGGGACTTTGACTTTAGCGAATACTAAAGATTCCTTTCCAAACGGTCTTCAGTCCTGTTTCGATGAATGTTGTATCCAATTATGCTGTAGGCATATTGGAGTAGTCCGACGCTGTATGGAAGGATGTTGTATTGAGGGGCAGCTTCCATATTTTACTAAGACTTTGTTGCTGTATCTTGGTAGCGTGAGAGCTTGCTGAATGATGGCGCTATGAGAAGGTCTTCGATACAGGATTAACAACTTCGATTGGACTTTCGATACAGCGGCTTGTTTTATGCTGGGCATTGTTGTTTGGTAATTATCAAAACAACATTATTTTTCCCAACATGGCTGTCATAATGCAGGCATTCATGCCTGCATTGAACACTGGAGTTACACAATTCAAATGCAGCTTTAACTCCTCCTCATTAAACCTGGGAGGTTACTGCCTGTTTTTTGGCTGAATTTGAATAGTCAGGCAGCCTTAACTCCTCCTCATTACACCTGGGAGGTTACTGCCCGTTTTTGGCTGAATTTGAACAATCATGATGCACCTGGACTGTATTCAGCTCCTTAACCGTTTGAGGGATGTACCTAGACATCCTTATGTGCACATACGAGCACAACAGCATTGTTGATTTAGTCCAAAAAATTCTTTAATCAATCCAAGGCCAAGTCCACGGCCAAGTCCACGACCAGGCCCAAAGAACAGCCCAAAGACCACCCAAATACCAATTGTAAAGATCCAAGTCCAAGTCCAAGGTCAAGGCCAAGGCCAAGCTCCAAGGTCCAAGGTCCACGTTCCACGGTACGCGGATCGTGGCTCGCGGCCGCGGCCGAGGCCGTGGCGAGGCGGACGGGCAGCGGTGGCTCGCGCGTGAGCGCGCGTGTGGGCTTTATGCCCATACACATGTGCCATTAATTATTACATGAATAATGGTAACTTCTTATATACTTGAACAATGATAGCTCATTATTCAATGTGGGATAGTCATCCCTCATTTATTCATAATTAAGTGACAAACTTTAATTCACTATTTCTCACTCACCGGGAATCGGTTTAGAGAAAGTGAATATACCACAATCATCTACTCGGAACATAGATCGATCATATGATATTTAATTTTATAAAATCAAATTAAAAGTATTAACGATTCCAACAATCCACCACATGAGTGAAAATAGCCCAAATGCAATGTACAGACACAAGTTCAGTCCTCAAGAGGCGTTAGAGTATAAGGATAGGTAGTTCATGGCTTTGAACCTTCCATATTTAACATCATCGGGTACATAGGCGGATTAGTGGCATGATGCTTTGAACTATTCCCCCACGGCGTGCACCGAGACAATCGTGCTAACACTTGAACACCTCAACCTCATCCGTTCTCACGTTTTGTGTCCTTTGCGGGCCTTGGACGCCCCTTTGGATTCATAAGTGTATTTCATGAAGCGGACCTCACTTCTCACTTATATAGGTGATTTTTTACCGAGTATCTTGACATACTCAACCTCCTCGAGGTCTTTAAGAATCATTAAAAGTCATAGACTTAACCTCACCACTATGCAAGCTTTCAACACTCAATTGCTCTATAGGGAATAAACTTAGATGAGTGTTTTACACGAACTCTCATAGCTTAGTTTTCCCATTGGACCAAGTTTTTGGGATTTCCAGTCATCTTGGTTGGGTTACCACTATGATAATTCTCAATTTGTGGATTTTAAACCCATTCCCTCTAACAATTTATTCATTTGATCACGATTTAACCCTTTGGTTAGCGGATCCACTAGATTATCCAATGATCTCACATAGTCAATAGAGATAACCCCACTTTTTATCAAATGTCTCACGGTATTATGGCGTCGATGAATATGTCGACACTTTCCATTATACACGTTAGTTCTTGCCCTACCAATAGCAGCTTGGCTATCGTAGTGTATCATCACTGCAGGCACTGGCTTTGACCAACATGGAATATCTTCTAGAAAGTTTCTGAGCCACTCGGCTTCTTCATCAGCTTTGTCCAAAGCTATGAATTCCGATTCCATGGTGGATCGGGCTATACACATTTGTTTCGCGGACTTCCATTAGACAACTCCACCCCCAATGGTAAACACGTAACCACTTGTAGAAAATGAACTTTTCATATCAGGTATCGAGTTTGCATCACAGTACCTTTCAAGTACCGGGGGGTATCTCGAATAGTGTAGCCCAAGGTTTTGAGTATACTTTAAGTACCTCAAAACTCTAACAAGAGCTTTCCAATGCTCTTTGCTTGGATTGCTCATGTAACGACTCAATTTTTCACAGCGCAAGCTAAGTCAGGTCGAGTGCAATTTGTAAGATACATTAAACACCAAATGACTCGTGCATATTCTTCTTGTGCAACGTGCTCCCCTCGATTTTTGCTCAAGTGAACATTTAACTCTATTGGGGTCTTAGACCGCAAGCTATCAAAAGCATTAAACTTCTTGAGAACTTTCTCGGTATAGTGAGACTGTGTCAAGATGATTCAATCAGATTTTCTTAAAATTTTCATTCCAAGAATCACATCGGCTAGCCCCATGCCTTTCATGTCAAAATTTCTTTTTAACATGTTCTTAGTGTCGTTAATCACTTGTATATTGCTACCCATGATTAACATGTCATCTATATAAAGGCACACATAACATATCCGTTATTAGTGTTCTTAATATAAACACATCTATCACACTCGTTTATTTTAAAACCATTAGATAACATTACATTATCAAATTTTAAGTGCCACTGTAGTGGAGCTTGTTTCAATCCATATAGAGACTTAACCAGTTTGCAGACCTTTTTCTCTTGTCCAGGTACTACAAATCCTTCAGGTTGTTCCATATAGATCTCTTCATCCAGATCACCGTTCAGAAAAGTAGTCTTAACATCCATTTGATGAATATCAAGATTGCGCAAAGTAGCAATCACGAGAAACACTCGAATAGATGTAATCCTCGTTACAGGTGAATAGGTATTGAAAAAATCGTACCCTTCCTTCTGCTTGAAACCTTTGACTACTAAACGAGCTCTATACTTATCAATTGACCCATCAGCCTTGTACTTTCTTTTAAGGATCCATTTGCATCGTAAGGGCTTGCAACCTTCAGGTAAGTCAACCAAAACTCAAGTTTGGTTTTGTAAAATTGAGTCAATTTCACTCTGAACAGCTTCTTTCCAGAGCAACCCGTCTGGTCTAGCATAAGCTACTTTGATCGATGTTGGTTCTTCATCCAACATGAATGCTATGTAGTCAGGTCCAAATGTCTTTGGTGTCCTAACCCTACTACCACATCTCGGTTCTACATCTTCCAGATTAGATCTCCATCGCTTACATGACTTTGGATCTACATCCACAGGTTTGGAACTTGTTTCTTCATCTTCAACTCTATTGCTAGAATTGTTCTCAACTTTATCATTGTCCTTACAAGGATATATGTTTTCAAAGAATAAAGCATTCCTTGATTCAATTTTTGTTCCCACAGTCATTTCAGGTACTTCTGACTTGTGGATAACAAACCGATAGGCACTACTGTTTAGTGCATACCCAATAAAGATGCAATCGACCGTCTTAGGACCGATTTTAACTTATTTAGGTAGAGGTACCTCAACCTTTACCAAACACCCCCACACTTTGAGATATTTGTATGAAGGTTTTCTACCTTTCCACAACTCATAAGGAGTAACATCCTTACCTTTACGTGGAATCTTGTTCAATATGTAGTTGGATGTCAAGACAGCTTCCCCCCACATAATCTGGGGCAACCCTGAACTAATCAATAAGGAATTCATCATATCCTTAAGTGTTCGATTCTTACGTTCAACAACGCCATTAGATTGTGGTGCATATGGAGCTGTTGTTTGATGAATTATACCACTCTCATTGCATAATTCCTCAAACGGGGCTACATATTCGACAACTCTATCGCTTAAAACCATCTTAATACGACAGCCTAATTGATTCTCGACTTCATTATTGAAGTTCTTAAAGGCTTCAATAGCCTCAACTTTACTTCTCAAAAGAAAAAGATAACAATATCTTGTGTAGTCATCGATGAAAGTGATAAAGTACTTCTTACCACCTCTAGTTTGCACAAACTTTAAATCACACACATCTGTGTGAATTAATTTAAGGGGTTTAGTGTTATGTTTTACCGAATGAAACAGTAGCTTTGTCATTTTTGCCTCAACACAAATCTCACATTTGTCTTGAGACTTCATTTAACTTTAGTAAATCTAAGTTTACTAATCTTTTTATAGCATTTAGATTCACATGACCTAATCTACAATGCCATAAACTAGAACACTCGGTCAAATAAGAGGAAGCATTAGCATTTTAATTAGCATTAGCAGACTTGGTTAATTGGCGCATAGCCAAAGCATTAAGTTTAAAGAGCCCCTCCGTGAGGTAATCCTTACCAAGAAACCTATCAAACTTCTTTATGATATCTCTATCTGACTCAAGCACTAGTCTAAACCCCTTATTAACTAGTATAGAGCCCGAGATCAAGTTCTTCCTCATATCAGGAACATGAAGCACATTCTTCAAGGTGAGTGTTTGTTCGGACGTTAGTTTGAGGGCCACTTCTCCAACTTCGATAATTTCAGAAGAAGCTGGATTCCCCAATTTTGAGATTCCTCCCCTCAACAGCTTGATAGTTCTTAAAGTGGCTCCTGTTGGCACAAACGTGGGTGGTCGCACCGGTGTCGACGTACCAACCACCTTGGTTCTCAACGTGGTTGACCTCCTCGGTGACCACAGCAGCAAGGTCATCCTCTTTTCACTCGCCGTTAATCTCGGCAATGTTGGCAACATGTTTCTTCTTCTTGTTGGCCTTCGGCTTTCGGCAGTCCTTCGCCGCGTGACCATGTTTGCCACAGTTGAAGCAATCACCATCAAACTTCTTGGCTGGTTGCTTCCCTTTGTTCTTATTTTGGACACTTGGGCGAGCCCGTTTGATGGAGAAACCGCCTTGCTCCAACAGATTGGCCTTAGCATCAATCAGGCCTTTTGGTTTATGATCATTCTTGCGCATGTCAGACTCAATGCGCAATTTCACAATCAAGTCTTGAAGAGTCATCTCCTTTCGCTTGTGCTTGAGGTAGCTCTTGAAGTCTTTCCAACTGGGGGGGCAACTTCTCGATCACAGTTGCAACAGTAAAAGCGTCTTATAGGACCATGCCCTCAGCATTGACATCATGAATGATGAGTTGGAACTCTTGCACTTGTTCCATGATTGGCCTTGAGTCAACCATCTTGTAGTCCAAATACTTGGCGACTACAAACTTCTTTGTACCTGCATCATCACTACGGTACTTCTTTTCAAGTGCATCCCACATCTCTTTTGATGTGTTTACAATAGAGTATACATTGTATAAACTATCCTCTAAAGAATTCAGAATAAAGTTTTTACAAAGATAATATCCATTGTGCCAATTGTCATAGGCAGCTCGGACAGTGAAACTAGTCTCTTGTGCACTTGGCGCCGGTGGCTCATCTTCCTCAAGGAAATTAGCAAGCCCAATGTTGTTAAATAGAACAACATCTTTTGTTGCCACCTTTTAAAGTCGGCTCCACCAAACTTAGGTGGCTTCTCGGTGGTAGACATCATCCTTGGCCCCAAGGTTGTTCCAAAAAACGAACCACTTGTGTTGAACCCGTAGGCTCCAACAGTAGATCCCAATATGGATCCTACGGTACCACTGAAAGTGGAACCAACGGTGCCATTCGAGATGGATCCACCAGTAGTCAGAAAGGGGTTTGAAAACACCCATGGAATTGTTGCTGAGGTAGTTGAGCTCATCAGATTTGACATAGTTGCAGCAAAGGAGTTCGCCATGGTCGAGGCGGCGGTCGCGGAGACAGTGGCAGCAGTGGTGCTCGAGTCGGTGGAAGCGACAGTCGACATCTCCAGTTGTGGAATTTAGTAAAGACAGCAAGTAAAGTATCTCGTCGTGCGCTTGTTGGAAACTGCTTCGTGAAACTTGGAGGGAGAAACTAAATTATAATTGGAAAAAGTACAACTCGAAAAGCAGATATTACAGAAGTCGAAACAAAATTGAAATTACAAGAAAAATAGAAAACCGTATAAAACTAATAGATGAGTCGAGGAAGGCCTCTTTCCGCAAGACGAGATACGCCACGGCAGTGCTCTCGGTTTAGGCATGTCGTCCCCAAAGATAAAACGGCTTCGTCTCAGAGGTAGTAGTACACAAACCCACGAGCTCCGACGAACTAGAACGAGGAGAGGATGGAACTTTTACTATGAACTAAGAACTATATGCTGTATGCAGAGAAATATGCTGTAGTATTTTTGAAATTGCATGGCCTTGTAACACCCCGATATAATCGAAATAATTACAGCACCGTAAGCCCTTTATATAAGAATTTACAAGTCTAAATTAAAAGAAATGTCGAACAATACGAAAGTACCACCAATAATTGAGTAATTTAATAACCGGTTTAATCATCCAAAACAACCCATTTATTACAAATTTCTCAAATCACCAAAAGAACACATGTACTCGAGCACTGAATACAAAACCCGAATACCAAAACAATTCAACGAATAACATCAATGTGATCCTTCGTCATCCTGCCGGTACTGTGGTTGCTTTCCCGCTCCTCGAATACCTGAACATCAAAACAAATGTCCACCCCCATAGGGGTTAGCAAAATGATGCTAGTACAAGTATCATAATATACAAAATCAGATATGCAATAACGATGCACAAAAAGCGGACTTCCTCTATCGGAATCCAACGATGCGAATCCACATGATTCCATCAACACAACACAGGGTAATTCAATGATCCAGCGCCCTCAGCATAGATCCCAATATGATCCTGTCGGACCAACATGAGGTGGAAAACCCATCCAATGATCCAGCGCCCTCAGCATAGATCCCAAGATGATATCGTCGGACCAGCACGAGGTGGACAACTGATCCAACGCCCTCAGCATAGATCACATGATCCCTTCGGATCAATACAACATATACAATACAACTATGCATACACATATGCAAATCAATCATATGAATCAATAACCGGAACGACATTATGACAATTCAACTTGGATGATCTCATGTTCAACAACATGAATGACAATATGCTTGATCAAAATCATCAAAATTAAACCAATAGTCAAATTACGATACTTGCCTCAGAAAGATGGCAAGAATTAAATACTTCAACGAATACCAATGCGCCCGAAGGTCGCCCCTTTGATCAATCACCTTGCAAGACTCGGAACTTATACAAAATAAATAACAAAGAGTTCAACTTACGTCCCAAAGCTAACGTACGAACACCTAACACCTTAAGTTATATCCGAGTTAACATTAACATAAGGTCGGTTCACGGTTTATCTACTTGATGAAAGCTAAGCCGGAAATAATGACATACTTCATACGAATCGAATAACCATATCGGAGATGAAATGTCGACGTCTATGGATTCATAGATATACATGTCATCATGAACCAAACCTCAATCTTGATTTCGACTTCTAATATATATATATAGTCCGGCTAATCTTACAATTTATATTGAAGGTATGATACAAGATAAGCATACCGAAGTGTACTACGAAGAGGAGACGATACAACGGTGTTCCGGGTTGATTCTAACGACATAGTTGATTCATTTAAACCATGAATATGAAGAAGATTGTTAAATCAATCACCTCTATCAAAACACGAACTATCCTCGGTGAAATACCATAGTAATCTCAGAAAAACTCAATAGAGTCATGTTCAGAATCCATAACAAACTCAGGACACTACATCCTAGGGTTCTATCCCAACAAGGTCCGATTAATACTCTTAACAACGAAGGAGAACCGAAGTATAACCGAATCTATTCTTCTTAAAAATGGTGTTCGACTCATCATGATAATAACGAACTTGGTAATCTCAAAAACAGGTTCAAAACGTCATCAAGAACATGTATTCTAGTTGGTGAAGGATCAACATACCTTAATATAGAGAAGAACGACAAAACACTTGGTGAAACTCAACACCGAAATCTTGAACACTAATCCACAAGGGTCTACGATCTTCTAAACCGAGCTGGGATGATGATATAAGATATTTACGGGGATGGGGAGTTCTCAAGTCTCATAAATTATCCAAGGAATGAGGAGGAAATGAAAAGGAGGTTGAGGTCTATAAATAGAATTTTGTACATTACGTAAGTTCACAGCAGAGCCTTATGTACGTTATTGCCTTAGCGCACGCTATTTTCAAACCTTAGCGTACGTTAACGTCCGGCATAGCTCACTGCCTCGATTCTGGCTTCTCTTACGTACGTTATCCTAAACCTTTATATACGTAACACAATGAACATAGCGCATGTTATCACCCATATCTAACGCACGTTAACCCTCGTTGACCTGTTTTATTGAAAAGCCGTCCAGGTTCACGCGGGGAAAAATCCAACGAATCTCCATCTGGCTCCACACGCCGACCTTATCTGATCTGCCTTTGAATGAAGCTTACGTACGCTACGCTATGATTATAACGTACGTTATCTTCAACACTTAACGTACGTTATGCTCAACATCTAGCGTACGTTATGACATGCAGGTGCATGTATGCATGAAAACTCAAGAACGTAGGAATACGAATACGGGACAACACACTTCGATTAATAATACCACATAATCAAATGTTACAAGTTCGAATATAGGTAAAATACACAATAATTATCCGGGCATTACATACTACCCCTCTAAAAAGAAGTTTCGTCCCGAAACTTAAGATGAAAATAATTCCGGGTATCTCAACTTCATACTATCCTCAGTCTCCCAAGTTGCTTCTTTGACTCCATGTCGAGACAACTGAACTTTAACCAAAGAGATTGGTTTATTCCTCAATTGTTTGACTCGACTCTCGAGTATCTTGATTGACTTTTCTTCGAACGTGCCATCATTATCCACTTCGATATCGCCAAAGTCGATGATATGACTAGGATCCGGTACATATTTCCGTAATTGGGATACGTGGAACACATGATGAACATGACTCAGCAATGGAGGTAAGGCCAACCTATATGCCAACTCCCAAACTTTTTCAAGGATCTCGAATGGTCTGGTATATCTCGGACTCATCTTACCTTTCCTCCCAAAACGAAAAATTCCCCGAGTAGGAGAAACCTTTAAGAGCACGTGGTCCCAAATTCAAACTCTAACGGGCGACGGCGCACGTCTGCGTAAGACTTCTGTCGACTCTAGGCAGTTAACAGCCTTTCACGAATCAAAGCTACCTTCTCTTGAGTCTGTACTATCAACTCTGGTCCCGTCCCGATCAAGTCAGATGAATCATCCCAACACAGGGGTGATCTACATCTTCTCCCGTAAAACGCTTCAAACGGTGCCATCTTAATGGAAGCATGCCAACCATTATTGTAGGTGAATTCAATCAACGGTAAATGAACCTCCCAATCAGTCGACCAATCTAAGGCACAAGCACTTAGCATATATTCTACTGTCTGAATAGTCCTTTCAGACTGTCCGCCAGTTTGAGGATGATAAGCTGTGCTAAAGTTCAGCTCAGTTCCCAAGGCTTTATGAGCTGCCCTCCAAAAGTGTGACACAAAACGACCATCTCGATCCGAAATAATGGTCTTCGGCATACCATGCAATCGGACTATCTCCGCAATAAACACTCGTGCCAACTTCTCAGGTCCCCAAGTATCCTTAATACCTATAAAATGAGCCGACTTAGTTAGACGATGAACTATCACCCAAATCATATCCATCCTCGTTCTGGTCTTTGGCATATTAGTGATAAAGTCCATCGATATATCCTCCCACTTCCATTACGGAATCAGAAGTGGCTTTAACATTCCGGCAGGTCGCTGTTGTTCAATCTTAACCTGTTGACAAGTTAAACACTTCGAGACGTATTCCGCTACGTCTTTCTTCATATTTCCCCACCAGAAATTCTGCTTTAGATCCTTATACATCTTACTGGTGCCCGGATGAATAGAATAGGGCATGCTGTGAGCTTCCTTCATGCTCGTCTATTTCAAAACATCGTCGTCGGGGACGCAAAGTCGACTCTGGAATCTCAGAACTCCATCATCATATATTACGAATCCTAGGGCCTTTCATTTGTCTACTTCATCACGTAACCGAATAATCATAGGATCATTCAACTGCTTAGATTTGATTTTTTCGATTAACGACGAAGTAAATTCCATCATACACAGTTGCCCTTGGACCCCTTGCGACCATATTTCAATTCCTTCACGAATCAATTCTCGTTGAATGCTGGGCTGGGACGTAAGCGCTTCCAATATTCGAATAGAAACAAGTTTGCGGCTCAGTGCATCAGCTACCACATTTGCTTTGCGTGGATGATAAAGAATTTCCAGGTCGTAATCTTTAATCAATTCCAGCTATCTCCTCTGTCTCATATTTAATTCCTTTCGACTGAAAATATACTTGAGACTCTTGTGATCTGTGAAGATCTGACAGTGAGTGCCGTAAAAATAATGTCGCCAAATATTTAGGGCAAAGACAACGGCTGCTAACTCTAAATCATGCGTCGGGTAGTTAACCTCATACGGTTTCAACTGTCGAGAGGCATAGGCGATCACCCTACCTTTCTGCATCAACACGCAACCCAGACCTTGATTTGAAGCATCGTTGTAAACCATGAACCCTTCAGTTCCGTCTGGTAGTGCTAATATTAGCGCCGTTGTCAGTCTTCTCTTAAGTTCATCAAAACTAATCTGACATTTCTCGTCCCACACGAAATTTTGAGCCTTGTGTAACAACTGAGTAAGCAGACGAGCAATTTTGGAAAATCCTTCCACAAAACGACGATAATACCCAGCAAGTCCTAAGAAACTTCGGACTTCCTTCACACTCTTAGGAGATTCCCACTCCAAGATTGCCTCAACTTTCTTCGGGTCTACCAGTACTTCGTCGGTTGATATCACGTACCCAAGGAACGTTACTTCCTTAATCCAGAACTCACATTTGGAAAGTTTTGCATAAAGTTGTTCATTCCTCAAAGTATTCACAACGATACGTAAATGTTCGGCATGCTTTTCTGGGTCCTTTGAATAAATAAATATGTCGTGAATGAAAAAGACTTTATCCAAGTATTCTAAGAATACCCGATTCATCAATTGCATAAACACAGCAGGAGCATTAGTAAGTCTAAATGGCATTACCACAAACTCATAGTGTCTGTACCGGGATCTGAAAGCGGATTTCGGTATATCAGATTCCTTAATCCTCAACTGGTGGTATCCTGATCTCAAGTCGATCTTCGAGAATACCGTCGCCCCCTACAGTTGATCAAACAAATCATCAATCCGAGGCAATGGGTATTTATTTTTGATCGTCACCTTGTTTAGCTCTCTGTAATCAATACACAATCGGAGGGATCCGTCTTTCTTTCGAACAAAAAGAATGGGCGCACCCCAAGGAGAAACACTAGGTTGAATGTAATCCTTCTGCAACAATTCCTCAAGCTGTTTCTTTAACTCATACATTTCGGTTGGCGCCATACGGTATGGTGCTCTGGAAATAGGTGCCGCTCCTGGTTCTAATTCGATATAGAACTCTACAGCTCTACGCAGAGGTAATCCAAGTAGTTCGTCAGGGAACACATCTGAGAATTCGTTCACCACGGGAATAGATGAGAGCTCTACTCCTTCTCCCTTCTTCATGGCATAACACCAAAACCCGGTACAACCCTGTTTCAGCAATTTAATCGCTTTCATGGCTTTAATCATTTTCCCTGAGATTCCTGGCCTCCATCCTTTGAATAAATGTTCAGATCTATCGTCAGCAATAATCGAGATAACTCTCTTCCGATAATTCAAAATATCCCCATAACGATTGAGCCAATCGTCTCCAAGAATTAAATCGTCACCGTGGATGTCGACCACAATAAGATTTGACGGCTAATTTCTTCCTCCTATCGACACAGGAAAGTTTCTAGCTTCTAGATTTTCCACAATTCTCTCTCCACTCGGCAGATTCACAACATAAGGATCACAATCATGCAAACACGCGATTTTCAAACGATTAACACAATTCAATGATATGAAAGAATACGTAGCTCCTGAATTGAATAAGAAACTAACTAGTTGCAAAAGAATCTGAATCATACCTGATGCAACAGCAGTGTTCTGATCACCTGACCTCCTCATCTCATAAAGGCGCGGAGCAATGGACCCAGCACTGGATGCTTCCCTTTTTCCAAAATTTTGCTGTTGAAGATCACTCTGCTGTGTCAGGTTCACACTCGTCTCTTTCGGAACTTGTGCTGAAGTGCGAGCTCCAAACGATCTAGTCACATTTCCACAAAAAGTCGCACGATGCCCTTCTTGCCCACATTCAAAACAGGTCACAGAAGGAGCGGAGCAATCACGCCGAACATGCCCTGGTCGTCCACAGTTATAACACTTTGTTGGCCACTAAGTATACTGGATACAGTTTGGAAAGTAGTTTAAACAAACTGTACTGATTTTAAATCTGAGTGCGTAGCGGAAGTTTTAGATACAGTAAGTTGCTGTGGATACAACAACTTGATATGCAAAGTATACTTAAATAATCACAGTACTTGAAACAGTAAAAACTGAAGGTAAATAACACAGTATTTAAAGTGGTTCGAGGTAAACCCCTCTACGTCCACTGGTCCTCCACACAGGAGTAAAAAGTTTATTATAATTACTACGTACACAACTACGTAATTATAACAACACACAATCAATATATTGTTCACACAGATTGATATAAAGATCTTAGCTTCAACCGTTCACACAGATTGGTTTTGAGCTAATGCTTTGACTTGCTTCTTCACACACAGTTCTGAAGCTTCGTCTTCTTCGATGCAATTCCTTCACACACAGTTCCAGAGAAGCAACGATTACTCAGTCCACACAGGGCTGATCTGGGTTTGTTCAAAGTATAGAACAGAGGATGAACAACAACTTTGACTTTAAGAGCTCTCAGCTGATGAAGTGTTGTTCAAGATGATGAGCACTGTATATCTCTTTAGTTCTGAGTTGCAGTAAGCTTTGGAGATATGTTTTGCTCTGATGATAACTTTGATAGCTTGATAATTTCGATAGCTTGGGTAACTTATCTTCAGCATCTTGATGTGATATATATATAGTCTCTGAAAAATATATCCGTTGAGATGTTTCCGTTTGAGCAAGATTCCGTTCCAATGGGATTAAAAACACGATCCGGATTTAGCGGGATTTGAAGATCTGTTGACTGACAGTATTTAAATACTTTATCCTTGAGTATTTAAATACTTCTTTATCAACGGGACTTGACTTCTGAAGATTCCTTCTTGTCCTGTTGAAAGCTGTATGGAAGATAACTGTATTGGTGATTCGAGACAGTTTCCATACTTGGTCTTTATACGACATCTTTGTTGTACTGAAGGATTTCACTATTTACTGGTTTCGAGACAGTTCATCGATACAGGTTGACACTTCAACTCTTCGATACAATTTCCTTTACTGTATTGAGGATTGGCATATATGTCAAAACCTCTTATCACAATACTATTCGATACAGGGATTGAATATCCCGGCTGTTTCGATACAGGGTTATTGTTTTCCCAACAATTTCCCCCTTTTTGACAATTTGCCAAGACTTTATCTTTCTAACATTCAAGTCTTCTTGATGATGCCAAAACCTTCTTCATGAAGTAATCTTCTTTGATGTCTTCTGGCAGATTTCTTGGTCTTCTGTCAAACGGTCTGTTTTTCAGCAACTTAGTCTAATTAATGAACTGCTCGCAGGCGAGTTCGATACAGCTAAGAGTATTTTACAACTTAAGCTTATGATTGGCACACAGGCACAATCTTACAATTCATTCTAAGCATACAACTGAAATTATGAACTGTTCGTAGACAAGTTCGTACAGCTTAAATTTCAATCAAGTTTCTATACTTGAGATTGTTATCAAACAATTTAAGTAATCATACATCAACACAGTAGATTACGAGTTGTAATCTTTCAAGACAAACAAATACTTTTATTGATATTCAAAATAAATTGAGTACATGGTTTGCTGTTTCGACGGAAAAATTACAAAAACAAAAACTAATATACAAGGATTTCAGCTCCTATCTATAGTACGCATGTCTCCATGGCTTTCTCCCTGGATCATTCTCGGTTCCACGCCACCAGTTCTGTAGGGAATCATTGCCTCGATCCTAGTATATAGCTCTTCATTCATAGGATCTATCAAAGGCAAGGATCCAGTCTTCTGGATGGGTGATCCGATCTCCTGTTTTGTGCTTGCTCTTCATATCTAGCTGGAGAGGAAGTTTTCCATCTTCTAGCATCTTCGTGAATTTGTCTGCGGCCTCCGCTAAAGTTTTATAGCTCTTGAAGATGGCGGATTCCCTGATGAGTTTAACAAAGTATCTCATCAGTTCGTTCTTCCTCCATTGCTTCAACTCATCGGCAGTAGGATGGCGGTTGGTCGGCAGACGAATCTCATAAGGTCTTTGGATTAGGTTTTGCCACGGGACATTTGGATCGTGAAATTCAGGTCGGGAGCCTGAAATCTTAAAACTCTGAGAGGAAGGGGCAGGTTGTTTAATTCAGCCGTAATGCTGTCTTGAGCGGCCTCAAATTCCCTTTCATGCTGTAACCTGATTCTCCTTGCAGCTTCTCTTGCCTCTTCCCCCTTTTTGGCTTCATCAAGACGTCCTAGGATTTCTAATGCGGCATCCTGTTTCGTCTCGATGTTTGATACTTTCTCGACAAGGTTGGAAAGAACCTCCGACATATCCTTGATACATTTGTCGTGGGCTCGCAATTGAGAACTGTTTTCGATCATAGCACATGCGGTCTTGGCTTCAGCGATGCGCGTTTTGGATTCCTCTTCTTTCAGGAGTTGTTCTTTCTTGTCTTGCATAATCTTCAGAGCTTGCTTGAATACTTCTGGTAGCAAGGTGAAGGATTCTACTACTCGAGAGACTTCATGTTGTAATGTAGTCATCTCTTCGACTGCAGAAGTATGCATCCAATTAAGAGCTATCTCGACTGAGTACAGGGCATTAACTGCATCCTGTATGAAGACAGTTTGAAGACCAAGAGCACGCAGGCGCTCTTTCCTAGCAGCTGTGCTCGGAGAGTCCGGTTGAGCAAAGTCTTCAGAGCAGTTCAACCTCCTCAAATTTACGGTTGGGCGTAAATTGAGTTGGACATCCTCAAGTGCATTACCATCCTCGGATTCCACGGTTGAAGGGGCGGGAGCAGCTTGTGCGGGTTCGGCGGCAATTGGTGCTGTATCCTCAGGTTGTGAAGGTGCGTCTGTAGACATGGATATAGGAGGGACTGATTCCTCCTGTAGTCTCTCAGCTTCCGCCTGTTCCGGCAGAGGGACTGATTCCTCTTGCTGGACGGCGCGGGCAACTTCTTCTTCAGCGGCAGCAGGCTCGGGTGCCTGTTCCAAAATAATATCTTCTTCTTCGACTTGAGGGACTGATTCCTCATCGTCGGGAATGTTCTCTTGCTGTGGCGAAGGGGGCTCATTTCGAGTTGAAGGCCCTTCGTCATCCTTGGGTGGAGAGGCGTCTTTGTCTTGAGCCTCTTCACGACTCATTCTCAGACCAGCTTGTAAAGCATCGTCATCGTCGTCTGAGTCGTCATCATCTTTTGGATTTGGGGGAGAGTCCTCTGACTTATCTTTTCCTTTTATTCTTGCGTCAGATTTATGCAGTAGATGGCTTTCAATCAGTTCTTTGCAGAAGGGATTGTCCCATCGGATCAGGGCCTCAATTTCAGTTGAGTCCGTCACTTCTAATACAAATCTCTCTTCTTGGCTCCATTCGCTCCACTTGTATAATGTGTCATACGGAGCTAGCCTGTAGCCTTTCCATTTAAGGAATCTTTTGTAGGCATGATCAATCTGAACGGAGAGAAGGGTTCTGTTGATAATGGTGTCAGTGGAGGCACTGCGTACAGCGTCTGGATTCGCTGTAGCGAGGGATTTTTCTACAGGTGTGGGATCCTGTAGGGAAGTGGGATTCCTTACAGGGGATGGTGCCCCGTAGGAAGATTGATCTTGTACGGGTGTGGAATCCCGCATAGGAGAAGTAGTGTTTGGCTCCGAGGGGGCAGCCGACTCGCTAGAGTCTTTTTCGTTGGCAGATGTCCCATCATCCATCCTAGCCGCCAAAGGATCAGGATCTACTGTCGATACAGTAGTGGACACCTCTTCCACAGGGGTTGGGCCCTGGGGTTGTTCTTCAGTGGGTTGAGCCACAGTGGAAACTTCTTCGGAGGGTTTGTTGGATTTGACTTTAGAAATCCTCCGAAGTTTCTTCTTTGGCTTCTCACCAGCAATGGGTTTCTTGCTGTGAGATCTTTTCCTTTTATTTGAAGACTCCACATCTTGGGACTTCAAAGACACATCTCTTGGGTTTGCAGAAACTGGCATAGATTTGGTTTTCGGGTGGTTGCAGACCATAATGCTCTGGTTATACGCTGTAGGCTTGACACCTCCTAGGTATATCCTGGAGCTATTCTTCTTTGCATCAGCGGATTGCGATAGTCCGCATTTTGTCAAAATATGGTTTAACATTAAACCAAATGACTTCTTCTGGGTGGCAGGCTTGCATACTTCTTCTTGCGAGCGTTTCAGGATTATCTGGCACCAGTTGACCTTTTCACAGGTCAGAATAGCAACCATCATCCTAAATCTAAGGTTAGTGCACATTTTGAATGCACCAGTTCGGTTCTCGATGATCCTGCAGCAAAAATCATGTAAATACACATAAGGCAGGCAAAAATTCTTCTTGTGACATGTGGTTTGAACCATGTCAACAACAGTTGAGCCGGTGAACAACCCATAAAATTTAGTTAAAAGCTCTTGAGACCCAAACGTCTCAAGTTGATCCATTGTCAGGCCGTCAGCAGGTAGCCTGTAGATATTCTGGAGAAGATCGCTATCAACACAGATCTCCACTCCTCGAATAGTAGCGGTTATGTCAGCAACGTGACCTCCTTGGGCTAGCGACAAAAAGCATACGACGGCGTTGAGGTAAAATTCCTCAACCAGATGAGCATCGTACTTCTCAGCGGTTTGACTTCCAAGGCGATAGAGGCCTTGTTGACGAAGACGAGTGATGATGTACTCCATGGGTTCTGCGTCATTGGTTTCAGACAGAATACGTTCAATGACAATAGGTCTTGAAAAGATCCGTCCATCGATGATGTTAGCGGTTTTCTTCAGTGCGGGCGAAGATGTTTGTCCAGCCATTTGATGATTTTTCAAGAAAAAGTGAAAGAGAATAACCGAAATTTGCAGTAAAATGCAGTAAAGTATGTAGGCTGTTTTTGCTTGAGAACTCTTAAATTTTCAGAAAGCGTAAAGAGTCTCTAATGGCAGTATCAGTCCTTTTATAGTTGGGCGGCGAAATAGGGTTTTGCAGAGTACGAATGGTCAGATTTTAAGGGATGGGAACCGGTTTTTGAAATCAACGATCAGGATGAACTAAGAGTAACTGGTACACTAATCCATTAAAATGTTTAAAATATAATTGGGTCCCACTTCTGACATTTGTGTCACCCTAAATGCCTGAAACGGAGGTTTTAAAACATTAAACAATTTAAAACATCGCGGCTTTTGAGATTCAGTTGTCCAGATGTCGTGTAAGGCATTTAATGTACATGACGTTTGATATAAAAACAGGGCACGTGGACAAAAATCATTTTAAAATGAAACAATATAATATATATACTGAATCGAAATCCTATAGTATGTGCTGTATCCGCGTCGATACAGCGTTCCCCCTTAAAAAGGTACTTATAGGTTTTAAATTCCATACAGCAATTTTTGGATTAATGCTGTATTCATGGGTCCTACTGTATTCCCCCTTAATTATTGCACACGTCAGCTGTAGGATAATTCATATGTCTTTGTTCACTACAGTGCTGTATTGACGATTCTGAGTGTACAGATAATTAACGGTGGATAATGTATTCTTGGGTCTTACAGCATTCCCCCTCAATTGTTGAGTAAAAACAGTGAATTACTTACAGGGAGTCGGGTTGTAGCATTCCCAATTCTTGTCTGAGCATGTTGCATCTTGCTGTGTCGAGCGGCTTGGTGAAGATGTCGGCCAACTGAATGTCTGTATGAACTTTTTCAAGGCGAACATCTTTGTTCTCAACATGATTCCTTATAAAGTGATGCTTCATGTTGATATGCTTAGTGCGCGAGTGCAGGACAGGATTGTGCGTTATTGCAATTGCACTCATGCTATCACACATGATTGGAGTCTCTCTTGCTTCTATTCCATAATCTGACAACTGTTGCTGCATCCAAAGGATCTGCATACAGCAACTACCAACATCATAGTATTCTGATTCAGCCGTGGAAAGAGAGTTAGCCAATTGCTTCTTACTGAACCAAGAAACGAGTCTAGGTCCAAGAAAGTGACAAGTTCCACTTGTACTCTTCCTATCTAGCTTGCAGCCTCCGAGATCCGAGTCGCTGTATCCAACTAAATCGAATCCGCCTTCTTTAGGATACCATAGTCCTACATCGACTGTTCCTTTGATGTACTTCAGGATTCGTTTAGCTGTATTGAAGTGTGATTCCTTTGGTGCTACTTGATACCTCGCACACACTCCAACAGCAAACTGGATATCGGGCCTGCTAGCCGTTAGGTACAGGAGCGAACCAATGAGCTTCCTGTAGAGTGATTGGTCAAACGGCTTTCCGGCTTCATCAGCACTAATTTGCACGGAAGTGCTCATGGGGGTTGACGATGGTTTGGAAGTGTTCATTCCAAATTTGTTGAGAAGCTCCTTTCTGTATTTTTCCTGGTTGATGAAAATACCTGTAGGCAACTGCTTTACCTGCAAACCTAGGAAATAACTAAGTTCTCCCATCATACTCATTTCAAATTTGCTTTGTATGAGATGAGAGAACCTTTGACACAAAGCAAGGTTAGTTGAACAAAAAATTATGTCATCTACATAAATTTGTACCATTAAAAGGTCATCACCTTCCTGTATTTTGAACAATGTCGTATCCACAGCACCTTTCGCAAAGCCATTGATGGTTAGATACTGGGACAAGGTCTCATACCAGGCTCTAGGGGCTTGTTTGAGTCCATACAGTGCTTTCCAAGCTCTTATGGGCGGCAAAGGCTAAAAATATCCTAATGGCTTCTAGTCTGGCTACAGGGGCGAAGGTTTCGTCATAGTCTATGCCTTCTTCCTGACTATAGCCTTGTGCGACTAGTCTGGACTTGTTCCTTATAATAAGTCCATTTCGATCCTTTTTGTTTCGAAATACCCATTTGGTTCCTATGACCGATTGATGTGTAGGTCTGGGTACAAGATACCATACATTGTTTCTTTCGAAAACGTTAAGCTCTTCTTCCATAGATGTTATCCAATGAGAATTATTAAGAGCGTCTATGGTCGAAACAGGTTCGGACTGGGCTAAGAATATAGCGATAGTGCACATATTGAGTCTTCTATGCTCGGATTGGGATTTCCATTCAGGAAACTGTGATATCTCAGTATCTAGTTCTTCTTGTGAACAAAGTACATTTCCTTGTGTACTCTGTATTCTCCTACGAGTAGAAACACCACCATTTATGTTTCCAATGATCAGCTCTTGCGGGTGATCTCTCAACCATCTTCGGTCGGGTTCTAATTCAGGATCCCGTACTGTATCGAGAGTTTCTGTGGATACAGCTTCAGCTTGTACAGCGTCGGTTTCATCCACGTCGATTCTTACAGCTGCGGGATTGATTTCTAAATCAACGACAGGTTCAATGGGAGTTGGAGGATCCAAGATAGATAGATGTTGGATGTTCTGAGTAACATCTTCTACTCCTGTAGGGTCATGGTGTGGTTCGTCGAACACTACATGAACTGATTCCTCGATCGTCAGCTTCCTTTTGTTAAAGATCCTGAAAGCTTTGCTGACGGAGGAGTATCCTACAAATATTCCTTCATCTGATTTCTCATCAAAGGTTCTAAGTTGGTCCTTCCCATTATTCAATACATAACACCTGCATCCAAAAATGTGAAAATATGAAACTAACGGAGTTTTGTTGTTCCATACCTCATATGCTGTTTTGTTGTGGTGTTTGTTGACGATACAGTGGTTTTGAGTATAGCATGGTGTATTGGTTGCTTCACCCCAGAAATGCTGTGGCAGCTTGCTTGCGGCAATCATTGTCCTTGTTGCTTCTTTCAGCGTCCTATTCTTTCGTTCGGCAACACCATTTTGTTGAGGTGTACGGGCAGCTGAGTATTCGTGTTGTATTCCATTTTCCAAACAGTATTGCTCTATAAAGCGGTTAGTAAATTCTGTACCTCTATCAGAACGAATGGACACGATACTCAATGCCTTTTCATTTTGCAACTTTCTCAGGAGCTCAGGCAGCTTTGATGTTGTTTCCTTCTTCTTGCTTAAGAAAATTGTCCAAGCAAACCTGGAATAATCATCAACAACAACCATGCAGTATTTCTTACCTCCCAAACTTACTGGGTCTACAGGACCGTAGAGATCCATATGTAGCATTTCCAACACTCTTTGGGTTGAAAGGTAGGATTTGCTCTTCAGGGTTGACTTGATTTGCTTGCCTTTCTGACACGGTCCGCAGACGCTGTCCTTCTTAAATGACACATTTGGCAAACCTCTAACCATTCCCTGTCTTGAGAGCTTGTTGATCGTCTTGAAGTTGACGTGAGACATCCTCTTGTGCCATAACCAGTTAAGATCTGCAGTGCCTTTGGCAACAAAACATGGAATTGAGGAGCTCATAGGCTTCCAGTCAGCAATATACATGTTACCTGATCTGCTTCCTGTAAGCACAACTTCCTTGGTTTGGATGTTCTTGACTCTACAGCGATCTATATAGAATTTCACCGAGAACTGTTTATCACAAAACTGGCTAATACTAATTAGATTGTACTGTAAGCCTTCAACATATGCAACATCGGTGACTTTGAATTTTCCGACAAGTAGGTTTCCTTTCCCTCTTGTTCTTCCTTTAGATTTATAACCGAAATGAACTTTTTGGACCGCGACCTTCTACAAAATATGATAGCTTGCTCCTATCTCCGGTCATGTGCCGAGAGCATCCACTATCAAAGTACCAGGTATCCTCCTCTAGAATGTCCTGTATCAAAGAAATTAAGTAGATTTAGGTCCCCTTTGATTTTTGGGTCCATGTATGTTAGTTCCTCTAGGTACCCAAGTTTTCCTGGCAGCAATTGGTTTACTGTAGGTCATACTCGGTACAATGTTGCGATATCTACGGGGGGCATATCCATAATCGCTATAACTATGATAATTATTATGCATGAAAAATTCAGGGTTATTATTATTAATCCAGTACGAGTGCCGTCTTGGAGGTGGAGCCATTTTCTTTGGCCTAACAGCTTGCCTTCTGGGTCTCCAGTTGGATTCCCAACGCTGTTGTTGATACTGAATGGGCACTTGCTGTCTCGAGGGATAACGGGGCTCCTGTATCCAATACCTCGGCGTCTTTGTCTTGATAGCTTGCCGTGCGGGCCTTTGGTAGTTGGATACGGACCTTCCTTCGAGCAGTGTTGGCGCTGTTGATATGCTCTGGGAGCATGCTGTTGAGTGCGCCTCACAGGTTGGAACGGCTTATGATTCCTCTGTCTGGAATAGGATTGCGGGGGCGGAATGGCAGCCTTCGGTTTTCGCGGTGCAGAGGGTTCTTTCTCGGGACTTGGAGTTTCATTCGACACAGGAATGTGTTCCACACTTTTGACGAACACTGTACTAGTTTCCCCTTTGTTTGAACATGAGCTGTATCCTAAGCCACTTTTATCATGAGCATGTTGCCCAGTGCTCAGAGTTTCTTCCATTCTTTTGGACGATTTCTCGAACGATTTCAGAGTGGTCTCAAGTTCAATTTATCGTTTTTCGAGAGTTGTGACTTTGGCTTGAAGTAGAACCAAATCATTTGTCTTGCTCTCGTTGTGAGTTTTAACCTCACTTAGTTCATGAGCAAGTTGATGATTGCTCTCCATGAGTTTTTCAAAATCGACTTTGCTGGTTTCACAGTCAAGAGACATATTTTCGTAATTTATCTTCAGCAAATCATTTTCATCTTTCAGCTCTAGGTTAGATAGTTGGAGCTGTATATTCTCATTTTTCAATGTCTCATGGGCCTTTTGAATGTTTTTAAACTCATTCATCATGTTTTCAAAAGTATGAGATGCATTTGATGGAATAGCTGAGGTTGAACTTACCTCATCATCGCTATCTTCACCTTCAGGAATGTCTTTGGCCATAAAGCACATATATGCTTTATCATCGAACTCATCATCAGATGAATCACTTTCAGTGACCACGTGAAGACATTATTCTGATTTGGATGGTGTGGGGGAGGCTTCTGATTCTCCAATCAGGGCCTTGAGCTTATTTTTCCAAGCACGTCTTCTTTCATCTCTCTCCTGTTGCTCGGCTTCCGGCAACCTTTGGACTTTGGGATGAGGACATTTATTTGCATAATGCCCTAGTTTCCTACAATTATAGCACAGGTTAGCGTCACCAGATGATGTTTCAGTACTTACCTTGTGGACAGGTTTGGGCCTGTAGGGAGTCTTTCCAGACTGTTTGATGAACTTTTTGAATTTGTGCATGAGAAACGCCATTTCATCTTGAGACAGGATGTCATCGTCACTGTCAGCATTCTTGTGACTAGGCTTCGACAGTGGGCATCTTTGTGTCGACGATTCGATCTGACTAGTCTTGTGACCTTTGAAGGAGATTCTTGACTTTCTCTCTTCACAATATCATACTCAAAAGCTTTGAGGTCAGAGAAGAGATCAAAAGTAGATATTTCATTAAGATTGCAAGATACACGCATAGCTGTGGTCTTAATGTCCCATCAGGCTGGGAGAGATCTGAAAATTTTTAAGTTCTTCTCCTTTTGGGTATAAATTTTGCCCAACGCTTCAAGTTCACCAACAATACCAGTGAATCTGAGGTCAAGTTCCTCAAGCGTCTCAGTTGGTTTCATTTCGAAAGATTCAAATTGCTGAGTCAGTTTAGAAATTTTGTTTTCTTTTGAGAGCTCAGTTCCCTCACAAATCATCTTGAGTTTATCCCATATTTCCTTGGCTGATTTACAGCTCTTTACCTTCGAGAACGTGCCTTTGTCAAGAGTGACAAATAACGCGTTCTTAGCCACATTGTTGAGGTTGGCTCGCTTTCTTTCATCTGTGGTCCATTGCTCGCATTCCTTCTCGAGCATCTCAGCATGGGGTTGACCTTCAATCCTTGCGGCCGTGTTTATCTTCATAATCTTGATAGGGCCATCCTGTATAACAAAGATCATCTCTTCGTGCATTGCTGCAAGATGAGCCTCCATCCTAATTCTCCAATCATCAAATTCGTTAATAGAGAACATAGGCACTTTGTTGATCATAGAGGTATCCATGTGAAAATAAAGAAATGAAAGAGACTGTTTAAAAGAGTAAGTGATTTTGGATCTGATTCGGTTAAAAATACGACTGATTCTTTTAAGAATCAACCGCTCCAATACCACTTGTTGGCCACTAAGTATACTGGATACAGTTTGGGAAGTAGTTTAAACAAACTGTACTGATTTTAAATCTGAGTGCGTAGCGGAAGTTTTAGATACAGTAAGTTGTTGTGGATACAGCAACTTGATATGCAAAGTATACTTAAATAATCACAGTACTTGAAACAGTAAAAACTGAAGGTAAATAACACAGTATTTAAAGTGGTTCGAGGTAAACCCCTCTACGTCCACTGGTCCTCCACACATGAGTAAAAAGTTTATTATAATTACTACGTACACAACTACGTAATTATAACAATGTTGTTACCCAAAATATTATCCGGAGATAGTATTGCTGGAATGATCGAGTAACAAACAAATGCGAGAACACTTCCGTGGAAAAATAGATAACACAAGATTTGCCGGGGTTGTTAGTCCCGGGCTTGAATGCTCTCGCGAGATGTTATTAATAGATATACTGTCGAGTACAAATATTAATGTTAGAATCTAATACAAGGAGTGTAAAAGTTTCTAGTTATCTAGGGTTTAGAGCGCGTAGATTGCCGGAAGAACCAGATGGATGAATCTGTGAGTTCTTGCTTGGGATTTATGATGAATGTGTATGAATATCACTATGAATGTCTTAGTGTTTGCCAAAAGAGCCTTTTATTCTCTCTTTGGTGTGTATTTTGCACTTAATTCGTAGTCGAATTCCTCTCCTTGGCCGCAACAGTGAGTCCTCTATTTATAGGGGACAAAGTAGTTGGGATCCCTCAGGCGATCGCGGGCGATCGCCGTTTTCTATATTAAAATAAACGGCCGATCGTCCCGTCACGTGGGCTGTTCCCTTGAGGTCCGAGGTTGCGGTTGGAGGCGGTGGGTGAACCGATGGGAAGCCGGCCAGCGTCGCAGTCATTGTCGAGGAGGGTCCACTTCGTACCTTTCGGCGGCCTTGTCGGTAGGTGTGGTAGGTGACAGTGGGGTCAATGATCCTTTTTGTTGGTATCTATGAAGATCCGCGGGTGGGCCATTGTCCAAGATTCGGTCTTCGGCGACTTTGTGGATCTTTGGATCCCCACGTGGCATGAAACGATCGCCTCGATCCGTTAGACAAAGACGATCGCAGTATCAAAAGACGATCATTTGGTTACCAAAAGGCGATCAGTTACCAAAAGGCGATCGTGTATCATGCTAGGACTCTAGGTGTCGTCAGGAGTTTGGCTTCTATGGTTGACTTTTCGGGTAGGTCGCCGATCGCCTCTCGTGGCGAATTAATCGTCGCACAACAATTTCCCCCCCGCTCGCCTCGATGTTGAAAACACGGGGTGAGGGGGCACTGTTGGCGAGCGCCGATGTGTAGACGACGAGCCGATCTGAATTCAAATATGGACGACCTTCTTTCGCGTTGGGAGCGGCGGGAAAAGGAGGCGGGCTTTCAAAGTGGGCAGGACACGCGTCGTGCATTGTTGGGAATCGACGGTTTGTCGGACACAGCCATTGGCGTGCCCTCGAAAAGACGCGTATGCGGGATTCGAGGCCGCATTTAATGCGTCCCCACGTGACGGTTCGATTCGATCCCGAGGTTTCTCCTTTTTGCACTTAGGCCCTCGTCCCCATCTATAAAAAGGAGGGCTTCTTCTCCTTCACTTTTACGCGCCCTTAGCATCCATAGCAATTTCTGCGAAATTTCTGGAGCCTTTGAGTGCCGATCTCCTTCTTTTTTCTAGGTAAGAAAAAATTACCCTTCTTCCTCTCTTTATTTTCTAATATGTCGGGCGGATCAAAAACCTTCGAGACCGGAAGTTCTTCTGCTGCCGCCGCGTTGCCTGAAGGGGAGGAGGTTCCCGTTAGAGTGGATATGGAGACGGCCTCTGAAGCTATTCGAGCGGGGATTGCACCCGAAGAACTCGAAAAACTCTTCAACGAGGCCGAGGTGGCGAGGACGGCGGCGACGGCGGAGCAGGGGGGCTCCCCGGTGGATGAAGACGATTTGGTGCGGGAGGCCTGGGTGAGAGAGAGCCGATTCGGCCCCGCCTATGTGGCCTTTGCTCAGATGATGGAAACGATCGCTGGACCTTGCCCGGAATTCGATTTCGAGGCCTACACCGCCGCTCACCCTTACGAACATGTGAATCGGATGGTCTTTCAGGCCGCCGTTCCGTCTCAGTGGACTCTCGGCCAGATCCGGAGTACGGCGACCAAGAAAGACCTGAGCCGCTGGAGGGCCAAATACCACATCCCCTCTGATGTTTCCCTTCACGTGCCTTTGGAGAATGAGCGCGCCGACCAACCGCCCCAGGATATGGTCGCCGTCAATGAGATGATTATGGAGGCGGGTTTGCGATTCCCGTTGCCACTCGCCGTCTCCTACTTGCTGATCGCCTGGAATTTGGCGCCTCTTCAACTGACGCCGAATGCTTGGATGCAGATCATCTGCACGTTGACCTTGTTTGGCGGTCACCGGTTATTTCGTCACCTTACTGCGCTGGAGATGAATTATTTGTTTAAATTGGCTGCGCAGAAAGGGACGATCGGCGGTTATCATATCCAGGGCCGACTCGGGAGAGTGGTTCTCGGCGTGCGAATAAGACCGAGGCGACACAGCAAAATGGTGTTGGGTCGGCGGGGCATGGCGATCGGCGTTGAGTGACGGGCTCAATGAAGAGTTGGAGATTCCCACTATTTTTAGGAGAGGAATCCGAGTAAGGATTTAAACTCTCCCCTTGATTGAGCTTGTCTTGGACTGATCTAATTTTGTTTTCTTTTTGCAGGACCTCTCGTTCCAGCGATCAGCGACCTCCCATTTGATTTCTTGATCGTTTGGGAGTGTATCCGTGCGTTGCCGAACTCATTTATTGACGTTCGATCGCTTGGTACTGAAGCTCATCGGTTGGGGGCTCGTTTGTTTTGCTACCCTCGTCACTTGAAAGTTCAAGGTATGAATTTAAGTGGTGTTTCCTTTCTTTGGCGATTGTCTCCAAGAGGTCGCTTTGTTTTGTCTAACTTTGTTTGCATCTTTTCCTTGACAGAGGCTTATTTCCCCAGTGCCGAACCTCCGCCAGAGATAGCTATGTCGGACATGGGAGTTCTTGGTCGCCTTAAGTTGGGCAAGCGGTGAGTCGCGTTCTTGCGACAACGTCTCACCTGCCCGGTGACGAGACCGGCTGGCGCCGATCGCCAAGCCGGTGGTCGAGGAGAGGAACGGCTCAAACGCCGCAAGAGGCGGAGGTCGGAGTCCGTCGATCTCGAGGCGGACGTATCGATTCTTGAGCCTCCGGTCGCTGCGGCTCCTATCTCCGCCATCCCGATGATGGGGCGATCTGGCCACGAGCCCACGGTCACCGGACCCCGGTCATCTGGCAGCTCGGCGAAGAAGATGGCGATCGCCGATGCGGAGACACCCCGGGGCAAGCCTTTTTTCGGACGCGACCCCGAGCTGGTCAATAGGTAAGAGTGGGTCAAAAATTTTTCTGAGTTAGGCATTCCGAGCATGGTATGGGCTAACTCCTTGATTTCCTTGGTTTGCGCTGCAGGGTTCGCCTCGCGACCGGACGTCGCCCCATGGTCTTTGGATTTCCTGTTGAGCAAGGCTCCGCAAGGTTCTGTCGAAGTCCCTGCTTACGTTCGCCAGGCAATCACTTCCCTGCCCAAGGCTTGGACGACCGACCTTGACGCGATCGCTCGTCGGCAATCTGGAGATGCCATGCAGGCGACCGTTGCCACAGCTCTTGACGGCAGCGATGGCCGTCCAGTGCTCGGGATTTTGAGGCGACCCTCACTGCTCATCTCCATCGCGAGCTAGAGACCGCCGGAGCAAATATCGAGGATGCCAACGGATCGGTCGATGGAGAAAGAGTATGAGGAGACCGCCAAGCGGGCTAAGCGGGGCGTGGATCGATTGAAGCGGGGAGCCGAGCCGCTCCAAGGAAGCTGCCGATCGATCCTGTAATAAGGAGAAGGAGACTCGCGAAGCTCGAGGCTTCGCAGAGGAGGCGACCGGGCTGAAGGCTGCGGTGGATCGGCTCGGTGGTGAGCTGGAGGCGCGAAGAGAGAGCTGGAGAAGGCCGGGCGAGAATGTTGCCAAGGCGGCGGGCGGCGGAGGTTGAGAAGACGGCGGCGGATCTGAAAGGGCATCGAAGGCGATCGGTCGATCCTACCTTAACGTCGGGCACGTCGGCGAGTTCGCTTACTATTTGGCCTATCTTGTGTCAGCCGCTAAAAAGGCAGGGGTCGAGACCGGTCCCCTGATGGAAAGCTTCAGATCCTATGTCTCCAAGCATCCTCTGCATCCAGAATTCTCTCTGCCGATCCTTGACTTGGTCGACCTCGGGATTGACTTGAGTTGGTATACCGGCAAACTCATTCATCCCGAGGCCGATGGGGGTGCCCAAGCCGATCCGCAACCCGAGGGCGAAGACCAGCAGGCGGGGCTTTGAGAGGCTTTTTGTTTTTCCTCCGTAACTTGTACTTTTTTGTTGTAATGCCTTCAGGCCTTGAAATGTATGAAGCTTGTGTTTATGAATAAAATACTCCTTTTCTCATTCTGCGTAATGCATTATATGCGATCGCCTTTGACTGTTTGCGTGCAATTTTTACGAGTACGCGTATATTTGCTTTCGATTTTTTGTTCGTCCGGCCGATTGTCTGAGTGTTGAAAGCATTGATGTGTTTTGAATTGGAATTCTTACTTGTAATTTTCGTCGGACGACCTCGATCGCCCTGCATGTTTTTGAGCGAAGCCGATCGAATATGGTTTCTCTTTGTTCGATCGTATTTGAGAGTAGCTCGACCTATCCCTGCCCCCTTGTTTTTGTTCACTTATTGTAAGTAAGGAAACAAAGACTAGTCTGTCTGGCGAGCTATCTTCATTTCGCCGATTCTGAAGAGTCATGTGTGGTTGGGGTGTTCGATGGACCGATCTCCCCACTCGTGTCTTCGTGTGCGACTCACTTTTGTGAGGTCCTCAGTTAGGCTACGCCGCCTTGTGTTAAAAGCGAAGGCGGGCGATCTCGGTCTGGAGGAGTCCTTGCGCGGAGCGTTGTTGGCTTATTTGACACCACGTCCGCGGCTTGTCAGCTCTGCTTCCACCTCGGCCCGCCATGAAGATGGCGATCCTCGACGGTGTACGTTGAGCCGGGGGTAATGGCATGTCGCATTGTTCGGGTTCACCACGTTAGATGATGTACCTTGAGAACGTGCGATCGTGCCCTGCGATTATTTTGGAGGGTCCTTGGCTACGCCGGCCTCGTATTTAAACGAAGGCGGGCGATCTCAGCCCAAAGGAACCTTGCATGGGCGAAGCTGTCGGTTCCATCGACCTCCAGGACCATGGCTGCATTAATTTTACCTAGGATCGTCGTGATCAGTGATCGTCGGTGATGTGCGATGCCTAGTGGGGCGATCGCCATAATAGATGGGATAACAAAAAATCTCATTATATTCCTTGTACATCATTGAAATCGAATACAAATTTATCACTGATAGTATTTTTTCAGATGCACGGCGTTCGAAGTCTTGAGTCAGATGCGTCGGGATGTTCCAGTTTGTAGGCTCCTTTAGTTAGCCATCTGGACACTCTGAAAGGTCCTTCCCAGTTTGGACCAAAGACGCCTGTATGGGTTTGGATTTTCTTGAGGACGAGATCGCCCACTTGAAATCTTCTTTCTCTGACCTTTGAATTGAAGAACTTCTCGGCTCTCCTTTTGTGGATTGTGTTCTTCATTTAAGGTCGGCCGTCTTTCTTCAAGCATGTCTAGGTCGATTCGCCGGGCTACATCGTTGTCGGTCGTCATCTCTGTTCGGTTCGATGGTGAGGACGGCGATCTCGAAGGAATCACCGCTTGTTCGAAGGTAAGGGCGAACGGGGTTTCGCCGGTTGAATTGCGGGTCGTCGTTCGGTAGGACCATAAAGCGTCAGGAGCTCGCTCGCCCATCTTCCTTGCACTGGATTCGAGTCGTGCTTTGATCGTGTGTTTGAGGATCTTATTCACCGCCTCTACTGCCCGTTCGTGCGAGGGTGATAGGGCGAGAATAACCTTTTGACTCCCCACTTTTCACGATTGCATGACTTCTAAGCCGTCGAAGCTGTTTCCGTTGTCGGAGATAATGGCACAGGGCAAACCGAATCGGCATATTATGTTTTCCATATAAACTTGATCACTTGCTCTTGGCGATCTTGTTGAGCGGTTCGGCCTCGGCCCATTTGGTGAAATAATCGACCCCAACGATGGCGAACTTACATTGACCCCACAGGCCGTCGGCAAGGGACCTATAAGGTCGATGCCCCATTGCGCAAATGGCCAAGGGCTATACATGGAGGTGAGTGTTCGGGTGATAGCTTAATGTTGGGGCCCATTATCGACATCTATGACAAGATCGGCATAAGCGATCGCATCTTTCGAAGTGATGGCGGAAAAATCCTTGTCAGTCGTCTTATGGAGGAGGGCTCGCCCGCCCGCGTGGTTCCCACAAATCCCGTCATGGATTTCGGCTAAAATGAGCCGACCTTCCTCCGGTGTAATACACTTGAGGAGGAAGGTGAAGGCTCGCTTGTAAAGCCGATCGTCGATAGGGTATACCTGCAGTCGCACGGGAGTTGGCGAGCTTTAACACGGTCGTCGGGGACCGTTCCGTCCTTTAAGTATTTGATGAGCGAGTCATCGATTCTCTTGGCGATGGCGACCGTGGTAACCAAATTCTGTCGATCGCCGGCCTTGCGACTTTGTGATTTGGATGTTGGAGAAGTGGTGCCCCATCCGATGATGCTAGTTTGGAAAGTGCATCGGCACAGGAGTTGTGCTCTCTCGGGACTTGCTCGATTAGTACTTCTTCAAATTTTGTGCACATTTCAGCGACCAGCTCTTGGTATTTGACCATCTGTTCGCGCGTGCCTCATATTCCCCCTTGACTTGGTTCACGACCAAAGGGAGTCCATGAAGATATGGAGGCGTCGAACATCCGGGCGAGGCTAGATCAAGCCCGCCTACGAGCTTCGTATTGACTTCATTGTTGGTCGCACGAAAACCGAAACGCACGGCATTTGTGAAACTCGACCGTCGGGGCTAATGAGGACAATCCACCTTTGCTCTCGCATTGGTCGTTGAGCCATCCACGTATAATTTCGGGCGGAGTCGGCCGACTGAGTCGGACCGTGAGGAACGTTAATTCCACCACGAAGTCCGCGAGCTTGGCCTTTGATCGCCGTGCGAGCGTAAGTGATTCCGTATTGGGCGATCTCCGGCGACCACTTGAGGAGTCGCCGTTGGTGTCCAGTCGGTGCGGGACTTGTCTTAGAGGTAGAGTTGTTAGGACTTCCACTTGGTGATCGAAGAAGTAAGCTCTCGGCTTTCGTACACTCATGACAAGGGCGTGGCGATCTTCTCCAATGGTGTATAACGTGTCTCGGCGTCGTGGGCGCTGGCTAACATAGTAGATCGGCAAGTGAGCTTGCCCATCTGCTCGCACAAGAACGGCACTCGGTCGACCTCTGAGGCCGCCAAGTAAAGGAATAATTTTTCACTGTGGATCGGCTTTGCCGAGGATCCGGGGTTAGATAGATATTCCTTTATTTTGGCGAATGCTACCTGACTTTCTTTCGTCACGCGAACTTCTTGTTCTTGATGGTCGCGAAGAAGGGCTTGCTTTTATCGCCGAGCCGTGATATGAAAGCGGTTGAGGGCGGCTAGACAACTGTGAGGCGTTGCACTGCTTGATATTTCGCGGTTCTGCATGTCAAGGATCGCTTTGTATCTTGGTGGGGTTCGCCTCGATCCCCCTTTGGCTCACTATGTGCCCGGGAACTTCCGGAGCCCACCCCGAAGTTGCATTTCTTGGGGTTGACTTCATGTTAAATTTTTCAAGGATGGCGAACGTCTCGGCGAGATCGTTGAGGTGATCTTCCTTCTTGAGGCTTTTGACTACGATATCGTCAATGTAGACCTCCATGGTTTTGCCGATCTGATCGGCGAACAACCTGTTGACTAATCGTTGGTAGGTCGCCCCTGCGTTTTTCAAGCGAACGGCATTCGACCCAAAGTATATGTCTTTTACGTGTGGAAAGATGTGTGTTTTATGTCTTCCTCGCCATTGGGATTTGATGATATCCGCGAAGGCATCCATAAACGACATCATTTCGCAACTTTGCCGTGCTATCGACCGGATGATCGATATGAGGCATTGGGAAGTGATCTTTTGGACATGCGCGTTGAGGTCGGTGAAGTCTATGCATAATCTCCGAGCCGATCGGCTTTTTTACGAGCACCGCGTTGGCGACCTTGTGGTTCGTCGGTTGCTACTCCGTCGATGCATTGTTGAGTAACCACGGACTTCTATGTCGAGCGCCGCGTATTTCTCGGGACCGAACTTCCTACGCTTCTGGTGAACAGGCTTCATCGCCCGGTCGATCTTCAGATAATGGCAGGCGTGTTCGGGACTTATGCCAACCATATCTTGATGCGACCAGGCAAAGACACCGATGTTCTTACGTAGCAAGTTGATCAGATCTCCCTTTAATTCGCGGTCGATGCTTGCGCCGATCTGTACCTCCCGTTCTGGATGATCCGGATCCATCGTAATGCTTTCCAACTCTTCGACAGGAACGGTCGCCTCTCGTTTGGTACGATCTCCGGACTCGGTCCTTGGATCGATGTCGAGACTTGGCTCGAAACCGATCCTTGGCTCGATGTCGTCCGTCGATCGATGAGAGATGGCGTCCCCTGAGTCGGGTTGGTACGAAGTCTCAGGCTCGTCGATCTCCATGGGTTGATCGTCGGTCGCTTCAATGTTACATACAGTACGGGAAGTATTGAAAGAATTAACAACATAGGAGTAACTCAAACATCTCTTTGCCATTAGCTGATCTCCTTTTACAGTACCGACCGTCCCATCGGCGGTGGGAATTTGATACGATAAAGAAAGATGAGGCGACCGCCTCAAAGGTTTCTAAAAGGCGACCTAGGAACCCATTATAGATCTTTGGGCCTATCTATGATTACAAAGCTTAGGTTCTAGTAATCCTAACCTTGGGATCATAAAAGCATATTAGCTCGACGGAGAGCTTGATCCTCCCGTAGGCTTGGGTGTGTTGTCGCCAACCCTTGAAGCACGGTGTCGAAAGGCTTGATGAATTTGATCAGGTTGCCGAGTTGGTCTAGGGCGGATTTGAATATGATGTTGCAAAGACTCCCATTGTCGACCAACACGCGATCGGCCGTCTTCCCAAGGATGCAAGCGGAGATCACTAGTGCATCCTCTTTGGGACATTGCACTCCTTCCCTGTCCTTGTTGGAAAAGGTGATGAGCGCGTCTCTAGAGATGGTCGGTTCCGGGGGTACAACGACGTGGACCCCGGCGAATGCCCTCAGCTCGGCTTTTCGTTTCCTGTTCGACATGGTGGAAACCGGGGAAAGACCCCCGAGGTTTCCACCTCCCGCTTGAAGCATGTTGACCCGGCCGCCAGAGTTGATCGGTGGGACCGAATCATCGGAGTATTCCGGCTCATGCTCGATTCTAGCGACCGGATTGGGAGGAGTTCTCTCGTGTTGCCGACGCTCGCGCCCTCCGGTCCTTTCCGTCCTTGGTTCCGGCTTGGTGACCAAGTTGTCCAGTTTGCCTTCCTCAAACAATCGCGAGTTGTGCGAGGAGATCGCGGCATTGGCTAGTGTTGTGGCGGGACTCTTATGATAGGCACGAGAATTTGCTACGGTCTAGGTGACCGTGGTCCCTTATTGGCTTTGGCTTGAAAGCCACTCGCGACCCTTGATCGCGTTGAAGATGTGGGCCGAGATAAGTTGAGGTTGTGAAGAAGGTGGACCTCTACATCCTCGAAGGCTTTGAACTCGCCAGCGGCTTGGCGATCGCCTTTCTGGGCTTGGCGACCGCCTTCTTACGGACATGGGAGGGTGCTTTTCCTTCTTCGGATGGTCCCTCTTCTAAGCGGAGTGAGAGCATCCTCTGTCTGGCCAGGAACCCGGCGGCTTTGTTGCGGAAGATCGAATAGGTCGGGGGGATATCTTTTGTGAGGTGCCTGAACATGGGCGAGCGTCCGTGGAATCCGCTCATAACCGAGTTGAGAGCGATCTCGTCGCTGACGGGCTCACCGGTGAGGACTATCTCGTCTACTCGGTCGATGTAATCCTCATCCGATTCATCCTTCCCCTGCCTGATTTTCATCATGCGGTGAGGACCTTCCGGCGGCGACTTTGGCGGCGAAGTATGACTGAAGTCGTTCGCTAGCTTCTCAAAGCAATTGATTGAGCGAGATGGTAGTGAGGTGTACCATCGTGGCGAGATCGCCCAGAGTTAACGGGAACATACGACATTTCGTCGCATCTGAAGCTCCGCACCCGGTCATGTAGATCCGAATTTGCTTAAGTGGGTTTCCGGATCCGATTTCCTCGTATAAAGGTGTTTGTGGGGGATTGATTGTTGGTTGGGTAGGCGAGCTCGATGCGAGTCGTGAGTGGTTCGCTTGAACCAATGATCGATCTCTGGCGCTTGCCCCATTTTCCATGAGCGCCCTCATCTCATCGAGTGGCGTTGTATGGCGGCTATCGCCGTCGCCTGATCGCTCGCCGATTGACTCTCGGAGCGTGAACCAAGGCGATCGTGTGCGATCCCCAGCCGTGGTGAACGACGATCTCCCTGCCAGAGGGTTCCCTTCTTGGGCGAGCAGGGGCTCGTTGACCGGTCTGTCTCTTGGGAGTCGGATACGCGAACTCCTGGTAAAGGATTCAGATATCGATGTCTCCCTACTGGGGCCTCGAGTGCCCAGTCGCCATGAGGGATCGCTCCCTAAGCGGTGAAGACGGAATCGTCTCGCCTTACGAGAGCCTTCCCGGCTCGGGGCTTTCTCGATTTCTCAACATAGATCCCCTTGAGCTTAGTTTGCTTGCCGGCGGTTGTGCGGGGTGATGGTGGGCGTATCGTGGGCCCTCTGCCATTCCCTGAGGATGGCTATAGCCTCCTCAATCTGTTCCGATGTCTGGAACTGATCGAGTGAGAGGCTAGAACCGTCCCTCGGGGGCGGGAGTGAGAGCCTAGCGTCGCCACGGTCGCCTTCCGTCGTGGGCTGGATTCGGTCCTCGCCGGAATAAGATTTCCGGCAGATCTCAGGGTGGCCCTCTTGGAGGTTGTTGCTGATGTCATTTTCCGATGGTTTTTCTATTGAAGAACAGTGAGTGTTTCTTCAAGTATATGTCCGGAGAACAGTGAGTGTTCTTCGAGACGGTAGGAATAAAAATGAAGGTTTAGATTTAAGAGGAGCCCCCCTTCTTCTAGCGCCAATTGTTGTTACCCAAAATATTATCCGGAGATAGTATTGCTGGAATGATCGAGTAACAAACAAATGCGAGAACACTTCCGTGGAAAAATAGATAACACAAGATTTGCCGGGGTTGTTAGTCCCGGGCTTGAATGCTCTCGCGAGATGTTATTAATAGATATACTGTCGAGTACAAATATTAATGTTAGAATCTAATACAAGGAGTGTAAAAGTTTCTAGTTATCTAGGCTTTAGAGCGCGTAGATTGCCGGAAGAACCAGATGGATGAATCTGTGAGTTCTTGCTTGGGATTTATGATGAATGTGTATGAATATCACTATGAATGTCTTAGTGTTTGCCAAAAGAGCCTTTTATTCTCTCTTTGGTGTGTATTTTGCACTTAATTCGTAGTCGAATTCCTCTCCTTGGCCGCAACAGTGAGTCCTCTATTTATAGGGGACAAAGTAGTTGGGATCCCTCAGGCGATCGCGGGCGATCGCCGTTTTCTATATTAAAATAAACGGCCGATCGTCCCGTCCGTGGGCTGTTCCCTTGAGGTCGAGGTTGCGGTTGGAGGCGGTGGGTGAACGATGGGAAGCCGGCCGCGCGTCGCGTCATTGTCAGGAGGGTCCACTTCGTACCTTTCGGCGGCCTTGTCGGTAGGTGTGGTAGGTGACAGTGGGGTCAATGATCCTTTTGTTGGTATCCTATGAAGATCCGCGGGTGGGCCATCGTCCAAGATTCGGTCTTGGCGACTTTGACGGATCTTTGGATCCCCACGTGGCATGAAAGCGATCGCCTCGATCCGTTAGACAAAGGCGATCGCTGTATCAAAAGGCGATCATTGGTTACCAAAAGACGATCGGTTACCAAAAAGGCGATCATTTGTATCATGCCGGACTCTAGGTGTCCGTCCGGAGTTTGGCTTCTATGGTTGACTTTTCAGGGAGGTCGCCGATCGCCTATCGTGGCGAATTAATCGTCGCACAACAAACAACACACAATCAATATATCGTTCACACAGATTGGTTTTGAGCTAATGCTTTGACTTGCTTCTTCACACACAGTTCTGAAGCTTCGTCTTCTTCGATGCAATTCCTTCACACACATTTCCAGAGAAGCAACGATTACTCAGTCCACACAGGGCTGATCTGGGTTTGTTCAAAGTATAGAACAGAGGACGAACAACAACTTTGACTTTAAGAGCTCTCAGCTGATGAAGTGTTGTTCAAGATGATGAGCACTGTATATCTCTTTAGTTCTGAGTTGCAGTAAGCTTTGGAGATATGTTTTGCTCTGATGATAACTTTGATAGCTTGGGTAACTTATCTTCAGCATCTTGATGTGATATATATATAGTCTCTGAAATATATATCCGTTGAGATGTTTCCGTTTGAGCAAGATTCCGTTCCAATGGGATTAAAAACACGATCCGGATTTAGCGGGATTTGAAGATCTGTTGACTGACAGTATTTAAATACTTTATCCTTGAGTATTTAAATACTTCTTTATCAACGGGACTTGACTTCTGAAGATTCCTTCTTGTCCTGTTGAAAGCTGTATGGAAGATAACTGTATTGGTGATTCGAGACAGTTTCCATACTTGGTCTTTATACGACATCTTTGCTGTACTGAAGGATTTCACTATTTACTGGTTTCGAGACAGTTCATCGATACAGGTTGACACTTCAACTCTTCGATACAGTTTCCTTTATTGTATTGAGGATTGGCATATATGTCAAAACCTCTTATCACAATACTTGTTGGCCACTTAAGTATACTGGATACAGTTTGGGAAATAGTTTAAACAACAAACTGTACGGATTCTAATTCTGAGTGCGTAGCGGAAGTCTTGGATACAGTAGGTTGCTATGGATACAGCAACTAAGTGTATGGTGTATACTTAATATATCACAGTTATTTTAAAACAGTAAAAGCTGAAGGTAAATAACACAGTAATTAAAGTGGTTCGAGGTAAACCCCTCTACGTCCACTGGTCCTCCACACAGGAGTAAAAAGTTTATTATAATTACTGCGTACACAACTACGTAATTATAAACAAACCTATCCTTGTATCGTTCACACAGATTGATACAAAGAATGTTATTTTCAACCGTTCACACAGATTGGTCAAAGCTTCCTTCTTGACTAGCTTCTTCACAAACAGTTCCAAAGCTTCGTCCTTATTCGTCCCATACAGGTCAGAATAACTTGTTGAGTTCACACAGAGATCAGTTTTTACACAGAGGTAAAAGGTAGGTAACCAGGTAAGAACAACAGCTTGAATATGAAGTTCTTGAGATGATGATGGCTGTTCTTGGTGTTGAGCACTATATATCTCTTTTGTTCTTAATTGCAGTATGCTTTGGAGATATGTTTGCTCAGATGATAACTTTGATAGCTTTGAGAGTTAGGTTACTTGGGTAACTGATCTTCAATGTCTTCATAGGATATATATATAGTCTCTGAAGAAAGTATCCGTTGAGATGTATCCGTTTGAATAAGATTGCGTTCCAACGGGATTAAAACATGATCCGGATTTCGCGGGATTCTGAAGATCTGAAGACTGGCAGTATTTAAATACTTTATCCTTGAGTATTTAAATACTTCTTTGTTCAATGGGTCTTGACTTGTGTTCCTTCTTGTCCTTTTGTGAACTGTATGGAAGATAACTGTATTTTGAGCATCGAGACAGTTTCCATACTTGGTCTTTTACAAGTCTTCTTGCTTTGTCTTGTGAGCTTCACTTATGCTGATTCGAGGCAGGTCTTCGATACCGGATAAAGCCTCAAAGCTTCGATACAGTTTCCTTTACTGTATTTGGCATATATGTCAAAACCTCTAAATAACATTCGATACAGGGATTCGAGTATCCCGGCTGTTTCGATACAGGGTGTTTGTTTTTCCCAACAATTTCCCCCTTTTTGACAATTTGCCAAGACTAACTTACTTAACTCTTCGAGTCTTCTTGATGATGCCAAAACCTTCTTCATGAGGCGATCTTCTTTGATGATTTCTGGCAGATTTCTTGGTCTTTCGTCAAAAGGTCTGACTTAGTGACTTAGTCTACAATAATGAACTGCTCGCAGGTAAGTTCGATACAGTTTACAACTTAAGCCTATGATTGGCGCGCAGGCACAATCTTACACTGTATTCTAAGTTTACAACTGAAACTATGAACTGTTCGTAGACAAGTTCGTACAGCTTATTTTTCAATCAAGTTTATCTAACTTGAGATTCCTATCAAACAATTTTAAGTAATCATACATAAACATAGTAGATTACGAGTTGTAATCTTTCAAAACAAACGGTTTTTATTGATATTCAAAAAAATGATTGAGTACAAAGTTTGCTGTTTCGAATAGAAATTACAAAAAAAAAAATATACATAAATTTCATCTCTTCATCTATAATCCGCATGCCTCCATGGTCTTTTTCCGGGTTCATTTTCGGTGCCGCGCCACCAGTTTTGAAGTGAATCATTGCCTCGATCCTGGTATATCGCTCTTCCTTCATATGAACGATCAAAGGCAAGTATCCAATCTTCTGGATGGGTGACCCGATCTCCTCTTCTATGTTTGGATTTTATTTCGATTTGGAGAGGGAGTTTACCTTCTTCTAGCATCTTCGTAAACTTATCTGCCGCTTCCGCTAACGTTTTATAATTCTTGAAGATGGCGGATTCTCTGATGAGTCTGACAAAATATCTCATCAGTTCATTCTCCTCCAGTGCTTCACTTCGTCGGCAGTTGGGTTGCGGTTGGTCGGCAGACGAATTTCCGAAGGTCTTTGAATAAGAGTTTGCCAAGGGACATTGGGATCATGGAATTCCGGTCTGGAGCCTGAGATTTTAAAGCTTTGGGATTGAGGTGCTACTTGTTCAATTCGGCAGAGATACTGTTCTGAGCAGCCTCAAATTCCCTTTCTTGTTGCAGCCTTATTCTCCTAGCAGCTTCTCGTGCCTTTTCCCCCTTTTTGGCTTCATCAAGACTTTGCAGGATTTCAAGAGCAGCGTCCTGTTTGGTCTCGATGCTGGTCATTCTTTCGACAAGGGAGGAAAGAGTCTGCGACATTTCATGAATGCATTTGTCGTGAGCACGGAGTTGAGAGCTGTTCTCAATCATTGCACAAGCGGTCTTGGCTTCAGATATCCTCGTCTTTGTAGCTTCCTCCTTCAGCAGTTGCTCTTGCTTCTCTTCCATGATCTTCAAGGCTTGCTTGAAAACTTCTGGCAAAAGAATGAATGCGTCGACAACTCGAGATACTTCGTGTTGAAGAGTGGTCATTTCTTCGACGGCAGAGGTATGCATCCAATTCAGTGCCTTTTCAACGGAAGATAGAGCATTTACTGCATCTTGGATAAATACAGTCTGAAGGCCAAGAGCTCGCAGGCGCTCTTTTCGTGCAGTAGAGATCGGAGAGTCTGGTTGGGCGAAGTCTGCAGCGTCGTTCAGCCTTCTTACATTCACGGATGGACGTGAAGTAAGTTGGACATCCTCAGGTTCGGTACCGTCCTTGGATTCCAAGGTTGAAGGGGCGGGAGCAGCTTCCTGTGGTTCGGCGACAGTTGGTGGTGAAGCTTCCTGTTGCGAAGACTCTTCAGCAATCATGGATGCAGGAGGGACTGAATCCTCCTGTTGGCTTGCAGGAATAGCTTCTTCGGTCGCAGCAGGCTCGGGTGCCTGTTCCAAAACTTCTTGAAGTTCCTCGACTGGAGGGACTGATTCCTCTTGGTCGGGAATGTTCTCGGGCTGTGGCGAAGGGGGATTGGCTTGGGTAGAAGGCCCTTCGTCATTTCTGGGTGGAGAGGCGTCTCGAGCTTCAGCCTCTTCACGGCTCATTCTCAGACCTGCTTGTAAAGCGTCGTCATCGTCGTCGTCTGAGTCATGATCGTCGTCATCTTTTGGATTAATGGGAGACTCCTCTGACTTCTTCTTTCCTTTCCTCCTTGCGTCAGATTTGTGCAGCAGGTGGCTTTCAATTAGATCCTTGCAAGAGGCGTTGTCCCATCGAAGCAGGGCCTCAATTTCAGTTGAGTCTGTTACTTCGGAGACGAATCTCTCTTCGTGGCTCCACTCGCTCCAGTTGTACTGTGTATCGTACGGAGCTAACCTATAGCCTTTCCATTGCAGGAATCTTTCGTACGCGTGTTCAATTTTGAACCGAAAGAAGTGTTTGATTTATGATCGAGTCAGGGGAGGGACTTCGAATAACGTCTGGAGACGCTGTTTCGAGGGATTCCTGTACAGGTATGGGATCCTGTACGGAAGATGGACTCCTTGCAGGGGATGGTGCCCTGAAGGAAATTGGATCCTGTACGGGTGTGGGATCCCGCAGAGGAGAAGTAGCTTTTGGCTCCGAATGGGCAGCCGACTCGCTAAAGTCTTGAGCGTTGGCAGATGTCTCTATATCCGTCGTAGCCGCCAAAGGCTCGGGATCTACTGTCGATGCAGTAGGAGACACCTCTTCCACAGGGGTTGGGCCCTGGGGTTCTTCATCAGTGGGTTGCGCCACGGGGGAGACATCCTTGGAGTGCTTGGCAGATTTGATTTTTGAGAGCCTCCTGAGTCTCTTCTTGGACTTCTCACCAGCAGAGTGTTTCTTGCTGTGAGATCGCTTTCGCTTCTTTGAAGATTCCATTTCTGGGACCTTCACGGTTTCATCTCTTGGGTTGGCAGAAATAGGCATGTGCCTGGTTCTCGGGTGGTTGCAATGCATGGTGCTCTGGTTATACGCAGTGGGTTTGACACCTCCTAAGTATATCCTCGAGCTATTTTCTTTGCATCGGCGGATTGCGTCAGTCTGCACTTCGTCAGGATGTAGTTCAGCATTAAACCAAAGGATTTCTTTTGGGTGGCAGGTTTGCACACCTCTTCTTGAAGACGTTTCAGAATTATTTGGCACCAATTGACCTTCTCACAGGTCAAAATAGCTACCATCATTCTGAACCTTAGGTTCGTGCACATCTCGAACGCACCGGTTCGGTTTTCAATGATCCTGGAGCAAAAGTCATGAAGATAGACAAAATGAAGAAGAAAATTTTTCTTGTGACAAGTAGTTGTCACCATATCAACCACTTTGGACCCTGTAAATAGTCCATAAAACTTAGTAATAAGCTCGTGAGACCCGAACGTCTCAAGTTGGTCCATGGTCAGACCATCGGCGGGCAGCCTGTAGATTCTCTGAAGTAAATTGCGATTGATACAGATTTCCACTCCATGGACTGTTGCAGTGATGTCAGCAACATGTCCTCCCTGGGCCAGTGACAGAAAACGGACGGCGGCGTTGAGGTAGAATTCCTCAACCAGATGGGCGTCGTATTTGTCGGCGGTTTTGCTCCCAAGGCGATAGAGGCCTTGTTGTTAAAGACGAGTAATGATATACTCCATCGGTTCTGAGTCGTTGGTTTCCGAGAGAATACGCTCGATGATGACGGGTTTGGAGAAGATCCGGCCATCAATGATGTTGGAGGACTTCTTCAGAACAGGGGAAGAAGATTGACCAGCCATTGAAGTTTTCTTAAGAAGTAGGGTGCAAGAAAACAATTGAATTACGCAGTGAATATGCAGAAAATATGTAGGCTGTTTGCTTGAGAACTCTTGTAATTGCAGAAAGCGTAAAGAGTCTCTAATGGCAGATACAGTCCTTTTATACTTGGGCGGCGAAATAGGGTTTTGCAGAGTACGAATGGTCAGATTTTAAGGGATGGGAACCGGTTTTGAAATCAACGGTCAAGATGGATTGAGTGTAACTGGTACGCTAATCCATTAAAAGGTTTTAAAATACAGCGGGTCCCACTTCTGACATAGGTTGATACCCTAAATGCCTAAAAATAATAAACAATTTGAAAACATCGCGGCTTTTGAGAGTCAGTTGTCCAGATGTCGTGTAAGGCATTTAATGAACATGACGTTTGACATAAAAAACAGGGCATGTGGACAAAAATTATTTTAAAAGGAAATAATATTATATTATATAATGAATCAAAATCCTATAGCATGTGCTGTTCTCCGCGTCGATACAGCGTTCCCCCTTAAAAAGGTACTAATAGGTTTTGAATTCCATACAGCAAAATTTGGATTAATGATGTATTCATGGGTCCTACAGTATTCCCCCTTAATTATTGCACACACCAGCTGTAGGATTCATATGCGTTCGCTTGCTACAGTACTGTATTGATGATTCTGAGTGTACAGATAATTAATGTTGGATACTGTATTCACGGGTCTTACAGCATTCCCCCTCAATTGTTGAGTAAAAACAGTAAATTACTTACAGGGAGTCTGGCTGTAGTATTCCCAATTCTTGTCTGAGCATGTTGAATCTTGCTGTGTCGAGAGGCTTGGTGAAGATGTCGGCCAGCTGAACTTCTGTATGAACCTTTTCCAGGCGAACATCCTTGTTCTCGACATGATTTCTGATAAAATGATGCTTCATGTTGATATGCTTAGTGCGCGAGTGCAAAACAGGATTGTGCGTGATTGCAATTGCACTCGTGCTATCACACATGATTGGAGTCTCTCTAGCATCGATTCCATAGTCTGACAGTTGTTGCTGCATCCAAAGGATCTGCATACAGCCTACTACAGAACATAGTACTGATTCAGCCGTGGAAAGAGAGTTAGCCAATTGCTTCTTACTGAACCAAGAAACGAGTCTAGGTCCAAGAAAGTGACAAGTTCCACTTGTACTCTTCCTATCTAGCTTGCAGCCTCCGAGATCCGAGTCGCTGTATCCAACTAAATCGAATCCGCCTTCCTTAGGATACCATAGTCCTGCATCGACTATTCCTTTAATAAACTTCAGGATTCGTTTAGCTGTATTGAAGTTTGATTCCTTAGGTGCAACTTGATATCTCGCACACACTCCAACAGCAAACTGGATATCGGGCCTGCTAGCCGTTAGGTACAGGAGCGAACCAATGAGCTTCCTGTAGAGTGATTGGTCAAACGGCTTTCCGGATTCATCAGCACTAATTTGCACGGAAGTGCTCATAGGGGTTGGCAAGGATTTGGAAGTGTTCATTCCAAATTTGTTGAGAAGCTCCTTGCTGTATTTCTCCTGGTTGATGAATATACCTGTAGGCAAATGCTTTACCTGCAAACCTAGGAAATAACTAAGTTCCCCCATCATACTCATTTCAAATTTGCTTTGCATGAGATGTGAGAACCTTTGACATAGAGCAAGGTTAGTTGAACCAAAAATAATATCATCGACATAGATTTGTACCATTAGAAGGTCATCACCTTCCTGTATCTTGAACAAGGTTTTGTCCACAACGCCTTTCTCAAATCCGTTGTTGGTGAGATATTGGGACAGGGTTTCGTACCAGGCTCTAGGGGCTTGTTTAAGTCCGTACAGCGCTTTCCTTAGCCTGTAAACTAGATCGATACCGTATGTGTTGGCAAACCCTGGTGGTTGTTCACATAAACTTCTTCTGCAAGTTCTCCATTCAGGAAAGCACTCTTGACGTCCATTTGGTATACGATAAAACTCTTATGGGCGGCAAAGGCTAAAAATATCCTAATGGCTTCTAGTCTCGCAACAGGGGCGAAGGTTTCATCATAGTCGATTCCTTCTTCCTGACAATAGCCTTGTGCTACTAGTCTGGATTTGTTCCTTATGATAAGTCCATTTCGATCCTTTTTGTTTCGATATACCCATTTGGTTCCTATAACCGATTGGTGTGTCGGTCTGGGTACAAGATACCATACATTGTTTCTTTCGAAACCGTTAAGCTCTTCTTCCATAGATGTGATCCAATGAGAGTTGTTAAGAGCGTCTATGGTCGAAACAGGTTCGGACTGGGCTAAGAATACAGCGATAGTGCACATATTGAGTCTCCTGAGTTCGGATTGAGATTTCCATTCAGGAAACTGTGAAACTTCAGCATTAGATTCTTCTTGTGCACAAAGTACATTTCCTTGTTTACTCTGTATTCTCCTACAAGTAGAAACACTGGCATTAATGTTTCCAATGATAAGCTCTTGCGGGTGATCTCTCAACCATCTTCGGTCGGGTTCTAGTTCAGGATCCCGTACTGTATCGAAAGTTTCTGTGGGTACAGCTTGCAGTCGCCTTCATCTACATCGATTCTTACAGCTGCGGGGTTGATTTCTAAATCAACTACAGGTTCTATGGGTGTAGGTGGATCCAAGATAGATAGATGGTGAATGTCCTGAGTGATATCATCTACTCCTGTAGGGTCATGGTGTGGTTCGTCGAACACTACATGAACTGATTCCTCGATCGTCAGCCTCCTTTTATTGAAGATTCTGAAAGCTTTGCTGATGGAGGAGTATCCTACGAATATTCCTTCATCTGATTTTTCATCAAAGCTTCTAAGTTGGTCCTTCCCATTGTTCAATACATAACACCTGCATCCAAAAATGTGAAAATACGAAACTAATGGAGTTTTGTTATTCCATACCTCATAAGTCGCTTTGTTGTGGTGCTTGTTGACGATACAATGTTTTGAGTGTAGCACGTGTATTGGTTGCTTCACCCCGAAACGCTTGTGGCAATTTGCTTGCGGCAATCATTGTCCTTGTTGCTTCTTTCAACGCCCTATTCTTTCGCTCGGCAACACCATTTTGTTGAGGTGTACGGCGGTGAGTATTCGTCTTTGTATTCCATTCTCCGAACAGTATTGCTCTATAAAGCGGTTAGTAAATTCAGTACCTCTGTCGGAACGAATGCACACGATACTCGACGTTTTTTCATTTTGCAACTTCCTCAGGAGCTCGGGCAGCCTTGATGTTGTTTCCTTCTTCTTGCTAAGAAAAATCGTCCAAGCATACCTGGAATAATCATCAACAACAACCATGCAATATTTCTTACCTCCCAAACTTACTGGGTCTACAGGACCGTAGAGATCCATGTGTAGCATTTCCAACACTCTTTGGGTTGAAAGGTAGGATTTGCTTTTTAGGGTCGACTTGATTTGCTTGCCTTTCTGGCATGGTCCGCAGACGCTGTCTTTCTTGAATGACACATCTGGCAAACCTCTAACCATACCCTATCTTGAAAGCTTGTTGATCGTCTTGAAGTTGACGTGAGACATCCTCTTGTGCCATAGCCAGCTAATATCTGCAGTGCCTTTGGCAACAAAACATGGAATTGAGGAGCTCATAGGCTTCCAGTCAGCAATGTACATATTACCTGATCTGCTTCCTGTAAGCACAACTTCCTTGGTTTGGGTGTTCTTGACTCTACAGCGATCTATATAGAATTTCACCGAGAACTGTTTATCACAGAACTGGCTAATACTAAGTAGATTATACTGTAAGCCTTCAACATATGCAACATCGGTGACCTTGAATTTCCCGACAAGTAGGTTTCCTTTCTCTCTTGTTCTTCCTTTAGATTTATCACCGAAGCGAACTTTCGGACCACGACCTTCTACAAAATCAGATAGCTTGCTCCTATCTCCGGTCATGTGACGAGAGCATCCACTATCGAAGTACCAGGTATCCTCTTCTCGAATGCCCTGTAACAAAGAAATTAGGTAGATTTAGGTCCCCTTTGATTTTTGGGTCCATATATGTTAGTTCCTTTAGGTACCCAAACTTTCCTGACAGCAATTGGTTTACTGTAGGACATACTCGGTACAGTGTTGCGATATCTACGGGGGGCATATCCGTAGTCATTATAATTATGATAATTATTATGCATGTAAAATTCAGGGTTATTATTATTATTCCAGTACGAGTGCCGTCTAGGAGGTGGAGCCATTTTCCTAGGCCTAACAGCTTGTCTTCTGGGTCTCCAGTTGGATTCCCAATGCTGTTGTTGATACTGAACTGGCATCTGCTGTCTTGAGGGATAACGGGGCTCCTGTATCCAATACCTAGGCGCACTGTACTGAGGGTACTGCCGTGCGGGCCTTTGGTGGTTGGATACCGCTTTCTTTCTGAATGACTGTCGGCTTGGATGATGTGCTTGTGGAGCATGCTGTAGATTACGCCTTCTGAGTGGTTGTTGGTTCCACTGTCTTGAATAGTAGAGTTGCGGGGAATTGCGCCTTCGGTCTTCTCAGACAACGAGTTCCTTTATGGGACTAGGAGTATCTTCCGATTCTGGAATGTGTTCCACACTCTTGACGAACACAGTACTAGTTTTTCCTTTGTTCGAACATGAGCTGTATCCTAAGCCACTTTTATCATGAGCATGTTGCCCAGTGCTTAGAATTTCTTCCATTCTTTTGGACGATTTTTCAAAAGACTTCAGAATGGTCTCAAGTTCAGTTTCTCGCTTTTCGAGAGTTGTGATTTTGGTTTGTAGTAGAACCAAATCATTTGTCTTGCTCTCATTGTGGGTTTTAATCACATTTAGATCACGAGCAAGTTGATGATTGCTCTCCATGAGTTTTTCAAAATCGACCTTCTTTGGTTTCACAATCAAGAGACATATTTTCATAGTTTATTTTCAGCAAGTCATTTTCATCTTTCAGCTCTAGATTTGTTAATTGAAGCTGTATATTCTCAGTTTTTAGAGTCTCATAGGCCTTTTGAATGTTTTTGAATTCATTCATCATATTTTCGAAAGTATGAGATGCATTAGATGGAATAGCTGAGGTTGAACTTACCTCATCGTCATTGTCTTCACCTTCTGGAACATCTTTGGCCATAAAGCACATGTATGCTTTATCATCGAACTCATCGTCCATTAATCACTTTCGGTGACCACCAAGACATTCTGGCGATTTGGATGGTGTGGGGAGGCTTCGATTCTCAATCGGGGCCTTGAGCTTGTCTTTCCAAGCACGTCTTCTTTCATCTCTCTCTTGTTTCTCGGCCTCGGGCAATCTTTGGACTTTGGGATGAGGACATTTGTTTGCGTAATGGCCTGGTTTCCTGCAGCTTATAGCACGAGTTAGCATCACCGGATGATGTTTGGTACTTACTTTATTGTGAGTTTGGGCTGTAGGAGTCTTTCCAGATCGTTTGATGAACTTTTGAATTTATGCATTAGAAGCGCCATTTCATCTTGGGACGGGATGTCGTCACCTTTATCGGCATTCTTGTGGCCGGGCTTCGACGAGCTAGGCATCTTTGTGTCGACAGTTCGATCTGACGAGTCATGACCTTTGAAGGAGATTCTTGACTTTCTCTCTCACAATATCATACTCAAAAGCTTTAAGGTCGGAGAAGAGATCAAAAGTGGATATTTCATTAAGATTACGGGATACACGCATAGTTGTGGTCTTAATGTCCCATCGAGTGGGAGAGATCTGAAAATTTTTAAGTTTTTCTCCTTTTGAGTGTAAATCTTGCCCAACGCTTCAAGTTCACCAACAATACCAGTAAATCTGAGGTCAAGTTCCTCAAGTGTTTCCGTTGGTTTCATTTCAAAGGATTCAAATTGCTGAGTAAGTTTTGAAATCTTGTTTTCTTTTGAGAGCTCAGTTCCCTCACAAATTAACTTGAGTTTATCCCAGATTTCTTTGGCTGTTTTGCAGCTCTTTACCTTTGAGAACGTGCCTTTGTCAAGAGTGACAAATAACGCGTTCTTAGCAACGTTGTCGAGATTTGCTCGCTTCCTTTCATCGGTTGTCCATTGCTCGCGTTCCTTCTCGAGCATTTCAGCATGGGCTTGGCCCTCAATCCTTGCGGCCGGATTGACCTTCATGATCTTGATAGGACCATCCTGTATAACAAAAATCATCTCTTCGTGCATTGCTGCAAGATGAGCTTCCATTCTAATTCTCCAGTCGTCAAATTCGTTAATAGAGAACATAGGGACTTTGTTAATCATAGAAGTATCCATACTGATAATATAGGAATGAAAGAGACTGTTTTGAAAATAAGTGATTTGAATCTGATTCAGTTAAAAAGAAATACGACTGATTCTTTTTAGAATCAACCGCTCCGATACCACTTGTTGGCCACTTAAGTATACTGGATACAGTTTGGGAAATAGTTTAAACAACAAACTGTACGGATTCTAATTCTGAGTGCGTAGCGGAAGTCTTGGATACAGTAGGTTGCTATGGATACAGCAACTAAGTGTATGGTGTATACTTAATATATCACAGTTATTTTAAAACAGTAAAAGCTGAAGGTAAATAACACAGTAATTAAAGTGGTTCGAAGTAAACCCCTCTACGTCCACTGGTCCTCCACACAGGAGTAAAAAGTTTATTATAATTCCTGCGTACACAACTACGTAATTATAAACAAACCTATCCTTGTATCGTTCACACAGATTGATACAAAGAATGTTATTTTCAACCGTTCACACAGATTGGTCAAAGCTTCCTTCTTGACTAGCTTCTTCACACACAGTTCCAAAGCTTCGTCCTTATTCGTCCCACACAGGTCAGAATAACTTGTTGAGTTCACACAGAGCTCAGTTTTTACACAGAGGTAAAAGGTGTAACACCCCAAACTAGGCGGATATTACAGTGTCGTGGACCCCCGACTGGGACCCACCAGGCGAATGAAAATGAATGAATTACACAGGTAAATGTAGTACCGAACCACATTACAACATCAATTACTCCGATGAGGAGTTTTATACAACACACCCAGGATGATACTGAATACAAGTATATTTTATATGGAGATAAAATATACAACAATAAGTGAAATGAATATTCCAACGGAATATCTGCAGCGGAATAAATACAAGAAACATAATGACTGAAAAGACTGGGGCCCCCTACTAGTATCACTGGGACTCCTCGCCGTCACCATGCTCTCCCCTTGCCTTAGACTTGCCATGACACGAAAAGCAGTATCCCCAACGGGCCGGGCCATACGTAACAACAATCCTCAAGGGTTGAAAATACACAATCATGATATATCTCGAAATTATGAATTATCACTGTCGAAACATACGCAATCAAACATGCTATATGAATCGACTATCGACGACTCAAAGGAATGGCGCCACACTACGTCCGGGATGGAAATGTGTCCGTGCACAAGCCACCAACGAGTATCGATCAAATACACGTGTGGTCTTGTACCTAATCGATCTCACGAAGCCATCAACTCGTGCACACCCAATGTGAGGCCACCAACCAGCACACGACTATAATGTGCCCGACATGAAAATCCTACACATACCAACCGGCACGCCAGTATGACCCGGAATGCCACAATATGACAAAAGTGACAATGAAAATGAATAATGACTCACCAAGATTAAATGATGGTGAAATGAATGATAGCTCAATGAAATGATCGGAACCGCTGCTCCTTATGGTCAAGTGATTAATTGACAATGACGAGTTTTGATACGGTTAATACAATGATGAATGAGTTACGATTATGAATGAACAACAACAAAAGGAATGAATATCCTTTTAACCGAGTAAGAATTAACTTACTCAATACCGATGAAGAATGTCCGTCCACGAACAACGTCCTAAATGAAATGCCGGTCGCTCGAACAACCTTGAATAACAATAATTACCAACAACCGATCAATACACGAATCAAATACGATCATAACCGACCCAAACGTCGATACCACAATATCCGAACTCGTAGGTGAACTCTAACGAAAACATTGAGATACCCGTGGGTTAAAACCAAACCCAAATTATCGAACCAACTCCCAAATGATTGATTCAAACCAGTACAACATTATCGATGACATCAATAATCTCATAGAAGTCCACAATTCAAGTTAATAATAACGACAATCGGAAATCCCCAAAATAACCGAAGTCAACCCCAAGGGTTCTTGAAATAATTCCAAAAATAACCATTAAATCCGTAAGAATATACTTATCCAAGGTAGATAATCCATATCTAACATATTCCAATGATAATCCAAGCTTACACGAAGAAATCGGAAGGAAAACCCAAAAATCCGAAATTCTAGATCCAAGAGATTAATACCTTTGATTCGATGAGATGAAGATGATGAGATGATGATTAATCCGAAAGATGAGCTTGAAGATGATGATTGATGATTACACCTCGAAAAATCCTCTCTGAATCGCTCGAAATCGCCCAAAACTACCGAAGGAATGAAATGAGATGAATAATGACGAACTCTGACTAAACTGTCCAATTTATAGTCACCCGTGTTAGCGTGCGCTACCCTTGTGCGTAGCGTGCGCTAACGAGTAATTTGGGTAGTCCGGTACCCATTTGTCCGAACACGGTAGCGCGCGCTACGTACCTTCTTGTAGCGTGCGCTACGGCCATATTACTAGCGTGCGCTAAGATCCATTATTAGCGTGCGCTAACGAAATATTGATGCCCGATCGAGTCCGTAAACCGCTCGCCTCGATCGACATCGATAGCGTGCGCTACAACCATAGTTTAGCGTGCGCTAATATATCGGTTGCGTACGCTAACAACAACACATAGCGTGCGCTATGAAATAATCCAGTGCAGTCCAGTAGCCACTGGACTCAAACTGATCCGCCCTTAGCGCGCGCTACACCTCATATTAGCGTGCGCTACTTCAACCCACTAGCGCGCTACTTACCAATCGTAGCGTGCTGCTAATAATCTCACTGCGGTCCAAGACCTTCCGGATCGCGGCCAGGACAACCTTAGCGTGCGCTAAAGCTGAGTGGTAGCGTGCGCTACCTATACCCAATTAGCGTACGCTAAAAGGAGTATGTAGCGTGCGCTACTCCTCACGCACAGCTCGCAACGAAATGACAATGATGATAAACGCGGCACGAAACTCCAATCCGATTAGTGATGAATGACGATTGATACACGATACAATTACTCTGAATGATGAATACCATGACTGGATATGAGTGACAAAAGATCAATAATGAGTGAAATTACTGAGTAATAATGATGAATGATAAATCTTGAATGATAATTCTTGAATTACAACCGGTTATTATATACACCCCCCCTTAAAAGAGTTTCGTCCCCGAAACTAAGGGTCAAACAATTCGGGATAACTCTCCCGCATACTATCCTCGGTTTCCCAAGTAGCCTCTTCGACTCCGTGTCTAGACCACTGAATTTTAACCAAAGGAATCGTCTTATTCCTCAACTGCTTGATTCGCCGCTCTAAAACTCGTATAGGACGTTCCTCATATGAATGATCGTCGGCGATCTCGATTTCATCAAACTGAAGTATGTGACTCGGGTCGGCAACATACTTCCGCAACTGAGAGACATGAAACACATTATGAATTCGGCTCAACGCCGGAGGTAAAGCCAATCGATAAGCTAACTCGCCCACTCGATCCAAAATCTCAAACGGTCCAACGAATCTCGGACTCAACTTTCCACTCTTCCCAAAACGGATGATACCACGACTGGGATACCTTGACCAACACATGGTCACCACTCGAACTCTAATGGTCGACGACGGTTATACGCATATGATTTCGCCGACTCGAGCGGTCAACAAACGACTTGATCAAAGCTACCTTCTCACGGGCGGCTATAAGCATATCGGGCTCGGTGCCGATTGATTCTGATAAGTCGTCCCAACACAACGGAGATCGACAACGACGACCATACAAGGCCTCGTAAGGCGCCATCTTGATCGAAGCATGCCAACTATTATTATACGTGAACTCGATCAATGGTAGTTGGGCTTCCCAATCGTCTTTCCAATCGAGGACGCATGCCCTCAACATGTCCTCTAATGTCTGAATGGTCCTCTCTGATTGTCCGTCAGACTGAGGATGAAAAGCGGTACTGAGATTAAGCTGAGTTCCCATAGCACGATGAACTGATTTCCAAAAATGCGACACAAACCGTCCGTCACGATCGGAAACGATACTTTTAGGAGTACCGTGCAGTCTAACTATCTCTTTGATGAACAGTTGAGCAAGTCTCTCGGGACCCCACGTATCCTTGATCTCAAGGAAATGAGCTGATTTGGTTAAGCGGTCCACGATCACCCAGATCGTGTTCATGCCACGACGACTCGTCGGCAAACTCGTGATGAAATCCATAGAAATGTCTTCCCACTTCCACTCGGGAATAGGAAGGGGTTTCAGCATACCCGCGATCGCCGATGTTCAATCTTAACTTGTTGACAGTTAAGCATCTCGAAACAAATTCTGCGACTTCTCGCTTCATATTACTCCACCAGTAATTTTGTTTCAAGTCCTTGTACATCTTACTAGACCCCGGATGCACAGAATAAGGGGTAGCATGAGCTTCTTTCAAAATCGAGTCTTTCAACTCGTCATTCGCCGGTACGCACAACCGATTCTTAAACCTCAAAAGTCCATCCTCGTGGACCACAAATCCAGGGGCTTTCCCCTGAGCCACATCCTCTCGGATGCGCAACAATGATGGGTCCGAACCCTGATTCTCTCGGATTTCCTCCTCGAGTGACGATGAAATCTCTAACATACAAAGCCGCTTGAACTCCGAAGCCAGACCTCGATCTCGGGTCTAAGGAATTTCTGCTGAAGCTCCTTCTGAACTGTTAAACGGGCAAGCATCTGCTCCTGAACGGACTTACGACTCAAGGCGTCGGCGACAACGTTCGCCTTGCCCGGGTGGTAGAGGATCTCGACATCATAATCTTTGATTAATTCCAACCACCGTCTCTGACGCATATTTAACTCCTTTTGAGTAAATATATACTTTAAGCTCTTATGATCGGTGAATATCTGACAGGTAACGCCATAAAGATAATGACGCCAAATTTTCAAAGCGAACACCACGGCTGCTAGCTCCAGGTCGTGGGTCGGATAATTAACCTCGTAAGGTCTCAATTGCCGTGAAGCATAGGCAATAACCTTCCCGTTCTGCATGAGTACACATCTGAGACCCTGTCCGGACGCATCACTATAGACCACAAATCCTTCCGTCCCCTGCGGCAAGGAAAGTACAGGTGCTGACATTAACCGGCTCTTGAGTTCCTCAAAACTCCGTTGACACGCATCGGACCACGTGTATTTCTTATCCTTCCGCAAAAGGTTCGTTAAGGGTTGAGCAATTCTAGAAAATCCCTCTACAAATCGCCGATAATAACCCGCTAATCCGAGGAAACTTCGGATTTCCTTAACGTTCTTCGGAGGTAGCCAATCTCGAATAGCCTCCGTCTTCTGAGGGTCGACACGAACTCCGTCTGATGAAATTACATGTCCGAGAAAAGTCACCTCGGACATCCAGAACTCACATTTGGAAAACTTCCCATAAAGTTGTTCTCGTCTCAACACGTCGAGCACTTGATGAAGGTGAAACTCGTGTTCCTCCCGGTCACGAGAATAAATCAAAATGTCATCGATGAAGACAACAACAAACCGATCCAAAAAGTCGATGAAGACCCGATTCATTAACTCCATGAATACCGCAGGTGCATTAGTCAATCCGAACGGCATAACCACAAACTCATAATGACCATAGCGTGTTCGAAACGCCGTCCTCGCGATATCCGACTCTCGAATCCGCAACTGATGATATCCAGATCTTAAGTCGATCTTGGAAAATACTGAAGCTCCCTGAAGTTGATCTAAGAGATCATCAATACGGGGTAAGGGATACTTATTCTTGATTGTCACCCTGTTCAACTCCCGATAATCAATACATAAGCGGAATGAACCATCCTTCTTCTTGACAAACAACACTGGTGCTCCCCACGGGGACGCACTCGGTCGGATATAACCTTTCTCGAACAACTCCTCAAGTTGGTTCTTTAGTTCCTGCATTTCGGTCGGGGCCATCCGGTACGGTGCCTTCGATATCGGGGACGTACCAGGTTCCAATCAATCGTGAATTCCACATGCCTCTGTGGAGGCAAACCAGGTAACTCGTCTGGAAAAACATCGGTATATTCCCTCACCACCGGAATATCCGTTAACATTACTGACGATTTCTCGGTTTTGGCCATATAGCACCAATAACCGACACATCCCTGATTGAGTAATCTTACTGCTTTCATCAAATTAATGACTTTACCAGAACAGCCGGGATTACCTCCCTGAAACACACATTCGACTCCATCGTCTGAAATGATAGTGACCAAACGCTTTCGGACACTAATGATGGCATCATGACGATCCATCCAATCAATACCTAAGATGACGTCGTCCCTCGGCAAATCTACTACGATTAGGTCCGCTGGCCATACACGACCATGAAGCTGAATCGGACAATTCTGATTCTCACGACTTCCGGCAATTCGTCTACCATCAGGTAGGCCAATGACATAAGGCTCACAACTAGTAGCACTACCCAGACGTAGTCTACTCAAACATGACTCGGAAATGAATGAATGCGATGCACCAGTATCAAAAAGGGTACACACAGGTTGAGATAGAATATCGAGTGTACCTGAGATCATCCGGGCCTCGGGATCATCGGTCTTCTTCATCTCATAAATTCGGGGCTTGCCGGCCCCCGAACCGGACGCTCCCGTCTGATAGCTCTTGGCTCCGCCTTTAGCTCCTGTCGTCTTGAGCAGCTGACTGAGTAGCCTGATTCTGCACCCCTGAATGACCTGGGGCCTGTGATGACGCCGGAGTGGGTTTAGAGTCCCTTCGGCAAAAACGGGCCCTATGCCCAGCAATCCCACAGTTGTGGCACGTGACAGTCTGCTTCGGACATTTGGTGCTGAAATGACCCTGTTCCTCACAGTTGAAACAAGTGATGGCCGAGGCCGCTCGCGATCGAGATTCCGTGGGTTTAGACGCGGGGAGGTCGCTCGAAAAAGTAGAGCCCGCACGTGGTTTCTTGAAAGTGGCACGACTCCGTCAGATCGATTACGGTTCTTGGACTTCTTGCTAGCAGGCGAAGGTTGCTGCTTAGCAATTTCCTTAGCCGTAAGCTCGTAAGTGAGAGCTTTCTCAATGAACTCGGCCAGAGTAGTACAGTTATGATTAAGCAACTGAAGTCTCATACGGGGTTTCACCTCTTGTGAAATACTTGATCTTGTCCGCTTCCGAGTGAATGATAGATGAGGCGAACGGAAGAAGTTCCTGAAATTTTTCGGCGATGGCGAGAACATCATCATCCGCCGAAAGGTCGGGAGTGAGTAATTCCGACAACTTGGCCTCCCTGAGTGGGGCCGGATAGTACCTCTCCATCATGAGAGTCTTGGGCGATCCCAAGTACATGTTCCGTCTGTGGGCTTCAACGACAACCACCATGAATGAGCGCTCTTACGAGATAGTAAGCCGCATCGAAACTTTATGCCCTTGGGGCAATCCACTATAGCAAATAACTTCTCAAAATGCTCAAGCCAATGAACAATATCCGCCGGCTCAGATGAGCCCTCAAAGGTAGGTGGTCGCTGGCGAGAGATATCGCTAATGATATTGCTTACACCCCTCTCTTGCCTCTGAGGTGGCGGCGGAGGAGCCTGCTGATTTTGATTGACGGAGTTATGCATCGTCTCCATCAACTGAGCCATCTGGGTCATTTGGGCCATCATGCCACTGCATAAATGCGAGTGGGTCAACCGGACACCCTCGGCGAGCCGTGTCAGTGCGACTCCCCGATAGTGAATGATCGCGTCCAGGTGAATGAGTGGCAGCGTCGCTGCTTGATGAATTAGCATTATTCCTGGCATTTGCACGTGTATTCGCACGAGTTCTCGGGATTCGGCCCGCTCCACGGCCTAGTCCTCCACGTCCTCTGCCAGCCCTTTCCATACTGAAGTGGAAAGTCATATGATGATTATATATCTCGCATGAGTATCACATTATGATTATATTATGAAATGATGAAAATGAGCATACGCGCTCAAATACGACGATTCATGAATGATTAGTTGACGTGACATGATTATCGATGGAATTATTGAAATGATTATCTTGAATGAGTTAACAAGATTAATGATTCGATCTTCACGATCAACAATGAACAATGAAATGAATTGGTGATTAATGAGTTAACTTTGGCCGTCCGGTCAAAATGACAATGATGATTGAGGATTGTTAAGCGATGAATTATGAATGAATGATTAATGCCGAAATTATACCATGGCATTAGAAATCTTACGATTCTTGATACGATTGGCTCGGCATTTGCACAGTCACACGTGGCGCGAAAGTCGATGATACTAGTCAGATGATGATGATTTCAAATGAGACATGACTTGGAGGGTAGTATTCAAAACCACTCTCGATACCAACTCTGTAACACCCCAAACTAGGCGGATATTACGGTCGTGGACCCCAGTGGGACCCACCGGGCGAATGAAAATGAATGAATTACACAGGTAAATGTAGTACCGAACCACATTACAACATCAATTACTCCGATGAGGAGTTTTATACAACACACCCAGGATGATACTGAATACAAGTATATTTTATATGGAGATAAAATATACAACAATAAGTGAAATGAATATTCCAACGGAATATCTGCAGCGGAATAAATACAAGAAACATAATGGTAGAAAAAGGCGGGGCCCCTACTAGTATCACAGGACTCCTCGCCGTCACCATGCTCTCCCGTGCCTTAGCCTTGCCATGACACGAAAACAGTATCCCAACGGGCCGCCATACGTAACAACAATCCTCAAGGGTTGAAAATACACAATCATGATATATCTGAAATTATGAATTATCCTGTCGAAACATACGCAATTAAACATGCTATATGAATCGACTATCAATACGGCTCAAAGGAATGGCGCCACACTACGTCCGGGATGGAAATGTGTCCGTGCACAAGCCACCAACGAGTATCGATCAAATACACGTGTGGTCTTGTACCTAATCAGTCTCACGAAGCCATCAACTCGTGTGCACAGTCCAATGTGAGGCCACCAACCAACACACGACTATAATGTGCCCGACATGAAAATCCTACACATACCAACCGGCACGCCAGTATGACCCGGAATGCCACAATATGACAAAAGTGACAACGAAAATGAATAATGACTCACCAAGATTAAATGATGGTGAAATGAATGATAGCTCAATGAAATGATCGGAACCGTCGTTCCTTATGACTGAAGTGATTAATTGACAATGACGAGTTTTGATACGGTTAATACAATGATGAATGAGTTACGATTATGAATGAACAACAACAAAAGGAATGAATATCCTTTTAACCGAGTAAGAATTAACTTACTCAATACCGATGAAGAATGTCCGTCCACGAACAACGTCCTAAATGAAATGCCGGTCGCTCGAACTGTAATACCCGGTTGTAATTCATTCCTTTTCATTCAGTAATTATCAGTCTGTAATTGTCACTCAGTGTATTTTCACTCAATTATAATCATTCATCAATCATGTTCATTCACCGTGTTCACCGTTCGGAAAAACTTCGAGTTGTGTATCATTATTGTTCATTGTTTCAACTTTCCTCTTATGAGTTCGACTTTGTTAAATCACCATTAATTTTTGGTAACTCCACAAATTTTAAATCTTTGCAATATTATAGAGCATCGAATTAGCTTTCCAATGGTTCAAACGGTGAGTCAATCGGAGTCCGGACGAGAGAGTTATGGTCGTTTCAGTTTTTGGCCGATCACTGCCGACCGAACTCGGCCGTGTCGTCCGACACGGCCCGTGCCGTACTCGTCCGGAAATGCAGAAGTTTCTGCCGACCAGACTCGGCCGTGTCGTCCGACACGGCCCGTGCCGTACTCTTCCGGATAAGCCTGGAACGCATCGCCGACACGCCACCGTGTCCCGGGACACGGTCGAGTCATGCCGAAGTCATTGTCGGGCGGGTCGCTATCGGAAGGCTCAGCCGCGACCGTGTCAAACCGACACGGTCGAGTCCTGTCGCCACTGTCGGCCAATCATGCGACACGGCCGTGCCGATCGGCACGGCCGTGTCCGGCAGGTAGTGAACCCCTATAAATTCATTTTTTCAGCATTTCACCCATTTTTCTTCCTTTTCTTCACCTTCAACCGAGAGATAAGGCTTGAGGAGGGTTTTTCCTTCACAAATCATTTGGGTGTTTGATTTTCTTCATCTCCTTTCGATCGTGAAGCCCGGATAATCAATCTAACGCGTGTTCTTGGATTAAAGTACTTGTATCTTCAAGAGGTAATTCCTTCAACACTTTGGACTTCGATTTTGTGTTGAGATATGATGTTTTGGACGTTATAATCATGTTATATGAAGAGATATGTATATGATTATGAGTTTGTATAAGGATTCATTGGATTATTGAGGGATTATTCAAGAACACTTTGAATATCGAGTTGGAATTGGGGATTTTCGACTAATTGTTGTTATAATCACGTTTTCGGATATTCATAACGGATTATTGATCGTATTGGAGATGTTTTGTTGGTTTGAAACACTTCTTGGGGATTTTGATATTGGTATATCGAGGTTTGATTGTAAACAATCGGAGTTTGGATACAATGTGTTTGATTTAATGCCTCTATGGACTTAGTTTAGTCGTATCGACGTTTTGAGTTCGTTATATTCGTGTTTAATTCGTATATTGATCGGATTGTCGGTAATTGTATTGAATTAAGGTTGTTCGTGCGACCGACACTTCATTTAGGACATTTGTTCGTGGAAGGACTTTCTTCATCGGTATTTTGTAAGTTAATTCTTACTCGGTTAAAAGGATATTCATACCTTTTGTTGTTGTTCATTCATAATCATAACTCATTCATCATTATATTAACCGTATCAAAACTTGTTGTTGTCAATTAATTACTTGATCATAAGGAGCAGCGGTTCCAATCTTTTCATTGAGTGTCATTTATTTCATTACCATTCCATCTCGGTGAGTCATTATTCATTTTCGATGTCACTTTTGTTACATCGTGGCATTCCGGGTCATCTTGGCGTGCGGTTGTTATGTGTTGGATTTTCATGTCGGGCACGTGTTGGTCATGTATTGGGGGTGATACATTGGACTGTGCACACGGGTCATATTGTCTCGTGAGACTGATTAGGTACAAGACCACACGTGTATTTGATCGATACTCGTCGGTGGCTTGTGCACGGACACATTTCCATCCCGGGCGTAGTGTGGCGCCACCCTTTGAGCCGTACTGTTAGTTGATTCATATAGCATGTTTGATTGCGTATGTTTCGACAAGATATTTCATAACTTTAGATATAATCATGATTGTGTATTTTCAACTCTTGAGGATTGTTGTTCTTTGTAAATCGACCCGTTTGGGGATTTTGTTTTTCGTGTCATGGCAAGGCAAACGCACGGGAATAGCATGTTGATGTCGAGGAGTCCTAGTGATACTAGTAGGGGGCCCCGATCTTTCGATTATTCATGTTATTGTCCTTTATTTTCCGCTGAGACTTTCATTTGAATACTCCGTTTCATTCGGTGTTGTGTATTTTATCTTCATATAAAATACACTAGTATTCAGTATTGTCTGGTATGTTGTAACTAAACTCCTCATCGGAGTAATTATTGCCGTAATGTAGTTCGGTACTACATTTATCTTGTGTAATTCATTCATTTTCATTTACAGTGGGTCCCGGTTGGGGATCTACGGCACTGTAATATCCGCCTAGTTTGGGGTGATACAGAGTTGGTATCGGAGCGTGGTTTTGAATACTACCCTCCAAGTCATGTCTCATTTGAAATCATCGTCATCGGACTAGTATCATTGGACTTTCGCGTCACGTGTGACCTGTGCGAATGCCGAGCCAATCGACCAAAGAAGCTGTAAGACTTCTAACGCCATGGTATAATTTCTGGCAATAGTCATTCATTCATCATTTATCATTTAACAATCCTCAAACATCATCATTCATTGTGATTAGGACAATCATGTTAACTCATTAATCACTTAATTCATTTCATTACTCAGTTAATAATCGGAACGATCATGTTAACTCATTAATTACTCAATTCATTTCATTACTCAGTTGTCAATCTGGATAATCATATTATCAATCTTGTTAAGTTATTCAAGATAATCATTTCAAGAATTTCATCAGATAATCATGTAACTTCAGTAAATCATTCATATAATCACTAAGTTAGAGCATGTATACTCATTTTCATCATCTCATGACATAATCATAACGTCTAATCATGCGGGAAATATAATCATTATGCGACCTTCCTACTTGATATGGAGAGAAGCGTCAGGATGCACGGAGAGAGGCGGTGCGGACCGAAACCCGAGAAATAATCACTTGTCACGGGAAATCGTGCCCGGACTCGCTCGATCGAGAAGATGTTCGGGTTGATCCACTCACTTTTATGCAGCCATTATGACCCATGTGCGCTACTCAATCATCATTGCGCCACTCGGCCGGATTAATCGAGAGAACTCTCCCGCAGAGCCGGCTACTAAGGAAATTGGCGGCGAACTTTGCATATGTCAACAGGAAATCAACGGCGTAATCTATCCGGCGGTCACCAACTGCAAGAAGCCTCGTGTGGGTCCTATCGTTTCTAAGCGACCTCTACGGCGCCTAATCTGGGATTTCGATCCGAGCAGCCGATTCGGCCATCATCTGTTTAACCGTGGGGCGCGGCCATTTCAAGATTAGGTGTACGACGCCGTCTATCACATGTCATAATTGTGGGAATTCGGGCATAAGGCCCGTTTTGCCGAAAGGACTCCAAGTCGGCTCGTGGCATCCCAAGCCCCAAGCAACCAGCGTTTGATCGATCGCTTTGTCATCGCTGTTTAAGACAATGGAAGCAAATAGAGTTGGAGCTCGTATTTATCGACGGAGCGTCGGTTCGGGACCGGCAAGTCCTGATTCATATGATGAGGAGGATCGACGATCCGGTGGTCCGAATGATTTCAGGTATACTCGTAATTTTATTTCAACCTGTGTGTACCTTTTGATGCTGATACACCGCATTCATTCATTTTCGAATCATGCTTGAATAGACTTATTTTGGGTTAGTCCTACTTAATGACCGCGATTGGATGATGGATCTAATCGTGGTGAATTTATCTTAGGATGATGTAATTTCAGTATTAGTTGGTTTGACCGTCTCGATACTATCCTCAGTGTTTGTTAGCGTTTGGTCGCTATCTTTCCGTCGTTAGTTGTCGAATGTGTGCTTCAGGGAAGTAATCCCCGTTGTTCCAGTAGAATTTCTATTATGGCGGAGGCAGAGAAATTCCGCAATCGAACTATTCAATCATTCATTGTATCATTCTCATCGATTGGCCTTTCTAGGGCAATCGAGTTATTCAATCATTCCTTGTATTATTTCCATCGATTGGCTTTTCTGAGACAATCGAGTCATTCAATCATTCATTGTATCATTTTCATCGATTGGCCTTTCTAAGGCAATCGAGTTATTCAATCATTCATTATATCATCTTCATCGATTGACCTTTCTAAGGCAATCGAGTTGTTCAATCATTATTGGTATCTCTTTTTATCGATTGACCATTCTAGGGCAATCGAAATGTTCAATCATTCGTGGTATCATTGTCATCGATTGACGATGTATTTCCAGACGAGTTATCTGGTTGCCTTCGCATAGAGTAAGGGAATTCAGGAGTGAGTTGGAGCCGGTACGTCCCTTTTATCGAAGACACCGTATCGGATGGCCCCGACCAGAATACAGGAGTTGAAGATTCAACTTGAGGAATAGTTCGAGAAAGGTTAGCTCTGACCGATTGCGTCCCCGTGAGGAGCACCAGTGTGATCTATCAAGGAGAAGGATGGCTCGTCTCGTGTGTGTATTAATTACCAGGAGTTGATCAGGGTGATGATCAAGAGTAGTATCCCTTACCCCGTATTGATGATCTTTTAGATCAACTTCAGGGAGCCTCAGTATTTTTCCAGGATCGAATTAAGATCTGGATATCACCAGTTGCGGATTCGAGAGTCGGATATCGCGAGGACAGCGTTTCATACACGCTATGGTCATTATGAGTTCGTAGTTATGCCGTTCGGGCTAACTATTGCACCTGCAGTATTCATGGAGTTAATGAATCGGGTCTTCATTGACTTTTTGGATCAGTTTGTTGTTGTCTTCATCGACGACATTTTGATTTATTCTCGTAGCCAAGAGGAACACGAGGTTCATCTTCTTCAGGTTCTCGACGTATTGAGACGAGAGCAACTTTATGGAAAGTTTTCCAAATGTGAGTTCTGGATGTCCAAAGTGACTTTTCTCGGGCATGTAATTTCATCTGCCAGAGTTTGTGTCGACCCTCAGAAGACGGAGGCTATCCGAGGTTTGGCAACCTCCGAAAGATATTAAGTAAATCCGATGTTTCCTCGGATTAGTTGGTCAATTATCCAACCCATGACCTGGAGCTAGCAGCCGTGGTTTTCGCGTTGGGGATTTGGCATCGTTACCTTTATGGCGTCACCTTTCAGTTATTCACCAATCACAAGAGTTGAAGGATATATTTACTCACAAGGAGTTAAATATGCGACAGAGGCGGTGGTTGGGACTACTCAAAGATTTTGATATCGAAATCCTTTACCACCCGGGCAAGGCGAACATTGTCGCCGACGCCTTGAGTCGTAAGTCCGTTCAGGAGCAGATGCTTGCTCGTTTAACAGTTCAGAAGGAGCTTCAACAGGAATTCCTTAGACCCGAGATCGAGGTCTGGCTTCAGCTAGTTCAGGAACAGCTTTGTATGTTAGAGATTTCATCATCTCTTGAGGATGCAATCAGGGAGAATCAGGGTTCAGACCCAGCATTGTTGCGCATTCGTGAGGATGTGTCTCAGGGGAAAGCCCCTGGATTCGTGATCCACGAGGATGGACTTTTGAGTTTTAAGAACCGGTTGTGCATACCGGCGAATGATGAGTTGAAAAACTCTATTTTGAGAGAAGCTCATGCTACCCCTTATTCTGTTCATCCGGGGTCCAGCAAGATGTACAAGGACTTGAAACAAAATTACTGGTGGAGTAATATGAAACGAGAAGTCGCAGAATTTGTTTCGAGATGCTTAACCTGTCAACAAGTCAAGATTGAACATCAGCGACCGGCGGGTATGCTGAAACCTCTCCCTATTCCAGAGTGGAAATGGGAAGACATTTCTATGGATTTCATCACGAGTTTGCCGACGAGTCGTCGTGGCATGAATACGATCTGGGTAATTGTGGACCACTTAACTAAATCAGCTCATTTTCTTGAGATTAAGGATACTTGGGGTCCCGAAAAACTTGCCCAACTATTCATCAAAGAGATTGTGAGACTGCACGGTACTCCTAAAAGTATCGTTTCCGATCGTGACGGACGGGTTATGTCACATATTTGGAAATCAGTTCATCGTGCTATGGGAACTCAGCTTAATCTCAGTACTGTCTTTCATCCTCAGTCCGACGGACAATCAGAGAGGACTATTCAGACATTAGAGAACATGTTGAGAGCTTGCGTCCTCGATTGGAAGGACGATTGGGAAGCCCAACTACCATTGATCGAGTTCACGTATAATAATAGTTGGCATGCTTCCATTAAGATGGAACCTTACGAGGCCTTGTACGGTCGTCTTTGTCGATCTCCTTTGTGTGGGATGACTTGTCAGAATCAATCGGCACCGAGCCCGATATGCTTATAGCCGCCCGGGAGAAGGTAGCTTTGATCAAGAGTCATTTGTTGACAGCTCAGAGTCGACAGAAATCGTATGCGGATAATCGTCGTCGACCACTAGAGTTCGAGACGGGTGACCATGTTTTGGTCAGGGTATCCCCGAGTCGAGGTATTTTTCCGTTTCGGAAAAAACGGGGGAAGTTGAGCCCAAGATTCATTGGACCGTTTGAAATTTTGGATCGAGTAGGCGTGTTAGCCTATCGATTGGTTTTACCTCCGGCTTTGAGCCGAATTCATAATGTGTTTCATGTCTCTCAGTTGCGGAAGTTTGTTGCCAACCCGAGTCACATACTTCAGTTCGAAGAAATCGAGATCGCGGATGAGCATTCGTACGAGGAGCGTCCTGTACGAGTGTTGGAGCGGCGAATCAAACAGTTGAGGGATAAGACGATCCCTTTGGTCAAGATTCAGTGGTCTAGACACGGAGTCGAAGAGGCCACTTGGGAAACCGAGGAGAATATGCGGGAGAGTTATCCCGAGTTGTTTGACCCTTAGTTTCGGGGACGAAACTCCTTTTAAGGGGGGGAGTATGTAATACCCGGTTGTAATTCATTCCTTTTCATTCAGTAATTATCAGTCTGTAATTGTCACTCAGTGTATTTTCACTCAATTATAATCATTCATCAATCATGTTCATTCACCGTGTTCACCGTTCGGAAAAACTTCGAGTTGTGTATCATTATTGTTAATTGTTTCAACTTTCCTCTTATGAGTTCGACTTTGTTAAATCACCATTAATTTTTGGTAACTCCAAAAATTCTAAATCTTTGCAATATTATACAGCATCGAATTAGCTTTCCAATGGTTTAAACAGGAGTCAATCGGAGTCCGGACGAGAGAGTTATGGTCGTTTGATTTTGGCCAATCACTGCCGACCGAACTCGGCCGTGTCGTCGACACGGCCCGTCTGCATTTCGTCCGAAATGCGAAGTTTCGCCGACCAGCTCGACCGTGTCGCCCGACACGCCTGCCTGCATTTCTTAGGATAAGCTGGAACGATCGCCGACACGCCCACCGTGTCCCGGGACACGGCCGAGTCATGCCGAAGTCGCCGTCGCGCGGTCGCTATCGGAAGGCCCTCGGCCGCGACCGTGTCAAGCCGGACACGGTCGAGTCCTGTCGGCCAGGTGTCGGCCAATCGTGCGACACGACCGTGCCGATCGGCACGGGCCGTGTCCGGCAGGGTAGTCAACCCCTATAAATTCATTTTTTCAGCATTTCAGCCCATTTTTCTTCCTTTTCTTCACCTTCAACCGAGAGATAAGGCTTGAGGGAGGGTTTTTCCTTCACAAATCATTTGGGTGTTTGATTTTCTTCATCTCCTTTCGATTGTGAAGCCCGGATAATCAATCTAACGCGTGTTCTTCGGATTAAAGTACTTGTATCTTCAAGAGGTAATTCCTTCAACACTATGGACTTCGATTTTGTGTTGAGATATGATGTTTTGGACGTTATAATCATGTTATATGAAGAGATATGTATATGATTATGAGTTTGTATAAGGATTCATTGGATTATTGAGGGATTATTCAAGAACACTTTGAATATCGAGTTGGAATTGGGGATTTTCGACTAATTGTTGTTATAATCACGTTTTCGGATATTCATAACGGATTATTGATCGTATTGGAGATGTTTTGTTGGTTTGAAACACTTCTTGGGGATTTTGATATTGGTATATCGAGGTTTGATTGTAAACAATCGGAGTTTGGATACAACGTGTTTGATTTAATGCCTCTATGGACTTGGTTTAGTCGTATCGACGTTTTGAGTTCGTTATATTCGTGTTTAATTCGTATATTGATCGGATTGTCGGTAATTGTATTGAATTAAGGTTGTTCGTGCGACCGACACTTCATTTAGGACATTTGTTCGTGGAAGGACTTTCTTCATCGGTATTTTGTAAGTTAATTCTTACTCGGTTAAAAGGATATTCATACCTTTTGTTGTTGTTCATTCATAATCATAACTCATTCATCATTATATTAACCGTATCAAAACTTGTTGTTGTCAATTAATTACTTCAGTCATAAGGAACGACGGTTCCAATCTTTTCATTGGTGTCATTTATTTCATTACCATTCCATCTCGGTGAGTCATTATTCATTTTCGATGTCACTTTTGTTACATCGTGGCATTCCGGGTCATACTGGCGTGCCGGTTGGTATGTGTTGGATTTTCATGTCAGGCACGTGATGGTCATGTATTGGGAGTGATACATTGGACTGTGCACACGGGTCATATTGTCTCGTGAGACTGATTAGGTACAAGACCACACGTGTATTTGATCGATACTCGTCGGTGGCTTGTGCACGGACACATTTCCATCCCGGGCGTAGTGTGGCGCCACCCTTTGAGCCGTACTGTTAGTTGATTCATATAGCATGTTTTATTGCGTATGTTTCGACAAGATATTTCATAACTTCAGATATAATCATGATTGTGTATTTTCAACTCTTGAGGATTGTTGTTCTTTGTAACTGACCCCGTTTGGGGATTTTGTTTTTCAGGTCATGGCAAGGCAAACGCACGGGAATAGCATGTTGATGTCGAGGAGTCCTAGTGATAATAGTAGGGGCCCCCGATCTTTCAGTTATTCATGTTATTGTCCTTTATTTTCCGCTGCAGACTTTCATTTGAATACTCCGTTTCATTCAGTGTTGTGTATTTTATCTTCATATAAAATACACTAGTATTCGGTATTGTCCTGGTATGTTGTAACTAAACTCCTCGTCGGAGTAATTATTGCTGTAATGTAGTTCGGTACTACATTTATCTTGTGTAATTCATTCATTTTCATTTGCCTGGTGGGTCCCAGTTGGGGATCTACGGCACTGTAATATCCGTCTAGTTTGGGGTGTTACACGAACAACCTTGAATAACAATAATTACCAACAACCGATCAATACACGAATCAAATACGATCATAACCGACCCAAACGTCGATACCACAATATCCGAACTCGTAGGTGAACTCTAACGAAAACATTGAGATACCCATGGGTTAAAACCAAACCCAAATTATCGAACCAACTCCCAAATGATTGATTCAAACTAGTACAACATTATCGATGACATCAATAATCTCATAGAAGTCCACAATTCAAGTTAATAATAACGACAATCGGAAATCCCCAAAATAACCGAAGTCAACCCCAAGGGTTCTTGAAATAATTCCAAAAATAACCATTAAATCCGTAAGAATATACTTATCCAAGGTAGATAATCCATATCTAACATATTCCAATGATAATCCAAGCTTACACGAAGAAATCGGAAGGAAAACCCAAAAATCCGAAATTCTAGATCCAAGAGATTAATACCTTTGATTCGATGAGATGAAGATGATGAGATGATTATTAATCCGAAAGATGAGCTTGAAGATGATGATTGATGATTACACCTCGAAGAATCCTCTCTGAATCGCTCGAAATCGCCCAAAACTACCGAAGGAATGAAATGAGATGAATAATGACGAACTCTGACTAAACTGTCCAATTTATAGTCAATCCAGGTTAGCGTGCGCTACCCCTTGTGCGTAGCGTGCGCTAACGAGTAATTTGGGTAGTCCAGTACCCACTGTCCGAACACGGTAGCGCGCGCTACGTACCTTCTTGTAGCGTGCGCTACGGCCATATTACTAGCGTGCGCTAAGATCCATTATTAGCGTGCGCTAACGAAATATTGATGCCCAGTACTGGAGTCCAGAAACTGTCTGCCCTCTGATCTGACCTCGATAGCGTGCGCTACAACCATAGTTTAGCGTGCGCTAATATATCGGTTGCGTACGCTAACAACAACACATAGCGTGCGCTATGAAATAATCCAGTGCAGTCCAGTAGCCACTGGACTCAAACTGATCCGCCCTTAGCGCGCGCTACACCTCATATTAGCGTGCGCTACTTCAACCCACTAGCGCACGCTACTTACCAATCGTAGCGTGCGCTACTAATAATCTCACCTGCAGTCCAGTACCTTCTGGACTGCAGCCAGGACAACCTTAGCGTGCGCTAAAGCTGAGTGGTAGCGTGCCCTACCTATACCCAATTAGCGTACGCTAAAAGGAGTATGTAGCGTGCGCTACTCCTCACGCACAGCTCGCAACGAAATGACAATGATGATAAACGCGGCACGAAACTTCAATCCGATTAGTGATGAATGACGATTGATACACGATACAATTACTCTGAATGATGAATACCATGACTGAATATGAGTGACAAAAGATCAATAATGAGTGAAATTACTGAGTAATAATGACTGAATGATAAATACTGAATGATAATTACTGAATTACAACCGGGTATTACAAAAGGTAGGTAACCAGGTAAGAACAGCAGCTTGAATATGAAGTTCTTGAGCTGATGATGGCTGTTCTTGGTGTTGAGCACTGTATATCTCTTTTGTTCTTAATTGCAGTATGCTTTGGAGATATGTTTGCTCAGATGATAACTTTGATAGCTTTGAGAGTTAGGTTACTTGGGTAACTGATCTTCAATGTCTTCATAGGATATATATAGTCTCTGAAGAAAGTATCCGTTGAGATGTATCCGTTTGAATAAGATTGCGTTCCAACGGGATTAAAACATGATCCGGATTTCGCGGGATTCTGAAGATCTCAAGGCGCGTATTTAAATACTTTATCCTTGAGTATTTAAATACTTCTTTGTTCAACGGGTCTTGACTTGTGTTCCTTCTTGTCCTTTTGTGAACTGTATGGAAGATAACTGTATTTTGAGCATCGAGACAGTTTCCATACTTGGTCTTTTACAAGTCTTCTTGATGTACTGACGAGCTTCACTTATGCTGATTCGAGGCAGGTCTTCGATACCGGATAAAGCCTCAAAGCTTAGATACAGTTTCCTTTACTGTATTTGGCATATATGTCAAAACCTCTAAATAACATTCGATACAGGGATTCGAGTATCCCGGCTGTTTCGATACAGGGTGTTTGTTTTTCCCAACAATACTATTCGATACAGGGATTGAATATCCCGGCTGTTTCGATACAGGGTTATTGTTTTCCCAACAAACTTCTTGGTTGCATCGGTAACCGTTGATGCTGTTATGAACTTCTTTCTGCCTCGAAAAGGATATGGAGGCCTCTTGGATGAATGGAATGAGGACTGGCCCTTGCGGGGACCACTACTCTTGCTCTCAGTGAAGTTGCCATACACTCTCTGCTTCTTTGCTTCCGCAAATTTCTCCACTGTCGTCTCTTTCATCTCGTAAGCCAGGGCTTTATCCTGATACTGTCGGAGAGTAGTACATTCAAATCCCAACATATATTGTTGGATCTCCGGCTTCATCCGCATGTCGAAGTGAAAAATCTTTTCTACCTCGGTTCTGACCAGATGTCACACAAAAGTGAGCTGATGATTAAAAGTCTTAATCATATCCGTCACAGATGCCTCCAGGTTTTGTGGTGAGAAAAACTCTCAGACTCTAGCCTCTCTAACTGGATGAGGATAATATTGTGCTTCCATCATTAATTTGAATTCTGTCCAGTCAGCATTATGATCCTCAGGTCGAATGGCTTCCCATCGAAAGCTTCCCCGGTCAGAAAATACTGGGCGATCGGAACTTTTTGGTCATTGGGACAATTAATTCCCGCAAATATCTTTTCCAGTTCCTTCAACCAGTGGTCCCATGTAGGCATCTCTGAAGAACCGTCAAATTTCGGTGGGTGTAACTTGACCACTTCTGATAGCCACTTGTCTCCCCGATTGTCTTTGTTACGCTGTTGGCCCATCGTCGCTTGCATGCGGTCAACCACCTGAGCAAATTGGGTCATCTGAGTGACCACTTGCTTAAACACCTCCGGCATGTTAGGATTTGCATCTCCCTCCACAGTTCGTGCTCGGTCATTATTAACTGATTCCTGTTGTCCGCCAGAACTGGAATCAGCTTGATTAGCCGACAAATCTGGGGTAGACGATGAATCTTCCCGTCTCGCATTACCACGTCCGCGTCCACGACCTCCTCTCAACATACTGTAAACACAAATATTCAATACCCAGGGCAAAATCTTCTAAAATTCATCAATATCCATGAAACACGCAATAATTAAAATGGTAGTATATGAGATTAGGAGACTTACAACCACGGTCTACATGATGACGCTGGCTGTACAGCGATGTTATACGCGACCGACAAATCAAGTGACATAAACAGACCCAACTAACCCAACTGCCAAGATATTCATGAATCTTAGCTCTGATACCATATTCTGTAACACCCCGAGATAATCGGAATAATTACAGCGCCGTAAACCCTTTATATAAGAATTTACAAGGCTAAATTAAAAGAAATGTCGAACAATACGAAAGTACCACCAATAGTAGAGTAATTTAATAACCGGTTTAATCATCCAAAACAACCCATTTATTACAAATTTTTCAAATCACCAAAAGAACACACGTACTCGAGTACTGAATACAAAACCAGAATACCAAAACAATTCAACGGATAACATCACTGTGCCTCTTCGTCATCCTGTCGGTACTGTGGTTGCTTTCCCGCTCCTCGACTACCTGAACATCAAAACAAATGTTCACCCCCGCAGGGGTTAGCAAAACGATGCTAGTACAAGTATCATAATATACAAAATCTGATATGCAATAACGATGCACAAAACGCGGACTTCCTCTACCGGAATCCAACGATGGGAATCAACATGATTCCATCAACACAACGTAGGGTAATCCAATGATCCAGCCTCCTCAGCATAGATCGCAAGATGATCCCGTTGGACCAACACGAGGTGGAAAACCTGTCCAATGATCCAGCACCCTCAGCATAAATCCCAATATGATCCCGTCGGACCAACACGAGGTGGACAACTGATCCAGCGCCCTCATCATAGATCACACGATCCGTTTGTATCAATACAACATATACAATACAACTATGCATACACATATGCAAATCAATATGTTCATCAACATGAACAACATATGAATCAATAACCGGAACGACATTATGACAATTCAACTTGGATGATCTCATGTTCAACAACATGAATGACAATATGCATGATCAAAATCATCAACATTAAACCAATAGTCAAATTACGACACTTGCCTCAGAAAGATGGCAAGAATTAAATACTTCAACGACTGTCAATACGCCCGAAGGTCGCCACTTTGATCAATCACCTTGCAAGGCTTGGAACTTATACAAAAGAAATAACAAAGAGTTCAACTTACGTCGCAAAGCTAACGTACGAACACCTAACGCCTTATGTTTTATCCGAGTTAACATTAACGTAAGGCCGGTTCACATTTTATCTACTTGATGAAAGCTAAGCCAGAAATAATGACATGCTTCATACGAATCGAATAACTATATCGGAGATGAAATGTCGACGTCTACAGATTCATAGATATACATGTCATCACGAACCAAACCTCAATTTTGATTTCGACTTCCAATATATATAGTCCGGCTAATCTTACAATTTATATCGAAGGTATGATCCAAGATAAGCATACCGAAGTGTACTACGAAGAGGAGACGATACAACGGTGTTCCGGGTTGATTATAACGATATAGTTGATTCATTTAAACCACGAATATGAAGAAGATTGTTAAATCAAACACCTCTATCAAAACACGAACTATCCTCGGTGAAATACCATAGTAATCTCAGAAAAACTTATTAGAGTCGTTCAGAATCCATAACAAACTCAGGACACTACATCCTAGGGTTCTATCCCAACAAGGTCCGATTAATACTCTTAACAACGAAGGAGAACCGAAGTATAACTGAATCTATTCTACTTAAAACATGGTGTTCGACTCATCATGATAATAACGAACTTGGTAATCTCAAAAACAGGTTCAAAACGTCATCAAGAACATGTATTCTAGTTGGTGAAGGATCAACATTCCTTAATATAGAGAAGAACGACAAAACACTTGGTGAAACTCAACACCGGAAGCTTGAGCACCAATCCACAAGGGTCTACGATCTTCTAAACCGAGCTGGGATGATGATATAAGAGATTTACGGGGATGGGGAGTTCTCAAGTCTCATAAATTGGCCAAGGAATGGGGAGGAAATGAAAAGGAGGTTGAGGTCTATAAATAGAATTTTGTACATTACGTACGTTAATAGCAGAGCCTTACGTACGTTATCGCCTTAGCGTATGCTATTTTCAATCCTTAGCGTACGTTAACGTCCGGCATAGCTCACTGCCTCGATTCTGGCTTCTCTTGCGTCCGTTATCCCAAACCTTTACGTACGTAACACTATGAACATAGCGCACGTTATCACCCATATCTAACGGACGTTAAGCTTCGTTGACCTGTTTTATTGAAAAGCCGTACAGGTTTACGTGGGGAAAAATCCAACGAATCTCCATCTGGCTCCACACGCCGACCTTATCTGATCTGCCTTTGACTGAAGCTTACGTACGCTACGCTACGATTATAACGTACGTTATATTCAACGCTTAACGTACGTTATGCTCAATATCTAGCGTACGTTATTGTAATATCCGTACCTTTCCATTTTTAGCAGTTTACATTGTTGGTGTATGTCTATTTTTATTGACTCGTTTGTAACCGTTTCGACATTTTGAATCTACTTTATTCTTGGAGTTTTTCCATTTGGACGAGTTTTGATGATGTTTTCACGTAATTTCATTTTATGACATGTTTTGCCGTATGAACGTTCGATTCTTGTAAAACTCGTTCGTTTTCATTGTTTCTTGGTTTGTGCAAGTTCGTATGGTTGAGTTTGTCGTGTTGAAACTTTCGGTTTGTAAATCCGACGTCTTATCGAGATTTTCGGGCACTTGGGCCATTTTTGTAATTTCCTATAAGTTTAGGGAATTTCATATTCTTTGTCGTATTTCGGATTCCCCGGTAGTCGGAATTATATTTTCTTTCAGCGCTTAGCTCTGTCATCTTGTATATTTCGTGTTTATGTTTCTGGATTCTGGCCTTGTCGTGCGTTTCGAGTTTCGTACCTTCGGCAGCAGCGTACTGATATGAGCAGTACTGAACTGCTGCATGAGTAGCGCACGTTATTCCTTATCTCCTTGCGTGCGTTATTGGTGTGCAGTTAGCATACGCAAACTTGTTGTTATTAGCGTACGCTATCGAGTAGTATTTAGCGCGCGCTAAGCATGTCTAGTGCACGCTAGCGACGCCGGGCAGCAGCTTCTGGACTGTTTGCAAACCCCATTAGCGCGCGCTACCTTTTGATAGTTAGCGTGCGCTAACTATGCTTTTTAAATAGAACAGCGGGCAGGTCAGAACAGCACTCTTTTCATTCTTTCTCTCGTTTTCTTCTTCGGGCGACGCAGAGGGCGATTCCCTTCAACTTCTATCCGAGAATTATTCGTATTCCACCACTGTAGAGTCGAGCTAACATATCATCATCAGCGTAATCATCCTTCATCGTCCGAATCCGAGGTATTTCTTCAGGAACTCTAAACTTGTCCAATTTCGGGGGTTTTCGGGTTTTTCTTGATTAATTCTGAATTGTCCATATACGTTGTATATTTCTTGATCAATTGTTGTTATCAGATGAATCCCAATCCATTTCACCTAGTTAAATTCGTGAATTATCGATTCGGGGAGGTTTTGCGTAAACCCTCGCCCGTATCGATTGATCATTCATTGTTGTGGTTTGTAATCGGGGTTATGGGTGTATTCTATTCGATTATTGTTGTCCGTTGGGACTGATTATGTTGATCCTTCGTTTAGGAACCGTCGTTTTCCATCCGTACCATTCGTAGTCGTGTTTCATTCCCGATTCTTCAAAGATGTCTCAAAGGCAAGTACTTTACATTTGTTTACGCGTTCTAGTATTTGAATTATGGCTATTCGTTGTTGTGTGGATGTATGTGTGTATGTTCACCTAGGGATGGACCGACGGGGACTCTAGGGATACGTTGCCGTGAGTTTCGTATCGCGAACTATGGTTAACCACCCAGGGATGTCCGACGGGGCTCTGCGGGGTACGGTGGCCGTGAGTCTCGTACCAAGGTTAACTTTGAATTGTTTTGTTGGAGAAAATGTGTTTTGTGCTTGTGCACCGTAAAATATTCCGGAATATAAATGATTTCTAAAATGATTTTGGCGCATATTTTCATCTGATTAGAATGGTAGTTCAAATGGATTGTACTTGCACTAGTAGTTGTCGCTAACCCCTTAAATGGGGGAAATAATTTTTGTATTTCAGGTTCAGGTCTTGGAGACAAGCGAGCACACGAGCCGTATGAGAATGATGGGCAAGCATGATACTGTTCAGTAGTCATTTGTTGGTGTTCTGTTCTGTCATTTATTATTGATGTCTTGTTTTGGGATTTATGTATTATGAAATTGGTTTAAGTACTCGAGTACTTCCTTTTTGAAGTTGTTAATGTTGTGTTCCCGTTTTGGGAAATGGATTTGATGTCAGATTTTATTTGTCTGATTTTAGTCTTTTATTTGAATTGTCATTTTGTTGATGATTGTATGTCGCTGTCGAATGTCGTGTTGGTACGTTAGCCTGGTGGATTCCACAGTGTGGGGTCCACGGCGCTGTAATATTCCCTAATCGTCTTGGGGGTGTTACAGAATATGGTATCAGAGCTTAGATTTATGGATACCTAGGCTGTCGGTTATTTGGGTCTACTCGAGTGTCGTTTTTGAACAGTATCGCTGCCATGCCATCATCTTAATACGCCGATGCTCGTAAGTTTTTCCTAACTTGACTCGTTACGTTGTTTTGTTCTATTCGTTTCTTGGTATCTTGTTGCGTTTTGCGTTTGAATTGTACTCACCCGCTACTTCTTCAGAATTCCTGCTGGTAGAGGACGCGGACGCGGTCGCGGACGCGGTAGGGGACGTGGCGCAGCTGGTGGGGCGGCCATGTCCGATAACTCAGGAACTGATTCGGCAATGCCTTCCTTGTCGAACAGTGTTCCACCTAGTTCCGGAGGTCAGCAGGATCAGACTGCTAGCTCCGGTAATGCGCATGAGAATGTTGGAGTGGCAAACATTTTACAGCAAGTAGCGAGCCAGATGACGCTACTGACTCAGACCGTTTTGGTCGGCCAGGCTAATGCTAACCCGGTTCTGCCTACTGGATCTGGTAATGATAAGTTACTTTAGGACGTGATTCGTATGCGTCCTCCGCAGTTTGATGGTGCTTCTGACCCTTCCGGTTGGGAGAGTTGGTTGTTTGAGATGGAGAAAGTATTCGAGGCTGCTAACTGCTCTAAGGAGAGGAAGGTACCCATCGCTCAGTACTTCCTCGCCAAAGAGGCGGCAACGTGGTGGCAAGCGGTGAAACCGCGTGACCGGGCAGCCACAAGGGCAGATTTTCGAGAGCTGATGGAAGACGAATTTTGTCCGTGGCCAGTGAAAGAGGGGAGGATCCGAGCCTTCTTTGAGGCTAAGCCCCAGGATGTTCCTATTTCTCAAGCTATCAAGGACTACAACCAACAACTTCATTATGTGAGAAACCAAGTCCGAGATGAGCTTGATAAGATCCGCCATTTTGACATGCGGATGAAGCCGAGAGTGCGTCACTACATGTCTGGTCTGGGGTGCACGACTTTGAAGGAGTATCATAATAAAGCGATGGCTTATGAGATGTCATTTTCTTCGACAGAGACGGCAGCCGAGGGAAAGAAGCAGAAGACCTCCGGCCAGTTTTCGGGAGGCAAGTCTGGAGGGTACAGAAGACTCAGTCTGGTTCGCGAGTCTTCGGGAGTCAGTCCCCGTCGTTTGGACGAGGAAACGGTTCTAAGTCTGCTCCTACTGGTTCAGTGCGTGGTCCTAATTGCTTTAACTGCGGTCGCCCTGGACACATTATGAGTGAGTGTGACAGGCCCCCGATTCAGTGTCATTCCTGCGGTCGGATGGGGCATCGTACAGATGCTGCCCGGGCACCGGTTACTCAGATATCAGCCCCAGCGGCGGGAGAACCGAGCATGAATCAGACACCGGCAGTTTCTCAGCCACAGCAGAGTTTTGGTAGAGATCGAGGACGTGGACAGCCTCCTAGAGGGGGAGCTTCTAGTGCGGGGTCTGTTCCGCCCCGAGTATATGAGATGAGACGAGCGGGAGACCCAGACGCGACGGTGGCTACAGGTACCGTTCACATCCTTGACCATCCTGTTTCCGTGTTATTTGATTCTGGTGCTATGCATTCTTTCATATCTCTGGATTGTGTGCATCGTCTGCATATTGATTAGGGCTGGGCACTTGAACCCGAAATCCCGATCCCGTTCCGATCCCGTCCCGGAAACTAGCGGGACGGGACGGGATAGTTTCTTAAAATGGCAATCCCATCCCGTCCCATCCCGCTCTGTTACTATTCAAATGGGACGGGATGGGACCGGGACCATCCCGATCAATCCCGTCCTGTCCCGTAATATTTAATATAATCAATTTTTTTATATATCATTTAATCATGTAAACCCTAAATTGATGTATGATGTATGGAACATCAAAGTTTTAGTTTTAAGTTTTTAGTTTTAAGTTGATATTTTCTGCACTTTCAATTTGAATTTTATCTTCACGTGTTGATGTTGATGTAATATGCACTATGCAGTTGGATTATTGATCAATTGTCCTTTGTGCGTGTTTACGTTACTATCAATTTTGTTCTGTGTGTTTTTTAAGTTTCTAATGGATATTCAGGGTCACTTTTTTTTTGGAATGACTAGTTTGGATTTTTTTTAAATTCCTACCTCATTCATTTGATAATTCCAAAATTTATAGCTGTCTCATTCGTTTTTTCATAGTTTCTGTCAAGATCAATAAATGTGCGGGATATCCCATCCCGTACCGGTCCCGACCCGAACCCGAATGGGATCGGGACGTGCGAGATGAATTTCAAAATACGCAATCCCGTCCCGTCCCGGTAATTTATTTTCGGGACGGGACGGGATTCGCCCAATCCCGACCCATCTCGTTCCATGCCCACCCCTAATGTTGATTGCCTAGTTGCGTGTGAACCATTTGTTGTTAAACTGCCTGGTGGGGATAGCATCGTGGGGGATCGTGAGATTAGAGATTTTCCAGTGACTATCGCGGGGAGGGTTTGGCCTTATAATCTGATTGCGGTAGATATTAGAGATGAGGATCTAATTCTTGGTGAGGATTGGCTGAACCGTCATGGGGCGATCATGAATTATAGAACGAGAATCGTTTCGATGTTAGCCTCTGACGGTACCGAGAATTCTTTTGTGGGGCGTAAGCGGAGTAGTCAGAGATTCTTGATCAGCGCTTTGAAAGCGGTGAGACTTCTTCGAGGAGGTTGTACGGGGTATTGGTGTTACGCTTTGAGATCGGGAGAAGGGGGAGTCAAGCTCTCGTCTATCCCGGTAGTGTATGAGTATCCTGACGTCTTTCCAGATGAGTTGCCGGGTTTGCCGCCGGATCGAGAGTCGAGTTTACTGTTGATTTGGAGCCGGGTGCGGCACCAATTTCGAAGACGCCATATCGTATGGCGCCTGCTGAGATGCTGGAGTTGAAGAAACAGTTGGGAGAGTTACTAGACATGGGGTATATTCGACTGAGCGCTTCGCCTTGGGGCGCACCGGTCCTGTTTGTGAAGAAGAAGGATGGGTCACTTCGTTTGTGTATTGACTACCGAGAGTTGAACAAAGTGACTATCAAAAACAAGTATCCGCTCCCGAGGATTGATGATTTGTTCGACCAGTTGCTAGGGGCGACCGTGTTTTCGAAGATTGATTTGAGATCGGGGTATTATCAGCTCCGAGTGAAGGATACCGATATTCCGAAGACGGCCTTTCGGACGAGATACGGTCACTACGAGTTTGTGGTTATGCCTTTTGGGCTAACCAACGCCCCAGCCGTGTTCATGAAGCTTATGAACAAAGTCTTTATCGAGTACCTCGATAAGTGTGTAGTCGTTTTTATCGATGACATCCTGATTTACTCGAGGAACGAGGAGGAGCATGCCCATCATTTGCATATCGTGTTAGATATTTTGAGAACTCATCATCTTTTTGCGAAGTTCTCAAAGTGTGAGTTTTGGTTTGGGAAGGTTATGTTTCTCGGTCACGTAATCTCGGCCGAGGGTGTTCGTGTGGACCCACATAATATAGAGACAGTGTTGGATTGGGGGCCGCCCAAGAACGTGAAAGAGGTCCGTAGTTTTCTGGGTTTGGCCAAATATTACCGTAGATTTGTCGAGGGGTTCTATAAGCTCGCTCAACCGCTGACTCAGTTGTTACAGAAGTCAGAGAAGTTTGTGTGGACCGATGAGAGGCAGAATAGTTTTGAGGAGTTGAAGAAGCGGTTGACGACCGCTCCTGTTTTGGCTTTACCGAGTGGTAATGAGGGTTTCTCAGTCTTTAGTGATGCTTCGGGCCAAGGGCTCGGATGTATACTCATGCAGCAGGTGAGGACGATTGCCTATGCTTCCCGTCAGTTGAAACCGTACGAGTTGAATTACCCTACGCACGATCTTGAGTTGGCCGCAGTTGTATTTGCGTTGAAGATCTGGCGTCATTAGTTGTATGGCTCGTCGTGTCAGATTTTCACCGATCACATGAGCTTGAAGTACATTTTTACGCAGAAAGAGCTTAATATGAGGCAGAGGAGATGGTTGGAGTTGATTAAGGATTACGACCTCGAGATTCTCTATCATCCGGGCAAGGCAAATGTGGTGGGAGATGCCTTGAGCCGGAAATCGGTATCGCTTCGGGCGCTTGAGTTACTTACGGTCCAGCCAGGACTCCAGCGAGAGTTGATGAGGTTGAGCGTTGAGATTGTACTACCAGAGAGTTCCGGGTAGTTGCGTACACTTGAGATTTCGTCGTCTCTAGTCGACGACATTAAATTGGGACAGTTAGAGGACCCGATGTTTATTCAGCTTCGAGAGAATGTAGGGAAGGGGAAAGCCCCGGGATTCGTGATACATGAGGATGGTGTGTTGAAATTCCAAGGTCGGCTTTGTGTTCCGAACGACTTGGAATTGAGGCAGAGTATTATGCGAGAGGCTCACGCGTCACCTTACTCAGTCCATCCAGGCTCGAGTAAAATGTATAAAGATTTGAGAAAGAATTTCTGGTGGAATGACATGAAGAATGAGGTGGTTCAGTTTGTGGCTAAGTGTTTGACTTGTCAACAAGTCCAAATCGACCATCAGCGGCCAGCCGGTTTGTTGAAACCACTTCCCGCCCCGGAATGGAAGTGGGAGGATATCTCAATGGATTTTATTACGAGTTTGCCGAGGATGAAGACTGGAATGAATATGGTGTGGGTGATCGTGGACCGACTGACTAAGTCGGCACATTTTCTGGGCATCAAGGATACTTGGGGTCCAGAAAAATTAGCTCGTGTTTTTATCGCGCAGATAGTGAGGCTTCATGGTACGTCAAAGTATATTATTTCAGATAGAGATGGCCGGTTTGTATCGCATTTTTGGCAGGCGGTACATATGGCATTGGGGACACGGTTGCGTTTGAGTACATCTTTCCACCCTCAGACCGACGGGCAGTTCGAATGTACCATTCAGACGTTCGAGGATATATTGCGCGCGTGTGCGTTAGACTGGAGTATTGACTGGGAGGAGCATCTGGCCTTGATTGAGTTTACTTATAATAATAGTTGGCACGCATCGATTAAGATGGCACCGTATGAGGCACTTTATGGCCGATGTTGCCGATCGCCGATATGTTGGGATGAACCGTCCTATCTAGTTGGCACCGAGCCGGACCTTGTGTTGGAGACGAGGGAGAAAGTTGAATTGATTAGAAAGAGAATGTTGGCAGCTCAGAGTCGGCAAAAGTCTTATGCGGATGTTAGGCGTCGACCTTTGGAAATTGAGGTGGGAGATCATGTTCTGTTGAGAGTGTCTCCGTCGAAGGGAGTTTTCCATTTCGGGAAAAAGGGGAAGCTCAGCCCGAAGTATATTGGACCTTTCGAGATATTGGAGAGAGTTGGCGAGTTAGCATATCGTTTGGCATTACCTCTATCGTTGAGTCATGTACATAGTGTGTTTCACGTCTCCCAGTTGAGGAAGTACGTTCCGGACCCGTCCCACATTATTGATTTCGGAGACGTGGAGATCGAGAAGGATGTTACGTTTGAGGAGAGGCCCATCAGGATTTTAGAGCGTCGAGTCAAACAGTTAAGGCACAAAGCCATTCCTTTGGTTAAAGTGCAATGGTCGAGGCACGGAGTAGAAGAAGCGACGTGGGAGTTAGAAGAGGATATGCGTTCGAGGCACCCCGAGCTTTTTTATTCTTAAGTTTCGGGACGAAACTTTATTTTAGAGGGGGAAAATGTAATATCCGTACCTTTCCATTTTTAGCAGTTTCCATTTTGGTGTATGTCTACTTTTATTGACTCGCTTGTAACCGTTTCGACATTTTGAATCTACTTTATTCTTGGAGTTTTTCCATTTGGACGAGTTTTGGTGATGTTTTCACGTAATTTCATTTTATGACATGTTTTGTCGTATGAACGTTCGATTTTCGTAAAACTCATTCGTTTTCGTTGTTTCTTGGTTTGTGCAAGTTCGTATGGTTGAGTTTGTCGTGTTGAGACTTTCGGTTTGGAAATCCGATGTCGTATCGTGATTTTTGGGCACTTGGGCCATTTTTGTAATTTCCTATAAGTATAGGAAATTTCATCTTATTTGTCGTATTTCGGATTCCCCCGTAGTCGTAATTATATTTTCTTTCAGCGCTTAGCTCTGTCGTCTTGTATATTTCGTGTTTATGTTTCTGGATTCTGGCCTTGTCGTGCGTTTCGAGTTTCGTACCTTCGGCAGCAGCGTACTGATCTGAGCAGTACTGAACTGCTGCGTGAGTAGCGCACGCTATTCCTTATCTCCTTGCGTGCGTTATCGGTGTGCAGTTAGCGTACGCTAACTTGTTGTTATTAGCGTACGCTATCGAGTAGCATTTAGCGCGCGCTAAGCATGTCTAGCGTACGCTAGCGACGCCGGACAGCAGCTTTTGGACTGTTTGCAAACCCCGTTAGCGCGCGCTACCTTCTGATAGTTAGCATGCGCTAACTATGCTTTTTAAATAGAACAGCGGGCAGGTCAGAACAACACTCTTTTCATTCTTTCTCTCGTTTTCTTCTTCGGGCGACGCAGAGGGCGATTCCCTTCAACTTCTATCCGAGAATTATTCGTATTCCACCACTGTAGAGTCGAGCTAACATATCATCATCAGCGTAATCATCCTTCATCGTCCGAATTCGAGGTATTTCTTCAGGAACCCTAAACTTGTCCAATTTGGGTTTTTTTTGGGTTTTTCTTGATTAATTCTGAATTGTCCATATACGTTGTATATTTGTTCATCGATTGTTGTTATCAGATGAATCCCAATCCATTTCACCTAGTTAAATTCGTGAATCGATTCGGGGAGATTTTGCATAAACCCTCGCCCGTATCGATTGATCGTTCATTGTTGTGGTTTGTAATCGGGGTTATGGGTGTATTCCATTCGATTATTGTTGTCCGTTGGGACTGAGTTATGTTGATCCTTCGTTTAGGAACCGTCGTTTTCCATCCGGACCGTTTGTAGTCGTGTTTCATTCCCGAATCTTCAAAGATGTCTCAAAGGCAAGTACTTTACATTTGTTTACGCGTTCTAGTATTTGAATTATGGCTATTCGTGGTTTTGTGGATGTATGTGTGTATGTTCACCTAGGGATGGTCCGACGGGGCCTATAGGGATACGTTGTCGTGAGTTTCCTATCGCGAACTATGGTTAACCACCTAGGGATGTCCGACGGGGCTCTGCGGGGTACGGTGGCCGTGAGTCTCGTACCAAGGTTAACTTTGAATTGTTTTGTTGGAGAAAATGTGTTTTGTGCTTGTACACCATAAAATATTCCGGAATATAAATGATTTCTAAAATGATTTTGGCGCATATTTTCATCTGATTAGAATGGTAGTTCAAATGGATTGTACTTGCACTAGCAGTTGTCGCTAACCCCTTAAATGGGGGAAATACTTTTTGTATTTCAGGTTCAAGTCTTGGAGACAAGCGAGCACACGAGCCGTATGAGAATGATGGGCAAGCATGATACTGTTCAGTAGTCATTTGTTGGTGTTCTGTTCTGTCATTTATTATTGATGTCTTGTTTTGGGATTTCTGTATTATGAAATTGGTTTAAGTACTCGAGTACTTCCTTTTTGAAGTTGTTAATGTTGTGTTCCCGTTTTGGGAAATGGATTTGATGTCAGATTTTATTTGTTGGATTTTAGTCTTTTATTTGAATTGTCGTTTTTTTGATGATTGTATGTCGTTGTCGAATGTCGTGTTGGTACGTTAGCCTGGTGGATTCCACAGTGTGGGGTCCATGGCGCTGTAATATGCCGTAATCGTCTTGGGGGTGTTACAGTTATGACGTGCAGGTGCATGTATTCATGAAAACTCAAGAACGTAGGAATACGAATACGGGACAACACACTTCGATTAATAATACCACATAATCAAATGTTACAAGTTCGAATACAGGTAAAATACATAATAATTATCCGGGCATTACATACTACCCCTCTAAAAAGAAGTTTCGTCCCGAAACTTAAGATGAAAATAATTCTGGGTATCTCAACTTCATACTATCCTCAGTCTCCCAAGTTTCTTCTTTGACTCCATGTCGAGACCACTGAACTTTAACCAAAGAGATTGGTTTATTTCTCAATTGCTTGACTCGACTCTCGAGTATCTTGATTGGCTTTTCTTCGAATGTGCCATCATTATCCACTTCGATATCGCCAAAGTCGATGATATGACTCGGATCCGGTACATATTTCCGTAATTGTTATACGTGGAACACATGATGAACATGACTCAGCGATGGCTGTAAGGCCAACCTGTACGCCAACTCCCCAACTCTTTCAAGGATCTCGAATGGTCTGATATATCTCGGACTCAGCTTACCTTTCCCCCAAAACGAAAAATTCCCCCAGTAGGAGAAACCTTTAAGAGCACGTAGTCCCAATTTCAAACTCTAATGGGCGACGGCGCACGTCTGCATAAGACTTCTCTCGACTCTGGGCAGTCAACAGCCTTTCACGAATCAAAGCTACCTTCTCTTGAGTCTGTACTATCAATTCTGGTCCCATCTCGATCAAGTCAGACGAATCATCCCAACACAGGGGTGATCTACATCTTCTCCCGTACAACGCTTCAAATGGTGCCATCTTAATGGAAGCATGCCAACTATTGTTGTAGGTGAATTTAATCAACGGCAAATGAACCTCCCAATTAGTCGACCAATCTAAGGCACAATATCTTAGCATATATTCTACTGTCTGAATAGTCCTTTCGGACTGTCCGTCAGTCTGAGGATGATAAGCTGTGCTAAAGTTCAGCTCAATTCCCAAGGCTTTATGAACTGCCCTTCAAAAGTGTGACACAAAACGACCATCTCGATCCGAAATAATGGTCTTCGGCGTACCATGCATCGGACTATCTCCGCAATTAACACTCGTGCCAACTTCTCTGGCCCCCAAGTATCCTTAATACCCAGAAAATGAGCCGACTTGGTTAGACGATCAACTATCACCCAAATTATATCCATCCTCGTTCTGGTCCTTGGCATATTGGTGATAAAGTCCATCGATATATCCTCCCACTTCCATTACGGAATCGGAAGTGGATTTAACATTCTGGAAGGTCGGTGATGTTCAATCTTAACCTGTTGACAAGTTAAACACTTCGAGACGTATTCCGCTACGTCCTTTTTCATATTTCCCCACCAGAAATTCTGCTATAGATCCTTATACATCTTACTGGTGCCCGGATGAATAGAATAGGGCGCGCTGTGAGCTTCCTTCATGATCGTCTGTTTCAAAACATCGTCATCGGGGATGCAAAGTTGACTCTGGAATATCAGAACTCCATCATCATATATTACGAATCCTGGGGCCTTTCATTTATCTACTTCATCACGTAACCAAATAATCAGAGGATCATTCAACTGCTTAGCTTTGATTTCTTCGATTAACGATGAAGTTAATTCCATCACACACAGTTGCGCTTGGACCCCTTTCGACCATATTTCAATTCCTTCGCGAATCAATTCTCGTTGAATGCTGGGCTTGGATGTAAGCACTTCCAACAATCGAATAGAAATAAGTTTGCGGCTCAGTGCATCAGCTACCACCTTTGCTTTGCCTGGATGATAAAGAATTTCCAGGTCGTAATCTTTAATCAATTCCAGCTATCTCCTATGTCTCATATTTAATTCCTTTTGACTGAAAATATACTTGAGACTCTTGTGATCTGTGAAGATCTGACAGTGAGTACCGTACAAATAATGTCGCCAAATCTTCAGGGCAAAGACAACGGCTGCTGACTCTAAATCATGCGTCGGGTAGTTAACCTCATATGGTTTCAACTGTCGAGAGGCATAGGCGATCACCCTACCTTTCTGCATCAACACGCAACCCAGACCTTGATTTGAAGCATCGCTGTAAACCATGAACCCTTCAGTTCCGTCTGGTAGTGCTAATATTGGCGCCGTTGTCAGTCTTCTCTTAAGTTCATCAAAACTAATCTGACACTTCTCGTCCCACACGAAATTATGAGCCTTCTGTAACAACTGAGTAAGCGGACGAGCAATTTTGGAAAATCCTTCCACAAAACGACGATAATACCCAGCAAGTCCTAAAAAACTTCGGACTTCCTTCACGCTCTTAGGAGAGTCCCACTCCAAGATTGCCTCAAATTTCTTCGGGTCTACCAGTACTCCATCGGTTGATATCACGTACCCAAGGAACGTTACTTCCTTAATCCAGAACTCACATTTGGAAAGTTTTGCATAAAGTTTTTCATTCCTCAAAATATTCAAAACGATACGCAAATGTTTGGCATGCTCTAGGTCCTTTGAATAAATAAAGATGTCATCAATGAAAACGACTTTATCCAAGTATTCTAAGAATACCCGATTCATCAATTGCATAAATACAGCAGGAGCATTAGTAAGTCTAAATGGCATCACCACAAACTCATAGTGTCCGTACTGGGATCTTAAAGCGGAATTCGGTATATCAGATTCCTTAATCCTCAACTGGTGGTATGTTGATCTCAAGTCGATCTTCGAGAATACCGTCGCCCCCTGCAGTTGATCAAACAAATCATCAATCTGAGGCAATGGGTATTTATTTTTGATCGTCACCTTGTTTAGCTCCCTGTAATCAATACACAATCGGAGGGATGCGTCTTTCTTTCGAACAAAAGAACGGGTGCATCCCAAGGAGAAACACTAGGTTGAACGTAACCCTTCTGCAACAATTCCTCAAGCTGTTTCTTTAACTCATACATTTCGGTTGGCGCCATACGGTATGGTGCTCTGGAAATAGGTGCTGCTCCTAGTTCCAATTCGATATAGAACTCTACAGCTCTATGCGGAGGTAATCTAGGTAGTTCGTCAGGGAACACATCTGAGAATTCGTTCACCACGGGAATAGATGAGAGCTCTACTCCTTCTTCCTTCTTCATGGCATAACACCAAAACCCGGTACAACCCTGTTTCAGCAATTTAATTGCTTTCATGGCTTTAATCATTTTCCCTGAGCTTCCTGGCCTCCATCCTTTGAATAAATGTTCAGATCTATCGTCAGCAATAATTGAGATATCTCTCTTCCGATAATTCAAAATAGCCCCATAACGATTGAGCCAATCGTCTTCAAGAATTAAATCGTCACTGTGGATGTCGACCACAATAAGATTTGATGGCCAATTTCTTCCTCCTATAGACACAGGAAAGTTTCTATCTTCTAGATTTCCCACAGTTCACTCTCCAATCGGTAGACTCACAACATAAGGTTCACAATCATTCAAACACACGATTTTCAAACAATTAACACAGTTTAATGATATGAAAGAATGCGTAGCTCCTGGATCGAATAAGAAACTAACTGGTTGCAAAAGAATCTGAATCGTACCTGATGCAACAGTAGTGTTCCGATCATGTGACCTCCTCATCTCATAAAGGCGCGGAGGAATGGACCTAGCACTGCATGCTTCCCTTTTTCCGAAATTTTGCTGTGGAAGACCACTCTGCTGTGTCGGGTTCTCACTCGTCTCTTTCGGAACTTGTGCTGTAGTGCGATCTCCAAATGATCTAGTCACATTTCTTCAAAAAGTCGCACGATGCCCTTCTTGCCCACATTCAAAACAGGTCACAGAAGGAGCGGAGCAATCACGCCGAACATGCCCTGGTCGTCCATAGTTATAACACTTCTTCGCTGCATCGGTAACCGTTGATGCTGTTCTGAACTTCATTCCACCTCGAAAAGGATACGGAGGCCTTTTGGATGAATGGAATGAGGACTGGACCTTGCGGGGACCACTACTCTTGCTCTCAGTGAAGTTGCCAGACACTCTCTGCTTCTTTGCTTCCACAAATTTCTCTACTGTCGTCTCTTTCATCTCGTAAGCCAGGGCTTTATCATGATACTATCGGAGAGTAGTACATTCAAATCCCGACATATATTGTTGGATCTCCGGCTTCATCTACATGTCAAAGTGAAAAATATTTTCTACCTCGGTTCTGACCAGATGTCGCACAAAAGTCAGCTGATGATTAAAAGTCTTAATCATATATGTCACAGATGCCTCTAGGTTTTGTGGTGAGAAAAACTCTCGGACTCTAGTCTCTCTAACTAGATGAGGACAATATTGTGCTTCCATCATTAATTTGAATTCTGTCCAGTCAACATTATGATCCTCAGGTCGAATGGCTTCCCACCGAAAACTTTCCCGGTCAGAAAATACTGGGCGATCGGAACTTTTCGGTCATTGGGACAATTAATTCCCGCAAATATCTTTTCCAGTTCCTTCAACCAGTGGTCCCATGTAGGCATCTCTGAAGAACCGTCAAATTTCGGTGGGTGTAACTTGACCACTTCTGATAGCCACTTGTCTCCCCGATTATCTTCGTTACGCTGTTGGCCTATCGTCGTTTGCATGCGGTCAACCACCTGAGCAAATTGGGTCATCTGAGTGACCACTTGCTGAAGCACATCCGTCATGTTAGGATTTGCATCTCCCTCCACAGTTCGTGCTCGGTCATTATTAACTGATTCCTGTTGTCCGCCAGAACAGGAATCAGCTTGATTAGACGACAAATCTGGCGTAGACGACGAATCTTCTCGTCTCGCATTACCACGTTCGCGTCCACGACCGCGTCCGCGTACACGACCTCCTCTCAACATATTGTAAACACAAATACTCAATACCCAGGGCAAAATCTTCTAAAATTCGTCAATATCCACAAAACACGCAATAATTAAAATGGTAGTATATGAGATTAGGAGACTTACAACCACGGTCCACATGATGACGCTGGCTGTACAGTGATGTTATACGCGACCGACAAATCAAATGACATAAACAGACCCAACTAACCCAACTGCCAAGATATCCACGAATCTTAGCCCTGATACCATATTCTGTAATACCCCGAGATAATCGGAATAATTACAGCGCCGTAAACCCTTTATATAAGAATTTAAAAGGTTAAATTAAAAGAAATGTCGAACAATACGAAAGTACCACCAATAGTTGAGTAATTTAATAACCGGTTTAATCATCCAAAACAATCCATTTATTACAAATTTGTCAAATCACCAAAAGAACACACGTACTCGAGTACTGAATACAAAACCAGAATACCAAAACAATTCAACGGATAACATCACTGTGCCCCTTCGTCATCTTGCTGGTACTGTGGTTGCTTTCCCTCTCCTCGACTACCTGAACATCAAAACAAATGTCCACCCCCGCAGGGGTTAGCAAAACGATGCTAGTACAAGTATCATAATATACAAAATCTGATATGCAATAACGATGCACAAAACGCAGACTTCCTCTACCGGAATCCAACGATGCGAATCCACATGATTCCATCAACACAACGCAGGGTAATCCAATGATCCAGCGCCCTCAGCATAGATCCCAAGATGATCCCGTCGGACCAACACGAGGTGGAAAACCCGTCCAATGATCCAGCGCCCTTAGCATAGATCCCAAGATGATCCCGTCGGACCAACACGAGGTGGACAACTGATCCAGCGCCCTCAGCATAGATCACACAATCCGTTCATATCAATACAACATATACAATACAACTATGCATACACATATGCAAATCAATATGTTCATCAACATGAACAACATATGAATTAATAACCGGAACGACATTATGACAATTCAACTTGGATGATCTCATGTTCAACAACATGAATGACAATATGCATGATCAAAATCATCAACATTAAACCAATAGTCAAATTACGATACTTGCCTCAGAAAGATGGCAAGAATTAAATACTTCAACGACTGTCAATACGCCCGAAGATCGCCCCTTCGATCGATCACCTTGCAAGGCTCGGACCTTATACAAAAGAAATAACAAAGAGTTCAACTTACGTCGCAAAGCTAACGTACGAACACCTAACGCCTTAAGTTTTATCTGAGTTAACATTAACGTATGGTCGGTTCACAATTTATCTACTTGATGAAAGCTAAGCCGGAATAATGACATACTTCATACGAATCGAATAACCATATCGGAGCTGAAATGTCGACGTCTACGGATTCATAGATATACATGTCATCACGAACCAAACCTCAATCTTGATTTCAACTTCCAATATATATATAATCCGGCTAATCTTACAATTTATATCGAAGGTATGATTCAAGATAAGCATACCGAAGTGTACTACGAAGAGGAGACAATACAACGATGTTCCGGGTTGATTCTAACGACATAGTTGATTCATTTAAACCATGATATGAAGAAGATTGTTAAATCAAGCACCTCTATTAAAACATGAACTATCCTCGGTGAAATACCATAGTAATCTCAGAAAAACTCATTAGAGTCATGTTCAGAATCCATAACAAACTCAGGACACTACATCCTAGGGTTCTATCCCAACAAGGTCCGATTAATACTCTTAACAACGAAGGACAACCGAATCTATTCTTCTTAAAACATGGTGTTAGACTCATCATGATAATATCAAACTTGGTAATCTCAAAAACAGGTTAAAAACGTCATCAAGAACATGTATTCTAGTTGGTGAAGGATCAACATACCTTAATATAGAGAAGAACGACGAAACACTTGGTGAAACTCAACACCGGAATCTTGAACACCAATCTACAAGGGTCTACGATCTTCTAAACTGAGCTGGGATGATGATATAATAGATTTACGGGGCTGGGGAGTTCTTAAGTCTCAAAAATCGACCAAGGAGTGAGGAGGAAATGAAAAGGAGGTTGAGGTCTATATACAGGATTTTATAGATTACGTACGTTAACAGCAGAGCCTTACGTACGTTATCGCCTTAGCGTACGCTATTTTCAATCCTTAGCGTACGTTAACGTCCGGCATAGCTCACTGCCTCGATTCTGGCTTCTCTTACGTACGTTATCCCAAACCTTTACGTATGTAACACTATGAACATAGCGCACGTTATCACCCATATCTAACGTACGTTAAGCCTCGTTAACCTGTTTTATTGAAAAGCCGTCCAGGTTCGCGCGGGAAAAAATTCAACGAATCTCCCTCTGGTTCCACACGCCGACCTTATCTGATCTGCCTTTGACTGAAGCTTACGTACGCTATGCTACGATTATAACGTACATTGTCTTCATCGCTTAACGTACGTTATGTTCAACATCTAGCGTACGTTATGACGTGCAGGTGCATGCATGCATGAAAACTCAAGAACGTAGGAATACGAATACGGGACAACACACTTCGATTAATAATACCACATAATCAAATGTTACAAGTTCGAATACAGGTAAAATACACAATAATTATCTGGGCATTACAGGTCTAATGCAGAGGGATGCACGCCTATTTATAGGCCATCTCACACCTGCAGGGGGTTTAAACACAGCACTAATGGCTGTCATAATGCAGGCATTCATGCCTGCATTGAACACTGGAGTTACATAATTCAAATGCAGCCTTAACTCCTCCTCATTACACCTGGGAGGTTACTGCCCGTTTCTTTGGCTGAATTTGAATAGTCAGGCAGCCTTAACTCCTCCTCATTACACCTGGGAGGTTACTGCCCGTTTTTGGCTGAATTTGAACTGTCAGGATGCACCTGGACTGTATTCAGCTCCTTAACCGTTTGAGGGATGTACCTGGACATATTTATGTGCACATACGAGCCCAACAACATTGTTGAGCTAGTCCAAAAAAAATTTTAAGCAAGCCAAGACCTAGTCCAAGGCCAAGTCCACGACCAGGCCCAAAGAACAGCCCAAAGACCACCCAAAGACCAATTGCCAAGATCCAAGTCCAAGTCCAAGGTCAAGGCTAAGGCCACAGTCCACGGCACGCGGCTCGCGGCTCGTGGCACGTGCGTGTGGGCTTTAAGCCTGTTCGCTATATTTTTAAACAATCCGCAAGTGTACGGAGTAAGTGTAGAAATCGGCGAGCAAGGTCGTATTCCACATAGACTAAATATTTCTATTGTGTTGAGTACTAGATTATAATGATTCCGGTTTTATCTAGACGATCGAAACTTGAATGGATGGTAAACGAAATAAAATAAAATGATGACAATAAAATAAAATATCCGAATTAAGGAGAATTGTAAGAGTTTAGAAAGAAAGATTCCAAGGCTCGGTTTCCGTTGATCACTAAGTTTAGTCGGGATTGGTTCCAAAAGTTCTAAGTGCGTTTCCAAAATGATAATTACAATAATATTCTAAAGTCCCTCTCGAGATGCATTAAAACGTAGATTAAACAACCTATAACAACGTATCCGTTTACTATAAATTATCTAACTCCAAAATGTTCATAAGATTTAAACATCATCATAGCTTATCACCAGTTTCTCAATCTCGTAATTTACTACGTCAAATACTTGAAACCTATTAATGCCCTCTTCTCTCGAATTATGAGCAATTAAGTTAAACATGTAAAAACATTGATCAAGTGTCTAAACATGAATTAAAACCAAGTATTTGATAAAGAAATCACACTAGATATATATAATCATCAATCCCTCAAAACCATAGCAAATCAATGTAGTCCCATGCCCGGAATCTAACGAGTTTAGCTGGACATGGTAATGAAAGAAAGATTAATAATCATCATGTTCATCATGTTCATGCTAAATAAAACAACAGAATGAATAAAAGATAGGAAGAAGATAAAACTCGGATGGTGTCTTGAATGATCCCGGTTGAAGCCTTCAAATATTATTGAATTGTTTTTCAAGAATTCCCTTCAAATCTCCTTCTTTTTGGATGAAAAGCTCTCAATCTTGTGTTTTTCTCTCTCTAATCTGTAATACCCGTGATTTTCTTTTTCGGTAATTTTTCGTTTTTGGCATTCTTCTAGTTTCCAGAACTCGCTTGCGACCGTTTTGACATTTTAATAATGTTTTGTTCTTCGTGTTTGGTCATCCGAGTTCGTTTCGGTATCGTTTTGTTGAGTTCCGTATTCTTAAGCGGCTTTTCCGAACTTGAGTTCGATTCTTGTGAATCTCGTCCGAAATTGTTGTTTCGAGTTTCTTGTAAGTTCATTTGATGTTATTTTTCATGTTGCGAGCTTTGGTTTGGTTATTCGATCACGTATCGTGATTTTCGGACGTTTTGGGCCATTTTCGTAATTTCCCAAAGTTTGGGGTAATTACTTTCCGTTGTCAAATTTTGAGCCTTCGGGTGGTCGTAATCGTGTGTTCTCTTAGCGCTTGGATTCGTATTTGCGAGTACTTCGTAACCGTATCTTCGATTCGTATTCAGGTTCGTGTTTCGGGGTCATTCGGGCCGTCGGAGTTGGCCCGGGCCGAGTCATGGCCGGGCAGTCTTGGCCCAGGCCGAGTTACGGCCGGTAGTGCTCGGCAGTTACGTACGTAAGGCCGGTTACGTCGTAAGCCTTGTCGATTACGTACGTAACACTGCCGACATTTCTAGGCGGTGAGTCGGCCATGGCGATTCGTCGCAAGCCATGGCGATTACGTAAAGGCGGCCGTGAACTATTTAAGGCCCTGCAGACGGGTTTTTCATCATTTTTCTCACTCGTTTCATCCTCTTCCGCGGCTGGAGATTTGATAATCATGGAGAGATGTTGTCAGGTGTTTAATCCATGAAGTCTTGGAGTTCATATCATCAATCATCCATCCTATAACATCCTCCGATCTACCGAATCAGGTCAGATTTTTCTAGAAAACTAATTTTGGGGATTTTGGGTATTTTGTTCGATTTCGTCCGTTTAATCTGATTTAACTTAGGATTGTGATGGATTGATGATTATTTAGATGTATTGTATCATTTCCCTTGATATTCCATGGTTGTATCGTATCGATTCGTTGTTTTGGTCGAGTTCTTGATCAACGCCTTGAAGGTGTCTGGTAAAATGTCATAGAGGGGTTTTCGGGCGTTCTTCGATTATTCTTCCTCATATGATCGACGATTTATTGATTATATGTTATTAGGGTCGAATTCTTGTTAAGAACTCGAGTCGTCCCGTTCGTTGTCCTCTTCGGGGTCCGAGCTTCCCGGTTGAATCGTGTTCTTCGGAGTGTTCGGTAGCGGTCATTAAGTCGAGCTTTCCCGTTGCTCCGCGTGCGTTGGACTTGAGGCGAGTATCTCGTCTATATTATTTATACTTTGAGAATGTGATGTGTCGTGAATTTAACGTGGACTCGTTAGTGACGGTATATTTAACCATAACTTACTTTAAATGAAAAGGTGATTTTATGAAGGTAATTATGAACGTAAACTTTAGTTTCAAGAAGAATGATAACTACCTCTTCATGTTATTTTGTGCTTAAAATAAATACTAGAAATGAGTAGTTAACCGAAGAATTGTGGAATCGCGTAATACTTGTATTATTTGCTCGTTGGCCTTTTTCCTGAATGATGGTGTGCTGTGAATGTTGTGCCCTTGTTGAAGTTATAATGCGTTAACCTATGTGTTACGTGGTTGCGGTTGTGGTGAATATTATACCTTTGTTATTGTGTATAGTAGAGAGTTGAGATGTTATCCGGGTAGGGGTCCGTCGAGGCCTCGGAGGCGCGTGCTTGCGAGTACGGCCGGACGTGCGTTGTGACCATAAGGTTATCAATTCGGGTAGGTCCGGGAGGGCTCGAGAATCGGCACTTGCGAGTGCGATGTCATGATAACTTATAGGCGTACTTGAATGATGTTATCCGGGTAGGGTCCGTCGAGGCCTCCGGAGGCGCGTGCTTGCGAGTACGGCCAGATGTTATGATTTGACCATAAGGTTATCTAATCGGGTAGGTCTGGAGAGGGCTCCGAGAATCGTCACTTGCGAGTGCGATGTCAAGATAACTTATGAGTGTGTTTGAATTTATTCTTGATGAGCTAATCCGGGTGGGACCCTTCGGGGCCACAGAGACGTTTTGACTGTAGATTTGATATCTCTGAATTGTTTATGTTTGAATCTTGAATCCCGATTATATTGGTGAATATGGTTTTGGTCTTAAGGTTTGAGTTGAGAATAAAATCATTTGTATGATTTTGAAAGAAAACCTTTTGCAAAGGAAAAACATTCATATTTCAGGATTTTTCACTGAGACCCCCGAAGTCTCTAAATAATCTCTTACAGTGATTTCTGGAGTAATCCCCATGGTTTTTTTTAAAGGAATAAATTTTCAAAAGACTTTAGACTCGGGGATCGTGTTACTACCTTGTCGAAATGTTATTTCATAACGGTTGTATTCTTGATGTATAATTGTATAGCTTGGTTACTTGCTAGCGATTCCATCGCTAACCCCTCGTTGGGGATTTTGTTATTTATTCCAGGTGTTCTGACTGGAGAGTGAGCAACCACAGGATTGGCTCGGAGGATGATGCAATGCAGCGATACTAATCACAGTTGTAGTCTGTCCTCTGTCAGTGATATGTCAGTTTGAGTTCTTGTCATCCTTGAGGGGATGGACATTTTATGTACTATGTGATCGAGTTGTATTTTAGTTTCATCAGATGTACGGTTATGCTTTGTTTTGAGAGACCTAATCGGTCTACGGTATTATGTTTTGGTCAAGTTGACCGCATGTGGGTTTTGATTTGTAGTCTCCCGCCTGGTAGCTCCTTGTGGAAAGGGGTCTACGGCGTGTAATATCCCTGAGTGGATTGGGGGTGTTACATAAATGGTATCAGAGCTTAGGTTTGCGAAAACCTAGGCAGTTGGGTCTAGTTGGGTCTTGTGGAGTCGTGTCTTGTCGTGTCACCCGGGTGAGCAATTGTGAACAAGCGTGATTATTGTGATCCATTGTGATCAATTGTGGTTCGCTGTGATTAGTATCGTAGTGCAGCCATCATCTCAGTGCGGCCTGTGGACGTAAGTCTCCTCCTTTATGTGAGGTATTGGTATTTCATGATTTCCTGTATGTGCGGTGATTGTGGTTCGTAATTTTGTTTGTGTAATGTTGTAAGGTGAAATCCGTGTTTGATACTTGTGTTATATCGTATGTATATTGAACTGAATGTATTGACGGTTGGGCATCGGTTGGTGCAATAAAATATGAAAACTGTGAATTTTGACGTGTTCCAGAGAATGTATTGTCGGTAGAGTTCATGAGGAATTCAGATGGGGAGTTTTGACGTATGTTTGAACTTGGTGTTCGCGAATTATATTTGGTGGGATTTATAATCTCGTTTGCCGATTGGGCAGGTAGTTTCAGGTTCGATTGGTTTTAAATAGTTGTAATTATATCCGCTGCGTTTGAAAACGATTTTCTTGATTGTATTTATGAGCCTGAGTATGTGTGTAAAGAACCGATTTTTGAAAATATTTCGATGGTGCGGTCAATCAATAGTTTTGCATGGATTTTGAAAATAGTTAAACTTTGATAAGTTAGTCTTGTATTTTCAATTGACACCTTCATACGGTATCTGAAGTAAGCGTTTTAAAGTGATTTGAACATTGTAAATTATTACCGTCATTTTGTTTATGATTGAAAGGATTTTGGGAAATTTTTGCTAAGATTCGAAAGTTTCGCTTCGAAACGGAATGGGATGCTGATGATTTCAAAAAAAAAATCAGACTGAGTCCTTTCCACTCTATGAGGAACGACAAGTCTTCTAAAATATTTTTCACACATTTTCAAAAATTTCAAAATAAGAAATCCTTGATCCGTTTCATGAAGAAGCGACAATTACAAACATTTTGTTGTTTGAGAAGGAAATTTCATTTTTTTTATGTATGTTCGGCACTTATGTTTGAGAGATACATGTGTTGACTAATATCATTTCTCATGTTGATGGTATTCGAATTTGTGGTCATTAAACCATTTTTCGTGACTCTTGTTAAAAGGTTTGAACTTTGATAAACTTCGGGAAATTCAGTGCTTTAACTCAAAAATTTTGACTTGAGAATTTCAAAAGTTCAACTGAATTGGGATATTCTTGGTTATTTGTAAATCGATGAGCTTGGTCAACTTTAGTGTGAAGTTTTATGACTATTTTATGAGAGTTTGGTGTTGTTTCAAAAATAGTGATAACAGCTGAGAATGGTTCGAAATTTGATGATATTGTCGTGTATGCGATGATAGCTGCGCTTGATACCTCGGGCATGTGTTGAATGTTTCGAGTGGTTTACTCGTGCTTGATTCTAGTGTGTGATGACTTGATAAATGTTGTCGGAAATATTCATTTCCAAATCTATGAGAATTATCAGATATGAGTTTATTGTGTGAACACTCTATGGTAACTCTTACTAGCAAGAATATTTCTGTGCTTCGCAGTGTGTCTTGTATGGACTCTCTTTTATGATTGATGTTATGTGTTGTTATGTCTCTTTTTTAACGAACGGTTGTTCAGTTTAGTATGTCGAGGGCCAGAGGACGGGGCCGTGGCAATCAGTTACGCGATCAGGATCATGCTGCCGATGATGGAGTTAGTATTGGTGTTGCTACCATACTTCAGCAAGTGGCAGACCAGATGACTCATTTGACCCAGGCGGTTCAGCGTAACACTACCGTGACCGAGAACGTCGGATCGACTCAGTGGCTTAGAGAAGTGGTTCGTATGCGTCCTCCCCGTTTTGCGGGCGTGAGTGATACTTTGGGCTGGGATGGTTGGCTTTTTCAATTGGAAAAGATTTTCAAGGCGGTTGGTTGTCCAGAGGAACGTAGGATTCCTATCGCTCAGTTTCTTCTCGATAGTGACGCTGCTAATTGGTGGGAGGCCGTTGAGCCTCATGATCGTGCCGTTACTTGGGATGAGTTCAAAAAGTCGATGGAAGCAGAGTTCTGTCCGGAGCCGATCCGAGAGCAGAGGATCCGATATTTTTATCTAGCCGATCCACAGGATGTACCCGTGTCGCAGGCTATTACCGATTATAGTCGACAGCTCGCTTACGTGAAGGGGCAGGTGAGGGTCGAGGAAGATAAAATCCGTCATTTTGATATGCGGATGAAACCAGAGATTCGACAGTACATGTCGGGTTTCACTTGTGCTACTTTGAGAGAGTATCAGAATCGAGCTATGGCGTACGAGATGGCATCGTTATCTACTGGGACTTTGCATGATACGAAGAGGCAGAGGATGTCTGGAGATTTTTCGGATAGTGTGGGAGTCGGAACTTCTTCTCGTCGAGTTTCGCGTAGTCCTTCGGTGAAACCTTTATTTTCTTTGTTCGGTGGAACCAAGAGTTCCAAGTCATCTTCTTTGACTCCTAGTCAGACTGGGAGGTGTTTCAACTGCAACGTTGTAGGTCATGTGCAAGCTAATTGTCCTTCGCAACGGATTACTTGTTATAATTGTGGACTCGGGGGCCACAGAGTTCAGTATTGTGAATTATTCCATGAGGTTTCCCAGAATCGTGTTTCGGCATCGGTATCGGGATCGGTTCGTCGAGACCGTTGAGATTTTGTCGGTCGTGCTTTGTTGTTTGGGACTTCACTTTTTTTAAGTTTCGGGACGAAACTTTTTTTTAGAGGGGTAGAATGTAATACCCGTGATTTTCTTTTTCGGTAATTTTTCGTTTTTGGCATTCTTCTAGTTTCCAGAACTCGCTTGCGACATTTTGACATTTTAATAATGTTTTGTTCTTCGTGTTTGGTCATCCGAGTTCGTTTCGGTATCGTTTTGTTGAGTTCTGTATTCTTAAGCGGCTTTTCCGAACTTGAGTTCGATTCTTGCGAATCTCGTCCGAAACTGTTGTTTCGAGTTTCTTGTAAGTTCATTTGATGTTATTTTTCATGTTGCGAGCTTTGGTTTGGTTATTCGATCACGTATCGTGATTTTCGGACGTTTTGGGCCATTTTCGTAATTTCCCAAAGTTTGGGGTAATTACTTTCCGTTGTCAAATTTTGAGCCTTCGGGTGGTCGGAATCGTGTGTTCTCTTAGCGCTTGGATTCGTCTTTGCGAGTACTTCGTAACCGTATCTTCGATTCGTATTCAGGTTCGTGTTTTGGGGTCGTTCGGGCCGTCGGAGTTGGCGGGCCGAGTCATGGCCGGCGATCTTGGCCCAGGCCGAGTTACGGCCGGTAGTGCTCGGCGATTCGTCGTAAGGCCGGTTACGTACGTAAGCCTTGTTCGGTTACGTACGTAACGCTGCCGGCATTTCTAGGCAGTGAGTCGGCCATGGCCGGTTACGTACGCAAGCCATGGCCGGTTACGTACGTAAGGCGGCCGGCAGGCAGCCTATTTAAGGCCCTGCAGACGGGGTTTTCATCATTTTTCTCACTCGTTTCATCCTCTTCCGCGGCTGGAGATTTGATAATCATGGAGAGATGTTGTCAGGTGTTTAATCCATGAAGTCTTGGAGTTCATATCATCAATCATCCATCCTATAACATCCTCCGATCTACCGAATCAGGTCAGATTTTTCTAAAAAACTAATTTTGGGGATTTTGGGTATTTTGTTCGATTTCGTCCGTTTAATCTGATTTAACTTAGGATTGTGATGGATTGATGATTATTTAGATGTATTGTATCATTTCCCTTGATATTCCATGGTTGTATCGTATCGATTCGTTGTTTTGGTCGAGTTCTTGATCAACGCCTTGAAGGTGTCTCGTAAAATGTCATAGAGGGGTTTTCGAGCGTTCTTCGATTATTCTTCCTCGTATGATCGATGATTTATTGATTATATGTTATTAGGGTCGAATTATTGTTAAGAACTCGAGTCGTCCCGTTCGTTGTCTTCTTCGGGGTCCGAGCTTCCCGGTTGAATCGTGTTCTTCGGAGTGTTCGGTAGCGGTCATTAAGTCGAGCTTTCCCGTTGCTCCGCGTGCGTTGGACTTGAGGCGAGTATCTCGTCTATATTATTTATACTTTGAGAATGTGATGTGTCGTGAATTTAACGTGGACTCGTTAGTGACGGTATATTTAACCGTAACTTACTTTAAATGAAAAGGTGATTTTATGAAGGTAATTATGAACGTAAACTTTAGTTTCAAGAAGAATGATAACTACCTCTTCATGTTATTTTGTGCTTAAAATAAATACTAGAAATGAGTAGTTAACCGAAGAATTGTGGAATCGCGTAATACTTGTATTATTTGCTCGTTGGCCTTTTTCCTGAATGATGGTGTGCTGTGAATGTTGTGCCCTTGTTGAAGTTATGATGCGTTAACCTATGTGTTACGTGGTTGCGGTTGTGGTGAATATTATACCTTTGTTATTGTGTATAGTAGAGAGTTGAGATGTTATCCGGGTAGGGGTCCCGTCGAGGCCTCCGGAGGCGCGTGCTTGCGAGTACGGCCAGACGTAGGTTGTGACCATAAGGTTATCGATTCGGGTAGGTCTGGGGAGGGCTCCGAGAATCGGCACTTGCGAGTGCGATGTCATGATAACTTATAGGCGTACTTGAATGATGTTATCCGGGTAGGGTCCGTCGAGGCCTCCGGAGGCGCGTGCTTGCGAGTACGGCCAGATGTTATGATTTGACCATAAGGTTATCTAATCGGGTAGGTCTGGAGAGGGCTCCGAGAATCGTCACTTGCGAGTGCGATGTCAAGATAACTTATGAGTGTGTTTGAATTTATTCTTGATGAGCTAATCCGGGTGGGACCCTTCGGGGCCACAGAGACGTTTTGACTGTAGATTTGATATCTCTGAATTGTTTATGTTTGAATCTTGAATCCCGATTATATTGGTGAATATGGTTTTGGTCTTGAGGTTTGAGTTGAGAATAAAATCATTTGTATGATTTTGAAAGAAAACCTTTTGCAAAGGAAAAACATTCATATTTCAGGATTTTTCACTGAGACCCCCGAAGTCTCTAAATAATCTCTTACAGTGATTTCTGGAGTAATCCCCATGGTTTGTTTTAAAGGAATAAATTTTCAAAAGACTTTAGACTCGGGGATCGTGTTACTACCTTGTCGAAATGTTATTTTCATAACGGTTGTATTCTTGATGTATAATTGTATAGCTTGGTTACTTGCTAGCGATTCCATCGCTAACCCCTCGTTGGGGATTTTGTTATTTATTCCAGGTGTTCTGACTGGAGAGTGAGCAACCACAGGATTGGCTCGGAGGATGATGCAATGCAGCGATACTAATCACAGTTGTAGTCTGTCCTCTGTCAGTGATATGTCAGTTTGAGTTCTTGTCATCCTTGAGGGGATGGACATTTTATGTACTATGTGATCGAGTTGTATTTTAGTTTCATCAGATGTACGGTTATGCTGTGTTTTGAGAGACCTAATCGGTCTACGGTATTATGTTTTGGTCAAGTTGACCGCATGTGGGTTTTGATTTGTAGTCTCCCGCCTGGTAGCTCCTTGTGGAAAGGGGTCTACGGCGTGTAATATCCCTGAGTGGATTGGGGGTGTTACATAATCTCTCCAATATTTAGAATATTGCTTCAAAAGTCTGGTCCAAGGCCTTTTATCAAGCCAAAAATGCCAAGAAATTCCATTCAAACCGTGTAAAATGTCAAAAAATGGACTTGCACCGAAAAATGACACGGCCCATGTCAAATGACACGGCCCGTTTCATACTGTCCCAGAAAATGCAAAAATTTTCTAGACAGCAGACCCGGCCGTGTCATGTGACACGGCCCGTGTGCAGTCTGGACTGTGAAGCCGTGGTCTAGAAGCCATATCTCCCTAAATACACCTCGGAATTTAGCGTATGATATACCGTTGCGAATCTAATTTCATGGGGAATCCATACATATATAGTACATATTCTGATTCGAAGTAATGAATCTGGAAATTAGAAAATAAGACAGATAGTGCTTCAATCTTCATCGTTTTAGGCCTCGTTCTCTCATTTCCGCATTGCTTGATATGTATTGGGGATTGAGACTTCGTTATTGCTTGATAATGTCCTTAAAACACCTATAAAATCAAATAAAATGTACCAAGCGTGATCGAGTCCAACAAACATAATATGAGTACAAACGACACAATTCTACACATTTTAGGATCTTAAGATCCGGAAAAACCTTATAAAAATATGTGTAAAAATGAGTGTTATCAAAATCACCCAAACTTGAACATTGATCGTCCCGAGCAATGCACTTTAAAATAACCACTCTTAAGGGAACTCATTCCTCAACACACCTCAAAGGATTATTTTGAGAATTCATCAATGCGCCTCAAGAAATAAATAAGTCGAGTTCTATAAAGTATTCAAATCTCTGGGGTGCTTCCTTAATATCATAGCCAATATTTGAAGAATATGAACCTCACCGGTCAAGTATATTTACTCACTCTCAAAGTGTATAATCGGATAAGTGACGCTCAAAACTCATTCAATGAAATAAGAATCCCCATAGGCTTGCCAATCGTCTACATCTCTACCACTAGTTGTGCATGCAAATTTGGTGAATCAAAAAAGACTTTATTGGTTGTAATATAGGCTTTTTGGTCGGGGTAGGATAAATATGGCTAAAGTGACTTGACTTGAGCAAATTAGAACTACATCCCAATAATCACTTCGCTTTAGAAGCTCAAATTTTTGTTTTCCCTGGAATTCGCTTCTTTAACCCCTTGATTTTAATATAATCGCACTAAGCGCTTTTGAAAGTGAAAATCACAACCTTATTACTCCTTATTGCTCCATTTATTTTATTTCCTCCTTATCGCTCCAATAAATCTCGTTTCTTTTTTTTTTTGTGCCCACTCTTTGTTTTTTTCTTTTCATGTGGTGGACAACATCATCATTATAATCACACCATTCTTCCTTCAAATTTATTTTGATGAATCATTGCAATTGAACCAACAATACTCCCAATCGCCTGCGCACACCTTTTCATTCTTTTGCCAATTTGTTCTAATAAGCTCAAGTATAGGGATAAAAGTTTATAATGGAACGGAAAGCTCATAATGTGGCTAACAAGAAATAGGCTTTAAGCTCAATCGGGCTAACTAGGAAAATAAATTTTCGGGTTGGCCAAAAGGTTTGAAGGGTTGCCAAAAAAATCGCCTAAAATCACTTTCACTAATTTGCACACACGTTTGTAGTTTTGAATAAGATACCAAGGCAAGTTCTAGAGTCTTAAAACATGAATGATACACTCGACAATGAAACTTGCATATTTAATAATGCACGAAGGCTCAAAAGCTCACAAGTTAGATTTGTTCACATTTCCAAGATATTAAACTATTTATTCAATTTCACACCCTTTTGATTATTCTACAATTTTTCCTCTTCAAATTATCCTCAATTTGCATATGAAAATAATAAAATAAATCCCGAGGTGTCCAAGACAAGAGTTCATTCTTTCGAGTTTCATCCAAGTACATGATACTCAAAACACACCAAGTTCAAAAACAACAATCCACACCAAATTCCAAGCAAATCTTCACACTGAAATTCGAAAAAAATTGAAACAAACAAACAATAAAAAAAACGAACAATATAAGTATATCTTGACCCAATATCTCCCCCCAAACTTGAATTAAATAATATACACACGAAGGGGGTATAGTATTTAAACAATAAAAACTTTGGCACAAGAAATACTTACAACCGGTCATATTGATTGGGCGGAGGGAAGTGGCCTTGTTGGACATGCCACGTGTCATACCTGCTCAGATTTGCCAAAAAATCGTCTGCCCACCTGACCCGGCCGTGTCAAACGACACGGACCGTGTCGCACCTGTGCGGAAAGTGAAAATCAACTGTCAGCCTGACCCGACCGTGTCAAACGACACGACCCGTGTCATATTTACCCAGAAACTCAAAAAACATCTGTATGCCCGACCCGACCGGGTCAAGTGACACGGCCCGTGTCGTACTAGCCTGGAAAGTGCGCTTTTGGTCTCCGGATCTTTTTCCTGCGAATTGGACACCTACAGTTGAACCGGTCAGTTCCTCATCAAGTAAAAATAAAAATAAAATGCAAATAAGAACAAAATAAACCAACAAGAACCATTGGGTTGCCTCCCAATTAGCGCTAAGTTTAACGTCTTCAGCCGGACGCAAGTGTTGGGTTGCCTCCCAACCAGCGCTAAATTTAATGTCTTCAGCCAGACGCATGTTTCCTTCATCCCGAATCATTTAACGAGCTCTTACAATCCGGTTTACGCGCAATTTTATCAGGAGTTTCTCCATTTGTCAATCCATCAAATTGAGGGGTCATCAAAAATACAACATTTTGACTATGCATCCTAATCGTTAATTCTCCTCGATCCACATCAATTAAAGCTCGTGCAGTGGCTAAGAACGGATGTCCAAGTATTACTAGACCATCTTGCTTCCCATCATCATCAAGCACTACAAAATCAACGGGGAAGGCGAACTTATCAATTTTTAAAATTACATCCTCCACAATTCCCTTTGGGTAAGCTAAAGATCGATCTATGAATTGTAAGCTCACTGGAGATGGTCTCAACTCTCCTAATCCAAGTGTCCTGAAAATAGACAAAGGCAATATATTGACACTTGAACCATGATCAACAAATACATCATTTAATGAACAACCCGAAATAGCGCAAAGAATTGAAAAACTCCCTGGATCTTAAGCTTAGTCGGTAGGCGCTCCAATTCTATTTTCTTTGATGACATGTCTTGCATGAAAACCTCAAATTTCTTCTTATCCTCGATATGCTCAATATCGGACTGATCCTTCACCTCATTAATTATCAAATCAGCTTTATTAGACAACACGGTTGCATCTTCGTTTTCATTCTCCGATTCCGGTAGCTCTTCATTCATGGTGCACGAAAAAATAGCATTGCATTGTGCTTTTGGATTTTCCTCGGTGTTGCTTGGAAATTGGCCCTTTTGATGTTGGCTCCCCACAATCTTAGCCAATTGACCAATTTGCGTTTCTAAGTTTCTCATTTGAGCTCCAACGGTGGTTGCTAATTGAGTCACATGATTTTCAATCTGATCAAGCTTTTCTTCATCTCGGGTAAACCGACTTTTTGTTTCCATAATAAAAGTAGCCAAAATATTCTCTAGATTAGAATTTGGCTTGGACTCTTCTATCACCTCACCATTTGATACTTTAAATCCCGTCGGTGGTTGCAACACATTTCTTGAATTTCCGTAACTAAGATTCTCGTGATTCCTATTTGAAGGATGATAAAACCCCGGATGAGGATTATTTCGATAATTATTGAAATTATGGTTATTGATGTAATGAGCTTCCTCCAACGGGTCCGGTGGTGGTGCACTTCCTTTTGGAGTTATTTTTTTCATTTGCACTCTTCGTCAGAACTCCCAATTGGTTGGTCAAAATCGACATTTGTACAGTTAATGCCTTTATAGGATCCGAGTCTAAAACTTCAGCCACTCTACGAATATTAGTCCTCTCGGTAGGCCATTGATAGCTATTCATGGCCATCTTCTCGATCAATTCATATGCTTCCTCTGCGCTTTTGGCTAATAGTGCTCCTCCGGCCGATGCATCAACAAGATTTCTCGTTTCTCCGACCAACCCATTATAAAAGAAACACATTTGTTGGTCTTCCGGAAACCCATGACGAGGACATCACCTTAACAAATCTTTGAAGCGTTCCCATGCCTCATATAACATTTCTGAATCCATTTGCCGGAATTGCATGATTTCACTTTTCAATCTCATGGTCTTGTTGGGAAGGAAGAATTTGAATAGAAATTTTTCACCCAGCTCGTCCCATGTACATATGCTCCCGGAAGCAAGGGTTCCAAGCCAACTACGAGCCTTCTCTCTCAAAGAGAACGGAAATAACTTCAATCTTATTGCATCGCTTGACACCCCATTTATTTTTATAGTGTCACAAATTTGAATAAAGTGGAATAAATGGGCATGCGGATCTTCTGTGGCAAATCCACCAAACTGATTCTGTTGAACCATCGATATTAATGAAGGTTTCAATTCGAAATTTAGGACATTGATAGGAATATGAGAAATTCCCCCATAATTTTGGTCAAGCCTCGGCCGAAATCCATCCCGAATCGATTGAATTCGAACTGCGGGCTGCTCAGCCCATACGCCTCCATTGTTTGGATTGTGGGCTATTGTATTATCATTGTCCGTGTTGGCAATCGTATCTCCCATTCTTTCCATTTCGTCAGATAGATCTCTTTGTAATTTCCGTGTAGCAACACTTGTTCTTCGAGCAAATGCCTCTACTTTGGGAATAAAGTTATCCAAAGGTTCTCGAGAGGAGCGGGTATTCATATACGTCCTACAACACGACCAAAAGCAATACGGAAGTAAAAAAAGAAAATAAAACGAAAAAATATGTCTAAAGTAAGACCGGAAACACTTATCGTAATATCAATACTAACAAAAATAAATTAGTCCCCGGCAACGGCGCCAAAAACTTGTTCGCTATATTTTTAAACAATCCGCAAGTGTACGGAGTAAGTGTAGAAAGCGGCGAGCAAGGTCGTATTCCACAGAGACTAAATATTTCTATTGTGTTGAGTACTAGATTATAATGATTCCGGTTTTATCTAGACGATCGAAACTTGAATGGATGGTAAACGAAATAAAATAAAATGATGACAATAAAATAAAATATCCGAATTAAGGAGAATTGTAAGAGTTTAGAAAGAAAGATTCCAAGGCTCGGTTTTCGTTGATCACTAAGTTTAGTCGGGATTGGTTCCAAAATTTCTAAGTGCGTTTCCAAAATGATAATCACAATAATATTCTAAAGTCCCTCTCGAGATGCATTAAAACGTAGATTAAACAACCTATAACAACGACTCCGTTTACTATAAATTATCTAACTCCAAAATGTTCATAAGATTTAAACATCATTATAGCTTATCACCGATTTCTCAATTTCGTAATTTACTACGTCAAATACTTGAAACCTATTAATGCCCTCTTCTCTCGAATTATGAGCAATTAAGTTAAACATGTAAAAACATTGATCAAGTGTCTAAACATGAATTAAAACCAAGTATTTGATAAAGAAATCACACTAGATATATATAATCATCAATCCCTCAAAACCATAGCAAATCAACGTACTCCCATGCCCGGAATATAACGAGTTTAGCTGGACATGGCTATGAAAGAAAGATTAATAATCATCATGTTCATCATGTTCATGCTAAATAAAACAACAGAATGAATAAAAGATAGGAAGAAGATAAAACTCGGATGGTGTCTTGAATGATCCCGGTTGAAGCCTTCAAATATTCGTGAAGTGTTCTTCAAGAATTCCCTTCAAATCTCCTTCTTTTTGGATAAAAAGCTCTCAATCTTGTGTTTTTCTCTCTCTAATCTCTCCAATATTCAGAATATTGCTTCAAAAGTCTGGTCCAATGCCTTTTATCAAGCCAAAAATGCCAAGAAATTCCATTCAAACCGTGTAAAATGTCAAAAAAATGGACTTGCACCGAAAAATGACACGGACCGTGTCATACTCTCCCAGAAAATGCAAAAACTTTCTGGACAGCAGACCCGGCCGTGTCATGTGACACGGCCCGTGTGCAGTCTAGACTGTGAAGCCGTGGTCTAGAAGCCATATCTCTCTCAGTACACCTCGGAATTTAGCGTATGATATACCGTTGCGAAGATGATTTCGTGAGGAATCCATACATATATAGTACACATCCTGATTCGAAGTAATGAATCTGGAAATTAGAAAATACGACAGATAGTGCTTCAATCTTCATCATTTTAGGCCTCGTTCTCTCATTTCCGCATTGCTTGATATGTATTGGGGATTGAGACTTCGTTATTGCTTAATAATGTCCTTAAAACACCTATAAAATCAAATAAAATGTACCCAAGCGTGATCGAGTCCAACAAACACAATATGAGTACAAACGACACAATTCTACACATTTTAGGATCTTAAGATCCGGAAAAACCTTATAAAAATATGTGTAAAAATGAGTGTTATCAAAGCTCATACACATGTGCCATTAATTATTACATGAATAATGGTAACTCCTTATATACTTGAACAATGATAGCTCATTATTCAATGTGGGATAGTCATCCCTCATTTATTCACAATTAAGTGACAAACTTTAATTCACTATTTCTCACTCACCGAGAATCGGTTTAGAGAAAGTAAATATACAACGATCTACTCGGAACGTAGATCGATCCTATGATATTTAATTTTACAAAGTAAAATTAAAATAATTAACGATTCCAACAATAAGTAAGGAGGATATCGTTGCTGAGAAGTATACAATTGAAAATATTGTCCTTCCTTTACCTGGGTAAAGTTTGGTTGAAACCTAGACTTTAATGCTACTTTTATAGTTATTGGAAAAATAATTTTTGTTGATTTCCTTTTGTTTTATATTCATTGCAGCCTGTTAGAGTTCATTTCAAGGTACTACTGTCAATTTTATTTTACTTTCCCTGACTTTCTTTTTGCGCGCTTGATATGTAATGCTCATGAACATTAGATATAGGAACCATATAATTTTCTGCAAAACCATATAGGATAATAGGAACCATATATGAACCATTCTGCAGTTTTTTTGTTTTCAGGATTTTATTTTGTCTACAGACTCTATTCTGTTCATTACGTTCGGCATTTTATTGCATCCCCTATTTCTTGTATGTATGTAACAAAATACAATCTGGAAACTTTTGACTTCTTTTAATGCAAACCTGTTATTAGTGTTTGTAATAATTGTTATGAATCATAAGATATCAGTAGCAAAGTACTGTTAAATATCAACTTATTTTAAATATCAGATTCATCCCAATATATAGTTTAAAAATATCAACTTATTATAAATTTTACTGATAAATAATAAAAAATATTAATAGTTCAAATTGTGTATTGACAATTATGAAATTCCAAACATTGCAATTATAAGAGAACAAGATAGTGCTTTTTTTTATGAGATGTAATGTTATCTATCCTTATATATAAAGTTAAATTTCCTATTGTCCTATACTCATATATTATGTATATGTACATGTATAGCTAATCTCATATGTTATCTTTTTTTTTATTATTTTGTTACAATTTTTAGAATGGGTGACAACCGTGACTGGATGTTGTTGGAATATAAAACGCAGCGGAAGCAAGTTGGCGGAAAAATTTAAGAAAGGTTTTATAAACTAACCAACATAAAAATCAGATCTATTTAGGCTTGTCAATTAATTAACTAAACAGATGGAGTCGGTAATTTATACCTTTGACGCGAAGTGGTAGGAAACCCCTTTTGGTCGATTTATCTCCTCTTCGTACTCCTCTCCGATCTTCTTGTATTTCTAGCTCAAGATCTTCTAGAGTATATCCCACCTATGTTCGGATGTCGTGTGAGCAACAATCTACCGGATCAAACTTGGACAGCAAGGGGTCGGCCGAAATCTCTTCTCAAGAAACTCACGATTTTTGTTTTCTCTATTTTTCTTGAATATTTTCAGTATTTTAGAAAAATATTGTGTTAACTAAATTGTGGAATCCAAGACACAAGTCAAGATCCACAATTAAACACACACAAAAAATCGATTTTCTTTGGCAAATTATGAGATGAAAATCGGCCACCCCTATGTCCCTATTTATAGGTGTTTTGGGCTACTCTAGGGATCTTTAAGAGGATATGGTGAGGACTCTTAATAGATGTCATCTTCCTATATTAGAACTCTTCCTAATATAATGACTCTATTAAATATCAACTTAGTCCACTAAAAGGTTGATACTGCACTTCCTACCAAAATCCCAAATTACGAAATTGGGCTCCTTTTTTAATTAATTATTTCTCGTGTTTAAAATATTCCATGTCCATTAATTATTTAAGCTACTGACAGCTTTTAATTAATTAATATATTATGCATGAGTATACCACTCGACCTTTATTATTATATCGGAAAATTAATTCCACCTGCAGGGTTTAATATAATAATTCTTTCGAGTGCCTCAAGGGACATGATCAACCTGATTGGTCGGGACACGATTTCTAGCTATAATATTAATTATCATATAAATAATAATATTGCCCAAAATATCGAGCATATTGATCAATCATTGTGGCTCTCACCCATGATAAATCAAAGCAATAAATATTAAATATATATAATTAAATATTAATCACTAGAATTAAGAAATAATAATTGTCCGAGATGTACGTTCTTCTTATACTCAGTACAGAAGAATCTATCTCACCTCGATCCTGTTCAACGTATACCGAATACGCTAATATATGCTAATGGTCAATACCAACCAATCTCAAGCATATACTACAACCTCTTACATAACGGTCTAATGTTATATAGGTTGTGAACTAAATATTTCTATATAAGGAACCGATAATGTGATCTTCTCTGTGACACGACACACCACATTATCTACAATATAACGTAATTTAGACTACATTTGCATAACCATAGCGTGAATAAATATGCAAAATATGTGATAAATGAATTAAATATTCTCATAGATAAAGACCAGGAAATTAGGTAATACAAGCATAAAGTATGTTTTGATGTATACAACCCTAACAGATGTATCGCCGGAAAATTGATGGTTCTTGGAATCTTGCATTTCTCTCTGGACTTAACAACTTTATCGAGTATGAAAGTAGTCAGCCACACTGCATGTCGGGTGACCAAATAAGATGTCCATGTAAAAAATATGATAATATACAGTTTCATGATACAGTAAAAGTTGAGTATCACATTGGGAAATTTGGGTTCATTAGGGAGTATAAAACTTGGATTTTTCACGGAGAAATTGAAATGGATGAGGGATGTGAAGATATGGATGAAGATGTGAATATAGATACCAACGAGTCGGGATCCAATTCATACCGTATGATGGTCATGGAGCATGTTGGGCCTCAATTTAATGTTGAGAATGTGGAAGAACCAACAAATCCTGAAGCAAAACGAATATATGACATGTTGAATGCTGGAGACAAAGAGTTGTGGCCTGGTTGTGCTAATTACTCCCAATTGTCTTATATGACTCATTTCATGAGTTTGAAAGCAGAGAACCACTTATCAGAAAAGTGTTTTAATCAGTTTGTAGAGTTCATGAAAGACAGTCATCCAAAAGGGAATCTATGTCCCGATAACTTCTATAGTACAAAGAAATTATTGTGTGGGTTGGGATTACCTGTAGAGAAGATTGATTGTTGTCCAAACAGCTGCATGCTTTATTGGGACCATTACAAAGACAGTGAGAGTTGTATATTCTGCGGTACATCACGCTACAAAGATATGTGTCGTGCCTCAGGAAGCCGTAGGAGGAAAAAAGTGGCAGCCATGAAGATGTACTACTTTCCTCTTATTCCCCAATTGCAAAGGCTATACATGTCAAATGCTACCGCGGCAGATATGAGGTGGCATGCTTCATGTTCTGGTTCAAATGATGGAATTATGCGTCATCCTGCAGACTCTCCAGCATGGAAGCACCTTGACACTATTTATCCATATTTTGCTGCGGAGGCTAGAAATGTGAGATTAGGTCTTTCGACTGATGGTTTAGAACCATTTGCACAATCAGGGCGACAATATTCATCGTGGCCAGTTATAGTCACACCCTATAACTTACCACCTTGGCTTTGTATGAAGGAACAATTCATGTTCCTACCAATATTAGTACCAGGGCCACACAATCCTAAGATGCAATTGGATGTGTTTCTTCAGCCGCTCATAAAGGAGTTGGTGAACTTGTGGGAATAGGGTGTTCCAATATTTGACATCTCATTGAAGCAAAATTTTCAAATGCGAGCAGTGTTGTTGTGGACTATTAGTGATTTTCTAGCGTATTCAATGTTGTCTGGATGGTGTACTGCTGGAAGATTGGCATGCCCTCATTGCATGGATGAGACTGAAGCGTTTACTCTTCCTAAGAGTGGTAAACAAACATGGTTTGATTGTAGTCGGAAATTCTTGGAGCCGGATCACATGTTTAGGAGGAACCGACCAGCATTTAGAAAGAATATAACATGTGAAGTACCTACACCTGAGAAAAGGTCGGGCGCTGAGATATTGAATCAAATAGAGGCACTGGGTCTTGTGAAAGTGACAGAGGACTACAATGACACAAACAAAGAGATATCCAAGAATTTTAAGAGTGGGTGGAAGAAAAGAAGCATCTTTTGGGATCTCCCATATTGGAAAGAACTTCTGATTCATCACAATTTGGATGTCATGCACATTGAAAAAAATGTGTTTGACAATGTGGTCAACACTGTGCTTAATGTACCGGGAAAGACCAAGGATACCACCAAGTCCAGAGACGAGTTGCAATTGCTTTGCATCAGACCTGAATTGAAGAAAAATGAGACGACGGGAAAGTATCTGAAAGCTTGTTACTCTCTTGACAGAGATGAAAAGAGAGTACTATGTGAATGGATATCTCGTCTTAAATTTCCTGATGGCTACATGTCCAATATTAGCAGATGCGTGGATAAGAAAGAACTAAAGATGAGAGGGATGAAAAGTCATGACTGTTATGTGTTCATGTAATGCTTGTTACCTATTGCGTTTCGTGAACTTCTTCCTCAAGCTGTTTGGAAGGCAATTACAGAGTTAAGTATCTTCTTTAAAGACTTTACATCTCGGACAATAAAAAAAGAGGACATGTGTAGACTTCATGAAACAATTCCGGTTACTTTGTGCAAACTTGAGCGTATCTTTCTGCCTAGTTTCTTTGATTCAATGGAGCATCTTATTATCCATCTGGCTGACGAAGCCCGCATTGCTGGTCCAGTACAATATCGATGGATGTATCCATTTGAGAGGTATATAAAGACATTGAAAGATTTTGTAAAGAACAATGCCAAAGTTGAAGGATCCATCACCAATGCCTACTTAATGAAAGAGGCATCAACATTTAGCTCATACTACTTTGAAGATTGGGTGACTACGAAGATTATAAATGTGCCTAGAAATGATGAGGGAGGATCCGATGAAAATGATGATCCGAATATGCTCTCAATTTTCAAATTGGATGGCCGTCCCTCGTGAGTACCCTCGTGATATTTTATTTGATGAAGAATATATTCATTCATTAAATATAATAACTCGTGTGTTTTTTGAAGATTATTTGAAGATCAAATTCGAGCAATTGATCCGAAGATAACGGAAAGTGACTTACAAACAAGAGTTAAAAAGGAGTTTGCAAGTTGGTTCAAAACATATGTAAGTGTGGGGTCTCATATCCAATTATTTATACACTAATTTCATATGTAGAAAGTTACATAACTAACATACTTAATAATTGTCATAGGTTAATGATCCTTCAAGTAATGCAAGCCAATGCATTAAGGACCTTGCAGAAGGGCCATTGTACGGGGTTCAAATTTATTCTGGGTGTTTAGTTAATGGATACAGGTTCCGCGCGGTTGACCATGGGCCAGATAAAAGTACTATGAATAGTGATGTCTGCATAAAGGGCGAGGTTTATAATAGTGATGAGCAAGATTTTTACGGGTGATTAATGGAGGTGTGTGTGGTAGAGTATAATGGTGAACCCACTAAAAATATTGTGTTAATCAAGTGTGAGTGGTTTGACTTATCACCTCTAGGGACTTCGGTGAATACAGATTTCAATTTGGTTTCAGTAAACCACACCTGTAAATACAAGAAGTACGAACCTTTTGTGTTAGCAAATCAAGCTACTCAAGTGTATTATGCTTCCTATCCTAGTATGAATCAAGCTAAGAAGGATTGGTGGGGAGTGTGCAAAGTCACACCTAGATCTAGAGTTGAAGTGGCTTGTGAACCATCCGCATCGTCATTACATCAACCATTTCAAGAGGATGCCGCGGTCATGAGGACTAGAGGTAGTCAAGCGACTATAGATGATGAGATATCAATATCGCATCCACGAGGTGGACTTATTGATATCGATGATGTGTATGAGGCATAAGATGATGGATATATAATAGCGTCAGATGAGGAAGATAGTAATTATGATGATGATTCTGATCATATGTTATAGACTTTATGATCATGTCAATATTGTGATTTTCAAGCTAATGAATATTCTGTTTTAGATTGTTATATGAAACACACTTGAAAATTTGATTTAGATTGTGGACTGTTTGGTTTATTCTTCCTCTTCTTTTGATCTTTATTTATACGATGTTTGCCTTGATGATTTTATGTAGATTGTTATTTGATGTATTGTCGCAATGTGTGCTGTGTACATGTTGATTTTTGCTTAACTTGTACTCTACTCATTTGCTTTGTTTGTAACACTAAAGATTCCAAAGATTCACCTAGTCTATAACACTAAAGAAACCTTGGATTCTACCTAGGTGCAAAAATGCCTTTGTTCAGTTGTTATCATTTTTTCAACAGATTATGGCCTTATTTTCCGCTGTTGAATGTTGATTAGACTAACCGTTTAGTCAACAGTTCATATTGTTTTAATCTTAACATTGTTATGGTGGTCTTCGACATTGTATAAAGCATTTAAAATTGCAGACAACGCTTAGAGAAACTTCGTTGTGGTGCTCACCTTCATTTAAGGTTTAGTTTCTATAATTGGTCGATGCTTAACTATTATGAATTGTTTCACATTTTAATTACAACCATCGTTTTTTTTCCTCAGATGTTCTCGATGAGGAAAGGTGATGGCGGGCGCCGCAGTAGCACGGGCTCCTCATGAGCAGCTCCCAGACACTCTTCATCCGCTACGGACTCCTCACGAGCAGGTCCTGTTAGGTCTTCGTCTGCTCTACCCGAGACTCCGCCGATTGTTCTACTCCGAGACAGGCCAGACGAGGAGACTAGTGCACACGTTTCTGAAGATGAGGATCTGGAGGTGAAAGCTTCTGAGGCAGCCTCAAGTGTTGTTTCCTGTAGAAAGATTGCTCTTGAAAGAGATACTAAAACCAGGTTAGTTATTTACTGTTTAATTATCAATTGTTTTTGTTACAACGAGTGTTTAAATTGTTTAATCATTTGATGACAATACTTAGAGGTCATGTAAAATATATTTCTTGGACTAAATTTATTGGGGAATTGTATTTACTGTCATCAAAATGCTTAAACAGTAAATAAATCAATTGATGAACTATTTTTAACTAGTTGGTGTTTGTTTACAGTCATCAAATTAAATGCTTAAAGATGTTTAACATGCTATAACTAAGTATTGTGATGATCTAAATGATTAATTTGGTTTTGGTTACAGAGAGATAGTGATTCATCCCCAGATTTCCAGGGTGTGCACGAAGAGTTTTAAAAGAGTTCCCAATCCGACAGGCTTCAATTGGAAAGATACTCCTGATAGAGTAAAGGCCCAGTACTATACATTCTTTAAGGTAATTTGTAATCATTATGTAAACTAATTATATTCAATTGTGTTAAGTTAGTTTTATTAAGTTGATATGCAATATGTCATAGAAATTTTTCATGTGGCCTGTGGGAACAAGAAGTCTATGATCTTTGGGAGTCACGTGCACGGGTTAGGTTCAGCAATTTCCTAAGTGATGCAAAAAAGAAAAGGGATCAAGGGAGGCCGAAACACATCTCTACTGATTGGTGGGAAGGTTTGTGTGCTTACTAGGATACTTTCGAGGTGAGAGATGTATCTACAAGGGCAAGAAGCAACCGAATGGCTGAAGTGGATAGCCCTGGTACCGGGATAATCAAGTGTTAGGAGTATGCCCTCGAATGCCACTCAGAGGTTGTTGAGAGAGGGCATTGTACTTGTAATTATGTAAACCATTTATATAAGGCAAATGAATGTTTCTTTATTTACTGGTAGTTACTGGCATTCCTAACTCGTAAATAAACAAATAGAAACTAGTCCGTGTATTTGAGAGCAAAACGTTCCACTCCTTATTGGATAAGGGGGTCGGCACTGGAAAGGTTATAGCTCAAATACTTAATCGTTCGCAAGTCGATGAAACTTGGTAGGCGTTAAGTTTATGTGAAGACTTGTATGACGTGTTCTTTGACATGGAGAGTGCCCGTCGAACACTAATGGTTAGTGGGAGCACACGTTATAGGTATGCTAATTGGATTAGTGTACTCGAACCGACTCACCTCGATTCGTCACATGGATTTCACTCGGACGATCAATGACGGAATCGAAAGGTTGTGATAGGTATTCGTGAACCTTCGACTTGAGGATTTAGTAGGGATGTGCTTGTGACGTCAAGATTTTCATTAGAGTAGTTCGACCACGTAAACCGGAAGGCGGGGTCAACCTCGACGTGCATCTTAACGGCAAGTAGCAGTCCTACCGAATACCAAGATAGAATTCTTTCTCCCGTTAGTGAGCGGGTTATATGTCCTATGCGGTTATTGGCGATGAGATCATAAGTCTTTGGCCAAAGCATTGGAGCTAGTTGTATTAGATACACGGCACTCGATGATCTCGATTTGCATTAACGCATGCATAGCGTCAAGTACTGATAAGGTTTGACCGACCGTGACCCTATAACTTGATCGGGACATTTGAAAGAAGGGTTTATACGTATACCGGTATTCACGACAGAATGGTTCTTGAATGATCCCAATCATTCGTTCTCGATTGGGGTGCAGTGTAGGCCACCAGTGGCTAGGTGGTGCTACTACTCTTTGGTTCCTCCCATTGCTGACTGAGACGGACCTACCGAGTCGCGCATTAGGATTGACGACGGAATGAATTAAGCTAATTCTCTCATTATGAATATTAGATATTGGATATCTAATTTGGGACATTGGATATTTAAATCGATTTATCGGATAAATTGATTTACGGCTTAATGAATTAAATATATCACTGGGTGATTAATTTAATTCATGGATATAATTATTTCTTGGAGAAATTAATTATGTTATTATGTATTTGATATGATTAATTAATTGGGTTAATTGATCGATATAAATACATCGGAACGGAATCGGAGTTTATCTGTTTGGACTCGCTAGAGTCCGAAACGAACCGAACTTGTCCGATTTCTTCTTGATAGCCGCCCCCTTCCACCAACCTTCCCTTTGGTCTTTGGTTTCCATTTTATAATGGATGATAGTGACTTGTGGGGAAGACATCTCATGTGAGATGAGTTGTTGGTGGTTATAATGTGTATAAAGAATGAGAAGAAGACCAAACTCTCACATGTATTCATTTGTGCATTTCATACGTGAGATGTAAGAGAGTTAAAGAGAGAGAAAAGTTCTTCTCAAAATAGTCTTCTTCTTCTTCTTCACTTTCCTCTTGGTTTTCTTAGAGAAAATTCAAGAGTATTAATGAGAGTTGTGAGTTATACACTTAGAGTGTGATAATCTCATATTGGAAGCTTCATCACTTAGCTCTAGCCGTATCCTCGGAGGATAGCAAGGTGATCGTCGTTCCGGTCGTTTCTCCGGCGCGTGGCAAGTAGAGACGCGGTACTTTCGGTGTTGGATCGTTCAAGAGCTTGGGGAATAGCTCAAGAGAAGGTTACCATTTAATCAACGGACTTCGAGGGTTAGTTTCTTACGACTCTTGCTTTTCGTTTATATATTCGTATATACGTAGCTCGATCGATCCTCGTAGGGATTCGGATCGAATTAATTTTCGTTTTACCGCTTCCGCTGGGCCTTCGTTTTAGGCACCGAATACCAACAGTGGTATCGGAGCGTAGGTCTTGCGATCGTATATACGATATTGGCATTTGGAATGCTCGATTAGATGGTGAATGATTTGGAATCATTTTAGTCATAATCGTGGTATATGTTTTTCGTTCGTAATAATTGTATTTTTCGTAAGTTTATGTCTAAATATAAATCTTAAATTTCTGGGAAATATGATTTATATTGAAGATATGAAAGTCGTATAATATTGATATTGGATATCCGGTCGAAAATCTAGCCCCGAATCGTCGTCGGACGACTTTTTGGACAAAAAGGGTATTTTGGCCGAGAATGACTCGACCGTGTCTGGGTGACACGGCCGTGTCCGCAAAGGTGGCGGACCATCGCTGGAGACCCGACCGTGTCGAGACACGGGCGTGTCCGGCCGAAGGTGACTCGGCCGTGTCTGGATGACACGGTCGTGTCAGCGATCTACCAAGTCATCGCCAGCGACCGGCCGTGTCCCGTGACTCGGTCGTGTCTGGCCGGATTCTTCCGAGCGTGACTCGGCCAAGCCAGCGTGATCGCCGGTAGGCCGCGAGGGTGACTTCGGTCATCTTGGCGTTTTCACCCCGGCTCGATTTTTACGTGTATTCTTGAAAATTAATCTCCCGCATGTTAAATTGGATTTAATATGATTAAAATGATTTATGGTATTTCATTTTATAAGGGAAATTTGATTAATTGGAATATTTATGGTCGACCGAATTATTTTGAACGTTATCAAATTACCGATTGTGTGAATCGATTGGATCGGTTCGTATTGTTGATTGGATCAATGTATCTCTACGCTTTCCATTTATATAGTATTTATTGGATGAATGCTTTTTGAATGGGGATGTGGTTCGTGGACTTAGATTTGAATCGTTCGTTTTATTCGATTGGGTTGTAAAGGCCGTTTTGAGCCTATTTATTTTACTAGAAATGTTTGTATCTAGGATGCAATTTTCGATGTAAAATTTTTATGTAATGACGAAGACCGGAGGAAGATCCATTTCGAGAAGACGAAGATTCAAGACGAAGACTTGTAATTAGATTACGAAGTTTTTGTTTTCTAGGAACGGTCCATGAACCACATGTTGGTAGCAACTAGGTTGTGAATGGTTTTTTCATATTGTATGAATGCCTCAAACGCGCTAATATGATTAATGTGCAAAGTGTAACGTTAATCGCGAAAATTCTCCCACTATAAATTATTAAGTTTATAAGGTTTCAAGGTTTTCCTTCCTTCCATCGAGTTTTCGGGAAATTGAAATCCAAACCGGATGTGCTATGCTTCCGAGTTATCGGGGTAGTCGTTCGGGAGGACGGATAAATTACCGGAGCGCATTGGATGCCTTCGGTTGGAGCAAATTTTATCCCTAGAAACACGATAGGTTGCGGATAAGATTCAATTGTGAAACCGATTTGCGTCGATGGTATAAACTTAACTTGTTCACGAACCATAGAAACCGTATAGGTTGAGGGGAGTGAACAAGGGGAAAAAGAAGATCGAATCATCCATTAGATGGGTTGGTGTTGGACACCACTTTATGAAAATTAATAGACTAGAAACCTGTTCGGTTGCCCTCTATTAAGATTTATAAAGAACTCGATCACCACTATGAAGTAGAGCGACGATACTTAGGATTTCACATGGGAGTGTGTTATTCCGATAAAAATAGTGGGAGCCGGGTAACAAGAATAGAAAAGACCTTAAATTCCATACTCGAACATAATTGAATGAGTCACTAATTAATCTGTTATACTTAATGCATAAATCTCAATATGACAATGAATCCACTCGCAATTCTACTCGAAAAGAACACCTTAATGGGACCTAACTTTGTGGATTGGCTCGCATCGATGATTGTCCTCGGTATAGAGGCACTGGATACGTCTTGGAGACGGACATTCCGGCGCCTCCTATGCGGACTCGAGCCAATCAGAAGAGATTGAAAACCACGAAAAGTGGGTTAAGGATGACGTGAAAGTCCGTGCTTATATGATGGCTTCCATGTCTAATGAGCTTCGAGAGCTCATGAGAAAATGACTTCGCTGGCGATTCTATCTCACTTAACCGAGCTTTATGGTGAGCACAGCAGAATCGCTAGATATGAGATATCCAAGCAATCGCTCGGTGCAAGGATGAAGGAAGGTGAGAAGGTTGGGAACACGTCCTCAAAATAATATCCATGATCGAGAGATTGGAGGCTCTTGATTTTAAAATGGATACTTCTCTCCAAACCGACCTTATCCTACGCCTCTCTCCCGATTCCTTCTCACGCTTGTTATGAACTTCAACCGCAATGAGATTGCATGTAACTTAGCTGGCTAATGAACAAACTTGTGACCGCTCGGTCTCGGATGAAGACTCATGGATGAAGGAGTCTCTCTTGTGATTTCTTCTCGACCTCGGAGGTCTAAGAACAAGAAGAAAAGGACCAAGAAGCAAACCGGACCACAAGCTAAGGACCTTAAGGGTAAGGGCAAGGCCCCGATGGTTCCGAAGAACAAGAAGAAAAGGATACTTGTCTCAAGTGCGGTGAGTGGGCCACTGGGCTAGAGACTGTCCGATTCTTCATGGCAATTAGGTACAGAACTTTTAGTTTTGGAAACAAATTGTTCTCTTGTATTTTCTACTTCTGATATCTTGGATTCGGTGCTAGTTCTCATATTTGTACCGTGAATCGGGATCTGGAACAAAGTAGGAAGCTTGGAGTGGAGAAGTTATGATCACGGTCGGAAGCGGGCATAGTGTCGAGGCGACCGACATAGGATCACTTCTTTTGGGTTTAGAATCCGGCTTTGTTTTGACTTTAGAAGATGTACTTGTTTTGCCCAAGGGGCACAAAAACATTGTATCCATTCGGTCATGGACCGAAAAGGCTTTTCATTTTCATTGGTGATGGTTCTGCAAAATTTATTTTAGAAATAAACTAGTGGGTACTGCTACATTGTTGAATGGATTGTATCATCTAAATCTCGAACAAAGTAGTTGTGAATACTATGACTAGAAAACGTGGTAGGGATGAAACCAATCAAGTTTTGAAATGGCATCTTAGACTTGGTCATGTTGGTCGACCAAGGTTTACAAGATGGAAAAAGATGGACTTATGGGTCCATTGGGATCGGATCCCTTTCCTACTTGTGAATCTTGCCTTAAAGGCAAAATGACTAAGTCCCCATTCACAGGACTTTTGAAAGAGCCGATAAATCGGGATTAATCCATACCGACGTATGTGGTGCTTTAGAAGCGAGACGTGGCGAATATCAATATTTCATTACGTTTACGAGATGATCATACTAGGTATGGTTATGTATACTTAATGAAACATAAATCCGAGGCTTTTGAGAAATTCCAGAATTCAAGGCCTAGTCGAGAAACAAACCGGTAATCATATCAAAGCACTTCGGTCGGACCGAGGTGGCGAGTATATGAGTACGGAGTTTGACGAGTTCCTTAAGGAACATGGAATAGTTTCACAACTAACACCTCCAGTACTCCTCGGTTAAATGGTGTGTCGTAAAGAAGGAACCGACCTGTTGAACATGGTCCGTTCCATGCCGGGCTATCTTGACTTGCCGATTTACCTGTGGGGGTATGCACTCCTGATCGCCGCGTATATCTTGAACAGATGTCCTTCCAAATCCGTTCCTAAAACTCCACATGAGATGTGGGAAGGAAGGAAACCAAGTCTTAATCACATTAGGATTTGGGGATGTCCCGCCTATGTCAAGAAGACTAAGGTGGAAAAGTTGGAAGCTAGGTGCGAAGGGACGTTTCATAGGATTCCCGTGGGACGATGGGATATCTATTCTACATGCCCGAAGATCGAAGGATCGTTGTTGCTTTACAAGCACACTTCTGGAAGATGAGTTCATTCAGAAGGCGGAGCAGTAGAAGTATTTCTTTAGAAGAATACAATGAAACTCCTCGAGAGACACTGTGCAAGAAACTGAACCGAACTTTCGAAACACAAGTACAACCACCTCGTAGGTCTAGTAGGGTGTCTCATTTACTCGAGAGGTATGGGCTTGTGCACTTGGAGGAGCCGGGTCTCCATGAGGTTCCAAGTGATAGCCAAGAGACCGACCCAACGACCTATGACCAAGCGATGGTGGATGTAGACTCCGCGAAATGGCGTGAAGCTATGGAAGCCGAGATAGACTCGATGCATGTCAATCAGTCTGGACTCTAGTAGACCGCCCCAAGGGCATAGTGCCTATTGGGAACAAGTGGATCTACAAGAGAAAGACTGATGGTGATGGCAAGGTTGACGCCTATAAGGCCAGGCTTGTGGCAAAGGATTATACCCTGAAGGAAGGGATTGATTACCACGATACCTTCTCGCCCGTAGCCATGATCAAGTCTATTCGCATGATGCTTGCTATAGCTGCCTACCACGATTATGAGATATGGCAAATGGACGTAAAGACGGCTTTCCTTAATGGATTCCTCGAGGAGGAAATCTATATGGAGCACCTAAAGGCTTTGTGTCTCAAGTCGATATTCGAAAGTGTGCAAGCTTCAGCGTTCCATTTATGGATCAAGCAAGCGTCGCGTAGTTGGAACCTTCGTTTTGACGAGGCGGTCAAAGAGTTTGACTTCGTGCAAAATGAAGAGGAACCTTGTGTATACAAGAAGGTTAGTGGGAGCAAGATCGCATTCTTAGTACTATATGTGGATGATATTCTACTAATAGGAAATGATGTGGGAATGCTCGATTACGTAAAAGCTTGGCTTTCGAGTAATTTCTCCATGAAAGACTTGGGAGAAGCAACCTATATTCTTGGTATTCGGCTCACCGGATAGAGCGAAGAGAACAATAGGCCTTTCCCAAGCCCTCTATATAGATAAGATCTTAAAGCGATTTAAGATGGATGATTCTAAAAGAGGGTTCCTACCGATGCAACATGGAATAAAACTCACCTTGAAGATGTGTCCTCAAAGTGAGGAACAACGCAAGGAAATGAGTAATATACCATATGCTTCGGCCGTGGGTAGCCTTATGTATGCTATGTTGTGTACAAGACCTGACATCGCGCATGCTGTAAGCGTGGTGAGTAGGTTTGAGCAAACCTGTGTAGGGAACATTGATCGTCAGAAGAACGTTCTCAAGTACTTGAGAAGAACGAGAGATATGGTTCTTATGTATGGCGGTGGAGATTTGGATGTGGTGGGATTCACTGATTCGGACTTCCAAGGACTGAAGGACGACTCGATGTCCACTTCTGGCTACATATTTACTCTTAATGGAGGAGCAGTATCTTGGCGTAGTGCCAAGCAAAGCGCGACTGCTGATTCCACCTGTCAGGCTGAGTATCAAGCAGCCTCGGAGGCTTCCAAGGAAGGGTTCTGGATTAAGAAGTTTCTGGGAGAACTTCAAATGATACCATGTCCGAGTCGCTATTCCGCTGCATCGCGACAACGACGGAGTCAGAAGCGCAGCCAAGGAGCCGAGGTTTCACAACAGCACCAAACATATTGAGAGGAAGTATCATCTCGTAAGAGAATTTGTTCGCAAGGGATACATTGTACTGCACAGAGTAGACTCGGCCGACAACGTCGCCGATCCACTGACCAAGCCACTTTCTCAGACTAGCTTGGAGCGTCATCTAGAGAACATGGGTATTAGATACCATAGTGTGTGGCATTGAGTGCAAGTGGGAGATTGTTAGGAGTATGCCCTCGAATGCCACTCAGAGGTTGTTGAGAGAGGGCATTGTACTTGTAATTATGTAAACCATTTATATAAGGCAAATGAATGTTTCTTTATTTACTGGTAGTTACTGGCATTCCTAACTCGTAAATAAACATATAGAAACTAGTCCGTGTATTTGAGAGCAAAACGTTCCACTCCTTATTGGATAAGGGGGTCGGCACTGGAAAGGTTATAGCTCAAATACTTAATCGTTCGCAAGTCGATGAAACTTGACTGGGCGTTAAGTTTATGTGAAGACTTGTATGACGTGTTCTTTGACATGGAGAGTGCCTGTCGAACACTAATGGTTAGTGGGAGCACACGTTATAGGTATGCTAATTGGATTAGTGTACTCGAACCGACTCACCCTCGATTCGTCACATGGATTTCACTCCGGACGATCAATGACGGAATCGAAAGGTTGTGATAGGTATTCGTGAACCTTCGACTTGAGGATTTAGTAGGGATGTGCTTGTGACGTCAAGATTTTCATTAGAGTAGTTCGACCAGTAAACCTAAGGCGGGGTCAACCTCGACGTGCATCTTAACGGGCAAGTAGCGAGTCCTACCGAATACCAAGATAGAATTCTTTCTCCCGTTAGTGAGCGGGTTATATGTCCTATGCGGTTATCGCGATGAGATCATAAGTCTTTGGCCAAAGCATTGGAGCTAGTTGTATTAGATACACGACACTCGATGATCTCGATTTGCATTAACGCATGCATAGCGTCAAGTACAGATAAGGTTTGACCGACCGTGACCCTATAACTTGATCGGGACATTTGAAAGAAGGGTTTATACGTATACCGGTATTCACGACGAATGGTTCTTGAATGATCCCAATCATTCGTTCTCGGTTGGGGTACAGTGTAGGCCACCAGTGGCTAGGTGGTGCTACTACTCTTTGGTTCCTCCCATTCTTTGATCGAGACGGACCTCCGAGTCGCGCATTAGGATTGACGACGGAATGAATTAAGCTAATTCTCTCATTATGAATATTAGATATTGGATATCTAATTTGGGACATTGGATATTTAAATCGATTTATCGGATAAATTGATTTACGGCTTAATGAATTAAATATATCACTGGGTGATTAATTTAATTCATGGATATAATTATTTCTTGGAGAAATTAATTATGTTATTATGTATTTGATATGATTAATTAATTGGATTAATTGATCGATATAAATACATCGGAACGGAATCGGAGTTTATCTGTTTGGACTCGCTAGAGTCCGAAACGAACCGAACTTGTCCGATTTCTTCTTGATAGCCGCCCCCTTCCACCAACCTTCCCTTTGGTCTTTGGTTTCTATTTTATAATGGATGATAGTGACTTGTGGGGAAGACATCTCATGTGAGATGAGTTGTTGGTGGTTATAATGTGTATAAAGAATGAGAAGAAGACCAAACTCTCACATGTATTCATTTGTGCATTTCATACGTGAGATGTAAGAGAGTTAAAGAGAGAGAAAAGTTCTTCTCAAAATAGTCTTCTTCTTCTTCTTCACTTTCCTCTTGGTTTTCTTAGAGAAAATTCAAGAGTATTAATGAGAGTTGTGAGTTATACACTTAGAGTGTGATAATCTCATATTGGAAGCTTCATCACTTAGCTCTAGCCGTATCCTCGGAGGATAGCAAGGTGATCGTCGTTCCGGTCGTTTCTCCGGCGCGTGGCAAGTAGAGACGCGGTACTTTCGGCGTTGGATCGTTCAAGAGCTTGGGGAATAGCTCAAGAGAAGGTTACCATTTAATCAACGGACTTCGAGGGTTAGTTTCTTACGACTCTTGCTTTTCGTTTATATATTCGTATATACGTAGCTCGATCGATCCTCGTAGGGATTCGGATCGAATTAATTTTCGTTTTACCGCTTCCGCTGGGCCTTCGTTTTAGGCACCGAATACCAACATCAAGCACAGTGGAGGCTCTAAGTCTGTTAGCGTACTTGCTCGAGAGTTGGTTAGTAATTATCTAATTATTTTTGCTTGTATATGTAAGTGTGTATCGTAATAATTTCGAAGTTTTTTTAATAAGTAGGCAACGAAGAACAATCTTCCATTAGAGCAGTATGTTTATGCCTCTTTTCGGGCTATCCACATGAAAAAAGATGGAACTTTTACGACACAGAAGGATGCAGATATTGATGTAAGTATATATGCATTCGATTCATCTATGGTATTTTGGAATACATCGATTCACACTTGTTGTTTTGATTGTTTTGGTAAAATGGACTAGAAATTATTTCTCCACTTCATTTTTCATATCTCCACATGGGAATTTTGGATTCGTGTAGATGGTATCCTTGAAGTACTCTGCTAGAAAGGATTGGTTCAAACTAGGAACCTCTTTTTGTTTGAAGCTGTGATCGAAAATTAAAGTCTTCACAATTAATCCACCATTTCCCCATCTTTGGGTACAAAAATCAGAAATGGGCAGCTTGTATTATTCATGCACTGAGGAAAAATAAATAAAAATAAATTACAGTTCATTTCTCCAATTAATTACACTTTTGGTTAAGCTTCTTATTGAGGAAAAATAAATAGAAATATACGTACCTTATAGATGCGAGTCGTGTTCAATGATTCGCTAAGTGAGTTTTCCATCTGATTCGAATCATTGAACCAAAATCTGAAAAATATCATCAGAAAAATCTGAGTTTTGGTTATAGAAATAAATGGGCAGCCTGTATTATTCATTTCTCCAATTAATTACAGTTTTGGTTAAGCTTCTTATTGAGGAAAAATAAATAGAAATATATATACCTTATGAATGCGAGTCGTGTTCAATGATTCACTAAGAGAGTTTTCCATCTGATTCGGATCATTGAACCAAAATCTGAAAAATATCATCTAAAAAATCTGCAGAATATCTATATTCATGTTCTGTTCATTTATGTATTTGGAGATTAGTGTTGTGAAGAATAGGTTTTCTCTTATCGAAAAAATAGTAACAACTAGAACAGATTCTGAGATGTGATGCTGACAGTTCATATATGATTATTCCGTTTTTTTTTTCTTGTTGCTGCTCAAATGTAATTAGAATTCTTATATGATTATTCCTTTTTTTCCTTGTTGCTGCTCAAATGTAATTAGAATATTGATTTCTATAAAGTTGTATTCATTTGGCATGTTTTTCTCATTGAGCATGTTTTTCTTCTCAGGCTAAGGTTAAGGAGCTTGCTGCATAGCAAGGAGAGGGAGCAGATTTGAATATGATCTATAAGACTGTACTGCAGGAGAAGGGGGCCGCCGAAGAATATGTCAAGAAAAACAGGATGTACGGCACTGGAAGTCTAGCTCCCAGCATCATAAGCACAGGCTCTAGCGGCGGTGGATCAACGACCTCACAGTTTCACGCATCTGAAGAGATCCACTCTCGATTCACATCCTTAGAGGAGCAGCTGACAGAGGAGCGCAGACTGAGAGAAGAGCAGACAAAGATGATTGAAGAAGAGCATGTGAAGAGACAGCGCCTTGAGGAACTGCAAGCTATTCAAGAAATGCTGACACAACAAAATCTTCCACCTCCGAGTCGCCCTTCTACTTGACTTTGATTTAGACTACTTGTGTTTTTACTGTACGATGAAATGCTGACAACTCTTGATTGTGCACGACGATACAACTATGACGATTGTGTAACATTGTGACTTTTTTGCTATGTATGACTATTTTGTTTTATTATTCATAAATTGAAAGCAGGTAATGGAAATAATTGAAAATTCAAAAAAAAAAATTGTCAAAAAAAACAAAAATAACGGCGGCATTACCGACGGCAAAGCTGCTATTGGATAATTACCGACACCAGAATACCGTCGGCAAAAGGCGTCTGCATTTACACTTTTAACAACGGCGTCGAGGCCGTCGGTATTTATCCATTAACGGCGGCTGTTTTCCGTCGGCAAAGGCGTCGTCATTTTTCGTTTTAACAACGGTTGGGCAACCTAACGACGGCAGCATGGCGTCAGAAAATCCATCGGCACAGGTGTCGGTATTGCCGTCAGTATCCATCGGCAAAACCGTCCCAACTTCAGCCAACCCGGGGATTGCCCGACGACAACAGCGTCGGAAAGCCGTCGGTAAATTAACAAGGCCCAGAAATGGCGTCGGTAAATTTTTACCATCGAGCAGTTTTCCAACGTCAGTGTTTCGTTGGTAAAGGCGTCGGTATTTATTTTACCGACGGATTCTGGCATCGGTAAATGCTGTATTTTTTGTAGTGTGTGCTGTTAGCTAGCCATTTCTTACTGAGTAAATATCAGTCCCCTAAGACTTATGATGATATAAAATATATGAAAAATGTGCCCTACTCTAATGCAATTAGCTCAGTCATGTATTTGATGGTTAGCACCACACCTGATACTGCTTATGTTGTAAGTTGTCTTAGCTGATACATGGCTAATCTTCGGGTCTACCACTGCAAGTCATAAAATAGCTTTTAAGGTACTTGAACAGCTCGACGAGGTATTGACTAAAGTTCTTTAAGCACCCTCAATGTGTTGAATTTATAGGGTATGTTGATTCTAACTATGTTTCGAATCGTGATAATCGTAAGTCCACTACCTCTTATGTGTTTCCTTTTTGTGGCGTACCTATAAGCTGGAAATATCAATTGCAACCAATTATTGCTCCACAAACCACTGAATCTGAATATGTTGCAAGTACTGAGGCGTTAAACGAAGCATTCTGGCTAAATGGACTTATATCGGAAACTGATTTTATGAAAGATAAAGTTGAGGTTTTTTCGGATAGCCAATCTGGTATTCGACTTTGTAAATGTAACACCCCCAAAATCTTATTGGGTTATTACAGTGTCGTGGACCCCACACTAGGAAATCCATCAGGCGAACACAACTAAAATACATCAAACTGACCAAAAAGAAAAATCACAGTCCCTACTATGATATCCGACACAATATTCCGATATGGAATTTCAATGACAATGATGGGCCTACATGGCTAAAATAAAAGTACAACAACATCCACGAGCTCTGCTCGGATAACACAAAATAACGACAACTGACAAACTGAAGAATACTCCCAACTGACTGACCAACATGAACCCCGAACAACTCAGGACTAGTATTGCTCGAATGCCTCGACGCCATCGTCATGCCCCTGTGTCTTAACTCTCTCTTCGAAACACCTGAAACATGAGAACATGTTCCGCCCCCACGGGGTCCGTCATCCAGATAATGAATATCAAATACATGTACAACATGATATGCATCCAAAGGCAAAACAAATTGTACAACAATAATAATACGAGATGCTTTCATGGAGTTGTTTTTGATATGGATAGTGATAGCGTTGCAGGCCCCGACGGTTTAATGCAAAAAAAATTCAAGTTTGTTAGGATATAATTTGTTTTGATGTCCATGAGGCGGTGATTGATTTTTTTAAAGGCTCGGCCTTAACTCAAGCTTACTCTTCTACTACTTTGTCACTTATCCCCAAAATCCCTTCGCCGAACTCATGGAAGGACCTTCGGCCCATAAGTCTTTGCAATACGTCTTATAAAATCTTTTCTAAAATCTTGAGCAAAAGACTTAGTGGTATTTTACCCCGTATTATTAATCCCTCTCAATCGGGTTTCATTAAAGACCGCCTTATTACGGATAACATCCTTACGGCCTTAGAAGTTACGCATGATATATCTCGCTCTAATCTTAATACCATTATCAAGCTTGATATGGAGAAGGCTTACGATAGAATGAATTGGGATTTTTTATTTAATGTCATGGATCAATTTGGTTTCTCGCCCCATTTTATAGGGGTGGGCATGGGACGGGATGGGACGGGCCTGGGGTCATCCCACGTCCCATCCCGTGTTATAACAAGCGGGACGGGACGGGACGGGATTGGTGATTTCAAAATTTCATCCCGCGCGGGCCTTATCCCGGTTGGGACGGGACGGTACGGGTTTAGTCCCGCATAAAAAAAGTTCAAAATATAAATTAGAAAAAAGTAAGAAAATCTATAATTTTATACATCTAAATTCGGGAAAAATATCCAACAAACTAATTTAATAGCCTAAATTAAACTTTTAAAATAACAATTATTAACATTGAATACAACATATCAATTTTTTTTTTTGAAAAAATATCAGTTACTAACTTTATATCGGTTGATTAGGTTTCTGTATAATTATAAAATATAGATAGTAAAAAATAAAAATAGTTTATTATTAAAAATTAATTAAAAAGGGGTTACAAATAATAAAAATATATGATTTTAAAAAGGATTAAAAACTTAGCGGGACGGGACGGGTATTTCGGGTCAAAAAATTCTTATGAGGGTATTAAGACTAAGACTAATTTACAAATTCTTAATCATTGTCTTTATCATTATGAGGGTATTTCGGGTCAAAAAATTAACAATGCCAAAAGTCTTTTTGTTATGAATTCGGCCGATAATCAAGCTTTGGTGCATGGGATTACGGTTTTTGAGTATACTACACTTCGGATTCAATATCTTGGTTGTTCCTCTTTGGAAAGTCAAACCGACCTTTGCCATGTTCAATGATATTATCCTTAAAATCCAAAGCAAAATTTGCACTTGGAACCATCACCTCCTTTCTTTAGGAGGAAGAATTGAGCTTATCAAATCGGTTTTAAATTCGATTTCCTTCTATTGTTTTCAAGTGATTAGGCCTCCCGGGAATGTTATTACTTTTATTGAGAGGCTTTTTAATAAATTTTTATGGGGTTCTAATGAGCAAAAAAAGAAAATTCATTGGGCATCGTGGAAAAGATTATGCTACCCTACTAATGAAGGGGGTATTGGGTGTCGGGTGTAATATCCGTGTTTTTCTATTTTTGGTAATTTCTGTTTTTGGTGTATGTTCATTTCGGACCACTCGCTCATCACTGTTTTGGAATTCTGAATCTATTTTGTTCTTGGAGTTTTTCCGTCTGGACGAGTTTCGAGGATGTTTTTGCATAATTTCATCTTGAATTATATCTTGTCGCATGTACGTTCGATTTTCGTAAAACTTGTTCGTTTTCGTTGTTTCTTGATTTGTATAAGTTTGTATGGTTGAGTTGGTCATGTTGAAACTTTCGGATTGTTAATCCGACGTTGTATCGCGACTTTCGGACGCTTGGGCCATTTTTGTAATTTCCATAAGTTTAGGGAATTTCACTTTGTTTGTTACATTTCGGACTCTCCGGTGATCGGAATTATATTCTCTTTCAACGCTCAGCTTTGTCGTCTTGAGTATTCCGTGTTTATGTTTCCGGATTCTGGTGTTGCTTCGCATTTCGATACTTTTGTGCTGTTGGCAGCAGTGTACTGGGCAGTACTGAACTGCTGCCTGAGTAGCGCACGCTACTCTGGACTTACTTGCGTGCGCTATCACTGTGTGGTTAGCGTACGCTAACATGGGGTTCGTAGCGTGCGCTAACGATTTCAGCGGTCTGGACAGTAGGTTCAGTATTTCTGTACTGGACTAGGTAGCGTACGCTAATTCAGCGTTAACGCACGCTAATCCCTAGCATTAGCGCACGCTAATCATGTTAGCTTGCGTACGCTAACTGGAGGACAGTAGGCAGACTGATCGTCCACACCCCGTTAGCGCACGCTAATGCTTGTGCGTAGCGTGCGCTAAGTCTGTTTAATATAAATAGGACAGCAGCAGTCAACTTCGTCATTTTTCCATCATTTCTTATCCTCCTCGGCTTTGAGCGATTCCAGACAAGGGTTAGGGCCGATTCCGACTGGATATCATCATCCACTACCATCCGTGCATTCCTTGCGTGAATTCTTCAAGTTCCTAACACTTTCCACCATCCGAATCAAGGTAAGAATCCCCGAAACCCTTGTTTTGAGATTTTGGGGAAATTTTGGGGATTTCTTGGGATTTGACTCCTTTAGTCCGAATTATCATTGGATTATTGCTAGACTTCGATCATGTACTTGTAATCCTTCGTTTTATTGATGATTTGTGATTTTAAACTCCGAGTTTTCCATTGTTCGTCACTTATAGTCGACGATACCCAAGTCATGACCGACAAATTGTTCCAGCGGGTAGGATTACGATTAATTCTTACCTTTCCGCATTAATGAGACTTGTTGTATACCGTTATTATGATTAGGAACGGATTTGGGAGGATTGTTCGGACCAAAACCTATTCCTTCGTCGTTTCCTTCGTTTCGTCTTAACCAAGGCAAGTATATGTATTACATTTCGTTATGTATGTTGTGTTTTCGAAATGAATGATGAATTGTGGTTTTCGGGTGCGTGAGTCGTGTCCCTTCCACCCAGAGTGTCTGACGGGATGTCTGGGGGTCGATACTAAGGGGTACGGCCGCGGAAGTGGACTTGGGTGCGTGTGTGGTTGAACTTCCACCCGGAGTGTCCGACGGGATGTCTGGGGGTCGATACTAAGGGGTACGGCCGCGGAAGTGGTATGCCACCCGGAGTGTTCGATGGGATGTCTGGGGGTCGATACTAAGGGGTACGGCCATGGGATATCGGTTGTGATTTTGTGATATCGTGATGATTGAAACTGATTTGATTGCCAATGTAGTATTCCGGAATATTTATGGCAAATGATTTCTGATTGAGATGATTGTGCTAAAATTCGTATTTGTATATAATGTTGTGTAATTGTGTACTTGCACTAGCTATTCGAATGCTAACCCCTTAAATGGGGGAAATGCGTCTTATGCATTTCAGGTACCGGGAGAGCTGAGGAGCAGGCACGGGACATGCACGCAAAGGATGGGCTGGCTTGATGATGTGGCTCGAGTCTGTATTTTTTTTTTATGTCTTGTCATTGCATTTGTCAAGTACTGGAGTTATACTGTTTACTTTTAAACTTGGTTTAAGTCCCCTGCGTGGGCAATGAATTGGTATTTATCTTATGTTCATGTACTCCGTTAAAATGTTTTGGCCGAGGCCACGGCCTTACTTACTTTTTGAGTGCAACATTTGGGATTACATTGTGGTTTATGTGTCATGTGTTAGCCTGGTAGACCTCACGAGGGTTCTACGGCGTGTAATGTCCCATTTGTGAATTGGGGTGTTACATTTATGGTATCGGAGCTTAGGTTTTGAATACCTAGGCTGTCGGTGAATTTTGGGTCTGTCAGTTACGTCGTTAGAGTCGGTCGTTGAGCCTAATATCATCACGCTACCGTCTTTTCGTGCGACCCGTGGCTGTAAGTCTCCTCGAACTCTTATATTTCTGTAATTCGTTTTCTTGCGTTGTTCGGAATTTTGACTTGTGTTACCAACTTTGTGAATTGTGAATCTTTCTGATCTCGTTCTTTTCATTTTTCCTTCAGTATGTTGAGAGGTCGTGGTAGACCGGCTAGGGGACGCGGCCGAGGCCGTGGTCGGGGTGCTGATAATGAGGAGGGCTCACTTTCTCAGTCCTCTGCGGACTCAGCCTCTCACTTAGTGCCGTCGGGTAATAATGCCGACGCCGGGGCTACTGCCGTACTTCAGCAGTTAGTAGCCCAACTTACTCAGATAGCTCAGGGTGGACGCCAGAATCCGCCCCCGACACCGGAAGAGGAAGCTACTAAGTGGCTTCAGACGGTGACTAAGATGCACCCACCTCGTTTCTCCGGATCTTCTGACTCCCTCGGTTGGGAGAATTAGCTCTTTCAGTTGTCCAGAACCTTCGATGTCGTAGCTTGTCCCGAAGACAGGAGGGTACATATTGCCCAGTACCTCCTGGATAAAGAAGCTGCGGAATGGTGGGAGGTCGTTACGCCCAGAGACCGTCGAGCTACCTGGGAGGAATTCAAGGCTGCTATGGAAGCAGAATATTGTCCACCGCCAGTTAAGGAGCGCAGAATTGTGGAGATCTTCACCGCTACACCTCAGGATGTGCCTATTTCTCAGGCCATCATTACTTACAATCAGCAGTTGGGTTTCGTGAGAGATCAAGTGAGGACGGAGGCTGATAAAATCCGTTACTTCAATATGCGCATGAAGCCTCATATCAGGCAGAGTATGGCACCGCTCATGTGTGCCACTTTGAAGGAGTATCAGGATCGCGCTCTAGCGATCGAGATGGCCGCACCGGAATCAGAGTTGGGTGCCGAGGCCAAGAAACAGAAAACAGTTGGCAGCTTCTCAGCCGGCAAGAGTGGCCGATTTTCGAGGGCACAGTCTGCCCCTACACCTGGGAAGAGACCGTTTCACCAGGCTGGGGGATCTCAGGGTAACCGTTCAGTTCAGTCCGTTGCTTCTGGTGGCAGGGTTTGTTTTAACTGCAACCAATATGAGCATTTGATGAAGGATTGCCCTTTTCCTCCAGTTACTTGCTTCACTTGCGGGCAGATTGGGCATCGGGCGACTCATTGTGAGAGGGCCATCAGGGTTGTTAGAGTTCCGACTACCACTACCGATCAGAGGGATCACAGCACTCCAGCTACTCATATTCTGCAGAGTTCGGGTCGTGGTAGGGGACGGGGTCAGCCGGATCGCCGCGTAGTCTCGAGCTCGGGTTCAGTTAACCCCCGATTGTATCAGATGAGGCGCACAGAGTAGGCAGACATACTGGTGGCGTCAGGTACCACTCAAATCCTTACTCATCCAGTTTCAGTGCTTTTTGATTCGGGTGCTACCCATTCCTTTATTGCATCGGATTGTGTGAGTCGTATTGGTTTTGACTGCTTGTTTGAGTGTGAGCCATTTGTAGTGAGTACGCCCAGCGGGGATCGTATGGTTTGGGATCGGGAAGTTAGGGATTGCCCAGTGAGGATCGGGAGCCGAAATTGGCCCTCGAATCTCATTGTTATAGACCTTAAGGGTGAGGATTTGATCCTCGGGGACGATTGGTTGGATCGTCACGGTGCTATCATGAACTATCGGACTCGTACTATCTCGATCGTGGCCGAGGACGGCACCGAGCATACTCTAGTCGGTTGTAAGCCGGGTAGATCGGGGAGTGTGATTAGCGCCTTGAAGGCAATGAAACTTCTGAACCATGGTTGTGTCGGCTACTGGTGTTACGCTCTGAAGGCGGAAGATGGTGGAGTTGATTTATCGTCAATTCCAGTTGTTAGCGAATACCCCGATGTATTTCCGGATGACTTGCCGGGATTACCACCACAGCGAGAGGTGGAGTTCCCTATTGATCTAGAGCCGAATGCGGCCCCTATTTCTCGAGCGCCGTACCGTATGGCACCGTCGGAGATGTTAGAATTGAAGAATCAGTTGGGAGAGTTGTTAGATAAAGGGTATATTCGACCGTGCGCATCGCCTTGGGGTACGCCTGTACTTTTTGTTAAGAAGAAGGATGGATCGCTTCGTTTATGCATCGACTATCGAGAATTAAACAAGCTAACCATCAAAAATAAATACCTTTTGCCCAGGATTGACGATTTGTTTGATCAGCTTCAGGGGGCGACAGTCTTTTCGAAGATTGATTTACGATCGGGCTACTACCAGTTAGGATTCGGGACGTAGATATTCCGAAAGCTGCCTTTCAGATGAGATATGGCCATTACGAGTTTGTGGTTATGCCCTTCGGGCTAACCAATGCCCCAGCAGTGTTCATGCAGTTGATGAACAAAGTTTTTATTGAGTATCTGGACAAATTCGTAGTCGTCTTTATCGATGATATTCTTATCTATTCACGGAGCCGGGAGGAGCACGCCTTACATCTCCGGATTGTATTAGACACTTTGAGAGCTGAGCAGTTGTACGCGAAGTTCTCTAAGTGTGAGTTTTGGCTCGAGGAAGTGATGTTCCTCGGGCATGTGATTTCAGCAGAGGGAGTTCGGGTAGAGCCGCAGAAGATAGAGGCAGTGATGGCTTGGGAGCCGCCTAAGAATGTGAAGGAGGTGAGGAGTTTTCTAGGTCTTGCCGGCTATTACCGTAGATTCGTTGAGGGATTTTCTAAGATCGCTATACCACTCACTCAGTTGCTCCAGAAAACTCAGAAGTTCGAGTGGACTGCAGACAGACAGGACAGTTTTGACGAGTTAAAGAGACGTTTGACTACCGCGCCCGTTTTAGCATTGCCTCAGGGGAACGAGGATTTCGTAGTGTATAGTGATGCTTCGGGCCTTGGGCTTGGATGTGTTTTGATGCAGAGAGACAGAGTGATTGCTTATGCGTCCCGCCAATTGAAACCTTATGAGTAAAATTATCCCACGCACGATTTGGAGTTAGTTGCGGTCGTTTTCGCCTTAAAGATATGGAGGCATTATCTCTATGGGTCATCGTGTAAGATTTTTACAGACCACAAGAGTCTGAAGTACATCTTCAGTCAGAAAGAGTTGAATATGAGGCAGCGTAGGTGGTTAGAGCTAATTAAAGATTACGACCTCGAGATACTTTACCATCCGGGTAAGGCCAACGTAGTGGCTGATGCGTTGAGCCGAAAACCGATGGCTTTGAAGATGTTAGAGGTACTTACACCACATAGTAGGATCCAGCGAGATTTCATCTGTCAGAATATTGAGGTTTGGGTTCAGAGAGTTCAGGGCCAATTATGTGCGTTAGAGATCACTTCGTCCTTGACTGACGATATCAAGGCGAAACAGTATGATGATCCGTGTTTGGTCCAGTTGAGGGAGGATGTGAGGAAGGAGAAAGCCCCTGGATTTGTGGTTCAGGATGATGGCGTTCTGAGATTTCGCGGCAGATTATGTGTACCGAATGTTATTGAGCTGAGACAGAAGATCTTGAGCGAAGCTCATACCACGCCTTACTCCATACATCCTGGTACGAGTAAAATGTACAAGGATGTGAGGAGTAACTACTGGTGGAGTAATTTGAAGACAGACGTTAGCGAGTTTGTGTCGAGATGTTTGACCTGTCAGCAGGTTAAGATCGAGCATCAGCGACCCGCGGGGTTTTTGCGACCACTTCCTATCCCGGAGTGGAAATGGGAGGATATTTCTATGGATTTCATTACCAGTATGCCTAGGACTCGGACTGGAATGAACATGATTTGGGTTATTGTCGATCGACTGACCAAATCAGCTCATTTCCTGGGTATTAAGGACACTTGGGGTCCAGAGAGACTGGCACGAGTGTTTATTGCAGAGATCGTGACATGGGACTCCTAAGAGTATTGTTTCGGATCGTGACAGCCGGTTTGTATCACATTTCTGGCAGGCTGTTCATCGAGCTTTGGGGACTGAGTTGAGACTCAGTACGTCTTACCACCCTCAGACTGACGGGCAGTCAGAGCGGACGATCCAGACGTTGGAGGATATGTTGAGAGCATGTGCCTTAGATTGGAAGGATGATTGGGAGTCGCACTTGCCGCTGATCGAGTTCACGTACAACAATAGTTGGCACGCCTCGATCAAAATGGCACCATTTGAGGCATTGTATGGGAGGAGGTGCAGATCGCCGTTGTGTTGGGACGATGCGTCCGAGCTGATTGGTACCGAGCCCGATATGGTAGTTGAGACGAGAGAGAAGATTGCCCTGATTCGTGATAGATTGTTGACGGCCCAGAGTCGGCAGAAGTCTTATGCCGACACGCGTCGCCGGCCGTTGGAGTTTGAGATGAAAGATCATGTTTTGCTTAAGGTGTCGCCGACACGGGGAGTTTACCGCTTCGGCCGGAAGGGTAAACTTAGTCCGAGATATATTGGACCGTTTGAGATTTTAGAAAGAGTGGGAGAACTTGCCTATCGGTTAGGCTTGCCGCCGTCTTTGAGTCACGTTCATAATGTATTTCATGTTTATCAGCTTAGGAAGTATGTACCGGAACCTAGCCATATTATTGATTTTGGAGAGATCGAATTGGGACCCGACATTACCATCGAGGAGAGGCCGATTCAGATTTTAGAGCGTCGGGTGAAGCAACTTCGTCATAAAACCATTCCTCTGGTTAAAGTTCAATGGTCGAGACATGGATCCGAGGAAGCCACATGGGAGACGGAAGAGAGTATGCGGTCGAGATACCCCGAGTTGTTCGCGTTGTAAGTTTCGGGACGAAACTTATTTTTAGGGGGAGATAATGTAATATCCGTGTTTTTCTATTTTTGGTAATTTCTATTTTTGGTGTATGTTCATTTCGGACCACTCGCTCATCACTGTTTTGGAATTCTGAATCTATTTTGTTCTTGGAGTTTTTCCGTCTGGACGAGTTTCGAGGATGTTTTTGCATAATTTCATCTTGAATTATATCTTGTCGCATGTACGTTCGATTCTCGTAAAACTTGTTCGTTTTCGTTGTTTCTTGATTTGTATAAGTTTGTATGGTTGAGTTGGTCATGTTGAAACTTTCGGATTGTTAATCCGACGTTGTATCGCGACTTTCGGACGCTTGGGCTATTTTTGTAATTTCCATAAGTTTAGGGAATTTCACTTTGTTTGTTACATTTCGGACTCTCCGGTGATCGGAATTATATTCTCTTTCAACGCTCAGCTTTGTCGTCTTGAGTATTCCGTGTTTATGTTTCCGGATTCTGGTGTTGCTTCGCATTTCGATACTTTTGTCCGTTGGCGAGTGTCTTCGGGCGATCAATCGCCGCTGAGTAGCGCACGCTACTCTGGACTTACTTGCGTGCGCTATCACTGTGTGGTTAGCGTACGCTAACATGGGGTTCGTAGCGTGCGCTAACGATTTCAGCGGTCTGGACAGTAGGTTCAGTATTTCTGTACTGGACTAGGTAGCGTACGCTAATTCAGCGTTAACGCACGCTAATCCCTAGCACTAGCGCACGCTAATTATGTTAGCTTGCGTACGCTAACTGGAGGACAGTAGGCAGACTGATCGTCCACACCCTGTTAGCGCACGCTAATGCTTGTGCGTAGCGTGCGCTAAGTCTGTTTAATATAAATAGGACAGCAGCAGTCAACTTCGTCATTTTTCCATCATTTCTTATCCTCCTCGGCTTTGAGCGATTCCAGATAAGGGTTAGGGCCGATTCCGACTGGATATCATCATCCACTACCATCCGTGCATTCCTTGCGTGAATTCTTCAAGTTCCTAACACTTTCCACCATCCGAATCAAGGTAAGAATCCCCGAAATCCTTGTTTTGAGATTTTGGGGAAATTTTGGGGATTTCTTGGGATTTGACTCCTTTAGTCTGAATTATCATTGGATTATTGCTAGACTTCGATCATGTACTTGTAATCCTTCGTTTTATTGATGATTTGTGATTTTAAACTCCGAGTTTTCCATTGTTCGTCACTTATAGTCGACGATACCCAAGTCATGACCGACAAATTGTTCCAGCGGGTAGGATTAGGATTAATTCTTACCTTTCCGCATTAATGAGACTTGTTGTATACCGTTATTATGATTAGGAACGGATTTGGGAGGATTGTTCGGACCAAAACCTATTCCTTCGTCGTTTCCTTCGTTTCGTCTTAACCAAGGCAAGTATATGTATTATATTTCGTTATGTATGTTGTGTTTTCGAAATGAATGATGATTTGTGGTTTTCGGGTGCGTGAGTCGTGTCCCTTCCACCTGGAGTGTCCGACGGGATGTCTGGGGGTCGATACTAAGGGGTACGGCCGCGGAAGTGGACTTGGGTGCGTGTGTGGTTGAACTTCCACCCGGAGTGTCCAACGGGATGTCTGGGGGTCGATACTAAGGGGTACGACCGCGGAAGTGGTATCCCACCCGGAGTGTTCGACGGGATGTCTGGGGGTCGATACTAAGGGGTACGGCCACGGGATACCGGTTGTGATTTTGTGATATCGTGATGATTGAAACTGATTTGATTGCCAATGTAGTATTCCGGAATATTTATGGCAAATGATTTCTGATTGAGATGATTGTGCTAAAATTCGTATTTGTATATAATGTTGTGTAATTGTGTACTTGCACTAGCTATTCGAATGCTAACCCCTTAAATGGGGGAAATGCGTCTTATGCATTTCAGGTACCGGGAGAGCTGAGGAGTAGGCACGGGACATGCACGCAAAGGATGGGCTGGCTTGATGATGTGGCTCGAGTCTGTATTTTTTTTTATGTCTTGTCATTGCATTTGTCAAGTACTGGAGTTATACTGTTTACTTTTAAACTTGGTTTAAGTCCCCTGCGTGGGCAATGAATTGGTATTTATCTTATGTTCATGTACTCCGTTAAAATGTTTTGGCCGAGGCCACGTCCTTACTTACTTTTTGAGTGCATCATTTGGGATTACATTGTGGTTTATGTGTCATGTGTTAGCCTGGTAGACCTCACGAGGGTTCTACGGCATGTAATGTCCCATTTGTGAATTGGGGTGTTACATCGGGATCTTAATGATATCATTCAAGCGGCCGAGATTAAAATGTGGTGGCATTTTCGCATCAATAATAATATTTGGTCTCATTTTCTTAAATCTAAATATCGTAAGAGACTCCATCCCATGATTGTGAAAGTCAATCCTTATGATTCATCCATTTGGAAAAGACTGTAATATTCGGTCACAAGCGGATGTGAATATTTGGTGGAATAGTGTGGATGGTAACGTTTCCTTTTGGCATGACGTTTGGTGTGATTTTAGTCCACTTTCTAATATTTGCCCAACCAAATCCAAAGCTTACATCAATCAATTTTGGGACGAGATGGATTGGGATAAACCTAAACTTTTATCGATTTTGCCTCAACAATATTGTGATTATATTTGTGCTTTACCTACTCATTCTACTAATACCAAACCTTGTTGGAAATTATCTTCCCATGGCAATTTTTCTTTCAAAAGCGCTTGGGATAGTATCCGCCAAAAAAAGATTGAGCACAACTTTCTCAAACATTGTTGGAACCCGATGATCACTCCTACGATCTTGGTCTTTATGGTTCGGGTTTTTCACAAATGGATTCCCACGTCGGATTGTCTTATTAAAAGAGGGATGATTGTTGATATCCCATGTTTTTGTTGTAATGATCTTGAAACTATGCCTCACTTATCTATTAACGGTCCCATTGCTTCTATGGTGTGGAAAGTTTTCTTCAATTTAGCCGGATATTCCGGGCCTCTCTCCGGTGATTCCTTATTCATCATGGCTTGTTGGTTCTCCAAAGCCAAAGGTAAGGTTCATATCTTTCATATCATTCCTATTCTCATTTTTTGGTTTTTGTGGTGTTGTAGGAATGATAAAAGGATGAAGGGCATCCCTTTCACGGCTGAACGTGTGTGCTCCCGCATTTGGAATTATCTCCGAGCTCTTAAAATCACCGGCAAATCTCGCCTCACTTTTTGGAAAGGAGCGGATGTTTTTTCGGATCGCCTTGGGGTGGAGGCCGCCCCTAAGAGGTGTTTTAAAATGGTGGCCGTTAGATGGGCTCGACCAATTGCCGGTTGGGTCAAACTAAACACGGATGGGGCGGCCAAAGGGAATCTGGGCCGTGCGGGGGCGGGTGGTATCGTCCAGGATCATTTGGGGAACCCCATTCTTTATTTTTCGGAACATATTAGGGTTCAAACTAACACTTTTGCGGAACTCCATGCGATTTGGCGTGACATTGATCTTTGCTTGGAGAAGAATTTTAATTTTATTTGGGTTGAAGTTGACTCGGTTGCTGCCATGAGAAAAGGAGGTCAACATGCCATTGGAACCTTCAAAGTATGGTCACGAAAATTATTAATCTCTCATCTAAAGCTACTATTCGGTTTTTCCACATTTATAGAGAAGGAAACGGGATTGCCGATCTTCTCGCGAATCAAGGGTGTAACCTTCGAGAGTATTTTTGCTCGAATGGCCATGATCTCAAGGGCAAAATCCTTGGACTTATTCGGTTAGACAAAATTAGTTTTCCGTATTTAAGATGTAAAAAAGTTTATATGCCTTAGATTACCGCTTTTGGGCCACTCCTTGGTCGGCTTTTATTCTTCGGCATCTTTTGGGCGTGTGGAGGGGCTCGTCCTCCCTCATATTTCTCGGGCGTGTAGAGGGACTCGTCCACCCTCATTTTTCTGATCCGTCTAATATATTTGGTTTTCCAAAAAAAAAAGGTAAGAACCGAGCATTCGTGAAACACTATGCCCACGGCATACGATCAATACTTGCTCAACAGGTTAGAACACAAGTGCTCAACGGCAAATCATCAATATAGAACACAACAACGAATTACCCGAAGGTAAACCAAACCAAAGCTGCAATAGATAAAAACCACAATGCCTGAATACATCGCACATGGCCTAAAAGCCCTCAGCCGAAGCTGCAAATCCTCGCAATGGCCTGAAAGCCACTCAGCCGAAGCTGTCAATCATCACAATGTCTTGAAAGTCACTCAGCCGAAGCTGTCAATCAATAATGAGATGGCCGGAGCCAAACAGCCCGAAGCCGTATCACATGAGGGGCCGAAGCCACACAGCCGAAGCTGTATCACAATGAGGGGCCGAAGCCACACAACCGAAGCTGTATCACAATGAGGGGCCGAAGCCACACAGCTGAAGATGTATCACAATGAGGGGCCGAAGCCACACAGCCGAAGTTGTATCACAATGAGGGGCCGAAGCCACACAGCCGAAGCTGTATCACAATGAGGGGCCGAAGCCACACAGCCGAAGCTGTATCACAATGAGATCATCCAATGATCGTGACCTACTGAACTGTAGGTGTTGGGAAACTAACCGCGAAGGTTCAAGCCCCAAACTTACCCATAATGAGATTACCCAGTGACCATGACCTACTGAACTGTAGGTGTTGGGAAACCAACCGCGAAGGTTCAAGCCCCAAACTTACCCATCGAGCACTAACCGAGACTAGCCTCCAAAACATAATTACTCACAAATGGCAACAATCACAAAATTACCGAATTCACAAGAATGATAGTGTGCTGCCTTGAGTCGGCCAACACGACAACAATGACTCACGGATGGACACCGTCCTCGGTGGTCCCAATTCAAATACCTCGATTACATTGGAATGAACAATCGATAATAACGACTCAACAGATGGGAACTATCCTCGACAGTGCCAATTCAATACCTCGATTGTTTTAGAATGACCAATCGATAACAATGACTCAGCGGATGGGAACTATCCTCGACAGTCCCCATTCAATACCTCGATTGTCTTAGAACGACCAATCGATAACAACGAATCAACGGATGGGAACTATCCTCGACAATCCCAATTCAATACCTCGATTGTCTTAGGCCGACCAATCGATGACACTGACTCAATGGATGGGAACTATCCTCGACAGTCCCAATTCAATACCTCGATTGTCTTAGAACGACCAATCGATAACAACGAATCAACGGATGGGAACTATCCTCGACAATCCCAATTCAATACTGCGATTGTTTTAGAACGATCAATCGATAACAACGACTCAACGGATGCCTCAGTACCTTTAATTGGTAACGGATGACGGAAATGATAATCAAATACGTCAATGCCTTCAATCGGCCAATACAACATCAATAGCAAAACACCAACATCAATGGCAACACTCATATCGATGTCTTAATCGAACATAAATACCCAAAATAACAATCGATACATCGATATCGCGAACTGGCTACCGACAATAAACAATAACAATGAAGCGATCAACAATAACATTTGGCATAATTACCGAAAGATATCGTATCAAACAGTCCCCTGATATCAATGAAAATCATGAAGAGACTACATCCCGAAATGATATAACACATTCATACACATACATGATAACATTAATCTCATTGACCAGTACAACTATAAAACTTGCCTCAAACCGAAGGCGATGAAATCTTCCCACGAACGACGAACGACGTCATCTGACAATCACAAGCACTCGAACAACCTTGAATGAAATACAATTCATTCAATAACACAATATCGATCTAAAACAACACAATATAGATAACCTTGGTTCAATCACGAATCGATCAAACCACACAAACGAATATCATAGTCCTCAACTATGAATTTTAACATCTTCCAATCACCTCATTGATCAATTAACATGATCATAATGTTCTTAACACTTGTGAAAAACAATTCAACAAGGATTATCAAGAACAACATCAAATTAATCATCCCATTATGATGATACCAACATATATCATCATAATCACCTCAAGAACATCATCAACACAACTAACATGATGTCTACCCAACCATCAATCATAAATTCATCATAAACTTCAGATTAACAAGACTAACTTAACCATTTCAATATTATGATACTTATCTCAGAACTAATCATAATCCTACACTAAAATGATTAAAATCTCCCAAGAACACAACCAACATTAATAATCATCTCAAAGCTATATTAATCATCTAACAATCTTAACATAACCCTTCCTAGACATGATTATAATCTCCAAGTATTCTTAAAACATCAAGAACACACTCATCCTCAAGTCATAATCACCAAGTTCTTAATATAAGTTATAAAAACTCATCAAGAATCATGCTACCTCCAACAATCCATCAATACACGAACTAATCAACAACAACATCAACATAATCTCGAGTTAAACACAAGATTAATCAACATACCTCCTGGAAATCAGGAACAACCTCAACCCTTCAAGAATCCACTCAATCTTCAAACTCCCGAGCTCCAATTCAAGTTATGAAGCTCTTAAACAAGTTGAAAGGGTCTGGAAATCACTAAGGAATGCAGAGGGATGATTTCTAAGGAGAGAAATTGGAAATGGATCGTGAAGAAATGAAAGACGAAGCATGTCTTTATAATTTGGATAATTCATTACGACCGCTATCCTCTATGCATAACGTACGTTGAACCACCTTACGTATGCTACCCTCACTATGTAGCATACGCTACATCCTCCCAGAGGCTACTGCCTCAAAACGACCCACCCTTACGTACGTTGCCACAAAACGACGTACATAAGCTCACCTTCATTACGTATGTTATAGCATAAGCATTACGTACGTAATGCCCTTTGACTTGGCTGTCTCGAAAAGCCAAATATTCCGATCATGCATGGCCCTACATGCCGAAAGTCAGATGCGATCTGATACCCTGTGTTATGTACGTAACCAACATGGTTTAACGTACGTAACACTCCGTCTGTAGCGTACATAATGCTATGTATGTAGCGTACGCTATGGCTAATATACTTAGCCAAAAAATCAAACTCACCAAGCAACAACCAATCGGCAATTACAATACCAACGACAAGTATAAATATTTCGATTCCGAAATATCCCGATACAATTTACATTGTATCAGTCAAACACAACAACACTTGTACAATTCCAAATGAATACGTACAATGCTACAGTAAAAAAGATACCCCTGGATATTACAGTAAAAACCCTGTTTTTCATGATAGAACTAAATACATTGATGTTCAATTTCATTTTATTCGTGATGTTGTTGCTAACTGTATAATCTATCTAGAAAAGTACATTCTTAATCCTTTTGATATGGGTAAGTGCTTACCCATTGAAAAATTTAAATCTTGTTTGAAAAGACTGAATTTCGATTAAGTAGATTAAATTTATAAACTTTTTCTTTATTTGGAGAATCTTTGTGATTTTATTCTCTTTCTGACTATTTTTCTGTATATTTACTCTATGTGTGAGTGCAGGAACCCCTCTGGAGAGGCGATGATGAAATTATTGTGATCCCCAATTAATGACATTGTGGTTTATGTAAAAAAGGTGGATTTTTGATAATTTTGTCCCAAATAATGACCGGGTCAAATGTCATATTCCACTTAAGCTTGACCCAGATGTGATGCTGACCCAACACAGCTGGAAACCCAATTACATCAATATTAATATACACCCTTTATTTGGGAAGCTTAATCTAGTCTACAGGTCCGCCCCTTATAAAAGGGAGACAAACCAAATGGCATGCTCATTTCTTTTCTCCTTATTCTGAGATGACCGCATCTTCTCTTTCCGTCTCCACCCAATTCTTTGGTTAGACTTGTTATCTCTTCCCCCCTCCTGTGATACCCTCGATGTATAAATAAGCAGTGGCTTCTACGGTTTGAGATATCTGAAAATTTACAGCAAGAATTTGTGAAACCTACTTTTTTTTGTAAAATTCAAATTACGCGAGTGATTGAACCGGAGAGACTGGGGGCCGATTCTGTGTTACTTTGAGGGTTCTTATGTGCTACCATATGTTGGTGTTTTCAGCATCTTGTTTCGGACATCTAGTCCTTCGTGGATTTACTTCGGACCAGTGTTCATCATTGGAATCGAACAATAGTAAACCTGAGCAGCATTTTTTTTTAGGGAGTTTTTTAATCAACAGCAATAGTTTTTAGATCGAACAAATTTATCTAGCTAACATCTTCTCAAATGCGAGATTATTAATCATTAGATTTACTTAGATGAGCTTGTTACATTAAATTAATCTGGGATCTAACTAAATAATGTATCCAAACAACTCATGAAAGAGAAATTGAATATATATATATATGAGATATAAAATGATTGAATGAGCGTCTGTCGTAATATTATTGGCTATGTCATATATTCATGAACCACTAATAATAATTGGTTCCAAAACTGTTCTAAGTGTGTTGACATGTACGTATCCGCATAAATGGTAATAGATGGGAATGTTGCAATAGAACTTACAACCCCACACGGTAAGTATTGATGCGTGGCATTTGCTACTCCAATTACGCAACTAAGACAACTTTTACTATTTACCCAAACAAGATGAGAATGATCCTCTATTCAAAATGGAACCCACATATTTAGCCAAATTATATCCGGCACCTAGAACACCTAGCAAGTTGTTCATTTTTCATATTTAGAACGATATATATTTATACATACTTTCAATCTGTACAAGTGTATATCACTTTCTCCATATACGGCAAGACGAACACCTTGCTAAGTGATTTTGGGATACAGGATATACGTCTTCCATATTTCCTATTCCACATCACCAATGTACTGTCTAGCTGTTCTACTGTATTGGATGAATAGTGCTTGTATAATTATGACATCATCATGTATGTATGTCGTTCATTCAGTTGAATATGCACTGGAATATGAAATTTTAATCCTCCAAGATGGTGAAGTTTTCAACTATACACGCATGGTAATACTAATTCACGTGTGTATAAACATTCCACATGAATCGAGCATGACTTGCGGTTGATATAAATCATCTTGTAATAAAATCATAGAAGAAATATCATTTTGTTTTAGCGGATTTGATCGGGTAGTAAATAATTTCTGGATTTTATAATACTGGCAACACTTTTCTAAAACGAAATTATCAATATACGTGCGAGTTGCAACCAAAGCGCTTCTGATTAGTGCAGCGACCTTCAATTTAGTTGGAGGTCGGGGTTGTCTGGTAATACACTTTGGAATTGAATTTCATTACCGCGATGATCATGTCTTTGGTAAGGGTTAGGTCTAGCCTCCAGAATGCTGTTGGTGAACAATTAAATATTGAGGGCAGCCGGCGGTGTGGGAGGCCAGATCTCGGTGGGAACCTGCGGTTGGATTTGGGGGGGTCAGCATGGAGCAATCACTTGGGGGACGACTCCTTGTGCGCGGTAGTTGAGGATATTTAAGAACCTGGGAGCCAGATACACATCTCGCGATTTAACTGGTAGCAGTACTGTGGGGCCGAGACTGTTATCCCGAGGACTAGTCAGGTGTAAGCTTGGAACCACGGTATCAAAAAAAAAAAAAAAAATAGCAACTTTTACTTATAAGATTACCTCCTTACTTTATTCTTTCCTATCCAAATTAGTTGCATAGCCACTAGGGGTGTTCATAATCGGGTGCGGTTTTTCTGCAATTTCTGAGTACCGATTTTCGGGTAATGAAAAATTGACCCGTGACCCGACCGAAAAGTCGGGTGCCAGCAGTCCTATTTTTCTGTCGGGTCATAGGGTACCCGGCCCAAAATTTAATACCACTAATTTTAAATTTTTATAAATAATTTGTAATTTTAATATAAATTTATTTTAAATTTTATTATATAAATTAATTCCCCGAGTACTAAATACATTATAAATATTTTCCGTACATTAAGTAAATTTCAAACTAACTAAATTTTTATATATATCATTTTTATTATATAATTTTGCTTAATTCAATATTTAATTATATATATGAGAGAATATATTATTTTTTATTTAAAGATTTTATAAATTTCCAAACTAGTGAGAATAAATACCATGAGTGAAAATACATTAACATGGATTCTCATATTAAATATATTTCATATTAGTTGAAAGATAAAATTTCATATCATTGCAAATTAAATAATTAAATTTATAAAAAAAACTAATTATTAAAAAATAATCGGGTTTTGGTGCAATTTACGCAACAAGTCGGCCCATGACCCGGCCCGATTATAGGACTTTTTTCCGGGTCGGGTACCCGGCCCGAAAAAAATTTAAAAATTTTAAAAATACCCGGAATATTTAGTTCGGGTCATCGGGTAGTTGGGCCGGGTAGTTCGGGTCGGGTATTTTTGAACACCCCTAATAGCCACTATACAAATTAGTTACCACTAATATATTTCCTTCCACTATTTTTAATGGCTTTATCCTTTTCAACCTTGTTGCCTTTGGGAATATTGCTTTTACATCTTTAAATAAAGATTATCCCTTCATACCACAACTCCACATAAACAAAAAAACCTGAGAATCCTCAATAGAAATTAAAGAAGAGACTAGAGATTATCTCCACATATGGCTTTTTCTTCCTTCCCAGATGTCTTTTCATGGATACAAAACCTTCAATGGTCGAAAACAAACTCGAATATCGATCTATGCCCTTCGAATTCATCTCAGCCGTCCCTCAAACTATCGATCAACACCTCAAACAACTCCCAATATTTCTCCCTCTCTATTTATGCAGATTATAATCTCTCTATAAATCTTTGGACATCCAAGAAAATATCACTAAGATCCACTTCCAAGAAACAACTAAGTATTGATAGCCATGATGACCATTTTTACACCCTCTTATGTAATTTCATACAAGATGTCCTAAAATACTCTTCTCATAAGTCCCAATATCCTTCACTTAAAGTACTCCCAACAAGAACTGCATACAATAATTCTCAAACAATCAAACTCAGAGACATCTTCAACTTCTCGTTTCTAAGCCTCGCGTTCGTCGTTTGCATATACGAAGCCCCCAACGACATGCGATCGTCGTGTCTTAACATCCTTAAAGATCAGTTTGCATGTCCGGAATCCAGAGAGGCTTCGAAGGTTTTGATGAGGCTCTTGGGATCGAATATCGAGGAGCAATGGATGCGTTCCATGAATCTCGCGATTACCAACTGGCTTTACGAACTCCAAGCGGCGAATGTCATCCTAAAAACGCCGTCACCTTTGTTTTCTTATTCGTTTTCGAATTTCGGGTTGTGGAAAGTACAGTTGTACTGTCCGGTGATCGCCATGGACGTGGACAAGTCTAGTGGTACTTCGCGTGACGATCGGTTGATGTTCAGTCTTAACTATCATCAACTTGAGGGGGTGATCCAGTTGAATTATAAGGTGGTTGTTCTAGAAAAATGGATAGAAGTCATGGTGAACACGGACAACATAAGGTAAAGGTAAATTGTGTCTGACCGTCTGACGGAATAGGTTCGGTTAGATGGAGTCCAAATTTTAGATTTTACACCCTTCATATTTTTTTCTAGTACTTTGGTTGTTTAAATTTTTAGGGTTTTCAAAAATTTTAGTTTTTCTCTAGTATTTTGGTTCTTTAAAGTTTTAGGGTTTTCCAAAAGTTTAGTTTTTTTTTAGGGTCTTTATTTTATTCATGGTTAAAAAAAATTAAAGTTTTTTACTTTTACTTTTGTTTGAGTTTTCTAGTTGCCTAATTATTTTTAAAAGTTTTTCTACTTTTAGTTCTTTTTATTCTTATTCTAAAAGGATTTTTTAATAGGTCGTGTCTAAAGTGAATGGAATCAATTCTATTTCTATTATTATAAGATTTATTTTAAGAATCAATAATTCTTTTAATTTCCGGCTTAAACAGAAGGACAAGAATCAAAGTTCTCTTTTCATGTTTTTTTTTTTTTGCGAATTTTATGATTTTTGTAGGACTATTATTGTCGATACTTATAAGCTATGGGAAATGCTACATCCACAAAAAAACATGCACAAAATCATCCACAAAATGAGGTGTCAATGAGTGATTGGCTTAATCAAAGAGAAAGAGAGAAACTATGAAAAAATACATCATTCACTCCTTGACACCTCATTTTGTGGATGAGTTTGTGGCTATTTTTTTGTGGTTAACACTTTATCATAACATCTCTAATGCAATTATGATCTGTTTCAATATCGGTTTTGTGCATGATAAGAGTTTATAAACAGAAATAAATCAAATGATTCTCGCATGATAAAATATAAGTATAAAAGCAAATTTACCATTTTGGTGAGAGAATCATTTGAATTATATATATATATATTCTATATTTTGTACGTGTATTATTTAATTAATTTCAAAAAATATTTTCTTTAAGTGAAAAAGAAGAAAGATAAGTAGGGTTTTCAAAGAGATATCGTCATAGGATGAGAAGTCGTCATCTTGGAACCTCTAGAGGTTCGCTTAGAGGACGACTTTCCATTTTATGCCACATCAACATATCGAAACATATTTTCAATGAAAAATATCTATACTTCTATTAAAAGAGAGTTGGGGACATGTGTCATTTCTTAAATTTTTTAATTTTTTTAAAAATATAGCTTCATATAAAGAGAGATGTCTTATTAAAATTTCAGATAAATAAAAGAAAATCTGTATATGTGTTGATGGAGTTTTATTTCACAACTTACACTCATCTAACAATAATTTTTTTTCAGTTTTCTAGCTTAAAATTCTAAATATTTATTTTTTTGTATCAAGTTCATTCTTAATGAAAATATATCAAATTAATTCTTATTTAAAGATTTTCAATTAAACATCCATATTGAATATAATAAATTTGATAGATTTACATTAATGCCTAATTGCGCAAAACAGTTTAGATTAAAAATATGAATATTATTTTTCAGTAAAATTAATTAATACGGAGTAAAAATAAATTAATTCCCTTTTAATAAATTAGATTTAAGATTCATATTGTTAACATAAAAATAAATTATGATATTTATTAATTTTAATAACTAAAAATAGTAAACCACAAGCTGCAAACACACACAAACACATATTAGGACTTAATCACATACTACTTTCTTCCTCCAAATTAATTTCTACCTCTTCTTTTCGGTATGTCCCTCAAATTTATTCATATAATAGACACTAATTAACTTAACACCACGCTAATGTGAGACTCCTTCTCCGATTACATTACATTTTATGATACATTCAATAATTTTTTATTAAGATCTGTGTCGAAGATTCTCAAGAACAAATTTGGGGATAGATAGAATAATTTTTAAGTAAAAGAAGATTCTGTCTGGTGCTATCGCACCGACGAATATCTAGTTTTTTTAACAAAAATAGATATACTTCCACATGGCGTAAGGATTTCTAATGGACCATGATTGCGTTATCGAAGCTCTAAAATTACGTTTCACATGTTATACCAAAATTGCAAAATTGGGTAACTTTTACAAATTTGGATTATAATTTGATTTAACTTGGGTAACTATGAAATTCCGATTTTTAGTCACATAAGTCTTCACCCCCAATTTCACGTTCTAGCGCTCTAAGTTCGTTCGCACATTTTCAGGTCTAGGAGTTCGCTTTTGTACGAATTAATATTTCTTAATTCAATTTAGTATTATGGTGGATATGTATATTTTTTCTGACCCCAACGGGTATTTTCATTTGTTCCAAAATATCTTTAAATGCCTAAATACCCATAATACAGTTTTTTATCTAAAATATATAGGACTAAAATTGCTACATACTTTAACCACGAGCAAAATTGTGAAGGATTGAAACTATACGACTAGAATTGACGGTCCATAATAATTACATGCTGAAATTGTAATTAATTAGTCTATAAGAAAAGGTTTTAATTTTTTATCTGGTCGTGTATATCTATATCTATATATATATATATATAGGATTATATGAGAATGGTTTTTATGTTGTGAATTGAGAATAAATCGGAATCATTGATCTGTGTGATGTACGGTCTAGATTGGCTTATGCATGCAATTTATGCATTTCGTACACCAAATTTGCAATGCATAAAAAACTCTGCATTGTATGTATCAAAAAATCGATACACTAGAATATTACATTCTATGCATACATTTTTGTGAGAATAAATCTATGTCATCCATTTAATCAAGATATATAGATCAAATTCATTTTTATTTCTTAATTTAAGTATCATTCTCACCGTATATATATATATATATATATATATATATATATATATATATATATATATATATATATATACTATTACATTTTGATCAGGTGTGATGTGATCAAGCTCCTAACAGACACACTCATGAATGAACGAGGCGCCGGAGCTTCCGAAAAGCACTTCCCATCAAGAATCTCTCTTGAGATCACCCCAATCACCATGCAGTCCAACGTGATCAGCATATCCGCAGGCAAATCTTCAGAGAACCACCCCACAGAGATCGGCCACGAAAAGGGCATCGAGGCCTCGTTCGAGCCTCCGACCGTGATAGGCCTCCATTTTTCAGCCGGCGAGACCATCACAACGAGCGTGAAGCCGTGGAAGTTCGAACAATCTGTGTATGGAAACTCCGCGAACCTAAACTGGTTCCTGCACGACCGCATGGACGGGAGGGAGGTTTTTTCGTCCAAGCCCTCTAAATGGGCTTTGCTTCACCCGAAGGCATGGTTCAAGAATCGATACTCGAACGCCCGCAGGCCTTTCACGAGGCAAGGGGGTGTGATTTTTGCGGGTGATGAGTATGGAGAGAGTGTGAGCTGGAAAGTAGATAGGAGTTGTTGCATAGGAGGAGGAGGGGTTATGGAGTGGGAGATTAAAGGTTGGATATGGGTAACATATTGGCCTAATAGGCATAGAACTTTTTATACCGAGACTAGGAGGTTGGAGTTTAGGGAGGTTGTTCATCTTACTCTAGTTTGAGGACATTAGAAGGTTGAATATATGTTTTTAGTGATTGATGTTGAATTTGTTTGAAATTTGATACTCTAAGGTTGTATTGATGAAAATAATAATGAAGTTTTGGTTTTGTGAACAAGCTGCAGAATCTAGATAGGCTACAATATTGAGTAGGGATGGCATGGATCCTGATTTCGTTTTTCCGATCAAGACCGTTCGGGTTTCGTGCCGAAATTATCCCGTTTGAAATGGACAAAATCTGTCCTGAACTGATATAAAACAGAACATAATTGAGATACATGAAAATCATCCCTCACTATCCCGTCTGTGCGGATTGGAAGATACAAATTTCGGCGGCGGTTGATATGATTTTGGACCGGCGGTTGGTTGCGGCGGTTTCACTTCAATTTTTGGACCAATTGGCATGCTTTTGGACCAGTATTTTGCATGATTTTTGGACAAATCGTGACGGTTGGGTTACATGGTTTTTAACAGGTCGAATCATTTGTTAATATATAAATTTTAAACATTAATATCTTTACTTAGTAAAAATTATAAAAAATATTTTGAGAATATACAGTGATACAAATATAACGACATCTTACAAAGTAAAATTTGTTATTAGAGAGAAGACATGGACTAGCCAAATAGCTTAGTAAATTTTAATATTTGTCATGCAACTTAGTTTGTACAAATTATAGTCAAAAAGAGCAAATCCGGACCAATTTACCCTCACCCCCTTATTTCTTTCTCCCCCTCCTCTCTCTCTCATTCCCCCCACACACGTCTCTCTATTTCTCTCTCTTTCTTTCTTTCTCTTCCCCCATGTCTCTCTCATTCCCCCCACCCCCACCCCCCACGTCTCTCTCTTCTCTCTCCTCTCTCCTCTCTCTCAATCCCTCCCTTCCCATTGAATGACCGCGCCACCCATCACCGTCGTCTGCATGTCGTATTTCAGTGGCTCTCACAACCATCTTCATATCTCGCCAATCTAGCTATTTCTGAGCCGACTTCACGGAGTTCCAGCTTTTTCCGAATTTTCCTACTCGAATCTTCCCTACGACCGCCAAGAAAGACGACCGCCAAAGAATCCGAATCTTCCCTACTCTCTCATTCAATTTTATTTCTCTTTCTCCAACTTTCTCTCTCTAGAAAAATCCTAGATCTATCTTGAAATAATATTATTTTTGTATTTATTTTTGATGATTTACAAGTTTTCATATAATTTCTGGTGATTCGTGGTATATTTGGAGTGATTCAGATCGATTTGTATGTATTGGTGTTTTAGATCTAGTTTTTGGCAAGTTCGCATACGTGGTTACGAACAGTTGGTACGATTTATTCATTTCGTACTGGGTTACCATGTTACAATATTGTCATTTCGTATCACTATGCCTTGATTTTCTGTTAAGATTTTATCATTTCATATCAGTATGAAGTTACGAAATTCGAATTTCATAACACATTTATGCTGATTTGAAATTTTCGTATTGGAGATTTAGTATACATGTTACGAATTAAATCGCTATTCATAGTAAGAAATTGTAACTTACCAAGTGTAACTAGTACGGTTACGAATTAATGACTTCAGATTAGTGTAACCGTAACTATTTCCACTACGAATTAGTAAGGGTGTCATTGTTTACACTCTGGTATATTGGTAAGAAATTGTAACTTCTTACCAAGTGTAACTAATCTGGTTACGAATTAATGACTTCGTATTAGTGTAACCGTAACTATTTCCAGCTACGAATTAGTAAGGGTGTCACTGTTTACACTCAGGTATATTGGTAAGAAATTGTAACTTCTTACCAAGTGTAACTAGTACGAAGTTACGAATTAATGACTTCGTATTAGTGTAACCATAACTATTTCCAGCTACGAATTTGTAAGGGTGTCACTGTTTACACTCTGGTATATTGGTAAGAAATTGTAACTTCTTACCGAGTGTACCATTTAAACTTAACATGTTACTATATTGGTAACGAACGTAACGAAAAACAAATAATAAATGATCAATTATTAATCGGGTAATGTAACGAAAAACAAATATCGTATCCGCTTACTCGTACCTCGTGTGCAATATTCCGACACGGTAAATAAGATACGAAGTTACGATACAATAACACAAAAGGTAAACAACACATGGTAACGAGACGGTACGAAATACATACTTCGTAACCCAGAAACTCAGAAAAGATAAGGAGAGATATAGGGTGTGTTAGTTTTATTGAAAAATAAGGGTATATTGGTCAAACCATGTCATTTTTGGCTAGAATTTGTACAAACTAAGTCCCTTGACAAATATTGTCATTGACTATGGCAAAATGGTTAAAATAGTGTATTACCTCTTGTTTTTATATCATTACAATAAAACACGAACAAATCTTAGCAGAAGAATAGTATGAAATATTAAAATGCAAGTGGAAAGTAGAAAAAAATAGTTTTTATGAAATTTTATGATCCTCCCATCCTATAGAGACTCCCATTCAATATGTTTATTTAATTGGAATATATATAGAATGATCAATCCAAAGTATAGTGGTTTCTATGAAATTTGGCCTAAAAGCCACTTAATTAGCAATTTTTTTTAATTAAAAATGACATGTAATTATTATTTTTAATAAAAATACTATATAATTATTATTTTTAATAAGAAATGTCGCATCAGCTTTGTAATCTGGAAAACCTCTTATTCCCGGTTAGGGTGGTTTTTTTAAAAATAAAAACAAACTTTCAGTGGTTAACATAGAAAATAATTTTTTCGCTGATTAATAAGAAAAAATACAAAGTATAGTGGTTTTTGTAGAATTTTCCGAGAATAATATGACGATTCTATTAAGATAAAATCATTTCTTAAAATGCAACTTTAAAAAAAAAAAGACTGTTCCTATTTTTACTCCAATGGAATGGTACAGTGACCAATTTATACATTAGCCATTGGAAAACAACTATCCGCCATTAAATGATTATTATCGCAATGATGGATAAGAACCTTAAGCATTACTTGCGGGGTTCGAGTGTAGAGCTGGACGGGGTTTTTATCCAGATGTTACTCCAGCAAGGAAACTTGTGTGGAGGCGAGACGGTTTCCTCGCGAACCTATTATGCCCCACTTGGCTCCAGCATGGATCCAGTTAAGACAATATAGTCGGGACAAAATGGTGGTTAGGGCCCTCCGATTTGAAGGGTGGTCGAATCTAAGTTAAAATTCGCCATTCAAAAAAATATACTACAATTAAAATAAATCTACTACTACTAGCTGTAATATGATTAGGGATGTAATTGGACAGAGTAGGGTAGGACTACGGATATGACATTCTCATATTCTATTCTATTTTATATATTTTAATAGATTTGAATAATTAGTGCATATCGAGGAAATTTGACAGGTGATCATTTTATATTATAATTTATAAGTAAAAATTTAAAAATAATTTAATATTATTTTAGGATTCAGTCACTTGAAATTGTACCACAGCGAAACAAAAATGATGGAGATAAGATTCAACCACTTGAACTCAATTAGAATTCATCTATTTGTACTCGTCCTAAACCCGATTAAAGATAATTTTACTACTTATTCGAGTTAAAAATTCGTATAGTAACACATGAAATAATGAGAGTGTGGTTCAGCCACTCAGACCCGTTTAAAATCTATATACACGTATTCGTCAGATTAAAAGAAAACTTTATTACCATTTTAAACCCAGATGCCCTATATAATATTCACTAATTACTAAACATATTTAAATCTATACAATTTAAATAACTAAACATAAGTTGTTATAGTAATTGGTTAACTCATCTCAATGAAAACTCAACTATTGTAAAGTAAATGTTAAGAATAAATATTATAAATAGTAAAAGATTAAAACTTAAATTCCTAGTATAAGTTTGGAATTATATAATCTTCAAAAACTCTTTACAATTTATATAGCTATACTTTGATGTGGGATCCAAAATTTTAGATAAATTAGATTCCAAAATTAAGAGAATGCCACATACGAGAGAGATTTAATGTGGTGCTTCAGACCCGAAACGCTATATATATATATATATATATATATATATATATATAAAAAAATAAAAAAAATCATGTAGGAGAGAAAGTAATTGTGGTACTCCGAACTCGTATTGCTTTTAGATACTTTATATATTTATTAGAAGTGAAGAGAATCGAATTAAAAAATAAAGAATAATAAAAATAATATTTATGCATATATAAATTAGATATTAAAAAAATACTTACGTATTTAGGCCATTGAGATTTACTTAATAATTTGCCAAACTAAATTTTCTAGTAAGAATAAATCAATTCATTTGGTCAACTCAATTGATAACCAAATTAAAGCAATGATGTAAAATAATTATGGGGTGGTAAAATACATATTTCTTTTAAATATTTATTTAATTATTCAATCATTGGAGTGTCATCGAAAATCACGGTTAGATATAACATTTAAATAAATAAAAATCTAATAAATAAAAAATACCACGTATGGGAGAGTTAATGTGGTGCTCCTGATGTGTAGCAATATTATATATCTATATATAATAAAATTATATTTTTTAATCAAATCTATTAATGCAAAAAAAACCCTAGTTATACTTATTAGTTAGGTTCAGCCACTCGGTCCTCATCGAGGCAGAACAAAATGATAAACCAAAAAAATGAGGCAATGATTCACCCATTCGAACCCGTTTATAATTTATATAACCATAACCGTCCGAAATTTGATTTAAATATGTATTTATTATGCGTTTTCGTACCAAATCCATATACTGATACCTAAAACAGTAGAGCTAGGGTTCAACTATCGAAAATCTATTTAGATATTATATATTTATACCCGTCTCAAACTCGATTAAAGATAATTTTAGTACATGTTCCCCTCGTCAATCTATATAGTTATATGCACTAATTATTCAAATCTATTAAAATATATAAAATATAAATAATCAAATATAAGTTGTTATAATAATTCATTATTATGTCTGACGTCAAAAAATTTCAAATTCGCTCAAATTGTTATACTTGATAAATTGGACAATTAAATTGAGGTCAATAAATTAGCCAAATTAATTTTTTTAAATAAATATATTTAGTTGGCCAACTTAATGATTGACTAAATTATATTTTAATTAAAATATTATCTATTTGGCCAATTCGATAATTGATCAAATTAATTTGATTAGAAACATGATGGTAAATTACACATTGATTATACTAATTACCAAAATTTAATAAAAATTATAAATCTACATAATCAAATATAAGATCGATTTGGTATTCAAAATTTAGATAAATTAATACAAGTTCGATAATTGGTCAAAATAGATTCTCCAATTAATTTGGCTAACTTAGTAATTGATATTATTGATTAAATAAAACTACTAAATAAAACAGACGTGAGATTCAAATTTTAGATAAATAGAATTAATGTAAATTTAATAATTGACCAAATTAAATTTTCGCTAAAAATTAAACTATTTATTTGTCCAACTTATTAATTGACCAACTTAAATACCATAAACTAAAATTCTTAAGCTTGTTTGTGAAATAACTATCGGGTTGAAAAGTACACATTGAATTCTAAGTATTTATTTAGGTTCTCTATTGTGGAGTTTTATTTTTAATCGAGGCGAGATTCAAGACATTGAATTATGTTTATTTAGGTTATTCAACGTTTAAGGATCATTTTAAATTGATATGGGATCCAAAATTTTAGATAAATAAGAATCCAAAATTAAGAGAATGCCACATGTGAGAGAGATTTAATCTGGTGCTTCAGACCCGAAATGCTATTATATATATATATATATATATATATATATATTAGTGGGGCAAGATTCATACACCCCATATTTAATGGGGTGTATAAATACCAATTAAGGATGTCATATCACTATAAAAAATATTTTTAAACTCCACCTCTTTATTATTTTTTATTTATGACATGCATTTCATTTCACCGTACGGAATCTGTCTTTTCAAGTCCTTTCCTGTCGACATTTCAATAACATACATCACTTATTCTAATTACCCGAATACACACACATATATATAATATACGTACAGCACACACACATATTCTAATTATGTACATGCATACACACACACATATATACACACACACACAAGACCCATACACACTGGACACATTATATATATATATATATATATATATATATAGGGATAGGTTCAGGTAGGAAAGCTTTTTTCCGTAAGAAATAAGAATGATTTTGGGCCTTAGATCTTTGGTGATCAATGGCTGCGATTTATTCACGTTGTGCTAAGAATTTAGCCTAAGTGTGCTACGCGGAATATTTTTGTGGGGATATATTTGTAATCATACATATTGTATATTTGGTATTTCCTATAATCATGGGATTTCATATCCCACTTTCCCATCTCTTCCCCAACGTGTAAGCCGTTATTTTTTTTCTCTTTCCTCCATCTTTTTATCTCTTTCCTTCATCTTTCATCCTTTCTCCATAATTTATACCCTAATTTCATACATTAAATTGCCGCAAATATAATCCCTACGTTCAGATTTCGTTTTTTGTCTTGTTTCTCTAAACTTTCGATAACTTCTCGTCAATTCAATTCGGAATTATGGTTTCTACAGGTATTTTTTTTGTTTATTGTTTGTTCTTATTTTTGTTCGTTTGTTCGTTCTTATTCAATCAATGTTCATTTATACACAGTTTTTTCGCTGGTATTCAGAATAAATTCGTTGAATTTTCGTCTAGGGTTGAATGTTTTTCGTTCATTTATTTCATATTTTTTCATTGAGTTATACATATTTCTATCCAATTCAATTTTAATTTGCTAATTTCGTCAGTATTTTACTTTCTTCAGTGGTTTGTATTTATTTATCTTGTTAGTTGTACGTGGTTTTTTTTCGTTCATTGTTTTATTTGTCTTTTTTTTTTGACATATAGCAATACATGACAACCCTAGGTGAAAGATATTTATGTTGCACTTTCAAACATATACGTAGCACTTTATATGTTTTTTATTGGCATTCATTTCTGTTTTGGCTGAAGGCTTTATGCGTTGGCACCTTTCACAACTCAGTAGCAGTATTTATGATTTTTTTTTGCCATTGCATTGTGTTTTAGTTGAAACTTTTTTGGTTGCACTTTCGTACAATAAGTAGCAGTTTTTGTGGCATATCTTGGCATTTTTTTTGTTGCACTTTCCCACAATCCAGTAGCACTCTTTTTGTTAGCTTTTGGCATTTATTATGTTTTACAGAATGCCATAATTTATATTGACTCTTTAGCATAGAATCTTTATGTTCTGTACGTAATATGTTTTCTGCTTGCATATTAAAAAAATTTGTTGTTTAATTGAGTTGTTATTTTTGAATTTTCAGCGGGGGGAAGTACGTCGGAAGATGTCACCAAATTTATTGTACCTTCTTGCAAAGAAGGTATGAAACCTTACGTGGGTAAGGTTTTCGAGAATTTGAAAGAGGCAGAAGTTTTTTATAAGGATTACGCTTCTGATTGTGGGTTTGAAGTGCGCAAGGCAACGATCACAAATCCAAAGACAAGAATATTATTTGGCGGTATGTGGTATGTAACAAGGAGGGATCAAAGAACGTTGCCAATAAAGTACTTTCTGGTAACAAAAAACGACGTAGGATGGACACCAGAACTGGATGTAAAGCTCGTGTAGTCATCCGATTAGAAGGTTGTGTAGGATATGTCGTTACAAGATTTATTGAGGCCCACAATCATGATATGATTTCAGAGGCGTACAAGCATCTCATGAATTCTTGTAGGAAGGTTACTCCTGCACACAAGTTGATGATTGGTTAATGCAGGAGAGCAAATTTAATATAAGGTTACTCCTGCACACAACTAGACACGATATTAATATAAAGTTAGCACACTTATGCTGAACAGTAAAAATGTACATAAATGACTTCTGCAAATACATATTCAACATTAAATATCCAAACTACAAAAATAAAAATGAACTAAATGTGAGTAAACAGACCACCTTCGTAGTCTGGACAAGCAATAACCAAACTAGCAGACCAGTTATAACTCAACCTCTAACGAGCAAACTAGCAATTCCTTGAATCATAGATAAAATTATTTTAGGCGATTCTTTGAATAAGATAATACGACACATAAGTAAATCGATCCATTTGTATTTGAATAATATGAGGTTCATTGCCTTTATCTGATTTTTCCGACTGCTTACCAAACTTAGCATGATATTAATAAGAACGTAGCACACCTCAAATGAACAGTAAGGGACGTAAATAAATGACATGCAGAAACTTACATGTTCAACATTGAATCTAAGACCAGGTTCATTACCTCGTGTATCACACTAATGCTCACGACCAGCACTACAAATTTTACAACTTAGCACGATATTGATATAAACGTAGCACACCTATGCTAAACAGTAAAAAAAGTTCATAAATGACTTCTTCAGATGCATGTTCAACATAAATCTCCAAAATACACCAATGAAATAAATATGAGTACAAGACCTCGTTATAAGTCTGTACTAATAATAAACAAACTCACACACCAGCTTATAACTCAAGTAACTATCTTGCCAAAGACCATGTAGTTAATCACTACAAATCAACCTCTACCGAGTATTTTACTCGGCAATTCCTTGTATCATGATTGGTCTTAGTTTTACACGTCGACAACCCCTTAACGGCTTGTTTGCCGCCACCGCTGCCGCAATGGCCTTCTCCTATGAGACTTCAACCTCACCGCACCACCCTTAGTCCGCACACTTCAGTGCCGTGAGTCTGCAGTCTTCGGTTTGGGTAAACCATAATCCGCTCGAACATGGCATCATTCCCTTCTATGTCTTTCTGCTCAACATCCCGATCTTTTCGATGAGAATTTAGCACTCGCATCTTTAAGAATTTGAAGAAACTGCACTCGGCGTTCTGGATCACCATCAACCAAACCAATGCATTTACAAGCCTCTATAAACAACTCATTATTGCCACTCGGATGAGAATAACCAGAGTTGGCTCGTTTATCTGCAATCTCAGCAGAAGCAACCTTTGTCCATCGATGGCAAATGTACTTTGGGGGGATAGATGTGACATTCATGTTGAACATCATCACAAAAATATGCCTGCACAATAGACCTTTCCGAGTGTAGTACTTGCACGAACATGAAAATGATTCCTCAGCAATTAAATATGTAACTTCGAACTTCAGCTCATCGTTAGCAACAACATGATATATTGATGTATCATCTTTACCGCAGCCAAAATCTCACGCTGCACCAGCTTACTCATATGCAGAATAAACAATATGCAGAATAAACAAGAATGGGGTTTTTTTGAGTTTTTAGTTGGCCAGAATAAATTACAACCAGCATAGCTCTACATAAGGATAAATAAATGAAAAAATACAACAGCTTACTCATATGCAGAATAAACAATATTTACCATTTACATTACTGAAAGTGCAAAGCTTTTAACATAAATGTGCTAGTCAAAATCATCACCAGTGCAAAGAGTTGCTTAAGTTAATCATAACTGTTATAAATTCTTGTGTGCAAGATAAGAAACAAACTATGCTAATCAACAATCATTATCAGTGCTAATTGCTACAACAAACTGGTGCTTAAGTTAAATTTATTTTTCTCAACATAAATTACTTATAAACCATAAATTAAGCACCAACCAATCTGTTGGCCAACCAAAATGTTATAAATTGTCGCAATTTTTGGTTGTACAAACATGATGGCAGTCATGGTTATACAATATGAAGACATTTTCAACACCCGATGCAAAATAACTATACTAAATATGCTAAACTAGATTATTAAGAGTGCTATGGAGTACTACAGTTATAGTATTTTCGTCTGTCAACCAAAAAAACATCAGGATGTGCAAACAAAATAACCAAAATATATTTTCCAGACAAAAATACACCAAAACTCATTTTCCCAGCAGCAAATAAATTTCACCCTTGTACTTCTTATCAAAAAAATACACGAACTATGATTTTACAGTATATATGAATTATGCTAAAAAATTTCTTCTCCCAACAACAAATTACCAAACCTGATTTTCTCAACAACAAAGCACGATTAGCGTTGACAGCAACGAAGAGGAGTTGACAGCAGCGGCTAGGGTTGCAGATTTGCGGCGGCTAGGGTTTCATTCAAGAGGTGGCGACGCGTCGAGGTTAAAATATCTCCGTTCCCTGCAACGACCAAGAGGCGGCGGCTGATTTGCTTAATTTAGCGGCGACGGGGATACGATTTTCTGCAACTTTTATGAGAGAAGAGGAGCACTAGGGAAGACAGAAAATGGGAGAAGATGAAATGAGATTTCGATGGGGTGCTGAAGCGACGGGTGTAATTGAGAATCCCTGAAATTTGGGATTATGAACCGATATGAGGAGCGATAAATTTTTACACTTCCGGATTTGTCCTCAAATTGAGATTTCGTTTTGATTCTAATTGATGTCAGATTAGCATTTCCTTTAATTTAGACCGTAGGATTTTTATTAATGTATGGCTGAGATGTTTTCCTATTTCTTACACTTAGGCTATTTCACTCCATAACCCACCCCTATATATATATATATATATATATATATATACACACACCAGCCACACACAATGTACACATTATATATATATATACACAACACACACACACACACTGTACTAACCACAATATATATTTATACACCACACACTTGCACACAATATATATATAAGTACACTGCACACAGTGTGTATATATATATATATATATATATATATATATATATACACACCTGCACAAACACACAAACTTACCGGAAGAAGCCGATTGGTCGGGCAACCTTCGCTGGAATTCGGTCAGAAAAACAACTCCTGTTGGAACTCGGCCGCCGGAAAACTGACCCGCCGGACCTCGTCCAACTCCAGCCCATTCCCGTCCATGGCCGGTTTTCACCATCTTCGCCTGCAACTTCTCGCCGGAAGTTTGCCGTGCCTCCGTTCCGCCGTCCGTTCCGGTCAGAAACTATCTCCGGTCGCTGGAAACTATGGAGCCGCGTCCATGGCCGGAAACCATGAAGAGCGCCGGTGCCTAAGCTCCATCTCGCCAGAAAAAGGTCTGACCGTCCCATCCGAAAATTTCGACCAGGCCGTCGCTGCTCCAGTCACGAGCCACCAGCCGCCATCGAGCTTCAGTCATCGCCGGAGATGTCAGCCCCTCTAACTCCGGTCGTCAACCATTTAGCTCGTCGGAAGTCCGTCGCGGAAAATTATGAAGAAACCGGCTGCCATCCAAACGAGAGAGATGGAGAGAAGAGAAAGAGAGAACGAGAGAGAGAGAAAATTAGAGAGCTGGAGAGAACGGACGAGAGAGAGAGAGAGAGAGAGAGAAGACAACGTGAGAAGTGAGAGAATTATCATGACAAAGATGATAACATAAAGAGAACGAGATGTTAACACATCTCTCTCTCTCTCTCTCTATATATATATATATATATAATGTTAACACATCTCTCTCTCTCTCTCTCTATATATATATATATATAAATGATACCCCAAAGATATCCTGGCCCTACTAGCCGAAAGTTGACTACGGGGAAAGTTTCTACCACCGACCACGCATTACGTACGTAAACCTCAGGGCGTAACGTACGTAATCGCAATAAATTAGCATACGTAATGCTACACAGGTAGCGTACGCTATGGCTATAAACTTAGCCAAAATTCCAAACTCGCCAAGCAACAACCAAACGACGAAACCAAACCGACGACCAGTAAAAATATTTCGATCCCGAAATATTCTAATACAATATACATTGTATCGGTCCAAACAACAACACTTGTACAATTCCAAATGAATACGTACAACTCAACAGTAACACGAAAAAAAATACCCCCGGATATTACATATATGGTCAAATATCACTACACCATATATGACATATTGCAAGCCCACAAAAGTATATTCTTAGACCCGAAAAATGTTACAGTAGATGTTTATGTAACGTTTTGGCCAAAATTCGGCGTTTCATTTACTGGTGTTGCCTATGCTCTCTATTGCAACATTATGTGTACTTATTGCAACACATTTTGTAATATTACAATAGCACTTTTTTGTAACACTTTGATCTGTTTTAGTAACATTTATAAGGTGTTACAATAGACTAATGCAACACTTTTCAGCAACATTTATATCCCTATGTAATACTTTTAAATTTTATTTGCAACACTAATCTGCAATACTTTTTATTAGTCCGGATTGCAATACCCTGTTTGAAATTTCAATATACCATTCACAAAAGCATATCAAATCAGAAATCACATTTCAAATTTCCCAAATGGCAAATCCAACAAAACATGTAAATAAAGCCGAAACAAAACCGATATGTACCACGACATCATCTTACATCTAGTACTTAAGCCTAAAGTCAAAACACATAATCGACCTACACCATAATTCTACATGAAACTGTCTTTCAAGTCAAAATATCCAATCAATCAATTATGCATATACAAAATAAAAGTACTGATATCAATCATCATGAAGTTCACTTTCCTCAGCCTCGCGATCGTCGTCCTCGCACTCATCGTCATGAACCACCTTTTCCATGATGTTATTTTCATATGCTAAGGACTTGTGAGCATAATCTTCCTTGTCTGTTCTTTCTTGCTCCACGGCTTTGATCTCTCTTTTTGTTTGTTCTAATCCACTTCAAGTGATGCATCTGGAGAAAAAGTGAATAGTAAATTAAGATACTAGTAAGGAAATATTTGTGACTTTTTTTTACTGACTTGGGGGATATATAATACAAGAAACATGTCAAGTAGAAAGTGACACATTAAAGATATATGTACATGCACCTCAAAAGAGAATGAAGATAAGTATCAAGCTATTCACCCCATACAGACGGAATAGTGATGGAAAAACAAAAGAGAATGGATACTTCTGTTGTGATGTTTAGTCAGTGTTCTGGTCGCCATATCAAGAACGCAGTGAAAAAAGTAGGTTGCATTTAATAATACGATTAGATCACAATAGGAAAAAACAATATGAAATCAAAATAGGAAAATGGATAAGCATCTGATTAAAAAGTCAATCAGCATTGCACTGCATATAATTCATATTAAGGCATTACATGCATTTGCTGAGCACTGGATGCCGAAACATACATATTAAGTATATACATAGACCCACATATTACTCTTCATGTATATTTACATATTTTCTTTCTATTTACTGTGCTTTCGTGCAACTACAGCATGGAGATAGTGCCATTGACAGTCATCTCATTTTTTATGCATACAATGCATGACAACATAATGCCTGATCACCAGTTCCTTAGGTCAACAGTAAACCACAAGGCAAGCAATAAATAAAAAGAGAAACATTTAAAGAAAAAACAGAAGGAGAAGGAGAAGAGTCCATAAAATTTACGACTCACTTCACTTGTTGGATATGCAATACCAATAGCAACAATTTGTGCTATAATAATTATATACCAAAATGAAGATAAGCAATTCTACTTCATCAAGAATCAACTAACCTGACGACATGCAGCAGAAGTTAAGAGATTCAATGCAGAAATAATGAGATCTTCAGCCAACGGTTTCTGTTCAGAAAGAATGATGCAAATAGATTTTCTAAAATTGGTAACCTACAACAGGAATATATCCACATTAGGAGCCAAACTAGAGAATTAGATCAAAAAAATTCTGACAAAATCAGCATGCCCAAACTCCTTATCATCCAAACTGAGACTTGTACTGGATTGTGAAAAATCGGCAAGAAATAACAGAGATAGCAACCTTGCAGCACCTACTTGTATATTCTGAACAAAATAAAGAAACAAAGAAAGCTAGCAAGTTCATCAATAAATTAAAATCCGCACAAGCTACTGAAAAAATTTCAAGCCATCAGATTCTGCAATGACAACAGAACAAATACGTGGGTGCAAGAAATGAGACAGGTTTGTAGCAGATTTGCAGTATGTATTTCTTTATAAAAAAGAGTAGCCAACAAACTATATAACTAAATCAAAATGATCAGAAAGCCATTACTGAAAATGAAAAGATGGTTACCCAGCATATTGTTAAATTAAATTCAAATTGTTGACGTGACAACCAGAAAACTTTACGGAGGATATATATAAGATCACAAACCCAAATTTCATCCATATGAAACATACAAACTAAGAGAATATAAAAGACAAACTAATTAAGGAGGCACCCGGCAATGAGAAATAAAAAGCATACATTTTGAGTGTATGATATTAATAATATGGCGGCAAAGATCACAGGCAGTCCCTGGTCCAGGAAAGGCCGCTTGTAAACCATCATTCATGAGGCCCAGAGCATCACGCCGCCCCTTTGATTTTCCTCTCTTTCCAGCCATGAATCGGCGGCGAGAGGTTTCAGAAATCCCACTGGCGATAGAAAAGTGCCCCGCCGCCAACAAAAAATTCGGTCGCGAAATAGGTGTAGACCACGAGAAATTGAAATTGAAGAAAGCCCGCCGCAGAAGGCGGCGAACAGGATTAAAACAACGGCTACTGTCTGCAGTTGGGGAAAAAAATTCGCCATGAAGTAGGGGTGGACTCGGTTCCATTCGGTTCGGTTTTTGACTAAAACCGAGAACTGAACTAAATATTCAGTTTCGGTTTGGTTCAGTTCTTTTTCAAGTTTGGTTCAGTTAAGTTCGATTTTTTAAATATTCGGTTCGGTTTCAATTTGGTTTGATATTTTTTCGGTTCTTTACAATATAAATTTAATGAGCCAAATCTTACAATATGGAGCACTAAGCACTAAGCAGTACAGCAAACTAATGCAATTCTTACATGAGCCAAATATTGAATCAAATTTTAAAAGTTCAACATTTCAAATAAAGTCAAAACAGTTCAGCAATACAGTATATGGTGAATGTGATTCAAAATAAAGACCAGCTTATTAATATACAAAATCATTCTTAATGTTTCTTGTAAACAATATATGGTGAATGTAAGAGAAGCAACAAACATGTACCAAGGAAAGGTTTATTTCTGTAAGCATGAAGGGGGGAGCTGGTAAAGGTCTCAATTGTCATCTCCAGAAATCTTTCAAGCCTTCAATAATGGCATAGAAATTGAAGGAGCTAAAGATGCTTGTAGAAGATACAAACTTATCATAAGAAAAAGTTGGTCCATCATAACGGAGAGATCTTTGAAGCTACACATTACCTGAAATGAATATTTTGCATTCTGCAATTGTTTTTTGTTATAATTTATAGCGTTTAGAATCATTGCTGAAACATATAAGCCTTTGTATACAGTAGAGGGTATTTCTGTCAGGATTTGCAGGTTTAACAAGTGTTTCTCTGTATATTTTTATAACCCACATATTCACTGCATGGATAACAAAATATAGCAAAGAAATTAATGTGGTATATCCAAATCTCATGTGGATCATTCTCTATCACCTTTAAAATAGATCAATTATAACTACTAACATATTAGCATAATAGCACTATATGAAAAACTTACCTATAGTACAATGGCGGCAAGACGGAGCTGAGTGGCGGCGAGACGGAGACGGAGGCGGAGATGACACATGGCGAGGAGATGGAGATGCAGATGAGATGTCTGACAGGGAGAAAGGAGATGTGAGGCGAGGCGATTTATTTGTGAGGGAGAAGGGTAAGGCTGCTGTGAGAGCCGAGAGGTAAAATATAAAGTAGAAACCCTCCTAATCCTAATACTTCTGTTCTGTCCAGGCCTTTTATCGATTTTAAGTTTTTTTTAATTACTTAACAAAATGACGTCGTTTTACTTATACATGACAAAACGACGTCGTTTTAATATGACTGAATTTGATTTCGGTCCATTTCGGTGTGGTTCGGTTGATCAAATCTCGAACCGAACAAGCTGTTTGGTCGGTTCGTTTTTCTATTTTTCGGTTCGGTTTTCTTCGATTTCGGTTTTTCGGTTCTTTTTCGGGTTTTCTCGATTCGTTTTCGGTTCCGAAATGTCACCCCTACTGTGAAGGCATGAATTGAGGACGGCGAGCGCTTTTTCTAGAGAGAAGGCAGAGAGAATTTCTTAGAGAGAGAGAGAGAGAGCGACTTGACTGTCCCACTATTAAGATAGGAGGCAATTAAGATAAAGATATTATAAAAACTAATTAAATAAAATCGGATATCTAGATTTATAATCCGGGAAATATCCGGTAAAATATGAAAAAATTCGAATACGGGCGGATATTACATAATCCAAATCCGAATTTTACTATCCGAATCCGATCCCGTATCCGACCGGATACTAAATTTTCTTCCCGAATTCGAATCTGACTGGATCCAGCTCCGGATCGGGCGGGAAATATCCGCCCGAATTTCACCCCTAGGGGTGAGTAATAAGTTTTGTGTAATAAAACTTATTTTTGTGTAATAAAAATTTTGGTACCAAATATTTGGTACTAAAAATGCCCGCCCAATGAAAAAATTAAACTCCCGCCTACATATTTTGGTCAAATCGACCAAAAGCGGATCATGTTATTGTAACACTTTTCTGAAGTATTGCTATAGATCTAAAACTGTCAAAATATTTCTTAGGCTTGCAACACTTTCCTATTTAAAGTAACACATTTCGAAAGTATTACAATAGATATGCAGGTTTCTTGTCTATAACAACATTTTATGCAACACAAACATATGATGGGCTTGCAATAGGTCATATATGGTGTAGTGTATATCAGGCGCCCCAATGATCATATGATATAGCATATGTTTGTATACAATGTTTTTTTATATAACACCATATGTTTGTATACAATTGGTTTGCTAGATAATAATAATAATTGACCAAGATGAGAAATTAAGAAAATGAAAATTAAGTATTTAATGTGCATTAACATATTTTAGGAGATGACCAAAATATCGTATGGTAACCGATGTAATATTCGTATTTTTTTTTCCCGGTATTTTCTTTTTTTCGGTGTATTTCTCGTTTGTAGCGACCCTCGTGTATTTTTCAGTGTATTTCTTCCGTCATCTATTGATCTAATTCTCGTAATTGTTGTGCGAAACCGCCGTTTCGGGGTTGCCGTGGATCCATTCCATGTTATTATGCGTTTTGAGATGTTCCGTTTGATGTTTCGTTCATGTTCCGGTGTTTTGGGCCGTTCATATTCCGTGCCTAGCGCGCGCTAATTTTTCTGCATAGTGCACGCTAGATATCCCTTAGTAGTGCATGCTACGTCTTCTTCGTAGCGCGCGCTAGCGAGCTGAGCCCTGGGAGTGGCAGTTCTGATTCCAATCCTCTGGACTAGCGGATTAGCGTACGCTAATGTCGGGGGACTAGCGGACGCTAGGTGTCCGGTAGCGTGCGCTAGCGTGGATCGATCTTGGGCGATTTGTTGAACTCGTTCAGTGCCGGGTAGCGCCGCGCTATAGCTCGATAGCGCGCGCTACCGAGTCGTTGTTAGCGCACGTTAGATAGTAGTAGTAGCGCACGCTAACGGTCCAGGACAGTGAGTTCTGGACTGTAATATAACTGGATAGCGCACGCTAACACTTAGCCCTTAGCGCGCGCTAAGCCGTGCGGCTATATATACCCAGGAGTTTACCTTAGACGGATCTAATTCTCAATTCACCTCCTTCCTCCGCGGCTTTGGCGATTTTGGGCGATTTCTTGGCGATTTCTTCCTCCAATCATCTCAACCACCATCTTCCTTGAGTTCTTGGTGTATAATAACAACATTAACACAAATATTTCATCCTAATCCAAGGTAAATCTTCTTAGAACCCTACTTTTGAGTAAATTGGGGGTTTTCGGGTTTTTCTTCGATTCGTTCCATACGGTTGATTAATTCATGTTGAATATGATTAATCTTGCTAGTATTTTTGTTTTCCCTATGGATTCATGGTATATTTCGTGGTTGTTGTGTATTCGAGAGGGTTTGGTTGCGGTCCGCCCTCGTTGTGATTTTCATACAAATACATGAATCGTAAGCGGGTTTTCGGGTGTATTCAATTTCCGTATTCGTTTAGAGTTGGTTGTGATTATGTTTTTCGAATCATTAGGTTCGGTTCCGTTGGTTCCTAGCGTTCGTCGCTGATTTTCCTTCCCGTTCATGTCACCGTCTATTAATTGAGGCAAGCACCCTTATGAACTTACGATCTTAACGTAGTAGTATTGCATGAGAATTGTGTGTGTGTGTGTGTATGCTGTAACACCCCCAAGTTATTCAGGGATATTACAGCGCCGTAAGCCCCGCCGTGGGACCCACAAGGCTAACATACGTGGAACCATAAAATTTGACCGATAAGGTCTACACACAATAGAATGAAAAACAATACAAAGGTATTCGAAACATAACCAATGTATTCATAAACATCACAACTCGAATCAATACTTCGGCAAACACAGGCCGGAACATCAAGGAAAAGGGAAAACAATACTCGAGTATTCAAAAGCCAGTCCAGTACAACAACATTGAACGGGAACTCCAAACATAACTGGAAGAAAGACACAGTATCACACTTGCCCACCATCTTCGTGCCGACCCGATACCTGCCTGTCCGACCTCCTGGAACCTGAAATACATGAAACGTATTTCCCCCGTAAAGGGGTTAGCCGTCGAATAGCTAGTGCAAGTATATCAATATGAAACACAATACTCCTCGACAATAAAGTAAATGTAACCGTCAATTCATCAATTCAAGACTAGTATTCCGGAATAACTAAAATCTCATAAGACGTATGTGAATGCCGTAGAAACGGTTCGTTCACCTCATACGCCGTTACGTATGTGAATGCCGTAGAAACGGTTCGTTCACCTCATACGCCGATACATGTAGGAATACCGTTAAAACGGTTCGTTCATTACATGCCAACAATATATCTATGAATGCCGTAAAAACGGTTCGTTCATGATATGCCATCAATATTTCTTACTTTCAAAGTCGAGAACGTACAATTATAAATGTATACTTGCCTTTGAGACATCGAGAAATCGAACGGAGGAAAGGTATGAGTTTGGTAGGTCCAAGAACGCGCTTCCGGCACCTAAACGATTCGCAAGGAATATGACAATTAATTATCCATACTCAAATTACACGAAGAGACTCCCGAAATTCGTCTACGATTCAAGAAAATATACGGGTGAACAACTAAAGGTTGGGAAATCGCCCAAACTCCCACAAGTCCGAAAACGGCACAATCCAACCCATAAAATCGGAAGAAAACACTCATACGGTATAGATATATCAAAATCTCAAGGTTCTCAAGCTTCAATCGGACAAAACGGACGAATCTACGAAAACCCCCAAATTCCAACACAAAATTCAAAGTGTTCTTGAATAATTTTTCAATAATCCGATGAATACTCAAACATGTCCATAATCACGCATATATCACTTCATACATCATGATTTTATCATCCAAAACGTCAATACCCACACAAAATCGAGAAGTCAAGATGTCGAAGAAATTACCTCTTGAATATCCAAGCTCTATGATCCAAGGAATACGCGTTAGATTGACTATCCGGGCTTCCCAACCGAGTGAAAGTGGTAAATCTCCAACACACAAGTGATAGATGTGAGAAAAATCCTCCCTCAAACTCTCTCTCTCGCAGGTGGAAGAAGGAAATGGGGGAAGAGGGCTGAAATCTCGCTTAAAAAGCCGAATTATGCAGTTGACCGCATTGTGTGCCGCGGCTCAGCCCAGGTGTGCCGCGGCACAGACCTAAAAATTGTTCCCAGGTTTCGGCAGTGTGCCGCGGCTCAGCCCAGGTGTGCCGCGGCACCGTCTGAGCAGTTTATGGCTGAGGATGCAACACAAGTGTGCCGCGGCTCGGCTAGGTGTGTGCCAGCAAAGACTCGGTAGTGTACCGCAGCCTTCTTTGGCGTGTGCAGCGGCACTGCGATCCGCTCGGACAGGTTTAGAAAATGTGTGTGCCGCGGCGCATGCTCCTTGTGCCGCGGCTCACACCCCCTTCGGGTCCTAAAATGATGGAAAATGACCCGGGAAGAGAATAAAAGTAATAGGATTCAATGTCTGGGCAACAATAACACGAAATAGAAGTACGGAAACCCCAAAACGGTGGCTCCAAGCAAAGATTACAAGGGTTTGCTCAACAAATCGCGATTCGAAGAATATGAAAAGGTTTGAAAAGACATGACTTTCGACCGGGTATTACATTCTCCCCCTCTAAAAAGAAGTTTCGTCCCGAAACTTAAGAAATAAATAGTTTGGGGTATTCCACCCGCATCTTCTCTTCCGTCTCCCAAGTCGCCTCTTCGACTCCATGCCTCGACCATTGTACTTTAACCAGTGGAATGGTCTTATGCCGAAGCTGTTTCTCGCGACGCTCAAGGATCTTCACGGGTCTCTCCGGAAAGGTTATATCCTCGGCTACGTCAATCTCACTGTAGTCGATAATGTGGCTCGGATCCGGTACGTACTTCCTCAACTGGGACACATGAAAAACGCTATGGACGTGACTCAAAGCTGGAGGCAACGCCAAGCGATAAGCTAAATCTCCAACTCTGTCCAAAATCTCGAAAGGTCCGATATACCTTGGACTGAGTTTTCCCTTTTTCCCGAAGCGGAAAACTCCTCTGGTCGGCGATACTTTGAGCAAGACGTGATCCCCCACTTCAAACTCCAAGGGTCGACGACGAGTATTGGCGTAAGATTTCTGACGACTCTGGGCAGTCAGTAATCGATCTCGGATAATAGAAATATTTTCCTTGGTCTCCAACAACATATCCGGTTCCGTCCCAACTAGCTCAGAAGCCTCGTCCCAACATAATGGCGACCTACATCGCCTACCATAGAGTGCCTCGAAGGGTGCCATTTTGATCGACGCATGCCAACTATTATTGTAAGCAAACTCGATCAACGGCAAGTGAAGCTCCCAATCATTACTCCAGTCTAAGGCACAAGCCCGCAACATATCCTCCAACGTCTGAATCGTCCTCTCTGTCTGACCGTCCGACTGAGGATGAAAGGAAGTGCTCAATCTCAACTCAGTACCCAGAGCCTGGTGAAAGGCCTGCCAAAAATGCGATACGAAACGGCCATCTCGATCAGAAACAATGGTCTTGGGGGCACCGTGTAACCTCACGATCTCAGCGATAAAGGTTCGAGCCAATCTATCCGGTCCCCAAGTATCCTTAATACCCAAGAAGTGTGCAGACTTGGTCAATCGATCGACAATTACCCAAATCATATTCATTCCAGTCCGAGTTCTCGGCATGCCAGTGATAAAATCCATTGAGATATCTTCCCACTTCCACTCGGGAATGGGAAGTGGTTTCAACAACCCCTCCGGTCGTTGATGTTCGATCTTGACTTGTTGACACGTCAAGCACCGTAATACAAACTCTGTAACATCCTTCTTCATGTTATTCCACCAAAAATTTCGCTTCAAATCTTTGTACATCTTACTCGTCCCGGGGTGGATTGAGTAAGGCGTAGCATGGGCTTCTCGGAGGATTCTCTGTCTCAACTCTAAATCGTTCGGAACACAAAGTCTGCCCTGAAATCTCAGAATACTATCCTCATGTACCATAAAGCCAGGAGCTTTTCCTTTTATCACATCTTCCTTCAGTTGAGAAATCATCGGGTCACTCCACTGCTTCCCTTTGATGTCGTCAACTAAGGACGAAGTAATTTCGAGAGTACACAACTGTCCCTGTACTCGTTGAAGCCAAACTTCTATCCCTTGCTCAATTAAATCTTGACGAATTTTAAATGCAGGGCGTAAAACCTCGAGCATTTGAAGAGATGCCGATTTGCGGCTCAGAGCATCCGCAACGACATTGGCTTTCCCGGGGTGGTAAAGAATTTCCAAATCATAATCCTTTATCAACTCTAACCAACGCCGCTGTCTCATATTCAGCCCCTTCTGACTGAAAATATACTTCAGGCTCTTGTGATCGGTATAAATCCGACACGGTGAACCATACAAATAATGCCGCCAAATCTTGAGCGCAAAGACAATTGCGGCCAATTCCAAATCGTGAGTAGGATAATTCATCTCATAAGGCTTTAATTGTCATGACGCAAAAGCTATTGTCTTATCATGCTGCATAAGAACACAGCCGAGGCCTTGACCCGAAGCGTCACTGTAAACTGCAAAGCCTTCGCTACCATGTGGTAAAGTTAGAATCGGCGCTGAAGTCAATCATCTCTTTAGTTCATCGAAGCTCTGCTGTCTCTCATCCGTCCAAACAAACTTTTCGGTATTATGGAGTAATTTCGTGGCGGTCGAGCGAGTTTCGAGAACCCCTCGACAAACCGACGGTAATACCCAGCAAGGCCCAAAAAGCTACGAACCTCCTTAACATTTTTAGGCGGTGCCCAGCCTAGCACTGCCTCGATCTTCTGCAGGTCTACACGAACCCCTTCGGCCGAAATCACATGGCCGAGAAACATAACTTCTTCCAACCAAAACTCACATTTCGAGAATTTTACATAGAGGTGCTCGGTTCTCAAAATGTCTAAGACCAAACGCAAGTGTCGGGCATGTTCCTCCTTATCCCGAGAATAGATCAAGATGTCGTCAATAAAGACGACTACACACCTATCGAGGTACTCGATGAATATTTTATTCATTAACTGCATGAATACTGCCGGCGCATTCGTCAACCCAAACGGCATAACTACAAATTCATAATGCCCATATCTCGTCCGGAACGCCGTCTTTGGAACGTCGGACTCCCTCACCCTGAGTTGGTAATACCCGGATCTTAAGTCAATCTTCGAGAAAACCGCAGCTCCTTGCAATTGATCAAATAAATCATCTATACGTGGTAGAGGGTACTTGTTCTTGACGGTTACTTTGTTCAGCTCGCGGTAGTCGATGCACAAACGTAGTGAACCATCTTTCTTCCTCACGAAAAGAACAGGCGCGCCCCAAGGCGAAGCGCTCGGTCTGATGTACCCTCTTTCCAGAAGTTCTCCCAACTGATTCTTCAATTCTTGCATTTCGGAAGGTGCCATCCGGTAAGGTGCTTTAGAAATCGGAGCCGCGTCTGGCTCTAAGTCTACGGTAAATTCTATCTCTCGATCTAGCGGTAATCCCGGAAGATCGTCCGAAAAAACATCGGGATACTCATTAACAACCGGAATTGAAGAGAAATCGACTTTGCTTCCTTCCGTTTTCAAAGCATAGCACCAATAGCCCGTACAACCTTTATTTAAAAGTTTTACGGCCTTCATGGCACTGATAAGTAACTTGGATTGGCCCGACTTACGTCCCAAAAATGAGTACTCAGATCCGTCTTTAGTCATCATGGTGATAACTTTGGTACGGTAATTCATAATCGCCTGGTGATTATTAAGCCAATCCTCGCCGAGGATTACGTCCTCGCCTTCCATATCAACTACAATTAAATTCGATAACCATTCCATACCGGATATAACCACCGGAAATTCTCTAATCTCCCGATTCCCCACAATCCTATCACATGGCGGTCTCACGATAAAGGGATCGCAAGCGATTAAACAAGTTATATTCAAACGGCACACACTCCAAAGAAATAAAAGAATGTGTAGCACCAATCAAAAAGTACACTTTGGATAGGATAGAATATGGATGGTACACAAGCCACCGCCGCATCGGGTTCGTCTGCTCGACGCATCTCATAAACTTGTGGTTGCACCGAACCGACGCTAGAGTTCCCCCTCCGCGTTCGACCCGACCCCCGGCCCCTGCCAAAATTCTGCTGAGGTTGACCAAAAGATTGCCGCTGATTAACACCTTGATCAAGGGGTGTTGGGGTAGAAGCCCGAGTGTCCAAAGTCTGGTTCGGCTCGGAACAATAAACCGCTCTATGCCCCATCTGACGACACGTGTGACACTTTAATAGTGGAAAGTAGCATTCCGAACTAAAGTGGCCTGGACGACCACAATTATAGCAAGTCACTGTACGATTTGAGGTACCCGGAGTGGGACGGTAACCCCTCTTCCCTTTATTAGAACGTGACGACTGTCCGGCAAAATGGTTAGTCGACTGTGACTTCTGAAAGTTGCCACCTTTAGAGCCAGAAAAATTTCCCCCGACTTTCTGCTTCTTCGGTTCTTCAACGGTGTCATTGTCGGGGCTCAACATATCATGAGCTAAAGCTCTGTCCTGATACTCTTTCAGTGTGGTACAAGCAAATCCGGCCATGTACCGCCGTAAGTCCAAATTCATCCGCATATCAAAATAACGGATCTTATCACGCTCGCTACGCACTTGATCCTTCACATGGATCAATTGTTGGTTATACTCCACAATCGCCTGCGAAACGGGAATATCTTGTGGTTTAGCCTCGAAGAAGGCTCGGATTCGGCTCTCTCGTACCGGCCAAGGACAAAACTCGGCCTCCAAGAGCTCCTTAAATTCATCCCACGAGGCAATACGATCCTGTGGCTTGATGACATTCCACCAAGTAGCGGCCTCCTTAGTGAGGAAATACTGAGCAATTGGTACTTTCCTCACCTCGGGGCAATCAACCGCCTCGAAAATCTTCTCTAATTCCGCTAGCCAGTCTTCCCAGCCCAACGGGTCCGTGGCACCGCCAAACTGTGGAGGGTGCATACGGATTATATTCTGAAGCAAGGCATCCGTGTTTGGGTTCGGGTTATTCAGTTGAACGGTTTGGGATAAAATGGTCATCTGAGTAGCCAATTGTTGAAGTGCATTCGCCACTCCAACGTCTGCATTGTTCCCCTGACCGTCTGACTGGTCGTGCTGACTCTCGGTGTCGGGATGCACCGAGTTCGACAAACTGGGGTTGGTCGACCCCGCAACTGAACTGATGGAAACGGCCGCGCCACGACCCCTTCCTCGTCCACGGCCACGACCACGGCCACGGCCCCTACCAGCTGACATACTGAAGAACACACAAGGTACGTAAGCACAATTCAAACGCACGACATTAAGGTGATCGATTCTCAAGAATATCCATAGAAGGAGCATAACGAATAAGGAAACATTAGAAGAGTAAGAGGTCTTACAAGTACCGGTCGCACTGTGATGATGGCAGAGTAGTGATACTGTGGACAATTGACGACTCATTCGACCCAAAAGACCGACAGCCTAGGTATCCATAAACCTGGCGCGCTCCGATACCATATTCTGTAACACCCCCAAGTTATTCAGGGATATTACAGCGCCGTAAGCCCTGCCGTGGGACCCACAAGGCTAACATACGTGGAACCATAAAATTTGACCGATAAGGTCTACACACAATAGAATGAAAAACAATACAAAGGTATTCGAAACATAACCAATGTATTCATAAACATCACAACTCGAATCAATACTTCGGCAAACACAGTAGGAACATCAAGGAAAAGGGAAAACAATACTCGAGTATTCAAAAGCCACCCAGACAACAACACCGAACGGAACTACAAACATAACTGGAAGAAAGACAGAGTATCTCACTTGACCTCCATCTTCGTGCCGACCCGATACACTGTCCGACCTCTTGGAACTGAAATACATGAAACGTATTTCCCAGTAAAGGGTTAGCCGTCGAATAGCTAGTGCAAGTATATCAATATGAAACACAATACTCCTCGACAATAAAGTAAATGTAATCAATTCATCAATTCAAGACTAGTATTAATAACTAAAATCTCATAAGACGTATGTGAATGCCGTAGAAACGGTTCGTTCACCTCATACGCCGTTACGTATGTGAATGCCGTAGAAAGCGGTTCGTTCACCTCATACGCCGATACATGTAGGAATGCCGTCAAAGCGGTTCGTTCATTACATGCCAACAATATATCTATGAATGCCGTAAAAACGGTTCGTTCATGATATGCCATCAATATTTCTTACTTTCAAAGTCGAGAACGTACAATCATAAATGTATACTTGCCTTTGAGACATCGAGAAATCGAACGGAGGAAAGGTATGAGTTTGGTAGGTCCAAGAACGCGCTTAGGCACCTAAGCGATTCGCAAGGAATATGACAATTAATTATCCATACTCAAATTACGAAGAGACTCCCGAAATTCGTCTACGATTCAAGAAAATATACGGGTGAACAACTAAAGGTTGGGAAATCGCCCAAACTCCCACAAGTCCGAAAACGGCACAATCCAACCCGTAAAATCGGAAGAAAACACTCATACGGTATAGATATATCAAAATCTCAAGGTTCTCAAGCTTCAATCGGACAAAACGGACGAATCTACGAAAACCCCCAAATTCCAACACAAAATTCAAAGTGTTCTTGAATAATTTTTCAATAATCCGATGAATACTCAAACATGTCCATAATCACGCATATATCACTTCATACATCATGATTTTATCATCCAAAACGTCAATACCCACACAAAATCGAGAAGTCAAGATGTCGAAGAAATTACCTCTTGAATATCCAAGCTCTATGATCCAAGGAATACGCGTTAGATCGACTATCCGGGCTTCCCAACCGAGTGAAAGTGGTAAATCGCCAACACACAAGTGATAGATGTGAGAAAACTCCTCCCTCAAACTCTCTCTTTCTCGCAGGTGGAAGAAGGAAATGGGGGAAGAGGGCTGAAATCTCGCTTAAAAAGCCGAATTATGCAGTTGACCGCATTGTGTGCCGCGGCTCGGCCAGTGTGCCGCGCACGTACTAAAAATTGTTCCCAGGTTTCGGCAGTGTGCCGCGGCTCAGCCCAGGTGTGCCGCGGCACCGGGTACAGGCGGTTTATGGCTGAGGATGCAACACAAGTGTGCCGCGGCTCAGCCTAGGTGTGCCGCGGCAAAGACTCGGTAGTGTACCGCGGCACTGCTGGCGTGTGCCGCGGCACCCGGTACAGTCCGCTCGGACAGGTTTAGAAAATGTGTGTGCCGCGGCGCATGCTCCTTGTGCCGCGGCTCACACCCCCTTCGGGTCCTAAAATGATGAAAAATGACCCGGGAAGAGAATAAAAGTAATAGGATTCAATGTCTGGGCAACAATAACACGAAATAGAAGTACGGAAACCCCAAAACGGTGGCTCCAAGCAAAGATTACAAGGGTTCGCTCAACAAATCGCGATTCGAAGAATATGAAAAGGTTTGAAAAGACATGACTTTCGACCGGGTATTACATATGCTCACTATGGGTTAGATCCGACGAGGTCTCGGTAGGGTCCACGGAGGGGTGGATCCGTGAGCTTGCTTTTAACCACTATGGGTTAGATCCGACGGGGTCTCGGTAGGGGTCCACAGAGGGGTGGATACACAGTTAATTGTGGTGCGTTTTACAAATGTGTTTTGAATTATGGCGTTTCCGAAAATATGTGTTTCAACCGATGTTTTCTTTATTGCATGCTTTGACTATATGTATAAGATGTAAGTTGTTCATTTGGTTACTTCTACTGGCGTAATTGATAACCCCTCTGGGGGACCCATTTTGGGGAAATTCGTTTTATGAATTTCAGGTCAGGTTCATCGAGATGAACGGGCGCTGGACCAGTATGCGGATGATGGACGTGCGTGATGATTGTGCACGAGTGGTGTCTTATTGTCTTCTATCTTTTTACCATTTGTGGGTTTGTAAACTAATAGAAGTACTCGAGTACTTAAGAGTTCTTGTTTGTCCGGATTGTATCGTTGTCTATTGTGTTTGTGTCGGATGATTGTGTTGTGTTTGACCGGTTGAACCGGGTGGATTATTTTGTTTTGAGTCCTTATGACGAGGTGTTATTTTGTTGTTTCCGCGAGTCGATGAGTATGATGGTTGTTTAGCCTGGTGAGTCCCATATAGGGATTCACGGCGCTGTAATATACCTCGAATATCTTGGGGGTGTTACAGAAAATGGTATCGGAGCATAGGTTTATAGATACCTAGGCTTCTCGGTTATTGGGTCTTGTTGTGTGTCGTTTTGCACATCATCATCACGCTGCCATGATTCCGATGCTACCGGTGCCCGTAAGTTTTTCCTTACTCCGTTCTTTGTTTTCTTGCATCACACCTTCGATTCTTGATTGTGGTTGTTTTTCCTCTCGTACTTACCATCGTATGGCCTTTGCTACTTCTTTAACATCAGTATGGATGCTGGAAGAGGCCGTGGTCGTGGTCGTGGTCGTGGTCGTGGTTGTGGATGCGTTCGAGGACGTGGGGTAGCCGGTGGGGCGGCCACGTCGCATTCTTCGGGAGCCGGCAGCACCGGTGACCGTCATAGCCATGCTTCTTCTCAAGATGGCGCCGACCTTGGAATTGCGGCTGTCATGCAACAGATGGTGAACCAGATGGCGGCTATAGCTCAGGTGGTTCAGAACCCGAATCCGGCCCATGCTAATCGAGGCGGAGTAGACCGTTGGCTTCAAGATGTCATCAAGATGCATCCTCCTCAGTTTTCGGGAGCATCAGACCCGATCGGCTAGGAAGGGTGGATCAAGGAGATATCTAAAGTCTTTGTTGCCACCAACTATCCCGAGGACCGTAAGGTCCCTATTGCCCAGTATTTTCTCACTGGGGACGCTACTGACTGGTGGGAGGCCGTTGGGTCTAAGGACCACGTTGCTTCGTGGGCGGAATTCAAGGACCTAATGGAGACCGAATATTGCCCGTGGCCAGTTAGACATGCTCGAGTTCATGCCTTTTATGATGCCCAGCCTCGGGATATTCATGTTTCTCAAGCTATTGCCAATTTTAACAAGGAGTTGGGCTATGTGAAGACCCAGGTTGTCGAGGAGAGCGACAAAATTTTCCATTTTTCCAAGCGGATGAAGCTGTCAATTCGGGACTATATGTATGGGATCGTCTGCACTACCTTGAAGGATTATCAGAGTAGGGCCCTTGCTTATGATATGTCTGTGACGGCTAGTGAGGTGGCCCACGAGAGCAAGAAGCAGAAGTCCGTCGGGAATTTTTCGGGCCACAAAGGTGGGGGTCAGCAGAAATTTCAGTCTGCTAACTTTTCCGTTGGTGGTGGCCCAACTCGTCCTAGTGGAGTTCCCCGCAGGGCTGCCAGTGCCCCTTCTCGGGAGGTGAAGTGTTTTAACTGTGGCCAGCCGGGCCACATCAGTCGTAATTGTCCGAGTCCTTTGCTGACGTGTAATCGATGTGGACAGCAAGGCCACAAGACTGCTTTCTGTGCCGAGAGAGAGAAAATTCTTGGTGCCCAGGCTTCCATTCCAGCGCCCAGGGAACCAAGCGTGAATCAAGGATCGTTTGCTTCTCAGTCCCCACCGAGTGCCAGTCGAGGGAGAGGTCGGGGTCAGACCGCCATAGGGGGAGCTTCTAGTGTCGGCTCCGCTCATCCACGAGTTTACAAGATGAGGAGGGTCGATGATCCGGCCGCTACTGTTGACACAGGTACCGTTCACATTCATTCTCACCCTATCAGTGTGCTTTTCGATTCCGGTGCTACGCATTCATTTGTCTCTTTGGAATGTGTGCGTCGTCTGGGTTTTGATTGTTTGTCGCCCTGCGAGTCTTTCATCGTTAAACTTCCTAGCAGTGATAGCATCGTAGGTGATCGGGAGATCCGAGATTGTGCTGTGATTATTTGCGAGAGGGCTTGGCTCTCAGATCTTATTGTCGTGGGTATTGAAGGTGAGGATTTAATTCTTGGGGATGATTGGCTCGAGCGGTATGGTGCGATCATAAACTACCACACGAGAATCATCACTACGTTAGCCGAGGATGGCGCCGAGCACTCTTTCGGGCTAAAGAGTTGTAAACTAATAGAAGTACTCGAGTACTTAAGAGTTCTTGTTTATCCGGATTGTATCGTTGTCTATTGTGTTTGTGTCGGATGATTGTGTTGTGTTTGACCGGTTGAACCAGGTGGATTATTTTGTTTTGCGTCCTTATGACGAGGTGTTATTTTGTTGTTTCCGCGAGTCGATGAGTATGATGGTTGTTTAGCCTGGTAGGTCTCATATAGGGATTCACGGCGCTGTAATATACCTCAAATTTCTTGGGGGTGTTACAGAAAATATCTCCATAAAAAATTAATCTATAGCTTCATATTCAGCAGGTTTTTCTATCCAATCTTTATAGAGATTTTGACGTGATTTAAATAAGTTTTCCCACTCATCTATGCCTCTTTCTCTCCTTAGTTTCCATAATTTATTTGTGAAATCCATTGGAAACTCGCCTTGCATTTTCACCATTACATAATGATTTGAATTTACCAGTGCAATTGTGATTATCTTTTTATCCGAGAACTGGTCAGGGCCTCTCCAAAGCGGAAATACTGTCGAACTATAATTATTTTCTTTAGATATGTAATGAAAAATTACGTTAAACTTGTTCGCAATCAAAAACCCCGTCTCTGGCATAATCATCCAATATTCTCCTGGCGCAAAACCAGGCCCCGACCACTCTAATGATGAAAACACCTCATTGTAATCGTCCTTGAAAGTCTTTTTGTAATGTATTTCAAACTGCATCATCTCATCAATTAGTAACCTTTGGATTAATAGCCATTCATCTACACCGTACCCGAGAGCAAAAGCCGTCGCCCGAAACCCACAATTTCCATCACCTTTGACGTTTTTTATATCCTCCACATACGGATGAAAGACTTTTGGAATTTGACCAATATAATCGTGATAGTCCTGTGATTTTTGATCTGTAACATTATGCTGGGTCAACCCCATGAAATCGTATTCTATTGCACCTGAAGTGTTGGTGAAATAAGTTCGTTCGATAGTATTCTCGTTAAACCTGAAGAAATCATTTATTGCGGTTGAAGGGTTGGAGAAATAACTTTGCCCGACGACATCTTGATTCATGAATGGGCTCGGTTCGCTAGGCACCTGTTATTGTAACCATGATAGTATCCTGGTTCATGAATGGACTCGGTTCAGCAGGTGTTTCGTAGTTCACGTAGGTACTGTTGTAACCGGGAGAATCGTCATAGTCCCTTAATGAATATGGTGTTGGATGCTCTTGGTCTTGGGAGTATCTGAACGAACTGTGCCTTGTAAGCTCTTAGACATAATCACGTTCTACGGAGGGCGCATATGAACTATGCCTCGGAGGCTTATGGGAGTAGCTTCGCTGAAGGGGAGGTTTAGCAGTTGCAAGGTCCAGTTTTTTCAGGTGTTTGGGTTTTGTACTTGGCCTTTCACGAGCTTTTGTTTGCACCGCGGGCTCATCATAACTCGTGCTGCTAGGATCCCATATAGCTTTTATCTTTTGAAGCCAACTCTTTTTCACAACTGCTCTTTTCTCTTTGTTGTAAGCCTTTTGAAAGTCATGTAGTTGTTCAAGAACGTCAGTATCTGGATCATCAGGTTCATTTGGTTCATCCTGGTTCAACAGTGTCGGTTCGAAATCAAGCTTCTTCCGAAAGACATCTATCGTATGCAGTGGAATCGATACATCTGCATCGACATATTGATAGATTTCACATGCACATGGTAAACCGCAACTTCTGCGAATTTGACAGCCACAAGATGCCTCTTTTTGCTTTAAAGATTTAACCCGCTTAATCTCCTCTGTTAATACATCTAATGCTTCTATAGAAACTTTTGTTAGTAATAAATTAAATGTTCGATTCCTATGTAAATGTTTTATCTTATTCATACTTTCCCCGAAGCTTGCCTTTATTTCTGTGTATTCTATTCGAACTATGTCATCTATAATTCCTATACATTTATCTAAATGTGACTTTTCATTATCCAAATGTTTTTTCAATAAAGAATGTTGGCTCTCTACCCTATTCGTCGTTCGTTCTCCGAAATTGAGATGATCAATCCAGGCGGACACAAACTTCTCTTTATACTTTTCTAACCAGTTTGCATCCACGTAGGTAAATACATCTGAAGCGTTGATAAAGACAAGTTAGTTTCAATAGATGTACATTTTGATAAAATTAAGAATGAATTTAAGAGATAAGAATAATACTTTGCTTGTCTATCAACTTTGAGTGTAACCACGTTCGATTTTGGACATACTCGTCAATAGTTGGATAATTAATTACACGATCCCACCAAGAAGTGAATTTATCCCAGTCAGTCTGGGAACCAAAGGATGGTCTGTGGTGCTTTCTAATATTCTCATAAATGTGATATCTGCAAAGCATCCGACTTGCCTTTGGAAAGACATATCGGCATGCCTCCATTAGTGCAAAATCCCTATCCGTGACTATGACACATGGCAGCATATAGTCGTCTAGTGTCTGTATAAGATAATGTAACACCCACCTGAAATTTTCCATCTTCTCATTTCGTATGAACGCAAAAGCTATACAAAAGGTCTTGTTTGTTGAAGTTAATCCAACAATCTGAAAAAAAGGTAGGTGATGCCCATTGCATGCGTTTGTTGAAGTTAATCCAACAAAAAGGTGAGTTTTTTTTTCTAACCATAGCAACTTTGAAACATAAATACATGACGCTTGTATTTGATAAATCTGCATAACAAATAACAAAAAATTATATACCTGTTGGTCTTTATGTGGGATCTAAAATGAGCACATGGGGGAATGCGCGCCACATCTTCATTGAAATTGGATTTATGAAGAATAAATCACGCACTTGATTGGAATCAGGTTCTTGACGAATATGATAGACGTAGCCACCCGTGTGTAAATATTTCACCATTGATTGCATAGGGGTCTGTCCAACTCTTTCGGCTTGATGTATTTTTTTTCGTGCATCGTATACGGTTTGTCTTGTGGAGACATTTTGATCGTTATTTTTCTTTAATTGAGTAAGAATATCTCATGGAGCCATATGCTTTTTGGTCATGTCCTCCACTATTTCAAACTCTTTTTTGGACAACCTCTTTGCAAAAGCATGCCCCTCCAAAAATATAGCTGGATCATGATTATGTCTGTCACATATAACATTAATTTTCCAACCTGAATGTGTTGGGTCATGACTGTATTTTGCAATAAGTTGAAACGGACATCCACATTTCTTTGTACCTGAATGTGTTGTCGACTGTGATGCTGACTTGTATTCACCACCACGATCACACATAAGATAAACATTTTTGACGAAGTCGAGAACAGTCTTCTTCGTTCTTTGTATGACAATAACGTATCTGAGATTACGTGCTGTAGTTTGCACCCAATCCATCAGCTCCTCACGAGTCTCAAACACCCGATCATTCTAAAATGATGACATTGTTTGCACCGCGAGATATTCTTACTTTAGTAGTTTACAAATTGTTTTCAATCTTTGGAATGAAAATGTGAAATAAAATGTGAAATTTTGCAGAAGTTTGGAATAATTGAGTGTAAAATGATGAGTCTAATGTTGGTTGATAATACAGATTGTTTTCAATCTTTGGAATGAAAATGAGATAGAATAAAAAACTCGTGACTTAAATAAAGAACATGATGATAAAAAATAAAAAACCCGTGAACTTGTGCGAATTTGACGGTGTCACGAGGTTTCTGTAGTTTCACATGTGGCTTGATTCAAATTGTTTAGTTGTTAATTCATAAAAGTAACTTTAAGAGGACAAAGAGCATTTGATTTCGTATGAAAAGAAGACAACAATTTTAGTGCCCATATTATTAGCCAAAGTAAACAAATTCAATAGTAAAAAAGCTAATTATGTTGTCCTAAATTTGCAGTGATGTGTGTATAATTCCCAAATAATGTGTATGTTTCTCACCCCCCATAAATTATCCTTTTTATATCCTAACTCTATTATTCTATTTTTTGTTGCGTGTAGAATACCGGTAATACCTGCCGGGTAGACGAGTACCTACTATCTACGGGTAAAGGGGTTACCCTTCAAGTTTATTTTTCATAGGGATTTACCTACCCTACCCTACATGACCCGACTTTATCCTGTCGTGTCCTACCCGAAAAATCATCACAAAATGTATTTTTTGTTCTTTTTCTTGAGGAAAAAATAGTTCATGTACAATAAAATCTTAATAAATAAATAATATTATTTAATAGAAAAGAAAAAAACCTATAATAAATTAAAATAAGATCCATAATATAAGATATAATTACTAATTAATTGAAAATTATGATTTTATTTATAAAAGACAATATATATATATATATATATATATATAATAAATTTAACGGGTAATCGGGTCGGGTAGACGGTTAAAATGCTAAACCCATACCCTGCCCTTACCCTAGCAGAATTTAGCAGACACGGGCAGCACCCTACCACTACCCGAATTTTCGGGCAGAACCCTACCCATTCACCCGCGTGTAATCCCTACCATATGGGTAAAACTGACATCATTAACATGATTTGAAGCTTAAACTATAATCGTGGATAATGTTTTAAAAATTGCTACGCGGATTTAAGTTTTCGAGGTATCGCCTAACGATTAATCGAGTTGTCCGTTATTCAATTCGAGTCTGATCGTAAGAAATTCATTTGAATTGGTTCGTTAAAATAACCAAACTAGTGTCAAACACAATTTATTTTGGGTTCTATCTTTTATAATACCAAACCATAAAAGTAACAAGTTATATATCCTCATTCATAAGAGTATAAGTTTTTGATACCAAAAGACATTAATACCCTTAAATCTATCACTAAAAGGTAAAAAAAGGAAAGTCAACATCAACACCTTTTTTGAGGACATTTTAGTCTTTTTAAGCAAAATGGTATCAATAACTTACACTCTTATGAATGAGGATATATAACTTATCAATTTTATGGTTTGGTATTAAAAAATTGATTCTCACATTTATTTTTGATAACTTATAGAACCCCATTTAATTAGAATAAAATTTATAAACTAGGTATAAAAATCAAATTATACAAACTCGATTTGTGTTCGACTCAATTAAAATCCGTTCAAACTCGATTCAATTATTGATCAAATCCATCTCAAACACAACTCTAAAAACTCAACAAATTCCAACGAATTTAAACAAAGATATTAATTTTGATTGATTTACATCGGTGTCCATCTTCAAATAGACCTGACAAATCGTTCGTGTCGTGTACTTTCGTATTTCGTGTACCAAAAATCCAAACTCATACACGACATGAAATGAATTCATGTCGTGTACCACGTAAATACGTGTCGTTTCGTATCGTTTTTTCGTGTCAGGCACATAATATAAAATAAATATTAAAATATTATAAAAATAACAATTTTAATATTTTAATATTATTTTTATAGATTTTAGTAGACGAAACGAAACAAATGGCAACGAAAACACGAATGTTTACACGGAATTTTGAAAGTTCACAGTATATTTTCGAATTTTAAAATTTAGTACAATTTTTTATATAATTTAATAAATATGATATACATAAATATTTATTTATTTATTTCGTGTCATAGGTAATAGGTAATGGTATGCGTGTCTTTCAAAGGGTAAACACAAAACTAACACTAAATCTCGATCGTGTATTTCCGTGTTCGTGTATTTTTGTGTCGTGTACTCAAAATGCAAAAAAAACACTAAATTTTTGTGTCATTTTCATATCATATTTTCGTATCATGTGGTAAATTGCCGGGTCTATCTTCAAAGCCTCTTCATATCTAAGAATAATATTTTGAAGCGGGTTGAGTAAACTCGGAGAAAATCCTTAAACTAGCCCAGAACTTTGTTGGGGCAACAAAAGTTTTTATCGTCGACCCGAATACCAAACCCTATTTCGGGGAAAGCAACGACCAAGTCAGCAATCCATACATACAAAATAGAAACTCATTTCCATCCGTTCGATATCACACAATCGACGGCTGTAACAATACAACACCGAATCACCCGGATCGCTATCTTCCCCGCCAAAACCCAAAATAAATTTCCACCAAAACTACGTCTCCCCCAAAATTCAAATCAATAGCCAAATCAAAATTCTCTCTCTCTCCCTCTCTCTCTCTCTATATATATAATAACCCCCGATATCTCCCTATTTCCATCACTCGCCTTTCAACAGCACATCTGCTTTCACTTTTTCATCTTTTTTTTTTTTTGAATTCCTTTTCCAGCAGTTGAAAATGTCTGGCCGTGGAAAGGGAGGAAAGGGATTGGGCAAGGGTGGAGCGAAACGGCACCGTAAGGTTCTCCGAGACAACATCCAGGGCATAACGAAGCCAGCGATCCGGCGTCTGGCCAGAAGAGGCGGGGTGAAGAGAATCAGTGGGCTGATATACGAGGAGACGAGGGGTGTTCTGAAGATATTCCTTGAGAACGTCATCAGAGACGCCGTCACCTACACCGAGCACGCTAGGAGAAAGACGGTGACCGCCATGGATGTTGTCTACTCCTTGAAGAGGCAGGGCCGTACACTTTACGGCTTCGGCGGTTGAGTGTTGTTGGATCTGGGTATATGGTTGTGTAATCCAATGATTTTCAGTAGTCGAATTGTGGTCAATCTGTTTTAAATTTTGTGATGATTCTGTTCTATATCGTATAATCAAAATAAATAAAAGAAAAAAAGTCGTTATTTTCCAAATAAATTCTTCGAATCCAACTTAAATATTTGAAAATCATGTTGGAAATAATTCAATTAACTACGTGGAGTTGCATTCCAATTCAACCGCCTTAACATTCAAAATCCTGCGAAACAACTCCTTTTTTTTTTTTTAATTTAATTGGCATTTTCATAACTTTTTTTCTTCAGAAAATTGATTTAATCAATTATTTAGCTGTATTTTTATTTCTTAAAGGACCTGAACAATTAGTTTTAAAAGTAATTTGAAAAAACAAAAAATTATTGTAAATATGACTTTCTAAAAGTATTCTTATTTTTTGTATATAATTTCTTAAATGAATTTTCTGGAAAGAAATTACCCTGTGAATTTATGTATACAAAATCGATGCTTTTTAAAATTATATGTAAATTAAATTTTCAGTTTTTTCAGATGAATTCAGAATTAATTAATTTTCAGATTTCTGGAAAATAAAATAGATTATTAATGAAATTAAACATTTTTCTAAAAAATAAGCATCCGTAAGAGTTATAGTCGTTATGCATGTTTTGCTATGGATTTTAAGGCAAAATAGCTCTACTAGGGACTCAAGTTTGTCATTTTTATCACTTAAGGGACTAAAGTTTGAAGTGTTTCAAATGAGGGACTCAAGTTACAAATGTTTAGCCCGTTAGGGACCCGTTAAATTCGTCCCGTTAAGTTTTAACGGACGTTTTAACGGACTGATATTTGAGGGATTTTTTGACACATGGCAGTTTATGATTCATTAATTGAATCCCTACCGGCCTTCTTCTCCTTCTAATTGAATCCCTACCGGCCTTCGTCTCCTTCGTCTCCTTCGCCATTAAAAAGCTTCAAGAACCCTACTGGCCTTCGTTTCCTTCGTCTTCTTGTTCTTCGATTCCTTCGCCATTAATAGGCTTCAAGATACCCTACTGTGCTGTGTTTTTCCAACAGACCTAATGGCATCAGGTAGTTCTATGTCCTTAAACTCGAAGTTATCTTGCTATTGCAACAAAGAATCTCCCGTTCGAGTTGCTAAAACACAAAGCTAATCGTGGGCATCGCTTTTACGGTTATGAAACTATGGTTTGAAGGGTGAAACACATGCACCTTCTTTAAATGGGTTGATAATGAAGAAGATTCTTCTACAAGGTCAAAAACAGAATGTGTTACAGTGTGATTTTTTGAAGGCGATTATCAACTAAAGGAAGAAATTGTTGTTTTGAAGGACTCCATTGAGTTTGAGAAGAACCAGAAAACAGAGGAGAAGATAAAATATGATTTCATGATGTTAAAGTTGAAATTTATTGGTATCATTGTTAGTGCGGTTTTTATTTATATCATTGTTCACAATGGTGGTTTGGATTTGTAATATTTGTTGGAGATGATAATGTTGTATCATTGTTCTTGGATTTGTAATATTTCATGTTATGTAATGAACAAATTTCTTGGTTATCCAGTCCCATGTTTACTTCAGCTTGATTACTTGTTTAGTTAGTTGTTTACTCCAGCTTGATTACATGTTTACTTGTTCAGCTTTCTGAGAGTTCTTACATGAATTGATACAGAATGTGATTCACATTTCTCCAAGATCTGGTGATGGTGAACATGAGTAAATATAATAATTTGTACATTGAATGTGTAGCAAATAATTTGCATCATAAATCGATGGTGAACATGAATAAATATAATAATCATGTAATCACCTTAGAACTCTTCATATACATAATTATATTAATACAATATGTATCCAACAAGAATTTAGAGCAAGATACAAGGAAGATAAGATCTTGTAAAGAAGGGGAACACAACTGCAATTCAGCAACACAGGCTAATCACAGGCTGAAACATTAGATTGCATAAAAAAAAGGGGAACCAACAAATAAACTTCCATGAATTGATACATCTGCAGTGCAAGTTGGCTCACTACTCTCAGATTGTGAATTGATACAGATTGAGGATAAATTCTGTGTTTTTCCAGTACTTCTTGTCACAAGACTGATAAGATTGTAAACCATAGCCTAAATTCATTCACTTCAAAAACATACATGAATATCCATTCACTTCACTTCAAAACACAAAGTCAAAATATCCATTCACTTCACTTCAAAACACAAAGTCAAAATATCCATACACTTCACTTCAAAAACATAAATGAATATCCATACACTTCACTTCAAAAACATAAATGAATATCCATTCACTTCACTTCAAAACACAAAGTCAAAATATCCATACACTTCACTTCAAAAACATAAATGAATATCCATTCACTTCACTTAAAAAAAAAAAAACAATAACAAGTTCATTGACTTAAAACTACACAGACAACACAGAGTTCGTTAAGATAAATCACTTCTTCATGGTTCTCCTCCTTGTATTTTGTGCTGGGCAGGTTCCTTGTACAAGTGATTCCTGTGTTGATTCTGTGGGTTGTGACAGTACAAGTGATTCCTGCTGCATTCCATGATCAGATGCCTCCACACCTTCAATGTACACACCAAAGCCATCAGGAATTTCATCTCCAAAAACATGTCTTCTACCTTTCATTTTCCTTGTATATGTTGATGGTGCTTTCTTCTTTTTCAGTGCTGTCTTTTGTCTTGGTGGTCTCATAGAAGTTGTTCCACCACCACTCTTATCAACCTTACATGTATGCACAATAAAAAGATAATGAGTAACTGACATTTGAAAGAAAACATAGCATTTTTGCATTTAAAATTTATACCTGCTCTCCTTGAACTGGACCAGTTTTGCAGCTTCTTTTGTTATGCCCCAATTGCTTGCAATTGGTGCAATGCACTTCTCTCCCTTTCTCAATTAACTTCACAGTTGAACCCACCTTCCTAGTCTCCTCATTCAAACCCTTCCTTCTGGCTTTTTGAGGCCTACCAGGCATCCTTCTTTTTGGTGGTGGCCTTATAGGATCAGTTTCATCCCTTGGCCACAAATTCCTCCCATTCATACTGCTCATACGCTCTCCATAAGCTTGTTTGCACTTATCCACCTTCAAGCTTGAATCAATATATTTCCTAGGGTCATCATTGAGGTAATATATTGCACTAACAGCATGGCTGCAGGGAATTCCACTTAACTCCCACATCCTACAGCTACATGACTTAGCCTGAGTGTCCACTACATAACCATCTAACCCCATTCTGACCTCAAACTTGTAGTTCCCATTATATGTTGTACAAAAACACCTATGCTCATCAATATTTTTTTCCAGTCTAGTAAGTATCCTAGGACAATACTCACCTTGCCATTTCTCTACAACCTTTCTTCTCCTCTCAAGTCTTTCCTTAACCCCATTCCTAATATCCTCTAACATGTCAATTATGGGTTTATACCTAGCATCTACAATAGTCCCATTGAAACACTCACATAAATTGTTGTCAACGACTCACATTTAGAAAAGACAGAGAAAAACCTCTGCACCACAATTTTGGATTATGTCTCCTTAGCCACTCATGAGCACCAAGATTGAGAACCCTTATATCCCTCATGACAGTCTCAAATTCTTCAGAGTTGAGCTCTTTGTCTTGTCCGTAAAAGGTTTCTTAGCTCGAGATCCTGCAATCGAACAAGTGGTTGATTAGTAATTACCGGCAAACAAGTGATTAATATTTAGTAAGCATCTAAGCAATTACCAGTGTATAACTTTCTTAGGTTTGAATAGATATGCCTAGCACAACATCTATGCTCAGCATTAGGCAATAGATTAGCAATTGCAACCTCAAGGCCCTTTTGCTGATCTACAGTAATATAAAAACCGATTCAATAAAAATGGCGATTAAAAATACAAATTTAAGTTAATTACAAAGCAATTAAAATAATTAATGATTACCATAATTAATGTTAGACCACTTCCTTCATGCTTCAAGTCTAAGTCTTCTTTGAGAATTTCCAGAAACCAACTCCATGAATCTGTGCATTCCACCTCAACTACTGCCCAGGCCACAGGAAACATCTGATTGTTGGCATCTTTACCAACAGCTGATAGTATCTCTCCACAGCAATAGGATTTAAGAAATGATCCATCCAAGCCTAACACTGGTCTACATGCATCTTTCCAGCCCTTCTTCAGTGCATAAAAACTTATGTACATCCTTTTAAATGTGGCTGCTCCATCTATCCCCTGCCTGAACACACTGAACCTCACAGTATTCCTCCCATCTGATTTTAAAATCTCCCTACCATAGCTCCTCAAGTAGCTGTAATGTTCAACTAGCCCTTTTTGAACCTCACACAATGCTTTTTTCTTGGCTCTATAACACTGTAATCTAGTTACAGTGACCTTGTACTTGTCATTCACATCCTTCTTGAAATCTTTAGACTTCCATGTAGGGTTAGCCCTAATCTTATCCCCATACATCTCAGCCAACCATTTTGAAGTAGCCATTCTAACCTTAGCCTCTCTACAACATCTATGATCATCATTAAGGGTTTTAATCTGAAAAGATTTTTCATTTTTCATCCAACTAGCATATAAGTACCATGGGCACCCTTCCTTGCAAATAGCTTGGAGCTTCTTTGGCTTGTTTGTTGCATATTTAATTGCCAAACCCTTGGCTACTGCATAACTCCTTATAGCTTCTTTGAGCTGTTTATGATTACTAAACCTCATACCCACTTCAAACTTAATCTTATGCATCTCACATTTAGGGTTAAATGTTGGGTAAGTCACTTTAGGCTTCTTACTTACTGCCTCATCCTCACTGCTAGTCTGAGTATCATAGTCACTTGAACCAAGAGGTTCAGACTCATACCCATCAGCCTCAACATCCTCACCTATTTCACTATGAACCTCTATTTCACCACCATCTGGTTCCTCAATTGGGTTTTCCACATCATTAGGAACAATGTATTCTTCATTTAAAGTATTTAAGTTTTCAGATTCCAACCCTTTTTTCACAGCTAACATTCTCTTCCTTATTTCATTTAACTCATCATTATCATCATCATCAGAGCAATGCTCCATGCTGTTTACATCACTCATATTATCAATAATATAATCCAAATCATCTTCAGTGCCTTCTTGTTCTACATTATTATCAAACTCCACTGTTTCATCCACCTGTTCAACATATATATTTATTTTGTTTCCATCTTTAGCCTCTCCTAATAATGTGGGGATCTGGTCATCACTATGAAGTAACATCAACCCTGATTCCATTGGCTTCGAAGGTGATTTGAAGTGCAACTTGCATATACCAGTATAACCCAACTCTTTAACATACCCTAGCACCTCAAAGTAACTAACTAGGTCCACATCTACATTGCTGATTATTTTAATTTCCCCACCATTATAAGTCTTTTGCAATTTGTTAGGCAGAACATATGTATCAGCAAAAGTACCACCATGGTGTATTTCTAGTGTAATAACACTATCCATTATAGCCTACAAACATTAATTACAATTCAATAAATACTAATCAACAAATGTATGAAGAAAACCCTACTCTTTTTTTGGAAAACAAGGGAACAAAAGTGAATAACTTACCTGGAATCGCAAAAGCCCTAAATGTTCTTGGAATCGCAAGACAAGCCCGGTTTGTGCTACACTTCGTACGGTAGTTAAAGCCGAGAACTTCAGATCGCCGTGAACTTCAAATCGCAAGGCCGAACACTTCTGTTTCCCAAGGAGCAGAGTCGCAAGGTATAACTCGCAGTAAGAAGAATCGAAAGGAAGGAGAAGAGCCGGTAGGGATTCAACTAATGAATCACGGTAGGGATTCAATTAATGAATCATAAACTGCCATGTGTCAAAAAATCCCTCAAATATCAGTCCGTTAAAACGTCCGTTAAAACTTAACGGGACGAATTTAACGGGTCCCTAACGGGCTAAACATTTGTAACTTGAGTCCCTCATTTGAAACACTTCAAACTTTAGTCCCTTAAGTGATAAAAATGACAAACTTGAGTCCCTAGTAGAGCTATTTTGCCGGATTTTAATAAAGAAATTGTTGAGTGTGCGTGGAATGTAATACGAGTGTTAACTGTAGAATAAATCCCCCATTAGCATAGCATTAAGTTAATAGAAGTTCATAAATACATTTTGTTAAAATATTACAAAATTAATAAACATGACTTAGGTTGTTTATTTTTTTTCCATTAAATTCTGAATGGATTAAGTTGTCTGAGTGGATTAATCTGTCTGATTTGGAAAAATATCTTGTTGTTTCTTTTTTTTCTAAATGAACTATCTGAATGACAGAAATGACCATTTTACCCCTCAATATGAATTAAATTATTTTTGATAAATTGTTCTTTATTTTTAAGTTGAATGGTATTCATTATTACAGAAAAGATATTTAACATTGCCTGTTTAAAATTGGTTCTGGAAAAATCGATGTTAAAAAAGACGTGGTGACATAATTGAAAATTTTAAAGCAAATTAACATCGGTTATGCTAAAAACTGATGTTAATAATAAAAAAAATTATTTAATATGATTCTAATAAAAATTAATGTTAAAAAAATCTTCAATTTTCAGTTTTATTATATAATATAACATAATTAGACAATATTTTAATTTAAAAAAAATCTTTGATTTTCAGTTTTATTCTAATACCAAATTGAGTATATATAATATAACTTAATATATAATATAACATAATATATATTTTCATTTATATTATAATATATATTCATAAATCATATTGTAATTTTCAGTTATATTTAAATAATCAAACAATATTTTATAAATATATTAAGTTATATTTTAATATATATAGTTATATTAATTTTTTATCAATAAATAGTTTTTATTTTATGACTTTTAAATATATAATATTAATATATATTTTAAATTTATACTATATATACTCAATTATAATTAAGATTATATGATAATTTATATTATATATACTCAATTCTTTTATTATTATAGAGGGTAGTTTTGGTATATTGGGGAAATATTTCTGTCTTAATGGTAAGGATACCCCAAAAGTTGTTTAATGAAAAAGACATTATTAAGATATAGCTGATTAAACATTAAGCTGATTAAGTAAAAAATAAACAGGCCCTTACAAACAAATTTGAGGGACATACTGAAAAGGAAGATAAGAATAAATTTATGGGACATAAGTTTATTCAAATAGAATAATGGTTTTTCAGTTTTTCAGAAATAAAACTTTTAAAACAAATTGTTGAGATTTTATAGAAACAAAAAATGCACCTAAAAATATGATTAAATGAAATTTTCTTAAACAAAAAAACCAGTGGCTTTCGCAGGATTTTGAAAAATTTGAGAGAGGAATTGCAAGGGTGAAAGTTATAGGAGATTTTTTGCAGTTCTAAAAACGTTAGACGTGATATTTTGCAAATATTTTGGTGAAATCGAATTTAAATTTTAGCTTATAATTTTTTTAAAAGTTTTTATATGAGATTCTCTTTTTTGTTTTCTTATTTTTCTAGTTTTTATATTTTTAGTTAGTGTTTATTTTTTTAGATTTTTTTAGTAGTATGTTTTTAATTTTTTTCCGATTTTTAGATCTATTTTTATTTTATTGTCATTAGTAAATTAGATTGGGTTCAAAGAACCCTTCGCAATAATTGGTTGAGAAAATATTTTTTATTTATTTATTCGTGGAGAAATAATTAAACATCCACGGAGTTCCCATGCCATATAAGTCCACGTCAGAAAATCTTCAAAACAATAACGTCAATTTCGACTGGATCTATATGTAAGCTTTGCATTTCAGCTTGCCAGAATATAAATTAACCAAAAAGAAAAAAAGGATGGAAACCTGAATTTTAACTGTTAAACCTCGGGGCTTTTAAAAATTGCATCGGTTGCTGTTGACGTCTGGTTTGGTCAACGTCACATGTGATGATCTGGACGAATAGATCGAAGACACGTAAAAAATAATAAACAAGATGAAAGGTGTTTGATCACTAAATTTTATTAATGACCTTAATATAGAGTAGAACCGATCAGGATATTTTTATGCCGGTCTATCTTTTTGCTTGTTAATTACAAGTCTTAACTTTTCTTCTGAGTTAATCTGGATTCTCTCTTGTTTCTCTCTATCTCATAAATGCTAAAAATCCAAAGATCTTCTATCACTGTACATTCCTTCTATATATAGACAATCTGGGCCAGTGGAGAGATGACAGCTGGCGAATGTTTGGGGAATATGCCCAAAACACTTGTCAGTCTGCAATATGCCTTGGACACGTGGCGGCCACTAAGGAGTGCCTTGGGAAGGGGCATGACTGCATGCGTTAATTGGCATGCGGGCCTGCCTCGCATGCTTCTGACGATACTTATCCGCTGGGGTCGGTCCTCGGGTCTCCCGCCATTCAGGTCGGCCTTGTTGTAATCTTGATTCGGAGGATTTGATCTTCTCTCTGCCCGGCCCTCCCGGATCGGATATCGGCCTGGCCTGATGTCTCGCCGGCCCGGCTTCTAACGAGCCCGGAGAAAATCGGGTTTGTGCCCGGCCCAGCCAGCTCTACTCACGGCTCGGTGCCTTGAGTGCCTACGTGGATTCCAAGGTGGATGGGCTGCCAACAAGGGCCCCCGAGTCCAGGGCCGTGCCGGGTTGGCCAGGACTGGGGTCATTTCATGTTGAGGCCGATCCGGCTTGTGGGAGGATAAGATCTCTCGAAGAGACGCCTCTTCGAGAGTCGCGTCAATTCGATTTCAGGGCCATTAAGTGTCATTATGAGGGGGACGCGTGGCATAACCTGATTTGATGGCGTATACACGCGCCTTCGAATTTCGCGACGGTTCAGTAGGAATCGCCACTCCACGCGCCTGGCATTTAATGCCCTTTTTCCCCTATAAATATAGCCTGTCTCCTCCTTTCTTATTCCTTCGCCATTTTTGAGTCTTTGTTGCAGAGAAGAGAGAGAATTTTCTGGTGATTTTTTCCCGATTTTTACAGAGACTTTCCCGGTAAGCTCTTTTTCCCCCCTTTTTATATTTAAGATGTCGGAGCCGAGGGGCGAGACAGAGGCGGAGTTGACCGTGTCGCCGGACCGCACGGGTGTGGCAGATCTGTCGGTAGGCGGAGTTCCTGTCGACTGGAGTGTCGAGGAAGAAGAAGGCGAAGTCGCGAATTCTAGGCATGTCCACGGGTCGGACCCGACGGGTCAATAGCGGGTCATGACCCGGCGGGTCGGCGGGTCAGTAGCGGGTCATGACCCGGCGGGTTGACCCGGCGGGTCAGTAGCGGGTCATGACCCGGCGGGTCGACCCGGCGTGTCAGTAGCGGGTCATGACCCGACGGGTCAGCGGGTGGGAATTAGGTCGACCCTAACCCTAACCCGCAACCCGCAAGACCCGTGACCCGTATGACCCGTGACCCGGCGGGTCCGGGTCGGGACGGGTTCCCGCCGGGTCCGGGTCGACCCTTGACCCTTGGACATGCCTAGCGAAGTCGCCGGAATCTGGAGAGGTGGAGATGGCGGTGCTGTTGACGGCCGTCGGAGGGACTCAGGCGGAAGAAAGAGTCGAGTCGGTGGTGGCTTGGACTCGCCCTCGGCCGTCCCCTTTTGTGGAGGCAGAGTGGGATTCGGCCTCGATTCGCAGCACTGTCACAGAGGAGCAATTAGCGGCTTGGCGGCTGCGATTTAAGATCCCGGCGACGGTGCGGATGTTCGTTCCGAATCCCGAGGAGAGGCCTCATACTCTGCCCGTCGGTTGTACGGCGGTGTACTACCGCTCTTTGCTGGCCGGGCTCAGGTTTCCGCTCCCGTTAGCCTTCTCCCGGTGGCTAAGGCAATGGGGCCTTCCTGTCCCCCAGATCCATCCGAATTCCTGGGCTCGGGTGGTAGGTCTTTTCATTCTTTTCAACCAGCACGGCTGGCCCGAGCCCAGCTTTGAGGAGTTCAACAGCCTTTTTCTATGGAGGTCGGTCGGCAGATCCGGCTCCGGCTGGTTTTACCTGACGGCTCGGCATGCCATGCATAAGGAATTAGTGGGTGTGCCCGAGACCATCCATAGCCGGAAGGAACAGTGGTTCTTCATAGGGAGATCGTGGAGGAGCTCGTTAGATGAGTGGGAGCCTGGTGTGATAGATGCCGAGCTTCGGGTCCCAGAGCACTTTACAGCGAAAATGAGTAAGTGTCGTATTTCGTATTCCTGTTCCTTTTTTGTCTAACACTCATCATTTATTGCGTGTGCAGAACGCATCCCGGCGCAAGAGACCTCTTCCGAGTTCGACGACCGGGTTGAACAGCTTTTGGATCTTCCTCTTGAGCAAAGGAAGTCGTATCTTTTGGTTACCGAGGAAAACCTTTGGGCGGCCGGACTTAAAGCAACCGATCCGAGTATAATGTCTTCATCAGGTAGCTCTTTTTTTTGACATGTCTTCTTTTTCCAGTTCCTAGGGCCAAGACTTCGTCCGGGCGGAAAGAGACGCCCGCGCAGCGCGTGGCGAGGCTGGCTGCTGAGGCCCCCGAGCGGAGGGAGCGGGCTGGCAAGCGGAAGAGAGTGAAGGCCGAGCCTGAGGACAGCGCGACCAAGGCAGGAGGCTCTGCCTGCCTCGGCCGCCAGATCCGCTCCGAGCCCTGTCCGGACGGGTCGTGCTACCGGGAAGGAGCCCGCGATTGACTTGGAGGGCCACTATCTCCCGGTTAATAAGGACCGGGAGGAACCTTGTGCCCAAATGAAGGGGCGACTGCCGCGTTGGTTTCTGGATTACGTCCGGGCAGCCACTCCGACCACTGAGATGCTCGACCGGGTTCCCCCGGCGGTGGTTGACTCCAGTCATGTCCCTATCCGGGGCTGGACGCCCAAGATGGAGATGGTGACCAACGACATGGGCCCGGACGAGCAGATCCAATTCGGAAATGCTCTGATGGGCCGTGCGTTGTGTACTTACATAAAGGCCACTGGGGAGCTGCTGGCCCTAGTCGATAAGCACAAGAAGGCAGAGGCCGATCTCAAGGAGGAGGAGATGGCCTCCATGAAGGGTGAAGTAGAAATTTTGGAAAGCCGGGCCCTCGAGGCCGATATTTAGAAAGGAAAGGCCGAGGAGATGACCACGGCGGCCGAGCAGGCGCATAAACAATTGTTAGGCATTAGGGCCGAGCACGAGGCTTATTTGAAAGAAACTAAGGTCCAGGTTGAAAGTCTGACCGAGCGTATTAGCACCTGCGAGGCTTCAAGCTATGCCAAGGGTCTGGCCGAAGGGGCGGAGGCCTTTAAGGAGACACCTGCGTTTGAGGAGCTGATCAATCTGAATTATGTCTCCACCTGTTACGAGATATTAGATCTCATGAAGGGTGGGAAGACCGTTCAGGAGATCGAGGCCTATATAACATCTCAGGCGATCGATCTGCATGTTGACATCCAGGGAGCCGATGAGCCAAAGGTCGCTGAGGTTGAAGATGCCGGTCTGGCTCCGCAAGGCGAAGGTGAGGGACAGTCCTTTCAAGCGGTCGGCCAGGAGGGTGGGGCCTAGTAGTTTCCTTTGATTTCACTTCCCGCATGGCCTGCGTGCGAGTCTCTGCTTTTCTTTTGTTTTATTTCATGTTCGGCCTGCGTGCCAATCCGTCTTGGTTTTCTGTTGTCACCATGTGTACTTAGCAAAAAATGATTTAATTGAATAAAATCTTCCTTGTAGCATCTGTTGTTGCTCTTTAGATGTTTGGGCCCAGTTGGTTGGGCCGTTGCCCTTCCATTATGTTCATCATTTGTTGATTGTACCAAGACGAGCTCGGTCTTATAGTGCCGGATGAGCCGGTCTTATGAGGTGCCGATACGAGCTCGGTCTTATAGTGCCGGATGAGCCGGTCTTATGAGGTGCCGAGACGAGCTCGGTCTTATAGTGCCGGATGAGCCGGTCTTATGAGGTGCCGAGACGAACTCGGTCTTATAGTGCCGGATGAGCCGGTCTTATGAGGTGCCGAGGCGAACTCGGTCTTATAGTGCCGGATGAGCCGGTCTTATGAGGTGCCGAGACGAGCTCGGTCTTATAGTGCCAGATGAGCCGGTCTTATGAGGTGCCGAGACGAGCTCTGTCTTATAGTGCCGGATGAGCCGGTCTTATGAAGTGCCGAGACGAACTCGGTCTTATAGTGCCGGATGAGCCGGTCTTCTGAGGTGCCGAGGCGAGCTCGGTCTTATAGTGCCGGATGAGCCGGTATTATGAGGTGCCGAGACGAACTCGGTCTCATAGTGCCGGATGAGCCGGTCTTATGAGGTGCCGAGACGAACTCGGTCTTATAGTGCCGGATGAGCCGGTCTTATGAGGTGCCGAGACGAACTCGGTCTTATAGTGCCGGATGAGCCGATCTTATGAGGTGCCGAGGCGAGCTCGGTCTTATAGTGCCGGATGAGCCGGTCTTATGAGGTGCACCAATATTAGAAAATGGAATAACGTCAAATTTTATTGATAATACCTCTTTAAATACATAGCATTCCATGGGTAAGTTAATCTTTGGCCGCTCAGATATTCCCGCCGGTAGGCTCCATTCTGAAAGACTTCACTAACTTTATATGGTCCTTCCCATTTGGGCTTGAGTGGTCTAGGATCCGGGCCCAGTACCCGTTTAAGGACGAGGTCGCCGACCTGGAAGCTTCTAGGGTGAACCTTGGAGTTATAATATTTTTCACTCCTTCTTTTGTGGACAGCGTTTCGTATTTCCGCTTGAGCTCGTTTTTCGGCAAGGAGGTCCAGGTTCACTTGGACGGCCAAGTCATTATCTTGCTCTTCAAAATGGACTACTCGGTAGGTAGGTGCTCCGATCTCAACCGGGATGACGGCTTCAGAGCCGAAAGCCAAGGAGAAAGGCGTTTCTCCGGTGGCGGACCGATATGTTGTTCTGTAGGCCCATAAGGTTCCGGGGAGTTCCTCGGGCCAGGAACCCTTGAGTTCCTCAAGGCGGGTCTTGAGATGTTGTTTCAGGATCTTGTTGACCGCCTCGACTTGCCCGTTGGATTGTGGATAGTAAGGCGTGGAAAAGTTATTTCGTATTTGGAGGCCGTCGCAGAAGGCTCGAAATTTCTTATTGTCAAATTGTTTTGCATTATCCGAGACAATAGATTGAGGGATCCCGAACCGGCATATGAGTGACTTCCATATAAAATCAACTATCATCTGTTCGGTTGTTCGTGCCATAGGCTCGGCCTCTGCCCATTTTCTAAAATAATCGACTGCGACGATGGCGTATTGTACTCCTCCCCGTCCTTTAGGTAGAGGACCGATCAAGTGTAACACCCCCAGATTTAACTGGGAATATTACAGCGCCGTGGGCCACGAGATGGAACCCACAAGGCTGAAGGAAATTTTCACAAACATTAACAAATGCCCAAGAGGCCAACGACGGTACTATCTTTAAAAATGCACAAAGACTTATAAAATCCATTTATCGAAAACCATTATCAAAACTCATTTGAAATCGCAAGGCCAAACAGCCGACACACAAAAGTTTAAAAAAAACGATTTCCAAAGTAACCTCAGTTACCAGATACCAAAAGAGCATTTCAAAAACTCACGCAGCGGAAAAAGACCAACCATAAAGATACTCTAGCGGCGGAATACAAGAACCAATCAAGAAACTCAATGCACAAAACATGTCCTAGCCAGTATCCTCCGGAAAGCTCATCTCTTCACGACCGCTACAAGCTTGATACTCCAAGAACCTAAAAAGAAATCCCATGACGGGGTCAGCCATAATATCCAACAATGATAACCGTCACATCACATTAATAATTACATACCAATGAGAATACAACATAAGAATACGACCAACGTAATCTTGCCGCCATAACTTTACTTACTCAAGTAATTCTCATCAGAATAACCATTATCACATTTTACATCCTGTACTCGATTAACCAATAAACTCGAACATAATATCTGTATTGTACCTCAAACAATACTCAAGATCCTCAAACTATCATAACCAACTCACGATACGGAAATCTACCATTTCTGACCAATACGATCCATCGAATAATATCATCAAATCCCAAGACGATAACCGATTGTCCACCAAAGACAAGACCAAAGCAAATATGGAATATACCTCGAGATATGATGTGCCACGATAATCATATTAGTCTAATCCGAGATCAGAACAATGCAATACGGACAAGGTCCTAACACAGACCTACAAATGCATACTCATATGACAACGTCAATATGCTCAAAAACAATAACAACTATGTATACTCAATGGAAATCCCATGATCCAGCGCCCTCAGCATAGATCTCAAGATGATCCTACAAGATCAACACGAGGTGGATAACCAACAATATACATATGCAAAACAATAACACAATACTGGGTAATCCAACGATCCAGCGCCCTCAACATAGATCCCCATGATGATCCCGTCGGACCAACGCATGGTGGAAAACCTGTCCAGCGATCCAGCGCCCTCAGCATAGATCCCATGATGATCGCGTCGAACCAATGCATGGTGGACATCCGATCCAGCGCCCTCAGCATAGATCCTCACGATCCCATCAGATCATTTACAACATAAACAATACAATCATGCATACACATATGCAACTCAATATGTTCATCAACATGAACGACGTATGGATCAAAACATGAACGACACTATGATGACACAACTAAGACGACTTCATGCTCAGCAACATGAATGACAACCTGCATGATCAACATCATTAACACTAAACCGAATCAAACTAAGATACTTGTCCCGAGTCTTTTAGGAGCAATCTCGATATCAAATCATCACCGGCAATTATCCTCAATGCTCGGCGATCCAAACGTACAATGAACTATAGATACTCATATCCTCGTCTTTATCGCAACGTAACCTCGATACCCGAACATACCAATAGTATATACATTATGAATTACCTCCCAGAATCGGAAGAACGATATACAATCCAAATACCCAGAGTTCACAATAATAATCATCGCTATATGCATTATAAACGAAATGAAACTGAAACCATTCATTAAACATTATAGCTGAGAAAGTATTAACTTGCCTCGATACCGATACGATGATGAAGCCGCTTCCAGTCACAATGCATTCGTCTACGAGCTCCTAGGCCCCGACCGAAGCAATTCAAGAACATACTCGAACACGACCGCAGCATCCGGTTATAATCACCGATCAATAATCTCAACCTATCGAAGTAATCAAATAATACATATCCGATAACAATTAACAACTGAACGACCAACCAAATCATCTCAACGATTCAACGATATCTACAATACAAACTACAACTCGATGATCATAATTAATCAATACAACCGATCAATAAACCCCAACGGTTCCACAATATCTCGATTAGACACAAGTCCGGACAATCCAACTCAAACAATTACGAACTCAAAACCGCAACACGATTCATAATCCGATTAATTCAACATACGATCGTCTTGCTATGTTAAATTCATCAAAAGTTCCTCAAGAACACTAAGGGATTCGAACTCATGTTCATAACCATTAAAACAACATAATTCGATATATTTTAATATGAAGATAATCTTCCAATTCGTAATCCAAGTCATGAATCATCGTATTCTTCAATATACACTCTACATAACCTCAAGGATTGTAACAACAACTCCCTAATCATCATCATACGGATCAAATACGGATAATAATACCAAGAACATCAAGAACTCTATGATTTCATAATCATAATCAACATATTCAAGGTATAAACCATCATATCACCATCTTCCTTTCAACATATGATTCATATAACCTCAAGAATCGAAACAACAACATCTTAATCCTCTTCATACGAATCATTTACGGATAACAATACCAAAATCCAAAATCAAAGTGAAGAATTCAACAACATACCTCAAGAACATGAATAACCCAATCAAACCCTTCAAGAATCATTGATATCTTCATATCCAAGCTTCTAATCCATGCCTCCAAGCTCACAATCGACTTAAAAGTGTTTAGCACATACTTAGAAGTGAAGAAGGACGGAAAAATGAAGTGAAATGATCAGGAGAAATGAAAGACGAACTTTCATTTTATAAACTGCATCGATCTTTACGTATGTTAACCACCAGCATTAACGTACGTAATGCACTTAGCGTACGCTAAGCGTCCTTAATAGCGTACGTAATCTCAATTCCAAAACTAACTGACTTGTTTTGTTAACATGCTTACATACGTAATGTTTCCTTCATAACATACGTAACATGTACGTTGACTTGCTACAGTACAATGGTCGTGTTACGTACGTAACACGTCCTGTATAACGTACGTAACGCGTACGTTGACCCACCTGTCAACATCCTACGCCGAAAGTTGCCGACACAGGGTCCCACCTGCCGACCACGACTCGATCGTCTGATTTCCATGTTACGTACGTAATGTTTCGGCCATAACGTACGTAACTCTTGTGATTTAGCGTACGTAAGTCTTCAACATTAGCGTACGCTAAGTATTCTATACGTAGCCAATTTCAACTGTTACCGCCTGTCTCGACATACCGAAAACACATACACACATACTGAATACATATACTGGATCCAATAACATTCTTATACGATATACCCTATATCGAAAGTACGATAATCTGATACACGATATCCTCAAATGCAACTGTCCACCAGATACGACAATTATACCGATACTGACATCTCAGTCCTTTATTTATTTTATCTATACTGTACAGATTCCACGCTGTACAATATAAATTTGATAAAATAATATCAAACAACAATAGTAGAAATTCCGGATATTACATACTACACCACTTAAATTAAGTTTCGTCCTCGAAACTTGAAATCCGTCATAAAAACAAACAAACATACCGTCCAACCAAAATATCCCAAAACCATCACGACAACGATCAATTATCGTCATTACTGAATAACCAAAAGAGTACACTTACAAATACGCAGGTCGACGATCTCCTGAGATACTAGCAAGCGATCTCACTGTACAGTCCCAATACGCTTACAATCATAATTCCTTGAGTCTCAACAAAATTATATCATCGTCAGATGAAATAATATATTCGTGACAAATCCTGTTTGCCTGATCGCATGATCAAGTTCCAATTCCGATAAGACGAATAATATCCGATATATCTGTGAAACAACTGTCCAAAATAATGACAACCAATCTCGAAACATCGACACAAAATTCGAACACTTAAACGATCATCAACAATGATCAACCAACAAATTAACTGAGAATACCATCGACATGATAAATTCCAATACGACCAATCCAATGGTTAAAACATAACTGAGAATATCATCAACATGATCAACTCCAATATGACCAACCAGAGGTCAAAGCACAATCGAGTATATCATCAACATGATAAACTCTAATATGACCAACCAGAGGTCAAAACACAATCGAGAATATCATCAACATGATAAACTCTAAACGAAGGAGCGATAATAATCAGGAATACCCTCACACGGTAAATTCCAACACGATACACACAGAACCACAGAGACATATATACGGACGAATAAACGACACACCAATCACATACCGTGGATCTCAATAAACATACTCGACTGGTGAGCATACCCCTCGGCATACGAACAACCAATCACAAACCGACGAACATATCTAATCATACAGGGAGTGGGGACGACCACTCAATATCCAAAACAACCAGCATGGGGCCGCCATCCCCAAATCTACACTTACAACGAAATCCTTCAAAATCACTATGGTAAAAATCACACTACTACCATATCAATGGAATCACATAGCACATATGTCCCGGTTTCACAAAATCCAAAGTTCCAAAATTATATTATGTGCATGATTCTACAACACACGACATATTTCTCTTATCCGATAAATCAATCGATCATCCTTGCATAACCAAATGACCATACCAAAGTTCGGATCCCTATTACTCGTTCCACATTGATATATTATCCAGTTCGTGAGTCACACTCACAACTTCACCATGATATGTAATATACACTAAATGCGTATGGTTATTAATCATATTTTCAAAACCAGTTTGAAATCATATAGTCTCGTCAGGAAGACAAATTTTCGAAAATTATTTCAAAATTTTCTGAACTCAAAACATAAATTTTTGGTAAGACTGCAAAATCAATTTTCGAACCAACCGGCTCGCTCGTGTCAAGTTCTTGATAAAAATTCTTTTCAAATACACACGATTAAATAAAATGGGATTTATGCAAATGCTTGACCATATCCATACTCCTGTTTACCAATTCAGCTCGTCACCAATATCCACTGATATTCCATCAGAAAACCACACGATAGAGTTCCAAAATCTCAAATATATAGACTCTGATAAAAACTCCTCTCCACATACTACTCGCAACATAAATCCTTAATCCATCCTGGATCACCTCAAATATGATATGGCAAAACATTGAAACAAATCAACAAATCAAATACAGCGAAAGACTTCCCGAGAAGTTCCATTTGAACAAGTAAACCAAAGCCTCGAAAGGCGGAAATAACATAAGTAAACGATTGGTAAAGTGTTTTACAAATCTCGAGAGTTTTAGAAAACAGAAAAGCTTTCTTTTGAAATATTAGGGTCTCAGCCCGTATCCCGTTCCACATTACAAGAAGTTTTAAAAAGTAGAAAACTCTTTTCGGACTCCAAGTCCTGAGTTACAAAACTATTTAAAAATTGATTGGGTCTCGACCCAAAAATCATTTTCGGTAAAACATCCGTGAAACGTTCATTTTGAAAATTATCATTTTCAAATGCTCAAAAGCAGTTCATATAACTCAAAATGTACTAACATGACTACATATTCTTCTCAACCATCCACAACATTCTCCCAAATGCACAATTCCTTTCCCACATGTAACCAACATACTGATTTCCAAAATCATAGTTTCTCAAGATCATCAATCCTGTACCAACTTTGTCACCTTATACTGTAACGCATAACATCTGCTGAATCTCAAAGCATATCAACTTAGAACGGCAATAAATTTCAATGCAATTCAAAAATCCAAATACTTACAGATCGTGAAGCCGATGATTCCCCGTGATACTGGCACATGTCTCAACTAAAGAAAATACTCGACACAGATATTTTCAAAACACACGTTTTGCAAACTCAGTGCAACTCAAGAACACAATATATCACGTTAACACCATTTGGAAAAGTTGCAACAACTCCAGTACTACACTGGTAAATCACATAACGCATAAGCCCGAGTGAACAACAAAAACTCACGGCTCTAATATTTGTCAATCGACAACTCGAATGACGCGACAAAAACACGACCCAACTCGACCCAAATGCCTAGGTTTTCTCAACCTAATCTCTGATACCATATTCTGTAACACCCCCAGATTTAACTGGGAATATTACAGCGCCGTGGGCCCCGAGATGGAACCCACAAGGCTGAAGGAAATTTTCACAAACATTAACAAATGCCCAAGAGGCCAACGACGGTACTATCTTTAAAAATGCACAAAGACTTATAAAATCCATTTATCGAAAACCATTATCAAAACTCATTTGAAATCGCAAGGCCAAACAGCCGACACACAAAAGTTAAAAAAAAAACGATTTCCAAAGTAACCTCAGTTACCAGATACCAAAAGAGCATTTCAAAACACTCACGCAACGGAAAAAGACCAACCATAAAGATACTCTAGCGGCGGAATACAAGAACCAATCAAGAAACTCAATGCACAAAACATGTCCTAGCCAGTATCCTCCGGGAAGCTCATCTCTTCACGACCGCTACAAGCTTGATACTCCAAGAACCTAAAAAGAAATCCCACGACGGTCACCATAATATCCAACAATGATAACCGTCACATCACATTAATAATTACATACCAATGAGAATACAACATAAGAATACGACCAACGTAATCTTGCCGCCATAACTTTACTTACTCAAGTAATTCTCATCAGAATAACCATTATCACATTTTACATCCTGTACTCGATTAACCAATAAACTCGAACATAATATCTGTATTGTACCTCAAACAATACTCAAGATCCTCAAACTATCATAACCAACTCACGATACGGAAATCTACCATTTCTGACCAATACGATCCATCGAATAATATCATCAAATCCCAAGACGATAACCGATTGTCCACCAAAGACAAGACCAAAGCAAATATGGAACATACCTCGAGATATGATGTGCCACGATAATCATATCAGTCTAATCCGAGATCAGAACAATGCAATACGGACAAGGTCCTAACACAAACCTACAAATGCATACTCATATGACAACGTCAATATGCTCAAAAACAATAACAACTATGTATACTCAATGGAAATCCCATGATCCAGCGCCCTCAGCATAGATCTCAAGATGATCCTACAAGATCAACACGAGGTGGATAACCAACAATATACATATGCACAACAATAACACAATACTGGGTAATCCAACGATCCAACGCCCTCAGCATAGATCCCCATGATGATCCCGTCGGACCAACGCATGGTGGAAAACCTGTCCAGCGATCCAGCGCCCTCAGCATAGATCCCATGATGATCCCGTCGAATCAACGCATGGTGGACATCCGATCCAGCGCCCTCAGCATAGATCCTCATGATCCCATCGGATCATTTACAACATAAACAATACAATCATGCATACACATATGCAACTCAATATGTTCATCAACATGAACGACGTATGGATCAAAACATGAACGACACTATGATGACACAACTAAGACGACTTCATGCTCAGCAACATGAATGACAACCTGCATGATCAACATCATTAACACTAAACCGAATCAAACTAAGATGCTTGTCCCGAGTCCTTTAGGAGCAATCTCGATGTCAAATCATCACCGGCAATTATCCTCAATGCTCGGCGATCCAAACGTACAATGAACTATAGATACTCATATCCTCGTCTTTATCGCAACGTAACCTCGATACCCGAACATACCAATAGTATATACATTATGAATTACCTCCCAGAATCGGAAGAACGATATACAATCCAAATACCCAGAGTTCACAATAATAATCATCGCTATATGCATTATAAACGAAATGAAACTGAAACCATTCATTAAACATTATAGCTGAGCAAGTATTAACTTGCCTCGATACCGATACGATGATGAAGCCGCTTCCAGTCACAATGCATTCGTCTACGAGCTCCTCGGCCCCGACCGAAGCAATTCAAGAACATACTCGAACACGACCGCAGCATCCGGTTATAATCACCGATCAATAATCTCAACCTATCGAAGTAATCAAATAACACATATCCGATAACAATTAACAACTGACACGACCAACCGAATCATCTCAACGATTCAACGATATCTACAATACAAACTACAACTCGATGATCATAATCAATCAATACAACCGATCAATAAACCCCAACGGTTCCACAATATCTCGATTAGACACAAGTCCGGACAATCCAACTCAAACAATTACGAACTCAAAACCGCAACACGATTCATAATCCGATTAATTCAACATACGATCGTCTTGCTATGTTAAATTCATCAAAAGTTCCTCAAGAACACTAAGGGATTCGAACTCATGTTCATAACCATTAAAACAACATAATTCGATATCTTTTAATATGAAGATAATCTTCCAATTCGTAATCCAAGTCATGAATCATCGTATTCTTCAATATACACTCTACATAACCTCAAGGATTGTAATAACAACTCCCTAATCATCATCATACGGATCAAATACGGATAATAATACCAAGAACATCAAGAACTCTATGATTTCATAATCATAATCAACATATTCAAGGTATAAACCATCATATCACCATCTTCCTTTCAACATATGATTCATATAACCTCAAGAATCGAAACAACAACATCTTAATCCTCTTCATACGAATCATTTACGGATAACAATACCAAAATCCAAAATCAAAGTGAAGAATTCAACAACATACCTCAAGAACATGAATAACCCAATCAAACCCTTCAAGAATCATTGATATCTTCATATCCAAGCTTCTAATCCATGCCTCCAAGCTCACAATCGACTTAAAAGTGTTTAACACATACTTAGAAGTGAAGAAGGACGGAAAAACGAAGTGAAATGATCAGGAGAAATGAAAGACGAACTTTCATTTTATAAACTACATCGATCTTTACGTACGTTAACCACCAGCATTAACGTACGTAATGCACTTAGCGTACGCTAAGCGTCCTTAATAGCGTACGTAATCTCATTTCCAAAACTAACTGACTTGTTTTGTTAACATGCTTACGTATGTAATGTTTCCTTCATAACGTACGTAACATGTACATTGACTTGCTACAGTACAATGGTCGTGTTACGTACGTAACACGTCCTGTATAACGTACGTAATGCGTACGTTGACTCACCTGTCAACATCCTCCGCCGAAAGTTGCCGACACAGGGTCCCACCTGCCGACCACAACTCGATCGTCTGATTCCCATGTTACGTACGTAATGTTTCGGCCATAACGTGCGTAACTCTTGTGATTTAGCGTACGTAAGTCTTCAACATTAGCGTACGCTAAGTATTCTATACGTAGCCAATTTCAACTGTTACCGCCTGTCTCGACATACCGAAAATACATACACACATACTGAATACATATACTGGATCCAATAACATTCTTATACGATATACCCTATATCGAAAGTACGATAATCTGATACACGATATCCTCAAATGCAACTGTCGACCAGATACGACAATTATACCGATACTGACATTTCAGTCCTTTATTTATTTTATCCATACTGTACAGATTCCACGCTGTACAATATAACTTTGATAAAATAATATCAAACAACAATAGTAGAAATTTCGGATATTACATCAAGTCGATTCCCCACTTGGCGAATGGCCATGGGCAATATACGGAAGTGAGAGTTTCCGACAGGGATCGGATCTGCGGAGCGAAGATTTGGCACCGGACGCACTTCCGTACGAGCGTGATGGCATCTTTTTTGAGATTGGGCCAATAATAGCCTTTCCGGATCAATTTATAGGCCAATGCCTGGCCGCCGGAATGATTACCGCATATACCCTCGTGCACCTCCCTGAGGGCATATTCTGCTTCTGATTCGGACAGGCATTTCAGCAGTGGAACCGAATATCCTCTTTTATATAAGGTTCCATCCACGATGGTGAACCGAGCGGACTGAGTTTGTAATGATCTCGCTTGGGCTCGGTCCTCGGGTAAAATGTCGCTTTGAAGGTATTGCATTATAGGCTGCATCCACCCTTGCGGTTCTGACTGTTCAGCTGCCCGGACTTCGGCCATTTCCAGGGCTGATGAGGCATGATACCCTATGCTGACCTCATCCATATGTTCGGCTCCGGAGCTAGATGCGAGTTTGGCCAAAGAGTCGGCTTGGATGTTCTCAGTTCTGGGAATATGTTGTATTGTTCCCCGAAAATCTTGCAGCCGGGCCCGTGCCAGGCTGAGATACTTAACCAGTTTGGGCTCTTTGGTTTCGTATTCGCCGTTGCTCTGGTTTACCACTAATTGAGAATCACTCAAGATAGTGAGGTGGGCAAGGCCGAGGGAGGTCGCCATTTCTAGACCGGCCAAGAGAGCTTCATATTCTGCCTCATTGTTAGTGGTCGGGAAACCCAAGCGAACAGCCGAGCAGAACAGACGTTGGTCGGGACTGACGAGGACTATCCCTGCACCTGATCGGTCGGCGGTTGAGGACCCATCTACATAGAGTGACCACTCTTCTGATCGGTCGTTGACACGTTGTTAGTGTAACTATCGCAAGTGCACGATATCGTATCAAGTAGTAAAGTGGACTTATTGAGTCCGGTTTATCGATCCCACAAGGAAGTTTGTTATAATTTGAATTATACACTATTAGTCTATTTTTATAGATACTAATATGAGTGAAACACACAATTATAGTTGCAAAGTAAATGCAATAATAGTTCTAATATTTTAAGGAAATAAAAATATTGCAATAATAATAGATTGATTAAATGATAAAATGAAATAGTTGGGATTACAAACTTAGATCGTCATTAGTTATAAAAGATGTATAGGAGATCATAAGATGAATTTACTTATTATGTTGTGTAGATTCGATTTTCCTTAAAAAGACGGTTTCTCTTTCGAACTATAAAACGCCCCTTACATATTGAATCAATCCACTATATTTCTATGTTGATTGGCTTCAATACATAGCATTAGGATTTATAAAAATAACTCAAAGAATCATCTAAGGACTAGAAGTATATTTCTATCCCCTAGAACAACTTAGAGTGAAGATCAATTGATCTAATCAAACATATTTTCTTTCGAAACATATGAAGACCATAAATATCGTCATTTATTGGCTAAATAAATAAAGATTGTTAAAACAATGAAAATCACACACAATAATAAGTAATTCACAATAGATCTTTTATACAAACATAAATAACATGACTAAACTTGTTTATAATCCCAACTAAAGGTTACTTAGCCCATGAAGGGTTTATTATACATATTACAAGTTTGTGCGGTTATTATTAGTTGAATCAAGAGAAAGAATTGATCCTAACTCCCTTAGTAGATAAAGGAGATAGAAGCAATAAACTCTCTGAACAACATATGCTTTACCACACTTACAAAAATCACTCAAGAACACAAGTGTGTTCTTCACACAAAAAGAAAAGTTTACAAAAAATGGAAAATTATAAGCTGAATGATGAATGATGAAGGATCTAAGGGGTCTATTTATACACCTAAAGTCATCTAATAGCTCCAAAACTCCAGCATTATTACAACAGATCGGATCAATGCCAGCCATCCCCTCATTAATACACAAAAAGTATAAAAAATTATACAAATCATAACAATCTGTCAAGAGTTACGGCCGTAACATTAAGGAGTTACGGCCGTAACTTGGATGACTTACGGCCGTAACATTCTGTAGTTACGGCCGTAACTAACTTCGTAAATTTGTTCCTTTGGTTGCTTTGAGAGTTACGTTTTATTGAAATTTGCGTTTTGCCCCAAATCTTCTTCGGATGATAACTTTTGATATATAACTCGATTTTGAATCCGGAAAGATCACGAATTCGTCTCGGAAAGCCCTACAACATGAATATATAAAAATTCAACAAAGATAATATTTAATAAACATTTTATTTCTTGAGTAAATCAGTTATTTAATCCGATCATCATCCGATAAAATTAAAATTATTAAAAACTAATTAATTAAAAGCAAAAAACGAGTAGACTAGCTCAATTATGGGTGAATTTTATCGATACAAACCATGGATAAGTGTACAAAACTGACACTTATCACACCCCCAAACTTGAATTCTTGCTAGTTCCGAGCAAGACTCTTTATTATTCATGCTCCAAAAATAAAACTAAGAAAAATTAATACACACACAAATTAAAATATAAAAAGAGAAAAGGAGATCAAAAACACAACAACCAGCTTTATACAGTAGATAGAAATGAATCAAGATTCAAAATAAATCTACTAATGTTTTTGAAGTTAAAACACGGTTTTTATTTTGTAATTCCAAATTCAAGGTTTTTCCCCCAAAAGGTTGATTATTTCTTTCCCACTCGTGATACACACGACTCCCTTTAATGGTTGCTCTCGATCACTCGTTTATTTTTCGACTCAATATGAAGAAGAATTTCATTGGCGTCATCAAATATTGTGATTTTTCACGAAATTGAGTGTATTGAAATTCAACCGCTAATTAATTCAAATCTGCTCATAAACTACATCCCTTAGTGATAGCTTTCACACCGTTATTTGCTAACGTGTAGCTCTTTTCACTAACACAATTTCTATCTCATTTTTTTTTAAAAAAGGTGATAGCTTTCACACCGTTATTTGCTAACGTGTAGCTCTTTTCACCAATTTTTCTGAGACGGCAGCTACGCACCAACAATGGTTAGTCCTTTATTTTTCGCAAAACTTAAGACCTCCAAAATTAGGCAGCTGTTGCTGCTCAACACTTCTCCTTTTCGTCATTTTTTTTAGGTGATAGCTTTCACACCGTTATTTGCTAACGCGTAGCTCTTTTCACCCATGACTCCTTTTTTTAGGGAATAGAATTTTTGCAGAAAATCATTTCTTAGTTTAAGCATGAAAAATCAAAAACTCCACAAATGAAGTAAATTTCAGTTCTATTTTTCATCAACTGATTGATTCTTCTTTTCTCAAGGTAACGAATGACTTGATTTTATATGATAATTACAAGGCTTGGAAAGAGAGATTAAGGCTCAAAAAATTTTGGAATATACAATTTTTTTACCGGTTAAAACAATTTTAGAAGCTTGTATATAGCTAATTTATTGGTGTTATGGCCAGATCAAGATATCTCAAAAATCAAAATACTATATATATATATATATAATAAAAAATTAAGACAAATAACCAAATCAATCAAAATACACCAAAATTCCAACACACCAAAATAATTAAACAAACCACCCCAAACTTGAAAATAAAACTGTCCTCAGTTTAAAGATAAAAAAAAAAAGCAATGCAGAAAAGCAGAATACTCCCTGTTAAGAAAATTGATGTTTGAGCTAACGCCTTTTAGAATCTGCAAGAGAATAAATATACGAGGCACACAACAAAATAAAATAAAATATACTCGTAAGTATAACACAATTTTTAAGATGCGCATCAAGAAAGTCCGAAGAGTCGCCTTATGCTGCCATCAATACTTTTATAAAAAACACAAAATAAAAATTACAGTAATAAAATAACAAAACATAAATCGCGAATATATGCGCGTCAAGAGATCAAGAAGAAACTCCTTAAGCTGCCACCATTTAGCACGATTATTACACACGACAGAAAGTAAAAATACAAGAGGTCTGATATGGGTTATCAAAGGGAGAGGAATGAATCCACTTTTCATTTTCTCACGGTAAAATCTTGCATCCAGACAATTTTAGCTAGAGCTGGATCTGGTTGAGGAACAAATTCATTGAGTTTTTTGATTAGTTCATCTGGTGTTGTTGCAACGACTATTATTCGTTTAGCACGCTCGGAAATAAAACCCTTTTCAGCAGAGTAGTCGATGAAAGATAGTAAACCATCAAAGAAACCATTGACATTAAGCAGACCTATTGGTTTTTGATGAACATTTAGTCAAGGCGGTAACCACATGAAAAAGTTCCTCTAGGGTCCCAAAACCACGGAAGGGTGATAAAGGCTCGAGTTATTTATCATGTGAGTTATGCGATCTTGCATATTCTGAGATCTAAACTCATCTCCAATAGTTGACCGGTGATTTTACTTTCAATGGAGGTTTTGGAATTATTCCCAACACTCTTACTCCTTCCATATAGGCAGAAGCAGCAGCTCGTCCCATTAATTCTAGACTTCCTCCTCCGTAAACTACATGAATGCATTTTTCTCCTAAGGTACGACCCAAGTTGTGGGCTCCTTCAGTAAAACATGCCTCTTTTCCATAACTAGCTCCACCAAAAATGCAGACTGTGCTAAATTTTTTTGTTGAAGATGATGACTCCATTTTTGAAAAGAAATTATTTAGAGAGAAACAGAGAAAAGTGCAAGTTTGAGGGATGAATGAAAGAAACAAGCACAATGTTTATTTATAGAAGAAAAAGAAGGTAAAAATTATTTAACAAGTTTGTGATTGCGTTGATTGCGCTTCAACTACTCAATAGAATAATGAATGCATTTATCGCGTATCACATTTTTTTTATTCAGAAAATCTCACCACACGACAAAAATAAAAAAAATACTTACGCGTATGTACAGTAGTTGTGATTGTGGCTCACATCTTCCTCTGATTTTACGTTCAGAAACGGCCTAAACGCCTTCTATGAGTCGGGGAGAAGCTTCCCATCCAATTTTCTTACAAATTGGCAAATAGGGTCTTTTAACGTCAGATTCCCAAGACGTTGTTCATATTCTGGTTTGAATTTATTCCACAAAGATCGAGTTCCATAATGTATGAGTCCACTAGGATGCGTGTCAAGAGAAATTTCGATATCATCTAAATTCTCTTTATTCAGACCATCCTTAATGAATTGAATTTTATCTTCTCTGTTTGTAGATGGAATTCCTAAAGATCGACATTTTAAATTACAATTCCATCTAGCACATTTATAACAAATGACTATCGTCTTTGCTCGTCGTTTCTTCGCATATGAACTTTTTCCAAGCCCTGGTAAAAATCTAGTCGGTGTTTCTGTAACACCCCCAATCCACTCAGGGATATTACACGCCGTAGACCCTCTCCTCGAGGATCTACCAGGCTGATAACTAAAATCAAACATCTAAACCTCGCCTTTAAGGCTAAAATGACTCAGTAGACCGACTTGGTCTTTCAATAATAACATACAACTCAATTCCAAACACATACCCACGCAGGGGTCAAAATACAATAAACTCCCGTACAACGGGGAAAAGATACTGCAGCGGAAAAGAAAATACAACTAGACCAAAACGACATCAACAGATCCTCGTGTGATTAGTATCGTTCATCTTTCATCATCCTTCGTGCCGACCCTGTGCTATGCTCCAAAACCTGAATGCAAAAATAGACATCCACCCCCCGAATACTCGGGGGTTAGCAAACTCCACCGTTTTGCTAGTGCAAGTACAAGTGCAAAAATACTAGCCATACAATACAAGTTCCAAGAACAATAATAATCATGAATCCTCAAAGATCCAAACGTAAAGAAAAGTACTTCCCGAGGCAAGAGTTTGGGTAAACATTTCCAAAACCGAAAGATCGCAAATAAGGGAAACAATTTACAAAACAGTTTAAAATGCCATCGAGAGTTTTAATAGAAAACAATTTAGGATTATAAAATCCTTCTCTTTCCAAAAATCAATAGTCATGACCCAAATGTTTTGTTTTCGCAAATAGGAAACCACCAACAATTTACAGGTCAAAGCCCAACATCACGTGTCCTCAACGGACGTAAAATCAACGAAACATAATCACGCACGTGCATCGCCTAGACCGGACGCTACCACCGACATCCCACCCGAGGCCTCGAAGGACCCTCCCGAGGCTAGCGAAACAAATCACACACATCTCACGGTTGGATCAATCGCTTGTTGCATCCTGGCCACATGATCACATGCCATGTGCCACCGTAGATTATCTCAGGCTCTCACGGTTGGATCAATCACTTGTTGCATCCTGACCACATGATCACGTGCCATGTGTCACCGTAGACCTTCAACCATATCCACACATTCACACAAATAACATATCATATCAAGGATATTCAAACAATTCGCCCAGAGGCATCAAACACTTAGCAAAACACCACGTCAAACCACAACGCACCGAAATGAAATAATATACGTCCGCACACAATACCAAGTGCAACATGAACACCAAGCATATACATAGAATTCACATAGTTATTCACGAACCACACCAATCACAAAACACACACGATTTTGAAAGAGGGCCTTTAACGAGGCTAACCAAATCTTTTGAAAACTCATTTCAAACAAACAAATCAAGACGATCGCCAATCATCATATCCACGAAACAAGAAAAGTATGGACAAGGTACTTGCCTCGAATAAGAACAACGCGGAGAATCGACCAAAGTAGGTTGACACGAACCGATTACGAACCCGCCGACTCCACCGATCGCCAACTCACGTCATAAACTACGAAGGACAATAATAATAATGAAATGAATTCCATAACACGACTCAAAGCCGTTAAATTCAAAGAACGAATGACGAAAGTTCAAGGGTTTCCCCCAAAACGGCCAAGAACACGATTCGTTCCGTCAAAACCCGAAAACGGAATTCCAAGTTGAAATATGGATATACAATCCATAGAATGTGTTTAACAACATCATTTAACCACAATCGATCCATCAAAAACGGATGAAAAACGAGATCGAGAACAAATCCCCAAAAAGTCAACTCGAAGGAAATCAAGAATTATACTTCGATTCGACGAAGAACAATGGATTAAATGATGTTAAACACAAGAATACTATCAAGATTAATCATACCCATCATGAATTAATCAACAACACGGAACGAATCGGACAAAAATGCAAAAATCCCCAAATTCACGAAATTAGGGTTCTAAGGAAGATTACCTTGATTCGCTGGATCAAAGGTTGATAACGGACGATTGATTGATGTTATGAACTCAAGGACTTCATGGATTTGTTCTTAAACAACATGGATTCGTCACCCATGAATCGCCACCCGCGGACGGAGAAGGAAAGAAGTGAAAAACGAAGTGAAATGTGACTGCTCAGCCACATTTATACTGGGCCAGACTAGCGTGCGCTAGCCTTCCCGGACTAGCGTGCGCTATCGGCCGGTATCGGCCGATTACCCTCGGCCAGGGCCCACACGACCCGGCATCACCGACCAACCTGCGACCAAACAGCCGACCCGACTCCCGCTAGCGTGCGCTACGGCCGGAAGCTTCTTGGCCCGACTGTCGATAGCCACTGGACTAACAAACTACCCTGTAACGTCGCTAGTCGGCCGGCGGCGTGCGCTACCCTGCCGGTTAGCGTGCGCTACGACCGACGGCGGCGTGCGCTACTGCCGATCTGGCCGAGTCGTAACCTCGGGAACCCCACTGTCGGCCGATAGCGTCGTTGGTCGACCAGCTAGCGTCGCTACACTGCCCGGTTAGCACGCGCAGCCTTCCGGCGATAGCGTGCGCTCGCGGTTCTGCCGCGCACCGTCCGGCGGTGCCACTGTCGTCGGCGATCCATAACCGTCCGGCGATCCCAACCGTCAGGCTCGGCGACCCGATTTCTAAACGCACGCGGGCGAACACGACTAAAAGTTCGCGGACAACATAAACGACTCGAAATGAAAACGTAATACCATAATTAGTCATACGCGACCAAGAAACGGGTCGAGACAACAATTACAGATACGGATACCCGTAACTTTCAAGAAATTACAAAATGACCCAAAACGCCCGGAAATCACGATACGTGATCGAATAACCAAACGGAAGTTCACAACACGTCTAACAAAGTTAAACGGACTTACGGGAAACTCGAAACAGCAGTTTCGAACGAGATTCGCAAGAACCGAACTCAAGTGCGGAAAAGTCGTTAAAAAGCACGGAACTCAACAAAACGACTCCGAAACGAACTCGGATGTCAAAAAGTGTAGAATTAATCATTCTCAGAATGACGAAACGGTCATGAGCGAGTCATCAAAACGGACTTCGGCCGAAAAAAGAAATTTACCGAAAATCGAAAATTGCGGATATTACATTCTACCCTCCTTAAAAGAAGTTTCGTCCCGAAACTTAAAACAAGTAGGGGGAAGAAATATTCTGCCATGAAAACTCAACGAGATACGCAAGAAACGCGTAACTAACGCCCAACGGCGAGATGTTACAAACAACGCAACGGAATATACGGTGTGAAAACACGCTCCACGACGACCAACACAACGTCGCCGGTAGAGACATAATAACACCAACAAGTGACAAGCGTCATTAAACAGATAATACAATCAAGTCAATTATCCAAACAATCATAAAACACAAAGTACTTGTTACAAGAAAACACGCACAGTCGAGAAAACAGGGAATAAACACAAAACGATCCACAAGGGCAATCATAAATAATTCGGACTACGCCGAAATCCTCAAAACCACCCTAGGCATCTCCGTGTCCTTTCGGAGCAGAGGCGCAACCTCGATCCCCAAACCTCTCAGCTACCGTCTCGCAATGTACGGATCGGTGACCCACCTGGCCACACTCGAAACAGCTGACTAACGGTGAACGACAATTCTTCGCAGTATGGCCCGCTCGACTACAGTTATAACATATCTTCGAAGTGCTCACATTACTCACTGCATGGGTACTACTCCTCTGATCACGCGATCTAGGAACCATTTTGGGATGACGAAACGAAGTCCCAACCTCAAGGGGCCCACTCCACGATTTCTGAAAAGTTCCCAACGGTTTCTGTTTCTTGAGTCGGACATACTCTCGGTCGATAACTGATAGCTCATAGGCTAACGCCCTATTCGATAATCTCTCAAGGAAGTACAAGCGAGACTCGCCATGTCTTGGCGAATCTCGGCTTCATCCGCCTACTAAAATGACAAATCTTGTCCTCCTCTGTCCTTACTTGATTACGCACATAGCCGAGCCGTTTGCTAAAATCAATAATAGCTTGAGACAATGGTACATCCTGCGGTTTCGCGAAAAGAATTCATTAATCCTCGATTTGATCGGTTCCGGACAAAACTCATCTCTCATGAATTTCTGGAACTCTGCCCACGTGACAACGCGATCTCGAGGCTTAATAGCCTCCCACCAGCTAGCGGCATCTTTGTCGAAAAGATACTGAGCTACCGGAACCTTACGTTCTTCTGGACAATCAACTATCTCGAAAATATTTTCCAACTGGAAAAGCCAACCATCCCAGCCTAAAGTATCTGCAGCGCCAGCGAAACGAGGGGGATTCATACGAACCACTTCTCGAAGCCACTGATTTTCACCAGTGTGGTGGGTCACATCTGTAACACGCTGAACCGCCTGAGTCAACTGAGTCATCTGAGTGGCTACCTGCTGTAAAATAGTAGCAACACCAATACCAATACCATCACCGGCAGCATGCTCTCTACCACGCGTCCGATCGCCACGACCACGACCTCGGCCCCTCGGCATACTGAATAAGTAACCACTCAGCACAACAGAAAATCATACACATACAACGATTACCATCGTAAGGCAACACACACATGAATATCACAATAACGACGGCATCGTTCGGCGACATCAACAACTCGAATGATGACCAGTGCACAATTACAAAACATCAAGAAAGAACCACGTATGTACACAATCATACAAACTCCAGTTCCAATAGCTCGCACAAGTGCGATAATACATAATTCATCACAAGGCGACAACATTCAATATCAACATCTTACACACCTTTTCCGACCACAAGCAGGAAATGATGGGTTTTAAAAACGAAAACCACCTTTTGAAAACAGTTTGGAAACACCAGTTGATCTTGAGTATCATTTTACAAAAAGTTAAACAAACATCATTTTCGAGACTTTGAAAATCATCTTGCGTTTGAACTAAAATGAGGACACCTTTCTTCTAGTGAAAAACTTTCAGAATATCCGACCCTCGGGTCTAAGTATAAATGTTTCTAAACATCGAAAATATCTCAAAACATTTTGGTCCTCGAGGTAGAAGAATTTTGAAACAAATAGTTGCGCTAGTAGGCGCCTTGAAAATACAATCCATTTAAACGTACGTCTCGAATTTTATTTCTAAGATACTCAAGGTTTTCAAAGATAATTCAATGGGCTACAATGCCCAAAAATTTCAGGTAATTACACGGAACATTATAGCGCCGTGGGTCCCGCGCCGGAACCCACCAGGCTAAAAACCAATTACAAAAATGCCCAAAAAGGTCGATGACGGTAGTACTTATCAAAACTCACAAAATCATTTGAAAACACCCAACTACCGTCAAAACGGTCAAGGCCAACAACTCGGTTAAAGGAATCGATTTTCGAAATAAAATTCAGTCGGTAAAATACCGAAAGCTATTACAAAGGAACTCACGCAGCGGATAAAAGAAATACAGTCCAACATGCACAATCCAACAACACTACTCCTCACATGAACGAAATATGAGAGTCAAATAGTCACGTATCAAGAAATCAAAATCCATAAGAGGATTCCGTCATTTAATAAATAATCATAAAAAATATAGCTCGTGTCACACGAGGCACAACACAAAGAAGGGAGACTTACTGCCACAGGTCGCACGAAGATGATGATCGCCCCACGATACTAATCACGACCAACAAACTCAGACGACGCGTCGCGACACGACTCAGTCAGACTAAATCCGACGATACAAAACTCAATAGACACCACTGACCCGACAGCCTAGGTTTCCACAACCTAAGCTCTGATACCATTTATGTAACACCCCCAATCCACTCAGGGATATTACACGCCGTAGACCCTCTCCTCGAGGATCTACCAGGCTGATAACTAAAATCAAACATCTAAACCTCGCCTTTAAGGCTAAAATGACTCAGTAGACCGACTTGGTCTTTCAATAATAACATACAATTCAATTCCAAACACATACCCACGCAGGGGTCAAAATACAATAAACTCCCGTACAACGGGAAAAGATCTTGCGGCGGAAAAGAAAATACAACTAGACCAAAACGACATCAACAGATCCTCGTGTGATTAGTATCGTTCATCTTTCATCATCCTTCGTGCGACCACTGTGCTATGCTCCAAAACACGAATGCAAAAATAGACATCCACCCCGAATACTCGGGGTTAGCAAAACTCCACTGTTTTGCTAGTGCAAGTACAAGTGCAAAAATACGAGCCATACAATACAAGTTCCAAGAACAATAATAATCAGGAATCCTCAAAGATCCAAACGTAAAGAAAAGTACTTCCCGAGGCAAGAGTTTGGGTAAATATTTCCAAAACCGAAAGATCGCAAATAAGGGAAACAATTTACAAAACAGTTTAAAATGCCATCGAGAGTTTTAATAGAAAACAATTTAGGATTATAAAATCCTTCTCTTTCCAAAAATCAATAGGGTCACAGCCCAAATGTTTTGTTTTCGCAAATTGGAAACCACCAACAATTTACAGGGTCAAAGCCCAACATCACGTGTCCTCAACGGACGTAAAATCAACGAAACATAATCACGCACGTGCATCGCCTAGGACCGGGACGCTACCACCGACATCCCACCCGAGGCCTCGAAGGACCCTCCCGAGCTGGCTAGCGAAACAAATCACACACATCTCACAGTTGGATCAATCGCTTGTTGCATCCTGGCCACATGATCACATGCCATGTGCCACCGTAGATTATCTCAGGCTCTCACGGTTGGATCAATCACTTGTTGCATCCTGACCACATGATCACGTTCCATGTGTCACCGTAGACCTTCAACCATATCCACACATTCACACAAATAACATATCATATCAAGGATATTCAAACAATTCGCCCAGAGGCATCAAACACTTAGCAAAACACCACGTCAAACCACAACGCACCGAAATGAAATAATATACGTCCGCACACAATACCAAGTGCAACATGAACACCAAGCATATACATAGAATTCACATAGTTATTCACGAACCACACCAATCACAAAACACACACGGTTTTGAAAGAGGGCCTTTAACGAGGCTAACCAAATCTTTTGAAAACTCATTTCAAACAAACAAATCAAGACGATCGCCAATCATCATATCCACGAAACAAGAAAAGTATGGACAAGGTACTTGCCTCGAATAAGAACAACGCGGAGAATCGACCAAAGTAGGTTGACACGAACCGATTACGAACCCGCCGACTCCACCGATCGCCAACTCACGTCATAAACTACGAAGGACAATAATAATAATGAAATGAATTCCATAACACGACTCAAAGCCGTTGAATTCAAAGAACGAATAACGAAAGTTCAAGGGTTTCCCCCAAAACGGCCAAGAACACGATTCGTTCCGTCAAAACCCGAAAACGGAATTCCAAGTTGAAATATGGATATACAATCCATAGAATGTGTTTAACAACATCATTTAACCACAATCGATCCATCAAAAACGGATGAAAAACGAGATCGAGAACAAATCCCCAAAAAGTCAACTCGAAGGAAATCAAGAATTATACTTCGATTCGACGAAGAACAATGGATTAAATGATGTTAAACACAAGAATACTATCAAGATTAATCATACCCATCATGAATTAATCAACAACACGGAACGAATCAGACAAAAATGCAAAAATCCCCAAATTCACGAAATTAGGGTTCTAAGGAAGATTACCTTGATTCGCTGGATCAAAGGTTGATAGCGGACGATTGATTGATGTTATGAACTCAAGGAATTCATGGATTTGTTCTTAAACAACATGGCTTCGTCACCCATGAATCGCCACCCGCGGACGGAGAAGGAAAGAAGTGAAAAACGAAGTGAAATGTGACTGCTCAGCCACATTTATACTGGGCCAGACTAGCGTGCGCTAGCCTTCCCGGACTAGCGTGCGCTATCGGCCGGTATCGGCCGAGTACCCTCGGCCAGGGCCCACACGACCCGGCATCACCGACCAACCCTGCCGACCAAACCTGTCGACCCGACTCCCGCTAGCGTGCGCTACGGCCGGAAGCCTGCGCGCGCTAGCCGACCTGTCCAGTAGCCACTGGACTAACAAACTTACCCAGGTAACGTACGCTAGTCGGCCGGCAGCGTGCGCTACCCCTGCCGGTTAGCGTGCGCTACGACCGACAGCAGCGTGCGCTACCTGCCGATCCTGACCGAGTCCAGAACCTCAGGAACCCCACTGTCCGGCCCGATAGCGTCGTTGGTCGACCAGGCTAGCGTGCGCTACACCTGCCGGTTAGCGCGCGCAGCCTTCCGGCAGTAGCGTGCGCTACGCCGGTTCTCTGCCCTACCGTCCGGCCGGTGCCGCAATCGTCCGGCCGATCCATAGCCGTCCGGCCCGATCCATGGCCGGGCTCGACGACCCGATTTCCGAAAACGCACGGAACGAACACGACAAAAAGTTCGCGGACAACATAAACGACTCGAAATGAAAACGTAATACCATAATTAGTCATACGCGACCAAGAAACGGGTCGAGACAACAATTACAGATACGGATACCCGTAACTTTCAAGAAATTACAAAATGGCCCAAAACACCCGGAAATCACGATACATGATCGAATAACCAAACGGAAGTTCACAACACGTCTAACAAAGTTAAACGGACTTATGGGAAACTCAAGCAATGATTTCGAGCGAGATTCGCAAGAACCGAAGTGCGTAAAAGTCGTTAAAAAGCACGTAACTCAACAAAACGACTCCGAAACGAACTCGGATGTCAAAAAGTGTAGAATTAATCATTCTCAGAATGACGAAACGGTCATGAGCGAGTCATCAAAACGGACTTCGGCCGAAAAAAGAAATTTACCGAAAATCGAAAATTGCGGATATTACAGTTTCTGTGAATTCACCCTCTATTCTTACGTTGGCTTCAATTATGAATCTTATGTCAAAATATATGCTTTTATTCATAAGCAACCTCATCCTTTCAAGTCTCGTCTTATAAATCTTTAAAATGACATTTTTGCTCAGAAAGGGAAATCTTTTTTCGATTTTATTCAAAGTTTCATCCATTATAAAAAAAATGAAAATAAATGAAGAAAATATCTACAAATATCAGTTGTTGTGGGAAACTGAAAAATCCGACTTTAATAGTCACGGAGTACCGTTATCCGCCACTTGACCGGACAAACACAATTTAGTACTAAGTTACAATGTCAAGAAATTTATACCTATAAAAATAGTTTACAATGTAAGATTTCAAATATAACTTATATTTCCCCGGCAACGGCGCTAAAAACTTGACAGGTTGTTAGTGTAACTATCACAAGTGCACGATATCGTATCAAGTAGCAAAGTGGACTTTTTGAGTCCGGTTTATCGATCCCACAAGGAAGTTTGGTTATAATTTGAATTATACACTATTAGTCTATTTTTATAGATACTAAGATGAGTGAAACACACAATTAAAGAGTTTGGTTTAATAGTTGCAAAGTTAATGCAATAATAGTTCTAATATTTTAAGGAAATAAAAATATTGCAATAATAATAGATTGATTAAACGATAAAATGAAATAATTGGGATTACAAACTTAGTTCGTCATTAGTTATAAAAGATGTATAGGAGATCATAAGATGAATTTACTTATTATGTTGTGTAGTTTCGATTTTCCTTAAAAAGACGGTTTCTCTTTCGAACTATAAAACGCCCCTTACATATTGAATCAATCCACTATATTTCTATGTTGATTGGCTTCAATACATAGCATTAGGATTTATGAAAATAACTCAAAGAATCATCTAAGGACTAGAGGTATATTTCTATCCCCTAGAACAACTTAGAGTGAAGATCATTTGATCTAATCAAACATATTTTCTTTCGAAACATATGAAGACCATAAATATCGTCATTTATTGGCCAAATAAATAAAGATTGTTAAAACAATGAAAATCACACACAATAATAAGTAATTCACAATAGATCTTTTATACAAACATAAATAACATGACTAACCTTGTTTATAATCCCAACTAAAGGTTACTTAGCCCATGAAGGGTTTATTATACATATTACAAGTTTGTGTGGTCATTATTAGTTGAATCAAGAGAAAGAATTGATCCTAACTCCCTTAGTAGATAAAGGAGATAGAAGCAATAAACTCTCTGAACAACATATGCTTTACCACACTTACAAAAATCACTCAAGAACACAAGTGTGTTCTTCACACAAAAAGAAAAGTTTACAAAAAATGGAAAATTATAAGATGAATGATGAATGATGAAGGATCTAAGGGGTCTATTTATACACCTAAAGTCATCTAATAGCTCCAAAACTCCAGCATTATTACAATAGATCGGATCAATGCCAGCCATCCCCTTATTAATACACAAAAAGTATAAAAAATTAGACAAATCATAACAATCTGTCAAGAGTTACGGCCGTAACATTAAGGAGTTACGGCCGTAACTTGGATGACTTACGGCCGTAACATTCTGTAGTTACGGCCGTAACTTGGCTTCGTAAATTTATTCACTGGTTGCTTTGAGAGTTACGTTTTCATTGCATTTCTCAGACTTTGCGTTTTTGCCCCAAATCTTCTTCGGATGATAACTTTTGATATATAACTCTGATTTTGAATCCGGAAAGACTGTTGAATTCGTCTCGGAAGGCCCTACAAAATGAATATATCAAAATTCAACAAAGAGAATATTTAATAAACATGTTATTTCTTGAGTAAATCAGTTATTTAATCCGATCATCATCCGATAAAAATAAAATTATTAAAAACTAATTAATTAAAAGCAAAAAATGAGTAGACTAGCTCAATTATTGGTGAATTTTATCGATACAAACCATGGATAAGTGTACAAAACTGACACTTATCACACCCCCAAACTTGAATTCTTGCTAGTTCCGAGCAAGACTCTTTATTATTCATGCTCCAAAAATAAAAATAAGAAAAATTAATACACACATAAATTAAAATATAAAAAGAGAAAAGGAGATCAAAATGCCATTAATACACAACAACCAGCTTTATACAGTAGATAGAAATGAATCAAGATTCAAAATAAATCTACTAATGTTTTTGAAGTTAAAACACGGTTTTTATTTTGTAATTCCAAATTCAAGGTTTTCCGCCCAAAAGGTTGATTATTTCTTTCCCACTCATGATACACACGACTCCCTTTAATGGTTGCTCTCGATCACTCGTTTATTTTTCAACTCAATATGAAGAAGAATTTCATTGGCGTCATCAAATATTGTGATTTTTCACGAAATTGAGTGTATTGAAATTCAACCGCTAATTAATTCAAATCTGCTCATAAACTACATCCCTTAGTGATAGCTTTCACACCGTTATTTGCTAACGTGTAGCTCTTTTCACTAACACAATTTCTATCTCATTTTTTTTTAAAAAAGGTGATAGCTTTTGTAACACCCCCAATCCACTCAGGGATATTACACGCCGTAGACCCTCTCCTCGAGGATCTACCAGGCTGGTAACAACATTTAACATCTCGACAATGCCTTCAAGGCAAAAATGACTCAGTAGACCGATTTGGTCTTTCAATAAATACATACAACTCGAATATAACTCATGCCCACGCAGGGGTCAAAAATACAACCACACCCGTACAACGGGAAAGATATAGCAGCGGAAATAAAAGTACAACTATACCAATACGACAACAACGGGTCCTCGTGTGATTTGTATCGTTCTTCTTTCATCCTCCTTCTTGCCGCCCTTGTGGTCTGCTCCTATACCTGAATGCAATCTGAGACATCCACCCCGAATACTCGGGGTTAGCAAAACTCCTTTGTTTTGCTAGTGCAAGTATAAAATACGAAAACAAGCCATACATATCATACTCCACGGAACATGTTAATCATAAACATACTTCCGAGGTAAATCACTTAATCAAAACGGTTAAATCGAAAGATAGGGGTAAACCCGATATACATCTTGTGAAAACATTTTACGATCTCGGGAGTTTTGAAAACACTTGGGATTTTAAGAATTCTCAAACCTTTCAAAACATTTAGGGACACACCCAAAAGTCATTCTCCAAAATTCAAGTTCCGGTAACAATACGCAGGGTCCATAACCCATTTCACAAAACACGGGGTCCGTGACCCAAATCACAAATCACATGTTCCTAAGGATTATTCGTGTCCCGTGCTAACAAGCCACGAACCTCAGATGCTCCCGAAGAACAAACCCGAGTGAATAACCCAATAGGAAAAACATATCAAATCACATGTCACCGTAACCGCAGTCACGTGACTACAAGCACATATACGTACATAATCAAACCACAACCATAAGTTATCCCGGCATCGTGCTAACAAGCCACGAACCTCGGAGTCCCCGCAAGACATACCCGATGATAACCCTACAAGTTATCCCGGCATCGGGCTAGCAAGCCCCGAACCTCGGAGTCCCCGCAAGACATACCCGTATTGGATAACCTTACGGTTTCGCCCGACCCATACTAGCAAGTATGGATCCCGGAGATTCAACAAATCCTACCCGGAGGCACATCACAATACATCAAGCACACAACAATAATCACTTATCAATCCAAACAACATTAAGCATCACAAACTCCTTTCAAGGAGTAACAACTAATATCACACACATTACGTTCTTACCGAACAAGTACATAATAACAATACGTAATCCCCGACAAAGGATTACGGTCTATCAAACTCACTCGAATTGATCATATTATCTTTCAACATACAAAACCAACACACATATTACGAGAATACATATTCACGAAGTATACGAATTATCGTTGAAAGACAACATTTATCGAGAACATACCAACCCATTTTACGTACATTAAATATTGGATTTCGCATAAAATCATTTATCAAGAATTATATCAACGAAACATGAAATGTATGGGCAAGATACTTGCCTCAAAATCGATACGCAAGTATTCGACGAACACGGCTCAGCGGAAAGCTTGAACGCCCAAAGCTATCGAAGCGGAAGACGGCGGCGGCGAAAGGGTTCAACACGGTTTCTTCGCAAGAAACACGACCCTAACATTATACAATCAATAAATCATCAACCATACGAGGAAGAATAATCGTAGAGAACGCCCGAAAACCCCTCTAAGACATTTCTGGACACCTTCAAGGCGTCGGTCAAGAACTCGACTCAAACAACGAATCGATACGATCCAACCATGGAATAACAAGGGAAATGATATAATACATCTAAATAATCATCAATCCATCAAAATCCTAAGTTAAATCGGATTAAACGGGAAATCGAACAAAATACCCAAAATCCCCAAAATTAGATTTCTAGAAAATCGGCACGATTCGCTCGATCAAAGGATGTTATAGACGGATGATTGATGATATGAACCTCCAAACTTCATGTATATGTTGTTAAACAACATGGCTACAATCTTGGAACACGCCACCTTTGAAGAGAAGTGGAAGAAGGAGAAAAAATGGCGAAAAAGCATTTGCTGGGCTTTAAATAGCACGACAGACTCGGCCGTGTCCGCCGACACGGTCGTGGCGCTGATTGACAGCGAGGACTCGGCCGTGTCCGGCTAGACACGGTCGCGGCGGAGGGGCCTTCGGCGATGATGGCCGTCCGGCGACTCGGCACGACTCGGCCGTGTCACGGAACACGGCCGGGCGTGTCGGCGATCGTCTCGGGCTTATCCGGAAGAGTTCGGCACGGGCCGTGTCGGACGACAGTCGGGCCACGAGACGAAACTTCCGGCTTATCCGGACGAGTGCAGCACGGGCCGTGTCGGACGACACGGCCGAAGTTCGGCCGGCGTGATCGCCAATAACGAGCGGGTGAGCTAAAGCGACCATAACTCTCTCGTCCAGGACTCGATTGACTCACCGTTCGAACCATTGGAAAGCTAACTCGATGCTCTATAATATTGCAAAGATTCAGAATTTTTGGAGTTACCAAAAATTAATGGTGACTTTACAAAGTCGAACTCATACTTAGAAAAGTCGTTAAAAAGCACGGAACTCAACAAAACGACACCGAAACGAACTCGGTTGACAAAAAGTGCAGAATTAATCATTCTCGAAATGACGAAAGGTCATGAGCGAGTCGTCAAAACGAACTTCCGCCGAAAAAATAAAATTACCGAAATTCGAAATTGCGGATATTACATTCTACCCTCCTTAAAAGAAGTTTCGTCCCGAAACTTAAAACAAGTAGGGGGGAGCAATATACCCGCTAGGAAAACTCGACGAGATACACAAAAATGGAAAACTCGCGCCCAACGGCGAAACGCTGCAAGAAACGCAAAGAGACATACGGCGTGAAAACACGCTCCACGACGACCAACACAATGTCGCCGTTAGGGATACAATAAAACCAACAAATGACAAGCGTCATCAAACGGATAATATAGTCAAGTCGATTATCCGAACAATCACAAAACACAACGAACGAAAATCAACCCGATTGACCAACCTGACGGTTCATCAATCTAAATGCGGGTCAAACGCTGAACAAATACGGAATTCCATCGCCCAAGGGTTGGAAGATCGAAAACGAGACTAATTTCCCAAACTTAAGGGAATTAGGAAGGAGCCTGAATGCTCAACGATCAAGAAACGAGGACAAAAACCGAACAAACAAACGACCGAACCACAACGGTCGAGACAACAAAAGCGAACAATCATGTTCGAAATACGAAGGATAAAAAATTCAAACAACAACCCCAAGGTTCACATCTCGACTCGAGACAATATATGATCCGGTGAAAACAACAACGTATGCATTCACATAAGATCCACATGAAAGGGAATAGAAATTGAAAAGTCACAACGACAAACTAGTTATTCCGAAATGATGCCACACTCGTTCGATAAACAAAAACAAGGGGCAGGACAAGCTCAGAAATGTCAACGAACATAAACGAGTCGACAGAGTCGAAAATACAGAAGTTCCAAATCCGATCCACTTCGAATAAGAGAACTAGTAAAACCAGATGATGTCACTTCCGAACAAGGTTCACAAGAATCGAACCGAACTCGAAAAAGTCACAATGATAACAGTTGACCCAAAACAAGATCACGGCTCGTTCGAGCAGCGAAACCGAAATACGTAGAACAAGTTCGAAAGTATCAACGAACACGAGCGAGTCGATAGACTCGAGAAAGAGAAAATGCGAGTCTAAAAACAACACGGGTACTACATTCGACCTCTTATAAAAGAAGGTCGCCCGCAACTCACAACAACAAAATCAAGGTGACGACACAACAAGCAACCGACGAAACATCCTTGAAGGCCTCTCAAAGCCGATTCGATACTTGTCTTTGAGCGCGAACTCCAAAAGTCTCGGTAGCCAATTCGCAAAATTGAATTCGGTGTCCCTCGAGTCCACACTTGAAATGTGTTACCGACGAGAAGGACAATATACACGTGCATGCCCGGCACATTACGGTTGAAACGTCTCGGCTCGGCATACCGAAAATACAAATGCTCGATACAATGGATCAAAACACCGCAAAACAACATAGGAGATGCCAACTCGGCATAACATATCAACGCATACAAAAATCACAACAACAACGGCATCATTCGACGAATACAACATCGAACGACGGCCCGACACAATCACAAACATCATGAAACAATCACCCATGTGTATAACGCACAAAAATCCGAGGCTTTAACAACTCACACTAGTGCGACAACACGCAAATCACCACGAGGCGATAAACAGTAAACACCCAGTTCACACCTCTCACGGAGGGCTAGTACAACAAATGCGTGGCAACGCCTCGGCGTTCATGCCACCAATTCGATCACAATTCGGGGTTAACACCGTAACGAAAGTTCGAAAACCATACACGCATTTCGGTCATAAGCAGGAATGATAGGTTTTAAAAACAAAAACCACCTTTGAAGACAGTTTGGAAACACCGGTTGATCTTGAGTATCATTTTACAAAAGTAGTACAAACACCATTATCGAGACTTTGAAAGTCATCTTGCGTTTGAACAAAAATGAGGACACCTTTCTTTTAGTGAAAAACTTTCAAAATATTCGACCCTTGGATCTAAGCAATCGCATTTGAAAATATCTCAAAATATTTTTGGTCCTCAATAGGAAAATTTTTGAAATGTATTGCGGCATTAGAAAACACCTTGAAAACACCGCAAGAAAATAATTCGTTTTAAAAGTACGTCTCAATTTTAATTTTCTAAGATACTCAAGGTTTTCAAAATAATTCAATGGGCTAGAATGCCCAAAAATTTGAGTAATTACAAGGAACAATATAGCGCCGTGGGTCCCGCGCCGGAACCCACCAGGCTAAAAACCATTTACAAAAACGCCAAAAAGGCCGATGACGGTAATATTTCAAAAACTCACAGAAGCCATTTAGAAAATAATAAATACCGTCATAAGAATTTCGCCAAAACGATAAGGGCCGTAATGCCAAAAACTCGGTTAAGGAATTGGTTTTCAAAATAAAACTCAGTCGGTAAAATACCGAAAGTCATTGCAAAAGAACTCACGCAGCGGATAAAAGAAATACGGTTCAACATACACAATCGAGCAACACTACTCCTCATATGAACGAAATATGAGAGTCAAATAATCACATATCACGAAATCAAAATCCATAAGAGGATTCCGTCAATTAACTCATAATAATAAAAATAGCTCGTGTCACACGAGGCACAACACAAAGAGGGGAGACTTACATCCACAGGTCGCACGAAGATGATGATCGCCCACGATACTAATCACGACCAACAAACTCAGACGACGCGTCGCGACACGACTTAGTCAGGCAAAATCCGACGAGACAAAAACTCAATAGACACCACTGACCCGACAGCCTAGGTTTCCACAACCTAAGCTCCGATACCATTCTGTAACACCCCCAATCCACTCAGGGATATTACACGCCGTAGACCCTCTCCTCGAGGATCTACCAGGCTGGTAACAACATTTAACATCTCGACAATGCCTTCAAGGCAAAAATGACTCAGTAGACCGATTTGGTCTTTCAATAAATACATACAACTCGAATATAACTCATGCCCACGCAGGGGTCAAAAATACAACCACACCCGTACAACGGGAAAGATATAGCAGCGGAAATAAAAGTACAACTATACCAATACGACAACAACGGGTCCTCGTGTGATTAGTATCGTTCATCTTTCATCATCCTTCATGCCGACCTTGTGCTCTGCTCCAAAACCTGAATGCAATACAGACATCCACCCCCCGAATACTCGGGGGTTAGCAAAACTCCACTGTTTTGCTAGTGCAAGTATAAAATACGAAAACAAGCCATACATATCATACTCCACGGAACATGTTAATCATAAACATACTTCCCGAGGTAAATCACTTAATCAAAACGGTTAAATCGAAAGATAGGGGTAAACCCGATATACATCTTGTGAAAACATTTTACGATCTCGGGAGTTTTGAAAACACTTGGGATTTTAAGAATTCTCAAACCTTTCAAAACATTTAGGGACACAGCCCAAAAGTCATTCTCCAAAATTCAAGTTCCGGTAACAATACGCAGGGTCCATAACCCATTTCACAAAACACGGGGTCCGTGACCCAAATCACAAATCACATGTTCCTAAGGATTATTCGTGTCCCGTGCTAACAAGCCACGAACCTCAGATGCTCCCGAAGAACAAACCCGAGTGAATAACCCAATAGGAAAAACATATCAAATCACATGTCACCGTTACAGCTGTCCCGTGACTACAAGCACATATACGTACATAATCAAACCACAACCATAAGTTATCCCGGCATCGTGCTAACAAGCCACGAACCTCGGAGTCCCCGCAAGACATACCCGATGATAACCCTACAAGTTATCCCGGCATCGGGCTAGCAAGCCCCGAACCTCGGAGTCCCCATGAAGACATACCCGTATTGGATAACCTTACGGTTTCGCCCGACCCATACTAGCAAGTATGGATCCGGGAATTCAACAAATCCTGCCGGAGGCACATCACAATACATCAAGCACACAACAATAATCACTTATCAATCCAAACAACATTAAGCATCACAAACTCCTTTCAAGGAGTAACAACTAATATCACACACATTACGTTCTTACCGAACAAGTACATAATAACAATACGTAATCCCCGACAAAGGATTACGGTCTATCAAACTCACTCGAATTGATCATATTATCTTTCAACATACAAAACCAACACACATATTCTGAGAATACATATTCACGAAGTATACGAATTATCGTTGAAAGACAACATTTATCGAGAACATACCAATCCCTTTTTACGTTCATTAAATATTGGATTTCGCATAAAATCATTTATCAAGAATTATATCAACGAAACATGAAATGTATGGGCAAGATACTTGCCTCAAAATCGGTACGCAAGTATTCCGCGAACACGGCTCAACGGAAAGCTTCAAACGCCCAAAGCTATCGAAGCGGAAGGACGACGACGGCGAAAGGGTTCAACACGGTTTCTTCGCAAGAAACACGACCCTAACATTATACAATCAATAAATCATCAACCATACGAGGAAGAATAATCGTAGAACGCCCGAAAACCCCTCTAAGACATTTTAGGACACCTTCAAGGCGTCGGTCAAGAACTCGACTCAAACAACGAATCGATACGATCCAACCATGGAATAACAAGGAAATGATATAATACATCTAAATAATCATCAATCCATCAAAATCCTAAGTTAAATCGGATTAAACGGACGAAATCGAACAAAATACCCAAAATCCCCAAAATTAGATTTCTAGAAAATCGGCTGATTCGCTCGATCAAAGGATGTTATAGGACGGATGATTGATGATATGAACCTCCAAACTTCATGTATATGTTGTTAAACAACATGGCTACAATCTTGGAACACGCCCAGTTGAAGAGAAGTGGAAGAAGGAGAAAAAATGGCGAAAAAGCATTGCTGGGCTTTAAATAGCACAGCAGACTCGGCCGTGTCCGCCCGACACGGTCGTGGCGCTGATTGACAGCGAGGACTCGGCCGTGTCCGGCTAGACACGGTCGCGGCGCGGAGGGGCCTTCCGGCGGTGGCCGTCAGCGACTTCGGCACGACTCGGCCGTGTCTGGAACACGGCCGGGCGTGTCGGCGATCGTCTCGAGCTTATCCGGAAGAGTTCGGCACGGCCGTGTCGGGCGGACACGGTCGGGCCCCGAGACGAAACTTCCGGCTTATCCGGACGAGTGCACGGCAGGCCGTGTCGGACGACACGGCGGCGGTGATCGGCCAATAACGAGCGGGTGAGCTAAAACGACCATAACTCTCTCGTCCGGACTCCGATTGACTCACCGTTCGAACCATTGGAAAGCTAACTCGATGCTCTATAATATTGCAAAGATTCAGAATTTTTGGAGTTACCAAAAATTAATGGTGACTTTACAAAGTCGAACTCATACTTAGAAAAGTCGTTAAAAAGCACGGAACTCAACAAAACGACACCGAAACGAACTCGGTTGACAAAAAGTGCAGAATTAATCATTCTCGAAATGACGAAAGGTCATGAGCGAGTCGTCAAAACGAACTTCCGCCGAAAAAATAAAATTACCGAAATTCGAAATTGCGGATATTACAGCTTTCACACCGTTATTTGCTAACGTGTAGCTCTTTTCACCAATTTTTCTGAGACGGCAGCTACGCACCAACAATGGTTAGTCCTTTATTTTTCGCGAAACTTAAGACCTCCAAAATTAGGCAGCTGTTGTTGCTCAACACTTCTCCTTTTCGTCATTTTTTTTAGGTGATAGCTTTCACACCGTTATTTGCTAACGCGTAGCTCTTTTCACCCATGACTCCTTTTTTTAGGGAATAGAATTTTTGCAGAAAATCATTTCTTAGTTTAAGCATGAAAAATCAAAAACTCCACAAATGAATTAAATTTCAGTTCTATTTTTCATCAACCGATTGATTCTTCTTTTCTCAAGGTAACGAATGACTTGATTTTATATGATAATTACAAGGCTTGGAAAGAGAGATTAAGGCTCAAAAACTTTTGGAATATACAATTTTTTACCGGTTAAAACAATTTTAGAAGCTTGTATATAGCTAATTTATTGGTGTTATGGCCAGATCAAGATATCTCAAAAATCAAAATACTATATATATATAATAAAAAATTAAGACAAATAACCAAATCAATCAAAATACACCAAAATTCCAACACACCAAAATAATTAAACAAACCACCCCAAACTTGAAAATAAAACTGTCCTCAGTTTAAAGATAAAAAAAAAAAAAGCAATGCAGAAAAGCAGAATACTCCCTGTTAAGAAAGTTGATGTTTGAGCTAACGCCTTTTAGAATCTGCAAGAGAATAAATATACGAGGCACACAACAAAATAAAATAAAATATACTCGTAAGTATAACACAATTTTTAAGATGCGCATCAAGAAAGTCTGAAGAGTCGCCTTACGCTGCCATCAATAATTTTATAAAAAACACAAAATAAAAATTACAGTAATAAAATAACAATAAATAAATCGCGAATAGATACGCGTCAAGAGATCAAGAAGAAACTGCTTAAGCTTCCACCATTTAGCACGATTATTACACACGACAGAAAGTAAAAATACAAGAGGTCTGATATGGGTTATCAAAGGGAGAGGAATGAATCCACTTTTCATTTTCTCACGGTAAAATCTTCCATCCAGACAATTTTAGCTAGAGCTGGATCTGGTTGAGGAACAAATTCATTGAGTTTTTTGATTAGTTCATCTGGTGTTGTTGCAACGACTATTATTCGTTTAGCACGCTCAGAAATAAAACCCTTTTCAGCGGAGTAGTCGATGAAAGATAGTAAACCATCAAAGAAACCATTGACATTAAGCAGACCTATTAGTTTTTGATGAACATTTAGCTGGGCTCTGGTAACCACATGAAAAAGTTCCTCTAGGGTCCCAAAACCACCGGGAAGGGTGATAAAGGCGCCAGAGTTATTTATCATGTGAGTTATGCTATCTTGCATATTTACAGATCTAAACTCATCTCCAATAGTTGACCCGGTGATTTTACTTTCAGCCAGAGGTTTTGGAATTATTCCCAACATTCTTACTCCTTCCATATAGGCAGAAGCAGCAGCTCGTCCCATTAATTCTAGACTTCCTCCTCCGTAAACTACATGAATGCATTTTTCTCCTAAGGTACGACCCAAGTTGTGGGCTGCTTCAGTAAAGCATGCCTCTTTTCCATAACTAGCTCCACCAAAAATGCAGACTGTGCTAATTTTTTTTGTTGAAGATGATGACTCTATTTTTTAAAAGAAATTATTTAGAGAGAAACAGAGAAAAGTGCAAGTTTGAGGGATGAATGAAAGAAACAAGCACAATGTTTATTTATAGAAGAAAAAGAAGGTAAAAATTATTTAACAAGTTTGTGATTGCGTTGATTGCGCTTCAACTACTCAATAAAATAATGAATGCATTTATCGCGTATCACATTTTTTTATTCAGAAAATCTCACCACACGACAAAAATAAAAAAAATACTTACGCATATGTACAGTAGTTGTGATTGTGGCTCACATCTTCCTCTGATTTTACGTTCAGAAACGGCCTAAACGCCTTCTATGAGTCGGGGAGAAGCTTCCCATCCAATTTTCTTACAAATTGGCAAACAGGGTCTTTTAACGTCAGATTCCCAAGACGTTGTTCATATTCTGGTTTGAATTTATTCCACAAATATCGAATTCCATAATGTACGAGTCCACTAGGATGCGTGTCAAGATAAATTTCGATATCATCTAAATTCTCTTTATTCAGACCATCCTTAATGAATTGAATTTTATCTTCTCTGTTTGTAGATGGAATTCCTAAAGATCGACATTTTAAATTACAATTCCATCTAGCACATTTATAACAAACGGCTATCATCTTTGCTCGTCGTTTCTTCGCATATGAACTTTTTCCAAGCCCTGGTAAAAATCTAGTCGGTGTTTCTGTGAATTCACCCTCTATTCTTACTTTGGCTTCAATTATGAATCTTATGTCAAAATGTATGCTTTTATTCATAAGCAACCTCATCCTTTCAAGTCTCGTCTTATAAATCTTTAAAATGACATTTTTGCTCAGAAAGGGAAATCTTTTTTCGATTTATTCAAAGTTTCATCCATTATAAAAAAATGAAAATAAAAAGAAAATATCTACAAATATCAGTTGTTGTGGGAAACTGAAAAGTCCGACTTTAATAGTCACGGAGTACCGTTATCCGCCACTTGACCGGACAAACATAATTTAGTACTAAGTTACAATGTCGAGAAATTTATACCTATAAAAATAGTTTACAATGTAAGATTTCAAATATAACTTATACTTCCCCGGCAACGGCGCCAAAAACTTGACACGTTGTTAGTGTAACTATCGCAAGTGCACGATATCGTATCAAGTAGCAAAATGGACTTTTTGAGTCCGGTTTATCGATCCCACAAGGAAGTTTGGTTATTGTAACACCCCCAATATTTTCGGGAATATTACAGCGCCGTAAATCCTTTACATAAGGATTTACAAGGCTGAAGAATTGAACAAGCATAAAAAGGTACTAACGAATGGAAATAACGGAATTACAGTACATCAGTTCTGACCCAATACAGAAATAGTACAATTGTTCAACAGAACTCAATAATACATCACCAAATGACTTCGTACTTGAGTACTTATTGAAATAACAAATAAACAACAGATAAATAAACCTGGTCGGGATATCACTCTGCACCCTCGTCGTCATACAGTTCCAGTGGTTGTTTCCCCGTTCTCCTGGATCCTGAACACAAACAAAATGTTCACCCCCGAAGGGATTAGCACAACGATGCTAGTACAAGTACCACAACATATTATTCATATCTCACGAAGAATAATAATAACGTAAACGACAAAATGCCAACGAGTCTTCTCCTACGAGAAACTCAAATATAACATACACAACTGATAATCACAACATGATATCAATACATACACATGGTAATTCCATCGATCCAGCGTTCACTGCCTAGAACCCACGATGATCCCGTCAGACCAACCCGTGGTGGAAAAACCCGTCCGATGATCCAGCGCACGCTAGCATAGATCCCCCGATGATCCCGTCGGACCAACACGAGGTGGACACACAATAACAACATACATGTACGACAATATGTATAACAACAATACATAAAACAATTAAGGTACTTGCCTCGATTTGAAGACAATAACAACACTTCCACGAAAATGACCACTCGACGGTCGTCCTCCTCAATCAATCACGTAACGAGACCAAACCTTAACAAAAGAAATGATATAGGATTTATATCACGTCGTATGAATGTTTAACAATTCGATTAACGGTCAAAAGTTCATAAACTGCAATCTGCCCGAATAGCTTAGCGCACGCTAAGTACTCTGTGTAGCGTGCGTTAAATGCGCCCGATAGCGCACGCAAACAACAAAGCCTAGCGCCGCGCTAACGATGCATGGTCGATACAGCGGCCCAATGACTTCGTCGATGGTCTAGCGTTAGATTCGTACCAAGCGTAGCGCCGCGCTAACTAGTGCTCGATAGCGCACGTTAAGCGCATATCATAGCGTCGCTATCTACGCATGGCGGTTCTTCTTTGGCGATGGCTGTTCTTGCCATGATCAAAACAATGAAATCTTTCGTGATAATTCATGTTACTTCCATGAATACCATGTTCATACCCTTATGAATGATTTTACGGATAAAGACAACTTCGGATTCAAGGATATGCATACCAATATAAACCATATTCCATTCCGACTTCAAATCTTCATACGACAATTCGAAAAGCTTAACGGTTGATATCAACACCTCTATATCAATCCATATTATCATACTGAAGTTGACAAACGTCCTATATATACTAGATAAATCCTTCCATGATCAAACCTTTAGATTTATCTAACAATAAGGATGTTAACGTCTAGTCCAAGATTACTATGAAATCATCTATTAGATTCGGTTTACCAATGATAGAAGCTTCTCTTCACATATTCAGTGTACTAAGATTCGAATCATGATGATTATAATCAAGGTATTTAAGGCTTATTCATCTCACTATCCCAAACATGATATACTTGGATAATTCATCTATGAAAATCCATATCTTGTTAACATGATCATCCAAATCGTTAGAATCCAACTCTAAGTCTGGAGATAGATTGAACATACCTTAAAATGACGAAAATCACTGAACCGTAAGGTAGAATCCCACTCCGGTTGGTTGTATGCCACTCCAAGGTGCTATTCCACTTCCATGAACATTCCCAAGTGATAACCAATGTATAAATACCAACAATATGTGTTCTAAGTGTATAGAAGTATCACTACAGCTCTCTGATCTCTCAAGGATGAAGAAAGGGCGAAAGAAATGAAAGCCAAAATGGTTGATGTCCCATTTATAATATTCTGCATTATTGACAAGTTAGCGCACGCTACTAAGCATCCCTTAGCGTGCGCTAATAATGGTTGACTTAAGAATTTGTCCGGGCGCGTCAGCGGGAATCTTATCCGGACCCATGTCCCGGCTGGCGCATGTGTTAGCCGGCCCGCTCAATAATTGAGTTCTTAGCGCACGCAACTCCTATCTTCATAGCGTGCGCTAATAATGGCCCGATAGCGCGCGTTAAGATACATTCTTAGCGTGCGCTATCACGAGGTTGCTAGAACAATTTTGCAAGTTTCTATACTTATGCATAATGATATCAATGCACGAAATATCATACTCCAATAATCAAATTCACCAATCCGAAATAATACATGGTTTGAATACAGATGAAATACACTGTAATAAATCCGGATATTACATACTCTCCTACTAAAAAGGAGTTTCGTCCCGAAACTCAAGACGAAAATAACTCGGGATATCTAGACTTCATATCGCCTTCCGTTTCCCGGTGGCTTCTTCCATTCCGTGACGTGACCACCGAACTTTGACCAAAGCGATTGACTTGTTCCTCGGTTGCTTAACTCGACTCTCGAGTATCTTGGTAGTCTTTCTTCAAACGTCCCATCTGCTCGACTTCGATCTCGCGAAATCAATGATATGGTGGGATCTGGTATATACCTCAATGGCGGGATACGTGGAACACGTTATGAACGTGGCACAATGACGGCGGCAATGCTAATCTGTATGCCAACTCCCCAACTCTCTCGAGGATCTCAAATGGTCCGATATATCTCGGACTCAGTTTTCCTTTCCTTCCAAAACGAAAGATTCCCCGAGTAGGAGAAACCTTCAAAAGTACGTGATCTCCAGTACTGAACTCCAATGGGCGGCGACGTACGTCCGCATAGGATTTCTGGCGACTCTGGGCAGTCAACATCCTTCCACGAATTAAGGCTATCTTCTCTCGAGTCTGCTCGATCAACTCTGATTCTGTTCCGATCAAGTCCGATGAATCATCCCAGCATAGGGGCGATCGGCATCTCCTTCCGTATAATGCCTCAAACGGTGCCATCTTAATGGAAGCATGCCAACTATTGTTGTAGGTAAATTCAATCAACGGTAGATGAACTTCCCAATCGTTTGACCAATCTAAGGCACATGCCCTTAGCATGTCTTCCACCGTTTGTATAGTTCTCTCAGATTGTCCGTCAGTCTGCGGGTGATAAGCTGTACTGAAGTTCAATTCGGTCCCCAAGGCCTTATGAACTGCTTTCCAAAAGTAAGACACAAAACGACCGTCTCGATCAGAAACAATGGTCTTCGGCGTACCATGCAATCGAACTATCTCCGAAATAAAGACTCGTGCCAACCTCTCTGGTCCCCACGTATCCTTAATGCCTAGAAAATGAGCCGATTTGGTTAAACGATCAACTATCACCCAAATCATGTTCATTCCTGTCCTGGTTTTCGGCATATTAGTGATAAAGTCCATCGATATGTCCTCCCACTTCCATTCAGGAATCGGGAGCGGCTTCAGCATTCCGGCAGGCCGTTGATGCTCGATCTTAACCTGCTGACAAGTCAAACATTTCGAAACATAGTCCGCTACGTCTTTCTTCATATTGCCCCACCAGAAATTCTGTTTCAAATCCTTATACATTTTACTGGTGCCCGGGTGGATAGAATAAGGCGAACTATGAGCTTCCTTCATAATCGTCTGTTTCAGAACATCAACATCGGGAACGCAGAGTCGGTTCTGAAATCAAAACTCCATCGTCATGAATTATGAATCCGGGGGCCTTTCCTTTGATCACTTCATCATGTAACCGAATCATCAGAGGATCATCTACCTGTCTAGATTTGATTTCTTCGGTTAATGATGAAGTTATCTCCATCACGCACAGCTGTCCTTGGACTCTTTGTAGCCACACTTCAATTCCTTCATGAATCATCTCTCGCTGAAGGCTAGGTTGGGAGGTCAGCGTCTCCAGCATCTGAATAGAGACAGGCTTGCGGCTAAGTGCATCGGCCACTACATTTGCTTTGCCTGGATGATATAAAATCTCCAAGTCATAGTCCTTAATCAGTTCCAACCATCTTCTTTGCCGCATGTTCAACTCTTTCTGACTGAATATGTACTTGAGACTCTTATGATCCGTAAAGATCGACGGTGAGTCCGTCTGAGATAATGCCTCCGGATCTTCAAGGCAAAAACCCACCGCCGCTAGCTCCAAATCATGTGTTGGGTAATTCACTTCATAAGGTTTCGATTGTCGCGATGCATAGCGATCACCTTATCATTCTGCATCAACACGCACCCAAGTCCTTGGTTCGAAGCATCACTGTAAACTATGAATCCTTCAGTTCCCTGCGGAAGTGATAGAATCGGTGCCGTCGTCAATCTCTTCTTCAATTCATCAAAGCTAATCTGACACAATTCATTCCACTCAAACTTTTGAGTTTTCTGCAGAAGTCGAGTAAGTGGGCGGGAGACTTTAGAAAACCCTTCCACGAATCGACGATAGTATCCAGCAAGTCCTAAGAAGCTTCGGACCTCTTTCACGTTCTTTGGAGGCTTCCAATCCAATATTGCTTCGATCTTATGAGGATCTACTCGGACTCCTCTAGCTGACACCACATGGCCGAGGAACATTACTTCCTTTAGCCAGAATTCACACTTAGAAAGCTTGGCGTACAATTGCTCGTTTCTCAAAAGTTCCAATACAATCCGCAAATGCTGCGCATGTTCTTCCGGACTCTTAGAATACACCAGAATGTCATCAATGAACACGACCACAAATTTGTCCAAAAATTCAATGAACACACGGTTCATTAATTGCATAAATACAGCAGGTGCGTTAGTGAGACCAAACGGCATCACTACAAACTCATAATGCCCGTAGCGAGTTCTGAACGCTGATTTCGGAACATCAGACTCCTTAATCCTCAGCTGATGGTATCCTGATCTCAGATCAATTTTAGAAAATACCGTTGCCCCTTGCAACTGGTCAAACAGATCATCAATCCGTGGTAACGGATACTTGTTCTTAATCGTCATTTTGTTCAGCTCTCGATAGTCAATACACAGTCGGAGCGATCCATCCTTCTTTCGGACAAAAAGAACTGGCGCTCCCCAGGGTGAAACGCTTGGCTGAATATAGCCCTTGTCCAGTAACTCCTCCAGCTGCTTTTTCAGTTCGTACATCTCAGTAGGTGCCATACGATACGGCGCCTTGGAAATCGGTGTAGCTCCAGGTTCCAGCTCAATAGTAAATTCCACATCCCTTCGTGGAGGTAACCCAGGTAACTCGTCAGGAAATACATCTGGAAATTCGTTCACAACAGGAATGGATGAAAGTTCCACAATTTCATCTTCTTTCTTCATTGCGTAACACAAGTACCCGGTACAGCCCTGTTTCAACAATTTGACAGCTTTCATCGCCTTGATCAACTTTCCCGAGCTTCCCGGTTTCCATCCCTCAAACAGAATCTCTGAACCATCGTCAGCGATCAGCGAGATATTCCTCCTTTGGTAGTTTACAATTGCTCCATACCGATTAAGCCAATCGTCTCCGAGTATCAGGTCATCTCCTTGCATTTCTATCACGATCAGGTTTGAGAGCCATTCTCTGCCCCCAAATGATACAGGGAAATTTCTAGTTTCTAAATTTCCGACAATCCTTTCTCCACTCGGTAAACCAACAACATAAGGTTCACAAGTATGAAAACCGGAAATATTCAAACGATTTACACAAGACAAAGATATGAAAGAATGTGTAGCTCCTGTATCGAATAAAACGCTAACTGGCTGGGAAAGGATCTGGACGAGCACTGATGCGGCAAAGATCACGATCGTCTGTCCTCCTCATCTCGTACAGACGTGGGGGAGCAGATCCGGCACTCGATGTCCCCTTTCGGTCCCATTGTCCTCTGCCTCGCCCGCGGCCAAAATTCTGAGGCATCTGAACACTTTGCTGCGTCTGTGGAATACTGGCCTCCTTCTGGACTGGCTGTGGTGTACGGGCTCTAAAAGACTTTGCAGCCTCTTCACAAAACACCGCCCGATGTCCCTCTCGTCCACAATCAAAACAAGTCACGGCCGGAAGGGGGCAATTCCGTCGATAGTGCCCTGTCTGGGCGCAGTTAAAGCATTTTCTGGTAACATCAGTAATAGTTGATGTCGCCCCGAAGTTCTTTCCGCTCCTAGCTGGGTGAGGAGGTTTCTTGAAAGAGTGAAAAGATGACTGGGCCTTACGGGGCCCGCTGTTCTTGTGCTCTGTAAAAGTACTAGAGACTTTCTGCTTCTTGGATTCTGAAAATTTCTCCATAGCTGCTTCCTTGATCTCATACGCCAACGCCTTATCCTGGTATTGGCGGAGTGTGGTACATTCGAATCCGGACATGTACCTCTGAACTTCTGGTCTCATTCTCATATCGAAATGGATCATCATTTCTGCATCTGTTCTGACCAGATGTCGAACAAATGCCAGCTGTTGGTTAAACGTCTTGATCGCCTGGGATACTGGCACATCAGAAGGCTGAGCGGAGAAAAACTCCCGAACTTTGGCTTCCCTCATAGGACGAGGGCAATACTGAGCTTCCATCATCAATCTAAACTCTGTCCAATCGGCATCATGGTCTACAGGACGGATGGCTTCCCACCATTCGGACGCTTCCCCTATCAGAAAATATTGAGCGATAGAGGCTCTCCTATTGCAGGCGCTTGATTCCGGCAAAGATTTTCTCCAGTTCTTTCAACCAATGATCCCAGGTGGGAGTCTCAGAAATACCGTCGAATTTGGGTGGTTGCATCTTCGCCACCTCTTGCAGCCACCGGTCATCTCGATTTCCTATATCTGGGATCCCTTGCTGTCTCTCCCCCTGATGTAGTCCCACCGCCACTTGCATTCGGTCCACGACCTGGGCGAACTGAGTCATCTGGTTCACCACTTGACGAAGGATCTCTGGTACAGCAGGATCTGGTTCATTATTAATAGATTGTTGCGGCTCGCCTGAGCTATGACTGGCCTGGTTAGAAGGCGACGCTTCCCTTTCGGCATTTCTCCGTCCGCGTCCACGACCGCGACCACGTCCACGTCCGCCTCTCAACATACTGTAAGCATACATACTCAATATACAGGAAACAACATCGTTCTAATATTCGAGTATAAAGATATACAATATGCAAAGAACGAGATAGAGTTTAGGAACTTACAACCACTGTTCGCATGAAGACGTAGGCAGTGCAGTGATGTCATTCACGGCCGGTTACCCCAAAAGATATAAATGACCCCTATTTTAACCCAACGACCAAGATATCCATAATCTTAGCTCCGATACCATATTCTGTAACACCCCCAATATTTTGGGGAATATTACAGCGCCGTAAATCCTTATGTAAATCCTTTACATAAGGATTTACAAGGCTGAAGAACTGAACAAGCATAAAAAGGTACTAACGAATGGAAATAACGGAATTACAATACATCAGTTCTGACCCAATACAGAAATAGTACAATTGTTCAACAGAACTCAATAATACATCACCAAATGACTTCGTACTCGAGTACTTATTGAAATAACGAATAAACAACAGATAAATAAACCCGGTCGGGACATCACTCTGCACCCTCGTCGTCATACAGTTCCAGTGGTTGTTTCCCCGTTCTCCTGGATCCTGAACACAAACAAAATGTTCACCCCCGTAGGGGTTAGCACAACGATGCTAGTACAAGTACCACAACATATTATTCATATCTCACGAAGAATAATAATAACGTAAATGACAAAATGCTAACGAGTCTTCTCCTACGAGAAACTCAAACATAACATACACAACTGATAATCACAACATGATATCAATACATACACATGGTAATTCCATCGATCCAGCGTTCACTGCCTAGAACCCACGATGATCCCGTCAGACCAACCCGTGGTGGAAAAACCCGTCCGATGATCCAGCGCACGCTAGCATAGATCCCCCGATGATCCCGTCGGACCAACACGAGGTGGACACACAATAACGACATACATGTACGACAATATGTATAACAACAATACATAAAACAATTAAGGTACTTGCCTCGATTTGAAGACAATAACAACACTTCCACGAAAATGACCACTCGACGGTCGTCCTCCTCAATCAATCACGTAACGAGACCAAACCTTAACAAAAGAAATGATATAGGATTTATCTCACGTCGTATGAATGTTTAACAATTCGATTAACGGTCAAAAGTTCATAAACTGCAATCTGCCCGAATAGCTTAGCGCACGCTAAGTACTCTGTGTAGCGTGCGTTACGTCTGCCCGATAGCGCACGCAAACAACAAAGCCTAGCGCACGCTAACGATGCATGGTCAGTACACTGACCAGCCAACTGACTCGTCTGATGGTCTAGCGTTCGTTACGTACCAAACGTAGCGCACGCTAACTAGTGCTCGATAGCGCACGTTAAACCGCATATCATAGCATGCGCTATCTCTGCATGGCAGTTTACTGCTGAGCAGTAAACTGTTCTTGCCATGATCGAAACAATGAAATCTTTCGTGATAATTCATGTTACTTCCATGAATACCATGTTCATACCCTTATGAATGATTTTACGGATAAAGACAACTTCGGATTCAAGGATATGCATACCAATATAAACCATATTCCATTCCGACTTCAAATCTTCATACGACAATTCGAAAAGCTTAACGGTTGATATCAACACCTCTATATCAATCCATATTATCATACTGAAGTTGACAAACGTCCTATATATACTAGATAAATCCTTCCATGATCAAACCTTTAGATTTATCTAACAATAAGGATGTTAACGTCTAGTCCAAGATTACTATGAAATCATCTATTAGATTCGGTTTACCAATGATAGAAGCTTCTCTTCACATATTCAGTGTACTAAGATTCGAATCATGATGATTATAATCAAGGTATTTAAGGCTTATTCATCTCACTATCCCAAACATGATATACTTGGATAATTCATCTATGAAAATCCATATATTGTTAACATGATCATCCAAATCGTTAGAATCCAACTCTAAGTCTGGAGATAGATTGAACATACCTTAAAATGACGAAAATCACTGAACCGTAAGGTAGAATCCCACTCCGGTTGGTTGTATGCCACTCCAAGGTGCTATTCCACTTCCATGAACATTCCCAAGTGATAACCAATGTATAAATACCAACAATATGTGTTCTAAGTGTATAGAAGTATCACTACAGCTCTCTGAACTCTCAAGGATGAAGAAAGGGCGAAAGAAATGAAAGCCAAAACGGTTGATGTCCCATTTATAATATTCTGCATTATTGACAAGTTAGCGCACGCTACTAAGCATCCCTTAGCGTGCGCTAATAATGGTTGACTTCAGAATTTGTCCGGGTGCGTCAGCGGGAATCTTATCCGGACCCATGTCCCGGCTGGCGCATGTGTTAGCCGGCCCGCTCAATAATTGAGTTCTTAGCGCACGCAACTCCTATCTTCATAGCGTGCGCTAATAATGGCCCGATAGCGCGCGTTAAGATACATTCTTAGCGTGCGCTATCACGAGGTTGCTTGAACAATTTTGCAAGTTTCTATACTTATGCATAATGATATCAATGCACGAAATATCATACTCCAATAATCAAATTCACCAATCCGAAATAATACATGGTTTGAATACAGATGAAATACACTGTAATAAATCCGGATATTACAGTTATAATTTGAATTATACACTATTAGTCTATTTTTATAGATACTAAGATGAGTGAAACACACAATTAAAGAGTTTGGTTTAATAGTTGCAAAGTTAATGCAATAATAGTTCTAATATTTTAAGGAAATAAAAATATTGCAATAATAATAGATTGATTAAACGATAAAATGAAATAATTGGGATTACAAACTTAGTTCGTCATTAGTTATAAAAGATGTATAGGAGATCATAAGATGAATTTACTTATTATGTTGTGTAGATTCGATTTTCCTTAAAAAGACGGTTTCTCTTTCGAACTATAAAACGCCCCTTACATATTGAATCAATCCACTATATTTCTATGTTGATTGGCTTCAATACTTAGCATTAGGATTTATAAAAATAACTCAAAGAATCATCTAAGGACTAGAAGTATATTTCTATCCCCTAGAACAACTTAGAGTGAAGATCATTTGATCTAATCAAACATATTTTCTTTCGAAATATATGAAGACCATAAATATCGTCATTTATTGGCCAAATAAATAAAGATTGTTAAAACAATGAAAATCACACACAATAAGAAGTAATTCACAATAGATCTTTTATACAAACATAAATAACATCACTAACCTTGTTTATAATCCCAACTAAAGGTTACTTAACCCATGAAGGGTTTATTATACATATTACAAGTTTGTGTGGTCATTATTAGTTGAATCAAGAGAAAGAATTGATCCTAACTCCCTTAGTAGATAAAGGAGATAGAAGCAATAAACTCTCTGAACAACATATGCTTTACCGCACTTACAAAAATCACTCAATAACACAAGTGTGTTCTTCACACAAAAAGAAAAGTTTACAAAAAATGGAAAATTATAAGATGAATGATGAATGATGAAGGATCTAAGGGGTCTATTTATACACCTAAAGTCATCTAATAGCTCCAAACTCTAGCATTATTACAATAGATCGGATCAATGCCAGTCATCCCCTCAATAATACACAAAAAGTATAAAAAATTAGACAAATCATAACAATCTGTCAAGAGTTACGGCCGTAACATTAAGGAGTTACGGCCGTAACTGTAATACCCGTAATTTTGATTTCCGGTAACTCTCTATTTTTGGCGGAAGTCCGTTTTGACAACTCGCTTGGGACCGTTTCGTCACCCTGAGAATGATTAATTCTACAGTTTTTGACATCCGAGTTCGTTTCGGTGTCGTTATGTTGAGTTCCGTGCTTTTCAGCGACTTTTCCGCACTTGAGTTCGATTCTTGCGAATCTCGTTCTAAACTGCTGTTTCGAGTTTCCCGTAAGTCCGTTTAACTTTGTTAGAAGTGTTGTGAACTTCAGTTTGGTTATTCGATCACGTATCGTGATTTTCGGGCATTTTGGGCCATTTTGTAATTTACCCAAAGTTATGGGTATTCGTATCTGTATTCATTGTCTCGACTCTTTTATCGGTCGCGTATGATTAATTATTACATTACGCTTTCATTTCGGGTCGTTGATGTTGTCCGCGAACTTTTCGTCGTGTTCGTTCCGTACGTTTTCGGAAATCGAGTCGTCGAGCCCTGGTGGTCGGGCACTGGCCGGACGGTCGCGGGTTCTGGCCGGACGATGGCTGGCACTGACCGAGCAGGCACAGCAGGAACCGGCGTAGCGCACGCTACGGCCGGGACGCTGCGCGCGCTAGCTCGGCAGTGTAGCGCACGTCAGCCGAGTCACCAGCCAGACGTTATCGGGCCTGGGCAGAGGAGTTCTGAGGTTCTGGACTCAGGTAGGATCGGCAGGTAGCGCACGCTACTGTCGGTCGTGGCGCACGCTAACCGGCAGGGGTAGCGCACGCTGTCGGCCGGCTAGCGTACATTACCGGGATGAGTTTGTTAGTCCAGAGGCTACTGGACAGATCGGCTAGCGCGCGCAGGCTTCCGGCCGTAGCGCACGCTAGTGGGAGTCGGGCGGACGAGTCATGGTCGGCAAAATTGGTCGGTGGTGCCGGGTGATGCGGGCCATGGCCGAGAGTGCTGGGCCGATACTGGACGATAGCGCACGCTAGTCCGGGAAGGCTAGCGCACGCTAGTTCCGGCCCAGTATATAAATGACAGAGCAACCACTTTTTCATTCATTTTTCATTTCCTTTCTCTCCGGTCCGCGGCTCGATCTTTGGAGGAGATGAAGCCATGTTGTTAAACAACAAATCCATGAAGTTTCTGAGTTTATATCACCGATCAATCATCTTATAACATCCTTCGATCCAGCGAATCAAGGTTAGATCTTTAGAACCCTACTTTTGGGGAGATTTGGGGATTTTCGCGTTTTTGTCCGATTCATTCGGTTTTGCTGAGTAATTCATGATGAATATGATTAATCTTGTTGGTACTCTTAGTTTCCCTACGGATTCATGGTATATTTCGTGGTTTTTACGGAATCGAGAGGGTTTTGTTGTGGTCCGCCCTCGTTGTCGTTTTTATACGAATATACATGAATCGTAGGCGGGTTTCCGGGTGTATTCCAATTCCGTATTCGTTTAGAATCGGTTGTGATGGTATTGTTCGAATCTTTAGGTTCGGTTTCGATGGTTCCTAGCATTCGCCGGTGACTTTCCATTCCATTCGTTGCGTCGTCGACTATTCAAGGCAAGTATATATTTATGATTGTACGTTCTCGACTTTAAAAGTAAGATATATTGATGACATGATATGAACGAACCACTTTGGGGCGGGCCGATGGGTCCCCTAAGGGTTCCGTAGCCTCTGGTGCGGTTCCACGGTATTCATACATGCAATGATGACGGACGATATGAACGAACCACTTTGGGGCGGGCCGATAGGTCCCCTAAGGGTTCCGTAGCCTCTGGTGCGGTTCCACGGTATTCATATATCCATTGATGCGATGCTATGAGATTTAGTTATTCCGGAATACTAGTCTTGAATTGATGAATTGACGGTTACATTTACTTTATTGTCGAGGAGTATTGTGTTTCATATTGATATACTTGCACTAGCTATTCGACGGCTAACCCCTTTATGGGGGAAATACGTTTCATGTATTTCAGGTTCCAGGAGAGCGGACAGGCGGGTACCGGGTCGGCATGAAGATGATGGGCAAGTGTGATACTGTGTCTTGTCTCCGGTTATTTTCTTGGATTCCTCCATTCAGTGTTGTTGTACTGGAATGGATTTTTAAATACTCGAGTATTGTATTTCAGTTTCCTTGATGTTCCGGCCTGTGTTGCCGAGGTATTGATTTGTGCAGTGATGTATATGGTTTCATTGGTTATGGTTTTGAATACCATTTGTATCGTCTTTCTTTCCATTGTATGTAGACCTTCTCGGTCAAGTTTATAGTTCCGTGTTAGGCGTATTTTTATATGCTTATTTATCATTATTTTGTAGTGTTTTGATGAGTGAAATCGTCTAAATGAGCTTTTAATGCCTTAATTTTGTATGATTGACAGGAAATTGAAGTCCGGAAGCTAAAACGAGGCAAAACGGGCGAAAACGGCTAATGTGGACTCTGAGCCGCGGCACAAGGAAGCTGAGCCGCGGCACAGGAAGACACCACCAAGGGCGAGTAACTCGTACTGTGCCGCGGCATGGCCTGTGAGCCGCGGCACGGAAGAATTAATTAACGCCTGTGCATTCAGCTGAAGGCGATGTGCCGCGGCACAGGTTTAGTGAGCCGCGGCACACTTGGCGGTTTTTGTATGCCCGCGCGGATTTTGGGCTGTTTCGAAGCCAGTTTTCGACCGACTGATACGGACGCGATTTGCTGATGTGCTGAGCTATAAATAGGGTTTAAGACCCTAATTAAATCATCTTGGAATCTTTGGATCTTTAACCTTTGAGAGCTTAAGCTTGGAGACGGCAGAAGAAGAGGGAAGCAGAAGACTTCAAGGGCAGAAGGCGGAAGCTGAAGAACGGAGGAATCCGAGCTTCATCTGCGTTTGAATTTTATGCTTTCATTTATTTATTCTGTATTTTCGCTTTTAGTATGTCGCTAAAGCCCTAATCTAGGGTTTTGATGAAACCTTTGTTTTGACGAATTGATTGAGATTATCCAATTTATTACCTTTTTATTGAGTTTTCCCAATTATGTTTAATGCTTGCAATTATCTGGCCAATAGTTGTATTGATTTAATCATTCACTTCGAATCGGGAGAGGAGATTTGGTGAGGAACTATTGGTGATGACCGTTTTATTCTGTGAGATAGGAATATACTCATAGGAACTACGTGGCCTTTAGGAGATTTTATGCTTTTCGCCTATTGACGAATTAATTCACCTAGGGATAGAGTGCGTTGTTCGCCTTTAGATAAATCTATTGACCTCGGGAGAGGCGGTAGAATATATTAGCAATCTCCGCCTTCAATAAATTGGGAAAATTATTTATTACGGATAATCGAGAGTAAATTCGGATAAACTAAGGTGGATTCAGAACCCTAGACTTATTCATCATTTGATTTCTTTTATCCAAGATATTGTTTTCTACTGCTTAGTCTTTTAGTTATTAATCGCAAAACCCAAATTCGATTGTTCAGATAAAATTGGAATACGAAAAAATCGGTAGTTAGAAATTAAATTCTCGTGGGAACGATACTCTACTTATCACTTTATTACTTGTAAACGATGACGTGCACTTGCGTGTAAAGAAAATCGCAACAAGTTTTTGGCGCCGTTGCCGGGGATTGAAATTTTCTAATATCAATTTAAGTATTTCCAGTCTTAATTTGAACGTTTTATTTTTATTTTTGTGTATTTAATTTCGTTTATTTGTTTTTCCTTTCAGGACCTTTCGTGTAGTGCATGAGAAAACTCGGTAACGAAGGCCTACTACCTTTGGATACCGAGCTCGAGCGCACTCTAAGAAGGAACAAAAAGGAGAAAAGAGAGTTGCAGACGACGGTCAACATGGCCGAGAATATTGAAGTCCAAGGAGGAGATAACCAAGTGCAGCAAGTTCAACCGGAACTAGCTCTTCGAGATTATGCCATGCCGCAGGTCAACGCTAATTTTTCGGGAATTCGGCGTCCCACTATCCAAGCTAATAATTTTGAGATCAAGCCTGCTATTATTCAGATGGTGCAAAGTAGCCAATTTCGTGGATCGAATGACGACCCGAATACTCATATTGCTTCTTTCCTTGAGATATGCGACACGTTCAAGACTAATGGTGTCACCGACGATACCATCCGATTGAGGCTTTTCCATTTCTCTTTGAGGGATAAAGCAAAGTTTTGGTTAAATTCCTTACCGCCGGGGTCGATTACAACATGGGAGAGGTTAGCGCAAGCCTTCCTTGCCAAATTTTTCCCACCAGCTAAGACGGCAAGGTTGAGAAATGAAATAATCACCTTTGTTCAGTACGATATGGAATCGCTCCACGAGGCGTGGGAGCGATATAAAGATTTGCTACGAAGATGCCCTCATCACGGCATTCCTGATTGGCTTCAGCTTCATACGTTCTATAATGGTTTGAGTGCTTCTACACGCACTCTAGTGGATGCGGCCTCTGGTGGGACCTTCATGGGAAAATCTATGGCCGAGGCACACGTGCTTTTGGAAGATATGGCCGAAAACGCATACCAATGGCCATCAGAAAGATTGACACCGAAGAGAGTCATGGAAGTTTCAAGCAATGACCCTATTTCCACTTTGTTAGCTCAAGTCGCCGCTTTGACACAACAGCTCCAGGCATTTTCGCACGCACCAGCCCCCGTTACCATAGAGACATGCAATTGGTGTAACGGATCACACCCGAGCGCGGAATGTCAAGTTGGAAATCCGTTCGAGCAAAATCAGATGGAGCAGGCTAAATTTGTGGGAAGTGGGAATCGGCCGAATAACCCGTACTCTAATACTTATAATCCGGGGTGGCGCAATCATCTCAACTTTTCATGGAGAAACGGACAGAACTCACTCCAGCCCCCGTTCACCCAGAATCAACAGCAGCCCCCTCCCGCTCCCAAAGTATCTCTCGAGGAAGCACTTGCAAAATTAGCGGCAAATACGAGTCAATTTATGACCCGTACGGAAGCTACATTACAAAATCATTCTGCTTCCATTCGGAACTTGGAGGTCCAGCTGGGCCAAATCGCTAATGTGTTAACAGCTCGTCCGGAGGGAGCATTGCCGAGTACAACAGAGACAAATCCTAGAGAGAGTCTAAACGCAATTAGCTTGAGAAGCGGGAGAGAGGTGCTGGATCAGCCCGAGCGGGGTAAAGAGAAGAAGGAGATTGAGGAAGAGAAGGATTTAAAGCCAGAGGAGTCGAAGGATTTGAAGCCGGATAACTCGAAGACATGTGTTCCCCTGCTCCGCTTCTCGCAGACTACAAAGAAAGAAGGGCGGACAAACAATTTTCTAAATTCCTTGATGTGTTCAAAAGCTTCACATAAATATTCCGTCACGACGCATTGGAACAGATGCCGAGTTATGTCAAGTTCATGAAAGAGATATTATCAAGAAGAGAAAGCTTGAGGAGTTTGAAACGGTCCCTTGACAGAGGAGTGCAAGGTAATTCTTCAAAAGAAGCTCCCACCTAAATTGAAAGATCCGGGAAGCTTCAACATACCGTGCACCATGGGGAATCTTTCGTTTAATAAGGCACTATGCGATCTTGGTGCAGTATCAACCTCATGCCTCTGTCGATTTTCAAAAAGTGGATATTGGGAAGCCAAGCCAACAACAGTCTCCTTACAATTGGCGGATCGATCGATAAAGTATCCGAGGGGAGTGATCGAGGATGTATTAGTTAAGGTTGACAAGTTCATCTTTCCGGCCGATTTCATCGTACTAGACATGAAGGAAGATGAAAATATTCCAATCATCTTGGGACGACCATTTCTAGCGACGGGCCGAACCCTTATAGACGTGGAAAAGGGGGAGTTAACTCTGAGGGTCCAAGACGAGCAAGTTACTTTTCAAGTATTCAAATCGTTCCCATGTCCCGGAGGTGCTGATAAAGGGTCACAAATTGAAAGTGTGGATGTTGTTGAAAGAGGAAAGCACCGAAATAATCGTCGTTGGGAAAATTCAGATTTTGTGTTAAATGGTCCAAGTCTTAAGAAGGATGTAGACCGAGTGGCGTTCCTCGAGCATGAGGAAAATCACGCAGTCTTGAGTGCGTTTGTGAAGGAGGAGAGTGAGCCGGAAGCCAAGCGGACAATTAGTCATGGAAAAACCGGGTGTTTCGGGAAGTTATTCACGTCGAAACCTTTTCGCAAACAACATTTGATGACCGAACCGAAAGTCGAATCGCTAATGACCAATGGTCATAATTTTAACAAAAATATGAATGGTTCGATGAACGGGGCGGAAACCAAATGGAGTTTGCGAAAAGCGAACTAACGTTGTCCAATAGGTCCGGCTGAAGACTATAAACTTAGCGCTTCTCGGGAGGCAACCCGAATTCGTAGTTGTAGATTTTTGCATTTCTTTATTTTTCTTGTATTCGTGATTCTTATTTTTCATCATTTTTGTGCTTCAATTTGCTTCTGCCTCTCGTTTTTAACGTCCTCTTCTCAAAATTCTGTGCAGGAAAGTCCCAGGGAAGAAACTGAAGTATGAGCCGCGGCACAGGTATTGTGAGCCGCGGCACACATCAATCGCAAGGGGAGGCTAAACCAACTGTACCCTGTGCCGCGGCACGACATAAATGAGCCGCGGCACACTTGAGCATTGAGCCGCGGCACACGAAATCTGTGCCGCGGCACACTACAAAACGAGAACACAGGTAAAAGGGATTGTACCCTGTGCCGCGGCTCACTTTATCTGTGCCGCGGCACACTATGCGGAATCCGAAAGGCCCAGGTCACATATAACACGCGTTCGGCCGGCATTTCCAGGTACGTCTTCTTCCTTTCTTCTTCCCTCCCCAGCGCGCGACCGGCCGAAGTTTTCTTCCATTTTTTTTCCCTGCGATTTCTTCTTGCAATCTTCAAAAGGTACGTTTTAATCTTTAATCTTGACTTGCTTATGGTTTATTTTGGAAGTTGTTTTTGCTTTGGATGAATGGAACATGCTTATTCTCCTTCGAAAGTTTTAGGATTGTTAGAGAATAACATGGTAGTTTTATCGAATTTTCATGGTTAAATCGGAATATCAATGAGTTGAATGTGTTGAGTTGATGATGATTGAATTATGTTTCGGCTTTTGGGGGTTGAATCGAGCTATAACTATGTTTATTCTTCAAGTAAACTTGTGCACACAAGGTGTTTGATAAATTGCAGCAATGGAAAATTGGTAAGCTAGGCATTTTCAAAATTATATGCAATGAATCATGTTATCGAATTACATTATCCCCAACCCTTACATCATGTTAAAATTGAGAGCTCGTACTTAACTTCCTACTTGATGATGCAAGCTCATTTATTCACACTCCGCATGATGAAGTCAAGAAGCGTGCAACCTCACCGGACGATGCCGGCACCAGCTCCTGAGCAGACTGGAGGGGAGTACTTGACCTTTTACTTTTATTGCATATCATTTTTGTCCATTGAGGTCAATGTACGTCCTAAGTTTGGGGGGGGGGGGATTTACTTTCAGTTGCTACATTCATTGCTGTATTTTATTTTCTTGCTCTACTTTATTTCATTGCACTTTTCATTACACTGCGTAAAATTTTTTTTAGATAGCCTTGCTTGTCTTAGTTTTCTTTATTCGTGAATTTTTCGTGCTTCTATTTGTGTGATACTGATGTTACGACACTGTTTTTCTCTCTGAAGAAGCGGTCGAGTTTTAGTCGAGCTGTAGTCAGTTATTTCTGTTTTGCTTAGTATTCATTTAGGTCCGAAATTTTTCGTGATTGTAGAGGTCTTGGCAGATAAGAGACGATACATACTTGTTTTTAAATCACCATCAATACGTTTGGTTACATCTTCCGGATAGTGAGTCGTACTGTTTCTTTAGTCGTTTTGGCACTTAGATGGAGTTTAGAGTTGGTCAGTTTTTCCCAAAAAGTCGAGATAATGTGTTCTATGAAGGGAAGTCTAGTAACCGGGGGTATTCGCGTGACCCGCTGTTTACTCTCGCGTAAAACGACGACCCTGATTAGACTAGTGATTTAGATATTTCACATGTGCCAATGAGAGGAAGCCTAGTAACCGGGGGTATTCGCGTGACCCGCTGTTTACTCTCACGTAAAACGGCAACCTTGATTCGGACATGCGGAAATTATATATTCGAGTTGTTTTTCCGCTGTAGACGGGAACTTAGTAACTAGAAGCATCCATGTGCCCCATGAGTGTCTTTTACGTCAAACGGTTTCCTAATACATGAGAATGGAGTTTCCACCCTAGGATTATCCCAATGAAACATCCTGAGATCCTAACCTAGTGGTCAACTCGAATCAAATTCTTGAGCATATATATAAGGGGATACTGTCCGAGGTTTATTTGTTATGAAACTCGTGAAAATTGTGCCTTCGATCGTGGAACGGACAAACTAGCTTGGTTGTGTTAGCCTTTCATATTGACGGTCGATTAGACTCACGTTTTGTTAATCTTTGAGCTGGAATTTCTTCATGAACGAGTGACTAGGACTGAATTTGATTACTTTGCGGAATCATTATTCTGAGTTCAGCTCGCTTTTATGACACTCGTATTATTCAGAGAGAATTACAGGATAGTATTGATTAGGTTGAACACTATGAGTTGCACGATGATTCACGACATTCTTTTATTGAATTTAATTCTTTTTGCTTGAGGACAAGCAAAGGCTTAAGTTTGGGGGTATTTGTTAGGCGTATTTTTATACGCTTATTTATCATTATTTTGTAGTGTTTTGATGAGTGAAATCGTCTAAATGAGCTTTTAATGCCTTAATTTTGTATGATTGACAGGAAATTGAAGTCCGGAAGCTAAAACGAGGCAAAACGGGCGAAAACGGCTAATCTGGACTCTGAGCCGCGGCACAAGGAAGCTGAGCCGCGACAGAAGACACCACCGAAGGGCGAGTAACTCAGACTCGTGCCGCAGCACACCAGTGTGAGCCGCGTAAGAAATAATTAACGCCTGTGCATTCAACAAAGGCGATGTGCCGCGGCACAAGTTTAGTGAGCCGCGCACACTTGGCGGTTTTTGTATGCCCGCGCGGATTTTGGGCCGTTTCAAGCCGCCGACCGACCGATACGGACGCGATTTTCTCGATGTGCTGAGCTATAAATAGGTTTAAGACCCTAATTAAATCATCTTGGAATCTTTGGATCTTTAACCTTTGAGAGCTTAAGCTTGGAGACGGCGAAGAAGAGGGAAGCGAAGACTTCAAGGGCGGAATGAAGTCAAGAACGGAGGAATCCGAGCTTCATCCGTGTTTGAATTTTATGCTTTCGTTTATTTATTCGTATTTTCGCTTTTAGTATGTCGTGCTAAAGCCCTAATCTAGGGTTTTGATGAAACCTTTGTTTTGACGAATTGATTGAGATTATCCAATTTATTACCTTTTTATTGAGTTTTCCCAATTATGTTTAATGCTTGCAATTATCGGCCAATAGTTGTATTGATTTAATCATTCACTTGAATCGGGAGAGGAGATTTGGTGAGGAACTATTGGTGAGGACCGTTTATTCTCGTGAGATAGGAATATACTCATAGGAACTACGTGGCCTTTAGGAGATTTTATGCTTTTCGCCTATTGACGAATTAATTCACCTAGGGATAGAGTGCGTTGTTCGCCTTTAGATAAATCTATTGACCTCGGGAGAGGCGGTAGAATATATTAGCAATCTCCGCCTTCAATAAATTGGGAAAATTATTTATTACGGATAATCGAGAGTAAATTCGGATAAACTAAGGTGGATTCAGAACCCTAGACTTATTCATCATTTGATTTCTTTTATCCAAGATATTGTTTTCTACTGCTTAGTCTTTTAGTAATTCTTTTAGTTATTAATCGCAAAACCCAAATTCGATTGTTCAGATAAAATTGGAATACGAAAAAAATCGGTAATTAGAAATTAAATCCTCGTGGGAACGATACTCTACTTATCACTTTATTACTTGTAAACGATGACGTGCACTTGCGTGTAAAGAAAATCGCAACATTCCGCGTATGTTTAGCCTTGTGGGTCCCACGGCGGGGCTCACGGCGCTGTAATATACCCTGAATAACTTGGGGGTGTTACAGAATATGGTATCAGAGCTTAGGTTTATGGATACCTAGGCTGTCGGTCTTTTGGGTCGATTGAGTCGTCATTTGCCCACAGTATCACTACTCTGCCATCATCACAGTGCGACCGGTACTTGTAAGTCCTCTCACTCTCCTCGTATTTTTTTCTTAATCGTTTCGTTTATAGCTTGGTATTCTTGGGAATTGGTCACTTCGAGATTGTGCGATTTGGATTATACTTACGCACGTGTGTGCCCTTCAGAATGTTGGCTGAAAGTAGGAAGAATCGTGGCCGTGGTCACGGACGTGAACTCTTCTTTGAGATTTTGTTAAGTTACTAATTGCGATATTGGTATGTATCGGTTTTAGGTCGAGACTTTGTTTAGAAGTCGCATGATAGTATCACGTGAGATCTTCGAATTCACAGACTTGTAAGTATGTTGTTCGGATTATTCGATAATTCTTGGTGAATTTGAATTTCCGTTGAAATGTTGTTTGTGCGAGTGATTGCAAGTTTCGAGGACGAAACTTATTTTTAAGGGGGGGTAGAGTGTAATACCCTGATTTTTCGGATATATATTTTTTTTTCGTTTATTTGTTGGATGTCGTTGATGGATAATTGTGCTTGAGGATGATGTGAACGTATGACAATGTTGTTGAATGCGTATATGTATTCATTGTGCCGTATGATCGTTTGGTATGTCGAGATGTTGGTAGAGAATAGCGGAAAATGGCTAAGTACAGCTACGTTAGCGCACGCTACAAGGTATGCCTAGCGCGCGCTAAGATATATACTTAGCGTACGCTACGGTGCATACTTAGCGCACGCTAAGAGATTCGGTTACGTACGCTAAGGAGGACCCCTAACGTACGTAACGACTTGCTGGGTTAGTTTCGGAAGGTGGCCGACAGGTAGGCCCAGGTTGATTTTTATATTCAGTTAGAGCACGCTAACGCATGTTGGTTAGCGCACGCTAACATCAGATCGCCAATAATGGAATCTTAGCTTTCGGCGGGTGGACCCGGCCATGTTCGACGCGTGTCCAGATAAGGTCAACGAGTGCTTGTCGTGTAGAGCTAGCGCACGCTAAAACCGTATGATTAGCGCACGCTAATTCCATATCGGTCAAAGGAATCCCGATAATCGCGGATGCTTTCGGCATGTGGGGGCACGATACTGTACCAAGTCAACGATGATTAGCGCGCGTTAAGGTCGAAGAATAGCGCACGCTACTGAGCATTTCACTGTATCAAGTCAACGCCTGTTAGCGTACGCTAATGCATGGGCATTACGTACTTTAGATGAATTTCGAAGCAATGTAGTAGCTTCTGGACTGCCCGATAGCGCACGCTATCAAGGAAGGATAGCGCACGCTAGTCATGTAGCGCACGCTAAATATAAGGTCTAGCGCGCGCTAGTGATGTGTTTTATAGAGAGGATAGACGAGTGCTGAGAGGCATTTTGTCCATTCTCCTTCCTTCAGTCAATAGAGAGAACCTTGGGAAGTACTTGAAGTTCCTAAACATTGAGAGATGATTCTCTCAAACAAGATTAAGATGGAGAGCTCGGATTTAAGTATTGTTCTTGAAGTTTTTGATAATTCTTGGAATGGAGTTCAAATTATTCTTCTTCGTGGTTCGTCCATACATGGTAGTCCTCGTATCCCTTTGATAGTGGTTCATTTTTTTTAAGGATTACTACTTGGGAGGGAGTATGTTGGGAATCGTGTATTTTGATATTCGTCTTATTTCAATGAAAATGCATAAATTGGACTGTACTTTTATCCGCTGCGTGAGTATTTTGAAATGGCTTTTGGTATTCTGCCAACTGAATTTTATTTTGTAAAACCGATTCCCTAAACTGAGTTTTTGGCATTTTGGCCTTGATCGTTTTGACGGTATTTGGAAAATGATTTTTTCTTAATATTTGAAAAATATTACCATCATCGGTCTTTTTAGCATTTTTGAAATGACATGGAAAATTGTGCTTAGCCTGGTAAATCCTTGTGAGAAGGGTTTACGGCGTGTAATATTCCCATGAGGATCTGGGGTGTTACAATTATGGTATCATGTGATAATGTTATACGAGATTTAGTGGAATTGTAATAAGAGATTTCGGATGTTGATATGAATATTGAGACCTTCTTCATATGATGATGACAGTATTGTTGCGACTCTTAAGGTTGTATGAATGGCATGACGAAGAAAATGGTAGCATGGAGATATATACCTCGGATATGTTGTTCTGAATGGGATTTCAGATATTTCGTGTTCTTGAAGAACTCTTGAATTATACGAGGTGATGAATTTTTTTTTAGAAGTGTTGATGTTTTGAAAATGAATATGGAATATTCATATCCAGAGCTAAACTATGTGTTTGAAATAATATTCGTATAGGAATACGAATGTGATTATGAGTTTGATGAGACTATTATTCATCTCCGAATTTGGAAGCCCATACGTATGGAGCAAATGTTCAAGTCGAATGATTGGACTATTTGATAACCTTTTTAGTAGGATTATCTATTGTTTTGAACCAGTCGGATGATTCGAATTGATGACGGTCATAAGTAAATTTTAACGATGGATTTACGAGAAGGGAACCTTATCAATTCGTATTTAAGAATTGAGTTTGGAACATTTAGACTCTTATTATTGGTCCTCATTTGTTGCTGATATGATCATCATATTTCGACTCATATTGTGGACAGGATGTGTAAGTGTCTGAGTTGGATTGTTCAGACTGTGATTAGTCGAGATATGGTGAAACGATTGAATTTATGGTTTGGTGGTATTGATATTGGTCGTCATCGAACCTGTTGATTATTAATCCTTCGTTTTACAATAAGATATGATGTTTGATCATGAATTATGACTGTTGTGTTGTGGTTAAGGTTGAAGGGTTCGTAGATTAACTTGGTCGAGACTGAGGAATTCGTAAGACGAAATCAACTGAATTGGTAACAGTTCGTTGTATTGATATCGAGGCAAGTTTTATACTCGTACTAATCAATGAGACTAATGTTATCGTGTAGGTGTATGAATGTGTGTATCATTTCGAGACTTGGCCTCCTTATGATTGTATTGATATCAGGGGATTGTTTGATACGACACCCGTCGACAAATCATGCCAAATGTTATTGTTGTTCGTAAACGGCCGATTGAAGGCATTGATGTATTCAAATTTCATCTTCATTATCGGTAACTGATTTAAGTGTGCCGAGACATCCGTTGTACCTTTGTTATCGAGTTTCCGTTATAAGGTAACCGAAGTATTGAATTGGGACTGTCGAAGATAGTTCCCATCCGTTGAGTCGTTATCAATTGGTCGTTCGAAGACAATCGAGATATTGAATGGGGATCGCCTAGGATAGTGCCCATCTGTGAGTTATTATTGTCGTGTTGGCCAACTCAGGGCAGCACACTATTATTCTGGTGAACTCGATAATTTTGTGATCGTTGAGGGTGGAGGATTTCCCGAATTGTGGTGTTGTGGTTATTGCCGTGTTAATCGGTCCTTAGGGAATTCTGATCCCAGGATGGTTGTTTTGAGTATCATTGGTCGTGTCGATCTTTCATTATTCGTGTGTCATCGTTCACTTGGTGAATCGTATAATCCGTAATGGGTATTTTATCCTTTGAGTTTCGTTGTCATGTTGTATCATGGCATATCTGGAATCATGTCTGCGTGCCGATTGGTTATGTGTAGGATTTTTAGCCAGGCACTCGATGGTCATGCGTGGATGTTTCCGCATTGGACCGTGCACACGAGACGTAGTTCTTGAGGCTAATTAGGTACATTGTCACACGTATATTCCGGATTCCGTATACGGGGTGGACATGTGCACGGACACATTTCCGGATCGGGCGTACTGTGATGTCCCTCTTGAGCCTTATTGTTTGGTCGTTCGTAGTCCATGTCGTATTGGATATGTCCGACGATTTATGGCCGGGCCGCTCATACGCCGAGGGGTATGTCCGACGGTGGTTGCTTCTTTGAGAATCAGATTGTGATGATTTACAATATGGGCTTTCGGCCAGCCATCGTGATACACACTTGGTGAGGGGTTTTCAGGCCATTGCGATGTATTGGTATTTTGTTGGAGCCTTCGGGAATTGTGATTCGCATCTCTTTCAGCATTGGTTTAGTTTACCTTCGGGTAATGTATTGTTGTGTTCTATATTGATGATTTGCCGTTTGGGCGTAAGTTTCGGTTCTTGTGTATCTCGTTGAGTTTTTCCTAGCGGGATATTTCTTCTCCCTACTTGTTTTAAGTTTCGGGATGAAGCTTCTTTTAAGGAGGGTAGAACGTAATACCCGTAATTTTGATTTCCGGTAACTCTCTATTTTTGGCGGAAGTCCGTTTTGACAACTCGCTTGGGACCGTTTCGTCACCCTGAGAATGATTAATTCTACACTTTTTGACATCCGAGTTCGTTTCGGTGTCGTTATGTTGAGTTCCGTGCTTTTCAGCGACTTTTCCGCACTTGAGTTCGATTCTTGCGAATCTCATTCTAAACTGCTGTTTCGAGTTTCCCGTAAGTGTAATATCCGACGGAAATTCTTACTTGCTGTTGTACTATTCGGATAATTTAATACTGTTGTAATCTTGTTGCATTTGTGAAATGAATATTGATGTTAGAATATATCATCATAGACTTAAATAAAATGATCACTCGCACTATGTTTGAATTTTCAGTGTTGTAGAGATAAGTGCATATTGAACTATTAAAACCTGAGCCTAACGTACGTTAATAGTTAATCATAGCGTACGCTATTTTGAGGCCTTTACGCATTTAACGGGTACCGCACGTACGTAACCGGCAATCGTATCCGATCTCAACTTTCGTGTGGGGCGGATGGGATTCGAATATCCGATCTTTGGAGCCAACCTATTTGACCCACATTACGCACGTAATGCTTCTAGCGATAACGCACGTAATGAAGTTCGTATTTCACCCAAGAACCTCTGGACTTAGCTTACGACGTAACACTTGTTGCGTAGCGTACGTAACGAATCTTTGTTATAAAAAGACAACTTGTGTCTTTCATTTTGCACGTCCAAACTCCGATTTTCACCCATATAATCATCCCCCTTCATCCCTAGAGCAAGTTTACCTTCTTCCAACTTGTGTTGGAGCTTTACATTTTGATTTTGGAGCTTGTTGATTGGAACTTGGAGACATTCTTGAAGCTTATATTGTGTTCTTGTGGTTTGGTGTATTGTTCTTCATTTCAAGGTATGTTCTACAATTTAACCCTATAATCTCGAATTTATTATGATAGTGATTAAGTATATTTCACCTAGTGATGAATTAATCAAAATAAACATGTTGTAGTTGAGCTTTCAACAACTTAATGATGAACATGATGATTAGAGGGTTTGTAATGGTGTTCTTGGTGTTTTAATATGGTAATGATCATGTTTAGTTTAACCACACTCTCCTTGCTAGACTTATAACACCATTGGTATAATAATAATCCTTGTTCCATTGTAATGTAAATGACTTATTGAAATAATTACCATAAATGTTTTAAGAAACCTTGTTGATCATTAGAAGAATGAAATGATCTTCTTGAACCTAGGCCAAGTGAATTCAGAGGTGTGTTGTTTGAATCCCCAAGTCAATTGGAAGAGTATAAGAGTGGTGCTAAACTTGAGATAATCTTCATAACCATGATATGGATTTACAACTAATTAACTTAACATAAGTAATTGTATGTAGTGCAGATTTTACTTTTAATCATTTGAGATGTTCTTGATAAGATTAAAGGATAGGAGATTATTATTTAACACATTATGGAATGATTCTTAATCCAACAAACATTTGGTATCATCTTGTAATCAATTGTGAGAATTGAATGGTATGAATAAGGTTCTTGAAGTAACACTTCAGAAGTTAAACTACTCAATCGGGAATTAAGATGTTATCTCGTGAAAATTCGGTGTAGATGATCATATAAACGTATTAATGAGCAAAATATACTTCATTCAAGGTGGATTGTCCGAGTAACCAATTTTGAATCGAGGGCCGGCTGTTCGTTCGACAAAGAAGGACTTTACACGCCTCCGTATTGAGGCAAGTTATCTTGCTTGGTTATAATGATGTGTGGATTCTTATGATGATTATGCATTTCGTGTATATGAAACACTTATAAACTTGTGCCTTGTGATTTGAGGTTGTTCTTAATGATGTCCCGTTTTCATCATGGGATTGTATTCCCAAGTTCGTCACTTTTGGACCCTTGATATTGTTGATCTTGTTGTCATCTCGGTGAGTCCTCGATCCTTAATCGGATTTTGTGAATTATTGAATTCGTTGTCATGTTGCATCGTGACATATCCGGAGTCATATCTACGTTCCGATTGGATATTGTGTAGGATTTTTAGCCGGGCACATATATAGTCATGCGTGAATATTTTTTTCCGTGAAAGGCTGTGCACACGAGACGTAGTTCGTTGAGGCTAATTAGGTACATTATCCCACGTATATCCTGGATTCCGTATACGGGGTGGACATGTGCACTGACACATATTCGGATCGGGCGTACTGTGATGTCCCTCTTGAGCCGTACTATCTTAGTCGCTCACAGTCCATTTTTATACTTGGATGTGTTCGACGTTTTGTGACTGAGCGTTCATACGCCCGAGGGGTATGTTCATTAGTCGGGGCGTTATTCTTGAAATCTTATATGCGTGAATTGTATACTATCTTGAGAATCATTTATCGTGTATATCTGACCCTGTGTTGGGCGAAATACTTGTGTTGTATTTTAGGTCGAGGAAAAGGCAAGGCACGGGAAGATCAAGGTGATGACGAAGGGTTCGAAGGATACTAGTTCGGGGGGCCCAAGTATTTCGTGTCTGGTCATGTTCGTACCGTGTAATGTTATTTTCCGCTTCATTTTAAGTTTGAACAAATGTATTGTTATTTAAGGTATAATTCATCTCCATATGGATTATACTTATGTTTTGGATCCTGTGTGTGTAATAAGGCCGTAGGCCATACTGTTATAAACTCCACATCGGAGTAAGTACTATGTTTTGTGGTTCGGTATCACATGTATTGTGTATTTAATCTGTACTTTGGATATCGCCTGGTGGATCCCAGTGTGGGGTCCACGGCACTGTAATGGCCGCCTTATCGGGGTGTTACAGAAGATGGTATTGGAGAGGTCGTTTTCTTTCTTTTTGAGTCTTTGTGTATTGAACTAGTATCAAGAGACCTTCGTGTCACGTGTGACCCGTGCGAGCGCCTGATCCTACGAGCCAAATGCGGTACGTACTTGATGAACCATGAATAAATTATTGACATGATATTGATCTCTGAATAGATCTCCTTGTGGATCTCGGCATTTTAAGGGTTTGTGGCAGGAATTATCTGATTGATGATTCAAATAAAATTCTGGATTGATTATATGATTGAAATCATTCGACTCAAACGTCGATATGATATTTTGTGTGACTCTCGTAGTGATGATAACTCATTACGAACTGTTTTCTCGAATATGTAATTTCTTACTGCCATTAACTTAGCGTGAATTCTGATTGGTATCATGAACTATACTTATGATTATCATTACAAATTGATTCTTTCAGTATGGAAAGAAATTTGAGAGGCCGTGGCAGAGGGGGACGACGCCGCGGAAGGGGCCGAATCCCGATACCGCGAGCCAACAGACGTGCGAACGCAGAGCATAGTTCCGCAGGCAGTGATTCGCCTTCTAGGGACCAATCGCACCACAATGGACGCGAGGATGCTCGTGTCGATCCTTACACTGTAATGCAGGGCATGATGACACAGATGACCCAGATGGGTCAACTAATGGAAGCTATGTAGAGGGCCGCTACTGGCCAGCAGCAGGGGGCTCATCCTCCTCCTATACATGGCGGGCCGGTGAATCGGATCATCAGTGACATCTCGCGCCAACGACCCCCGATTTTTGAAGGTTCCTCTGAGCCGGCCGATATCGTGCATTGGATTGAACACTTCGAGAAGTTGTTCGATATGGTAGACTGTCCAGTAGAGAATCGCGTCTCCGTAGCAGCTTACTACTTGGGCAAGGGTGCCCACACTTGGTGGCTTTCGGTGAGGCCAGCTGATGGCGTATGTACTTGGGAAGAATTTAAAAATCTCATGCTAGATCGTTACTATCCAGGTCCTCTCCGCGAGGCCAAATTATCAGAATTGCTGAATCCGGAACCGTCCGAAGATGATGACGTACTATCTATCGCCGAGAAATTCCAGGCACTTCTCCATTTTGCCGCGACGATTGTCCACACAGAAGCTGATAAGATCAAATACTTTCTCAAAAGGCTTAAACCCCGAATGAGAATGCAGCTGTTGAACCATCATTGTGTGACCCTACCAGAGTTCATTGAGAAAGCTCTGGAGTACGAATTGACCGTGAAGGAAATTTCCAAGAAGCAACCGCAGTCTAACAACAAGAAATTCAGAACCGTAACTCAGACAAAGAACCGGGAACATTCAAGAGACCCCAACCACTGCCAAATCCTTCTGAACGGCAGCCTACGGCATCGAAGCCAACCGGATCGCAACCTCGAGCGGTCAGCCTATCCGTTGTGTACTATAATTGTGGAGACCCGGGGCACATTAATTCGAAATGTCCTAGGCCAGCCGTGTCATGCCATACTTGTGGGAAGAACGGACATCGTGCTCGTTATTGTAGGAGTAGAATAGGACGTATTCCCGCAGCACCTCATGCTCCAGTACAATCTTCGGGCCAGACTGTACCTCCATCCGCTTCTTATCGACTACCGGGCAAACAAAGGGATGGGACGTGGAAATCAAGCAGTACATCCGTGCAGGGGCCGCAAAACCTAGAGTTTACGAGATGAAGAGGGTCAAGATCCCGGCCGCATGATTGCAGGTACTCTCGAGATCCAATCTCAGCCTGTCTGTGTTCTTTTTGATACTGGTGCTTCACATTCCTTTTTATCTACTTCTTGTTTGAGTCGTTTGCAATTAGAGCATGTTATCAATTGCGAACCTTATATAATTGGTCTACCCGATGGTAGAAGAATTGTTGGGAATCGTGAAGTTCAGGACTGCTCGATTCGAATGAACGACCGTGAGTGGTTGTCAAATTTAATTGTGGTCGATTTACCTAAAGATGATGTGATCTTGGGTATCGATTGGATGGACCGTCATGATGCCATAATTAGTGTCCGCAGGCAAACAGTAACCGTCACATCTGACGATGGTATTGAGTGTACCTTCCAGGGTGATAATCCCAGCCGTTCCGGGAGAATCATCACTATGAAAGCAAATAAACCGCTTAATCAAGGGTGTATTGGTTATTGGTGCTACATGACCAAATGCAGCAGATCGACGATTGAATTGCCGACATTACGGTAGTCCGAGACTACCCCGATGTATTTCCGCACGAGTTGCCGTGCTTACCTCATCATCGTGACGTGGAGTTTATTATTGAGTTAGAACTGTGCACGCCCCGCTCTCAAAAGCACCGTACCGTATGGCTCCGACTGAGATGCAGGAATTGAGGAACCAGCTTGAGGAGTTGACTGACAAGGGCTATATTCGACCTAGTGCGTCCCCTTGGGGAGCACCAGTGTTATTTGTGCGGAAGAAAGATGGATCTCTACGCTTATGTATCGATTACCGTGAGCTGAACAGGGTAACCATCAAGAACAAGTATCCCTTGCCTCGTATTGATGATTTATTGGACCAACTTCAGGGAGCGGCCGTGTTTTCTAAGATCGACTTGAGATCTCGGTTATCATCGATTGAGGATTAGAGAGTCCGACATTTCAAGACAAAGATTCGTATCGCTATGGGCATTATGAGTTTGTGGTGATGCCTTTGGATCGACTAATGCACCGCGGTATTCATGGAGTTGATGAATCGAGTTTTTATTAACTATCTGGATCGCTTTGTAGTCGCTTTTATTGACGACATTCTCGATTTACTCTCGTGACCACGAAGAGCACGAGCGTCACCTCCACCAAGTTCTCGATACATTGAGGCGAGAACAAATTTCTATGGGAAATTTTCTAAGTGTGAATTCTGGATACCTGAGGTTGTCTTTCTCGGGCATGTGATATCATCCGAAGGGGTGAGAGTGGACCCAAAAAAGACGGAAGCCATTCGAGATTGGTTACCACCGAAGAACGTGAAGGAAGTTCGTAGTTTCCTCGGCCTAGCAGGTTACTACCGACGGTTCGTAGAAGGATTTTCTAAAATTGCCCAACCAATGACTAATTTGTTGAGGAAGGATAAGAAGTGTTTCTGGTCAGAGGCATGTCAACAGAGCTTTGATGAACTTAAGAGTCGGTTGATTTCGGCACCTATTTTAGTCCTACCGAAAGGAACGGAAGGGTTTGTAGTGTTACTTGACGCATCTAAACAGGGCCTTGGGTGTGTACTAATGCAAAACGGAAAGGTGATCTCCTATGCATCAAGACAGCTACGACCTTACGAGGTCAACTACCCCACCCATGATTTAGAACTCGCAGCCGTGGTGTTTGCTTTAAAAATCTGGCGTCATTATCTGTATGGAGTTACCTGTCAGATTTTTACGGATCACAAGAACTTGAAATACATTTTTACTCAGAAGGAGTTAAACATGAGGCAGAGAAGGTGGCTAGAACTCATCAAAGACTATGATATTGAGATCCTTTATCATCCGGGCAAAGCAAATGTAGTTGCTGACGCTTTGAGTCGTAAACAAGACAGAGCAGATGCTTGCCCGCCTAACAACTCGAGGGAATTGCGCTAGAATTGGTGAGGCCGAGATTGAAGTCTGGTTACACAGTATCAAGGAAAACTCAGTACACTCGAGATTTCATTGTCCCTTGAGGATATAATTAGATCAAAGCAAGTTACGGACCCATTCTTATCTCGAGTTCGCGATGAAATAACTCAAGGGAAAGCTCCGGCTTTGTAATGCACGAGGATGGATTGATACGCTTTAAACCGAGTTTGTGTACCCGTGATGATGAGTTAAGGACTTCTATCCCGAGAGAAGCTCATGCTACCCCGTACTCTATCCACCCGGGTCTAGCAAAATGTATAAGGATTTGAAACAATATTATTGGTGGGGAGGTATGAAACGTGAAGTTGCGTAATCTGCTTCGAGGTGTTTAATCCAACAAGTTAAGATTGAGCACCAAAGAACCCGCAGATTGCCGAAACCGCTTCCGATTCCCGAGTGGAAATGGGAGGACATATCGATGGATTTTATTATTACCGCCGACGAGTCGTCGAGGGATGAATACGATTTGGGTGATTGTGGATCGTTTGACCAAATCAGCCCACTTTCTGGAGATTAAAGACACTTGGGGACCCGAGAGATTGGCCCAACTATTTATCGAAGAAATTGTAAGGCTACATGGTACCCCTAAGAGTATTGTATCAGATCGTGACGGGCAATTCGTGTCACATTTTTGGAAAGCAGTTCATCGTGCGATGGGTACGCATTTGAACTTCAGCACAGCATTTCACCCGCAGACGGACGGTCAGACTGAGAGAACTATCCAAACCTTAGAAGATATGCTGAGGGCGTGCGTTCTCGATTGGAAGGATGATTGGGAGGCCCAACTACCCTTGGTGGAATTCACTTATAATAATAGCTGGCACACTTCTATTCAGATGGCACCTTATGAAGCATTGTATGGCCGTCGTTGTAGATCCCCTCTGTGTTGGGACGATCCATCTGAAACCCTGGGTACGGAACCCGATATGTTGTTAGCAGCCCGTGAGAAGATCGCCCTGATTAAGAGTCGTTTGTTGACGGCTCAAAGCCGACAGAAGTCCTACGCAGACAACCGCCGGCGACCGATTGAGTTCGAGGTCGGCGACCATGTACTAATGAAGGTGTCCCCTACTCGAGGAGTTTTTCGTTTTGGGAAGAAAGGCAATCTGAGTCCGAGGTATATCGGGCCGTTTGAGGTTTTGGACCGAGTAGGCGATTTAGCCTATCGCTTGGCTTTACCACCAGCCCTGAGCCGGATCCATAATGTATTCCATGTCTCCCAGCTAAGGAAATACGTTGCTGATCCGGGTCATGTACTTCAGTTCGATGAGATCGATTTAGCGGAGGATCATTCGTATGAGGAGCGCCCCGTACGGATACTTGAGAGAAGGATCAAACAATTACGGAATAAGACGATTCCCCTACTGAAGGTTCAGTGGTCACGACACGGGGTCGAGGAAGCCACGTGGGAGACGGAGAGAAGCATTCAAGAGAGGTATCCCGAATTGCTTACCCCTTAGTTTCGAGGACGAAACCCCTTTTAAGGGGGGGAGTATGTAATATCCGACGGAAATTCTTACTTGCTGTTGTACTATTCGGATAATTTAATACTGTTGTAATCTTGTTGCATTTGTGAAATGAATATTGATGTTAGAATATATCATCATAGACTTAAATAAAATGATCACTCGCACTATGTTTGAATTTTCAGTGTTGTAGAGATAAGTGCATATTGAACTATTAAAACCTGAGCCTAACGTACGTTAATAGTTAGTCATAGCGTACGCTATTTTGAGGCCTTTACGTAACGGGCATTACGTGCGTACGCACGAACCTGCAATCGTATCCGATCTCAACTTTCGGCGTGTGGTTCCGGATGGGATTCGAATATCCGATCTTTGAGCCAACCTATTTGACCCACATTACGACGTAATGCTTCTAGCGGTAACGCACGTAATGAAGTTCGTATTTCAGTCCAAGAACCTCTGGACTTAGCTTACGTACGTAACACTTGTTGCGTAGCGTACGTAACGAATCAGTCTGTTATAAAAAGACAACTTGTGTCTTTCATTTTGCACGTCCAAACTCCGATTTTCACCCATATAATCATCCCCTTCATCCCTAGAGCAAGTTTACCTTCTTCCAACTTGTGTTGGAGCTTTACATTTTGATTTTGGAGCTTGTTGATTGGAACTTGGAGACATTCTTGAAGCTTATATTGTGTTCTTGTGGTTTGGTGTATTGTTCTTCATTTCTGAAGGTATGTTCTACAATTTAACCCTATAATCTCGAATTTATTATGATAGTGATTAAGTATATTTTACCTAGTGATGAATTAATCAAAATAAACATGTTGTAGTTGAGCTTTCAACAACTTAATGATGAACATGATGATTAGAGGGTTTGTAATGGTGTTCTTGGTGTTTTAATATGGTAATGATCATGTTTAGTTTAACCACACTCTCCTTGCTAGACTTATAACACCATTGGTATAATAATAATCCTTGTTCCATTGTAATGTAAATGACTTATTGAAATAATTACCATAAATGTTTTAAGAAACCCTGTTGATCATTAGAAGAATGAAATGATCTTCTTGAACCTAGGCCAAGTGAATTCAGAGGTGTGTTGTTTGAATCCCCAAGTCAGTTGGAAGAGTATAAGAGTGGTGCTAAACTTGAGATAATCTTCATAACCATGATATGGATTTACAACTAATTAACTCAACATAAGTAATTGTATGTAGTGCAGATTTTACTTTTAATCATTTGAGATGTTCTTGATAAGATTAAAGGATAGGAGATTATTATTTAACACATTATGGAATGATTCTTAATCCAACAAACATTTGGTATCATCTTGTAATCAATTGTGAGAATTGAATGGTATGAATAAGGTTCTTGAAGTAACACTTCAGAAGTTAAACTACTCAATCGGGAATTAAGATGTTATCTCGTGAAAATTTGGTGTAGATGATCATATAAACGTATTAATGAGCAAAATATACTTCATTCAAGGTGGATTGTCCGAGTAACCAATTTTGAATCGAGGGCCGGCTGTTCGTTCGACAAAGAAGGACTTTACACGCCTCCGTATTGAGGCAAGTTATCTTGCTTGGTTATAATGATGTGTGGATTCTTATGATGATTATGCATTTCGTGTATATGAAACACTTATAAACTTGTGCCTTGTGATTTGAGGTTGTTCTTAATGATGTCCCGTTTTCATCATGGGATTGTATTCCCAAGTTCGTCACTTTTGGACCCTTGATATTGTTGATCTTGTTGTCATCTCGGTGAGTCCTCGATCCTTAATCGGATTTTGTGAATTATTGAATTCGTTGTCATGTTGCATCGTGACATATCCGGAGTCATATCTACGTTCCGATTGGATATTGTGTAGGATTTTTAGCCGGGCACATATATAGTCATGCGTGAATATTTTTTTTCGTGAAAGGCTGTGCACACGAGACGTAGTTCGTTGAGGCTAATTAGGTACATTGTCCCACGTATATCCTGGATTCCGTATACGGGGTGGACATGTGCACTGACACATATTCGGATCGGGCGTACTGTGATGTCCCTCTTGATCCGTACTATCTTAGTCGCTCACAGTCCATTTTTATACTTGGATGTGTTCGACGTTTTGTGACTGAGCGTTCATACGCCCGAGGGGTATGTTCATTAGTCGGGGCGTTATTCTTGAAATCTTATATGCGTGAAATGTATACTATCTTGAGAATCATTTATCGTGTATATCTGACCCTGTGTTGGGCGAAATACTTATGTTGTATTTTAGGTCGAGGAAAAGGCAAGGCACGGGAAGATCAAGGTGATGACGAAGGGTTCGAAGGATACTAGTTCGGGGGGCCCAAGTATTTCGTGTCTGGTCATGTTCGTACCGTGTAATGTTATTTTCCGCTTCATTTTAAGTTTGAACAAATGTATTGTTATTTAAGGTATAATTCATCTCCATATGGATTATACTTATGTTTTGGATCCTGTGTGTGTAATAAGGCCGTAGGCCATACTGTTATAAACTCCACATCGGAGTAAGTACTATGTTTTGTGGTTCGGTATCACATGTATTGTGTATTTAATCTGTACTTTGGATATCGCCTGGTGGATCCCAGTGTGGGGTCCACGACACTGTAATGGCCGCCTTATCGGGGTGTTACAGTAAGTCCGTTTAACTTTGTTAGAAGTGTTGTGAACTTCAGTTTGGTTATTCGATCACGTATCGTGATTTTCGGGCGTTTTGGGCCATTTTGTAATTTACCCAAAGTTATGGGTATTCGTATATGTATTCGTTGTCTCGACTCTTTTCTCGGTCGCGTATGTTTAATTATTACATTACGCTTTCATTTTGGGTCGTTGATGTTGTCCGCGAACTTTTCGTCGTGTTCGTTCCGTACGTTTTCGGAAATCGAGTCGTCGAGCCCTGGTGGTCGGGCACTGGCCGGACGGTCGCGGGTTCTGGCCGGACGATGGTCGCAGACCGAAAGCGAGCACGCAGAACCGGCGTAGCACACGCTACGGCCGAGACGCTGCGCGCGCTAGCTCGGCAGTGTAGCGCACGCTGTCGAGTCAGCCCAGCGTACGCTATCGGGCCTGGGCAGAGGAGTTCTGAGGTTCTGGACTCAGGTAGGATCGGCAGGTAGCGCACGCTACTGTCGGTCGTGGCGCACGCTAACCGGCAGGGGTAGCGCACGCTGTCGGCCGGCTAGCGTACGTTACCGGGATGAGTTTGTTAGTCCAGAGGCTACTGGACAGATCGGCTAGCGCGCGCAGGCTTCCAGCCGTAGCGCACGCTAGCGGGAGTCGGGCGGACGAGTCATGGTCGGCAGAATTGGTCGGTGGTTCCGGGTCATGCGGGCCATGACCGAGAGTGCTGGGCCGATACTGGCCGATAGCGCACGCTAGTCCGGGAAGGCTAGCGCACGCTAGTTCCGGCCCAGTATATAAATGACAGAGCAGCCATTTTTTCATCCATTTTTCATTTCCTTTCTCTCCGATCCGCGGCTCGATCTTTGGAGGAGATGAAGCCATGTTGTTAAACAACAAATCCATGAAGTTTCTGAGTTTATATCACCGATCAATCATCTTATAACATCCTTCGATCCAGCGAATCAAGGTTAGATCTTTAGAACCCTACTTTTGGGGAGATTTGGGGATTTTCGCGTTTTTGTCCGATTCATTCGGTTTTGCTGAGTAATTCATGATGAATATGATTAATCTTGTTGGTACTCTTAGTTTCCTTACGGATTCATGGTATATTTCTTGGTTTTTACGGAATCGAGAGGGTTTGGTTGTGGTCCGCCCCCGTTGTCGTTTTTATACGAATATACATGAATCGTAGGCGGGTTTCCGGGTGTATTCCAATTCCGTATTCGTTTAGAATCGGTTGTGATGGTATTCTTCGAATCGTTAGGTTCGGTTTCGATGGTTCCTAGCATTCGCCGGTGACTTTCCATTCCGTTCGTTGCGTCGTCGACTATTCAAGGCAAGTATATATTTATGATTGTACGTTCTCGACTTTAAAAGTAAGATATATTGATGACATGATATGAACGAACCACTTTGGGGCGGGCCGATGGGTCCCCTAAGGGTTCCGTAGCCTCTGGTGCGGTTCCACGGTATTCATACATGCAATGATGACGGACGATATGAACGAACCACTTTGGGGCGGGCCGATAGGTCCCCTAAGGGTTCCGTAGCCTCTGGTGCGGTTCCACGGTATTCATATATCCATTGATGCGATGCTATGAGATTTAGTTATTCCGGAATACTAGTCTTGAATTGATGAATTGACGGTTACATTTACTTTATTGTCGAGGAGTATTGTGTTTCATATTGATATACTTGCACTAGCTATTCGACGGCTAACCCCTTTATGGGAAATACGTTTCATGTATTTCGGAGTTCCGGGAGAGCGGACAAAGTGTACCGGGTCGGCATGAAGATGATGGGCAAGTGTGATACTGTGTCTTGTCTCCGGTTATTTTCTTGGATTCCTCCATTCAGTGTTGTTGTACTGGAATGGATTTTTAAATACTCGAGTATTGTATTTCAGTTTCCTTGATGTTCCGGCCTGTGTTGCCGAGGTATTGATTTGTGCAGTGATGTATATGGTTTCATTGGTTATGGTTTTGAATACCATTTGTATCGTCTTTCTTTCCATTGTATGTAGACCTTCTCGGTCAAGTTTATAGTTCCGCGTATGTTTAGCCTTGTGGGTCTCACGGCGGGGCTCACAGCGCTGTAATATACCTTGAATAACTTGGGGGTGTTACAGTAACTTGGATGACTTACGGCCATAACATTCTGTAGTTACAGCCGTAACTTGGCTTCGTAAATTTGTTCACTGGTTGCTTTGAGAGTTACGTTTCAGCTCTGCACTTTGCGTTTTTGCCCCAAATCTTCTTCGGATGATAACTTTTGATATATAACTCTGATTTTGAATCCGGAAAGGCTGCTGAATTCGTCTCTGAAAGCCCTACAACATGAATATATCAAAATTCAACAAAGAGAATATTTAATAAACATGCTATTTCTTGAGTAAATCAGTTATTTAATCCGATCATCATCCGATAAAAATAAAATTATTAAAAACTAATTAATTAAAAGCAAAAAACGAGTAGACTAGCTCAATTATGGGTGAATTTTATCGATACAAATCATGGATAAGTGTACAAAACTGACACTTATCAGTCGTCCTCTTGTGCGATTGCTGGTGTGAACTCTGCAATGAAGTCCGCCAGGGCTTGTCCCTTTATGGCAGTGCGCGATTCATAAGTTATGTCAAACTGTCCGAGTTCGACGACCCATTTGACCATCCGGCCGAAAAGGTCAGGTCGGTGCATGACTTGCTTTAAAGGGTAGTTTGTTAAGACGACTACCTGATGTTCCAAAAAGTAGGGTCTTAACTTCCGGGATGCCATTACGAGCGCATAGGCCAATTTTTCCATTGGGGCATATCTGAGATCGGCATCGTGAAGGGCCTGACTAACATAGTAGACCGGATGTTGCACTGCATTCTCCATTCGAATCAGAGCGGCGCTGATCGCCGAGTCGGAGACCGCGAGATATAAGCTGAGAAGTTCCCCTCGGTCGCTGCAAGGTCGGGGCTTCTGCCAGGACTTTCTTGATAGCTTCGAAGGCTCTTTGGCAAGGTTTTGTCCACTGAAAATCCTTGTTCTTTTTTATCACCTCAAAGAAAGGTTTGCATTTATCAGTTGAGCGAGAGATAAAGCGACTCAACGCGGCTAGTCAGCCAGTTAGGCTTTGCACCTTTTTGACCGAATTTGGAGGAACAAGTTCGGTCACTGCTGTAATTTTATCGGGGTTGGCCTCAATCCCTATTTGGCTCACCATGTAGCCGAGGAATTTTCCAGAACTTACCCCAAATGAACATTTCTTCGGATTTAACTTCATCTTATACTCTCGCAAAATAGCAAACATTTTATTGAGGTCATGTACATGATCGGCCGAGCGCAAAGATTTTACTAACATATCATCTACATATACCTCCATTGTATGGCCTATCAAGCTATTGAACATTTTATTTACCAGGCGTTGATATGTTGCGCCGGCATTCTTGAGTCCGAAAGGCATCATCCGGTAACAGTATAGGCCGCGGGCCGAGTAGAAGGAGGTGTTTTCTTCATCAGCGGGATGCATTGGGATCTGATTGTATCCGGAATATGCATCCATAAAGCTCATTAGCTCGTGCCCGGCCGTTGCATCCACCATGTAGTCGATATGAGGGAGGGGGTAGCTATCTTTCGGGCAGGCCTTGTTCAGGTTGGAGAAGTCAATGCAGAGCCTCCATAGCCCGGTCGGCTTTTTTACCAAGACCGGGTTGGCTACCCAGGTCGGGTATTGGGCTTCCCGAATAAACCCGTTATCGATTAGCTTTTCTACCTCCTCTTCCAGCCCCTTCTGTCGTACCGGCTCCATTTTCCTCCTTTTCTGAATAACCGGCTTTGAACTGGGGTCGATATTTAGCCGGTAGCATGCAAGTTCCGGGTCAATCCCCGACATATCCGAATGGGTCCAGGCAAAGACATCCAAATTTTGTCTCAGATGGAAGATCAGCTCGGAGCGGATCGGCTCTTGGAGGTTGTGGCCGATCTTTAGTCGCCGGGTTGGATTAGATGGGTCCATGTCGACCTGGTCCAACTCTTCTGTTGGCTCATCATGGCGAATTTTTCCTTTCGGATTTTGGTATCGCGGGTCGACAGGATCTTCTTCGAGGATCGACTCCTTCCCGGGCCTGCGGCCCCGGTCCGCTTCCTGTTCGGTTTCCATTTCGCAGGTTTGCGCGGCCCCGGGACCTTCGGTCTCCTTTTCAAGTAGGGTGTTTCCTGCCAGCTGCTCGGAGCTGGTGGCCCCTATTTCTTCCAACAAATTTTTCGGGATGCCCTCTGCGGCGTTGATTTCACGAGTCCAGATGCTGAGGTTGCATTCCCGGGTGGCCCTTTGATCCCCTCTATGTACCCCGACACCGTCCGGGGTGGGAAATTTCATGCACATGTGATACGTGGACTGAGTGGCCCTCAGCCTGGACATCACAGGTCGGCCTATGATGGCATTATAGTCACTATGCACATCGATGATCTTGAAGGTAGTGATCATCGTCCTTCGGATTGGCCCCTGACCAAATTCCAGGGCGAGGTCGATTTCCCCTAGGGGTGAGGTGCGGCAGTTGGCAAATCCCCTAATGTCCTCGTTGCAGGGCCGGACATAAGATTGGTCTACCTTCATCATGCGAAGGGTATGAAGGTAGATGATGCTAGCATAGGCCCCGGAGTCCACCAACACCCTGTGGACCGGGATCCCCATTATGGGCAGGGTGATGACTAGGGCGTCTGAATGGGGATGGTCCAGGCCGTCTGCATCGGACTCTTCAAAAGTAACTGCCAGCTGGGGGTTTTTGGGGGCTTCTTCGGCCACTGATAGGAACCTCTCTGCTCGGCGTTCGGTCCATTTATAGGAGGTGGTGGCTTCTCGGATGGATGCCTTTTTCTGGCGCTTTGATCGATGATCATCGACCTCGGCGGTTCCCATAATGGTTAGAATTTCTCGGGGGGATTTGGGGGCTGGAGGCACCCGATCATTCTTGGCTCTTGTCGGGTCGGCCCGATCCTGGCGATCCCAGGGCGGGTTCCGGGTAAATCGCCTTAAGCCTGTTTCGTCGCATACCGCGATCAAGGCGGCGACGAGGTCTCGGCACTGCTAGGTATTGTGACCCGCTGATTCATGATATTTACAAAAGCGGGTCTGGTCCATGTCTTTTTGATCTTTATAGATCGGCCGAGGAACTGGGAGCAGATTTTTGTCCTTTATTTGATGGAATATGGCCGCGGCTCCGACGGAATATATTTCAGTGAAATTAGCCATGAGCTCGGGCCTACGCTCCCGATAACTCTGAGTTGTTGGGACTGTCGAGGAAGAGACGAGAGTCTTATTTTCCCGGCGGGATTCTTGACGGGCCTCTTTGTAGTCGCGCATATCTTCTTTCTTTTTATATGATCCTTTCTGATCGGAGGGTATGACTAACACTGGTGCCGGCATAGCTTCCTCGGCAGCTATGTGGGAGCTGGCGCGCTCCAAGAATTCCTGGTAGGTGTGTGGGACATTCTGGCACACCGTCCAGCGAAAAAAAGAATTTTTGAGGAGGCCGGCCTGGGCAATGATGGCCAGCGCATCGTCCGACATAGGTTCCGTCTCTAATATCCATTTATTAAAACGAGATATATAATCTTTAAGGGACTCGTTCGGCCCCTGGACGATGGAAGCGATGGATGAGCGTGGGGCGACTCGCACAAAGGCCCCCATGAAATGGGATCAGAACGTCGCCGAGAGCTGGGCCCATGTTTGAATAGAATGGTGAGGCAGCGTCCGGTACCATCTCTGGGCCCTCTCCCCCAGAGTCAGGAAGAACATTCGGCATCGGAACGCGCCCTGAGACCCGTGCAGGTCCATCCAGGAATTATAATGTCCAAGATGGGCATTGGGGTCTGTCTCCCCGTTGTACGGCGGAATTTGAGGAATCTTGAACTTCTCCGGGAGGGGTTCCGCCAGAACACTGGGGACCAGGGGACTCTCCTGGCTGTTAAGCCATTCCGAACTTTGGGATGGCTGGAGTTGTTTATTTTCGAGCTCCGTAAGGCGTTTTTTAAGAAACTCGATCTCACTCGAGTTATCGCCGGGAGTTGGAGGTAATACTTGTGTCGGATTTAGGGACTGGTGGGGAGTTTTTTCTTCCTTACGGCTCTGACTTTGGATAGTGGGAGCCGGCGCTGCTTTTTCGATTTTCTTCCCCGCCCCAAGGCGATAAAAACGGATGTGGGGCGCAAAAGCTTACTTTTTCGAGAGGGATGTGAGCTTTCGCCGTGGCTTTCCGTCCTTTCTCCGGCGACCCCAGAGGCTGTCCTCTTTTTGTTTCGTCTCGAGGCAGCTGGGCGGGTCGTCTGAGATTCCGCCTCGACATGGTCTTCGGGTTTTTGAAGGGTCCTGCCCCCTGTAACCCTCGCCATAAGGGCCGTCATGCCCTGGATGAAGGCTGGGTGTTTAAAGCACTCTGCCACCTTACGGAGGTTCTCTTCCTCCGTCGCGGGTTGAGGGTTTTTCGAACTGTCGTGAGACATCTCCGGTGAGCAGTATATATCTTTTTTTTATCGGAGTTCCCCTTCCTCTAGCGCCAATCTGTTGACGTCTGGTTTGGTCAACGTCACGTATGCTGATCTGGACGAATGGATCGAAGAGACGTAGAAAATAATAAACAAGATGAAAGGTGTTTGATCACTAAATTTTATTAATGACCTTAATATAGAGTAGAGCCGAGCAGGATATTTTTAAGCCGGTCTATTTTTTTGCTTGCTAATTACAAGTCTTAACTTTTCTTCTCAGTTAATCTGGATTCTCTCTTTTTTCTCTCTATCTCATAAATGCTAAAAATCCAAAGATCTTCTATCACTGTACATTCCTTCTATATACAATAACAAGTAGGTGGAGAGATGACAGATGGCGAATGTTGGGAATATGCCCAAAACACTTGTCATCCGCAAATATGCCTTGGACACGTGGCGGCCTCTAAGGAGTGCTGGGAAGGGGCATGATCAGACAAGCACTGGCATGCGGCTCGCCGCATGCTTCAAGTGCTTATCCGCCGGGTCGGCCTCTGGTCTCCCGCCATTCAGTCGGCCTTGTTGTAATCTTGATTCGAGCATTTGATCTTCTCTCCGCCTGGCCTCCCGGCCTGGATATCGGTGGGCTCGATGTCTCGCCTGGTCCGGTTCTAACGAGCCCGGAGAAAATCGGGTTTGTGCTCCCCGGCTCAGCTCTACTCTACGGCTCACCGCTTGAGTGCCTACGTTGATTCCAAGGTGGATGGCCGCAGCTGCCACACAAGATTCTGCTGCCGCCGCTTGCACAAAGTCCCCGGTGAGGCACCTCAATCGAAGCGGCGACATGTGCTTATTACCAGGGCCGGCCCAATGGGGAGGGCAGCTTGGGCAATGGCCCAGGACCTCCAATTCCGAAGGCCCATTTTGTATATAACAATTACTTAGAAGGGTGTATTCAATTCAGATTTTGGTGGATTAATAATAATACATGGATTTTTAAAGATTTTGACGGATTAGAAATAATGCATGGATTAATAATAATTATCGTAAAATCTTATAAAGTTGATGGAGTCTTTCGGATTTACAAATGGATTTTCAGAAATCTTTCAAAATCTCATTGATTTTGGTGAAATTTCAAAACTTACAAAAAACACTAACAAATCCATCATTTTAATGGATACAAAAAAAATCCATGGATTTTTGAATACCCTCAGATTTTAATAGATTTGTTTTAAATCCAAATTGAATACACTAAGATTTTAGAAGACATTTTGAAATCTTAATTGAATACACCAAGATTTTAAATGACATTCTAAAATCCAAATTGAATACCTCAAGATTTTAATTGGTTCAAAACAATCCAAATTGAATATCCTGAGATTTCTAAAATTCCAAAAAATCCCACAAAATCCCAATTGAATACACCACTCTTAATTTGCCTTAAAAAATTAAGAATTACGTATTACTTGCATAGCTGGCAGAAAAAAATGGCAAAAGATTTAAAATTACATTTGTTCGTTCGACCCTGCGGCGGAGGATGTAGCGATAAATTCGAGGATATATGACGCCACAGCGATCGGAGAGCCGATGGCGTTCGGTAAGGACAAGAGGAAGGTGTGGGAAGAAAATGATGGACGAGCGGATTGTGTATTTAGGGGAGGCGGAGTTCGAGATGATAAAAGGTTTTGATTTTCAGTCTCGAATTCAAATTTGAAAGATGTATTAGTTTCTCGACAAAATTCAAGAATAGTCTTGGCGATGGTGACCAGGGATCACGTTGGCCCATAATTGGCCCCAAGTCATTGTATAATCTGGAGCTCCTGTGGTGCTCCGTGGATCATAATATAAATTTTTTAATCTCGATGCTAGTATCTAGAAATTGAACATCTGTGGCTAGTAACTCTTGTATATATGGGTGTGTGTAACTTGTACATCTGCAGTCATAAAGTAAAATTTAAGTTGGATATATAGTTGTTGAAGACGGCGCCTCGGCGGCAGAGGCAGCCGGAGATATGCCTTGTGGCTCTTCTGGAGCGCATCAGCCAACATTTTCCATTTAAATCTAGTTGTACAAGCAATTGCTTACTTAACAGAGATCATTTGATCTTAAGAGGAAAGAAGTATTAGTTTCTCGACAAAATTCAAGAATAGTCTTGGTATCATGGTGACCAGGGATCACGTTGGCCCATAATTGGCCCCAAGTGATTGTATAACATGGAGCTCCCGTGGTGCTCCGAGGATCATAATATAATTTTTTTTTTATCTCAGATGCTAGTATCTAGAAATTGATCTGTGGCTGGTAACTCTTGTGTATATGGGTGTGTGTATCTTGTACATGTGCAGTCATAATTAAGTTGAAATTATAGTTGTTGAAGATGGCGCCTCACCGGCAGAGGCAGCCGGAGATATGCCTTGTGCCTCGCCTCGAGCGCCTCAGCCAACATTTTCCATTTTTTTATTATTTAACATTTTTTTAAAAGAGGTAATTTTTTAGTGTTAGGTTTTTAGAGGTGAATATCCAGCCCCATTTTAGAAGTGATAACAGACCTCAACTCATATAATTTACGGTTTGGGACAAATATGTAATTTTAGTATCGACCTAATATAAAATCAAGTTTTCCTAATCTGACGATTAAAAAATACATCTCAATTACACTACTATTACCGAAATCTCATAATTCAATCATAAACAAGAAGAATATACAAATTGGAATCAACAAATATAAACAAACATGTAATTTTAGTACCGGTCTAACATCACGTCAAATTTTCCTGGCCCGACGGTAGAATAGCCTAGTTATCTGATATGGTTAGCATTTATGCATCTCTCGCCTTGAAGAAGTTGTGACTTGTTTGTGGCAGGATTAGTGGAGAGACTCTAAAATCCTCCGCAACACATTGGTCAACTGACCGTTGTCAAGAATATGAGCCTCTATTGACCTATTGCCTTGAAAATGGGATTCAGCTGATTGCATGTGGCGTGCCACTTGAGGTCAAGTTAATGGAGACGAGCATGATCCATTATGTTCTGATCTTATCATTGGTTAGGTACTACGAAAGGTTCAAGCGGAAGGAGTTCGTGGTCCTTTTCAGGTCGATCGTACAAACTTTGCTCCTCCTGCTGGCTCATCTCAGGATTCCCTTCTATCTCTAGAAGATCATCTTTAGAGAAAAATATGCCCAATAAATCTCCTCCTTTCGGCCCAAGGTCATATCTGCCGATACAAGCAAGAGATGTTGAGGATCATACAATGTACCAGATCATCTTACGAGCTGTTGTGGATGGTGGGTCTACTGGCATGCTGGTCGTAGTAACAGGTGCTAGCCATGTGATATATGAGTCAAGTGGAATAGGACTACCAGCTAGGCTTTCACGAAAAAAGGGACAATACGTACTATGAAGGGAGGGTGAAGTCTCTATGGCAGATTTCTTGTGGTATTCCGCTGCCAGAGCTTGCAGTAGAAATTGCTTTGATCGTGCTGAAATTGCTCGAGTTATGAATGCAGCGGGAAGGAGGAGAGATGCTTTATCGCAGGTTAGTTCCTCAAATAGATGCTTTAAGAGTCGGCATTTTCTAGCACTTTTTATATGCGGGCACCTTGTAGGGGCATGCTATTCAAAATCTTGAATCTGCTACTATTATTTTAGAATATATTTTGAATATGCTTTATTAGTATATATTTTTTGTGCTGCTACCTTCCAGAGACAAAAATCAGTAGGATAAGACAACTTCAAATAGGGGATCGAACGCACCATGCATAAGACGACTGCGCAAAAGCTAGTCATTTCGAGCTTAAAGAATGAGGATAGCAACTGTAGAGTGACGCTTTTTAATGTATAAAAAAATAAACTAGAAACTCGGTATATTGCACGTTCTTTCCCTAGACTAATTGATAGGAAGTTGCAAATGCAGAAGAGAGTACTTTTCCAGTCTCACAGACCTAAACAACTACCATCTTTGTGAATGTGTTCGTATGGAGAGAAACACTGCTATGTTCCTTCAATTATGTCGTGTATGTGTGTGTGTGTGTGTGTGTGTGTGTTCACGCCGCTTGTAGAATCACAACTCCAGTACTCCACTAAGTAGTCCACTAAGTAGCTTCCTGAACCAGGCGCATTATAGCTCAAGTGGTACCACTACCCTGTACCTTTCAGTTTATTTGGTTGTTATAATTCCCTCCCCTCCCATCTACTCCACCATGACTAATAACTAAGCAGCTTTCTCACAATATCTATGTTTCTTTATATTGTTTTTATATTTTTCCTCAGTATCGACAATAATTTAATCTACGAAGGTTATCCCACATGTAAAACACGGATCTGTATGTTATTTGATGGACAAATGGCGATCCCACCAATTAGCTTGGCGCCAAATTAACTAAAGTGCGCGTGCTCTGTAAGTGAGGCTGAAATACAAAAGTGTACATATGTTGAGGAGAGTAGACAAGTTGTTTTCTAAATAGCATCTTGACATTGTCGATTTTCAGAAAAATTAAAAATTTCCGTTTTTTCTTTATGTCAATACAAGCCAAAACATATATCTAAACAAATTTATGTACTGGTCAGGACCTTCAAAATGGACTCGATCTTGGCCTTGTATCACCAGAAGTGCTTCAGAACTTTCTGGATTTGGAACAGCATCCCATCATCTCAGAATTGACCCGTCGTCTCCAGGTAAACCGATTTTTAGTTTATCTGTTGCTCGTTCCAGTAAGTGTAGCAGCAAAAGTATATGTATTTTATTATGTTCTTCTAAATTCACAGGGTTTCAGAAATAGACTACTAGCAGACCCAAAAATTTTACATAGGTTAGCCATAGAAGAAGCTATTTCAGTTACGACCGCCCTCCTAGCACAGTACGAAAGGCATAAAGGTAATCTCTTTGAAGAGATTGATTACCTCATTACGGACACACTAAGGGGAATATTTGTTGATTTCTTCACAGTATGGCTTCCAGCCCCGACATCGTCCTTCCTCCATAACAGTGACGGCATTGATGCAGCTGGCAGTGTGGAAACATTAAGAGGTATTTTGGAATCAATCCCAGATAACGCGTTTCAGAAAAATCTTGCTGGGAATGATTGGAACTTGAATCACAGAATTGCTTCAGTCATTGTCGGTGGTTTTAAACTGGGTGGTGTTGGATTTATTTCGAGCATTGGTACAGTGGCTTCCTCCAATGTACTGTACGCCATACGGAAGCTTCTTAATCGAAGCTCTATTGGCGAGCAAAGGAATAACCGGCCACCTATACTGAAAACAGCACTTGTGTATGCATCCTTTCAGACCAGTTCTCTGTCCAGACATTACTTGTAAATAATGATTTTTGGTTCTGCATAATTTTGAGCTGTCATCTTGTTTGAATTTTGGCAGCAATGGATTGATCTTGCACAATATACAGGACTACAGGCTCGTAAGGACGAAGAAGTTTGCTTTTCGGACTCCAAATCCTTCAAATGCTGCCACATTAGAAGGCAACATCATAGAAGACGACGACATTGATGAAACGATCAAGTAGCTTGACGGCCTTTTGCCCTGACGTTATGTATCTTGGTATTATTAAATTTTTTTTTGAGGTACACCTGTAACGTCCCCTAAAAGTAAATGGTAAAATGAAAAATAAAAGAAAAACTAAATAAAATGAAAATTATAAAATATTAAAAACCTGAAAATCTTGAAAAACGTAGAATTTACAAAAAGTCTGAAAAAATCTTAAGAAAAACTAAAAGAACGAATAAACTGGAGGAAAGAACCTCTAAAGATTGGCAAGGCTGTCTGCTAGAAAGAATGTATTATGTGAGACGGTTTTTGACAATTCTTTTTTTTTTTTGCCCCGTTACTATGGGGTCCTGGAGCACAAGGATATGTTACACGTTAGTGTCAATCAGACGGTATGTGAACTTTTGTCTGAGACTAATAGGTTTCATGTCACATCAATTTGAGCTTGCTCAACCTGTTCAATTACGACCTTATAATGCAATCACATTCTCTGGTTCCGGTTTAATGGGCGAACAGCCCAACCCTTGGAACATCATACAGCCTCAGGACATCGAGGTGCCAAACCTTCCGGGCGATGTGAGCTCTTGGTGAAGATCAGCCTGTTAAAGGTTAAATAATTCATGTTCTCTCGAGCTATAAAATCCAGAAGATTGAATAAAGACTGATTGTCCTTTTCAGACATTGGATATATACTAATATTTCCTCCGTCTCACTCGAAGATAATATTTAGTTAAGGTACAACTTTATAATTTTAATTATAATAAGAAACTGTTTGTTTTAAACCAGCTACTACTTTTTTATTCAAATTTTTTTTACAACATTACATAAATTTTAATTAAATATTAAGATATTCCTTTTTTATGGATGGTGGATAGAATCTGATTCCTTTTTTTTTATTCCTATTTTTTTATTTCATGTTAGCTTTTAATTTATTTTTCAGGATTTTTTTTTTTTTTTGCTTTTTTCTCTATTTTTTTCCCTCTTTTTTTTTTCCTTTAATGTTATTTATGTAACGATCATTGACGGTTTCAAAGTTTGATTCATGTTAGCCGACTCCAAATCATTTCGGGACTAAGGCTTAGATGTTGTTGTATTAAGATATTATTGTCAAAATCATGTTTTCAAAGTACTCATTTCAAGTGAGAGAGAGGAAGAGAGTATAACAATATAACATAATAACTTGTCAAGATTTTATTATCTATTTTAAATTACATCAAATAATGTTATTTCAAAAGAATGAGGAAAAGCCAAAGTACATGAACTAATTTTTCAGCAGCAAGTTTGATTAAGCTAAGGATCCAGCAGCTCCTTCTTCATCCTCTTAACAAGCTGTTCCTTAATTGTCCCAAATGCAAGTTCCAGGTTCTTAAGCTGTGTGTTATTAGACTATTAGTGTTAATCAAACTCGAGAACTTAATAATATAATACTACCTCCGTTCGGTTTTAATTGCAACATTCCCATGTTGGACTAAACACGGAGTTTAATGTACAACTTTGACTATTCATATTTTTAAGTATATATTTATAAAAATTGTCAAAAATAATTTGAAAATATACGTTTTGCGACAAATTCAACGGTATCTTACATGCTAACATTCGTTTTTATTATAGTAAAACAAAGTAGGATCGAATATAAGATATGAATAATGTGAAATAAGGAAGTGTTGCAACTAAAAGAGAACCGAGAAAGTATGATATACAAGTTTAGCCAATCCATCCATCCATACCTGTTGTTTGGCAAACCTATTATGGATAAACAACCCACTAAAGAGATCAAAGCTATCTCTGGATGTGCTCTCCTTCTGCATGTATTCTCTATCGTTAGAATGACGATAGTCGAATGATATAAAGGGATAATTACAAAACTAGCCCTGAAAAGTATTACAAACACCCCGTAAGGTTTGTTGAGAGAAACAGACACCATAGGTGAGATTTGTTATTTTGAAAAATAACAGGGTTCTATATTGTGCTTGGGTCAAGAGACTCAAGACCTTTGGGATATGCTTGTGATTAACCCTAATATAAATCATGTGTGAAGAAATACAAAGCCAGGAGCATTATACATGATTTTCTTGACACGCACTGCGCTGGTAGAGCTGTCAAACCCGACCCGGCCCACAAAATAGCAATGGCCCTACGGCTGGCCGACCCGGACCGTAAAAATTAGCCTTTGGCTGGGTTCGGGCGGCATTGTTGGGAGTCCGGAGAAACCGGACAGCCCGCCCTTGTAAAACCAAAAAACCCAACGGGCTCGGCCTGAGCATTTCAACAGCTCTACGCATTGGTAAGACAAAGAAGGGAAAGGAAAGTGACGTGAAATTTGGCACCAGGGTCCAGGACATACCACTTGAACAAGATTCTGAAAGCCCTTTGTGTCGATGGGGGTCGGTTCGATTCCCATTTCCGCCAAGACCCTGTCGGGAAAGAAATGTATCACAATTGTTCACGTTTAAGTAATCTGAATCTGAATCTGAATAATTTACGAAAATTTAATAACCTGCCGATAGCGTGGGTGAGGAATTGGCTCCTCGAAGATAATCTATCATGCTCTTCACAACTCATCTCCATCATCCGGCAACCCTATGTAATGAAATAATACACCACATTATTATGCTTGCTGAACAGTAAATAATAACAACAACAACAACAACGATGACAACAACAATAATAATAATAGAACATTGCCAACAAAGATAACCAGCTTTGACATAAAAATACCCACGGGTAAAAAGATATCAGTTGCAAAAACTAACATTGTGATTTCTATTACTTATAAAACCTGAAGCAATATTGCGCAACATTTAGACCATCAATCCATTTATTAGGGCGATGCTTTGATGCATTACCTAGGGCGAGAACTTATAGGGCGACAAATTTTAAAACTCGAACTAGTTGCTTATTGTATGTCATCTTGTTTCGAATTGCGCAATGAGCAATAATCAACAAAATCTAACCACAGTAATAACTATTTAATGCATAATTAAATGGTCGATCGACGCACTGATTCACCATAGAAAGCCAAGCTAACATAGCTTTAGTCTAATCACAAAAAGAACTCTATATTTCTAACCAATTATAGACACACCTTTAGAGTGTTACAAAGACATTGGTGAGGTTTGTATTTACCTAATAATTACCCCATCTTGCAAATGTAATTTGTAAAAGTGACGTAAATGTCAATGGGTTATTTGTAATTTTAAGAGATAACTGTTTTCTTTTTTTTTGTAATTAGGCTAATGTTAGGAGTGGTTTTTATAATTAACGCAAAAGCATGGATTTTCTCCTACCTCGATTGCAAAAATGTTCAGGAATCTTGAGCATATAACTTCATTCGTTATTCGAACTTTATCATACATGAAGTTAAGATTTTTCCATCCATCTCTCCCGCTTTCAGGCCCGAACATTGGATGTGTGCATAACACATCTGAATCATGCGGCAATACCTTTTGGAATAAAGATGAAAAGAAAAAAAAAAAGATAGTGGCAGCCATAAAATCATTCATAAATGTGAACTGATGAGCATAAAACTGTAGGGAGAAATTATAAAATTCATCATCCTTACTTGCAGCATAAGGTCTCGAGGATACTCTTTCACTGAGAGCACATCGGCAAAGAGTGTTGGCTGTGGCAAGCAGTTCAACGGCACAGATTCGATCACTTGTGAGAGAGACAGGATTGATGTGCACAGCAGTATTACATCATGATTGGACTCAAGGAATGCACTCATGTCTCTGTTTTCAGTTTATCCACAGGTGCACGTACATTTAGCTTACTACATATGTGCATGATGGTGTATATATAAAAAAATTATATGGTAAATTACATTACACCCCCTAACTATAGGATTTTAAAGTATTCTCCCTTTTCACTTCACTCCAGAAATTATGCGATTTTTTCACTTTGGTCCTTTACCTTCTATGAAACTTTGGACCAATGGAGACGCTGTTAGCTTTGGATAGTCGACTCCTAAAAGGCAAAATGTAACAAATCACATATTTTGAGGTATAGTGAAAAGAAGTAGTTGTGTTGGAAGCAATTTGCAAAAACATGCGTAGTTCAAGGGGTTTAGTGTAGTTAAAACTATTATACTAGATGGCTAATAGCCCAAAAGAGTAGTCTAATTATTGTTAAAGACTGGGGTTCCATCTCAAAATGGGAAAAAATGTTTCACTAGGCCGTATCTAGACTCAAGGCTTACAACGTGGACTTTTTAACTTGGGTGGCACGGAGCTAAGCACCGTGGGCCGTTTGGTTCGCACGTGTAGAGAGTCTGTTTCGATACCATGTTAACCTCAGAAGTTCCATCTCAAAATATATTGATAATAAGAGGAGTCTCCTAAGATCTTTATTTATTGAAGGCTATGCTTATATTTTCTCGATATATAGGATAAATGCTTCAACAATTACAATATATTTCGTCATGTTTCATCATCTACATATTGGTTATATTATATCAATCTGGTAACTAATTTACTAGCTTGATTTTTGTATGAATTTATTGACACTATAATCTTATATAGCCCACTTTGTTGGGATTAAGTTCTTATTATATATATTGACACATATATTTCTGTTTTACTATGTATTTATTATAATAATTGTAAGAAATATTTTGTTTTTTTCCCTAAGAATTACATATTGTAATTAGTAGAGAATATTCTAAGTATGTGGTGGAAATTGTACGTACCTGAAAAACAAGACGCCCAACTGAGCACAGAGGTCTGTGTAGTCTGATTTTGAAGTTGCCCTAATGGAATGCCCTTGTTTGATCATAGTTTTCACCAAGAATTGCGCAAATGGCCCAAAACCAATTATGCCTATTTTCAGACAACTCCCCGAAGTCATGGTGTGGATCGGGCGTTGACCGGGTGGTTTTTGGAGATCGTCGTGCGGGATGGAAGAGAAGGGCCCCCAGAATGTTGGAACATTTATATATACCACTTTTTTAAAGTCAAGTCCAACTCCACAGAATTATAAAGCGAGGTTTTATTATAGCCGCCTGGTCTTTCTTTTAGTCATTACTAGTAGTATTATATAGAAATCGCATGCATACTGTTTGATGTATTTACCAACAGAAAAATCTTGTGCAATATTCTGAACGTAAATTCTCATAAATACAGAAAGAATCAGGATGGCTGCGTTTTTTTTTTCTTTTCTTTTTTTTTTTGTTTATAAATCTGTGTTCTGTGTAAATAATTATCATATTAAGAAGAGGAAAAAATATCTGACTTTTCGAGGAAAAAAAATCAAATAAGTTTCAAAATGACGGAAACCCCTTTGATATTTGATCTCGTCCTGCAATCGTAGGTTGAACTGATCGAATTTACTAACGTCGTGAAATATTATACTTACCCCGTCCCACTAAAAGAACCCAGTTTACTATAAATTTTTCAGCGTAAGGTTCAACCTATGAAGCACAGACGCTTCAAAATGGAAATTTTAACTATGTCGTGTCCCTGTGTCGGTGTCCTATTTTACGTGTAAAAAAGTGCACTCCTGCCGTGTCCCGGTGTTGTGTCCTGTATACACAAGCATATGGGTAATTTGGCATTCATCTTCATTTATCACTATACACAGACTCAACCAGAAGTACAATACTCATGCCCTCCTCCATGACTTATCACCACCAGTTTCATCATTCTATCCCTCAACTTTCCCTCTTGTATTCTCTGTTGTTGCACTACAGGAACTGAAGCCGTGTTTCCAAAACCTACCGAAGACAATGAATCCCCCACGACCCTGCGCCTCGGGCACTCACTCCAAGCTCCAAACGCTGCAAACAAATGGAATATAAATTTTTAGACTTTCCAGGTTCGCCTGTCGCAACTCGTTATCACATTCTTGTCTAGTTTCCTTCCCCTTGTGGAATCACATCCGCGGAGGAGAAAACAGATTAGAGTTAGTTAGTGATATGCCGTTACGAGCCCCCATGTAGGGCCCAGCAGCACGACTCCATATCATCCGGCGCGCCCATATAGATGACCGCAGCCCGATTGACGGGTTGGTTGTTGTTGAAAAACAGACACCGGCATGTTAGAATCCCTCAGCCGATGAGAATCCTGACGGAGCACGGCGCCTTGACTAAGAATTTTGACATTCATTTTTTTATTGACTTGTGGAACGGGAGGACTATAGAAGAAGTGTTTTGATGCAATGCCACTGGGCAAAATGTTGCAAGTGCGAGATGGCGTTGAACGATTGGACGACAACGTACCTCCAGTTGGAGAGCTAGTACAGGCGGGGGAATGAAAAATCACTATTACTAGCCATTTATAGCCGTTGGAAGTGGGAGAATTTTAATATAAAAATATAGATGATTTTATTGATGTTTATATTATACATAAAAAAATACACACAAAAACAACTGGGTATTACAAGCCAGAAAGTAAATATACGACATATAATTGCATAAATATTTTATTTCAGCCATTCATCGTCATGTCCCACTAAACCAGGATTTGATGATGTGGCCCACCCTCGAGTTGTTGGGCTGGAGGATCGGAGTCGATTGGTGGGCTTGGAGCACGGGCATGGCACAACCCACGAGCTATGACGGTGATTGGCGCATGCTCGGTCATGTTGGAGGCTCCAAGTAGGTTTACGAGTGAGGGCACGTCGTCTTGGTATTCACTCAGACGACTATTCGAAGCTCCGTATCGTGTTCGGAGTGCTGAATGGTGCATCGCTTTAGAGGGACGTGTCATTTGGAAGGATCGAATATGAGTTTGACTAAGGGAGATATGACTGCTGGGACCCCTACAACTGATAGTACACTCAGAGTGAATTCTTTTTTTTTTTTTTTTTGATAACTAGGTGATCCCAGCTTAGCCGGACTAATCCTAGTCCCTCAATGAACCCACTCCTAACCCATTGAGAGAAGTAAATCGCGAGTCGCTCGAGCAATTCCAGGGTTCCCAATGCCTTTTCTGTACACTTCTGCGCACAAGGAGAAGCCCTTAACTGATTAATGCCAGTTCCCAAAGACAGCTTCTGGAGAACAACCACCGATTGGTCAAGACCTCCGAGTTCCCAGAAGAAAATACTCCCACACCGCCGCTTGACGCGAGATTAAACATTGATTAGCGATGCTCGAGCAATTTCTGGGAGCTAGAGGATCATAAAGAGAAAAACTTCCTCTTTCACCTCCTTGGTGGGGTTAGAACCCAAGACCTCTCCAAAGGAGTGTCTTGGGAGTAGGCGTCCTACCACTGGACCACCAACCCTTCCCCTCACTCAGAGTGAATTCTTGATATGTTAGGACCTGTTTTTAAACGAGTGTGAAGCTAAGGACGGTTTGGGATGATTTTCTATTTTCTGTTTTTAAATTTTCAAAAACTAAAATCAATTTCTGCTTTGAGTTTTAAAAATTTCAGAAACCAAAATCAGATTGAGGTTTGAGTTAAGAAATTTTCAAAAATCAAAACTATAACTTAAAACATGAAAATAAAAGTGGTATCGAATTGAAAGTTGATGGTGGTCGGTGGTGATCAAAGTAGTAGTTGACGGTGGTCGGAGTGGTGGTTAGCGATCGCCAGAGTGGTGCTTATAGAGGTGGTTGGCGATGGTCGGAGAGGTTGTCGGAGCGATGGTCGGCGGTGGTCGGAAGTCGGCCGTCGAAATGGTGGTCCTTGGTCAAAGTGGTAGTTGAGGGTGGTCGGAGTGGTGGTCGTCAGTGACTAGAGTGGTGGTCAGAGTGGTGATCGATGGTCGAAATGTTGGTCAAAGTGGTAGTTAACAGTGGTCGGTGGTGGCCGGAGTGGTGGTCGGTGGTAGCAAGAATGGTGGTTGGCAATGGCCGGGACGGTGGTCAGAGTGATGGTTGAAATGATGGTCGGTGGTAACTGAAGGTGGGCAGAGTGGTGGTCGTCAGTGGCCAGGGTGGTGGTCGGGTGGCTGGAGTGGTAGTCGGTGGTGGCCGGAGTGGTGGTGAAAGGTGGCCAGTGGTCGAAATGGTGGTCAGTGGTGGTCAAAGTGGTAGTTGACGGTGGTCAGAGTAGTGGTCGGTGGTGGCCGGAGGGGTGGTCGGTGGTGGCTGGAGTGATAGTCGGTGGTAGCGGAGTGGTGGTTGGCGGTAGCTGGAGTGGTGGTCGGCAACGATCAGAGTGGTGGTCAGTGGTTGTTATAGTAGTGATGGTTTGCGATCACGTGTTAGTGTTAAAACAAAAACTGAAATTAGAAAAATCTGCTATTCTAGCTCAAGGCTTAAGCTGACGGAAAACTATTTCGAAAAAAATAAAAAAATTAATTCGGCACCATTTTATCCAAATATATTTTGATTTTGAAATTGACTTTTAAAACCAGAAACTCACAATCACCCCACACGGGCCCTAAATTAATAGTATGGGGCATTACTATTAGGATCACCCTCACTACCAAAAATTTAGGGTTATTTTCAAAAGGAATAATTATAAAACTTCCCCTGAGGTTTGGGAGAACTACAAAAACTAAGCTTCAGTTTGAAATAAACTATTTTTTGTAACCAACCCTTTAGAATGGTGGAATTAGTCATACCCACCGTCCCCCCACATATTATACACAAAAAGTTCACTAATCCTTCATGCATTCGACATTGGTCCAATCACATACTCGTCGTTAGTGTACATGTTTCAAGAACCACGACGCAAAAACCACAGCACCAATCTCGGTCACGCAAGCAAACAAGATAAAAAACGTCACAATTCAAAACGAATGAACATCAATCTTGAAGATGTTGGTCCTCAATCCACTAGTTGCAAAAAACGTCTGGTAGAGAAACTTCCCTATAGGCAAATCGAGTTTCGAGATCATCAGCACACGCAAAGGCAGCTCATCAGGCATTATAAAGCCCAAAACCAACAGCCCCAACATAAATTGTTGCTCAATCATCTCCTTAACAAACCCCGTCATAAGAACACCGGCGAAACACAAGAAAACACAGGGATTCCCTAAAGGCTTCCAGAGAGCTCAGCTAAATCTTATAAAAAATATACTATCTTTTAAAGAATAATTCCGTGTGAATGTGACATGATGATGTCATTTCCGCACACATGTTCGATTTTGTTGGCTTCCACTTGCAAATAGAAATAATATACAGATTCACTGGAAAAAAAAAATTGCACTGTTTTTTCCTTATGCTACAACATTTTATTGAATGTCATTCCATTAGTGCACACATCACAACTATTTTTTTGCTACATCCAGAATTCACCCCTCAATTATGAACTTAAGAGCTGCAAGCCGTTAACGGATTCAAATCCCTCGAAAAACTCCCAAAAGGAACGAACCCGGAAACCCCTCATATCGCCTTCACATTCTGGTGCTGCACCACCAAAACCGAGACCGGTGTGCTAAGATCCGCGGCGGCAAGCATATCCCCCACTGGACCAAGCTCCGGAAGATCATTCCACTCGCTCAACCCCAACAACTGAGGCGTATCGTCCTTATGCCTCCTCCCCACCATAATCAAATCGAACGCCTCCTCCATCCCATGAATCAACAGAGCCGTCTCCGCCCCATCCTTCACCCTCTCCTCCTTATACACGATGTTCTCCTGATGCGCCCCCTGCATCCTTGTATCCTTGAGTATCTCCGCATCCAGAACCGCGTCCCACTGGCTATCCCCCGCGTATATATCCCATGAGACGAACCTCACCACCGTAAGGTGCACCCCCGGCGACAGCGCCATCCGCCGCGCGTACGCCAGCGCCTCCCTGTCGTCAGTCCCGCCAAAGAAGGCCACACTAACGTTGTACGTCGGCGACGGGTTACGCCGTATCTTGTGGCGGTCGACGAGTATGGCGACCGAGCACGGCGCCATGTCGAGGACGTCGTTGTTTATGGCCCGCAGGCTACTGCTGTCCAGTATCATCTTCCCCTGGTGGTTCCATTTACGGTGGAAGGGAAGGATAATTACGGACGCGAGCTTGTTGAAGGCGACCGTGCAGATGTCGTGGTGCATGAACTTGGTCAGCGACATGGCAGTGAACTGCTGCATGCTGACGGCGCCAAAATACTGCTGTTCAAATAGGGAGAGCATCTCGATCATTTTCTGCGTTCGGGTCCCGCCGGAGGATTTCTGGCCCAACTGATGGTCGATAAGCTGAGGGTGGGCCCGGCCTGCCAGCTCGACGAGATGGAGGGCGTAGACCGCGAGCGGGCTCTCTTTGCTGGGGTAAGAAGCTTCGAGTAGTTTTCGGGCGGCCAGTATGTCGTCCGCTCGGTAGGCGCATGTGAGGACACGAAGCTCGGAGGTGGGGGACGTGTGCTGGATGTCTCTTTTTTGATAGCCGGTGTACATTCGTGAATTGTCGTATAATGACTTCACGGTTAGATTAGCGGCGGCGGCTTGTAAGAGAACTGATGTGGTGAGCATGGAAAAAGTTTCCCCATCGAACGTCTGCGGCTCGTTTGGAAAAGAAAAAAATTATACGGTGTCACAAGTTGAGTATACGTAGTGAAATGGGAAATTAAAAGAGATAACTACAAAAATTACCAAAAAAAGAAAAAAAAATACAAAACTCTCCCTTGATGTTTCATCCGCCGTACATTTTTACACATGCCCTTAATGGAGCTAATGGAAATTGCTAACTTCATCACGTGATAGTTACAACTCTCAACATATTCATATTGCAAATAACCCCAACCTCTTGTGTTACATTTTACATTTACGTCCCACAATTTTCCAAGTATTTGCAAATAGCTAGATGAAATGTTGGGGCCATTTTTAATATTTCGAAAACTTGATGGGCATAAGTGTAAGATATTCAACAACTTAACAGGTTCCATCAGATCAACTAACAATTGGAACAGACGTAAGGCGAATCAAACCTGAGAGAGAGTAAACCTTGTAATTCCAAAGTTAGTCGAGTTCTTTGTAAATACCACAAACCTCAGGGGTACTCTGTAATTATCCCTAATTAAAATCTATGAAGACTGGTTATACTGAAAAAGAACAAACAAGACAAGAGAGAGAGGAAGAGAGAATCAAGAAAACAGCAAGGAATTCGCAAGTGATAATTAAAGCACATCACCTGATTTATAGCATTATAGTAATAAAAAGACATCTGAACAACTCCTTGGGCACTCATGCAGAACGCCAGGGCAACAGCATCTTTCACGGGAACTTTGCAAATATATGCCGGAACAAAAACCGCGACAAGCTTCATTGCGAAACAAATTACGAGCACCAGCCACACTATCGCGATGAATTTCAAATCATACAGCTCGACTAGATTCACATTCATTCCGCAGTACGTCACCAGAAGTGGCGCCAGCAATCCCAAAATCAACGTCTCCAACCTGTCCTCCAAGGTAGCCCCCAACGGGGGACCGTCCGGCACAGCTAGGCCCAGTAAAAATGGGCCGTACTGATAATTAAGTCCCACGTTGTCCGTGAACAAGACCACAACTAACACCAAGACAGACATGATCACGATGTGAAATCTGCTGACAGGTTTTCCTTCCGGTGTCTTCTGAATGATCCACAGACAAATGGGACGGGCCACAAACAAGATAAATATAACTAGACAAAGAGTTAAGAACGAGGAATGCATGATAAGAACACTTGCGTAGCCCATTAACCCGATTCTACCATAAGCAATGATGGTGGCGGTTAGATTGCTAACTAGATCACTTATGAGGGCCGATGCCAATGCAAGACGACCGAGCTCGGTGTTCATAATTTTCAGGTCCACCAGCATAGAAGCTATGACGGGAAAAGGGAATAGGTTTTGAATACCCACGATGGTCTTGTAAGCTGGCCATCTGTACCTGTGTATTTTTGTCTGATTTAATATGCTTAAAATCAAGCCGCCGCTAACCGGAACCGTAACGGAAAGAACGCCTATTGTCCATGCCTTGATACCAGTTCTCAGTACGGTTCGTGGATCCATCTTAACGCCGCTAAGGAATATAAAGAAAATGTAGCCGATTTTTGATAGTAAGTCCAAGTAAACATCCCCGTCTGCTGGAAACAATGCATTGTGGAGATCTGAAAACTGCCCGAGAATAGTTGGCCCGAGTATGATTCCAGCCTGGTCGAAACAAATTCCAATGATTATGTACATAAATTGCACATAAAAGGATGGATAAGCTGATTTTTTGTGTAATTTATCCTTTATATGGATCATGTTTCATAGTCGATTTTCTAAATCCTGCAGGGGCTCATTAACGAGCATTTTTTAGTTTTATTCTTCACTTTCGATCAAAGGAAAATATGTATATAATTGTTATTCATCACAATCAAGTTACACTTGTTAGCCACTAGGATAATAATGTTTGTATAACAAAGAATTCAGTACAAAGAGGAATTTGAGTTGTCTGAATCCTTTATTTCTCGGATGTGGCTTCATCAATATTATAAACCATTGAAATGGAAAATTAACCAAAATAAAAGGGCAGCCCGGTGCACGAAGTGTCCCTGCAAGACGAGGGTCCGGGGAAGGGTCCCACCACAAGGGTGCATATGGGCAAGCCTTCCCTTGCCAATTAAATTGGCAAGAGGCTGCTTCTAGGACTCGAACCCGTGAACACAGGTCACACGGCAACAACTCTTACCGCTGCGCCAAGGCTCCCCTTCAAAATTAACCAAAATATAGAAACAAAAAATTTGTGATCAACCATTCGTCTTTTTAGCTGGCAACTATCTGGATCTTCTCATTCAAAATTAAATGTTGATATAAATGTATAATCTTCCAACAATAGAAGACGAAACTGAAAAAAGAGCATCAGCAAGTTCAACAAACATGGATATAGTTGCATAATCATCTGTTGATAAAAAGTAAAACCCAAAAGCCAAAAGCCAAAAAAATTGCATAATCATCTTTTGATAAAAAGTAAAACCCAAAATCCAAAAAAATTAATAACAAAGCATCAGCCTGAGTCATGTTCACTAATGTAAGTGTTGATTGTTACAATATCAATCACGTAACATGACATGACTATAGCAATTATCTTAATACATCGCCGTCTCCGTCTCATGATCTTTTCCATGTAAATAGAAAAGCCCATGATACTGGCGGTTCTCATTCGTGTGAAGGTTGAAATTTGCCACTTTGCTTATTGCATGAATATATAGTGTTAGCTAATTTTAGAAAATTAATTTACGCTATTTCTTCATATCACCGACACCCAACATAGTTGGTATTAAGATGCCGTTGATGATGTTGATGAATAAAAAATATCAGCCAGTTTAAATCTTGTAACTATGCATTTGCGTCTTCTGCACATAACTTTAACCTCATATTCTAAAAAGAAAACTGCGAAAACAATAATTCATTAATTCCCCACCAAATCTGCCATATTTCACCAATTACATGCGCCCCAAATGAATGTTATTCCATCACAGCAACAAGAAAAAAGAAACCAATCCCACCCAAAAACAATACTAGAATCATTCCTCATTCAAGCATTTCATCAAACAAAACATAGGCTAGGACAACAATTCTTCCACGACAAAGGAATAATAGAAAACTACATCCCATCATAAACTTTCTAAGCAAAAAAAAAAACGAGGGAGAGGAAAAAGAAGAGAAATACCAGGATTTCGGAAACAATTCGAGGCAAATGGAAGCGGCGGAGTAAGAGATGAATGGATTGCGTGAGGGTGAAAATGATAGCCAATTGAAGCTGTAGGCGGGGCAAATTGAAATGGAGGAAATTTTTGGCGGCCTCCGCGTCCCAGACGCCAGGGGCATGTAGTCCTATGTCAACGTAGCAGAAATCATCGGTGACATTTCCGGGCAGTTCTTTCCGAAAAATCCAATTGTTGGATACCGGCACATTATCCATCGATCAAAAATCAGCTTCAGCCTGGCTCGCACCCGCCTACCGATGTTTGATCATCAAGAGGGACCCGAATGAACGGATGAAAACGAGGATGTTTGAGTTTTTTTTTTTTTTTTTTTCATTTTGATGAGAGAGGTTTATAAGATTTTTGATGGTACCAACCAAAAAAAAAAAAATGGATTTTTGATGGTGAAACCGATAAATGTTCGCAGCCATTTGAAAGTTCAAGATCAAGCTTCTACTTTCCCACGGAGCACGACGTTCTTTCAACTGTTTGTATATATGCCACGTAGCAGGGACGGACTAGGTTCCGTTTGAGGTTTTTGACCAAAATCGAGAATCAAATTAATTATTCGGTTTCGGTTTGGTTCGACAGTTAAGTTCGAATTTATAAATATGCGGTTCGATTTTGTTTTGATTTGATGTTTTTTCGGTTTTTCACAATATAAATTCAAACATTATATGCAATAGATACAGTTATACTCCCTCTGTCCAGCTCAAAGTTTGACACATGATGTATTTTTTGTATATTTTAGATAACAATCTATGTAAGTAATGATGATAACTTTATAATAGAGATTGGAAAGTAAAAAATATTGATGACGAGTGTGTGATGGAGATTAAAAAGTAAAAGATGATTGTTTGATTTGATTGTTTAAATGTGATAAATGCAAAATTTTTAAAGGGGCAAAAAGAAATGGTAAATGCAAAGTTTTGAGCGGGACGGAGGGAGATATAACAATAAGACAAGAAACAAAAAAAAAAAAATATGATACACTCGATAAAATATATTGCATGCCGTTAAAAATAAATGTTGTATTGTGAAAAAAGATTCGGGACTCGGAGAGAACATGCAGCAGAGAGACGGGGTCACGGAGATGAGATGTCTGACATGGAGAAGAGAGAGGACAGACGAGGCGATTGAGAGAAATTAGTCAAATTACCGTTGATTGGTGCCCTAGGCGAGGCGACTTAATCGAGCAACTTAATCTAGTTTGCTAGAGAGAGAGGAGAGGCGAGCCGATGTCATTTTCGCGAGGGAGAAAGAATCAAACAAACCCTACTCTGGTCGTCGACTTTTTATCTTCTGCATTATCTAACAATAACGTCGTTTACTTATAAATAAACCAAAACAAAATCGTTTCAATATGTTGACATTGACTTCTGTCTGTTTATGTTCGGTTCGGTTTGGTCTAACTCCAAACCGAGAATCGAACTGAACTAGTTCGGTACGATTCTATTTTTCTGTTTTTCGGTTAGGTCTTCTTCAGTTTGAGTTTTTTTGATCTTTTTCGGCTATTATCGATTCGGTTTTCAGTTTTCGTTTCCAAAATGCCACCCGTACCACATAGTATTTGTACTGCTTGTTTCCTATATTGAATTTTGGGAGGAAGTCCAATAAATACACCTGAAATAAAAATCGATGACCAAATTAATATATACTCCCTTTGTCCCGACGAACTTGAGGCGTTTGAGTTTTTCGGTCAATTTTTTTTTTAATTTTGACCATAAATTTATGGAGCGATTATTTAATTATGATGTGATATTAATAGAAATAAATTTATCATGAAATGTATTTTTAAAACATAATTATTTTATAATTTTTATAATTTTAAAATTATAAATATTCACGGCCAAAGTATTGTTAGTTTGACCCAAGAGTGTCTAACGCCTCAAGTTCGTTGAGACGAAAAAAGTAACTATTGTTTTTTATTATTAACTCATCCATTGTAAGGCAAATTAAATTTAAAACCACAAATTTACATTTCTCTCTCCCGATTATCAATTCAGTGATTCCGATCAACACTTAATTTTTTGCTTCCCTCGTCTCACACTTTCTCGTTGTAGATATTTCATCTCTCGAGATTAGCAGTTAAGGGTTGTTTGGTTCGTATTTGATAGGAGTTTGGAATCAGGAATGGTACCAGAATGAAATGAGTTTTGAATTGGAATTTGATACCTAATATCATGTGCTTTGTCAGTTCATGAATGAATATAATTCTCTTATGTATTATTTAGTTGAACTTTTGGTGAAAGAGTACATTCAATGTATGATACTCTAGCAATTTTGATAATAAAAAATTAAAAATAAAGTAAAACATATAGTTACAAAAAATTAGAAAACCATTAATTAATTAAATTAATAGAAAACTCTACAATTCATATTAATAATTATTTAAGAAACATAAAAATATAAAGTAAACTAAAAATAATAGTATTAGAAAATTAAAGTGATTATTATTAAATCAACTAATAATATATAAGTATATAAATCCAGATAGTTACTTAAAAATCTGAAAAATAAAAAGCAACTACGCACTTCTAGTTGATTTCTATTTAAATGGATATGTAATTTTTATTTTTTTGTCAAATTACTTAGAATAAGAAATTAATATTTATTAATTACTACAATATTATTTTTTATTTCAGTTAAACTAGTATTATAACTTTTTATATTATTAATTAATTAATTTAATACGTTTTAGTTTTTTTTAATATTATTTTATAATCATTTTAAGTTTTAAATTTGTTTTTAGTTTCTTCCGGTAACTATTTAGATTGTGAATTTTTACATTTATTTATTATTTTAATATTATTTGAGTTTTATGTTATATTATTTTATTTTTTTCTCTCACCCTCATTTCAATTTATTATTGCTTGAAGGTATGGTATGAGCACCCCGCGTGAGTTCTCATCCTCGTATCTTTTGAGGTATGGGTATAAAATTTACCTCATACCAAAAATATACGAACGAGACGCCGTCTTAGTAATCTTGATCAATATTCACCGTATTGGTCCTCTCGTCTCCCATTTTTTCTCTCTATCACTTTCTTTCCTAACATTACCATCTCGGAAATCTCATTCACCATTCAACACTTATTTATCCATCCGGTTGGGTCCATAGTACACCTTCATGTAGTGCATTCGCCGGATGACTACACGCCGTGCAGATTGGTGCGCAGATCGACGCCCATCTAGTGCATCAATCTGCATACTTACGCACGCCACGCGTAGCCGCATCCGGCAGAGTGCACTACATGCACAGATTACTGATTGCACTTATTTATCCACCTCTCACTTTTTCGATCCCACACTTTCTCTCTACGCACTTTCTTAAAGTCACACACTTAACCTGCTTTGCCATTGCAGAATAAAGTCGTAATAAAGCAATTTAGTAAGGCTCGTTTTTGGATCGAATGAATCTGAATCGAATCGAATCGAATGGATTCGAATCGAATCGAATCGAATGGACTCGAATCGAATCAATTGAATCGAATCGAATCAAATATATATTAAGAGTAAATAATAATAATAATGGTAAATAATAATAGTAAATGTAATCAACAACAACAACGATAATAATAATATTATTAGTAATAATAACAATAATAATAATTAAGATTAATAATAAGAAGAAGAAGAAGAATAAGAATCGAATCAATGAACTCGACTAACCGAATCGAATGGACTCGACTAATCGAATCGAATCAATAGAACTGAATCGAATCGAATCAATCGAATCAATAGACTCGAATCGAATCAATCGAATCGAATCAATCAAAATCAAAATAAGTCCAAAAGAACAGGGCCTAAATAGTACTCCTTCCATTCCAGAGTTAATTGCTTCTTTTTTCTAGGCACGGTTAATGTTAGAGTTGTTTATTAGTATTGTGTGTAATAAAGTGGTATTTTAAGAGGGGTAATAATGTTAATCTGAAATCATATTAGTATTGTTTATTAGTAGTGTGTTAATTGTGTGGGTCCATAATGGCATTTTATGATAAATAGATGATCATTAGGGGATGTATATTTAAAGGGAATGATTGGTTTATTTCCTTTTATAGTAAGTAGCAGTTAAGTATGGGACGGACCAAAATGGAAAGGTAACAGTTAAGTATGGGACGGAGGGAGTATGTTACGGCCTTGAATGAAGCTGGCCTTTAATTTAGGCTCTGTGTGGAAACGTGAATCCGCTAGTTTAGAGCAGATAGAGTATAAACTATTGATAAATGTTTGACAACGGTAGTTTATAGCGTTTTTCAATAGATTATAGCGTTTTTTTTACACGGAACTTGAAATAGCATTTGAACTTAAAATATAGCGTTTCATTTTTCTCTCAATTTTACCCGTATTATCTTAATTAAATTCCTCATTTATCTTCCATTAAATTAATTTCTCTCTTACTTTTAAGCATTAATTACAATGTCTATTTTTACGTAATTTTATTTTATAAGATACTTCAACTCGTTAATTTTATCAAATATTTTAAATTTAATGAGTTAAGCTTATTCGTTATCCACTACCTCATCTGCTATAAGTTAATTTATCCACTATCCGCTACTTTTTGCCAAATAGGGCCTTAAAAATAAATAAATAAATTCCTAGATAGAAATAAATAAATAAATAAATTGTAACCTGCTTTGCGACTAATATATATATAAATCTATATATATGTGTATATATATATCATATTTGTTTTATAAACGAATTCATATTTGTTTTTCTGATTATTTATACTATATAAAATTTATCCGTTTTAATTTAATGTGGAAGGGGGAATTATGTCACTTATTTAATATATAATATAAAAGAATCTAACAAAATACATAAAAAAGATTTAAAAATTATAATTATACCTAACTTCAAAAGATGGACGGGCCGTATTTGGAGGTTCTGTAAGACGAAACAGCTGTCTCATTTATTAATTTTTATTATCATAATTTCATATTTTCATTTATTAATTTTTGGTTTTAGCAAAGAGATTGCAGAAGGGTATTTTGGGGAAACATCAACAGTTTAACTGAAGAATTATTGAGGTGGAATTACATATGAAGAGACTATCTTAATTGTAACTTTTAATATAAATAAACTAATTTAAATACAAAAGTTATGATAAACATCACAATGCAAATGCACCTTCTTATACACAAGACGATTAAAATGAACTTTTACCAAGAATCTTGTGCTGTGGGCATCTCTGCTGAGTGTCGAGGTATGTTAATTTTAATATTAGGGTAGATTGGGTTTCCCTAAAAATAATAGATATTTTTCAGAAACTCTGAAAGATTTTTTTTTCTTGTCGTAGAGCTACATAGTTATAACGTGTTGAAGAAAAATGCATAAATCACAAGAAAATAAAACTTGTATAAACGTCCTTCCCGACTTATGATGAATTATAAGGTAGGATCGAGAGCTTCGGTAGCTTCCTGAACGTCTCGACAAGGACGGAAATATAATTTCATACTACAACCACATATATATATATATATGTATAATATAATTTCATACTACAACCATATATATATATATATAGTGGCGTGTTTATACAAGACAATATTAGATGCGATCTTTACTGATCTTAATTTATGCATGAGTTTTGTCTTAATTACGCATGAAATATATGCATTTCGCATCAAAATTTCAACGCATTAAAATATGCAATATATCCATCAAAATATCGATGCATTAAAATATTAGATTATATGCATCAAATATATTGCATATTTTAATGCATTGAAATTTTGATGCACGAAATGCATATATTTCATGCATAATTAGTACAAAACTCATGCATAAATTAAGATCAGAAAGATCGCATCTAATATCGCAGATCGCATGTAACGCGCCCTATATATATATATATGGATTGACTATGGTGGAAACACCCTTAATGGTGAAATCTAGAAACCAATTGCATTATTAAGTAATTTCATTGCATATTTGTTATTATTTGTTGCATCAAGCTGGTCGCTAGTATATGCAACAAATAATGCAATAAAAAAATATATAAATGCATATAATTCTACTCATCTACAGCCGTTAGATCACTAATAGCAATGACCTACAAAAGTTTCTAGATTTCACAAGGTAATTAGTTTTGACATGATATAGTCCGCATGAGCGGCTCAACTGGTTCTTGGGTGGCAGATTGCTACAAGTTTTCACATGATATATATATATAGTGTTGGGTTATATTAAAAAGTGTGTTATAATAAAAAGTGTAGGAAGCAATCAAGTGCTGCCATGTGTCCCAATTAGTCTGCTCCTTTTTTTTATGCTTGCGGGGGTATTTTTGTCAATTTGAATAAACAGTACCCTAGTATAATCTCTTTTTCTTTCTCATCGTCTCTTCTCTTTTTATTCTTTTCTCCCCATAGTCCCCGTCCTCCCACCATCTCCCATCATCTTCCCACCGTTCACAAATCTCTTTTTCTTTCTCATCGTCTCTTCTCTTTTTATTCTTTTCTCCCCGTAGTCCCCGTCCTCCCACCATCTTCCCACCGTTCACCACCGTCCTCCCATCATCTTCCCACCGTTCACCAACATCTTCCCCCCGTTCGCCACCGTCTTCCACTGTTCACCACCGCCTTCCACTATTCCCCAACGCAATAATCCGTCTACCCACCGTCCGTTGTTGATTATCCCTGATTTTGAAGATGTCTATTGAATCATCAAATATTAATCAGTGTAGTTCATCAACTGATTCATCAACAAATACTAATCAGTGTATTTCATCAACTGATTCATCAACTAATAGTAAGAATCTTATTCAATATTTATTGCTAGTTTGAAGCAGTATTTTTAGGTGTATGATGCAATAGATAGTAGTATAGTGTTTTGTTGTTTAGTTTTTTTATTTTTAGTTTCAAACAGATTAAATTGATATATTAAACCATATACAAACAAATTAAATTGATATAGGTTAGATGTACTAGATGTAAGATTATGATTCAGTAGTTCAAATGCTTTTGATTTTTGAGTTTTTTTAATTCGTAGTTTTATAGGTTATTAAATTCTAGCTTTTGACTTTATAATTGTGATGCAGTAGAAATTATTCTATGATGCACTCTTTGATATTATTGTACCTTTTGAAATTTTATGTCTATTTTTAATATTATTATGCAGTGGAGATAAGAGTATGATGCACTAGTAGATAGGTTTTTTATTTTGATATTTTTAAATATCAGCAATGATTTTGTATATTTGTTGTGATATAATTAAAACTATGATTCAATTCTTTAATAACATTCTATTTGTTCAACTTTCAGATACTGAGTTCAAAAATGTTCGAGTGAGAGATCATGTTGGTTATTATATTTGTGATTATAATGGTAATAGGACATGGTATCCTGATTGCGGCGAAAAACCTATAGAAGGATGTCAGTTTGTTTCAATCGATCAGGCCTATAGTTTCTATGTATCTTATGGTAAAACGGCCGGTTTTGATTGTAGAAGAGGTGGACAGTACAAGGCTGCAGGTGGAAAGGAGACAACCATAAAGTACTTCTATTGCTCAAGAGAAGGGTTACCTGTAAAAGGGAAATCCGTAGATAAAAATTCAAATGATGATATATCTGGAGAAAGTGATGGTAGTAATGTTTCTATTAAGTTTGGCGAGTTTAAGAATAAGCAAACAAGGAGGAAGGCTTCTTTTAGATGTGGTTGTTCAGCCTCACTTACTCTTAAGAAAATTGGAAATGTGTATGAAGTTTCTAAGCTTGTAGAGAGACATAACCATCCTCTCGTAGCAGAAAAAGATATGATTTTTATGAAGAATTCTAGGAATATGGGATATACAAAGCAACATTTTCTTTACCAAGTTTCGAATGCAAATTTCGGTCCTGCTATAGGGTTTAGGTTAATGAAACAGGTTGTATGGCGGCTTTGATAGAGTTGGTGTAACTAAGAGTGATTGTATGAATAATAATAAGAAAATGTGTGTTTTTATTGGTGATCGAGATGCTCAAATGGTCATTGAGAAGTTGCTTAGTCGAAAGCTTCATTCGCCTGGGTTTTATGTCAATTATTATAAAGGTGATTCACTTGTTCCTTACATCACAGTTATAATCTCTAGTGCAAATTTTTAATATTTAGTGCATCGCATTATGTCTTAATATTAATTTCAGTTTATGTAGCATTAGTTTCTTACTTTATTAATTGTTTTGTTTCAGGTGATGACGATCGGTTGGTTGGGCTCTTTTGGGCTGATGAAGAAGCTATTAGGGACTACCATACATTTGGTGATATAGTATCCTTTGATGCGACATTTCGATCTAACAAGTACATTATTTTCCTTATTCTGAAAATTTATTTAATTACTGTTTTATTTCTAATTTACTGATATATATTTTGTTTATATCTTATAAAATTTAGGTATCAAATGGTATTTGTCCTTTTTACTGGTATCAACCATCATAACCGTTGCATTACATTTGCTTCCGGGATGCTTGCTGATGAGACTGCTGGAGCGTACATATGGTTACTTGATGAATTCAAAAATGCTTTTGGGAAGGAACCAAATGTTGTTATTACGGATCAAGATTCATCGATGAAGATAGCTATTGAGGAATGCTTCCCGAATTCAAGGCGTCGTTTGTGTATGTGGCATATTATGCAGAAATTGACTACGAAGGTATTTCTTTTATAGTACTTTATGCCTATGATGCACTTGCTTATATTAGGTGATGTTGTTAATTTTCCATGTCCATGGCTATACTGCGTTAATTGTTTGAAATGATTCACTGAATTTCCGTGACGCACTTAACTATAGTGAACAATTATACCATACTGAAAAGACTTATATATTGAGAACAGCTTATGTATTGATTTTTTACAATCTGATGCAATTGTATTTATCACATACGCTGATGCAATAAAATAATTTATATCCATTCCTATTATGTCTATGTGCACTAATTGTTTTCAAACTGATGCACTTAAATTTTATATTCACAATTTTCTGTTTTTCCAGGTTGGTTCTGCACTATGTAATAGGACAGATTTTAAAAAGCGTATATGCGATATTGTATGGACCGACCAGATTCTGCCTGAAGTATTCGAGAGAGAGTGGGATACTATGATCAATGATTTTGATCTCTGTGATAATAAATGGTTAGCTGATATGTTTGATATGAGAGAGAGATGGATCCCAGCGTACTTGTGTGATGTGCATATGGCAGGTCTAATGCGTACGACTTCTAGATCTGAAAGTGAGAACCATTTTTTTGGTAAATGGACCAGCCCTCATCTTTCCCTTATTGAATTCTTAAGCCACTACGACACTGCTATCGAGTATCAGAGGTACATTGAGCGTAAGAATGACCATGATTCAAGGTATAGATCTCCAGAATTCAAAACAGATCTTCTGATGGAGGAAGAAGCCTCTAACCTATATACAAGAACAATATTCTTTGATGTGCAAGATGAGATGCTTGCTTCTTATAAGTTCTGTATTGCATTGAACGTTGTTCAAACTGAGACTATGGAAAAATATACAGTTCGTGATTCCCAATTTGAGTAGAGAAAACTCGTTGACAACGTTTATCAGGTATCATATGTTAGTGCATCAAATTTTTATATCTAGTGCATCACTTAGTTTGAATGTATTGCATCATGGTTATATATCTAGTGCATCAGAGGTTTTATATATCATTTTTAAAAAAAAATTGTAGGTTGACTTTTGTAAGTCTGAGATGAAGGTTCAATGTAGCTGTAATAGGTATGAGTCGTATGGTCTTTTATGTCGTCATGCATTCTATGTTCTAAGGATGAACAGCGTAAAGGAGTTTCCCCGAAACTACTTAGAGAAACGGTGGTTAAAGAACGTGAAACCTTCAAAATCTCCTCTTCCCAGAATCATTGGTGCATCTGATGCAATAAGGAATGAAGTTTTGCATTTGTACGAGATTTTTGAGTCTACTGTTGATCGTTTGGTACATGACTTGAGCAAGATGCATATCTACAAAGAAAAGATGCAAGAGTTATTGAATCAAGCTGTTATTGATATTCCAACAGTTCCCAAAATGAATGGGAAAGCTATTATTGTCTCAATGCTTGGTGTCAAAGAGCCTAAAAAACATACATTAAACAATCCATTGAAGAGTAAAACTAAAGGAACTGGTGTCTTTTCAAGAATGAAGCCAATAGTTGAAGTATCCGCTGAAGAACTGTCAAAGAGAAGGGCATTGTAACACCCCCAGAATACGTCCGGAAATGTTACACGCCGTAGGCCCTTCTCACAAGGATCTACCAGGCTAAACTCCACTAGACTACACAATGATTGACCGACCGGGGTCAATCTAAATACAACACAGACCGACAAGGTCATTAAACAATTCAGAAACTAATGAATTTTACATCTCAAATGACAAAAATAAACTTTCACACAAAAGGGGATGATGACTTCATTCAATAAATGAAAACTACACCCGTGCAAGGGTGAATACTTAACCAAATGGGAAAAATACCGACCAAGATGAAACAAAAGAAAAGACTCTGACTCTGGTGTGATTAGCATCGTTGTCCTCCATCTCCTTCCAAGCCAATCCTGTGACTGCTCCCGAGCTGCCAAAACCTGAGCGCATAACAGGCACCCACCCCCCGAAAACTCGGGGGTTAGCAAACTGGAATTTTGCTAGTGCAAGTACTTAATGTTCAAGATATACGAATAATAACAACACAAAACTCAACAGCCGCGAAGCCTTAACACAAACCATACATTCCCATAGTCAACACAGTATAGCACTCGCATACACAAGGTGAGAAATAATCACATAGTCATATTCTCTTTATGGAACATAACACCAATTAAACTTTAAACGAGCCCAAGGAGTCAAAAGGTTTAGTTGAAAATCCATTTTAATAAAGGGGAAAGTATTTTGATAAGATAGTTTGAAAACATTATTAATGACTCGGGCCGTCTTGGGGTTTATAAAATCGAATGGGAATACTTTAAGAAATTAATTTCAAAAGCTCTCGGGTCCTTGACCCAACATAAGGAAAACAATTACACGAAAACCATGTCAATGTTACTTGGGATCCTTGACCCAATTTATAGAACACTCACAAACGAAATCATTACAACATCTCACAAGGTTCTCAACCCAATCCAAATAACATCATCACGAGAACCAACATCTCAACATTTCACGGTGGTCCTCGACCCAATACAGAATAGCACCACAATACAATCAAAGGCACAATCTCTCATTCGACATATCCTGCTCAAGACCCTCGACATTAACCCTGAGATTTCGTCAAACCTCCTTGGTTAATTAACCCTGATACCAACGCTTTAAAAACAGGTTGAAACAAACTTTCAAAAACACGAATCGCGGTCTATATCAGGACAAACATTTAAAAGTGAGTTGAAAGAATTTGAGATATGAACATCGTTCGGTAACGGGGTCTTAGCTATCACTCAAATACCCGTAACCAATAAGCCTGCCAGGCGCCTCCTTTGCGCACCTGTGTACCGGCGTTCACTCCACTATGTTGGCCGCTCCTTGAACATGTCACCGCGCCGGCGATCACTCCCGCAAGAGCCGCCCCTTGCGCGCGCATTAGGTAACACCGGCGTTCACCACCCATATGGAGCCGCACATTGCAGCATACACCAGGCCGGAGTGCACGCCCCGCCCTCAGAGGTTCCCGGATACGACGTTTCTCACAACAAGTATCCACATTATTTCAGACATCAAGCACACAGACAAACGTCACAACAATTATCAACTCAGTACATCAAATCACACAATTTCTCCCCCAGTCCATAACCATACAAATAAACAATAACACGCACGTTGTCAATCAAAACTCAATCACAATAAGCCTTCAAGCATAACCAACCAACACCGCACATATATCGCTATATTGCGACTCAACCGAATATATATATATATATATATATATATATATAAATAAGTATAGTTCATCCATCAATCCAAGTCGAGTACGTCAACTATCATCGATATTAATCACACGACATAGGTATGTGTATATCTATATATATACATACTTATATATATATATATACACACACGTATAACCTTATACATACATATATTTAGTATATAAATATATAATTCACACACTTCGGCAACAATGATTTCACATAGTTATAATTCGTATATAAAGGTACTTGCCTCAAATCCAAAGCACGCGAAGCGACGAAAAAGCTTGACCGGCAATCTTCGAATCTTCCAACTAGGTCGAAATCACAAGAACAATATAATTACTACGAAGTCGATCACAAGAGGGATGGAAAACATACGAAATTCCCAACAAGAATTCGTAGAAACAAAAGATCGAACACTTGGGGTTCAATACTTCCCCAAGAACAACAAGAACATAATCCGGACCCGAATACGGTAAGAAATACGAATCAAATCATAGGAAGAGAATCGATATAACCGATTGATGATATACAACAACAAGAATCAAGAAGAACAACCCGAAACTCGAAGATTCCAGAAATATAGAGGAAGGGTTTACAAGATGTTTACCTCGAATCGAAGGTGAAGAACACGGATTAAGGATGTTAAACAACACCAAGAACTCAAGGAAGATGTAAACTTGGAGTTACAAGACCCCAAAATCACCTTCCAATCACCTACGAGTCGCCCAGCCACGGAGAGACGAAGTGTAGGTGAAGAAATGACGAATTCGGTCAACTCCTGGGTATATAAACCCAGGCCGTGTTACGTACGTTAGCCATGGCGGCTAACGTCGTTAGCTTGTTAACGTCGTAAGACTCCCATGCTTACGTACGTAACGAAAATCGCAGAATTCTCTGCACTATTTTACAAAGGCCGTTACGTACGTAACTGAGACATGCATTACGTACGTAAGGTGCCTATTTGGGGAGTACAGGCAGCTAGCACAAGAAGGCAAGAAAGGAACCGAAAAAAATCAATATGCAATGGTGAACAACTCCCGATGGTACGAACATAAAGGATTCGAGGCGACGAACTTAAGTGTTGAAGGAAAACCTATTCCCGACTACCCGAAGGTTCGGAATACGATAATGTAGTGATCACCCCCAAACTTTGAGAAATTACGAAACGGCCCAAAACGTCCGTAAATCACAATATGACATCAAGCAACCGAATCGAAACTCACAACACGTATAACAAATCTCAACGGACTTATAGAAAACATGAAACCGTAGTTTCGAACCATTATCACATGAAATGAATCAAATAGCGGGAAAAGTCGCTCAAGACACGGATTCGAGTAAAACAGCCCCGGAACAACTCGAATGACCAAACACGCAGAACGAAACATTATCAAAATGTCAAAACGCTCGCAAGTGAGCTTCTGGAAACCAGAAAGATGCCAGAAACGAAAAAGTACCGAAAGAGAAAATCACGGGTATTACATTCTACCCTCCTTAAAAGAAGTTTCGTCCCGAAACTTAAAATAGAGAGCGATGGAACAACAGTTTCAAACAAATTTGCAAGAATCAAATTCGGATGTGAAAAGGCCACAGTAATCCACGAGATTTAGCAAAACAGCCCCGAAATTCGTTCGGAGGACGGTAGGCTAAGTAAAACAAGGTGGTTTAAAATCGTCGAGGGGATCACAATTGAATTGCCAACAATGAAAGGTCACACAATACTGAAAGTATCAAAAAAAAAATACGGGTAATACATTCCCACATACTAAAAAGATATTACGACCCCGAAACTTAGAACAACAAGAGTTGGAAACGTAAAGCAATGAAACGAAATACGATCGAAGTCACGATTGTTTGAAACATCAACGATTAAGACATAGTACAAAATCTTCATTCTCCCATGCTAGGATCTTCAGAAGGAAACATAGGTTTCGGGACACTTCCCGATCACTAGCTCTGCTCTCTCTCAGGGCGGCATTCTTTGCCAATTCGGAAACTGTCTCACAGTGTTTCTCCCGATGACCTTCACACCCACACCGGTAACAAGTCAAGAGTGGAGAGGGACAATTTGCACGAACATGTCCCTGACAGTTACAGTTGAAACATCTTCTCTTCTTACCGCGAGTCACCGATGCTGGTTTGGGATTTCCAGCGTTCACTCCCGACCGCGAAGATGACGCTTTCGAACGACGTGAGGGCTTGGGAGCCTTAGTCTCATCACCGCCCATAGATTTTCCCGATATCCTCGGTCTCTTTGCTTCGCTCGTGGGCTCGATCACTGAGGAGATTTCATAGGATATCGTTTGATCTCGATACTCCTTCACTGTAGCATGGATAGTTGTCGTACGAACCACCTTGTCGTTTTCACTTCCGTCATCTGTAACACCTCGAGATATTCGGGATATGTTACAGCGCCGTAGACCCCTACATGGGACCTACCAGGCTACAATAGGGAAACTCCACTCGACTAACCATCTTGGTTAGCGAGGATACACAATTAAATAATATGACATATAAAGATACGCCCGGAGCAACCGGCAAAATAAGCATCAACCAATAACGTGACAATTTAAAGCAATACAATACAGAGTTTGAAACGAAAAGCCTAAGTACTCGCGAGTACGATCTATAAGTTTAAAACTGTGGGAACAACCATATCGAAATGGACAAAGGAAATAAGTAGACCCAAGTGCACATGTCAACGACCCTGGCCAACATCCTCGTACTGTCCTGGTGCTCGCTCGACCGGATAATCATAACCTGAAATCCATAACAAGAATTTCCCCAAAACGGGTCCCCAAAGGGGTTAGCAATTACGCTAGTACAAGTAATCAAGGCAAACCAATCGCTTACACATTTCATAGTACATGCACCAATATCAAGTTCAAAAGTCAAAACCAGACATGTCTTTTCCGGAAACAAACAGTCAAACAATTTGCCTTGGGAACAGAGTAATATCATAGATTCCCGCACGAGGCCTCTAAGGACCCTCCCGCACTGGCTACATTATAAAACAAAACACGCACATGCATCGCCTTGGGAACAGAGTAATATCATAGATTCCCGCACGAGGCCTCTAAGGACCCTCCCGCACTGGCTAGCTAAACAAACTCGTGAAATCCAGGGCGGCAGCATAGATTTCCCTCCTTGACCCCGTCGGGCCAACACGAGGTGAGTTACACACAAGTAATATACATCACCATTTCATGTTAAGCTTAAAGGTTTCCAAAAATACTTGCCTTGAATTATTGACGACGCGAAGAACGGAAAGGAAAGTCACCGACAACCGCTAGGGACCAACGAAACCGAACCTAACGATTCGAAGAACACAATCACAACCGTTTCTAAATGAGTACGGAATTGGAATACACCCGAAAACCCGCCTACGATTCATGTATATTCGTATATAAACAACAACGAGGGCGGACCACAACCAAACCCTCTCGATTTCGTAAAAATCACGAAATATACCATGAATCCGTAGGGAAACTAAGAATATCAACAAGATTAATCATATTCATCATAAATCCATCAACAAAACGGAACGGATCGGAAGAAAATCCCAAAACCCCCAAATTATCCAAAAGTAGGGTTCTAAGAGATTACCTTGGATTTAGGATGAGAAACACAAGTGGATGATGTTAATCTACACCAAGAACTCAAGCAAAGGAACCTCTGAAGTGATTGGAAGAAGAAAATCGCCTCAAATCGCCTCTGGAGTCGCTCGGCCGCGGAAGAAGGAAAGAAATGAGAATTTGTGACTATCTCGGTCAACTCCCTGGTTTATATAGCCAGGGAGTGTTAGCGCACGCTAAAACCTCAAGGTTAGCGTGCGCTAACGGGATAAGATTACAAATCTTACCGTTAGCGTCCCAGTCCAGTAACCAGGTTTTTGGCCGTTAGCGTGCGCTACCATACATGAGTAGCGTGCGCTAATAACCTCTCGGTAGCGCGCGCTATCGACCAATAGCGTGCGCTACCCGGACATTAGTCGAGTCCAGTGGCGTCTGCCCAGAACCCACCTGATACGTTAGCGTGCGCTACCATACAAGCGTAGCGTGCGCTAACTGGCGCCTGACCGAGTTCAGTAGTAAACTGTCCAGTACTGGACACTCACGCTAGCGCACGCTACCGGGCACCATCAGCGTGCGCTAGACCCTCGACATTAGCGTGCGCTAGCATATGTAGCGTACGCTAATACACTAGTCCGTAGGTGGAAAACAAAGATCGCCACTCCCGGGGCTACTGCTAGCGCGCATTTAAGCAAACGTAGCGTGCGCTACTAAGGGACCCCTAGCGCGCGCTATGCAGCAAAAAATAGTGTGCGCTAGGTATGAAATATGAACGGTTCAACACACCGGAAAGTGAACGAAACATCAAACGGAACATCTCAACAGGCATCATAACGTAGAATGGATCCACGGAAACCCCGAAACGGCGTTTCCGCAAGACAATAATGGGAACAAAATCCATAGATAATAGGAAAGATACACTGAAAGATACGCGAGGGTCACTACTATCGGGAAATACGCCGAAAAAAGAAAAATACACGGGAAAAAAAATGCGGATATTACATTCTACCCCTCTAAAAACAAGTTTCGTCCCGAAACTTAAGAAACAAACAACTCCGGGTACCTAGCACGCATGCTATGCTCGGTCTCCCACGTTGCCTCCTCGACACCGTGTCTCGTCTACTGCACCTTGACCAAAGGGATGATCTTATGCCTCAGTCGTTTCTCCCGACGCTCTAAAATCTTCAAAGGACGCTCCTCAAAAGTAATATCCTTGGCAACGTCAATCTCCCCATAGTCGATGATGTGACTAGGATCCGGGACATATTTCCTCAACTGGGAAACATGAAAAACGTTATGAACATGACTCAGGGCCGGGGGTAACGCCAAACGGTATGCCAACCCACCGACTCGCTCGAGAATCTCGAAGGGTCCAATAAATCTCGGACTCAACTTCCCCTTTTTCCCGAAGCGGAAAACTCCTCTCGTCGGTGACACCTTCAGCAAAACGTGGTCTCCCACTTCGAATTCTAAGGGTCGACGACGGACATCGGCATATGACTTCTGTCGACTCTGGGCAGTCAACATCCGTTCTCGAATTAATTCTATCTTCCGTCTCGTCTATAAAACGACATCCGGCTCGGTCCCGACCAAATCGGACGCCTCATTCCAACAAATCGGCGATCGACATCGCCGCCCATAAAGTGCCTCATACGGTGCCATCCGAATCGACGCGTGCCAACTATTGTTGTACGTGAATTCGATCAATGGCAAGTGCTCCTCCCAGTCGCTACTCCAATCGAGGGCACAAGCACGTAACATGTCCTCGAATGTTTGGATAGTGCGTTCCGACTGTCCATCTGACTGGGGATGAAAAGAGGTACTCAAATGCAAACGGGTACCTAACGCCTTATGCACCGCCTGCCAAAAGTGCGATACAAAACGGCCATCACGATCCGAAACAATAGACTTCGGAGTACCGTGAAGTCTCACAATCTGCGCGATAAACACACGAGCCAATTTCTCCGGGCCCCAAGTGTCCTTGATGCCTAGGAAGTGTGCCGACTTGGTCAGACGATCAACAACCACCCATACCATATTCATGCCCGACCTCGATCTCGGCAAACTCGTAACAAAATCCATCGATATATCTTCCCATTTCCATTCTGGAATGGGAAGTGACTGCAATAACTTGATGGGCCGATGTTCGATTTTGACTCTGGAAAGTCAAACATCTCGCCACAAACCGTGCGACCTCCTCCTTCATATCATTCCACCAGAAGTTCCTCCTCAGGTCCTTGTACATCTTACTCGAACCAGGATGAACGGAATAGGGTGTGGAGTGGGCCTCATGCAAAATACTCTGTCGCAACTCTGGATCGTTCGGCACACAAAGCCGACTCTGGAATCTCAAAACGCCATCCTCGTGAATCACAAACCCAGGAGACTTTCCCTTAAGAACGTTCTCTCGGATTTGAGTAATCATCGGATCCTCTAATTGCTTTAGCTTAATTTCATCGATCAAAGATGATGAAATCTCTAGAGCACAAAGTTGCGCGATAGCTCCAGGCAACAAAACTTCAACATCTAACTCGATCAGAGCCCGCCGGAGCTCAGACTGAGGCGTAAGGATCTCAAGTGTTCGCAATGCAATCGGTTTCCGACTCAAGGCGTCGGCCACGACGTTCGCTTTGCCTGGATGATAAAGGATTTCAAGGTCATAATCCTTAATCAGCTCCAACCACCTCCTCTGCCTCATATTCAACTCCCGCTGAGTAAATATGTATTTCAGACTTTTATGATCGGTGAAAATCTGACATGCAGAGCCGAAAAGATAGTGACGCCAAATCTTGAGTGCAAAGACAACCGCCGCTAACTCTAAATCGTGAGTAGGGTAGTTAAGCTCATATGGTCTCAACTGTCTCGACGCATAGGCAATGGTCTTGCCGTGCTGCATCAACACGCACCCAAGACCCTGACCCGAAGCATCGCTATAAACGGCGAATCCCTCGTTGCCACATGGCAACGCCAAAACCGGGGCTGAAGTCAAACGCTTCTTCAGCTCCTCGAAACTCGACTGCCTCTCATCGGTCCAGACGAACTTCTCGGATTTATGGAGCAACTGTGTAAGTGGCCGAGCTAGTTTTGAGAAACCCTCGACGAACCTACGGTAGTAGCCAGCCAAACCCAAGAAACTACGGACCTCCTTCACATTTGTGGGCGATGCCCAATCCAATACTGCCTCAATTTTCTGCGGATCCACACGGACTCCCTCGGCTGAAATCACGTGACCTAAAAACATCACTTCCTTTAGCCAGAACTCACATTTCGAGAACTTCGCATAGAGTTGCTCGGTCCTCAAAATGTCTAACACTATCCGCAGATGATGGGCATGCTCTTCCTCATTCCTCGAATAGATAAGAATATCGTCAATGAAGACGACGACACACTTATCCAAATACTCGATGAAGACTTTGTTCATCAATTGCATGAACACCGCCGGCGCATTAGTTAATCCGAAAGGCATAACTACAAACTCGTAATGTCCGTATCTCGTCCGAAAAGCTGTTTCGCACGTCGGACTCTCTCACCCGGCCGATAGTACCCCGATTTCAAATCAATCTTCGAGAATACCGCAGCTCCCTGCAACTGGTCAAACAAGTCATCGATTCTCGGCAAAGGATACTTGTTCTTGATGGTCACCTTGTTTAGTTCGCGATAGTCGATACACAAACGTAGTGAACCATTCTTCTTCCGCACAAACAGTACCAGTGCGCCCCAAGGCGAGGCACTCGGTCGAACATACCCCGACTCAAGAAGCTCACTCAACTGCTTCTTCAACTCTGCCATCTCTGAAGGTGCCATGCGATACGGCGCCTTCGAAATCGGAGCCGCGCCCGGCTCTAACTCTATAGCAAACTCAACCTCACGATCCGGTGGCAGCCCCGGCAACTCGTCAGGAAATACATCAGGAAACTCACTAACGACTGGAATCGACGAAAGCTCGACTCCACCATTCTCCGTCTTCAAGGCGTAGCACCAATAACCCGTACACCCCTTTCGCAGGAGACTCATCGCCTTCAAGGCATTAATGACGAATTTCGATTTCCTCCTTCGCCCCGCGAAGGAGTGCTCGATGCCATCCTCGGCTAACATGGTGATGATCCTCGTGCGGTAGTTCATGATTGCACCATGCCGCTCGAGCCAATCATCCCCGAGAATCAAATCCTCACCCTCAATATTAACGACAATAAGATTAGAGAGCCAAGCTCTCTCACAAATAAACACAGAGCAGTCTCGGACCTCTCGATCACCGACGATTCTATCACCGCTAGGAAGCTTAACGATGAAAGGCTCGCAAGGTGACAAACAGTCGAGACTCAAACGGCGTACACACTCTAGAGAAATGAATGAATGCGTAGCACCCGAATCGAAAAGCACGCTGACAGGATGGGAATGAATGTGAACGGTACCTGTCGCCACAGTAGCTGCTGGATCATCGGCCCTCCTCATCTCATAGATACGCGGCTGAGCAGAGCCGACACTGGAAGCACCACCCCTAGCAGGCTGACCCCGACCCCTACCTCGGCCGGCACTCGGTGGAGGCGGCGAGCAAACGAGCCCTGGTTCACACTCGGCTCCATAGGTCTTGGGTGAGAAGAACGGCACCGCGGAGCCGTTTGATCTGCTCACAAAAAGGGGCCTTGTGGCCTAGCCGTCCACAAGTATGACAAGTAAACTTGGACGAGAACACTGTCGGCTCCTATGGCCATGCGTACCACAGTTAAAACATGTGGGCTCACGAGCGGAGGTTCCGGCGGCACTCCGAAAGCTCCCAGAGAAATGAGCCGAACCGCCCGCAGAAATATTTGTAGCTTGCGATTTCTGCTGGCCTCCACTCTTGGGACCAGAAAAATTTCCGACCGACTTATGCTTCTTGCTCTCACGAGCCAAATCACTCGCCGTCACTGACATATCATAAGCGAGGGCCCTACTCTGATAATCCTTCAAGGTAGTGCAGACGAGTCCAGACATGTAGTCCCGAATAGGCAGCTTCATCCTCCTGGAAAAATGAAAAATTTTGTCGCTCTCAGCGACAACTTGGGTCTTCACATAACCCAACTCCTTGTTAAAGTCGGCAATGGCCTGAGATACGGGGATATCCCGTGGTTGAGCATCATAGAAAGCATGCACTCGAGCCTGTCTGACCGGCCACGGACAATACTCGGTCTCCATCAATTCTTGGAATTCGGCCCACGAAGCAACGTGATCTTTGGGACCAACGGCCTCCCACCAATCTGTAGCATCTCCCGTGAGAAAGTATTGGGCAATAGGTACCTTACGGTCCTCGGGGCAGTTAGTAGCAGTGAAGACTTTGGATATCTCTTTGATCCACCCTTCCCAGCCGATCGGGTCCGAAGCTCCCGAAAACTGAGGAGGATGCATCTTGATGACATCCTGAAGCCAGCGATCCGCTCCGCCCCGATTAGCATGGGCCTGATCGGGGTTCTGAACCACCTGTGCTATAGCCGCCATCTGGTTAACCATTTGCTGCATGACAGCCGCAATACCAAGATCGGCGCGCTCCTGAGAAGAAGCATGACTGTGACGGCCGTGCATCGCGGCCTGAAGAGTGCGACGTGGCTGCCCCACCGGCTGCCCCACGTCCTCGGCCGCGTCCACGGCCACGACCACGACCACGACCACGGTTTCCTCCGGCATCCATACTGGTGTTAAAAGATAACAGGAGCATGTCGAGGATGATTAAGGAAGAAAACAAAAACAACTACGATGATAAGCAAATGAGGGAGAATAACCACGGTTCAAGAAACGGAATACAGTATGTGAAAGCAAACAATCGGGTAAGGAAACTTACGAGCACTGGAAGTACTGAGATGCCGGCAGCGGTGTGACAATGTGCAAAGCAAAACACGACTAGACCCAAATAAACGACAAGCCTAGGTATCCATAAACCTAGAGCTCCGATACCATTTTCTGTAACACCCCGAGATATTCGGGATATGTTACAGCGCCGTAGACCCCTACATGGGACCTACCAGGCTACAATAGGGAAACTCCACTCGACTAACCATCTTGGTTAGCGAGGATACACAATTAAATAATATGACATATAAAGATACGCCCGGAGCAACCGGCAAAATAAGCATCAACCAATAACGTGACAATTTAAAGCAATACAATACAGAGTTTGAAACGAAAAGCCTAAGTACTCGCGAGTACGATCTATAAGTTTAAAACTGTGGGAACAACCATATCGAAATGGACAAAGGAAATAAGTAGACCCAAGTGCACATGTCAACGACCACTCGCCAACATCCTCGTACTGTCCTGGTGCTCGCTCGACCGGATAATCATAACCTGAAATCCATAACAAGAATTTCCCCAAAACGGGTCCCCAAAGGGGTTAGCAATTACGCTAGTACAAGTAATCAAGGCAAACCAATCGCTTACACATTTCATAGTACATGCACCAATATCAAGTTCAAAAGTCAAAACCAGACATGTCTTTTCCGGAAACAAACAGTCAAACAATTTGCCTTGGGAACAGAGTAATATCATAGATTCCCGCACGAGGCCTCTAAGGACCCTCCCGCACTGGCTACATTATAAAACAAAACACGCACATGCATCGCCTTGGGAACAGAGTAATATCATAGATTCCCGCACGAGGCCTCTAAGGACCCTCCCGCACTGGCTAGCTAAACAAACTCGTGAAATCCAGGGCGGCAGCATAGATTTCCCTCCTTGACCCCGTCGGGCCAACACGAGGTGAGTTACACACAAGTAATATACATCACCATTTCATGTTAAGCTTAAAGGTTTCCAAAAATACTTGCCTTGAATTATTGACGACGCGAAGAACGGAAAGGAAAGTCACCGACAACCGCTAGGGACCAACGAAACCGAACCTAACGATTCGAAGAACACAATCACAACCGTTTCTAAATGAGTACGGAATTGGAATACACCCGAAAACCCGCCTACGATTCATGTATATTCGTATATAAACAACAACGAGGGCGGACCACAACCAAACCCTCTCGATTTCGTAAAAATCACGAAATATACCATGAATCCGTAGGGAAACTAAGAATATCAACAAGATTAATCATATTCATCATAAATCCATCAACAAAACGGAACGGATCGGAAGAAAATCCCAAAACCCCCAAATTATCCAAAAGTAGGGTTCTAAGAGATTACCTTGGATTTAGGATGAGAAACACAAGTGGATGATGTTAATCTACACCAAGAACTCAAGCAAAGGAACCTCTGAAGTGATTGGAAGAAGAAAATCGCCTCAAATCGCCTCTGGAGTCGCTCGGCCGCGGAAGAAGGAAAGAAATGAGAATTTGCGACCATCTCGGTCAACTCCCTGGTTTATATAGCCAGGGAGTGTTAGCGCACGCTAAAACCTCAAGGTTAGCGTGCGCTAACGGGATAAGATTACAAATCTTACCGTTAGCGTCCCATCCGAGAACGGTTTTTGGCCGTTAGCGTGCGCTACCATACAGGAGTAGCGTGCGCTAATAGCCTCTAGAACGAGCTCGCTATCGACCAATAGCGTGCGCTACCCGCAAAATAGACGAGTCCAGAGGCGTCTGCCCAGAACCCACCTGACGTTAGCGTGCGCTACCATACAAGCGTAGCGTGCGCTAACTGGCGCCTGACCGAGTTCAGTAGTAAACTGTCCAGTACTGGACACTCACGCTAGCGCACGCTACCGGGCACCATCAGCGTGCGCTAGACCCTCGACATTAGCGTGCGCTAGCATATGTAGCGTACGCTAATACACTAGTCCGTATACTGGAAAACAAGATTGCCACTCCTGGGGCTACTCGCTAGCGCGCTATTTAAGCAAACGTAGCGTGCGCTACTAAGGGACCCCTAGCGCGCGCTATGCAGCAAAAAATAGCGTGCGCTAGGTATGAAATATGAACGGTTCAACACACCGGAAAGTGAACGAAACATCAAACGGAACATCTCAACAGGCATCATAACGTAGAATGGATCCACGGCAACCCCGAAACGGCGGTTCCGCAAGACAATAATGGGAACAAAATCCATAGATAATAGGAAAGATACACTGAAAGATACGCGAGGGTCACTACTATCGGGAAATACGCCGAAAAAAAGAAAAATACACGGGAAAAAAAATGCGGATATTACATCATCACACTTACGTCCGCCAAGGCTCGACATACTAATACAGATAGTACCATTCAGCATTATCAAATAATCAGTCGTACAGTATACCACACTTATCAACACAAGGTTTAGTTAACATCTATAGAATAACGGTAATATCGTAAAGCATAAAGTTTTATGAAGTTAACTCCGGTCCTTCGACTAGGATGATCATTATATATATGTGCTTAATGAAAACAAATTTTTGAAAAAGAGAGCGAGTCACGTTACGCCCAAAGCTTGTAAATACTGTCCTTTATTTGGAAGAGGGAGTTTATACAATGACTTTAAAAATTATTTTCGAGCAATGCATAAAAGAAAATTGAAAGTTGAATCGTAACTAATTTGAAATATTTCAAGTGTTGAGTTCCAAATACCACAATTTGAAAATCTTTCCACTTCTACCAAAATGTCTAATCGAAAGGATTTTTTTTCGCCGAAATACGTGACCATTTGACATGACTACATTAAATCATGGGTTTTCACAATATTATAAAATTTAGTAGCACCGCTTTAAAATGTTCGTGCCATTACAGCACCGTGGGCCCCACACCGGAACCCACCAGGCTGAAAACTATTTTTAAAACGTTCAAAATGCCAAAAGGCCGATGACGGTAGTATTTTCAAGTAATCACAAAAGTCATTTACAAAATATCAAATACCGTTATAAGAATACCGTCAAAACATGCAAGACAAAATGCCAAAACTCGGTTTAGGGGATCGGTTTTACGAAATAAAATTCAGTTTGCAAGATACCAATAGCCATTTCAAAATACTCACGCAGCGGATAAAATTAACACACAAGGATTTATTGTAATAAAATGTAGACATTGGTAAGTACACTCGACTTCCTAAGCATACTACATAACCATTCTCAATCGGACCGAATACGCATGTTACATCCTAAAACAATAATATCACCAACAAGTTACAATCCCTAGTTCACATTAAACACATTATCACAATATAATCAAATACATATATAAAGGGACTTATGATCGGAAGACTTACCATCACGGATTGCCTGAAGATGATGTCGGAACCACGATACTAATCACAACTCTGACGCGCGCGACTTACACAGGACATGGACTTGACCCAACGGCCTAGGTTTTTCGCAAACCTAAGCTCTGATACCATAATTGTAACACCCCTGAATATGTCCTGAATGTTACACGCCGTAGCCCTTCTCACAAGGATCTACCAAAGCTAAACTCCACTAGACTACACAATGATTGACCGACCGGGGTCAATCTAAATACAACACAGACCGACAAGGTCATTAAACAATTCAGAAACTAATGAATTTTACATCTCAAATGACAAAAATAAACTTTCACACAAAAGGGGATGATGACTTCATTCAATAAATGAAAACTACACCCGTGCAAGGGTGAATACTTAACCAAATGGGAAAAATACCGACCAAGATGAAACAAAAGAAAAGACTCTGACTCTGGTGTGATTAGCATCGTTGTCCTCCATCTCCTTCTAAGCCAATCCTGTGACTGCTCCCGAGCTGCCAAAACCTGAGCGCATAACAGGCACCCACCCCCCGAAAACTCGGGGGTTAGCAAACTGGAATTTTGCTAGTGCAAGTACTTAATGTTCAAGATATACGAATAATAACAACACAAAACTCAACAACCGTGAAGCCTTAACACAAACCATACATTCCCATAGTCAACACAGTATAGCATTCGCATACACAAGGTGAGAAATAATCACATAGTCATATTCTCTTTATGGAACATAACACCAATTAAACTTTAAACGAGCCCAAGGAGTCAAAAGGTTTAGTTGAAAATCCATTTTAATAAAGGGGAAAGTATTTTGATAAGATAGTTTGAAAACATTATTAATGACTCGGGCCGTCTTGGGGTTTATAAAATCGAATGGGAATACTTTAAGAAATTAATTTCAAAAGCTCTCGGGTCCTTGACCCAACATAAGGAAAACAATTACACGAAAACCATGTCAATGTTACTTGGGATCCTTGACCCAATTTATAGAACACTGTCACAAACGAAATCATTACAACATCTCACAAGGTTCTCAACCCAATCCAAATAACATCATCACGAGAACCAACATCTCAAAATTTCACAGGGTCCTCGACCCAATACACAGAATAGCACCACAATACAATCAAAGGCACAATCTCTCATTCGACATATCCTGCTCAAGACCCCCGATTAATTAACCCTCGGATATTTCGTCAAACCTCCTTGGTTAATTAACCCTGATACCAACGCTTTAAAAACAGGTTGAAACAAACTTTCAAAAACACGAATCGCGGTCTATATCAGGACAAACATTTAAACGTGAGTTGAAAGAATTTGAGATATGAACATCGTTCGGTAACGGGGTCTTAGCTATCACTCAAATACCCGTAACCAATAAGCCTGCCAGGCGCCTCCCTTGCGCACCTGTGTACCGGCGTTCACTCCACTATGTTGGCCGCTCCTTGAACATGTCACCGCGCCGGCGATCACTCCCGCAAGAGCCGCCCCTTGCGCGCGCATTAGGTAATACCGGCGTTCACCACCCATATGGAGCCGCACATTGCAGCATACACCAGGCCGGAGTGCACGCCCCGCCCTCAGAGGTTCCCGGATACGACGTTTCTCACAACAAGTATCCACATTATTTCAGACATCAAGCACACAGACAAACGTCACAACAATTATCAACTCAGTACATCAAATCACACAATTTCTCCCCCAGTCCATAACCATACAAATAAACAATAACACGCACGTTGTCAATCAAAACTCAATCACAATAAGCCTTCAAGCATAACCAACCAACACCGCACATATATCGCTATATTGCGACTCAACCGAATATATATATATATATATATATATATATATATATAAGTATAGTTCATCCATCAATCCAAGTCGAGTACGTCAACTATCATCGATATTAATCACACGACATAGGTATGTGTATATCTATATATATACATACTTATATATATATATACACGTATAACCTTATACATACATATATTTAGTATATAAATATATAATTCACACACTTCGGCAACAATGATTTCACATAGTTATAATTCGTATATAAAGGTACTTGCCTCAAATCCAAAGCACGCGAAGCGACGAAAAAGCTTGACCGGCAATCCTCGAATCTTCCAACTAGGTCGAAATCACAAGAACAATATAATTACTACGAAGTCGATCACAAGAGGGATGGAAAACATACGAAATTCCCAACAAGAATTCGTAGAAACAAAAGATCGAACACTTGGGGTTCAATACTTCCCCAAGAACAACAAGAACATAATCCGGACCCGAATACGGTAAGAAATACGAATCAAATCATAGAAAGAGAATCGATATAACCGATTGATGATATACAACAACAAGAATCAAGAAGAACAACCCGAAACTCGAAGATTCCAGAAATATAGAGGAAGGGTTTACAAGATGTTTACCTCGAATCGAAGGTGAAGAACACGGATTAAGGATGTTAAACAACACCAAGAACTCAAGGAAGATGTAAACTTGGAGTTACAAGACCCCAAAATCACCTTCCAATCACCTACGAGTCGCCCAACCACGGAGAGACGAAGTGTAGGTGAAGAAATGACGAATTCGGTCAACTCCTGGGTATATAAACCCAGGCCGTGTTACGTACGTTAGCCATAGGCAGCTAACATACGCTAGCTTGTTAACGTACGTAAGACTCCCATGCTTACGTACGTAACGAAAATCGCAGATTTCTCTGCACTATTTTACAAAGGCCGTTACGTACGTAACTGAGACATGCATTACGTACGTAAGGTGCCTATTTGGGGAGTACAGGCAGCTAGCACAAGAAGGCAAGAAAGGAACCGAAAAAAAAAAATCAATATGCAATGGTGAACAACTCCCGATGGTACGAACATAAAGGATTCGAGGCGACGAACTTAAGTGTTGAAGGAAAACCTATTCCCGACTACCCGAAGGTTCGGAATACGATAACAGAAGTGATCACCCCCAAACGTTGAGAAATCACGAAACGGCCCAAAACGTCCGTAAATCACAATATGACATCAAGCAACCGAATCGAAACTCACAACACGTATAACAAAGCTCAACGGACTTATAGAAAACATGAAACCGTAGTTTCGAACCATTATCACATGAAATGAATCAAATAGCGGGAAAAGTCGCTCAAGACACGGATTCGAGTAAAACAGCCCCGGAACAACTCGAATGACCAAACACGCAGAACGAAACATTATCAAAATGTCAAAACGCTCGCAAGTGAGCTTCTGGAAACCAGAAAGATGCCAGAAACGACACTACGCCATAGATGGCTTTCTACAACACTTAAGGGGGGGTGTTACCTTCTTGGATGTTACCATAGCTATGAAATTTTGGACCTACCACAACGCTCGGGTTATGGTGTTACCAAATCCTGAAATATATGTTACTCTAGCTATAAAAGGTGTAACTCTCAGTAACACCATGAGATGTGTTACCTTAGAGTACTAATAAATAAAATTTTGAATTTTATATAAAATTAAGTATTTAATAAATTTTTAACTTTAAAAATAATTAATTTTAATAAAACATTGAATCTATTTTTATAAAAAATTATTCTATCAAATAATGAATTTTATATATATTTTATAAATAATAAAATATTTTTAATAAATTTAAATTGAAAAGGTTTTAAAATAAAGTAGTATTTAAAAATTAATAAATTTTGATTTAAATAATTAAAAAATTATTAAAAAAATCAAAGCTTGTAATAACTATGAATAATTTACTGAAGTAATATACCCACATCGACTTCAGTAAATGGTACCAAATAAAAAAGCAGGAGCTAGTTAGAAATTTTAAGTTAAAAAGACTTGATTTGGAGTAACAGTAAAAAAAGACTTGAATTGTTTTTGGTTAAAAATATTTGGAGTTGAAGAAGATATTGGACCAAATACAGATATTAACCGGTCAACACCCTGCAAAATCAGCTTGTTCCCATTTCTCTCTCTCCTGCATCTCCTACCCCGATCCCCCTCCCCATTTTCAACCCTAACCCCCGACGCCGTATTTTTCCTTTTCATATTGCCGCGTGGGAATAACCACTCCGATTAAGCAATCGATGAGTTCCTCAAAATCTTGGTTCGTCCTTTTAGTTTTCCTTAGCTTCGGATTAGCGTTCGGTTTCTGTGGCAGGTGTTGATAATAGAGAGAGATGGTTGGATCGGATAGTTCAAATTCATCTGCGTCCCCCTCTCTTCCACCGGAGAAAAAATCGCCGCCGAAGCATTGGGGTGTGACGAGACCTTTATCGCATGCGGTCCCCACCGATGTGGATATTCAGAGAAATAGGGCTTCGGAGAAGGTTGGCCTCTTATTTTTTATCGATATTTTCTATTTTTGTTTCTATTTTTAAATCGTGATTGCTAATTTTATATCGGCATTCTTATGTGATTGAGCTTTGCTTTTGCTGGGATTTAGGTTTTGGTGGAAGATGCCAACGCCGTTATTTTTACTTTTGGTTCCTACAGACTCGGAGTAAGGATATTATACATATGCGTTGATGTTTTCTTCATTTCGATTACATTTTCTTTTCGAGTTCAACTTGGAAATCGAAATTGAGTTTTATATTGATTAATCACATCGAATACTTTGTATTGCATGATTTTATGGCTTTTTATTGATTATGAGAAATATATGCAATATTAATCGATGTTGTCCACTGGAACTTTTGAAGGCTTTGTACCTCAACTTCGGTGCCAAAAGTAGTAAGATGTTTTTATTGATCTTCAATCAATACTACTTGCCGAGAATGATGTGATTGCGAAGCATATTTAATTATATCTCCATTAAATTGAGGAAAGTTAGTAAATCATGCTTAGTTTCACTTTACCGCTTTACCTCAAAATCCATTCCCACACTTGTGTATATTATCAACCCCTAATATGTCCGCCTTCTAATATTCCATCCACCTGAAGAAATGGATACGTATTATATCGGAGCCATAATCCCACTTGTGTTCACCCTCATCATTCGTATGAGAAAAGTCGAAAAACGAGGTTTGCCAATAGATGTTGGTGGAGAGGCCGGCTATGCAATTCAAACGCGAGATTTGATTCACCCGGGAATCGGGATGGGAAGGAATCACAACTCTTGTGAACTATTCGAGCGGTCGTGCAAAAATATTCGAACTTGAGGTCACTGGGACTCGAAAATTAATTGCTAGAGAAAATGTAACGATTGATGGAAGGTCCTTTGAGAAGCTCCATTTGGGTGATTACGAGTGGCTGAGCTATGGTCAAGTTTTTGAGGCCGTGTGCAATTTTTCTTCTGGTTTGGTGCAGCTAGGACATCAAAAGGGCGAACGTGTGGTGATATTTGCTGATACACGTGAAGAATGGTTCGTTGCTTTGCAGGTAAATATCTCGTCCTGCTCTGTTAGAGTTCAATTTTAGTTCTTTAATGGAAACTTTATAGTGTTAACTAATTTTAGACAATTAATTGACATTATAATCTTCATATCACCGACCCCAACGTAGTTGGGATTAAGGTGTAGTTGATGATGATGATGATGATGATGATGATGAATGAGAACTTTTGCGGAATTTCTCTTGAAGTTTGGCATAAAACTACCCATCCATCTTTCAAAATTATGTATACCCCCTTATGGTGCCTCTTGAGCTTTGCATTTTCTTGACAAGTATTCCATATTGAGGATTGAATTTTTAAAAAAATCGAAACTAAAATTTATAGGTAGTTGGATTTTGAGAGATTACTTTTTCCCCCTTAATTCGGTTAAATCTGAGGAAGTTTTTTTTTTTTTTTGGTAACTATCCCTTATTCTAGCTCCTTTCCCTCATTTTCATGTTGAAAAGCGGTGATGTCTAATTGTTCATTTGACCGGGCTTGTTTGGGCGCAATGTGGTATCGACCATTTATGCATCTCTGGCGAGTCGACTCATCGGATGAATTCAACTCGAATCGAACCTACTCATTCGGGAGGCGTTCGTAGTTGCTTTTAATTTCGGAGTTTGTATTATCTTTGCTTGGTTGGATTGATTCTTATCAGTGGATTCAATTCTTCATTTATGTATTCACAATGCTACGAGGCTGCTGAGTTTAGATCTCTGATTATTTGGCTCCAATTCTGGGTTTCTGATCGCAACGTAGTGGGATTTCGCTGGTATTTGGGGTCCGTTTTGCTGTATTGCAGGCCTTTTATGTGCGAAATTGTTTTGAAGGGTGTCTGACGCTTTATGACACTTACGGAATTTTTGGGACTTGATTTTCATGGACAATCGGTTTCCTTGTTTTGAATTAACCAGCAATACCATGCATTAATGCTTTCTGATGCTGATTTTGTCGGTTTTCATGTACATTAGTCAAATAAATCACTTCTTTCAAAGAAAGTAATCATTATTTGTATATGTCTGGAAAGGAAATAGGAGCATTTAGTTGCAAATAGAAGCTGGAATTGGAAATCTGATTCTAGAGAGATAGTGGTGGAGAAGTTCTAAAATGTTGTACTTGTGTTTAAATACAAACCATTTTTTTTTTAGTTTTCATCAAATGAATTAGAAGCAGTAGAAGTTAGCATTTACAAATATTAAAATGTGATTTTCTTTTTCTAATTAAAACCTTGGACGATTACTAACACTCAAACATCTCGGATTTTGAATTTTTGTTTCTTTGGCTTCTTAAGCGTAGAAAATGACTCCAAACAACGGCACTTCTTCCAAAGATCTGTCCCCAAGAGAGAAGAGAAAGATTGTTTTTGCCGATGAAGGTGGTGGAAAGCTATGTCATGTCAAATTCTTTGAAGGCAGTGCGACCCCTCCTGTCTAGGATGATGGCAAAGCAAGAACCACCTTTCGATTTTTTTTTTTGGTCTCGAGAGAATAGCATCTGTACTGTACACTTCTCTATGCTCGGCTCTATGGATTTTTAAATATGGTTCGATTGTGTATAGGATGTTTACGTATAAATAGAATGGTTTGAATTTTTTTTTGTGTGTGTTTATTTTATTTCGGCTTTGATAATCTTTAGCTTCGTTAGATATTGAGGTTGGTATTGTTAGCGCGATTGCCACGGATATTACTCCCAAAGTTATTTGTTTGTTCCTCTGGTATTTCATTTTTGTCTCCTCTTTTTCTTTTCTTTTTGCCCTTTTGAGTTACGCAAAATAAAGGCGAGAGATATATCTTGTATTATTCTTCGGTGGTTTTACGTATGGCCGATGTAAGTTCTTTGCTCGAGTGATGAACGGCGGTGATACGAATCATGAGTCAAGGCGTCGGGAAATCGACGGCCCGATTACTGTGGACTTGCTTGGAGGGTGTTGTACCCTTGACTCTTAAGAGTTGGACCTCGATTTGCAAGTGCCCTGTGGATGGGAAAACGCCTCGACTTAAAGGTAAATATATTTTCGTTTCTCCATTTTTTTAAAAGAAAAATACAAAAATCGTGCTTCGATTGTGTATAGGATGTTTCGTATAAATAGAATGGTTTGAATTTTTTTTTGTGTGTTTATTTTATTTCGGCTTTGATAATCTTTAGCTTCGTTAGATATTGAGGTTGGTGTTAGCGCGATTGCCACGGATATTACTCCCAACGGAGGCTCGGATTAAAGTCGGCCATTTGATCGAATCTCAATTATCAAATTCATTGGCACTTGAATATTATTAAATATGTGCATTTATTCAATTTATTGTGATAATACACTTAATTATATAATACTAGGTGATTTGAATTTTGTTTTTGCTAGGAAAAGAAGTCGGGTGATACGCTATGTGATGCACAAGTTTTGCTAAAACTTGAAAGCGCAAGCACAGACGCAAATACCAAACTAATCTTGAAGTGATGAAGTTCGATTGTAAGTAATTGTTTTTAGTCAATTCCTTGAATCCATATTTTATACGCCTCTGTCGACTAATTATTTTCATATATTGATGTTGGTTTAATTTGTAGGCTACGATTAAGACCAAACTCAAGTCATCATCGGGACTTGATGGAATCGGTGAAGCAAACCCCACCTTGCAAATTAATTTTGGTGAAATTTGTGCCACGATTTCTAGCGACACATTAGGAGATGATACTCCCATGGCCGTGACGGCGCTTAGACATCCACTTTCATATCTTTGTACCTTTTGAACTAGTGTGTTGGTTCTTTTATGGCGTTTATGTTATATTTTTGTTCTAGTACTTAATGTTGGAGTTGGCGGATATGGATTGATGTAATTGGTGGATGATGTAGTTTTAGTTTTGAACTAAAGTAGTTGGTGGTTTTATGATTGGATGTTTTTGAATTGGTTTGTTGGTATTTTTAATGGGAAATGCAATATTTAAATTTTATATTTTTATTTTGTTAAACTAAGGTGTTACCTTAGGTATATAATATATATGTTACCAATGCCTTGCATTGGCAACACCTGAGGTGTTGCAGTTGGTTAAATAGGTGTTACAGTAGACTAACTAATGTTTGCATATTTTGTGGGCCCCACAAATCATAAAGTCTGTTGCAACACAAAACTGATGTTGCTGTAGGATCCTCATGACGTTGCTGTAGAGTTCTTTGGTAACGAGTTACTCTATGTTAGCATAGGCTACTCATCGTGTCGCCTTTGAGTCCAAAGGCTACTGCTCACAGAGCAACTTAGCTAAAGTGTTACCTTTGCCCATTTTGGGTCTGTGGCAACAAAAAACTGGGTCTAAGGTAACACAGTAATGTGGTTGCCAAAGGCCATTTATGGCGTAGTGCGAAAAAGTACCGAAAGAGAAAATCACGGGTATTACAGGCATGTGGGGTATGTGGAGAGAAGGAAGGACACAATGCCAGGACTTGTGAACAGGCTTTGCCAGCATCAAAGAAACCAAAGCAACAAGATACAACAAAAAGAGCTGGTTTTAGAGAATCTACACGCAAAAAATGAATATTCTTTTTTAAAGATTCTATGTTTTTCGTTTTTTTTTTTACAAATAGAAGACTGATTCAATTGTAAAGAAAGAAAGGTTTATCATACAGTTTTAATGGAAGATTGTCTTAGTTACAATATTTTCATCATGCTATTATATTGTTTTAGTGCAGCATGATGCATTTTTTTTATAAATTTTCTTTCAACAGTTATTTACATTCTTGTTAAGTAGATTTATATATTTTTGATGCAGTAAATTCTAAAATTATGATGTTGTGGATTTATAGATTGTATCAAAGTAATTTTACATACAATAGAAACTCAATAAATTAATACTGTTGGGACAACCAAAATTTATTAATTAAAAGAGTTATTAATTAATCGACAAATTAATAATTATTAATTTATATATTAATTAATATTTTATTAATTTATAATGAAATACTTAATTTACAAACAACTTGCAAACTTTCACTTAATTATTGTACAATGCATGTACATATCAAATGAAGGGTCCAATTTAAAATAATCCTTCAATCTCTCATCTTATTATGCGTCATGTGTTGAATATATCAGTGTATATTGTTTCTATAAATACAAAATCAAAATATGCGAACATTAAAGCGGCCATCATATTGAATAATTTATTGCTGAGCCTATATGAGAATACAACACTAGAAGTTCTTACGGTGATAAGGAAAATTAGAGATGCGATTTAAGATGAAATTGATTCCAACAAAAAAGAAATACAATTGAGTAATTTTTTTAAGAAACCTTCATAAATTATTCCTATAATATGTACAATATATAAGGAATTATTAATTTATATTTTATATGGGACCTATAGAAATTATCAAAAATGTATTATCTTATAATTTTAGCGAATTATTAATTTAGCACCCTATCCCTGAGTCGGGACCGGCCAAAACTATTATCTTAGAGAGTTTATTAAATAATCGAGTATTAAATTATCGAGTTTCTACTGTAATTGTGATGCATTGTTGTAGTATAATATAAAATATGATGCAGTAACAGATAAAGATTGATGCACACCATATAAGCATTGATTCAGTACAGTATGAACTGTGATGCTGTAACAGGTAAATATTGATGCAGTAATTACCAAACCCAAACTATAAATAAAAGCAATTACTAAGACTTATCATTAGAATTTAAAGTACTTAGTTTTCAACAACCATTAACCAAAAGAAGTTCTTCCCATTCAGTATCACATATCCAAAAAGATTTCAGTTTTTAAGTAATCCCAATGCAAATTTCCGATCAGCCTTGAACTGTCTTGACTAGAGTATCGTTAAACCTCTTCATCAAATTTTCATCCACTTTGACATCAATATGAGATAAAATCTTGGAGCGCTTTGCTTGCCTCTTCCCAAATGCTTCTGCTGCTTTCACTAATTCCATCCTTTTGAGATTAAGATCTTTGAGTAATATCTTTGCCAAGTACTTTGCGCGAAGCATTTTCAGTTGTCCTTTTTGAGCTTCATCTTCCTTTTGTAGTTCATAGCAAAATACTTCGTGGCCAAGATATGTTTTCATGTGCCTCATGACAAAGATACCACAATCAACACCGTAAGTTGTCTTCCATTTTATCTTCACTAGTCTTGGATTCGCCATTAAAATATCACCGATTTTTGGGTGCTTTTTCCTTTCTAGGTAATTGATAAATGTATCAATTTGTGAAAATAATAAGATTCTGTTAAATTAATTTTAGTTTCTTATATGCACTATATATAACACTTTGATGCAGTAAAAATAATTAAATGTTTTTAGTTATAACATTTTGATGTAGTAAAAAAAATCTTAGTATTTTTAGTTATACTTACCAGAGCCGTTGCATAATTCCCATATCTTTCTTTGATATTTTCAATTCCATTGTCGATGTTGTCGAGGATGTCTATATCACCTTTCTTCAGATTAAAGCAGATGACATAATGGTGGTTTGATCCATTTTCAGACATCTTTACACAAGGAAAGAAAACCTGTAAACATTTTAATGCATTCACATTGTTGTAATTCATAATAAAAATCAAATCACTGAAACTCATAATAATAAATCCATTTTTTACTTACCAAACTAACATCATTGAAATCCTTCAATTCTGCATTTTCTAAAACACTAACATTCTCATCAAAAATGTTTCTTCTTCTCATCATATCCTTTCCAGCTTCAACCATTGAATGAGGCTGTTTTTAATAACATGAAATGTTTTATAAGCATTAAAAACTTACAACTTAAAATTAGGTATATTATATAGATGAATACTCACCAGCATTGTTGTACTACAGTAAACATTTCTGTTGCTTGAAAGTTTGTTTCTGAATTGCTCTTCATCGTTTAGTATAATGCTCCATACATCAATTATATTTGAAGCAACTTCAATTCCAGGATAAAGGCTCAAGAAAAACACACATTCTAATTCTAAGCCTTTTCCACTGAAAATAATATCACTGCACATTTTTAAGATTAAGTATCAAGTAAGGCATTGATGCAGTATAATTTAAAATATGATGCAGTAACATATAAAGATTGATGCTGTAACAGATAAACATTGATGCAGTAGAATATTAATTGTGATGCAGTAACAGATAAATATTGATGTAGTAATTATCATTTGTAACAAAATTTACCCTTCAGGACAACTGTCACTCCATATGTATTCAACTAGCTTCATGTCTGCTTCAGGCCATTTTTTGAAAATCATTACTTTTCTATTATAGAATGGCGACACCATAGCATTAGATGGCTTTATTGTACGCTTTTCATTTACTATATCAGCCTCTTTAGTGTCTTCTATAGCATTTGCGCCTCTCTTTTGGCCTCTTTTAAGTTTTTGTGTATCCTCTTTAACTGTTTTAGGCTCAGGCTTTTTCATTGGAGCTTTTTTAGCTTTTCCCATTTCCTGTTTTGCTTCTCCCTGTTTACCCACTGCCTTTTTTGCATGTGCCACATTGGTTGCTGTCTTTTTTGCCGGTTCCTTGTTGGTTGCTGCCTTTTTACCCTCTGCCTTGGATTTTGTTGCAGCTTCTGAATTGTCACTTTTCTTTCCCTTTGATTTTGTTGCAGCAATACTTTTTTCCTTTTGTTTTTTCTCCATGGGAATGTAATTTTCTGGCGCAACAGAACTCACAGGAACTGCATCAAGCACATTAACAGTTGACTCCTTTGCTACATCTGATTTATCAACTTTCTTAGCATCATAGTTTCCAGAACTGTTGCGTTTTAACTTTAACTTCAAACTATGGTAGGGCAGAGTTGCAACTTCAGCTTTTGATTTTAGAGCATCAACAGCTAACCCTTTCGTTGCACCTATTACACCAGTAGATAGGAATGGCAGTTTGATGTTGTTGTCAACCATCTCAGTTTCAACCACACTTGGTTCGCCTGCCATTGCCCAAGTTAGCTGTGATAGTGTAACATCATCTTCAGGATTTAATTTTCTTCTTTTATTACTACTTGAAATGATATTTTCAGGTTCCTGAGATACGGGCAAAGGTACAATATCTTCAAGATCATCATACTGCATCTCTTGGGTTTCTGTTTCATACTCATCTGCTGATTGAGTTCCGCTTTGGCTTGACAATAAATCCAAATCGAATGGAACAATAGCGTTATCTTTGGTCCCAACTAATCCTTTCCCCAGCAACTCATAGTTCTTTTTCTCATTACTTAACTTTTTCAGAATATCATTCAAATCAACTAAATCATGCTTCTCGTTCGCTTCATCTTTCTTTCCCTCTTCTTTTCTACATTCGCCCCCAGTGATATTATCATTTCCCCGATCTTCATTATTCTGCTCACCCATTTGATCATTTTGATAGTTTCCATCATCACCATCCTTTCGACCATTTCCACCATTCTTATGATTTTCATCGTCACCATCATTATCATTATTATCATCCTCCCCACCGTTTTCATCAATCTCATCTCCTGCATCATCACCATCTTTCTCATTTTTTTTACCACCTTCATCATCTTTTTTCATCTCAAAATCATCTTCTTTATATGATTCAGCAAACATATCCTTTCTAATTTCAACCATTTCCTTCAACTCTTCATCCTCAGGGTTTAGTCTCATAGCTATCCTCAACTTGTAATCAGTATCCAACATCAACTGATTACACAACACCAGATTGTCTCTTATAATCCCCTTCATTTCCTAAATAAATATTTAAATGAAACAAAATTAGATAACTGTATTACAGTGTTTTTTTAGTGCATCACTGCTCATAGTGTATATAATTTCAATTTAATTATAGTGCATTAAAGTGTATTCTTGATTGTATCTTTTAGTTTAGTTCTAGTACATCACGGTTCAAAATTACGCATCATACTTTTATATGTTTAAAAGTACTGCATCATAGTTCAAACTATAGTGCATCACAGTTCAACCACTAGTACATCATAGAAACCATCAAGCATATAAAATCTAATGCACCACAGTTCAACCACTAGTAAATCATAGAAACAATCAAGCATACACAGTGAATAATGCTTTTAAATTAATAATACCTCAAAAGATTTTGATTTGAACTCTTTATTTGCTTCATCCATATCAACTTTTCCATATACTCCATATTTAAGATCAATTGTTGGAGTCTGTAGTCGACTTACAAGGTTTTATTCTTTGTCCCCTATTAGTACATCAACACCGAATTCAATTAGAAATAAACAAGTTTTACAAAATGTAATAAATTTTTATATATTATACCTGTTACACTCTTTTGTTTTTTATTCAATTTCTTCTTTTTGGGGGTCTTTTTTGTAACACCCCAAACTAGGCGGACATTACAGTGCCGTGGACCCCCGACTGGGACCCACTAGGCGAGTGAAAATGAATGAATTACACAGGGGAAATGTAGTACCGAACCACATTACAACAATAATTACTCCGATGAGGAGTTTCGTACAACACATCCAGGATAATACCGAATACATGTATATTTTATATGAAGATAAAATATACAACACTGAGTGAAATGAGTATTCAAACGGAATGTCTGCAGCGGAATAAATGAAGGAAACATAAATGACTGAAAAGACTGGGTCCCCTTATAGTATCATTGGGACTCCTCGCCGTCAACGTGCTCTCCCCGTGCCTTTGCCTTGCCAAGACCTGAAAACAAAATCCCCAAACGGGGTCAGTTACACAGAACAACAATCCTCAAGGGTTGAAAATACACAATCATGATTATATCAGAAGTTATGAAATATCTTGTCGAAACATACGCAATCAAACATGCTATATGAATCAACTAACAGTACGGCTCAAAGGGTGGCGCCACACTACGCCCGGGATGGAAATGTGTCCGTGCACAAGCCACCAACGAGTATCGATCGAATACACGTGTGGTCTTGTACCTAATCAGTCTCACGAGGCATATGACTCGTGTGCACCGTCCAATGTGAGGCCAACAACCAACACACGACTTAAACGTGCCCGACATGAAAATCCAACACATACCAACCGGCATGCCAGTATGACCCGGAATGCCACGATATAACAAAAGTGACATCGGAAACGAATAATGACTCATCGAGATGAAATGATAGTGAAATGAATGATAGCTCAATGAAATGATTGGAACCGTCGTTCCTTGTGACTGAAGTGATTAATTGACAATGACAAGTTTTGATACGGTTAATACAATGATGAATGAGTTATGATTATGAATGAACAACAACAAAAGGAAATGAATATCCTTTTAACCGAGTAAGAATTAACTTACACAATACCGATGAAGAATGTCCTTCCACGAACAAACGTCCTAAATGAAGTGTCGGTCGCTCGAACAACCTTGAATAACACAATTACCAACAATCCGCTCAATAAACGAATCAAACACGATTATAACGAACTCAAGGCGTCAAAACGACTAAACCAAGTTCATTGGGGCATTAAATCGAACACTATGTGGCCAACTTCGATTGATTATAACCAAACCTCAATAACACCAACATCAAATCCCCAAGAAGTGTTTCAAACCAACAAAACAACTTCAATACGATCAATAATCCATTATGAATATCTAAAATCGTGATTTCAACAACAATTAATCGAAAACCCCCAAATCCAACTCGATATTCAAAGTGTTCTTGGAAAATCCTTCGATAATCCATTGAATCTTTATACAAACTCATAATCATATGCATATCCCTCCATATAACATGATTATAATGTCCAAAACATCATATTCCAATACAAAATCGAAATCCAAGATGTTGAAGAAATTACCTCTTGAAGATCCAACCACTTCGATCCGATGAACACGAGTTAAATCGAGTATCCAAGCTTCACGATCGAATGGAAATGAAGAAAATCAAGTACTCAAGTGTTTGATGAAGGAAAATCCCTTCCCCCCAAGCTCTCTCTCGGACAAGATGGAAGAAGAAAGTGAAAATGAAGAAAAAGTCCCAGCCAACACTATATAAACTGCCGGAAGTTACGGCCGTAACTCGGCCTTCATACGGCCGTAACATCCCAGGTCAACGGCCTTACGGCCGTAACCGGCCAACTCGTACGGCCGTAACTCGGCTTCGTCCAAAAACCTGCCGACAGCCTTACGGCCGTATCCGCCCTGACTTACGGGCGTAACTCGCCCTCGTCTAAAACATCTGCCGGCATCCTTACGGCTGTACCCGCACACCTTACGGGCGTAACTCGGATGATACGGCCGTATCCGGCCAAACTTACGGGCGTAAGCCCCCTTCGTCGAAAATGACCAGGTACCCTGCCTGTAACGTACGGCCGTATCCGACCAAGCCTTACGGCCGTATCCGACCAAGCCTTACGGCCGTATCTCCCTCGCCTTACGGCCGTATGCCGCAACCCTTACGGCCGTAACTCGCCTTCGGCCAAAAACGCCTGGGCACCCTGCTCGACACGTACGGTCGTAATCGGCCAAGCCTTATGGCCGTACCTGCTCAACTTACGGCCGTATTCCGAAACCTTACGGCCGTAAGTCCCGTTCGTCCAAAAAGGCCTGACAATCAACGAACCCATGTTACGGCCGTAACCTACAATCCTTACGGCCGTAACTCAATGCTGGACATGGTGAAAATCCGATAACTCCGATTCCTCGCTACGACTGATGAATGATCCGACAAACCATACGTATGTGAAAGTGAACAAGTCCAAAGATGAAACTTCCAGCACAAGACTACCAATCACAATGATAATGTTAATACTCCCGTCTCGATCCATAAATGGAGATGAAATGACGATCGGTAACTGATACATGGTTATAACACGCCCACGATGAACGCAAATGAATGAATCATGAATGATGAATGATTATCAATGAGTGAAAAATTACTGAGTGACAATTACTGACTGATAATTACTGAATGATAATGAATGGATTACGACCGGGTATTACATTTTTCATCGGTGGTTCAATCACCTCCACACCTTCCGCAATTGGCACACAACCAAAACCAAATTCAAGTTTTTCTTTTTGTCTTTGAAACAAAAGTCTTGAACTCCATGCTTTGAACGCTGGAACGGTTTTTTCCACTTTGATAGACTCAGATGTCGTTGAATTAACGTATATGATCTGCAACAAATAAATTAATTTTAAAATATAATAGTAAGTGTATTATTTGTTTAATATGTATTACATCACAGTTTAAAATTCATTGTATGAGAGTGTGAAATGTAGTGCATCAATGTTTCATGTCTACTGCATCATAGTAGTCAGAATCAGTCAATCATAGTTTTATATCTAGTGCATTCCTGTTTCAAACTTATTGCATCACAGTTTTGAATTTACTGCATCTTAGTGTCATAATTAGTACATCATACTTTGAATTATTCGTGCATTACAAAGTAAATAAATATAGAAAACTTACAGCCAACAAAAGCAATGGTCCACTGAAATATTTGTTTGGTTGATATCTGGAACACTCCTTTACCAAACACTCTACAACGTACGAGCACCAATCCATCTGAGAAATGTCATCAGTATTAGAGAGAATTGGTATAATTCTCTCATTTACCTGCCCATCTTTGTTTCCTTGGCCAAATATAGAGAAGAAGAGGACAGTGAAACAAACTCGAAATTCCCAATCAACTTCTGTCAGACTGCACAAATGTTCCTCCAACTTTCCTATATAAATTTTATTTTTAACAACAATACTTTCCAATAATTCTCTCCATTTAGCAGTAGTCTCTTCAAATAGATTTTTCTCTTTAAGTGCTCCAACTTTCATATCCCCCATTGGGATTCCAAGCATATCCCGAACCAATTCTCGAGTAATTTTTATCTTTCTTCCATCTTTCATTTTTATCGAGCAAGTTTTTTTATCAAAATTTCTAACCACCCACATCCCTAATTCTGATGGTGTAGAATCAAAGTTGAAATTATTATGAAAATCACCAAATCCCATCTTTTCTAATTCCTCCACCTGAGGAGTTCTCAAATTCTCAAGAACCTTTTGCAAACTTCTCGGTGACATTCTATTCATGATAGATTTGGGTTCGTTCTTTTTAACGTCTTCTTTTGTTACAACAGCCAGTTCTGAATTCAAACTTTCATTCTCATTTCCTATTTTTACTTTCTTTTTCTTTTTGACTGGTGTCCTATCAAAATCTGAATCCATCTCTATTGCAGCCCTTTTACCCTTAATCTTCTTTTTAGTAATAGAAATGGGATTCTTCTTCTTAACAGTTTTCACTTTAGTCAGCGACGTTTAGTAATATTCTCAACTACTGACATGTTTAGCATGATTTCCTGCTGCTTTTTTATTTTTTTTTGCCGCATGTTCAAGAATAAGACTTTCCAATAATTCATTCCATTTTGCTTTAGCAGCCTCTTCAATAGCAGCTGTATCAATTGTAGCTTCTTCCTCTGTTTCTACCTTATCTGTTTCATTATAACCAAATGTAACTTAGTTCAAGTTCTATTACATCGAAGAAACAGCAAGCATATAAAATCACTTTCGAACATCATAGAAACTGTTAAGCATTCAATCTCATTTACACACATCACACAAATTACGTTTAACCTAACTTATGTTCATACGCCGCAAACTAAAAGTTACTGCATTTCAATTTCAACTACTAGTACATCACATAAATTTTCAAGCATACAATATCATTTTTACACATCACACAAACTACGTTTAACCTAACTTATGTTCATACGCCGCAAACTAAAACCTACTGCATTTCAATTTCAACTACTAGTACATCACGTAAATTTTCAAGCATACAATATCATTTTCACACATCGCACAAACTACGTTTAACCTAACTTATGTTCATACGCCTCAAACTAAAACCTACTGCATCTCAATTCAACTTCTAGTGCATCCTTGAACTGTCAAGAATACAATATCATTTTAACACATCGCACAAACTACGTTTAACCTAACTTATGTTCATACGCCACAAACTAAAAGCTACTGCATCTCAATTCAACTTCTACTGCATCACAGAAACTGTCAAGCATAAAATTTTATTTTAACACATCACACAAACTACGTTTAACCTAACTTATGTTCATACTCCGCAAACTAAAACTACTGCATCTCAATTCAACTTCTACTGCATCACACAAACTGTCAAGAATACAATATCGTTTTCACACATCGCACAAACTTCGTTTAACCTAACTTATGTTCATACGCCTCAAACTAAAACCTACTGCATCTCAATTCAACTTCTAGTGCATCACAGAAACCATCAGTTTTACAAAATCTATTTTGCACATCTCATACACTTCATTTAACCTAACTTATGCTCATATTCCACAAAATAAAAGCTACTGCATCTCATTTAACAGCTAGTACATCATAAAAACCAACAGTTTTACAAAATTATTTCACACATCTCATAGACTGCTGCGAAATGTATTTATGCTAATATTGCACAAAATAAAAGCTACTGCATCTTATTTCAACAGCTATTGCATCAGAATAACAAAACTTACTTGACGTTTCTGTAATCGATTTTTCAGCAGCTTCAATCAACAATCGACTCCTTTTATTTTCTAAATTTATAAAAAAATAAACTATTTTAGTAATACATATAACAAATCGATTCAGTAAAATATGATTATCCATTAATAATACACTTACTAGGTGGGAGTTTCTTCTTCGCCATTGAAGATGCGGTAATCTTTAAGAATTTTTTAGGGTTTTTATTTTTAGAGAGAGAAATTAGTAGAAGGGGAAGAGAGAGACACATGGAAAATCATCGGGTTTTTTGGGGAAAATGAAATGCGGTAATCGAATTATTAACGCAGCGTTTTTTTATATACTACATCTCTTACCCCTGAAGTTTCTCTTATTTTCAAAAATGCCACTCCGCTTTTTTAATGTTGCAATGTAAATTCAACGGTTGAGATCGCTTCCTACACTTTTTATTATAACACACTTTTTAGAATAACCCCACCCTATATATATATATGGAGTGATTATGGTGGAAACCTCCTTAATGTTGAAATCTAGAAACCAATATATACCTGTTGCATTATTAAGAAATTTCATTGCATATTTGTTATTATTTGTTGCATCAAGTTGGTTGCTATTATATGCAACAATAATGCAATAAAAAAATACATAAATGCATATAATCCTACTCATCTACAGCCGTTAGATCACTAATATGCAATGGCCTACAAAAGTTTCTAGATTTCACAAGATAATTAGTTTTTATATGATATATATATATAGGTGAGTTTTCATGAGAATGATACTTAAGTTAAGAAATCGTAATGAATTTGATCTATAGATCTTGATTAAATAGATAGCCTAGATTTATTCTCACAAAAATATATGCATATAATGTAATATTGTAGTGCATCGATATTTTGATGCATATAATCCATAGTTTTTATGCATTACAAGTTTGATACACAAAATGCATATATTGCATGCATAAGCCAAGATCGAAACGAAATAAACAAATCTTCGTACTAAACCATAATAAAATTTTGGAGTTGTCGGTACATGCATTCGGTTATAATGGGACGGCTCAGTTTGTAATTGCGTTTCATGAGAATTGGATATTTTTGGTAGTACCATTTTTTAAAACGATTTTCAGTCAATAAATAATTAATGATTAAAAACTGTTTCAGGAGAAAGTAAAAAGACTGTAAATAGAGTCAATCAATTGCATTCATAACACTAATAGAGGGGCCTTTATATAGGCATTACAATGAGAGTCCTTCCATACATAGGATTCCTAGATAAGGTAAGACATCTAATAGGATCCTACTACCTCTAGAAGGATCTAGAACCTTCCATCTATGTATCTACAACCAGTATTAGGTAAGACACATCACGGGAATAATAATTCCCGGAACACTCCCCCTGTGTCGAGAACTAATACAACAATGGTGCAGAAAATGTTGCCTTCGTAAAAACCTATTCCAATCCAAAACAAAACCCCATGGGAAAAATAAAGGCTTGATGAGGAAAAGATTGCAACGCACCAACATAACATGTCATGTATACTCCCCCTGATGTATACATAACGACTCCCCCTGATGAGTACCTCAAATCATAGGAGTCGGATGCCAAGTTGCCCTCACAACTATACCAAGGAAAAACCCAGTGAAAAAAGTACCTCTTGGTCTAAGTTGAACAGAAGTACAACGCATCATTGTATGGATGTTCTCATAGGTCGCCTCGTTAAAAACCTTACCAAGTGAAAACCCAATGGGAAAAAACAAACCTTGGTCTAAGGACAAAAAGAGCGCGACGCATCCAAAGTGCAGAGTAACTAAAGACTTATCAAGTTTTCCAAAGTCTTGACCTCCATGCACTAAATCAGTCATAACTTCTTCGATTCAATAGGCATCAAAGAAACTGTAAGAACTTATGAAAACTAGACACCCATAACTTTTCATTCACATACAGTACGTAACCTAGATCGACCTGAGCAGATCACAAAGCTCTATCGAAGTTGACTCAGCAAATTACCGGACATATCCTGTCCTACTTTGCAACAATAGTCATATGTCACTCAACATGATGGATGTGATCAAATGGTTGGTTTCCTTGCAAAGTAGACACAAACCTTTCCAATGGCACCAATTTCACCATTTTCCATCAAGTGAGCTATCCTGTAGGTCATATGAGAGATAGACCAACACATTCTGGGCAGATTCGGGTATCAGTTTTCAAGTGTCCTTTTTATCGAGATAGAGCGAGCTTCAAGCTTCTTGTCAATCACAGACATTGAGTGAGCGCATCCTAGGCCATCATCACAGTGGCTTTACCGGATTATTACGAATGAGTACATCGAGTCAAACATGGGTACATAATACCGTACTTTTCTCTCAAGACTGCATCATCACTTAAGTGAGCCAAGTCTTATGATGACTTCGACTAATCATTGGGAATCATATAGGCATTACTTTATCGTCTCTTAGGGAAACCGTCCCTTAGATTGCCTTAAACCGATTGATGAATACGCATCATCAAGTGTCCCCAAGATCCTTTCATTCTTAACATTGGATTTAGCGGAATCTCTTAGTCTCACAAGAGTACATCACTATAAACCCTCAGTTTTACACGCAAAAGCTTCATATCTCTTCCAAATCAAGTATATACTTAGTATGCGTTCCCGAAAATCACTTGTCGACGCGCTCCGTGGTCAGGAGTCACTTGATTTGAGTCTGATCCACCACGAGATCATTTTTATCACTTAACTTAGTTCCCCACTAAGATAAGATTTAACCACAAGCTGCATGTCAGTTTTTGGGAAACTATCTAACTGAAAAGATAGTAGATGCGATAACATCCATTACGATAGCACAACTAAGTTTCGTGTCATCGTAGTCGATTCCAGTGCGTTCATGAGAAACCTCGCGCCATGAGGTGAGTTTAACTCCTTCTCTCACTCGCTTTAACAAAGTATACGGATAGATCTTATCTTTAGAGTGTCGGCACCACTTCAACAAAGGGCTATCACTTTGTTTATACTGGAGTCGTATATGTTTCCATTTTTAGGCCAAGGCTACAACGTTGTAGATTTTCAACGAAGTATGGTTCGATTAAACTCACATTCCACGTCCTCATGAACCGACTTTATTCATAGAGTACTCTTTATGGATTGGCATTCATCGAGGCGTCCCCCAATGATGACTGTAATCCAGAATCACATGAGACGGATGAGTTCATTTGATCATATGATCAAGTTTCATGTACCAAGCTCGCATACATTCTTAGCGAGAGTATTTATCGAACCAAGTGGCATCCCAATACTCTATGAGATCAACGGCCTAGTAACACCATCTACCACAATTTTTGGTGTCACCATATCACTTTTTATAGGTGACGAACGTCCATGACCGGACAAAATCCTTGCAGACATGTTTGCAGCATGTATTTAATCTCGTCACTTTAGGGAACTTGGTGAGGCACAGTAGGGACAAACTACGACAATTCCAAGTCGTTCTACTCGAACATGATCATTCGCATCTCCCCCTAACGACGGGAAGACTGGCTCATCAAAGTGACTTACGAGATCGTCTGCCAAGGTATATTTTAAGCGGACTATGAGTGAAAGCTCATGTCATATTCATCATTTATAACCCGTCATAATGCGTTGTGGTGACGCACTTTGGCACATGAACATGTGGACGATACAGGTTTTAAATGTTAACACAATACAGTTAACAAAATGCATATGGTTACACTTGTAACTAAGCATTTGAATGATGATAGGTATAGGTGAATATGACATGTTGACAGATGCTACATAACCATAGCTACTGGTCTTGAGAATTCAACAAAACCGCCACCATACACCACCGGGATCGAACATGAAGAAACGATTGAACCAATGATAGGCCGTTGGTTTTATCGAACCTCTAGTGCTTTCTTGAAGAGTTCACTCCCTTCACCAGCTCCAAACACCTCAAAATTTTGTGAGCATATATAAACGGGTGTTTAGGATTCCAAAACCATCAACCTTGTGGTCAGAAACCGGTCAAAATGATATTGAACTGGTTGATAGGACGGCTAGTGGTATGTGAAAACTTCATTTAAGTGGTTCACCTCCTTTCAAGTCTCCAAATGGCACCAAAATTTGTGAGAAGGTAGCATTGGATGTCAGGAAGTACTCGTTAAAATTTCACTTTAAGACTTGGTTTAAAAGTGGGTGAACCGACCTTTACAATGACTGGTCCGCAAGTTGGACAACCACAACTCAGGTTTCATCAACTTATCAATCATTGTCAAAGGAACAACATAACATATAAATGTTATCACTTGAGTACGACCATTTGTGAACACCATCATAGCATCATAAGCCACCCAGGCTAATACTTATGATCATGTATGTATAAGGACTCGGTGAAAAGGGAGGACTCAGCACCATGCTTATGCGAGTCGCTACATTATCCTCTTTAGCATAGGAGGGTGTCATCTCCTAATCGTGCCAAAGAATAGGCTTAAATCAATGAACATGGCTAAGAAGGATCATTGGGGGGTCTTTGGCGTCACACATGTTTATGAAAACAAGACGCGGATGACATAAATATCATCATCGGTCATGAGCCCTGCTCATGACTCCACCAACGTACTTTGGTGTATTTGATCCAACTAGTTTCTTTGTTCAAAGAAAATGATGTCCATTACAATACCGTGGTATATGGATCATCAAACTGTCCAAACTCCGGACTATTAAAGCCTAAATGTGTCAATGTCCCAATACATCTTCTGGTTACCAAAACCGATGCAAGCCGGACCATATTGACTCATGAATATTTTCTTTTCACATATCCAATACAAGTGATGCATAAGAGTTTATTTCTCACAAATCATAATGAGATGCTATGAGTGATACACTTTGGCATATGTATCATCGAGTTATAACATGGTTCAATTGTTACGGAACATATGTGACTAGAAAACGTCATTCGGCATTCAACAACTTGAGCATTATACCGCTCATTGATTGTGATGACATACTCATCATAGTCACAATGGATTTATAAACCGAAATCCAAAAATATTGTGTTCCTTGGAAATAGCTTAATACACACTCAATTTCGCTTGCAAATTTTTTTACAAACATGAGCATAGCGAACACTCTAACAACATATAGATTTTATACTTGATATGATCAAAATGATCTATCATATTGAGTGCATAACATGGCAAGGTTATATGCCTAAGGGGCAAAATTACGACACAAGCATAGTGTAACACTACCATGCACACGCTCGACCTTCTTATAAGGGTGCGTATTTTGGGCTTCCCCAAGGAAACTGTTTTTCAACATTTGAAAGATGATAGTTTAGCGTACAACGCATACCAAAAACTGCATCATCTATGGAAAATTCGGCCAAAAAGAGGTTGATATGTGTCATAAGACCACTTGCAAATTCAAGATGGGAACCAAGTTGGTTGGGACAAAAGTTAGCACAATCGCTGGAAATAAAATTCCGCGCAGCTTGACCTTTGTTCACTAAAACAGCGATAACTCCCTTGTTAGGAAGGCTATGGACGAACGGTCAGATGGTCTGGAAACTAGACTTCCGTATCTTTCTATATATTGTGCACCACACGGATCATTAAACTCAGATCACAGTGCATGTTTTAATTGGCTGCTTTAGTATTTCCCAAGTTTAGTGAGAAAACAAGGTTGAGACCATATCCAATGGCATAAGTGTTGATGCAAAAACATGGCAATGACAGCCATATGTGCATTTAAACGGAGCAGGGTGTTCGATTTCTTATCTCGACTAATGATCCTTTCGGTAACTCCAACTTGGTAGACTTGCAGAGAAAGTAGGAATGTCGGTACAGCTAAGGCTGTTTAAAAACCACTTATTCCGTTTGAACTTTCAAAGCATAAACAAATACCAAGGATGATGCGCCTAGTCATGATCAAAGTGTAGACAAAATCCACCAAAGTGCATCAAATCAACCAAGTATTTTAATTCTCAATTTGCAAGTATACGTCATAATAGCCATGTTATGTGGATGCAACACGGTGCATCAAAACTAAGCATTTTGAACCATGAGACATAATGAATATACTATAACCAACTCGTCTTGACCATCCAATGATATCGACTAAACATAGTCAAATGTATAAGGCACATGCCTTTACAAATACTCGGAAAAGTATTCGGATCTATAGTCATGCGAACTATAATCGAGGTCAACGAATTCATGTATTTACCGCAATATGCCATTGCTTTACATGTTAAAATTCATGAGAATTACTCGTACATTCTTTCATATATCATATTGCAAGGAGACGGTGCATGACTACACCCACATGCAATATTTTATTTTAATAGGATGAAAGATGGAGTTTTCCAAGTATGGGATTGGGTCAAGACCAACGTGGTGGTCGCTCAATTCAACGTGACAATTCCGTCACAAATCGATTTTAACCACGACATATCCGTCGCAATCGATGTTTGTCCCATTTGTACGTCACAAATCCGTGACTAATCATGAACAAGTCATAACTTTACCGTTACCGACAATATTCATTTTTTTTCAATTTTTGGTTTAAAATCGACAAAACGGCGACATCAAATCGCACCCAAAACGTGGTGTATGCAACAACCACAAATATCGACTTTTAATAATTATCCGTGACTCCCCCAGGACCATCACATAGTTTACTTCGACATCCGAGAGTGATACCACCTCTCATTGTCTCATCCACCGCAAAGTAGTGTGGGAGATAAAGAACCCAAATACCCAATTCCCCCAAAAAAAATTCCCAAAAGAGAGGAATTGAAAAACGGGAATTTTAATAAAATCTTACGGGTACTTGGTTCCATATTTGCTTTGGTCCTTGAACGGGAGCTTCTCTCCATATGAGCAACATATTTCCGTGGGTACTCCGTTCTATATTTACTTTGATCCTTGAACGGGATAAATATGGCTTCTCTCCATATCTTGCACATCATCATGAGCAACATATTTTCCTATATTCATGTAAAACATAAACATGGTAAGATTCATAAGTGTACAAATTAATGAACAAATGAATCATTAATTAGAAAAAGATGGGGAGTTGAGAAATGCCCGTATAGGGCTACTGGGCTCTATAATTCGGCCGAAAAAGGGCTCGAGCGCGGCGATGCAGCAGCTCGGTATTGGATGAGGTCGGATCTCCAAATTTTCTCGTAAAAATCTGCTTCTGTTCGGCAGCAGATTCAGTAATCAATATTACTCAGAATCCGATCTCCACCGTTGAATATACAGATATTTGTGTTGGAAAGTTTCTTTCAAAATTTCACACCGATCCGACGGTTAACGAATCGGGAAACATGTTTTTGGTACGACTGCGCTGTCCAGAAAATTTACGCGCGGAAATTCTAGTTTCTCTTTTTTTTTTCGATTTTGATAGGTTTGTCTCGACTGCACTAGGTTTGCAAACATTAAATATCACGTGCATAAAACCATAAGACAATCCGGCGGTGCTTTGATCAGATCGGGTCGCAGCTTTAGGCAACAAATCTACCGGATTTAAACGGTCAATACGGATCGCTTCGGGTCGGGTCAGCAACCGGGTCGGGCCAGGTCAGCAAACGGTTCAGCATTTCAGATTGGGCAACAAGGCCAAAACGACCTGGATTGCATCAGACTTGGACTGGGGACGGGTTAGGTCATAGGCATAATCAGAGCACTTTGCGGGAACGGAGGTGCTTGAATCCAACCAGGTTGTTCGTCTATGGCTGCGATTCAGATTGTGACAGACTGGTTCACGAGGTGGGGGGCGAGTCTGGTGGTGGTGGTCTGGTTCCACAGAGCTCCAGTCGTGACGGGCCGATCTGGTGTGGCGGCAGCTGAAGATGGGGGGCGAGCAGTGGGTTGCTCGCGAGGAAGACGACAACGGGGCTTACAGAAGGTGGCCGTCAGCTAGGGTTGCTGCTATGGATCTGGATTCCGGCGGCGGCGAGAGGATGATGGCAGGCTGGCAGCGGGCGAAAATCTGCTTAGGGTTTCCGGCGGCATTTTTTTTTTTTCGGGATTTTGGACGAATTTTTCCTACTCAGTTGAGATACTACGTGCTGATAACGTGTTTCAGGAGAAAGTAAAAAGACTGTAAATAGAGTCAATCAATTGCATTCATAACACTGATAGAGGGGCCTTTATATAGGCATTACAATGAGAGTCCTTCCATACATAGGATTCCTAGATAAGGTAAGACATCTAATAGGATCCTACTACCTCTAGAAGGATCTAGAACCTTCTATCTATGTATCTACAACCAGTATTAGGTAAGACACATCACGGGAATAATAATTCCCAGAACAAAAACCAATGTATTTCTTAACTCTAATTGAAAATAAAAAAATTGTCCGAATACAAGTCAGTATGGTAATAATGAAATACATTTAAGTTCATACACTAATTCGTAGAACATCATGATGACTAGCTGAAGAACGGCCGCGGTCGGCCGAAGTCGTCGGCTAAAGTCAGCAAGTTTAGCTGATGGATAATTTGTTGTCGGCTAAAGTATTTTAGCCGACGACTTTACTATTTGTCGTCGGCTAAAGTCAAGTTAGTCGTCGGCTAAAGTTTTGTAGTTTAGCCAATGACTTGTATACTTTAGCTGACAACATGCCGTCGGCTAAAGTCAAGTTTAGCCGACGGCTAGTATACTTTAGCCGACGACATGCCGTCGGCTAAAGTCTTACATGTTTTTTTGTGCAGACAGGGCCGGTCCAATGGTTTCGGATGCCCTGGGCGGAGAGGCAATAATATGCCCCTAATACAATGAACTAAGAACATACAATTTTTTAACAAATTTGGAGCCTAGCCAAGTTAGAAGACTCGTCCCCATTACACTTATTTAATGAAAAGAAAAACTTAAAGTGGGTTATAAATCTTAGGTAAAAAAACCCGACTTATAATTATTGAGGAGAAAAAATGCATCTGGTAGTTCAAATCTGAAATCCACATTTGATTTTGAGTCTCAAACAATAGACAAATTTGTTTGTGTTTTTAAAGAATAAATGATCATTGCATCAAACACTACACAGAACTTAAGTAATACCAAACAAAACCATCAAACTTTCAATAGTAATCTATTTCACATCAAACTTTTTATAGTAGTTTATTTCTCTCTTGTAGTCTATTCCCCTCTTGAGCTTTGTTTAATCCAAAAAACCATTAATTTTGGTGGGTGAAGAAAATAAAATAAATATTACCTGGTAGATGACAGATGAAGGCTGAAGTGGTAGTATACTCTATAATTTTTTTAACATTAAAAATTAGAAACTAATATTGGGTATATGTGTTATGGGCTTTGATGCCCTGCTGGGCTTTGCTGCCCTGGGCCACCACCCACTTTGCCCAGCACTAGGGCCGGGCCTGTGTGCAGAATTTATCACCATCTAACACTTGAAGAGACCATTTACAACACATTCGGAAATTACTAAACAAGAAAACGAAAAACAGTAATTTTCTCTGGTTTGATCATTCAAGAAATCAATTGAAGGTATGTTTATTGAATTTTAATATCAGTTAGTTTGTTTTCTCGAATATCTCTTGGTGTGTGTATATATATATATATATATATATATATATATGGATTTGACATCTTGAATTCGAGCTATATATGATGATTTTAGTCGTAATTTTTGTATGTTCTTGATAAATATGATGTGTAATATTGTTGTTATTTTTGTTATAAGATGGATAAAAGTTGGATTGGTCTGCAAAAATGGGATCCAAGGGTCATAGATGTAATGCGAGGGTTTATTCGATTTGTGAAGGAGCATGATAGTGATAGTATGATTCATTACTGTCCTTGCAATAAATGTAAATGCCGCAGCGATATGTACCATTTTACACTTGATGTCGTGTGGGAGCACTTGAAAAAAAATGGATTTTGGGATAAATATACATGTTAGATTTACCACGGTGAAAGATCGAATTCAATTATTCCCCATGATCACGGACAGTACAGTGGTAGTACATCCAATGACCCCACAAGAAGGTTGATTGACGACGTGTTTGGTTATTACGACAGGGACGTATCGGCTGAAGGTCAAGAATACCATATAGCTGATCAACCAGTCATCCGAACGCCTACATTGATACCCGTTAACACAATTTCTCTTCATAGATATAACAAGCTAATCCAGCTCCAATGGACTCTCCTTTATCCTGGGTGTCACATGACGGTTCTTGATAGTGTCATAGAGACTATGAGAGTCAAGGTGGAGAACAAAACCTCGATTAAAGCTGTAGATGATTATTTGGAACTTACAGCGAAAATGCTCCCAGAAGGTCATCATCTTCCCAGTAATCACAGTAAAATGAGACGTATCCTAAAAGGTCTTGGGCTATCGTACATCAAGATCCACGTATGCATATATGATTGTGCTTTATTTTGGGGAAAGCCTAATGAAGACCTAAAGAGATGTCCGGTATGTGACACAGAGAGGTATAAGTTCACTCCTTCTGGTAAAGAGAAAGCTATGAAGGTTCTTTTGTATTTCCCTCTGAAGGATAGATTGGAGATACTTTTCATGTCTCCTCACACAGCCAAGGCGATGAGATGGCACGCTGAGCCTCGGGTGACTGACGATGATATTATGATACACCCTTCTGATGGAGAGGCTTAGAAGCATATAGATAGGGAGTTTCCAGGATTTGCATCAGATGTCCGAAATGTAAGACTCGGACTTGCATCTGATGGATTCAACCCTTTTGGCAACATGAGCCTTTCGTATAGTATATGGCCGGTGGTATTGGTTCCTTACAACCTTCCTCCATGGATGTACATGAAGAGGGAGTATAATATATTGACTCTCTTAGTACCTGGCCCCGGGTATCCAGGAAAGTGTATTGATGTTTATTTGAGACCTTTGATAGAGGAGCTGAAGTTGTTGTGGGAGCAAGGTCATCCGACGTACGACAGTTACTCACATGAGATGTTCTACTTACATGCTATGTGTATTGGTACCATCAGTGATTTTCCTGCGTACAGGATGCTGTCCGGATCTGTTATTAGTGGATACAGAGGAGGTCCAGTGTGCTTGAATGCTGACTGCGCAAGGTATCATTGTCGGAAGGTTATCAGAATGCGTCACCGTATATGGATTGAGAGGACGCATGTCTGGCGTACGGATGCTGCAGCATTTGATGGGACTGAAGAGGTTGGTGATCCACCACGGGAGTGGACTGGTGAGAAAATTTTGGCCGTGCTGAATGAGTATGATTTTGGGCACTTGAACAACCATCGTGATATAGTAGCGGCAACTCCTGAAAGACCTGACAGGTATAAGTATTGGTCCCACAAAAGTATTTTCTGGGATCTACCTTATTGGAGTAAGTTGTCGATTAGGAACTACCTAGATGTGATGCACATAGAAAAAAATGTTTGTGAAAGTGTTGTCGGTACAGTGTTATGTTGGGAAGGGAAGACTAAAGATGGCCCTAAGGCACGCATTGGTTTAAAAGAAATGAACATTAGAAAATATTTATGGTTGAAGGAAGGGAAGGGGAAACACAAAATGCCGAAAGCTGCTTACACCGTCACCCCTGAGCAAAAGGCTGAGATTTTTGCGTGGATGAAGGCTGCAAGGTATCCCAGAGGATATGCTGGAAATATAGGGAGATGTGTTAACTTCAAGGAGAACAAGTTAACTGGACTGAAGAGCCATGATTGTTATATCCTCTTACAATGTTTGTTTCCTGTGTTTATTCGACCATACTTGTCCAAACAGGTGGTCGAGCCATGTGTATCGTTATCCAGGTTCTTTCAAAAGTTATGCACTAGGGAAGTAAGGAAGTCAGATCTCCGTCTCATGCAAAAGGAGATCATTTATATCTTATGCAAATTTGAGAGGATTTTCCCACCGAATTTTTTTGATCTCATGCCTCACCTCATGATCCATCTCCCTCGCCAACTTTTACTAACAGGCCCGGTCCACTACACGTGGATGTTTCCAATAGAAAGGCAACTTGGTGAGTACAAGGACTCTGTGACTAATAAGTCTGCACCAGAAGGATGTATAGCCGAAGCATATCTTGCATGAGAGTGTGTAACATATACCAAGTTCTATTTAGGCGTGGTGGATCCCATACCCGAGCCTATGTCAACAATTCCAGTACAATTTAATCTCTCCATCATCACCAGCGAAGTTAAAGTTCAAGGAAGATTACCTGACAGTCATTTACAACCTTACGAGCTACGAATTGCACATTGGTGGATATTACTTAACTGTCCAGAAGTTCAATATTGGAAAGACATTCACCTTTCACGTGATGCTGTGAATGGAGACATTAGATTCCACAATGAAACATTTGCTGATTATTTCGAACAATGGGTAAGTGTTTAATTACTGTTTACTTAATTTGCTTACATAATTTAATTAATTACGACATTCACCTTAATTAATATCCAGATGACGCACATACAAAGTGATGGCCACCCGATGTGGTCACGTGAGTTGATGCTTCTTTCGACGAAGCCTGTTACATCTAGAGTTTATTCAATGGCGAAGGTAAATGGTGTGACATTTGTATATATCGACAGAGATCAAAGAAGGAGGTGTCAAAATTCTGGGGTTATGATTGACGGTGGATATTACGGTGTTCTTCTCGAAGTAGTGGAACTAATTTATGGAGAAGGCTTGACAGTTTACTTGTTCAAGTGTAGGTGGTTTGATACAAATCCTCAAATCGAAAGGGAGGATAATTATGGACTATTATCTGTTGATACTTCTACAAGTTGGTATGAAGGTGATCCTTTTGTTTTTGCAACATCTGCTAAACCAGTTTACTATCACGATGACTTGGTAAAAAAAAGGAGCATGGAAGATCGTAAATCATGTGGCTACGAGAAATATATATAGTGCGGCTACACTTGGACAAGCAATCGATAAGGATGATAATGAGGCATACCAAGAGCCGGGTACAACTAATATTCCACCATCCTCCACAATACTACTGAATAATGTTGTAGAAGGTCGAGTGGTTCGGCTACATGGTGAAGATCGTGGGTTCATAGATGTAGGTACAAATGAATTACGTGCATACCCTGATGAAGATGATGAGGACGAGTTCAGAGATATGCTGCCAGTTATCTACTCCGACACAGAGACAAACTCAAGTAGTGATTCTGACTACGAACCTTAGAAGGACATATCATTTGTAAAAGTTCCTTAAATATTTATTGTTGTGTACCACTCGAACGAATCGAAAAAGTGATATTATTATATACCTGATTTTTTTTATTTTGTTATATATACATTCTCCCATATATAAAAAACAAGTATAAGTTTATAAAATATTATTATATAAAAACTGTAAAAATTAATATACAGATATATAATCATGTCTAAATATTTATAAGATATATTTATAATTAAATTCATATATATATATATATATAAAATATTATTATATAAAAACATGTCTAAATATATAAAATATTATTATACAAAAAGGGTCTTTTTTTATCGAAAGGGTCTTTTTTTTTCGGTATTTAGTTTAGCCGACGGCGATCGTCGGCTAAAGTGAACTGTCGACCGTGTCGATCGACACGGTCGAGTCGTTGTGGTCTACATTCGCAAAAAGTTTCTGGACGGATAACTCGGCCGTGTCGATTGACACGGTCGAGTCGGGCTGGTGTTTTGGCCGATGGCGATCGTCGGCTAAAGTGTGCCGACCGTGTCGATCAACACGGTCGAGTCGTTGTGGTCTACATTCACAAGAGTTTCTGGATGGACAACTCGACCATGTCTGTCGACACGGTCGAGTGGGGCTGGTGTTTTGGCCGATGGCGATCGCCGGCTAAAGTCCTTAAACGTATAGCCGACGACGGCCTTTGTCGTCGGCTAAAGTTCCCTTATAAAAAAAAACGCGCCTTTCTTCCTCATTTCTTCCTTTTTTCCCCAAACCTCCGCCGCCGCCCCCCATTTTTTTTTCCTTTCTTCCCCAAAATCTCCGCCGCCCCTCCGCCGCTCCGTCGTCCGCCGCTCTTCCCATCGTCTGTCCGCATCCGCCTCGTCTCGTCCGTTCGCCTCGTCCCGTCCGTCCGCCTCCCTCGTCCGACTGTCCGTCTGGAACCCTCGTCCGACCGTCCTCCGCCAGCTCGTCATCCACCGCCAACTCGTCGTCCGCCTCCAGCTCGTCATCCGCCGCCTTTCCTAGGTAAGTTTTTTTTTATTTCTGTTTTTTTTTTTTTTTCATTTTTTCAGTCTTGATTTCTGTTTTTTTTTTTTTCATTTTCTCGGATGTTTTTATTTGCTGGTTTTGGCTATCAGGGATGGTACTGCTTGTCTTGTTAACGTCTGGGATAAATGATTCAAGTTGTTACTACAACCGATTGTCATTTTTTTCTTCGGTTATCCATGTATTCAATTATATTAAATGAGTGATGCGTTCTTTATTCCCTGAGGTTCTTAGTTTTGGAATGATTAGTTATCACTGCTTTTGGTTCAGTGGAAGTTGCATTTGTTTGATGGAGCATTAGTTATCGATTAGTTATCGCTGTTTTTTAATGCTTCTTGATGATGACAACCGATTGATTTTTTCAAAAGAAAAAAAAAACGATTGATTTTTTCAAGAGGCAAGGTCTTGTTATAATTTCGTTACCTGTGAATTTTCAAAAATAATTGCTCATTAGTACTTATTAATTCAAAATGATCTTTAGGGTTTATGATGTTTTATGATGTAAAAATAATTGATTTATGTTTTTGAATTTTGTACAGGTTAAATGGATAAAATTAAGAGACTAGCGTGTGGTAAGAAAAAATCGAAGACTCCAGAGTCGGGAGATAGTTCCGCAGCTTCCAATCGTGTGGATCCTGTCGGTAAATATTTGGATCAGAGTAACGCTCGCATACGTGGACTAGTAGAGAATAGTGGACTGAAGTTTAAGGATGGAAACTTGTATCCGACGGATGACACACATACTATTGCGAGGCGCTTATCATATCAGACTCCCAGATCGCGGACGACCCCCACTACTGTCGAGACGACTCAGCCTCGTATGCCTCCTATACACCGCATTCCACCCCTCCTACTACATCTTGGAGCGGCCGATCTACACCGAGCATGTCATCCGAGGTGCCTTCCGGTCCCCCGTCGACTTTATTTATGCCCCTTATGGTACTATCGATTCCAGGGGTCGATGAGGATGGAGTCCGCCGGCCATATAACTTGGTTAACCCGACAGAGGCGTATGTGTTCCAGGCGTGGCCTGAGAAAATGATTTGGCGGACATGTCGGATATCTAAGACGAAGTTGTACGCGTCGCTTGCGCAGCTTGAGAATAAGGAGGGTTGTACCGAAGACGAACCAAAAAAGAAGAAGAAGACTCGTGGCCCATCGAAGGGTCTAGCACTTGACACATATGTTTCAAAAAATGGCCGTCACAAGATAACAGTTGATGAAAAGTATCGACGACCCATTTTGGCTTCGGATGCTTGTACGGCATATTGTCGTAATGTTGGGTTTGTCATACGCGATAGAGTTCCGGTACTGTGGGCTGAGTCGAAGGATGTGCCACAAAGTGTGAAGGATGCATTGAACAATGCTATGTTCGTAAGTTTATCTCAATTCCGAAGGCTACTTTGTGTATTTAAATTCAGAAAAAACTTAGGAATATATATTATATGCTAATTGTAGGTTTGGTTTGAGGTTCCTTCTTTCCTACTACATACTTGGTGTGATTAGATGCAAACAACCAAGTAAGTAATTTTCACAATACGTAGTTGAGTAATTACTCGAGAAATTTTTGCATTGTTTTTGTTATTGTTAAAAATATGTATTTGTCAAATGTTTTAATAATTTATTTATTAATACAAAACAATTTGTAATTTAAAACTCACAACTTGTATAACTGGAAGGTAATTTGATTGATAAATTTGAACATGGTAAACATTCTAATTTACTTGTAATTATGAGTATTATAACATACACTTTTAGAATATACATAAAACATTATAATATTAATTATACATAAAAATAATAAAACTAACACATTAACATTATATAATCATACACAAACAACAAATATAAAATGACATGTATCATAATCACTAAACTTAAATCTTAACATTCAACTGCATAATAAACTGTATACACACAACAGATTATTTATGAATAACATAATAAACAAATAACATTATGATTATTATTTATAAATGTTTGTTATAGGTACAAATCTTGAAAAAATGAGCTACACATGTTTTGGTCAGCTTGGGGTAATTCCCGCGAGGCTACTCCCGAGGAGTTCAAGTATCGGGAGTACGAGTGGAGGTGGCTATGCGCACATTTTAGCGACCCGGACTATATTGTATGTAATCGAGCTCTAAATATTGTCGTAATGCTATTGTTGTTTAAAGATATGTAACATATATGAAACTTACTTGTGGTAATTTTTCTCCTTGTTAAATAAAAATTACATGTTTCTATGTGTAGGCGAGCAGTTCAACCAACACTGTTAACCGTAAGGGTTTGACGGAACACCACAGCTTAGGTTCGCGGTCGTTAGCGAGAGTTTCGCACGAGGCCACTTCTGATGAAAATGTGGCGAATGCCTTTGTCTACGTAACTCAGAAGGCATATCCTAACTATCCGGATAGACTTGTAAGTTGTAAATGTATCCTAACCATTTTAATGCTGCTATCAGTCTTTACCTATGAACTTTATTAATATTCGGTTACTTTTTTTGTTTCCACTTAATTAGGAAAGAGTGACTGAAGAGTCTGAGAGGATGTTGATAGAGATGGCGAGGGAGGAGCATCCGGAGTTGGATGAGACTGGTCTCGAGTTAGCACGCCGAGAGATCGATCAGGCCGATCCCTACATTAGGGCAAGGGTGTGGGCTAACATTTACCCTCCTAAAGGGAGTCATCACCGGACGCCGATGATGGGAGCTGAAGGCACCGGATTATTGAAGAATACTACAGGGTTTCAGCGCAATCAAAGGGGCGACACTCAAAAGGCCTATTTGGAGGAGCAATTGAGGATCGGGAGGGAGCTCCGAGCTGAGGAGCAAAGGAAGTCTCAAGACCAGTTCCAGAAATTCCAAGAGGAACAAAGGAAGGTTCAACAATAGATGTTAGCTCAGCAGCAGGCCATGATGCAGTATATGATGTCATTGAGTCAGACCGTATGTCAATCGGGAATTTCGGTACCACCACCATCTCAATTCTTCAATTCACAAACACCCCCTCTTCTTCACAGCCTCGGGACGACGACATGCAAGACGGTAGTAATCCTTCTTGTATCTTTAAGAATTTGACGGATCTTTGAGGATTTTAGTTGTCATTGTAGTAGTTCTTTTGCTAAATATTTTTTATTTAGACTCGAGTTCGTTAACGTTGTATAGTGATTTTGTTGATGTTGCTACATGACATGTTTGATATGGTTTGTTTTTTAAATTATGCTTTTCGTAATTGATTTATATTGATTGTGATATATGGTGGTGTATTGTACATTTGGAATAACAGGTTATCTGAACAGGTTTGGTGATTTCGAAATCTGAATTTTTTTTTCCACTGGACTTTAGCCGACGGCATTTGCACAGACCGTCGGCTAAAGTATTTATTTAAAAAATAAAATAAAAAACTTTAGCCGACGACTATGTAGCCGTCGGCTAAAACATTTATTTAAAAAAATAAAAAAACACTTTAGCCGACGACTATGTAGCCGTCGGCTAAAACATTTACATTTTAGCCGACAACTATGTACGCTTGCTAAAATCGAGAACTTTAGCCGACAACTATGTATCCGCTTGGCTAAACTCGAACTATTTTAGCCGACGATCGCCTAACCGCTGGCTAAACTCGAACTTTAGCCGACGACCTTCCCTATTTGCCGTCGGCTAAACTTTAGCCGACCGACCTCGGCCGACCGACTTTTAGCCGACAACTGGCCACTTTAGCCGACGATTTTCGACTTTAGCCGACGACTTTTGGCTGTCGGCTAAAGTATAAACATTGGTAGTGTCACCACTAATTAGGTCCCCATTAGGTTTACGGAAAAGCGAAGCTATTTAATTAGGTTGATCGTGAAACCAATATTTGGAGGGAAATTTTGCGACGTAAAATTTGAAATTTTGACTTTTTTCTTCTATGTTATTTGATTTATTGACATCTTTAAATTGAAAATAATCTTGATATATAATTTTTATTTTAAAAAAACAATTTAATTTATATGTCAAAAAATCAATTTCTAACTCAAAATATAATATTTTAAAAAGTAAAAAAAGTATATATCAAGATTATACTCAAATTAAAAATCTCAAAATATAGAATAATATAGAAGAGAAAAATTCGAAATTTTATTTTTATGTATTAGAATTACCTTAAAAGTGTGGAGAAAATATTTGTTTATATTAATTTGGGTGTGATATTTATATTATATTATTTTAGAATATATTAAAAATATTGTTTATATTTTGAAATTTTATTGAACTTTAAACACAATATTAATGTTTGAACTTAATTTAATTAGTTTTTTATATCTCCAATTGCTCGCAAGCCAAACAACCTTACCTCAAAGTCACGATCTTCACTTATTTAATACTTTATTCATTTCCTTAAAATTATAATAGTTTAATACTTGTACTGTTTATATATCAACTTTGATCACACATTTAATAATATCTAAATTAGATATTCTTACGTAAAATTTTGTTAGTTAGAATTTTTTTTATAATATTTATATATTAATAATATAAAATATTAATAATCAAAGATGTATATTATCAAAGCATGAAAATTAAAATAGTGCAATTATAATAAAATGTCCCTTTGTTCTTCTTCATCTACAAAAATTGCAGCACCTCTCTCTCTCTCTTCATCTCTCTCCCCTTATTTCTTCTCCTTGTTTTCTCTCTCCCTCACAGGAGCAGCAACACAAAAAAGTTCCCTGTCCTTTTTTCTTTTTATCCTGTGATATGTTGTAAATAAGGATGATTTTTTATATTACATTGGAAATATACCGAAGGCTTGAGATTTCTGAAAGGCGACAAAATGAGATTTTGATTCCCTTTTTATACTATATTTGAGCAATCAAAAAGTCTCAGAATTTAATTGAAATTTTAATGTTGTCGAAAGAACAATACCCTTTGTTGAGTATTGGTCCGAATCGGGTGACGAATTATTACAATAATTATAACGAATATAATTATTACATAGATCTACTCGGGATAGGGATTAGAGATTACACAACTTCTAATTAAATAAATTAAAATGAATTAAAAGCTGAAGATAAAGAAAACGCAAACCAAACGAATCGAAACCGATTCGGAAGTGATGTCACTGTTGAAGAACAGCCCGGCTCAGTCCTCTGTCTCAGTAACCCACGTCCAGGACTCAAAGGAACCCGCGGCCAACACCAATATACGACCCAGATCCGGACCGGAAGCAAACCTCCAAGAAGAACCGCAGCACACAACAGGATTCAACCCAAAAACACCCAGAAACACCGATCCCAGATCTCACAAGTCTCCGTCACAAAGCACTCGATTTATTTCACAGAGAAAAAGAATCGAAGGTAAGTAAACAAATTACTGGCTCTCGGTTTTTGTTGTTGTTTGTTTATCTCTCACGAAAATGATATTTATAGGAGAATCGGAATAACAAACGAAGAGAGAAAATCGGGCCAACAGATTGGGTTTCCATATCGGAAGAACAGAAACGACCGAGGAGAGAAGGAAACAAAATCGGGAGAGATAAGGGATGGAGGCGGAAGACACAAAGTGAGGGGTAGGGTTTCGGGGGGGGGGGGGGTTATATTAGGTCAAATATAAAAACCAACGATCGGGATTAAGTTAAGAGAGCCAAATGAATGGCCAGGATTAATCCGGTCAATTAGTAATGGGTAGCTTCCTGGATCCGGGCTGGGCCAATTAAAATGATGGGCTGTAGGGAAATATTGTATTGGGCCATCATAATACTTTAATCATTTTGGCCCACACAACCCAACATTTCTCCACGTGGGCCAAATGAGTCATCGGGGCACACAATAGAGACAGAGGTCATCATCGCCGTAGGACACCACCTGCACTCAAAAAACACAAAGTAAGTACAGGTAATCACAAAGAAAAGTAACAGCAATCACTAAGACAGCAGGGCCATCACAAAGATAGCGAGGCAATCACTAAGAATGCAAGGCCACCACAAAGAAGGCAAAGACTAAGAGTTAGTCTTGAGTTCCCAAGTTCAGCAAGTCGGTGCAGGACACGAACTTCTCCAATGGTAGGCATTTGGTGCCCATATCTGCAGGGTTGAATTGTGAAGGAATTTTTCCAAGCTCAAGTTCACCTTTTTCAACAATATCACGAATAAAATGAAATTTAACATCAATATGTTTAGTGCGGTCGTGAAAGACAGGATTTTTGCATAACTGAATTCCAGATTGACTATCCGAAAATACCACGACTTTTTCTTTCAGAAAACCGATTTCAGATAAAAGACCCTTTAGCCATATGGCTTCTTTAAACGCCTCAGTTGCAGCAACATATTCAGATTCAGTCGTAGATAAGGCAACAACATTCTGTAATTGAAATTTTCAACTAATGCAAGAGCCACAAAGGGTAAGCACATAAGAGGTCGCAGATTTTCGATTGTCACGATCATTTGCAAAGTTAGAATCTACATATCCAACAAGTTTAACACCATCAGCAGATTTAGAAAACTTAATACCAACATCCACAGAGGATTTCAAATAACGAAGAAGCCATTTCAAGGCTTCCCAATGTGGGATACCAGGATTAGACATGTATCTACTCAAGCAACTAACAGAATAGGCTATGTCGGGCCTAGTACTAACCATGAGATACATGACTGATCCTATAGCATTAGCATAGGGAACCTTTTCCATTGATTTTTCTTCTTCACTAGTTTTAGGAGATAGATCTTTGCTTAACAGAAAATGAGCAGCAAGAGGCACAGAAGCAGGTTTTGCAGCAGTCATAGAAAATTTTTCAAGTATTTTCTCAATGTAGGATAACTAATTTAGAAACAAGGAACAGTTTTTCCTATCTCTAATAATGTTCATGCCTAAAATTTTCTGAGCATCTCCTAGGTATTTCATGTCGAATTGTTCACTAAGACACGATCTAACAAGATCAATCAACTTCATGCACGGGCTCACAAGTAACATGTCATCCACATAGATAAGCAAGAAGATAAGAACAGTGGAGTTTTCTTTAAAATAGAGGCAAGGGTCATACGAACTACGTTTGAATTTTAAAGAAAGCATATAAGAGTCAAATTTCTTGTTCCATTGCCTTGGAGACTGTTTCAGGCCATAAAAAGCCTTTTTAAGAAGGCAAACGTGTTTAGGTTTATTAGAGTCGACAAAACCTTCTGGATGCCTCATATAAATTTTCTCATTCAATTCACCATGAAGAAAGGCTGTTTTAACATCCATTTGTTTTAATTCCCAATTGAAGTGAGCAACTAAAGCAAGCATGACACGCACGGTGGTGAATTTCACAACAGGAGCAAATATTTCAGTATAATCAATTCCTTCTTTTTGAGTGAAACATTTAGCGACCAACCTGGCTTTAAATATGATATATCCTACTTCATTCTTAACCTTGAATAACCACTTACAGTCCACAAGAGAACAACGATCAGGTTTTGGAACAAGAGTCCAAGTTTGGTTAACATGCAGGGAGTTCATTTCATCATTCATAGCATTTAACCAATAAGAAGCATTTTCAGATTTTAAAGCATCTTTGTAGCTTTTAGGTTCGTTATTATCCAATGATTCAAACACATTGCAAGCATGAGACATCATATGAAAATCATCAAAGTGATGAGGCCTCCTAACATTCTCTCTTCTAGGCCTATCTCTGGTTAATTGATAGAGACAGATCAGCACTTTCATCAACATTCTCAATTATTTCATCACTTGAATTTTCAGACGGTATTTCAGAGGGATTTTCATTTTCAGCATGCAAAGTTTCATCATTTTCAGGCTCCACCTCACTCAAAGTAGGGTAGTTAGAAACAGATTCTGGATTAGGTATGTGCACGGGTGCGGGTGCAGGATGTTCAAGACAAGGAAATTCATTTTCATTAAATATAACATCCCTACTAATTAGCACCTTAAACCCTGGTTCGCCCTTAAGCCATAACCTAAATCCTTTAACTCCCTCCGGGTAGCCTAAGAACACACATCTTATCGATCTAGGTTCTAGTTTATCATGTTTATGATGAACATATGCAGCACACCCAAATACACGAAGATTTGAGAAATCAATATTACTACCAGTCCACACAAATTCTGGATAGTTTCCATTCAAAGGGATAGATGGAGATCTGTTTATAATATAGGCAGCCGTAGATAAAGCCTCACCCCAGAAATGTTTTGACAATCCGGAGCTGACGAGCATAGACCTTACCCTATCAAGGAGGGTTCGGTTCATGCGCTCAGCGATTCCGTTTTGTTGGGGGGTGTAGGGTGCTGTCCTATGCCTTTGAATACCACTTTCCGCACACAAAGTTTCAAACAAATTATTGCAGAATTCCAAACCATTGTCAGTCCTCAAAATTTTAATTTTCTTACCGGTTTGATTTTCAATTAAAATTTTCCACGTTTTGAACGTGTCAAACACATCAGATTTATTCTTAAGAAAAAACACAAAGACTTTCCTGGAATAATCATCAATCACAGACAGAAAATATCGATTCCCACCATGTGTCGGAACACTGGCAGGCCCCTACACATCAGCATGTAAATATTCAAACACATTTGAACTTCTAGAGGGGTTTGGGGAAGGTGTATGAGGAAAGTTCGCACGATGTTGCTTACCATACACACATTTATCACAAAATGGCATGTCAGATATTTTATCATTCCCAAAACAACCATTTTTGTGCAGTATTTCAAGACCTTTACCACTGATGTGACCTAACCGTTTATGCCAGATTTCAGTTTTATCTCCATGGACTGCATTTACAGAAAATTACTAACAGTGGAGCAAATATATAAGTTCAGTTTACGAATGGCAACAAAAAAAGTTTTGGGACCTCTAGTAACTTTCATTGCACCCTTACCCCAAGTACCTTCAAAACCATCATCTTCAAGACAAGCACGAGACATTAAATTATGAGCTAAGTGAGGAACGTGCCTAACATTTTCCAAAGTTATCGAATTTCCAGATTCAAATTTAAGGCACACCGTTCCTATTCCAGCAACATCTCGTTTTACATGATCAGCCATAGACACATATCGATTTTTCAAATTGCGATAACTAGAAAAAAGTTGTTTATATGGAGTCATGTGAAATGTGCATGCAGAATCAACCAGCTAATCATTTTCACCAAGGTCAGCTAACACAGAGTTCACAGAAGCATGCATGGCCTCAGAAATCATAAACACATCACCTAGATTTTCACTGACAGCTAAGTTCGCCTGTTCAGATTGCTGGTTCTTCTTAGGTTTAGTGCAGTCTTGAATGTAGTGGACCATATTCACCGCAATTGTAACATTTACGATTAGTTGGTCTAGGTTTAAACCGATTTTTTTCTTTGCCCTTTTTCTTGGTGGCTTGGTTATTTTGACTGTTGGAAGACTTTTTATTTTGAGAACGGTTTTGAGGTCTTCCTTTGACAAAATTAACCTCGCCAAGATTTCTAAGAGCGGCACCCTTATTGTTTTTCAAATCTAATTCTTTGCTTTTCAAACCGTTAACAACAATATCCAAAGTCACTTGATCTCTACCATATTTAATGGCAGATTTCACATCACTGTAAGAATCAGGAATAGCATTCAAAAGCACAATCGGAGTGTAATCATCGATGTTTTTATCTCCAGTTAACTTTATATCTTGAACCAGTTTTGTAAACACGTCTAAATTAGCATCGATGTCTTTGTTTAGATCAAGCTTGTAGCGGAAAAATTTTTCAAGAAGAAACAGTTTATTGGGCAGCGAAGTTTCAGTATACATTTCTTCTAATTTTTCCCATAATTCTTTACCTGAACCATAATTTTCTTATCACAGAGTCAGATAGGTTCAAGATAATCGCAGAGTAAGCAAACTCATCAAGTTCAGCCCTTTTATCCACAGTCACATTAGAAGCGAAAGAGTTATCGATAGCTTTGAAACATTTTTATTGATTGAGTATGCTTTTTATTTTCTATTGCCAAATGGCAAAATCACCTTTTCCATCAAATGGGGCCACAGAGAAGGCAGAGATCGTTCCCATTTTAATTTTCAAAATGAACAAAGTTTTTGAAAATTTATGAAAAACACAAATAAGAAGGAGACGGTTGATTTTATCAAAACGCAGAAACACAAAGTAACCAACAAAATCACACAGATAAATAAAATTAAACGAATCCGAAAAATTCAATACCAGGCCCCTACAAGATCCGAGGACGCTTAAGTGGTCCAGGCAGGAGGGTTTTAATGCCCGTTTATGAAAATTTCCAGATTCAAAATAAACACGAAGTAATATCGCAGTAATAAACACACAGAATATCACCAACAATGCGTCAAACAACATACGCATCAGAAGCAATAACACCAGGACAGTATAGTAACGAGACAGTTAACCCAAAAATAATATCACGAAGAACAGTGGGCCGCAAAATATCACGAAGGACAGCGAGTCTAAAAATATCACAAAGAACAGTGAGCCCAAAAATATCACCAAGAACAGCGAGCGAAAAAATATCACAAAGAACAGCGAGCAAAAAAAAATAGTAAAGAAGAGGGTAAAGCCGATATACCTGAGCGATCCGGGTTGACCCGATTCAGACAGATCCGAACCAAGCTCCGGTACCAATGTTGAGTATTGGTCCGAATCGGGTGACGAATTATTACAATAATTATAACGAATATAACTATTACACAGATCTACTCGGGATAGGGATTAGGGATTACACAACTTCTAATTAAATAAATTAAAATGAATTAAAAGCGGAAGATAAAGAAAACGCAAACCAAACGAATCGAAACTGATTCGAAAGTGATGTCACTGTTGAAGAACAGCCCGGCTCAGGCCTCTGTCTCAGTAACCCACGTCCAGGACTCAAAGGAACCCGCGACCAACACCAATATACGACCCAGATCCGGACCGAAAGCAAACCTCCAAGAAGAACCGCAACACACAGCAGGATTCAACCCAAAAATACCCAGAAACACCGATCCCAGATCTCACAAGTCTCCGTCACAAAGCACTCGATTTATTTCACAGAGAAAAAGAATCGAAGGTAAGTAAACAAATTACTGGCTCTCGGTTTTTGTTGTTGTTTGTTTATCTCTCACGAAAATGATATTTATAGGAGAATCGGAATAACAAACGAAGAGAGAAAATTGGGCCAACAGATTGGGTTTCCATATCGGAAGAACAGAAACGACCGAGGAGAGAAGGAAACAAAATCGGGAGAGATAAGGGGATGGAGGCGGAAGACACAAAGTGAGGGGTAGGGTTTCTAGGGGGGGGTTTATATTAGGTCAAATACAAAAACCAACGACCGGGATTAAGAGAGGCAAATGAATGGTCAGAATTAATCCGGTCAATTAGTAATGGGTAGCTTCCTGGATCCGGGCTGGGCCAATTAAAATGGTGGGCTGCAGGAAAATATTGTATTGGGCCATCATTATACTTTAATCATTTTGGCCCACACAACCCAACACCCTTAATGTAAACTTTGGTAGGACTCTCCGATACACCTTTATATATTGTTTGGTATAAAGTATAGGGTCCTTTATAAAATTTGGGCCCGTATAAATAATACTGTTTTTTGGTATTATGTATCCCACCTAAGAGGTGGTATTAAGTGATATTAAACAATACTACACCTAATAAATTCAATAAACTACCATGATATCTATATTTTGCAGAGAATTTAATAAATCGTACCAAATATGATATTAATTTCTTATGTTAGAAATCCCAGTCAATCTTATCAAGCTTTATCCCATAAAACTTAGCAAACGAGCCCTTAATGTAAACTTTGGTAGGACTCTCTAGTGGGCTTGTCTCGATGCGTGGATATTTTTTTGTCCGCAATTTGTCGATGCACAAGTAGAATCTGGCTCCTGGATCCGCCCCTGCCCCAGATAAAAATTTCTAGGTCCGGCATACTATTAATGTAGACTTTGGTAGACTTGTTACTCTATATTTTACTTCAACATATACCGAGTTGGCGTCTTTCCATGTTGGGTACGGGGTCGGATATTGCGCCGTGTTGCGGAAGCATAAATATCAAGTGCGAAAATTTAAAGCACACAAGGATTTAAAGAGGTTCGGCTATAAACGAGCCTACGTCCTCTCTCGGTATCTTTTTCAATAGGCTAAAGAAAAACCTCTTCTCCACTCTTCTATCGGTCGAGGTATAACCGTTTACAATCACGTCTTCTATTGGTCCGTGATAAACCACTCGTACTTGTCTTTGTGTTGGTCCAAGTTAAACCGTTTTCCTTTTCGTAGGACAATGAATCAACCTCTCTAGCTTTCTATCGGTACTAGATAAACCTCGCTAAGATAGCGATTGCGATTCTAACAATGCCGGATCCTTGATCCTAATAACATCGAATCCAATCGTATCTTTTCTTTTACCACTCGTGTATGATTTTGTGTATAACACTCAATCACTCAATGTAAGCTCAATATTACAACAAGAATACAATGAATATCAATCTCAGATGAATGTGTAGTATGCTTGAAGTGGTTGTCTGAATAACTACCATAGATATGGTATTTTATAGGCTCCATCACCAAACTAGCCGTTAGCTTCTGCAAACTTGTGTACGTACGCTATCCTCTACATATTACGTACGTAAGCTTCATTACGTACGCTAACCACCCCAGGTTACGTACGTTAGCTTAGTCCAGTTTCAGTCCAGTGAGCTTCGTATCTTTGGTTACGTACGTTAGCATTGACTTCGTTACGTACGTTAACATTTCGTCACCGATGACGTCATATATCCGTTGCATGCTTTTCTGACTTTAACTCGTCCAACGTTCACTTGGTTGAACTCCTTTACGTACGTTATACATCCTCCATTACGTGCGTTAGCTTGCCCATATTACGTACGTTAACATACCCTTGTTACGTACGTTAGCTTTGATTTTATCCAGCATTTTGCACTTCGTTTTCCTTCGATGCTTGCTTCGCCTCTTCGTTGTTTTGTTTTGTTTATCGCCATTAATCATCAAAACACTTTTAATTTATGTATGGAACAAAATATTTCAACAATCTCCCCCTTTTTGATGATTACAAAACAACAATACGCCAATGGGATTTACCTGCAAAAATACAAATATATGTATATCTTTACAGACCAAAGTTTTCCACTTTGTCCGTTTCGTTAGAATCTTCTCCCATTTCTTTTTCGTCTCCTTCTTTTCTTTTCTCCTTTTCTTTTCTCATTTTTAATTTTTCATCGTCTTTTCGACGTCTCCTCATTCTTCTTTTCCTTCATTTTCGACTTCTCCTTATTTTTGTTCAACTCCTTCGTTTTTCCAATTCTTTTAGTATGCTATCGATTTTCTTCGATTTTTCTCCCCCTTTCACGGTTAATCAGATTTTCTTCGATTTTTCTCCATTCTCCTATCTCTCCCCCTTTTTGTATTCATAAAAAAAATTCAATAAAATACCAATAAAAAATTCAATAAATAATGAAATATGCAAAAATAAATACAAGGGTATTAACCCCCCTAAAAATATTATCCGTTTTAACAAATTACTCCCCCTGAGTAAAATATCAAAAATCAATGTTTGGGGATCCAAACTATAATTGGTTTTTGTTTAGAAACGCAGACGATTTTTTAAACGATTGTTCCTTTAGGAACCCAAATTTTCTTAATTTTTATCGTCCGTCTCGGGCTTTTGCAACTTGAAATATGATGCCCGATTTTTAAACACTTTTCGCAATGGGGCATCTTCAAATTAACGGATTCGTTTTTCAAACGAGTTTTGAATCCTAACCCCTCTTTGTTCAAAGTAAATTTTTGAACACCAAGCATTTGTTCAAATTTCTCGTTTCCTTGCGAGAATTTCTTTGTCAAAGTTTTAAGCTCGGTTTGCATTTTATTAATATTCTTAGCATAATATGCCGCTTCTTCGTCGCTTTATTCCACCGGGATTTCTTCTTTCTTTTTCGACATCTTAGCCTTCATGGCTAACGATCGTTCCTTCGGCTTTGGCTTGACACTTCGTGATTTTAACACGATCTCATAATTAATTAGCGAACCAACGAGGGCGCTAAAATCGAGCGTATTTTGAGATCTTTGGATTCCATAATCGCGGTCACGGTGCCGTCTCATTCGCTAGGTAGTGATCGTAATATTTTCTTGACTTTTTCACTACTAGACAATGGTTTTCCGAACGAAGCAAGTCCATTGGTGATGACCGAAAATCGGTCGAGCATATTGGTGATGGACTCGTCACCTTCATCATGAATAACTCGTAGTCATGGAGAAGCATATTGATTTTCGTCTCCTTGACTTGAGTCGTCCCTTCGTGTATGATTTCTAGAATTTTCCATATTTCTTTCGCACTCTCACACGATGAGATTCGATTGACCTCTTCCGGATTTAAGGCACAAAATAAGAGTTGAGTAGCCTTACAATTTAGATGGTCATTTTTCCAATCGGCATCGTCGTATTCTTCGAAAGATTTGAGCGTACCGTCGGATTTGAGAGGAATTTCGTGCCAAGGCAAATAATCTTTCAAATCTCTATATCGTAGACACGAATAAAGATTGACATCTTTTTCTTCCATATCAAATAATTTGAGCCATCAAAGAATGGTGGTCGGTTGAGAGCAAGGCCTTCGACAGGAGCAAATTGAAACACCATTGGATTTTTTTCTCCTCGGATGTTAAGCCGCGTATTGGAGTACCGCTCCGATACCAATTGTTGGGTACGGGGTCGGATATTGCGCCGTGTTGCGGAAGCGTAAATATCAAGTGCGAAAATTTAAAGCACACAAGGATTTATAGAGGTTCGGCTATAAACGAGCCTACATCCTCTCTCGGTATCTTTTTCAATAGGCTAAAGAAAAACCTCTTCTCCTCTCTTCTATCGGTCGAGGTATAACCGTTTACAATCACGTCTTCTATTGGTACGTGATAAACCACTCGTACTTGTCTTTGTGTTGGTCCAAGTTAAACCGTTTTCCTTTTCGTAGGACAAGGAATCAACCTCTCTAGCTTTCTATCGGTACTAGATAAACCTCGCTAAGATAGCGATTGCGATTCTAACAATGCCGGATCCTTGATCCTAATAACACCGAATCCAATCGTATCTTTTCTTTTACCACTCATGTATGATTTTGTGTATAACACTCAATCACTCAATGTAAGCTCAATATTACAACAACAATACAATGAATATCAATCTCAGATGAATGTGTAGTATGCTTGAAGTTGTTGTCTGAATCACTATCATAGACATGGTATTTATAGGCTCCATCATCAAACTAGCCGTTAGCTTCTCCAGACTTGTTTATGTACGCCATCCTCTACATATTACGTACGTAAGCTTCATTACGTACGCTAACCACCCCAGGTTACGTACGTTAGCCTAGTCCAGTTTCAGTCCAGTGAGCTTCGTATCTTTGGTTATGTACGTTAGCATTGACTTCGTTACGTACGTTAACATTTTGTCACTGATGACGTCATATATCCGTTGCATGCTTTTCTGACTTTGACTCGTCCAACGTTCACTTGGTTGAACTCCTTTACGTATGTTATACATCCTCCATTACGTACGTTAGCTTGCCCATATTACGTACGTTAACATACCCTTGTTACGTACGTTAGCTTTGATTTTATCCAGCATTTTGCACTTCGTTTTCCTTCGATGCTTGCTTCGCCTCTTCGTTGTTTTGTTTTGTTTATCGCCATTAATCATCAAAACACTTTAAATTTATGTATGGAACAAAATGTTCCAACATTCCAGTCATTATAAATTTCTTTTAGTTGAAATAATTCAAACTATAAGTCATTCTATATAGTTTTTTACAATGTTTAAGACCATTTACGAAAATACCCTTCATTTGATCTTAAAAAATACTATGACGGTTCCGATTCCGACCCATATATTTACTCTTTCTCGTTCTAAATGAATATTCTCTCTAATATATTTGTATTAAGGGTTTTCTAGAATATCTTTTTTTTACATCTTTAACTAATTTATCCGGGTCTTAATAAATTGATTAAGAGAGATTTGTGATAAGAACTAGAAGAATTAACATATAACATAGTGGGCACCCGTTGGCGACCGACGGACCTCCGACGACCGGCAATTTTCTTTTTTCTTTTTTTTACGTCAGACCGTCGGCCTGCTTTCCGGCCGGCCACCGGCCAATATTTTTTCTTAGGCTACGCCGCCAGTCTATTTCTTGGCGGACCTCCTATTCTTAAACGCCAGTCCGCCTTCGGGCCACCGGTGGTGGCCGACCAATTTGTTCTTTTCTGAAAAAATGTCAGGCCCCCCTATGTACTTTCCCGTGGTCCTTAATTTTTTCCTTTTTTTTCCCTTTTTTTACGGCAGGTCCGTCGGCCGCCTATAGAATTTTGGGAACCAATATTTTTTTCTAGCAAACAATCTGATAATTTAATTATTTTAATTCAATTATATCACCTACACAGTGCCATTATGACATGAATAATCTCTAGTTATACACAAAGAGCAGTTCGGTTCTTAAAACTCAAGTTTTCTTTTTGAAGCGATTTTGTTCGATTCTTCTTCACACCCTCTATGTTGTGTTGTTTTTCCCATAAGCATGGTTGAAATGGAAGTGAGAAAAGATGATGTACGAAAAATAGGTTTAATTTGATCTAGACCCGGCAATTTATCACACGATACGAAAATACGACACGAAAACGACAAGAAAATTTAGGCCCTGTTCTCTTTGTTGTTTTGAGGTCATTTTCTGTTTTTATTTTCAAAAACACTAAAAACGTGTTCTTTTTATCATTTTCGAAAATGCATTTTGGAAAACAAAAAAAATATTTGTACACAAAACGCAAAACGCCCAAAATTTCGTTTTGAGCGTTTTGTGTGTATTTCAACAAAAAATCTTCAAAATGCTCAAAATGCATTTCGAGTTTTTTTTTTTGGATTATCCTAATTTGAAACTGAGTCTAAAATAAAGATTTATGAATTTAATATTAATATTACAAAAAAATATTTTGCAAAATAAATTTAACAGAACGCGTTTTCAGCAATTTTGAAAACAAAAATAAAAATAGAAAAATACAAAATATTTTTCAAAATGAAAATACAAAATGAAATACAAACAGAACGCACCCTTAGTGTTTGAGTTTGTATTTTGGGTATACGACACGAAAATACACGAACACGAAAGTACACGACCGAGATTTAGTGTCGGTTTTGTGTTTACCCTTTGGGTACACGACATGACACGAGGTACACGAAATAAATAAATAAATAAATAAATAAATAAATATAATATTTTATGTTTGATTTAATAAAAATATATATTTTATGAATTCTGTTTATACTAAACTTTGAAATTTGAAAATATAATGTGAATTTTCATAAATTTCGTGTAAACATTCGTGTTTTTGTTGCGATTCGTTTCATTTCGTCTACTAAAACCTATAAAAATAATATTATAATATTAAAATTATCATTTTTATAATATTTTAATATTTATTTTATATTATGTGTCTGACACGAAAACACGACACGAAACGACACGAATTTGCGCGGTACACGACACGAATTCATTTAGTGTCGTGTATGTGTTTGGACTTTTGGCTAGGGGTGTTCATAACCGGGTACCCGGTTTTTCGGGTACCCGAATTTACGGGTACCCAGTTTTTCGGGTAATGAAAAATGCGGCCCGTGACCCGACCCGAAAAGTCGGGTACAAAGCGGGTACCCTATTTTTTCGGGTCGGGTCATAGGGTACCCGGCCCAAAATTTAATACCACTAATTTTAAATTTTTATAAATAATTTGTAATTTTAATATAAATTTATTTTAAAATTTATTATATAAATTAATTCCCCGAGTACTAAATACATTATAAATATTTTCCGTACAATAAGTAAATTTCAAAACTAACTAAATATTTTTATATATATCATTTTTTTATTATATAATTATGCTTAATTCAATATTTAATTATATATATGAAAGAATATATTATTTTTTATTTAAAGATTTTATAAATTTCCAAACTAGTGAGAATAAATACCATGAGTGAAAATACATTAACATGTATTCTCATATTAAATATATTTCATATTAGTTGAAAGATAAAATTTCATATAATTGCAAATTAAATAATTAAATTTATAAAAAAAACTAATTATTAAAAAATAATCGTGTTTTCGGGTACCCGAATTTACGCAACAAGTCGGCCCATGACCCGGCCCGATTATATGACTTTTTTTCGGGTCGGGTACCCGGCCCGAAAAAAATTTAAAAATTTTAAAAATACCCGAAATATTTAGTTCGGGTCATCGGGTATTTGGGCCGGGTAATTCGGGTCGGGTATTTTTGAACGCCCCTACTTTTGGCACACGAAAGTACACGACACGAAAATACACGACATGAACGAATTGTCAGGTCTAATTTGATCCACTCACTTCTTTTAGATTTTGGAGATCGGCCCAATATCATTGTACGGAGTAGATCAAACACTACACTAATCGATTCAATATTATCAGATCTCAAGATGATGGCTTGTTGGAGCAGACCAATTTTAAAATTGGAATCTGTATGTTCACATGAGACTTAACCGGGTTGATGCTAATTTAAACAAAATAGGCTGCAAAGAACTTGGGATATGGTATATATGAAAAGCAGACCAAAATAGTATATTAATCAGTCTAATGTCATCATAAGTTTTTGACTTGGGATACGTCTTAATATTCTTGTTTGTAAAAATAAGAGTTTCAAACTACCAAAAATCCATTTTCTACCATTTTCTCGCTTTACAATATGCATATAATTGATTGTACATTAATCTTGCACATCTTGCTAGTTTTTAGGGTCGAAAACCAAATCAAGTTATTAAATACTCGATTTGAACTCAATTGGTAAAAAGTTCATTTGAGCTCGATTCAGTAACATAATGAACCAAGCTTGCACGCAAATTCTTGTTTGATAAAATATAAAGCTCGGCTCGAGCTCGACTCGATTTGTAAAAACCATAAAATACATATAAAAAAATCAAACTACTCGAGCTCGATTCGTATTTGGCTCGGTTAAGCTCGTTAGCAGGGCCGATCCTGCGGGATTTGGGGCGCAAAACCAACCTTTTAGGTGAGGTTTTCATTTTAGAAATTTGTAATATTAAAACTAAAAACTAGTTTAATAATCAATATAAAATTAGTGAATATAATATTTTGCTCTAATTTAAAATGATATATTTTTATAATATACTATTTAAACACTTTTTTACCACATTTAGAAGCAAAATCATGAATCTTTATAACTTTTTTTTATTTCGATCTATAAGGAAAAAAAAAAACTACATATACTTCAACAACTATCCACCATCGTCAAGCCAATTTCACAAACTCAACTTAAATTACTCTAATTTTTAAAATAACCAAAAATCACATATTTTTTTAGGGGCCAAAGCATTGGCTTGCTGGCCTTGAAGCAGGGCCGGCCCTGCTCGTCAGAGCTTGGATTGATAACTAATCACGTCAAGCTCAAACATAATATTTAAAGTTCCATAAAATTTCAAACAGATTCGAACATACATACGTTTGACGTTCGAATTGACGTACCCTACTAGTCTTATGGAATTAATAAATTAACCAAAAAGCTCCGCCGAATAGGTGGAAATAGCAGTAGAAATGATAAACATAAGGTAGAAATTAAGAAATACTCTTATGTTGCCCAGGACTATTGATCGAGTTTTTTTCAGTTGGTATTCGATGAATGTCCATCCCAGGTAGTGGCTATTTTCTTGATCTTGCTGAGTACCTTAATGACCTCTTCGGCTGTAACATTCCCCGTCACGCTCACCTTGTTTAACGGTCTATCCACATCGTATGTTTCTATGTCTGCACACACATTAATTAGATCGAACTTCTGTCAATACTTATGTGTTGTAGGACGAGCTGATCAACTTAAGAAGATATAAGGTGAACTTTAAAAATTGTCCGTTAACTATGAGAGGTATCATATTTATTAAGCGTGGCAATTGTTGTCGTCTATATAGTAATTTTCTACAATCTATGGCCAAATGTCGTCGGAAATTGGAAAATGGCACGTGACATGTCGTGTGCTCCGACGAATTCGGCGTATACTGCAAGTTAGAGAAATTAAATGGCATGTATCGCGATATTTGATGAAAAATATTAAAAGGAATATTAAAAACAAAAATAACATATTAAAATTCAAAAAATTCATTGAAATCCATAAAATTGTTTTGAAAATACTAAATTTTCATTTAAAAGCTATAAAAACAGACATTTTATTTCTAGAAATTATTTTGAGAATTCTAAAAACGCATTTAAAATTCAAAAATAAAAATAAAAAATTTTAATGTTTATTTTAATATTTTTCTCAGAATTGGCAAACCATGCCCATTAATTTCTCTGATGTACAATTTATGCTCATTTCGTCGGAGCACATGACATGTCACTATTATTGCTACATAGAGGGTAGGGGTGTATTTCAAACCGAACGTTCATGAAAATTTCGCGAAAATATTCGGTCAACGTTCAGTACGTGTTCGGTTCGGTCAAATTCGAACAGTCGCGAACATGTTCGTTACATAAACGAACCGAACACAAACAAAATAATATATATTCGTTAGTTCGCGAACAGTTCGCGAACAAAGGGTTTTTTTATTTATTAATAATTTTACAATAATTAATAAATATAATTAATAATCTTACAATAATTAATAAATATAATTAATAATTTATAATAATTAATAAATACATATACAAAATAAAACCTACCATTCCAAAACTCTTAATTTCTATATATATCATCTTTTTTTATTTTTTAATTATTATTGCTTGTACTTTAGGCTTTTTTTTATATTTTAGAATACAAACAAACAAACGAACGATCAAAACGAACCGAACAATCGAACGCTAACGAACGAACACGAAATATGTGAAATTTTAACGAACCGAATACGAACAAGTGGTTTGCAATTTTATCGAACACGAACCGAACGGACCGAATTCTTAACGAATAAACGTTCGTTAAAGTCACTTTTTGATTCGCTCGGTTCGGAATACACCCCTAATAGAGGGTAACAATTACCACGTTTAAACATGCTGGGCATAACAATGACACCTCCGTAGTTAATGGCAGCTTTTGTAATTTTCCCAGAGAAATATACCCCAAGAAAAAAAAGCATGTTCCTATTAATTATTTACTAAAATATTGATTTAAAAATATTAAAAATAAATATTTAATACAAATACTAAAACACCAAAAACATTATTATTTGTAAAAAAAATACCTTCAATTTTCTTGATGGCCTTCAAGATTTTCTTAATGCATTCGTCGCAGTGCAATCCTACCCTCAACTCCACCACCTAACATTCATCAATCCGTCTCAAGAACACACATAGAACTGTGAAGACATATGAATATATATATATATATATATATATATATATATATATAAGAAACTTACGTTAGCCATTAATAAGTAGATCAAGCTGGTAAAACTTGGTATATATACTTGTAGTAGTAAGTTGGAGGAGGAGGAGAAGTGGAGAATGGCTTATTGCTATGATTTTATTTTGCATTTAAAATGAAAGAAAGAAGTTGTGGGTGGATGGAGGGAGGGTATGTGATTCTTTTCTTTATTGATGATGAAAATGTTTTTTGCTTTGTTAAAAGCTCACTTTTGTTGACATTTGGCACATTTGCCGTGTAATTGATGATGGCCTTATAAGCTTTTCAAGAGACAAAAAAGAGCATATATAATTGTTTTTGCCCTTGCCATGCATTATTTGTTGTGATTGAACTTCGCTTTCAATGAGTTAATTATAAAGAAATAAAGAAAAATATTGTAGTGGTGTCCAGCTATAGAGGTATAGAATCAATCGTGTGCATTTGGTAAAAACTAGCCGAAAAGATAGTTGAAACCTAAAATAGTAGCTGAAATCTAAAAAGGATCGAAATTGACAAGTCAACTTAACTGAAAAATTAGTTGAAAATGTAGTTGAGCTGAACTGAACTAAATTAAACTAAACTAAAATTTGCTAATTGAACTGAAACGAATTGAAATGTGCTGAAATTAAGCTCAAAAGAACGTAGCATAGGTGTGTTTGGTAATTTGAAGTAAATCATGGTCTCTATGCTTTACGGCTGAAGAATGCTCTCTATGGTCTCAAGCAAGCTCCCCATGCTTGGTTTCATCGCTTGCTACTTTCTTGGTTCAGTTCGGTTTCACCTATAGTCAGTCCAGTACCTCGTTATTTATTTATTATGTTTCTCTTTGGTTAGAGGTGTCCATAGGACCCGGATCCGTCGGGTCGACCCGTCGACCTATCATGTTTCTCTTTGGTTAGAGGTGCCCACAGGACCCAGATCCGTCGGGTCGACCCGCTGACCCGGACCCGCCAAACCCGTGTAGGACCCGGACTGTTGGGTAAAATAATGTTGTTTTGATAATTACCAAACAACAAAGCTTGATACAGCAAGCTAGCATACAGCAAGATGATAAATGCCCAGCATACAGCAAGCCGCTGTATCGAAAGTCCGATCGAAGTTTTCGATCCTCTATCAAAGATCTTCTCATAGCGCCAGCATACAGCGAGCTCTCACGCTACCAAGATACAACAACAAAATCTAAGTAAACGCCAAGTATGGAAGCTATCCGAATACAACATCCTTCCATACAGCATCGGACTACTCTAATATGCCTATAGCATAATTGGATACAGCATTCACATCGGAACAGGACTGAAGACCGTTTGGAAAGGAATCTTTGGAATTCGCTAAAGTCAGTCCCGTTCGATAAAGAAGTATTTAAATACTGAAAGGATAAAGTATTTAAATACTGAATCCATCAGAGATCTTCAAATACCGCAATATTCGGATCTCAGTCTATTCAAGTCAACTATCAAGTTGTCACAGAACCTTGCTCAACGGATCTATCTCAACGGATATATCCAAGAAGGCTATTTATACCCCTGAGTTTGAAGATCAAACCAACCAAGAAGAAGAACATATACAAGCTTACAAGCGATATTCAAACCATCGAAAGACTGAATATTCATTATCATCAGATCAAGCTTACAAGAGCAAGTATATTTCTTTCTAGCATCAATCCATATCTGAGAAAGAAGAAATATACTCAGTCATCAAGAACAGCTATCATCATCTCAAGAACTTCATATTCAAGCTGCTGTTCTTACCTGGTTACCTACCTTTTACCTTTGTGTAAAAACTGAGCTCTGTGTGAACTCAACAAGTAATTCTGACCTATGTGGGACGAATAAGGACGATGCTTTGGAATTGTGTGTGAAAAATCAAGTCAAGTAGAAGCTTTAACCAATCTGTGTGAACAGTTGAAAGCGACAGTCTTTGTATCTATCTGTGTGAGCGATATAAGGATATGTTTGATTATAAATACATAGTTGTGTACGCAGTATTTATAATAAATATTTTACTCCTGTGTGGAGGACCAGTGGACGTAGAGGGGTTTACCTCGAACCACTTAAATACTGTGTTATTTATCTTTCGCCATTACTGTTTTCATAAATTGTGATTTATACAAGTATACACTGCAAAACCCTGTACGCACCAAGCTAACAGGAGATTAGACCGAGTTGCTGTATCGACAACAACTTATTGTTGCAAGACTTATGCTATGCACTCTGATTATAGAAAAACGTACAACTTGTTGCTTAAACATTTCCCAAGCTGTATCCAGTATACTTTTAGTGGACCAACAAGTGGTATCAGAGCGGTTGACTCTAAAAAGAATCTGTCGTATTTTTAACTGAATCAGATCCTTAAAATCACTTATTTTCGAAAACAGTCTTTGTATTTCCCATCTTCTAATATGGATACCTTTATGTCAAATAAGATATCTATGTTTTATATTAATGAGTTTGATGACTGGAGAATCAGGATGAAGAACAAACTCAAGAACTTCATTGGAGAATCAAAAGCTCCGCCCGTATCAACAAAGACCGAAGAGTGTCTTCAGGTGGTCACTGACAGTGACTCGTCTGATGATGAGCTAGAAGATAGAGCCTATATGTGCTCTATGGCCGAATTTAAAGAGGAAAATGAAGACGGAGATGATGATAAGGTAAGCTCTACCTCAACTATTCCTGTAAATACATCTTATACATTTGAAAATATGTTGAATGAATTTAATAATATTTAAAAGGCCCATGAGATATTGAAAAGAGAAAACATACAACTTGAAATTTCTAACTTAGACCTGAAGGAAGAAAACAACTTGCTGAAGAATAATTACGAAAATATGTCAGTCGATTGCGAAAATAGCAAAGTTAATTTAGAAAAGCTCATGGAGATCAATCATCAACTTGCACACGATCTAAATGAGACTAAGTCTCATCTTGAAAGCAAGACAAATGATCTGGATCTACTCGAAGCCAAAGTAAAATCTCTCGAGAAACGTGAAGGAGAATTAGAGACAATCTTGAATTCTTTCGAGAAATACTCTAATAGAATGGAAGAGATCCTAAGCACTGGGAAACATGCTCATGATAAATGTGGCTTAGGATACAACTCGTTCTCCAACAAATAAAAATCTAGTACGGTATTCGTCAGGAGTGAGGAATCCATTCCTGTATCGAAAGAAGTTCCGAGTACTGTGAAAGAACTAGTTGCACCACGAACAGCAAAGGTTGCCATTCCGCCACCACAGTCATATTCCAGACAGCGGAATCACCAGCCATTCAGACCTGTAGGGTGTACTCAACAGGATGCTCCCCGAGCATATCAACAGCACCAACAGCCGTTTAGAAGGAAGGCTGTATCCAAATATCAAAGGCCCGCACGGCAGTACTTTCAGTACAGCGCGCCTAGATATTGGATACATGAGCCATGTTATCTATCAAGAAAACAGGTCGCAGCGCAGTATCAACAACAGATTTGGGAATCCAACTGGAGACCCAAAAGGCAATCTGTAAAATCTATGAAAATGGCTCCGCCTCCGAGACGACAATCGTACTGGAATAACAACTATAATTCTCGATTTTTCATGCATTATAATTCTCATGATTACAACGACTACGTGTCTGCCCCACGTAGATATCGAAATAATGGATCAAAAGTAGCCTACAACAAACCAATTGTTGTTCGGCAAATTTGGGTACCGAAAGGTACTATCACACCAGAACCCAAATTTACTTGATTTCTATGCTTCGACATGAATCGGGAATCGCTACATCTAGACTCACTGTAAGTTCTTATGATTTTACTCATTAATTGAGGGGGAGTGCTGTAAGACCCAAGAATACAGTATCTACCATTAATTAACTGTATACTTAGAACAGTCAAGACAGCACTGTAGGACAAAGAAGGCATGAAACCTTCCTACAGCTGACATGTGCATTAATTAAGGGAGAATACAGTACGACCCATGAATACAGTGTTAATCCGAACATAAATGTAAGAATTGAAACCTGTATGTACCTTTTAAGGGGGAATGCTGTATTGTTTGCGGATACAGTACATACACTACAGGACATCAATTATGCTTGATAATTTTATTCTATTGTGTATTGCAAACCGTTTTAAGTACACATGCCCTGCTTTTATATTCAAACATTTTTTTTGCTTTGCACGACATCTGGACTTCACTATCTCAATGACACGAATTTTAAACTCATCTCATTTTTTTTTATTGTTGCAATTCAACAAGCTTAAGTATTAAGCTGTAAGAACTTGTCTGCGAACCGTTCATATGTTCAGTTGTACTCAACTAGATCACACTGTAAGATTGTGCCTGCGCGCCAATCATAAGTTTAAGATGTAATACACTTCCCTATTAGATGCTATCACTTTAGAACTTGCCTGCGAGCAGTTCACATTTCTTTTAGACTAAGTGCTGAAGACCAGATCATTCGAACAGAAGATCAAGAAGTCTGCTCTTGACATTATCGAAAAAGAAGGAAACAGTGGGGATAAACATCCCCTGTATCGAAGTCTTCACAAATTTCCAACAAGTGGTTATCGAAAAAGAAGGGGAAATTGTTTTAGCTTAAAGAGGTTTTGGCATCAACATTTTGGCATGATCAAGAAGTTTTGGAAATTATCAAAAAGGGGGAAATTGTTGGGTAAAACAATGTTGTTTTGATAATTACCAAACAACAAAGCTTGATACAGCAAGCTAGCATACAACAAGATGATAAATGCCCAGCATACAGCAAGCCGCTGTATCGAAAGTCCGATCAAAGTTTTCGATCCTGTATCGAAGATCTTCTCATAGCGCCAGCATACAGCGAGCTCTCACGCTACCAAGATACAACAACAAAATCTAAGTAAACGCCAAGTATGGAAGCTATCCGAATACAACATCCTTCCTTACAGCATCGGACTACTCTAATATGCCTACAGCATAATTGGATACAACATTCACATCGGAACACGACCGAAGACCGTTTGGAAAGGAATCTTTGGAATTCGCTAAAGTCAGTCCCGTTCGATAAAGAAGTATTTAAATACTGAAAGGATAAAGTATTTAAATACTGAATCCGTCACAGATCTTCAAATCCCGCAATATCCAGATCTCAGTCTATTCAAGTCAACTATCAAGTTGTCACAGAATCTTGCTCAACGGATCTATCTCAATGGATATATCCAAGAAGGCTATTTATACCCCTGAGTTTGAAGATCAAACCAACCAACCAAGAAGAAGAACATATACAAGCTTACAAGCGATATTCAAACCATCGAAAGACTGAATATTCATTATCATCAGATCAAGCTTACAAGAGCAAGTATATTTCTTTCTAGCATCAATCCATATCTGAGAAAGAAGAAATATACTCAGTCATCAAGAACAGCTATCATCAACTCAAGAACTTCATATTCAAGCTGCTATTCTTACCTGGTTACCTACCTTTTACCTTTGTGTAAAAACTGAGCTCGGTGTGAACTCAACAAGTAATTCTGACCTGTGTGGGATGAATAAGGACGATGCTTTGGAACTGTGTGTGAAAAAGCAAGTTAAGTAGAAGCTTTAACCAATCTGTGTGAACGGTTGAAAGCGACAGTCTTTGTATCTATCTGTGTGAGCGATACAAGGATAGGTTTGATTATAAATACATAGTTGTGTACGCAGTATTTATAATAAATGTTTTACTCCTGTGTGGAGGACCAGTGGACGTAGAGGGGTTTACCTCGAACCACTTAAATACTGTGTTATTTATCTTTCGCCGTTACTGTTTTCATAAACTGTGATTTATACAAGTATACACTGCAAAACCCTGTACGCACCAAGATAACAGGAGATTAGACCGAGTTGCTGTATCGACAACAACTTATTATTGCAAGACTTCCGCTACGCACTCTGATTATAGAAAAACGTACAACTTGTTGCTTATACATTTGCCAAGCTGTATCTAGTATACTTTTAGTGGACCAACACGGACCCATGCGATCCGCCGGATGTTTGGGTCTTAGGTACCCTGACCCGTCGACCCGTTGGGTCGGACCCGAGACCCAGAGGGTCCAATGGATAAATTTCAAAAAAGAAAAAAAAATAGAAATTATACCTATAAATACCCCACAACCTCCTTTATTTCTCACACTCATTCTCAATCTATCTATCTATTTCTCAGTTCTCATTTTTGTAATCTAAAATAGTAACCGAAACCTGAAAAGGATCGAAATCGATAAGTCAACTTAGCTGAATAATTAGTTGAAAATGTAGTTGAGCTGAACTGAACTAAACTAAACTAAACTAAAATTTGCTAACTGAACTGAAGCGAATTTAAATGTGCTGAAATCAAGCTCAAAAGAACGTAGCATAGGTGTGTTTGGAACTTGAAGTAAACTATGGTCTCTATGTTTTACAGCTGAAGAAGGCTCTATATGGTCTCAAGCAATCTCCCCATGCTTGGTTTCATCGCTTGCTACTTTCTTGGTTCATTTCGGTTTCACCTATAGTCAGTCCAGTACCTCATTATTTATTTATCATGTTTCTCTTTGGTTAGAGGTGTCCATAGGACCCGAGACCCGGAGGGTCCAACGGATAAATTTCAAAAAGAAAAAAAAAATAGAAATTATACCTATAAATACCCCACAACCTCCTTCATTTCTCACACTCATTCTCAATCTATCTATCTATTTCTCAGTTCTCATTTTTGTAATCCAATATTTCTCTCTTCCTATTCTCATTTTATCATTGTGTCGAGCTCTGACAAGGGAAAGGGTATACGTCCCCCAAAAATCCAAAATGTCCAAGTTAGAATGAATGGCTCTTTGCGGCAAATCGAAGAGACCATCTGGCATACCTATTCAAGAGGCTCAAAATCAACCTCCACCTTTTTGAAAATAAAAGTCAACAAAATGAAGATGATGCTCATGCTAGAATACTTGAAAGTATCTATTATGGCAGTACAACAACTAGTAGTGAAGAGAAAGTTGACTTCCGGGGATTTCAACGTACCAAACCGTCAATAACTGCATTAACATTGAAGAAGAAATAGAGCATGAAATCGATGAAGTTAAGTTAACACAAACATATGCAATGTTTGAGCGCATTCTTCATCCGTACCAACTCCGACGCAAACATCAAAGTCTAAGTGTCTTGCGGCAAGCCAACCCGAAGAATAACCCCCTTATGTTGAAGAGTTGTCATCCGAATAGGAGCAAGAAACTGCTAAAGGAAGATGGGGCAAGAAAACTGATGCGGACGATAAGTCATTGCAGTATTTGGAGGCCCATGATCGCATTTTCAAGCCTAAGAAATGAGTTAATTACTTATTTTCTTTTATTTCATGCTCTTTTAAAAGCCCATGTTTTCTTTATTTTGTTGGACCCTTGATGGGCCTTGAAGACTATTTATATGTCCTGTTAGAACTATATTAGGGTTTTTGTTGAATTTGAATTATTGAATAATATTTCTGAGGGAAGTCTAGTATACGTAGTATCAAGCTTCATCTCTTTCGTGTTCAAGCTTTTGCTGCATCATTTGGTATCCGGAGTCATAAGGATTCTGTGGAGACCATAAACGATAACAAAATATCACAATACAGATGAAGAATTTGACTTCCTATGGTCTCAATAGGTTGCAGCAGTCGACGGAATTTTCGATAGCTACTGCCAACTAGACGAATTTGCCCACTGGAATCACCGCCATCTCCAGTTTTGACAGCCCTTGTTGCCGGTGCATCGCCGCTGCCAACATATCGAGATCTGACCGACCATGTCACTATTCGACGGACCACCTCCTACTGTTTCAACTGGGCAATTCACATAGAATAATTTTTATTTTTTTTATTATTCATGATAGTTATGTTGTTGCCAGTGCTCTGAGGCCTTTGTCCCACCGCCTCATAATTCTGAGTAATGTTTGTGCGGCCGATATTTTTGAACTCAAATATTGGGTGGCACTATTTTATTCTTCTGGAGACGAGATTAGTTCCGATTATAGGACAAATCGTTTCAATGGGGGAGAGAATGATGGAGACAAGATCGCGGTAGCAATCTCTCATAATTATGAGCCGATTTGGAGAATCAAGATTTTTATGATAGTATTATGTTTCATTTTCATAGATCTTACTATTTATTAATTATGATATTTATTATACTACTATTATTATTATTATTGTTATTATTATTATTTATTAGGATTTATTTCTTGATCACCAAATTTCTTCGATATTATAAATAGATAAGTCTATTATTTTCATGAGGGAGTTGACTATTGAATAAGAAAATATTGGGTTTACCCATTTTTCTCGTGTTCTATTTGTGTTTTTCGGCATTCATCTTGAATCAACGGATCTTCACGTTTAATCACGTATTGCGTATAATATTTTGGATATTCTTAGAGTCAACGGATATTTATGCTTTTATCGCGCTTCTAGCTGCACCAAAAACTAAAGCGAGAAGCATGCCCTGTTGTATAAAGGAAGCCGATGTCCGATCTTTTTTCAGAACACTTTAAGAAGAAAAAATGTTGGATGGTTCTATGAAGGTTCTTTGCAACAATTGCAACAAAGAATATTCGTATAAAGCCGGAGTTTGATGTGAAAATTTTAAAAGGCATTTTGAACATAACCACGCCTCGATCCACCGAGATCAAAAATCGCAAAGTCAACTAAAATTCCAACCTTCTATTGTGTAAGACCCCCAAGTTCTGTAACACCCCCAAGTTATTCAAGGTACATTACAGCGCCGTGGGCCCTGGCGTGGGGCCCACCAGGCTATACTTACACGGAACCATGAACTTTGACCGAGAAGGTCCAAGTACAATGAAATGGAAGACAATAAAAATGGTACTCAAAAACCATATCCACTACATCCAATTGTAATACATCATAAATCAATACCACGGAAACACAGGCCGGAACATCACTGAAACCGAAAATCCTACACAAGTACTCAAGAACTATTCCAGTACAACAACACTGAATGGAGGAAACACGAAATATAACCGGAGGCAAGACACAGCATCACACTTGCCCATCATCTTCATGCCGACCTGGTACGTGCCTCTCCGCTTTCCTGGATCCTAAAATACATGAAAAGTATTTCCCCCATAAAGGGGTTAGCCGTCGAATAGCCAGTATAAGTATATCGAATATGAAACACAATACTTTTCAACAATAAAGTGAAAGTAACTGTCAATAAATCATTTCAAGACTAGTATTCCGGAATAACTAAATCTCATAGCATCACATCAATACATACATGATTGACCATGGAACCGCACCAAAGGCAACAGAACCCTCTGAGGCCCCGTCGGACCTTCCCAGAGTGGCTAACCTAAACTATTCATGGAACCGCACCAAAGCCCACGGAACCCTCTGAGGACCTGTCGGTCCGTCCTAGAGTGAATATATACAATCATACAATTCATATATGTTAGCCACTAAGTATACAGAATACAGCTTGGAAAGTGTTTGAGCAACAAGCTGTACGATTTTCAAGTTAGAGTGTGTAGCGGAAGTCTTGTAACAGTAAGTTGCTGTATGCAGTGTATACTTAAAATAATCACAGTTATGAAAACAGTAAATACAGAAGGTAAAAGACACGGTTTTTAAAGTGGTTCGAGGTAAACCCCTCTACGTCCACTGTTCATCCACACAGGAGTTAAAAAGTTTATTATAAACACTACATACACAACTACGTGTCTATAATCAAACCTATCAATGTATTGTTCACACAGATTGATACAAAGATCGTAGCTTTCAACCGTTCACACAGATTGGTCAAAGCTAACACTTGACTGGCTTCTTCACACACAGTTCCGAAGCTTCGTCTCTACAATGCAGATCCGTCACACACAGTTCATGAAAAGCAAGGCTTTCTCAATCCACTCAGGGCTGATGGTTTTCTTCAATGTAAGAACATTGGTTGAACAACAGCTTGACTTTCTTGAGCTTTGAGCTGATGATGTGTTGTTCAGGAATGAGCACTTGTATATTTCTTCTCTCAGGGTTGGCAGTATGCTTGAAGAAATATTATTGCTCTTGATATACTGTTCTTTATAGGATCCCGTGGAATCTCAGTATATCTTAGTTTACTCAGTTTGAATGTTCTTCACAGTATGTATGATTTTGTGTTCGTCTGTGTTCTGAACTTCAAACTTCGGGGTATATATATATAGCTTTTGGAATAGATCCGTTGAGAAAGATCCGTTGAGCAAAAGTCCGTTTCAACTGGATGGTTGACTTTATAGACCAAGATCCATATTTTGCGCTGTCTGAAGATCTCTGTCGGATTTAGTATTTAAATACTTTATCCTTTCAGTATTATAATACTTCTTTTCAAACGGGACTTGATTTTAGTGAATAAAGCATATTCTGTTCTGACGGTCTTCAGTCCTGTTTGGATAAGTATTGAAGAAATCAATACTTACAGCTTATATGCTGTATCTAATTATGATGTAGGCTATATTGAAGCTGCTGATGTATGGAATGTTGCTGTATGAAGGGACAACTTCCATACTTAGCGCTATTTGACTCTGTTGGTGTATGATGGCAACGCGAAGTCTTGTTGTATGTTGGCAGTTTATCAAAACATTGAATAGGGTTAATTATCCCAATAATTTCCCCCTTTTTGATAATTGCCACATCTTCTTTGAAACCTCTTTATATTTGCCAAAACTTCTTGATGATGTCAAAACCTTGATGTTGAAACCTTTTTGAAACATCTTACAGGAGGGCAGTCTTCTTGGTCTTCTGTCAAATGTTCTGGCCTTCAGCAAATAGTCTAATACTATGAACTGCTCGCAGGCGAGTTCAACTTTGACAGGAAAGAGTATTACAACTTAAACTTATGATTGGCGTGCAGGCACAATCTTTACAGTGTAATCTAGTTGAATACAACTTAATCTATGAACTGTTCGCAACCAAGTTCTTTACAGCTTTTATACTAAAAAAGTCTCATACTTGTATACAGCAAAATTAATTGAAATCGTAATCAGACGGCAAACAAATAAGTAGATCACGAGTTGTAATCTTTCAATACAAAATTATATTTTATTGATAATGATCAGATTACAATAGGAGTAGGAATATAGATAAAGAATTTGTTCCTGTTTACAGATTATTTTGAAAAAGAATTCCTTCATGCCAACTCCTATAGTGAGCGTGTCTCCATGGCCTCATGTCAGGATCATTCTCGGTTCCCTTCCACCAATACTGTAGGGAATCATTACCTCAATCTAAATAGATCGCTCTTCCTTTACTCGATTTGTCAAAGGCAAGGATCCAGTCACCAGGGTGTGTGATCCGATATCCTTTCCGGTGCTTAGATTTCATTGTGATTTGCAGAGGGAGCATTCCTTTTTCAAGCATTTTTGCAAACTCTTCCACAGCCTCCTCCGGTGTTCGACACTTATTGAAGATGGCGGACTCCCTGATAAGTTTTACAAAGTATCTCATCCGTTCGTTTTTCCTCCATTTCTTCACTTCTTCTGCTGTAGGATAGCGGTTGGTTGGCAGAAAAATTTTCGAGGGCTTCTGCACGTTGTTCTTCCAAGGTATGTTGGGATCATGGAACTCTCGACGAGAACCAGAAACCCTGTATGCTTGTGCAGGAGTAGCCAATCGGTTGATCTCGGCACTGATGTTGTCTTCAAGAATAAAATCAAATTCTTTTTCTATCTACTGTCTCCATTGCCTTGCAGCATCCCTTGGCTCTTCCCTCTTTTTGGCCTCATCAAGATACGAGACTTTTTCGTCTAAGCGCTCCAGGATCTTCATTGCATTGTCCTGTTTTATCTCCATTCTTGAGAATCTTTCTGCCAAGGAGCGAAGCACCAGCGACATATCATCAATTTTCTGATCATGTCCTTTGAGCTGGGCGTCTATCTCCTGTAAGGCAGATGCTGTTTTGGTCTCCGAGATGCAAACTTGGCCTGTTCTTCCTTCAGGATCTGCTCCTGTCGCTGTTGAAGTAGGTTGAGTGCTTGCTTGAAGATGGTGGGCAAGATGCAGAAGGCTTCTTCCACTTTTGATAATTTGTGCTTGACACCGGTCATTTCTTCGACAGCAGACTGATGCAACCAGTCAATTTCTTTCTTGACAGTGTGAAGGGCATTAACAACGTCCTGTAGGAAAATAGTTTGTCGGCCTAAAGCATGCAGTGGCTCGTTCTTTTCAATTGACCTGGGAGAGTCGGACTGGGCACAATCTTCAACTCCATTCAGATGTCTCAAGGCCACATGGGTGCGTGACTCGAGTTGGATATCCTCAGGTAAGAAACCGTCGTCGGATTCCAAGACAAGTGAAGATGAGGGAACATCAGATGTTGGCGCGACAACAGGGGGGACTGATTCCTCCTGCTCCGGAATGGATGTGGTAGATATAGGTACAGGAGGGACTGATTCCTCCTGCTGTTTCTCAGCTTTCGCCTGCTCCGGCAGAGGGACTGATTCCTCTTGCGGGAAGGCACAGGTCTGGTCGTCGGGTTGGGTGGCGACATGCTTGGGTGCCTGTTGAGAAACTATTTGCTCTTCGGTGATAGGAGAGACTGATTCCTTGCTGTCTTGAACAGTTTCTTGTTGATGGAGAGGAGATTGCTATTGATTGGAGGTCCCTTAAACCTGTTGGTCGGGTAGTCTTGAGAATTCCTAGTCTTGAGCTTCCTCACGACTCATTCTCAGACCTGCCTGTAAGGCGTCGTCGTCGTCGTCATCTGAGTCATGATCAGATTTTGGACTTTGTGGAGCTGAGTCAGTGGATTTTGATTTGCCCTTGAGTCGGGCCTTATCCTTTGTCAAAATACAGCTAGAAATAAGCTCATGACAGAACTTGTTGTCCCATTGAATAACAAGTGGATGTTCTGACAGTCTGTGACTTCCAAAATGAAGGCTTCTTCGTCCTTCCATTCCCTCTAATGGTACAAGGTGTCATAGGGTTCAACTCTATATGACTTCCAATGAACGAAGTGTTCAAAAGCTTGCTCAACCTGTAATTGAAATAGGGTGTCATTTATGAGTATTGAGAGGGACTCCGAACAACACATGGGTTTACTGTCGGTATTGGGTCCTCGACAAGTATGGGATCCTGTGTTGGAGATGAATCCCGAACAGGGGTTAGAACCCTGATGGGAGATGGATCCTGCACGGGTGTGGAATCTCGTATAAGAGATACAGTTTTCGGCTCAGTGAATGCAGCCGATTCACCAATTCCTTCAGTTTTGGCAAGCAGTTGATCATCCGTCATAGCCGCCATAGGCTCGGGATCTGCACCGTGTGCAGCAACTGTTTCTTCTTCAGGGGTTTCGCCCCGTGGGTGTTGTTCTGTGGGTTATGCCGCAACATTTTCGATGGGAGTGACCGATTGAGTCACTATGACCTTTGATTTTGATTTAGAAGCTTTCTTCAGCTTCTTCTATGCTGTGAGTGGTGACGCACTGTCAGACACGCTCTTTTTCCTTTTCTTTTGGGATTTGTCTTCATCAGCAATCCTTCTTGTGATATCCCTCGGATTATCAGAGCTTGGCATGGAGTTGACATGGGGCTGGTCGGCTTGAAGGCTATCCTTGTTGAAAACTGTGGGCTTGCTCCCACCAATAAACTTCCTGTAGCCGATTTTCTTAGCATCACGAGACTGTGGCACGCCAGTTTTCTTGAGAAGAGAATTTAGAATAAGCCCAAACAATTTCTTTTGAGAGATAGGCTTCGAAACTTCTTCATGCAGCTCTTCAGAATAACTTGACACCAGTTGACTTTTTCGCCGGACATAATGGCGACCATCATTCTGAACCGCAAGTTAGTGCACATCTCGAACGCACCGGTCCTGTTTTCAACAATACGGAAACAAAAATCATGCAGATAAACATAAGGCAAACAAAAATGCTTCTTATCTCAAGAAGGATGCACGTTCCTGTCCGAGGCATTGCCAGTAAACAATCCCCAATATGTAGCTAGAAGATCATGTGACCCGAAGGTCTCAAGGTCTTCCATCTTCAGGCCATCGGACGGTAGCCTGAAAAGAGTTCCAAGAAGAGAGTGGTTAATGCAGATTTAGACTCCACGGACTGTAGCAGTGATGTCACAAACACTGCCTCCTTTCTTCAAAGAAATAACTTCACAGATGCATCGAGGTAAAATTCTTCAACGATGCGCTCATCATATAGATCTGGGTGCTGGCTATCAAGGCGGTATAAGCCTTGTTGCTTAATCTTGGAGACGACACTCTCCATTCCATCGAGGTCTTCACCCTCAGATTTGATATGTTCCATGATGATAGATCGAACGAACAGACGTCCGTCGATGATGTTTTCCCTCTTTTTCATCGATTGAGAAGAAGTTTGAGATGATGCCAAGGGTTAGAAGAAACACGGAGAATAAGTGCAGAAAATTTGCAAAAAACAATATAAGTTATATGCTCTAAGACAGTCTAATTTTACAGTCCTTATATATGTGTGGGCGGTGGAAGTTTTAGGGTTTTTGCAGACAGTAAACGGTCAGATTTAAGGGATGGGAACTGTTGTTTTAAATGAACGAACAGGATGGACTGATCGTAATAGGTACATCTTATCCATCTGATTTTGAAATTATAGCGGGTCCCACATCTGATGTTTAATCTTCCTATATTGCCTGAAACGGCGGTGAAATATTCAATAATTTGAAAAATCGCGACGTTTGATATAAAATAGTCCAGATGTCATGCAAACCATTTATTGCAAAAACGTTTGATATAATAACAGGGCACGTTGTTTTAAAAAGAATAACATATTATTATATTAGTAATTGATTTCCCACACTATGTGTTGTATCCGTAAAAATACAGTGTTCCCCCCTAAAAGGTACATACGGGATTCAATTTCATATAGCAATCTTTGGATTAATACTGTATTCATGGGTCATACTGCATTCCCCCTTAATTAATGCACACGTCAGCTGTAGGAAAAGTGTCTTCGTTGTCCTATAATGCTGTCTGAATGTCTGAGTGTACAGATAATTAATGGTGGATACTGTATTCATGGGTCTTACAGCATTCCCCCTCAATTATTGAGTAAAAGCATTAAAAACTTACAGGAAGTCAGGCTGTAGTAATCCCAATTCTTGTCGAAGCATACAGAATCTTGATGTGCTGAGAGGTTTGGTAAAGATGTCGGCTAACTGGATATGTGTATGAACTTTTTCAAGCCGAACATCCTTGTTCTCAACATGATTTCTGATGAAACGATGCTTCATGTGAATGTGCTTAGTGCGCGAATGCAATACAGGATTGTGCGTTATTGCAATGGCACTCGTGCTATCGCACATAATCGGTGTTTTCTTGGCTTCAATTACATAATATGATAGCTGTTGTTGCATCAAAGGATCTGCATACAGCAACTACTAGCAGCATAGTATTCTGATTCTGTCGTGGAAAGCGAGTTTGTCAATTGCTTCTTACTGAACCAAGATACAAGTCTAGGTCCAAGAAAGTGATAAGTTCCACTTGTACTCTTCCTATCTAGCTTGCAGCCTCCGAGATCCGAGTCGCTGTAGCCAACCTAATCGAATCCGCCTTCCTTAGGATACCATAGTCCTATGTCGACCATTCCTTTGACGTATTTCAAAATTCGTTTGGCTGTTATGAAGTGTGATTATTTAGGTGATACTTGATATCAAGCACACACTCCTACATCAAACTGGATATCAGGTCTGCTAGCTGTTAGGTACAGGAGTGAGCTAATAAGCTTCCTGTCGAGTGATTGATCAACCGGCTTTCCAGCTTCGTCATCACTAATTTGCACGGAAGTGCTCATGGGGGTTGACGATGATTTGGAGTTGTTTGTCCCAAATTTGTTGAGAAGCTCCTTGCTGTACTTTTCTTGGTTGACGAAGATTCTCGTAGGTAATTGCTTAACCTGCAATCCTAGAAAATAACTAAGTTCTTCGATCATACTCATTTCAAATTTACTTTGCATGAGAGGAGAGAACCTTTGACATAAAGCAAGGTTAGTTGAACCAAATATAATATCATCTATATATATCTGAACCTTCAGGAGGTAATCACCTTCCTGTATTTTAAATAGGGTTTTGTCCACATCATCTTTCTCAAATCCATTATCGGTTAGATAGACGGACAAGGTCTCATACCATCCTCTAGGAGATTGCTTAAGTCCATACAGTGCTTTCCTTAGCCTGTATACAAAGTCTCCGCCTTATGTGTTGACAAACCCTGGTGGTTGTTCAACATAGACTTCTTCGACAAGGTCTCCATTCAAGAATGCACTCTTGATGTCCATTTGATAAACATTGAAGCTCTTATGGGAGGAAAAGGCTAGAAATATCCTAATGGCTTCTACTAGTCTGGCTACAGGGGTAAATGTTTAATCGTAGTCTATGCCTTCTTTCTGTCTGTAGCCTTGTGCGACTAGACGGGATTTGTTTCTAATAACAAGTCCATTCGAATCCTTCTTGTTTCTAAATACCCATTTTGTTCCAATCATGGCTTGATGGTCAGGTCTGGGTACTAGATACCATACATTGTTTCTTTCGAAACCATTAAGCTCTTCTTCCATAGATAAAATCCAGTGAGAATTGTTGAGGGCTTCTATGGTAGAAACAGGTTCGGACTGAGATAAGAATACAACAATTGTGCACATATTAAGTCGTCTTAGTTCAGATTGAGACTTCCATACAGAAAATGGAGATATCTCAGATTCTAATTCTTCCCGCGCACATAGTACATTTCCTAGTGTACTTTGTATTCTCCTACGGCTAGATACTCCAGCATCAATGTTTCCTATGATCAACTCCTGTGGGTGATCTCTCAACCATCTCCTGTTGGGTTCTAATTCAGCATCACGTACTGTTTTTCGAGTTGCTGTAGTTTCAGCTTCAGCTTGTACAGCATCGACTTCATCTACTTCAGTTTTTACAGTTGCGGGGTTAATTTCTAGGTCAATGACAGGCTCTATAGGAGTTGGTGGATCAATGATGGAAAGTTGTTGGATGTTCTGAGTAATATCTTCTATTCCTGTAGGATCATGGTGAGGTTCGTCGAACACCACATGTACTGATTCCTCAATTGTCAGCTTCTTTTTATTAAAGATCTTGTAAGCTTTCTCAGGTGCTCGGGCAGCTTTGATGTTGTTTCCTTCTTCTTGCTCGGGAAGATTGTCCAAGCGTACCTGGAAAAATCATCAACAATAACGAGACAGTATTTCTTACCTCCCAAACTTACTGGGTCTACAGGACTGTATAGATCCATGTGTAGCATTTACAGAACTCTGTGAGTGGAAAGGCAGGATTTGCTTTTCAGGGTGGTCTTGATTTGCTTGCCTTTCTGACAGGGTCCACATATGCTGTCTTTTTGGAATGACACATTTGGCAAACCTCTGACCATGTCCTGTCTAGCGAGCTTGTTGATTGTCTTGATGTTGACGTGAGACATACTATTGTGCCATAGACAGCTTATATCTGCAGTGCCTTTGGCAACAAAACAAAGAATTGTGGATCTCGTAGGCATCCAGTCAGCAATATACATATTACCTGATCTGCTTCCTGTGAGCACAACTTAATTAGTTAGGATATTCTTGACTCTAAAGTGATCTATATAGAATTTCACCGAGAACTGTTTGTCACAGAACTGGATAATACTAAGTAGATTGTACTGTAAGCCTTCAACATAAGCTACATAGGCGACTTTGAATTTTCCTACAAGCAGGGTTCCCTTCCCTCTTGTTCTTCCTTTAGATTTATCACCGAAGCGTTCATTTGGACCGCGACCTTCTACGTAATCTGACAGCTTGGTTTTATCTCCTGTCATGTGCCGAGAACATCCGCTGTCAAAGTACCAGATGTCCTTCTCTAAGATATCCTGTACGAAAAGGAATTAAGTTGATTTAGGTCCCCTTTGATTGTTGGGTCCATGGATGTTACTGCCTTTAGGTACCCAGATTTTCCTGACAGCAATTGGTTTACTGTAGGTAACTTTAGGTACATTCTTGCAGTATCTACGTGGGGCAGGTAAGTAGTCACTGTAACCATGATAATTATTATGCATGTAAAATTCACGGTTATTATTATTAATCCAGTACAAATGTCGTCTTGGAGGTGGAGCCATTTTCTTCGGCCTTAAAGCTTGCCTCTTAGGTCTCCAGTTGGATTCCCAAAGTTATTGCTGATACTGTGCAGATTCCTGCTTTTGCGATGAATGACAAGGCTTATGTATCCAATATCTAGGCGCACTGTACTGTTGGAAGTACTACAGTGCGAACCTCATTATGATACGACTTCGTGATGTTGCTTCAGCCCTCATTGTGATATGGCTTCGTGCCATGGCTTCGGCCCTCATTGTGATACGGCTTCGTGCCGTGGCTTCGGCCCTCATTGTGATATAGCTTCGGCCTATTTTGGCTTCAAGTGATTGTGATATTTGATAGCTTCGGCTGAGTGGCTTTCAGGCCTTTGTGATGTCTTGGTATTTTCGTTGGAGCCTTCGGGCATTGTGATTCATATTTAATTCAGTTCTGGTTTCGTTCATGTTCGTGTAATTCATTGTCGTGCTATAATTATGATTCGCCGTTGGGCACTTATGTTCTAACCTGTCGAACATGTATTAATAGTATGCTATGGGTATAGTGTTTCGCGAATGCTCGGTTCTTACCTTGGTTTGTGAGCATCTCGTATTATTATTATTATTATTATTATTATTATTATTATTATTATTATTATTATTATTATTATTATTATTATTATACCATTTCATTCTGCCTTTAGATGGATATCATGTTATACATGTATTTGATGTTCATTATCTGGATGACTACCCCATGGGGGCAGAACGTGTTTTCATGTTTTAGGTGCTTGCGAGGAGAGAGTTGAGATACAGGGGCATGACGATGACGACGAGGCATTCGATCGATACTAGTCCGAGTTGTTCATGTTGGTCAGTCAGTTGGAGTGTTCTCCAGTTTGTCAGTCATAGTCATTATGTATTACCCGAGCAGATGCTCGTGGATGTTGTTGTATTTTTATTTTGGCCATGTAGGCCCATCGTTGTCGTTGAAATTCCTTATCGGAATATTGTGTCGGATATCATAGTAGGGAACTGTGATTTCCCGTGTTGGTTAATTTGATGTATTTTAGTCGTGTTCGCCTGGTAGATCTCCTGGTGTGGGGTCCACGGCACTGTAATAACCCAATGGGATTTGGGGGTGTTACGTGGGGCCTCTGCGGGGTGCGATGGCTGTGAGTCTCGTACCAACAGTTAACCTTTGAAATGTTTTGTTGGAGAAATGTGTTTTGTGCTCGTGCACCGTAATATTCCGGAATATAAATATTTTCTAAAATGATTTTGGCGCATATTTCATCTGATTAGAATGGTAGTTCAAATGGATTGTACCTGCACTAGTAGTTGTCGCTAACCCCTTAAATGGGGGAAATACTTTTATATTTCAGGTACAAGTCTTGGAGGCGAACGAGAATGCAGGCAGTACGAGGATGATGGGCAAGAGTGAATCTGTTCAAATGGTCGTTCGTCGATGCCATGTCTTTTAATTTTTATTAATCATGTCGTTGCTTCAGTACTTGAGTACTTGTTTCTCTTGGAACATTGTGAATGTTGTGTACCCGATTTGGATTTTGGTTGATGTTGTATCGCACTGTTGAGCCCGGTCTACTTATCTAATATGTCTTAGTTTGAGAAATTGTTTGTATGTTGATAATTTCTATCATTGTTACCTTGACGAGTTGTGTGTTAGCCTGGTGGATTCCAAGGAGTGGGGTCCACAGCGCTGTAGTATGCCCTAAACGTCTTGAGGGTGTTACAGAATATGGTATCAGAGCTTAGGTTTATGGATACCTAGGCTGTCGGTTATTTGGGTCTAGTTGAGTGTCCTTTTGAACAGTATCATTACTACTCCTTCATCTCAGTGCGCCGGTGCTCTTAAGTTTTCCTAACTCGACTCGTTATGTTATTCTATTATGTTCCTTTCTTAATGTCGTGATGTGTTTTGCATTTGAATTGTACTCACCCATTACCTCTTCGGAATGCCTGCTGGTAGAGGACGCAGACGCGGTAGGGGACGTGGCGCAGCCGGTGGGGCGGCCATGTCCGATAGCTCAGGGGCTAGTTCGACAACGCCTTCTTTGTCGAACGGTGTCTCGCTTAGCGCCGACGGCCAGCAGGATCAGTCTGCTAGCTTCGGCAATGCTCATGATAACGTTGGAGTAGTGAACATTATCCAGCAAGTAGCGAACCAGATGACGCTACTGACTTAGGTCGTTCTGTTCAACCAAGCTAATGCTAACCCGATTCCACCTACTGGTTCCGGCACCAAAAAGCTACTTCAGGATGTGATCCGTATGTGTCCTCTGCAGTTCGATGGTACTTGTGACCCTTCTGGTTGGGAGAGTTGGTTGTTTCAGATAGAGAAGGTGTTCGAAGCAGCTAACTGCTACGAGGAGAGGAAGGTACCAATCGCTCAGTACTTCCTCGCCAAGGAGGAGACGACATGGTGGCAAGCGGTGAAACCGCGTGACCGGACAGCCATGTGGGACGAGTTTCGAGAGCTGATGGAGGACGAATATTGTCCGTGGCCGGTAAAAGAGGGGAGGATTCGAGTCTTCTTTGAGGCAAAACTCCAGGATATTCCTATTTCGCAGGCGATCAAAGACTACAATCAGTAGCTATGTTATGTGAGAAATTTGGTCCGAGATGAACTAGATAAGATCCGCCACTTCGACATGTGGAAGAAGTCGAGGGTTTGTCACTACATGTCTGGTCTCGGGTGTACAACTTTGAAGGATTACCAGAATAAAGCAATGGCATATGAGATGTCATTTACGACAGAGACGGCAATCGAGGGTAAGAAACAGAAGACCTCCGGACAGTTTTCGAGAGGTAAGTCTGGTGGGTATCAGAAGGCTCAATCTGGTTCGCGAGTCTTCGGGAATCAGTCCCCGTCATTTGGGCGAGGAAATGGTTCCAAGTCTGCTCTGGCGGTTTCTGTTCGTGGTCTTGCCTGTTTTAATTATGGTCGTCCCGGACACATGATGAGTGAGTGTGACAGGCCTCTACTACAGTATCTTACTTGCGGTTGCATGGGGCATCATGCTAAGTATTGTGGAGATGCGAGTCGGGCACCAGTTACTCAGGTGTCAGCCCCAACTACGAGAGAACCGAGTGTGAATCAGGCACTAGCAGCTAGTCAGCCTCAGCAGAGCTTCGGCAGAGGTCGAGGGCATGGCCATCCTTCTAGAGGGGGAGCTTCTTGTGCAGGGTTTGTTCCGCCCCATGTATATGAGATGACACGAGCAGGAGATCCTGACGCGACGGTGACTACATCCTTGATCATCTTATTTCCGTGCTATTCGATTCTGGTGCTATGCATTCTTTCATCTCTTTAGATTGTGTGCGTCGTCTGTATGTTGATTGTCTAGTTGCATGTGAACTGTTTGTTGTTAAACTGCCTAGTGGAGATAGTATTCTGGGGGATCGTGAGATTAGAGATTTTTTCGGTGAGTATCGCGGGTAGGGATTGGTCTTCTAATCTAATTGCGGTAGATATTAAGGCTGAGGACTTGATTCTTGGTGAGGATTGGCTAGATCAACATGGATCGATCATGAATTATAGAGCGAGAACCATTTCGATGTTAGCCTCTGATGGTACCGAGCATTCCTTTGTGAGACGTAAGCAGGGTAGTCAGAGATTTCTGATCAGCGCTATGAAAGCGGTGAGACTTCTTAGAGGAGGTTGCACTGGTTACTGGTGTTATGCTTTGATATCGGAAGAAGGGGGAGTCGAGCTCTCGTCTATTCCGGAAGTGAGTGAGTATCCTGACGTCTTTCCAGAAGAGTTGATGGGTTTGCCACCAGACCGTGAGGTTGAGTTTACTGTTGATTTAGAGCCGGGTGTGGCTCCGATTTTGAAGATGCTGTGCCGCATGGCGCCTGCCAAGATGCCCGAGTTGAAGAAACAGTTGGGAGAGTTGCTAGACATGGGTTATATTCGACTGAGCGCTTCGCCTTGGGGCGCACCGGTCTTATTTGTGAAGAAGAATGATGGGTCACTTCGTCTATGTATCGACTATCGAGGGTTGAACAAGGTGACCATCAAAAACAAGTATCCGCTCCTGAGGATTGACGATGATTTGATCAATTACAAGGAGCAACCGTGTTTTCGAAGATTGATTTGAGATTGGGGTATTACCAACTCCGAGTGAAGGATTCCTATATTCTGAAGACGGCCTTTCGGACAAGATACAGCCACTACGAGTTCATGGTTATGCCTTTTGGCTAACCAACGCCCCAGCTGTGTTCATGCAAGTAATGAACAAGGTCTTTATCGAATATGTTGATAAGTGTGTAGTCATTTTTATCGACGATATCCTGATTTACTCGAGGAGCAAGGAGGAGCATGCATGTCATTTTATATCGTGTTGGGAATCTTGAGAACTCAGCGTCTTTATGCGAAGTTCTCAAAGTGTGAGTTTTGGTTGCGGGAGGTTATGTTTCTCGGCCACGTAATCTCGGCTGAGGGTGTTCATGTGGAACCACACAAGATAGAGGCAGTGTTGGATTGGGCGCCGCCCAAGAACGTGAAGGAGGTCCGTAGTTTTCTGGGTTGGCCGGGTATTATCGTAGGTTTGTCGAGGGGTTCTCTAAGCTCGCTCGACCACTAACTCAGTTGTTGCAGAAATCAGAGAAGTTTGTGTGGACCGACGGGAGGTAGAAGAGCTTCGAGGAGTTGAGGAACCGGTTAACTACCGCTCCTGTCTTGGCTTTACCGTGTGGTAATGAGGGTTTTTCAGTTTATAGTGATGCTTCGGGCCAAGGACTTAGGTGTGTACTGATGCAGCACGGGAAGACGATTGCTTATGCTTCCTATCAGTTGAAATCGTACGAGTTGAGTTATCCTACCCACGATCTTGAGTTGTCCGCAGTTGTGTTTGTGTTGAAGATTTGGCGTCATTTCTTGTATGGCTCGTCGTGTCAGAGTTTCACCGATCACAAGAGCCTGAAGTATATTTTCACACAGAAAGAACTGAATATGAGACAGAGAAGGTGGTTGGAGTTGATTAAGGATTACTATCCTAAAATCCTTGGAATTAAGGCAGGACATTATGCGAGAGGCTCATGCCTCACCTTACTCAGTCCATCCGGGCTCGAGTAAGATGTATAAGGATTTGGGGAAAAATTTCGGGTGGAATGACATGAAGAATGAGGTAGTACAGTTTGTAGCTAAGTGTTTGACTTGTCAGCAAGTCAAATGAGCATCAGCGGCCAGCCGGGTTGTTGAAACCACTTCTCGTCCCGGAATGGAAGTGGGAGGATATATCTATGGATTTTGTCACGAATTTTCCGAGGATGAAGACTGGAATGAATATGGTATGGGTGATCGTGGATCGACTGACTAAGTCGGCACATTTTCTGGGCATCAAGGACACTTGGGGTCCATAAAAATTGGCTCGTATTTTTATTGCGCAAGTCGTGAGACTTCATGGTAGGCCGAAGACTATTATTTCGGACAGAGATGACCGGTTTGTATCGCATTTTTGACAGGCGGTACATAAGGCATTGGGGACACGTTTACGTTTGACTACAGCTTTCCATCCTCAGACCGATGGGCAGTCCGAGCGTACCATTCAGACGTTCAAGGATATGTTGCGCGCGTGTGAGCTAGACTGGAGTAGTGATTGGGAGGTACATATGGCTCTAATCGAATTTACTTATAATAATAGCTGGCATTCGTCGATTAAGATAGCACCGTATGAAGTGCTTTATTTCCGATGGTGTCGATCACCGATATGTTGGGATGAACCATCCGATTTAGTTGGCACCGAGCTGGATCTTGTGTTGGAGATGAGGAAGAAAGTTGAGTTGATTCTAGAAAGGATATTGGCGGCTCAGAGTCGACAAAAGTTTTATGCGGATGTTAGGTGTCGACCCTTGGAGTTTGAGGTAGGAGATCATGTCTTGTTGAGAGTGTCCCCGTCGAAGAGAGTTTTCTATTTCGGGAAAAAGAGGAAGCTTAGTCCAAGGTATATTGGACCTTTCAAGATATTGGAGAGAGTCGGAGAGTTAGCTTACCGGTTGGCGTTACCTCCGTCGTTGAACCATGTGCATAGTGTATTTCACGTTTCTCAGTTGAGGAAGTATATTCCAGACCCGACTCATGTTATTGACTTTAGAGATGTGGAAATCGAGAAGAACGTTACGTTTGAGGAGAGGTCAGTGAGGATTTTGGAACGTCAAGATAAGCAGTTAAGGCACAAAACCATCCCCTTGGTTAAAGTGCAATAGTCGAGGCATGGAGTGGAGGAAGCGACGTGGGAATTGGAGGAGGATATGCATGCGAGGCACCCCGAGCTTTTTGATTCTTAATTTTTGGGACGAAACTTGTTTTTAGAGTGGGAGAATGTAATATCCACATTTTTTTCTTTTTCATATTTTTTTATTTTTTTATTTTGGTGTATTTCTCGTTTTTAGTGACTCTCTAGTAACCGTATTAATATTTTGGGAACAATTAGTACTTAGAATTTTCATCATTCGAGCTTGTTTCGGACTTGTTTTACTCAATCCCGCGTTTGATGTCATTTTTGTCGCTTTTGGGTTCAATTCTCGTAATCATTGCTCAGAACCGCCATTTTGGGGGTTCTCGCAAATCCATTTCATGTTATTATGGAGGTTGTGAACTTTTATCAGTGTTTCGATCGAGTATCATGTTGGGTCATTCCGTAATATTCCAAAGTTTTGGGTTCTATTACGTTTATTCTCTTTTCGGGTCGTTTGATGGTACCGTAGTGTTAGGACCGACCGTTTTGACGTGAAGTCACTAAACGAGGATTCTTGGTCGCTCATCAAGGCCTTTGAATGGTCGGGACTATACATCGTTCTAGTGTATCATTCGTGGGTCATTTTTCGTCACTTTTTGGGCACAAACAGTGTGTCCCGCGGCACAAAGGATTGTGCGCCGCGGCACACCCTTTTCAAGACTCGAGCAGGGGCAACTGTATCGTGCGCCGCGGCACATTACGTTCCGTGCCGCGGCACGGTGTGAAGGTCTGATCGCGAATTTTAGCCGCGGGCTGCGGCACACTCAGTCTGCACGGCGGCACGCGAGTCAGCAGGCCTTTTTATCAGCGAGAGTTGGAGAGTATTTCATTTCCCCTCCTTTCTTCTTCCTTCTCTCCGTGGGTGATTTCAGTGGGCGATTTTTTGGGCGATTCAGACATCTTCAATCATAGAGATATCATCTTCCTCGAGTTCTTGGTGTATATTAACAACACCGATTTGGGTTCTTCGTTATTAATCCGAGGTACTTGACTCAGAACCCTACTTTTATCCATTTTGGGGGTTTTTCGGGATTTGTCTAGATTGAACTCGAATTGTTTGTTTATATTGTGATATTTCTTATCAATTATTGTTGTTGGTGTTGGGATTCGGTGATAAAAAATGAGATACGCAGCGGAAAATAAATCGGTCCAACCGGATAAAACCAAATCCCAAAAACGGATCGATCAAGCATCATATAAACGAATATAAAAGGACGAAGATGAAATTAAGATGTCTTACCCTCGTAGACCTTTGATAATATCTTCTTGATTCCGAGCACGAACACGAATCCAATCGAACGAGCTTTTGGAAATTTCCGAGCACCGAAAGCACCGTGCCTCTACGTATCACGCGTCGGAAGATGACCGTAAAATATTTCTATCAATTTATACTCCAAGTATACGGCTAGAAATTGATAGAATTAGCTTATATATAATTTTATAAATACTCTAAGTATTTTATAAAAATTATTTTCTCTCAAATACACTTAGAAATCAAATGTATAAAGCTTGAAAATAACCTCCCCCTTTTACCCTCAAAACTCACGACCAAGCTCCTTTGATGGAATGAAGATGGTGTTGTTTTTATAACATAAAAACACATCACACCACACATCATGCCAAGAATCAAAAAGTATTAATTATACACCATGTATAATTAAAGTCCCCACATCAAATAAATAAACCATCAAGTCAAAATAAATGATAATAGACCATGTGAGGTGAGTAGGGGGGTGGCCAAGGGAGGATAAAAAGTGGTTGGTTCGTTTCGGTCCGTGAAACGAACCATCGTGTATCTAATTCGATAGACAAACCTTGGTACGTTTCAATATTAGTACAATTAATTAATCCAATTAATTAATTATATTAAAAATAATTTCTCTAAGAAATAATATGAATAAATTAATTACCCAGTAATTTATTTAATTCACGAGACCGATTTAATTTATCCAATAAATTAAATTAGACATCCAATGTCCAATATTAATCAAGAGAGAATAAGCTAAATATAATCCGTCGTTAATTCCTGTGCCGCGACTCTGTAGGTTCGTCTTAGTTAGTATTAGGAGAATCCAATGAATGTTAGCACCACTTAGCCAGTCTTGTGGCCCACACCGTAACCTAACTGAGAACGAATGATAGGATCATTCCAAAACCGTTATGTCGTGAATACCGTATACGTATAAACCCTTTAATCATATGTCTCGGTCAAGTATTAGGGTCACGGTAAAGTCAAACCCTACTGTAACTTGACTCTATGATTTCTGTTAATGCAAACCGAGATTATCGAGCTCTCGTGTATCAAATACAACTAGCTCTGAATGCTTTGGCCAAAGACTTATGATCTTATTTGCCATTAACCGCATAGGACAGTTACTTGCTCACTAACAGGAGAAAGAATCCTATCTTGGTATTCAGTAGAGAATGCTACTTGCCCACTAAGTTGCATTTCGAGGTTGACCCCACCTGAAGAGATAACTTTACCACTAGAAGGGGGGTTGAATAGTGGTAATACGGAATAACGAAATTTCTTGCGAATAAATGAAAAATAGTGCGGAAAATAAAGACTCAAAGATTTATAGAGGTTCGGCAACTTGCCTACGTCCTCTCTCCGACTTTTTTTTTCTATTGGCTCAAGAACAACCACAACCTTGACTCGTCTTCGATTGGTCCGAGTACACAACCATTACAACCGCTTGTCTTCTATCGGTCCAAGCTCAACCTCTCTCAATATAAACTTTTGTATATCTAGTGTTCTATAGGAACTAGATAATCCTCACTATACGAATATGGGAGTATAATCCTAACAATGTCGGATCAAATATCCTAATAACACCGGATTAGTGACTCTTGATTCGTTTCTCGTACGCTCAAGTGTAAGTGATGCAACACTTACAATCAAATGAAAGAATACAAAGTATAATAAATATTACAAGGTATATCACTCTTTGTATCTCTCTTCTCACAACTTAAAATGCAATAAAAGATATGAAACGAGTTCAAGTATGCTTTAATTGCTTGTATGCTTGTATGCTTGAAGTTGTGTGAATGATACCCAAGTCCTATGGGTATTTATAGGTGAAAGCCATTCTTCAAATACTAAAAACCGTATTATTAGCGTGCGCTAATAATGCCTTCTAGCATGCGCAATCGTCTCTGACTTGGCCTTTCTGAACGGTCACAAAACTATTCCAACGGTAAAATAATATAGCTAGCGTGCGCTAGTCATGTACAACTGCAACACACGAGCGCCGCGCACGAGCAGTTGCTCGTGTGGCCTGCTCCTGGGACACTGACTCGGCCGCTGGGTCTCCTGCCCAGTCCAGCCGCAACGCACGAGCGCCGTGCACGACCCGATGCTCGTGCAGCCTGCTCGTGTGGCCCTGCTCGTCAAGCAGTTCAGCCTATAACGATGCACCAAGTACAAAAATCACAGAATTCGAGAAGTACGGGGGCAAAAGCACGAGTATGACAAATATTACGCCGAACGGTGTGTTGCTACCCAAAATATTATCCGGGGATAGATATTGCTGGAATGGATGGATAACAAACAAATGCAAGAACACTTCCGTGAGAAAGATAAATAACACAAGATTTGCCGGGGTTGTTAGTCCCGGGCTTGAATGCTCTCGCGAGATCTTATTAATACTAATATTCGGGGATACAAGTACTAATGTAAGAATACAATTACAATGAGTATAAAGATTCTTGTTATCTTAGCTAGTGAGCGTGTAGATTGCCGGAAGATCCAGATGTGATGCTCTGTGAGTTCTTGTAACAAAGGAGATGAACAGTCGCGGCGGTGAGAGATCGACAGTCTCTCACGGCGAGTATTAGCTGGATGCTTGAGCTCTTAGGCTTATGAATCTCTTGGAATCTGTCTTGTGGAGACTTCCTGCCTCTGCCGATCGTATTCTGGATGAGAGATTCGGAGAGAGAAATCCTGAGATGGATTCCGGCGAGAAAGCAGGGAGCTTGATGATATGTGTGTTCTTCTGTATTTCCGTGAATGAATTCGGAATGTAGGTGAATGAATTCGGAACGTAAGTGAATGAGTTGGGAACCTTTTTCCAGTAGGAGGAGGTTCTCTATTTATAGGACTTGGATATGCCGGGCGATCGCCTTTGCTGTATTATAATAATCGGGCGATCGTCTTTTAGCACATGGGCTTGTTCCCTTAAAGTCCGCTGCTGCTGCTGGCAGCCAGCTGTACGGTCTAATGGGGAGCCTGCACGCGTCCTGAGTCGCTGTCACGGGCAGTCCCACTTTGTAACTTTCGGCGGACCTATCAGTAGGTGAGGTAGGTGACAGGCTGGGGTCAAAGGTCTTGTCTATCAGCGCCTTTTGTGGATCTGCACGTAGGTGCTGTTTTGAGATCCAGTCTTCGATGACTTTGACGGGCGATCATCTCTGTTCGGGGCGTAGGCCGGTTGTCCTTAGAAGGGCACTAGAGTCGATCGCCAGATGCCAAAGGGCGATCGCCTTGGGAGTCGATCGCTAGGTACCTGATGGTGGTCTGGTATCTTTGATTAGGCGAGCTAGACATAGTTTGACTGGTGTTGACTCGGTCGCTCGGCCTTATAGTCGATCGCCTGTCGGGATGAATAAATCTTGACACAACAATTGCCCCCCAGCTCGCTCCTATGTTAGAAACGTAGGGTGAGGTGGTTCTCTTGGCGATCGCTGAACTTTTGACGAGCGACTCTGCGTTTAACTGAACTGGCGATCGTCTTTGAGCTGATAGATTCTGAGTTTGGACGACCCGGTTGGCCGCTAAACTGCACGGGAAATGGCAATAGGCGTGGAAAAGTCTCCGCGTACGTGTCGGGCTTCTGTTAGAGGATATCAACGGTCAGTAATGACTCATCGACTGACGCATCCTTGAAAAGACGCGTACGCGGGTCTCGAGGGAGTCAATGAATGCGACGACTGCACTTCCGACCCCTGAGATTCTTCTTATTTGCACAGGAGTCCTTTTTGCCTCCTATAAAAGGACATGAGGATGCAGCGTCAAAACTCTTACGCGCTTCATCACTGGAGAAAGAAGGACTTTGCTGAAGAACGCTTCTGATAGATTCGACTGCCGATCGTCGATCAATTTCATCTTTGGGTAAGAAAACATCCTTTTCTCCTTTCTTTCTTTGAGAATGGCTGGAACGTCATCATCACATGGAGTGGGTACCAGTTTCGCCACCGGGACATCGACTGTTCGGGGAGGACCTTCTTCTGACTTCCACCTGGAGACGGTCGCTGAGGCTATTCGGGCCGAAATTTACCCTGCTGAAATCGAGGCGTTATTTAATGAAGCCGACATCGCTAAGGAAGCGGCTGCTGAAGACAGAAGGTCACAGATAGAGAGAGATATGGCGATTAGGGCCTACTGGGAGTAGCATAGTGCTTTCGGCCGGGCCTATAAGGCTTTTGCTGAGATTATGGAGAAGTTGGCCGGTCCGTCTCCGAGGTTCGATTTCCGGGGATACTCGGTCGCCTACCCTTATTAGCTTCCCAAACGGTCGCAGTACCGGGCTGCGCAGTGATCTTTGTGGTCACTTGGCCAAATCCGGAGTTCGGCGACCAGGAAAGATCTGGCCGTCTGGAGGACGAGGTTCCATGTTCCTTCAGATGTGGATATATTCGCGCCGGCGAAGAATGAGCGAGCCGATCAGCCTCTGATGGGTATGGTCGCCGTGAATGAGGCGATTATGGAGGCCGGGCTGCGCTTCCCTCTATCTTTTGCTGTCTCCCACCTGTTGGCCGCTTGGAACGTGGCGCCACTTCAGCTGACGCCGAACACTTGGCTCCAAATTATCTGCACTCTCACTCTGTTTGGCGGTCACCGCCTGTACCGCCTCCCATCGCCGTCGGAGATGAACCATTTGTTTAAGCTGACGGCTCATAAAGGGTCGGTCGGAGGTTACCATATTCAGGGCCGATCTGGTCGGGTAATCCTCGGAGTCCCGAATAAAGCGCGGGGCGATTCGACGAAGTGGTCCTAGGTCGCCGGCGCGTGGAGGGCTTCTGCGAGCGACAATCCTTCGGGCGAGCTGGAGATTCCTACTGAGTTTCGGGAGAGGAATCCCGGTAAGGGTTTAGACTCTCCCTTCATTCGGATGCATTTTGAACTCATCTAATCTGATTTCGGTTTTGTAGGTTTTCACATTCCGGCGGTCGAGGAGCTGCCCTTTGATTTCCTGGTTGTCTGGGAGCGGATACAGAGCTTGTCGGACGACGACCTTGACGCTAGCTGGATTAATAAGGAAAGTCGTTGGTTGTCGGCTCGGCTATTCCGTTTCCCGAGACATCTCTCGGTACCAGGTATGAGTTTCTGCGACCTTCACTTTCTAGGCGATTGTTGTGGGAAAATCCCTCACAATATGCCGCAAGTGCACGGTGTCAACAAGTAATAAAGTGATAAGTAGAGTATCGTTCCCACGAGGACTGATTTCACTAAGTACCAAAATATAGTCAACTCACAATTTTATTTGAAGAATAATTATATGGAATTTATACCTAAATTAATTTCAGAAAATAAATAATAGTAATAATAATAATAATAATACTAACAAGCGCCTAGGATTATGATTTTCACCTCAAACAATCAGGAATGATATTTATTCAATTCAATTCACTTTTATTCAATTGATTGTAAGCCAGGAATTCCTAAATTATTCTAAAGCCTTTCCCAAGGTCGATAGAAAATACTACGAATTATTAACTCGATATATCCCTATTCGAATTAGATAATTAATAGCTAAAATAGTTCAAGAATTCCCAAAATAAAGGCTTCACAATTCCATGAGTATATCCATATCTCACGAAAATCATGATTATTCTCACAAGAACTATGCCTAAATTTCATCTCCCGAATTCATAAATACATTCAAAACAATTCAACTGTTGGCCAGACAATTAAAGAGCATTAAGAACAATGAGAAAAATCCAACTCAATACAAATAACGAGTAAATTGAAATAATAATAAATAAATCAAACCGTCATGTAATCGGCTACAATCACAACCCTACTCGAATAGATCTAGAAACTAAAATGCGGAGAAACTAAGAAAAACCGTAAGGGATCCGTGGTCTTATCGTCTCCCACAAATCTCTTCGTTTTCGCTCTCCCCGGAGTCTTGTGTTCTGCTTGATTTCTTCCCCGCTAATCCCCTACAGTTCTAATAATTCATGTGCCTTTTATAGATTTTCTTTTTCAATTACCCTCCCCTTCAGTAGGTGTCTCACGAAAAAGTAATCAAATCCTTTCTCCTCAAAGTGCTCCTCACGGCACAACAAAAACAAAAGCCCAATGATTTGCGGCCCATTAGCATTAATTCTGCACACTTTAGTTTCCTCCCAGTGGCGTCTTTTTTTTTTCCTGTGCCGCGGCTCACTTGGTGTGTGCCGCGGCACACAGTACAGTGTGCACAACTTTCGCTGGTTGTCTTCGTGTGCCGCGGTTCACTTGGTGTGTGCCGCGGCTCATGACCAAAAACTGCTATTTTCGCCCGTTTTTCATCGTTTTGGCTTCCGGACTCCGATTTCCTGCAAAACATATAAGAATAATGCATTAAAAGCTCATTTATGCTGATTTAGGCTCAAGATGGATATAAAATAATGACATAAAAGCGCATAAAAATACACCTAACAAATACCCCCAAACTTGAGCCTTTGCTTGTCCTCGAGCAAAAATTTTCAATTTTAAACAAAATGTATCGTGAATAATCATGCAAATCCATAGTGCTCAACTTAATCAATACTACCCTGAAAATCTCAAAGAATAATACAAGTATCGTAATAGTGAGTCACGTCCCGGACACTGATTCCACAAAGTAACCAATTTCAGTCCTAATCAATCATTCATGAAGAAAATCAAGCTCAAAGATTAACAATCGTGAATGTAACCGACCGTCAATATGAAGGGTTAGATTAAACAAGCCAATTCGCCCAGTCCCACAGTCTAGTGGCAAAAATTTAAGAGCTTCATAATAGACATTACTCCTCGGACAGCATTCTCTTATGTATGATCAATAATATGATTCGAGTTAACCACTAGGTTTCGGCTCTCGGGATATTTCATCGGGATGATCCTAGGGTGGATTTCCATTCTCATGTATCGGGGAACCGTTTGACGTAAAAGACACTCATGGGGCACATGGATGCTTCTAGTTACTAAGCCCCCCTCTACAGCGGAGAAAAAACTCGAATAGCAAGTCCCGCATGTCAAGGTTGATGTTTTACGCGAGAGTAAACAACGGGTCACGTGAATACCCCCGGTTACTAGGCTTCCCATCATCGGTAATGTGATATTTCTAAATTATTAATCTACTCAGGGTCGCCGTTTTACACGAGAGTAAACAACGGGTCACGTGAATACCCCCGGTTACTAGACTTCCCATCATAGAACAATCAATATCTCGACTTTTTCTTGGGAAAAACTGTCCGTCTCTAAACTCAATCCAAGTGCCAACAAGACTCATATTACTGGACGACTAGCTACACGAAAAATTTTACCAAACGTATAGACGGTGATTTGAAAACACGTATGTCTCTTTTCTTATCTGCTAAAATTTCTACAAAAACGATAAAATTTCGGACCTAATTGAATATTCAATAGAAACAGAAATCGCTGACTGCAACTCGACCAAAAGTCAACCGTTTCTTCCAAGAGACATCAGTATCGTAAAATCAGTTTTACACATGGAAGCACGAAAAATTCACGAAAAGCAAAGCAATGATGAAATCGCAATTTATAACCAAGAAAATCAATTCCACTACACATAAAATCATCAGCAATAAAACTCATGTGAAAATAAAAGAGATAAGGAAAAGTGAAACTTATTCCAAATGTCTTCTTGAAAGCCAGCACATGTCTGAGTGGAAACGTCGGTCAATCCATGCTTAACATCACGAGGGACCCCCAAACTTAGTCTCTAGTCATGAAATAACAATAGACATTAAATCAAGAAAGACTAGAATATGAAGAATAATAACTCATTGGGGTAATAAAAACAAAATGATAGAGAAGTAAGGGCCAATAAGAATACACGAATCCAAACAAAATAACAAACAAAAGGAAAAATTAAAAACGAAAAATCAAATAAAAACAACTAACTAGAAAGCAAGTAAAAATGATGGGTTGCCTCCCATCAAGCGCTCTATTTTACGTCTTGAGCACGACGTGGCGAAAAAAATCTAACGTGGTTTCTTTCTAGGGATATTGCCAAATGCCCCCTTCTTGCAATCAATAAGCCTCTTATTCCACACGAGAGACTTTGGCTCATGCCCGGTTGCCAAAAATAATGAATAAGAATAATTATGCGGACAACCAAAAAATGATGGAAGAATATAATAATGATAAGGCATGAAAAAATAAGCAGAGTTCGAATGGGCAAATAATAAAGAATTATCATGCACAACCTCATTAGAACTCGAAGAATCAGCCTCAACAAAATCATGAGTAATGGGGTCAATCTCTCCCATTATGGATTTAGGAAAAATTATGCGTTGCACCATTAATAAAATTTTTGGCACAAAAGTGTTCACCTTATTAGTCGAAGTTTGATGACAATTTAATGGAATTACTTTGGAAACATCATCAGTGGTAACTTCTTCTATAGGCTCATCACACTTTATGTTATTATCAGGTGCTGGGGAATCGACCCTAAAACTCAACATGTCGTTCTTCTCAACCTCCCCCTCAACTTCACTACTAAATATATGAGCTGGAAAATAACCATAGTGAATCTCAAGACCACGATGTGCACATTCTCGCTCAAAAAGGGTACTATCAGGATTTTTGAGAACGTTTACACATTGTTCAAGCATGGTCTTTTGTTTTGGGGGAGGGGGCTGACTGACCCTATTTGGCAAATTATTAAGAACATCGAAATTTATGAAATGCCAAGGGCCACGATACTCATAGGAAAACATAATGAAGAAAATAAAAATATAGAGACTAAAGAAAAAAAAACTTCAAATTAAAATTAGAGTCGCTTGGTATTGATATTAGCGAAAAATCAGTCCCCGACAACGGCGCCAAAAACTTGTTGTGGGAAAATCCCTCACAATATGCCGCAAGTGCACGGTGTCAACAAGTAATAAAGTGATAAGTAGAGTATCGTTCCCACGAGGACTGATTTCACTAAGTACTAAAATATAGTCAACTCACAATTTTATTTGAAGAATAATTATATGGAATTTATACCTAAATTAATTTCAGAAAATAAATAATAGTAATAATAATAATAATAATAATACTAACAAGCGCGTAAGATTATGATTTTCACCTCAAACAATCAGGAATGATATTTATTCAATTCAATTCACTTTTATTCAATTGATTGTAAGCCAGGAATTCCTAAATTATTCTAAAGCCTTTCCCAAGGTCGATAGAAAATACTACGAATTATTAACTCGATATATCCCTATTCGAATTAGATAATTAATAGCTAAAATAGTTCAAGAATTCCCAAAATAAAGGCTTCACAATTCCATGAGTATATCCCTATCTCACGAAAATCATGAATATTCTCACAAGAACTATGCCTAAATTTCATCTCCCGAATTCATAAAGACATTCAAAACAATTCAACTATTGGCCAGACAATTAAAGAGCATTAAGAACAATGAGAAAAATCCAACTCAATACGAATAACGAGTAAATTGAAATAATAATAAATAAATCAAACCATCATGTAATCGGCTACAATCACAACCCTACTCGAATAGATCTAGAAACTAAAATGCGGAGAAATTAAGAAAAACTGTAAGGGATCCGTGGTCTTATCGTCTCCCACAAATCTCTTCGTTTCCGCTCTCCCCGGAGTCTTGTGTTCTGCTTGATATTTTCCCCGATAATCCCCTACAGTTCTAATAATTCATGTGCCTTTTATAGATTTTCTTTTTCAATTACCCTCCCCTTCAGTAGGTGTCTCACGAAAAAGTAATCAAATCCTTTCTCCTCAAAGTGCTCCTCACGGCACAACAAAAACAAAAGCCCAATGATCTGCGTCCCATTAGCATTAATTCTGCACACTTTAGTTTCCTCCCAGTGGCGTCTTTTTTTTTCCCTGTGCCGCGGCTCACTTGGTGTGTGCCGCGGCACACAGTACAGTGTGCACAGCGTTCGCTGGTTGTCTTCGTGTGCCGCGGTTCACTTGGTGTGTTCCGCGGCTCATGACCAAAAACTGCTATTTTCGCCCGTTTTTCATCGTTTTGGCTTCCGGACTCCGATTTCCTGCAAAACATATAAGAATAATGCATTAAAAGCTCATTTATGCTGATTTAGGCTCAAGATGGATATAAAATAATGACATAAAAGCGCATAAAAATACACCTAACAGCGATCGCCTTACTTGAGGAAAATATCTAACTGTTGATCGATCGTCTTAACTGTAGAGGTTCGCTTTCCTAGCTTTTGGAGCCCCCACCGGAGATCGCCATGTCGAATCCTGGAGTTCTGGGCCGTCTCCGCCACAAGAAGTCGTCTCGGGCCCCACCTGTTGCGCTGCCAATTATTCCGGAGGTGGAGCCCCGCGTGGATCCGATCGTGGCTGAGGAGGGAGCTCCGGAGGAGGGGCTTCGAACGAATCGCAAAAGGCCGAGGCCGGAAGAAACTCCGGTTCCTGCCCCCGCCAATGAGGTGCCGATCGCCGCGCCTCCGATCACTGTTATCCCTCCGGAGAGTGAGCCGCCCTCTGCGGCTTTTATGCGAGAGATGGCGATCGCTGACGCTGAGACTCCTCGAGGGAAACCGTACTTCAGTCGCGACCCCGAGAGGGCTGAGAGGTAGATTGCAATTTTGGGTTGAAACTTGCAATTGCGTAGGAGTTGTGTTAACTTTGTTGTTTTGATGTAGGATCCGTCGCACAGATCCATCTTGCCCGCCGATGGTATTGGATTTCTTAGCGAGCCGATCTCCTCGCCAGTCCTGTGACATCCCGCAATACGTCAGCAAGGCCGCTTCTACTTTACCGAAGGCCTGGACGACCGATCTAGATGCGATCGCTCGTCAGCGATCGGGGAGTACGATGCAGGCTGTTCTGGCCCTTTCTCTCCAGACGGCGACCATGGCTGTCCAGGCTGCGCAGGAGTTTGAGGGGCGACCTTCCACTATTCGCCTGCAGGCAGATATCGAGGTGGCTCGGAAAGAGAATGCCGAGTTCGCCGATAAGATCATGGCAATGGAGAAGGACTCTTTGGAGGCAGCCAAGCGGGCGAGCCAAGAGCTTGAGCTGGCGAGGAAGGAAACCGAGTTGTCTCGTTTGGAGGTTGATCGATTTCGAGACAAGATGCTGAATGCCGTCCAGGCGCAGAAGGTTGCTGAGGAGGAGGCCGCTCGTCAGAAGGTGACGATCGCTCGGTTGACTAGCGAGCTGGCGGAGTCGAGGGAGAAGGTAGCTGCGAGGGAGGCCGAGCTCCAAGGGTCGCAACAGGCGATGGCGTAGCTGAAAAGAGAGGTAGAGGCGACCAAGGCTGATCCCTTTCAAAACTTGGAGTTTGTCAGCGAGTTCGCCTATTATATGGCGTTCGCCGACTCGATCCGAGCAGCTAAGAAGGGAGGTTTGGAGGTCGGGCCTCTTGCTGAGAACTTCAAGGCGTATGCGTTGGAGCATCCTCTCCATCCTGCTTTCTCCTTGCCGATCTTGGATCTCTCGGAGCTTCGTGTGGATCTGAGCTGGTATCCGACTCCGGCGAACATCATTCATCCTGACGATCCGGAGGACGGGGAGGTCGCTCCGGAAACTGGGGAAGGACCACAGGTCGAGCCGACGGCTGAAGGCGAAGGCCAGGCGGAGGCCTGAGGCTCTTCGCTCTTGCTTGCTTGTTTTAGCTTTTTGTCTTGTAGTTTTGTAGTTTTCTCTTTGTAGCATTTTGGTCTTCGGGCGACCATGTATTTTGATCCTTCAAGCAATGAAATGAATGTTTGATTTTCTGACTTATCACTTGAATGATTGTTATTTTTGAGTCTTAGTTTGACTTTGTACAAATGTGTGAGGAGAGATTGTTGCGAGGGTAGTTCCAAATGAATTGATAAACTCATAAAGATAACTTTTACAACAAATTCGATCGCTGCACAACATCTGAAAAATGACGACCTCCGTATGTGGTTGAATAGGGACGATTTTCGTATAGGTAGTCCGCACTCTTCCCCCTTGTTTTTATTCACTTAGTGAAAGTAAGGGGATGAAAATAATTCGTTGAGTGAGCGGTTGTCAACTTTGTCGAATCCTCGAGGATGGTCGTCCGTCTTGAGGAACCGTGCACGATCGCGGAGTTTGATGGACCGACTCCCTGATCATGTCTTGTGCGCGAACAACATTGTCTGTCTCGTGACTCATTTTATTGTGAGGGTCCTCTGTTAGGCTGCGCCTCGCCTCGTATTTAAACGAAGGGCGTGCGGTCTTGGTCTAGAGGAGTCCTTGCGCGGGGCAGCGTCGGATGATTCAACTCCACGCCCGCGGCTTGTTAGCTCTGCTTCCACCTCGGGTCGCCATGACGATGGCGACCCTCGACGGTGTACGTTGAGACGGGGGTAGTGACGCGTCGCATTGTCCGGGTTCACCACGTTAAATGATGAACCTTTGAGCGCGAGCGATCGTGTCCACTGATTAATTTTGGAGGACCCTCAAACTACGCCGACCTCGTATTTAAACGAAGGGCGGGCGATCTTGGCCCAAAGGGACCTTGCATGGCCTAAGCAGTCGGTTCCATCGACCACCAGGACCATGGCTGCACTCTTCTACCTTGGATCGTCATGTAGATGCCGACCTTCGACGGTGTACGTTGTGCGGGGGAGGAGATCTCGTGCCTTACTCCATTATGTTAGATGGTGAACTGTAGATGGCGAGCGAGTCCTCCAGTTTCTTAAATAAGGAGGGAGATCGGGGAGACTTCCGAGGTCCCCTTCTCTTGATTGAAGCATGTAGAGACGGTCGCCGAGGTTGATCTAGGGGTCGGCTCGTATGAGCTTCCCAACCTGTTTTGTGTTCGACTCGGACGATCGTGTATAGAGATTGGTAGGGGCTTCGGCTAAGCCAATAAGGCATCGACTTGCCCTCCTCGAACAATCTCCAGAGCTGTTTGAGGAGGTCGCGGCATTGGTTGGTGCTGTGGCCGGGACTCTTATGGTAGGCACAATATTGATTGTTGTCCAGGTGACCGTGGTCCCTTATTGCCTTTGGCTTGTTTAGCGGTTCGTGCACCTTGATGGCATGGAAAATGTGGGCCGGAGTTCGGTTGAACGTATGGAGGAGATGGGCTTCCATGTCCTCGAAGGCCTTGAGATCTCCGGGTGGCTTGACGATCACCTTCTTTGATTTGGTGATAGCCTTCTTCCGGGCAGGAGGTGGCGCTTCTTCGCCTTGGTGGAAGGTGAGTAGCCTTTGCCTGGCCAGAAAGTCGGCAGCCTTAGCGCGGAAGATCGCGTAGGTTGGGGGAATATCCTTGGTGAGATGTCTAAACATGGGTGAATGGCCGTAGAATCCCCCCAGGACCGAAAAGAGAGCGAGCTCGTCACTGACGGGTTCGCCGGTGAGGATGATTTTGTCTACTCGGTTGATGTAAACTGCGTCGGTTTCGTCTTTCCCCTGCCTGATTTTCATCACGCGGTGGGGGCCTTCTGGTCTGGCGACCTTGGTGGCAAAGTATGACCTGAAGTCATTCGCCAGTTTCTCAAAGGAGATGATTGATCGTGGTGGTAGTGAGGTGTACCACCTATGGGCCAGCTCGCCCAATGTTAACGGGAAGATTCGGCACTTGGTTGCATCAGATGCCCCACACCCAGTCATGTAGATTCGGAATTTACTCAGGTGGGTTTCGGGGTTCGATCTCCCTTCATACAGAGGTGTTTTGGGAGGAGCGATCATTGGTTGCACGGGGGCAAGCTCGATGTGGACCGCGAGTGGCTCGGTCGGCCCGGTGATCTTTCTGCTGGCGCTTGCCCCAGTGTCCAAGAGTGATTTCATCTCGTCGAGCTGGCGTTGCATAGCGGCCATCGCTGTAGCCTGGCTGCTCGTGGCTCGGCGTTCGGAGTGGGAGCCGAGGCGATCAAGTACTGATCCTTTGGCGATCGGGGCGGGAGTCAGACGGCTGACCTGCGTTCGGCTGTGAGTTGGATAGGCTGAACTCCTGGTGACGGATTCGGATTCCGTCTCCTCGTGGTTGGAAACAGAATGCCCCGGTCGCTAGGATGGGTCGCGCCCCAAGCAAATGAATACGGATCCGTCCGGTCGTACGAGATCCCTTTCTCGCGAATTGGGGCTTTCTGGCGATCGCTCGCCCAGTAGCCCGTTGAATTTACGTTTTCCCATGCGGCGGACGATCGAGGGAGTTATTGCGGGCGACGCGCATGCTCTCCGTCGCTCCTCTAGGATGGCCATAGCCTCCTCGATCTGTTCCCCGGTTTGTAACTGGTCGAGTGAGAGGTTTGGGGCCATCCCTCAGGTGCGGGATCGAGAGTCTCACGTTGCCGCGGCTTCCCCCGGTCGTCGGCTGGGGTTCGGATTGAGCCGGGATATGGTGTCCGGCGGTTCGGAGAGTGGCTTTCTTCGATGTACCGGCGGATGTCATGATTCTGAAGGTTTTCTTTGAAGCGCAGTGAGTGTCACTTCAAGTATATGCCCCAAGAACAGTGAGTGTTCTTCGAGACGGTAGGAATGAAATTTTGAGGGTTGGATCGCCCTCCTTCTAGCGCCAATTGTTGCTACCCAAAATATTATCCGGGGATAGATATTGCTGGAATGGATGGATAGCAAACAAATGCGAGAACACTTCCGTGAGAAAGATAAATAACACAAGATTTGCCGGGGTTGTTAGTCCCGGGCTTGAATGCTCTCGCGAGATATTATTAATACTAATATTCGGGGATACAAGTACTAATGTAAGAATACAATTACAATGAGTATAAAGATTCTTGTTATCTTAGCTAGTGAGCGTGTAGATTGCCGGAAGAACCAGATGTGATGCTTTGTGAGTTCTTGTAACAAAGGAGATGAACAGTCGCGGAGGTGAGAGATCGACAGTCTCTCACGGCGAGTATTAGCTGGATGCTTGAGCTCCTGGGCTTATGAATCTCTTGGAATCTGTCTTGTGGAGACTTCCTGCCTCTGCCGATCGTATTCTGGATGAGAGATTCGGAGAGAGAAATCCTGAGATGGATTCCGGCGAGAAAGCAGGGAGCTTGATGGTATGTGTGTTATTCTGTATTTCCGTGAATGAATTTAGAATGTAGGTGAATGAATTTGGAACGTAAGTGAATGAGTTGGTAACCTTTTTCCAGTAGGAGGAGGTTCTCTATTTATAGGACTTGGATATGCCGGGCGATCGCCTTTGCTGTATTATAATAATCGGGCGATTGTCTTTTAGCACATGCGCTTGTTCCATTAAAGTCCGCGAGTCTGCTTTGGTAGCGGTATGCAGTCGATGGGAGCCTGCACGCGTCCTGAGTCACTGTCACGGGCGGTCCCAGTTTGTAACTTTCGGCGGACCTGTCAGTAGGTGAGGTAGGTGACAGGCTGGGGTCAAAGGTCTTGCCTGTCAGTGCCTTTTGTGGATCTGCACGTGGGTGCTGTTCTGAGATCCAGTCTTCGATGACTTTGACGGGCGATCATCTCTGTTCGTGGCGTAGGCCGATTGTCCTTAGAAGGGCACTAGAGTCGATCGCCAGATGCCAAAGGGCGATCGCCTTGGGAGTCGATCGCTAGGTACCTGATGGTGGTCTGGTATCTTCGATTAGGCGAGCTAGACATAGTTTGACTGGTGTTGACTCGGTCGCTCGGCCTTATAGTCGATCGCCTGTCGGGATGAATAAATCTTGACACAACACGGTGAACACAATTAAATGAGTATGAGTGATGAGTGATTATTAATGAATGAAAAATACTGAGTGACAATTACTGATTAATAATTACTGAATAAAAATGATTGAATTACAACCGGGTATTACATACTCCCCCCCTTAAAAAGAGTTTCGTCCCCGAAACTAAGGGTCAAACAACTCGGGATAACTCTCCCGCATACTATCTTCGGTTTCCCAAGTAGCCTCTTCGACTCCGTGTCTAGACCACTGGATATTTACCAAAGGAATCGTCTTGTTCCTCAACTGTTTGATTCGCCGCTCTAAGACTCGTATAGGATGCTCCTCATATGAATGATCATCGGCGATCTCGATTTCATCGAACTGAAGTATGTGGCTCGGGTCAGCAACATACTTCCATAACTGAGATACGTGAAACACATTATGAATTCGGCTCAACACCGGAGGTAAGGCCAATCGATAAGCTAACTCGCCTACTCGATTCAAAATCTCAAACGGTCCAATGAATCTTGGACTCAACTTTCCCCTCTTCCCAAAATGGAAGATACTACGACTCGGAGATACCTTGACTAAAACATGGTCACCTGTCTCGAACTCTAATGGTCGACGACGATGATCTGCATATGATTTCTGTCGACTCTGAGCGGTCAACAAACGACTCCTGATCAAAGCTACCTTCTCACGGGCGGCTATAAGCATATCGGGATCGGTGCCGATTGATTCTGATAAGTCATCCCGACACAAAGTAGATGGACAACGACGACCATACAAGGCCTCGTAAGGTGCCATCTTAATCAAAGCATGCCAACTATTATTGTACGTGAACTAGATCAACGGTAGTTGGGCTTCCCAATCATCTTTCCAATCGAGAACACATGCCCTCAACATGTCCTTCAAAGTCTGAATAGTCCTCTCTGATTATCCGTCGGACTGAGGATGAAAAGCTGTACTGAGATTAAGCTGAGTTCCCATAGCACAATGAACTGATTCCCAAAAATGAGACACAAATCGTCCATCACGGTCGGAAACGATACTTTTAGGAGTACCGTGCAATCTCACTATCTCTTTGATAAACAACTGGGCAAGTCCCTCGGGACCCCACGTATCCTTAATCTCAAGGAAATGAGCTGATTTAGTTAAGCGATCCACAATTACCCAGATTGTATTCATGCCACGACGACTCGTTGGCAAACTCGTGATGAAGTCCATTGAAATATCCTCCCACTTCCACTCTGGAATAGGGAGAGGTTTCAAACATACCCGCTTGATCCGATGTTCTATCTTGACTTGCTAACAGGTCAAACATCTCGAAACAAATTTCGTGACTTCTCGCTTCATATTACTCCACCAGTAATTTTGTTTCAAGTCTTTATACATCTTTTTAGACCCCGGATAAACGGAATAAGGGGTAGCATGAGCTTCTCTCAAAATCGAGTTTTTCAACTCATCATTCGCCGGTACACATAACCGATTCTTAAAATGCAAAAGTCCATCCTCTTGGACCACAAATCCAGGGGCTTTCCCCTGAGTCACATCCTCTCGAATGCGTAACAGAAATGGGTCCGAACCCTGATTCTCCCTGATCGCCTCCTCAAGTGGCGATGAAATCTCCAACGTACAAAGTTGCCCTTGTACTCGCTGTAACCAGATCTCGATCTCGGGTCTCAAAAATTCCTGCTGAAGTTCCTTCTGAACTTTTAATCGAGCAAGCATCTGCTCCTGAACGGACTTACGACTCAAGGCGTCGGCGACAACGTTCGCCTTGCCCGGGTGGTAAAGTATCTCGATATCATAATCTTTGATTAGTTCCAACCACCGTCTCTGCCGCATATTTAACTCCTTCTGAGTAAATATATACTTTAAACTCTTATGATCGGTGAATATCTGACAGGTAACACCATAAAGATAATGACGCCAAATCTTCAATGCGAACACCACGGCTGCTAGCTCCAGGTCATGGGTCGGATAATTAACCTCGTAAGGTCTCAATTGCCGTGAAGCATAGGCAATAACCTTCCCATTCTGCATGAGTACACATCCGAGACCCTGTCCAGACGCATCACTATAAACCACAAATCCTTCCGTCCCTTGCGGTAAAGCAAGGACAGGTGCTGAAATTAACCGGCTCTTGAGTTCCTCAAAACTCTGTTGACACGCGTCGGGCCACGTATATTTCTTATCTTTCCTTAAAAGGTTCGTCATGGGTTGAGCGATCTTAGAAAATCCTTACACAAACCACCGATAATAACCGACTAATCCGAGAAAGCTTCGGATTTCCTTAACATTCTTCGGAGGTAACCAATCTTGGATAGCCTCCGTCTTCTGAGGGTCAACACGCACCCCGTCTGATGAAATTACATGTCCGAGAAATGTCACCTCGGACATCCAGAACTCACACTTAGAAAACTTTCCATAAAGTTGCTCTCGCCTCAGCACGTCGAGCACCTGATAAAGGTGAAACTCGTGCTCCTCCCGGTCACGAGAATAAATTAAAATGTCATCAATGAAGACAACCACAAACTGATCCAAAAAGTCGATGAAGAATCGATTCATTAATTCCATGAATACCGCAGGTGCATTAGTTAACCCAAACAGCATTACCACGAATTCATAATGACCATAGCGTGTTCGAAACGCCGTCCTCGCGATATCCGACTCTCGAATCCGCAACTGATGATATCCGGATCTTAAGTCGATCTTGAAAAATACTGAAGCTCCCTAAAGTTGATCTAAGAGATCATCAATACGGGATAGAGGATACTTATTCTTGATCGTCACCCCATTTAATTCCCGGTAATCAATACACAAGCGGAACGAACCATCCTTCTTCTTGACAAAAAGCACTGGTGCTCCCCACGGGGACGCACTCGGTCGAATGTAACCATTTTCAAATCCTCTAATTGATTCTTCAACTCCTGCATTTCGGTCGGTGCCATCCGGTATGGTGCCTTCGATATTGGGGACGTACCGGGCTCCAACTCAATCGTGAATTCCACATCTCTCTGTGGATGCAAACCAGGTAACTTGTCTGGAAATACATCGGCATATTCTCTCACCACAGGAATATCCGTCAACATTATTGATGGTTTCTCAGTCTTGGTCATATAGCACCAATAACCGACACACCCCTGATTGAGTAATTTCACTGCTTTCATTAAGTTGATGACTCTCCCAGAACAGCTGGGATTACCTCCCTGAAATACACATTCGACCCCATCGTCTGAAATGATAGTGACCATACACTTACGGACACTAATGACAGCATCGTGACGATCCATCCAATCAATACCCAGAATGACGTCGTCTCTCGGTAAATCTACCACGATTAGGTCTGCTAACCAATCACGGCCATGAAGCTGAATCGGACAATCCTTAATCTCATGATTCCCGATAATTCTTCTACCATCAGGTAGACCAATGACATAAGGCTCACAACTAGTAACATTACCCAGACGTAGTCTACTCAAACATGACTCGGAAATGAATGAATGCGATGCACCAGTATCAAAAAGGGTACACACAGGTTGAGATAAAATATCGAGTGTACCTGAGATCATCCGTGCCTCTGGATCGTCGGTCTTCTTCATCTCATAAATTCGGGGCTTGCTAGTCCCAGCACCGGATGCTCCCGTCTGATGACTATAGTCTCCACCTTTATTCGCTCCTGTCGTTTTAAACGACGCTGTCTGAGTAGCTTGATTCTGAACGGCTGATTGCTTCGGGGCCTGAAATGCCGCCGGAGTATTCTTGGAGCCTCTTCGGAAAAAACAGGCCTTATGCCCAGGAATTCCGCAGTTATGGCACGTGATAGTCTGCCTCGGGCACTTGCTGCTGACATGACCCGGTTCTCCACAATTGAAATAGGTGATGGTTGAGCTGGACGCTCAGGACTGAGACTCCGCGGGTTTCGGTGCCATAGGAGGTCGCTCAGAAAAAGTAGAGCCCGCACGAGGTTTCTTGAAAGTGGCCTGACTGCTGTCAGACTGATTATGACTTTTAGATTTCTTGCCAGTAGATGAAGTTTGATTCTTAGCAATTTCCTTAGCGGTAAGCTCATACGTAAGAGCTTTCTCGATGAATTCGGCCAGAGTGGTGGAATGATGATTAACCAACTGTAGTCGCATACAAGGTTTCAACCTCTTGCTGAAATACTTGATCTTGTCCGCCTTAGAGTGAATAATGGACGAGGCGAATGGAAGTAGTTCCTGAAATTTCTCGGCGATGGCGAGAACATCATCGTCTGCTGAGGGGTCGGGAGTGAGTAATTCTGATCACTTGGCCTCCCTGAGTGGGGCCAGATAATACCTCTCCATCATGAGAGTCCTGAATTGATCCCATGTACAAGATCCGTCGGTGGGCTTCAGCGACAACCACCATGAATGTGTGCCCTTACCCAGGTAGTAATCCGCAACTGAAACCTTGTGTCCCTCAGGACAGTCCACCATAGCAAACAACTTCTCGAAATGTTCAAGCCAGTGAATGATATATGCCGGCTCAGATGAGCCCTCGAAGGTAGGTGGTCTCTGGCGAGAGATGTCGCCAATGATACTGCTCACACCCCTCACTTGCCTCTGAGGTGGCGGCGGAGGAGCCTGTTGATTTTGAGTAGTCGAGTTATGCATCGTCTCCATCAGTTGTGCCATCTGAGTCATTTAGGCCATCATGCCCTGCATAAAAGCGAGTGGGTCAACCCGAACACCTTCTGATTGATCTGTGTCCCGGGTACGACTCCCTGATAGTGAATGATTACGTCCAGGTGAATGAGTGGCAGCGTCACTGCTCGATGAGTTAGCATTATTCCTAGCATTAACGCGTGTATTCACACGAGCTCTCGGGTTTCGGCCTACACCACGACCTCTTACCCCGTGTCCTCTGCCAGCTCTTTCCATACTGAAGTGGAAAGTCATATGATAATTATATATCTCGCATGAATATCACATTATGATTACGTTATGAAATGATAAAAATGAGCATACGCGCTCAAATACAATGATTACATGAATGATCAACTGAAGTGACGTGATTATCTGATGAAATTCTTGAAATGATTATCTTGAACAAGTTAACAAGATTAATGATATGATCCTCAAGATCAACAACTAAACAATGAAATGAACTGAGTGATTAATGAATTAACATGATCGACTTGATCAAAAATGAAAATGATGAATGAGGATTGTTGACTGTTGAATGATGAATGAGTGATTCTTATTGCCAGAAATTATACCATGGCGTTAAAAATCTTACAGTTCTTGGTCTGAGGGGCTCGGCATTTGCACAGGTCACACGTGACGCGAAAGTCCAATGATACTAGTCCGATGATAATGATTTCAAATGAGACATGACTCGGAAGGTAGTATTCAAACCGCGCTCCAATACCAACACTGTAGCACCCAAAACTAAACGGATATTACAGTGCCGTGGACCCCCGACTAGGACCCACCAGGCGAGTGAAAATGAATGAATTAAGTGATATACTTGTAGTACCGAACCACATTATATTACCAAATACTCCGATGAGGAGCTTTAAGTACCATACACCCAGGAATACAGAATACATGTACATTTTATGTGAAGATAAAACATACAACCCTGAATAAATGAACATTCAACCGGAAGTTTTGCAGCGGAAATAAAAAGAAGAAAAACGTGAAGACTGGAAGGACTGGGGCCCCCTACTAGTTGTTGTTGCCCGAAATATTATCCGAAGATAGATATTGCTGGAATGGTCGAGCAACAGCAAATTGCGAGAGCACGTCCGTGGGAATGGAAATAACACAAGATTTGCCGGGCTTGTTAGGCCCGGGCTTGAATGCTTTTGCGAGATGTTATTAATAAGAATACGTTTGAGTACAAATATCAATGTAAGAATGCGATTACAATGATTGTAAAAGATCTTATTTATCTAGCTCTTGAGCGAAGCTCTGCGTGTTCTTGTTCTCGTTTCTGCCGACTGTCTCAGGATTGAGAGGTGCTGAGAGAGAGAAAAGCCGAGAGATAGCTGTTGCCAAGGGTGAGAAAGCCAAGTTATGAGTTGAGCTTCTGAACTGGACGTGAACCGAAAAGCCAGACAAAGTCAGAGAGTCTGAACTGGTTCAAAAGCAAAGAGTCAGAGAGAGTTTCCAAGTGTAGGAAGCCTTCTATTTATAGGAGCTGAGATGCTCTATTCACTGATGGGAGATCGCCTTTCATGTAATATAATAAGGGGCGATCGTCTTTATGTCACATGGGCTGTCTACCTTAAAGTCATGGCTTCTGTGGCGGCATGTCTTGATCCAATGAGGAGCTCGCACGCGTCTGATTCTTTGTCACGGGCGGTCCCACTGTACAACTTTCGGCGGGTCTGTCGGTAGGTGAAAAGATGGTGACAGGCTGTGGTCAACGATACATGTCTTGCGGCGCCTTTTCCGGATCTGCACGTGGGACTTTGCTTCGAGCTTCGGCCTTCGCCGACTGGACGGGCAATGGCTTTGCGTGGCATGAGGCGGTCGTCATTTGGTCGGTCACCAGGGGTCGATCGCCAAGTACCGAGAGACGATCGCCTTAGATGTCGATCGCTCGGCACCGGGACTTGTCCTGGGACCTTCGGTCGGCCAATCTGCCTTGGTTGTTGGGCTCTGGCTCGATCGCTCAGTCTATGTGCCGATCGCCTGTCGAAGAGTATAAATCTCGACATAACAATTGCCCCCCAACTTGCTCCGATGTTGAAGACACGGGGTGAGGTGGTTCTTGCTGGCGATCGTATAGGATGTAGACGGGCGATCCGTTGAGCGGACCTTGGACTCAGACTTTTGGCGATCTGGTCGATTGTAGAGCTATCTTCGTCATTGAGGAACCGTGCACAGTCGTGGAATTCGATGGACCGACTCCATGACCATGTCTTGTGCGCGAGCGACATTGTCTGTCTCGTGACTCATTTTATTGTGAGGGTCCTCCGTTAGGCTGCACCTCGCCTCGTATTTAAACGAAGGGCGTGTGGTCTTGGTCTGTAGGAGTCCTTGCGCGGGGCGTTGTCGGATTAATCAACTCCACGTCCGCGGCTTGTTAGCTCTTTTCTACCTCGGATCGTCATATTAGATGGCAATTCTCGACGGTATACGTTGAGACGGGGGTAGTGACGCGTCGCATTGTCCGGGTTCACCATGTTAGATGATGAACCTTTGAGGGCGGGCGATCGTGTCCACAGATTTGCTTGGAGGGTCCTTCGACTACGCCCGCATTGTATTTAAACGAAAGGCGAGCGATCTCAGCCCAAAGGAACCTTGCATGGCCTAAGCAGTCAGTTCCATCGACCACCAGGACCATGGCTGCACTCTTCCACCTCAGATCGTCATGTCAAATGCCGACCTTCGACGATATACGTTGTGCGAGGGAGGCGATCTCGTGCCTTAGTCCAACATGTTAGATGATGAACTGTAGATGGCGAGCGAGTCCTCCAGTTTCAGAGATGTTGCTCGATAATGGCGATCGGGCTGGAAGACTGGTGATCGTCGTTCGGTTGTCGATCGCATTGATTTATAGGTTCAAAAGTAACCTTTGCCTGGCCAGAAAATCTGCAGCTTTGGCGCGGAAGATCGCGTAGGACGGAGGGAGGTCCTTCGTAAGATGCCTGAACATAGGCGAAAGACCATGGAATCCCCCTAGGACCGAGTAGAGGGCGATCTCGTCACTTACGGGCTCGCCGTTGAGGATGATCTCGTCTACCCGATCAATGTAGTCCGCATCGGACTCTTCTTCCTCTTGCCTGATCTGCATCATGCGATGGGGACCTTCCGGCCGAGCGACCTTGGTGGCGAAGTACGCTGTGAAGTTGTTCGCCAGCTGATCAAAGGAATTGATGGATCGCGACGGCAATGAGATGTACCATCTGTGGGCTAGGTCGCCCAGCGTTAGCGGGAACATTCGGCACCTGGTCGCGTCTGATGCCCCACACCCGGTCATGTAGATCCGAAACTTGCTCAGGTGAGTATTGGGATCCGACCCTCCCTCGTATAGAGGTGTTTGCGGAGGAGCGATCTTACGCTATACGGGGGCGAGCTCGATGTGGACCGCGAGTGGCTCGCTCGGCCCGGCGATCTCTCTTTTGGCGCCTGCCCCAGATTCTAGGAGCGTCTTCATGTCGTCGAGCTGGCGTTGCATCGCGTCCATCGCTGTAGCTTAGTCGCTGGTGGCTCGGCTTTCGGAACGGGGGCCGAGGCGATTGTGTACCGATCTCCTGACTCCGCGGTCGCCGACCTCGGTCCTTCGGCGAGGAGGAGCCAGATGGCTGGCCTGCCTTCTGGGAGTCGGATATGCCGAACTCCTGGTGACAGATTCGGGCTCCGTCGTCTCGTGGCTGGGGCCGGACTGCCCCGGTCGCCATGATGGGTCGCTGCCTAGGCAGCTGAAAACAGAGGTGCCCCGGCTTGCGAGCGCCTCTTCTTGCAAATGGGACCCTCCTGGCGATCGCTCGGTCAGTAACCCCTTGAACTTCCATTTGGTCACGCGGCGGATGGCCGAGGGGGTTATAGCTGGCGGCGCGTCGAAAGCTCTCCGTCGCTCCCGTAGGATGGCCAGGGCTCCTTCGATCTGTTCCGCGGTTTGGAACTGATCGAGCGAGAGGCTTGGGCCATCCCTCGGGGGAGAGATCGAGAGTCTAGGACCGCGGCGGCTACCCTCCGCCATAGGCTGGGGCTCAGATCGAGACGGAATGAGGTGTCCGGCGGATCGGCCAGCGGCTTTCTTCGATGTGGAGGCAGAAGTCATGATTCTGAAGGTTTTTCTCTTAAGAACAGTGAGTGTTTCTTCAGGTATATGCCCCGAAGAACAGTGAGTGTTCTTCGAGACGGTAGGAATAAAAATGAGGGTTAAGATGCCCTCCTTATAGCGCCAATTGTTGTTGCCCGAAATATTATCCGAAGATAGATATTGCTGGAATGGTCGAGCAACAGCAAATTGCGAGAGCACGTTCGTGGGAATGGAAATAACACAAGATTTGCCGGGTTTGTTAGGCCCGAGCTTGAATCCTCTCGTGAGATGTTATTAATAAGAATACGTTTGAGTACAAATATCAATGTAAGAATGCGATTACAATGAGTGTAAAAGATCCTATTTATCTAGCTCTTGAGCGAAGCTCTGCGTGTTCTTGTTCTCGTTTCTGCCGACCGTCTCAGGATTGAGAGGTGCTGAAAGAGAGAAAAGCCGAGAGATAGCTATTGCCAAGAGTGAGAAAGCCAAGTTATGAGTTGAGCTTCTGAACTGGACGTGAACCGAAAAGCCAGACAAAGTCAGAGAGTCTGAACTGGTTCAAAAGCAAAGAGTCAGAGAGAGTTTCCAAGTGTAGGAAGCCTTCTATTTATGTTAGGAATACTTGTTAGATTTTGATGATGGTATTAATATAAATTCAAATGTTTAGTACTTGGCAAAAATGTAAGGAAGAACCAAATGAGTATCTTCCATAGGCCAAATAATGTTAAGTGTAAAACTTGGCAAAATGTAAAGAAAAACCAAATGAGTATCTTCTATAGGCGAAAAATAAGTTAGGCTAAAAGTCGGCTAAGTACTAAAGATCAGTTGAGTTCATCAGAGAGGTACAGCCGAGTCAAGTCAGAATAGTTCTGGTCAACAAAAATCATCAGGGATGGTTGACCAGACTGTAGTCAAGTAACATTCAGATAAGTCATCTGATCAGACAAGTCCTAAACAGTGAACATCAGAGAGGTCCAGACTGCAGAGAAGTTAACTGCACATCAGCCTAGTCGAGATCAGCCAAGTACTCCAAGTCCACATCAGCATGCGTTGAAAAGTCAAACATTACGGAAAGTCACATGCAACGTGAAGAGACAAATTGGAGAGATTCCCGCAAAAGATATGAATTAAATAATTCATCCAGACCCACCTTGAAGACCTTAATCGTATTATATTCAAAAGATTCGACACATCACATGCAGAGTCTTCACAACGGTCGGAAGATAAATTAAAATACGGGAATCCAGCCTTGCAACATTCAGAAAAGAATAAACAAAGAAGTCTCCCTCCAACCAACTGATTTGTTACAGATTTGCAACGGCTATAAGGAAATGCTCATGGATCAACACCTATATATATCCAAAGATTTGAAGTTGAGCAACTACCGGTGCGAACATACTTTCAAGCGATCAAAGCATTCAAGCAATCTAAAAGCGAAATACAGCATCGTGAAAAGAGAGGTTCTAAAAAGTTCATACTTGAAGAAGCTCTTAGTTGGAGAAGACAAAAACTCGTATCTTAAATCCTGAGTTCGGGGTACTTCACTGGTTGAAGTTCGAGACTGTAAAGGCATCCAAGGATCAAGGATCAAGAGGTGCAAGGAAGTCAAGTGTGTTACAACGACACGGATTTCCACTGGTTGGAAGCTGTTGTAGTTTAGTTGAATCACTGTAATATTTATCACTGGTTGAAAATTATAGTGAATTCATCTCCAACTGGTTTGGAGAAAAGTGGATTAGTAGAGGATTACCCCACCTCTGAGACCACTATAAGTGTCTGCGTACTTTACTGTTTTATAGCATCATACTTTAACTGCTGCATTCATTGTTAAGTGTTTCATTAGTTGTTCTGTATTCGTCATCAGCTGACTTCCGCACGTATTTAGAACAAACGACTCCAAGTCATTTGTTTATCTATCAGCTGAAGAAACTTACTCTTTGAGAAAAAGAGTTTAAGAGTTTTAATAAGTCTATTCACCCCCCCTCTAGACTTATTCCTAGACGACTTGTGACCTACAAGTGGTGTCGGAGAAGTTGGTTCATTTATTTCACGAACCAGATCTATATCAGAGATATATCTTTACTCTCATTTTATAATGGAACACATGCATTCTAGACTACCAGTGTTTTCAGTTGACGAGTATGATCTTTGGAAGATAAGGATGCAGGCACACTTATCTTCAATCCATGATGACATGTGGTGCATCATAGAGTACGGTCCATTCATCTTCGAGAAGGACAACAATGCAGAGGAAATCGCAGCAGGGAAGCCAGAGAAGATCCCAAAGAAGAGGACAGAGCTGACTCCCGAAGAAAGAAAGCTGGCCAATCTTGATAACCGGGCCAGAGATGTGCTATATCAAACTCTTGACAAATCCACCATGGTCAAGATCAAGAATTGCAAGAATGCCAAAGAAATCTGGGACACATTAGCCCTAATGTGTGAAAGAACGGAGCTGGTCAAGGAAAACAAGTTGTCAATTGCTATTCAAAAATTTGACAACCTCAAAATGAAGAATGGCGAATCCATAGACCAAGTGGACACAAGGTTCACTGAGATTATCAATGAGATCAACTCCCTTGGCAAATCTTATGACAACAGGGAAATGGCACTGAAGGTTCTAAGATCTCTCAATCCTGAATGGAGCATGAAGGCAGTGGCCATGAGAGAATCCAAGGACCTCAATAAGATAAAGATCCAAGAGCTGTTCTCTGATCTGAAGGCTTATGAGTTCGAGCTTCCAAGTTCATCCTCAACCGAGCCTGCAGAGAAGGGAATAACTTTTGCAGCCGAATCCCCCGCCAAGAGCTTATCTGATGTAAAGCCTCCAAATCCATTAGATTTTGAGGAAGAAATGGCGTTTATAATGGAAAGGTTCAGTAACTTCTGGAAAAACTACTCCAAATACAAGAAAAATTATAAGGAGAATCCCAGAAGGAACCAGAAAGCCGGAAGCTGGAAGGTGGAATGCTACAATTGTCACAAGACAGGACACATTCAGATCGAATGTCCTGAGCTTAAGAAGGACTAGAGCAAGAAGGAGGTGGGCAGAAAAGAAGACAGAAGGAAGGCCCTCATCGGAGAAGAACAGGAGCTTGTAGAATCAAGCAGCGGATTCTTTTCTGATGATGATGAAGAGTATGACTGCCTGATGGACAACCTAGCTGATGAAGAGGTAACATCAAAACCCTCTGGTTCAAATAATAGTTCAGCCATGTCACAAGATATGGATCTGCACGAATCTGTAAATCAGCTATTTAAAGATTTTGAAACACTAAAATCTGCACACCTATCTGTATCAGCAGAGAAGACTCAGCTGCAAGATGAGAATAGGCGGTGAAAAATGATTTTGAAAAACTCGGCTAGAATCGAATACGATTGAGATAACTGCAGCTAACTTGCAAAACCAGTCTGATGTCAATACAGCTGAGATAAATCGACTAACTATTTTACTTAAAGAAAAATCAGCTGCACTTGCTCATGTCAAAGCCGAATTTACTAAGCTGACTCAGGCAAATAAGACTCAGGCGCAGGAAATAACCTCCCTAAAGGCGTCTTCAACCCTAGAAGAATTGTGTACCAATAAAAGGCCACTATATTCCACATCAGGCCTTGGATATGATCCTCACACTCCCTCTAGTTCTAAAACCACTTTTATCAAGGGAGAAACAATTGTCTCGACTGCTGAGCCTACATATAAACCGATATTTAAAAATAGGCAACAGCCAAGTCACAAGTCTAGGCTGCAGCCAGGGTACACAAGGCAGCCACCTAGACAAACGACTAGGCAATGGCCCAGGCAGAAGCAGCAGCCCAGACAACATGCCCACTATTATCAACAACTCCCCAAAAACAGATTTCAAAATGGGAGGGGCAGATGGAAACCACAAGGTTATCCTAATTTCCAAAATGAACAAGTGTGGAGACCTCAAAGATTTAATAAATGGTCTCAGCCAAGGTTTAGAAATGGCCCACACTATCAATATTTTGAGGAATATCCGCTATACAATCCCAACAGGAGATACAGACCTAGACCTTACATACCTTATAAGGGTAATAATAATAACAATTTTTATAATCCAAGGAGAAATCAATTCTCCAAGAAACCAACTAACCCTAGAGGACCGACACAGATCTGGGTACCTAAATCTCTGCTTGTTTGATTGCAGAAAAGGTGGAAGGACTACAACCACATCACCACAAACTCAAACTTTGGAGGTGAAGAATGGTTTGTAGATTCTGGATGCTCTAGGCACATGACCGGGAACAAGAAGATGCTGTCCAAATACACCAAAGAAAGAGGTCCTGATGTAACCTTTGGAGATAGCTCTAGAGGACAAACAAAGGGATTTGGAGAGCTGCACCGAGGAAATATTTGTTGTGCGGCGATTAATACGCCTCGTTGGCGATCGGCATCACGATCAGAGAAGCCAACCATAAAAGACACACTCCGAACAATCGCCCAGCGATCGGCACATACGGCGATCGTCTTTTGGCAACCAGCGACCGTCTTTTGGTACCCAGCGATCGTCCTTTGGTATCTGGTGATCATCTTTGATGTGCGAACCAGAGATGATCGTCTCGTGCCACGTATGGATCCAACATCCGTCAAAGTCATCGAAGACCGAATCTTAGATGGTGGCCCACGTGCAGATCCACAAAGGGCACCGACAGATAAGACTTTTGACCCCAGCCTGTCACATACCTCACCTACCGATAGGGCCGCCGAAAGGTACAAAGTGGGTCCTCCCCAGACAGCGATTCAGGACACGTGCAGGCTTCCCATTGGCTCGCACAGCTGGTCGCCAGCAGCAGCCCCAGACTTTAAGGGAACAACCTCACGTGACGGGACGATCGGCCATCTTATTATAATATAGAAAACGGCGGTCGCCCGCGATCGCCGGAGAGGTCCCAGCAGCTTTGTCTCCTATAAATAGGAGGCTCACAACAAGTGTCAAGGATCATGCGATTATTACCATGAAGACAGTGCAATATACATAGATAGAGAATCAAAGACTCATCTCGGAATCACTTATACATTCATAGTGATATTCATATACACTTATAAAACATCCCAAGCAAGAACTCACAGATCTACACATTTGGTTCTTCCGGCAATCTACACGCTCTACATCTTAGATAACTAGAAGTCTTTACACTCATTGTAATAGATTCTAACATTAATATTTGTACTCGACAGTATATTTATTAATAGCATATCGCGAGAGCATTCAAGCCCGGGATTAACAACCCCGGCAAATCTTGTGTTATCTATTTTCTCACGAAAGTGTTCTCGCATTTGTTTGTTACTCGATCATTCTAGCAATACTATCTTCGGATAATATTTTGGGTAATAACAATTGGCGCTAGAGGAAGGGGGGGTCTAAACCTTCATTTTTATTCCTACCATCTCAAAGAACACTCACTGTTCTCCAGACATATACTTGAAGAAACACTCACTGTTCTTCAATAGAAAAGCCTTCAGAAAAATGACGTCTGCTACGACTTCCAAGAGAGCCACCCTAAGATCTGCCGGAAATCTCATTCCGGCCCGGACCGAATCCCAGCCCACGGCGGAAGGCGACCGTGGCGGTGCCAGACTCTCACTCCCGCCCCCGAGGGACGGTTCTAGCCTCTCACTCGATCAGTTCCAGACCGCGGAACAGATTGAGGAGGCTATAGCCATCCTCAGGGAGCGACGGAAGGCCTATGACTCGCCCACCATCACTCCGTCGGGCAGGCAAACGGAAGCTCAAGGGGATCTATGTTGAGAAATCGACAGAAAGCCCCGAGCCACAGGAGAAGGCTCTCGTAAGGCGGGATGATTCCGTCTTCAGCCGCCTGGGGAGCGGTCCCTCATGGCGACCGGGCACTCAGGCCCCAGCCGGGAGACATCGGAGTCCGAATCCTTTACCAGGAGTTCGGCATATCCGACCCCAGGAGACAAGCCGGTCAGCGAGCCCCTGCTCGCCTAAGAAATGAACCCACTGGCAGGGAACTCGCCATTCACCACGGGGCCAGGGGATCAGTACACGATCACTTTGGCTCGCGCTCTGGGAGTCAATCGGCGAGCAGTCAGGCGACAGCGATGGCCGCCATGCAGCGCCAGCTCGACGAGATGAAGGCGCTCCTGGAAACTGGGGTAGGCGCCAGGAGATCGATCGTTGGGCCAAGTGAACCGCTCGCGGTTCAGATCGAGCCCGCCCCGTCCAACCAAAGATCGCTCCCCCACAAACACCTCTATATGAGGGGAGATCGGATCTGGAAACCCACTTGAGCAAGTTCCGGATCTACATGATCGGATGCGGAGCGTCAGATGCGACCAAGTGTCCAATGTTCCCATTAACCCTAGGCGACCTCGCCCACAGGTGGTACATCTGACTACCACCCCGCTCAATCAATTGCTTTGAAAAGCTGGTGAACGACTTCACGTCGTACTTTGCCACCAAAGTTGTTCGGCCGGAAGGTCCCCACCGCGTGATGAAAATCAGGCAGGGGAAGGATGAGTCAGATGAAGATTACATCGACCGGGTAGACGAGATAGTCCTCACCGGCGAGCCCATCAGCGACGAGATCGCTCTCCACTCAGTCCTGAGCGGATTCCACGGACGCTCGCCCATGTTCAGGAACCTCACAAAGGATATCCCCCTGACCTACTCGGTCTTCCGCGGCAGAGCCGCCGATTTTCTGGCCAGGAAGAGGATGCTCTCCCTCCGCATAGGCGAAGGACCCTCCGGAGAAGGATGTAACACCCCCAAGATATTCGAGGTATATTACAGCGCCGTGAATCCCTACATGGGACCCACCAGGCTGGCCAAACATCATACTCATCGACTCACAGAACAACAGAATAACTCCTCGTCATAAAGACGCCCAACAAAATAATCCACCCGGTTCAACCGGTCAACATAACATCATAATCCGACACAAACATGATAAACAACAAAACAATCCAGACGAGTAAAAATTCTTAAGTACTCGAGTACTTCTATTAGTTCAAGTAAAACCACAAAATATGAGAGGGTAGAAGACACTAAGACATCACTCGTGCACAATCATCACGCTCGGCCATCATCCGCATACTGGTCCAGCGCCCGTTCGTCTCGATGAACCTGACCTGAAATTCATAAAACGAATTTCCCCAAAATGGGTCCCCAGAGGGGTTAGCAATTACGCCAGTACAAGTAACCAGATGAACAACTTACATCTTACACATATAGTAAATGCATGCAATAAAGAAAAGCATAGTTCCAAAACACTCATTTCCGGAAATGCCAATATCAAATCACATTTGTAAAATGCACCACAATTAACCATCGATCCACGTCTCTGTGGACCCCTACCGAGACCCCGTCGGATCTAACCCGTAGTGGTTCAAAGCAAGCTCGTCGATCCACGTCTGTGTGGACCCCTACCGAGACCCCGTCGGATCTAACCCGTAGTGAGCATACACACACACCATTTCTCATACAATACTACTATGTCAAGATTGTAAGTTCATAAAGATACTTGCCTCGATTAAATACACGGTGACACGAACAGAACGGAAGAATCAAGCACGACCGCGAGGAACCGACGAAAATGAACCTAACGATTCGAATAGCACAATCACAACCACTTCTAAACGATTATGGAAATGGAATACACCCGGAAACCCGCCTACGATTCATGTATAATCGAATAAAAATAACAACGAGGGCGGACCACAACCAAACCCTCTCGATTTTGCAAAACTATGAAAATATACCATGAATTCGTAGGAGAACCAACAATTCCAACAAGATTAATCATATTCACTATGAATTAATCTATCATTCGGAACAAATCGGACGAACACACGAAAACCCCCAAATTTACCTAAAAGAAGGTTTTAGGAGTTTACCTCGGATTAAAGACGAAGAACACGATTAGATGTTGATAAAATACTTCAAAAACTCGAAGAAGATGATGGCTCGGAGTTGTTAAGCTTCAAATCGCCGGAAGACACCAAGGAAATCGCCCACAAGTCGGAGGAGGGGAGGAGTATGAAAAATGACCGAAATCGGTCAACTCCTGGGTTTATAAACCCAGGCTTCGTTACGTACGTTAGCCACCACATGCTAACGTACGTAGGCCGCATTACGTACGTAAGCCATAAGGGCCTTACGTACGTAACCAAAAAGGCAGAATCGCCTGAACTGATATCCACTTCTTGGTTACGTACGTAACCAAGAAGGGTGTTACGTACGTAACCAAAAAGGCAGAATTGCCTGAACTGAATTACACTAGGACGTTACGTACGTAACCAAGAAGGGTGTTACGTACGTAACCAAAAAAGCGTGCACTGGCCAGATTACACTAGGGCGTTACGTGCGTAACCAAAGGGTGTTACGTACGTAACATTCCTTTTGTGGAGTACGAGGCCGAGAATGAAAGAGGAGGTACCGAAAAGAATCGAAATACAACGGTGAACAATTCACGATGGTACGGACGTTAGGGACTGAAGCAGCGAACTTAAATGCCGAAGGAAAATATATTCCCGACTACACAAAGGTTCGGAAAAACAATCAACAAACGAAATTTTCCCAAAAGTTTGGGAAAATTTACAAAACGGCCCAAACCTCCGGAATGTACGACACATGGTCGAAACACCAAACAAAAGCTCACAACGCCCATAATAACACGAGATGGATCTTTGGCAACCCCAAAACGGCGGTTCCAAATGACGATTACGATAATATCCGAAATAACAACATGAAACATCAAATCGAGTAAAACGAGTCCGAATCAAGCTCGAACGACAAAAAGTTCAATATTAAATATCCTCAAAATGTCGATACGGTTACAAGCGAGTCGCCAAAAACGAAGATGCCCTAAAATGAGAATAATAAGAGAAGGGAAAAATGCGGATATTACATTCTACCCCTCTAAAAACAAGTTTCGTCCCGAAACTTAAGAAACAAACAACTCAGGGTACCTAGCACGCATGCTATCCTCGGTTTCCCAAGTTTCCTCTTCGACACCGTGTCTCGACCACTGTACCTTGACCAAAGGGATGGTCTTATGCCTCAGTCGTTTCTCACGATGCTCCAAAATCTTTAAAGGACGCTCTTCGAAAGTAATATCCTCGGCGACATCAATCTCACCATAATCGATGACGTGACTAGGATCCGGGACATATTTCCTCAGCTGGGAAATATGAAAAACGCTATGAACATGACTCAAGGCCGGAGGTAACGCCAGACGGTATGCCAACCCACCTACTCGCTCGAGAATCTCGAAGGGTCCAATAAATCTCGGACTCAACTTCCCTTTCTTCCCGAAACGAAAAACTCCCTTCGTCGGCGACACCTTTAGCAAAACGTGGTCTCCCACCTCGAATTCTAAAGGTCGGCAGACGTCGGCATACGACTTTGTCGACTCTGGCGATCAACATCCGTTCCCGAATTAATTCTATCTTCCGCCTCGTCTCTAAAGCGACGTCGGATCGGTCGACTAAATCGGACGTCTCATTCCAACAAATTGGTGATCGACATCGCCGCCCATAAAGTGCCTCATACGGTGCCATCCGAATCGGCGTGCCAGCGTTGTTGTTGTCGTGAATTCGATCAATGGCAAATGTTCCTCCCAATCGCTACTCGATCGAGGGCACAAGCACGCAATATATCCTCGAATGTACGTATAGTGCGTTCCATTGTCCATCATCGGGGGATGAAAAGAGGTACTCAAATGCAAACGGGTACCCAACGCCTTATGCACCGCCTGCCAGAAGTGCGATACAAAACGGCCATCACGATCCAAAACAATAGACTTCGGAGTACCGTGAAGCCTCACAATCTGCGCGATAAATACACGCGCTAACTTCTCCGGGCCCCAAGTGTCCTTGATGCCCAGAAAATGTGCTGACTTGGTCAAACGATCAACAATCACCCATACCATATTCATGCCCGACTTCGATCTCGGCAAACTCGTAACGAAATCCATCGATATATCTTCCCATTTCCATTCCGGAACGGGAAGTGATTGCAATAACCCAGCCGGTCGCTGATGCTCGATTTTGACCTGCTGACAAGTCAAACATCTCGCTACAAACTGTGCGACCTCCTCCTTCATATCATTCCACCAGAAATTCCTTCTCAGATCCTTGTACATCTTACTCGAACCAGGATGAACGGAATAAGGTGTAGCATGGGCCTCCCGTAAAATACTCTGCCTCAACTCTGAATCGTTCGGCACACAAAGCCGACTCTGGAATCTCAAAACACCATCCTCGTGAATCACAAATCCAGGAGACTTTCCTTTAAGAACGTTCTCTCGGATTTGAGTAATCATCGGATCCTCTAACTGCTTCAGTTTAATTTCATCGATCAAAGACGACGAAATCTCCAAAGCACAAAGTTGCCCGACAGTTCCCGGCAACAAAACCTCAACATCTAACTCGATCAAAGCCCGCCGAAGCTCAGACTGAGACGTAAGGATCTCAAGCGTTCGCAATGCAATCGGTTTCCGACTCAAGGCGTCGGCCACGACGTTCGCCTTGCCCGGATGATAAAGAATTTCGAGGTCATAATCCTTAATCAGCTCTAACCACCTCCTCTGCCTCATATTCAACTCCCGCTGAGTAAATATGTATTTCAGACTTTTATGATCGGTAAAAATCTGACATGCAGAGCCGAAAAGATAGTGACGCCAAATCTTGAGCGCGAAAACGACTGCCGCTAACTCCAAATCATGAGTAGGGTAGTTCAGCTCATACGGCCTCAACTGTCTCGACGCATAGGCAATGGTCTTGCCGTGCTGCATCAATACGCACCCAAGACCCTGACCTGAAGCATCGCTATAAACGGCAAAACCCTCGTTGCCACACGGCAATGCCAAAACTGGGGCTGAAGTCAAACGCCTCTTCAGCTCCTCAAAACTCGACTGCCTTTCGTCATTCCAGACGAACTTCTCGGACTTCTGGAGCAACTGTGTAAGTGGCCGAGCTAGTTTTGAGAAACCCTCGACGAACCTACGGTAGTAGCCAGCCAAACCCAAGAAACTACGGACCTCCTTCACATTCTTGGGCGGCGCCCAATCCAACACTGCCTCAATCTTCTGTGGATCCACTTGGACTCCCTCGGCTGAAATCATGTGACCCAAAAACATCACTTCCTTCAGCGAGAACTCACATTTCGAGAACTTCGCATAGAGTTGCTCGGTCCTCAAAATATCTAACACTATCCGCAAATGATGGGCATGCTCTTCCTCATTCCTCGAATAGATAAGAATATCGTCAATGAAGACGACTACACACTTATCCAAATACTCAATAAAGACTTTGTTCATCAACTGCATGAACACCGCCGGCGCATTAGTTAACCCGAAAGGCATAACTATAAACTCATAATGTCCGTATCTCGTCCGAAAAGCTGTTTTCGGCACATCGGACTCCCTCACCCGGAGCTGATAGTACCCCGATTTTAAATCAATCTTCGAGAATACCGCAGCTCCCTGCAACTGGTCGAATAAGTCATCAATTCTCGGCAAGGGATACTTGTTCTTGATGGTCACCTTGTTTAGTTCGCGATAGTCGATACACAAATGTAGTGAACCATCATTCTTCCGCACGAATAGGACCGGTGCGCCCCAAGACGAGGCGCTCGGTCGAACATACCCCGACTCAAGAAGCTCACTCAACTGCTTCTTCAACTCGGACATCTCTGAAGGTGCCATGCGATAGGGCGCCTTCGAAATAGGAGCCGCGCCCGGCTCTAACACTATAGCAAACTCGACCTCACGATCCGGTGGCAATCCCGGTAACTCGTCAGGAAATACATCAGGAAACTCGCTAACGATTGGAATCGACGAAATCTCGACTCCACCACTCTCCGCCTGCAAGGCGTAGCACAATAGCTTGATACACCCCTTACGCAGAGTCTCATCGCCTTGAGGCGTTAATAACGAACTGGTTTCCCCTCTTTCGCCGCGAAAGAGTGCTCGATCTTGCCGTCCTCGGCTAACATAGTGATGATTCTCGTGCGGTAGTTCATGATCGCACCATGCCGCTCGAGCCAATCATCCCCAAGAATCAAATCCTCACCCTCGATACTCACAACAATAAGATTAGAGGGCCAAGTCCTCTCACAAATAAGTACAGAACAGTCTTGAACCTCCTGAGCACCAACGATCCTATCACCGCTAGGAAGCTTAACGATGAAGGGTTCACAAGGCATCAAACAGTCGAGACTCAAACGGCGCACACAATCCAAAGATATGAACGAATGCGTAGCACCGGAATCGAAAAGCACACTGACAGGATGAGAAAGAATATAAACGGTACCTGTCGCCACGGTAGACGCTGGGTCATCGGCTCTCCGCATCTCATAGACACGCGGGTGGGCTGAGCCGACACTGGAAGCTCCCCCCTTAGAGGGTTGACCCCGACCTCTCCCCCGACTAGCACTCGGCGGAGATTGAGGAGCAAACGATCCCTGATTCACACTTGGTTCCCTAGGCGCTGGAATGGAAGCCCGGGCACCAAGAATTCTCTCCCTCTCAGCACAGAAAGCAGCCTTGTGGCCCGGATGGCCACACTGATTACATGTCAGTAAAGGGCTCAAACAAGTACGACTGACGTGGCCTGAACGACCACAATTGAAACACTTCACATCACGGAAAGGAGCACTGGTAGTTCCACGAGGACCCCCAGCGGAACGAGCTGGACCACCGCCGGCGGGAAAGTTAGCGGATTGGGATCTCTGCTGACCCCCCCCTTGTGGCCCGAAAAGTTCCCAGCGGACTTATGTTTCTTACTCTCGCGGGCCGCCTCACTCGCCGTTACAGACATATCGTAAGCAAGGGCCCTGCTCTGGTAATCTTTCAAGGTAGTGCATACGAGCCCCGACATATAGTCCCGAATCAACAACTTCATCCGTCTGGAAAAATGGAAAATTTTGTCGCTCTCCTCGACAACTTGGGTCTTCACATAACCCAACTCCTTGTTGAAATCAGCAATAGCTTGAGATACGAGGATATCCCGCGGTTGAGCATCATAAAAAGCATGTACCCGAGCCTGTCTGACCGGCCACGGGCAATATTCAGTCTCCATCAATTCTTGAAACTCAGCCCACGAAGCAGCATGATCTCTGGGCCCAACGGCCTCCCATCAGTCCGTAGCGTCCCCTGTGAGAAAGTATTGAGCAATAGGGACTTTACGGTCCTCGGGACAGTTGGTAGCAGTGAAGACTTTAGATATCTCCTTGATCCACCCTTCCCAGCCAATCGGGTGCAAGCTCCCGAAACGAGGAGGATGCATCTTGATGACATCTTGGAGCCAACAGTCTGCTCGCCCGATTAACATGGGCACATTAGGGTTACGAACACTTTGAGCTATTGCCGCCATTTGGTTCACCATTTGTTGCATAACAGCCGCAATACCAAGGTCAGCGCGCTCACGAGAAGAAGCATGGCGTGGCGGTCGCGATCTGCCCGGCTCAGAAAGCTGCGACGTGGCCGCCCCACCGGCTGCCCCACGTCCCCGGCCGCGTCCACGACCCTGACCGCGACCACGACCTCTTCCGGCATCCATACTGGAGTTAAATAAGTAGCAAAAGCCATACAAGGGTAAGTACGAGGAAAGAACAATCACAAGTCGAGAATCAAAGGTACGATACAAGAAAATAATGAACAGAGGAAGGAAAACTTACGGACACTGGTAGTACCGGAATCATGGCAGCGTGACGATGATGTGCAAAACTAAACACCACAAGACCCAATAAACCGACAAGCCTAGGTATCCATAAACCTAGGGCTCTGATACCATTTTCTGTAACACCCCCAAGATATTCGAGGTATATTACAGCGCCGTGAATCCCTACATGGGACCCACCAGGCTGGCCAAACATCATACTCATCGACTCACAGAACAACAGAATAACTCCTCGTCATAAAGACGCCCAACAAAATAATCCACCCGGTTCAACCGGTCAACATAACATCATAATCCGACACAAACACGATAAACAACAAAACAATCCAGACGAGTAAAAATTCTTAAGTACTCGAGTACTTCTATTAGTTCAAGTAAAACCACAAAATATGAGAGGGTAGAAGACACTAAGACATCACTCGTGCACAATCATCACGCTCGGCCATCATCCATCTTGGTCAGTAGCCGTTCGTCTCGATGAACCTGACCTGAAATTCATAAAACGAATTTTCCCAAAATGGGTCCCCAGAGGGGTTAGCAATTACGCCAGTACAAGTAACCAGATGAACAACTTACATCTTACACATATAGTAAATGCATGCAATAAAGAAAAGCATAGTTCCAAAACACTCATTTCCGGAAATGCCAATATCAAATCACATTTGTAAAATGCACCACAATTAACCGTCGATCCACGTCTCTGTGGACCCCTACCGAGACCCCGTCGGATCTAACCCGTAGTGGTTAAAAGCAAGCTCGTCGATCCACGTCTCTGTGGACCCCTACCGAGACCCCGTCGGATCTAACCCGTAGTGAGCATACACACACACCATTTCTCATACAATACTACTATGTCAAGATTGTAAGTTCATAAGGATACTTGCCTCGATTAAATAGACGGTGACACGAACGGAACGGAAGAATCAAGCACGACCGCGAGGAACCGACGAAAATGAACCTAACGATTCGAATAGCACAATCACAACCACTTCTAAACGATTATGGAAATGGAATACACCCGGAAACCCGCCTACGATTCATGTCTAATCGAATAAAAATAACAACGAGGGCGGACCACAACCAAACCCTCTCGATTTTGCAAAACTATGAAAATATACCATGAATTCGTAGGAGAACCAACAATACCAACAAGATTAATCATATTCACTATGAATTAATCTATCATTCGGAACAAATCGGACGAACACACGAAAACCCCCAAATTTACCTAAAAGAAGGTTTTAGGAGTTTACCTCGGATTAAAGATGAAGAACACGATTAGATGTTGATAAAATACTTCAAAAACTCGAAGAAGATGATGGCTCGGAGTTGCTAAGCTTCAAATCGCCGGAAGACACCAAGGAAATCGCCCACAAGTCGGAGGAGGGGAGGAGGATGAAAAATGACCGAAATCGGTCAACTCCTGGGTTTATAAACCCAGGCTTCATTACGTACGTTAGCCACCACATGCTAACGTACGTAAGCCGCATTACGTACGTAAGCCATAAGGGCCTTACGTACGTAACCAAAAGCGCGTAATCGCTGGCGATATCACTAGGGCGTTACGTACGTAACGAGAAGGGTGTTACGTACGTAACCAAAAAGCACGGCCGAATTACACTAGGGCGTTACGTACGTAACCAAGAAGGGTGTTACGTACGTAACCAAAAAGCGAGTACTGGGCGAATTACACTAGGACGTTACGTACATAACCAAAAGGGTGTTACGTACGTAACATTCCTTTTTGTGGAGTACAGGCCAGGAATGAAAGAGGGAGGTACCGAAAAAGAATCGAAATACAACGGTGAACAATTCACGATGGTACGGACGTTAGGGACCTGAAACGACGAACTTAAATGCCGAAGGAAAATATATTCCCGACTACACAAAGGTTCGGAAAAACAATCAACAAACGAAATTTTCCCAAAAGTTTGGGAAAATTTACAAAACGGCCCAAACCTCCGGAATGTACGACACATGGTCGAAACACCAAACAAAAGCTCACAACGCCCATAATAACACGAGATGGATCTTTGGCAACCCCGAAACGGCGGTTCCAAATGACGATTACGATAATATCCGAAATAACAACATGAAACATCAAATCGAGTAAAACGAGTCCGAATCAAGCTCGAACGACAAAAAGTTCAATATTAAATATCCTCAAAATGTCGATATGGTTACAAGCGAGTCGCCAAAAACGAAGATGCCCTAAAATGAGAATAATAAGAGAAGGGAAAAATGCGGATATTACAAAGGAAAGGCACCATCTCATGTCCAGAAGAAGGCGGTCGCCAAGCCCAGAAAGGCGGTCGCCAAACCGCCTGGCGAGTTCAAAGCCTTTGAGGATGTAGAGGTCCACCTTCTTCACAACCTCAACTTATCTCCGGCCCACATCTTCAATGCAATAAAGGGTCGTGAGTGGCTTTCCAAACCAAAGCCGATAAGGGACCACGGTCATCTAGACCGTAGCAAATTCTGTGCCTACCACAAGAGTCCCGGACACAACACCAGCCAATGCCGCGACCTCCTCAGACAACTCTGGCGGCTGTTTGAGGAAGGCAAACTGGACAACTTGGTCACCAAGCCAGAGCCTAAGACGGAGAGGACCGGAGGGCGCGATCTCCGACAAAACGAAAGAACTCCTCCCAATCCGGTCGCCAGAATCGAGCATGAGCCGGAGTACTCTGATGAGTCGGTCCCTCCGATCAACCCTGGCGATCGGATCAACATGCTTCAAGCAGGAGGTGGAAACCTCGGGGGCCTTTCCCCGGTTTCCACCATGTCAAACAGGAAGGGAAAGGCCGAACTGAGGGCATTCGCCGGGGTCCATGTCGTGGTACCTTCGGAGCCAACCATTTCTAAAGACACGCTCATTACCTTCTCCAACAAGGACAGGGAGGGAGTGCAATGCCCCAAAGAGGATGCATTGGTGATCTCTGCTTGTATCCTTGGGAAGATGGTCGATCGCGTGCTGGTCGACAATGGAAGCTTCTGCAACATCATATTCAAATCCGCCCTGAACCAGCTCAGCAACTTGACCAAATTCATCAAGTCGTTCGACACCGTGCTCCAAGGGTTCAGCGACAACACAGTCCAAGCCTACGGTTCAAGCTCTCTGTCGAGCTAATATGCGTTTACGATCCCAAGGTTAGGATTACTAGGAACCTAAACTTTGTAATCATAGATAGGCCCAGCATTTATAATGGGTTCCTAGGTCGCCCCTTTCTGGAAACCTTTGAGGCGGTCGCTTCGTCTTTCTTTTACTGTATCAAATTCCCCACTGCCGATGGGACGGTCGGTACTGTAAAAGGAGATCAGCTAATGGCAAAAAAGATGTTTGAATTACTCCTATGTCATTACTTCTTTCAATACTTCCCATGCTATGTATAACATTGAAACGATCGACGATCAACCCATGGAGATCGACGAGCCAAGCACATCGTACCAACCCGACTCGGAGGACGTCATCTCGGTTCGATTAACGGACGACATCGAGCCAAGGATCGGTTTCGAGCCAAGTCTCAACATCGATCCAAGGATCGAGTCCGGAAATCGTTCCAAACGAGAGGCGACCGTCCCCGTCAAAGAGTTGGAGAGTATAACGATAGATATGGCTCATCCAGAACGGGAATTACAGATCGGCGCAAGCATCAACCGCGAATTAAAAGGGGACCTGATCAACTTGCTACGTAAGGACATCGGAGTCTTTGCCTGGTCGCATCAAGATATGATCGGCATAAGCCCTGAGCACGCCTGCCACTATCTAAAGATCGACCCGGCAATGAAGCCTGTTCACCAAAAACGTAGGAAATTCGGTCCCGAGAAATACGCGGCGCTCGACATAGAAGTTCAAAAGTTACTCAACAACAAATTAATCGGGGTAGCTACAGACGAACCACAATGGGTCGCCAACGCAGTACTCGTCAAAAAGCCAACTGGTTCCTGGAGGTTATGCATCGATTTCACCGATCTCAACGCGGCATGTCCAAAAGATCACTTTCCGATGCCTCATATTGATCACTTGGTCGATAGTACAGCAGGTTGCGAAATGATGTCATTTATGGATGCCTTCGCTGGATATCATGAGATCCCAATGGCGGAGAAAGACATAAAACACACATCTTTCCACACGGAAAAAGACATATACTTTTGGGTCCGAATGCCGTTCGGCTTGAAAAATGCAGGGACAACCTACCAGCGACTAGTCAACAGAATGTTCCAATCAGATCGGCAAGACCATGGAGGTCTACATTGACGACATCGTGGTCAAAAGCCTCAAGAAGGAAGACCACCTCAATGATCTCGCCGAGACGTTCGCCATCCTCGAGAAGTTCAACATGAAACTGAACCCCAAGAAATGCAACTTCGGAGTGGGTTCCGGAAAATTCCTGGGGCATATCGTGAGCCAAAGGAGGATCGAGGCGAATCCCACCAAGATTCAGGCGATCCTTGACATGCAGGAGCCGCAGAACATCAAGCAGGTGCAATGCCTCACAGGTTGTCTAGCCGCCCTCAACCGTTTCATATCCCGGCTCGGCGATAAAAGTAAGCCTTTCTTCGCAACCATAAAGAACAAGAAGTTCGCATGGACGAAGAAAAGTCAGGTAGCGTTCGCCAAAATAAAGGAGTATCTATCTAACCCCCAGATCCTGGCAAAGCCGATCCCCGGTGAGAAACTATTCCTTTATTTGGCAGCCTCGGAGGTCGCACTGAGTGCCGTTTTGGTGCGAGCGGAGGGACAAGTCCACTTGCCGATCTACTATGTTAGTCAAGCGCTCCATGACGCTGAAACACGATATAAACCATTGGAGAAGATCGCCTACGCCCTTGTCATGAGTGTTCGTAAGCTGAGAGCTTATTTCTTCGAACATCAAGTGGAAGTCCTGACAACTCTACCGCTAAGGCAAGTTCTACACCGACCAGACACCAACGGGCGAATCCTCAACTGGTCGCTGGAGATCGCCCAATACGGTATCACATACGCTCCTCGCACGGCGATCAAAGGCCAAGCTCTGGCAGACTTCCTGGTGGAACTAACGTTCCCTCACAACCCAACCCAGATCGGCCGACCTGCCTGGAAGCTATATGTGGATGGCTCGGCGACCAATTCGAGAGCAAGGGCAGGGATTGTCCTCATCAGTCCCGACGGACAAAGTTTTACTAATGCTGTGCATTTTAGTTTTCGTGCGACCAACAACGAAGCCGAATACGAAGCCTCGGTGGGCGGGCTCGATCTAGCCCTCGCCCTGGATGTTCGTCGCCTCCATATCTTCATGGACTCTCTCTTGGTCGTAAACCAAGTCAGGGGAAAATATGAGGCGCGCGTCGAACAGATGGTCAAATACCAAAAGCTGGTCGCCGAAATGTGCATGAAATTTGAGGAGGTGCTAATCGAACAAGTCCCGAGAGAGCACAACTCTCAGGCCGATGCCCTATCCAAGCTAGCGCCATCATATGGGGCGGCCGATTTCTCCAATATCCAGATTAAAAAATTAGCAAGACCGGCGATCGACAGAAGCCTGGTTACCACGGTTGCTGTTGCCGAGGAGAACTGGATGACTCTGTTCATCAAATACTTAAAGGACGGAACGGTCCCCGACGACCGTATCAAAGCTCGCCAACTCCGGCTACGTGCGACTAGATACACCCTATTGGACGACCGGCTTTACAAGCGAGCTTTCAGCCTTCCCCTCCTCAAGTGTATTACACCGAAGGAAGGTCGGCTCGTCTTAGCCGAATCCATGATGGGATCTGCGGAAACCATGCTGGCGGACGAGCTCTCATCCATAAAACAACCAGGCAAGGTTTTTTCTGGCCATCACTTCAGAAGGATGTGATCGCCTATGCCAGATCGTGTCATAGGTGTCAAGTAATGGGACCAAGCATTAAATTCTCCCCCGAGCAGCTCACCTCAATGTACAGCCCATAGCCATTCGCGCAGTGGGGCATCGACCTTATAGGTCCCTTACCGACGGCTCCAGGGGGCTGTAAGTTCGCCATCGTAGGGGTCGACTATTTCACCAAATAGGCTGAGGCCGAACCGCTCAACAAGATCGGCCAAGAGCAAGTGATCAAGTTTATCTGGAGAAACATCATATGCCGATTCGGTCTGCCCCAGGCCATCATCTCCGACAACGGAAAGCAGTTCGACGGCTTAGAAGTCATGCAATTCTGTGAGAAGAGGGGAATCAAAAGGTTGTTCTCGGCTACCTATCACCCTCAGACGAACGGGCAGGTGGAGGCTGTGAACAAGATCCTCAAACACACAATTAAAGCGCGACTCGAATCCAGGCTAGGACGATGGGCAAGCGAGCTCCCAGATGTTTTGTGGTCTTATCGAACGACGACCCGTAACTCAACCGGCAAAACCCCATTCGCCCTCGCCTTCGGAACAGAAGCGGTGATTCCCTCAGAGATCGCCGTCCTCAGCCATCGAACCGAGCAAGAGATGACGACCGACAATGATGTGGCCCGACGGATCGACCTCGACATGCTCGAAGAACGATGACTGACCTCAGAAATGAGGAACGCAATCCACAAAAGGAGATCCGAGAAGTTCTTCAATTCGAAGGTCAAGGAGAGAAGGTTTCAGGTGGGCGATCTCGTCCTCAAAAAGATCCAGACCCACACAGGTGTCTTTGGTCCGAACTGGGAAGGCCCTTTCAGGATATCTAAGTGGCTAACTAAGGGAGCCTACGAACTTGAACATCCTGACGGTACACCGGATCAATATCCCTGGAACGCCGTACATCTAAAGAAATACTACCAGTGAAAACTTTGTAATCAGTTTCTACTATCCTATGTACAAGGAATGTAATGAGATTTTTTCCTATCCCATCTATTCTGGCGATCGCCCCACCAGGCATATCGCATATCGCCGACGATCGTCGTTCATGGCGATCCGAGGTAACAATCAATGCAGCCATGGTCCTGGAGGTCGATGGAACCGACAGCTTCGCCCATGCAAGGTTCCTTTGGGCCAAGATCGCCCGCCCTTCGTCTAAATACGAGGCCGGCGTAGCCAAAGGACCCTCCAAAATGATCAGTGGACATGTTCGCACGTCCTCAAAATACGTCATCTAACATGATGTACTCGGACAAGGCGACGCGTCCCTACCCCGTCACAACGTATACCGTCGAGGGTCGTCATTTAACATGCCGACCCGAGGTATAAAGATGCTTACAAAGCCGCGGACGTGGAGTCGAATAAGCCGACGACGCCCCGTGCAAGGACTCCTCCAGACCAAGATCGCCCACCTTTCATTTAAATACAAGGCAGGCGCAGCCTAACGGAGGACCCTCACAATAAAGTGAGTCGCGGGATTGGCAATGTCCCTCGCACACAAAGACACGGTTGTGGAGGTCGGTCCATCGAACTCCGCGACCGTGCACGATTCCTCAAAATCGGCAAACTGAAGATAACTCGCCAAACAAACTATTTTTTGTTCCCTTACTTATAATAAGTAAACAAAAACAAGGGGGCAGAGAAGGGGAGCTAATCCTAAATGCGATCGGAAAGAAGGAACCACACCCGATCGGCTTCGCTCAAACACACGCAGGATGATCGTAATTGTTCGACAAAATTTACAAGTAAGAATTTCGATTCAAAACATGTCAAGTTCATTCAACATTCAAACAACCGGTCGGATGAACAAGACATCAGATGCAATCATACACATACTTGTTAAAATTCACATGCAAACATTCAAAGGCGATGGTACATAAAAAGGCACAAGTGCGAAAAAGGAATATTTCATTCATTATCAAAAGGAGTTCGTACAATATGAAGCCCGAAGGCAATACAAAGAGAAAGCAAAAATTACAAGATACAAGGAAAATAAATAGATCTCTCAGGGTCCCGTCGGTTGGTCTTCGCCCTCAGGAGGCGGATCGGCATGCACCCCCCCATCGGCCTCAGGACGAATGAGTTTATCCGGAAAAGGATACCAACTCAAGTCGATCCCCCAGTCGACGAGGTCGAGAATCGGCAAAGAAAACTCCGGGTGCAAAGGGTGCTCAAGCGCATAAACCTTGAAGCTCTCCATCAGAGGACCGACCTCGATCCCTACCTTCTTGGCGGCTCTGACAGCATCGACGTAGGCCATATAATAGGCGAACTCGCCGATGAGTGCCACATTGAGGTAGGGATCGGTCTCGATCGCCTTCAGCTGCCCTTTCAACTCCACGGTTGTCTTCTCAGCCTCCGCCAGCTCGACCACCTTGGCGGCATTTTCTCCCTTGGCCCTCTCCAACTCTCTTTTCGCCGCCTCCAGCTCGCCGCTGAGCCGATCTACCGTCGCCTTCAGCCCGGCCGTCTCCTCCTGCGAAGCCGCATGCTTTCGGCGGGCTTCTTTCTCCTGATCATGGAATCGATCGGCAGCCTCCTTGGAGCGTCTCAGCTCTTGCTTCAGTCGGTCGACGTCCTGTTTAGCCCGTTTGGACGTCTCTACATACTCCTTCTCCATAGACAGGATCCGGTTGGCGTATTCAATGTTCGTGTTTCGGGCGGCCTCGAGGTCGCTATAGAGGCGAGCAGTAGAGGGTCGCCCCTCAAAATCCCTAGCGGCTTGGACGGCCATCGTCGCCGTCTGGAGAGCCAGGGCAATGGTCGCCTGCATGGTATCTCCAGATCGCCGACGAGCGATCGCATCGAGATCGGTCGTCCAGGCCTTGGGCAGTGAGTTGACGGCCTTCTGGATGTAAGTAGGGACGTCGAGGGACTTTTGCGGAGCCTTACTCGACAAGAAATCCAGCACCATAGGAGCGACGTCCGGGTCAGCAAGACGGACCCTGCAGCGCAAACAAAAGAGACCAAGGAGTTAGTCTATACTTTACTCAAAATGCCTAACTCGGAAAATTCAACCCAACATTACATGTTGACCAGCTCAGGATCGCGGCCAAAATAAGGCTTACCCCGAGGAGTTTCAGGCTCGGAGATCGCCACCTTTTTCGAGGACCTGCCCAATGACTTGGAGCCGGACGCCGAGGTCCTAGAGCCTGATCCCTCCATCATCGGAACGGCGGAGATAGGAGCCGCAGCAACCGGAGGCTCCAGAATAGACACGTCCGCCTCGGTGGTCGGCAGGGACTCCTCCGACCTCTGACTCTTGTGGCGCTGGAGGAGTGCCTCTTCTTGAATTTCCGGCTCGGCGACCGGCACCCCAACGGGCCTCACCACCGGAACAGGGCGAGACGTCGTCGCAGGAACACGACCAGTCTTCTTACCCAGGTGAAGGCGACCGATGAGTCCTGGGTTAGACATGGCAATCTCTGTAGGTGGCTCGGCAAAAAGAGGAAAGTGAACCTCTGTCAAAGAAGAAGTACAAACAAGTTAGACAACTACCTAGACGTTATGACCTCCTAGAAACGATCGTCAAAGCAAGGAAGAAGAAAATTAAATTTATACCTGGAGCTCTCAGATGACGTGGGAAACGAAATAATCGAGCCCCCAACTGGTGAACTTCGCGACCGAGTGAGCGAACGTCTATGAAGGAATCCGGCAAGGCACGAATCCGCTCCCAAACGATCAAGAAATCGAAAGGGAGATCGCCGATTGCTGGAACAAGAGGTCCTGCAAAAAGAAAACGAAATTAGATCAGTCCAAGACAAGCTCAATCAAAGAGAGAGTTAAAATCCTTACTCGGATTCCTCTCCCGAAAATTGGTGGGAATCTACAACTCCTCCTCCGGCCTTTCACTCGATGCCGATCGCCACGCTCCGCCGACCCAGCACCATTTTGCCAGGTCGCCCCGGGTCTTGTTCGGCACACCAAGAACCACTCTTCCCATTCGGCCTTGAATATGATTACCGTCGATCGACCCTTTCTTCGCGGCCAGTTTAAAAAAATAGTTCATCTCCATCGCAGAAAGGAGGCGGAACAACCGGTGACCGCCGAAGAGTGTCAAAGTGCAGATGACCTGTAGCCAGGCGTTCGGCGTCAGCTGGAGCGGCGCCAAATTCCAGGCGATCAATAAGTAGGAGACGGCGAATGGCAAAGGGAATCGCAAACCGGCCTCCATGATCATCTCACTAACGGCGACCAGACCCTCAGGCGGTTGATCGGCACGTTCATTTTCCGATGGCACGTGCAGGGAGACGTCAGAGGGAATATGATATTTTGCGCTCCAGCAGTTCAAGTCTTTCCGGGTCGCCAAACTCCGGATCTTACCAAGGGTCCACTGAGATGGGTCGGCGGCCCGAAACACCGTCCGCTTCGCATGCTCGTAAGGATGAGCGGCGGAGTAAGCTTCAAAGTCAAATTCCGGACAAGGTCCGGCAATCCCCTCCATAATCTTGGCGAAAGCCACATAGGCGGGGCCAAATACACTCTCCCGTTCCCAGGTTATCCTCACCAGTTCGTCCTCATCCGCCGGCGAGCCCCCCTGCTCCGCCGTCGCCGCCGTTCTCACCACTTCAGCCTCGTTGAAGAGCTCTTCGAGTTCTGCGGGTGCAATCCCCGCACGAATAGCCTCGACGGCCGTTTCCATATCAACTCCCACGGGAATCTCCTCCCAGTCAGGCGAAGCCACGGCGGCGGAAGTGCTTCCGGCCTCGAAGGTCTTAGATCCTCCCGACATATTCTTAAAAAGTAAAGGGAGAAATAAGATTGGTTTTCTTACCTAAAGAAAGGAAGATGATCGGCACAACAAAGCTTCGGAAATTTCTGCAGAGTTTCAGCAAGAAGACAAGGACGCGTGAAGAGTAAAAATGGAGTAGCCCTAGCCTCTTTTAGCTGCTAAGGAAATTGCTGAGCAGCAACCTGCATATGTCAACAGGAAATTAACGAAGCGTAATCAATCCGAAGTGGAAGCGGGGGTCTCTATGCAAATAGGTGAAAGTCCGAGGGATGGAGTACAACCGTCAGTGGGGGGACACATTAAATGCTGCCCTCGAATCCCGCATACGCGTCTTTTCGAGGGCACACCAGGCGACAAGTCTGACAAACCGTCGGACTCCCCCTACAGTAGGGCGAAGCGTGTCCTTGCAACGTTTCGAGAGCCCGCCTTCATTTCCCGCTTCTCCCAGCGCAAAAGGAGATCATCCAAATTTGAAATCAGATCGCCCGATCGTCAAGACATTGGCGATTGCCAATAGTGCCACCTCACCCCGTGTTTTCAAAACATCGAAGCGAGCTGGCGGGCAATTGTTGTGCGGCGATTAATACGCCTCGTTGGTGATCGGCATCACGATCAGAGAAGCCAACCATAGAAGACACACTCCGAGCAAACGCCCAGCGATCGGCACATACGGCGATCGTCTTTTGGTAACCAGCGACCGTCTTTTGGTACCCAGCGATCGTCCTTTGGTATCTGGCGATCATCTTTGATGTGCGAACCAGAGACGATCGTCTCATGCCACGTATGGATCCAACATCCGTCAAAGTCGTCGAAGACCGAATCTTAGACGGTGGCCCATGTGCAGATCGACAAAGGGCACCGACAGATAAGACATTTGAACCCAGCCTGTCCCCTACCTCACCTACCGATAGGGCTGCTGAAAGGTACAAAGTGGGTCCTCCCCGGACAATGATTCAGGACACGTGCAGGCTTCCCATTGGCTCGCACAGCTAGTCGCCAGCAGCAGCCCCAGACTTTAAGGGAACAACCTCACGTGACGGGATGATCGGCCATCTTATTATAATATAGAAAACGGCGGTCGCCCGCGATCACCGGAGAGGTCCCAACAGCTTTGTCTCCTATAAATAGGAGGCTCACAACAAGTGTCAAGGATCATGCGATTATTACCGTGAAGACAGTGCAATATACACAGATAGAGAATCAAAGACTCATCTGGGAATCACTTATACATTCATAGTGATATTCATATACACTTATAAAACATCCCAAGCAAGAACTCACAGATCTACACATCTGGTTCTTCCGGAAATCTACACGCTTTACAGCTTAGATAACTAGAAGTCTTTACACTCATTGTAATAGATTCTAACATTAATATTTGTACTCGACAGTATATTTATTAATAGCATCCCGCGAGAGCATTCAAGCCTGGGATTAACAACCCCGGCAAATCTTGTGTTATCTATTTTCTCACGGAAGTGTTCTCGCATTTGTTTGTTACTCGATCATTCCAGCAATACTATCTTCGGATAATATTTTGGGTAACAACAATATTGTGATATCCAAAGTTCACTATGTAAAAGGGCTCAAATATAATCTCCTGAGCATAAGCCAGTTTTGCGATGAGAAGAATCTAGTTTTCTTCACCATTTGGAAATGTATGGTGATAGATATCCTATCTGGAGAGGTGAAGCTACAAGGATTTAGAAGGAGAGATGTCTACATGATAGATTGGAACACAGGAACACCTAACTCCTGCTTTCTATCCAAGACAATAGCTAAGAATGGATGGCTGTGGCACAAAAGATTATGTCACCTGAACTTCAAAGCCATCAACAAGATTAGTTCTCAGAAGCTGGTCAGAGGACTTCCAGATGAAGCATTCAAGAAGGAAGCTCTTTGTGATGCCTGTCAGAAAGGAAAGCAGACCAGAGCATCATTCAAGCCAGTCCAGCCTACAACCCTCACAACAAGGATCTTAGATCTACTCCACATGGATCTATTTGGTACTATCAAGCCAAGGACTCTAAGCGGCCGAAAGCATGCACTTGTTGTAGTAGATGATTACTCAAGGTACACTTGGATCATCTTCCTGTATAAGAAGAGTGAAACCTTGACCAAGCTACCTGAGCTGCTGAGAAGGATCCAGAATGAGAAATCCCTATCCATCATCAAGATCAGATCAGATAGAGGAGGAGAGTTTCTCAACAAGGCGATCACTGATTACAGCGATCAGAATGGGATCCAGCATGAGCTCTCTGCAGCCAGGACTCCCCAGCAGAATGGCGTTGCTGAAAGAAGAAATAGAACCCTGAAGGAAGCAGCAAGGTCCATGATTGCAGAAGCGGACCTGCCCAAGAGGTTCTGTATTGAAGCTGTCAACACAGCCTGTCATACTCAGAACAGGAGTATGATAGTAGGGAGACATGGCAAAACTCCCTATGAGGTTTGGAATAATAGAACTCCTACTGTTGCTTACTTTCATGTTTTTGGTTGTAAGTGTTTCATCCACAACAACGGTAAAACACAACTAAATGCCTTTGATGCTAAAACTGATGATGGTCTCTTTATGGGATACTCACAAAGAAGCAAGGCATATAGAGTACTTAACAAAAGAACCTTAGTTGTGGAGGAAACACCCCATGTTGTTTTTGATGAATCTACTGTTGAGTACAGGAAGCAAGTTGAGTTAATTGAGAACAAGCTCAAATCAGCAACCTTTGAAGAAGTCATTGTACATGACACTGGAATGGTGGACTCACCTGCAAACCAGCCTGAAGATCCAACTGTAGCTGCTGAAGACCCAACTGAAGATCAGACAGGATCACCAAACCTATCTGATCCAGTTGCCGCTGATGAAGACCCAGCTGTAGCTGATAAAGACTCATCTGCAGATCAGACCCAACCTGTAGATGACAAGACGGTAGCTGATCCAGCTGCAGACCAAGGAGACCAGAACCCAGCTGATGCAGAAATCCACCAGAGCACTACACCAGAATCACGATTTTGTGACAGCCAAAAACAGTCACAAGTGGCAAAAACAGTCACAAATAAATGTCACAGAATCAACTGTCACAAAATTCTTTGCGACTGTCACGAACAGTGACAAAAAAGTCATAAGAACTCAATTTTATGACTTTCCAAGGCCACTCTATATGGCAGTCACAAATTACTCTATTTGTGACAGTTTAAAGAAGTCACAAAATTTAATATTGTGACTGTCCATGACAATCACATATATGAAACTGTCAAAAAGTAGAATTTTCACAATATTAAAGTTTATTACTGTTTAAAGTAGTCACAAATTTATAAACAATTAAAAAAAAAAATAGGTGCTAACCAAGAAAAGATCACCTAATATTTTTTCCAATATTCCACAAAAACCAAAGCACTGCAAATCCTTACAAACCCAAGGTATTACCGAGTCCACAAATTACTACGAGTTCATAAATAAATTCAAAGTACTACTAAGTCCACAAATTACAAGTTCATAAACCTAAAATACTTCCAAGTTCACAAAATATTACAAGTCCAAAAATTCAAGTTAAATTATATTTCTTCGAGGAAACATTTAGGCCATACCACGAACCCACCAACAACTTCCCCAATCGTGGTGGCATAGCCTTGGCTACCTAAATATAATTAAGTGTCATTCTCGTCATTCTCCACACTTATAACACTAATTTTGCTTTCATGGTCTTGATTGTTGCGCCCGTGTACTTTTTCGCCTTTCAGAGTTGGAACTACATCTCCTTGAGCAATGACCTTGGTTGAAATGACATATTTAATAAGAACATGGGTTGAAATGAACTTTAATATCTGTGAGGAATAAGCAGAGCAAAAGATGTCACAGAAGAGCCAAACTCGGAAGCCATTAAAATATGAACAAGAATAAAAATTTGAAGTTAGCAACAGTTATCTAAAAGCTTACTTACAGGAAATTGACGTTGTATCTGCTCAAAGTCATAAAGGAACTGTTCATTAGTGGGAGGAAGCTCTTTTAATAGCAGTGACCCGCTTATGTGTCTTGTTTCTGTGAGTGTTGAAGACTTGGATGACGGAGACAAAGACGAAGATAACAGTGCTGTGGAGGGGGATCCTGATGTTGTTGATGGGGGTGATGAATATGACTTTGATGAGAATAGGATTTCAGATGAAGATAATGATGAGCCTAATTACCCTATCTTCAATCCTAGAACCACATTTGACCCACAATTCACTGTAAGTCAGATATTCTCAACAAAGTTAGAGTTTAAGAAAGCTGCTCAGTCCCATGCCATTAAACACAAGAGGAACATCCATTTCACTAAAAATGATGCTAGAAGGATTTATGCTAAGTGTGATGATGACAACTGTAAGTGGAAAATCAATGCTGTGAAAAGAAAGAATGAAATGGCATTTCAGATTAGAGCTCCTCATCCTCCACCTTTATCACCTAGGGTTCAGATAAGGGCTCCTCCACTTTATGCAGTGGCCAATTTACAACCAGGGCTCCTCCAGTTTTCAATCATGGCTCCTTCATTTTGAAGAAAATTGTTGTTGATAATGATGGTGAGAAGTACATGGAGATATCCTCACATGAAAGCACTACAAAATGGAAAGGCAAAAAAAAAAAAAATGGGATGAAGAAGACTAGTAGAAGCAAGACTTTTTGTCACTTTTAGCATGAAGGGGATTGAAGAAGGCTAGTAGATGATGTTATGCATAGAAATTATGTAATGATATTAGCTGCAAACATGAACCAACTCTTAGTAATATTGATTTGTTTGTTTGTAATGGTTTGTCAACCTCCATTCAAACTCCGTTCAGTTTTGTTTGTAATGGTTTATTCAAACTCCATTCATTCACACAATACAATGATGTTTAAAATAGTCAAACTCCATTCACACAATACATAAGACAAAATAAGCATGTTCAAACCTCCTGATTACATTACATAAGTCAAGACAAAACAACATTTCCTAAAATATCCCCAAATGAAGGATAATCAACCTATCCTATCATCTTCATCTCCAACTCTTGACCAATGAGTTTAGGGAACATCTTAACCAAACAAACTACTACACAAATCATTAGAGAGAGTTTAAAAAAAAAAAACAACTGATATTCTTGTCACCTTTTCCTGTCTCCTCCTTCATTTTGATCTTTAGTTTCTGATTCTCAAACTTCAATTCTCTGATTTCAGTCTGCAACAACATGACCGTTTCATCTATTTTCTCAGCAATGCGCTCCATATTTATTACCTCCTCTTTGTGTTCATTAATCCTTTTCAGCAATCCGGGTCTTATTTGTTTTGCCCTCTTAGACATCGTAAGAAATCATCCTTTTCCATTTCCAAAAACTAGGAAGCCATTCGATAGTGCGCACAAACATTAAACTTCTATTTTAATAACATCAAGCCCCCTGCAGAATGGGACAATGCCTCTCTGCTGGATGGCTGATGGCTTCTCAAAACCTATATGAAAAAAAAAGATGATAACATCACAGGAAATGAATGAAAAGAGACAAGGGCATTAAGTAGTCAAGTAAGTTGAATCCATGTTCCTTGTTATAACTCTAAATTTCAATTAATCATTCTTACTTGTCTAAAACATGGCATGAAATAAATTGACCAGTAGGGTTTTTAGTTATTAAAATTAAATCAATATTACTGCAAGCATACCATAGGCATATATGCCTCTAAGAAGGTTTTCCAGCAGGCCCATAGCATCAAAACTGCCATGAACCTCATCAAACGAAGTAAAGAATTCATCTCCATCGACTTGAAGCCTGCATTAGAAAATTTAACACACAAAGAATTGATGCTTCAAACATTACCATGATCATTTACTGAAATCAATAGGTTGAGCAAAAATTAAAAGCCATAAAAGAACTCACACTTCATTCATCTTCACGTCAGTAGCGAGCATCATATGCGATCCTTCAGGTGCGAACACGCCATCTTTGCGATGCGTTTGATGCATTAGTAAGACTTACATTGAAGTCACTAATAGTTTAATAACCGCGAAAAAGCTTTTCTCGGGGAAGAAAACTAAATCAACCTAACAAGTAGTAGTGAGAATTAGAAAATTAGAAGCTCAAACAACAGGGCGAAAAGCTGAAAGCTTCTTTCCTGAAGATAAAAGATGTCACAGAAGAGCCAAACTTGCAAGCCATTCAATATGGAGTACAAGCATTAAACTTCTGTTTCGTGTTTGGGGACAAGTGGTAAGGGGCTATCACGCAATGTAGACTAAATAGTTTACAAATCATAGCACCATATAACCCTCATCCCCGAAAACTTACAAGCCCGTATAATGATCACAATAGACAACAATACACCTAATGTCGCCAGGAAAAAAAATGGGAACAACATGGTCAAGAATTATATCAGATCGAAGCTACACCCAATGTTTACATCATTGGTGAACTTATCAAGATTCATCAGAGAAAACTCAGCTCACAAATCGAATACCGACAGAAGCTAATAGAACTCACCACTGCACTATCTACACTCTTCCTCGCCAACACAGCAGCAGTTTTTTCTGCTGTCATCCGCCTCTCAGCCGCCGCAGCCATTAATTCCCGCCGGATGCGCCGATCTCTAACCATTAATTCTACCACGCCTTGCTCCTCTTCGTCTCCGGCGATTCGTGCTGCGGCGTGCTCTGTCGTGAGCCCATATTCAAGTCCTCGTCTACTTGATCCGCCATTGAAAATCTCAAATCTTGGACCTAATGATTAGGGTTTTAGTAAGAGGATTTCAATTCAACTGCTCTACAGAGGGGTGTTACACTTTGTACTTGAGAATCGGTCGAAGACCATTCACCACCAATTTCCATCTGTGTGTGTGTTTATTTCAGGGAATGAGAGATAGAGAGAGGATAGGTTAGAGGGGAGAGAAAGGGTATGGTGAGAATAGAAAGAGTGAAAGAGAGAGAATCGAGTCACCGAGAGAGAATAAAGAAAAAAAAGAGAAAGAAGCGGTGGGCTATTATTTTAACTTGAAAGTTTATGACCGTTCAAGACCGTCAGACACTTGTGACAGTCATTAACAGTCACAAATATTGGATTTATCACTGTTTGGTCATTGTGACTGTTATTGACAGTCATAAAGTTGTGACTGTCAATGACAGTCACAAATTCAGGGAGTTTCAGTGTCATAAAATCATGTTTTTGGTGTAGTGGCAAATCAACAGGGGGAACAGACCCATAAGAAGACGATATCCCCAAGTGGCTCAAAGACCATCCAATCCAGCAAATCATCGGGAAGCTGACTGATGGAGTTAAGCAAGACAGTCAAATCTACCCGCAGGAATGGCTATATTCTCATGCTTCATGTCACAGATAGAACCCAAGACAACAGAACAAGCCTTGGAAGATTATTCATGGATCAATGCCATGCAAGAAGAACTGGAGCAGATGGAAAGGAACAAAGTTTGGGAACTAACAGACAGACCAGATCACAAGAAGGTTATTGGCACCAAATGGGTGTACAAAAAAAAGAGTGATGAAGATGGAGCTGTTGTTAGAAATAAAGCCAGACTTTTTGGAAAAGGTTATGCACAGTGTGAAGGAATAGATTTTGATGAAACCTATGCACCTGTTGAAAGATTAGAGGTCATCAGACTATTCCTCGCATATGCTGCATTCAATGATTTTGAAGTCTATCAGATGGATGTAAAGAGTGCTCTTCTAAATGGCATCCTAGAAGAAGAAGTCTATGTAGATCAACCCCCAGGTTTTGTCAAAGGAGACAAAGTCTACAAGCTGTTGAAGGCTCTCTATGGACTTAAGCAAGCACCAAGAGCGTGGTATGAAACACTGTTTGTGTTTCTTGAGAAAAATGGTTTTTGCAAAGGAAAGGTAGACAAGACCCTATTCAGAGTGGAGCACGAAGGCCACATATTAATAGTTCAGATATATGTGGATGACATCATATTCGGCTCAACCAATCCAGAGCTATGTGAGAAATTCTTTAACCTCATGTATGGAGAATTTGAGATGAGTATGATGGGAAAGCTTAACTTCTTTCTCGGATTACAAGTTAAGCAGATGGAAAATGGAATTTTCATCAACCAAGCTAAGTATACCAGAGACCTAATCAAGAGATTTGAAATGGAATCATCCAAGCCAGCAAGAATTCCTATGAGCACAAGTACTCACCTAGATGCAGATGAGGGAGGCATATCAGTGGATTCAACCCACTACAGAGGACTCATTGGATCATTGCTATACCTCACTGCAAGCAGGCCAGACATATCCTATGCCATAGGAGTTTGTGCGCGATTCCAATCTAAGCCTAAGCAGTCACATCTAGATACAGCAAAGAGAATAATTAAGTACCTTAAGTCTACAATCAATGTTGGACTATGGTATCCCAAGGATGATAACTTCGAGCTGTCAGGATATTCAGATCCAGATTTCGCAGGATGCAAAATTAATAGGAAAAGCACTAGTGGAACGTGCCAATTCCTAGGAACCAGACTGATATCCTGGTTTAGCAAGAAGCAGGTTTCTAACTCTATCTCCACCACAGAGTCAGAATACCTAGCTGCAGGTAGCTGTTGTGCACAGATCTTATGGATTAGACAACAGCTGAGGGATTATAATATCATTGCCAATGAAGTCCCTATCTGGTGTGACAACAATAGTGCTATTGCAATAACCAACAATCCGGTTTTGCATTCGAGGACCAAGCACATTGATGTTAAGAACCACTTCATCAGAGACCACGTGCTTAACAAGAGAGTTAGAGTTGAGAGAGTCAGCACAGACTACCAGATAGCTGACATCTTTACCAAACCTTTGCCAGAAGAAAGGTTTTTGGAGCTGAGCAGAGATCTTGGTCTACTAGAATGGGAATCTAGTACTGAAAAAAAATCAAGCTGAAGCATCTCAGATGAAGGACGGACCCAGCTGATTAAAGGAATCAGATCCTAGCTGATGCAGGCAAGAGGACGAAGGACGGACAAAGGAACCTAGCTGATCAGAATCTCAGGCGAGAAGCTCAAGGAGTCAACTCATCTGATGCAGAGCAGTCAACAGTCAACAGTCAAACCAGCTAAGTTTTCTAAACTTAACCGACCTCTGAATATTTTATTATTGTCTGCTATATGTATAATAATATTATATTAATTTTTGGTTCGCAAGTGGCATTTAAATACACGTGGCGATCACTTGATAAATCGACCTCCACGGTGACCAGTTAAAATCCAACCGTCCAATTTTAAAATTAAAACCTGGTCCACCGATTCGAATTTGAAATTTGAATAGAATCTCAAAAGTCGAACCACCGTTTCAAAAGAAATAATAATTTAATCCATGCGTCTTTTGATCTTCTTTAAAAGGACGGAAACCCTTCACTTTACCTTTACGCTTACCAGTCTTTCAAAACCGTAGATTTACAGAGCAAAAATTCTTTGAACTCCAAATACACTAAAAATCCTTTGTTTGTAGAAATGGAATCTTATTTCGAAGGCGTTAACATGAAGGCGGTCAAAGACCAGATTATCTTTTCTCTGGTCGTTGATTTCGAAGGCCTTTTGGAAGTAAATCTGGACAACAACGACGTACTCTTCCTTATCCATTCGATGATGAAGACTGGGATCTATCCATTTCTGGATATCAGTCCCAAGCACCTTTACAAGGAAGACGTCATCGCTTTCTATCGCGAGGCCCATGTCATTGAAGAAGGAATCAGGAGCACAGTCGGCGGAATTCAAGTCGACATCTCGCCGGAGACAATTCGGAAAGTTTTTGGTATGAGGCACCGCGGCATAGCCGTCGAAGCTCTCAAACAGACAGCAGCCAACATTTGGCTAAAGATTAAGGCGATTGACCAGCCGACGAAGCTAAAAATCACTACTAAAAGGAGCGAGATTAAAAAGGAGTATCTGTATATGTTGGATATTACCAACAAGATTATTATAGGTATGGCCGGCAGTTACGAACAACTGTCGTCGGCGAAATTCACAGTGCTGGGAGCACTTATTCAAGACGAGGCGATTGATTGGGCTGACTATATCTTTAGGCAGCTTGTTCGAGAAGTCAACAAAGACGAATGGCTTGCTGATGAAAAGAGATTCAGATCTAAGCTGGCGTTTGGAACGCAGCTGAGTTGGATCCTTGAGAACATGGGTGTGGCGAAGGGAAGTACTGGTCTCTTCCACATCAACAAGAGACTTGGTCATCTGGACCAAGAGACCTTAAGGAAGTTGGGAGGCAACAGGAGAGCAGCTCGGATACTCAAAGAACTGTCTGATTCACTGCCCTACAAAAATCCTTCATCAGACTCCGAGTCAGACAACACACCAATAGTTGTCCGATTCAAAAGAAGGGGACCAGCCCCTGGAGAACCATCCATCATGTAGTCATCTCCAGAACCCTCTCCCAAGAGGCCCAGGCGACTGCAATTTAGTCAGGAGGAGCAGTCAGATCATTATGCCAGTCCTGCAGCCAGGTCGCCTACTCACCTGGAAGACCAGCCTGCTCCAGGCAGCCTAGAAACTCGGATCGTCCCCGTCCACACTCCAGCATACATTCCAGAGGAGGAAGAAGCAGGTTTAATCATCTCAATTCCTGAAGCAAACTATACCTTTAACCTGCTGGACAACAATGTTTTCAACCTGTCCATTGAACAATTACAGCTTGTTAAACCACAAGCCTTAAAACACTCTTTTGTTAATATTTTTGAAGAGTGGAAATTTTTCAAATCACTTTCATTTGCGAAACTTCAAACTTATATTGCAACCAGTGGTTGGGAATATCCCCAAGCCACAGAGGATGTACTGATACATTTTTGTAAAGTATCAGACATAGTTTTGATCCTCCAGGAGAATTGGTTCATGTCTCATTTCAAAACCAACATGGACCAATTCATCATTTCTATAATGTATAGCATTTTTGATGGTTCATTTGAAAAAGAAGATGAGGAGGAAGAAGAAAAATAAATTAGAATTGAAGAAGTAAATGGAGAAGAAGATGAAGAAGTCATTGTCATAGATGACAAAGAAGAGGAGCAGGAAGAGAAAAGAGAAGGAGAAAAAATTTTAGTTGAAAAATAATATGAGGAAGTTGAGAAAACAGAGGAGTTAATTGATGAAGAAGAAGAAGAAGGGGAAGAGGTAGAACAGGAGGATGATGAAGGAGAGAAGGATGATGATGAAGGTGAAAAAGATGATGAGAATGAAGGAGAAGATAAAAAAGATGGGAAAAAGGATGATAATAATAATGATGATGAGGATGATGATAAGGATGAAGGAGGAGATCAAGGAGCTGAGAAAGAAAAGGTAAAAGATGAAGAAGAAAAAGAAGAAGAGGAGAAGGAAAATGAGCCAGAGAGAGCCAGAAGTAGAGGCTGCAGTCAAGGCTGGGGCGCCTGCCCGATATACCAGCCTGGACGCCGAGTTGGCTGAGGACTCCAGATCAGGGACATCAGAAAAGACCCCATCTGGAGTACCAGCTGCAGATAGGAGCCTGCAGTCTAGTGGTTCATTTGCAAAAGGCTCAGGCGAGCACTCTCCACCATCACAGATCTCACCTGTGATGACTGAGCTGATTAGACAAATAGTGAAGGATACCAATGGAGAGCTGCTTGCATCTCAGGTCACTCCTGAACTCCAATCCATCAATGCCAAGATTGATACATTGCTGCAGAGGGAAGTCCCTCAACCTCCTCCCCCTACAAACAACAGAATGCCATTTGGCATGTCTGACTGGATGCACAGGATGGAGCAGCAGCTGACCACGTTAGTTGATGCTGGCAAAAAGGGGAAAGATAGAATACAGGGGGAAGGCAGCATTCAAGGAGAGATAAGGGAGGAGCTTAGAACGAAGAAGAGGCAGGATGTCCAGATGATCACTGCTGGGACATCCTCAGCTAAAAGGAAGGGAGGAGCAGAACCAGAAGAACAGGCTGATCAGCCTGCAAGCAAGGAAAGGAGGACTAGAGGAGGATTTGAGCCTACTCTAGAGTGGGAAGGCAAGGAGTTGTGGTATGTTGAAGAATTTATACCAGAAGAAGCTCTACCCATGTGGGGATCTGCAAGGAAAAAATTCATCAAAGACTACTACATCTGGGAAATACTCCAGGATGATAATCTCACCCCACAACAGATCTTCATCAACTTCATGGAAGAAGCTCATCCACAACTCTGGACTATTCTGAAGAAACATGCTGAGACATACAACGCTTATCCCATGATCCCTTCGTTCAGAGCCAACGAACCTCCCACCTTGGAGAAAGGTAGTGCTTTAAATGAACTTGCTCTCCAGAGGAAAATCAAGAAGCTGTGTCTTGAGATTAAGTTTTCATCCCAAGAAGAGCAAGACTTTGCAACTCTTGTTGTAAACAGGAAGTATGGTCTTGCACTTGTCAAGACAAGACCAATCGGAGCTAAACCTTTCAAGCCTGCCAAACAGCCTATTCGAAGAGGCAGAGGCAGAGGCAGATGACTTTCTCATTTTGTACTTGTAATGATTTTATTTCTGTACTTGTAAAATTTTCTTGTAAATTTCAATCATAATCAAGTCAGAAAATTTTATAACAGTCTTTTGAATGACAATTTCCAGTTGTCTCAAAAATTAGACTGAGTTTAGTTTGTGTCTTGCACTCAAGTGCAGACTTGCTTATTTGAATATTTTCCTTAAAGTTTTGCCATCATCAAAATAGGGGGAATTTGTTAGGAATACTTGTTAGATTTTGATGATGTCATTAATATAAATTCAAATGTTTATTACTTGGCAAAAATGTAAGGAAGAACCAAATGAGTATCTTCCATAGGCCAAATAATGTTAAGTGTAAAACTTGGAAAAATGTAAAGAAGAACCAAATGAGTGTCTTCTATAGGCCAAAAATAAGTTAGGCTAAAAGTCGGCTAAGTACTAAAGATCAGCTGAGTTCATCAGAGAGGTACAACCGAGTCAAGTCAGAGTAGTTCTGGTCAACAAAAATCATCAGGGATGGTTGACCAGACTGCAGTCAAGTAACCTCAGATAAGTCATCTGATCAGACAAGTCCTAAACAGTGAACATCAGAGAGGTCCAGACTGCAGAGAAGTTAACTGCACATCAGCCTAGTCGAGATCAGCCAAGTACTCCAAGTCCACGTCAGCATGCGTTGAAAAGTCAAACATTATGGAAAGTCACATGCAACGTGAAGAGACAAATTGGAGAGATTGCCGCAAAAGATATGAATTAAATAATTCATCCAGACCCACCTTGAATACCTTAATCATATTATATTCAAAACATTCGGCGCATCACATGCAGAGTCTTCACAACGGTCGGAAGATAGATTAAAATATGGGAATCCAGCCTTGCAACGTTCAGAAAAGAATAAACAAAGAAGTCTCCCTCCAACGGAATGATTTGTTACAGATTTGCAACGGCTATAAGGAAATGCTCATAGATCAACACCTATATATATCCAAAGATTTGAAGTTAAGCAACTACCGGTGCGAACATACTTTCAAGCGATCAAAGCATTCAAGCAATCTAAAAGCGAAATACAGCATCGTGAAAAGAGCGGTTCTAAAAAGTTCATACTTGAAGAAGCTCTTAGTTGGAGAAGACAAAAACTCGTGTCTTAAATCCTGAGTTCGGGGTACTTCACTGGTTGAAGTTCGAGACTGTAAAGGCATCCAAGGATCGAGGATCAAGAGGTGCAAGGCAGTCAAGTGTGTTACAACGGCACGGATTTCCACTGGTTGGAAGCTGTTGTAGTTTGGTTGAATCACTGTAATATTTATCACTGGTTGAAAATTATAGTGAATTCATCTCCAACTGGTTTGGAGAAAAGTGGATTAGTAGAGGATTACCCCACCTCTGAGACCACTATAAGTGTCTGCGTACTTTACTGTTTTATAGCATCATACTTTAACTGCTGCATTCATTGTTAAGTGTTTCATTAGTTGTTCTGTATTCGTCATAGCTGACTTCCGCACGTATTTAGAACAAACGACTCCAAGTCATTTGTTTATCTATCAGCTGAAGAAACTTACTCTTTGAGAAAAAGAGTTTAAGAGTTTTAATAAGTCTATTCACCCCCCCTCTAGACTTATTCCTGGACGACTTGTGACCTACAATTTATAGGAGCTGAGATGCTCTGTTCACTGACGGGCGATCGCCTTTCATGTAATATAATAAGGGGAGATCGTCTTTATGTCACATGGGTTGTCTGCCTTAAAGTCCGTGGCTGCTGCTGGCAGCCAGCTGTGCGGTCCAATGAGGAGCCTGCACGCGTCCCGAGATTCTTGTCACGGCGGTCCCAGCATAACTTTCGGCGGAGTGCAGCCGGTAGGTGAAAAGATGCTGACAGGCTATGGTCAACGATCCATGTCTTGCGGCGCCTTTTCCGGATCTGCATGTGGGACTTTGCTTCGAGCTTCGGCTTTCGCCGACTGGACGGGCGATGGCTTCGCGTGACATGAGGCGGTCGTCATTTGGTCGGTCACCAGGGGTCGATAGCCAAGTACCGAGAGAGGATCGCCTTAGATGTCGATTGCTCGGCACCGGGACTTGTCCTGGGACCTTCGGTCGGCCAATCTGCCTTGGCTGTTGGGCTCTGGCTCGGTCGCTCGGTCTCTGTGCTGATCGCCTGTCGAGGAGTATAAATCTCGACACATAACTAGTATCATTGGGACTCCTCGCCGTCAACATGCCCTTCCTGTGACTTTGCCTTGCCGTGACCTGAAAACAATATCCCCCAACGGGGTCAGTTACACAGAACAACAATCCTCAAGGGTTGAATATACACAATCATGATATATCTCAATTATGAATTATCCTTAATTATGAATTTAAGCTGAAGAGGAGAATCATAGTACACCCGTAATGTTCTGTGCAAGTGTACAAGACGAGTGCCCGGACACACCCGTCCTTGTACCTAATTAGTCTCACGGAGGTAAACGTTACCGTGTGCACAGTCCAATGTATCGGTGAACCCAACACATGACTATCGTGTGCTCGACTAAAAATTCCACACATCCGCACCCGGCCACGCAATATGAACCCAGAAGGTCATATGAACGAGAATGACCATAATGAATATCAATGAATAATAATTCGATAAAGTCAAGAATGACTCACCAAGATGAAAATGATAGTGAAGTGAATGATAGCTCAATGAAATGATTGGAACCGTCGTTCCTCGTGAATGAAGTGATTATTCGACAATTACAAGTCTCAATACGGTTAATACATTATGAATGTGTTATGATTATGAATGAACAACAACAAAAGGAATGGATATCCTTTTAACCGAGTAAGAATTAACTTACACAACACCGGTGAACAATGTCCTTCCACGAACAAACATCCTAAATGAAATGTCGGTCACACGAACAACCTTTAATAACACAATTACCAACAATCCATTCAACATACGAATCAAACACGAATATAACGAACTCAAAACGTCGATACGACTAAACCAAGTTCATTGGGGCATTATATCGAACACGTTGTAACCAATCTTCGATTGTTTATAATCAATCCTCAATTATACCAATATCGAAACCCCCAGGAGTGTTTCAACCGACAAAACATCTTCAATACCATCAAAAAAACCAATATGAATATCCAAATTCGTGATTACATCGACATCTAATCGAAAACCCCCAAATCCAAATCAATATTCAAAGTGTTCTTGAATAATCCCTATTAATCCGATGATAATCCTTAACAATTCATAATCACAAGTATATCACTTCATATATCATGATTATCACATCCAAAACATCATATCCCAACTCAAAATCGAAATCCAAGATGTTTGAAGAATATTACCTTTGAAGATCCAAGTACTTTGATTCGACGAACACGCGTTATATCGACAATCCGAGCTTCACAACCGAATGAAGATGATGAAAATCGAGTACTCAAGTGATTGATGATGAAAATTTCTCCCACAAACCCTCTCTCTCGGAAGTAGGATGAAGAAATGGTGAAAATGAGAAAAACCCATCGGTCCACTTATATAGGTCACAGGGACGCACGACCAACCCGCACGATCAAGTGTCCGTGCGTCCGGTCGTGCGTGAAGCTTCTACCGGCTGCTGTTCTTAGTGCACAAGTGCCGCGCACGAGCAGCAACTCTTGTGGCCTGCTCGTGCGGCCCTGACTCGAACGCTGGGCCTCCTGCCCAGTACAGCCACAACACACGAGCACCACGCACGAGCAGTTGCTCGTGTGGCCTGCTCGTGCGGCATTGACTCGACCACTGGGCCTCCTGCCCAGTACAGCTTCAACACACGAGCGCCGCGCACGAGCAGTTGCTCGTGTGGCCTGCTCGTGCGGCACTGACTCGGCCGCTGGGTCTCCTGCCCAGTCCAGCCGCAACGCACGAGCGCCGCGCACGACCAGATGCTCGTGCGGCCTGCTCGTGCGGCCCTGCTCGACAAGCAGTTCAGCCTATAACTATGCACCGAGTACGAAAATCACAGAATTCGAGAAGTACGGGGGCAAAAGCACGATTATGACAAATATTACGCCGAACGGTGAACACAATTGAATGAGTATGAGTGATGAGTGATTATTAATGAATGAAAATTACTGAGTGACAATTACTGATTGATAATTACTGAATAAAAATGATTGAATTACAACTGGGTATTACATACGTCGTCAGTCCGCATCATCTCATACAGTCGAGGTGGTTATGATCCAATGCTAGATGCATCCTTATGCTCGGTCTTGCCTCTACCGCGTCCAACACTCGTAGTGGGCTGACTTGAGACAGTGCCGGCTGAAATAGGGGACGGCTTGGCAAGGATTCTACTTGCTCTCTCACAATAGGATGCCCGGTGTCCCTGCTTTCCACACGTGAAACAAGTGATAGGGAGCGATGAACAATGGAAATTGATATGACCAGGAATTCCACAATTAAAACAAACTTTCGGCACTCCTCCACTGGGTTGTGGAGAACCAACGGAAGATTGCATAGAGGGTTGAGGTTTACGTGATCCGCTGCCTCGAAAACTACCAAAAAATTTCGGTTTCTTCGAACTCAAAACCGTAGGAGCCGGAACTGACACCATCTCATAAGCAAGCACTCTGTCCTGATATTCCCTCAAAGTAGTACACCCAAGGCCTACCATATACTTTCGGACCTCCAGTTTCATCCTTGCGTCGAAATGAAGTATCTTGTCTATCTCATCCTTAACCCGATCTTGAACATATACTAATTGCTAGTTGTATGTCTTGATTGCCTCGGAAATAGGAATGTACTCGGGTTGAGCTCTGAAAAATTCACTAACTCTAGATAACTGCACCGACGCTGGACAATACTGAGCTTCCATTAGTTCTTTAAATTCTTCCCAAGTGACGTCATGGTCTCTGGGCTTAATAGCTCTCCACCAATCCGACGCGTCATCAACCGTCAGATATTGAGCAATTGGGATTCTTTTGGCTTCAGGGCAGCCAATACCGTCAAAGATCTTTTCCAGCTCGACTAACCAATGATCCCAGTTGTTCTCATCACCGGAACCATCGAATATGGGAGGGTTCATCTTCATAACTTCCTGAAGCCACCGATCCTCAACCGTCCTGCCAGTATTAATATTCTGCACCACTTGGGCCAGTTGGTGCACCTGTGTGACGACTTGTTGCAGAATGTTAGGCACTTCGGCCTCCGAACCTCCGTCTGAACCTCCCGAAGGGATCGGGTCTGATCTAGTCGCAGAACGAGTTGCCGACTCTGAAATGGACCTCTCAGACTCAGACACTACTACTCTGTCACGGCCACGACCGCATTGGCGGATAGCTCTACCTCTCGGTATACTGAGGAATAAGAATGGTTCAACAAGGAAACGATTACAAATTGCACAATGACAAGATAAGTACTTCCGAAGGAAAGAAGCAACCAACATCCGAAGAGTCTTCCAGCACAAGCAACGCGGGGTGGTAGCATGCCAATGATATCGTAGACAATGACTGACTCAATTTAACAGACCCAAAAACACCGACAGTCTAGGTATCCATACACCTAAGGCTCCGATACCATATTCTGTAACATCCCCGTGATATACGATGATATTACAGCGCCGTAAATTCTCTTTTGGAGAACCCACCAGGCTAATATACATAAAACTCATTAAAATTAACAAACCACAACCTTCACTTAGTTAAAAGGTCAAACTGTCTCCAATATGGCATAAGTTACAAAACCAAATAACACTTTGTCCCGTAGGACTACAACTTATACAACAACTGTTAGGATTGTATACTACAAAGCATACTTTATACTTGTATTACCTAATTTCCCTGTTACTACCTATGAGAATATTAATTACCTTTAATCACATATTTTGCATATTAATTCACGTTACAGTTATGCAAATGAAATGTCTAATTATTTTATATTTTAGATAATGTGGTGTGTTGGTGTCACACGGAAGATCACATTATCGGTGCTTTATAAAATAATATAACAGTTCACAACCTATATAATTATTAGACAAATTATATAAAAGGTTGTAGTGTATGCTTGAGAATAGTTGGTCTTGACTATTAGCATACATTAGCGTATTTGCATACGCTGAACTGGATCGAGGTGAGATAGTGTCTTCTGTACTGACTGTAAGAAGAACGTAAATCTCGGATAATTATTATTTGTTAATTCTAAGTATATAATATTTAATTGTGTATTTTTAATAATTATTGCTTTGATTTACCATAGGTGAGAGTCAAAATTATTGACTCAATAAGCCTTGTATCTTGGGCAATAATATTGTTTATACGACAGTTATTATTATTACTAGATAATGTATCCCGACTCGTACAGGTTGATGATGTCCCCTTGAGGAGCTCGATAATGATTATTATATTAAACCCTGCAGGTGGATTTAATTCTGATATAATAATAAGGTTCGAGTTGTAATACCCGTGATTTTCTCTTTCGGTACTTTTTCGTTTTTGGCATATTTCTGGTTTCCAGAAGCTCACTTGCGAGCATTTTGACATTTTGATAATGTTTCGTTCTGCGTGTTTGGTCTTCCGAGTTGTTCCGGGTCTGTTTTACCCGAATCCGTATTTTGAGCGACTTTTCCCGCTATTTGGTTCATTTCCTGTGATGATGGTTCGAAACTATGGTTTCGTGTTTCCTATAAGTCCGTTGAGCTTTATTATGCGTTTTGTGAGCTTCGGTTTGGTTGCCTGATATCCTATCGTGATTTACGGACGTTTTGGGCCGTTTCGTAATTTCCCAAAATTTGGGGATGATTACTTCTGTTATCGTATTCCGAACCTTCGGGTTGTCGAAATCGTACTTTCTTTTAATGCTTGAATCCGTCGTTCTGCACTCGTCGCAGGCATGCCCTCGTCTTGTGTTGTAATTGTCGTTTCGCGGTTTCGTCGCCTCGTGACGCGATTTAGTGAACTTAGCGCTGAATCGCTATGTGACTTACGTACGCTATGCTATAAGCATAACGTACGTTATCATCATGCGACTTACGTACGTTAAGACCTTCCCTTTACGTACGTAAGGGTCTTACCAGTTCAGACATTGAGTTTTGGCCGTCGATAGCGCACGCTATGTGTTGATCATATCGTACGTTAATTGTGCTCCTTACGTACGTTAAGCCCTCGCCATAACGTACGTAAGGGTCTTCGCTATTTTGGACAGGAGGGTCTGGTTATCGATTACGTACGTAATCTTAGATGTATTACGTACATAATACATGTAATGTACGTTATTCTTCTTGATTAACGTACGTAACTCATGCGCAGGTATTTATATAGCGGGGGTTGACCGTGTTCGTCATTTTTCACCTTTTCTTCACTCCTCCGCGGCTGAGGCGATTTGTGGGCGATCTAGTGGCGATTTTGGAGTCCTGTAACTCCAAGTTTACATCTTCCTTTAGTTCTTGGTGTTGATTAACATCATCAATCCGTGTTCTTCGTCTTCGATTCGAGGTAATCATCTTGTAAACCCTTCCTTTATATTTCGTGAATCTTCAAGATTCGGGTTGTTAGTCATGAATCATGTTGTATATCATCAATCGGTTGTATTGATCCTCTCCTTATGATTTGATTCGTATTTCTTACCGTATTCGGGTTCAGATAATGTTCTTGATATTCTTTGGGAAATATTGAGCCCCAAGTGTTCGATCCTTCGTCTCTACGAATTCTTGTTGAGAATTTCGTGTGTTTTGCATCTTCCTTGCGATCGATCTTATAGTGATTATGTTATTCTTGTGTTTTCGACCTAGTTGGAAGATTCGAGGGTTTTCGGTCTAGCTTTCCCGTTGCTTCACGTGCTTTGGATTTGAGGCAAGTACCTTTATATACGAATTATAACTATGTGAAATCATTGTTGCCGAAGTGTGTGAATAATATATATTTATATGTTAAATATATGTATGTATAAAGGTATACGTGTGTGTGTGTATATATATATATATATATGTAAGTATGTATGTGTATATATATATATACACATACATATGTCGTGTGATTAATATCGATGCTAGTTGACGTACTCAACTTGGATTAAAGTACGAATCATATTTATGGAGATAATATAGTAAGATTTGTGTATTCGGTTGAGTTACGATATAAGGATATATGTGTAATGTCGGTTGGATTTGCCGAAGACTTATTGTGTTGAGTCTAGATTGATAACGTCCGTATTGTTGTTTATTTGTGTGGTTGGGGACTGACGGATAAATTATGTGAATTGGTGTATTGATTTGATAATTGCAACGATTGATTGTGTACTTGATGCTTGTAACAATGTGAATACTTGTTGTGAGAGACGTCGTATCCAGGAACCTCTGAGGGCGGGGTGTATAATCCGGCCTGGTGTACGCTGCAATGTGCGGCTCCATATGTTTGGTGAACACCGGTGTTACCTAATGTGCGTGCAAGGGGCGACTCTTGTGGGAGTGATCGCCGGCGCGGTGACATGTTCAAGGGGCGGCCAACATAGTGGAGTGAACGCCGGTGCACAGGTGTGCAAGGGAGGCGCCTGGCAAGCTTATTGGTTACGGATATTTTCATAATTCAAAGTTCTTCAAACTCGCTTTAAAATGTTGGTCTTGATATAGACCACGGTTCGTGCTTCTGAAAGTTTGTTTCAACTTGTTTTCAATGTTGGTATCAAGGTTAATTAACCAAGGATATTTGACGAGATCTCCGAGGGTTAATTAATCGGGGGTCTTGAGCAGGATTTGTCGAATGAGAGGTTGTGCCTTTGATTGTACTGTGATGATATTATTTGGATTGGGCCGAGAACTCCGTGAGATGTTGTAATGTTTCGCTTGTGATAGTGTTTTATAAATTGGGTCGAGGACCCCGAATAACGTTGTAATGGTTTTCTTGCAAATTGTTTTCTACATGCTGGGTCGATGACCCGAGATCTTTTGAAGTTATTTTCTAAAAGTATTCCCATTCGATTTTCAAAACCCCAGGGAGGCCCGAGTCAATAATAACGTTTTCAAATTATCTTATCAAAATGCTTTTCCTTTATAAGAGGGGATTTCCAAACTAGATCTTTTGACTCCTTGGGCTCATTAAAAGTTTCATTGGTGTTATGTTCCGTAAAGAGAATATGACTATGTGATTATCTTTCACCTTGTGTGTGCGAGTGCTATTCTGTGTTGACTATGGGAATGCGTGGTTTGTATTAAGGCTTCGCGGCTGTTGAGTTTTGTGTTGTTATTGTTCGTATATCTTGTATATTATGTACTTGCACTAGCAAAATTCCAGTTTGCTAACCCCCAAGTTTTTGGGGGGTGGGTGCCTGTTATGCGCTCAGGTTTTGGCAGCTCGGGAGCGGTCACGGGATTGGCTTGGGAGGAGATGAAAGACGATGATGGTAATCACACAAGAGTCAGAGTCTTTTTCTTTTGTTTTCATTTTGCTCGAGTATTCACCCTTGTATGGGTGTAGTTTTCATTTATTAATTTGAGTTGTCATTTCTTTCTGTATCCAAGTTTATTATTGTCATGGAGATGTGAATGTCATAAGTTCTGAATTGTTTAATGACATAGTCGGTCTGCTTTGTAATTTGATTTACCCCGGTCGGTCAATCTTTTTGTAGTCTATTGGAGTTTAGCCTGGTAGATCCTTGTGAGAAGGGTCTACGACATGTGACATTCCCGGTCGTATCTTTGACTATTCGAGTTTAGCTTAGGTTTGCGAAAAACCTAGGCTGTTGGGTCAAGTCCATGTCGCGCGCGTCAGAGTTGTGATTAGTATCGTGGTTCCGACATCATCTTCAGGCAATCCATGATGGTAAGCCTCCCGATCGTAAGTCCCCTTATATACGTTTTGATTATATCGTGCTAATGTGTTTAATGCGAACAAGGGGTTGGAACTTGTTGGTGATATTATTGTTTTAGGATATAACATGCGTATACGATCCGATTGAGAATGGTTATGTAGTATGCTTCGGAAGTCGAGTGTACTTACCAATTTCTACATTTTATTACAATAAATCTTTGAGCGTTAATTTTATCCACTGCGTGAGTATTTTGAAATGGCTTTTGATATCTTGCAAACTGAATTTTATTTCGTAAAACCGATTCCCTAAACCGAGTTTTGGCATTTTTGTCTTGCATGTTTTGACGGTATTCTTATAACGGTATTTGATATTTTATAAATGACTTCTGTGATTATTTAAAAATACTACCGTCATCGGCCTTTTGGCATTTTGAACGTTTTAAAAATGGTTTTCAGCCTGGTGGGTTCCGGTGCGGGGCCCACGGTGCTGTAATGTCACGAACATTTTAAAGTGGTGCTACGAAATTTTATAATGTTGTGAAAACCCATGATTTAATGTAGTCATGTCAAATGGTCACGTATTTCGGTGAAAGATCCTTTCGATTAGACATTTTGGTAGAAGAGGAAAGATTTTCAAATTGTGGTATTTGGAACTCAACACTTGTAATATTTCAAATTAGTTACGATTCAACTTTCAATTTTCTTTTATACATTGCTCAAAAATAATTTTTAAAGTCGTTGTATAAACTCCCTCTTCCAAATAAAGGACAGTATTTACAAGCTTTGGGCGTAACGTGACTCGCTTTCTTTTTCAAAAATTTGTTTTCATTAAGTGCATGCATATAATGATCGTCCTCGTCGAAGGACTCGGGATTGACTTCAGAAAACTTTACGCTTTACGTTATTCTATATATGTTAACTAAACCTTGTGTTGATAATTGTGGTATACTGTACGACTGATTATTTGATAATGCTGAACGGTACAATCTGTATTAGTATATCGAGCCTTGGCACACGTAAGTGTGATGACGGAAGTGGAAGTACGACAACTATCCATGCTACAGTGAAGGAGTATCAAGATCAAACGATATCTTATGAAATCTCCTCAGTGATCGAGCCCACGAGCGAAGCCAAGAGACCGAGGACATCGAGAAAATTTCTGGGCGGTGAAGAGACTAAGGCTCCCAAGCCCTCACGTCGTTCGAAGGCGTCGTCTTCGCGGTCGGGAGTGAGCGCTGGAAATCCCAAACCAGCATCGCTGATTCTCGGTAAGAAGAGAAGATGTTTCAACTGTAACTGTCAGGGACATGTTCGTGCAAATTGTCTCTCTCCACTCTTGACTTGTTACCGGTGCGGGTGTGAAGGTCATCAGGAGAAACACTGTGAGACAGTTTCCGAATTGGCAAAGAATGCCGCCCTAAGAGAGAGCAGAGCTAGTGACCGGGAAGTGTCCGGAAACCCTATGTTTCCTTCTGAAGATCCTAGCATGGGAGAATGAATATTTTGTACTATGTCTTAATCGTTGCTATTTCAAACAATCGTGACTTCGATCGTATTTCGTTTCATTGCTTTACCTTTCCAACTCTTGTTGTTCTAAGTTTCGGGGTCGTAATATCTTTTTAGTCTGTGGGAATGTATTATCTGTACTTTTCTTGATATTTTCAGTATTGTGTGACCTTTCATTGTTGGTAATTCAATTGTGATCCCCTCGACGATTTTAAACTACCTTGTTTTACTTAGCCTACCGTCCTCCGAACGAATTTCGGAGCTGTTTTGCTAAATCTCGTAGATTATTATGGCCTTTTCACATCCGAATTTGATTCTTGCAAATTTTGTTTGAAACTATTGTTCCATCGTTCTCTATTTTAAGTTTCGGGAAGAAACTTCTTTTAAGGAGGGTAGAATGTAATACCAGTGATTTTCTCTTTCGGTACTTTTTCGTTTTTGGCATCTTTCTGGTTTCCAGAAGCTCACTTGCTAGCGTTTTGACATTTTGATAATGTTTCGTTCTGCGTGTTTGGTCATCCGAGTTGTTCCGGGTCTGTTTTACCCGAATCCGTGTTTTGAGCGACTTTTCCCGCTATTTGGTTCATTTCCTGTGATGATGGGTTGAAACTATGGTTTCGTGTTTCCTATAAGTCCGTTGAGCTTTATTATGCGTGTTGTGAGCTTTGGTTTGGTTGCTTGATATCATATCGTGATTTACGGACGTTTTGGGCCGTTTCGTAATTTCCCAAAATTTGGGGGTGATTACTTCTATTATCGTATTCCGAACCTTCGGGTTGTCGGAATCGTACTTTATTTTAACGCTTTAATCCATCGTTCTGCACTCTTCGCAGCATGTCCTCGTCTTGTGTTGTAATTGTCGTTTCGTGGTTTCGTCGCCCTCGTACGCGACGAGCTGAACTTAGCACTTCTGGAACTGCTATGTGACTTACGTACGCTATGCTATAAGCATAACGTACGTTATCATCATGCGACTTACGTACGTTAAGACCTTCCCTTTACGTGCGTAAGGGTCTTACCAGTTCAGACATTGAGTTCTGGCCGTCGATAGCGCACGCTATGTGTTGATCATAGCGCACGTTAACTGTGCTCCTTACGTACGTTAAGCCCTCGCCATAACGTACGTAAGGGTCTTCGCTATTTTGGACAGGAGGGTCTGGTTATCGATTACGTACATAATCTTTGATGTATTACGTACGTAATACATGTAACGTACGTTATTCTTCTTGGTTAACATACGTAACGCATGCGCAGGTATTTATATACCGGGGGTTGACCGTGTTCGTCATTTTTCACCTTTTCTTCACTCCTCCGCGGCTGAGGCGATTTGTGGGCGATCTAGGGGCGATTTTGGAGTCCTGTAACTCCAAGTTTACATCTTCCTTTAGTTCTTGGTGTTGATTAACATCATCAATCCGTGTTCTTCGTCTTCGATTCGAGGTAATCATCTTGTAAACCCTTCCTTTATATTTCGTGAATCTTCAAGATTCGGGTTGTTCTTCATGAATCATGCTGTTGTATATCATCAATCGGTTGTATTGATCCTCTCCTTATGATTTGATTCGTATTTCTTACCGTATTCGGGTTCGGATAATGTTCTTGATATTCTTTGGGAAATATTGAGCCCCAAGTGTTCGATCCTTCGTCTCTACGAATTCTTGTTGAGAATTTCGTGTGTTTTGCATCTTCCTTGCGATCGATCTTATAGTGATTATGTTATTCTTGTGTTTTCGACCTAGTTGGAAGATTCGAGGGTTTCCGGTCGAGCTTTCCCGTTGCTTTGCGTGCTTTGGATTTGAGGCAAGTACCTTTATATACAAATTATAACTATGTGAAATCATTGTTGCTGAAGTGTGTGAATTATATATATTTATATGTTAAATATATGTATGTATAAAGGTACACGTATATATATATATATATATGTGTGTGTGTGTGTGTGTGTGTGTAAGTATGTATGTATATAGATATACACATACATATGTCGTGTGATTATTATCAATGCTAGTTGACGTACTCAACTTGGATTAAAGTACGAATAATATTTATAGAGATAATATAGTAAGATTTGTGTATTTGGTTGAGTTACGATATAAGGATATATGCGTAATGTCGGTTGGATTTGCCGAAGACTTATTGTGTTGAGTCTAGATTGATAACGTCCGTATTGTTGTTTATTTGTGTGGTTGGGGACTGACGGATAAATTATGTGAATTGGTGTATTGATTTGATAATTGCAACGATTGATTGTGTACTTGATGTTTGTAACAATGTGAATACTTGTTGTGAGAGACGTCGTATCCACGAACCTCTGAGGGCGGGGTGTGTAATCCAGCCTGGTGTACGCTGCAATGTGCGGCTCCATATGTTTGGTGAACACCGGTGTTACCTAATGCGCATGCAAGGGGCGACTCTTGTGGGAGTGATCGCCGGCGCGGTGACATGTTCAAAGGGCAGCCAACATAGTGGAGTGAACGCCGGTGCACAGGTGTGCAAGGGAGGTGTCTGGCAAGCTTATTGGTTACGGATATTTGAGTGATAGCTAAGACCCCATTACCGAATGATTTTCATAATTCAAAGTTCTTCAAACTCGCTTTAAAATGTTGGTCTTGATATAGACCACGGTTCGTGTTTCTGAAAGTTTGTTTCAACTTGTTTTTAATGTTGGTATCAAGGTTAATTAACCAAGGATATTTGACGAGATCTCCGAGGGTTAATTAATCGGGGGTCTTGAGCAGGATTTGTCGAATGAGAGGTTGTGCCTTTGATTGTACTGTGATGATATTATTTGGATTGGGCCGAGAACCCCGTGAGATGTTGTAATGTTTCGCTTGTGATAGTGTTTTATAAATTGGGTCGAGGACCCCGAACAACGTTGTAATGGTTTTCTTGCAAATTGTTTTCTACATGCTGGGTCGATGACCCGAGAGCTTTTGAAGTTATTTTCTAAAAGTATTCCCATTCGATTTTCAAAACCCCATGGCGGCCCGAGTCAATAATAACGTTTTCAAATTTTCTTATCAAAATGCTTTTCCTTTATAAGAGGGGATTTCCAAACTAGATCTTTTGACTCCTTGGGCTCATTAAAAGTTTCATTAGTGTTATGTTCCGTAAAGAGAATATGACTATGTGATTATCTTTCACCTTGTGTGTGCGAGTGCTATTCTGTGTTGACTATGGGAATGCGTGGTTTGTATTAAAGCTTCGCGGATGTTGAGTTGTGTGTTGTTATTATTCGTATATCTTGTATATTATGTACTTGCACTAGCAAAATTCCAGTTTGCTAACCCCCAAGTTTTTGGGGGGTGCCTGTTATGCGCTCAGGTTTTGGCAGCTCGGGAGCGGTCACGGGATTGGCTTGGAAGGAGATGAAAGACGACGATGCTAATCACACAAGAGTCAGAGTCTTTTTCTTTTGTTTTCATTTTGCTCGAGTATTCACCCTTGTATGGGTGTAGTTTTCATTTATTAATTTGAGTTGTCATTTCTTTCTGTATCCAAGTTTATTATTGTCATGGAGATGTGAATGTCATTAGTTCTGAATTGTTTAATGACATAGTCGGTCTGCTTTGTAATTAGATTGACCACGGTCGGTCAATCTTTTTGTAGTCTATTGGAGTTTAGCCTGGTAGATCCTTGTGAGAAGGGTCTAGGGCATGTGACATTCCCGGTCGTATCTTTGAGTAGTCTATTGGAGTTTAGCTTAGGTTTGCGAAAAACCTAGGCTGTTGGGTCAAGTCCATATCCTGTGTAAGTCGCACGCGTCAGAGTTGTGATTAGTATCGTGGTTCCGATATCATCTTCAGGCAATCCATGATGGTAAGCCTCCTGATCGTAAGTCCCCTTATATACGTTTTGATTATATCGTGCTAATGTGTTTAATGCGAACAAGGGGTTGGAACTTGTTGGTGATATTATTGTTTTAGGATATAACATGCGCATACGGTCCGATTGAGAATGGTTATGTAGTATGCTTCGGAAGTCGAGTGTACTTACCAATTTCTACATTTTATTACAATAAATCTTTGAGCGTTAATTTTATCCACTGCGTGAGTATTTTGAAATGGCTTTTGGTATCTTGCAAACTGAATTTTATTTCGTAAAACTGATTCCCTAAACCGAGTTTTGGCATTTTTGTCTTGCATGTTTTGACGGTATTCTTATAACGGTATTTGATATTTTATAAATGAATTCTCTGATTATTTGAAAATACTACCGTCATCGGCCTTTTGGCATTTTAAACGTTTTAAAAATGGTTTTCAGCCTGGTAGGTTCTGGTGCGGGGCCCACAGTGCTGTAATGTCACGAACATTTTAAAGTGGTGCTACGAAATTTTATAATGTTGTGAAAACCCATGATTTAATGTAGTCATGTCAAATTGTCACGTATTTCGGTGAAAAATCCTTTCGATTAGACATTTTGGTAGAAGAGGAAAGATTTTCAAATTGTGGTATTTGGAACTCAACACTTGTAATATTTCAAATTAGTTACGATTCAACTTTCAATTTTCTTTTATACATTGCTCAAAAATAATTTTTGAAGTCGTTGTATAAACTCCCCCTTCCAAATAAAGGACAGTATTAAAAAGCTTTGGGCTTGACGTGACTCGCTCTCTTTTTCATAAATTTGTTTTCATTAAGTGCATGCATATAATGATCGTCCTCGTCGAAGGACTCGGGATTGACTTCAGAATACTTAACGCTTTACGTTATTCTATAGATGTTAACTAAACCTTGTGTTGATAATTGTGGTATACTGGACGACTGATTATTTGATAATGCTGAACGGTACAATCTGTATTAGTATATCGAGCCTTGGCGCACGTAAGTGTGATGACGGAAGTGGAAGCGACAAGGTGGTTCGTACGACAACTATCCATGCTACAGTGAAGGAGTATCAAGATCAAACGATATCTTATGAAATCTCCTCAGTGATCGAGTCCACGAGCGAAGCAAAGAGACCGAGGACATCGAGAAAATTTCTGGGCGGTGAAGAGACTAAGGCTCCCAAGCCCTCACGTCGTTCGAAGGCGTCGTCTTCGCTGTCGGGAGTGAGCGCTGGAAATCCCAAACCAGCATCGCTGATTCTCGGTAAGAAGAGAAGATGTTTCAATCAGAATCGCTGTGACATGTTCGTGCAAATTGTCTCTCTCCACTCTTGACTTGTTACCGGTGAGGGTGTGAAGGTCATCGGGAGAAATACTGTGAGACAGTTTCCGAATTGGCAAAGAATGCCGCCCTAAGAGAGAGCAGAGCTAGTGACCGGGAAGTGTCCCGAAACCCTATGTTTCCTTCTGAAGATCCTAGCATGGGAGAATGAAGATTTTGTACCATGTCTTAATCGTTGCTGTTTCAAACAATCGTGACTTCGATCGTATTTCGTTTCATTGCTTTACGTTTCCAACTCTTGTTGTTCTAAGTTTCGGGGTCGTAATATCTTTTTATTCTGTGGGAATGTATTACCTATACTTTTCTTGATATTTTCAGTATTGTGTGACCTTTCATTGTTGGTAATTCAATTGTGATCCCCTCGACGATTTTAAACTACCTTGTTTTACTTAGCCTACTGTCCTCCGAACGAATTTCGGAGCTGTTTTGGTAAATCTCGTGGATTATTGTGGCCTTTTCACATCCGAATTTGATTCTTGCAAATTTTGTTTGAAACTATTGTTCCATCGTTCTCTATTTTAAGTTTCGGGATGAAACTTCTTTTAAGGAGGGTAGAATGTAATACCAGTGATTTTCTTTTTCGGTACTTTTTCGTTTTTGGCATATTTATGGTTTCCAGAAGCTCACTTGCTAGCGTTTTGACATTTTGATAATGTTTCGTTCTGCGTGTTTGGTCATCCGAGTTGTTCCGGGTCTGTTTTACCCGAATCCGTGTTTTGAGCGACTTTTCCCGCTATTTGGTTCATTTCCTGTGATGATGGTTCGAAACTATGGTTTCGTGTTTCCTATAAGTCCGTTGAGCTTTATTATGCGTGTTGTGAGCTTTGGTTGCTTGATATCATATCGTGATTTACGGACGTTTTGGGCCGTTTCGTAATTTCCCAAAATTTGGGGGTGATTACTTCTGTTATCGTATTCCGAACCTTCGGGTTGTCGGAATCGTACTTTCTTTTAACGCTTGAATCCGTCGTTCTGCACTCTTCGCAGGCATGTCCTCGTCTTGTGTTGTAATTGTCGTTTTGTGGTTTCGTCGCCCTCGTACGCGACGAGCTGAACTTAGCAGTTCTGGAACTGCTATGTGACTTACGTACGCTATGCTATAAGCATAACGTACGTTATCATCATGTGACTTACGTACGTTAAGACCTTCCCTTTACGTACGTAAGGGTCTTACCAGTTTAGACATTGAGTTCTGGCCGTCGATAGCGCACGCTATGTGTTGATCATAGCGCACGCTATGTGTTGATCATAGCGCACGTTAACTGTGCTCCTTACGTACGTTAAGCCCTCGCCATAACGTACGTAAGGGTCTTCGCTATTTTGGACAGGAGGGTCTGGTTATCGATTACGTACGTAATCTTTGATGTATTACGTACGTAATACATGTAACGTACGTTATTCTTCTTGGTTAACATACGTAACTCATGCGCAGGTATTTATATACCGGGGGTTGACCGTGTTCGTCATTTTTCACCTTTTCTTCACTCCTCCGCGGCTGAGGCGATTTGTGGGCGATCTAGGGGCGATTTTGGAGTCCTGTAACTCCAAGTTTACATCTTCCTTTAGTTCTTGGTGTTGATTAACATCATCAATCCGTGTTCTTCGTCTTCGATTCGAGGTAATCATCTTGTAAACCCTTCCTTTATATTTTGTGAATCTTCAAGATTCGGGTTGTTCTTCATGAATCATGCTATTGTATATCATCAATCGGTTGTATTGATCCTCTCCTTATGATTTGATTCGTATTTCTTACCGTATTCGGGTTCGGATAATGTTCTTGATATTCTTTGGGAAATATTGAGCCCCAAGTATTCGATCCTTCGTCTCTACGAATTCTTGTTGAGAATTTCATGTGTTTTGCATCTTCCTTGCGATCGATCTTATAGTGATTATGTTATTCTTGTGTTTTCGACCTAGTTGGAAGATTCGAGGGTTTCCGGTCGAGCTTTCCCGTTGCTTCGCGTGCTTTGGATTTGAGGCAATTACCTTTATATACGAATTATAACTATGTGAAATCATTGTTGCTGAAGTGTGTGAATTATATATATTTATATGTTAAAAATATGTATGTATAAAGGTATACGTGTGTATATATATATATATAAGTATGTATGTATATAGATATACACATACATATGTCGTGTGATTAATATCGATGCTAGTTGACATACTCAACTTGGATTAAAGTACGAATCATATTTATAGAGATAATATAGTAAGATTTGTGTATTCGGTTGAGTTACGATATAAGGATATATGTGTAATGTCGGTTGGATTTGCCAAAGACTTATTGTGTTGAGTCTAGATTGATAACGTCCGTATTGTTGTTTATTTGTGTGGTTGGGGACTGACGGATAAATTATGTGAATTGGTGTATTGATTTGATAATTGCAACGATTGATTGTGTACTTGATGTTTGTAACAATGTGAATACTTGTTGTGAGAGACGTCGTATCCAGGAACCTCTGAGGGCGGGGTGTGTAATCCGGCCTGGTGTACGCTGCAATGTGCGGCTCCATATGTTTGGTGAACACCGGTGTTACCTAATTCACGTGCAAGGGGCGGCTCTTGTGGGAGTGATCGCCGGCGCGGTGACATGTTCAAGGGGCGGCCAACATAGTGGAGTGAACGTCGGTGCACAGGTTTGCAAGGGAGGTGCCTGGCAAGCTTATTGATTACGGATATTTGAGTGATAGCTAAGACCCCATTACCGAATGATTTTCATAATTCAAAGTTCTTCAAACTCGCTTTAAAATGTTGGTCTTGATATAGACCACGGTTCGTGTTTCTGAAAGTTTGTTTCAAATTGTTTTCAATGTTGGTATCAAGGTTAATTAACCAAGGATATTTGACGAGATCTCCGAGGGTTAATTAATCGGGGGTCTTGAGCAGGATTTGTCAAATGAGAGGTTGTGCCTTTGATTGTACTGTGATGATATTATTTGGATTGGGCCGAGAACCCCGTGAGATGTTGTAATGTTTCGCTTGTGATAGTGTTTTATAAATTGGGTCGAGGACCCCGAATAACGTTGTAATGGTTTTCTTGCAAATTGTTTTCTACATGCTGGGTCGATGACCCGAGAGATTTTGAAGTTATTTTCTAAAGGTATTCCCATTCGATTTTCATAACCCCAGGGCATCCCGAGTCAATAATAACGTTTTCAAATTATCTTATCAAAATGCTTTTCCTTTATAAGAGGGGATTTCCAAACTAGATCTTTTGACTCCTTGGGCTCATTAAAAGTTTCATTGGTGTTATGTTCCGTAAAGAGAATATGACTATGTGATTATCTTTCACCTTGTGTGTGCGAGTGCTATTCTGTGTTGACTATGGGAATGCGTGGTTTGTATTAAGGCTTCGCGGCTGTTGAGTTTTGTGTTGTTATTGTTCGTATATCTTGTATATTATGTACTTGCACTAGCAAAATTCCAGTTTGCTAACCCCCAAGTTTTGGGGGGGTGGGTACCTGTTATGCGCTCAGGTTTTGGCAGCTCGGGAGCGTTCATGGGATTGGCTTGGAAGAAGATGAAAGACGGCGATGCTAATCACACAAGAGTCAGAGTCTTTTTCTTTTGTTTTCATTTTGCTCGAGTATTCACCCTTGTATGGGTGCAGTTTTCATTTATTAATTTGAGTTGTCATTTCTTTCTGTATCCAAGTTTATTATTGTCATGGAGATGTGAATGTCATTAGTTCTGAATTGTTTAATGACATAGTCGGTCTGCTTTGTAATTAGATTGACCCCAGTCGGTCAATCTTTGAGTAGTCTATTGGAGTTTAGCCTGGTAGATCCTTGTGAGAAGGGTCTACGGCATGTGACATTCCCGGTCGTATTCTGGGGGTGTTATACGAGTGGTACTACTCTTGGATAAGATATTAATTAATTAAAGCTTTCAGTAGCTTATAATTAATTAATGGGCATTCGATATCTTAAACACGGGAAATAATATATTTAATAAGGAGCCCAATTTCGTAATTTGGGATTTTGGTAGGAAGTGCAATATCAACCTTTTAGTGGACTAAGTTGATATTAATAGATGCATTATATTAGGAAGAGTCCTAATAAGGTAAGATGAATTTATTGAGAGTCCTTCCATAATCCTCCTTAAGATCCCTAGTAGTAGTCCAAGAGCCTATATATAGGACATCTTGGGTTGGCCGATTTTATCATATTCATACACAAGGAATTTCGATTTTTTCTTCTAAGTGTTTAATTGTGGAGCTTGACTTGTATCTTTGATTCCACAATTGAGAGAACACTTTTATTCTTACTACATATCGGAATAACATAAAGAAAAGAAAATCGAGAGTTGTGAGGGATAGAAATCGGCCGATCCCAAGGTTGTCCAAACAAGATCCGGTAGCTCGTTTCCCACACAACGTCTGGGTTAAGGCGGATCATACTCTAGAAGGTCTAAAGGTAGAAATACAAGGAGATAATCAATACTCTTCAAAAGGTAATATCCTATGATCTTTGGATCTAGATTAGGATATTTTAATAATCAACATATTTAATTAATAAATAATAAATAATATTTAAATTGCTTATTAGTCTTAGTAATTAATTAACTAGCATGCCTAAATAACATGCTTTTGAAGTTATTTTCTAAAAGTATTCCCATTCGATTTTCAAAACCCCAGGGCGGCCCGAGTCAATAATAATGTTTTCAAATTATCTTATCAAAATGCTTTTCCTTTATAAGAGGGGATTTCCAAACTAGATCTTTTGACTCCTTGGGCTCATTAAAAGTTTCATTGGTGTTATGTTCCGTAAAGAGAATATGACTATGTGATTATCTTTCACTTTGTGTGTGCGAGTGCTATTCTGTGTTGACTATGGGAATGCGTGGTTTGTATTAAGGCTTCGTGGCTGTTGAGTTTTGTGTTGTTATTGTTCGTATATCTTGTATATTATGTACTTGCACTAACAAAATTCCAATTTGCTAACTCCCAAGTTTTTGGGGGGTGGGTGCCTGTTATTGTAATACCCAGTTGTAATTCATTCATTTTCATTCAGTAATTATCAGTCTGTAATTGTCACTCAGTAATTTTCACTCATTAATAATCACTCATCATTCTTGATTCATTCATTTGCGTTCACTGTTGGCATGTTGTAATCGTATATCAGTTACCAATCGTCATTTCATCTCCGTTTATAGATCGAGACGGGAATATTATCATTTTCATCGGGATTGGTAGTCTTGTACTGGGAGTATCATTTTTGGCATGTGTTGGACTTGTTCACTTTCACATTCGTATGATTTGTCGGATCATTCATCAGTCGTAGCGAGGAATCGGAGTTATCGGATTTTCACCATGTCCAGCATTGAGTTACGGCCGTAAGGATTATAGGTTACGGCCGTAACAAGGGTTCGTTGTTGTCAGGTCATTTTGGACGAACGGGACTTACGACCGTAAGGTTTCGGAATACGGCCGTAAGTTGAGCAGGTACGGCCGTAAGGCTTGGCCGGTTACGGCCGTACGTGTCGAGCAGGGTGCCCAGGCGTTTTTGGCCGAAGGCGAGTTACGGCCGTAAGGGTTGCGGCATACGGCCGTAAGGCGAGGGAGATACGGCCGTAAGGCTTGGCCGGATACGGCCGTACGTTACAGGCAGGGTACTTGGTCATTTTCGACGAAGGGGGCTTACGCCCGTAAGTTTGGCCGGATACGGCCGTATCATCCGAGTTACGCCCGTAAGGTGTGCGGGTACGGCCGTAAGGATATCGGCAGATGTTTTAGACGAGGGCGAGTTATGCCCGTAAGTCAGGGCGGATACGGCCGTAAGGTTGTCGGCAGGTTTTTGGACGAAGCCGAGTTACGGCCGTAAGGCCGTTGACCTGGAATGTTACGGCCGTAAGAAGGCCGAGTTACGGTCGTAACTTCCGGCAGTTTATATATGTCTTGGACGGGACTTTTCCTCATTTTTCTCATTTCCTTCATCTTGTCCGAGAGAGAGAGCTTGAGTAAGATATTTTGTCATCATCAATTACTTGTGTGTTCGGATTTCTTCATCTTGATTCGTTGGGAAGCTTGGATAGTCGATTTAACACGTTTTCATCGGATCGAAGTGTTTGGATCTTCAAAGGTAATATTCTTCAACATCTTGGATTTCGATTTTGTATTGAGATATGATGTTTTAGCCGTTAAAATCATGTTGTATGAAGTGATGTGCGCATGATTATGAATATGTATGATTATTCATTGGATTATTGAAGGATTATTCAAGAACACCTTGAATATTAAGTTGGATTTGGGGGTTTTCGATTAATTGTCATTGTAATCACGATTTTGGATATTCATAACGGATTATTGATCGTATTGAAGATGTTTTGTTGGTTTGAAACACTTCTTGGGGATTTGATGTTGGTATTTTTGAAGTTTGGTTATGAACAATCGAAGTTGGCCACAAAGTGTTCGATTTAATGCCCCAATGAACGTGGTTTTATCGTATCGACGTTTTGAGTTCGTTATATTTGTGTTTGATTCGTATATTGAGCGGATTGTTGGTAATTGTATTTATTCAAGGTTGTTCGAGCGACCGATATCTCAATTAGGACGTTGTTCGTGGAAGGATAATTGTCACCGGTGTTGTGTAAGTTAATTCTTACTCGGTTAAAAGGATATTCATTCCTTTTGTTGTTGTTCATTCATAATCATAACTCATTCATCATTGTATTAACTGTATCAAAACTTGTCATTGTCAATTAATCACTTCAGTCACAAGGAACGACGGTTCCAATCATTTCATTGAGCTATCATTCATTTCACTATCATTCCATCTCGGTGAGTCATTATTCGTTTCCGATGTCACTTTTGTTATATCGTGGCATTCCGGGTCATACTGGCGTGCCGGTTGGTATGCGTAGGATTTTCATGTCGGGCACATTTAAGTCGTGTGTTGGTTGTTGGCCTCACATTGGACTGTGCACACGAGTCGATTGCTTCGTGAGACTGATTAGGTACAAGACCACACGTGTATTCGATCTATACTCGTTGGTGGCTTGTGCACGGACACATTTCCATCCCGGGCGTAGTGTGGCGCCACCCTTTGAGCCGTACTGTTAGTTGATTCATACAGCATGTTTGATTGCGTATGTTTTCAACAAGATTGGGTTATAATCTAACCGATTCATTTTTGATCGAACTTGTGGTTTTTACAACATATGCATGATTGTGTTTATTCAACTCTTGAGGATTGTTGTTCTGTGTAACTGACCCCGGCTGGGGATTTTGTTTTCCAGGTCATGGCAAGGCAAAAGCACGGGAATAGCATGTTGACGGCGAGGAGTCCCAGTGATACTAGTAGGGGGGCCCGTTCTTTTCAGTTATTCATATTGTCGTCATTTATTTTCCGCTGCAGTTTTTCATTTGGGTACTCCGTCTCATTCAGTGTTGTGTATTTTATCTTCATATAAAATACACTAGTATTCGGTATTGTCCTGGTGTGTTGTAATTAAACTCCTCATCGGAGTAATTATTGTTGTAATGTGGTTCGGTGCTACATTTATCCTGTCTAATTCATTCACTTTCATTTGCCTGGTGGATCCCAGTCGGGGATCTACGGCACTGTAATATCCGCCTAGTTTGGGGTGTTACAGTTATGCGCTCAGGTTTTGGCAGCTCGGGAGCGGTCACGGGATTGGCTTGGAAGGAGATGAAAGACGACGATGCTAATCACACAAGAGTCAGAGTCTTTTTCTTTTGTTTTCATTTTGCTCGAGTATTCACCCTTGTATGGGTGTAGTTTTCATTTATTAATTTGAGTTGTCATTTCTTTCTGTATCCAAGTTTATTATTGTCATGGAGATGTGAATGTCATTAGTTCTGAATTGTTTAATGACATAGTCGGTCTGCTTTGTAATTAGATTGACCCCGGTCGGTCAATCTTTTTGTAGTCTATTGGAGTTTAGCCTGGTAGATCCTTGTGAGAAGGGTCTACGGCATGTGACATTCCCGGTCGTATCTTTGAGTAGTCTATTGGAGTTTAGCTTAGGTTTGCGAAAAACCTAGGTTGTTGGGTCAAGTCCATGTCCTGTGTAAGTCGTGCGCGTCAGAGTTGTGATTAGTATCGTGGTTCCGACATCATCTTCAGGCAATCCATGATGGTAAGCCTCCCGATCGTAAGTCCCCTTATATACGTTTTGATTATATCGTGCTAATGTGTTTAATGCGAACAAGGGGTTGGAACTTGTTGGTGATATTATTGTTTAAGGATATAACATGTGTATACGGTCCGATTGAGAATGGTTATGTAGTATGCTTCGGAAGTCGAGTGTACTTACCAATTTCTACATTTTATTACAATAAATCTTTGAGCGTTAATTTTATCCACTGCGTGAGTATTTTGAAATGGCTTTTGGTATCTTGCAAACTGAATTTTATTTCATAAAACTGATTCCCTAAACCAAGTTTTGGCATTTTTGTCTTGCATGTTTTGACGGTATTCTTATAACGGTATTTGATATTTTATAAATGACTTCTGTGATTATTTAAAAATACTACCATCATCGGCCTTTTGGCATTTTGAACGTTTTAAAAATGGTTTTCAGCCTGGTGGGTTCCGGTGCGGGGCCCACGGTGCTGTAATGTCACGAACATTTTAAAGTGGTGCTACGAAATTTTATAATGTTGTGAAAACCCATGATTTAATGTAGTCATGTCAAATGGTCACGTATTTCGGCGAAAAATCCTTTCGATTAGACATTTTGGTAGAAAAGGAAAGATTTTCAAATTGTGGTATTTGGAACTCAACACTTGTAATATTTCAAATTAGTTACGATTCAACTTTCAATTTTCTTTTATACATTGCTCAAAAATAATTTTTAAAGTCGTTGTATAAACTCCCTCTTCCAAATAAAGGACAGTATTTACAAGCTTTGGGCGTAACGTGACTCGCTATCTTTTTCAAAAATTTGTTTTCATTAAGTGCATGCATATAATGATCGTCCTCGTCGAAGGACTCGGGATTGACTTCAGAAAACTTTATGCTTTACGTTATTCTATAGATGTTAACTAAACCTTGTGTTGATAATTGTGGTATACTGTACGACTGATTATTTGATAATGTTGAACGGTACAATCTGTATTAGTATATCGAGCCTTGGCGCACGTAAGTGTGATGACGGAAGTGGAAGCGACAAGGTGGTTCGTACGACAACTATCCATGCTACAGTGAAGGAGTATCAAGATCAAACGATATCTTATAAAATCTCCTCAGTGATCGAGCCCACGAGCGAAGCAAAGAGACCGAGGACATCGAGAAAATTTCTGGGCGGTGAAGAGACTAAGGCTCCCAAGCCCTCACGTCGTTCGAAGGCGTCGTCTTCGCGGTCGGGAGTGAGCACTGGAAATCCCAAACCAGCATCGCTGATTCTCGGTAAGAAGAGAAGATGTTTCAACTGTAACTGTCAGGGACATGTTCGTGCAAATTGTCTCTCTCCACTCTTGACTTGTTACCGGTGCGGGTGTGAAGGTCATCGGGAGAAACACTGTGAGACAGTTTCCGAATTGGCAAAGAATGCCGCCCTAAGAGAGAGCAGAGCGAGTGACCGGGAAGTGTCCCGAAACCCTATGTTTCCTTCTGAAGATCCTAGCATGGGAGAATGAAGATTTTGTACTATGTCTTAATCGTTGTTGTTTCAAACAATCGTGACTTCGATCGTATTTCGTTTCATTGCTTTACGTTTCCAACTCTTGTTGTTCTAAGTTTCGGGGTCGTAATCTCTTTTTAGTCAGTGGGAATGTATTACCTGTACTTTTCTTGATATTTTCAGTATTGTGTGACCTTTCATTGTTGGTAATTCAATTGTGATCCCCTCGACGATTTTAAACTACCTTGTTTTACTTAGCCTACTGTCCTCCGAACGAATTTCGGAGCTGTTTTGCTAAATCTCGTGGATTATCGTGGCCTTTTCACATCCGAATTTGATTCTTGCAAATTTTGTTTGAAACTATTGTTCCATCGTTCTCTATTTTAAGTGTCGGGACGAAACTTCTTTTAAGGAGGGTAGAATGTAATACCAGTGATTTTCTCTTTCGGTACTTTTTTGTTTTTGGCATCTTTCTGGTTTCCAGAAGCTCACTTGCTAGCGTTTTGACATTTTGATAATGTTTCGTTCTGCGTGTTTGGTCATCCGAGTTGTTCCGGGTCTGTTTTACCCGAATCCGTGTTTTGAGCGACTTTTCCCGCTATTTGGTTCATTTCCTGTGATGATGGTTCGAAACTATGGTTTCGTGTTTCCTATAAGTCCATGGAGCTTTATTATGCGTGTTGTGAGCTTTGGTTTGGTTGCTTGATATCATATCATGATTTACGGACGTTTTGGGCCGTTTCGTAATTTCCCAAAATTTGGGGGTGATTACTTCTGTTATCGTATTCCGAACCTTCGGGTTGTCGGAATCGTACTTTCTTTTAACGCTTGAATCCGTCGTTCTGCACTCTTCGCAGGCATGTCCTCGTCTTGTGTTGTAATTGTCGTTTCGTGGTTTCGTCGCCCTCGTACGCGACGAGCTGAACTTAGCAGTCCTGGAACTGCTATGTGACTTACGTATGCTATGCTATAAGCATAACGTACGTTATCATCATGCGACTTACGTACGTTAAGACCTTCCCTTTACGTACGTAAGGGTCTTACCAGTTCAGACATTGAGTTCTGGCCGTCGATAGCGCACGCTATGTGTTGATCATAGCGCACGTTAACTGTGCTCCTTACGTACGTTAAGCCCTCGCCATAACGTACGTAAGGGTCTTCGCTATTTTGGACAGGAGGGTCTGGTTATCGATTACGTATGTAATCTTTGATGTATTACGTACGTAATACATGTAACGTACGTTATTCTTCTTGGTTAACATACGTAACTCATGCGCAGGTATTTATATACCGGGGGTTGACCGTGTTCGTCATTTTTCACCTTTTCTTCACTCCTCCGCGGCTGAGGCGATTTGTGGGCGATCTAGGGGCGATTTTGGAGTCCTGTAACTCTAAGTTTACATCTTCCTTTAGTTCTTGGTGTTGATTAACATCATCAATCCGTGTTCTTCGTCTTCGATTCGAGGTAATCATCTTGTAAACCCTTCCTTTATATTTCGTGAATCTTCAAGATTCGGGTTGTTCTTCATGAATCATGCTGTTGTATATCATCAATCGGTTGTATTGATCCTCTCCTTATGATTTGATTCGTATTTCTTACCGTATTCGGGTTCGGATAATGTTCTTGATATTCTTTGGGAAATATTGAGCCCCAAGTGTTCGATCCTTCATCTCTACGAATTCTTGTTGAGAATTTCATGTGTTTTGCATCTTCCTTGCGATCGATCTTATAGTGATTATGTTATTCTTGTGTTTTCGACCTAGTTGGAAGATTCGAGGGTTTCCGGTCGAGCTTTCCCGTTGCTTCGCGTGCTTTGGATTTGAGGCAAGTACCTTTATATACGAATTATAACTATCTGAAATCATTGTTGCTGAAGTGTGTGAATTATATATATTTATATGTTAAATATATGTATGTATAAAGGTATACGTGTGTGTATATATATATATATATATGTAAGTATGTATGTATATAGATATACACATACATATGTCGTGTGATTAATATCGATGCTAGTTGACGTACTCAACTTGGATTAAAGTACGAATCATATTTATAGAGATAATATAGTAAGATTTGTGTATTCAGTTGAGTTACGATATAAGGATATATGTGTAATGTCGGTTGGATTTGCCGAAGACTTATTGTGTTGAGTCTAGATTGATAACGTCCGTATTGTTGTTTATTTGTGTGGTTGGGGACTGACGGATAAATTATGTGAATTGGTGTATTGATTTGATAATTGCAATGATTGATTGTGTACTTGATGTTTGTAACAATGTGAATACTTGTTGTGAGAGACGTCGTATCCAGGAACCTCTGAGGGCGGGGTGTGTAATCCGGCCTGGTGTACGCTGCAATGTACAGCTCCATATGTTTGGTGAACACCGGTGTTACCTAATTCACGTGCAAGGGGCGGTTCTTGTGGGAGTGATCACCGGCGCGGTGACATGTTCAAGGGGCGGCCAACATAGTGGAGTGAACGTCGGTGCACATGTGTGCAAGGGAGGCGCCTGGCAAGCTTATTGGTTACGGATATTTGAGTGATAGCTAAGACCCCATTACCGAATGATTTTCATAATTCAAAGTTCTTCAAACTCGCTTTAAAATGTTGGTCTTGATATAGACCACGGTTCGTGTTTCTGAAAGTTTGTTTCAACTTGTTTTCAATGTTGGTATCAAGGTTAATTAACCAAGGATATTTGACGAGATCTCCGAGGGTTAATTAATCAGGGGTCTTGAGCAGGATTTGTCGAATGAGAGGTTGTGCCTTTGATTGTACTGTGATGATATTATTTGGATTGGGCCGAGAACCCCGTGAGATGTTGTAATGTTTCGCTTGTGATAGTGTTTTATAAATTGGGTCGAGGACCCCAATAACGTTGTAATGGTTTTCTTGCAAATTGTTTTCTACATGCTGGGTCGATGACCCGAGAGCTTTTGAAGATATTTTCTAAAGGTATTCCCATTCGATTTTCAAAACCCCAGGGAGGCCCGAGTCAATAATAACATTTTCAAATTATCTTATCAAAATGCTTTTCCTTTATAAGAGGGGATTTCCAAACTAGATCTTTTGCCTCTTTGGGCTCATTAAAAGTTTCATTGGTGTTATGTTCCGTAAAGAGAATATGACTATGTGATTATCTTTCACCTTGTGTGTGCGAGTGCTATTCTGTGTTGACTATGGGAATGCGTGGTTTGTATTAAGGCTTCGCGGCTGTTGAGTTTTGTGTTGTTATTGTTCGTATATCTTGTATATTATGTACTTGCACTAGCAAAATTCCAGTTTGCGAACCCCCAAGTTTTTGGGGGGTGGGTGCCTGTTATGCGCTCAGGTTTTGGCAGCTCGGGAGCGGTCACGGGATTGGCTTGGAAGGAGATGAAAGACGGCGATGCTAATCACACAAGAGTCAGAGTCTTTTTCTTTTGTTTCATTTTGCTCGAGTATTCACCCTTGTATGGGTGTAGTTTTCATTTATTAATTTGAGTTGTCATTTCTTTCTGTATCCAAGTTTATTGTTGTCATGGAGATGTGAATGTCATTAGTTCTGAATTGTTTAATGACATAGTCGGTCTGCTTTGTAATTAGATTGACCCCAGTCGGTCAATCTTTGAGTAGTCTATTGGAGTTTAGCCTGGTAGATCCTTCTGAGAAGGGTCTACGGCATGTGACATTCCCGGTCGTATTCTGGGGGTGTTACACGAGTGGTACTACTCTTGGATAAGATATTAATTAATTAAAGCTTTCAGTAGATTATAATTAATTAATGGGCATTCGATATCTTAAACACGGGAAATAATATATTTAATAAGGAGCCCAATTTCGTAATTTGGGATTTTGGTAGGAAGTGCAATATCAACCTTTTAGTGGACTAAGTTGATATTAATAGATACATTATATTAGGAAGAGTCCTAATAAGGTAAGATGAATTTATTGAGAGTCATTCCATAATCCTCCTTAAGATCCCTAGTAGTAGTCCAAGAGCCTATATATAGGACATCTTGGGTTGGCCGATTTTATCATATTCATACACAAGAAATTTCGATTTTTCTTCTAAGTGTTTAATTGTGGATCTTGACTTGTGTCTTTGATTCCACAATTGAGAGAACACTTTTATTCTTGCTACATATCGGAATAACTTAAAGAAAAGAAAATCGAGAGTTATGAGGGATAGAAATCGGCCGATCCCAAGGTTGTCCAAACAAGATCCGGTAGCTCGTTGCCCACACAACGTCCGGGTTAAGGCGGATCATACTCTAGAAGGTCTAAAGGTAGAAATACAAGGAGATAACCAATACTCTTCAAAAGGTAATATCCTATGATCTTTGGATCTAGATTAGGATATTTTAATAATCAACATATTTAATTAATAAATAATAAATAATATTTAAATTGCTTATTAGTCTTAGTAATTAATTAACTAGCATGCCTAAATAGATCTTATGCTCATAGATGCGTAAAACGCGATTATCATCTTTCCCAAACTTCGCTTCCGCTGCGTTTTCACTTCCAACTATTGGTATCGGAGATAGATTTTTAGGCTTTTGTTATTTTAATTAATTTTGGTGATTAATTGATAGGAATTTAAATATTCATATATTTTGATGTTGGAATATTTTGCTAGATGTGTTCTTGCAGGTGATATGATCCAGTTATCATGGTTTATATGAATGGTGTATTTATTTATTTTTATTAATTATGCAATTGTTGGTTTGGCCCTTTTTTGATGCATGTAATGGTTTTTCACGTGAGAGAATCTGCGGGTAGTTCTAGGTGTTTTTATTTTTTGTGTAATCTTGATGTAATTTCGATGTATTTTATTTTGTATAAAATTGTAATCGAATTCGAAAAAGACGGGATCAGGAAGAAATAGAGCGTAACAGGATGGTGGCGTGCGGCCGACAAGCGGCAAGCGGTGACTGCAGCCTGCAGTACTGAAGCATTGCCGATGCAGCGCGGCGGCTGGTCGAGCCATTATTGGTTCGGGCAGGTCGTCGATTTTAGTCGGTTCGTTTATGGCCGTTCGTTAAGTCCATTGGAGAGTCGGGATTTAAAATTAAATTTTTTTATGTAATTAATTTTGCATAAAAGTGAAATTTTAATTTTGGAAATCAACGGCCCGACCGGGAAAGAGCGACGAGATGCTTGATTCAGTGGGAGAGATCGAGTCGAAGATTTTCTCGGATTCAACTCAAGGAAGAAGACCATGATAATTGGATAATTTAATTATCCATGCTTTATTTTTGGTTTTTATTGTTTTGATGTATGGCATGTATGGATGTATGCGTGATATGTTTCCTTGCATGTTAGGATGAGAAAATTAAAAACTTTAAGGAAAAAATAACTAAGTGATTAAATTGATTTATTTTTTTAAAAATAAAATCAAATTGGCCTCCATAATTAATTTAAATTGTGAAGTAATTAGCATGCGCGTTGACATTAGAGTCTTCATCCATATCGGGTGTGCTAATTATAGGTTCACTAGTTTTAAATTTCAAAATGATAACATAAGGTAAATATTACCTTTTATGATAGGACCTCTCCATCTGTAGGACTATTATTTAAAAGATAATATTTTAAGGATGTTAAATTATGGTGTTCACTTAGGTGTATTAATTAATAAGCTCCCCATCGGAGTCTATGTTAATTAATACAGGGCCAAGAGGAACCAACTATTAATTTTACTTGTCATAACGTAATTTGACTAGATAGTAAAATTAAAGACGTAAAACTCTACTTGGAAAATGTGTGTGTAAACGTCCACACGATCGTGGCTTGCATGTGCGGATTTTTCGAGGTGTTGGTTGCCAGCATATATATTGTGTTTTGAGGTTTTTCGATATATTTTGCTATGCATTATGTGATGGATGTTTTTAATTTTTATCTCAGATGTCTTTCAATCCACTATCTGTTATTCTCAAAGAAAATAAACTTGATGGCACTAACTTTGCCGATTGGAAAAGAAATCTTGACATTGTCCTGACTGCTGAGGGGCATAAATTTATCTTAATCGAAGAGAGCCCTCTAGAACCAGAACCGGATGCCACTCCCGAAGAGTTGGCTGAATTCCGAAAATGGAAAAAGTCTGATGAGATGGCTCGCTGTTACATTTTGGCTTCACAGACAAATGTATTGCAGCATCAGCATCAGACAATGGGCTCGGCAGCGGAAATGATGAAAAGTCTCATCGAGATGTTTGGTCATCAGAACCGGGCGTCTAGACAAAATGCAATGAGGGTATTGATGAGAACCCAAATGTCTGAAAGGACCCCGTAAGGGATCACGTTCTGAAAATGATGTCTCATTTGAACGAACTGGGCATACTGGGGGCTACTATCGATGCGGAAACGTAGGTCGATATTATCTTAGGCAGCTTACCTAGAAGCTTTGAGCAGTTCCGCCTTAACTACAATATGAACCATAGGTCATATAGTTTGGCGGAATGTTGTGAGGAAATTCCTCACACTATGCCGCAAGTGCACGGTGTCAACAAGTAATAAAGTGATAAGTAAGATATCGTTCCCTCGAGGACTGATTTCACTAAGTACCAAAATATAGTCAACTCGTAATTTTATTTGAAGAACAATTATATGGACTTTATTTCTAAACTAATTGCAGAAAAATAAATAGAAAATAATAATAGTAATAATAATAATAATAATAATAATAAGGGTGTAGGATTATGATTTTCACCTCAAACAATCAGGAATGATTTTTATTTAATTCAATTCCCTTTTTATTCAATTGATTGTAAGCCAGGAATTCCTAAATTATTCTAAAGCATTTCCCAAGGTCGATAGAAAATACTAAGAATTATTAACTCGATATATCCCTATTCGAATTAGATAATTAATAGCTAAAACTGTTCATGAATTCCCACAATAAACAGGCTTCACAATTCCCATGAGTATATCCCTATCTCACGACAATCATGATTTGTCTCACAAGAACTATGCCTAAATTTCATCTCCCGAATCCATAAAGACATTCAAATCAATTCAACTGTTGGCCAGACAATTATAAAGCATTAAGAACAATGAGAAAAATCCAACTCAATACGAATAACGAGTAAATTGAAATTAAAATAAATAAATCAAACCGTCATGTAATCGGCTACAATCACAATCCTACTCGAGCAGATCTAGAAAATAAGATGCGGAGAAATTAAGGAAAACCGTAAGGGATCTGTGGTCTTGTCGTCGCCCACAAAACTCCTATTCTTGTGTTCTTCTGTCCTGCGATGTCTTCCTGATCGATGATTTCTTGATGCCCCCTTTTTCTGACCTTCAGTGTTTATTTATAGCTCTCCTTAGCCTCCAAAACGCGTCCGAGAATTAGGTTGGGAACAGGCTCCAAAAACGGCCCAGAAACACGGAAGATTCAGCAAAACCGCCCCGTGGGCCGCGGCTCACTTAATCTGTGCCGCGGCCCCTACTGCTCAGCGCCCCACACCTGGGCGCATTTTTCTTCATGGTCCGCGGCTCACTCTCCTTGTGTCGCGGCTCACAGTACAGTTCGCTCGGTGCCTTTGTGTGCCGTGCGTGTGCCGCGGCTCACTCTCCTTGTGCCGCGGCCCCTGGCCAAAAATTGCCGTTTTCGCCCATTTTTCGTCGTTCGAGCTTCCGGACTCTAATTTCCTGCAAAACATAAAAGAATAGTGCATTAAAAGCTCATTTATGCAGATTTACACTTCAAATGAATATAAAATAATGATAAATAAGCGCATAAAAATACGCCTAACAAATACCCCCAAACTTGAGCCTTTGCTTGTCCTCAAGCAAAATTCAATTTTCAAATAAAAAGTATAGTGAATGATCGTGCAAATTCATAGTGCTCAACCTAATCAATACTATCCTGAAAATCTCAAAGAATAGTACAAGTATCGTAATAGTGAGTCACATCCAGGATACTGATTCCACAAAGTAACCATTTTCAGTGCTAATCAATCATTCATGAAGAAAATCAATCTCAAAGATTAACAAGCGTGAATTTAATCGACCGCCAATATGAAGGGTTAGAATAAACAAGCCAAGTCACCGAGTCCCACAGTCTAGTGGCAAAAATTTCAAGAGTTTCATCGTCAAAAATAACCCTCGGACAGCATTCCCTTATATATGATCAATAGAATATGATTCGAGTTAACCACTAGGTTCCGGCTCTGGGGATGTTTAATCGGAATAACCCTAGGGTGGATTTCCATTCTCATGTCTTGGGGAACCGTTTGACGTAAAAGACACTCATGGGGCACATGGATGCTTCTAGTTACTAAGTTCCCCTCCACAGCGGAGAAAAAACTCGAATAGCTATTCTCGCACGTTCCGATTCAAGGTCGCTGTTTTACGCGAGAGTAAACAACGGGTCACGCGAATATCCCCGGTTACTAGGCTCCCCATCATTGGCATGTGCGATATCTCTAAACCACTAGTCTACTCAGGGTTGTCATTTTACGGGAGAGTAAACAACGGGTCACGCGAATACCCCCGGTTACTAGACTTCCCATCATAGAACATATAATATCTCGACTTTTTGGGAAAGACTGTCCGACTCTAAACTCAATTTAAGTGCCAACACGACTCATGTTACTGGATAACTAGCTACGTGAAAAGTATAACCAAACATATAGACAGCGATTTGAAAACACGTATGTCTACTTTCTTGTCTGCTAAGATTTCTACAAAAACGAAAAATATAGACCTAAATGAATGCTCAACGGAAACAGATATCGCTGACTACAACTCGACTAAAACTCAACCGTTTCTTAAGAGAGAAATCAGTATCGTAACATCAGTTTTACACAGAGGAGCACAAAAATTCATGAATGCAAATAAAAGCAAGACAAGCAAGGCTAACGTCAAAAATAACGAAAAATAATGAAAAGTGCAAACGAATAAATAAAAAGCGACTGGAAGTAACCCCCCCCCCCCAAATTAGGACGTACATTGACCTCAATGGACAAAAATAGTAATATGAAATAAGAGACAAGGTCAAGTACTCCCCTACTGTCCGCTCATGAACTGGTGCCGGCGTCGTCCGGCGAGGAGGGTGGTGTGGCTGGCCGAACTGGTGGGACGAAAGGCCCGTCCGGGTGCAAAATATGGCTCGTCCACGCAGTAAGGTAATCCTGGTGGTAAGCATCCCTCGCTGCCAAGCGCCTCATCTCACGTCGGTTGGCCCGGCGGGCCTGCTCTCTCATCTCATCTTGGACGGCTGTGAGAATGCTCTCTCTCTCCTTCCGCATCTCCTCCCTCCAAGCAGCTAAGTGAATCTCTCTCTCTCTCCTCATCTCCTCTCTCAGGCCATCGAACATCGCCTAGAGGTGCGGTCTCTCGGGCGGTGGGCTGGACTCCGCCTGCCCATGTGTCGGAAGAAGAGGCTCGGGGGACTGCTCATGTGCCTCATCGATAAGAAATCCTCGTCCCCGAGCATGCGCCAGCGCTCCACCCCACTGGTCAAAATGCGAAATGATGCGATGGTCTATCGAGCCCTGGGGTGCTAACATCGGCTCGTCATCCGACCTAGTCATGCCTGACTGGCGGCATAGAGCGCAAATAAGAGATGGGTGCTTCAGCCCCGTCTTCGCCCCTCCTTGAATGCATAGAAGGATAGATTGGACCAGAAGAGGGGCCACATCGAATCTGACCCCGGAAGTGATAGCATATAATGTACGGGCACGAGAGAGTAAAACTGAGCGAATCTGAGAGGTAGGATCAACACGTGCGCAGATGAAGTACAACCAGGCTCGCCCGAGCCGACTGAGGCGCGAGCTCTTAAAGTAGAAGGCTGACGAACCCAGGGCGCGAGTCTCCCAGACAGAGCCGGGCTGTGTGAGTGCCTCGAGCAGGGCCTCCCTCATGAGGCCACTCATAGCTCGCGTATATGCCGTATCATCCACCATAGGCAGTTCGAATAATCTCCGAATGGCGGCCATTGAAAAATCTACAGTAATGCCTCGGACGACGACCTGAGTCCGAGTATCTGACTGCGGTATCATCTGTCCCGCCCGAATGTGCTTCAACAGAGCGCTATCATAAAACTCTTGGACGATGGAGATCACCGCTGGCTCGGGAGGCGCAGCGAAATGGGCCCACCCCATCTCGTCGATCATCGTCAGAAGCTCACCGTCCTGGGGGGCGGGAGTGAATCCCCGCTCCGGAATCAAAGGTCGAGGACGTATTTTTTCATTGAATATTTTATGAATTTCCAGGTCGGAGAATTGATGCGACTCGGACTCGGCTATGTGAAGTTTCCCCTCGTGTGGGGGACGATTGCGTCCTAGCCCTTGTGCTAACCTTTCTCTTTCTAGCCATGGCGAGTTCCTGAAAAGATAAACACTGGAAATTACTTAATCTATAAGGAAAACAACACCATTTGACTAAAGATATGCAAAACGTGAATAAAGAGTTGAACGAGCGTGCACCGTCGTGAGGGAAAATTAAAATTGAGATTTCATGTTTAAACTTGACGTAAGGGTTGGGGTACACTGTAAATCCATAAACGAATTCGTTGCACATAGTTTCAAAATGTTGGCTTTAAAAGAAAAAATTTTCATTTAAGCATTTCATCAAACACCTTGACTGCATGAGTTTAAATGAGGAACAAACATGACAATAACTTAATTGAATCCCCAAAATTAACAACCTCCATTGATAGTCATGAGAAAAAAACGACAAATGACATCAACAATCATACATAATCACAAATACCATCACAATCAATCACCATATTCATATTCCAACTCAATTTTTGAGAGAACTTTGAAAAAAAAACTAACAACATATAACCATACCTTATTTTGCAATTCATGTAGCATTTAAGATTAAGAGATTAAGAATTACCTGACTTGGAATGAAGAATGCAAGAGGAAGAAGAAGAGGAGGGTATCAGCCGAGTGTTTGTGCGAAGGAAGGAAGGGACTTTACCTAGTGTGTGCCGGTCGATCGTGTATATGAAGGATACCTGGGCTGTTGAACTTCCGAACGGGGGCCGCGGCACAACTTAAGTGAGCCGCGGCCCAGAGTACAGTCCGCCTGGGTGTGTATGCTATGTCGCCATGTGCCGCGGCTCAGCATGTTAGTGTGCCGCGGCACGGAGTACAGCCTCCTGGGCATTTCTTGGACATTTGGCGTGTCGCGGCTCAGTAACCTGGTGTGCCACGGCTCAGTAAGGTCGTGCCGCAGCACAGAGTACAGTTTGTTTGGCCTTTTTCCTTCAACTGGTGTGTGCCGCGGCTCACTATTCTTGTGCCGCGGCCCATTGCTGATTTCTTCCCCTGGGGTGATTCCTGCACAGAATTTTCAAAGGAAAACATCAAGAACGAGAGGGATAAGCAAATCAAAGCAAAAAATGACGAAAAATAAAGACTCTAAAATGCAAGAAAACACTAAAAAAAATAAAATCTACAACTAATACTCGGGTTGCCTCCTGAGAAGCGCTAAGTTTATAGTCTTCAGCCGGACTTTTTTGAAGATCAATTCGCTTTTCGCAAAGACCATTTGAACTCCACCCCGTCCGTAAAACCGTTAATATGTGTTTTAAATTTTTGACCATTGGTCTTTAACAATTCGATTTTCGGTTTGGACATCCAATGTTCTTTGCAAAAAGATTTAAACAAAAACAATTTTCCAAAACACCCATATTGCACACGACTTGGCACCCGTTTCACTTCCGGCTTATTATCCTTTTTCACGAACGAACTTATGACAGCATTAGACTTTTTCGTTGGTGGGTGAACGGTTGATGAAGACGACATGTCCAAATGCCTAAGATATGCGACTCGTTCTACAATTTTCTTTGACGTCGGAGCAACTAACATGGATTCTGAACATTTCGACCGACAACTCTCCCGGTGTGTGTCTTTCTCAAAGATGTCAATTTGTGAACACTTCTAGACCTTGCTTGGACACAGGAGAGATCGAAACACCTTGAATGTGACTTGCTCATCTTCAACCCGAAGTATTAATTTCCCCTCCTGAACATCACTAAGGGTCCTTCCGGTAGCTAAGAACGGTCTACCCAATATAATCGGAATCTCATCGTCTTCCTCCATATCCAGCACAATGAAATCAGCAGGAAAAATGAATTTATCGACCTTAACCAAGACATCTTCTATTACCCCTCTCGGGTATTTGATCGATCTATCGGCTAATTGCAAGGAGACAGTCGCCGGCTTGGCTTCCCCAATTCCTAGCTTCTTGAAAATAGAAAGAGGCATGAGATTAATGCTAGCGCCGAGGTCACATAATGCTCTATCAAAAGACAAGTTCCCAATAGTGCACGGTATAGTGAAGCTTTCTGGGTCCTTTAATTTAGGCGGGAGCTTTCTTTGCAAAATTACGCTGCACTCCTCAGTCAGTGCCACCGTTTCATATTCCTCGAGCTTCTTTTTCTTAGATAAGATTTCCTTCATAAACTTCACATAGCTCGGCATTTGTTCTAAGGCGTCGGCAAATGAAATGTTGATATGTAGTTTCTTGAAGACGTCAAGAAACTTGGAGAATTGTTTGTCCAGTTTTTGTTTTTGCAAACGCTGTGGAAACGGGACGGGTGGTACATATGCCTTCGGATTGTCAGGAAAAAGTTTCAAGGGTCTTGAAATTTGTGATTCCTCAGTCACCGCATTTTTATTCTCCTCATCATCACCTCTCTTTTTGTTTTGCCCGGGCTGCTCACACACTTCCTTCCCGCTTCTCAAACCGATGGCATTTATACTCTCTTTGGGGTTCGTCTCAGTCGTACTTGGCAAGGTCCCCTCCGGGCGGGCTGTTAACACATTTGCTATCTGGCCCAGTTGGACTTCCAAGTTGCGAATAGAAGTGGAATGGTTTTGCAAGGTTGCTTCCATATGGGTCATGAACTGACTCGTATTTGCTGCTAATTTCGCAATTGCTTCCTCTAGAGAAATTTTTGGAGCGGGAGGAGGTTGCTGTTGGTGTTGAGCAAACTGAGGTTGGTTTGAGTTTTGTCCGTTTCTCCATGAAAAGTTAGGATGATTACGCCACCCCGGATTATAAGTGTTGGAGTACGGATTGTTTTGCCGATTCTCATTCCCCACGAACTGAGCTTGTTCCATCGGAGGTTGCTCGAAAGGGTTTCCAACTAGGCATTCCGCGCTAGGATGAGATCCGTTGCACCAATTGCATGATTCAGTGGTGACGGTGGTAGGAGCATGTGAAAAAGCTCGAAGTTGCTGAGTCAGCGCTACAACTTGAGCTGAAAGTGTAGAGATTGGATCATTATCAGAAACTCCCATAACTCGCTTCGGGATCACTCGTTCGGAAGGCCACTGATAAGCATTCGCAGCCATAGCTTCCAATAAAGAGTGGGCTTCGGGCATCGTCTTTCCCATTAACGCTCCTCCAGCTGCTACATCAACAAGAGTGCGTGTAGAAGCACTCAATCTGTTATAGAACGTCTGAATTTGTAGCCAGTCCGGTAGGCCATGGTGTGGGCATCTCCGTAATAAATCCTTGTATCGCTCCCAAGCTTCATGAAGAGACTCTATATCAAATTGCCCGAAAGTGGTAATCTCATTCCTAAGTCTCGCCGTCTTCGATGGTGGAAAGAACTTAGCTAGAAAGGCTTGAGCTAATTCTGCCCAAGTCGTGATAGAGCCCGGCGGTAAAGAATTCAACCAAAATTTGGCTTTGTCCCTCAAAGAAAAAGGGAAAAGCCGCAAACAAATAGCGTCATCGGTGACACCATTATTCTTGAAGGTGTCACAAATCTCTAGAAACAAAGTGATGTGTGCGTTGGGATCGTCGTTTTCCAGTCCACAAAACTGGCTTGCTTGCACCATCTGAATAATATCTGGCTTGATTTCGAAGTTGTTGGCTTGGATGGTTGGACGTCGGATCCCCGAAAAGTTCGCATTGATTTGTGGCATAGCATAATCACGGAGTGCTAATGCCGGTTGAGCTTGCTGCACAAGATTATCTCCTCTGTGATTTTCGGTATTATCGGCCATGATGTCTTTTGCCGGTAGCTCACGTTTCTCCTTCTTGCTTTTCCGGAGGGTGCACTCGAGTTCGGTATCCAAAGGTAGTAGGACTTCGTTACCGAATTTTCTCATGCACTAACCAGAAATTCCTGAAAGGAAAACAGATAATAAAAATTACACAAAAATAAAAAAAATTGTTCAAACTAAGACTAGAAATACTGAAATTGATATTAGTAAAAATAATCAGTCCCCGGCAACGGCGCCAAAAACTTGTTGTGAGGAAATTCCTCACACTATGCCGCAAGTGCACGATGTCAACAAGTAATAAAGTGATAAGTAAGATATCGTTCCCTCGAGGACTGATTTCACTAAGTACCAAAATATAGTCAACTCGTAATTTTATTTGAAGAATAATTATATGGACTTTATTTCTAAACTAATTGCAGAAAAATAAATAGAAAACAATAATAGTAGTAATAATAATAATAATAATAATAATAATAAGGGTGTAGGATTATGATTTTCACCTCAAACAATCAGGAATGATTTTTATTTAATTCAATTCCCTTTTTATTCAATTGATTGTAAGCTAGGAATTCCTAAATTATTCTAAAGCCTTTCCCAAGGTCGATAGAAAATACTAAGAATTATTAACTCGATATATCCCTATTCGAATTAGATAATTAATAGCTAAAACTGTTCATGAATTTTCACAATAAACAGGCTTCACAATTCCCATGAGTATATCCCTATCTCACGACAATCATGATTTGTCTCACAAGAACTATGCTTAAATTTCATCTCCCGAATCCATAAAGACATTCAAATAAATTCAATTGTTGCCCAGACAATTAAAAAGCATTAAGAACAATAAGAAAAATCCAACTCAATACGAATAACGAGTAAATTGAAATAAAAATAAATAAATCAAATCGTCATGTAATCGGCTACAATCACAATCCTACTCGAACAGATCTAGAAAATAAGATGCGGAAAAATTAAGGAAAACCGTAAGGGATCTGTGGTCTTGTCGTCGCCCACAAATCTCCTATTCTTGTGTTCTTCTCTCCCGCGATGTCTTCCTGATCGATGATTTCTTGATGCCCCCTTTTTCTGACATTCAGTGTTTATTTATAGCTCTCCTTAGCCTCCAAAACGCGTCCGAGAATTAGGTTGGGAACAGGCTCCAAAAACGGCCCAGAAACACGGAAGATTCAGCAAAACCGCCCCGTGGGCCGCGGCTCACTTAATCTGTGCCGCGGCCCCTACTGCTCAGCGCCCCACACCTGGGCGCATTTTTCTTCATGGGCCGCGGCTCACTCTCCTTGTGTCGCGGCTCACAGTACAGTTCGCTCGGTGCCTTTGTGTGTCGTGCGTGTGCCGCGGCTCACTCTCCTTGTGCTGCGGCCCCTGGCGAAAAATTGCCGTTTTCACCCGTTTTTCGTCGTTCGAGCTTCCGGACTCTCATTTCCTGCAAAACATAAAATAATAGTGCATTAAAAGCTCAGTTATGCAGATTTACACTTCAAATAAATATAAAATAATGATAAATAAGCGCATAAAAATACGCCTAACACGGAACTTCTGACAGAGCTTCAGTCTGCTGAAGGTCTCTTCAAACAAGGTTATCATTAGATTCTTGCGGCAACTCGTGCTACTTCTTCCAAACCCAAATGGGGAAAGAAGAAGAAGCAGGTTGGCCAAAAGCAAGTGGCAACCCTCAAGGTGAAAAGCAAGGCTCCTCACCTCGAGGCGAACAAAAAGCCAAAGGGAAAGTGCTACAAGTGCGGACATAAAGGACATTCTAAAGCAGACTGTCCTCCTCTTAAGAAAGGTATGTCTCGCGCACTAGTAGTCAAAACATGTTTGGCAGCTTGTTCTTCCACTTCGTGGATAGTTGATTCAGGCTCCACTGATCATGTTTGCTTTGACTCACATGGTTTTCAGGTAACCAAGCAGCTTAGTGCGGGCGAGATTACCATCAACTGGGGTGATTATTCCAGGCTTATGGTACATTGCAGGAAGTCGTGCAGTTGAAGATTAATGATAAATTATTAGTCCTCAATAATGTATTATTAGTACCGGATTTTAGAATGAATTTAATTTCGGTTTCTAAATTAAAAAGCGATGGTTATTCAGTTTCTTTTGATGATGATGCCATTATTAAGAAAAGAAGCAGTGAATATATTTGCAAAGGTATTTTTAATGATGGACTATATGTCGTTAATACTGCACAAACTCCTATGCATAAATCACTTAACTCTTTATCTAAACCTAAAAAGAGAAAAGAACCTTCAAGCATAAACCAAACATATGTGTGACATTTACGGTTAGGACATGTAAACCTTGGAAGGATTCAAAGATTGGTAGATGATGGCCCATTGGATGATCTCCAAGTTGAGTCATTTCCAATTTGTGAATCCTGTCTGGAAGGTAAGATGACCAAACGGGTTTTTAAAACCAAGGGAAACCGTGCTCAAAATGTATTAGAATTGGTTCATACGGATGTATGTGGTCGAATGAATATCCAGGCTAGGGGTGGTTTCGAATACTTCATCATGTTCATAGATGATTATTCGAGATATGGATACATCTATTTGATGCGACGTAAGTCTGAAGCCTTTGACAAGTTCAGAGACTTCAAGGCTGAAACGGAGAAGCGTCATGGGAAGAGTATCAAGTCACTACGATCTGATCGTGGTGGCGAATACCATAGTGGAGAGTTTTTGGATTCCTTGGCGAATGAGGGGATTTCGTCCCAGCTCACCGTGCCGGGAACTCCACAACAAAATGGTGTGGCTGAAGGAATAGGACTCTTTTAGAAATCGTTAGATCAATGATGAGTTATTCAGATTTACCTATTTCGTTCTGGGGATACGCCTTAGAAACAGCGGCGTACATTCTAAACCTGGTGCATTCGAAATCAGTTCCAAAAACACCCACAGAACTGTGGAGTGGGCGTAAGCCCAGTCTAGGACATGTTCGGATTTGGGGTACTCCAGCACATGTGCTGAATAAGGAAGCTAATAAGTTGGCATCTCGTACAGAACTACGAGTGTTTGGGGGATATCCTAAGGGAACGAAGGGCGGCTTATTATATAGTCCCCAATATCAGAAGGTCATTGTTAGCACCCATGCCCGATTTCTGGAAGAGGATTATATGATTAGTCACAAGCCCATGAGCGAGATAATTTTGAAAAAGCTGAGGGGCGAGACTCTGTCTATACCAATCGTACAAGCGCCAACTGACACTACACCACGTATCGATTCTGATGCTTTTACACCAACTCAGGATTTACCTCGTCGTAGTGGGAGGGTTGTTCGTCAGCCCGAATGATTCATAGGCGTGGGAAAGTCTTCGGACTCAATCCCAGGTGAAGATGAATCAGATCTCTGAACCTATAAGGAGGCAATCCAAGATAAAGATGATGACTCCTGGCAAGTAGCAATGGAATCAGAAATTGGATCTATGGATTCCAATCAAGTGTGCGAGCTAGTAGAGCTATCTGATGGTGTGCAAGCCATTGGGAGTAAATGGGTCTACAAGCGAAAGAAAGGACGTGACGGGAAGGTTGAAACCTTCAAAGCGAGGCTTGTTGCAAAAGGTTACACTCGATTATGATGAAACCTTTTCGCCGGTAGCCATGCTTAAGTCAATCCGGATTCTTTTAGCTATAGCTGCGCATTTGGATCTGGAGATTTGGCATATGGATGTCAAGACTGCATTCTTGAATGGGAGTCTAGACAAGGAAATCTATATGCGCCAAGCACAGGGATTCATTGCTGAAGGAGAAGAGCACTTGGTGTGCAAACTTAAGAAATCCATTTATGGACTTAAGCAAGCATCTAGATCTTGGAACACTCATTTTGACGAAGTTGTCCAGTCATATGGATTCGTCCAATGTCCGCGTGAGAGTTGTGTGTATAAGAAATGCGATGGAAATGTGTTGGTGTTTCTTGTACAGTATGTAGATGATATCCTTCTGATTGGAAACAACGTGAATGAATTGTCGGACGTACGGGTATGGCTATCTGAGCAGTTCGATATGAAGAATCTAGGAGAAGCAGGACACATCCTTGGAATCAGGATCTTTCGTGATCGGAAGAAAAGGATGTTGTGCTTATCCCAGGCATCCTATATCGATATAGTGCTGGAGCGGTTTAGCATGGAGAATTCCAAGAAAAGTTTTCTACCTTACATACATGGAATTCGACTATCTAAGGACATGTGTCCTAATACACAAAAGGAGATAGATGACATGAAGATGGTCCCTTATGCATCTGCTGTGGGAAGTCTCATGTATGATATGCTTTGTACTAGACCAGATATCTGTCATGTCGTGGGCATGGCTGCTAGATATTAGTCAAACCCAGGACCAGGACACTGGATTGCTGTCAAGCACATACTCAAGTACCTGAGAAGGACTAGGGAGTACATGCTTGTATATCAATCAGACGACCTGTTTCTGGTGGGTTACACTGACTCAGATTTTTCATCGGACAAAGAAAAGTCCAAGTCTACTTTGGGTTATGTGTTTAGTCTGGGAGGTGGAGCCATTAGTTGGAGGAGTGTGAAGCAGAAATGCATCTCGGACTCTACCATGGAAGCCGAGTATGTGGCAGCCTCTGAGGCAGCCAAGGAGGCAGTGTGGCTCAAGTACTTCCTGCAGGACTTAGATGTGATTCCCGATTTGCCAGAGGGTATTACACTTTATTGTGATAATACTGGTGCAGTCGCAAATTCGAGGGAACCACAAGCCCACTAGGCAAGTAAACATATCAACCGCAAGTACCACATCATACGACACTTCGTAAAGGAAGAAGACGTAGTTGCAGCCAGGGTTGCATCGGAAGATAATCTTGCTGACCCTTTCACAAAAGGCCTACCCTCAAAAGTTTTTGAAAGGCATGTGGAAGGAATGGGATTACGGTGTATGGCAGCATTGCTTTGAGTATAAGTGGGAGAAATGAGAGACTACGTAATAGAGTAGTATACTTAAAAGCATGCTTTGAGTATAAGTGGAAGATTATTAGGATTGTATACTGCAAAGCATACTTTATGCTTGTATTACCTAATTCCCTATCACTGCCTATGAGAATATTAATTACATTTAATCACATGTTTTGCATATTAATTCACGTTATGGTTATGAAAATGAAATGTCTAATTTTTTTATATTGTAGATAATGAGGTGTGTTGGTGTCACACGGAAGATCACATTATCGGTGCCTTATAAAATAATATAATAGTTCACAACCTATATAATTATTAGACAAATTATATAAAAGGTTGTAGTGTATGCTTGAGAATAGTTGGTCTTGACTATTAGCATACATTAGCGTATTTGCATACGTTGGACTGGATCGATGTGAGATAGTGTCTTCTGTACTGACTGTAAGAAGAACGTAAATCTCGGATAATTATTATTTCTAAATTCTAAGTCTATAATATTTAATTATGTATTTATAATAATTATTTCTTTGATTTACCATAGGTGAGAGTCAAAATGATCGACTCAATAAGCCTCGTATCTTGGGCAATAATATTGTTTATACGACAGTTATTATTATTACTAGAAATCGTGTCCCGACTCGTGCGGGTTGATGATGTCCCCTTGAGGAGCTCGATAATGATTATTATATTAAACCCTGCAGGTGGATTTAATTCCGATATAATAATAAGGTTCGAGTGGTACTACTCTTGGATAAGATATTAATTAATTAAAGCTGTCAGTAGCTTATAATTAATTAATGGGCATTTGATATCTTAAACACGAGAAATAATATATTTAATAAGGAGCCCAATTTCGTAATTTGGGATTTTGGTAGGAAGTGCAATATCAACCTTTTAGTGGACTAAGTTGATATTAATAGATTCATTATATTAGGAAGAGTCCTAATAAGGTAAGATGAATTTATTGGGAGTCCTTCCATAATCCTCCTTAAGATCCCTATTAGTAGTCCAAGAGCCTATATATAGGACATCTTGGGTTGGCCGATTTTATCATATTCATACACAAGGAATTTCGATTTTTTCTTCTAAGTGTTTAATTGTGGATCTTGACTTGTGTCTTTGATTCCACAATTGAGAGAACACTTTTATTCTTGCTACATATAGGAATAACTTGAAGAAAAGAAAATCGAGAGTTGTGAGGGATAGAAATCGGCCGATCCCAAGGTTGTCCAAACAAGATCCGGTAGCTCGTTGCCCACACAACGTCCGGGTTAAGGCGGATCATACTCTAGAAGGTCTATAGGTAGAAATACAAGGAAATCAAGACGAAAGTAACCAATACTCTTCAAAAGGTAATATCCTATGATCTTTGGATCTAGGTTAGGATATTTTAATAATCAACATATTTAATTAATAAATAATAAATAATATTTAAATTGCTTATTATTCTTAGTAATTAATTAACTAGCATGCCTAAATAGATCTTATGCTCATAGATGCGTAAAACGCGATTATCATCTTTCCCAAACTTCGCTTCCGCTTCGTTTTCACTTCCAACAATAGCACCATCCAAAATAAAAACAACTCAATGACAACACACGACAGTACCCGCGCGAGTACAAAGCCAAGACACAACCACGACTTTGACAAAATTGACCACCAACTCAAAATAATACACGATATCAAGGTTGCCCACCAAGCTCGTATCCACCCTGTGATGGCTCACTTACTAGACCTGAACCTGAATACACAACAAATATATCCACCTCCGAAGGGGTCAGCAAAAATGCCGGTGCAAGTACAACAATTACAGAGAATGTACAACTAATGAATATTCCACAGAAATCCCAATGCCATCACAAATATTCCGGAATACAATGCCATAATCATCGTCACAAGATAACCTCCCGAGTTGTACTGGCACTGTACCCATACGGAATACACACCCCAGAGAGTCCTCGTCAGACCCTCCCCAGTGTACAACCCAACCGAGTGATCCGTAGAACTCGAAGTCTAGCAGGATCCCAGGGGACCCTCGCTGGTTTTACTCGGCTCACACAAGCTCAATAAATGCATGGCACAAATCGAATATTTCTCCAAATCACAATTTTCACACATTCACATGAAGTACAATAAACGTAATCAAAGTACTTGCCTTGGTTGGAAACGATACGAGAATAATGAACAGAAAGATTTATGGTTCAAACCCCTTCAATGAATCGATCCTAGTTCAACAAAATACCGAATCAAATCCCATACTGTGTAAATGGAAGGATTCACCCTAAGTTTTGCCCTTAGGGACCTTTAATCAAACACTACGAAGACAACATAGCTCAAATCCAAACTACGAAGGATAACTTGGGATTTAATTCGTGAATTTGGAGAAAAATGAAGGATTATGATTACAATATCATAATAGCATAAATCCGAGCTAAAATAGATTAAAATCGAAGATCTCAACAAAAACCCCAAAATATGAAGAACTAGGGTTCCAGCGGATTTTACCTTGATTTGGACGGTGAAAGTTGATGAGATGTTGATAACTTGGTGTTAGGAACTTAAAAATATTGTTCGATGAAGAAATCCGACCAAGATCTGCACTTCTTAATGGTCAAGAACGCTCAGCCGCTGGTGGAGGAGAAGAAAGGGAAGAAAATGGCGATTCTGAGCCTGCCCAGCATATATATACTTGGGGGAATTAGCGCACACTACGGCTAAAAATTAGCGTGCGCTAACGGACTTGACAGGCAGTACAGAACCTACTGTCTGTCTTTAGTAGCGCGCGCTACTCAGAAATAATAGCGCGCTTTATCAAACGGGACTAGTGCGCGCTAAACCCAAAACATAGCGTGCGCTACCTGCTATCGCCCGCAGTCCAGAAAACAATCTGCCCTCACTGACCTGCTGACCTAGCGCGCATTACCCACCTTTAACGTATGCTAACACACTCGTAATAGCGTACGCTAGTCCTCCATTAGCGTGCGTTAATGCCACAGTCCAGAGTCCATAAAGCTCACTGCCCAACGGGCCTAACGCACACTAATGCACAAGAGTAGCGTGTGCTACTCGCATCTGGTTAGCGTGCACTATCAGAGCAGTCTAACACGCGCTAACTGCCACCATTCAGCATAAAATTTGCAAAATCCGGCCAGCACAAACAAATCCGAAAATCACATAATTCAATGATTATCAACCATGAATATACCAATGTCAATCATCATGTCCCTCAAATACAAATAACCACAATACAACAAGATAATTCCAAAACTACACATGCGAAATACACGGTTATTACAACTCCGGTCTTCATCATTACATATAAATCTTACATTGAAAAATTGCATCCTAGATACAAATATTTCTAGTAAAATAAATAGGCTCAAAACGGCCTTTACAACATTCAAATATAAAACCACATCGAATAAAACCGAACGATTCAGAACTAGGTCCATGAACCACATCACCATTTAAATATAATGCATCGAACACATTAAAATAAATTGCAATAAAAATTAATCTAAGTATTGATCCAATCAACATAAATTAATCCATCCACATGAATTAATCCAATTAATTCACACAACCGTTAATTTTAACTTGTTTCGGATGAGAAAATATTTCATTAAATTAATTTCCCTAAGAATAAAATTATCATAATTATATCTTAATCAAATTAAATCTAATTTAATTTTTGGTAAATTAATTACTGAACGAAATATAAAAACGGAGTCGAAAAACACACGGCCGGGCCAAGCCCGGCACTGCCCAGCACCCTGCCCAGTAGGGCCGAACCGCATGGCCGGACCGCGGTCCTCAGAATGGGACCGCTCGGCAGGCGGCCGACAGTCTGCCGATCATGGCCGGACCGGGGCCAGACTGCGGTCTGCAGAATGGGACCGCACGGCAGCTCCCGGCCAGCTCCAAGCTGCCGGATTCGTCTACATTTTTGGCTCGTTTTTTCACCCCGATTCCAAAAATAATATTTTTTTTAATCTTTATATTACACATTTAAATCAGTTTTTCAAAAGAAAAATAGATTTATATTGTAACATAAAATCATGAAAAATTAATTTTTAGATGAACAATTGAAAATCAACGATTAAAACGATTATGATTCCAAATCATAAGAACATCCAATCAAGCATTCCAAATGCTTAAATATCATACATACGATCGCAAAACCTTGCTCTGATATCACTGTTGGGATTCGGTGCCTAAAACGAAGGCGCAGCGGAAGCAATATACGAATCTAATTCGATCTGAATCCCTTAAGAGGATCGATCAAGCTACGTATATATGAATATAAAATGAAACAAAGTAAGATTCGTAATCATATCCTCCTAGTCCGTTGATTAAATGGTGTGTAGATGATGTCCCTTGTGAATCCAATCCGCAACAAGCTTTTTGATGATCCAACGCCGAAAGCACCGCGTCACTACTTGCCACACACCGAAAAAACGATCGGAATGACTTCACCTCGTTGTCCTCTAAGAACACGGCTAGAACGAAGTGATAGGAGCTAGCTAATAACACACTAAGTGTATTTTCTCTATTTTTTTCTCTATTTTTCTCTCATTTTTTCTCTAAGAAAATTGAAGAGTGGATGGAGAAGATGAAGATGAATGTTGAAGTCAAAGTCTCTCTCTCTAATGTGTGAACCGTATGTATTCTTCACAAGTGATGAGAGGAGACTTTTATTCAAGTCTTCAATTATTCATCTCACAGGACAAATCAAGACATTTAATTCTTAATTCATCACAAGATGTCATGCCCTCCATGATAAAAACATATCATGATATTATATCATTAAGTCTTCCACAACATTAGGTGGAAAGCATGGGGGAGGGAGGGGGGGCTAGTTGAAGATGTAAGGGAGTTCGGTTCGTTTCGGACTCCCGTAGTCTAATTCGATAAACTCCATTCCGTCTCGATGTATTTATATCAATCAATTAACCCAATTAATTTATTATATCTAATACAAAGTAATATAATTAATTCCTCCAAGAAATAATTATATATGTGAATCAAATTAATTACCTAGTAATTTATTTAACTCATTAGGCCGTAAATTAATTCATCCAATAAATTAATTTAGACATCCAATATCCCGAAATCAATCAGACACCCAATACCCAGTAGATATCCAATATCTAATATATGTAAAGAGAGACTAATGTCACGACCCGATATGTCGCCGCACGGGCTTCGTAACTCTCGTCCCCTGACACTAAGCTCGATTCATTCCGTCGTCAATCCTACTGCGCAACTCGGTAGGTTCGTCTCATTTAGCAATGGGAGGAACCAAAGAGTATTAGCACCACCTAGCCACCTTGGCGGCCTACACTGTACCCTAACTGAGAATGAATGATGAGGATCATTCCAAAACCTTTTTGTCGTGAATACCAGTGTACGTCAAATGTCCCAATCAAGTTATAGGGTCACAATCAGTCAAACCCTATTTGTACTTGACGCTATACATGTGCTAATGCAAATCGAGATCATCAAGCTCTCGTGTATCCAATACAACTAGCTCTAATGCTTTGGCCAAAGACTTATGATCTCATTTGCCAATAACCACATAGGATATATACCCGTTCACTAACAGGAGAAAGAATCCTATCTTGATATTTAGTAGAACCTGCTACTTGTCCGTCAAGATGCATGTCGAGGTTGACCCCCACCTTCCGGTTTTCTAGGTCAAACTACTATAATGAAAATATTAACGTCACAAGCACATCCCTACTAAATCATCAAGTCGAAGGTTCACGAATACCTATCACAATCTTTCGATTCCGTCATTGACTGTCCCGGAGTGAAATCCGTGTGACGAATCGAGGGTGAGTCGGTTCGAGTATACTAATCTCATTAGCATACCTATAACGTGTGCTCCCACTAACCATTAGTGTTCGACAGGCACTCTCCAAGTCAAAGAGTACGTCATACAAGTCTTCACATAAACTTAACTCCCAGTCAAGTTTCATCGACTTGCGAACGATTAAGTATTTGAGCCATAAACCTTTCCAGTGCCGATCTCCTTATCCAATAAAGAGTGAATGTTTTGCTCTCAACAGACTAGTTTATATATATATATATATATATATATATATATATATGAGTCAGGGACGCCAGTGACTACCAGTAAATAAAGAAACATACAATGTCTTATGATAATGATATTACGTAATAACAAGTATAATTCCCTCACTCTTACATCCCCTGAGTGGCATTGGAGGGCATACTCCTAACATCTCTGCGCTGGGAAGGCAAAGAACTATACTATGTTGAGGAGTTTATTCCAGAGGAAGCTGGAAATAAATGGGGGATTGCCAAGAAACAATTCGTAGAAAAATATTATCTTTGGAAAATCCTCTAAGACCCTGACTGCACTCTTCAACAGATCTTCATTGACTACATAGAGATGAACTAGCCAAATCTGCGGGAAATTCTGAAAAGGATTGCTGAAAAAACCTTCAATGCTTATCCTAAAATCCCTGATTTCAGACCACAGGACCCTCCAATTGACATAAATGGAAAGTTGGATGATGAAGCACTTCAAAGGAAAATAAAGAATCTATTCATAAAGAATAAGTATACCTCCCTTGAAGATCAGAGATTTGTACCCACTGTAATCGAGAAGAAGTATGGGCTAATCCCAGTTGTTCAGAGGGCCATTGGAGCAAAGCCATTGAAGTATCTTCTATCAGCAAGGATGAGAGGAAGGGGAAGAGGAAGAGGGAGAACTTAATCTTTTTGTCAATCACTTGTAATCTTTACTTGTATTTTTTGTAATCTTTCATTATGGACTGGACTGTAATCTCAAAATATTGAAAGCTTATTATAATCGACTTGAATGACGACCTCTAGTTGTCTCAAATAGACAAAGTTTTTACATTTCAGTTATTTTACTTGTCTGTGATGATTTTACTACATTTGAACATTAAGTTTTGCCATCATCAAAATAGGGGGAATTTGTTAGTAATATAAATTTAAGATTTTGATGATGTCATACCTGCATTCAAAGATTACTTCAAATGTATGTACTTGGCATTATAAAGAAGAACCGAATGAGTATCTTCTATGGGCCTTCAAAGATTTGGCTACGTATCGATCATGTTGATCAGGTAGAAATTTGGCTAAGTATAGAACATGCATATATCAGCCGGGTTTTGGTCAATGCCAGATATCAGGTAAGGTTTGATCGATAAATCATCAGTCGGGTTACGGTCAAAGGAAAATATCAGTCGGGTTTGACCAAGCCAGAAGTACATGTGAATATCTCTGAAGATAATTTTGGCTAAGTACATAACAGCCAAATATTAGTAGGGTTTGGTCAAAGTAAAATATCAGTTAAGGTTGACCATACAGACATCAGCCGTGTTTGGTCAAAACATAACATCAATTGAGGTTGACCAAGGGAAATAGCAGCTAATTTTGAAGACCCGATACAATCAGCTTTTATCTAGGCAGAACATCAGCCAGGTTTGACCAAAAGGAAATATCAGCTGAGCTTTATCAGAGACGAAATATCAGCCAAGTTTTGATATCAATTGTCCATGTCAGCAAATATCGAAAAGTCAACAATGGTGACAAAACACATGCAGACGTAAAAGCCAAGGAGACAAAGTGATTGGTTCTCAAAATTTAAGAAATAGAATAATCGTCGAGGCGCCCTGAAGACTTTCTAATTATAGTAATCAAATAAAATCGGCGCAACGGCAACATACATCTTCAAACATCCAGATTTGAAAAAACAGACAAAGCCTTGCAAAGAGATGAAAATATAAACAATGAAATCCACTCTCCAATAGAAGGAATTGTTCCAGATGCAACGACTATAAAGAGCTCAAAGATCATACTATAAATATCTGAAGAAAGTTTGAGCAAAAGTTCGATGCAAATAATACGTACAAAGCAATCAAAACAATCAAAGAAAACACAAAGCAAATCTATAGTATCGTGAAGAGCAAGATCTTAAAGCTAATACTGAGAAGCTCTTAAAGTTGGGGAAGCCAACACTCTTGTCTTTAAGTTTGAGTAAGAGGTACTTTCTTGAACAAGGTTCTTGCAAGTGTGAGGTTGTAAGACATCTGTGGGTTCTTGATTGGAAGGTGATATGCAGCTTGCGAGTTGTTGAGACATCCATGGATTTTCGATCAGGAGGTGTTAGGCAACCAAGAGAAGAAGTTGCAACGGTCACGGGTTTCCACTGGATGGAAGCTGTTGTAACAGAATTCATTGTAATATTAATTTCACTAGTTGAAAGTTACAGTGAATTTATCTCCAACTCGTTTGGAGAGAAGTGGACTAGTAGAGTATTACCCCACCTATGAAACCACTATAAAGTGTTGTGTGATTTACTGTCTTTAACATCATACTTAACTGTTGCATTCATATTAACTGTTGCATTCAAAGCCAGCTGTCATTCCACAAAACCATTTTATAGCTGACAAAGGTTAACTCCACTATTATTATACGACTAACCTTAGCTGCATTTACTACAGCCGTGTTTTTCAAAACAGTTATTTAAGCAAAAGATTGTATAAGTCTATTCACCATCCTCTAGACTTATACCTGACGCCTTGTGACCTACAATTATTGCATACACCATGTTTTGGGTGCGATTTAACGTTGCCGTTTTTTTTCCATTTTAAACCAACAATTGAAAAAAAAATGAACATTGTCGTAAAGGAAAAGTTATGACTTGTTCATGATTAGTCACGAATTTGTGGCGTACAAATGGGACAAACTTCGATTGCGACGGATATGTCGTGGTTAAAATCAATTTTTTTACGGATGTGTAACATTGAATTGAGGGACACCATGTTGGTGTTGACCCAGTCTCATACTTAGAGAACTCCATCTTTCATATTATTAAAATAAAATATTGCATGTGGGTGTTGTCATGCACCGTCTCCTAACAATATGATATATGAAAGAATGTGAGAGTAATCCTCATGAATTTTAACATGTAACGCAATGACACATTGTGGTAAATATATAAATTCGTTGACCTCAATATAGTTCGTGTGGCTATAGGTCTGAATACTTTTCCAACTATTTGTAAAGGCATGCGCCTTACATATTTGACTATGTTTAGTCGATCTTATTTAACGGTCAAGACGAGTTGGTTATGTTATATTCATTATGTCTCACGGGCTATTCTGGGCCGAACCGGGCCTGGGTCGATCTGGGCCGGGCTGGGTTCGGGCCGATATTAAACCAAAAAGTAAAAAAAAAGTGTTTTATATTCAAAAATATATTAACATTAATTAAAAATCAACTTAAAAAATCTGTTTTGAATTTTAAAAATAAATTAGTTAATATTAATTAAAAAATAATCTAAAAAACTATTTTGATTTAAAAAGAATTATAAACATAAAAAACCGCTTCAATCTGTTTAAAAAAATTTCATTTTGAATTTTTAAAATATGTTAACATAAATTAAATGGAGAGAAAAGAGGAAAAATGGAATTGGACTTAAATTTGTAAAAAATAGATTATTTATGGAAATTTAATCTAATTTTTAAAATTAAGTTGCATATGTATCCTAAGGAATCAAAGTTCACGTAGTTCTTTTTACTTCAATTTTTACTTACCTGGAACTTGAAGGTAGGATGATGTGCTCAATGGTCGTGTTTGTCACTCGTCGAAGCTCCCGATTCGGATGAAGAATCCATCATCATCCACGGGTCATCATCCTCGTTGTGTTCGTCTTCTTCTTCCGTTCGTCCTTGTTGATATTTTTCTGCTTGTTCCCAATCTTTTTTACAGACCGGAATATTCACAACGTCGGGCGATAAAGATGTCTGTTTATCTGTTATAACTCTTCTACCTGCACTAAAAGCAGACTCTGAAGCAATTGTAGAGGCTGGAACGACAAAGAGATCCCTTGCAATTCTAGCCAATATAGGATACTGTTCTTCACGTAATTTTTACTATTTTAAAATCTTAGAATCGGCATCAAGCTCATGCGAACACGTAAAATACTCATTTAAGATTTGACTAGGAGAAGTCGAAGAAGTAAAGCTTGACGATGATTTTGGTTTTTTAAGAGAATTGAAGATGTAAATTGATCAAACTTACCTTTATTTTTTTGAAGTTGACTAAGAACCCCCAGTTTATATTTTTTAATGTACAAATCAACTAATGAAGCTAATATTTTGACACAGTCATTTACGTACCCTACACTATCAAAAGAAGCATTACCTAATGAATTATAATAATAATCAAGAAGATTAGTGAGTGCTTCATTTTTCACACTCGGGTCAAGAAGACATGCAACACCATATAAGGAAACTTATCTAATTACTCTAACCATTTTGCTTGCATTTGAGAAATAACTTGAGATAAATACACATTACTTTCATGTTCACTTAAAGAACCAATTTTACAACATTCTAAAATAACCAAATGCACATTAGGTTCATAAACATAAGAAAATAAATAGGTAGAATTAATATAAGCACGTAGTATACTATGAACGATCGTAGCAAGTTCCCAACGAGTCTCAGTTATGAGGTCTTGCTCGGCTAAATATTTGGGATCGGAGTTTTATAATTTAGTAATAATTTCCTTAAAGGAATAGAATTATCAAGCAATTTAAAAGTAGAATTCCAATGGGTAGGTGTATCGGTGCTCTATTTTTTTTGGTTTTAAATTATGTTTCTTATATAGATTTTTATAATATCTCCTAATATGTTAACTTAGTCTTAGCCATTTAATTATTTTTCTAATTGGATTTAAAAGAGATGAAATCATATCAATTCTATTTCTAGATGACAAACCCAAGACATAAACACAACCTCTAATATGCATAAAAATACCATTTGCAGGTAAAGACAATTCGTCCAATAAATATTCCATATATTTTATTATTCGCGGCCACATTATCGAGAGAAAGAGAAAACACTTTATCAAATATATTAAATTACTTACAACATTCAATTATTCTATCTTTTATATTTTTAGCGGTATGTGATTTCTCCATAATATCAAAAATAATAATACGTTTTTCTATCATATATTCAATTCCAATTCAATGAACCGTAATACAAAGATAAGGTTCAACAGTTGGATAAGTCCAACAATCACTAGTAAGACATATACAACCTTCAAATCTTTTAAAAATTTAATTAATTGAGCACGTTGAATATAATATTGTTGTTGAATACGATATTTAAGAGTATTCTGTGGTATTCTTCTATATGCTCGTTGCATTTTCTAGTCATAATTTCTAAATTTAAACTCTCACCATAACTTAAAGGCAATTCATTGAGAGTAGCATATTTGACAAATCCATCAATTAATTTTTGGTGATTGTAAACAAAAGGCATACCTCCACCGGGCGCTTTTGAGAAATAGGCGGATAGTTGAAATTGATCATCCGAACATTCTTGATCATGATTATCCTTAGTCATACCGTGGTTATTTGCCAAATGACGAGCTAGTGTTCCGGTTCCCGTACCAATCTTCCACAAAAAATAGTAGTTTTCTTTTAATTTTTGCATACAAGACAAATTATTTTACAATGCGTTGGTACGATACCGAGAGTCCTCTCATAAAATGCCCAAATCCATAATTTTTTATTCTTATTTGAAGCTTCAGTCGTAGGTTCGGATGGAGGTGGTATGGTAGTAGAGTCTTGAAAGAGATTGTGAACTAATAATAATTTATAATAATAAATACTAAATAAATAAATTCTAACATGCGAAATAATAATAATACAAAATAGAAATAATAAACTTACCGAAATGCAAGTTGGTATCATTGTCGCTGGTTCTTTCGTGATGAACATTCATTGATCCGTCTGATATAGTAATTTTTTTTAATAAAAATAGATTTAGATTAATACAATTATATAAAGTTACTTAACAAAAAATAATAATACGAGTTGTGAAAACTTGAGAATTGTGAAATTTGAGAGTTGCGAAAACCTGAGAATTAAGAAGAAGAAAGAACAGAGTTGTTGGTGTAAAAAAATTGTTAAGAGGAGGTTGGTATTTATACCATGATTTTTCAAAAAAAAAAAATTAAAATTTTAGTCGTTAGGCCAAAGGCAACCATGGGCTTGCCGTTTCAAGCAACTGCACCAACCAAAGGGGTTGGTGCCACATGTATGGGTCCTCCCAACCCCATTCAAATTGAATGTGGTCAAGGCCAAGTGGTGGGTCGGGGGTAGTTATGGGGTGGGGGGCGGCCTATTCAAGCTAGGTCCGAGCACTGTTGGCCAGGATGGAGAGTTCGGGACCGAGGCAGCCTGGGGTCCAGGAGGACTGGGCTCGGTCCTGGGCCGGGCTGGCCCGAGCGGCCCGCAGACCTAGAAAATCGGGGCTGGGACGGGCCGGCCCACTGGTCACCTCTAATTTGAATATAGAGTAATTCCTTTTCACCATTGATTTTACAACAATTCTTCTCATATTTAAATTGTTAGATTTGACTATTACTCAAAAACATTCAAGTCATCTATTCGAGTATCACATTCAAGTCAATTATCAGAGTAACACAAAATACATTCGAATCACATATTCGAGTCACCTGAATTGCATTCGAGTCACATATTTGAGTCACCTAATTGCATTTAAGTCACTTAAAATGCATCCGAGCCATACATTCGAGTCACCTAATATACATTCGAGTCATCTAATTATATTTGAGTCACCGAAAATGCATTCGAGTCACATATTCAAGTCACTTAATATACATTTAAGTTACCTGTTCGAGTCACCTAATTGTCTTTGAATCACCTATACATTCAAATCACCTACTTGAGTCACCTAAAATAGATGACTCGAATATAAATATGTGACTCAAGTATATTCGAGTAAATGTGACTTAAATATATTCGAGTAAATGTGATTCCCACAATTTAAATATCAAAAAGTAATTGTTAAACTAAAAATAAAGAAAAATATCTTTATATCTAAATAGGTAGTAGACATGTTCATATTTCAAAACTTTAAAAAAAAAAACACCTACCACATGATTTTATGATAATAACCAATGAAAACTCGCCACGTGACTTTGCTTCATCTTCGTTCCAACCCAATCAGATCCAACAAAAATATTACTGTATTATTTTGTTTTATCAGAAGATATAACTTTCTTCCCAGCCCGGCCCCGTCTTCAATTCGACTTTCTTCCCTAAGAAGAAAGTTATATACCATAAAAATCTAAAATGGGAAATGCTCTAAGATTCTTGATCGGCCAATGCTGCAAGCCTGCGGCGGACTCCGATTCAATCGGCCACCACGGCGTCACGGCGGCGACCGTCGGCGTTTCGGCCCTGGCCCAAGATCTCTACAACTTTGAAATCACTAACCAGGTAAAATATTCAACCTTGAAGCATATCGAACTGAAATTGCTCCATAGTTCTTGAAAAAACACAGAATCCACGTATAAGCTAAAGCTATGAACAAAATCTCCTCTTTTTTTTTTGGAGCTTGTTTGAAGTTATGTAAGCCTGAAATGATTTTATTTAATTATTTTTTGATTTTTTTCTCAGGTCCCTCCGGAACTCAATAAACATGTTGTCTCATCCAAAAAAGCTCAGGCTAACTGGTAATCACTTCGTGGATACAGCTTCACATCTAACATTAATAATTATTTTCTGATTAATGAGCATGATTAGTGTTCTAGAGATCTATGCCTAGCCGTTTAATCCTCTGATTAATCCCTAGAAGGTCCTCTATCATTCCGATTATGGCCACATGCGCTTGTATTGGGCGGGCCCTAGGCGATTAAGCCTTTTCTTTTTGTTATTTTAACAGTACTATAGATTCTTAAATGAGATATTCTGGAGATTATGACTCCTTTATATCTATATTAATGTTTCAAATTTAATATATACATGATTATAAGTCTGTTTAAACGATTAAATATTAATTATTCTTATTTATTTTACATATATAATTTTTTTATGAAAACTAATTAAAATAATAATAAAAAATAAATCCTCCTACTCCGATTAATCCCCAATTAATCACCGATTAGTCCTCTGGGCGCTAGGCGTTAGTAATCCGAACGCCTAGCACCTAGCGTCTTTTAAAACCTTGAGCATGATATTTGGAATGTTATGCAAAAACTAGAAAAGTGATTGTCAGCTTTTAGCTGGAAATCTCATTTTAATGTTTCCAATGCAGACTGCTGAGAATTTAAATCAGTGGAGAGGGGTGCTTCTGAACCTATCTTTTATACATATAGAACACTTTTATCGACTTAGCCACCGAAAGGGAATGATCACTTGTTACGTGTTAAATCTTGTGATCTTTCAATCCATTACCCACCGTGTATGGTATATGTTACTCCTTGATTTTCACTTCGGTTACGGTATTTTGGGATGAAAAATAAAGGTACAATAAACTTTCCAAGGCATGGAGAGAAACAAAACCACCACCGAAAACGCCTGAAGAAGCTTCGAGGCTTGTGATTCAGACATTGACGAGACATCAGAAGGCTGACGTTGAGGTAATTTGATTGGTGTAATGCTCTATTTATACCTATTAAGAATACTAAATATGATGATGCCAGACCTAATCTTCCATGATTGCTTTGTTTTTAAGTATAGGGATTGTTGGCTTTCTATGGTCTTCCTGAACTTCACTCTTTGGTTGAGCTCACTAATGGTGCCCCTCCATCACAACCACGCGGAGTCAAATTTGAGTTGCATACTCTACCTGTAAGAAAAATATCATCTTTGGATTTAGTAATTGATGTATATTTGAGCGCAAGGTTGCAGACATCCCTAGGCATTAGTCGAGTGGCAGCCCGGCGCATAACACCTAGGCGGGCGTGTAGGCCGCGTGGGCTCTGCGTAGAAATACTGCATTTTTTCTTCATTTTTTTGAATTTTCCTCATTTTTGCATTACTAGGTGGCCGGCTAGGCCCGATTTTTGACCGAACTTAGATAAAAGATCTTATAAGCTCTTTGTAAGATGTTATACTTTATTTTGAGCATAAGTTGTGACATGTTTGTATGAAGTTAGATGATAGGGCTTATAAGATGTTAGTAACTGAGTTTTTTTTTTTTTTTTTTTTTAAATCAGACTAAGAGATTGTCAAAGACTCAAAATAATATTTATTTTGAAAAAGCTCTTAACATCTTATTTTAAAAATCTTAAAAGTTCTTTAATAAAAAAATTACCAAAGTACCTTTATAGAGCTTATAAGCTGTTCAGAACATCTAACAAGATTTTTGAAGAAATTAAAATTTATGCCAAACACCGTTAAAAATATGCAATGGTTTTTAGGTGGATGCAAAGGCTGTGGCAGATGGAGATACAATAACAGTATATGTTAAAACCAACGATGCTAGGGAGGCTCCGAATGTTCCGAGAGAAGTTCAAGTTGCAGCAGTTCGAAGATCCGAGGCCCGTGCTCAGAGGAATTACGATAAGGCAGATGAATACCACAAACAAATTATTGATTCTGGATATAGGTCTAAAACAAATTCTAATATAACACATTGTCGTATTCAAGTAATTCCGACTAATGCTCGTCTTGCAGGGTATTAAACATTCAAAATGAGGAGATTCTTGCAAGAAAATACAGAATAAGATTAAGGTTGTAGTCCGGCTACTGTTGATGGTTGTAGAGTTACTGTTGATTGCATTAAAATGCATCTGATATTTTTTTTCTTCTCTCTGAAAAACTGAATGGAAATGTAAACAGGGGAATTGATGCACCCGAGAGCAAAATGCCGTTCGGGCAAAGGGCAAAGGAAGAACTAGTGAAAATTGTTCAGAACAAGTGTTTAAGGATTCTGGTGTTTGATGAAGATCGTTACGGTCGATGTGTAGGTGATATATATTGCAATGGCATATTTGTGCAGGTATTTTGATCATATTCTTGATTGTTTTTTTCAGTATAACAAACCAATGTTCGATTGCTCTTGAGTGAAATTATGTCTATACTATTCAGTACAATTGGAATACACCACTTATGAACTCTTCATGTAGGAGTCGATGCTTAAGAAGGGGTTAGCGTGGCATTATAAAGCTTACGACCAACGCCCAGAGTTGGATAAGGTTTGTGTAAATGAATCGAAAAGAACATAACACATTATTGTTTGATTGAGTCCGAGTTTTTGTTGAGCTTCCGAAGTTGTGTTTAAATTCGGTTAGATTTTAATTGAATCGGGCCTAAAGGAGTTGTAGCTTAGCTGACTAATACCTAGGTCGAGTGGCCTCATGGTTTTTGCATCATTTGTGACTTCTTTTGTTAATATGAGTCGAGCTCAAGCAGAGCTTTAATCTTATCAAACATTAAAAGACATTAAATTTAGTATATCAATCATGTACATGAATACAACAATTCTCCCAAGACCGTCTCAGAATATTTTCCATGCAAGTGAAAAAATTTATGATGAGGACGGATTTTTTGGAATTTTATATCATTCGTCCTTCATAGATTGTTAACTAATTTTGATCATTAATTGATATTGTATTTATCATTGTTAGGGATGGCAACGGGGCGGGGATGGGGCAGGGTTCACAACTCCCGGCCCCGGACCCGGTTTTTGATTCCTTCCCCGGCCCCGGCCGGGTACAGGGATTAATATCCCGTCCCCGGTCAAATTTTGGTCAAACCCCGGCCGACCCCGGTCAAACCCTGATCCCGGGTCCCTGGTCCTTACCCGGTCCCCCGGTTTGCTGCTGTTTTTGTAGCTACTTTCAGCTATTTTTCTGATGTCTTTTCAGTCAAAACACATAAATAATTAAGTAACTGTAAAAAATTACATAAGTTCATAAAAGTCCATAATAAAAGATTACATAACTTAAGTTCATAACCACAATAAAAGTACACATCATTCGACATCTTCATCGTATTCAATCGTTTGATCAAATCCTTTCGACTCTCTGTCTTTTTTATCTACAATTAAAAATAATACGAGTTAGAACTGATTCATATAAATGTACAAATCACGATGTAATAATTTAAATATAATTCAATTTTTTTGTGGTAAAATAGTAAAAGGCTTTCAAATATAATTCATCTTTTTTTTTTTTTAAAATTAAATATTTAATAAATATATAAAAAATTAAATTTTTAATTATATATACCGGGTCTGGGGCGGGTTGGGTGATGGGCATCCCGGCCCCGGTTTCATGTAAGCGGGTATCCCCTGCCCCGGCCCCGGTACCCGGTTTGGCGGGGAATCTCCGGTCCCAGTCGAGGCGGGTCGACCGGGTTCTCCATCGGGTCGGGTCAAAATGCCATGCCTAATCATTGTCACCAACCCAATATACCGCCTCGACCGGGTTCTCCACCGGGTCGGGTCAAAATGCCATGCCTAATCATTGTCACCAACCCAATATAATTGTGATTAAGGTGCAGACGACGATGATGATGATCAATATAAAGTAATTTTGTTTGTCTTTTCAACCCTGTGATGCTATTTTTTATCCCTTTTCGACATCGTTCTTGATTGTACATATAGTGGGAGAAAGAGGCTAGGGCAAAGCGAGCAGGTTTATGGTCAGTATTGAACCCAGAGATGCCATGGGAATGGAGGAAGGACAGGCGTGAAGGCAGGTAGCCATAAAAGAATATGAAATGGCAATATCCTAGTCCTAGTACTGTTAATAGGGATTTGTATGTATAATCTTAACCGTTGTAAGATCGTTGTCAGGTATGAACCTCCCTGGCTCCCTCCCTCCCTCCCTCCCTCCCCCCAAGCTGTTGGTCAGAGCTTTGTCAATTAGTGTTTCGGAACTCAAGCTTATTGTTTTGTTGCATCATCTCTATTGTTGTGCTTGCGTGTACCTTAAGCAATATAATGTTTATCTTGCAATATTTCTGACTATTGAAGGAAAAATAAATGAGACCAAAAATAGAGTAAAAGGTGTGTATTCTCATTAATGGTACCTCTATATATATATATATATATTGGAAGAGATTACAATGTAACAGACTTGATTCTACTCTAAGGGGCTGTTCATTTGGGGCTTATTGAGCTGTTAAATGGATATGGCTTATTCGGTCAGCCATATCCATTTGTTCGTTTGGGGCTTAATTCACTCAGATTTGGTTGATTCGGTCTGCCTCAAAATGGGTGTGGTTTGAATTCAGCTCATTAATTCCTAATTAATTCCCCATCTACCCCTCACCGCCAACCCCTTTAATTAAAACCCTAAAGAAGCCGTCTACTATCACCGCCAAAATACCACCACCATCGCTTTCTCCTCCTCCTGTAGCCTCCATTGATCAGCAGGTATATTTTAACATGTTTGAAATTTTTAAACGTATCCGAACTATGTTGTGGACTTGTTCTTATTTTAAGTACTTATTAATTTTGTTTTGATTATAACATTGAATTCGTATTATTATGTTAAATCAAGTTATTTTTATTTTAACATGTTTAAATAGATATTTTTTATTATGTTAAATCAAGTTATTTTTATTTTAAAATGTTTAAATTAGATTTTTTTAATAATTATAAGTCATTTATTCAATATTTAGATTAAACAGTTTATTTATATAAACAAAAACATATACTGGGGGTAAAATGATCCATTTTGACATTCAGACTATTTATTCAGCATAACAACCTAACATCAACTTATTTATTAACAGTCAGACAACCATATCCACTCAGACAGTCATATGGATTAAGGTCTTAACAGAAAATGAATCGAACAGCCCCTAACTAGGAAGCTCATAACTTACAGAGTAAGGTACAAAGTATTATTCCTTTAAAACTCCTCTTTATGCCTAGTTTATTAGAGCATGTTATGTTGCCTCATTAAAAGCTCGTCATGCAAAAATCTAGTGGAAAAAATATCTCGTTCGTAGGGAAAAGAGTACAGTATCTAGACATATAAGGTTTAAATTTCGCTCTTTGAGCCTATCTTTTCATATGATTGTTATATTAATCATAGCGCTATTAAGGTGATCATTTTATCGATCTCTAAATCGATACATTTTGTTACCTCGTTAAAAAATTTTTCAAGGGATAAAAACATAGTGGGAAAAAGAATCATTGAAAAGAAAAGAGTATAACGTATGATCTGGTTGTAAGACCTCCCCTCAACTCAAGTCTACATCTCCATCTGATTTGCACAAAATCAAAAAGTCGTTGCCTCATTAAAAATTTCACCAAGTAAAAAAACCTAATGGAGAAAATAAACCTTGGTAAAAAAAGAGTACAATACATGTGATTAAGTTTCTTTAAAAATCACCATTTCCTTGTAATCTTTACATCGATCTCGGAAGTTGAAAAAATCTACAACTCCCCTGTTGGGATAACAATCCCTGTATCGAAAAATCTTGACAGAATATTTTGACAATGTGCCAATCCAGCATACAGCAAACAGCTGTATCGAAAAGCTGATCAAAGGTGTCACCTGTATCGAAGACTTCTCGTAGTCCCAGCATACAGTGAATCAATCATACAACAAAGGAGTCTCATAAGACTAAGTATGGAAGCTGTCTCGAATCGACAATACAGCTATTATTCCATACAGTATCCAAACAGGACAAGAAGGAATCTTTGTTATTCGCTAAAGTCAAAGTCCCGTTTAAGAAGATATATTTAAATACTAATGGATAAAGTATTTAAATATTAAGCCGTCAGAGATCTTCAATCAAGCGCAAAATCCGGATCGTGTTTTATTCAGACACATCATCCCGTTGGAACAGACTTTTGCTCAACGGATCTATCTCAACGGATATATTCAAGAAGGCTATATATATATATCCCCAGACTTTGAAGATCAAAGCACCAAAATCAACAACAACGAAGTTATCATCATATACATCTGAGCAAACATATCTCCCAAAGCATACTGCTATTCTGAAAGAAGAGATATACAAGTGCTCAAACCGTGAACAACACATCATCAGTTAAAAGCTCAGAAAGTCAAAGCTGTTTTTCAAACAGTGTTCTATCCTTGAACAAAACCCATCAGCCCTGTGTGGACTGAGAAACCTTGCCATTCCTTAACTATGTGTGACGGACTTGCATTGAAGAGACGAAGCTTCGGAACTGTGTATGAAGAAGACAGTCAAGTGAAAGCTTAAACTAATCTGTGTGAATGGTTGAAGGCTAAGATCATTGTATCAATCTGTATGAACGATATATTGATTAGGTTTGATTATAAATACGTAGTTGTGTACGTAGTATTTATAATAAACATTTTCACTCCTGTGTGGAGGACCAGTGGACGTAGAGGGGTTTACCTCGAACCAATTTAATTATTGTGTGATTTACCTTCTGTATTTACTGTTTTAATATTTGTGATTATCTTTAAGTATACACTTCATATCTAGTTGTTGTATTTACAACAACTTACTTTAACAAAACTTCCGCTACGCACTCAGATTTGAAAATCGTATAGCCTGTTGTATAAAACACTTTCCAAGATGTATTCTATATACTTAGTGGCTAACAAGTGGTATCGGAGCGGTTCATTCTAAAAAGAATCAGTCTTAGTTTTGATTTAATCAGATCCTTAAATCACTTATTTTTGAAAAACAGTCATTTTCTTCCTTATTCTCATATGGATACATCAATGATCAATAAAGTTCCTATGTTTTCTATTAACGAATTTGATGATTGGAGAATTAGGATGGAGGCTCATCTTGCAGCAATGCACGAAGAGATGATTTTTATCATACAAGATGGCCCATAAAGATCATGAAGGTAAATCCGGCCCCAAGAATTGAAGGCCAGGCTCATGCATAGATACTCGAGAAAGAGCGCTAACAATGGACTTCTGACGAAAGAAAGCGCGCCAACCTCGACAATGTCGCGAAAAATGCGCTATTTGTCACTCTTAATAAAGACACATTCTCTAAGGTAAAGATCTGCAAATCAGCCAAGGATATCTGGGATAAACTCAAGTTAATTTGTGAGGGAACTGAGCTCTCAAAAGAAAACAAGATTTCAAAATTAAGTCAGCAATTTGAATCTTTTGAAATGAAACCAACTGAAATACTTGAGGAACTTGACCTCAGATTCACTGGCATTGTTGGTGAACTTGAAACATTAGGCAAGATTTATACCCAAAGGGAGAAAAACCTAAAAATTTTTAGATCACTTGCCCGGTGGGACATTAAGACCACAACTATGCGTGTGTCGTGCAATCTTAGTGAAATATCTACTTTTGATCTCTTTTCCGACCTCAAAGCATTTGAGTACGATATAGACAGGAGAGAGAAAGCTGAAGAATCTCCAGCCAGGACTACAGCCTTAGCCGCTGTATCCAACCGAAGACACATCATGCCGAGTTCATCAAATCCCATTCATAATAATGCTGACAGCGACGACGACATCCTATCGCAAGATGAAATGGCGCTCCTCATGCATAAGTTCAAGAAGTTTATCAAGCAGTCGGGAAAGACTCCATACAGGCCCAAGCCTGTTCACAAGGTAAGTACCGAAACTTCCTCTGGTGATGCTAACCTGTGTTATAATTGCAGGAAACCAGGACATTACGCAAATAAATGTCCTCATCCCAAAGTTCAAAGGTTTCCGGAAGCCGAGCAACAAGAAAAGGATGAAAGAAGACGTGCTTGGAAAAACAAGCTCAAGGCCATAATTGGTGAATCAGAAGCCTCCCCCGCACCATCAAAATCCGAAGAATGTCTTCAGCTAGTCACTGACAATGATTCATCTGATGATGATTTCGAAGATAAAGCCTATATGTGCTTTATGGCCAAGGACATTCCGAAAGATGAAGATAGCGGTGATGAGGTAAGCTCAACCTCAGCTATTCCTTCCAATGCATCTCATACTTTTGCAAACATGATGAATGAGTTTAAGAACATTCAAATGGCCCATGAGATATTGAAAAATGAAAATATACAGCTCCAACTTTCTAAATTATAGATGAAAGAAGAAAACGACTTGCTGAAAGTAAATTACGAAAATATGTCTGTTGATTGTGAAAACAGCAAAGTCGAGTATGAAAAACTCATGGAGAGCAATCATCAACTTGCTCATGAACTAAGTGAGACTAAATCTCATAGTGAAAGAAATACAAATGATTTTGTTCTGCTTCAAGCCAAAGTAAAAACTCTCGAAAAACGAGAAGGAGAACTTGAGACCATTCTGAAATCTTTCGAGAAATCATCTAAAAGAATGGAAGAAACTCTAAGTACTAGGCAACATGCTCATGATAAAACTGGCTTAGGATACAACTCATTTTCCAATAAAGGGAAAACTAGTACTGTGTTCGTCAGGGGTGTGGAACCCATTCCTGTATTGGAAGAAGTTCTGAGTCATGTGAAGGAACCCGTTGCACCGCGAACAGCAAAAGCTGCCATTCCGCCACCACAGTCATATTCCAGACAGCGGAATCACCAACCATTCAGACCTGTAAGGCATACCCCACACCATGCTCCCCGAGCATATCAACAGCGCCAACAGCCGTTCAGAAAGAAGGCTGTATCCAAATATCAAAGGCCCGCACAGCAGTACTTTCAGTACAGCACGCCCAGATATTGGGTACAAGAGCCGCGGTATCCCTCGTGAAAGCAAGTATCCTCACAGTATCAACAACATCTTTGGGAATCCAACTGGAGACCCAGAAGGCAAGTTGTAAGGCCAAAGAAAATGGCTCCACCTCCAAGACGGCATTTGTACTGGACTAATAAGAACCCTGAATTTTACATGCATAATAACTATCATGGTTATAGCAACTACGTACATGCCCCACATAGAAATCACAATTATGGACCTAAACCATCCTACAGTAAATCTATTGCTGTCAGGAAAATCTGGGTACCTAAAGGCACTAACATCCATGGACCCAACAATCAAAGGGGACCTAAATCTACCTAATTTGTTTGCATACAGGACATTTTGGAGAAGGACATATGGTACTTCGACAGCGGATGTTCCCGGCACATGACAGGAGATAAAAGCAAGATGTCAGATTACGTAGAAGGTTGCGGTACAAAAGTGCGCTTCAGTGATAAATCTAAAGGAAGAACAAGAGGGAAGGGAACCCTACTTGCCGGAAAATTCAAAGTCACTGATGTAGCTTATGTTGAAGGCTTACAATACAATCTACTTAGTATTAGTCAGTTCTGTGACAAACAGTTTGTAATACCCGGTTGTAATTCAGTAATTATCATTCAGTATTTATCATTCAATAATTGATACTCAGTAATTTCACTCATTAATGATCAATTGTCACTCATATTCAATCATGGTATTCATCATTCAGAGTAATTGTATCGTGTATCAATCGTCATTCGTCACTAATCTAATTGGAGTTTCGTGCCGTGTTTATCATCGTTGTCATTTTCGTTGTGGACTGTGCGTGAGGAGTAGCGCACGCTACGTACTCTTTTTAGCGTACGCTAATTGAGTACAGGTAGCGCACGCTACCACTCAGCATTAGCGCACGCTAATGTTACCCTGGTTGCAGTCCAGAAGGTACTGGACTGCAGGTGAGTTATTTGTAGCGCAATCTTAGAGTGGTAAGTAGCGCGCGCTAGCGGGTTGTAGTAGCGCACGCTAAATCTGTGGAGTAGCGCGCGCTAGGGACGGATCAGGTTGAGTCCAGTGGCTACTGGACTGCACTGGATTAATTCATAGCGCACGCTATGAGTGATATTTAGCGTACGCAATCGATATTATAGCGCACGCTAAATGATGGTTGTAGCGCACGCTATCGAGGTCAGGTCAGAGGTCAGGCAGTTTCTGGATTCCAGTACTGGGCATCAAATTATTCGTTAGCGCACGCTAACTATGAGCATTAACGCACGCTAATGATATGGCTGTAGCGCACGCTACAAAAAGGTACGTGGCGCGCGCTACCGTGTTCGGACAGTGGGTACTGGACTACCCAAATTACTCGTTAGCGCACGCTACGCACAAGGGCTAGCGCACGCTAACCTGGACCGGCCAATAAATTGGACAGTTTAGTCAGACTTCGTCATTTGTCATCTTTTTCTCTTCCTCCCGTCGGTTCTTGGCGATTTGGGCGATTTAGAGAGTGTTCTTCAAGGTGTAATCATCAATCATCATCTTCAAGTCTTTGAGTTGGATTAATCATCACTTCATCATCTCCAAAACACCGAATCAAAGGTATTAATTTCTTGGATCTAAAATTTCGGATTTTTGGGTTTTCCTTCCGATTCCTTCGTGTAAGCTTGGATTATCATTGGAATATGTTAGATATGGATTATGTACCTTGGATAAATATATTCCTATGGATTTAATGGTTATTTTCGGAATTATTTCAAGAACCCTTGGGGTTGACTTCGGTTAATTGGGGATTTTCCGATTGATGTTGTTGTAATCATGAATTATGGATTCCTAATGGATTATTGATATCATTGAAAGTGTTTTGATGGTTTGAAATACTCATCTTGGAGTTGGTTTCGATATATTCGAGTTCGAATATTGTTGTATCGACGTTTGGATCGATTATGATCGTTTTTGCTTGATACGTGTATTGAACGATTGTCGGTACTTATTGCTATTCAAGGTTGTTCGAGCGACCGGCATTTCATTTAGGACGTTGTTCGTGGACGGACATTCTTCATCGGTATTGTGTAAGTTAATTCTTACTCGGTTAAAATGATATTCATTCCTTTTGTTATTGTTCATTCATAATCGTAACTCATTCATCATTGTATTAACCGTATCAAAACTTGTCATTGTCAATTAATCACCTCAGTCATAAGGAACGACGGTTCCAATCATTTCATTAAGCTGTCATTCATTCCACCATCATTTAATCTTGGTGAGTCATTATTCATTTTCGTTGTCACTTTTGTCATATTGTGGCATTCCGGGTCATACTGGCGTGCCGGTTGGTATGTGTAGGATTTTCATGTCGGGCACATTATAGTCGTGTGTTGGTTGGTGGCCTCACATCGATCGTGCACACGAGTTGATGGCTTCGTGAGATCGACAGGTACAAGACCACACGTGTATTCGATCGATACTCGTTGGTGGCTTGTGCACGGACACATTTCCATCCCGGACGTAGTGTGGCGCCATTCCTTTGAGCCGTATCATTTGTTGATTCATATAGCATGTTTGATTGCGTATGTTTCGGCTGGATATTGTATAACCGTGGATAACTCATGATTGTGTATTTTCAACTCTTGAGGATTGTTGTTCAGAATCGATTTCCGTTGGGGATACTGCTGTGTCATGGCAAGGCTAAAGCACGGGGAGAGCACGGTGACGGCGAGGAGTCCCAGTGATACTAGTAGGGGGCCCCAGTCTTTTCAGTCATTTATGTTTCCTTTATTTTTTCCGCTGCAGACATTCCGTTTGAATACTCATTTCATTCAGTGTTGTGTATTTTATCGTCACATAAAATACACATGTATTCTATTTTATCCTGGGTGTGTTGTATGAAACTCCTAATCGGAGTAATTGATGTTGTAATGTGGTTCGGTACTACATTTTACCCTGTGTAATTCATCCGTTTTCATTCGCCTGGTGGGTCCCAGTCGGGGGTCCACGGCACTGTAATATCCGCCTAGTTTGGGGTGTTACAGAGTTGGTATCGGAGCGTGGTTTTGAATACTACCCTCCAAGTCATGTCTCATTTGAAATCATCGTCATCGGACTAGTATCATTGGACTTTCGCGTCACGTGTGACCTGTGCAAATGCCGAGCCAATCAGACCGGAAGAACTGTAAGATTTCTAACGCCATGGTATAATTTCTGGCAATAGTCATTCATTCATCATTCATCAATTAACAATCCTCAAACATCATCATTCATTATGATCAAGACGATCATATTAACTCATTAATCACTTAATTCATTTCAATACTCAGTTAATGATCAGGACGATCATGTTGACTCATTAATTACTCAATTCATTTCATTACTCAGTTGTCGATTTGGATGGTCATATTATCAATCTTATTAATTTATTCAAGATAATCATTTCAAGAATTTTATCAGATAATCATGTCACTTCAGTAAATCATTCATATAATCATTAAGTTAGAGCATGTATACTCATTTTCATCATCTCATGACATAATCATAACGTGATAATTATACGGGGAAATATAATCATTATGCGACCTTCCTACTTCAGTATGGAGAGAGCTGTCAGGGGATGAACGAGAAGAGGCCGCGGTGCGGACCGAAACCCGAGAAATAATCACTCGCTGCCGGGAAATCGTGCCCAGGACTCGGCTCGATCAGAAGATGTTCGGGTTGATCCACTCACTTTTATGCAGGCCATGATGACCCATGTGCGCTTCTCAATCATCATTGCGCCACTGACCGGATTAATCGAGAGAACTCTCCGCACGAGCCACCGCTAAGGAAATTGCTCAAGAAAGAACTCCGCATATGTCAACAGAAATCAACGGCGTAATCAATCCGAAGGCGGTCAATCTTCAAGAAGCCTCGTGAGTCCTATCGCTTCGAGCGACCTCCTACGGCGCATAATCGTGACGGATCTCATTCCCGAGCGCCGCCTTCGCCATCACTGTTTCAATTGTGGAACGCCGGTCATTTCAAAGACCGAGTGTCTCAAACCGTCTATCACGTGCTATAATTGTGGGAATTTTGGGCATAAGGCCCGTTTTTGCCGAAAGGACTCCAAGTCGGCTCCGACGGAATCTCAGTTCAAGCAAGCGATTCGTAATCGATCGCTTGGTCAACGCTGTTTAAGACAATGGAAGCAAATAGAGTTGGGGCTCATATTTATCAGACGGGAGCGTCCGGTTTGGGAGCCGGCAAGTCCCAGATTCATGTGATGAGGAGGATCGACGATCCGGTGGCCCGAATGACCTCAGGTATACTCGTAATTTTATTTCAACCTGTGTGTACCTTTTGAATACTGGCGCACCGCATTCATTCATTTTCGAATCATGTTTGAATAGACTTATTTTGGAATAGTCCTATTGCTTGTGGACCTCATACCATCGATCTACCTGACGATGGAAGATTTTTCGGAAATCATACCGAATTCAGCTTAATGACCGCGATTGGTTGATGGACCTAATCGTGGTGAATTTATCTTAGGACGATGTAATTTTCGGTATTAGTTGGTTTTGGTCGTCTTGACACTATCCTCAGTGTTTGTTAGCGTTTGGTCGCTATCTTTTCGTCGTTGGTTGTCGAATGTGTACTTCAGGGAAGTAATCCCCGTTGTTCCAGAATAATTATTATTATGACGGAAGCAGAGAATTCCGCAAGCGAATTGTTCAATCATTCATTGTATCATTTCCATCGATTGGCCTTTCTAAGTCAATCGAGTTATTCAATCTTTCATTGTATCTTTTTCATCGATTGGCCTTTCTAAGGCAATCGAGTTATTCAATCATTCATTGTATCATTTTCATCGATTGGCCTTTCTAAGGCAATCGAGCTATTCAATCATTCATTGTATCATTTTCATCGATTGGCCTTTCTAAGGCAATCGAGATGTTCAATCATTCATTGTATCATTTTTTTATCGATTGACCATTCTAGGGCAATCGAAATGTTCAATCATTCGTGGTATCATTGTCATCGATTGACGATGTATTTCCAGACGAGTTATCTGTTTGCCTTCGCATAGAGTAGTGGAATTCAGGAGTGAGTTGGAGCCGGTATGTCCCCATTATCGAAGACACCGTATCGGATGGCCCCGACCAGAATGCAGGAGTTGAAGATTCAACTTGAGGAATAGTTCGAGAAAGGTTATCTCCGACCAAGTGCGTCCCCGTGAGGAGCACCAGTGTGATCTGCCAAGGAGTAGGATGGCTCGTCTCGTGTGTGTATTAATTATCAGGAGTTGAACAGCGTGATGATCAATATTAGTATCCTCTACCCCGTATTCATGATCTCTTAGATCAACTTCAGGGAGCTTCAATATTTTTCCTAGGTCGACTGAAGATCTGGATATCATCAGCTGCGAATTCAAGAGTCGGGTATCGCAAGGACGGCATTTCGTACACGCTATGGTCATTATGAGTTCATAGTTATGCCGTTCGGGCTAACTAATGCACCTGTGGTATTCATGGAGTTAATGAATCGGGTTTTCATCGACTTTCTTTTTGATCAGTTTGTTGTTGTCTTCATCGATGACATTTTGATTTATTCTCGTGATCGAGAGGAACACGAGGTACATCTTCATCAGGTTCTCGACGTGTTGAGACGCGAGCAACTTTATGGAAAGTTTTCTTAATGTGAGTTCTGGATGTCCGAGGTGATTTTTCTCAGGCATGTAATTTCATCAGACAGAGTTCGTGTCGACCATCAGAGGATGGAGGCTATTCGAGATTGGCAACCTCCGAGAGATGTTAAGGAAATCCGAGGTTTCTGATTAGTGATTAATTATCCGACCCACGACACTGGAGCTAGCAACGAGGTTTTCTACTGAATTTTGGCGTCGTTACTGTATGGCGTCACCGTTAGATCTTCACCGATCACAAGAGTTGAAGTATATATTTACTCGAAGGAGTTAAATATGCGACAAAGACGGTGGTTGGAACTAATCAAAGATTATGATATCGAGATCCTTTACCACCTGCAAGGCGAACATTGTCGCCGACGCCCGGAGTCATAAGTCCGTTCGGGAGCAAGCTTGCTTGCTCGCTTATCGCCTGTAAGGAGCTTCAACAGAATTCCTTAGACCCGAGATCGAGCATCGCATCGGCCATCGGGTATCTTGAAACCGCTCCCTATTCCAGAATGGAAGTGGGAAGACATTTCTATGGATTTCATCACGAGAGTGCCGACGAGTCGTCGGGGCATGAATACGATCTGGGTGATCGTGGACCGCTTAACTAAGTCAGCTCATTTCCTTGAGATTAAAGATACGTGGGGTCCCGAGAGACTTGCCCATATGTTCATCAAGAAATAGTGAGATTGCACGGTACTCCTAAGAGTATCGTTTCTGATCGTGACGGGCGATTCGTGTCTCATTTTGGAAATCAGTTCATCGTGCTATGGGAACTCAGCTTAATCTCAGTACCGCTTTTCATCCTCAGTCCGACGGACAATCAGAGAGGACCATTCAGACATTAGAGGACATGTTGAGAGCATGCGTCCTCGATTGGAAAGACGATTGGGAAGCCCAACTACCATTGATCGAGTTCACGTATAATAATAGTTGGCATGCTTCGATCAAGATGGCACCTTACGAGGCCTTGTATGGTCGTCGTTGTCGATCTCCGTTGTGTTGGGACGACCCATCAGAGTCAATCGGCACCGAGCCCGATATACTTATAGCCGCCCGGGAGAAGGTAGCTTTGATCAGAAGTCGTTTGTTGACCGCCCAGAGTCGACAGAAATCATATGCAGATAACCGTCGTCGACCATTAGAGTCCGATGCTGGTGACCATGTGTTGGTCAAGGTATCCCCGAGTCGTGGTATCTTCCGTTTTGGGAAGAGGGGTAAGTTGAGTCCGAGATTCATTGGACCGTTTGAGATTCTGGATCGAGTAGTCGAGTTAGCTTACCGATTGGCTTTACCTCCGGCGTTGAGCCGAATTCATAATGTGTTTCACGTATCTCAGTTGCGGAAGTATGTTGCCGACCCGAGTCACATACTTCAGTTCGATGAAATCGAGATTGCCGATGATCATTCATATGAGGAACGTCCTATACGAGTTTTAGAGCGGCGAATCAAGAAGTTGAGGAATAAGACGATTCCTTTGGTTAAAATTCAGTGGTCTAGACACGGAGTCGAAGAGGCTACGTGGGAAACCGAGGATAGTATGCAGGAGAGTTATCCCAAGTTGTTTGACCCTTAGTTTCGGGGACGAAACTCTTTTAAGGGGGGGTGTATGTAATACCCGGTTGTAATTCAGTAATTATCATTCAGTATTTATCATTCAGTAATTGATACTCAGTAATTTCACTCATTAATGATCAATTGTCACTCATATTCAATCATGGTATTCATCATTCAGAGTAATTGTATCGTGTATCAATCGTCATTCGTCACTAATCTAATTGGAGTTTCGTGCCGTGTTTATCATCGTTGTCATTTTCGTTGTGGACTGTGCGTGAGGAGTAGCGCACACTACGTACTCTTTTTAGCGTACGCTAATTGAGTACAGGTAGCGCACGCTACCACTCAGCATTAGCGCACGCTAATGTTACTGCTGCGCCCGTAAGGTACCGACCGCAGTGAGTTATTTGTAGCGCACGCTACGAGTGGTAAGTAGCGCGCGCTAGCGGGTTGTAGTAGCGCACGCTAAATCTGTGGAGTAGCGCGCGCTAGGGACGAATCAGGTTGAGTCCAGTGGCTACTGGACTGCACTGGATTAATTCATAGCGCACGCTATGAGTGATATTTAGCGTACGCAATCGATATTATAGCGCACGCTAAATGATGGTTGTAGCGCACGCTATCGAGGTCAGGTCAGAGGTCAGGCAGTTTCTGGATTCCAGTACTGGGCATCAAATTATTCGTTAGCGCACGCTAACTATGAGCATTAACGCACGCTAATGATATGGCTGTAGCGCACGCTACAAAAAGGTACGTGGTGCGCGCTACCGTGTTCGGACAGTGGGTACTGGACTACCCAAATTACTCGTTAGCGCACGCTACGCACAAGGGCTAGCGCACGCTAACCTGGACCGGCTATAAATCGGGACAGCTTTAGTCGACTTCGTCATTTGTCATCTTTTTCTCTTCCTCCCGTCGGTTCTTGGCGATTTGGGCGATTTAGAGAGTGTTCTTCAAGGTGTAATCATCAATCATCATCTTCAAGTCTTTGAGTTGGATTAATCATCACTTCATCATCTCCAAAACACCGAATCAAAGGTATTAATTTCTTGGATCTAGAATTTGGATTTTGGGTTTTCCTTCCGATTCCTTCGTGTAAGCTTGGATTATCATTGGAATATGTTAGATATGGATTATATACCTTGGATAAATATATTCCTATGGATTTAATGGTTATTTTCGGAATTATTTCAAGAACCCTTGGGGTTGACTTCGGTTAATTGGGGATTTTCCGATTGATGTTGTTGTAATCATGAATTATGGATTCCTAATGGATTATTGATATCATTGAAAGTGTTTTGATGGTTTGAAATACTCATCTTGGAGTTGGTTTCGATATATTCGAGTTCGAATATTGTTGTATCGACGTTTGGATCGATTATGATCGTTTTTGCTTGATACGTGTATTGAACGATTGTCGGTACTTATTGCTATTCAAGGTTGTTCGAGCGACCGGCATTTCATTTAGGACGTTGTTCGTGGACGGACATTCTTCATCGGTATTGTGTAAGTTAATTCTTACTCGGTTAAAATGATATTCATTCCTTTTGTTGTTGTTCATTCATAATCGTAACTCATTCATCATTGTATTAACCGTATCAAAACTTGTCATTGTCAATTAATCACCTCAGTCATAAGGAACGACGGTTCCAATCATTTCATTAAGCTGTCATTCATTCCACCATCATTTAATCTTGGTGGGTCATTATTCATTTTCATTGTCACTTTTGTCATATTGTGGCATTCCGGGTCATACTGGCGTGCCGGTTGGTATGTGTAGGATTTTCATGTCGGGCACATTATAGTCGTGTGTTGGTTGGTGGCCTCACATCGACTGCACACGAGTTGATGGCTTCGTGAGACTGATTAGGTACAAGACCACACGTGTATTCGATCGATACTCGTTGGTGGCTTGTGCACGGACACATTTCCATCCCGGACGTAGTGTGGCGCCATTCCTTTGAGCCGTATCATTTGTTGATTCATATAGCATGTTTGATTGCGTATGTTTCGACAGGATATTGTATAACCGTGGATAACTCATGATTGTGTATTTTCAACTCTTGAGGATTGTTGTTCAGATCGATTTCCGTTGGGGATACTGCTGTGTCATGGCAAGGCTAAAGCACGGGGAGAGCACGGTGACGGCGAGGAGTCCCAGTGATACTAGTAGGGGCCCCCAGTCTTTTCAGTCATTTATGTTTCCTTTATTTTTTCCACTGCAGACATTCCGTTTGAATACTCATTTCATTCAGTGTTGTGTATTTTATCGTCACATAAAATACACATGTATTCTATTTTATCCTGGGTGTGTTGTATGAAACTCCTAATCGGAGTAATTGATGTTGTAATGTGGTTCGGTACTACATTTTACCCTGTGTAATTCATCCGTTTTCATTCGCCTGGTGGGTCCCAGTCGGGGGTCCACGGCACTGTAATATCCGCCTAGTTTGGGGTGTTACACAGTTCTCGGTGAAGTTCTATATAGATCACTGTAGAGTCAAGAACATCCTGACCAAAGAGGTTGTGCTCACAGGAAGCAGATCAGGTAATATGTATATTGCTGACTGGATGCCTACGAGCTCCACAATTCCTTGTTTTGTTGCCAAAGGCACTGCAGATCTAAGCTGGCTATGGAACAAGAGGATGTCACACGTCAACTTCAAGACTATCAACAAACTCTCCAGACAGGGAATGGTTAGAGGATTGCCAAATGTTTCATTGCAAAAAGACATCGTATGTGGACCCTGTCAGAAAGGCAAGCAAATTAAGACCACCCTAAAAAGCAAATCCTACCTTTCCACCCACAGAGTTTTGGAAATGCTACATATGGAACTCCATGGTCCTGTAGACCCGGTAAGTTTGGGAGGTAAGAAATATTGTCTTGTTATTGTTGATGATTATTCCAGGTATGCTTGGACAATTTTCCTAAGCAAGAAGAAGGAAACAACATCAAAACTGCCCGAGCACCTGAGAAAGCTTCAAAATGAAAAAGGGTCGAGTATCGTGTCCATTCGTTCCGACAGAGGTACGGAATTCACTAACCGCTTTATTGAGCAATACTATTCGGAACATGGGATACAACACGAATACTCAGCTGCCCGTACACCTCAACAAAATGGTGTTGCCGAGCGAAAGAGCAGGACGCTGAAGGAAGAAACAAGAACAATGATTGCCGCAAGCAAGCTGCCACAGCATTTCTAGGGCGAAGCCACCAATACAGCATGCTATACACAAAATCCCTGTATCATCAACAAGAATCACAACAAAACAGAATACGAGTTATGGAACAACAAAACTCCGTTAGTTTCATACTTTCACATATTTGGATGCAGGTGTTACGTTTTGAACAACGTTAAGGATCAACTTAGAATCTTCGATGAGAAATCGGATGAAGGGATATTTGTTGGATATTCCTCTGTTAGCAAAGCTTACAGGATCTTCAATAAAAGGAAGCTAACAATTGAGGAATCAGTTCATGTAGTGTTCGATGAACCTCACCATGATCCTACAGCAGTAGAAGACATTTCTCAGAACATCCAACAACTTTCCATCATAGATCCACCAACTCCATTAGAACCTGTCGTTGACTTAGAAATCAACCCTGCAGCTATAAGAACTGAAGTAGACGAAGCCGATGCTGTACAAGCTGAAGCCAAAACTACAGCAACTCAAGATACAGTACGGGACCCCGAATTAGAACCCGATAGAAGATGGTTGAGAGATCACACCCACAAGAGTTGATCATAGGAAACATTGATGCTGGTGTTCAACCCGTAGGAGAATACAGAGAACACAAGGAATGTACTATGTGCGCAAGAAGACCCCGAGTCTGATATATCTCCATTTCCTATATGGAAATCTCAATTCGAGCTTAGAAGACTTAACATGTGCACTATTGCTGTATTCTTAGCCCAATCCGAACCTGTTTCTACCAAAGAAGCTCTCAACAACTCTCATTGAATCACATATATGGAAGAAGAACTTAACGGTTTCGAAAGAAACAACATATGGTATCTTGTACCAAGACCTACTCATCAATCCGTAATTGGAACCAAATGGGTATTTAGAAACAAGAAGGATAGAAATGGACTCATTATCAGGAATAAATCCCGACTAGTCGCCCAAGACTATAGATAGGAAGAAGGCATAGACAACGATGAGACATTTGCCCCTGTAGCCAGACTAGAAGCCATTAGGATATTTTTAGCCTTTGCCGCCCATAAGAACTTCATTGTATATCAAATAGACGTCAAAAGTGCATTCCTGAATGGAGACCTTGCCGAAGAAGTATATGTTGAACAACCACCAGGGTTTGTCAATTCGGAAGGCGAAGACCTAGTATACAGGCTAAGGAAAGCGTTGTATGGACTTAAGCAAGCCCCTAGAGCATGGTATGAGACTCTGTCCTAGTATCTAACCGATAATGGATTCGAGAAAGGTGCTGTGGACAAGACCTTATTCAAAATACAGGAAGGTGATGACCTCCTGATGGTTCAAATATATGTAGACGATATAATATTTGGTTCAACTAACCTTGCTTTGTGTCAAAGGTTCTCTCATATCATGCAAAGTAAATTTGAAATGAGTATGATGGGAGAACTTAGTTATTTCCTAGGATTGCAGGTAAAGCAGTTGCCCACAGGGATTTTCATCAACCAGGAAAAATACAGCAAGGAGCTTCTCAACAAGTTTGGAATGAATACTTCCAAATCATCGTCAACCCCCATGAGCACTTCCGTGCAAATTAGTGCTGATGAAACTGGAAAGCTAGTTGATCAATCACTCTACAAGAAGCTTATTGGCTCACTCCTGTACCTAACGGCTAGCAGGACCGATATCCAGTTTGCTGTAGGAGTGTGTGCGCGATATCAAGTAGCACCTAAAGAATCACACTTGGCAACAGCCAAACGAATCCTGAAATACATCAAAGGAACAGTCGATGTAGGACTGTGGCATCCTAAAGAAGGCGGACTCGATTTAGTTAGCTACAGCGACTCGGATCTCGGAGGTTGCAAGCTAGATAGGAAGAGTACAAGTGGAACTTGTCACTTTCTTGGACCTAGACTTGTGTCTTAGTTTAGCAAGAAACAATTGGCAAACTCGCTTTCAACAACTGAATCAGAATACTATGCTGCTGGTAGTTGCTGTATGCAGATCCTTTGGATGCAACAACAGCTGTCAGACTATGGAATTGAAGCCCAAGAAATGCCAATTATGTGCGATAGCACGAGTGCAATTGCCATCACGCACAACCCTGTATTGCATTCGTGCACCAAGCATATTCACATGAAGCATCACTTCATTACGAATCATGTTGAAAACAAGGATGTTCGGCTAGAAAAAGTTCGTACATATATCCAGTTAGCCGACATCTTTACCAAACCTCTCGACATAGCAAGATTCTGCATGCTTCGACATGAATTGGGATTGCTATAGCCTAACTCCCTGTATGTTTTTTTAATGCTTTTACTCAACAAATTGAGGGGGAATGCTCTAAGACCCAAGAATACAGTATCCACCGTTAGTATATGTACACTCAGTCTATCAGAACAGCACTGTAGGAACAAAGAGACATGAATTATCCTACAGCTGACGTGTGCAATAATTAAGGAGGAATACAGTACGACCCAAGAATACAACATTAATCCGAAAGCTGTTGTATGGAATTGAACCCCGTATGTACCTTTTAAGGGGGAACGCTTTATTTTCGAGGATACAGCACACTATAGGAAATCAATTATCATGTTATTTATTTTAAAAATGATTTTTGTGTCCACGTGCCCTGTTATAATTAAAAAGTTTTTTTGCATTAAATGCTTTACACGACATCTGGGCATTGATATCTTCAAAGCCGTAATGTTTCACATTATTTTATTAATTTTACACTGCCGTTTCGGGCAATAAGGGAAATTTGATAAGTTAGAAGTGGGACCCGCTCTTATTTCAAAATTAGATGGATAAGTTGTACCGGTTACACTCAGTCCATCGTGGTCGTCCATTTTAAAACAATGGTTCCCACCCCTTAAATCTGACCATCCATTATCTGTAAACCCTTCTTCACCGCCCACTATAAAAAGACTGTAAATGCCATTTGAGACTCTTACGCCTTCTGCACATTGAACGAGTCCTTGAGCATACAGCCTACAACTCTCTTTGATTTTACTGCATTTCTCTTTGAATCCCTTTTCTTTTCTTCGAGAATCGTCAATGGCATCTTCTCAGACCTCTTCCATCTCTCTCAAGAAGTCCTCCAACATCATCGACAGACAGATCTTTTCTAGATATGTTGTGCTTGAACGTGTTCTTTCCGAAGGTGATGACGTCTTATCAATGGAGTACGTCATTACGAGGATACGTCAGCAAGGCCTTTATCGCCTTGGAAGTCACACCGCTGAACGCTTTTATGTTCACCTGGTTGAGGAATTCTACCTCAATGCTGCTGTCCGTTTCTTCTCACTTGCTCAGGGAGGAAATGTTGCTGACATCACTGCTGTCATTCTCGGAGTCGAGATCCGTGTTAACCAAGAGCTACTTCAGAATCCCTACAGGCTTCCTGCTGATGGCCTGACAATGGAAGATCTTGAGACCTTTGGGTCCCAAGAACTCTTGACCGAATACTATGGGTTGTTCACCGGTTCAGCATCGGTTGAAACGATTCACACCTCTTGCCATAAGAAACTCTTTTGTTTACCTTTTGTTTATTTACACGATTTCTGTTGCCGTGTAATTGAGAATAGAACAGGTGCGTTCGAGATGTGCACCAATCTAAGGTTCAGAATGATGGTTGCAATCATGACCTGTGAAAAGGTCAACTGGTGTCAAATAATCCTCAAACGGTTGCAGGAAGAAGTTTCTAAGCCTGCCTCGCAGAAGAAATCTTTTGGTTTGCTTCTGAATTACATTCTGTCGAAATGCGGTGTTCCGCAAGCCGAAAAAGCAAAGAAGATCACTTCTCGGATATATATGGGAAGCGTCAGACCCTCCGTTTTCAACAAAGGACCTCTGATTATAAATAGACCTTTCGTTCGAAAATTGCCCCTTTATGCCCATCCAAGGGATGTAACTTCGAAGTCCCAGAGCAAGGAAACTTCAAGGAAGAGAAAGAGATCTCACAACAAAACTCCCATTGCTGTTGAGAAGCCGAAAATGAAGCTAAGGAGACTCTCAAAAGTTAAATCTACGGAAATCTCCGATGATGCTCCTTCAACAGCCCAACCCACTGAACCAATCCCCCAGGGCCCAACCCCTGTGGAAGAGATGCCTACTACTGTCGATACAGTAGATCCTGAGCCTTTGGCAGCTATGACGGATGCTCAGACATCTGCCAACTTTCAAGACTGGCGATTCGGCTGCCCCTATGGAGCCTAAAGCTACTTCTCCTGTACGGGATTCCACACCCATTAAGGATCCATCTCCCATCAGGGTACCAATGTAACACCCCAAACTAGGCGAATATTACAGTGCCGTGAATCCCCGACTGGGACCCACCCGGCAATTGAAAATGATGAATCAAATAATATAATTGTAGTACCGAACTACATTATATTACCAAGTACTCCGATGAGGAGTTTAAGTACAACACACCAGGACTAAACCGAATACTAGTATATTTTATATGGAGATAAAATACACCACCCTGAACAAATAAACATCTCAAACGGAATTTTGCAGCGGAAAATACAAATGACTGAATTGACTGAAAATGACTGAAACAAACGGAATGACTGGGGCCCCCTTCTAGTATCATCGACTCTCGCCGTCAAGATGCTCTTCCCGTGCCTTTGCCTTGCCGTGACTGAAAACAAAATCCCCAACGGGTCGGGCCATACGTAACAACAATCCTCAAGAGTTGAAATTACACAATCATGAAATAACTGAAGTTATGAAATATTCTTAATTATGAATTACGCTGAAGAGGAGTATCATAGTACGCCCGTAATGTTCTGTGCAAGTGTACAAGACGAATGACCGGACACACCCGTCCTTGTACCTAATTAGTCTCACGGAGGTAAGCGTTACCGTGTGCACGGTCCGATGTATCGGTGAACCCAATACATGACCATCGTGTGCCCGACTAAAAATTCTACACAGTCACACCCGGCCACGCAATATGAACCCAGAAGGTCACATGAACGAGAATGACCATGATGAATATCAATGAATAATAATTAGACAAGGCCAAGATGACTCACCGATATGAAAGTAATAGTGACGTGATTGATAACCCAATGAAATGATTTGGAACCGTCGTTCCTTGTGAATGAAATGATTATTCGACAATTACAAGTCTCAAAATGATTAATATTATGATGAATGAATTATAATTATGAGCAATCAACAACAAAAGGAATGAGTATCCTTTTAACCGAGTAAGAATTAACTTACCCAACAACGATGAAGAATGTCCGTCCACGAACAACGTCCTAACCAAGATACTGGTCGTTCGAACAACCTTGAATAACAATAATTACCAACAACCGCTCAATACACGTATCAAGCAACAAAACACGGCTAACCCAAAGGTCGAAACAACGATAATCAAACTCATAGGGGTATTCTAACGGATACATAACCAACCACACAACTACGAAAATATCTAATCCCGAATATGTCGAAACCAACACCAAAATGAGTATTACAAACCATCAAACACTTCCAATGATATCAATAATCCCATAGGATTCCACAATTCAAGTTTACAACAACAACAATCGGAAAATCCCCAATTAACCGAAGTCAACCCCAAGGGTTCTTGAAATAATTCCGAAAATAGCCATTAAATCCGTAAGAATATATTTATCCCAGGTAGATAATCCATATCTAACATATTCCAATGATAATCCAAGCTTACACGAAGAAATCGGAAGGAAAAACCCAAAAATCCGAAATTCTAGATCCAAGAGATTAATACCTTTGATTCGATGTTTTGGAGATGATGAAGTGATGATTAATCCAACTCAAAGACTTGAAGATGATGATTGATGATTACACCTTGAAGAATACTCTCTAAATCGCCCAAATCGCCTAGAACCGACGAGAGAATGATAATAGAGTGATAAATGACGAACTCAAGCTGACTGTCCAATATATAGTCACTCCAGGTTAGCGTGCGCTAGCCTTTATGCATAGCGTGCGCTAACGGGTAATTTGGGTAGTCCAGTACCCACTGTCCGAAAACGGTAGCGCGCGCTACGGCCATACCACTAGCGTGCGTTAAAACCCATTGTTAGCGTGCGTTAACGAATTATTTGATGCCCAGTACTGGAATCCAAAAAACTGACTGGCCTCTGCTCTGACCTCGGTAGCGTGCGCTACAACCAATATTTAGCGTGCGCTATAATATCGATTGCGTACGCTAAAAACAACTCATAGCGTGCGCTACGAATTAATCCAGTGCAGTCCAGTAGCCACTGGACTCAACCTAATCCATCCTTAGCGCGCGCTACACCCACTATTAGCGTGCGCTACTACAACCCACTAGCGCGCGCTACTTACCGTTCGTAGCGTGCGCTACTTATAACTCACCTGCAGTCCAGTACCTTCTGGACTGCAGCCAGGGTAACATTAGCGTGCGCTAATGCTGAGTGGTAGCGTGCGCTACCTGTACTCAATTAGCGCGCGCTAAAAGAGTACATAGCGTGCGCTACTCCTCACGCACAGCCCACAACGAAAATGACAATGATGATCAACACGGCATGAAACTCCAATTAGATTAATGATGAATGACGATTGATACACGATACAATCACTCTGAATGATGAATACAATGACTGAATATGAGTGACAAATGATCAATAATGAGTGAAATTACTGAATGATAAATACCGAATGATAATTACTGAGTGATAATTACTGAATTACAACCGGGTATTACATACACCCCCCCTTAAAAGAGTTTCGTCCCCGAAACTAAGGGTCAAACAACTCGGGATAACTTTCCCGCATACTATCCTCGGTTTCTCACGTAGCCTCTTCGACTCCGTGTCTAGACCACTGAATTTTAACCAAAGGAATCGTCTTATTCCTCAACTGTTTGATTCGCCGCTCTAAAACTCGTATAGGACGCTCCTCATATGAATGATCGTCGGCGATCTCGATTTCGTCGAACTGAAATATGTGACTCGGGTCGGCAACATACTTCCACAACTGAGAGACATGAAACACATTATGAATTCGGCTCAACGCCGGAGGTAGAGCCAATCGATAAGCTAACTCGCCTACTCGATCCAAAATCTCGAACGGTCCAATGAATCTCGGACTGAACTTTCCCCTCTTCCCAAAACGGAAGATACCACGACTCGGGGATACCTTGACCAACACATGGTCACCAGCCTCGAACTCTAATGGCCGACGACGGTTATCTGCATATGGTTTCAGCATACCCGCCGGTCGCTGATGTTCAATCTTGACTTGTTGACAGGTTAAGCATCTCGAAATAAATTCTGCGACTTCTCGCTTCATATTACTCCACCAGTAATTTTGTTTCAAGTCCTTGTACATCTTGCTGGACCCCGGATGAACAAAATAAGGGTGTAGCGTGAGCTTCTATCAAAATCGAGTTTTTCAACTCGTCATTCGCCGGTACGCACAATCGATTCTTAAACCTCAAAAGTCCATCTTCGTGGACCACAAATCCAGGGGCTTTCCCCTGAGTCACATCCTCACGGATGCGCAACAATGAAGGGTCTGAACTCTGATTCTCTCGGATTGTCTCCTCGAGTGACGATGAAATCTCTAACATACAAAGCTGTCCCTGAACTCGCTGAAGCCTGACCTCAATCTCGGGTCTAAGGAATTCCTGCTGAAGCTCTTTCTGAACCGTTAAACGAGCAAGCATCTGCTCCTGAACGGACTTACGACTCAAGGCGTCGGCGACAACGTTCGCCTTGCCCGGGTGGTAAAGGATCTCGATATCATAATCTTTGATTAATTCCAACCACCGTCTCTGTCACATATTTAACTCCTTCTGAGTAAATATATACTTTAAACTCTTATGATCGGTGAATATCTGACAGGTAACGCCATAAAGATAATGACGCCAAATTTTCAAAGCGAACACCACGGCTGCTAGCTCCAGGTCGTGTGTCGGATAATTAACCTCGTAAGGTCTTAATTGCCGTGAAGCATAGGCAATAACCTTCCCGTTCTGCATGAGTACACATCCGAGACCGTCCGACGCATCACTATAAACCACAAATCCTTCCGTCCCTGCGGCAAGGAAAGTACAAAGCCGACATTAACCGGCTCTTAAGTTCCTCAAAACTCCGTTGACACGCGTCGGACCACGTGTATTTCTTATCCTTTCGCAAAAGGTTCGTCAAGGGTTGAGCGATTTTAGAAAATCCTTCCACAAACCGCCGATAATAACCCGCTAATCCGAGGAAACTTCGAATTTCCTTAACATTCTTCGGAGGTAACCAATCTCGGATAGCCTCCGTCTTCTGAGGGTCGACACAAACTCCGTCTGATGAAATTACATGTCCGAGAAAAGTCACTTCGGACATCCAGAACTCACATTTGGAAAACTTCCCATAAAGTTGTTCTCGTCTCAACACGTCGATCACTTGATGAAGGTGAAACTCGTGTTGCTCTTGGTCACGAGAATAAATCAAAATATCATCGATGAAGACAACAACAAACTGATCCAAAAAGTCGATGAAAACCCGATTCATTAACTCCATGAATACCGCAGGTGCATTAGTCAATCCAAACGGCATAACCACAAACTCATAATGACCATAGCGTGTTCGAAACGCCGTCCTCGCGATGTCCGACTCTCGGATCCGCAACTGATGATATCCAGATCTTAGGTCGATCTTGGAAAATACTGAAGCTCCCTGAAGTTGATCTAAGAGATCATCAATACGGGGTAAGGGATACTTATTCTTGATCGTCACCCTGTTCAACTCCCGATAATCAATACATAAGCGAAATGAACCATCCTTCTTCTTGACAAACAACACTGGTGCTCCCCACGGGGATGCACTCGGGCGGATATAACCTTTCTCGAACAACTCCTCAAGTTGGTTCTTTAATTCCTGCATTTCGGTCGGGGCCATCCGGTACGGTGCCTTCGATATCGGGGACGTTCCAGGCTCCAACTCAATCGTGAATTCCACATCCCTCTGTGGAGGCAAACCAGGTAACTCGTCTGGAAAAACATCGGCATATTCCCTCACTACCGGAATATCCGTCAACATTACTGATGATTTCTCGGTTTTGGCCATATAGCACCAATAACCGACACATCCCTGATTGAGTAACCTTACTGCTTTCATCAAATTAATGACCTTACCAGAACAGCTGGGATTACCTCCCTGAAACACACATTCAACCCCATCGTCTGAAATGATAGTGATCATACGTTTACGGACACTAATGATGGCATCATGACGATCCATCCAATCAATACCAAGATAACGTCGTCTCTCGGCAAATCTACTACAATTAGGTCCGCTGGCCATACACGACCATGAAACTGAATCGGACAATTCTGAATCTCACGATTACCGATAATTCGTCTACCATCAGGTAGGCCAATGACATAAGGCTCACAACTAGTAGCATTACCCAGACGTAGTCTACTCAAACATGACTCGGAAATGAATGAATGCGATGCACCAGTATCAAAAAGGGTACACACAGGTTGAGATAGAATATCGAGTGTACCTGAGATCATTCGGGCCTCTGGATCATCGGTCTTCTTCATCTCATAAATCCGGGGCTTGCTAGTCCCGGCACCGGACGCTCCCGTCTGATGGCTAAAAGCTCCACCTTTAGTCGCTCCTGTCGTTTTAAACGACGCCGATTGAGTGGCCTGATTCTGAACGGCTGACTGCTTAGGGGCCTGCGATGACGTCTGAGTAGGTTTGGAGTCCCTACGGCAAAAATGGGCCTTATGCCCAGCAATCCCACAATTATGACATGTGATAGTCTGTCTCGGACACTTGGTACTGAGATGACCAAGATCCCCACAGTTAAAACAGGTGATGGCCGAACTGGCCGCTCGAGGCTGAGATTCCGCGGGTTTAGACGACAAAGGAGGTCGCTCAGAAAAAGCAGAGCCTGCACGGGGTTTCTTGAAGGTTGTCTGACCGCCCTCAGACTGATTGCGATTCTTCGATTTCTTGCTAGCAGACGAAGGTTGCTGCTTAGCAATTTCCTTAGCAGTAAGCTCATAAGTGAGAGCTTTCTCGATGAATTCGGCCAACGTGGTGCAATTATGATTATGCAGCTGAAGTCTCATACGGGGTTTCAGCCTCTTGCTGAAATACTTGATCTTATCTGCCTCGGAATGAATGATAGACGAGGCAAACGGAAGGAGTTCCTGAAATTTCTCGGCAATGGCGAGAACATCCTCGTCTGCTGAGGGGTCGGGGGTGAGTAATTCTGACAACTTGGCCTCTCTGAGTGGGGCCGGATAATACCTCTCCATCATGAGAGTCTTGAACTGATCCCAATTACATGTTCCTTCGGTGGGCTTCAACGACAACCACCAAGAATGTGCGCTCTTACCCAGGTAGTAAGCCGCAACAGAAACTTTGTGTCCTTCAGGACACTCTACCATAGCAAACAACTTCTCGAAATGCTCGAGCCAATGAATAATATCCGCCGGCTCAGACGAGCCCTCGAAAGTAGGTGGCCTCTGGCTAGAGATGTCGCCGATGATATTGCTCACATTTCTCTCTTGCCTCTGAGGTGGCGGCGGAGGAGCCTGTTGATTCTGATTGACGGAGTTATGCATCGTCTCCATAAGTTGTGCCATCTGTGTCATTTGGGCCATCATGCCCTGCATAAAAGCGAGTGGGTCAACCCGGACACCCTCTGACTGAGCCGTGTCCCGGGTACGACTCCCCGTTAGTGAATGATCGCGTCCAGGAGAGTGAGTGGCAGCATCACTACTCGATGAATTAGCATTATTCCTCGCATTCGCACGTGTATTCACACGAGCTCTCGGGATTCGGCCCGCACCACGACCTCGTCCTCCTCGTCCTCTTCTTGCTCTCTCCATACTGAAGTAGGAAAGTCACATGATGATTATATTCCCCGCATGAATATCACGTTATGATTATGACATGAGATGATGAAAATGAGCATACGTGCTCTAACACGGTGATTACATGAATGATTAACTGAGGTAACATGATTATCTGATGAAATTATTGAAATGATTATCTTGAATGAGTTAGCAAGATTAATGATTTGATCTTCCAGATCAACAACCGAGTAATGAAATGAATTGAGTGATTAATGAGTTAACCTGACCGTCCTGGTCAGAATGACAATGATGATTGAGGATTGTTAACTGATGAATTATGAATGAATGATTATTGCCAGAAATTATACCATGGCATTAGAAATCTTACAGTTCTTGGTCTGATTGGCTCGGCATTTGCACAGGTCACACGTGACGCGAAAGTCCAATGATACTAGTCCGATGACGATGATTTTAAATGAGACACGACTTGGAGGGTAGTATTCAAAACCACGCTCCGATACCAACTCTGTAACACCCCAAACTAGGCGAATATTACAGTGTTGTGAATCCCCGACTGGGACCCACTCGGCAATTGAAAATGATGAATCAAATAATATAATTGTAGTACCGAACCACATTATATTACCAAGTACTCCGATGAGGAGTTTAAGTACAACACACCAGGACTAAACCGAATACTAGTATATTTTATATGGAGATAAAATACACCACCCTGAACAAATAAACATTTCAAACGGAATTTTGCAGCGGAAAATACAAATGACTGAATTGACTGAAAATGACTGAAACAAACGGAAAGACTGGGGCCCCCTTCTAGTATCACTGGGACTCCTCGCCGTCAGCATGCTCTTCCCGTGCTTTTGCCTTGCCGTGACCTGAAAACAAAATCCCCCAACGGGCCGGGCCATACGTAACAACAATCCTCAAGAGTTGAAATTACACAATCATGAAATAACCAAGTTATGAAATATTCTTAATTATGAATTACGTCAAGAGGAGTATCATAGTACGCCCGTAATGTTCTCGTGCAAGTGTACAAGACGAATGACCGGACACACCCGTCCTTGTACCTAATTAGTCTCACGGAGGTAAGCGTTACTGCAGGCACGGTTCGATGTATCGGTGAACCCAATACATGACCATCGTGTGCCCGACTAAAAATTCCACACAGCCACACCCGACCACGCAATATGAACCCAGAAGGTCACATGAACGAGAATGACCATGATGAATATCAATGAATAATAATTAGACAAGGCCAAGATGGCTCACCGATATGAAAGTAATAGTGACGTGATTGATAACCCAATGAAATGATTTGGAACCGTCGTTCCTCGTGAATGAAATGATTATTCGACAATTACAAGTCTCAAAATGATTAATATTATGATGAATGAATTATAATTATGAGCAATCAACAACAAAAGGAATGAGTATCCTTTTAACCGAGTAAGAATTAACTTACCCAACAACGATGAAGAATGTCCGTCCACGAACAACGTCCTAACCAAGATACCGGTCGTTCGAACAACCTTGAATAACAATAATTACCAACAACCGCTCAATACACGTATCAAGCAACAAAACACGACTAACCCAAAGGTCGAAACAACGATAATCAAACTCATAGGGGTATTCTAACGGATACATAACCAACCACACAACTACGAAAATATCCAATCCCGAATATGTCGAAACCAACACCAAAATGAGTATTACAAACCATCAAACACTTCCAATGATATCAATAATCCCATAGGATTCCACAATTCAAGTTTACAACAACAATCGGAAAATCCCCAATTAACCGAAGTCAACCCCAAGGGTTCTTGAAATAATTCCGAAAATAGCCATTAAATCCGTAAGAATATATTTATCCCAGGTAGATAATCCATATCTAACATATTCCAATGATAATCCAAGCTTACACGAAGAAATCGGAAGGAAAAACCCAAAAATCCGAAATTCTAGATCCAAGAGATTAATACCTTTGATTCGATGTTTTGGAGATGATGAAGTGATGATTAATCCAACTCAAAGACTTGAAGATGATGATTGATGCTTACACCTTGAAGAATACTCTCTAAATCGCCCAAATCGCCTAGAACCGACGAGAGAATGATAATAGAGTGATAAATGACGAACTCAAGCTGACTGTCCAATATATAGTCACTCCAGGTTAGCGTGCGCTAGCCCTTATGCATAGCGTGCGCTAACGGGTAATTTGGGTAGTCCAGTACCCAGTGTCCGAAAACGGTAGAGCGCGCTACGTACCTTTTTGTAGCGTGCGCTACGGCCATACCACTAGCGTGCGTTAAAACCCATTGTTAGCGTGCGTTAATGAATTATTTGATGCCTAGTACTGGAATCCAGAAAACTGTCTGGCCTCTGCTCTGACCTCGGTAGCGTGCGCTACAACCAATATTTAGCGTGCGCTATAATATCGATTGCGTACGCTAAAAACAACTCATAGCGTGCGCTACGAATTAATCCAGTGCAGTCCAGTAGCCACTGGACTCAACCTAATCTGTCCTTAGCGCGCGCTACACCCACTATTAGCGTGCGCTACTACAACCCACTAGCGCGCGCTACTTACCGTTCGTAGCGTGCGCTACTTATAACTCACCTGCAGTCCAGTACCTTCTGGACTGCAGCCAGGGTAACATTAGCGTGCGCTAATGCTGAGTGGTAGCGTGCGCTACCTGTACTCAATTAGCGCGCGCTAAAAGAGTACATAGCGTGCGCTACTCCTCACGCACAGCCCACAACGAAAATGACAATGATGATCAACACGGCATGAAACTCCAATTAGATTAATGATGAATGACGATTGATACACGATACAATCACTCTGAATGATGAATACAATGACTGAATATGAGTGACAAATGATCAATAATGAGTGAAATTACTGAATGATAAATACCGAATGATAATTACTGAGTGATAATTACTGAATTACAACCGGGTATTACAACCAACCCCTGTTCGGGATCCAGCTCCGACACAGGAACCCATACCTATCGAGGAATCCATGCATACAGCGGACCCAAGCGATGTACGCAGCCCCTCCCCAGACACGATTATTAATAAGACTTTGATCTCCGTGCAGATAGAGCAAGCTTTTGATCGCTTCGTACAATGGAAAGCCTACAGGCTCACTCCATACAACACCCTGTACAACTGGAGCGATTGGTGCGAAGAAGAACGATTTGTGTTGGAAGTGACGGACTCACAAGATGTTGAAGTCCTAATCCAATGGGACAACCTAATCTGCAAAGAGTTGATCACGAGCCACCTGATGGACAAAGCATATGCCCGTCCGAAAGAAAAAGCTAAATCCGGCGATCAAAATCCCGAAAGTCCAAAATCAGATCACGACTAGGACGATGATGACGACGCCCTTCAGGCTGGTCTAAGAATGAGTCGCGAGGAATCTGAATCTTAGATGGGCAAAGGAACTTCTAGTCAACACCAAACTCCTCCCCATCAACAAGACTATGTTCCCAACAGAGAGGATTTAGTCTCTCCTATAGCAGAGAAACAACCGGCTACCCAACAAGCAACCGAGCCTGTCGCCGCCCAAGCCGAAGAAGAACCTAACGCCATCCCATACGAGGAATCAGTCCCTATGCCGGAGCAGGCGGAAGCTGAGAGACAGCAGGAGGAATCAGTCCCTCCTGTACCTTTGTCTTCAGAACCCACTGCCGAACAAGAGAAAACAGCAACCCATGTCGTCGAGCCAGCCTCTGATGCTCCCGAAACCTCAACTGTTTTGGAATCCGATGACGGTATAATACCTGAGGATGTCCAACTCAATTCACGTTCCAATGCGAACTTGAGACGGTTGAATGGAGTTGAAGATTTCGCCCAGCCAGATTCTCCAAGGACGGCCGCAAAGAAAGAGCGATTACATGCTCTTGGCCTTCAAACAGTTTTCATCCAGGACGCCGTCAACGCCCTATATTTTGTCGAGAAAGCTCTTGATTGGATGCACCAATCAGCCGTTGAAGAGATGATAGGTCTAAGGCATGAAGTTTCTCGGGTGGAAGAAGCCTTCATAATCTTGCCATCAGTCTTCAAGCAGGCCCTAAGCCAATTGCAAGAACGACAGGCAAATCCTGAGAGAAGAACAATCTAAGCTACGTGTGTCTGAGGCCAAGACAGCATCAGCTATGATTGAATCCAGTTCCCAGCTTCGAGCCCACGACAAGAAAATTCAAGATATGTCGCAGGTGCTCACATCCCTAGTTGAGAAAATGACAAGTTTTGAGACGAAACAGGATGCTGCTATGCAAATTCTGGAACTCCTTGATGAGAAGGTGTCATACCTTGATGATGCCAAAAAGGGGGAAGAAGCGAGGGAAGCTGCAAGGAGAACAAGGCTTGAGCAAGAGAAGGAAATGCTAGCTGCTTTTGTAGACAACATCACTGCTGATATTGCCCGTCTTTCATCTCCAAATGTTAGAATACAGGGAGATCGCCCAGAATTCCAGGACCCTAAGTTTGCTTGGAAGAACCTCCTTCGAAAACCGCAAGCTATGAACCTCCCGGCCAACCGACAGCCTACTGCAGAAGAAATTAAAAATTGGAGGAAGAATGAATTGCTAAGATACATAGTAGTTCTTATCAGGGAATCTTCAATATTCAACAGATGCAGGACGATACAGGAGGCCGCAGAGGAATATAAGAAAAGGTTGGAAGAAGGAACGCTCCCGCTCTAGCAGCAGATGAAGTCTAAGCATAGACAAGGTGACTTGGTTACCCATCCAGAAGATTGGATCCTAGTCTTCGATAAGTCGTATGAAGGACGAGCCTTATATCTGAATCGAGACAGGGATGCTCATCAGAACTGGTGGAAAAATACCAAGAATGACCCCAAAAGGTTGTGGAGACACTCAGATTACAGGAGTTGAATTCCTTGTTGTATTTTTTTTTTTTGTAATTTTATTTTTAAAACAGCAAAATATTGTACTCTTTGTTTCAATATCAATAAAATATTTGCCTATCTTGAAAGATTACAACTCGTAATCTACTGTGTTCTTGTATCCTTACAAACACTTAATTTATTCTCGCTGTATACAAGTATGAAACTTGTTTTAATACATAAGCTGTAAGAACTTGTCTGCGAATAGTTCATAGTTTAAGTTGTATGTATCTAGAATACAATGCAAGATTGTGCCTACACGCCGATCATAAGTTTAAAGATATAATACTCTTTTGATAAAAGTTGAACTGCCTGCGAGCAGTTCTTAGTATTAGGCTAATTGCTGAAGGCCAGAACATTCGAACAGAAGACCAAGAAGTCTGCCCTCCTTCAAGATGTTAAGTGTCAAAGTTTTGGCATCATCAAGAATATTTGGATAACATCAAAAGGTTTTTAAGGAAGATTTGGCAAATTATCAAAAAGGGGGAAATTGTTGGGATAACAATCCATGTATCGAAAAATCTTCACAGAATGTTTTGACAATGTGCCAATCCAGCATACAGCAAACAACTGTAGCGAAAAGCTGATCAAATGTGTCAACCTGTATCGAAGACTTCTCGTAGTCCCAGCATACAGTGAATCAATCATACAACAAAGGAGTCTCATAAGACTAAGTATGGAAGCTGTCTCGAATCAACAATACAACTATCATTCCATACAGTATCCAAACAGGACAAGAAGGAATCTTTGTTATTCGCTAAAGTTAAAGTCCCGTTTAAGAAGATATATTTAAATACTAAAGGATAAAGTATTTAAATATTAAGCCGTCAGAGATCTTCAATCAAGCGTAAAATTCGGATCGTGTTTTATTCAAACACATCATCCCGTTGGAATGGACTTTTGCTCAACGGATCTATCTCAACGATATATTCAAGAAGGCTATATATATCCCCAGACTTTGAAGATCAAAGCACCAAAATCAACAACAACGAAGTTATCATCATATACATCTGAGCAAACATATCTCCCAAAGCATACTGCTATTCTGAAAGAAGAGATATACAAGTGCTCAAACTGTGAACAACACATCATCAGTTAAAAGCTCAGAAAGTCAAAGCTGTTGTTCAAACAGTGTTCTATCCTTGAACAAAACCCATCAGCCCTGTGTGGACTGAGAAACCTTGCCATTCCTTAACTGTGTGTGATGGAATTGCATTGACGAGACGAAGCTTCGGAACTGTGTGTGAAGAAGCCAGTCAAGTGAAAGCTTAAACCAATATGTGTGAACGGTTGAAGGCTAAGATCATTGTATCAATCTGTGTGAACGATATATTGATTAGGTTTGATTATAAGTACATATTTGTGTACGTAGTATTTATAATAAACATTTTCACTCTTGTGTGGAGGACCAGTGGACGTAGATGGGTTTACCTTGAACCACTTTAATTACTGTGTGATTTAACTTATGCATTTACTATTTTAATATTTGTGATTATCTTTAAGTATACACTTCATATCTAGTTGCTGTATTTATAGCAAGTTACCATAACAAGACTTCCGCTACGCACTCAGATTTGAAAATCGTACAGCCTGTTGTATAAAACACTTTTCAAGCTGTATTCTGTATACTTAGTGGCCAACATCCCCCTAATGTTTACATTCATATATCGTTGTCTCATTAAAAACCTTGCCAAGTAATAAAACCCAGTGGGAAAAATAAATCTTGGTCTAAGGAAAAGAGTGCAACATATGTGAGTATGTTCCCTGACCTCACATATTTCCCATTACGATCCTTCCATCAATCAAGGGAATTACAAGTTACATTATGTTCATAAATCTAAGTATGCTCATCAGCGGTGGTACTTAACCACTTGTTTCTCACAAGCGTAGAATGATTTTTCTTAATCATGTACAATCACAGACTGATTCATGCAAAGCAATAATCTTGTCGTGATTCGAGGAAGTAGGCAAAAAGGATTTTCTTAGTTGATTTCCAAGATATTGGCAAATTCTACCAACATATTTTTTGTGGTAGTTGCTTCGGCATCATCATTTACTTTAGCATTTTCCTTTTCGAAAGCAGTTTCCTTTGCCTGCTTAGAGGGAAAGAATAGTCCTAATCTAATGGTTTCTTTTAGCTATCAGTAGATACTCTTGATACCATTCCACTTATTAGCGTTGATGCTGGACTAGATCTCATTAGCAAATTAGCTGAGGAATGATATCAGGTCGTGTACATTGAGCCAAGTACAATAATACGCTATTGCACTCACTTAGAGAATTTCAGATTGTAAAGCTCTTCGTCACTTTTCTTTAGACGAAATGGATCTTTTCTTTGCATCCAAACTCTCGACCTATCATGAGAGTGCTAGTCGGGTGTATCTTGTCCATGTTAAAGCGCTTGAGGATCTTCTGGACATAGGCATACTGGTGGAATGAATTCCATGAAGTCAATGTTCTATGTTAATGCCTCGACATAATCGAGTTTTTCCTAGAACTCCGGTGGTTTCTCTTATTTCATCAAACCGATTATGTTCATATCATCGACGTACATTGTGACGATCGTGAATCCGGAACCTATTTTCTATATGAAGATGCAAGGACATAGTTTATTGTTCTTATATCCATTTCCAATCAAGTAGTCACTTGGACAATTATACTTCATCCTTAGGGATTGCTTCAAAATCGTAAAGCTGAGCATTTCAATCTAATTGCAAATGCACTCTGTGGTCTAGGGTTACTTGATTTGGATAATGAAAAACCACCGGGCAATTTCATATAGATCTCCGTATCTAGATCCTCATAGAGATACGTAGTAACCACATCCATTAGCTGCATTTCCTATCCCTCGGAAATTACTAGGCTAATAAGATAGGATAACGTATACATGGGAGTACATTTCCTCGTAATCAATCCCAGGGCGTCATGTGAAATATTACTTCGTAAACCTTGTACATTATGACCCTACTATTCTCACTACACTATACGACAAAGGCTCGTTTATGTCCTACAGGCTTTATACTTGGTTAGGTTAACACTACCTACACCAAGTACCTGTCTCTTTGTCAGATAATCTAGTTCCACCTGATTGTTTTTCTTGCGGGCCAAGTAGCTCTATGTTGTTTTCATCCAACTGAGCGAGGTTCGACATCATGGTACTTATGATTCATTGAATAAAATATCATCAAAGTGGGTTGTTGATCAGACCACACTATCATAAATTCATCGAGATTCTTGATTTTCTGAATCATATCTTCGGGGCATCCCCCTCGTATAACTCATGGACATAATAAAATCAAGCATGATCTCATGAAACGAGTTCATTAGTGGTTAACATATAAATTTGTGCTATACTTTACCTCTTCCATGGGCAATTATTTAGTCGAACCATGATGCTTCCACCCCTTCTTTTGTAGGGAGCCATATATGGGCCCGTGGCCTCTACCACACCTCCACCAAGTGTAGTTGCATCACCCTAATCATTGATGAGGTGTCCCTTACTAGGGACTTCTAACCTTACATGTACATTTGCAGCCGTAATATGAGATCTTGTCACTTTAGAGATATTAGTAAATGCATTAGGCATCGAATCTGCTATGTTCTGAAGATCGGGTATTCTTTGTGTTTCACGATAACATTGTGAAGTATGGGATCATAATAAGAATTTGTAGGGACACACTGTTGGAATATATTCCATATAATCATAAATTGGTTTTGATGATGAATTGTCGATCAATCCAAAACAACAAAGGAATCAAAGTAAAGGCACCTGATCATACGAGATGAAAAACTCACCTGAGCAGATCAGACGAAAAACGCTAACTGATCAGACCAGAGAGAAAAAGTCACTTGATCAGACGAGTAAGAAAAGTCACCTGGTCAGACAAGAAAGAAAAGCCACCTGATGAATTAGCGCACGTTACAAACAAAGATTAGCGCATGCTATCGAGCAAAGTCTAACGTACGTAACATAGGGAAGTTAACGTACGTAATGGTTTGAATACGAATTCAAACAAGGAACAGTTGGAAGGTTAGGTGGAAAGTCAAAGTCAAAAGGCATGCAACGGATACACGCAATGACGTCACATTAGCGCACGCTATACGTTCAGCTTAGCACACGCTAACGATAAAGGTAAAAGCTACTGGACTAATGCAATAATCAGGTAACATAGGTAACCATGCAGATAACGTACGTAAATAGGCGAATAGCGCACGCTAAAGAAGAGAAATAGCGCACGCTAAAGAAGGCAGGCAGTAACGGCTAGTTGAGCCTTTGAGCCTACCAAGTCATTTGGTATCATTTGACACAACAACTACAAGCAAAACACTTATTGATCAGATATCATTATATTCATCTTTGTTGTTGTAATTGTGCTTAATTGATAGTGGTTGAGAATTCATACACGAAAAGCATACAGGTGAGGAAAGATACGGATTGTGTTGAAACATTTTGTTCCATACATGTATTTATAATGTTTTGATGATTAAAGTTGCTAAACAAAACAAAACAACGAAGAGGCGAAGCAAGGCATCGAAGAAATCGAAGTCGCAAAAAGGTGTTCTGGACTAACATAACGTACGCAATGGACATTGCATAGCGTACGTAAGTGGATGCCTATAACATATGCAACAAGTGAACCTTAACGTACGTAACATGAGTTCAAACCAGATGAACGTTGGAGGAGTCAAAGTCAGAATGGTGGCAACGGATATATGACGTCAGCAATGACGTATCCTATAACGTACGTATGATATAACGATAACGTACGTAAGAAAATAAACGAATGCTACTGGCCTTAATCTGGAAGTTGGTAACGTACGTAGCTTGTGAAGCCTAACGTACCTAATACGTCTTACAGACGTAATGATGAAGAGATAGCGGCCGTAATGAAAGATCAGATAGCTAAAGGCTAGTTTGATGATGAAGGCTATAAATACCATGCCTATGGTATTGATTCAATACAACAACAACTTCAAGCATACTACTCATTGATCAGATGTTCATATGATATTATTGTTGTGATATTGAGCTTATATTGTTAGTTTGAGTGTTTATACATTCAACATTATACACGAGAGGTAAAAGAAAAGATACGATCGGATTCGGTGTTATTAGGATCAAGGATCTGGCATTATTAGAATCACAATCGCCATCTTAGTGAGGTTTATCTAGTACCTATAGAAAGCTAGAGTGGTTGATTCCTTGTCCAATAGAAAAGGAAAACGGTTTAACTTGGACCGACACAAAGACAAGTACGAGCGGTTTATCACGGACCAATAGAAGACGTGATTGTAAACGGTTATCCCTCGACCGATTGAAGAGAGGTGCAGATATTTTTATTTTGAACCTATAGAAAAAGATACCGAGAGAGGACGTAGGCTCGTTTATAGCCGAACCTCTATAAATCCGTGCGTCATTTAATTTCCGCACTTTATTTTACGCTTCCGCAACACGGCGTATATTCCGATCTCGCTACAACAATTGGTATCGGAGCAGTTACTCCATTACATGGCTTAACATCCGAGGAGTCGATCCAAATGGCGTTCCAATTCCAGTCGAAGGCCTTGCTCTTAACCGACCACCATTTTTTGATGGCGCAAATTTCATGACTTGGAAGAAAAGGATGTCAATATTCATTCGAGCATATGACATCTAGATTTGGAAGATCATTTGTCTTGGCCCGAAAGTTCCAATCAAATCCGACGGATCTCTCAAGAGTTTCGAAGAATATAATGACGAGGATTGGAAGAACGACCATCTAAATTTTAAGGCTACTCAACTTCTATATTGTGCCTTAAATCAAGAAGAAGTCAATCGTATCTCATCGTGTGAAAGTGCTAAAGAAATATGGAAAATTCTTGAAATCACACATGAAGGGACAACTCAAGTCAAGGAGACGAAGATCAATATGCTTCTCCATGACTACGAGTTATTCATGATGAAAGGTGACGAGTCCATCACCAATCTGCTCGACCGATTTTTGGTCATCACAAATGGACTTGCTTCATTCGGTAAACCATTATCTAGCAGTGAAAAAGTTAAGAAAATTTTACGATCACTACCTAGCGAATGGGACGGCACTGAGACCGTGATCATGGAATCTAAAGATCTCAATACACATGATTTTAGCGCCCTAGTTGGTTCGCTAATTAATTATGAGATAGTTCTTAAATCACGAAGTGTCAAACCGAAGCCGAAGGAACGATCAATAGCCTTGAAGGCTAAGATGTCTAAGAAGGAAGTAATCCTGGTGGATGATATCGACGATGAATCGGGATATTATGCCAAGAATATTAATAAGTTCCAAACCTTATTAAACCGGAGAAAGAAGGACATCTCGGGCGAATCTAAGAAATTTGACAACTCTTGTCGATTATGTGGTAAACCAGGCTACTTTGCGAAAAATTGCCGATCAAAACCCAAGAAGGAGGTCCTCGTTGTAACATGGAGTGATGACGACGAAGATGATGATTTTATCAATCAAAATAATCTCGCTCTCATGGCCCGGAGTTCGTTCGACGATAGCGACGTCGAAAGCCAGGTTAGTACATCGTCTCACGACAAATTATTTGAAGCCTTTGAATTACTTCATACCGATTTTCAAAATGCTTTATCCGAGATTAAATCACTTAAATCCAAAAATAAATCATTGGAAAATGAGATTTCCAAAATTCTTGAAAAAGGGAAATTTATCGAAACCGATCATTCACAATGCGTTGAAAAAGAAAATATTTTGAAGGATGATCTTGTTAAAATTCAAACCGAGCTCAAAGATTTAACGAAGAAATTTTCTCTCGGAAACGAGAAATTTGAAAATATGCTCTCGGTTCAGAAATTTACTTTGAATAAAGAGGGGTTAGGATTCAAACATCGTTCTAAAACCAAATCCTTAAATTTAAAAATACCCCAGTGTGAAAAATGTTTGAAAATTGGGCACCATATTTCAAACTGTAAGAGCCCAAGACGGACGATTAAAATTAAGAAAATTTGTGTTTCTAAAGGAACAATGGTTTCAAATATCGTCTACGTCTCGAAAGAAAAAACAACTCTCGGTTGGATCCCCAAAAATTGATTTTTTTTTTTCAAAATATTTTACTTAGGGGAGTAATAATTTTTTTTAAGGGAGATAATATTTTCAGGGGGAGTTTATACCCTTTTTATATAATTATATTTATCATTTGATATCATGCATATTTCATATTTGGTATCATTATATTTATTTTACACTTTTTGATGAAAACAAAAAGGGGGAGAGAAATGAGAAATTGAAGAATGGGATTAACCCTGAAAGGGGGAGAAAAATCGAAATCGAAGAACGAAGAAAAGTCAAAAAGATGAAAGTGAAAAGAAAAATGAGAAGACGTCGAAGAGATGATGAAAATTTAAAAATTCGAAAAGAAAAAGAAAAGGAAAGAAGGAGTCGAAAAAGAAATGGGAGAAGAAACTAACAAACGGACAAAGTCGAAAATTTTGGTGTGTACACATATACATATATTTGTATTTTTTGCAAGTAAATCCCATTGACGAAGTGTTGTTTTGTAATAATCAAAAAGGGAGAGATTGTTGGAACATTTTGTTCCATACATGTATTTATAATGTTTTGATGATTAAAGTTGCTAAACAAAACAAAACAACGAAGAGGCGAAACAAGGCATCAAAGAAATCGAAGTCGCAAAAAGGTGTTCTGGACTAACATAATGTACGCAATGGACATTGCATAGCGTATGTAAGTGTATGCCTATAACGTACGTAACAAGTGAACCTTAACGTACGTAACATGAGTTCAAACCAGATGAACATTGGAGGAGTCAAAGTCAGAAAGGTGGCAACGGAGATATGACGTCAGCAATGACGCATCCTATAACGTACGTAATGATATAATGATAACGTACGTAAGAAAAGAAACGAATGCTACTGGCCTTAATCTGGAAGTTGGTAACGTACGTAGCTTGTGAAGCCTAACGTACGTAATACGTCTTACGGACGTAATAATGAAGAGATAGCGGCCGTAATGAAAGATCAGATAGCTAACGGCTAGTTTGATGATGAAGGCTATAAATATCATGCCTATGGTATTGATTCAATACAACAACAACTTCAAGCATACTACTCATTGATCAGATATTCATATTGATATTATTGGTGTGATATTGAGCTTATATTGTTTGTTTGAGTGTTTATACATTCAACATTATACACGAGAGGTAAAAGAAAATATACGATTGGATTCGGTGTTATTAGGATCAAGGATCTGGCATTATTAGAATCGCAATCGCTATCTTAGTGAGGTTTATCTAGTACCCATAGAAAGCTAGAGTGGTTGATTCCTTGTCCAATAGAAAATAAAAACGGTTTAACTTGGACCGACACAAGGACAAGTACGAGCGGTTTATCACGGACCAATAGAAGACGTGATTGCAAATGGCTATCCCTCGACCGATAGAAGAGATGTGCAGAGGTTTTTATCTTTAACCTATAGAAAAAGATACCGAGAGAGGACGTAGGCTCGTTTATAGCCGAACCTCTATAAATCCGTGCGTCATTTAATTTCCGCACTTTATTTTACGCTTCCGCAACACGATGCATATTCCGATCTCGCTCCAACAGATTGTAGATTGATTCGGTGTTATTATGATCGTTGATCCTGTATTATTAGAATCATATCTAAATCCAAGTGAGGTTTGTCTAGTACCAATAGAAAGTTAGATAGGTTGCGTCCTTATCCGATAGAAAAGGAAAACGGTTTATCTTGTACCGATATAAAGACAAGAGTGTAACGGTTTATATCGGACCGATAGAAGATGAGATTGTAACGGTATCCCTCGGACCGATAGAAGAACGAGGCGCAGAGATTGATCTTTAGCCTAAAGAAAAAGATAAGAAGAGAGGACGTAGGCATTATTGGTCGAACCTCTATAAATCTTGTGTCGTTTATCCTCCGCACTTTAAATTGCTTCCACAACGCAAAAGAGTTTCATAACTCTATTTCCAAACGGCGATACCTATAATATTGCTCCAACAATTGGTATCGGAGCGGTATCTCTAAAAGCGGCTTAATATCCGAGGAGAAAAAGATCAAATGGCGCTCCAATTTGCCTCGGTCTAAGGTATTGCTTTAAACCGACCTCCATTCTTTGATGGATCGAACTTCATGACTTGGAAGAAAAAGATGTCTATCTTCATCCGAGCATACGATATAGAGCTCTGGAAAGTCATATGTCTTGGTCCAAAAATCCAACGAACTCCAATGGTACTCTCAAATCTTTTGAAGAGTATGATCATACAGATTGGAAAACGATCATTATAATTGCAAAGCAATGCAATTATTATATTGTGCTCTAAATCTGGAAGAATACACTCGGATATCATCGTGTGATAGTGCCAAGGAGATATGGAAACTGCTAGAGGTGACACACGAAGGCACAAATCAAGTCAAGGAGACGAAGATTAACATGGTTCTACACGACTACGAGCTATTCCAAATGAAAGACGAAGAATCCATTACAATCATGCTCGATTGATTTTTGGTTATTACAAATAGATTAGCTTGTTACGGGAAACCCCTCTCAAGTAGTGAAAAAGTAAAGAAAATCTTACGATCACTACCACGGGAATGGGACGGCACAGTGATGGCAATTATGGAATCAAAAGAATTAAATAATCTTGATTTTAGCGCCCTCGTTGGTTCGCTAATTAGTTACGAGATAGTTCTTAAATCTCGGAACGCCAAGCCGAAATCGAAGGAAAAATCCATAGCTTTGAAAGCTAAGATGTCTCGAAAAGAAGAAATTCCGGTGGACGAAAATGATGAAGAATCGGCATATTATGCCAAAAATGTAAATAAGTTTCAAAACTTATTAAACCGGAGAAGGAAGGACATCAAATCGTGCGAATATAAGAAATTCGACAACAACTGTCGAATCTGTGGTAAACCAGACCACTTTGCTAAAAATTGTCGTGGCTCAAATCCTAAGAAAAAATTTCTTATAGCCACGTGGAGTGACGAAGATGATGACGATGAATATATTCAGAATAATCTTGCACTCATAGAGAGGAGTTCATTCGATGAAAACGAAGCCGAAAGCCAGGTTAGTACATCGTCTCAAGACGAACTTTTTGAAGCATTTGAACTTTTACATACCGATTTTCAAAATGCTTTAATTGAAATTAAATCCCTCCAATCGAAAAATAAATTATTGGAAATTAAAATTTCCAAAATAAAAGAAAAAAAGAAATTCGCTGAAATCGATCATTCTCTGTGTATTGAGAAAGGGGATAAATTGAAAGATGATTTTTTGAAAGTACAAGACTGTACATCCCCAAAATCTTGGGTAGCTACAGCGCTGTGGATCCCTCATGGGACCCATCAAGCTGTAACACCTCCATATCCGACCGGAAATATTACAGCACCGTGGGCCCCGAGATGGAACCCACAAGGCTGAAGGAAATTTTCGCAAATATTTACAAACGTCCAAGAGGCTAACGATGGTATTATATATTTAAAACATTCGAAGACTTTATAAAACTCGTTTATCAAAACCATCGTAAAATCTCATTTGAAACCACAAGGCCCGAAATGCCAAAACTCAACAGTTTAAAAGCATACGTTAAGCTATCGCTTACACGTACCGACAGAATATATTTAGAAAATGATTGCCAAAGTAACCTAAGTTATCAGATACCAAAAGGCCATTTAAATATACTCACGCAACGGATAAAGACAAACAATCAAAATACTCTAGCAGCGGAATACAACAACTGATCAGAAGCTCAATACACAAATACATGTCCTAGCCAGTATCCTCCAGGAAGCTCATCTCTTCACGACCGCTACAAGCTTGATAATCCAAGAACCTAAAAAGAAAGCCCACGACGGGGTCAGCCATAATATCCAACAATGATAACCATCACTCACGTCAATAATTACATATCAATGGAAATACTAAGTAAGAATACGACCAATGTAATCTTACCGTCGTAATTTTACGAAAATCCACGATTCGTATCCTTAACAACACAATATGATAATACCGAAATATCTGTACGGTATCTCAACAATACCCAAGTTTCTCAAAATATTATCATAACTCGCGATACGGAAATTATACCAACTCTGGCCAATTCAATCCATCGGATAACATCAACAATTCCAATACGATAATCGATTGTCCATCAAAGACAAGTACCAAGAAAATACGGAACATACCTCAAGATACGAAATACCATTACCATCACGTCAGTCTAATCCGAGATCAGATCAACACAACATACGGACATGGTCCTAACACAATACCTACAAATGCATACTCATATGACAACGTCAATATGATCACAACAATAACGACAATGTATACTTATGGCAAACCCATAATATACATATACACAACAACAATACATGACAATCCGATGATCCAGCGTTCACTGCCTAGATCCCCCGATGATCCCGTCAGACCAACCCGAGGTGGAAAACCCGTCCGATGATCCAGCGCACGCTAGCATAGATCCCCCGATGATCCCGTCAGACCAACACGAGGTGGACATATGACAATAATGCACAACTGCACAAAACAACAGTACACAATACACGACAACAACAATGCACAAATGCATGACAACAACGATACATGAATGTATCACGACATGATCGTCACAAATGATAAAAATGATTAGAGTACTTGCCCCGAGTCCTTCGAGAACGATCTTAATGTCTAAACCATCACGAACCATTATCATCAATACTCGATGGTCTAAAGTATCACGGATTGCATATAATTCATATCTTCGTCTTTATCACAATATATCCTCGATATACAAGTATACCAATAACAAAAGTAAATCATATACATTATGATTTAGATTCCCAAAACTCGAATACGATTTATAATCCCAAATCTCCTGTGATTATGATTATTAACATTGCTATACGAATTATACATGAATGAAACAGAAATCATTCATTAAATACTATAAACTGAGCAAGTAATAACTTACCTCGATTGTAATACCCGGTTGTAATTCAGTCATTATCATTCAGTAATTTCATTCGGTAATTTTATTTTTTGGTCAGAGGTCCATCTTAATGACTCTATTGTTACCTTTTTGTCATTCCGAGAATGATTAATTCTACACTTTTTGTCATCCGAGTTCGTCTCGGTGTCGTTCTGTTGAATTCCGTGTTCTTTAGCGACTTTTCCACGTATGAGTTCGACTTTGTAAAATCACCATTAATTCTTGGAAACTCCAAAAATTCTGAATCTTTTCAATATTATAGAGCATCGAGTTAGCTTTCCAATGGTTCAAACGGTGAGTCAATCGGAGTCCGGAAGAGGGAGTTATGGTCGAAATAGCTAAGTCACTCTCTTTTTCCAGTCTTGGCCGAGCAGCCTGTACCGTGCGCCGCGGCACATGCCGGCAGGGCCGCGGCACACTGTCGAGTCACTGCCGCGGCACACCCGTCCGGGACGCGGCACACTCGTGCTGCAATTTCGGCCGACCCCTTCTGTACCTTGTGCCGCGGAACATGCTGGCAGGGCCGCGGCACACTGCCGAGTCACTACCGGCAGATTTGGCCCTGTGCCGCGGCACATTTCGGCTGGGCCGTGGCACACAGTGCAGTCAGCGCTATATTTGCGTTTTCTGAGCGAGAATCATTCATTTTTCCATTTTTCTTCAACTCATCCGAGAGAGAAGGCTTGAGGGGGAAGATATTCTTCATCAATCACTTGAGTATTCATTTTTCATCATTTTCATTCGGTTGTGAAGCTCGGATTGTCGATCTAACGCGATTTCATCGGATTAAAGTACTTGGATCTTCAAAGGTAATATTCATCAAACCTCTTGGATTTCGATTTTGTATTGAGATATGATGTTTTGGATGTTAAGATCATGTTGTATGAAGTGATATACACATGATTATGGACATGTTTGATTATTCATTGGATTATTGAAGGATTATTCAAAAGCACTTTGAATATTGTGTTGGATTTGGGGGTTTTCGATTAATTGTTGTTGAAACCAAGATTTTGGATATTCATAATGGATTATTGATCGTATTGAAGATGTTTTGTTGGTTTGAAACACTTCTTGGGGATTTAATGTTGTTATTATTGAAGTTTGGTTATAAACAATTGAAGTTGGCCATAAAGTGTTCGATATAATGCCCCAATGAACTTGGTTTAACCGTATCGACGTTTTGAGTTCGTTATATTCATGTTTGATTCGTATATTGATCAGATTGTTGGTAATTGTATTATTCAAGGTTGTTCGAGCGGCCGATAATTTCATTAAGGACGTTGATCGTGGGAGTACTTTCTCGCCTTCGGTTTGAGGCAAGTTTTATACTTGTACTAGTCAATGAGATTAATGTCATCATATATGTGTATGAATGTGTTGTATCATTCCGAGACTTAGTCTCTTCATGAATTCATTGATATTAAGAGATCGTTTGATACGATACCTTTCGGGAACTATGCCAAATGTTTATTATTATCCGTTAATGGCCGATTCAAGGCATTGTGATACTCATTATTAATGTCATTGTCGATAGCCGACTCGCAGTATCGATGTATCGATTGTTGTTAATATTGATGTCAATCTAAGACATCGTTCAGATCATCGTTATTCATGTTGGGGTTGTCATTAAAACCGTATTGGCCGATTTAAGGCATTGGCTTATTCATTTCTCATCTTCGTCGTTGGTCACCGATTAAAGGTGCCGAGGCATCCTTCGTATCATTGTCATCGATTGGACGTTCTTAGGCAAATCGAAATGTTCAATCATTCACCATATCATTGTTATCGATTGACCGTTCTAAGGCAATCGAGGTATTTAATCATTCATCGTATCATTCGTAGCGATTGGCCATTCTAAGCCAATCGAAGCGCTTAATCATTCATGGAATCATCCGCTGCATCATTGTTATCGGTTGGCCATCCTAAGGCAATCGAGGTGTTAAATTGGGACTGTCAAGGACGGTGTCTATCCGTGTGTTACTGTCATCGTGTTGGCCGACTCAAGGCAGCACACTATCATTCATTGTGATACGGCTTCGTGCCGTGGCTTCGGCCCTCATTGTGCTATGGCTTCGTGCCGTGGCTTCGGTCCTCATTGTGATACGGCTTCGTGACGTGGCTTCGGCCCTAATTGTGATATGGCTTCGTGCCGTGGCTTCGGCCCTCATTGTGATACGGCTTCGTGCCGTGGCTTCGGCCCTAAGGGTGATACGGCTTCGTGTCGTGGTTTCGGCCCTAATTAATAACAGCTGCGGGCTGTTTTGGCTTCATGTGATTGTGATCATTTGACAGCTTCGGCTGAGTGGCTTTCAAGCCTTTATTATTGTCCTGGTAATTTCATTGGAGCCTTCGGGCATTGTGATTCATAATTAATTCAGTCCTGGTTTGGTTCATGTCGTGTAATTCATTGTGGTATTCTGTGATTATGATTCGCCGTTGGGCACTTATGTTCTAACCTGTCGAACAAGTATTAATAGTATGCCGTGGGCATACTATTTCGCGAATGCTCGGTTCTTACCTTGGTTTGTGAGCATCTCGTATTATTATTATCATTGTACCGTTTCATTCTGCCTTTGGATACATATCATGTTATACATGTATTTGATGTTCATTATCTGGATGACTGACCCCGTGGGGGCGGAACATGTTTTCATGTTTTAGGTGCTTGCGAGGAGAGAGTTAAGACACAGGGCATGACAATGGCGACGAGGCATTCGAGCGATACTTGTCCGAGTTGTTCATTGTCGGTCAGTCAGTTGGAGTGTACTCCAGTCTTGTCAGTTGTTGTCGTGCTGTATTACCCGAACACATGTTCGTGGATGTTGTTGTATTTCATTTTTGGCCATGTAGGCTACTTTTGTCGTTGAAATTCCTTATCGGAATATTGTGTCGGATGTCATGGTAGGGACTATGATTTTCCCTTATTGTGTAATTTAATATATTTTAGTCATGTTCGCCTGGTGGATCTCCTGGCGTGGGGTCCACGACACTGTAATAACCCAATAGGATTTTGGGGTGTTACATCGATACCGATACAACGACGAGGAATCTGTTACCAAATCCATTGCCGTCATCTACAAGTTCCTCGGTCCCGACCAAAGCAATTCACGAACATCCTCGAACTCGACCGCAACACACGGTTATAATCACCGATCAATATTCTCAACCTAGTAATTCGATAAACAACAAGTTTGATAACAATCAACAATCGATAAAATCAATTCACAAACCCAACGACTCAACAATATCCGTTAACCACAAGTCTGATCAAACCAACTTAAACGATCACGAATTCACAACCGAAACAGAATATACTACCCTGCCTGTTGACTTAGCGCACGTTAATTACTTAACGTAGCGTGCGTTAAGTTGCTCCCGTTAGCGTGCGCTAGCCAGTAGGCTTAGCGTGCACTAATGACATGCATTTGCATGTATTTCGGATACCGATCAACATATGGCGATTATCAAGAACACTAAGTGATCTTGAACCAAGTTCAAAGCTATCAAAACAACGAAATCCGATATCCTTTAACATATAGGTAATCATCCAACTCTTAATCCAATTCATATATTCACATATCATCTTCTTCCTCAAATATCAACATCATGAACACCAAGAACCTTAACAACACTTCCCTAATCTAACATTATAGAGATTAATCATCAACAATGACATCAACATCCACAGAGGAGGAGAAGGATTAACCAACTTATCTCAAGAAAACGAACTATACAATTCAAATCACACGAATCATATTAATATCATCATACTCTGGTAATCCATCTCATAATCATGCTTATCAACTTGTTTATATGAGAATCATTAACTCAAGAACATCAATCTTTAATCCAAAACGAAATCCAAAGGTGAAGAGTGATTACCTTGTATAGACGAACCATGAAGGAGAACAATCAACTTCATTTCAAGAATCATCAATAACTTATCCATGCTCTCTATCTTAGTCTTGATAAAGATCATCATCTCGAAGTGTTTCTAGACCTCAAGTACCTCCCAGAGCTCTCTCTATCGAGTGAAACGAAAGAAATAGATGAAATTCTTCATAACACCCGTCTGTCCCTTTTTATAAAGTATATTACTAGCGTGCGCTAAACCTTATGTTTAGCGTGCGCTACGGCCTTAGCGTGCGCTAACTGACTTTGTTAGCGTGCGCTATCGCAGTCCAGAGGCTACAGTCTGGCTTCGTACATGTGCTTACATACATAACGCCCGTGCATTAGCGTACGTAACTTACACTCTCTAGCGTACGCAAGTCCTTGCGTTTAGCGTGCGCTAATATCAGTTGACTTGTTTGTCTGTATGCTCCGAACACTGGTCCACACGCCGAAAGTGCTGACGAGGATAAGATTCCTTTTTGTCCAATATATTATTAGCGTGCGCTAACCTTTAGAGTTTAGCGTGCGCTAGTACTACATTAGAAACATCCGTTGACTTATCAGAACGTGCGCCGAAAGTGGCCTGGTCCACACACAGATTCCTTCCGATCTGGCTGCATTAGCGCACGCTATGATTTTACCTTTAGCGTGCGCTAACCCTGCATGGTAGCATGCGCTAAGCTTAACTATTAGCGTGCGCTAATAAGGCTATACTTAGCCATTTTCAGCTATTCTAGTCCAACGTCTCAACATACAGAATATGAACATACGGCATACTGGAATACATATACTCAACTCATTATATCCTCAAATACAATTGTCGACCAAATACGATAATTATACCAATACTGACATCTCAGTCATTCATTTATTTTATCCATACTGTACAGATCCCACGCTGTACAACATAACTCGGATAAAATAATATTAAACAATAGTAGTATAAATTCCGGATATTACATACTACACCACTTAAAATAAGTTTCGTCCTCGAAACTTGCAATCCGTCATAGAAAAACAAACAAACCGTTCAACCTAAATATTTCGAAACCATCACGACAACGATCAATCATCATCATTCACGAATAACCGAAACATCATACTTACCAATGCGCAAAGTCGACGATCTCTTGAGATACTAGCAAGTGACCTCACTTTACAGTCTCAATACGCTTACAATTACAATTCCTTGAGTCTCAACAAAATATATCATCTTCGGATGAAATAATCTATTCGTGTCGAATACTGTCTGCTTGATGGCACAATCAAATCCTAATTCGGATACAAATCAATAATACATGATACATCTGTGAAACAACTGCCCAAAACAACGACATAAATTCCAAAACATCGACACCAAATCTGAACGCTCATATGATCACCAACAATGATCAACCAATAAATTAACCGAGAATATCATCGACATGATAAACTCCGATACGACCAATCCAAAGGTCAAAACGCAGCCGAGAATAACATCAACATGATAAACTCTAATATGACCAACCAGAGGTCAAAACATAATCGAGAATATCATCAACATGATAAACTCCAATATAACCAACGAACGATCAACGATAATCGAGAATACCTTCACACGTTAAGTTCCAACACGATGAACACAGAACCACATAGACAGATACACGAAAGAGCAAAATTCTCAAAATGCTAAACAAATCACATACAATAGATCTCAAAGAAACACACCTGGCTGGCGAACATACCCCTCGGCATATGAACAACCAATCACAAACTGACAAACATACCCAATCATACACAGAGTGGGAAACGACCAATCATTACAGCTCAAAATTCAAAAGTAGTAAAATCACGCTACCACCACATCAATAGAGCCACATAGCACATATGCTCCAATTTCACAAAATCCAAAGTTTCAAAATCACATCATGTGCATGAACCTACAACACGCAGTATATTTCTCTTGTCCGATCAGTTAACCGATCATCCCTGGATAACCAAATTACTATACTAAAGTTCAGATCTCTTTTCATCGCACCATCAATATGATATCCAGTTCGTGAGTCTTACTCAAAACTTCACCACGACATGCATTATGCACTAAATGCGTATATCAATCACATTTTCAAAACTAGTTTGAAATCATATAATCTTGTCAAGAAGACAAATTTTCGAAAGTTCTTTCAAAATTTTCAAAACTCAAAACATATATTTTCGTATGATCACGAAATCAATTTTTCGAAAAAATTAAACTGGCTCGCTAATGCCAAGTATTCGATAACAGTTTCCTTCGAATCCACACGATTTCGAAGTTTTAAAATGAAAACTATGCAAATGATTGACTACATCCGTACTCATGTATACCCGTTCTGCTCATCACCAATTCCACTGACATTCCATCGGAAAACCTCACGATAGAATTCCAAAATCTCAACATATAAACTCCGACCAAAAACTCCGTTTCCACATATGACTCGCAACGTCAACCATTAATCCATTCTGGATCACCTCAACCATGCTATGACAAAACATTGAATAATCGGCAAATCAAACACAACGAAAGACTGCCCAAGAAGTTTCGTTTGAACAAATAAATCAAAACCCCGAAAGGCGGAAATAAAATAGGTAAACGATTTGTAAAGTGTTTTACAATTCTCGGGAGTTTTAGAAAACAAAAAAGCCTTTTTGAAATATTAGGGTCTCAGCCCGTATCTCGTTCCGTACTACAAGAAGTTTAAAAAGTAGAAAACCCTTTTTCGGACTCCAAGTCCTGAGTTATAAAACTATTTCAAAAGCAATTGGGTCTTGGCCCAAAATCATTTTCTGGTAAAACATCCGTAAAACATTCATTTTGAAAAGTATCCTTTTCAAATGCTCGAAAAAAGTCCATATATCAAAATGAATTAACATGACTACATGTTCTTCTCAACCATCCACAACATTTCTCCCGAATGCACAATTCCGTTCCAAAACTTAACCGACATATTGATTTCCAAAATCATAACTTCTCAGGATTATCAATCCTGTCTCAACTTTGTCATCTCATACTCTAACGCATAATATCTTTCGGGATCTCAAAACGTATCAACTTAGAACGGCAATAAATCTTAATGCAATTCAAAAATCCAAATACTTACAGATTGTGAAGCCGACGATTCCCCGTGATACTGGCACATGTCTCAACTCTAGAAATTACTCGATACAGATATTTTCAAAACACACATTTTGCAAACTCAACTCAACTCGAGAACACAACACGGCTCTATCCGAAGAAACACGTTAACACCATTTGGAAAAGTTTACAACAACCCCAATACTACACTGGTAAATCACATAACATACAAGCCCGAGTGAACAACAAAAATCCAGAGATCAAATACTTGTCAACCGACAACTCGAATGACACGACAAAAGTACGACCAAACTCGACCTGACTGCCTAGGTTTTCTAAACCTAAGCTCCGATACCATATTCTGTAACACCCCCAGATCCGACCGGGAATATTACAGCGCCGTGGGCCCCGAGATGGAACCCACAAGACTGAAGGAAATTTCGCAAACATTTACAAACGTCCAAGAGGCTAACGACGGTATTATCTATTTAAAACATTCGAAGACTTTATAAAACTCGTTTATCAAAACCGTCGTAAAATCTCATTTGAAACCACAAGGCCCGAAATGCCAAAACTCAACAGTTTTAAAACATACGTTAAGCTATCGCTTACACGTACCGACAGAATATATTTAGAAAATAATTGCCAAAGTAACCTAAGTTACTAGATACCAAAAGGCCATTTAAAAATACTCACGCAGCGCATAAAGACAAACAATTAAAATACTCTAGCAGCGGAATATGACACGTTCTTAGTGTAACTATCGCAAGTGCACGATATCGTATCAAGTAGTAAAGTGGACCTTTTGAGTCCGGTTTATCGATCCCACGAGGAAGTTTGGTTATAATTCGAATTATACACTATTAGTCTATTTTTATAGATACTTGGCTAAGTGAAACACACAATTAAAGAGTTTGGTTTAATAATTGCAAAGATAATGCAATAATAGTTCTAAACTTATAAGGAAATAAAAAGATAGCAATAATAATAGATTGATTAACGATAAAATGAAATAGTTGGGATTACAAACTTAGTTCGTCATTAGTTATAGAAGATGTATAGGAGATCATAAGATGAATTTACTTATTATGTTGTGTAGATTCGATTTTCCTTAAAAAGACGGTTTCTCTTTCGAACTATAAAACGCCCCTTACATATTGAATCAGTCCACTATATTTCTATGTTGATTGGCTTCAATACATAGCATTAGGATTTATGAAAATAACTCAAAGAATCATCTAAGGTCTAGAGGTATATTTCTATCCCCTAGAACAACTTAGAGTGAAGATCATTTGATCTAATCAAACATATTTTCTTTCGAAACATATGAAGACCATAAATATCGTCATTTATTGGCCAAATAAATAAAGATTGTTAAAACAATAAAAATCACACACAATAATAAGTAATTCACAATAGATCTTTTATACAAACATAAATAACATGACTAACCTTATTTATAATCCCAACTAAAGGTAACTTAGCCCATGAAGGGTTTATTATACATAATACAAGCTTTGGTGGTCATTATTAGTTGAATCAAGAGAACGAATTGATCCTCACTCCCTTAGTAGATAAAGGAGAAAGAAGCAATAAACTCTCTGAACAACATATGCTATACCACACTCACACAAATCACTCAAGAACACAAGTGTGTTCTTCACACAAAAAGAAAAGTTTACAAGAAGTGAAAAATTATATGATGAATGATGAATGATGAAGGATCTAAGGGGTCTATTTATACACCTAAAGTAATCTAATAGCTCCAAAACTCCAGCATTATTACAATAGATCGGATCAATGCCAGCCATCACCTCAATAATACACAAAAAGTATAAAAAATTAGACAAATCTTCACAATCTGTCAAGAGTTACGGTCGTAACATTAAGGAGTTACGACCGTAACTTGGATGACTTACGGCCGTAACATTACGTAGTTCTGGCCGTAACTAACTTCGTCAATTTGTTCCTTTGGTTGCTTTGAGAGTTACGTTTTATTGATTTTCTCGGACTTTGCGTTTTTGCCCCAAATCTTCTTCGGATGATAACTTTTGATATATAACTCGATTTTGAATCCGGAAAATGCGAATTCATCTCGGAAAGCCCTACAACATGAATATATCAAAATTCAACAAAGAGAATATTTAATAAACATGTTATTTCTTGAGTAAATCAGTTATTTAATCCGATCATCATCCGATAAAAATAAAATTATTAAAAACTAATTAATTAAAAGCAAAAAACGAGTAGACTAGCTCAATTATGGGTGAATTTTATCGATACAAACCATGGATAAGTGTACAAAGTGACACTTATCACACCCCAAACTTGAATTCTTGCTAGTCCCGAGCAAGACTCTTTATTATTCATGCTCCAAAAATAAAAATAAGAAAAATTAATACACACATAAATTAAAATATAAAAAGAGAAAAGGAGATCGAAATGCCATTAATACAACAACCAGCTTTATACAGTAGATAGAAATGAATCAAGATTCAAAATAAATCTACTAATGATTTTGAAGTTAAAACACGGTTTTATTTTGTAATTTCCAAAATGCAAGGTTTCCCCCCAAAAGGTTGATTATTTCTTTCCCACTCGTGATACACACGACTCCCTTTAATGGTTGCTCTCGATCACTCGTTTATTTTTCGACTCAATATGAAGAAGAATTTCATTGGCGTCATCAAATATTGTGATTTTTTACGAAATTGAGTGTATTGAAATTCAGCCGCTAATTAATTCAAATCTGCTCATAAACTGCATCCCTTAGTGATAGCTTTCACACCGTTATTTTCTAACGTGTAGCTCTTTTCACTAACACAATTTCTATCTCATTTTTTTAAAAAGGCGATAGCTTTCATACCGTTATTTGCTAACGTGTAGCTCTTTTCACCAATTTTTCTGAGACGGCAGCTACGCACCAACAATGGTTAGTCCTTTATTTTTCACAAAATTTAAGACCCCCAAAATTAGGCAGCTGTTACTGCTCAACACTTCTCCTTTTCGTCATTTTTTTTAGGTGATAGCTTTCACACCGTTATTTGCTAACGTGTAGCTCTTTTCACCAATGACTCTTTTTTTTAGGGAATAGAATTTTTGCAAAAAATCATTTCTTAGTTTAAGCATGAAAAATCAAAAACTCCACAAATTAAGTAAATTTCAGTTCTATTTTTCATCAACCGACTGATTCTTCTTTTCTCAAGGTAACGAATGACTCGATTTTATATGATAATTACAAGGCTTGTAAAGAGAGATTAAGGCTCAAAAATTTTGGAATATACAAAAAAAAAAATTTGACCGGTTAAAACGATTTTAGAAGCTTGTATATAGCTAATTTATTGGTGTTATGGCCAGATCTAGAAATCTCAAAAATCAAAATACTATATATATGTATATATATCTAGAAATATATATACACTAAACCTAAAAAAAATCAATGCCAAATAAAAAAAACACACCACACACTACAATAATCAAAACAAACCACAATCATAATCAAAACATCATAGTTCAAAAACCAACAAAATAAACACACAAGTATGAAAACACCCCCAAACTTGAAAGTAAAACTGTCCCGAGTTTTTTTTAGAATTTAAAAGCAAGTGAGAAAACAGAAACTCCCTGAAATTTTAGCTTTTTGATCCTCCAGGTGCGTCGTCAGGGATGTTTAGAAAACGGAAAAGCTTTTTAAAGCACTTATCCATTTCTAATTGTCGGTCTATTATTTCATTCTGATTTCTCAAAATTTTAGCCTGGGATGTTTCTAATCCCCGAACTCTTTCAAGCAAATTCGCCTCAAAAGGTGTCAAGTCCTCTCCGGTATCCTCCTTGGCCTCATCTTCCTCCTCGTGGCTACTATCCTCTTCCGGTTCCAAACGTGCCCGTTTGCTCCTCAACTGAGTACTTCGAAAAATACTACTCCGACCGTTCAATCGATCCCCATGTGTTAATATATCACCCCCCGCCGAAATTTTTACTCCCTGGCTCCTGCAAATACCGGTGATAAGGCAGGGGTATGGCATCTTCTGCCTAGTCGGGACCATGCCGGCATAGTGACAAATAGTAGTATAAATGTGAGTACCCAAATCCATTTTTACCCCTCGGCGGATAGCAAATAAACCTCGCAGGTGGCCAATGGAAACCATCGTCAGAGTCGAGGTCGGGTAAATACTCCCGGCTGCCCACATCCATAAGTACCAAGCATCATCAATTAGGTCTGCCTGGTTGTATCGGGGTTTGATCATCCCAATACTGTCATGCAGCTTACTCACTAACGCCCAGCGTAAAACCCTATCATCCGGCACCTCTTCATTAGGTAAGATAGAAATATCAACCGCGTTAGTACAATTAACCCCCAAATACTTGTTAATGACATCCGGTGAAAAATTAATCGATTTCCCATTCACAGTCGTCTGATCATAAGTAGGCGACCCTACCTGCCCAATGGACTTGTTGAAAGAATTGTAAAAGTTTAGGGTCAAGGTCGGGTTACCATTTGGGAGATCGGAAACGAATTTTTCCCAGCAGTTGTCTATGAATTTTTGGATGAACGGGCTAGTGATAGTGTCTCTATCCAAATCGCCAATGAAATCATCAAGATTGAACAATCTTTCCTTAATGCACTTTGTGTTTTGATTTCTTTGCGGTGGTGCCGGTCCTTGAGACGACGAACCGACCTTTTCTTTTCCTTTTGACGATTTCTTCGGTGCCATCCCTGAAATTAAACAAAATCAACATTCTTTTCATCACACGACTATAATCATCAAGCAAAACCAATAAAAACATAAAAGAAATTCAAAGATTTTCGTTGTGGCATTTCGTCGGACACCTTGAGTTCATAGTTTTTTAACAAGTTTTTTCATTCAAACTCAAATCCACAAAGTCACTACAAATCAATGAATCAAATAACCACACAAATATCAACAATACTAACAACTTGTAACACCCCCAAAACCGTATGGGAATATTACACGCCGTAGACCCTTTCCACAAGGATCTACCAGGCTAAACATCCATAAACAACCAAATGCTTGCCCGGCCAGGGTCAAACAATATAATAATACAGACCGTTAAGGTCACTTACACATAAACACATAGACCGATGAGGTCACACAACTCTATCAACAGGACTGACTAACAACATTACCCACACAAGGGTCGAAACACAATACAGCGGAAGACTGAATCAACTCTAACAATACAACCAAACTCTACCAACTCTCGACTCTTGATTAGTATCGCAGCTCGTCATCCCCTTGTGCCAATCCTGTGACTGCTCCCCTGAACCTGCATGTACCTGGACGCAGAACAGACATCCAGCCCCCGATTACTCGGGGTTAGTAAAACTCCACTTTTTTACTAGTGCAAGTATAAAACGATACGAAATGCAACAAGTAAATAGCAACTACGTATTTAATACGGAATTCAATTATCAAAATGTTCCCGAGAAGTTTTAGAATTTCGAACTCAAGCAAGAGATATTTGAAAAGGAACACATCATCTCGGGGATTTTTAAAGCAGAAATTCTTTTGGACCTCGAGTCCCAATTTACAAAACCTTTTCGTAAACATTAGGGCCTTAGCCCGATTCTCGTTTCAAATCACACTAGATAATATATCATTATGAGTCCGAGACCCATATTTAAAATGTCACCCAAACAATCACTGCTACACGATCATTGTTCGTACACATCATGTACCGAACTCCGGATTCCTCGATGGACCTTACCCGGACCACACACACTGTTCGTACACATCATGTACCGAACTCCGGAGGCCTCAACGTACCCTACCCGGCCACAAACATTGTTCGTACACATCATGTACCGAACTCCAGAGGTCTCGTCAGACCCTACCTGGATCACACACCTTGTTCGTGCACATCATGTACCAAACTCCAGAGGCCTCGTCAGACCCTACCTGGAACACACACCTGGTTCGTACACATCATGTACCGAACTCCAGAGGCCTCATCAGACCCTACCTGGAACACACACACAAACATCGACACGACACAACTCATAATCATCAAATGTCAAGCCATTCCACATTACACCGAAATGTACAATCAAGTATGTAAACCAAAACAACACAAATATCATGATCATCACAACAACTCGACAATGACCAACCACACCCGGCACAAACTTAGATGATTTGCACATCCAACACAATTCCACGATGTTAACTAAGTGAAGGTATTATCGTTACCATCAATTGTTTGTAATAATCAATTCATGCGAAGCATATACACGAAAGTAAACCAATGCATCACAACCATAATACGACGTCCCTATTCACAAGACACAATTCGTATAGTAAAATACTTGCCTTAATAACCGCTACCGAATACTCCGAAGAACACGATTCGACCGGGAAGCTCGGACCCCGAAGAAGACAACGAACGGAAGGATTAATCGATGTTATGAACTCCAAAACTAGATTAAACGGACAAATCGAACAAAATCCCCAAAACTAGATTTTAAGAAAACTTGCCTTGATTCGGTCGATCGGAGCAAGTTATGGAAGGATTAATCGATGTTATGAACTCCAAAACTTCGTGGATTCATAGTATAACAACATTTATTGGACTTCCCAAAGACTCCAGTCGCGGACAGGAAGGATAGGAAATGAAAATGAGTGAAAAAAACGACTGCTCGGCCATATTTATACGCCTGCCGGACACGGCGCAGCAACCGGCCCAGACCAGCGCCGTGTGTCTCGGCCGTATCTCAGCAGGCTGCCAGTCCTGGCCGACCCGGCGCAGGACACGGTGCTCGGCAGCACCATTTTCAGGGCCGTTTCGCCCAGGTCCGGCCAGCAGCCTCCAGGCACAAAATGAAGAACCACAACGACGATCCGAACGACCCCGAAACCCGAACCTGAATACGAATTGAAGATACAGTTATGAAGTACTCGCAAAGACGAATCTAAGAGCTAAGAGAACACACAATTCTGACCACTCGAAGGCTCGAAATTCGACAACCGAAATAATTACCCCAAACTTTGGGAAATTACGAAAACGGCCCAAAACGTCCGAAAATCATGATACATGATCGAATAACCAAACCGAAGTTCACAACACGTCTAACAAAGTTAAACGGACTTACGGGAAACTCGAAACAGTAATTTCGAACGAGATTCACAAGAATCGAACTCGAGTGCGGAAAAGTCGTTAAGAAACACGGAACTCAACAAAACAATACCGAAACGAACTCGGATGACAAAAAATGCAGAATTAATCATTCTCAGAATGATGAGACGGTCCCAAGCGAGTCGTCGAAACGGACTTCCGCCGAAAAAAGAAAATTACCGGAAATCCGAAATTGCGGATATTACATTCTACCCTCCTTAAAAGAAGTTTCGTCCCGAAACTTAAATCAAGTAGGGAGAAGCAATATCCCGCCTGGAAAACTCAACGCGATACATAAGAACCGAAAAAAATTGCGCCCAATGGCGAAACGTTACAAGCAACGCAAAGGAATATACGGCGTGAAAACACGCCCCACGACGACTAACGCAACGCCACCGACTATGTTTCAAAACAACAACGAGTAATTAACAACACATCACATGCACACATTTAATCAAAGAAACGCACGCGACAACAAGTCGCACCCGACCACAACGACTATGTGGTAGAAACAAATATAGTATTATGATAGAATTCACTCCGATTCTCGTCAACAAGAAAATGTCCGACGTCAAGACACAAATAATTCAAGATAACAGAAAACGAGAATACCGGACATTACATTCTATCCTATTAAAAATAAGTTTCGTCCCGAAACTTAAAATAAAACATCATGGTAGAATACAAACAAAACCAAAAAGTTCACGCAACAAATATCAATTTCTACACGAATTACAGCATGAAGTACGATACACAACTACATCACGGGACACCACCGGGCACTCCCCGAGTAGGAACGAAAACCCAATTCCCGAACATCTTGGCAACGGTCTCACAATGCACCACTCGGTGTCCCACTTGGCCACACTCGAAACAGTTGACTAACGGTGAACGACAATTCTTCGCAGTACGAGATCAGGCAACAACAGTCAGACAACCCCGATCAAACAACAACGATCGAACAACAACGATCAAATAACAATGATCGAACAACAATGATCAAATAACAATGATCGAACAACAACGATCAAATAACAATGATCGAACAATAATGATCAAATAACAATGATCGAACAACAACGATCGAACAACAATGATCGAATGACAACAGTCGAACAATTACTCCGAAGTCCCCACTTCAACTCCAGACATTAAAAGAACTGGTAGAAAGTGAAGGATGTTACTTCCAAACACGGTTCACAAGAATCAAACCGAACTCGGAAAGGTCACGATGATAAACAGGTCGATCTGAAACAAGGTCACAACCAGTTCGAACGATGACAACTGAGACATCAAACAAGTTCAAAAAGTATCGACGAACACGTGCAAGTCGATAGAATTTAGAAGGAGAAACTGCAGAAGTCAAATATAGTACGGGTATTACATCCGACCACTTATAAAAGAAATGTTGTCCCCGTAACTCACAACAACGGAAACAAGGTAACAACACAAAAAGCATCCGACAGGAAAATCTCCCATGGGTGCAGCCGAGCCGATCCACGATATCTGTCTTTGAGCGCGAACTCCGAAAGTCTCGATAGCCAATTCGCAAAACTGAATTCGGTGTCCCTCGAGTCCTCACTTGAAACGCGTTACATACGAGAAGGAAAATTTACACGTGTATGCCCCGGTACATCACGGTTGAAACACCTCGGCTCGGCATACCGAAAATACAAATGCTAGATACAATGGGGCACAACGTCGCAAAACAACATAGCGGAGATGCCAACTCAGCACAACAAGGAATCATAACACATATTATATACAACGATTACCATCGTAAAGCAATACACACACAAACACTAGAGCAACGACGGTATCGTTCGGCGACTTCGACAGCCCGAACGATAACCAGCACATAATTACAAACATCATGAAACAATCACACATGTACCCAAACGTACAAACCCAAGCTTCAATAGCTCACACTCGTGCGACAACACGCAAATCACCACGAGGCGACAAATAGTAAATACCAGTTCACACTTCTCACAGAGGGCTAGTACTACAAATACGTGGCAACGCCTCAACATTCATGCCACCAATTCGATCATATTCGGAAGTTAACATCATAACGACAAAGAAAACATCATACATACATTTCCAAACGCAAACGGGAATTGATAGGTTTTTTTAAAAAAAAATAAAAACCCCCTTTTGAAAATAATTTTGGAAATACCGATTGATCTTGAGTATCACCCTTCAAAAAAAAGTTCAAACGTGAAACATCGTTATCGAGACTTTGGAAAACTATTTCGCATTCGATAAAAATGAGGACACTTTCTTTTCGTGAAAAACTTTCGGAAATATTCGACCCTCGGGTCCAAGTAAAAGTGTTTCTAAAACATTGGAAATATCTCAAAACATTTTGGTCCTCGAGGTAGAAGAATTTTGAAACATATTGTGGCACCTTGGATGTACCACGAGAAAATAATTCATTTTAAAAGTACGTCTCGAAATTTATTTTCTAAGGTACTCAAGGTTTTCAAAGATAATTCAATGGGCTAGAATGCCCAAAAATTTCAGATAATTACACGGAACATTATAGCGCCGTGGGTCCCGCGCCAGAACCCACCAGGCTAAAAACCATTTACAAAACGCCAAAAAGGTCGATGACGGTAATATTTCAAAAACTCACAAAAGCCATTTACGAAATACTAAATACCGTCATAAGAATTTCGCCAAAACGATCAAGGCCATAATGCCAAAAACTCGGTTAAGGGAATTGGTTTTCGAAATAAAACTCAGCCGGTAAAATACCTAAATCCATTACAAAAGAACTCACGCAGCGGAAAAAGGAATACAGTCCAACATGCAAAATCCAATTGAATACATCTCACAGCATCTAGTTTAAACATACAACAAAACCATTCCTCGGAGTTTCTCACGAACTCAATCGTCGATACCTTATTCGAAACCCAACAAGGTTCTCAATTTTCACATCATACCACCCCTCACAGTGGTTCAAAGGTAAAACAACAATCGACCCAGTTTTATACATATACTATATGTCACACGTATTAAATACGACGATATTCACAACACCGTGCAAATAAAATTATGCACCACAATTAACTCATTTAGAAAAAATCATGATACACAGGTACTTTGTAATACCCGGTTGTAATTCAGTAACTATCATTGAGTAATTTCATTCGGTAATTGTCACTCAGTGGATTTTCACTCATTAATAATCATTCATCAATCATGTTCATTCATCCATGTTCACCGTTCGGAATAACTTCGAGTTGTGTATCGATATTGTTCATTGTTTCAACTTTCCACGTATGAGTTCGACTTTGTTAAATCACCATTAACTTTTGGAAACTCCAAAGATTTTGAATCTTTTTAATATTATAGAGCATCGAGTTATCTTTCCAATGGTTCAAACGGTGAGTCATTCGGAGTCCGGACGAGAGAGTTATGGTCGAAATAGCTCAGACACTCATTTTCGATTTTGGCGAGCGGCTGTCATGCGCGCGGCACATGCCGGCAGGGCCGCGGCACACTGCCGAGTCACTGCCGCGGCACACCCGTCCGGGCCGCGGCACACTCATGCTGCAACTTTTCGGCCAACCCTTATGGACTGTGCGCCGCGGCACATGCCGGCAGGGCCGCGGCACACTGCCGAGGCACACTCGGCCGGGACGCGGCACACTGCCGACCACTGGGAGCCGTTTTTGGTCCTGTGCCGTGGCACACAGTGCAGTCAGCCCTATAATTGCGTTTTTTGTGCGATTCAACCCATATTTTTCCATTTCTTCACCTACATCCGAGAGAGAAGGCTTGAGGGAGAGGATTTTCATCATCTATCACTTGAGTGTTGGATTTTCATCATTTTCATTCGGTTATGAAGCTCGGATCATCGAGCTATCGCGTATTCTTCGGATCAAAGTGCTTGAATCTTCAAGAGGTAATTTCTTCAACATCTTGGATTTCGATTTTGTATTGAAATATGATGTTTTGGGTGTTAAGATCATGTTGTATGAAGTTATATACGCATGATTTTGGATATGTTTGATTATTCATTGGATTATTGACGGATTGTTCAAGAACACTTTGAATATTGAGTTGGATTTGGGGGTTTTCGATTAATCGTTGTTGTAATCACGACTTTGGATATTCATAACGGATTATTGATCGTATTGAAGATGTTTTGTTGGTTTGAAACACTTCTTGGGGATTTGATGTTTGTATTATTGAGGCTTGGTTATAAACAATCGAAGTTTGGCCACAAAGTGTTCGATATAATGCCCCAATGAACTTGGTTTAATCATATCGACGTTTTGAGTTCGTTATATTCGTGTTTGATTCGTATATTGAACGGATTGTTGGTAATTGTATTTATTCAAGGTTGTTCGAGCGACCGATATCTCAATTAGGACGTTGTTCGTGGAAGGATAATTGTCACCGGTGTTGTGTAAGTTAATTCTTACTCGGTTAAAAGGATATTCATTCCTTTTGTTGTTGATCATTCATAATCATAACTCATTCATCATTGTATTAATCATATTGGAACTTGTAATTGTCGAATAATCATTTCATTCACGAGGAACGGCGGTTCCAATCATTTCATTGGGTTATCAATCACTTCACTATTATTTTCATCTCGGTGAGTCATTTTTGACCTTGTCGAATTATTATTCATTGATATTCATTGTGGTCATTCTCGTTCATATGATCTTCTGGGTTCATATTGCGTGGCCGGGTGAGGATGTGTAGAATTTTTAGTCGGGCACGCGATGGCCGTGTATTGGGAGTGATACATTGGGCTGTGCACACGGTAAAGATTAATTCCGCGAGACTAATTAGGTACAAGGACGGGTGTGTCCGGTCATCCATCTTGTACACTTGCACAGAACACTACGGGCGTACTATGATACTCCTCTTCAGCGTAATTCATAACTAAAGACAATTCATAGCTTCAGATATATCATGTTTGTGTATTTTCAACCCTTGAGGATTGTTGTTCTGTGTAACTGACCCCATTGGGGGATTTTGTTTTTCAGGTCACGGCAAGGCAAAGGCACGGGAAGAGCATGTTAACGACGAGGAGTCCCAGTGATACTAGTAGGGGGCCCCAGTCATTCCGTTTATTTCAGTCATTTCAGTCATTTCAGTCATTCTTATTTCTCTTCATTTGTTTTTCCGCTGCAAATTACGTTTGAGATGTTTAATTATTCAGGGTGGTGTATTTTATCTTCATATAAAATATACTAGTATTCTATGTTGTACTGGTGTATCGTACTTAATCTCCTCATCGGAGTATTTTATAATATAATGTGGTTCGGTACTACAGTTATATTATTTAATTCATCTGTTTTCATTCGCCTGGTGTGTCCCAGTCGGGGGTCCACGGCACTGTAATATCCGCCTAGTTTGGGGTGTTACAGAGTTGGTATCGGAGCGTGGTTTGAATACTACCTTCCGAGTCATGTCTCATTTGAAATCATCGTCATCGGACTAGTATCATTGGACTTTCGCGTCACGTGTGACCTGTGCAAATGGCGAGCCAATCAGACCAAGAACTGTAAGATTCCTAACGCCATGGTATAATTTTTGGCAATAAGAATCATTCATTCATAATTCATCAGTTAACAATCCTCAATCATCATTTTCATTTTGACCAGGACGGTCATGTTAACTCGTTAATCACTCAATTCATTTCATTACCCAGTTGTTGATCAGGAAGATCATACCATTAATCTTGTTAACTTGTTCAAGATAATCACTTCAAGAATTTCATCAGATAATCATGTCACCTCAGTTAATCATTCATATAATCATTGTGTTAGAGCGTGTATGCTCATTCTCATCATTTAAGGACATAATCATAACGCGATATTCATGCGGGAGATTTAATTATCATGTGACTTTCCTACTTCAGTATGGAGAGAGCAGGCAGAGGACGTGGAGGACGAGGCCGCGGAGCGGGCCGAATTCCTAGAGCTCGTGTGAATACACGTGCGAACGCGAGGAATAATGCTAACTCATCTAGCAGCGACGCTGCTACTCGTTCACCTGGACGTGATCATTCTCTATCGGGGAGTCGTACCCGGGACACCGCTCAGTCAGAAGGTGTTCGGGTTGACCCACTCGATTTTATGCAGGGCATGATGGCCCAAATGACCCGATGGCACAGCTGATGGAGAAGGATGCATAACTCAGTCAATCAAATTCAACAGGCTCCTCCGCCGCCACCTCAGAGGCAAGAGAGGAATATGAGCAGTATCATCGGCGACATCTCTCGCCAAAGGCCACCTACTTTTGAGGGATCGTCTGAGCCGGCAGATATTATTCATTGGCTCGAACAGTTCGAGAAGTTGTTTGCTATGGTAGAGTGTCCTGAAGGACACAAAGTTTCAGTTGCGGCTCACTACCTGGGTAAGAGCGCACATTCTTGGTGGTTGTCGTTGAAGCCCACCGAAGGATCATGTACTTGGGATCAGTTCAAAACTCTCATGATGGAGAGGTATTATCCAGCCCACTCAGGGAAGCTAAATTATCGGAATTACTCACTCCCGACCCCTCAGCAGACGAGGATGTTCTCGCCATTGCCGAGAAATTTCAGGAACTTCTTCCGTTCGCCTCATCTATCATTTATTCCGAGGCGGATAAGATTAAGTATTTCAGCAAGAGGCTGAAACCCCGTATGAGACTACAGTTGCTTAATCATAATTGCACCACGTTGGCCGAATTCATTGAGAAAGCTCTTACCTATGAGCTTACAGCTAAGGAGATTGCTAAGCAGCAACCTTCATCTGCTAGCAAGAAGTCCAAGAACCGTAATCAGTCTGACGGCAGTCAGGCCACTTTCAAGAAACCTCGTGCGGGCTCTGCTTTTTCTGAGCGACCTCCTGTGACGTCTAAACCCACGGAATCTCAGTCACGAGCGGCCAGTTCGGCCATCACCTGTTATAACTGTGGGGATCTTGGTCATGTCAGCACCAAGTGCCCGAGACAGTCTGTCACGTGTCATAACTGTGGGATTGCTGGGCATAAGGCCCGTTTCTGCCGTAGGGACTCCAAACCTACTCCGGCATCATCTCAGGCCCCGAAACAATTACCTGTTCAAAATCAGGCCACTCAGTCTGCGTCGTTCAAGATGACAGGAGCGAATAAAGGTGGAGCCTTTAGCCATCAGACGGGAGCAGCCGGTGCCGGGACTAGCAAGCCCCGGATTTATGAGATGAAGAAGACCGATGATCCAGAGGCCCGAATGATCTCAGGTACACTCGATATTCTATATCAACCTGTGTGTACCCTTTTTGATACTGGTGCATCGCATTCATTCATTTCCGAGTCATGTTTGAGTAGACTACGTCTGGGTAGTGCTACTAGTTGTGAGCCTTATGTCATTGGTCTACCTGATGGTAGACGAATTATCGGTAATCGTGAGATTCAGAATTGTCCGATTCAGCTTCATGGTCGTGTATGGCCAGCGGACCTAGTCGTAGTAGATTTGCCTAGAGACGACGTCATCTTGGGTATTGATTGGATCGATCGTCATGATGCCATCATTAGTGTCCGTAAGCGTATGATCACTATCATTTCAGACGATGGGGTCGAGTGTGTGTTTCAGGGAGGTAATCCCGGCTGTTCTAGTAAGGTCATTAATTTGATGAAAGAAGTGAGATTACTCAATCAGGGGTGTGTTGGTTATTGGTGCTATATGACCAAAACCGAGAAATCATCAGTAATGTTGATGGATATTCCGGTAGTGAGGGAATATGCCGATGTTTTTCCAAACGAGTTACCTGGTTTGCCTCCACAGAGAGATGTGGAATTCACGATTGAGTTGGAGCCCGGTACGTCCCCGATATCGAAGGCACCGTACCGGATGGCCTCGACCGAAATGCGGGAGTTGAAGAATCAACTTGAGGAATTGTTCGAGAAAGGTTATATCCGACCGAGTGTGTCCCCGTGGGGAGCACCAGTGCTGTTTGTCAAGAAGAATGATGGTTCGTTCCGGTTGTGTATTGATTATCGTGAATTGAATCGGGTGACGATCAAGAATAAGTATCCTTTACCCCGTATCGATGATCTTTTGGATCAACTTCAGGGAGCTTCAGTATTTTCCAAGATCGACTTAAGATCTGGATATCATCAGTTGCGGATTCGAGAGTCGGATATCGCGAGGACGGCGTTTCGAACACGCCATGGTCATTATGAGTTCGTAGTTATGCCGTTTGGGCTAACTAATGCACCTGCGGTATTCATGGAGTTAATGAATCGGGTTTTCATCGACTTTTTGGATCAGTTTGTTGTTGTCTTCATCGATGACATTTTGATTTATTCTCGTAATCGAGAGGAACACGAGGTTCATCTTCATCAGGTTCTCGATGTGTTGAGACGAGAGCAACTTTATGGAAAGTTTTCCAAATGTGAGTTCTGGATGTCCGAAGTGACTTTTCTCGGGCATTTAATTTCATCAGATGGAGTGCGTGTTGATCCTCAGAAGACGGAGGCTATCCAGGATTGGTTACCTCCGAAGAATGTTAAGGAAATCTGAAGCTTTCTCGGATTAGCCGGTTATTATCGGCGGTTTGTGGAAGGATTTTCCAAAATTGCTCAACCATTGACGAACCTTTGGCGAAAGGATAAGAAATACACGTGGTCCGACGCGTGTCAACGGAGTTTTGAGGAACTCAAGATCCGGTTAATGTCAGCACCTGTACTTTCCTTGTCGCAAGGGACAGAAGGATTTGTGGTTTATAGTGATGCGTCCGGATAGGGTCTCGGATGTGTGCTCATGCAGAATGGGAAGGTTATTGCCTACGCTTCACGACAATTGAGACCTTACGAGGTTAATTATCCGACCCACGACCTGGAGCTAGCATCCGTGGTGTTCGCTTTGAAAATCTGGCGTCATTACCTTTATGGCGTCACCTGTCAGATTTTCACCGATCACAAGAGTTTGAAGTATATATTTACTCAGAAGGAGTTAAATATGCGACAGAGGCGGTGGTTGAAACTAATCAAAGATTATGGTATCGAGATCCGTTACCACCCAGGCAAGGCGAACGTTGTCGCCGACGCCTTGAGTCGTAAGTCCGTTCAGGAGCAGATGCTTGCTCGTTTAACAGTTCAGAAGGAGCTTCAGCAGGAATTCCTTAGACCCAAGATCGAGGTCTGGGTTCAGCGAGTGCAAGGGCAACTTTGTACGTTGGAAATTTCATCGCTAATTGAGGAGGCGATCAGGGAGAATCAGGGTTCGGACCCATTTTTTTACGCATTCGAGAGGATGTGACTCAGGGGAAAGCCCCCGGATTTTTGGTCCACGAGGATGGACTTTTGCGTTTTAAGAATCGGTTGTGCGTACCGGCGAATGATGAGTTGAAAGACTCAATTTTGAGTGAAGCTCATGCTACCCCTTATTCTGTTCATCTAGGGTCTAGCAAGATGTACAAGGACTTGAAACAAAATTACTGGTGGAGTAATATGAAGTGAGAAGTTGCAGAATTTGTTTCGAGATGCTTAACCTGTCAGCAAGTCAAGATTTAACATCAGCGACCGGCGGGTATGCTGAAACCTCTCCCTATTCCAGAATGGAAGTGGGAAGACATTTCTATGGATTTCATCACGAGTTTGCCGACGAGTCGTCGTGGCATGAATACGATCTGGGTGATTGTGGACCGCTTAACTAAGTCAGCTCATTTCCTTGAGATTAAGGATACGTGGGGTCCCGAGAGACTTTCCCAGCTGTTCATCAAAGAGATAGTGAGACTGCACGGTACTCCTAAAAGTATTGTTTCCGATCGTGACGGACGGTTTGTGTCTCATTTTTGGAAATCAGTTCATCGTGATATGGGAACTCAGCTTAATCTCAGTACCGCCTTTCATCCTCAGTCCGATGGACAATCAAAGAGAACTATTCAGACATTAGAGGACATGTTGAGGGCATGCGTCCTCGATTGGAAAGACGATTGGGAAGCCCAACTACCATTGATCGAGTTCACGTATAATAATAGTTGGCATGCTTCGATTAAGATGGCACCTTACGAGGCCTTGTACGGTCGTCGTTGTCGATCTCCTTTATGTTGGGATGACCTATCCGAAATAATCGCCACCGAGCCCGATATGCTTATAGCCGCCCGTGAGAAGGTAGCTTTGATCAGGAATCGTTTGTTGACCGCTCAGAGTCGACAAAAATCTTATGCAGATAATCGTCGTCGACCACTAGAGTTCGAGACAGGTGACCACGTGTTGGTCAAGGTATCCCCGAGTCGAGGTATCTTCCGTTTTGGGAAGCGGGGAAAGTTAAGTCCAAGATTTATTGGACCGTTTGAGATTCTGGAACGAGTAGGCGAGCTAGCTTATCGTTTGGCTCTACCTCCAGCGTTGAGCCGAATCCAGAATGTGTTTCACGTCTCTCAGCTACGGAAGTATGTTGCCGACCCGAGTCACATACTTCAGTTCGACGAAATCGAGATCGCAGATGATCATTCGTATGAGGAGCGTCCCATACGAGTCTTAGAGCGGCGAATCAAATAGTTGAGGAATAAGGCGATTCCTTTGGTTAAAATTCAGTGGTCTAGACACGGAGTCGAAGAGGCTACTTGGGAAACCGAGGATAGTATGCGGGAGAATTATCCCGAGTTGTTTGACCCTTAGTTTCGGGGATGAAACTCTTTTAAGGGGGGTGTATGTAATACCCGGTTGTAATTCAGTCACTATCATTCAGTAATTTCATTCGGTAATTGTCACTCTGTGGATTTTCACTCATTAATAATCATTCATCAATCATGTTCATTCATCCATGTTCACCGTTCGGAATAACTTTGAGTTGTGTATCGATATTGTTCATTGTTTCAACTTTCCACGTATGAGTTCGACTTTGTTAAATCACCATTAATTTTTGGAAACTCCAAAGATTTTGAATCTTTTCAATATTATAGATCATCGAGTTAGCTTTCCAATGGTTCAAACGGTGAGTCATTCGGAGTCCGGATGAGAGAGTTATGGTCGAAATAGCTCAGACACTCATTTTCGATTTTGGCGGCGGCTGTCTTGTGCGCGCGGCTGTGCCGGCAGGGCCGTAGCACACTGCCGAGTCACTGCCGCGGCACACCCGTCCGGGCCGCGGCACACTCGTGCTGCAACTTTTCGGCCAACCCTTATGGACTGTGCGCCGCGGCACATGCCGGCAAGGCCGCGGCACACTGCCGAGACACTGCCGCGGCACACTCGGCCGGGCCGCGGCCACCGCGACCAGGAGCTGTTTTGGGCTCGTGCCGCGACACACTCGGCACAGGCACACACAGCGATCAGCCCTATAATTGCGTTTTTTGTGCGATTCAACCCATATTTTTCCATTTCTTCACCTACATTCGAGAGAGAAGGCTTGAGGGAGAGGATTTTCATCATCTATCACTTGAGTGTTGGATTTTCATCATTTTCATTCGGTTGTGAAGCTCGGATCATCGATCTATCGCGTATTCTTCGGATCAAAGTGCTTGAATCTTCAAGAGGTAATTTCTTCAACATCTTGGATTTCGATTTTGTATTGAAATATGATGTTTTGGGTGTTAAGATCATATTGTATGAAGTGATATACGCATGATTTTGGATATGTTTGAATATTCATTGGATTATTGATGGATTGTTCAAGAACACTTTGAATATTGAGTTGGATTTGGGGGTTTTCGATTAATCGTTGTTGTAATCACGATTTTGGATATTCATAACGGATTATTGATCGTATTGAAGATGTTTTGTTGGTTTGAAACACTTCTTGGGGATTTGATGTTGGTATTATTGAGGCTTGGTTATAAACAATCGAAGTTTGGCCACAAAGTGTTCGATATAATGCCCCAATGAACTTGGTTTAATCGTATCGACGTTTTGGGTTCGTTATATTCGTGTTTGATTCGTATATTGAACGGATTGTTGGTAATTGTATTTATTCAAGGTTGTTCGAGCGACCGATATCTCAATTAGGACGTTGTTCGTGGAAGGATAATTGTCACCAGTGTTGTGTAAGTTAATTCTTACTCGGTTAAAAGGATATTCATTCCTTTTGTTGTTGATAATTCATAATCATAACTCATTCATCATTGTATTAATCATATTGGAACTTGTAATTGTCGAATAATTATTTCATTCACGAGGAATGGCGGTTCCAATCATTTCATTGGGTTATCAATCACTTCACTATTATTTTCATCTCGGTGAGTCATTTTTGACCTTGTCGAATTATTATTCATTGATATTCATTGTGGTCATTCTCGTTCATATGACCTTCTGGGTTCATATTACGTGGCCGGGTGCGGATGTGTGGAATTTTTAGTCGGGCACGATATGGCCGTGTATTGGGAGTGATACATTGGGCTGTGCACACGGTAAAGATTAATTCCATGAGACTAATTAGGTACAAGGACGGGTGTGTACGGTCATCTGTCTTGTACACTTGCACAGAACACTACGGGCGTACTATGATACTCCTCTTCACCATAATTCATAACTAAGGATAATTCATAGCTTCAGATATATCATGTTTGTGTATTTTCAACCCTTGAGGATTGTTGTTCTGTGTAACTGACTCCGTTGGGGGATTTTGTTGGCAAGGCAAAGGCACGGGAAGAGCATGTTGACGGCGAGGAGTCCCAGTGATACTAGTAGGGGGCCCCAGTCATTCCGTTCATTTCAGTCATTTAAGTCATTCTTATTTCTCTTCATTTGTTTTTCCGCTGCAAATTCCGTTTGAGATGTTTAATTATTCAGGGTGGTGTATTTTATCTTCATATAAAATATACTAGTATTCTATGTTGTCCTGGTGTATCGTACTTAAGCTCCTCATCGGAGTATTTTATAATATAATGTGGTTCGGTACTACAGTTATATTATTTAATTCATCTATTTTCATTCGCCTGGTGGGTCCCAGTCGGGGGTCCACGGCACTGTAATATCCGCCTAGTTTGGAGTGTTACATACTTCGCATAAAAGAGGAGACTTACGTCCACAGGCCGCACGGAGATGACGGTCGCCCACGATACTAATCTCATCCGACAACATATCCGACACGTTGTGACTACGCACAACTTAACTTGTCACCTGACGACTCGAACGACAAGACAACACATTACTCGACAAACCACGACTCGACTCGACCCGACAGTGTAGGTTTCTGCAACCTAAGCTCCGATACCATAAATGTAACACCCCCAAAACCGTGTGGGAATATTACACGCCGTAGACCCTTTCCACAAGGATCTACCAGGCTAAACATCCATAAACAACTAAATGCTTGCCCGGCCAGGGTCAAACAATATAATAATACAGACCGTTAAGTCACTTACACATAAACACACAGACCGATGAGGTCACACAACTCTATCAACACGACTGACTAACAACATTACCCACACAGGGGTCGAAACACAATACAGCGGAAGACTGAATCAACTCTAACAATACAACCAAACTCTACCAACTCTCGACTCTTGATTAGTATCGCAACTCGTCATCCCCTTGTGCCAATCGTGTGACTGCTCCCCTGAACCTGCATGTACCTGGACGCAGAACAGACATCCACCCCCGATTAGTCGAGGGTTAGTAAAACTCCACTGTTTTACTAGTGCAAGTATAAAACAATACGAAATGCAACAAGTAAATAGCAACTACGTATTTAATACGGAATTCAATTATCAAAATATTCCCGAGAAGTTTTAGAATTTCGAACTCAAGCAAGAGATATTTGAAAAGGAACACATCATCTCGGGGATTTTTAAAGCAGAAATTCTTTTGGACCTCGAGTCCCAATTTACAAAACTTTTTCGTAAACATTAGGGCCTTAGCCCGATTCTCGTTTCAAAGCACACTAGATAATATATCATTATGAGTCCGAGACCCATATTTAAAATGTCACCCAAACAATCACTGCTACACGATAATTGTTCGTACACATCATATACCGAACTCCGGAGGCCTCGACAGACCTTACTCGGACCACACACACTGTTCGTACACATCATGTACCGAACTCCGGAGGCCTCAACGGACCCTACCCGGCCACAAACATTGTTCGTACACATCATGTACCGAACTCTAGAGGTCTCGTCAGACCCTACCTGGATCACACATCTTGTTCGTACACATCATGTACCAAACTCCAGAGGCCTCGTCAGACCCTACCTGGAACACACACCTGGTTCGTACACATCATGTACCGAACTCCAGAGGCCTCGTCAGACCCTACCTGGAACACACACACAAACATCGACACGACACAACTCATAATCATCAAATGTCAAGCCATTCCACATTACACCGAAATGTACAATCAAGTATGTAAACCAAAACAACACAAATATCATGATCATCACAACAACTCGACAATGACCAACCACACCCGGCACAAACTTAGATGATTTGCACATCCAACACAATTCCACGATGTTAACTAAGTGAAGGTATTATCGTTACCATCAATTGTTTGTAATAATCAATTCATGTGAAGCATATACACGAAAGTAAACCAATGCATCACAACCATAATACGATGTCCCTATTCACAATACACAATTCGTATAGTAAAATACTTGCCTTAATAACCGCTACCGAATACTCCGAAGAACACGATTCGACCGGAAAGCTCGGACCCCAAAGAAGACAACGAACGGAAGGGTTCCGACTCGAGTTCTTCACAATAATTTCGTCCCTAAGTCATACCAATGACAAATCAACAATCGTACGATGGATAATAATCATACAACGCCCAATCCCCCCTCTAAGACCTTTTGTCGGACACCTTCAAGGCGTCGACTAAGAACTCGACCAAAACAACGAATCGATACGATCCAACCATGGAATAACAAGGAATTCGATATAATACATCTAAATAATCAATAATACATCAATAATCTAAGTTATTTCAGATTAATCGGACAAATCGAAAAAAATCCCCAAAACTAGATTTTAAGAAAACTAATCGATGTTATGAACTCCAAAACTTCGTGGATTCATAGTATAACAACATTTCTTCGACTTCCCAAAGACTCCAGCCACGGACAGGAAGGATAGGAAATGAAAATGAGTGAAAAAAACGACTGCTCGGCCATATTTATACGCCTGCCGGACACGGCGCAGCAACCGGCCCAGACCAGCGCCGTGTGTCTCGGCCGTGTCTCGGCAGTTGCGATCTGGCCGACCCGGCGCAGACACGGTGCTCGCGGCGCCGTTTGAGGCCGTTCGCCCAGGTCCAGCCAGCAGCCTCCAGGCACAAAATGAAGAACCACAACGACGATCTGAACGACCCCGAAACCCGAACCTGAATACAAATCGAAGATACGGTTACGAAGTACTCTCAAATATGAATATAAGAGCTAATAGAACACACAATTCCGACCACCCGAAGGCTCGAAATTCGACAACCGAAGTAATTACCCCAAACTTTGGGAAATTACGAAAACGGCCCAAAACGTCCGAAAATCACGATACGTGATCGAATAATCCAACCGAAGTTCACAACACATCTAACAAAGTTAAACATACTTGCGGGAAACTCGAAACAGTAATTTCGAACGAGATTCACAAGAATCGAACTCGAGTGCGGAAAAGTCGTTAATAAACACGGAACTCAACAAAACAATACCGAAACGAACTCGGATGACAAAAAGTGCAGAATTAATCATTCTCAGAATGATGAAACGGTCCCAAGCGTCTCATCGAAACGAACTTCCGCTGAAAAACGAAAATTACCGGAAGTCCGAAATTGCAGATATTACACAACTAAACATTATTTAATCAACGAATCATACGGAAATAAGAATCGAAAAACAAATATGAAGTGAAAAACTAAAAATTAAAACTCAAAAATATATAAATTGAAACAAGGATTGAAAGAAAACCTGGTGATTATGTGTTAATGTTGATAAGATAATGAATTGTATTGAGGAACTTGAGTTTTAGAAAGTAGGGATTGAGAGGGGGAAAAAAATTTTCGCACTGCTGGTCGCTTGGTGTCTCGTCTGGTTTGTGATTGTGTTGCAAAGTCCGTTTTTTTAATACAGACGTGTAGTTACGGCCGTAACATATCCAAGTTACGGCCGTATGATGCATTCGTTTTTCTAACAGGTTTTTAAGTTACGGCCGTATCTTTCCAGACTTACGGCCGTATGATGCATTCGTTTTTCGGACCTTGTTTTAAGATACGGCCGTAACATGTAGGAGTTACGGCCGTAAGGTGCTTTCGGTAAAATTTTATTAGAACAACATACGGCCGTAAGACTTTATAACTTACGGCCGTATTATTATTAATTATATATATATATATATTTTAGTTTTTTAAGTTTTTTTTTTGGTTTTTTTAGAAAATTATAATTATTATATGTGTGAGAATAATGAAAGAAAGACTCCCTGTATTTTATGAATGATATGATCCTTGCTCTTGTTGTTGAATCTTTCCGTGTTACCCCCAAACTTATTTTGCGAAATAATAGAGATTGGGTTGCCTCCCAATAAGCGCTTTGTTTAACGTCCTTAGCTTGACTTCTAGTCAGATTGTTTAGGTATTTCCAACATTATGATTGACTTTGCTGTCGAGAATTCTCCTCCCAGATATGGCTTTAACCGTTGGCCGTTTACTTTGAAACTCCCGTCGGTTGTATTATAAATCTCCAAAGTTCCATGAGAAAACACCTCTTTGATCGTGTAAGGGCCCGTCCATCGTGATCGCAGCTTACCCGGAAACAGACGCAGTCGTGCATTAAAAAGCAGAACTTGGTCTCCTGTTTTAAAATCTCTTCTTAAAATTCTGCTCTCATGCCATCTTTTTGTTTTTTCTTTGTAGATTTTGGCATTTTCATATCAGTCGAGTCGGATTTCATCCAACTCATTTAACTGCAGCAACCTTTTCTTTCCAGCCAACTGTTCGTCAAAGTTTATTTTTTATAGCCCAAAAGGCTCGATGTTCAAGTTCTACTAGCAGGTGACAGGCTTTTCCAAAAACCAGACGAAATGGAGACATGCCTATCGGTGTCTTATAAGCTGTTATGTAAGCCCAGAGTGCATCATCCAGCTTTTTTGACCAATCTTTCCGAGATGAGTCGATTGTCATCTCAAGTATACGTTTTAGTTCACGATTGGAAACCTCGACTTGTCCACTGGTTTGTGGGTGATAAGAGGTAGCGACATGGTGTTTTACTCCGAATTTGGTCAATAGAGCCTTAACATGGTGATTGCAGAAATGAGATCCGCCATCACTGATAATAACTCTCGGAGTTCTAAAGCGAGTGAATATATTTTTCTTTAGAAAATTTACCACGACCTTAGCTTCGTTTGATGGTAATGCAACAGCCTCCACCCATTTAGATACGTAGTCCATAGATACAAGGATGTATTCATTAGAGAACGATCATGGAAAGGGTCCCATGAAATCAATTCCCCAAACGTCGAAGATTTCAACTTCAAGGATGAAATTCATTGGCATTTCATTTCTTTTTGACATGTTTCCATGTCTTTGGCACCGGTCACACTTCGAGACAAGTGTATGTGCATCTTTGAACAGAGTGGGCCAATAGAATCCTGCTTCAAGAATTTTTGCTGCTGTTTTTGAACCCCCAAAATGTCCTACATAGTGAGAGGAATGACATCTTTCTAATACCTTCTCCATTTCTTCTTCCGGTATGCATCTCCGGATGATTTGATCAGGTCCTCGTCTGAACAATAGAGGATCTTCCCAGTAATAGTATTTCAACTCGGAGAAGAATTTTTTCTTTTGATGATCGGAAAAATTTGGGTGAATTATTCCACTAACAAGGAAATTAACGATGTCAGCATACCATGGTGCATTTTGTTTTTCCTGGATATTAGAGATTTGGAACAGTTGTTCATCCGGAAATACTTCATTTATTTCCTTCTCTTGAGCATTGTTTTGGTCTAGTCTAGAGAGATGATCTACCACTTGGTTTTCTGTTCCCTTTCTGTCTCTGATTTCTATGTCTAATTCTTGCATAAGTAGAACCCATCGGATTAGCCTTGACTTTGCATCTTGCTTTGTCATTAAATATTTCAAAGCTGAATGATCAGTGTAGACAATGACCTTCGATCCCAATAAGTAGGATCGAAATTTGTCAAAGGCATAAACCACTGCAAGTATCTCTTTTTCAGTTGTTGTGTAGTTCAGCTGAGCATCATTCATAGTCCTGCTCGCATAATGGATCACTTGCATCATTTTGTCCTTCTTCTGGCCCAGCACGGCCCCCACAGCATAATCACTTGCATCGCACATCAAAATGAATGGAATAGTCCAATCTGGAGAAATGATGATTGGAGCTGATGTAAGCTTATCCTTCAAAGTTGCAAAGGCCGCGTGGCATTCATTTGTGAAAAGGAATGGTGTATCTTTCTCAAGCAAAGAACAGAGAGGTTTTGCTATTTTTGAGAAATCTTTTATGAACCTCCGATAGAATCCTGCATGCCCGAGAAAACTCCTTACTCCTTTCACCGAAATTGGTGGAGGAAGTTTTGCAATCACTTGGATTTTTGCCTTATCGACTTCAATTCCATGTTGTGAGATTCTATGGCCAAGTACGATTCCTTCCTGGACCATGAAGTGACATTTCTCCCAATTGAGAACTAGATTTGTGTCTTCACATCTTTCCAAGACCATGCCTAAGTGATATAGGCATTTATCAAATGAATCTCTGAAAACCGAGAAATCGTCCATGAAAACTTCAATGAATTTTTCAACCATGTCTGAGAATATTGACATCATGCATCTTTGAAATGTGGCTGGAGCATTGCACAATCCGAATGGGATTCTTCTATAGGCAAATGTTCCATAAGGGCATGTGAATGTTGTTTTCTCTTGGTCTTCTGGGGCTATTACGATTTGGTTGTATCCTGAATAGCCGTCGAGAAAACAGTAGTAAGAATGTCCCGCCAATCTATCGAGCATCTGATCAATAAATGGGAGTGGAAAATGATCTTTTCTTGTCGTCTTGTTTAGTTTCCTGTAATCAATGCACATTCTCCATCCTGTGATCGGTCGTGTTGGTATAAGTTCATTGTGCTCGTTCTCTATGATCGTGATTCCACTCTTTTTGGACACCATATGTACAGGGCTCACCCATGGACTATCTGAGATTGGATAAATGATTCCTGCGTCAAGTAATTTAAGAATCTATGCCTTCACAATTTCCTTCATGTTTGGATTCAAACATCGTTGATGCTCAATTGAAGGTTTGCATTCATCTTCCATCAAAATTTTGTGAGTGCATATAGAGGGGCTTATTCCTCTAATGTCCGCAATAGTCCATCCAATTGCTCTTTTGTGATTCCTCAATACCCTTAATAATTTCCCTTCTTCAAGTTCGGTCAATATGTTAGATATGATGACCGGAAGTGTAGAGGAAATACCCAAGTAAGCGTATCTCAAATGTGTGAGTAGAGGTTTGAGATCAAGTATTGGAGCTTCTTGTAAAGAAGGGAGGGGTTTAGCGGAGCTTGTCCCCAATTCTTCAAAATGTGAATGCCTTCTTAAGGGTGGTAGTGCTTCTAGATAGTTAACTGTTTCGGCCAAGTGATATTCTTCTTCCATGCTGGTTAGAGAATTTGCTATACATGTCTCAAGAGGATCTTTAGATAGAATTTTCTCCAAAGACTTGTTTACCATGGCTTCAATTGCGTCTATTCTTAGACAATACTCATATGTGGAGGGTTGATTCAAACTGTTTAGGACATCGAAGATGACATGTTCGTCTTCCACTCTGAGAATTAGCTTTCCTTCATAGACGTCAATAAGAGCACGTCCGGTTGCGAGAAATGGTCGTCCCAAAATAATGGGAATATTCTGATCTTCTTCCATGTCAAGGATGATAAAATCTGCTGGAAATATGAATTTATCAACCTTGACGAGCTCATCTTCTATTATCCCACGTGGATATTTGATTGACCGATCGGCTAATTGTAGTGAAACTGTTGTTGCTTTTGCTTCTCCCAAGTTAAGTTTGTTGAAAATTGACAGGGGCATCAAGTTGATACTTGCCCCTAAATCACAAAGAGCTTTGCCAAAATTCACTTCACCAATTTTACATGGGATTGTGAAAGTTCCCGGATATTTTAGCTTGGGTGGCAACTTCTTTTGTAGTATTGCGCTGCATTCCTCTGTTAACATGACAGTTTCGTATTCTTCAAGCCTTCGTTTGTTGGAAAGAATATCTTTCATAAATTTGGCATAGCTTGGCATTTGTGCTAGAGCATCGGCAAAAGGAATGTTGATGTGTAGCTTTTTGAAAATTTCCAAGAATTTCCCGAATTGAGCATCGAGCTTGTGATTCTTCAACCATTGAGGAAATGGGATAGGTGGAACATAAGATTTTGTAGCAACAGGACCTTTTTGAGATGTAGGTCCTCATTCAGATTCTTTTTCTGATTCTTGATTTTGTTTATCTTTTTGTTTTTCCATAGAAATTTCTGGCAGCTGCACTCCACTTCTTGTTGTGATAGCTTGGACATTTTCCCTTGGATTTACCTCAGTATTGCTAGGTAACATGCCATGAGATCTTTTTGAAAGTATTTTGGCCATTTGGCCAACTTGTGTCTCCAGATTTTTAATTGAAGCATCATTGCGTTGTTGATACTTCAATTGTTGTTCAGCTAGCTTCGTGATTGCTTCTTCCCACCCGGGCTTCTTTTCTTGATGCGTTGGATTCAACACATTGTTTTTGTTTGCATAAGAAAAATTTGGATGATTTTTGTACCCTGGATTGTATGTTGGCCCGTAAGGATTGTATGCTTGCCTTTGGAAATTCTGAGCATACGCCACTTGTTCTGGTGCTGGTGGTGATTGCTCCTGTTGCACTAAGGGACAGATAGTGCTGTTGTGAGTCGCTCCACAAATTTCACATGAAAAAGCTGAAACTTGTGGATTTCGCACCGTCTTCACAGAGTGAGGAGTTGAAAAAGACATTTCCTCGACTTTCTTTGATAGAGCTTCAATTTTTGCCAACATAAGTGAATAAGAATCCACTTCAAAAACACCATTTGGTTTCTTTTGGATATTTCTGTCTGGCCATCTTGCACTTTGTTCACTTATAACCTCAAAAAGATTATAAGCCTCTTTCATAGTTTTGTTGCCAAGTGAGCCATTTGATGATGAATCGACATTGGCTCGGCATGTAGGTAAAATTCCAGAATAGAAGTAATTGACTTGTACTCCCAAATTGAAACCATAGTTAGGACATTTTCGTAGCATATCTTTGTATCTCTCCCATGCTTCGTGGAATGATTCTGAATCTTGTTGACGAAATGTAGAGATTTCGTATTTGAGTTTCACCACTTTTATTGGTGGAAAGTACTTAGTGGTGAATTTTTGGACAAATTCGGGCCAATTTGTTATGCTTCGTGGTGGCAAAGTATCTAGCCACTCTCTTGCTCTGTCCTTCAAAGTGTGCACGAAAAGTCTCATTTTGATCGCCTCGTCATTTACATTTGGATATTTGAAATTTCCACAAATCTCCACAAAACGGTTAATATGGAGATATGGATTCTCGTCGGTTCTTCCATAGAATGAGTTGTTGTTGGAGAAGAGATTGATGACATCGGGGCGAATTTGAAAATTGTCCACTCCAAATGGTGGATAGATTACACTTGATTGAACGCTCAAAGATGGGGGGTTCATGAATTCCCCAAAGAGCATGTTGTCTTCATCTATTTCCGGCACAATAGGATATTGTTGATGTTGAATGTTTTGAACATTAGGTATTCCCCCTACTGGAGGAATTCTTTCGTTATCATTTCCTTGGGGGAGACGTGGATTTAGTTCGTCCGCCATTGATGGTGAAGAAATAATGTTTTTCTTTTGTTCTTTTCGCCTTCTTCTGAATGTGGCTTCGATCTCGGGATCTAGTGAAACTAAATCGCGATTGTACGTCCTTCGCATAGACAAGAGAATCTACAACAAAGAAAAAGTTGTATTTATAACAATAGTTAATAACATAATTTTTCAAATATAACTTATAGTTCCCCGAAAACGGCGCCAAAAACTTGACACGTTCTTAGTGTAACTATCGCAAGTGCACAATATCGTATCAAGTAGTAAAGTGGACTTTTTGAGTCTGGTTTATCGATCCCACGAGGAAGTTTGGTTATAATTTGAATTATACACTATTAGTCTATTTTTATAGATACTTGGCTAAGTGAAACACACAATTAAAGAGTTTGGTTTAATAATTGCAAAGATAATGCAATAATAGTTCTAAACTTATAAGGAAATAAAAAGATAGCAATAATAATAGATTGATTAACGATAAAATGAAATATTTGGGATTACAAACTTAGTTCGTCATTAGTTATAGAAGATGTATAGGAGATCATAATATGAATTTACTTATTATGTTGTGTAGATTCGATTTTCCTTAAAAAGACGGTTTCTCTTTCGAACTATAAAATGCCCCTTACATATTGAATCAATCCACTATATTTCTATGTTGATTGGCTTCAATACATAGCATTAGGATTTATGAAAATAACTCAAAGAATCATCTAAGGTCTATAGGTATATTTCTATCCCCTAGAACAACTTAGAGTGAAGATCATTTGATCTAATCAAACATATTTTCTTTCGAAACATATGAAGACCATAAATATCGTCATTTATTGGCCAAATAAATAAAGATTGTTAAAACAATGAAAATCACAGACAATAATAAGTAATTCACAATAGATCTTTTATACAAACATAAATAACATGACTAACCTTGTTTATAATCCCAACTAAAGGTAACTTAGCCCATGAAGGGTTTATTATACATAATACAAGCTTTGGTGGTCATTATTAGTTGAATCAAGAGAAAGAATTGATCCTCACTCCCTTAGTAGATAAAGGAGAAAGAAGCAATAAACTCTCTGAACAATATATGATATACCACACTCACACAAATCACTCAAGAACACAAGTGTGTTCTTCACACAAAAAGAAAAGTTTACAAGAAGTGAAAAATTATATGATGAATGATGAATGATGAAGGATCTAAGGGGTCTATTTATACACCTAAAGTCATCTAATAGCTCCAAAACTCCAGCATTATTACAATAGATCGGATCAATGCCAGCCATCCCCTCAATAATACACAAAAAGTATAAAAAATTAGACAAATCTTAACAATCTGTCAAGAGTTACGGCCGTGATATTAAGGAGTTACGGCCGTAACTTGGATGACTTACGGCCGTAACATTCTGTAGTTACGGCCGTAACTTGGCTTCGTCAATTTGTTCATTGGATGCTTTGAGAGTTACGTTTTCAGCCCAGATTTTCTCAGACTTTGCGTTTTTGCCCCAAATCTTCTCCGGATGATAACTTTTGATATGTAACTCTGATTTTGAATCCGGAAAGACTGCCGAATTCGTCTCGGAAAGCCCTAGAACATGAATATATCAAAATTCAACAAAGAGAATATTTAATAAACATGTTATTTCTTGAGTAAATCAGTTATTTAATCCGATCATCATCCGATAAAAATAAAATTATTAAAAACTAATTAATTAAAAGCAAAAAACGAGTAGACTAGCTCAATTATGGGTGAATTTTATCGATACAAACCATGGATAAGTGTACAAAACTGACACTTATCAGAATACAACAACTGATCAGAAGCTCAATACACAAATACATGTCCTAGCCAGTATCCTCCGGGAAGCTCATCTCTTCACGACCGCTACAAGCTTGATAATCCAAGAACCTAAAAAGAAAGCCCACTACGGGGTCAGCCATAATATCCAACAATGATAACCATCACATCACGTCAATAATTACATATAAATGGAAATACTAAGTAAGAATACGACAAATGTAATCTTACCGTCGTAACTTTACGAAAATCCACGATCCGTATCCTTAACAACACAATAAGATAATACCGAAATATCTATACGGTATCTCAACAATACCCAAGGTTCTCAAAATATTATCATAACTCGCGATACGGAAATTATACCAACTCTGGCCAATTCAATCCATCGGATAACGTCGACAATTCCAATACGATAATCGATTGTCCATCAAAGACAAGTACCAAGGAAATACGGAACATACCTCAAGATACGAAATACCATTACCATCACGTCAGTCTAATCCGAGATCAGATAAACACAACATACGGACATGGTCCTAACACAAGACCTACAAATGCATACTCATATGACAACGTCAATATGATCACAACAATAACGACAATGTATACTTATGGCAAACCCATAATATACATATGCACAACAACAATACATGGCAATCCGATGATACAGCGTTCACTGCCTAGATCCCCTGATGATCCCGTCGTACCAACATGAGGTGTACATATGACAACAATGCACGACTGCACAAAACAACAGTACACAATACACGACAACAACAATGCACAAATGCATGACAACTACAATACACGAATGTATCATGACATGATCGACACAAATGATAAAAATGATTATAGTACTTGCCCCGAGTCCTTCGAGAACGATCTTAATGTCTAAACCATCACGAACCATTATCATCAATACTCGACGGTCTAAAGTATCACGAATTGCAGATAATTCATATATTCGTATTTATCACAATATATCCTCGATATACAAGTATACCAATAACAAAAGTAAATCATATACATTATGATTTAGATTCCCAAAACTCGAATACAATTTATAATCCCAAATCTCCTGTGATTACGATTATAAACATTGCTATACGAATTATACACGAATGAAACGGAAACCATTCATTAAATACTATAAACAGAGCAAGTAATAACTTACCTCGATACCGATATAATGACGAGGAAGCTGTTACCAAATCCATTGCCGTCATCTACAAGTTCCTCGGTCCTGACCAAAGCAATTCACGAACATCCTCGAACTCGACCGCAACACACGGTTATAATCACCGATCAATATTCTCAACCTTGTAATTCGATAAACAACAAGTTCGATAACAATCAACAATCGATAAAATCAATTCACAAACCCAACGGCTCAACAATATCTCGGTTAACCACAAGTCTGATCAAACCAACTTAAACGATCACGAATTCACAACCGAAACTGAATATACTACCCTGCCTGTTGACTTAGCGCACGTTAATTACTTAACGTAGCGTGCATTAAGTTGCTCCCGTTAGCGTGCGCTAGCCAGTAGGCTTAGTGTGCGCTAATGACATGCATTTGCATGTATTTCGGATACCGATCAACATATGGCGATTATCAAGAACACTAAGTGATCTTGAACCAAGTTCAAAGCTATCAAAACAAGGAAATCCGATATCGTTTAACATATAGGTAATCATCCAACTCTTAATCCAATTCATATATTCACATATCATCTTCTTCCTCAAATATCAACATCATGAACACCAAGAACCTTAACAACACTTCCCTAATCTAACATTACAGAGATTAATCATCAACAATGACATCAACATCCGCAGAGGAGGAGAAGGATTAACCAACTTATCTCAAGAAAACAAACTATACAATTCAAATCACACGAATCATATTAATATCATCATACTCCGGTAATCCATCTCGTAATCATGCTTATCAACTTGTTTATATGAGAATCATTAACTCAAGAACATCAATCTTTAATCCAAAACGAAATCAAAAGGTGAAGAGTGATTACTTTGTATAGACGAACCATGAAGGAGAACAATCAACTTCATTTCAAGAATCATCAATAACTTCAAGAACAAGACTATAATCAATGCTCTCTATCTTAATCTTGATAAAATCATCATCTCGGAGTGTTTCTGGACCTTAAGTACCTCCCAGATCTCTCTCTATCGAGTGAAAGGAAAGAAATGGACGAAATGCTTCATAACACCTGTCTGTCCCTTTTTATAAAGTATATTACTAGCGTGCGCTAGACCTTATGTTTAGCGTGCGCTACGGCCTTAGCATGCGCTAACTGTTGTGATTTTCCTTACACGCAAGTGCACGTCATCGTTTACAAGTAATAAAGTGATAAGTAGAGTATCGTTCCCACGAGGACTGAATCTCTAACTACCGATTTTTTCGTATTCCAATTTTATTTGAACAATCGAATTTGGGTTTGTGCAATTAATAACTAAAAGAATTACTAAAAGACTAGTAGAAAACGATAGCTTGAATAAAATAAATCAGATGATGAATAAGTCTAGGGTTCTGAATCCACCTCAGTTTATCCGAATTTACTCTCGATTATCCGTAATAAATAATTTTCCCAATTTATTGAAGGCGGAGATTGCTAATATATTCTACCGCCTCTCCCGAGGTCAATAGATTTATCTAAGGGCGAATAACGCACTCTATCCCTAGGTGAATTAATTCGTCAATAGGCAAAAAGCATGAAATCTCCCAAAAGGCCACGTAGTTCCTATGAGTATATTCCTATCTCACAGAATAAAACGGTCCTCACCAATAGTTCCTCACCAAATCTCCTCTCCCGATTCGAAGTGAATGATTAAATCAATACAACTATTGGCCAGATAATTGCAAGCATTAAACACAATTGGGACAACTCAATAAAAAGGTAATTAATTGGATAATCTCAAGAAATTCGTCAAAACAAAGGTTTCATCAAAACCCTAGATTAGGGCTTTAGCCTGACATACTGATAATTGAAATTACAGAATAAATAAATGAAAGCATAAAATTCAAACGCAGATGAAGCTCGGATTCCTCCTTTCTTCAGCTTTCGCCCTCTGCCCTTGAAGTCTTCTGCTTCCCTCTTCTTCTGCCGTCTCCAAGATTAAGCTCCAAAAGATTCCAGATCAAAAAATTAATTAGGGTCTTAAACCCTATTTATAGCTCAGCACATCAACAAATCGCGTCCGTATCAGTCGGTCGGCTTAAAATCAAGCCAAATGACCCAAAATCCGCGGGCATACAAAAACCGCCAAGTGTGCCGGCGCACTAAACTCGTGCCGCGGCAGGCCTTTAGCCAGATGCTCAGGCGTCCTCAATTCCTTCTGTGCCGCGGCTCACCTGGGCTGTGCCGCGGCACAGAGTACAGTTTACTCGGCCTTCGGCTGGGTGTCTTCCTGTGCCGTGGCTCAGTTTCCTTGTGCCGCGGCTCAGAGTCCAGATTTGCCGTTTTCGCCCGTTTTACCTCGTTTTAGCTCCCGGAATTTCCTGTCAGTCATACAAAATTAAGGCATTAAAGGCTCATTTAGACAATTTCACTCTCCAAAATACTACAAAATAATGATAAATAAGCGTATAAAAATACGCCTAACAAATACCCCCAAACTTAAGCCTTTGCTTGTCCTCAAGCAAAAAGAATTAAATTCAATAAAAGAATGTCGTGAATCATCGTGCAACTCATAGTGTTCAACCTAATCAATACTATCCTGTAATTCTCTCTAAATACTACGAGTGTCATAAAAGCGAGCTGCACTCAGAATAATGATTCCGCAAAGTAATCAAGTTCAGTCCTAATCACTCGTTCATGAAGAAAATCCAACTCAAAGATTAACAAAACGTGAGTCGAATCGACCGTCAATATGAAAGGCTAAAATAAACAAGCTAGTTCGTACTGTTCCACAGTCTAAAGGCACAATTTTCACGAGTTTCATAACAATTAAACCTCGGACAGTATTCCCTTATATATATGTTCAAGAATTTGATTCGAGTTGACCACTAGGTTAGGATCTCGGGATGTTTCATCGGGATAATCCTAGGGTGGAACTTCCATTCTCATGTATTGGAAAACCGTTTGACGTAAAAGACACTCATGGGGCACATGGATGCTTCTAGTTACTAAGTTCCCTTCTACAGCGGAGAAACAACTCGAATATGTAATTTCCGCATGTCCGAATCAAGGTTGCCGTTTTACGCGAGAGTAAACAGTGGGTCACGCGAATACCCCCGGTTACTAGGCTCCCTCTCATTGGCACATGTGAAATATCTAAATCACTAGTCTAATCAGGGTCGTCGTTTTACGCGAGAGTAAACAACGGGTCACGTGAATACCCCCGGTTACTAGACTTCCCATCATAGAACACATTATCTCGACTTTTTGGGAAAAACTGACTGACTCTAAACTCAATCTAAGTGCCAACACGACTAAAGAAACAGTATGACTCACTAGCCGGAAAATGTAGCCAAACGTATTGACGGTGATTTTAAAACAAGTATGTATCGTCTCTTATCTGCCAAGACCTCTACAATCACGAAAAATTTTGGACCTAAATGAATACTAAGCAGAACAGAAATAACTGACTACAACTCGACTAGAACTCGACCGCTTCTTCAGAGAGAAAAACAGTGTCGTAACATCAGTATCACACAAATAGAAGCACGAAAAATTCACGAATAAAGAAAAACTAAGACAAGCAAGGCTATCTAAAAAAATTTTTACGCAAAGTAATGAAAATTGCAACGAAATAAGGTACAGCAATAAAATAAAGTACAGCAATGAATGTAGCAACTGAAAGTAAATCCCCCCCCCCCCCCCAAACTTAGGACGTACATTGACCTCAATGGACAAAAAATGATATGCAATAAAAGTAAAAGGTCAAGTACTCCCCTCCAGTCTGCTCAGGAGCTGGTGCCGGCATCGTCCGGTGAGGAGGGTGGTGTGGCTGGCCGGGCGGGCGCAATAAATGGCCCGTCGGGATGCATGATATGGGCCGTCCATGCGGCGAGGTGCTCCTGATGATAAGCATCCCTCGCAGCAAGACGCCTCGCCTCTCGTCGGCTGGCCCGGCGGGCCTGCTTTCGCATCTCGGCTCTAACGGCAGCAACAACGCTCTCCCGCTCCGTCCGCTGCTCCTCCCGCATGGCAGCCATCAAGATCTCCCTCTCTCTCCTCATCTCATCTCTCTCTCTCCTCGTCTCCTCTCTCAGCTCCTCTCTCTCTCTCCTTAGATCCTCCCTCAGCCCATCAAACAACTCCTGCAACCTCGCTCTGTCGGGCTGCGGGCCGGCATCTCCATGTGTCAACAAAAGTGGCTCGGGGGATCCCTCGTGGGCCTCCTCTAGCAGAAATCCTCTCCCCCGAGCGTGCGCTGGCGCTCCCCCCCACTGGTCAAAGTGTGATATGATGCGGTGGTCGATCGGGGCCTGGGGGGCAAGCATCGGCTCGTCGTCTGACCACGTCAGCCCCGACTGCCGGCACAAAGCGCAGATGAGAGAGGGGTGCTTCAACCCCGTCTTGGCCCCCCCTGGATACACTGGAAGATAGATCGGACCAGGATGGGGGCCACATCGAAACGCAGCCCGGAAGTGATAGCATAAAGTGTCCGGGCGCGGGAGAGAAAGACAGTACGGATCTGGGAGGTGGGGTCAATGCGTGCGCAGATAAAATAAAGCCAGGCACGCCCGAGCCGGCTGAGGCGCGAGCTCCTGAAGTGGAAAGTGGAAGAACCCTGTGCTCGCTGCTCCCAGTCGGTATCGGGCTGTGCAATGGTCTCGAGTAGGGCCTCCTTCGTGAGGCTGGTCATCACTCGGTCATAGGCTGACTCATCAACCACCGGAAGCCCAAAAAGCCTCCGAATAGCAGCCGTGGAGAAATCAACCGTAACCCCTCGGACGTCGACCTGAGTCCGAGACTCTAAAGACGGCAACGTATGCCCTGCCCGAATGTGCTTCAGCAGTGCGCTGGCGTAGAACTCCTGCACACTCGAGATAACCGCTGGCTCGGGAGGTGCGGCAAATCTGGCCCACCCCATCTCGTCAATCATAGTGAGCAATTCCCCGTCCTGAGGAGCTGGAGTAAAACCCCTCTCTGGAATAAGTGGTCGTGGCCGGATATTTTCATTGAATATCTTGTGAATTTCAGGGTCCGAAAATTGGTGCCCCTCCGCCTCGGCCCCACCACGAGAGGTCTCCCCTCGAGTGGGGGATGACTGGGTCCTAGCTCTCTTGCTCAGTTTCTTTGTTCTCGCCATAATCAGTCCTGAAAAGTAAAACACGAGGGTTTATTCACACAACAATAATAACAATGATCTACGCTCGGCTAAGGATGTTCAGTCAGAAATCCCGAATTTAACAAACTAGCGCATACGTGAGAGAAGGATGAAATTAGACTTAAACGTTTAACCTGGATGTAAGGGTTGGGCTTGCTGTAAATTCAAAACGTATACGTTGCACGAAAATTCAAAAGATTGCTTTTCCAAAGAAAATTTTTCACTTAGGCAATTTATCAAACACTTTGAGGGCACAAGTTTACTTGAAGAATAAACATGGTTATAGCTCGATTCAAACCCCAAGAACAGAAAAGCAATTCAATCATTATCAACACAACACACTCAACTCATTGATATTCCGATTTAACCATGAAAATTCGATAAAACTACCATGTTATTCTCTAACAATCCGAAAACTTTTGAAGGAAAATAATATGTTCAATTCATCCAAAGCATAAACAACTTCCAAATTTAAACCATAAGCAAGTAAAGATTAAAGATTGGAATGTACCTTTTGGTTATGTGAAAAAAAAATGCAAGAGGAAGTCGCTGGAAAAATTGGAAGAACTACTTCGGTCGGTCGCGCGCTGGGGAGGGAAGGAGAAGGAAAGAAGGCGTACCTAGAAATGCCGGCCGAATGCGTGTTATATGCTACCTGGGCCTTTCAGATTCCGCATAGTGTGCCGCGGCACAGCTAAAGTGAGCCGCGGCACAGGGTACAGTCCCTTTTACCTGTGTTCTCGTTTTGTCGTGTGCCGCGGCACAGATTACGTGTGCCGCGGCTCATTGCTCAAGTGTGCCGCGGCTCATCTATGCCGTGCCGCGGCAAAGGGTACAGTTGGTTTAGCCTCCCCTTACGATTGATGTGTGCCGCGGCTCACAATACCTGTGCCGCGGCTCATACTTCAGTTTCTTCCCTGGGACTTTTCTGCACAGAATTTTGAGAGAAACACGTTAAAAACGAGAGGCAGAAGCAAATTGAAGCACAAAAATGATGAAAAACAAGAATCACGAATACAAGAAAAATAAAGAAATGCAAAAATCTACAACTACGAACTCGGGTTGCCTCCCGAGAAGCGCTAAGTTTATAGTCTTCAGCCGGACCTATTGGAAAACATTAGTTCGCTTTTCGCAAACTCCATTTGATTTCCGCCCCGTTCATCGAACCCTTCATATATTTGTTAAAATTATGACCATTGGTCGTCAGCGATTCGACTTTCGGTTCGGTCATCAAATGTTGTTTGCGGAAAGGTTTCGACGTGAATAACTTCCCGAAACACCCGGTTTTTCCATGACTAATTTTCCGCTGGGCTTTCGGCTTACTCTCCTCCTTCACAAATGCACTCAAGACTGCAGTAGATTTGTCCTCATGCTCAAGGAACGCCACTCGTTCTACATCCTTCTTAAGACTTGGATCATTTAACACAAAATCTGAATTTTCCCACCGACGATTTTTTCGGTGCTTTCCTCTTTCAACAACATCCACACTTTCAATTTGTGACCTTTTATCAACACTTCCGGGACATGGAAACGATTTGAATACTTGAAAAGTAACTTGCTCGTCTTGGACCCTCAGAGTTAACTCCCCTTTTTCCACGTCTATAAGGGTTCGGCCCGTCGCTAGAAATGGTCGTCCCAAGATGATTGGAATATCTTCATCTTCCTCCATGTCGAGTACGATGAAATCGGCCGGAAAGATGAACTTATCAACCTTGACTAATACATCCTCGATCACTCCAATATGATACTTTATCGATCGATCCGCCAATTGTAAGGAGACTGTTGTTGGCTTGGCTTCCCCAATATCCAACTTTTTGAAAATCGACAGAGGCATGAGGTTGATACTAGCACCAAGATCGCATAGTGCCTTATTAAACGAAAGATTCCCCATGGTGCACGGTATGTTGAAGCTTCCCGGATCTTTCAATTTAGGTGGGAGCTTCTTTTGAAGAATTGCACTGCACTCCTCTGTCAAGGCGACCGTTTCAAACTCCTCAAGCTTTCTTTTCTTCGATAATATCTCTTTCATGAACTTGACGTAACTCGGAATCTGTTCCAATGCGTCGGCGAACGGAATGTTTATGTGAAGCTTTTTAAACACATCAAGGAACTTAGAAAATTGTTTGTCCGCCCTTCTTTGCTGTAATCTCTGCGGAAACGGAACGGGGGGCACACATGTCTTCGAGTTATCCGGCAAATTTATTGAAGGTTTCAAATCCTTCGACTCCTCTGGCTTTAAATCCTTCTCTTCCTCAATTTCCTTCTTCTTTTCACACCGCTCGGGCTGATTCAGCACCTCTTTCCCGCTTCTCAAGCTGATTGCGTTTAGACTCTCTCTAGGATTTGTCTCTGTTGTACTCGGCAATGCTCCCTCCGGGCGAGCTGTCAGCACATTAGCAATTTGGCCCAGCTGGACCTCCAAATTCCGAATGGAAGCGGAATGATTTTGCAATGTTGCTTCAGTACGAGTCATAAATTGACTCGTATTTGCCGCCAATTTTGCAAGTGCTTCCTCGAGAGACACTTTGGGAGCGGGAGGGGGCTGCTGTTGATTCTGGGCGAACGGGGGCTGGTGTGAGTTCTGTCCGTTTCTCCATGAAAAGTTGGGATGATTGCGCCACCCCGGATTATAAGTGTTGGAGTACGGGTTATTCGGCCGATTCCCATTTCCCACGAATTGAGCCTGCTCCATCTGATGTTGCTCGAACGGGTTTCCAACTTGACACTCCGCGCTCGGGTGTGATCCGTTACACCAATTGCATGTCTCAATGGTAACGGGGGAAGGTGCGTGCGAAAATGCCTGGAGCTGTTGGGTCAAAGCGGCGACTTGAGCTGACAGAGTGGAAATCGGGTCATTACTTGAAACTTCCATGACTCACTTCGGTGTCAATCTTTCCGATGGCCATTGTTACGCATTAGCGGTCATATCTTCCAAAAGCACGTGTGCCTCAGCCATAGACTTTCCCATCAAGGCCCCACCAGAGGCCGCATCCACGAGGGTGCGTGTAGAAGCACTCAAACCATTATAGAACGTATGAATCTGAAGCCAATCAGGAAGGCCGTGATGAGGGCATCTTCGTAGCAAATCTTTATATCGCTCCCACGCCTCGTGGAGCGATTCCATATCGTACTGACCAAAGGTGGTTATTTCGTTTCTCAACCTCGCCGTCTTAGCAGGTGGGAAGAATTTGGCAAGGAAGGCTTGCGCTAACCCCTCCCATGTCGTAAGCGACCCCGGCGGTAAGGAATTTAACCAGAATTTTGCTTTATCCCTCAAAGAGAAAGGGAAAAGCCTCAATCGGATGGCATCATCGGTGACACCATTAGTCTTGAACGTGTCGCATATCTCAAGGAAAGAAGCAATATGGGCATTCGGGTCGTCATTCGGCAGTCCTCAGAATTGGCTCGCCTGCACCATCTGAATAATAGCCGGCTTGATCTCAAAATTATTGGCTTGGATAGTGGGACGCCGAATTCCCGAAAAATTAGCATTGATCTGCGGCATGGCATAATCTCGAAGAGCTAGTTCCGGTTGAACTTGCCGCACTTGGTTAACTCCTCCTTGGACTTCGATATTCTCGGCCATGTTGACCGTCGTCTGCAACTCTCTTTTCTCCTTCTTGTTCCTTCTTAGCGTGCGCTCGAGCTCGGTATCCAAAGGTAGTAGGCCTTCGTTACCGATTTTTCTCATGCACTACACGAAAGGTCCTGAAAGGAAAAAACAAGTAAACGAAATTAAATAAAAATAAAACGTTCAAATTAAGACTGGAAATACTTAAATCGATATTAGAAAATTTCAGTCCCCGGCAACGGCGCCAAAAACTTGTTGCGATTTTCCTTACACGCAAGTGCACGTCATCGTTTACAAGTAATAAAGTGATAAGTAGAGTATCGTTCCCACGAGGACTGAATCTCTAACTACCGATTTTTTCGTATTCCAATTTTATTTGAACAATCGAATTTGAGTTTGTGCAATTAATAACTAAAAGAATTACTAAAAGACTAGTAGAAAACGATAGCTTGAATAAAATAAATCAGATGATGAATAAGTCTAGGGTTCTGAATCCACCTCAGTTTATCCGAATTTACTCTCGATTATCCGTAATAAATAATTTTCCCAATTTATTGAAGGCGGAAATTGCTAATATATTCTACCGCCTCTCCCGAGGTCAATAGATTTATCTAAGGGCGAATAACGCACTCTATCCCTAGGTGAATTAATTCGTCAATAGGCAAAAAGCATGAAATCTCCCAAAGGCCACGTAGTTCCTATGAGTATATTCCTATCTCACAGAATAAAACGGTCCTCACCAATAGTTCCTCACCAAATCTCCTCTCCCGATTCGAAGTGAATGATTAAATCAATACAACTATTAGCCAGATAATTGCAAGCATTAACACAATTGGGACAACTCAATAAAAAGGTAATTAATTGGATAATCTCAAGAAATTCGTCAAAACAAAGGTTTCATCAAAACCCTAGATTAGGGCTTTAGCCTGACATACTGATAATTGAAATTACAGAATAAATAAATGAAAGCATAAAATTCAAACGCAGATGAAGCTCGGATTCCTCCGTTCTTCAGCTTCCGCCCTCTGCCCTTGAAGTCGCCTCGCTCTCTTCTTCGCCGTCTCCAAGCTTAAGCTCCAAAAGATTCCGTATCAAAATTAATTAGGGTCTTAAACCCTATTTATAGCTCAAGACATCAACAAATCGCGTCCGTATCGGTCGGTCGGCTTAAAATCAAGCCAAATTTCAAAATCCGCGGGCATACAAAAACCGCCAAGTGTGCTGCGCACTAAACTGTGCCACGACAGGGGCCTTCACTGATGCTCAGGCGTCCTCAATTCCTTCTCGTGCCGCGGCTCACCTGGGCCGGCTGCACAGTACGCTTTACTCGGCCTTGGTGGGTGTCTTCTGTGCCGCGGCTCGCCTTCCTTGTCCGCTGGCTCGAGTCCAGATTTGCCGTTTACCGCTTTGCCTCGTTTTAGCTCCCGGACTTCAATTTCCTGTCATTCATACAAAATTAAGGCATTAAAGGCTCATTTAGACAATTTCACTCTCCAAAATACTACAAAATAATGATAAATAAGCGTATAAAAATACGCCTAACACTAACTAACTTTGTTAGCGTGCGCTATCGCAGTACAGAGGCTATAGTCTGGCTTCGTACATGTGCTTACGTATGTAACGCCCATGCATTAGCGTACGTAACTTACACTCTCTAGCGTACGTAAGTCCTTGCATTTAGCATGCGCTAATATGAGTTGACTTGTTTGTCTGTATGCTCCGAAGACTGGTCCACACGCCGAAAGTGCTGATGAGGATAAGATTCCTTTTTGTCCAATATACCATTAGCGTGCGCTAACCTTTAGGGTTTAGCGTGCGCTAGTACTACATTACAAACATCCGTTGACTTATCAGAACGTGCGCCGAAAGTGGCCTGGTCCACACGCAGATTCCTTCCGATCTGACTGCATTAGCGCACGCTATGATTTTACCTTTAGCATGCGATAACCCTGCATGGTAGTGTGAGCTAAGCTTAACTATTAGCGTGCGCTAATAAGGCTATACTTAGCCATTTTCAGCTATTCTTGTCCAACGTCTCAACATACAGAATACGAACATACGGCATACTGGAATACATATATTCAACTCATTATATCCTCAAATACAATTATCGACCAAATACGACAATTATACCAATACTGACATCTCAGTCCTTGATTTATTTTATCCATACTGTACAGATCCCACGATGTACTGTAATACCCGTAATTTTGATTTCCGGTAATTTCTTTTTTTTCGGAGAAAGTCCGTTTTGACGACTCGCTCATGACCGTTTCGTCATTCCGAGAATGATTAATTCTGCACTTTTTGTCATCCGAGCTCGTTTCGGTGTCGTTTTCTTGAGTTCCGTGCTTTTTGGCGACTTTTCCGCACTTGAGTTCGATTCTTGCGAATCTCGTCCGAAACTGTTGTTTCGAGTTTCTCGTAAGTTCATTTAATGTTATTATTCATGTTGCGAGCTTTGGCTTGGTGTTTCGATCACGTATCGTGATTTTCGGGCGTTTTGGGCCATTTTCGTAATTTCCCAAAGTTTGGGGTAATTACTTTCCGTTGTCGAATTTCGAGCCTTCGGGTGGTCAGAATCGTGTGTTCTATTAGTGCTCGAATTCGTCTTTGCGAGTACTTCGTAACCGTATCTTCGATTCGTATTCAGGTTCGGGTTTTGGGGTCGTTCGGGCCGTCGGAGTTGGCCCCGGCCGAGTCATGGCCGATGCAGGCCTGGGCCAAGATCGCCGAGTTACGCCTTTAGTGCTCGGCGATACGTGACGTAAGGCGATTCGTCGTAAGGCCCTGGTCGGTAACGTACGTAATGTTTCCAGCATTTCTAAGGCAGCGAGTTGGCCATGGCCGGTTACGTACGTAAGCCATGGCCGGTTACGTACGTAAGCCATGGCCGGTTACGTACGTAAGGCGGCCGGCAGTTAGCCTATTTAAGGCCAGCAGACGTTTTCTTCAGCTATTTCTCACTCGGTTTTCTTCTCTTCCGCGGCTGGGGGTGTGTTGATCATGGAGAGATGTTGTTGGACAATAAATACATGAAGTCTTGGAGTTCATATCATCAATCATCAATCCTATAACATCCTCCGATCTACCGAATCATGTCAGATTTCCTAGAAATCTAGTTTTGGGGAATTTGGGTATTTTGGTTGTTTTCGTCCGATTAATCCGATTTAACTTAGGATTATGATGGATTGATGAATATTTAGATGTATTATATCATTTCCCTCATTATTCCATGGTTGGATCGTATCGATTCGTTGTTTTGGTCGAGTTCTTGATCGACGCCTTGAAGGTGTCCGGTAGAATGTCTTAGAGGGGTTTTCGGACGTTCTACGATTATTCCTCCTCGTATGATCATTGATTTATTAATTATATGTTGTTAGGGTCGAGTTTCTTGCGAAGAAACCAAGTTGAACCCTTTCGTTCGTTGTCGTTTTCCTTTTCGAAAGCACCGGGCGTTTCGAAGCTTTCCGGTTGAGCCGTGATCGTCGGGATACTTGCGTGCCGATTTTAAGGCAAGTACCTTGTCCATATAATTCTTGTTTTGTGGATACGATAATTAGTAATCGTCTAAATGTGGTTGTTTGGTCGTTTGAATTAAACTTTCAAAAGATTCGGTTTAGCCTTGTTAAAGGCTTGCTTTCAAAACGCGTGTGTTTTGTGAATGGTGTGGTTTGTGAATAACTATGTGAATTCTATGGATATGTTCGGTGTTGATGTTGCACTTGGTATTGCGTGTGGACGTATATTATTTCATTTCGGTGCATTGTGGTTTGACGTGGTGTTTTGCTAAGTGTTTGATGCCTCTGGGTGAATTGTTTGAATATATGTGTTGTATTGTGCTGTGTGTGAATGTATGGATGTGGGCGGGGCCTACGGTGGCACATGGCATGCGATCATGTGGCCAGGATGCAACAAGCGATTGGTCCAACCGTGAGAGCCTAATAAAAACTACGGTGGCACATGGCATGTGATCATGTGGCCAGGATGCAACAAGTGATTGATCCAACCGTGAGCGCCAAAGTTAATCTACGGTGGCACATGGCATGTGATCATGTGGCCAGGATGCAACAAGCGATTGATCCAACCGTGAGATGTGTGTGATTCGTTTCGCTAGCCAGCTCGGGAGGGTCCTTCGAGGCCTCGGGTGGGATTCATGGTGGCGTCCTGGTCCTAGGCGATGCGTGTGTGTGATTTGTTTCGCTAGCCAACTCGAGAGGGTCCTTCGAGGCCTCGAGTGGGATTTGTGGCTTCGTCCCGGTCCTAGGCGATGCGCGTGCGTGATTACGTTGTGTTGATTTTTATGTCCGTCGAGGACACGTGATGTTGGGCTCTGGCCCTGTGAATTGTTGTCGGTTTTCTATTTGTGAAAACAAAACCTTTGGACTGTGACCCCTGTTGATTTTTGGAAAGGATAAGGATTGATAATCCTAAGTTGTTTTCTATTAAAACTCCCGAGGTATTTTAGACCATTTTGCAAACCGTTCTCGTTAATTGTGATCTTTCAGATTTGGAAAGTTTTACTCAAACTCTTGCCTCGGGAAGTATTCATTTCGTTATATTTGAATCTTTGAGGATTCCTGGTTATTGTTATTCTTGGAATTTGAATTATATGGCTCGTATTTGCACTAGAAAAACAGTGGAGTTTTGCTAACCCCCGAGTATTCGGGGGGTGGATGTCTGTATTGCATTCAGGTTTTGGAGCAGAGCACAGGGTCGGCATGAAGGATGATGAAAGATGAACGATACTAATAACACGAGGACCCGTTGATGTCGTATTGGTTTAGTTATATTTTATTTCCGCTGCAGTATTTTTCCCCGTTGTACGGGAGTAGTTTGTATTCGACCCCTGCGTGGGCATGTAATGTGTTAGAGTTGTATGTTTTTATTGAAAGGCCAAATCGGTCTACTGAGTCTTTTTAGCCTTAAAGGCATTGTCGAGTTGTTCGTTTGTTGTTACCAGCCTGGTAGATCCTTGAGGAAAGGTTCTACGGCGTGTAATATCCCTGAGCGGATTGGGGGTGTTACATGTACAACATAACTCGGATAAAATAACATTAAACAATAGTAATAGAAATTCCGGATATTACATACTACACCACTTAAAATATGTTTCGTCCTCGAAACTTGCAATCCGTCATAGAAAAACAAACAAACCGTTCAACCTAAATATTTCGAAACCATCACAACAACGATCAATCATCATCATTCACGAATAACCGAAACAGCATACTTACCAATGTGCAAAGTCGACGATCTCTTGAGATACTAGCAAGTGACCTCACTGTACAGTCTCAATACGCTTACAATTACAATTCCTTGAGTCTCAACAAAATATATCATCTTCGGATGAAACAATCTATTCGTGTCAAATCTTATATGCTTGATCGCACAATCAAATCCCAATTCGGATACAAATCAATAATACATGATACATCTGTGAAACAACTGCCCAAAACAACGACATAAATTCCGAAACATCGACACCAATTCTGAACGCTCATATGATCACCAACAATGATCAACCAATAAATTAACCGAGAATATCATCGACATGATAAACTCCGATAAGACCAATCCAAAGGTCAAAACGCAGCCGAGAATATCATCAACATGATAAACTCCAATATGACCAACCAGAGGTCAAAACATAATCGAGAATATCATCAACATGATAAACTCCAATATAACCAATGAACGATCAACGGTAATCGAGAATACCTTCACACGGAAAGTTCCAACACGATGAACACAGAACCACAGAGACAGATTCACGAAAGAGCAAAATTCTCAAAATGCGAAACAAATCACATATAGTAGATCTCAAAGAAACACACCCGGCTGGCGAACATACCCCTCGGCATATGAACAACCAATCACAAACTGACGAACATACCCAATCATAATCATAGTGGGAAACGACCAATCATTACGGCTCAAAATTTAAAAGTAGTAAAATCACGCTACCACCACATCAATAGAGCCACATAGCACATATGCTCCAATTTCACAAAATCCAGAGTTCCAAAATCACATCCTGTGCATGAAGCTACAACACGCAGTATATTTCTCTTGTCCGATCAGTTAACCGATCATCCCTGGATAACCAAATTACCATACTAAAGTTCGGATCTCTTTTCATCGCACCATCAATATGATATCCAGTTCGTGAGTCTCACTCAAAACTTCACCACGACATGCATTATGCACTAAATGCGTATATCAATCACATTTTCAAAACCAGTTTGAAATCATATAATCTTGTCAAGAAGACAAATTTTCGAAAGTTCTTTCAAAATTTTCAAAACTCAAAATATATATTTTCGTAAGATCACGAAATCAATTTTTCGAAAAAATTAAACTGGCTCGCTAATGCCAAGTATTCGATAACAGTTTCCTTTGAATCCACACGATTTCGAAGTTTTAAAATGAAAAGTATGCAAATGATTGACTACATCCGTACTCATGTATACCCGTTCTGCTCATCACCAATTCCACTGACATTCCATCGGAAAACCTCACGATAGAATTCCAAAATCTCAACATATAAACTCCGACCAAAAACTCCTTTTCCACATATGACTCGCAACGTCAACCATTAACCTATTCTGGATCACCTCAACCATGCTATGACAAAACATTGAATAATCGGCAAATCAAACACAACGAAAGACTGCCCGAGAAGTTTCGTTTGAACAAATAAATCAAAATCCCGAAAGGCGGAAATAAAATAGGTAAACGATTTGTAAAGTGTTTTACAATTCTCGGGAGTTTTAGAAAACAGAAAAGCCTTTTTGAAACATTAGGGTCTCAGCCCGTATCTTGTTCCGTACTACAAGAAGTTTAAAAAGTAGAAAACCCTTTTTCGGACCCCAAGTCCTGAGTTATAAAACTATTTCAAAATCAATTGGGTCTTGGCCCAAAATCTTTTTCCGGTAAAACATTCGTAAAATATTCATTTTGAAAAAGATCCTTTTCAAATGCTCGAAAACAGTCCATATATCAAAACGAATTAACATGACTACATGTTCTTCTCAACCATCCACAACATTTCTCCTGAATGCACAATTCCGTTCCAAAACTTAACCGACATATTGATTTCCAAAATCATAACTTCTCAGGATTATCAATCCTGTCTCAACTCTGTCATCTCATACTCTAACGCATAATATCTTTCGGGATCTCAAAACGTATCAACTTAGAACGGCAATAAATCTTAATGCAATTCAAAAATCCAAATACTTACAGATTGTGAAGCCGACGATTCCCCGTGATACTGGCACATGTCTCAACTCTAGAAATTACTCGATACAGATATTTTCAAAACACACATTTTGCAAACTCAACTCAACTCGAGAACACAACACGGCTCTATCCGAAGAAACACGTTAACACCATTTGGAAAAGTTTACAACAACCCCAATACTACACTGGTAAATCACATAACATACAAGCCCGAGTGAACAACAAAAATCCAGAGATCAAATACTTGTCAACCGACAACTCGAATGACACGACAAAAGTACGACCAAACTCGACCTGACTGCCTAGGTTTTCTAAACCTAAGCTCCGATACCATATTCTGTAACACCCCCAGATCCGACCGGGAATATTACAGCGCCGTGGGCCCCGAGATGGAACCCACAAGACTGAAGGAAATTTTCGCAAACATTTACAAACGTTCAAGAGGCTAACGACGGTATTATCTATTTAAAACATTCGAAGACTTTATAAAACTCGTTTATCAAAACCGTCGTAAAATCTCATTTGAAACCACAAGGCCCGAAATGCCAAAACTCAACAGTTTTAAAACATACGTTAAGCTATCGCTTACACGTACCGACAGAATATATTTAGAAAATAATTGCCAAAGTAACCTAAGTTACTAGATACCAAAAGGCCATTTAAAAATACTCACGCAGCGCATAAAGACAAACAATTAAAATACTCTAGCAGCGGAATACAACAACTGATCAGAAGCTCAATACACAAATACATGTCCTAGCCAGTATCCTCCGGGAAGCTCATCTCTTCACGACCGCTACAAGCTTGATAATCCAAGAACCTAAAAAGAAAGCCCACGACGGGGTCAGCCATAATATCCAACAATGATAACCATCACTCACGTTAATAATTACATATCAATGGAAATACTAAGTAAGAATACGACCAATGTAATCTTACCGTCGTAACTTTACGAAAATCCACGATTCGTATCCTTAACAACACAATATGATAATACCAAAATATCTATATGGTATCTCCACAATACCCAAGGTTCTCAAAATATTATCATAACTCGCGATACTGAAATTATACCAACTCTGGCCAATTCAATCCATCGGATAACGTCGACAATTCCAATACGATAATCGATTGTCCATCAAATACAAGTACCAAGGAAATACGGAACATACCTCAAGATACGAAATACCATTACCATCACGTCAGTCTAATCCGAGATCAGATCAACACAACATACGGACATGGTCCTAACACAAGACCTACAAATGCATACTCATATGACAATGTCAATATGATCACAACAATAACGACAATGTATACTTATGGCAAACCCATAATATACATATGCACAACAACAATACATGGCAATCCGATGATCCAGCATTCACTGCCTAGATCCCCCGATGATCCCGTCAGACCAACCCGAGGTGAAAAACCCGTCCGATGATCCATCGCACGCTAGCATAGATCCCCCGATGATCCCGTCGGATCAACACGAGGTGGACATATGACAACAATGCACAACTGCACAAAACAACAGTACACAATACACGACAACAACAATGCACAAATGCATGACAACAACAATACACGAATGTATCACGACATGATCGACACAAATGATAAAAATGATTATAGTACTTGCCCCGAGTCCTTCGAGAATGATCTTAATGTCTAAACCATCACGAACCATTATCATCAATACTCGACGGTCCAAAGTATCACGGATTGAAGATAATTCATATCTTCGTCTTTATCACAATATATCCTCGATATACAAGTATACCAATAACAAAAGTAAATCATATACATTATGATATAGATTCCCAAAACTCGAATACGATTTATAATCCCAAATATCCTGTGATTACGATTATAAACATTGCTATACGAATTATACATGAATGAAACGGAAACCATTCATTAAATACTATAACTGAGCAAGTAATAACTTACCTCGATACCGATACAACGAGGAAGTCATTGCAAATCCATTGCCGTCATCTACAAGTTTCTCGGCCCTGACCAAAGCAATTCACGAACATCCTCGAACTCGACCGCAACACACGGTTATAATCACCGATCAATATTATCAACCTAGTAATTCGATAAACAACAAGTTCGATAACAATCAGCAATCGATAAAATCAATTCACAAACCCAACGGCTCAATAATATCTCGGTTAACCACAAGTCTGATCAAACCAACTTAAACGATCATGAACTCACAACCGAAACAGAATATACTACCCTGCCTGTTGACTTAGCGCACGTTAATTACTTAACGTAGCGTGCGTTAAGTTGCTCCCGTTAGCGTGCGCTAGCCAGTAGGCTTAGCGTGCGCTAATGACATGCATTTGCATGTATTTCGGATACCGATCAACATATGGCGATTATCAAGAACACTAATTGATCTTGAACCAAGTTCAAAGCTATCAAAACAATGAAATCCGATATCCTTTAACATATAGGTAATCATCCAACTCTTAATCCAATTCATATATTCGCATATCATCTTCTTCCTCAAATATAAACATCATGAACACCAAGAACCTTAACAGCACTTCCCTAATCTAACATTACAGAGATTAATCATCAACAATGACATCAACATCCGCAGAGGAGGAGAAGGATTAACCAACTTATCTCAAGAAAACGAATTATACAATTCAAATCACAAGAATCATATTAATATCATCATACTCCGGTAATCCATCTCATAATCATGCTTATCAACTTGTTTATATGAGAATCATTAACTCAAGAACATCAATCTTTAATCCAAAACGAAATCCAAAGGTGAAGAGTGATTACCTTGTATAGACGAACCATGAAGGAGAACAATCAACTTCATTTCAAGAATCATCAATAACTTCAAGAACAAGACTTTAATCCATGCTCTCTATATTAATCTTGATAAAGATCATCATCACGGAGTGTTTCTGGACCTCAAGTACCTCCCAGAGCTCTCTCTATCGAGTGAAAGGAAAGAAATGGACGAAATGCTTCATAACACATGTCTGTCCCTTTTTATAAAGTATATTACTAGTGTGCGCTAAACCTTATGTTTAGCGTGCGCTACGGCCTTAGCGTGCGCTAACTGACTTTGTTAGCGTGCGCTATCGCATCGCAGGCTACGATGCAGCCGTACATGTGCTTACGTACGTAACACCCATGCATTAGCATACGTAACTTACACTCTCTAGCGTACGCAAGTCCTTGCGTTTAGCGTGCGCTAATATCAGTTGACTTGTTTGTCCGTATGCTCCGAAGACTGGTCCACACGCCGAAAGTGCTGACGAGGATAAGATTCCTTTTTGTCCAATATACCATTAGCGTGCGCTAACCTTTAGGGTTTAGCGTGCGCTAGTACTACATTACAAACATCCATTGACTTATCAGAACGTGCACCGAAAGTGGCCTGGTCCACACGCAGATTCCTTCCGATCTGATTGCATTAGCGCACGCTATGATTTTACATTTAGCGTGCGCTAACCCTGCATGGTAGCGTGCGCTAAGCTTAACTATTAGCGTGCGCTAATAAGGATATACTTAGCCATTTTCAGCTATTCTTGTCCAACGTCTCAACATACAGAATACGAACATACGACATACTGGAATACATATACTCAACTCATTATATCCTCAAATACAATTGTCGACAAAATACGACAATTATACCAATACTGACATCTCAGTCCTTCATTTATTTTATCCATACTGTACAGATCCCACGTTGTACAACATAACTCGGATAAAATAACATTAAACAATAGTAGTATAAATTCCAGATATTACATACTACACCACTTAAAATAAGTTTCGTCCTCAAAACTTGCAATCCGTCATAGAAAAACAAACACACCGTTCAACCTAAATATTTCGAAACCATCACGACAACGATCAATCATCATCATTCACGAATAACCGAAACAACATACTTACCAATGCGCAAAGTCGACGATCTCTTGAGATACTAGCAAGCCTCACTGTACAGTCTCAATACGCTTACAATTACAATTCCTTGAGTCTCAACAAAATATATCATCTTCAGATGAAATAATCTATTCGTGTCGAATCCTGTCTGCTTGATCGCACAATCAAATGCCAATTCGGATACAAATCAATAATACATGATACATCTGTGAAACAACTGCCCAAAACAACGACATAAATTCCGAAACATCGACACCAAATCTGAACGCTCATATGATCACCAACAATGATCAACCAATAAATTAACCGAGAATATCATCGACATGATAAACTCCGATACGACCAATCCAAAGGTCAAAACGCAGCCGATAATATCATCAACATGATAAACTCCAATATGACCAACCAGATGTCAAAATATAATCGAGAATATCATCAACATGATAAACTCCAATATAACCAACGAATGATCAACGATAATCGTGAATACCTTCACACAGTAAGTTCCAACACGATGAACATAGAACCACAGAGACAGATACACGAAAGAGCAAAATTCTCAAAATGCTAAACAAATCACATACAGTAGATCTCAAAGAAACACACCCGGATGGCGAACATACCCCTCGGCATAGGAACAACCAATCACAAACTGACGAACATACCCAATCATACACAGAGTGGGAAACGACCAATCATTACGGCTCAAAATTTAAAAGCAGTAAAATCACGCTACCACCACATCAATAGAGCCACATAGCACATATGCTCCAATTTCACAAAATCCAAAGTTCCAAAATCACATCCTGTGCATGAACCTACAACACGCAGTATATTTCTCTTGTCCGATCAGTTAACCGATCATCCCTGGATAACCGAATTACCATACTAAAGTTCGGATCTCTTTTCATCGCACCATCAATATGATATCCAGTTCGTGAGTCTCACTCAAAACTTCACCACGACATGCATTATGCAATAAATGCGTATATCAATCACATTTTCAAAACCAGTTTGAAATCATATAATCTTGTCAAGAAGACAAATTTTCGAAAGTTCTTTCAAAATTTTCAAAACTCAAAACATATATTTTCGTAAGATCACGAAATCAATTTTTCGAAAAAATTAAACTGGCTCGCTAATGCCAAGTATTCGATAACAGTTTCCTTCGAATCCACACGATTTCGAAGTTTTAAAATAAAAACTATGCAAATGATTAACTACATCCGTACTCATGTATACCCGTTCTGCTCATCACCAATTCCACTGACATTCCATCGGAAAACCTCACGATAGAATTCCAAAATCTCAACATATAAACTCCGACCAAAAACTCCTTTTCCACATGTGACTCGCAACATCAACCATTAACCCATTCTGGATCACCTCAACCATGCTATGACAAAACATTGAATAATCGGCAAATCAAAACCAACGAAAGACTGCCCGAGAAGTTTCGTTTGAACAAATAAATCAAAACCCTGAAAGGCGGAAATAAAATAGGTAAACGATTTGTAAAATGTTTTACAATTCTCGGGAGTTTTAGAAAACAGAAAAGCCTTTTTGAAATATTAGGGTCTCAGCCCGTATCTCGTTCCGTACTACAAGAAGTTTAAAAAGTAGAAAATCCTTTTTCGGACCCCAAGTCCTGAGTTATAAAACTATTTCAAAATCAATTGGGTCTTGGCCCAAAATTATTTTCCGGTAAAACATCCGTAAAACATTCATTTTGAAAAGTATCCTTTTCAAATGCTCGAAAACAGTCCATATATCAAAAGGAATTAACATGACTACATGTTCTTCTCAACCATCCACAACATTTCTCCCGAATGCACAATTCCGTTCCAAAACTTAACCGACATATTGATTTCCAAAATCATAACTTCTCAGGATTATCAATCCTGTCTTAACTTTGTCATCTCATACTCTAACGCATAATATCTTTCGGGATCTCAAAACGTATCAACTTAGAACGGCAATAAATCTTAATGCAATTCAAAAATCCAAATACTTACAGATTGTGAAGCCGACGATTCCCCGTGATACTGGCACATGTCTCAACTCTAGAAATTACTCGATACAGATATTTTCAAAACACACATTTTGCAAACTTAACTCAACTCGAGAACACAACACGGCTCTAGCCGAAGAAACACGTTAACACCATTTGGAAAAGTTTACAACAACCCCAATACTACACTGGTAAATCACATAACATACAAGCCCGAGTGAACAACAAAAATCCAGAGATCAAATACTTGTCAACCGAAAACTCGAATGACACGACAAAAGTACGACCAAACTCGGCCTGACTGTCTAGATTTTCTCAACCTAAGCTCCGATACCATATTCAGTAACACCCCCAGATCCGACCGGGAATATTACAGCGCCGTGGGCCCCGAGATGGAACCCACAAGGCTGAAGGAAATTTTCGCAAACATTTACAAACGTCCAAGAGGCTAACGACGGTATTATCTATTTAAAACATTCGAAGACTTTATAAAACTCGTTTATCAAAACTGTCGTAAAATCTCATTTGAAACCACAAGGCCCGAAATGCCAAAACTCAACAGTTTAAAAACATACGTTAAGATATCGCTTATACGTACCGACAGAATATATTTAGAAAATAATTGCCAAAGTAACCTAAGTTACCAGATACCAAAAGGCCATTTAAAAATACTCACGCAGCGCATAAAGGCAAACAATTAAAATACTCTAGCAGCGGAATACAACAACTGATCAGAAGCTCAATACACAAATACATGTCCTAGCCAGTATCCTCCGGGAATCTCATCTCTCCACGACCGCTACAAGCTTGATAAATCCAAGAACCTAAAAAGAAAGCCCACGACGGGGGTTAGCCATAATATCCAACAATGATAACCATCACATCACGTCAATAATTACATATCAATGGAAATACTAAGTAAGAATACGACCAATGTAATCTTACCATCGTAACTTTACGAAAATCCACGATTCGTATCCTTAACAACATAATAAGATAATACCGAAATATCTGTACGGTATCTCAACAATACCCAAGGTTCTCAAAATATTATCATAACTCGCGATACGGAAATTATACCAACTCTGGCCAATTCAATCAATCGGATAACGTCGACAATTCCAATATGATAATCGATTGTCCATCAAAGACAAGTACCAAGGAAATACGGAACATACCTCAAGATACGAAATACCATTACCATCACGTCAGTCTAATCCGAGATCAGATCAACACAACATACAGACATGGTCCTAACACAAGACCTACAAATGCATACTCATATGACAACGTCAATATGATCACAACAATAACGACAATGTATACTTATGGCAAACCCATAATATACATATGCACAACAATAATACATGGCAATCCTATGATCCAGCGTTCACTGCCTAGATCCCCCGATGATCCCGTCAGACCAACCCGAGGTGGAAAACCCATCCGATGATCCAGCGCACGCTAGCATAGATTCCCCGATGATCCCGTCAGAGCAACACGAGGTGGACATATGACAACAATGCACAACTGCACAAAACAACAGTACACAATACACGACAACAACAATGCACAAATACATGACAACAACGATACACGAATGTATCACACCATGATCGACACAAATGATAAAAATGAGTAGAGTACTTGCCCCGAGTCCTTCGAGAACGATCTCAATGTCTAAACCATCACGAACCATTATCATCAGTACTCGATGGTCCAAAGTATCACGGATTGCAGATAATTCATATCTTCGTCTTTATCACAATATATCGTTGATATACAAGTATACCAATAACAAAAGTAAATCATATACATTATGATTTAGATTCCCAAAACTCGAATACGATTTATAATCCCAAATATCCTGTGATTACGATTATAAACATTGCTATACGAATTATACACGAATGAGACGGAAACCATTCATTAAATACTATAAACTGAGCAAGTAATAACTTACCTCGATACCCATACAATGACGAGGAAGCTGTTACCAAATCCATTGCCGTCATCTACAAGTTCCTCGGTCCCGACCAAATCAATTCACGAACATCCTCGAACTCGACCGCAACACACGGTTATAATCACCGATCAATATTCTCAACCTAGTAATTCGATAAATAACAAGTTCAATAACAATCAACAATCGATAAAATCAATTCACAAACCCAACAGCTCAACAATATCTTGGTTAACCACAAGTCTGATCAAACCAACTTAAACGATCACGAATTCACAACCGAAACAGAATATACTACCCTGCCTGTTGACTTAGCGCACATCAATTACTTAACGTAGCGTGCGTTATGTTGCTACCCAAAATATTATCCAGAGATAGATATTGCTGGAATGATCGAGTAGCAAACAAGGTGCGAGAGCACTTCCGTAGAGAAGGTAAATAACACAAGATTTGCCGGGGTTGTTAGTCCCGGGCTTGAATGCTCTCGCGAGATGTTATTAATACGAATACTTTGGATTACAAATATTAATGTTAGAGTACAATTACAATGAGTGTAAAGGCCCTAGTTATCTTAGCTATTGAGCGTGAAGATTGCCGGAAGAACCAGGTATGAATCTCTGTGAGTTCTTGTAACAACGTTGATGAGCTGTGATGACCGTGAGAAATCGACAGTCTCTCACGGTGTGTTTTAGCTGTATGTTTGAGCTCCTGGACTTGCGAGTCTCTTCGAATCTGTGCTGTGGAGACTTCTTGCCTCTGCCGACCGTCTTCTGGTTGAGAGGTACTGAGAGAGAAATCCTGAGGTAGATTCGGGAGAGGAAGTCGAGAGCCTCAAGTATGTATGTTTGTATGTATTTCGGAATGATTTTCCAACTGACAGGAATGAATTGCCAACTGAATTTCCAACCTTTTTCCAGTTGCTGGAGGTTCTCTATTTATAGGACTGGGAGAAGCTGGGTGATCGCCTTTGCTGTATTATAATTGTTAGGCATATTTTTATACGCTTATTTATCATTATTTTGTAGTGTTTTGGTGAGTGAAATCGTCTAAATGAGCTTTTAATGCCTTAATTTTGTATGATTGACAGGAAATTGAAGTCTGGGAGCTAAAACGAGGCAAAACGGGCGAAAACGGCAAATCTGGACTCTGAGCCGCGGCACAAGGAAGCTGAGCCGCGGACAGAAGACACCACCAAGGGGCGAGTAACTGTACTGTGCCGCGGCACACCAGTGAGCCGCGCACGTAAGAATTAATTAACGCCTGTGCATTCAACAAGGCGATGTGCCGCGCACAGTTTAGTGCGCCGCGGCACACTTGGCGGTTTTTGTATGCCCGGATTTTGAGCCGTTTGCCGCCACCGACTAATACGGACGCGATTTGGAGGATATGTTGAGCTATAAATAGGGTTTAAGACCCTAATTAAATCATCTTGGAAACTTTGGATCTTGAATATTTGAGAGCTTAAGCTTGGAGACGGCAGAAGAAGAGGGAAGCAGAAGACTTCAGGGGCAGAGGGCGGAAGCTGAAGAACGGAGGAATCCGAACTTCATCTGCGTTTGAATTTTATGCTTTCGTTTATTTATTCTGTATTTTCAGTTTTTAGTATGTCAGGCTAAAGCCCTAATCTAGGGTTTTGATGAAACCTTTGTTTTGACGAATTGATTGAGATTATCCAATTTATTACCTTTTTATTGAGTTTTCCCAATTATGTTTAATGCTTGCAATTATCTGGGCAATAGTTGTATTGATTTAATCATTCACTTCGAATCGGGAGAGGAGATTTGGTGAGGAACTATTGGTGAGGACCGTTTATTCGTGAGATAGGAATATACTCATAGGAACTACGTGGCCTTTAGGAGATTTCATGCTTTTTGCCTATCGACGAATTAACTCACCTAGGGATAGAGTGCGTTATTCGCCTTTAGATAAATCTATTGACCTCGGGAGAGGCGGTAGAATATATTAGCAATCTCCGCCTTCAATAAATTGGGAAAATTATTTAGTACGGATAATCGAGTGTAAATTCGGATAAACTAAGGTGGATTCAGAACCCTAGACTTATTCATCATTTGATTTCTTTTATACAAGATATTGTTTTCTACTGCTTAGTCTTTTAGTAATTCTTTTAGTTATTAATCGCAAAACCCAAATTCGATTGTTCAAATAAAATTGGAATACACAAAAATCGGTAGTTAGAAATTAAATCCTCGTGGGAACAATACTCTACTTATCACTTTATTACTTGTAAACGATGACGTGCACTTGCGCGTAGGAAATATCGCAACAAGTTTTTGGCGCCGTTGCCGGGGATTTTAATTTTCTAATATAGATTTAAGTATTTCCAGTCTTAATTTGAACGTTTTATTTTTATTTTTGTGTATTTAATTTCGTTTATTTGTTTTTCCTTTCAGGACCTTTCGTGTAGTGCATGAGAAAACTCAGTAACGAAGGCCTACTACCTTTGGATACCAAGCTCGAGCGCACGCTAAGAAGGAACAAAAAGGAGAAAAGAGAGTTGCAGACGACGGTCAACATGGCCGAGAATATCGAAGTCCAAGGAGGAGATAACCAAGTGCGGCAAGTTCAACCGGAACTAGCTCTTCGAGATTATGCCATGTCGCAGGTCAACGCTAATTTTTCGGGAATTTGGCGTCCCACTATCCAAGCTAATAATTTTGAGATCAAGCCTGCTATTATTCAGATGGTGCAGGCGAGCCAATTCTGTGGACTGCCGAATGACGACCCGAATACCCATATTGCTTCTTTCCTTGAGATATGCGACACATTCAAGACCAATGGTGTCACCGACGATGCCATCCGATTGAGGCTTTTCCCTTTCTCTTTGAGGGATAAAGCAAAATTCTGGTTAAATTCCTTACCGCCGGGATCGATTACAACATGGGAGAGGTTAGCGCAAGATTTCCTTGCCAAATTCTTCCCACCAGCTAAGACGGAAAGGTTGAGAAACGAAATAACCACCTTTGTTCAGTACGATATGGAATCGCTCCACGAGGCGTGGGAGCGATATAAAGAATTGCTACGAAGATGCCCTCATCACGGCATTCCTGATTGGCTTCAGCTTCATACGTTCTATAATGGTTTGAGTGCTTCTACACGCACTCTCGTGGATGCGGCCTCTGGTGGGACCTTCATGGGAAAATCTATGGCCGAGGCACACGTGCTTTTGGAAGATATGGCCGAAAACGCATACCAATGGCCATCGGAAAGATTGACACCGAAGAGAGTCATGGAAGTTTCAAGCAATGACCCGATTTCCACTTTGTCAGCTCAAGCCGCCGCTTTGACACAACAGCTCTAGGCATTTTCGCACGCACCAGCCCCCGTTACCATAGAGACATGCAATTGGTGTAACGGATCACACCCGAGCGCGGAATGTCAAGTTGGAAATCCGTTCGAGCAAAATTAGATGGAGCAGGCTCAATTCGTAGGAAATGGGAATCGGCCGAATAACCCGTACTCCAACACTTATAATCCGGGGTGGCGCAATCATCCCAACTTTTCATGGAGAAATGGACAGAACTCACACCAGCCCCCGTTCGCCCAGAATCAACAGCAGCCCCCTCCCGCTCCCAAAGTATCTCTCGAGGAAGCACTTGCAAAATTAGCGGCAAATACGAGTCAATTTATGACCCAGTTTAAGCTACATTACGTAATCATTCTGCTTCCATTCGAACTTGGAGGTCCAAATTGGGCCAAATTGCTAATGTGCTGACAGCTCGTCCGGAGGGAGCATTGCCAAGTACAACAGAGACAAATCCTAGAGAGAGTCTTAACGCAATCAGCTTAAGAAGTGGGAAAGAGGTGCTGGATCAGCCCGAGCGGTGTGAAAAGAAGAAGGAAATTGAGGAAGAGAAGGATTTAAAGCCAGAGGAGTCGAAGGATTTGAAGCCGGATAACTCGAAGACATGTGTGTCCCCCGTTCCGTTTCCGCAGAGATTACAGCAAAGAAGGGCGGACAAACAATTTTCTAAGTTCCTTGATGTGTTTAAAAAGCTTCACATAAACATTCCGTTCGCCGACGCATTGGAACAGATGCCGAGTTACGTCAAGTTCATGAAAGAGATATTATCGAAGAAGAGAAAGCTTGAGGAGTTTGAAACGGTCGCCTTGACAGAGGAGTGCAGTGCAATTCTTCAAAAGAAGCTCCCACCTAAATTGAAAGATCCGGGAAGCTTCAACATACCGTGCACCATGGGGAATCTTTCGTTTAATAAGGCACTATGCGATCTTGGTGCGAGTATCAACCTCATGCCTCTGTCGATTTTCAAAAAGCTGGATATTGGGGAAGCCAAGCCAACAACAGTCTCCTTACAATTGGCGGATCGATCGATAAAGTATCCGAGGGGAGTGATCGAGGATGTATTAGTTAAGGTTGACAAGTTCATCTTTCCGGCTGATTTCATCGTACTCGACATGGAGGAAGATGAAAATATTCCAATCATCTTGGGACGACCATTTTTAGCGACTGGCCGAACCCTTACAGACGTGGAAAAGGGGGAGTTAACTCTGAGGGTCCAAGACGAGCAAGTTACTTTTCAAGTATTCAAATCGTTCCCATGTCCCGGAAGTGTTGATAAAGGGTCACAAATTGAAAGTGTGGATGTTGTTGAAAGAGGAAAGCACCGAAAACATCGTCGGTGGGAAAATTCAGATTTTGTGTTAAATGGTCCAAGTCTTAAGAAGGATGTAGACCGAGTGGCGTTCCTCGAGCATGAGGAAAAATCTGATGCAGTCTTGAGTGCGTTTGTGAAGGAGGAGAGTGAGCCAAGCGGACAATTAGTCATGGAAAAACCGGGTGTTTCGGGAAGTTATTCACGTCGAAACCTTTTCGCAAACAACATTTGATGACCGAACCGAAAGTCGAATCGCTAATGACCAATGGTCATAATTTTAACAAAAATATGAATGGTTCGATGAACGGGGCGGAAACCAAATGGAGTTTGCGAAAAGCGAACTAACGTTGTCCAATAGGTCCTATCAAGACTATAAACTTAGCGCTACTCGGGAGGCAACCCGAGTATTAGTTGTAGATTCTTTGTTGTTTTCTTGCATTTTTAGAGTCTCTCTTTGTTTTTCTTTCTTCTTTGATCCATCCTTCCCTCTCGTCTTGATGTTTTCGTGTAAAAATTCTGTGCAGGAATTAGCAAAGGGGAGGAATTCAATGATGGGCCGCGGCATACCTGTGAGCCGCGCACACACCACCGATGAAAAATGGCCGATCAAACTGTACCCTGTGCCGCGGCATGATCTTACTGAGCCGCGGCACACCAGGTCGATGAGCCGCGGCACACGAAAACTGAGCCGCGACACACTAAATGGCCAAGAAACACCCAGGGAGCCTGTACTTTGTGCCGCGGCACACTTCACTTAAGCCGCGGCACACTAACACACTTGAGCCGCGGCACACGAAAACTGAGCCACGGCACCCGACGACATTACAAAACGTCCCAGTCCTACTGTACTTTGGGCCGCGGCTCACTTATATTGTGCCGCGGCCCCCGTCGCAAAATAAGAGCAGCCAGGTAGGGCTCATTCAGTCGATCGGCCTGCATAGGATACTTCTTCCCTCCCTTCCTTCCTTCCTTCACACAATGAGGTCAGTTGATACCTTTCTATTGTCTCCCTCTCAAATTCTCCAGGTAATTGTTGATTTCTAAATCATAAGTGATTCTTGATGTGAAAAGATTTGAAGTTTTATATTGCTAGTTGTTCTTCACTTTTGTTTCTAAAATGGAGTTGGAATATGGGGAATTTGATATTGTGATGGAATTGATGTTTATGAACGAATTGTTGATGATAGTTGTCGTGATTCGTGGTTATAATCATGTTATTATTTTTTGGGATTTGGAATTAACCATCAAAATTCTTGTTCTTCATTTTAACTTGTGCACACAAGGTGTTTGATAAATTGCAGCAATGAAAAATTGGTAAGCTAGGCATTTTCAAAATTATATGCAATGAATCGTGTTGTCGAATTACATTATCCCCAACCCCTACATCATATTCAACTTGAGAGCTCGTACTTAACTTCCTTTTTGATGATGCAAGCTCATTTATTCACACTCCGCATGATGTAGTCAAGAAGCGTGCAAGCTCACCGGACGATGCCGGCACCAGCTCCTGAGCAGACTGGAGGGGAGTACTTGACCTTTTACTTTTATTGCATATAATTTTTTGTCCATTGAGGTCAATGTACGTCCTAAGTTTGGGGGGTGGGGATTTACTTTCAGTTTCTACATTCATTGCTGTACCTTATTTTATTGTTGTACTTCATTTCGTTGCACTTTTCATTACTTTGCGTAAAATTTTTTTTAGATAGCCTTGCTTGTCTTAGTTTTTCTTTATTCGTGAATTTTTCGTGCTTCTATTTGTGTGATACTGATGTTACGACACTGTTTTTCTCTCTGAAGAAGCGAATAAGTTCCAGTCGAGTTGTAGTCAGTTATTTCTGTTCTGCTTAGTATTCAGTTAGGTCCGAAATTTTTCGTGATTGTAGAGGTCTTGGCAGATAAGAGAAGATACATACTTGTTTTTAAATCACCGTCAATAAGTTTGGCTACATTTTCCGGATAGTGAGTCGTACTGTTTCTTTAGTCGTGTTGACACTTATATTGAGTTTAGAGTCGGTCAGTTTTTCCCTAAAGTCGAGATAATGTGTTCTATGATGGGAAGTCTAGTAACCGGGGGCATTCGCGTGACCCGTTGTTTACTCTCGCATCAAACGACGACCCTGATTAGACTAGTGATTTAGATATTTCACATGTGCCAATGATAGGAGCCTAGTAACCGGGGTATTCGCGTGACCATTGCTTTACTCGCGTAAAACGGCAACCTTGATTCGGACATGCGGAAATTATGTATTCGAGTTGTTTCTCCGCTGTAGACGGGAACTTAGTAACTAGAAGCATCCATGTGCCCCATGAGTGTCTTTTACGTCAAACGGTTTTCCAATACATGAGAATGGAATTTCCACCCTAGGATTATCCCGATGAAACATCCCGAGATCCTAACCTAGTGGTCGACTCGAATCAAATTTTTGAGCATATATATATGGGAATACTGTCCGAGGTTTAATTGTTATGAAACTCGTGAAAATTGTGCTTCTCGACTGTGGAACGGGACGAACTAGCTTGTTTATTTTAGCCTTTCATATTGACGGTCGATTTGACTCACGTTTTGTTAATCTTTGAGCTGGATTTTCTTCATGAACGAGTGATTAGGACTGAAGTTGATTACTTTGCAGAATCATTATTCGAAAGTGCGGCTTTTTATGGCACTCGTATTATTTAGAGAGAATTACAGGATAGTATTGATTAGGTTGAACACTATGAGTTGCACGATGATTCACGACATTATTTTATTGAATTTAATTCTTTTTGCTTGAGGACAAGCAAAGGCTTAAGTTTGGGGGTATTTGTTAGGCGTATTTTTATACGCTTATTTATCATTATTTTGTAGTGTTTTGGTGAGTGAAATCGTCTAAATGAGCTTTTAATGCCTTAATTTTGTATGATTGACAGGAAATTGAAGTCCGGGAGCTAAAACGAGGCAAAACGGGCGAAAACGGCAACTGGACTCGAGCCGCGGCACAAGAAAGCCGAGCCGCAGACAGAAGACACCACCAAGGGCGAGTAACTGTACTGTGCCGCGGCAGCCAGTGAGCCGCGGCGTAAGAATTAATTAACGCCCGTGCATTCATGAAGGCGATGTGCCGCGACACAGTTTAGTGCGCCGCGGCACACTTGGCGGTTTTTGTATGCCCGCGGATTTTGAGTCAAGCTTGAAGCCGCCACCGACTAATACGGACGCGATTTGGAGGATATGTTGAGCTATAAATAGGGTTTAAGACCCTAATTAAATCATCTTGGAAACTTTGGATCTTGAATATTTGAGAGCTTAAGCTTGGAGACGGCAGAAGAAGAGGGAAGGTAAGACTTCGTGGGCGAGGGCGGAAGTCAAGAACGGAGGAATCCGAACTTCATCTGCGTTTGAATTTTATGCTTTCGTTTATTTATTCTGTATTTTCGCTTTTAGTATGTCGTGCTAAAGCCCTAATCTGTGGTTTTGATGAAACCTTTGTTTTGACGAATTGATTGAGATTATCCAATTTATTACCTTTTTATTGAGTTTTCCCAATTATGTTTAATGCTTGCAATTATCTGGGCAATAGTTGTATTGATTTAATCATTCACTTCGAATCGGGAGAGGAGATTTGGTGAGGAACTATTGGTGAGGACCGTTTTATTCTGTGAGATAAGAATATACTCATAGGAACTACGTGGCCTTTAGGAGATTTCATGCTTTTTGCCTATCGACGAATTAACTCACCTAGGGATAGAGTGCGTTATTCGCCTTTAGATAAATCTATTGACCTCGGGAGAGGCGGTAGAATATATTAGCAATCTCCGCCTTCAATAAATTGGGAAAATTATTTAGTACGGATAATCGAGTGTAAATTCGGATAAACTAAGGTGGATTCAGAACCCTAGACTTATTCATCATTTGATTTCTTTTATCCAAGATATTGTTTTCTACTGCTTAGTCTTTTAGTAATTCTTTTAGTTATTAATCGCAAAACCCAAATTCGATTGTTCAGATAAAATTGGAATACACAAAAATCGGTAGTTAGAAATTAAATCCTCGTGGGAACGATACTCTACTTATCACTTTATTACTTGTAAACGATGACGTGCACTTGCGTGTAGGAAATATCACAACAATAATAAACGGGCGATCGTCTTTAGCACATGAGCTTGTCTCCTTAAAGTCCGCATGAGTTGCTGGTAGACAGCTCTGCGGTCCAATGAGAAGACTGCACGCGTCTGAGTCGCTGTCACGGGCGGTCCCACCTCGTACCTTTCGGCGGATCTGTCGGTAGGTGAGAAGGTGGTGACAGGCTGTGGTCAATGATCCATGATATGCGGCGCCTTTCGCGGATCTTCACATGGGCGCTGCTTTGAGATTCAGTCTTCGTAGACTTAGACGTACGAAGGTCTTTGTTCGTGGCATAGGACGGTCGTCCTCGGTCGGGCACCAGGGTCGATCGCTAGGTGCCAAAGGCGATCGCCTTGAGAGTCGATCGCTAGATACTCGAAGGTGGACTGTGTTCTCCGTTTAGGCAAGTTTGTCGTAGCTTATTCGGTCGTGGACTCGGTCGCTCGGCCCTAATGCCGATCGCCGTCGAGGCGTACAAATCGCCGCACAACAATTGCCCCCCAACTCGCTCCGATGTTGGAAACGTGGGGTGAGGTGGTTCTGTTGGCGATCGCTGAATTATGATGAGTGACTCTGCATTTTACGGAACTGGTGATCGTCTTTGAGCTGTTTGGTTTAGAATTTGGACAACCTGGTCGGTCGCTGAAATGAGCGGGAAATGACAGCGGATGCGGAAAAGTCTCCGGGCCACATGTCGGGTTCCTGTTGGGGGAGACCGATGGTCATTTACGATTCCTCATCTGGGCGTCCTTGAAATGACGCGTACGCGGGTTTCAACGGAGAATTAATTGTGACGGTTGCGCTCCGACCCCTGAGATTCTCCTTAATTACATAGAAGTCCCTGCCATCTCCTATAAAAGGGCGTCGGGTTGCAGGGTTAAACCCTTACGCGCTTTATTGGAGAAGAAGACTTTTGCTGAAGATTTTTTCTGGAGATCTGACTGCCGATCGTAGATCGATCCAATCCTTGGTAAGAAAACACTTCTTTTCTCCTCTTCTTGTTTCGAGAATGTCTGGAACATCTTCTTCGCACGGAATGGGCACCAGTTCCGCCGCCGGGGCTTCGATTGCCCGGGGAGGACCCTTTGCAGAATTCCATTTGGAGACGGCCGCCGAGGCTATCCGGGCCGGTATTAACCCCGCGGAAGTTGAGGCGCTATTCAATGAAGCCGACGTTGCCAGGGAGGCGGTGGTCGAGCCAAGACGGTCGCAGATGGAGAGAGATTCGGCGGTGAGGGCCTATTGGGAGCAGCATAGTGCTTTTGGCCAGGCCTATTTGGCTTTCGCTGAAATCATGGAGAGGTTGGCTGGTCCGTCTCCTAAATTCAATTACCGGGAGTACTCGATTGCTCATCCTTACCAACCTGCTAAGCGGTCGCTGTTTCGGGCTGCGCAGCGATCTCTATGGTCCCTTGGCCAGATAAGGAGCTCGTCGACCAGGAAGGATTTGGCCGTCTGGAGGATGAGGTTTCATGTCCCTTCAGATGTGGATCTTTTTGTGTCGGCTGAGAATGAGCGATCCGATCAGCCTCCGGAGGGCATGGTCGGCGTGAACGAGGCAATCATGGAGGCTGGGCTGCGGTTTCCTTTGTCTTCTTCTGTCTCCCATTTGTTGGCGGCTTGGAACGTGGCGCCGCTCCAGTTGACGCCGAATGCCTGGCTCCAGATCATTTGTGCTCTTACCTTGTTCGGCGGTCATCGACTGTACCGCCACCCTTCGCCGTTGTAGATGAACCACCTGTTCAAGTTGACGGCTCAGAAAGGGTCGGTCGGAGGTTATCACATTCAAGGTCGATCCGGTCGGGTGATCCTAGGAGTCCCGAACAAGGTGCGGGGCGACCCGATGAAGTGGTTCTGGATCGGCGGTTCATGGAAGGCATTAGCGAGCAACAATCCCATGGACAAGTTGAACATTCCCACTGGCTTTCGGGAGAGGAATCCGGGTAAGGGTTCTGACTCTCCCTTTGTTCGGATATGTTCTGAACTGATCTAATTTGGTTTCCTTTTTGAAGGTTTCCATATTCCGACGATCGACGAGCTTTCTTTCGATTTTTTGATCGTCTGGGAGTGGATACGAAGTTTGCCGGACGATAACCTAGACGCTCGCCGGATCAACAAGGAGAGTCGTTGGCTGTCAGCTCAGCTATTCAGTTTTCCACGTCATCTCTCGGTCTCAGGTATGAGTTTCTGTGATCTCCAATTGCTTGGCGATCGTCCTGCTTGGAGAGTTTGTCTGACCGTGGTTTGATTCTTCTTTATTGTAGAAGTTCGCTTTCCTCGTTTCTTGGAGCCTCCAGCGGAGATAGCCATGTCGAATCCCGGAGTTCTGAGCCGTCTTCACCAGAAGAAGTCATCTCGAGCTCCTCCTATGGCGTTGCCTCTTATTCCGGAGGTGAAGCCTCGCGTAGAGCCGATCGTGGCTGAGGAGACAGTTCGGGAGGAGGGGCTCCGGACGAATCGCAAACGGCAGAGGTTGGGAGAAACTCCAGTTTCTGCCCCTGCCAGTGAGGTGCCGATCGCTGCGTCTCCGATCACCGCTATTCCTCCGGTGAATGAGCCTACGCCCTATGCGGCTTTCTTATGGGAGATGGCGATCGCCGAGGCTGAGACCCCTCACGGGAAACCATACTTCGGCCGCGATCCTGAGAGAGCCGAGTGGTAAACTTTGTTTGTTTGTTGAGTTTTGTCACTTGCATGGGAGATACGCTAACTTTTTGTTGTTTGGTGCAGGATCCGTAGCACTAACCTAGCTTGCCCGCCGATGGTGCTGGATTTCCTCGCGAGTCGATCTCCTCGCGCGGCCTGTGATGTCCCACTGTATCTCAACCGGGCCGTTTCTGCTTTGCCGAAGGCCTGGACGACGGATTTAGATGCGATCGCACGCCAGCGATCTGGGAGTTCAATGCAAGCTGCTTTCACTCTCTCTCCAAGCGGCGACGATGGCTGCCCAGGCTGTGCAGGAATTCGAGGGGCGCCCTTCTACTACTCACCTACAGGCGAATCTCGAGGTAGCTCGGAAAGAGAACGCCGAGTTTGCCGACAGGATCGTGGCTATGGAGAAGGAGTCCTTGGATGCAGCCAAACGGGCGAGTCATGAACTTGAGTTGGCGAGACAGGATGCCGAGCAAGCCCGGGCGACGGTTGACCAATTTCGGGACCAGATGACAGATGCCCGACAGTTGCAGGCGGCCGCTGAGAAGGAGGCCGATCAACTGAAGGTGACTGTCGCTCGTCTGAATAGCGAGCTGGATGCGTTGAGGGGAGAGATGGCTGCAAGGGAGGCTGAGCTCCAGGGTGCGCAACAAGCGGTTGCCGAGTTGAAAGGGAAGCTGGAGGCGACTGAGGCCGATCCCTTTCTTAATGTGGAGTTCGTCAGTGAGTTTGCCTATTATATGGCGTTTGCTGACTCGCTCCGAGCTGCTAAGAAGGGAGGACTGGAGGTCGGCCCTCTAGCCGAAAACTTTAAGACGTATGCGTTGGAGCACCCTCTCCATCCTGCTTTCTCCGTGTCGATCTTGGATCTCGCGGATATCGGCGTAGACCTGAGCTGGTACCTGACTCCGGCAAACCTTGTACATCCTGACACTCCGGAGGATGGGGAGGCCGCTCCGGAAGCTGGCGAAGGGTCGCGGGCCAATCCAGTAGTTGAAGGCGAAGGCCAGGCAGGGGCCTGAGGCTCTTCATTCTTATTATTTTAGCTTTTTACCTTGTAATTTTGTAGCTTTCTCTTGTAATACTTAGGCCTTTGGGTGACTGTGTATGTACTCCGATATTTCAAGTAATGAAATGAATGTTTGTTTCTTCGATTTATACACTTGAATGATTGCTTTTCTGAGTCTTTGCATGACTTTGTATAGATGTGTGAGGCGAGATTGTTGCGTGTGCAGCTTCAAGTGAATTGATAAACTCATATAGATAACTATTACAACAAATTCGATCGCTGCACAAACATCTGAGAAATGCCGATCTCCGTATGTGGTTGAATAGGGACGATCGTCATATATATAGCTCCTCACTCTTCCCCCTTGTTTTTGTTCACTTAGTGAAAGTAAGGGGGACGAAAATAAATCGTTGAGTGAGCGGTCTTCTATTTTGTCGAATCCTCGAAAGGCCGTCCATCTCGGTCTTGAGGAACCATGCACGATCGCGGAGTTCGATGGACCAATCTCCACGATCATGTCTTGTGTGTGAGCGACATTCCGTCTGATGACTAAGTTCTCACGACTCACTTAATTGGTAGGGTCCTCCGAAGGCTGCGCCTCGCCTCGTATTTAAACGAAGGGCGTGCGGTCTTGGTCTGGAAGATTCCGTGGGGCGTCGTCGGATTAATCAACTCCACTACCGGGGCTTGTTAGCTCTGCTTCTACCTCGGCCCGCCATTAAGTGGCGACCCTCGACGGTATACGTTGAGACGGGGGGAGGGACGCATCGCATTGTCCGGGAAGGACCCACCACGTTAAGTGATGGACCTTTGAGGGTGGGCGAACGTGTCCACAGATTAGTTTTGGAGGGCCCTCAGACTACGTCGGCCTCGTATTTAAACGAAGGGCGGGCGATCGTGGCCCAAAGGGACCTTGCATGGGCGCAAAGAACGGTTCCATCGTCCTCCACGACCATGGCGACACTCTTCTACCTCAGACCATCAAGTCAGATGACGATCCTTGACGGCATACGTTGTGTAAGGGGAGGAGATCGCCTGCCTAGGTCCATCATGTTGATGACGAACTTTAGAGGGCGAGCGAGTCATCCTTTTTTTTGAAGCGTTAGCTCAGGCAGTAGCCTTTTGTTCAATGAGGTGGGAGATCGGGGAGAGACTTCCGAAGTTCCCTTCTCTTGATTGAAGCATACAGATACGGTCGCCGAGGTTGATCAAGGGGTTGGCTCATATGAGCTTTCCGGCCTGTTCGCGTTCGACTCGGGCGATCGTGTTGGAAGATTGGTGGGGCTCTGGCAAAGCCAATAAGTTGTCCAACTTGCCCTCCTCGAACAATCTACAGAGTTATCTGAGGAGGTCACGGCATTGGTTGGTGTTGTGTCCGGGACTCTTGTGGTAGGCACAATACTAATTGTGGTCCAGATGACTGTGGTCCCTTATCGCCTTTGGCTTGTTCAGTAGTTCGCGCCCCCTGATGGCGTAAAAAATGTGGGCCGGAGTTCGGTTGAACTTGTGGAGGAGATGGGCTTCCACATCCTCGAAGGACCTGAGATCACCGGATGGCTTGGCGACCGCCTTCTTGGTTTTAGCGATCGCCATATTTCAGACAGGAGGTGGCGTTTCCTCGCCTAGGCGGAGGGTGAGTAGCTTCTGCCTGGCCAGAAAGTCGGCAGCCTTAGCACGGAAGATCACATAAGTTGGGGGATGTCCTTTGTGAGATGCCTAAACATGGGTGAATGACTGTAGAATCCCCCCAGGACCGAATAGAGAGCGAGCTCGTCGCTTATGGGCTCGCCGGTGAGGACGATTTTGTCTACTCAGTCGATGTAATCTGCGTTGGATTCATCTTCCCCCTGCCTGATTTTCATCATGCGGTGGGGGCCTTCTGGTCTAGCGACCTTGGCGGCGAAGTATGACGTGAAGTCACTCGCCAGTTTCTCAAAGGAGATGATCGATCGCGGTGGTAGTGAGACGTACCACCTATGGGCCAGCTCGCCCAATGTTAACGGGAAGATTCGGCATTTGGTTGCATCTAATGCCCCACACCCGGTCATGTAAATCCGGAACTTACTTAGGTGGGTCTCGGGGTCCGATCTCCCTTCATAAATAGGTGTTTTGGGAGGAGCGATCCTTGGTTGCACCGGCGCAAGCTCGATGTGGACTGCGAGTGGCTCGATCGGTCCGATGATCTTTCTATTGGTGCTTGCCCCAGTATCCAAAAGCGCTTTCATCTCGTCGAGCTGGCGTTGCATAGCGGCCATCGCCGTGGCCTGGTTGCTCGCGGCTAGGCGCTCGGAGCGGGAGCCGAGGCGATCAAGTACTGACCCCCTGACGTTCGGAGTGGGAGCCAAACGGTTGACTTGTACACTACGCCATAAGTGCTCATAGGCAATGCCTGTTTATTGTTGCAGAAGACACGAAAAGTGTTGCCTTAGGCCAAAGGCAACACCAAACTCTTGTTGCCAATACGGCCGTTGCCTTTGACACCTAAGGCAACACTTTTAGCCTCTACTGCAACAATGGAAAAGTATTGCATTACGCCTATAATGCAACAACATAACCAAGTAAGGCAACAAGAAACGGTGTTGCCTAAGATTTCAAAAAAAAAAAAAAAGTCCACATGTGCCACGTCATCAGTGGGTCCCACCTTTGTGCCACATCATCAGTGGGGCACACATTTATGCCATGTCATCAGTGGCTCTAAATTTGTGCCACGTCACCAATGGGCCCCACATCTATGCCACGTCAGCAGTTTTTTTTTTTTTGATTTTGTAATGCTACATTTATAAAATACAACAGCTAAAATAAAAGACAACACTTCATAGAAATAACCATTTTATTTTCACATCAACCCATCCAAAATAAACCACGGCAGCCAAAAACTAACAAGGCTGCCAATACAAAATACAAAGTCCTAAATTTATACAGAGCAACAAACCACCAATTTAACTTCAAAAGTACCAAAACCAAGCAACACCACCATCTAACTTAAAAAGTACGAAATTACAAACTCTAAATACAGGTGATCGAAATTTATCAGTGTCCGTTTTTTCGTTATCAGCAGTTCCTTCAAGCTGCAAAACAAAAAAATAAAGTATCAAAATGAGTAAAAGTCAGTTTCAGATATCAACAAATGCCTCGATATCTGATGGACACTTATGCATACATTATTTTAAACAAATACTACTATAATTACGAATAAAAATCCCTAGTTTGACATTACATAAACACTGCATCAGTTATCTTCATCATAGAGGTAAGGAAATAAGCAGAATCACCCTTACTTCCATTTTCCTGAAGATCTAAAATCATTTCATGACCAGTTTGTCGCAGAAAAATCTGACCTCTTCAGGACGTTCATTTTCTGTTGGTCTTGCACGCTTTCTATGAACGACATTCTTACGCCGTATCGGTGTTCATAGGCCCAACCCTGTACGACGCGATGAAAATAAAGAAGTTTCTTATTTTTTTTTTCAAGAAACAAGAGCATAAAAATAATTAAGTGCAATATAGATTATTACATGGTAGTACAACCACGAGCACTCCTAAAAGCATAAGAGACTATTTGTCCAATGTCTTTCCAGCGTATCAAACGCCCAACCTCATCCTGGATACTGCTTGTAATTATAGATTCCATTCTGAACTTTGCAATTATTGTTTATCGATTTCATACGTATTATGACAAGAGTTGAATTATGTTACTTTTCATATTAAAAAATCCTGTTAATTAACTAATTATAGATTCAATATTGAACATTGTATTCACTGTTAATTATTATGACAGAGTTGAATATATTATTTTTCATGCTGAAACAATTGTTAACTATGTGACTACAAATTCCATAGTGAACACTTTTACTATTGTCACAAACTTGACATAGTTAAATATGTTAATTTCATATTGAAAACCCCCCGTTAATTAACTACAATGCATGCAGCCTATCAGGGGTACAAGTTCTTCAGAAAAATCAAAGAATAGTTTTCCTTACGCAACATTCAGATGATTGAGCATTTTGCATCAATCAATCTAGTTCTAAAATATCCAAAATACGCAACAACATTAACTACAAGCACAAATCTACTTCACAAGTAAATCAACTAAAAGTGTCTCGAGATCATATATAAAGCAGGAAAAAATAGTGTGAAAAACTCACTCCTTTCTTAATGAAAACAGAATATGCTGCACCTTTCCATTTAGGATCCGTGTCTCGGAAAATCTGCCCAATATCTGGAAGGCCCAGTGCCTCTAATATCGCATCGACTACACAGTGTAGCAACACATCACCTGCACTAGGAGAACCATATCTACCTCAATGACGAACATTAATGTGTTCATTAAACAAATGAGGACTAGAAATGAGAATTTGACATGCGAATTGAAAATTAACCGTCGGTATCTTTTGATGTTTAGCAGATCCTTCGTTGTTATATGCTTTGTGAGATGTCACCAATGTGTTTGTAATGTCAACAAACTTCCTGGAGTCCTGGGCAATCACCATTAATCTATACAAAAAGAATTAGAAGGATGACAAAGCGAAGAACACAGAGTAGTAGCTAACATGTTTTGTTCCATTATAATCCAATATGTTGATTTACAAATTCCGAGTTGGTTTTCCACGTCTAGTATTCAATTCTATCGAATGTGCAACATTTGAAACATAGAACATAATATAACCACCAGTAGCAAAATACACTTAGCAATCAATCAAATAGGGAAAAAAAGAATTTAATCCTTCAAATCAAATCCAAAATAAAAAGTTCAAAATACCTTTTTAATTGACGAATCGAGCAAATCCCACTGTTTGGCCGATTTCTGAGAGAACTCATCTTGCAGGCGGACAAACCAGCTCTAGTTTCCATAGCCAAACCCGAGTATCGTTTTAAGACTATTGTTTCACCGGTTTGAGGGTGAAGCTTGAACTAGAGGGACTGTTTGAACAAGCTCGCCTGGGCTTTCTCGAGAAGCTTCCTTTTTCAACTTGTGATTATTGTATGCAACTACTCCTGCAATAGCTGCATCCATCATGAATTTTTCAAAGATTCAAAGGCACTATCGTTGATGGAAAATTCAAGCAAATCATTTGACATTTATCTAGAGCAATACATATAACTAAAGAACCGCATAATAGTGGACTCGATTCATCATAATGTTTAAGAAAAGTAAGATTACTTAACTTTTCAAGCATATACCATCCGAAACTTATACAAAGATAGTCGTCATTCTAGAGTTCATTTCAATTTGATCACCACAAATCCATTTGCAAGCGAGTTCCTACTACCAAAATTGGTTATTTGCTATCAATTTCACCGTTCCTCGCGAATACGCAATTTCCAACCTCCAAGAAAAGACCTTATATTTTAAGATATACAAATAACTCAATAGGAGGAGAAATAAGGTGGCAACTTGCATCCTTCTTTGATCAGATCGATTCTTCCAAGTTAATTAACCAAAGTGGAGTACTATTTTGTAGGAAAATGAATCATTACCCAAACAAGAGTAGCATAATCTAAGAGCTTTAGATGCTCCAAAGCTCCGGGGACGACAGTAACGACAAATGACAACTTCAAGCGAGGTGACGGCAATGGTCACACTGGCGGCGCCTCCTCAACAGCTTCACGACGGAGATACGACAGAGACAAGGATGGCGCGGTGAAGTCCCGGGTGGCCGAAGTCAAAAGGGCGAGAGAAAGAGATCGAGAACTCAGAGGGGTCGGAGGGGTGAAAGCATCGACGGAAGAAGGAAGGATAGATTGATCGGCGGCGTGACAGCCGATGAAGGAAGAAGGGAACGGGCGAGAGTTCGAGAGAGAGTTGTCTCTCTGATTTGGGGGTTAAGGGTTTCAGTGAGGTTCAAATGAGAGGGAGTCGAGTGAGGGAGTGGGTTAAGGCCTGAGGGTTTAGCTCACGGGTCGGGTTTCCGGGTCAGATACCGGGTTTCAGGCCGAATCTGGGTCTGGACCGAGCTGGGCCAAGGCTTGAGTCATAATTTTGATCTTTACTGAAAGAGTGGCTTTTAACTACGATAGCCCTTCCAAAATCGGTATGTAAGAATAAACAAATATTCATAAACTTACGAAAATTAAAAAACTATTACTTAAAATACGGAACCTACCACAGCGTTTTCTAAAAACGCTATGTAAGTGTACTCTTACATAGCGTTTCCTAATTAAACGCTATATAAGTATTTTTACAAAGAATTATATTATTTTCTATAATTTAAAATTTTGAAATTTTAATATTAAATTTATAATGTGTATTTATATTAAATAATTTAAATATATATAAATTATAATTTATATTATATTATATGTCAAACTTTTAAAATAAAACATATATCATAATTTAAATTTCATTATATATATACTGATAATATATTAAACTTTAAAATTATAAAAAATATTTACAATTTTTAATTATAATATTAAAAAATATGATAAGTATTTATATTAAATATAAATAATTTAAATCAAATTTATCATATGTTATATATCAAACTTTAAGAGTAAAAAAATATCAAAATTTAAATTTCATTTCATTGTGTTTGTTTTTGACAATAACTTGAAAAAATTATTAAAAAATTAGATATAATGCAACACCATCACAGGTGTTGCACGTCGCGCAACACTATTTTTATCTTGCAACACCAAATGTATATCTAATGCAATACTATTTCAGCAGTGTTTCAAAAGATCAAAAGTCAACAATCTATTGAAACGCTTTGGTGGCAACACTAGCTAAAAGCATTGCCTATGAGCACTTATGGCGTAGTGGTATTCGACTGGGAGTTGGGTAGGTCGAACTCCTGGTGCCGGACTCGGATTCCGTCGTTTCGTGGTTGGGGCCAGAATGCCACGGTCGCCATGATGGATCGCTTCCCAAGCGACTGAATACGGAATTGTCCGGCCTTACGAGAGCCTTTTCTCGCGATTCGGGGCTTTCTGACGATCGCTCGCCCAGTAACCCCTTGAATTTCCATTTTCCCATGCGGCGGATGGCCGAGGGAGTTATAGCGGGCACCGCGCATGCTCTCCGTCGCTCCTTTAGGATGGCCATAGTCTCCTCGATCTGTTATGCGGTTTGGAACTGGTCGAGTGAGAGGCTGGGGCCACCCCTCAGGTGCGGGATCGAGAGTCTCGCGTTGCCGCGGTTTCCCTCTGTCGTTGGCTGGGGCTCGGATTGAGCCGGGATATGGTGTCCGGCGGTTCGGAGAGCGGCTCTCTTCGATGTAGTGGCGAACGTCATGGTTCTGAAGGCTTGCTTTGAAGCGCAGTGAGTGTCACTTCAAGTATATGCCCCGAGAACAGTGAGTGTTCTTCAGGACGGTAGGAATAAAAATGAGGGTTAAGATGCCCTCCTTCTAGCGCCAATTGTTGCTACCCAAAATATTATCCGGAGATAGATATTGCTGGAATGATCGAGTAGCAAACAAGGTGCGAGAGCACTTCCGTAGAGAAGGTAAATAACACAAGATTTGCCGGGGTTGTTAGTCCCGGGCTTGAATGCTCTCGCGAGATGTTATTAATACGAATACTTTGGAGTACAAATATTAATGTTAGAGTACAATTACAATGAGTGTAAAGACCCTAGTTATCTTAGCTATTGAGCGTGAAGATTGCCGGAAGAACCAGATATGAAGCTCTGTGAGTTCTTGTAACAACGTTGATGAGCTGTGACGACCGTGAGAAATCGACAGCCTCTCACGGTGTGTTTTAGCTGTATGTTTGAGCTCTTGGACTTGCGAGTCTCTTCGAATCTGTGCTATGGAGACTTCTTGCCTCTGCCGACCGTCTTCTGGTTGAGAGGTACTAAGAGAGAAATCCTGAGGTAGATTCGGGAGAGGAAGTGGAGAGCCTGAAGTATGTATGTTTGTATGTATTTCGGAATGATTTTCCAACTGACAGGAATGAATTTCCAACTGAATTTCCAACCTTTTTCCAGTTTCTGGAGGTTCTCTATTTATAGGACTGGAAGAAGCTGGGCGATCGCCTTTGCTGTATTATAATAAATGGGTGATCGTCTTTAGCACATGAGCTTGTCTCCTTAAAGTCCGCGGGAGTTGCTGGAAGCCAGCTGTGCGGTCCAATGAGAAGACTGCACGCGTCTGAGTCGCTGTCACGGGCGGTCCGACCTCATACCTTTCGGTGGATCTGTCGGTAGGTGAGAAGGTGGTGACAGGCTGTGGTCAACGATCCATGATAAGCGGAACCTTTCGCGGATCTGCACATGGGCGCTACTTTGAGATTCAGTCTTCGTAGACTTTGACGTACGAAGGTCTTTGTTCGTAGCATAGGACGGTCGTCCTCGGTCGGGCACCAGGGTCGATCGCTAGGTGCCAAAGGCGATCGCCTTGAGAGTCGATCGCTAGATACTCGAAGGTGGATTGTGTTCTCCGTTTAGGCAAGTTTGCCGTAGCTTATTCGGTCGTGGACTCGGTCGCTTGGCCCTAATGTCGATCGACGTCGAGGCGTACAAATCGCTGCACAACACGTTAAGTTGCTTCCGTTAGCGTGCGCTATCCAGTAGGCTTAGCGTGCACTAATGACATGCAGTTGCATGTATTTCGGATACCGATCAACATATGGCAATTATCAAGAACACGAAGTGATCTTGAACCAAGTTCAAAACTATCAAAACAACGAAATCCGATATCCTTTAACATATAGGTAATCATCCAACTCTTAATCCGATTCATATATTCACATATCATCTTCTTCCTCAAATATCAACATCATGAACACCAAGAACCTTAACAACACTTCCCTAATCTAACATTACAGAGATTAATCATCAACAATGACATCAACATCCGCAGAGGAGGATAAGGATTAACCAACTTATCTCAAGAAAACGAACTATACAATTCAAATCACACGAATCATATTAATATCATCATACTCCGGTAATCCATCTCATAATCATGCTTATCAACTTGTTTATATGATAATCATTAACTCAAGAACATCAATCTTTAATCCAAAACGAAATCCAAAGGTGAAGAGTGATTACCTTGTATAGACAAACCATTAAGGAGAACAATCAACTTCATTTCAAGAATCATCAATAACTTCAAGAACAAGACTTTAATCCATGCTCTCTATCTTAATCTTGATAAAGATCATCATCTCGGAGTGTTTCTGGACCTCAAGTACCTCCCAGAGCTCTCTCTATCGAGTGAAAGGAAAGAAATGGACGAAATGCATCATAACACCCGTCTGTCCCTTTTTATAAAGTATATTACTAGCGTGTGCTAAACCTTATGTTTAGCGTGCGCTACGGCCTTAGCGTGCGCTAACTAACTTTGTTAGCGTGCGCTATCACAGTCTAGAGGCTACAGTCTGGCTTCGTACATGTGCTTACGTAGGTAACACCCATGTATTAGCGTACGTAACTTACACTCTCTAGCGTACGCAAGTCCTTGCGTTTAGCGTGCGCTAATATCAGTTGACTTGTTTGTCTGTATGCTCCGAAGACTGGTCCACACGCCGAAAGTGCTGACGAGGATAAGATTCCTTTTTGTCCAATATACCATTGGCGTGCGCTAGTATTACATTACAAACATCTGTTGACTTATCAGAACATGTGCCGAAAGTGGCCTGGTCCACACGCAGATTCCTTTTGATCTGACTGCATTAGCGCACGCTATGATTTTACCTTTAGCGTGCGCTAACCCTGCATGGTAGCGTGCGCTAAGCTTAACTACTAGCATGCGCTAATAAGGATATACTTCGCCATTTTCAGCTATTCTTGTCGAACGTCTCAACATACAGAATACAAACATACGGCATACTGGAATACATATACTCAACTCATTATATCCTCAAATACAATTGTCGACCAAATACGACAATTATACCAATACTGACATCTCAGTCCTTCATTTATTTTATCCATACTGTACAGATACCACGCTGTACAACATAACTCGGATAAAATAACATTAAACAATAGTAGTAGAAATTCCGGATATTACACAAGCTAGGTTATTCGTTTTTACCTCACAAGAACTTTTGGTAAAAATAATAATATTAGAATTGATAATAAATTTTCATCATATGAACAGGAAAGTTGAAGTACACACGATTTTAAAATTTAATACATGCTCTTTATTTCCGCAATAATTTCCAAGGAAAATTTAACTCTATCCAGTCGCCGTTCTCAAGCATGCCCCGTCCCTTCGCATTCCCAAGCCTGTATTTCTGAAGTTCCTGCAACTGACAAGTATAACAATACCAGCCCATACCCGGGTCAGTCATAACACATTACAACAATATGCTCATATGTACGAATTTTGCAGTTCCAAAAGTATCAGCTAACAACACAATCACATATACATAAAATAACACATAAAGCACCTATCCCCAATATCCGGATAGTGCAATTTCTACCACCCCTAATATCCGGTTGCACACCCCTAATATCCAGGTGCGGAACGAGCGTTCGTTATAAATTTCTCTTTCTTCCCACTAGAACGACATAACTTTGCATCTCTTCACATTCATTACATAACACACAGACTCACAGCATCACAATTGGCACAACATAATCAATACACAATGAACACATAAAATTGCAATAATGCTAGGGCCGAGCAAGTTGAACGAACTCGCCTTGTGAACTGTCGATAAGATGATTCCAATTAAATCTCGAGAGTTCGGCCGTCCGCTCCTTGATAAGGTATCGATCTCCTAATAATAATATGCTATTAGCATTTTGTTAAGACATCTCAATTTAATTTAATGGCTCGCCCTTTATTTTATATTTCAACAAAATCATCGTCTAAAAATTAAATGTATTGGTAAATAGCTCTTAGATATCATCCTTGAATATTTTTAAAAATATTTTCAACAATTTATAATTTAACTATCACTTATGCTTTAATAAATCAAACAATAGTCCTTATATTTTATTTAACAAAGTAACATTGAGAATAATTTCAATTTATTAATCTCAAATATTTCCAAAGGTAATACTTAATAACTTGAGTTGAAATAGAAATCCATTTATTCCATTTCAAATATTCCTTAGAATAATTCTGGAGATTTTATATAAGAACATAAATTCATTTATTCCGGTTTAATTATCTTATAATTGCATATATAGAAAATGATACTTAAAATTGCCGTTAAAAATATAAGTACGTCATATGGGCAGATAGGTAGTTCGATTGTTCATAGTGTTTGTTGTTGCTGCCCGAAATATTATCTGAAGATAGATATTGCTGGAACGGACGGACAACAAACAAAGTGCGAGAGCACGACCGAGGGAATGGAAATAACACGGGATTTGCCGGGTTTGTTAGGCCCGGGCTTGAATGCTCTCGCGAGATGTTATTAATAAGAATACGTTTGAGTACAAATATTAATGTAAGAATGCGATTACAATAAGTGTAAAAGATCCTAGTTATCATGCTCTTGAGCGAAGCTCTGTGTGTTCTTGTTCTCGTTTCTTCCGACCGTCTTATGGGTTAAGAGGTCTCGAGAGTGAGAGAGAAAGATGTCTGAAGTGTATAGCGTTGCCAAGAGAGTGAAAGCCAAGCCGTAGGAAAAGCCAGACCTCTTTCCAAATGTAGGAATCCTTCTATTTATAGGAGCTGAGATGCTCTTTTAATGGCGGGCGATCGCCTTCCTTGTAATATAATAAGGGGCGATCGTCTCTCCGCACATGGGTTGTCTCCCTTGAAGTCCGCGGCTGTTGCTGGCAGCCAGCTGTTTGGTCCAATGGGGAGCCTGCACGGGCCCTGCGTAGCTGTCACGGGAGGTCCCACTTGCACCTTTCGGCGGGTCTGTCGGTAGGTGAAAAGATGCTGACAGGCTGTGGTCAATGATCCATGTCCTGCGGCGCCTTTTTCGGATCTGCATGTGGGTCTCTGTCCGCGCTTCGTCTTTTGCCGACTAGACATGCTGGCTCATCGTGGCAAGAGGCGGTCGTCATTGGCCAGGCACCAGATTCGATCGCCAGGTGCCAAGAGACGATCGCCTTAGATTTCGATCGCTCGGCACTAGGACTCGACCTGGGGCCTTTGATCGGCAAGTCTGCCTTGGTCTATTCGACTATGGCTCGGTCGCCCGGTCTATGTGCCGATCGCCTGTTGAGATGTATAATTCTCGACACAACAATTGCCCCCCAACTTGCTCTGATATTGAAGACATGGGGTGAGGTGGTTCTTGCTGGCGATCGTTGAGGATAAAGACGGGCAATCCGTTGAGCGGACTTTGGTCTCGGATTTGGGCGATCTGATCGATTGGCGAGCTATCTTCGGTCTTGTACCTGCAATTTTTAAATTTGTCGATCCCTCATAGAAAGCTGATTATTTCGTCATTGAGGAACTGTGCATAGTCGCGGAGTTCGATGGACCGACCTCCATGACCGTGTCTTGTACGCGAGCGACATTGTCTGTCTTGTGACTCATTTTATTGTGAGGGTCCTCCGTTAGGCTGCGCCTCGCCTCATATTTAAACGAAGGGCATGCGGTCTCGGTCTGGAGGAGTCCTTGTGTGGGGCATCGTCGGATTAATCGACTCCACGTCCGCAGCTTGTTAGCTCTTTTCTACCTCGGATCGTCATGTTAGATGGCAATCCTCGACGGTATATGTTGAGACAGGGGTAGGGACGCGTCGCATTGTCCGGGTCCACCAAGTTAGATGATGAACCTTTGAGGGCAGGCGAGCGTGTCCACTGATTTGATTGGAGAGTCCTTCGGCTACGCCCGCCTCATATTTAAACGAAGGGCGAGCGATCGCATCCCAAAGGAACCTTTCATGGCCGAAGCAGTCGGTTCCATCGACCACCAGGACCATGGCTGCACTCTTCTACCTTGGATCGTCATGTAGATACCGAACCTCGACGGTATACGTTGTGTGGGGAAGGTGATCTCGTGCCTTAGTCCATCATGTTAGATGGTGAACTGTAGATGGCGAGCGAGTCCTCTAGTTTTAGGGAGATGTTGCTTGATTCTGGCGATCGGGTTGGAAGACTGATGATCGTCGTTCGGTCGCCGATCGCGTTGCTCACAGGTTAAAAAGTAACCTTTGTCTAGCCAAAAAGTCGGCGGCCTTGGCGCAGAAGATCGCGTAGGTCAGGGGGATGTCCTTCGTAAGATGCCTGAACATAGGCGAAAGACCATCGAATCCCCCTAGGACCGAGTAGAGGGCGATCTCGTCGCTTATGGGCTCGCCGCTGAGGATTATCTCGTCTACTCGGTCAATGTAGTCTGCGTCGAACTCTTCTTCCCCTTGCCTAATCTGCATCATGCGATGGGGACCTTCCGGCCGAGCGACCTTGGCGGCGAAGTACGCTGTGAAGTTGTTCGCCAGTTGATCAAAGGAATTGATGGATCGCGGAGGTAATGAGATGTACCATCTATGGGCCAGGTCGCCCAGCGTTAGCGGGAACATTCGGCACCTGGTCGCGTCGGATGCCCCACACCCGGTCATGTAGATCTGGAACTTGCTCAGGTGAGTTTTGGGATCTGACCTTCCCTCGTACAGAGGTGTTTGCAGAGGAGCGATCCTACGCTGCCCGGGGGCGAGCTCGATGTGGACCGCGAGTGGCTCGCTTGGCCCGGCGATCTTGCTATTGGCGCCTGCCCCAGTTTCTAGGAGCGCCTTCATGTCTTCGAGCTGGCATTGCATCGCGGCCATCGCTGTATCTTGGTTGCTCGTGGTTTGGCTTTTGGAGCGGGAGCTGGGGAGATCGTGCACCGATCTCCTGGCTCCGCGGGAGGCGATGAGGTCATCGCCGACGATCTTGGTTCTTCGGCGAGGAGTTATATGGTCGGCATGCCTTCTGGGAGTAGGGTATGCCGAACTTCTGGTGATGGATTCGGGCTCCGTCGTCTCATGGCTGGGACCAGAATGCCCCGGTCTCCACGATGGGTCGCTTCCTAGGCGGCTGAAGACGGAGGTGTCCCGCCTTGCGAGCACCTTTTCTTGCGAATTAGGGCCTCCTGGCGATTGTTCGGTCAGTAACCCCTTGAACTTCCGTTTTCTCACGCGGTGGATGGCCGAGGGGGTTATAGCGGACGCATCGAATGCTCTCCGTCGCTCCCGTAGGATGGTCATGGCCTCTTCGATCTGTTCCGCAGTTTGGAACTGATCGAACGATAGGCTTGGGCCGTCCCTCGGGGGCAGGATCGAGAGTCTCGGGTCGCCGCGGCTACCCTCCGCCATAGGCCGGGGCTTAGATTGAGACGGAATGAGGCGTCCGGCGGATCGGCCAGCGGCTTTCTTCGATGTGAAGGCAGAAGTCATGATTCTGAAAGCTTTATTTGAAGAGAAGTGAGTGTCTCTTCAAGTATATGCCCCGGAGAACAGTGAGTGTTCTTCGAGACGGTAGGAATAAAAAATGAAGGTTTAGATTCCCCTCCTTCTAGCGCCAATTGTTGCTGCCCAAAATATTACGAAGATAGATATTGCTGGAATGGACGGACAACAAACAAAGTGCGAGAGCACGACTGAGGGAATGGAAATAACACGGGATTTGCCGGGTTTGTTAGGCCCAGGCTTGAATGCTCTCGCGAGATGTTATTAATAAGAATACGTTTGAGTACAATGTATGAATGCGATTACAATAAGTGTAAAAGATCCTAGTTATCTTGCTCTTGAGCAAATCTCTGTATGTTCTTGTTCTCGTTTATGCCGACTGTCTTATGGGTTAAGAGGTCTCGAGAGTGAGAGAGAAAGATGTTCGAAGTGTATAGCATTGCCAAGAGAGTGAAAGCCAAGCCGTAGGAAAAGCCAGACCTCTTTCCAAATGTAGGAAGCCTTCTATTTATAGGAGCTGATATGCTCTTTTAATGGCGGGCGATCGCCTTCCTTGTAATATAATAAGGGGAGATCATCTCTCCGCACATGGGTTGTCTGCCTTGAAGTCCACGGCTGTTGCTGGCATCCAGCTGTGCAGTCCAATGGGGAGCCTGCACGCGTACTGCGTCGCTGTCACGAGAGGTCCCACTGTCACAAGTCGTCCAGGAATATGTCTATAGGGGGGGTGAATAGACTTATTGAAACTCTTTTTCACAATGAGTGAGTTTCTTCAGCTGATAGATATGCAAATGACTTAGAGTCATTTGTTCTCAATACGTGCGGAAGTCAGTTGATGACGAACTAATGAAACACTTAACAATGAATGCAACAGTTAAAGTATGATGCTATAAAACAGTAAAATACGCAGGCAGTTATAGTGGTCTCAGAGGTGGGGTAATCCTCTACTAATCCACTTTTCTCCAAACCAGTTGGAGATGAATTCACTATAATTATCAACCAGTGATAAAGATTACAGTGATTCAACCAAATTACAACAGCTTCCAACCAATGGAAATCCTTGCCTTTCGGCGGGTCTGTCAGTAGGTGAAAAGATGCTGACAAACTGTGGTCAACGATCCATGTCATGCGGCGCCTTTTCCGGATCCGCATGTGGGTCTCTAGCCGCACTTCATCTTTTGCCGACTAGACATGCTGGCTCATCATGGCAAGAGGCGGTCGTCATTGGCCGGGCACCACAGTCGATCGCCAAGTGCCAAGAGACGATCACCTTAGATGTCGATCGCTCGGCACTGGGACTCGACCTGGGGCCTTTGATCGGCAAGTCTGCCTTGGTCTATTCGACTATGGCTCGGTCGCTCCGTCTCTGTGCCGATCGCCTGTTGAGATGTATAATTCTCGACACAACATCTGTTATCATTAAATTATTTAAGTTTAATTAACACGGAAACAGAGTCGGAAATTTTATCATTTCCAAAAATTAAAACAAAAATAACTAAATATATATAAATACGTCAACAGAAAAATGCACGAAACGGAATCGAAGAATGATTTACGGATCAAAATTTATTCGCGATTTAAGTTACGTTTCTACACTTAAAATCAGCCTTGACTTGTCCAAAATAACTCTGTTTTACATATCTACATGATGTCTAATCTGATATTACAAAAGTTAATATTTTAGAAATCTATTTTATATACAAAACGCACAAATCATATATCAAGAACTACTTACGTATTGGTAGATAATCGAACTCAAAGATAGCACCTCGATTTGGATTTCAGAATTTACTGGGAATTTTAATCGGACAAGTTCCAGTCAGTATGTCAGGAAAGCTGGCCTGACTCTCCGAAAAACGATCCCGTATCGTCGGCAGAACGGACTCCTATCGGAAATATAAAGATGTATATTTATAAATATTGAGTTTCTGTATATAGTTACATAAGTTTTGAGTATAAATGAATTAGGAAAAGGTTGTATTTATAGGACGCAAAACAGGCGACCAGTCAATTTGACACAGCCGCCCTACGTCACACAGCCCTGGCCGAGCCACATGCACGGGACCTACCGAGTCACTACCGGCAGCCATGGCCGAGCCACGTGCGTGGGCCCTAGCGAGTCACTATCGGCAGCCCCGGCCTATCCACGTGCGTAGGTCCCGCCCGGAAGATTCCTGGTGCTCGGCAGTTGGCAGTCTCCACTAAATCAATCATAACTTTTTCGTTCGGACTCCGATTGACTCGCCGTTTGAACCATTGGAAATAAAACTAAATTCTCTATAATATTGTTAATTTTTAGAATTTTTTAACTTCTCAAAAATTCTTGGTGATTTTTTCAAAGTTGATACTTGTCCACGATACTTCCCAAAAAATATCCAAATATATATTTTAAAATTTATTATGTAATAATACCACAATAATTCATTTAAATCAAGATATCACTTTTATAAATAATTTAACTAATTATTGTCATATAATAGTATTTACTTTATAATTTATATAATGTAAAATATTGGGATTTTACATACTCTCCCTCTAAAAATAAGTTTCGTCCCGAAACTTGGAAGGACGTTGTCATCATTAAGTCATTCTCGAGTACATTTCCCAATATTCGCTGAAAAATCCTATCAGAGAACACGACGTTGTGCACCGCCGGATTCTATCGTGGATTTTCCAACGATTAATGGATAATGCTATTCGATTCCTTTAAAATATCAAGTACAACATCAATAAGGAGCTCATTATTATCACTTAAATAGCAAAAACATCAAGTATAACATTGATAGCAGTAAATACACCAAGCATATTATCACATTGCGTCATTCGCGAAGCTAATCTATTATCACATAAATAGCAAAGACATCAAGTATAATATTGATAGCAGTAAATACACCAAGCATATGATCATACTGCATCTTTAAAAATTATCTCCTCCATTCTTAAAATGGTAACAATTTGAGTATTAAATACTCTCCCTCTAAAAATTAAGTTTCGACCCGAAACTTATGTTTGGAACAACTCGGGGTACCAGTTACGCATTGCTTCTTTAGTTCCTCAAGTGGCTTCTTCATTTCCATGGTGTGACCACTGGACTATAACTAGAGGAATAGATTTATTCCTTAATTTCTTTATGCGATAATCTAAAATGGCAACTAGTATCTCCTCGAAATTGGTAGTATCCTTGGAAATATCCAAAATTTCGTGATTTAACTTGTGACTGGGATTGTGAACATAATGCCTCAATTGTGATACGTGAAAGTCGTTATGGACTCATTATAGATATAATGATAGAGCTAAGCGATAAGCTAAGTCTCCCAACGCATTCAAAAGGTCTGATGAAACGTGGGCTTAACTTGCCCCTAAAGAATTCCAGCAATGATAATCGCATGTTGATGGTGCACAGTTGTCCTTGTTTTTCTCGAATATAGACCCAATGTTCTTATTTGTTAGCTCACGTTGTAGCTCCACTTGTGATGTCAATCTACATAATATGTACTCCTGGTGGTCTTTCCGCTAAGAGCGTCAGCTACCACATTTTCCTTCCCTGGGTGATATTGGATATCCGCGTCGTAATCATTGTGTAACACCCCAAATCTTAGATAGGACATTACACGCCGTAGGTCCCTCATGAGGGTCTACCAGACTAACTCATGAGACATAAACCACAATGAAATCTGAAAAGACGCATTTAACATAGTAAAAATAAGGTCGTGGCCTCGGCCAAAACATTTTAATGGTAGTACATGAGGCATAAGTCAAATACCAATTCATTGCCCACGCAGTGGACTTAAACCAAGTTTAAGAGTAATCAGTCCAACTCCAATACTCAGACAAATACAATGACAAAGCATGAAAATATAGACTCGAGCCACATCATCATGCCAGACCATCCTTTGCGTGCGCATCCTATGCCAGCTCCTCAGCTCGACCAACACCTGAAATGCATAAGACGCATTTCTCCCATTTAAGGGGTTAGCATTCGAATAGCTAGTGCAAGTACAATTTACATAATGTTATTAGGGAGTATAATCCAACATGAAAAATGCTTTTGAAAAATACTAGAAACACAATATTTCGGAATATCACAGTTTTTCTCAACAAAGTATGCCTATCAAGGCAAAACATAACATCACATTACCACAATACAATTTCACACTTGGTAACCCGTGGCCGTACCCCTCAGTATCGACCCCCAGAGGGCCCGTTGGACCCTCCCCAGGTGGGAAACCACTTTCGCGGTCGTACCCCTTAGTAGCAACCCCCAGAGGCCCCGTTGGACCATCCCCGGGTGGAAGAACAACAACACACACACACACGATTATCACAACATTCGATCAATGTCAAATTTTACGTTCTACATAACAAAATGTAAAGAAGTACTTGCCTTGGGTGGGACGACGGAAGGGAAAGTTTGAAAGGTAAGGTTTTGGTCCGAACAACCTTCACAACCCCGTTCTTATCATAATAACGATAAACAACCAATCTCAAAACTACGAAAACGTAGGAATACGTCCTAGTTCTACCCACTGGAACAAATCGTCGAACATTACTAGGGTATCGTCGAGTAAAAGTGACGAACAATGGAAAAATCGGAGTTTAAAACCACAAATCCTCAAGAAAACGAAGGATTACAAGTATACGATTGAAGTTTAGTAATAATCCATGATAATTCAGATTAAAAGAGTCAAATCACAAGAAATCCCCAAAATTTCCCCAAAATCTCAAAACAAGGGTTTCAGGGATTCTTACCTTGATTCGGATGGCGAAAAATGTTAAGAACTTGAAGAATTCACACAAGGAATGCAAGGATGTTAGTGGATGCTGATATTTGGTCGGAATCGGCCCTAACCCTCGTCTGGAAACTCTCAAAGCCGGAGAGTAGGAGTAAGGATGGAAAATGACGAAGTTGGGCTGTTGTTGTCCTATTTAAATCAGATAGGCTTAGCGCACGCTACGAACAAGAGTTAGCGTGCACTAACAGGGTGCAGAATGAAATCAGAGGCTTCTGTCTTCCCGTTAGCATACGCAGGCTAACAAAATTAGCGTGCGCTAATGTTAGAAATTAGCGCGCGTTAACACTCAATTAGCATACGCTATCTGGTCTAGTACCGAAATACTGAACCTACTGCCCAGTCCCTGAAATCGTTAGCGCACGCTAAAAAATCCAAGTTAGCGTACGCTAACTACACAGCGATAGCGCACGCAAGGAATCAAGGAGTAGCGTGCGCTACTCAAGCAGCAGTCCAGTACTGCTCATATCAGTACACTGCTACAGATAGTACGAAAATCAAAATGCAAAGCAAGGCCCGAATCCAGAAACATAAACACGGAATATACAAGACGACGGAGCTAAGTGTTGAAAGAAAATACGACTCCGACCACCGGAGAGTCCGTAATGCGACAAAGAAAGTGAAATTCCCTAACTTATAGGAAATTACAAAAATGACCCAAGTGCCCGAAAATCACGATACGATGACGGATTAACAAACCGAAAGTCTCAACACGACTGACTCAACCATACGAACTTATGTAAACCAAGAAACAACGAAAACGAACGAGTTTTATGAGAATTGAACGTACATGTGACAAGATATAACTCAAGATGAAAATACGTAAAAACATCTTCGAAACTCGTCCAAATGGAAAAACTCCAAGAACAAAATAGATTCAGAATTCCAAAACAGTAACAAGCGAGTCATCCGAAACGAACATACATTAATAATAGAAATTACCAAAAATAGAAAGTACGGATATTACATTCTCTCCCCCTAAAAATAAGTTTCATCCCGAAACTTACAACGCGAATAACTCGGGGTATCTCGACTGCATACTCTCTTCCGTCTCCCATGTGACTTCCTCGGATCCATGCCTCGACCATTGAACTTTAACCAAAGGAATGGTTTTGTGTCGAAGTTGGTTCACCCGGCGCTCTAAAATCTGAATCGGCCTCTCCTCGATGGTAATGTCGGGTCCCAACTCGATCTCTCCAAAATCAATAATATGACTAGGGTCCGGCACGTACTTCCTAAGCTGGGAAACATGAAATACGTTATGCACGTGACTCAAGGACGGCGGCAAGCCCAACCGATATGCAAGCTCTCCCACTCTCTCTAAGATCTCGAACGGTCCAATATATCTCGGACTAAGTTTAACTTTCCGACTGAAACGGTAAATTCCCCTTGTCGGCGACACCTTAAGCAAGACATGATCTCCCACCTCAAACTCCAATGGCCGGCGACGCGTATCGGCATAAGACTTCTGCCGACTCTGGGCCATCAACAACCTATCGCGAATCAGGGCAATCTTTTCTCTCGTCTCAACTACCATATCGGGCTTGGTACCAAGCAGCTCAGACGCATCGTCCCAACACAACGGTGATCTGTACCTCCTCCCATACAATACCTCAAATGGTTCCATTTTGATCGAGGCATGCCAACTATTGTTGTACGTGAACTCGACCAATGGCAAGTGCGACTCCCAATCAACCTTCCAATCTAAGGCACAGGCTCTCAACATATCCTCTAGCGTCTGGATCATCCGCTCTGACTGCCCGTCAGTCTGAGGGTGGTAAGATGTACTGAGTCTCAACTCAGTCCCCAAAGGTCGATGAACAGCCTGCCAAAAATGTGATACAAATTGACCATCTCGATCTGAAACAATACTCCTAAGAGTCCCATGCAATCTCACGATCTCTGCAACAAACACTCATGCCAGCCTCTCCGGCCCCCAAGTGTCCTTAATACCCAGGAAATGAGCTGATTTGTTTAGGCTATCGACAATAACCCAAATCATGTTCATTCCAGTCCGAGTCCTAGGCATCCCGGAATGAAATCCATAGAGATGTCTTCCCACTTCTATTCCGGAATGGGAAGTGGTCGTAGCAACCCTGCGGGCCGCTGATGCTCGATCTTAACCTCCTGACAGGTCAAACACTTCGCCACAAACTCGCTAACGTCCATCTTCAAATTGCTCCACTAGTAATTACTCCTCACATCCTTGTACATTTTGCCCGTACCAGGGTGTATGGAGTAAGGTGTGGTATGAGCCTCGCTCAAGATCTTCTGCCTCAACTCAATGTCATTCGGTACACATAATCTGCCGTGAAATCTCAAAACTCCGTCATCCTGAATCACAAACCCAGGGGCTTTCCCCTTTCTCACATCCTCCCTCAACTGGACCAAAAATGGATCATCATACTGTTTCGCCTTGATATCATCAGTCAAGGATCAAGTGATCTCCAACGCACATAACTAACCCTGAACTCTCTGAACTCAAACCTCGATATTCTGACAAATCAAATCTCGCTGGATCCTGCTCTGTTATGTAAGTACCTCTAACATCTGCAATGCCATCGGTTTTCGGCTCAACGCATCAGCCACTACGTTAGCCTTACCCAGATGATAAAGTATCTAGAGGTAGTAATCTTTAATTAGCTCCAACCACCTACGCTGCTTCATATTCAACTCTTTCTGAATGAAGATATACTTCAAACTCTTGTGATCCGTAAAAATCTTACACGACGACCTATAGAGATAATGCCTCCAGATCTTTAAGGTGAAAACGACCGCAGCTAACTCCAAATCGTGCGTGGGACAATTTACCTCATAAGGTTTCAACTGGCGGGATGCATAAGCAATCACCCTGTCTCTCTGCATTAAAATACATCTGATCCCAAGGCCCGAAGCATCACGATACACCACGAAATCCTCGTTCCCCTGAGGCAATGCTAAAACGGGTGCGGTAGTCAATCGTCTCTTCAACTCATCAAAACTATCCTATCTGTCTGCGGTCCACTCGAACTTCTGAGTTTTTTGGAGTAACTGAGTGAGCGGTCTAGCGATCTTAGAAAATCCCTCAACGAATCTATGATAATAGCCTGCAAGTCCCAGAAAACTGCTCACTTCCTTCACATTCTTGGGTGGTTCCCATGCCATCACCACCTCTATCTTCTATGGATCTACCCGAACTCCCTCCGCTGAAATCATGTGCCCGAGGAACATCACTTCCTTGATCCAAAACTCACACTTAGAGAACTTCGCATACAACTGCTCAGTTCTCAAGGTGTCCAACACAATCCGGAGATGTAAGGCATGCTCCTCTCGGCTCAGGGAATAGATAAGAATGTCGTCGATAAAGACGACCACGAACTTGTCCAGATATTCGATAAAAACTTTGTTCATTAATTGCATGAACACTGCTGGGGCATTGGTTAGCCCGAAAGGCATAACCACAAACTCGTAATGGCCATATCTCGTCCGAAATGCAGCTTTCGGTATATCATTGTCTCGAATCCTCAACTGGTAGTAGCCCGATCATAAATCAATCTTCGAAAAGACTGTCGCCCCTTGTAGCTGATCAAATAAGTCGTCAATCCTGGGCAAAGGGTATTTGTTTTTGATGGTCAACTTGTTTAATTCTCGATAATCGATGCATAAACGAAGCGACCCATCCTTCTTCTTACCAAAAAGTACAGGCGCACCCCAAGGTGATGCGCTCGGATGTATATACCCTTTATCTAACAACTCTCCCAACTGTTTCTTCAATTCTAACATCTCCGACGGCGCCATACAGTATGGCGCTCGAGAAACGGGAGCCGCATTTGGCTCGAGATCAATAGAAAACTCAACCTCTCGCTGTGGGGGTAATCCCGGCAAGTCATCTGGAAATACATCGGGGTACTCGCTGATAACTGGAATCGACGACATGTCGACTCCGCCATCCTCCGCTTGTAGAGTGTAACACCAATAACCGACACAACCCTGATTTAGAAGTTTCATCGCTTTAAGGTGCTAATCACACTTCCCGATCTACCCGGTTTACAACCGACGAGAGTATGCTCGGTGCCGTCCCCAGCTACTATCGAAATGGTACGAGTCCGATAATTCATGATGGCACCGTGACGATCCAACCAATCATCCCCGAGGATCAAATCCTCGCCTCTAAGGTCTACAACAATGAGATTCAAGGGCCAATCCCAGCTCCCGATCCTCACTGGGCAATCCCTAACCTCCCGGTTCCCAACCATACGATCCCCACTAGGCATACTCACTACAAATGGCTCACACTCGAACAAGCAGGTAATACCAATACGACAAACACAGTCTGAAGCAATAAAGGAGTGGGTAGCACCCGAATCAAAAAGCACCGAAACTGGATGAGAAAGGATCTGAGTGGTAACTGACGCCACTGGAACATCCGTCTCCTCTGTGCATCTCATCTGGTACAACCGAGGGTGTACTGAGCCCGAACTAGAAGTAGCCCGGCGGTCCGGCTGGCCTCGACCTCTACCACGACCCGTACCCTGAGGACTCTGAGATGGTGGTACTCTTTGGCCGACACTCGGTTCCCCCGTTGCTGTAGTTACCATAGGAGTTCTGACTATCTTGGCTACTGTCTCGTAGTGGGTCGCATGATGACCACTCTGTCCGCACGAGAAACATGTGACTGGAGGATTTGGACAATACTTCGCCAAATGGTCACTCTGACTACGATTGAAACAAACTCTGCCGCCTGGTAAAGGGGACTGGACTGAGCAGTTACCTTGAGACCCTCCAGCCTGGTGAAACGGCTTCTTTCCCCAAATAGGAGCAGACTGAGATTTTGGAAAACGACCACCCTTGCCGGCTGAAAAATTGCCAACTGTCTTCTGTTTCTTGGCCTCGGAACCCAACTCTGATTCCGGGACAGCCATCTCAATCGCTAGGGCGCAATCCTGATACTCCTTCAAGGTGGCACACATAAGTGGTGCCATACTCTGTCTGATATGCGGTTTCATGCGCATATTGAAATAACGGATCTTGTCGGCCTCGGTACTCACTTGATCTTTCACGAATCCCAATTGCTGATTATAAGAGATAATGGCCTGAGAAATAGGCAAGTCCTGAGGTGTAGCAGTGAAGAACTCCACAATTCTGTGCTCCTTGACTGGCGGTGGACAATATTCTGCTTCCATAGCAGCCTTAAATTCCTCCCAAGTGGCCTAACGGTCTCTGGGCATCACAGCCTCCCACCATTCCGCAGCTTCCTTATCCAGGAGGTACTGAGCAATATCTACCCTCCTGTCATCGGGACAAGCTACGGCATCAAAAGTCATGCCCAACTGAAAGAGCCAATTCTCCCAACCGAGGGAGTCAGAAGAACCAGTGAAAGGAGGGGGGTGCATTTTAGTTACTATCTGAAGCCATTTACTAGCTTCGTCCTCTGGAGTCGGGGGCGGATTTTGGCGCCCACCCTGAGCTATCTGAGTGAATTGGGCTACCAACTGGTGAAGTACGGCAGTAGCCCCGGCGTCGGCGTTATTACCCGACAGCACTGAATAAGAAGCTGAATCCATAGAGGACTGAGAAAGTGAGCCTTCATCGTTATTAGCACCACGATCACGGCCTCGGTCGTGCCCCCTAGACGGTCTACCACGACCTCTCAACATACTGAAGAAAAGATATGAACGAACAAGATCAGAAAGGTTCACAATTCCAAAAAATGCAAGAAAACGAATTACAAAAATATAAGAGTTCAATGAGACTTACAGCCACGGGTTGCACAAAAAGACGGTAGCATGATGATATTAGGCTCAACGACTAACTCTAACGACACAACTGACAGACCCATGATTAACCGACAGCCTAGGCATTCAAAACCTAAGGCTTTGATACCATAAATGTAACAGCCCAAATCTTAGATGGGACATTACACGTCGTAGGACCCTCATGAGGGTCTACCAGGCTAACTCATGAGACATAGACCACAATGAAATCTGAAAAGACGCATTTAACATAGTAAAAATAAGGTCGTGGCCTCGGCCAAAACATTTTAATGGTAGTACATGAGGCATAAGTCAAATACCAATTCATTGCCCACGCAGGGGACTTAAACCAAGTTTAAGAGTAATCAGTCCAACTCCAATACTCAGACAAATACAATGACAAAGCATGAAAATATAGACTCGAGCCACATCATCATGCTAGACCATCCTTTGCGTGCGCATCCTGTGCCAGCTCCTCAGCTCGACCAACACCTGAAATGTATAAGACGCATTTCCCCCATTTAAGGGGTTAACACCCAAATAGCTAGTGCAAGTACAATTTACATAATGCTATTAGGGAGTATAATTCAACATGAAAAATGCTTTTGAAAAATACTAGAAACACAATATTCTGGAATATCAGAGTTTTTCTCAACAAAGTATGCCTATCAAGGCAAAACATAACATCACATTACCACAATACAATTTCACACTTGGTAACCTGTGGCCGTACCCCTCAGTATCGACCCCCAGAGGCCCCGTCGGACCCTCCCCAGGTGGGAAACCACTTCCGCGGTCGTACCCCTTAGTAGCGACCCCCAGAGGCCCCGTCGGACCATCTCCGGGTGGAAGAACAACAACACACACACACGATTATCACAACTTTCCATCAATGTCGAATTTTACGTTCTACATAACAAAATGTAAAGAAGTACTTGTCTTGGGTGGGATGACGGAAGGGAAAGGTTGAAAGGTAAGGTTTTGGTCCGAACAACCTTCACAAGCCCGTTCCTATCATAATAACGATAAACAACCAATCTCAAAACTACGAAAACATAGGAATACGTCCTAGTTCTACCTGCTGGAACAAATCGTCGAACATTACTAGGGTATCGTCGAGTAAAAGTGACGAACAATGGAAATATCGGAGTTTAAAACCACAAATCCTCAAGAAAACGAAGGATTACAAGTATACGATTGAAGTCTAGTAATAATCCATGATAATTCGGATTAAAAGAGTCAAATCACAAGAAATCCCCAAAATTTCCCCAAAATCTCAAAACAAGGGTTTCAGGGATTCTTACCTTGATTCGGATGACGGAAAATGTTAAGAACTTGAAGAATTCACGCAAGGAATGCAAGGATGTTAGTGGATGATGATATTTGGTCGGAATCGGCCCTAACCCTCATCTGGAATCGCTCAAAGCCGAAGAGTATGAGTAAGGATGGAAAATGACGAAGTTGGGTTGTTGTTGTCCTATTTAAATCAGACAGGCTTAGCGCAAGCTACGAACAAGAGTTAGCGTGCGCTAACAGGGTGCGGAATGAAACCAGAGGCTTCTGTCCTCCCGTTAGCGTACGCAGGCTAACAAAATTAGCTTGTGCTAATGTTAGAAATTAGCGCGCGTTAACACTCAATTAGCGTACGCTATCTGGTCTAGTACTGAAATACTGAACCTACTGCCCAGTCTGCTGAAATCGTTAGCACACGCTAAAAACTCTAAGTTAGCGTACGCTAACTACACAGCGATAGCGCACGCAAGGAATCAAGGAGTAGCGTGCGCTACTCAGGCAGCAGTCCAGTACTGCTCAGATCAGTACACTGCTGCAGACAGTACGAAAATCGAAATGCAAAGCAAGGCCCGAATCCAGAAACATAAACACGGAATATACAAGACGACGGAGCTAAGTGTTGAAAGAAAATACGACTCCGACCACCAGAGAGTCCGTAATGCGACAAAGAAAGTGAAATTCCCTAACTTATAGGAAATTACAAAAATGGCCCAAGTGCCCGAAAATCACGATACGACGACGGATTAACAAACCGAAAGTCTCAACACGACTAACTCAACCATACGAACTTATGCAAACCAAGAAACAACGAAAACGAATGAGTTTTACGAGAATCGAACGTACATGCGACAAGATATAACTCAATATGAAAATACGTAAAAACATCTTCGAAACTCGTCCAAATGGAAAAACTCCAATAACAAAATAGATTCACAATTCCAAAACAGTAACAAGCGAGTCATCCGAAATGAACATACACTAATAATAGAAATTATCAAAAATAGAAAGTACGGATATTACACATTGATGAGTTCCAACCACCTCCTATGCCTCATGTTTAACTCCTTCTGCGTGAAGATGTACTTGAGACTTTTGTGATCCATGAAGATTTGGCACGTGGAACCATATAATTAATGTCTCCAAATCTTCAAAGCATAGATCTCACCAGCAAGTTCTAAGTCATGAGTGGGGTAGTTGACTTCGTAAGGTTTCAATGGGCGCGACGCGTATGCGATGACCTTACCGTGTTGCATCAGAATGCAACCCAGTCCTTGTTTAGAAGTGTTACTATACATGACGAAGTTGCCTGTACCTTGAGGAAGCATTGACACTGGAGCACTCATCAGCCGCCACTTGAGTTCGTCGAAGCTCTTTGACATGCCTCGGTCCACTCGTATTTGGTAGTCTTGTGGAGAATTTTGGTTAGAGATTGATAATGCATAAAGGCATACCTTATAATGTTCGATTCATAATTGAAGTCAAGGTAAGAATAGGAGGTGAATTCACAGAAGCGCCCACTCAATTCTTATCAGGGCTTGGAAAAGTTCATATTTGAAAAAAAACGACGAGTGAAGAAAATGGGAATTTGTTATAAATGTGCTTGTTGGGATTGCTATTCGAAATGTCGAGTAAAAGGTGCTTATGAAGCAAGCAGTCAAGTTCAAGGTATCATTCCTAGTGCTCTTACTGAACCTGCTAGAAAAATAATAGGAGATGAAGTACAGGTGTCCAACCTAACTGAAAGGATGAATCTCATGCTTGACAAGTCTGATGCTTTCATTGCTTTACCGGGAGGGTTTGGAACACTTGAGGAAATTTTTCACATGGTGTCTTGGTCCCAGCTGAACATCCATCAAAAACCAATAGGATTGTTGAACATTAATGGATTCTATGATGGATTGTTAAATTTTCTCGACCATGCAGTGGAACAACATTTTATTACACCGTCTACACGCGGTATTCTGATGTCAGCTTCAAAAGCTGAAGACTTATTAGATATATTGAAAGCATATGTTCCTAAGCCTGATCCTGCAGTAGATCGAATTGAGTGGTCAAAGGGAAAGAAACGAAAGCTGAATATTGACCTGAACCTCTAAAATACCTTATCCCTTGTCGTTTTACTAGTTTTTTTATTAGGTTGTGTTCCATTCTAGTTGATCGCTTTTGGATTGTTGTGATATCATGTGATATCTTTAAGTATGATTTTTATTTGTATTTTTGATGGCAGAGTCAGGAGACTTCTGAAACTCTATTGAAGCGTATCTTGGTTGTGTGTTATACTTAATAGTATATGATTTTATTTCAACTTATGTTCTCAAATTGAATTCAAACAACATGAAAAAGTACTTCAAAACATAACAGTTACTTGTACAGAGTATGCGAAGTCGGTGGATGCTTGACGCGCAATGATTGCAGTGTCATCGAAAATATATTTCTTTAAAGATATTATTCTTGAAAATATGTGTAGTTGCCTCGCTTTTAAACTTCAAAAAAAAATTTTTAAAAAAGTGTGTAGTTCGATTAACCTCTCTCCGATACCATCTACTGTAACATCCCTAAAATCTTGGGTAGCTACAGCGCTGTGGATCCCTCATGGGACCCACCAAGCTAGGTTATTCGTTTTTACCTCACAAGAACTTTTGGTAAAAATAAAAATATTGGGATTGAAAATAAATTTTCATCATACGAACAGGAAAGTTGAAGTACACACGATTTTAAAATTTAATACATGCTCTTTATTTCCGCAATAATTGCCAAGTAAAATTTAACTCTATCCAGTCGCCGTTCTCAAGCATGCCCCGTCCCTTCGCATTCCCAATGTATTTCTGAAGTTCCTGCAACTGGCAAGTATAACAATATCAGCCCATACCCGGGTCAGTCACAACACATTACAACAATATGCTCATATGTACGAATTTTGCAGTTCCAAAAGTATCAGCTAACAACACAATCACATATACATACAATAACACATAAGCACCTATCCCCAATATCCGGATAGTGCAATTTCTACCACCCCCAATATCCGAGTGCGGAACGAACGTTCATTATAAATTTCTCTTTGTTCCCACTGGAACGGCATAACTTTGCATCTCTTCACATTCATCACATAATACACATATTCACAACATCACAATTGGCACAACATAATCAATACACAATGAACACATAAAATTGCAATAATGCTAGGGCCGAGCAAGTTGAACCAACTTGCCTTGTGAGTCGTCGATAAGATGATTCCAATTAAATCTCGAGAGTTCGGTCGTTCGCTCCTTGATAAGGTATCGATCTCCTAATAATAATATGCTATTAGCATTTTGTTAAGACGTCTCAATTTAATTTAATGGCTCGCCCTTTATTTTATATTTCAACAAAATCATCGTCTAAAAATTAAATGTATTGGTAAATAGCTCTTAGATATCATCCTTGAATATTTTTAAAAATATTTTCAACAATTTATAATTTAACTATTACTTATGCTGTAATAAATCAAACAATAGTCCTTATAATTTATTTAACAAAGTAACATTGATAATAATTTCAATTTATTAATCTCAAATATTTCCAAATGTAATACTTAATAACTTGAGTTGAAATAGAAATCCATTTCTTCCCTTTCAAATATTCCTTAAAATAATTCTGGAGATTTTATATAAGAACCTAAATTCATTTATTCCGGTTTAATTATCTTATAATTGCATATATAGAAAATGATACTTAAAATTTCCGTTAAAAATATAAGTACGTCATATGGGCAGATAGGTAGTTCGATTGTTCATAGTGTCTGTTATCATTAAATTATTTAAGTTTAATTAACACGGAAACGGAGTCGGAAATTTATCATTTCCAAAAATTAAAACAAAAATAACTAAATATATATAAATACGTCAACAGAAAAACGCATGAAACGGAATCGAAGAATGATTTACGGATCAAAAGTTATTCGCGATTTAAGTTACGTTTCTAGACTTAAAATCAGGTTTGACTTGTCCAAAATAACTCAATTTTACATATCTACATGATGTCTAATCTAATATTACAAAAGTTAATATTTTAGATATGTATTTTATATACAAAACGCACAAATCATATATCAAGAACTACTTACGTATTAGTAGATAATCGAACTCATAGCACCTCGATCTAGATTTCAGAAATTCACTGGGGATTTTAATCGGACAGGTTCCAGTCAGTATGTCAGGAAAGGTGGTCTGGCTCTCCGGAAAACGACCCCGTATCGTCGGCAGAACGGACTCCTCTCGGAAATATAAAGATGTATATTTATAAATATTGAGTTTCTGTATATAGTTACATAAGTTTTGAGTATAAGTGAATTAGGAAAAGGTTGTATTTATAGGACGCAAAACAGGTGACCAGTCAATTTGACACAGCCGCCCTACGTCACACAGCCCTGACCGAGCCACGTGCGCAGGACCTATTGAGTCACTACCGGCAGCCATGGCCGAGCCACGTGCGCGGGACCTAGCGAGTCACTATCGGCAGCCCCGGCCGATCCACGTGCATAGGTCCCGCCCGGAAGATTCCTGGTGCTCGACAGTTGGCAGTCTCCACTAAATCGATCATTACTTTTTCGTTCGGACTCCGATTGACTTGTCGTTTGGACCATTGGAAATAACTAAATTCTCTACAACACTGTTAATTTTTAGAATTTTTTTAATTTCTCAAAAATCCTTGATGATTTTTTCAAAATTGATACTTTTCCACGATACTTCCCAAAAAATGTCCAAATATATATTTTAAAATTTATTATGTAATAATACCACAATAATTCATTTAAATCAAGATATCACTTTTATAAATAATTTAACTAATTATTGTCATATAATAGTATTTACTTTATAATTTATATAATGTAAAATATTGGGATTTTACGAAGACGAACTCAAGGATTTAACAAAAAAAAATTCTTGCGGAAATGACAAGTTTGAACAAATGCTTTCCGTTCAAAAATATTCTTTAAACAAACAAGGGTTAGGATTCAAACCGCATAATAAAATCGAATCCTTAAATTTGAAAGTACTCCATTGCGATAAATTTTAAAACTTGGGCATGACATTTCGAATTGCAAAAGCACACGTCGGACGATAAAAATTAAAAAAGTTTGGATTCCTAAAGGAACCACAATTCCGAATATCATCTATATATCAAATGAAAAACCGAGAGTCGGTTGGATCCCCAAAAATCAAAACTGATTTTATTCGAATTAGTATCTAACTTAGTGGGAGTGATATTTTTTAAAAGGGAAATCTATTTTTCAGAGGAGCTTTACCCGATTGTCATACTTAATTTTATTATCAAGTTTGTTGTTATTATGCCATTTTTTTATTATGACAAAAAGGGGGGAGAAAATAAGAGAATGGGAGAAAATACGAGTCATGGAAGAATGACAAGAAAATATAAAAAATGACAAGGAGTCGAAAAAAAAAGAAAAGAATATATGAGGAGAAGAAAACTAATGAAACGGACAAAGCCGAAAACTTTGATCTGTATTATTTTATATTTTTGCGGGTATAAAATACCATTGAAGGTTGTTTTGTCATCATCAAAAAAGGGAGATTGGTGGAATATACTCCATATAATCATAAATTGGTTTTGATGATGAATTGTCGATCAATCCAAAACAACAAAGGAATCAAAGTAAAGGCATCTAATCAAACGAGATGGAAAAAGTCACCTGACCAGATCAGACGGGAAACGCTAACTGATCAGACCAGAGAGAAAAAGTCACCTGATCAGACGTGTCAGAAAAGTCACCTGATCAGACGAGAAAGAAAAGTCACCTGATGAAATAGCGCACGCTGCAGACAAAGATTAGCGCACGCTATCGAGCAAAGTCTAACATACGTAACACAGGGAAGTTAACGTACGTAATGGTTTGAATACGAATTTAAACAACGAACCGTTGGAAGATTAGGTGGAAAGTCAAAGTCAAAAGGCATGCAACGGATAAATAGTGACGCACGCAATGACATCACATTAGCGCACGCTACACGTTCAGCTTAGCACACGCTAACGATAAAGACAGAAGCTACTGGACTAATGCAATAAGCAAATAACATACGTAACCATGCAAATAACGTACGTAAAAAGGCGAATAGCGCACGCTAAAGAAGAGAAATAGCGCACGCTAAAGAAGGCAGGCATTAATGGCTAGTTGAGCCTTTGAGCCTATAAATACCAAGTCATTTGGTACCATTCAACACAACAACTACACGTAAAACACTTACTGATCAAATATCATTATATTCATATTTGTTGTTGTAATTGTGCTTAATTTATAGTGGTTGGGTATTCATACATGAAACCATACACGAGAGGAAAGATACGGATTGTAGATTGATTCGGTGTTATTAGGATCGTTGATCCGGCATTATTAGAATCATATCTAAATCCAAGTGAGGTTTGTCTAGTACCAATAGAAAGCTAGATAGGTTGCTTCCTTGTCCGATAGAAAAGGAAAATGGTTTACCTTGGACCGACATAAAGACAAGAGTGTAACGCTTTATCTCGGATCGATAGAAGACGAGATATGGTATCCCTCGGATCGATAGAAGACGAGGCACAGAGGTTGATCTTTAGCCTAAAGAAAAAGATACGAAGAGAGAACGTAGGTATTATTGGCCGAACCTCTATAAATCTTGTGTCGTTTATCCTCCGCACATTAAATCGCTTCCGCAATGCAAAAGAGTTTCATAACTCTATTTCCAAATGGCGATACCTATAATATTGCTCCAAAACGATAATTCTTGTCTTTCCCGTGAGAACTTGCATTTTCTCTCCTCCCCCTAACGATGGAAGGTTGTCTCATTAAAGTGATAATCTACAAAGTATGCGGTAAAGAGATTACCTGTGAAGGTTCCAAATAGCGGATAAATGTTGGGAATTCTTTATCCAACGTGTATACCTAATCGTTTATAAAGACTAATGCGTTGTGGGGGCCAGAAGGCACATATAATGTGTAACCATGCACAATTCGTACTCAAGTCCGTCTGGGTCCAAACTACGAAAATCAGGTTGATCTAGTTACCAACTAGTACGCATAAACTAATTGGTTAACAGATGGTCTAATCATGAACGAATTAAGTAAGTTGCGTGCAATATTGCATAATTCCAGGTAAAAATATGCAAATTGGGTCTACATGACCAATGACATAATCACCATATATATTCTTTTAATGGTGGTTTATGTGAGACCGTTTGCGTATCCTCATGGGACGAGATATTATACATTGATCTCTATCATGCAATAAACATCAAATACTTTTTATGTGAACTCTCCAGCATCATCAAGTCCTTTAGATGTGATAAGGGAGGAGCCCTTATAAGTTATCTTGGAAGTTTTTGCAGCAATTTGAGTGGACAGAAGAGCGACATGTGACCAAATTATCGGAGCATCCACCAAAATCATAAAATACATAAATGGTCCGTATATTGGATGGATGGGTCCACAAAAAAATTTCTTGTATTCGGCGTAAGAATGGAATGTTTGCTTTTGTTTCTTTAGCGTATGAAGGTCTTGCTCCTACTTTGGCTAAAGAACGGGCTTTGCAAACTCAACGGTGCGCATTGATATGTATCTGGTTCTTTGGATGACATAGCATGATTAATATCAACGTTGTTGCCACATTTTCACTCGAAAGAAATAATGTTTCGTACAAGTTTTTTAGTAAACGAATGATCATATCTCGACCAAAATGGCCTAGTCTATTGTACGAAAGCATATATGAGTCCATGTCTCAAAGTGCATTGTTGGTGACGACATAGGATTTAAAAATCCTAATAGTAGTGAGGTACATCCTACTAGATTGACTCATGAATTTTTCTAAAATGCATTTTCGTCCACATCCATTAGGAATGGCAAAAGAAACTCTATTCTATTCTCACAATGGATTTCAATCTGGAAACTATTGCTGCGTATATTGTTGAAACTAATAAGAATTTGAGCAATTAGTACCTTGAAATAAAGCTAAGAATCTCTGTAAGCAATATTAATATCTTGTTCGAAAAATAAAGTTGCATGACACCATTATTGAAAAGAAAACACCAACACAATCGTCTTGAGGTAACTACGCCAAACGTAAACGAGAAAGAAAACATAATACTAGGATTCAGTCATAAAGGGGTGCCTCTATAGACTGTGGCTCATATGTATAGAGTTCCTATTTTTCCAAAATAGGAACTCCAAAAAAAAAAAAAGAGTCCGACCACCGAAAATCCAACCACCACGGGAGGTGGTGGCAGTGGTGGAAATGGTGTCAAGAAGATTAACTGTCTATTTAATTTAATATTATAAGGGCTCGTTTGCTGAGTTGTATGAGATAAAGCTTGATAAGATTGATTGAGATTTCTTATACAATATAAGAAATTAATATCATATTTGGTATGATGTATTAAATTCTGTGCAAAATATAGATATCATGGTAGTTTATTGAATTTATTAGTTGCAGTATTGTTTAATATCACATAATACCACCTCTTAGGTGGGATGCGTAATACCAAAAATCAGTATTATTTATACGGGCCCGAATTTTATCAAGGGCCCTATACTTTATAACAAACAAGATATAAATGTGTATTAGATATATTATACACCTTAATCACACATAGCAAAGTATTTTTGGAAGTTTATTATTTTTGAATATTTAGTTTAAATTTAATACAATTAAATACTACGACATTGTGTTTATACAATGCGACTCCTGAATTTATAGTGTTAAATTTCGAAGACCATGATCAATTTATTTGTGATCCAAGGAACAAAACAACCATTTTTCTACATCAGTAAGTACGACGCCAAAAACACATGTAACATGGTTCAGAAATATCAAACTTGATCTGCTTCTATTTCGTTGGCATGATAAAAATCTATATCACACGCAAAAATCACACAATTGGAACTATGGATGTCAATTTTATCCGTACCCGATTCTACCCATCGGATAAACCCGAAATCGGGTCGGGTATCGGCCGAACCCGAAGTTTTATGACCGGGTACGGATAGGGTATGGATATAGTATATTACCCGAATACCCGACCCGATTACCCGACCCGCGTACCCGTTTGAATTATATAAATATATTATTATTATTATATATTATACATAAATATTATAATGTATTATAAATTAGATATATTATTATATAAAATATTATATTTTAAATATTTATTATACTAACTTGAACTTATTAATTACATTATATGTATATATGATATATATATTAAAAATATTTATATTCTTAAATATAGGGTATACGGATACCCGAATATCCATTGGGTACCCAATTACCCGATGGACAATACCCGAACCCGATCCGAATCAAATAGAATAGGGTATGGAGGAAGCATACCCGTACCCTACCCGACCCATTGACATCCCTAATTGGAACTTGAATATAACTACCATGAGACTCAAATGAAGTGCACAACAAAATGATTAGAAAACACGATTGCATCATCTCACGACATATCAAATCGAAAAATTCACTTTCAGCTTTCCATGAAAATTGTAACGTCCCGATTTTGCATATACATTTATTATGAATTATAGAAAAACATGTTCAATTTTATTAAATTAGTGCCCGAATAATTTATCATTTAATTCATTTCATTCTCATTATCATGCAAATTCATTTGTCATTATAATTCATGTTCAGACATGTGCTTCATGTCGTTTCATTTCTCGTTTTATTTCATCGTATTCATGTCGTCATTTCTAGGCCCGAGACAAATTTTAAGCGATATAAATCGTTACCCTTAAGATTCCACAAGTCCATTTTAATTAATTTTAATGCATTCATTCTCGGCCAACCAACCATTATAATGTTCAGCCCAAGTGAAATTAATAATCAACTACTATTAATTCCCAAGCCCAAGTGAAATTAATAATCAACTACTACTAATTCCCAAGCTCAACTCCCATAATTTTACCCAGCCCAATTATCATTTTAATCATTCTCTCACACACACTCACGATCCGAACATGGGGAAGGAGTTTTCTTCATCTCACACTATCACCACCTTAGTGGGAGTAGTGGACATCATGGGGAGTGGTTATAATCTTCCAGTATAAAAACCACAACAGCAAAATTTCACGTCAAAACTTACACACAAATTTTTAATTATCTGCAAATTGTGTCAGCCATTCTCAAACCTCTTCTGCACTGCGACTTTTCTCGAGAGTGGTACGTTTTCCTGCTTCTGATTTTCAGTTTCATCATCATCTTTTGCAAGTATATTTTTACTCTGCAAATTCATCATCATCTTGTTTACTTTGCAAGTAAACAACCACCCTAATCTAGAAATCAAACCACAGTAACCACTTTCGGTCAAACACTCAGTCAAAATAACAATCCCCATTCTGGCACCATCAATGCTAGTCTGAACCCACAGCCTTGAGACCGAACCGTAGAACTTCTTCCCTGGTTCAAGATCACGCAACACACACACACACACACACACACCAGAAGATTTTAGAAGCGATACCATTTCAAAAAAAAAAAGGGAATTCGGTCTCCAATTCTCTTCCCTCGACAGAAGCCAAATCATTAGAAAAAAAAAAATCAAACAGTCTGCATTCTCTTTCATAAATCCTCCCAGCAGAACTCTCAAACCTTAACCACTCATCTGAAATGAAGATTTCCTTTTTACCTGAAGCCTGAGCCGTATTCTTGAAATGGAAAGAAATTCGCCGGAGGATTTTTCTGACCCGACCAAACTCAGCCCATCGCCACTGCCCACTTGTTTCCCTTTCCGCCGCCTCCGCCATGTTCTGCCGGTTTGGAAACCACGGCTCATCTTTTCCACCGGGAGTTTAGGCGGAGATTTGCTGGCCTACCCGAGTGCTAAGTTCATGGCGAGGGTATGGCTGCCTCTCTGATCTATGGTCACCGCGGAGGTTTTATCTGCCGGACTTTCGTTTGATGGGTGAAGGATTTCGGGTTGCAGGAGGGTCGTAGAGATTTTGGGGAGAATCGGCAGAGAGAGATGAGAAATGATTTCTCATTGGGGAGAAGAGCTTTATATCCTCGTAATTTCCATTTTAGCCCCAAGTTTCTAATCCTTTCGGTTTAACCCCAATCAACCTTATAACTCCTTCAATTTCAGTCCTTAAATATTTAATTCCTTCAATTTTACTTCAATCAGCTTTTCAATAATTAAAATTCAGCGTTATCCATCCAAGCCATTAAATACATAGATTTCTCTAATAATACTAATATTCAATTCAAGTTATGGCTTGTTGGTCCCCAGAATGATGAAGACTATCCTCACTGTACCAACACGAATCTTTTCTAGCGCGCTTTGTCCTCACTCACGCGCACCTGAGAAACTTCCCAGGGGGTCACCCATCCCATAACTACTCCAGGTCAAGCACGCTTAACTTTGGGGTTTCTATGAGATGGCTACCAGAAAAGAAGATGCATTTTGTTGGTATGAGTAGTCCAAATCAATTCATTTAACCACTTTCTAGTGCAGATCTCACAGGTCGAATCGCAAGCCGCGCCTCGCGCATTTTTAAGCTAATGCAGGCAGGATGCTGACCAAAGCCCAACATGGCTTGTATATTATTTTCAATTATAATATTATATTAATAATAAACTATCATTATTTGTAGATAATAACAAGAACTTACGGGCCTAGAATTGTCGAGTCAAGCATCTCATCACATTCAAGTTCAAGAAATGCATTTTATCCAGGTGTGGGGATTTATTACGCTTTTGTTTATTTTAATTGCTTTATATATTGTCTCATATGTGCACGTGAAATCAGTCAGAAGCACTTAAATGTGCAATCAGTCAGAAACACTTAAATGTGCAATCAGTCAAAAGCACTTAAATATGCAATTCAATCAGAAGCACTTAAATGTGCAAATCAGTTAGAAGCACTTAATTGTGCATAAAGCCTTCGGGCTAGCCGACGGGCTTCAGAATTTATCAGTCATGTTGTTTATACTTGCTAATATATTTAGTAATTAACGTAGACATATTGCGTATCCTCCACACTGAGCGAGTTGGAAGCTCACCCCACTATTTAACCCCCTTTCAGGTTGAAGAGCATGCGATTGAGAGTGGGATGATCAAGCCTATGATTAGATGTTTATTTATTTAATGTTATTTCTCTCAAACTATGTTTATGAACAAGTGTTCAATTTGTTTTAATTTTACATCAAGGTATGTTTTGTTTTAACAATGACTCGAGAAGATTACTTACAATTATTAAGTTTGTCTTTTGAGATGTATTTCCGCTGCAGTATTTTTATTTATTCTTCTTAAAATATGAAGAATCATATTTAGAAAAGTGGTCGCTACATAAGTGGTATCAGAGCGGGTCTACGGTTCTGTAGACTCGTTAAAATGGTTTCTTTTTCTAAACTAATTTCATTTTCGCAAGTAGTCAAATATTTCTTTAGCAATTATGATCATCCACCTCCGCCGCTCCACGTCGACTCCAAGGTACATTAAGTTATTATTATTCTGTGATAAATGTAATTTACCAGATCAACTATGATTCATGCATTATAGATGCATCTTCAGTCTATTTTGTACATAAGAATTTTATGATAAGTGTTTGGGCATGAAATTATTTTCTTATAAATTCATAAGTATATGTGTGACATGCGTAAATCATTATTGCTATAAATCTCTGGTTCTCAACCCATAGATGCAATGTAATTCTTCATCTTATTCGTCTCTCTCGTTGGACAAGTACTGAGGGATCATTGAGTATGATATGCCTTAGGATAATGGCAACTCATAGAGGTGGACGCCCAACTAACCGAGGTGGAGATAATCTCGGTGGTGAGAATGCCAACTTTGGTGGTGGTGACGGAGGTCAGGATAACTACAACAATAATGTGCCAACTCCTAATCAGGCACAAGTTGTGCAATAGTTCCGGTGTTTCACCCCACCATCATTCAACAATCGAGAAGGACCAGCCTTTGTTGATGAATGGTTCATGTCACACGAGCGCACCTTTGAGCTCATTGGGTGCACTGATGCGCAGAGAATTCTTTGCGGCCAATACCAAATTGTGGGGGATGCTGGACGCTGGTGGATAAGCTATTGGCGTTTGAGGCCGGCGGCCGAGCGTGCTGCATTGACTTGGTATCGGTTCAAGAAAATAGTTATGGAGTCGTACTACCCACAATATTACCGAGAGAAAATGGAGAGAGAGTTTTGAAATCTCGAACGAGGAAGAGAATTTGATGCTAGCCTGTATTTGATTAACTCGATGGATTTTGACGTGATCCTTGGTATAGACTGGCTCGATAGACATGATGCCGATATAAGGTGCCGTGAGAAGATGGTAACATTGAGGTGTTCCGAAGGCGAGTCGATCACTTTTTTATGGTGCTAAGAGTAGGACAGTACCCAGAGTAATCACTGCCACGAATGCACTGAGAAGTCTAAGGAAGGAGAAATGTCAGGGTTACTTGGTGAGTTTAGTCAACACTCGTACTAATGAGGTGTCCCCTACCGACGTACCTATAGTACGGGAGTTTTTGGATGTGTTTCCAGAAGATTTGCCGGGAGTCCCACCCGACCGACAAGTGGAGTTTAGTATTGATTTGGTCCCTAGGGCGGCCCCAACATCCAAAGCGCCATATAGAATGGCTCCGACGGAACTTCAAGAATTGAAGGTCCAAATTCAAGAGTTGCTGGAGCTCGGATTTGTTCGTCCTAGTGTGTCACCGTGGGGTGCACCAGTGCTGTTTGTAAGAAAGAATGATGGATCATTTCGGATGTGTATAGATTACAGAGAGCTGAATCGACTCACGGTGAAGAACAAGTACCCACTACCGAGAATCGAGGATCTATTCGATCAGTTGAGGGGAGCCGGAACCTTTTCGAAGATTGATTTGCGGTCGGGGTACCACCAACTGAAGATTAGGGAGTGTGACACGCTGAAACATGACCGCCCACAATGTAGAGAAGAGAACTTAAGACAAACTTTGACCAGCACAAAGCATTCATTCCCTTCACAGTTAAGAAAGGTAATAGGACTGGTTTTGTTGTTGTAGCTTCATCCTCAACCAAACAAGACTAAATTTAGATAAACAGGTCGAGAGTTAAATTGAGGAATGCGATGGAAAAGAAAACATTATCAAAGTTAAGACAATACCCACCAGGATGGTCAAAATTGTATTCATGAACTTTCTTAAGCTCCTCGGGTGTCAAATTGTGGTAAAACGAATCCTGTCAAAATGTCCGATTGAGAAGGGTATAGATAGAAAGATTATTCTTCAGAGACACCCTAAGAAAAAACAATGAATAAATTACTGAAGTGCACGTAAATCTTCTAATCCTTGCTTTACATAGCTGCAGCATGCAGTACAGATACAGCTAACCAACAAAACACATCTGAACTTTTTGGGTTGGTATTAAATATTGCATATACTCCTAAGATCTGGCTCTGTGATAGTTTTTGCATAAATTAGATATAGAATGACAAGGGAGCACTCTTTTGTCATAAACTCCTGACATATTTCAGCATGTAAAGCAATCATTGCATACAATAAACAAAAAGTATGAAATATCTGGTAAAGGGAGGAAAAAATTAGCAATAACCAAGATAAAATCCATAGCAGGGCCCCAACTTGGAGAGAAAAAAAAACTACAGGAAATGGTAGTACTCCAGGAAAAATTAGTATAAGAATCACAAATAGAAAAGGGATAAGATTATCAGAAGACTAAAATAAATTGTATTCCCTGCTGAATTTGAAGATTCAGCAAGTTCAATAAGATCCATTTGCATTTTCCAAAGTTTCACTTTTGGGACCGGGAAGAAAGACAGAAGTACCTGGTTAACAAGTACAACACGCTGATCACGAAGCTGTTCTATGATCATATCACAAACTGTAGTCTTCCCAGATGCTGCACCTCCAGCAACTCCTGATATGTGGTGCAGAATGTTCAGGATGATCAGCATGAATCTTTTAATTACTATAGCAGAACAAAAGCAGGGTCCAAGAAATCTGATTCTAAAGGATAATAGAAGATATGACGGAGGACATATATTCAACTCTGCTATTCAGATCCCGTTATGGACATTTTGAATTTGTAGTGATGCCTTTTGGTCTGAGTAATGCACCGGCAGTCTTTATGGATTTTATGAACAGGGTGTTCCAACCTTACTTGGATAAGTTCCTGATCGTCTTTATAAATGACATCTTGGTGTATTCTAAGGACAAGGAACAACACCAATAACATTTGAGGATTACATTGGAGACACTTCGCAAGGAGAAGTTGTATGCTAAGTTCAAGAAATGTGAGTTTTGTTGACTCAAAATGTATTTTGATGATTATTACATTCAAAACATTTAATTAGATCAATCTCAGAACGATAGTATTTTGAAGGAGCTAAATACAGTTAGCGCACGCTACCCATATAAACGTAGCGCACGCTATCGAGAAATATATGTACAGCCCAGACAGTCAGCTGCAGCCAAGTGAAGTCACCTGATGGATAGCGCACGCAAGTCATTCAACATTAGCGCACGCTAAGTAACTACAGTTAGCGCACGCTATACATTCTATATTAACGCACGCTATCTCATCATTCCAGAAGACAGTAAGGTTTGGAAGGAAGTCGGAAATGGATTTTGCGCACGCTACACATATCAACTTACGTACGCTAAAGCAAGGATGTAGCGCACGTTACTGCTCAGCTCTTGCACACGCTACCGATATCACGGTCAGTAGTCCAGTAGCTACTGGACTCAATATGCCAAGGATTTTACGTACGCTACACAGGGTAACGTACGTTACTGAAAGAATTTATTAGCGCACGCTAAGGTATAGGCATTAGCGCACGCTAAAAGGAGTCAGCATATTACCGTTTGATTTTCTACCGTTGGAAGGCAAGAGTCAATGATGATCCGGAAAATCTGGAAAAGTTGGAATTAATTAATGCTAGCGCACGCTATGCATACTTGCTAGCGCACGCTAATCTCAAATCTAGCCGTTGGATAAAGAGTCGTTGGAGAGACAATCGGACATTTTCAAAGTCAAGATTGAAGACTTGTTGACCAGACGTTAACGCACGCTACCGGTACATGACTAGCGCACGCTAGCCATACTATTTTACCGTTGCAACAGTCTTTGTGACCGTTCAGAGAAGCCAAGTCAAAGATCGATAGCGCACGCTAGAGGACATTATTAGCGCACGCTAATAATACGTTTTTCAGCATTTGAAGGATGGCTCTCACCTATAAATACCCAAAGGACTTGGGTATCAATCACACAACTTCAAGCATACAAAGCATACAAGCAATCAAAGCATACTTGAGCTCAGTTTTATATCTTTTATTGCATTTCAAGTTGTGATAAAAGAAAGATACAAGAGTGATTCTCATTGTAATATCTATTATTCTTTGTATTCTTTCATTTGATTGTAAGTGCTGCATCACTTACACTTGAGCGTAAAAGAAACGAATCAAGAGTCACTAATCTGGTGTTATTAGGATCTTTGATCCGGCATTGTTAGGATTAAACTCCCATATTCGTATAGTGAGGATTATCTAGTTCCTATAGAACACTAGATAAACAAATATTTATATTGAGAGAGAGGTTGAGCTTGGACCGATAGAAGACAAGCGATTGTAACGGTTGTGAACTCGGACCGATAGAAGACGAGTCAAGATTGTGGTTGTTCTTGAGCCAATAGAAAAAGAAAGTCGGAGAGAGGACGTAGGCAAGTTGCCGAACCTCTATAAATCTTTGAATCTTTAAATTCCGCACTATTTTCTATTTATTCGCAAGAAATTTCGGTATTCCGCATTACCACTATTCAACCCCCCCTTCTAGTGGTGAATTTATCTCTTCAGTTGGTATCGGAGCGGGTCTCTTTTTAAAGGTTTAACCACCTAAGAGAAAAAGATCCGCAAATGGCACTTCTTGGCCAAATTGAAGGAAATGCTCTCAACCGTCCTCCTTTCTTCGACGGTTCCAATTTCATGACGTGGAAAAAGAAGATGGCGATCTTCGTTCAAGCCTATGATATTGAAATCTGGAAAGTTATTGCTCTTGGTCCTAAACTTGCTAAGAAAGAGGATGGATCGTTGAAAAAGATCGAAGAATTCAACGACGAGGATTGGAGAAACACACACGTCAACTCACGAGCTACTCAACTTCTCTATTGCGCTCTTAATCCCGAAGAACTCAATAGGATATCGTCCTATGAAAGCGCAAAAGAAATTTGGGAAATTCTCGAAGTCACTCATGAGGGAACCACTCAAGTCAAGGAGACCAAAATTAATATGCTACTCCATGACTACGAACTTTTCTCCATGAAAGACGAGGAAACGATCACAAATATGTTGGATCGATTTTCGGCTATAACAAATGGTCTTGCATCTTTCGGAAAGCCTATATCGAGCAGCGACAAAGCTAAGAAAATTCCTCGATCGTTGCCACGAGAATGGGATGCCACGGTCACCGCGATCATGGAGTCCAAAGATCTCAACAAGCTCGAATTTAGTGCCCTCATCGGGTCACTTATCAATTATGAGATCGTTCTCAAGTCTAGAGGCACCAAACCAAAGCCTCGGGAAAGAGTAGTCGCATTCAATGTTGATAGCGACGTTGAGGAAGATGTTCCCGAAGATGAAGACGACGAGGAACTCGCTCTCTATGCCAAAAACTTTAGAAGGTATAAAAACCTAATTCAAAAGAGGCGAAGTTTTCTTGGTCGGGATGGCAAAACGGAGCAAAAGAAGAGTGGCTATACTCCCATCAAGAAGTTCGACAATAATTGTCGGAAATGTGGTCAAGCCGGTCACTATGCCAAAGAATGCCGAGGATCCTCTTCAAAACCTCAAATGGAAAGATTCAAAAAGAAGGAGGTCCTAATAGCTTCTTGGAGTGATGACGAGGAGGAGATTGAAAGATCTCTAGACGCAAATCTTGCATTCATGGCACTCGACTCCGAAAGTAATATCGAGGTAAGTTCTAAACTCAATGATGACGAATATGACTCTTTTGATTTTTGTGATTCACAAGAAGTTCATCATGATGATGAGTTATTGAGTGCGTTTGAATCCTTGAATACGGAGTATGACGAGATGGTTAAATTAAACATATCTTTAAAGAGAAAAATAAAATCTCTAGAACTCGAAAATTCCTCTCTTCAAAACAAGGGCAAAACTATTGAGATCGACCATACATTATGCCTTGAAAAAGAAAATGTTTTGAAAATCGAGTTAACAAAAACTCAAAAGGAGCTAAAATATATTTTGAACAAATTTACTCTCGGAAACGAGAAATTCGAAAGGCTCCTATCTATTCAAATATCGCCCTTGCTCAAACACGGTCTTGGTTTCGATCCTTTTAAACGGGAACAATCCCTTATCAACCTTGACAAAATAAAGAAAACCAAAACCGAGAACTCAAAAGATTCTTTCAAACGAGTTCACAATGTTAATGCTCATTCAAAGTTAAGAACCGTCAAAGTTAAGCAAATATGGGTTCCTAAAGGGACAATTGTTCCGAATGCTATAAGCATAGTTAACTTTGGAGGACCCAAACGGGCTTGGGTACCGAAACAACCGAGAAACTCTATTTTTGTAGGTACCGGCACCAAGGAAAAACAAGTGGTACATTGATAGCGGATGCTCAAGGCACATGTGCGGCTCCGAGGACTTATTTGAAGACCTCGAATATCAAGATCAAGGACATGTGACCTTTGGAGATAATCAAAAGGGAAAAATCAAAGGCATCGGCAAAGTCGGTAAGGAACCTTCTCCTTCTATCAACAAAGTATTGTTTGTTGAAGGTTTGCATCATAATCTTCTTAGCGTTTCGCAACTTTGCGATGAAGGTTTTAAAATTCTATTCGAGCAAACGCATTGCACGGCATTTAGAAATAATAAAATTGCATTCATTGGTTTGAGATGTGGAAACATCTATATTGTTGATCTTAACGATAAAAGTTCATTCAATGAAAAATGTCTTATTACCTTGGATGACAATGCATATTTATGGCATCGAAAATTGGGGCATACTTCTTTACCTATTATTTCTATTTTATCTAGACACGACCTTGTTCGTGGATTGCCCAAACTCAAGTTTGATGGAAAGCATTTGTGTGAATCATGCATAAAAGGGAAACATACTCGAGAATCGTTTAAACCAAAATTCGAGGTTTCCACTAGTCGCGTTCTTGAACTCGTGCATATAGATTTGATTGGACCATCTAGACATGTTAGTTTAAATGGTAAACTTTACACTTTGGTTATTGTTGATGATTTCTCTCGATTCACTTGGGTTAGATTTTTAGCACATAAGGATGATGCATTTTCCGAATTCTCTAAATGGTGTCGTTTGGTATCAAATGAGAAAAATCTCTCCATAATCTCTATTCGCACCGATCACGGAGGTGAATTTGATTGCACCCCGTTTGAACTTTTATGTGATAAATACGGTATTAATCATAATTTTTCGGCTCCTAGAACGCCTCAACAAAATGGAGTTGTTGAAAGGAAAAACTGATCTTTGGAAGAAATGTCGAGGACAATGCTTAATGAATACTCTCTTCCACGATACTTTTGGGCCGAAGCAATTTTTACGGCATGCTATGTGATTAACCGAGTTCATGTTCGTAGAACTCATCTTAAAACCCCGTATGAATTATGGAAGGGCAAAAAGCCCAATATTGCTTATTTTCATCCTTTTGGTTGCAATGTATTTATTTTGAACAATGGCAAGGATAACTTAGGCAAGTTTGATGCTAAATCCGACTCCGGAATATTTCTTGGCTATTGCACTAATAGTAAAGCATATCGTGTTTATAATATTAGAACGAATAAAGTTGAAGAGTCCATACATGTTAAATTCAATGATATGATCTCACCCCCGAGAAAGGTAGAATACTTTGATGATGCAGGTACTTTTAGGATCCCTCACCGAAGTGAAGAAAATTTCGGAAATCGAAACGAACACAATCGTTGATTTACCGAAAGATTGGAGGCACATCAAAGACCATCCAAAGGATCTCGTGATTGGAAACATTGAAGACGGTGTTCAAACCCGAAGGAGAACCACCGAATTTATGGCTCATTGTGCTTTTATATCCGAAATAGTTCCCAAGAATATATCCGAATCTCTCGATGATGAAAGTTGGGTGATGGCAATGCAAGAGGAGCTTGTGCAATTCAAGCACAATAATGTATGGAATTTAGTTCCCGCTCCTAAAGATAAAACAATTATCGGAACTAAATGGGTGCATAAAATCAAGAGTGACGAAGACGGCTATCCAATTCGAAATAAATCTCGTTTGGTCGCTCAAGGATATAATCAAGAGGAAGGTCTTGATTACGAAGAAAGTTTTGCTCCCGTGGCTCGACTCGAAGCCATTCGCTTGCTATGTACATTTGCCGCCCATAAAAAGATCAAACTATTTCAAATGGATGTGAAAAGTGCATTCTTGAATGGGTACATTCAAGAAGAAGTCTACGTCAAGCAACCTCCCGGTTTTGAAGATCATCAATTTCCAGATCATGTCTACAAGCTCAACAAGGCACTCTACGGGTTGAAGCAAGCACCCCGAGCATGGTATGATCGTTTAAGTCAATTTTTAATTGCAAATGATTATAAAAGAGGCAAAGTCGATAATACCTTGTTTGTTAAAATATTGAATGATGATATACTTGTTTGCCAAATCTACGTTAATGACATTGTATTTGGAGCTACTAATGAATCTTTGTGCCAAGATTTTTCTAATCTTATGAAAGGAGAGTTCGAAATGAGTATGATGTGAGAATTAACGTTCTTCCTCGGGCTTCAAATCAAGCAATGCGAAGATGGAATTTTTATCCATCAAACGAAGTACTCAAACGACCTCCTCAAGAAATTCAATATGGAAAGTAGCAAGGTGATATCTACGCCAATGTCTTCATCATTAAAGCTTGAGAAAGATGAAAATGGGAAATCCGTAGATCAAAAATTATATCGAGGTATGATCGGATCTTTGTTATACTTGACTGCATCTAGGCCAAATATAATATTTGCTACGTGTTTATGTGCTCGATTCCAAGCTAATCCCAAGGAATCACATTTAACTGCTTGCAAACGCATTTTTCGTTACTTGAAAGGAACTATTGGACTAGGTCTATGGTATCCTTCTTGCTTAGATTTTAATTTAATTGCATATAGTGACGCCGATTTCGGCGGATGTAAAATTGATAAAAAGAGTACTAGTGGTACATGTCATTTTGTTGGATCATGTTTAATATCTTGGGGAAGTAAAAAGCAAACCAGTGTAGCATTGTCTACAGCTGAGGCCGAATATGTCGCTGTAGGGAGCGCCTGTGCTCAGGTGTTATGGATTAAAAATCAACTCCGCGACTACGGCATATATTTTGAAAATACCCCTATCCTATGTGATAACACTAGTGCAATTAATCTGAGCAAAAATCCTGTGTTGCATAGTAGAACCAAACATATAGATATTAGACATCATTTTTTACGTGATCATGTTCAGAAAAAAGACATCTGTTTAATTTTTGTCGGGACGAAGGACCAACTTGCTGACATTTTTACAAAACCTCTTCCCGAAGAATCATTTAATTCCATTCGTTTACAACTTGGTATGGGACATGTAGACAACTTTTGAAATAAGCTTACTACTCAAAATATCAAAATCCTTGATTCGGTTCACTCGCTAGCGCGCGCTAGCTTCACTTTCTTAACGCGCGCTAAAAACTGCTTTCGATAACGTACGCTAACCGCACTGCCTTGCGTACGCTAATTAAAATCTTTTCGAATTCCATTCTAGCTACTGGACAGTCCAGTAAGCTTTTCATTTTTACCTAACGTACGCTAACTCTTTGTCCCTAGCGTATGCTAATTAAAAGTTCGCTGACTATATATATACCGTACGACCCAGAAACACAGTCCCTTCCTGCAAAAAACCCTAGCCGCACATCCAATCCAAATACTGCAATCTTCTCCCTCAAAACTTCGATTAACTTCATAATGTCCAGCAAGAATCGAAAAGCCATGGAGAAAAACTACAAACGACCTCGCAATAACGATTATGACGCTACTCGTTTCGTCTCCTACGTTGCATCGAAGGTTTTCTTCGATATCCTTCCACAGGAGAGTTTGACCGATTGCTACTACTTCAATTTTAACAGCCTTGAAAGGGTTAAGGTAAGCATTTGCGATTTCTTTGAGGCATTAGGTATTGCTCGATTTGTTGAGTGCAAAGAGATTGTTTACCCTGAGTGTGTCCGTGCGTTTTATGCGAATCTGCACCTTGGTGATAGTGGTGATAATGGAGGTTTGGTGCTCGAAAGCCTAGTGAATGGAACGGTGGTGAAGATTTCTTCGGAAATTCTTCACGAGTTGTTTGGCCTATCGAAAGACGGGTATGATTGTTGTAGGAAAACCATTGTCGAAGAAGCTACGGTGTCCGAGAGAGATATTGGTGATTTTTTATGTTCGAAAACGGTCATCGAAGTCACGGATGACATCTTCGAGAATAACGATTTCGGTATACACATTCGCTTGCTGTTGGCCGCTCTAACAAAATGTTTAATGCCAAAAGTCAACACCCAACACAAGTTAGTCGGCGTTGATAAGAATGTCGTGTATCGGGTGCTGAAGGATGATCGAGTGGATTTCACTGGGATTGTGATAAGCTGGATGAAAGGAAAAGGGGAGTCTTTTCGGTCGAAAAATTACATGTCGAGAACTAGGAAATCTGGACTTCCTTTTGGTTCAATTCTTACGGTGATTTTTCGGCATTTCCGCGTCGACTTGTCTAATGAGGCACACGTTCCGGTGTCTCGGGGACACGAGATAAGTGACATAACCCTCAAGGCCATGCATTATGTCGAGACATTCAATCGAGGCTGGGTATTGTTTCCATATCTCCGAGATGATGACCATGTACCGAAGGGGACACGGATGCCTACACCGGTCGAGCAAGTCACACACCGAGGACCCCATACGCTTAGGGAGCTGCAATCCAAGTCATTTGTTCGTCATCCAAAGACGAAAGGGAAGCGCCCGATGAGAGATGTTGTCACGGAGGAAGAGGAAAGCGACCTTTGCGCCCGGATGCGGAGCATCGAGACCTCTCAGGCTGAAATTCGAAAGGATGTTCGGGCTCTTCGTTCGGAAGTCCGGGAAGTGCGCGGGTTGATATCCGATTTCATCCGTTTCACACACCCTTCGTTTCCTTTCCCCTCGTCCTCTTCCGACCCTGCTCCTTAGATTTGAGGATTTTGATGCTTGGTTGTAGAATCTTATTATTCGAATAATCTTTATGTCTCATGTCATGAAAACTCTATGTATTGCTTGAATTCCATCTTAATGATATTCGCATTTCACTTCATTTGGTATTTGTTGATTACGAATACTGTTATTTACGTAAGTTCGCTTTGGATAATGGTATTTTCGTTGATATTTGTTATAATGCAACAATTCAGGGGGAGTTCCTTTTTGTTTATGTCAAAAAGGGGGAGAATACTCCAAAAACCGAAATATACTAATATATCGAACAAGTTACCTTGATTCGAATCATTTAAAATGTTTTTGCAGGTATAAATTAAATGTTTTGACATCATCAAAAAGGGGGAGATTGTTGACTCAAAATGTATTTTGATGATTATTACATTCAAAACATTTAATTAGATCAATCTCAGAACGATAGTATTTTGAAGGAGCTAAATACAGTTAGCGCACGCTACCCATATAAACGTAGCGCACGCTATCGAGAAATACATGTACAGCCCAGACAGTCAGCTGCAGCCAAGTGAAGTCACCTGATGGATAGCGCACGCAAGTCATTCAATATTAGCGCACGCTAAGTAACTACAGTTAGCGCACGCTATACATTCTATATTAACGCACGCTATCGCATCATTCCAGAAGACAGTAAGGTTTGGAAGGAAGTCGGAAATGGATTTTGCGCACGCTACACATATCAACTTACGTACGCTAAAGCAAGGATGTAGCGCACGTTACTGCTCAGCTCTTGCGCACGCTACCGATATCACGGTCAGTAGTCCAGTAGCTACTGGACTCAATATGCCAAGGATTTTACGTACGCTACACAGGGTAACGTACGTTACTGAAAGAATTTATTAGCGCACGCTAAGGTATAGGAATTAGCGCACGCTAAAAGGAGTCAGCATATTACCGTTTGATTTTCTACCGTTGGAAGGCAAGAGTCAATGAAGATCCGGAAAATCTGGAAAAGTTAGAATTAATTAATGCTAGCGCACGTTATGCATACTTGCTAGCGCACGCTAATCTCAAATCTAGCCATTGGATAAAGAGTCGTTGGAGAGACAATCGGACATTTTCAAAGTCAAGATTGAAGACTTGTTGACCAGACGTTAACGCACGCTACCGGTACATGACTAGCGCACGCTAGCCATACTATTTTACCGTTGCTTGATCTTTGTGACCGTTCAGAGAAGCCAAGTCAAAGATCGATAGCGCACGCTAGAGGACATTATTAGCGCACGCTAATAATACGTTTTTCAGCATTTGAAGGATGGCTCTCACCTATAAATACCCAAAGGACTTGGGTATCAATCACACAACTTCAAGCATACAAAGCATACAAGCATACAAGCAATCAAAGCATACTTGAGCTCAGTTTTATATCTTTTATTGCATTTCAAGTTGTGAGAAAAGAAAGATACAAGAGTGATTCTCATTGTAATATCTATTATTCTTTGTATTCTTTCATTTGATTGTAAGTGTTGCATCACTTACACTTGAGCGTAAAAGAAACGAATCAAGAGTCACTAATCCGATGTTATTAGGATCTTTGATCCGGCATTGTTAGGATTAAACTCCCATATTCGTATAGTGAGGATTATCTAGTTCCTATAGAACACTAGATAAACAAACATTTATATTGAGAGAGAGGTTGAGCTTGGACCGATAGAAGACAAGCGATTGTAACGGTTGTGAACTCGGACCGATAGAAGACGAGTCAAGATTGTGGTTGTTCTTGAGCCAATAGAAAAAGAAAGTCGGAGAGAGGACGTAGGCAAGTTGCCGAACCTCTATAAATCTTTGAATCTTTAAATTCCGCACTATTTTCTATTTATTCGCAAGAAATTTCGGTATTCCGCATTACCACTATTCAACCCCCCCTTCTAGTGGTGAATTTATCTCTTCAAGTTTTGGTTAAACAGAGTTGGATTCCTTGGACATGTGGTGACTTCAAAGGAATTGAGGTTGATCCCGATAAAGTTGTAGCAGTGAGTAGTTGGGGAATACCCAAGAATGCGAGCGAAGTCCGCAGCTTTCTGGGCCTAGCTGGCTATTATAGAAGGTTTATCGAGGGATTTTCGAAAATCGCCACTCCTATGAAAGGAAAGGCGTGAGGTTTGAATGGAACGACATGTGCGAGAAAAGTTTTCAAGAGTTGAAAAGGAGACTAACCTCGACACCAGTATTAACGATTCCTGATCCGACGGATGACTTTGTTATTTATAGTGATGCTTCAAAGCAGGGTTTGGGTTGTGTTTTGATGCAACATGGTAAAGTAGTAGCCTATGCATCGAGATAGCTTAAACCACATGAGTTGAACTATCCAACGCATGATCTGGAGTTGGCTGCTGTAGTACATGCGCTGAAGATTTGGCGTCACTATCTCTACGGAGGGAAGTGTGAGATATACACGGACCATAAAAGTTTGAAATATCTTTTCACACAGAAGGATCTTAACATGAGGCAAAGGCGATGGTTAGAGCTGGTGAAGGACTATGATTGTACCATCAATTACCATCCCGGTAAGGCTAATGTGGTAGCTGATGCTTTAAGTCGAAAAACTAGGGGCGAGTTAGCTTGCTTGACCGATCAGGAAAGCTTGATAAAGGAGTTATCCAAATTGAGGATTGGGGTAGTTGAGCCTTCAAAGAGTTCGAGAGCAATCCTATCATCTTTGGTCTTGCAACCAAATTTGAGGGATAAGATTAAGGAGGCTCAACCAAGTGATAAGTTCTTGTGCAAGATGAAAGATCGAGCACAAGATAGGAGTATTGAGAAATTTGCCATTGCCGCAGATGATGTTTTGACTTATGATGGGAGGTTATGTGTTCCTAAGGATCCATCCCTTAGGAAGCAAATCCTTGAAGAGGTTATGAGCATATCACAATGGATTTCGTGGTTGGTCTGCCACGAACCGTGAGGAAGAACGACGCTATCTGGGTGATAGTAGATCGTTTGACGAAGTCATCTCATTTTCTACCTGTGAGGATGACTTACAGTATGGAACAATATGCGAAGACTTATATTCGGGAGATCGTGAGGTTACATGGCGTTCCAGTGTCGATCGTCTCAGATAGAGATCCATGATTTACTTCGAAATTTTGGAAAAGTCTGCAAAGTGCATTGGGCACTAAATTGAATTTCAGTACTGCATATCATCCGCAAACCGATGGTCAATCTGAACGGACTATCAAGACACTTGAAGATTTGTTGAGGGCGTGTGTTCTTGATACTGGTGAGAATTGGGAGAATATTTTGCCGTTAGTGGAGTTTGCTTATAATAATAGTTACCAAGCAACTATACAAATGGCGCCGTACAGGCTCGCTACGGAAGGAAATGTCGATCACCTCTTTATTGGAGTGAGGTTGGAGAAGGAAAGATTTTGGGTCCAGAATTTATCGAGCAGACTGTAGAGAAGATAGCCGAGATCAGAAGCAGAATTAAGACTGCCCAGGATCGGCAGAAGTCTTATGCTGATAACGAAGGAAAGATATCCAATTTGAGATTGGAGAGAAGGTGTTCTTGAAGGTAGCACCTATGAAAGGAGTGATACGATTCGGTAAGAAGGGAAAACTACAGCCTCGTTATATCGGACCTTTTGAGATTTTGGGTCGTGTTGGTGACCTTGCTTATAGTTTGGCACTGTCGTCGGAGTTATCAGGAGTGCACAATGTCTTTCATGTCTCCATGCTGAGAAAATTCATACATGATCCTGATCATGTATGCAATTTCAAAGAGTTGCATGTAGCCAAGAATCTGACTTATGAGGAGGTACCTATAGCTATCCTGGAGCGTAGGGTACACCAGTTACGAAATAAAGATGTTAAATTGGTGAAAGTTCAATGGAGTCGTCATGGACCAAATGAGGCAACTTGGGAACGTGAAGAGGAGATCTGTTCTAAGTATCCAATATTTATTTTTCAAGGTACGCAACTTAATTTTCGAGGACGAAAATTTGTTAAGGGAGGTAGGTTGTAACGCCCCGATTTCGCATATACATTTATTATGAATTATAGAAAAACATATTCAATTTTATTAAATTAATGCCCGAATAATTTATCATTTAATTCATTTCATTCTCATGATCATGCAAATTCATTTGTCATTATAATTCATGTTCAGACATGTGATTCATGTCGTTTCATTTCTCGTTTTATTTCATCGTATTCATGTCGTCATTTCTAGGCCCGAGTCAAATTTTAAGCGATATAAATCGTTACCCTTAAGATTCCACAAGTCCATTTTAATTAATTTTAATGCATTCATACTGGGCCAACCAACCATTATAATGTTCAGCCCAATTGAAATTAATAATCAACTACTATTAATTCCCAAGCCCAAGTGAAATTAATAATCAACTACTATTAATTCCCAAGCCCAACTCCCATAATTTTACCCAGCCCAATTATCATTTTAATCATTCTCTCACACACACTCACGATCCGAACATGGGGAAGGAGTTTTCTTCATCTCACACTATCACCACCTTAGTGGGAGTAGTGGACATCATGGGGAGTGGTTATAATCTTCCAGTATAAAAACCACAACAGCAAAATTTCACGTCAAAATTTACACACAAATTTTTAATTATCTGCAAATTGTGTCAGCCATTCTCAAACCTCTTCTGCACTGCGACTTTTCTCGAGAGAGGTACGTTTTTCTGCTTCTGATTTTCAGTTTCATAATCATCTTTTGCAAGTATATTTTTACTCTGCAAATTCATCATCATCTTGTTTACTTTGCAAGTAAACAACCACCCTAATCTAGAAATCAAACCACAGTAACCACTTTCAGTCAAACACTCAGTCAAAATCACAATCCCCATTCTGGCACCATCACTGCTAGTCTGAACCCACAGCCTTGAGACCGAACCGTCGAACTTCTTCCCTGGTTCAAGATCACGCAACACATGCACACACACACCAGAAGATTTCAGAAGCGATACCATTTCAAAAAAAAAAGGAATTCGATCTCCCATTCTCTTCCCTCGGCAGAAGCCAAATCATTGGGAAAAAAAAATCAAATAGTCTGCATTCTCTTTCATAAATCCTCCCAGCAGAACTCTCAAACCTTAACCACTCATCTGAAATGAAGATTTCCTTTTTACGTGAAGCCTGAGCCGTATTCTTGAAATGGAAAGAAATTCGCCGGAGGATTTTTCTGACCCGACCAAACTCGGCCCATCGCCACTGCCCACTTGTTTCCCTTTTCGCCGCCTCCGCCATGTTCTGCCGGTTTGGAAACCACGGCTCATCTTTTCCACCAGGAGTTCAGGCGGAGATTTGCTGGCCTACCCGAGTGCGAAGTTCATGGCGAGGGTATGGCTGCCTCTCCGATCTATGGTCACCGCGGAGGTTTTATCTGTCGGACTTTCGTTTGATGGGTGAAGGATTTCGGGTTGCAGGAGGGCCGTAGAAATTTTGGAGAGAATCGGCAGAGAGAGATGAGAAATGATTTCTCATTGGGGAGAAGAGCTTTATATCCTCGTAATTTCCATTTTAGCCCCAAGTTTCTAATTCTTTCGGTTTAACCCCAATCAACCTTATAACTCCTTCAATTTCAGTCCTTAAATATTTAATTCCTTCCATTTTACTTCAATCAGCTTTTCAATAATTAAAATTCAGTGTTATCCATCCAAGCCATTAAATACGTAGATTTCTCTAATAATACTAATATTCAATTCGAGTTATGGCTTGTATATTATTTTCAATTATAATATTATATTAATAATAAACTATCATTATTTGTAGATAATAACAAGAACTTACGGGCCTAGAATTGTCGAGTCAAGCATCTCATCACATTCAAGTTCAAGAACTGCATTTTATCCAGGTGTGGGGATTTATTACGCTTTTGTTTATTTTAATTGCTTTATATATTGTCTCGTATGTGCACGTGAAATCAGTCAGAAGCACTTAAATGTGCAATCGATCGAAGACTTAAATGTGCAATCGATCGAAGCACTTAAATGTGCAATTCAGTCAGAAGCACTTAAATGTACAAATCAGTCAGAAGCACTTAATTGTGCATAAAGCCTTCGGGCTAGCCGATAGGCTTCAGAATTTATCAGTCATGTTGTTTATACTTGCTAATATATTTAGTAATTAACGTAGACATATTGCGTATCCTCCACACTGAGCGAGTTGGAAGCTCACCCCACTATTTAACCCCCTTTCAGGTTGAATGGCTCGATGTGGCATGCGATTGAGAGTGGGATGATCAAGCCTATGATTAGATGTTTATTTATTTAATGTTATTTCTCTCAAACTATGTTTATGAACAAGTGTTCAATTTGTTTTAATTTTACGTCAAGGTATGTTTTGTTTTAACAATGACTCGAGAAAATTACTTACAATTATTAAGTTTGTCTTTTGAGATGTATTTCCGCTGCAGTATTTTTATTTATTCTTCTTAAAATTTGAAGAATCATATTTAGAAAAGTGGTCGCTGCAAAAATAAAACCATAACAATTTGCATATGCATAAAAAATATTAATCTCCTTTTTCTCCCTCTCCATTTTTATAGGTATAAAATTTACACCTATAGAGGCAAAAACAAACAACGTACACAAACTGTCGAGCGAAAAATGTCAAATACACACGAAATGTTTTGCAAGTGTAATATCTGGTCAAGAAAGTGAAGAAAGAAAACCGAAGGAAACATGCTGTATGAATCCCACAGTCCGGAATCACTGTTTCTGAAGCCTTGCAGCACACAAATTCACTGCAGAAATAGAAAACAGATCATTCAGGATTAGAAAACATAATCAACTTTTTCTTCTAAAGTTTAGCACTTAGCCTATTCATATATGTGATGTGTGTATATATATATATATTCAGTCATGAAGGTTTCCAGTTAGTCAGCTACACTCTCAAAGAAACCTATATCTAAGATCACTCCACATGCAGCAAAAGACATTAAATGATCAGGACATAGTGGGGTTAATGTCATATTAAAGCTAGAGGAAGAGGTTAAACTAAACTCAAATGAAATGTAATAATAAATTAAGGTCACATATATCTTTTTTTAACATTTTGTATACCTTATAGAGAAGTATGTTACCAATTTTATAGGCTATAACTTTTATTTTGTATATTTTGGTATTAAAATGTGTACTATATTTGTATATTAAAACAAACATATATGTAACTTACATGTATATGTCAATAAAGATATAGTATACAAGATCATACAGATAAATTCAGGACTTTTTTAAGATGTCATTCTAGACACATAAATTAAGGATTTCTTTTTTTGGCCAAAAGTTACCCATAACAAATGATGAATTGAAGTAAATGAAGAGTGACGCATGTGAGTTCCGAGTTGAGTTATTAGGGGTAATAATGGAATTAGGTGAGAAAGAAAAAGCCAAAATGACATCTATTTCGCAAAAGCTAAAAAAGACTAGAATGACATCTAAAGAGATTGGAGGGAGTATAATTTAATTTCCTAGTTGCATACACACTTGCTTGGAGAATTAATAATGAGGATCAACTCTATGAAGTGCGGTCATTTTCGGATCATAAAAATGTTTCAAGGGTACAAATGTTGAAGAAATCCTCTACATACATATATACAGAAAAGCTGAAAAACATAAGCACCAAACATGATGATGTCCCATACACTTCTGGGTCTTTTGGGTTAAGAGCAAATAAGCACTTAAAATAGCTTCTCCAAATACTCACTTACCCAAAGGTAATATCCAACTGATAAAAAAGTATAATCACTTCGCACCAGAACCGCAAAATGTTCATCATCTTTAATACAGTAAAGAAATACTCTATTTAGGAAAAAACTCTTATTTTGTCATAAGATTTCATGATCCCAACTTGGGGCCAGTTATGAATAGGAATAAACTCCATATTTGTCATAATTCATATTTTTTCCCCCATCTTATAGAAATTTATATCTAGTTACAGTAAATTTATGTTGATTTAAAATATTTGTCTAAGGGACAATGACTTCATCTTTTTTGTTGTAACTATTTCTTTTAACTTACGCGTCTTCAATAGGTCGTCGATATGACCACCTTCTTGTTGAAAAAAATGTTTGACTTGATGTAACTGTTAAAATATGTATGTTGTATATAGTATTTATAGGAAGATAATAATAAATCAATAAAAAGTTCAGGCATCTACTTTTAAGTGATTGACTCTACATATTCTAGGTCAATAAATTAATTACATGTATTTGCATTAATACAAATACATTATACAATACATGTATGTAGTAATTATAACATTTATGTATTGTTCATGCACATTAAAATTAGAAAGAAAAAATCTTCTTATACCTCTATTTAATAATAACCTCCCATTTTGTCATAATTTTTTGCAGTCCCAAAAGTATCCCTTTTCTAAAGTTTTTACTGTACTTCTTTTTCCAAAATCATGCATACATTATGCATACGTATTTCGACATAGGGATCTCATTTAAAACCCAAACCCTCTCCACATTGACTATTATACCAGATCCATTCGATCTGATAATTTTGTTGAGAACTGCTTGCTAAAAATGTTGTGCACCATATATCATTCATACCTGTAAGTAGCAATTATGTATGTCTATAAGCCATGATCACCATGTCAACATAAAGATAGTGAATGAGTGAGAGTTTGGAATCGATAGCTCAGTGAATGCACTATTAGGTACAGTAACCAGATACCAAGAAAGAGAAGTCAGCCTACTTTGTCATTGATTTTTCCAATGTGAACCACATTTCACCCTACTTTGCAACTTCATTTGAATCATCCGAATCCGAATCAGTAGCATTATAACCTTTAGCACCAAAGAGAAATTGTCAATTTAGGAAAAGAACAGTGACCAGATGGTGGAACCATTAAAGTTTAAGCAGATAGCACAATGATCAATCACCTGGATGCTTATCGCCTAGTTTCCATGCCGAAGACCGACTCTTTGCGGCCCTACTAATCCATCCTTTTCCCTAAAAGTAAAAGCCACAAATTGAGCTTCTCAACGAATTCATACCACAAAAGTGACGTATTCTTCACAGTTTTGCAGTCCAAGACAAAAAGTTCTTTTTACATGTTGGAGTAGTTAACCAAGAATATCAAATTTAATGTGAAATTTGTACTAAGAAACCAAAACCCTAGGCAAATCAACAAACTAATCAAGAGCAGATATACATGTGAAACGCAGAAAATGAGAAAATAGAGAAACAAGAAACACTAAGCCAAAAAAAAAGGATATCAAAGAAATACCCTCTGGACATCTCTAGCGACCCCATATCCGCTATAGTACATCTGCCCCACAAGCACCTGCATGGCCGCATCGCCATTCTTGGCCTCCTTGAGCGTATCTTGGAACCACCGGTGAACGCAGTCCGCCACCACCTCCGCCAGCGGCCTCCGCCGCCCCTCAGAGCTCGTGGCTGCCTCCATGCGCCGTGTGTCTAGCCTTAGATGGTGGGGGGCGTGTCTCCACATAGTGGATTCGGGCGAGGGTAAGAATCGGGTTTTGGATACGGGTCTCAATTTGGCGGGCCGGCGATGCCCGTTATTACGGGAAGTGATGAAGCGAGCAAATTCTTGGAGTTTTTGAGCAGATGGAATTGATCTTCCCATAAACAATGACGAAAAGGTTTCAATATTGCCGTCTTTTTGTTATGCAAGTGTGCAGATCGTCGAAGGTGCTGTGAGTGATTTACTCCGTGTTATTTTTGTTCCGGGAATTATTATTGTCTTACCTCTTATTGTAGATACATAAATGGAATGTTCTATATCCTTAAAGAGGTAGTAGGATCCTATTAGATGTCTTAAGAAATCCTATGTATGGAAGGACTCTCATTGTAATGCCTATATAAAGTTCCCTATATCAGTGTTATGAATATAATTGATTGACTCGTATTTACAGTCTTTTACTTTCTTCTGAAACACGTTATCAACACGTAATCTACCCTAGAGCTATAAAAATCCGAAATTATAAAAAAAAATCGCCGCCGAAAACCCTAAATTCCACTGCGCCACAACGCTCCCCAATCCAGATCTGCAAACCAGATCGCCGCCGCCGGCCATCAGATCTGATTTGTCCAACAACCGCAAAGCACCACAGGAAAGATATGGTGTTTGCCCAAAACCCGTTTTCCCTTAGCGTACCCGAACCCGCTTTCGAGTCATGGCTCCGCGACTCCGACTACCTCGAAGTCCTCGACCAGCGCACCACCGACCTCCACCGCCTCCCCACCAAACCCTCCGCATCCGCCTCTACCTCCGCCGCCACTGGGACAAGTCCTGACGGAGTATTTTTTGTCACACAACTCTTCTCTCGCATATGGACTCTCCTATCGCCTTCACCTTCAATCCTTTCTCAAAACTCGCCGCCGATGACTTCTCCGGTGACACACCAAGTTGGACTATGGCATTTTTTGGCTCTTCTGAATCGTACTCGTTTCCGTCTTCTCCCTCACAGGCCCGCCTACGTGTCCATGAGAACATCAAGCGCTTTGCTCACAATTATGCTTTCCTCTTCGTCCTCTTTTTTGCTTGCTCTCTGTTATACCTGGCAAACGGGCTGGGCTGTCAATGAGTGGGTCAATTTTTGGGCCATTTTGGCGAAAAAAGCGAGGTTTTTGGCTTAAATATTGAGGTATTTCGTGGTCTTTGTGGCTGCTTAACGCCATGATGATTTTCTTTCCAACTTAGTTAACCAAAATATATTAAAAGTATCAATAATATGATAGAAATATATTTTTAACTATTTTAAAAAGTTCAAACATCCATTTCAATACTATTAAAACCGTTAGATTCGTGCACTACAACCAGCGGTACGGAAAGTATCAATACAAAAATCTAAACAAAATCAACTTTAAATTGAAATAAGTTACGGTGTAAGGTTATACCCATTAATCTTAGCCTAATTAATTAATATTTATTAGTTATTAAATTTTTAGTATGGTATGGCCGTAAATTTGGCGCTAAGGTGAAGTGAAATCTGGGCGGTAAAAGTAAAGCTTTATGAAATTTAAAAGTAAAGCGGCCATTTATTCATGGGCTAGCAGGCTGGGCCGGCCCGTGAACCTGGGCCAATTTTGCCAGGTCTAATCTCTGTAGCAGTTGCCAAAAGCCCTCTTATTGGTCTTATATCATGCTTGGGATTGTGGGATGTATTTAAGTTCAGTAGTGATCAATGGGGTTTCGATAGGTATCCTGTAATAAGACAGACTTTGACTCGCATTGCTCAATGTGCGACTACTGTAGTTCTATTTATTTCCAATGTCCAGATGGCCGTCTTTTGCGGAATTGGTGTGAGTTACACAGTCATGATTCTATGCCTCGTTTAGAAAGCTGACCCGAATTGATGAGTTAATACGGTTGCTGATTTGAACAACCCGATCCAACCGAGTTCCAGCCCCGATCGCCCGCGCTATGCCAAACCCGCCTCCCGCGCCCGATCCAACCGAACTCCATCATGATGAGCCGAAGCCGGATCGTCCAGCCGACTGCTGCCCAAATCTGCGACCCGATCTGATCGAAGCACCGTCGGATCGTCCAACGAAAAAAAAACGAGAAACGAGAATTTCCGCGCGTAAATTTTCTAGACAGCGCAGTCGTACAAAAATCATGTTTCCCGATTCGTTAACCGTCGGATCGGTGTGAAATTTTGACAGCAACTTCCCAACACAAATATCTATATATTCAACGGTGAAGATCGGATTCTGAGTAATATTGATTATTGAATCTGTCACCGAACAGAAGCATATTTTTACGAGGGAATTTGGAGATCCGGCCTCATCCAATACCGAGCTGCTGCACCGCCGCGCCCGAGTCCTTTTTCGGCCGATTATCGAGCCCAGTAGCCCTTTCCGGGCGTTTCTCAACTCTCCATCTTTTCCTAATTAATGTTTCATTTGTTCATTGATTTGTACACTTATGAATCTTACCATGTTTATGTTTTACGTGCATATAGGAAAATATGTTGCTCATGATGATGTGCAAAATATGAAAAGAAGCCATATTTATTATCCCGTTCAAGGATCAAATATGGAACCGAGTACCACGAAAATATGTTGCTCATATGGAGAGAAGCTCCCGTTCAAGGATTAAAATAAATATGGAACCGAGTACCCACGTAAGATTTTATTAAAGTTCTTGTTTTTCAATTCCTCTCTTTTGGGAATTTTTTTTTGGGAAATTGGGTATTTGGGTTCTTTATCTCCCACGCTACTTTGCGGTGGATGAGACTATGAGAGGTGGTATCTCTCATATGTCGAAGTAAACTGTGTGACAGTCCTGGAGGAGTCACGGATAATTATTGAAAGTCGGTATTTGTGATCGTTGTTGCATACACCACGGTTTAGTGCGATTTGATATCGTCGTTTTGTCGATTTTAAACCAACAATTGAAAAAAATGAACACTGTCGGTAACGGTAAAGTTATGACTTATTCATGATTAGTCATGGATTTGTGACGTACAAATGGGACAAACATCGATTGCGATGGATATGTCGTGGTTAAAATCAATTTGTGACGGATTTGTCACGTTGAATTGAGCGACCACCACGTTGGTCTTGACACAATCCCATACTTGAAAAACTCCATCTTTCATCCTATTAAAATAAAATATTACATGTGGGTGTAGTCATGCACCATCTCCTTGCAATATGATATATGAAAGAATGTAAGAGTAATTTTCATGAATTTTAACATGTAAAGCAATGGCATATTGCGTTAAGTACATGAATTCGTTGACCTCGATTATAGTTCGTGTGACTATAGGTCCGAATACTTTTCTAAGTATTTGTAAAGGCATGTGCCTTATACATTTGACTATGTTTAGTCGATCTTATTGGATGGTCAAGACGAGTTGGTTATGGTATATTCATTATGTCTCATGGTTCAAAATGCTTAATATTGATGCACCGCGTTGCATCCATATAACATGGCTATTATGACGTATACTTGCAAATTGAGAATTAAAATTCTTGGTTGATTTGATGCACTTTGGTGGATTTTGTCTACACTTTTGATCATGACTAAGGGGCTGTTTGGCAGTTGCTGAATGATTTAGTGCAGAATGGTTGAGAGGCCAGAATGGTTGAGAGGCTCTGTATGGCTGAGTGCAGAATGAAATTTGGTTGTTTGGTAACTGTTCTGAATGATAACTCTGAATGGTAACAAATTACCATTTTACTCTTCTGTATAAAAGTAGCGATTAAAAATCCCATTTTTCCTCCCCTTGCGTACCAAAACCTCTTCTTTTTATAAATAAAAACCCTAATTTTTATAAATAATTGTGTATAATATTTTAAATTTAATTCATTTAAAATAATAATAATAATTATTATGTATAATATTTTTAAATTTAATTCATTTAAAATAATAATAATAATTATTATGTATAATATTTTTAAATTTAATTCATTTGAAATAATAATAATAATAATTATGCATAATATTTTTTTTAATTTAATTCATTTAAAATAATAATAATAATAATTATGTATAATATTTTTTAATTAAATTTATTTAGAAAATTATAATAATAATTATGTCTAATATTTTTTTTATCTAAATTCATTTAAAAATAATAATAATTATTATTATGTAATAATAATTCTTAATTTAAGAGTAGGGTAAATCTGGAAATTGTTTGCCTCTTAATGGTTGAGAGAGGGTATGAATGCTTAATGATTAAGAGGTTATTGTAACCATTAAGAGGTCATTTTTTTTTGCCAAACAGTCCTGACCTCTTAGCGATTCAGAGGTAGGATCTTAAGTAACCGTTAAGAGCCAATCAAACAGCCCCTAAGCGCATCCTCCTTGGTATTTGTTTATGCTTTGAAAGTTCAAACGGAATCACTGGTTTTTAAACAGCCTTAGCTGTACCGACATTCCTACTTTCTCTGCAAGTCTACTAAGTGGGAGTTACCAAAAGGATCATTAGCCAATATAAGAAATCGAACACCCTGCTGCATTTTTAAACGCACCTATGGTGGTCATTGCCATATTTTTGCATCAACATTTATACCATTGGATATGGTCTCAACCTTGTTTTCTCACGAAACTTGGGAAATACTAAAGCAGTCAATTAAAACATGCACTGTGATCTGATTTTAATGATCCGTGTGGTGCACAACCAATGGATAGAAAGATATGGAAGTCTAGTTTCCAGAACATCTGACTGTTCGTCCATAACCTTCCTAACGAGGGAGTTATCGCTGTTTTAGTGAACAAAGGTCAAGCTGTGCGAAATTTTATTTCCAGCGATTGTTCTAACTTTTGTCCCGACCAACTTGGTTCCCATCTTGAATTTGCAAGTGGTCTTATGACACATGTTTTTCAACCTCTTTTTGGCCGAATTTGCCATATATGATACAATTTTGGTATGCATTGTACGATAAAATGTCATCGTTCAAATGTTGAAAAATAGTTTCCTTGGGGAAGCCCAAAATACGCACCCTTATAAGAAGGTCGAGCGTATGCATGGTAGTTCTACACCATGCTTGTGTCGTAAATTTGCCCCTTAGGCATCTAATCTTGCCATGTTATGCACTCAATATGATAGATTATTTTGATCGTATCTAGTATAAAATCTCTATATTGTTGGAGTGTTCGCTATCTCATGTTTGTAAAATTTTGCAAGCGAAATTGAGTGCGTATTAAGCTATTTCTAAGAAACATAATATTTTTGGATTTCGTGTTATAAATCCATTGTGACTATGATGAGTAGGTCATCACAATCAATAAGGGGTATAATGCTCAAGTTGTTGAATGCCGAATGGCGTTTTCTAGTCACATATGTTCCGTAATTGAACCATATTATGACTCGATGACATATATGCCAAAGTGTATCACTCATATCATCTCATTGTTATTTGTAAGAAATAAAATCTTATGCATCACTTGTATTGGATATGTGAAAAGGAAAAATATTCATGAGTCAATATGGTCCGGCTTGCATCGGTTTTTGTGACCAGAAGATGTATTGGGACATTGACACATTTAGGCTTTAATAGTCCAAGGTTTGGACAGCTTGATGATCCGTACACCACGGTATTGCTATGGACATCATTTTTTCTTTGAACAAAGAAGCTAGCTGGATCAAAGACACCAAAGTACGTTGGTGGAGTCGTGAGCAGGACTCATGTCCGATGATGATATTTATGTCATTCGCGTCTTGCTTTCATAAACATGTGTGACGCCAAAGACCCCCCCAATAATTCTTCTTAGCCATGTTCATTGATTAAAGCCTATTCTTTGGCACGATTAAGAGATGACACCCTCCTATGCTAAAGAGAATAATGTAGCGACTCGCATAAGCATGGTGGGGAGTCCTCCGTTTTCACCGAGTCCTTATACATACATGATCATAAGTATTAGCCTGGGTGGCTTATGATGCTATGATGGTGTTCACAAATGGTCGTACTCAAGTGATAACATTTATATGTTATGTTGTTCCTTTGACAATGATTGATAAGTTGATGAAACTTGAGTTTATGGTTGTCCAACTTGCGGACCAGTCATTGTAAAGGTCGGTTCACCCACTTTTAGACCAAGTCTTAAAGTAAAATTTTAACGAGTACTTCCTAACATACAAGGCTACCTTCTCACAAGTTTTGGTGCCATTTGGAGACTTGGAAAGAGGTGAACCACTTAAATGAAATTTTCACATACCACCAGCCGTCCCAACGACCAGTTCGATGTTGTTTCGACCGGTTTTTTGACCACAAGGTTGATGGTTTTGGAATCCTAAACACCCGTTTATACATGCTCACGAAATTTGAGGTGTTTGGGGCTGGTGAAGGGATTGAACTCTTCAAGAAAGCACTAGAGGTTCGATAAAATCAACGGCCTATCATCGGTTCAATCGTTTCTTTATGTTCGATCCCGGTGGTGCATGGTGGCGGTTTTGTTGGATTCTCAAGACCAGTAGCTATGGTTATGTATTATATGTAACACCCCCAAAACCAACCGGGAATATTACATGCCGTGGGCCCCGCGCCGGAACCCACCAGGCTAAAAACCAATTACAAGAACGACAAAAAGGCCGATGACGGTAGTATTTTCCAAAACTCACAAAATCATTTGAAAACACCAACTACCGTCAAAACGATCAAGGCCAAAAACTCGGTTAAGGGAATTGGTTTTCGAAATGAAACTCAGTTGGCAAAAAGTCGAAAGCCATTAGAAAGAACTCACGCAGCGGATAGAAATACAGTCCAAGATACATATACATCAATAATGATATACACAAACAAAATATATGATTCCCCAACAATATGCCATAGCCAGTATCATTTGGATTCCTCGCCTCACGACCGCTACCATCAAAATCCTCAATACCTGAAAAACAAGTCCCACAACGGGGTCAACAATAATGCCCGACAAATAACCACAAGTACATAAACATAGATATTCACATGTCATGCATCATGAGAATAATAATCACAACGATGACCTTACCACTTCCGGAAATCCAACGATTCTCATCAAAATCCCAATATCACGATGATACCATAAAAATCCCAATATCACAACAATACCATATAATACCTCAATACCGAATACTTTCTCGTACATAATCCTCTATGTACGATTACCATAAAACATACCTCTATCCGGACTTCCTTCCGGAATGCATACCACATACCAAGAATATCCAAAATGACATCAACAATATCCGAATACTACAATCTTCCCAAGATTGTCCAAGTATCTCAACACTCATCAACTGTGCATTCTACTCCTTATAGAACATCATTGAACATTCGTCAATATGCAATACAACATAAAATACATATGATATGCAATTGAAATTACTTATCGAAACATTACAACCGAACAAGTAACAACTTGCCTGGATACCAACATGACAAAACCAACACCAAACTCATCGCCCTCGTCTACGAGCTCTCAGCCCCGACTGGACGGAATCTACGGCCTTTCACCATGGCGTAGCGGTTATACCTATTGGTTAATCAACCTGGATTGGATGAGCCAAGAATAAGAACACTTGAACTCCATTCCAAGAACTTGAAGAACAAGGCTTGAATTCATGCTCTCCATCTTAATCTTGTTAAATATCATCATTATACAGTGTTTCTGGACCTCAAGAACCTCCCAAAGTTCTCCCTATCGAGTGAAAGGAAAGAAATGGACGAAAATGCTTCTCAGCACCCGTCTGTCCCCTTTTATAATATACATTATTAGCGTGCGCTAACATCTCATGTTTAGCATGCGCTACGGCCTTAGCATGCGCTAACTGACTTTGTTAGCGTGCGCTATCGCAGCCCAGGGGCTACTACCTCGCTTCATAAACCAGCTTACGTACGTAATGCCCATGCATTAACGTATGTAAAACATCATGTCTAGCGTACGCAAGTCCTTGCCCTTAGCGTGCGCTATCCGAAGTTGACTTACTACAGTATTCGCCTACCACTCGTGCCCCCAAATGCCGAAAGCATCCGCGATTTCCGGGATTCCTCTGACCGATCTGGAATTAGCGTGCGCTAACCATACGGTTTAGCGTGCGCTAGCCCTACATGACAAACACCCGCTGACCTTATCTGGACACGCGTCGCAAGTGGCCGGGTCCACTCGCCGAAAGCCTAGATTCCCTGTCGGACGATCTGATATTAGCATACGCTAACCATCCTTAGTAGCGTGCGCTAAATGCCGATAAACATCAACCCGGCCCTACCTGTCGGCCGCCTTCCGAACCTTTCCCAGGAAGTCTTACGTACGTTAAGGACCCTCCTCAGCGTACATAATTCGAACCTATTAGCATACGCTAACTACACAACGTAGCGTGCGCTACTCGTGCCTCGTAGCGTGCGCTACTCGTGCCTCGTAGCGTGCGCTAAGCATATCTCGTAGCGTGCGCTATCGTGGCTGCGCTTAGCCATTTCCAGCTATCTTCGTCCAACATCTCGACATACCAAATACGAACATACGGCAAAATCAATACACATACTCAATTCAATAACATTATCAAACGTTCACAACGTCCTCGAGCATAAATAACCATCCACGATATCCAATATATAAACGAAAAATATATCCGAAAAATCGGGGTATTACACTCTACCCCCCTTAAAAATAAGTTTCGTCCTCGAAACTTGCAATCACTCACACAAACAACATTTCAACGAAAAATCCAAAATCACCAAGATAACCAAGAATTATCGAATAATCCGAACAACATACTTACAGGTCAGTGAAGACGAAGATCTCCCGTGATACTAGCATATGACACCATTTCAAAAATCTCGACACAACAAGAATGCCAAAACAGGAATAATCACAATTTGAAGACGATTGGTCTCCGCCAAGACCACAACAAGTTTAGAGCACTGTCGAGTTTTGTGGGATCTGTGACGCTGTGTCTCCTCACCTAAAGCGCATGAGCCGCTCCTTGTCACATGCATGTATCACCGGCGTCCCACTCCACATCGAAAGCCGCACATTGCACGTGCCTCGCACCGGCATTCACTTCCCGATTGGAGCCGCACATTGCACATAACCATGGCATCGGCATTCACTCCCTGTCTCGTCGGTCTCGGAAACATCAACAATCCCCAAACCCACACATCACCATGACAGTACTCAAAAAATCTCACAAAACCAAAACAACACAGTTGAAAATAGCCAGAAATCCAGCTACACAAAAAAAATCACGCAACTACCACACTGGTAGAGCCACTTAACACACATGCCCAGTTATCACAAAACCATGGGCTCCGATACCATATTTGTAACACCCCGAAAACCAACCGGGAATATTACACGCCGTGGGCCCCGTGCCGGAACGCACCAGGCTAAAAATCAATTACAAGAACGACAAAAAGGCCGATGACGGTAGTATTTTCCAAAACTCACAAAATCATTTGAAAACACCAACTACCGTCAAAACGATCAAGGCCAAAAACTCGGTTAAGGGAATTGGTTTTCGAAATGAAACTCAGTTGGCAAAAAGTCGAAAGCCATTAGAAAGAACTCACGCAGCGGATAGAAATACAGTCCAAGATACATATACATCAATAATGATATACACAAACAAAATACACGATTCCCCAACAATATGCCATAGCCAGTATCGTTTGGAATCCTCGCCTCACGACCGCTACCATCAAAATCCTCAATACCTGAAAAACAAGTCCCACAACGGGGTCAGCAATAATGCCCGACAAATAACCACAAGTACATAAACATAGATATTCACATGTCATGCATCATGAGAATAATAATCACAACGATAACCTTACCACTTCCGGAAATCCAACGATTCTCATCAAAATCCCAATATCATAATGATACCATAAAAATCCCAATATCACAACAATACCATATAATACCTCAATACCGAATACTTTCTCGTGCATAATCCTCTATGTTCAATTACCATAAAACATACCTCTATCCGGACTTCCTTCCGGAATGCATACCACATACCAAGAATATCCAAAATGACATCAACAATATCCGAATACTACAATCTTTCCAAGATTGTCCAAGTATCTCAACACTCATCAACTGTGCATTCTACTCCTTATAGAACATCACTGAACATTCGTCAATATGCAATACAACATAAAATACATATGATATGCAATTGAAATTACTTATCGAAACATTACAACCGAACAAGTAACAACTTGCCTGGATACCAACATGACAAAACCAACACCGAACTCATCGCCCTCGTCTACGAGCTCTTCAGCCCCGACTGGATGGAATCTACGGCCTTTAACCGCGGTGTAGCGGTTATACCTATTGGTTAATCAACCTGGATTGGATGAGCCAAGAATAAGACCACTTGAACTCCATTCCAAGAACTTGAATAACAAGGCTTGAATCCATGCTATCCATCTTAATCTTGTTAAAGATCATCATTATACAGTGTTTATGGACCTCAAGAACCTCCCAAAGTTCTCCCTATCAAGTGAAAGGAAAGAAATGGACGAAAATGCTTCTCAGCACCCGTATGTCCCCTTTTATAATATACATTATTAGCGTGCGCTAACATATCATGTTTAGCGTGCGCTACGGCCTTAGCGTGCGCTAACTGACTTTGTTAGCGTGCGCTATCGCATCCCAGAGGCTACTGCCTCGCTTCGTAAACCAGCTTACGGACGTAATGCCCATGCATTAACGTACGTAAAACATCATGTCTAGTGTACGCAAGTCCTTGCCCTTAGCATGCGCTATCCGAAGTTGAATTACTACAGTATTCGCTTACCACTCGTGCCCCCACATGCCGAAAGTAGCCGCGATTTCCGGGATTCCTCTGACCGATCTGGAATTAGCGTGCGCTAACCATACGGTTTAGTGTGCGCTAGCCCTACATGACAAACACCCGCTGACCTTATCTGGACATGCGTCGCAAGTGGCTGGGTCCACTCGCCGAAAGCCAAGATTCCCTATCGGACGATCTAATATTAGCGTACGCTAACCATCCTTAGTAGCGTGCACTAAATACCGATAAACATCAACCCGGGCCTACCTGTCGGCCGCCTTCCGAACCTTTCCCAGGAAGTCTTACATACGTTAAGGACCCTCCTCAGCGTACATAATTCGAACCTATTAGCGTACGCTAACTACACAATGTAGCTTGCACTACTCGTGCCTCGTAGCATGCGCTAAGCAAATCTCATAGCGTGCGCTATCGTGGCTGCGCTTAGCCATTTGCAGCTATATTCGTCCAACATATCGACATACCAAATACGAACATATGGCAAAATCAATACACATACTCAATTCAATAACATTATCAAACGTTCACAACGTCCTCGAGCATAAATAACCATCCACGATATTCAATATATAAACGAAAAATATATCCGAAAAATCGGGGTATTACAGTATAGGTCAACATGTGATATTCACCTATACCTATCATCATTCATATGTTTAGTTACAAGTGTAACGGTATGCATTTTGTTAACTAGATTGTGTTAACAATGAAAAACCTTTATCGTCCACATGTTCATGTGCCAAAGTGCGTTACCACAACGCATTATGACGGGTTATAAATGATGAATATGATGCACTTTCACTCATAATCCGTTTAAAATATACCTTGGCAGACAATCTCGTAAGTCACTTTGATGAGCCAGTCTTCCCGTCATTAGGGGGAGATGCGAACGATCATGTTCGAGTAGAACGACTTAGAATTGTCGTAGTTTGTCCCTACTGTGCCTCACCAAGTTCCCTAAAGTGACGAGATTAAATACATGCTACAACCATGTCTGCAAGGATTGTGTCCGGTCATGGACGTTCGTCACCTATGAATGGTGATATGGTAACACCACAGATTATGGTAAATGGTGTTACTAGGCCGTAGATCTCATAGAGTATTAAGATGCCACTTGGTTCGATAAATACTCTCGCTAAGAATGTATGCGAGTTTGGTACATGAAACTTGATCATATGATCAAATGAACTCATCCGTCTCATGTGATTCTGGATTACAGTCATCATTGGGGGACGCCTCAATGAATGTCAATCCATAAAAAGTACTCTATGAATAAAGCCGGTTCATGAGGACGTGGAATGTGAGTTTAATCGAACCATACTTCGTTGAAAATCTACAACGTTGTAGCCTTGGCCTAAAATGGAAACATATGCGACTCCAGTATAAACAAAGTGATAGCCCTTTGTTGAAGTGGTGACGAAACTCCAAAGATAAGATCTATCCGTATACTTTGTTAAAGCGAGTGAGAGAAGGAGTTAAACTCACCTTATGGCGCGAGGTTTCTCATGAACGCACTGGAATCGACTACGATGACACGAAACTTAGTTGTGCTATCGTAATGGATGTTATAGCATCCACTATCTTTTCAGTTAGATAGTTTCCCAAAAACTGACGTGTAGCCTGTGGTTAAATCTTATCTTAGTGGGGAACTAAGTTAAGTGATAAAAAGATCTCGTGGTGGATCAGACTCAAATCAAGTGGCTCCTGACCACGGAGCACGTCGACAAGTGATTGTCGGGAACGCATACTAAGTATATACTTGATTTGGGAGAGATATGAAGCTTTTGCGTGTAAAACTAAGGGTTTGTAGTGATGTACTCTTGTGAGACTAAGAGATTCCACTAAATCCAAAGTTAAGAATGAAAGGATCTTGGGGACACTTGATGATGCGTATTCATCAATCGGTTCAAGGCAATCTAAGGGATGGTTTCCCTAAGAGACGATAAAGTAATGCCTATATGATTCCCGATGATTAGTCGAAGTCATCATAAGACTTGGCTCACTTAAGTGATGATGCAGTCTTAAGAGAAAAGTACGGTATTATGTACTCATGTTTGACTCGATGTACTCATTCGTAATAATCCGGTAAAACCACTGTGATGATGGTCTAGGATGCGCTCACGCAATTTCTGTGATTGACAAGAAGCTTGAAGCTCGCTCTATCTCGATAAAAGGACACTTGAATATCGATACCCGAATTCACCCTGAATGTATTGGTCTATCTCCCATATGACCTACAGGGTAGCTCACTTGTTGGAAAATAGTGAAATTGGTACCATTGGAAAGGTTTGTGTCTACTTTCCAAGGAAACGAACCATTTGATCACATCCATCATGTTGAGTGATATATGACTATTGTAGCAAAGTAGGACAGGATATGTCTGGTAATTTGCTGAGTCAACTTCGATAGAGCTTTGTGATCTGCTCAGGTCGATCTAGGTTACGTACTGTATGTGAATGAAAAGCTATGGGTGTCTAGTTTTCATAAGTTCTTACAGTTTCGTTGATACCTATTGAATCGAAGAAGTTATGACCGATTTAGTGCATGGAGGTCAAGACTTTAGAAAACTTGATAAGTCTTTAGCGACTCTGCATTTTGGATGCATCGCGCTCTTTTTGTCCTTAAACCAAGATTTGTTTTTTCCCATTGGGTTTTCACTTGGTAAGATTTTTAACGAGGCGACCTATGAGAACATCAATACAATGATGTGTTGTACTTCTGTTCATCTTAGACCAAGAGGTATTTTCCCACTGGGTTTTTCCTTGGTATAGTTGTAAGGGAAATTTGGCATCTGACTCCTATGATTTGAGGTACTCATCAGGGGGAGTCGTTATGTATACATCAGGGGGAGTATACATGACATGTTATGCTGGTGCGTTGCAATCTTTTCCTCATCAAGCCTTTTTTTTTCAATGGGGTTTTGTTTTGGCTTGGAATAGGTTTTTACGAAGTCAATATCTTCTGCACCATTGTTGTATTAGTGCTCGACACAGGGGGGAGTGTTCCGCGAATTATTATTCCCATAATGTGTCTTACCTAATACTGATTGTAGATATATAGATGGAAGGTTCTAGATCCTTCTAGAGGTAGTAGGATCCTATTAGATGTCTTATCTTATCTAGGAATCCTATGTATGGAAGGACTCTCATTGTAATGCCTATATAAAGGCCCCTTTATCAGTGTTATGAATACAATTGATTGACTCGTATTTATAATCTTTTACTTTCTCCTGAAACAATTTTTATTTTTTATTTTTTTTATTTGGGTTTTAATGCGAAATGGATGGAGACGATGAAGTTTAAAAAAAAATTACTCTGTCCGTCCCCATGATATTCCATTCATCACATACCATTAAGAGAGTAATTTTAAAATATAATTTTATCTAAATAAAAAAGTTTTATATTTATGAAATTCATGCTATAATGAGATGACGGAGGTATCAGAATTGGACTGGAATTATCAAATTATCAAATTATTTTGCTAGAAAATTTTGGCATCCGAAATAAAAAAATTATCGGTCACTGGAAGTCCACTGCTGACAGGCAGCCCATCGGAGAACAAGCCGACAGGCGGCCCGCCGAAGAACAAGTCGATAGGGGCCACAAAAAATAATGCTCAGTTGCTGGAGGTCCGACGGACAACCATTGGGGCTCTGCTGGGGAATATTCCGAGAAACGACCGCAAACAAAAAAAAACTGATCTGTAACTGGTGGTCCACCGAACAGGCGGCAGGCGGCATGTTGAAAATAAGCAAGCAGGTGACTGCCAAAAAAAACTGCCAAGTCAGTGGAGTCCGACGGCGGCAGCCACACCAAAGAGTAGACTGGCAGGACGGTTGCAAAGAAAATAAGTTGGTCATTGGTGGAGGTCTTCCGCGGCCAGTGGCGGACCCGCTAGGAAGCAGATCAGCAGGGTCACTATAAAAAATGACCTTCGATGGAGGTCTGTCGAGCCAGTGGCTGGCGCGGCCTCGCTGGAAAGCAGGTTGGCATGTCGGTCATAAAAGAAATGGGGACCCTCGGCGGTTGCACCTAGAAAGAAAAAAAATGGACAACCGTCGAAGTTCTGCCGGCGGCCAGCAGCGGCCCCACCAGAAATTGTCCAAATGTCGATCGGGGCCCATCAGAGAACCTCGTCAGGAATGAATAAAATTAAATGATTAGTTGTCCCTTTAATTTAATATTCGACGAGTACTTTTGGACATTTATGATTGTTGTATATTTGATATTTAACACGGAGGGAAGGAGGGAATTATCTTTTCAGGTGAACATTGTGATGACCAACAAACACAATTGTCCTTTATATTATAAATATGTGGTTTAAGATTTATTCTCAACTAATAATTAAGGATATAATTCGTAAAAATAATAATAAAAGATTTATTTTATGTATTGTATTTCGCAATCAATAAAAAGGTTTGCATTCATCAATATGGTCTCGTCTAGTGGAATAGAGGGGTATTTGAGATAATATTAATGTATTTTAGGAGAATGATTGAATGAGTTAGATGTGTAAGTATTGGTGGTAAGTGTATGGTGTTGATTAAAAGTTAAAAAGTACTAATGGTGATTATAACTTTTAAGAACTCTTAATCATCAAGAATCACTTATAACACATATCATAATCATCATCTTCGTCATTTACTCACAAGACATCAAGAATCATAATAATCTTCTAATAATCCATCAAAATACGAAGTAATTATCAACAATAATACAGAATGTTGAAAGAAACACACGATTAACCACATACCTCTTGAAGATAAAGAACAACCTCAAACACTTCAATGATCTACAAAACCTTCAAGTCAACAAGCTCCAGTCCAAGCTATGATATTTTAAATCAAGTTGGAAGAGGCTAAATATCACTTAGGGGTGAATAGAGGTGATTCTTGGGAGCAAAATCTGAAATGATTCGTGAACAAAATGAAAGACCAAAGATCTCTATATAACTTGTGAAACTCATAGGGGCTGCTATCCACCAGTAATAACATACATTATCAACTTCTACGTATGTTACCCAACATCGATAACATACGATGTCATGTTCCGGAGGCTAATGCCTTACTTTGTAAATCTCTTTACATTAACAACTACATGTAGCCTACACTAACTATACAAGGCATAGCATCCGTTATTTTGCCCAAGATTGCATATACAATGCCATTGACTCGTTTGTCATATCCACGCCGAAAGGCTCGGTCCCACTCGCCGAAAGTGATTGACCAAACTTAACATACCTAATCATATAGTTATAGTGTACACTAGCTCATGCATGTAGCATACGTTAGTTATCCTTATGTAGCACATGCTACGGTTATCACACTTAGCCATTTCCAACACATCTCAACACAAATATTCATATCCAGGTAACATAAAACCAACGATTCTCAATACAATCATATAACAACCCCGGTTCGGTCGAGGAATATTACAGCGCCATAGACTCTTCCCGTAAGGATCTACCAGGCAGAACACTGACTATTAACCACAAAGTCTGACCGATAGGGTCAAACAACTCAACAAATACAGATCAACAAGTCAATGACTGACATACGTGGTCCGCCAAGGCCACCTGACGATATAATAGTAATAAGTTTAAATGGAACTCCAATACAACTCATTCCCACGTAGGGGTACAAATACAATGTAATACCCATACAAGGGTAAGAATATACAACGGAAGGATATACAACTCAATAAATGATACATACAACAACTCTCATATAATTAGCATTGCCGCCTTTCATCATCCTTCGTGCCGACCGTGTGACTGATCCCGCAAACTAGGAATATCTGAAATACATAAGACGCATTTCCCCCATTTAATGGGTTGGCAATTGGAATTTGCTAGTACAAGTATGCTAGTTATGCAAAATATATTATGCAAATATCAACTATGGATCTAACAATGACAAACATTGGTAAGAAATTCCCAAGAGGTTTTAAGCTTGGTAAACAAGCTCAAATATCTGAAAATATTTCAGCATTTTGGGGATTCTATACAATAAAAATATTTTAGGACTTCCACTCATTAGTTATAGAACCTTTTCAAAATCATTAGGGTCTCGACTCAAAGTTCGTTCAGTTCTCAATGACCAAAATATAATCACGGGTCCACGACCCAACAACAAAATATTATTCGTACTCATCAAGTAACGAATTACAGAGGCCCCATCAGACCCTAGCTGACATCACACAAGTACGGTTCATACTCATCAAGTAATGAACTCCAGATGCCTCATTGGACCCTACCTGGTATACACAAAATGGTTCGTACTCGTCAAGTAACGAACTCCAGAAGCCCCGTCGGACCCTACCTGGTAAACATCTTATTGGGTTTCGATTCGTACGCATCAAGTCCCGCATCCCAGAGGCCTCGTCAAGCCTTACCTGGTTAAATTTAGCGCCACATAATTCCACGATGCACATCAACTGTATCACAAAAACAACAAGAGACAACACATCATTAACACAGCATAAGCCATCAATCAGACGACGTAACACAATATACTTTCAGGTGTAACACGATCATATTCAAGGTCAACACTTATACAATTCGAAAACAAGAAACACATCTGAACCAAGTTCATATCGATAATTAAAATCTCTAAAATCCCCAATAAAGGGCATTCCAGAACACATCAAAATAATGAGACAAATATGCAGTTTGTCCACAGAAATCACAAATATTGCATTTAAAGATACAAAGATAACTATGACAATCCGACAAATAACATCAATTCACAAGATATAAATTGTATAGACAAGATACTTGCCTCGATAATAGATACGCAAATACTCCAAAGAACGCGGCTCAGCTGGAAGCCCTGAAACCTCCGACTACCATGAAAATACAAAAAAGCATAATCACTACAAGTACAATAATCAATCACGATGAAAAGTTCCCCAAAACCCGAATAAAAACCCCATGACACATTTAATCAACATTGAATGTTCAAGGTTTTCCTCAAGAACACCAAAATCTAAATCTGAGTTGACCGAATTCAAGATGGATATATAATCCATAGAATACAATCATCAACAATGAATAACCCTAACCTATTTATCAAAATTGGGTTAAAATCGAAATCAAGACGAAAACCCCAAAAAAATCCCAAAATAGGGTTCTATGAAGATTTACCTTGATTTGGAAGAGAAAGTGAGACTGTTTGATCCACACTAGGAACTCAAGATTGATGTTAGATGGTGAAGAATCACACCAAGTCTCCTCCAAGTCGCCGCACCCTCTCTCTCCCCTCGGTTTAGGGTAAGAAATGAGAAAAGTGCAGGAGAAAAGGATGTCGCTCGTGTGTATATATATATATATATCATACATGCAGTTAGCGTGCGTTATCTGCACCTCTAGTGTGCGCTAACGGGTCTGAAAATCAGAGGGTTCTATCTCGGCTCGTTAGGTGCTCTAATGCATACATTAGCGTGCGCTAATGCTGCAGAGTGTTGCGCGCTATCTCACTTCTTAGCGTGTGCTAATGCTGTTGTGCAGTAGTGTATCCATCGGCAGCCTGAACACAATCTGAATGATGCAATTGTAACACCCCCAAAACCATATGGGAATATTACACGCCGTAGACCCCTTTTCACTAGGATCTACCAGGCTAAACCTTACAACACGATCAAATATTTGCCCGGCCAGGGTCAAATAATAAAATAATACAGACTGTTAAGGTCACTTGCACGTAAACACGCATACCGATGAGGTCACACAACTCAATCAATAGAACTGACTAAAACAACATTACCCACAAATCTCGCGGGGCTTGGCCCAACGTTCCTTTATGGAAAACTTCATTTTCAAAACTTAGATGATCAAAACATATTCATGACTCCGTGATCTCCTGCCACGAGTCTCCGTAGGTCCGACAACCCGCATGGAATGAAACAAAAACATCAATCACAACAACTAGTCCTGACCCCGTGAACCTGTGCCATGTGTCACCGTAGGTTCCGCCGAACCCGCACGGTTGGAAATCACACGTCAACCATAACTAGTCCTGACCCCGTGAACCTGTGTCACGTGTCACTGTAGGTTCCGTCGAACCCGCACAGTTGGACATACTGTGTCCTGATTCAATGGACCTGTGCCATGAATCATCGTTGGCCTCGTCAGACCAGCACGATTGGACCTCAGCACCACACACTAAGTTCTGATCCCAAGGACCTGTGCCATGAATCCTCGTAGGCACCGTCGAACCCAAACGAGTGAACTTAGCGTTCCAGCACACAACATTCACATTCACATTACACCAACACGCACACAATCAATCATCTTGTCTATTACAATTTCACACAACTTGTATACTTAGCCCGAAGCCGACATTACAACTAATACAACCTTTACACAACCAAACACATATAACCCAATATTATCATCCAAATTCTCGATGAATCGATGTCACATAACTGACAATCAATACCTATAACACGGTACACATCCAAGTGTACAATCGACCAATATAGACACATTTCCAAGTTTATCACAAATAACCACAATTCATTCATTTCAACATGTAGTCATATTCACAAGGTACAAAACGTATAAGTAAGATACTTGCCTCGATAGTCAGCATCCGAATATTCCTACGAATACGGCACAACCCGGAAAACCCCAAACACCTACAATCCTTCGTGAAATCCAACAGAAACACGGTTACTACGAGAATAACAATTGAAAACAAAGGAAAACACGATCAAGAATTGAAGGGAACCCTTTGAGACATTTAATCGGATACTAAATGTTCAAGGTTCCTTAGAAACCCACAAATCCCGATTGGGTTTCAACGAACTCGAAATACGGATATCCAATCCGTAGAATACATCCAAAACAACATTTATACAACAATTAATTGACCAAAAATGGATTGGAATCGAAATCAAAAGGAAAATCCCTAAAATCTTCAAAAACAAGGGTTCAAGCCAAAATACCTCGATTTGGACGAAGAACACGGATTAGATGATGATATAATCAACACAAGCCTTCCAAAAATGATGTACTATGATGTTCTCGATCAAAAACCCTCAAATTCCGTCGAAGGGTCGCGAAAAACGAAGGAAAAAAGGAAAATGGCCGAGCGATCCACGTCCAGGCCTTTAAATAGCCGACCCTGGACGAACGCTTACGTACGTAATCGACCATGGCTTACGTACGTAATCGGCCATGGCTGAACCTCCTGTACCAAGTCTGCCGACATTTTACGTACGTTATGGGCAGGCTGTTACGTACGTAACAGGCCTTACGTACGTTACTGCCGGGCCATTACGGTCGTTACTCGGCCAGGTTTTGCCATCCAGGACTCGGTCGATCCGACGGTCCGGAAGACCCCGAAATCCATACCTGAATATAATCCGAAGATACGGTTACGAAATACTCGCAAAGACGAATCTAAGCACTAAGAGAACACACAATTCCGACCACGCAAGGGCTCGAAATTCGACAACGGAAGTAATTACCCCAAACTTTGGGAAATTACGAAAACGGCCCAAAACGTCCGAAATACACGATATACGATCGAAACACCAAACCAAAGCTTGCAACATGAATAATAACATTAAATGAACTTACGAGAAACTCGAAACAACAGTTTCGGACGAGATTCGCAAGAATCGAACTCAAGTGCAGAAAAGTCGTTTAAGAACACGGAACTCAACAAAACGATACCGAAACGAACTCGGATGACAAAAAGTGCAGAATTAAATATTCTCAGAATGACGAAACGGTCATAAGAGAGTCGTCGAAATGGACCCCTGCCGAAAAAAAGAAAATTACCGGAAATCGAAATTGCGGATATTACATACTACCCTCCTTAAAAGAAGTTTAGTCCCGAAACTTAAAACAAGTAGGGAGAAGTAATATCCTGACAGGAAAACCCAACGAGATACACAAGAAACGCGTAACTTTCGCCCATTGGCGAAACGTTACAAGCAAAGCAAAAGAATATACAGCGTGAAAACACGCCCCACGACGACCAGCACGCCACCGGTAATGATTCAAAACAATAACGAGCAATTAACGACACATCACATGCACACATTTAACCAAAGAAACGCACGCGATAACAAGTCGCACCAACTAAAACGGCTATGCGATAGAAACAAATAGAGTATCACGATAGAAATCACTCCGATTCTCATCAACAAGAAAATGTCCGACGTCAAAACACAAACAATTCAAGATAACGGAAAACGAGGATACCAGATATTACATTCTATCTCACTAAAAATAAGTTTCGTCCCGAAACTTAAAATAAAACATCAAGGTAGAATACAAACAAAACAAAAAAGTTCACGCAACAAATATCAATCTCTATACGAATTACAACACAAATACAACACGTAACTACGCTACTGGGCACCACTGAGCTCTCCACGAGTAGGGGCGGGATCTCGACTGCCGAACATCTCAACGACGGTCTCTCAGTGTACCGCTTGATGTCCCACATGACCACATTTGAAATAGTTGACTTGCGGCGAGCGACAATTCTTCCGAGTATGGCCCACACGACTACAATTGAAGCAGGTCTTCACACCGATCGTCTTACTCGCCTCCAGAGTAAGGTTCTTAGACTAGTCAACCGAACGAGGTGTGCTCCCAAAAGGAAAATGCGAAGCAACAGGCTCACGGATCTCACTTCTTTGGCCTATTGCAAAGTTACTCGAGGTCTTCTGCCTCTTACTCTCTGAACCAGATTCCGTCACAGAAACGGCCATCTCAATGGCTAAAGCTCAGTCCTGATATTCCTTCAGAGTGCTACACATGAGCGGAGCCATACTCTCACGGATATGGGGCTTCATGCGCATATTGAAGTATCGGACCTTATCCCCTTCACTTCTCACTTGATCACGAACATAAGCCAGCTGTCGATTGTAATCGACTATCGCCTGGGATATCGACACATCCTGGGGCGTAGCCGAGAAAAACTCAACGATCCTGTGCTCACGAACAGGCAATGGGCAATACTCTGCCTCCATGGCGGTCTTAAACTCGGCCCATGTAGGTGTGCGATCTACAGGCACTACAGCCTGCCACCAGTCTGCAGCTTCTTTGTCGAGCAAGTACTGAGCAATGGGTACCCTCCTTTCATCCGGACAAGCTACAGCATCAAATGTTCTGTCCAACTGGAAGAGCCAGTTTTCCCAACCTAACGAGTCAGACGAACCCACAAAACGAGGCGGGTGCATTCTCATCACATCTCGTAACCACTTACTAGCTCTGTTATCCCCATCTGAGTTCTCATTCCGACGTACGACCTGATTCATCTGCACTAACTGGTCAACCACCTGACGAAGGATGGTGGCGGCGCCAACGTCAATGCTAACGCTGGCTGAATGAGAATGTCCCTTATCTGTACCGAGCTGATTGGTACTCGGCAAGGAGTGAGTCGCCCTCTCATGCTCCTGATTACGACCACCACCACGACCACGGCCTCGGCCTCGACCCCTCAGCATACTGAACTGGCAACCATTCAGAAAAAATAAATAAATACCACATAATCAACATAGGGCATCAACCATTAGCACAATAAAGTATTCACTCCAAGTCATCACATGAGTACACGAACTAACACTGCAATAATATACTTAAATTCATAAGTGATTCGCACGGTTACACCAACAGAGGTGCACGACTTTTACCAAAATAAACACGGTCAAGACCACATACATGTCATTAAGACTAGACACTTGTAACATTCTTTAAAAATAAAATTTTTTCGAGGTATTTGTTCAAATGTAAATTTTAAAATTCGCGAGTTTCGAAAGATTTTGCTGGGATGAAATTTTGAAAATACTTTGTTTAATACCTCGGTCATTGAAGTGGGGAACGATACATAACAACATATCCCGCCACTTGGGCATACAACCCAGATTTTCTGACGAGAATAATAACATAGCAACTCACTGCATGACTTAACCTCAAAACATAAACACATAAGGTTCTAATTTACGAAAGCCAAAGTTGTTTTGCAAAACAGAATTTTTCCAAAATTCTTTGGTTCATAACCGAAACGACAGTAATATTTCGCAATATTCGAAGTACTTCAAAACACATTTTCCAAATACCGTCTGATGGTGTCATTTGAAAATACACGGCCCATTTGTCAAAATTTAACCGATTTTAAAATCCATACAAACCGTGGTTTGACCGCACCACCAAAATATTTTCCAAAAATCGATTTCTACAAAAATGCTCAAACCGTAAAATCCTTCAAAAAAACGTTCTCAAACCTACCCGTAGCGGCCAAAATTACAACATTCCAACGGAGTTTCTCACAAACCTACCCTATGCTCAAACGGCAACCAGGGTCGCCAATTCAATCAAATGCATCTCGTGGTACCAAGTTTAAGCACACAACAAAATCATTCATCGGAGTTTCTCACAAACCCTACTGTCGATACCTTTTCAAAACCCATCAAGGTTTACAACTTTCACCCCATACCACCCCACACGGTGGTTCAAAGGTAAAACAACAATATGCCCAGCTTTATACATATACTATGTGCCACAAGTATTAAATACACTATATTACACAACACCGTGCAAATAAAATTATGCACCGCAATTAACTCACTAAGATAAAATCATGATACATAGGTACCTCGCATAAAAGAGGAGACTTACGTCCACAGGCCGCACGGAGATGACGGTCGCCCACGATACTAATCTCATCCGACAACATATCCGACACGTTGTGACTACGCACAACTCAACTTGTCACCCGACATCTCGAATGACAAAACCACACAATACTCGACAAATCATGACTCGATTTGACCCGACAGCCTAGGTGTCCGCAACCTAAGCTCCGATACCATAAATGTAACACCTCCAAAACCATATGGGAATATTACACGCCGTAGACCCCTTTTCACTAGGATCTACCAGGCTAAACCTTACAACACCACCAAATATTTGCCCGGTCAGGGTCAAACAATAAAATAATACAGACAGTTAAGGTCACTTGCATGTAAACACGCAGACCGATGAGGTCACACAACTCAATCAACAGAACTGACTAAAACAACATTACCCACAAATATCGCGGGGCTTGGCCCAACGTTCCTTTCTGGAAAACTTCATTTTCAAAACTTAGATGATCAAAACATATTCATGACTCCGTGATCTCCTGCCACGAGTATCCGTAGGTCCGACAACCCGCACGGAAGGAAACAAAAACATCAATCACAACAACTAGTCCTGACCCTGTGAACTTGTGCCATGTGTCACCGTAGGTTCCGCCGAACCCGCACGATTGGAAATCACACGTCAACCATAACAACCAGTCCTGACCCCGTGAACCTGTGTCACGTGTCACCGTAGGTTCCGTCGAACCCGCACGGTTGGACGTACTGTGTCCTGATCCAATGGACCTGTGCCATGAATCATCGTAGGTCTCGTCAGACCCGCACGATTGGACCTCATCACCACAAACTAAGTTCTGATCCCATGGACCTGTGCCATGAATCCTCGTAGGCCCCGTCGAACCCACACGAGTGAACTTAGCATTCCAGCACACAACATTCACATTCACATTACACCAACACGCACACAAAAATTCAATCAATCATCTTGTCTATTACAATTTCACACAACTTGTATACTTAGCCCGAAGCCGACATTACAACTAATACAACCTTTACACAACCAAACACATGTAACCCAATATTATCATCCAAATCCTCGATGAATCGATGTCACATAACTCACAATCAATATCTATAACACGGTACACATCCAAGTGTAAAATCGACCAATATAGACACATTTCCAAGTTTATCACAAATAACCACAATTCATTCATTTCAACATGTAGTCATATTCACAAGGTACAAAACGTATAAGTTGTAATATCCGTAATTTTTCCATTTTTAGCAGTTTCCATTTTTGGTGTATGTCTATTTTTATCGACTCGCTTGTAACCGTTTCGACATTTTGAATCTATTTTGTTCTTGGAGTTTTTCCATTTGGATGAGTTTTGACGATGTTTTCACGTAATTTCGTTTTATGGCATGTTTTGTCGTATCAACGTTCGATTCTTGTAAAACTCATTCGTTTTCGTTGTTTCTTGGTTTATACAAGTTCGTATGGTTGAGTTGGTCGTGTAGAGACTTTCGGTTTGTAAATCCGATGTCGTTTCGTAATTTTCGGGCACTTGGGCCATTTTTGTAATTTTCTAATAGTTTAAGGAATCTCGTTTTCGTTGTCGCGTTACGGACCCTCCGGTGGTCGGAAGTGTATTTTCTTTCAGCGCTTAGCTCCGTCGTCTTGTATGCTTCGCGTTCATGTTCCTGGATTTTGGTCTCGTCGTGCGTTTCGTATTTTATACCCTCGACAGCAGCTTACTGCTGATGTGACATCAGCAGTGCTGAACTGCTGTGTAGGTAGCGCACGCTACCCCTGTTTCCCTTGCGTGCACTACCGATAAGCAGTTAGCGTACACTAACCCCCTATTGTTAGCGTACGCTAACGAATGGTGGCAGTAGACACTGGACCTATCGCGGCCCCGTTAGCGCACGCTACATATGGCAGTTAGCGTGCGCTAACTTCACAGATTATATGAGCCCAGCGGGCAGTTTCAGAGCAGCAGTTTCATTCTTTTCCCTTCGTTTCTTCGACGTGCGACCTCAGAGACGATTTTCACTGGTTCTATTCGGAGTTCTCTTCAAATTCCATCACCGTAGAGTCTTGCTAACAGACTATCATCAGCATAATCGTCATCCATCATCCGGAATCAAGGTATTTTCATCTAGAACCCTTACTCGTCAAATTTGGGAGTTTTTCCAGGTTTTGCTAATTGGACTCGAATTATTCCAGTATGTTATGATATTCTTCACCGATTGTGATTATTGAATGATTCCAAATCCAATTTCCTTGATTTTAATCCGCGATTATCGATACGGGGAGATTTTGCGTAAACCCTCGTCCGTATCAATTGATCGTCCATTTTCGTATTATGTAATCGGGGTTATGGGTGTATTGCGATCGGTTATTATTGTCCGTCGGGACTGAACTATATTGATCCTTCGTTTAGGAACCGTCGTTTTCCACCCGGACCGTTCGTAGTCGTGTTTCACTTCCGTTTCTTCAAGAATATCTCAAAGGCAAGTACTTTACGTTTGTTTACATGTTCTAGTATTTGAATTATGGCTGTATCGTGGTTGTTGTGGATGGATATGTGTATGTTCACCTAGGGATGGTCCGACGGGGCCTCTAGGGATACTTATTGCCGTGAGTGTGCGTATCGTGAACTGTGGTTAACTACCCAGGGATGTCCGACGGGGCTCTGCGGGGTACGGTGGCCGTGAGTCTCGTACTGACGGTTAACTTTGAATTGTGATTTGTTGGAGATAATGTGTTTTGCGATTGTACATTGTAAATATTCCGGAATATAAAATGTTTTCTAAAATGACTTTTTGGCGCATATATTCATCTGATTAGAATGTAGTTCAAATGGATTGTACTTGCACTAGCAGTTGTCGCTAACCCCTTAAATGGGGGAAATACTTTTTGTATTTCAGGTATTGATCGTGGGGACAAGCGAGTACCCGAGCTGTACGAGGATGATGGGCAAGCATGATATTGTCCAGTATTTGATTTACGGAGTTTTGTCTGTCGGTTATTATTGATGTCTGATTTTGGGATTATATATTATAAAATTGGTTTAAGTACTCGAGTACTTCCTATTTAAACTTATTACTGTTGTGTCCCCGTTTGCGAAATGGATTTGATGACAGAATTTTATTTGTCGGTTATAGTCTTTTATTTAGCTTGTCGTTTTGTTTATGATGGTTTGTCGTTGTCGTATGTCATATTTGGTACGTTAGCCTGGTGGATTTCACAGTGTGGGGTCCACAGCACTGTAATATGCCCTGAATGTCTTGGGGGTGTTACAGAATATGGTATCAGAGCTTAAGTTTATGGATACCTAGGCTGTCGGTTATTTGGGTCTAGTTAAGTGTCGTTTTTGGGACAGTATCACTGCTATGCCATCATCTCAGTACGCCGGTGCTCGTAAGTTTTCCTAACTTGACTCATTTCATCGTCATGTTCTATTCCTGTCTTGGTATCTTATTGCGTTTTGCGTTTGAATTGTACTTACCCGTTGCTTCTTCAGAATTCCTGCTGGTAGAGGATGCGGACGCGGTCGCGGACGCGGTAGTGGACGTGGCGCAGCCGGTGGGGCGGCCATGTCCGATCACTCGGGAACCGGTTCGGCGATGCCTTCCTTGTCGAACAGTGTTCCCCCTAGTTCCGGAGGTCAGCAGGACCAGTCTGCTAGCTCCGGTAATACACATGAGAATGTTGGAGTGGCCAACATTTTGCAGCAGGTAGCGAACCAGATGACGCTACTGACTCAGGCCGTTCTAGTCGGCCAAGCTAATGCCAACCCGGTTCCGCCTACTGGATCCGGTAATGATAAGCTACTTCAGGACGTGATTCGTATGCGTCCTCCGCAGTTTGATGGTGCTTCCGACCCTTCTGGTTGGGAGAATTGGCTATTCGAGATGGAGAAAGTGTTTGAGGCTGCTAATTGTTCCGAGGAGAGGAAAGTACCCATTGCTCAGTACTTCCTTGCCAAGGAGGCAGCAACGTGGTGGCAAGCGGTGAAACCGCGTGACCGAGCAGCTACGTGGGCAGAGTTTCGAGATCTGATGAAATACGAATTCTGTCCTTGGCCCGTGAAAGAGGGAAGGATCCGAGCCTTCTTTGAGGCTAAACCCCAAGATGTTCCTATATCTCAAGCTATCAAAGACTACAATCAACAGTTGCATTATGTGAGAAACCAAGTCCGAGATGAGCTTGATAAGATCCGCCACTTTGATATGCGGATGAAACCGAGGGTGCGCCACTACATGTCTGGTCTGGGGTGCACGACTTTGAAAGATTATCAGAATAAAGCAATGGCATCCGAGATGTCGTTTTCTACGACAGAGACGGCAGCTGAAGGAAAGAAGCATAAGACCTCCGGTCAGTTTTCGGGAGGCAAGTCGGGAGGGTATCCGAAGGCTCAGTCTGGTTCGCGAGTCTTGAGTCGGGCCGCCATCAGTTGGTCGAGGAAACGGTTCTAGGTCTGCTCCTGCTGGTTCCTTTCGTGGTCCTAAGTGCTTCAACTGCAGTCGTCCGGGCCACATGATGAGTGAGTGTGATAGGCCTACGATTCAGTGTCTTGCTTGTGGTCGTATGGGCCATCGTGCTAAGTTTTGTACGGATGCACTGGCCCAGCTACTCGATGTCGCACCACCGCGGAGAGCCGAGTGTGAATCAGGCACCGACAGTTCCTCAGCCACAGCAGAGTTTTGGTAGAGGTTGAGGACGTGGTCAGCCTTCTAGAGGGGGAGCTTCTAGTGCGGAGTCTGTTCCGCCCCGAGTGTACGAGATGAGACGAGCAGGGGATCCTGACGCGACGGTAGCTACAGGTACCGTCCACATCCTTGATCATCCTGTTTCCGTATTGTTCGATTCTGGTGCTACGCATTCTTTTATATCTATGGATTGTGTGCGTCATCTGCATGTTGATTGCCTTGTTGCTTTTGATCCTTTTGTTGTTAAACTTCCTAGCGGGGATAGCATCGTGGGGGATCGTGAGATTAGAGATTTTCCAGTGAGTATCGCGGGGAGGGTTTGGCCTTCTAATCTGATTGCGGTGGATATTAGAGATGAGGATTTGATTCTGGGTGAGGATTGGTTGGACCGTCATGGGGCGATCATGAATTACAGATCGAGGACTGTGTCGATGTTAGCCTCTGATGGTACTGAGCATTCTTTTGTGGGGCGTAAGCGGAGTAACCAGAGATTTCTGATCAACGCCTTGAGGGCGGTGAGACTCCTTCGAGGAGGTTGCACGGGCTATTGGTGTTACGCTTTGAGATCGGAAGAAGGGGGAGTCGAGCTCTCGTCTATTCCGGTAGTGTGTGAGTATCCTGATGTTTTTCCAGACGAGTTGCCGGGTTTGCCGCCGGATCGAGAAGTTGAGTTTACCGTCGATTTAGAGCCGGGGGCAGCCCCGATTTCTAAGACGCCATACCGTATGGCGCCTGCCGAGATGCTTGAGTTGAAGAAACAGTTGGGAGAGTTGCTAGACATGGAGTATATTCGACCGAGTGCTTCACCTTGGGGCGCACCGGTCCTATTTGTAAAGAAGAAGGATGGGTCACTTCGTTTGTGTATCGACTACCGAGAGTTGAACAAAGTGACCATCAAAAACAAGTATCCGCTCCCGAGGATTGATGATTTGTTTGATCAGTTGCAAGGGGCAACTGTATTTTCGAAGATTGATTTGAGATCGGGGTATTATCAGCTCCGAGTGAAGGATACCGACATTCCGAAGACGGCCTTTCGGACGAGATACGGTCACTACGAGTTTGTGGTTATGCCTTTTGTACTAACCAACGCCCCAGCCGTGTTCATGAATCTTATGAACAAAGTCTTTATCGAGTACCTCGATAAATGTGTAGTCGTCTTTATCGACGATATTCTGATTTACTCGAGGAACGAGGAGGAGCATGCCCGTCATTTACATATTGTGTTAGACATTTTGAGAACTCAGCATCTTTTTGCGAAGTTCTCAAAGTGCGAGTTTTGGTTACGGGAGGTTATGTTTCTCGGTCATGTGATCTCGGCCGAGGGTGTTCGTGTGGACCCACATAAGGTAGAGGCAGTGTTGGATTGGGCGCCGCCCAAGAACGTGAAAAAGGTCCGCAGTTTTCTGGGATTAGCTGGGTATTACCGCAGATTCGTCGAGGGGTTCTCTAAGCTCGCTCGACCGCTGACTCAGTTGTTACAGAAGTCAGAGAAGTTTGTGTGGACCGAGGAGAGGCAGAAGAGCTTTGGGGAGTTGAAGAAGCAGTTGACGACCGCTCCCGTTTTGGCTTTACCGAGTGGTAATGATGGTTTCTCCATTTATAGTGATGCTTCGGGCCAAGGACTCGGATGCGTACTTATGCAGCACGGGAGGACGATTGCCTATGCTTCCCGTCAGTTGAAACCGTAAATTGAATTACCCTACGCACGATCTTGAGTTGGCCGCAGTTGTTTTTGCGTTGAAGATTTGGCGTCATTACTTGTATGGCTCGTCGTGTCAGATTTTCACCGATCACAAGAGCCTAAAGTACATTTTCACCCAGAAAGAGCTTAATATGAGACAGAGGAGATGGTTGGAATTGATTAAGGATTACGATCTTGAGATCCTTTATCATTCGGGCAAGGCTAATGTGGTAGCAGATGCCTTGAGCCGGAAATCGGTATCGCTTCGGGCGCTTGAGTTGCTCACGGCCCAGTCGGGACTTCAGCGAGAGTTTATGAGGTTGAGCATTGAGGTTGTACTGCCAGAGAGTTCCGGGCAGTTGCGTACTCTTGAGATTTCTTCATCTCTGGTCGAGGACATTAAGTCGGGACAGTTAGAGGACCCGATGTTTATTCAGCTTCGAGAGAGTGTAGGGAAGGGGAAAGCCCCGGGATTCATTATTCATGAGGACGGAGTGTTGAGATTCCGAGGTCGGTTGTGTGTTCCGAACGACTCGGAATTGAGATAGAGTATTATGCTAGAGGCTCATGCGTCACCTTACTCAGTCCATCCGGGCTCGAGTAAAATGTATAAAGATCTGAGGAAAAATTTCTGGTGGAACGATATGAAGAAGGAGGTAGTTCAGTTTGTGGCTAAGTGTTTGACTTGTCAGCAAGTCAAGATTGAGCATCACGCCACCGGATTATTGAAACCACTTCTGCTCCGAATGGAAGTGGGAGGACATCTCTATGGATTTTGTCACGAGTTTGCCGAGGACGAAGACTGTATGAATATGGTGTGGGTGATTGTAGACCGATCGACTAAGTCGGCACATTTTCTGGGCATCAAGGATACTTGGGGTCCGTAAAAGTTGGCTCGTATTTTTATCGCTCGGATAGTGAGGCTTCATGGTACGCCGAGGACCATTATTTCAGACAGAGATGGCCGATTTGTATCGCATTTTGGCAAAGTGTACATAAGGCATTGGGGACACAATTGCGTTTGAGCACTTCGCTCCATCCCTGCATCGATAAGGGCCCGAACGCACTCATTCAGACGTTCGAGGATTTGTTGCGTGCGTGTGCGTTAGATTGGAGTAGTGACTGGGAGGATCATTTGGCTTTAATTGAGTTTACTTATAATAATAGCTGGCACGCGTCGATTAAGATGGCACCGTATGAGGCACTTTATGGCCGACGTTGCCGATCACCGATATGTTGGGATGAGCCGTCCGATTTGGTTGGCACCGAGCCGGACCTTGTGTTGGAGACGAGGGAGAAATTTGAATTGATTAGAAAGAGGATGTTGGCTGCTCAGAGTCGACAAAAGTCTTATGCGGATGTTAGGCGTAGACCCTTAGAGTTTGAAGTGGGAGATCATGTTCTGTTGAGAGTGTCCCCGACGAAAGGAGTTTTCCGTTTTGGGAAGAAGGGGAAACTCATCCCGAGATATATTGGACCTTTCGAGGTATTAGAGAGAGTCGGTGAGTTAGCGTACCGTTTGGCGTTACCTCCGTCGCTGAGTCATGTTCATAGCGTATTTCACGTTTCCCAATTGAGGAAGTACGTTCCTGACCCGTCCCACATTATTGACTTTGGGGACGTGGAGATCGATAAGGATATTACGTTTGAAGAGAGGCCCGTCAGAATTTTGGAGCGTCGTGACAAGAAGTTAAGGCACAAAACCATTCCTTTGGTTAAGGTGCAATGGTCGAGGCACGAAGTAGAAGAAGCGACGTGGGAGCTAGAGGAGGATATGCGTTCGAGATACCCCGATCTTTTTTATTCTTAAGTTTCGGGACGAAACTTTATTTTAGAGGGGGAGAATGTAATATCCGTAATTTTTCCATTTTTAGCAGCTCAGCTTTTGGTGTATGTCTATTTTTATTGACTCGCTTGTAACCGTTTCGACATTTTGAATCTATTTTGTTCTTGGAGTTTTTCCATTTGGATGAGTTTGGCATATTTTGCCGTATCAACGTTCGATTCTTGTAAAACTCATTCGTTTTCGTTGTTTCTTGGTTTGTACAAGTTCGTATGGTTGAGTTGGTCGTGTGGAGACTTTCGGTTTGTAAATCAGACGTCGTTTAGTAATTTTCGGGCACTTGTGCTATTTTTGTAATTTCCTAATAGTTTAAGGAATCTCGTTTCGTTGTCGCGTTACGGACTCCGGTGGTCGGAAGTGTATTTTCTTTCAGCGCTTAGCTCCGTCGCCTTGTATGCTTCGCGTTCATGTTCCCGGATTCGTCTCGTCGTGCGTTTCGTATTTTATACCCTCGATGCAGCCTTACTGGCGATGTGACATCGGCGATCTTTGGCCGTGTAGGTAGCGCACGCTACCCTCGCTTCCCTTGCGTGCGCTACCGATAAGCGATTAGCGACGCTAACCCCTATTGTTAGCGTACGCTAACGAATGGTGGCGAGAGCCATCGACCTATCGCGTCCCGTTAGCGCACGCTACATATGGCGATTAGCATGCGCTAACTTCACAGATTATATAAGCCCGGTGCGCTTTGAGCAAAGTTTCATTCTTTTCCCTTCGCTTCTTCGACGTGCGACCTCAGAGACGATTTCCACCGGTTCTATTCGGAGTTCTCTTCAAATTCCATCACCGTAGAGTCGTGCTAACAGACTATCATCAGCATAATCGTCATCCATCATCCAAAATCAAGGTATTTTCGTCTAGAACCCTAACTCGTCAAATTTGGGGGTTTTTCCGGGTTTTGCTAATTGGACTCGAATTATTCCAAGATGTTATGATATTCTTCACCGATTGTGATTATTGAATGATTCCAAATCCAATTTCCTTGATTTTAATCCGCGATTATCGATACGGGAGATTTTGCGTAAACCCTCGCCCGTATCAATTGATCGCCCATTGTCGTATTATGTAATCGGGGTTATGGGTGTATTCCGATCGGTTATTATTGTCCGTTGGGACTGAACTATATTGATCCTTCGTTTAGGAACCGTCGTTTTACACCCGGACCGTTCGTAGTCGTGTTTCACTTCCGCTTCTTCAAGAATATCTCAAAGGCAAGTACTTTACGTTTGTTTACATGTTCTAGTATTTGAATTATAGCTGTATCGTGGTTGTTATGGATGGATATGTGTATGTTCACCTAGGGACGGTCCAACGGGGCCTCTAGGGATACGTATTGTCGTGAGTGTGCGTATCGTGAACTGTGGTTAACCACCCAGGGATGTCCGACGGGGCTCTGCGGGGTACGGTGGCCGTGAGTCTCAGATCGACGGTTAACTTTGAATTGTGATTTGTTGGAGATAATGCGTTTTGCGATTGTACATTGTAAATATTCCGGAATATAAAATGTTTTCTAAAATGACTTTTTGGCGCATATATTCATCTGATTAGAATGTAGTTCAAATGGATTGTACTTGCACTAGCAGTTGTCGCTAACCCCTTAAATGGGGGGAAATACTTTTTGTATTTCAGGTATTGATCGTGGGGACTAGCGAGTACCCGAGCTGTACGAGGATGATGGGCAAGCATGATATTGTCCAGTATTTGATTTACGGAGTTTTGTCTGTCGGTTATTATTGATGTCTGATTTTGGGATTATGTATTATAAAATTGGTTTAAGTACTCGAGTACTTCCTATTTAAACTTATTACTGTTGTGTCCCCATTTGCGAAATGGATTTGATGACAGAATTTTATTTGTCGGTTATAGTCTTTTATTTAGCTTGTCGTTTTGTTTATGATGGTTTGTCGTTGTCGTATGTCATGTTTGGTACGTTAGCCTGGTGGATTCCACAGTGTGGGGTCCACGGCACTGTAATATGCCCTGAATGTCTTGGGGGTGTTACAGAATATGGTATCAGAGCTTAAGTTTATGGATACCTAGCCGCTTCGGTTATTTGGGTCTAGTTAAGTGTCGTTTTTGGGACAGTATCACTGCTATGCCATCATCTCAGTACGCCGGTGCTCGTAAGTTTTCCTAACTTGACTCATTTCATCGTCATGTTCTATTCCTGTCTTGGTATCTTATTGCGTTTTGCGTTTGAATTGTACTTACCCGTTGCTTTGTCAGAATTCCTGCTGGTAGAGGACGCGGACGCGGTAGGGGACGTGGCGTAGCCGGTGGGGCGGCCATGTCCGATCACTCGGGAACCGGTTCGCGATGCCTTCCTTGTCGAACAGTGTTCCCCTAGTTCCGGAGGTCGCGGGACCGATACCGCTAGCTCCTAATGCACATGAGAATGTTGGAGTGGCCAACATTTTGCACAGTAGCGAACCAGATGACGCTATCGACTCAGCCGTTCTAGTCGGCCAAGCTAATGCCAACCCGGTTCCGCCACTGGATCCGGTAATGATAAGCTACTTCAGACGTGATTCGTATGCGTCCTCCGCAGCTTGATGGTGCTTCCGACCCTTCCGGTTGGGAGAATTGGCTATTCGAGATGGAGAAAGTGTTTGAGGCTGCTAATTGTTTCGAGGAGAGGAAAGTACCCATTGCTCAGTACTTCCTTGCCAAGGAGGCAGCAACGTGGTGGCAAGCGGTGAAACCGCGTGACCGAGCAGCTACGTGGGCAGAGTTTCGAGATCTGATGAAATACGAATTCTGTCCTTGGCCCGTGAAAGAGGGAAGGATCCGAGCCTTCTTTGAGGCTAAACCCCAAGATGTTCCTATATCTCAAGCTATCAAAGACTACAATCAACAGTTGCATTATGTGAGAAACCAAGTCCGAGATGAGCTTGATAAGATCCGCCACTTTGATATGCGGATGAAACCGAGGGTGCGCCACTACATGTCTGGTCTGGGGTGCACGACTTTGAAAGATTATCAGAATAAAGCAATGGCATCCGAGATGTCGTTTTCTACGACAGAGACGGCAGCTGAAGGAAAGAAGCATAAGACCTCCGGTCAGTTTTCGGGAGGCAAGTCGGGAGGGTATCCGAAGGCTCAGTCTGGTTCGCGAGTCTTCGGGAGTCAGTCGCCATCAGTTGGTCGAGGAAACGGTTCTAGGTCTGCTCCTGCTGGTTCCTTTCGTGGTCCTAAGTGCTTCAAATGCAGTCGTCCGAGCCATATGATGAGTGAGTGTGATAGGCCTACGATTCAGTGTCTTGCTTGTGGTCGTATGGTCCATCGTGCTAAGTTTTGTACGGATGCAGCTCGGGCTCCAGTTACTCGGATGTCGGCACCACCGCGGAGAGCCGAGTGTGAATCAGCACCGACAGTTCCTCGGCACAGAGTTTTGGTAGAGGTTGAGGACGTGGTCACCTTCTAGAGGGGAGCTTCTAGTGCGGAGTGCTCCGCCTCGAGTGTACGAGATGAGACGAGCGAGGATCCTGACGCGACGGTAGGCTGCAGTACCGTCCACATCCTTGATCATCCTGTTTCGTATTATTCGATTCTCGTGCTACGCATTCTTTTATATCTATGGATTGTGTGCGTCGTCCGCATGTTGATTGCCTTGTTGCTTTTGAGCCTTTTGTTGTTAAACTTCCTAGCGGGATAGCATCGTGGGGATCATGAGATTAGAGATTTTCCGGTGAGTATCGCGGGGAGGGTTTGGCCTTCTAATCGATTGCGGTGGATATTAGAGATGAGGATTTGATTCTGGTGAGGATTGGTTGGACCGTCATGGGGCGATCATGAATTATAGATCGAGGACCGTGTCGATGTTAGCCTCTGATGGTACCGAGCATTCTTTTGTGGGGCGAAGCGGAGTAACCAGAGATTTCGATCAGCGCCTTGAGGGCGGTGAGACTCCTTCGAGGAGGTTGCACGGGCTATTGGTGTTACGCTTTGAGATCGGAAGAAGGGGAGTCGAGCTCGTCTATTCCGGTAGTGTGTGAGTATCCCGATGTTTTCCAGACGAGTTGCGGGTTTGCCGCCGGATCGAGAAGTTGAGTTTCTTGTCGATTTAGAGCCGGGGCAGCCCGATTTCTAAGACGTCATACCGTATGGCGCTGCGAGATGCTTGAGTTGAAGAAAGCATTGGGAGAGTTGATAGACATGGGGTATATTCGACCGAGTGCTTCACCTTGGGGCGCACTACCCTATTTGTAAAGAAGAAGGATGGGTCACTTCGTTTGTGTATCGACTACCGAGAGTTGAACAAAGTGACTATCAAAAACAAGTATCCGCTCCCGAGGATTGATGATTTGTTTGATCGGTTGCAATGGGCAAATGTATTTTCAAGATTGATTTGAGATCGGGTATTATCACTCCGAGTGAAGGATACCGACATTCCGAAGACGGCCTTTCGCACGAGATACGGTCACTACGAGTTTGTGGTTATGCCTTTTGGACTAACCAACGCCCCAGCCGTGTTCATGCATCTTATGAACAAAGTCTTTATCGAGTACCTCGATAAATGTGTAGTCGTCTTTATCGACGATATTCTGATTTACTCGAGGAACGAGGAGGAGCATGCCCGTCATTTACATATTGTGTTAGACATTTTGAGAACTCGGCATCTTTTTGCGAAGTTCTCAAAGTGCGAGTTTTGGTTACGGAGGTTATGTTTCTCGGTCATGTGATCTCAGCCGAGGGTGTTCGTGTGGACCCACATAAGGTAGAGGCAGTGTTGGATTGGGCGCCGCCCAAGAACGTGAAAGAGGTCCGAAGCTTCGGGATTAGCTGGGTATTACCGCAGATTCGTCGAGGGGTTCTCTAAGCTCGCTCGACCGCTGACTCAGTTGTTACAGAAGTCAGAGAAGTTTGTGTGGACCGAGGATAGGCAGAAGAGCTTTGGGGAGTTGAAGAAGCAGTTGACGACCGCTCCCGTTTTGGCTTTACCGACGGGTAATGATGGTTTCTCCGTTTATAGTGATGCTTCGGCCAAGGACTCGGATGCGTACTTATGCAGCACGGGAGGACGATTGCCTATGCTTCCCGTCAGTTGAAACCGTATGAATTGAATTACCCTACGCACGATCTTGAGTTGGCCGCAGTTGTTTTTGCGTTGAAGATTTGGCGTCATTACTTGTATGGCTCGTCGTGTCAGATTTTCACCGATCACAAGAGCCTAAAGTACATTTTCACCCAGAAAGAGCTTAATATGAGACAGAGGAGATGGTTGGAATTGATTAAGGATTACGATCTTGAGATCCTTTATCATCCGGGCAAGGCTAATGTGGTAGCAGATGCCTTGAGCCGGAAATCGGTATCGCTTCGGGCGCTTGAGTTGCTCACGGCCCAGTCGGGACTTCAGCGAGAGTTTATGAGGTTGAGCATTGAGGTTGTACTGCCAGAGAGTTCCGGGCAGTTGCGTACTCTTGAGATTTCTTCATCTCTGGTCGAGGACATTAAGTCGGGACAGTTAGAGGACCCGATGTTTATTCAGCTTCGAGAGAGTGTAGGGAAGGGGAAAGCCCCGGGATTCATTATTCATGAGGACGGAGTGTTGAGATTCCGAGGTCGGTTGTGTGTTCCGAACGACTCGGAATTGAGACAGAGTATTATGCGAGAGGCTCATGCGTCACCTTACTCAGTCCATCCGGGCTCGAGTAAAATGTATAAAGATCTGAGGAAAAATTTCTGGTGGAACGATATGAAGAAGGAGGTAGTTCAGTTTGTGGCTAAGTGTTTGACTTGTCAGCAAGTCAAGATTGAGCATCAGCGGCCAGCCGGATTATTGAAACCACTTCCCGTTCCGGAATGGAAGTGGGAGGACATCTCTATGGATTTTGTCACGAGTTTGCCGAGGACGAAGACTGGTATGAATATGGTGTGGGTGATTGTAGACCGACTGACTAAGTCGGCACATTTTCTGGGCATCAAGGATACTTGGGGTCCAGAAAAGTTGGCTCGTATTTTTATCGCTCAGATAGTGAGGCTTCATGGTACGCCGAGGACCATTATTTCAGACAGAGATGGCCGATTTGTATCGCATTTTTGGAAGGCGGTACATAAGGAATTGGGGACACAGTTGTGTTTGAGCACTTCGTTCCATCCCCAGACCGATGGGCAGTCCGAACGTACCATTCAGACGTTCGAGGATTTGTTGCGTGCGTGTGCGTTAGATTGGAGTAGTGACTGGGAGGATCATTTGGCTTTAATTGAGTTTACTTATAATAATAGCTGGAACGCGTCGATTAAGATGGCACCGTATGAGGCACTTTATGGCCGACGTTGCCGATCACCGATATGTTGGGATGAGCCGTCCGATTTGGTTGGCACCGAGCCGGACCTTGTGTTGGAGACGAGGGAGAAATTTGAATTGATTAGAAAGAGGATGTTGGCTGCTCAGAGTCGACAAAAGTCTTATGCGGATGTTAGGCGTAGACCCTTAGAGTTTGAAGTGGGAGATCATGTTCTGTTGAGAGTGTCCCCGACGAAAGGAGTTTTCCGTTTTGGGAAGAAGGGGAAACTCATCCCGAGATATATTGGACCTTTCGAGGTATTAGAGAGAGTCGGTGAGTTAGCGTACCGTTTGGCGTTACCTCCGTCGCTGAGTCATGTTCATAGCGTATTTCACGTTTCCCAATTGAGGAAGTACGTTCCTGACCCGTCCCACATTATTGACTTTGGGGACGTGGAGATCGATAAGGATATTACGTTTGAAGAGAGGCCCGTCAGAATTTTGGAGCGTCGTGACAAGAAGTTAAGGCACAAAACCATTCCTTTGGTTAAGGTGCAATGGTCGAGGCACGAAGTAGAAGAAGCGACGTGGGAGCTAGAGGAGGATATGCGTTCGAGATACCCCGATCTTTTTTATTCTTAAGTTTCGGGACGAAACTTTATTTTAGAGGGGGAGAATGTAATATCCGTAATTTTTCCATTTTTAGCAGTTTCCAGTTTTGGTGTATGTCTATTTTTATTGACTCGCTTGTAACCGTTTCGACATTTTGAATCTATTTTGTTCTTGGAGTTTTTCCATTTGGATGAGTTTGGCATATTTTGCCGTATCAACGTTCGATTCTTGTAAAACTCATTCGTTTTCGTTGTTTCTTGGTTTGTACAAGTTCGTATGGTTGAGTTGGTCGTGTGGAGACTTTCGGTTTGTAAATCCGACGTCGTTTCGTAATTTTCGGGCACTTGGGCTATTTTTGTAATTTCCTAATAGTTTAAGGAATCTCGTTTTCGTTGTCGCGTTACGGACCCTCCGGTGGTCGGAAGTGTATTTTCTTTCAGCGCTTAGCTCCGTCGTCTTGTATGCTTCGCGTTCATGTTCCTGGATTCTGGTCTCGTCGTGCGTTTCGTATTTTATACCCTCGACAGCAGCTTACTGCTGATGTGACATCAGCAGTGCTGAACTGCTGTGTAGGTAGCGCACGCTACCCCTGTTTCCCTTGCGTGCGCTACCGATAAGCGCTAGCGTCGCTAACCCCTATTGTTAGCGTCGCTAACGAATGGTGGCGAGAGCCATGGACCTATCGCGGCCCGTTAGCGCACGCTACATATGGCGATTAGCATGCGCTAACTTCACAGATTATATAAGCCCAGTAGGCGCTTCAGAGCAGCAGTTTCATTCTTTTCCCTTCGTTTCTTCGACGTGCGACCTCAGAGACGATTTCCACCGGTTCTATTCGGAGTTCTCTTCAAATTCCATCACCGTAGAGTCGTGCTAACAGACTATCATCAGCATAATCGTCATCCATCATCCAAAATCAAGGTATTTTCGTCTAGAACCCTAACTCGTCAAATTTGGGGGTTTTTCCGGGTTTTGCTAATTGGACTCGAATTATTCCAGTATGTTATGATATTCTTCACCGATTGTGATTATTGAATGATTCCAAATCCAATTTCCTTGATTTTAATCCGCGATTATCGATACGGGGAGATTTTGCGTAAACCCTCGCCCGTATCAATTGATCGCCCATTGTCGTATTATGTAATCGGGGTTATGGGTGTATTCCGATCGGTTATTATTGTCCGTTGGGACTGAACTATATTGATCCTTCGTTTAGGAACCGTCGTTTTACACCCGGACCGTTCGTAGTCGTGTTTCACTTCCGTTTCTTCAAGAATATCTCAAAGGCAAGTACTTTACGTTTGTTTACATGTTCTAGTATTTGAATTATAGCTGTATCGTGGTTGTTATGGATGGATATGTGTATGTTCACCTAGGGACGGTCCAACGGGGCCTCTAGGGATACGTATTGTCGTGAGTGTGCGTATCGTGAACTGTGGTTAACCACCCAGGGATGTCCGACGGGGCTCTGCGGGGTACGGTGGCCGTGAGTCTCGTACCGACGGTTAACTTTGAATTGTGATTTGTTGGAGATAATGCGTTTTGCGATTGTACATTGTAAATATTCCGGAATATAAAATGTTTTCTAAAATGACTTTTTGGCGCATATATTCATCTGATTAGAATGTAGTTCAAATGGATTGTACTTGCACTAGCAGTTGTCGCTAACCCCTTAAATGGGGGGAAATACTTTTTGTATTTCAGGTATTGATCGTGGGGACTAGCGAGTACCCGAGCTGTACGAGGATGATGGGCAAGCATGATATTGTCCAGTATTTGATTTACGGAGTTTTGTCTGTCGGTTATTATTGATGTCTGATTTTGGGATTATGTATTATAAAATTGGTTTAAGTACTCGAGTACTTCCTATTTAAACTTATTACTGTTGTGTCCCCATTTGCGAAATGGATTTGATGACAGAATTTTATTTGTCGGTTATAGTCTTTTATTTAGCTTGTCGTTTTGTTTATGATGGTTTGTCGTTGTCGTATGTCATGTTTGGTACGTTAGCCTGGTGGATTCCACAGTGTGGGGTCCACGGCACTGTAATATGCCCTGAATGTCTTGGGGGTGTTACAGAATATGGTATCAGAGCTTAAGTTTATGGATACCTAGGCTGTCGGTTATTTGGGTCTAGTTAAGTGTCGTTTTTGGGACAGTATCACTGCTATGCCATCATCTCAGTACGCCGGTGCTCGTAAGTTTTCCTAACTTGACTCATTTCATCGTCATGTTCTATTCCTGTCTTGGTATCTTATTGCGTTTTGCGTTTGAATTGTACTTACCCGTTGCTTTGTCAGAATTCCTGCTGGTAGAGGACGCGGACGCGGTAGGGGACGTGGCGTAGCCGGTGGGGCGGCCATGTCCGATCACTCGGGAACCGGTTCGGCGATGCCTTCCTTGTCGAACAGTGTTCCCCCTAGTTCCGGAGGTCAGCAGGACCAGTCTGCTAGCTCCGGTAATGCACATGAGAATGTTGGAGTGGCCAACATTTTGCAGCAGGTAGCGAACCAGATGACGCTACTGACTCAGGCCGTTCTAGTCGGCCAAGCTAATGCCAACCCGGTTCCGCCTACTGGATCCGGTAATGATAAGCTACTTCAGGACGTGATTCGTATGCGTCCTCCGCAGTTTGATGGTGCTTCCGACCCTTCTGGTTGGGAGAATTGGCTATTCGAGATGGAGAAAGTGTTTGAGGCTGCTAATTGTTTCGAGGAGAGGAAAGTACCCATTGCTCAGTACTTCCTTGCCAAGGAGGCAGCAACGTGGTGGCAAGCGGTGAAACCGCGTGACCGAGCAGCTACGTGGGCAGAGTTTCGAGATCTGATGAAATACGAATTCTGTCCTTGGCCCGTGAAAGAGGGAAGGATCCGAGCCTTCTTTGAGGCTAAACCCCAAGATGTTCCTATATCTCAAGCTATCAAAGACTACAATCAACAGTTGCATTATGTGAGAAACCAAGTCCGAGATGAGCTTGATAAGATCCGCCACTTTGATATGCGGATGAAACCGAGGGTGCGCCACTACATGTCTGGTCTGGGGTGCACGACTTTGAAAGATTATCAGAATAAAGCAATGGCATCCGAGATGTCGTTTTCTACGACAGAGACGGCAGCTGAAGGAAAGAAGCATAAGACCTCCGGTCAGTTTTCGGGAGGCAAGTCGGGAGGGTATCCGAAGGCTCAGTCTGGTTCGCGAGTCTTCGGGAGTCAGTCGCCATCAGTTGGTCGAGGAAACGGTTCTAGGTCTGCTCCTGCTGGTTCCTTTCGTGGTCCTAAGTGCTTCAAATGCAGTCGTCCGAGCCATATGATGAGTGAGTGTGATAGGCCTACGATTCAGTGTCTTGCTTGTGGTCGTATGGTCCATCGTGCTAAGTTTTGTACGGATGCAGCTCGGGCTCCAGTTACTCAGATGTCAGCACCAGCCGCGGGAGAGCCGAGTGTGAATCAGGCACCGACAGTTCCTCAGCCACAGCAGAGTTTTGGTAGAGGTTGAGGACGTGGTCAGCCTTCTAGAGGGGGAGCTTCTAGTGCGGAGTCTGTTCCGCCTCGAGTGTACGAGATGAGACGAGCAGGGGATCCTGACGCGACGGTAGCTGCAGGTACCGTCCACATCCTTGATCATCCTGTTTCCGTATTATTCGATTCTGGTGCTACGCATTCTTTTATATCTATGGATTGTGTGCGTCGTCTGCATGTTGATTGCCTTGTTGCTTTTGAGCCTTTTGTTGTTAAACTTCCTAGCGGGGATAGCATCGTGGGGGATCATGAGATTAGAGATTTTCCAGTGAGTATCGCGGGGAGGGTTTGGCCTTCTAATCAGATTGCGGTGGATATTAGAGATGAGGATTTGATTCTGGGTGAGGATTGGTTGGACCGTCATGGGGCGATCATGAATTATAGATCGAGGACTGTGTCGATGTTAGCCTCTGATGGTACTGAGCATTCTTTTGTGGGGCGTAAGCGGAGTAACCAGAGATTTCTGATCAGCGCCTTGAGGGCGGTGAGACTCCTTCGAGGAGGTTGCACGGGCTATTGGTGTTACGCTTTGAGATCGGAAGAAGGGGGAGTCGAGCTCTCGTCTATTCCGGTAGTGTGTGAGTATCCTGATGTTTTTCCAGACGAGTTGCCGGGTTTGCCGCCGGATCGAGAAGTTGAGTTTACTGTCGATTTAGAGCCGGGGGCAGCCCCGATTTCTAAGACGTCATACCGTATGGCGCCTGCCGAGATGCTTGAGTTGAAGAAACAGTTGGGAGAGTTGATAGACATGGGGTATATTCGACCGAGTGCTTCACCTTGGGGCGCACCAGTCCTATTTGTAAAGAAGAAGGATGGGTCACTTCGTTTGTGTATCGACTACCGAGAGTTGAACAAAGTGACTATCAAAAACAAGTATCCGCTCCCGAGGATTGATGATTTGTTTGATCAGTTGCAATGGGCAACTGTATTTTCGAAGATTGATTTGAGATCGGGGTATTATCAGCTCTGAGTGAAGGATACCGACATTCCGAAGACGGCCTTTCAGACGAGATACGGTCACTACGAGTTTGTGGTTATGCCTTTTGGACTAACCAACGCCCCAGCCGTGTTCATGCATCTTATGAACAAAGTCTTTATCGAGTACCTCGATAAATGTGTAGTCGTCTTTATCGACGATATTCTGATTTACTCGAGGAACGAGGAGGAGCATGCCCGTCATTTACATATTGTGTTAGACATTTTGAGAACTCAGCATCTTTTTGCGAAGTTCTCAAAGTGCGAGTTTTGGTTACGGGAGGTTATGTTTCTCGGTCATGTGATCTCGGCCGAGGGTGTTCGTGTGGACCCACATAAGGTAGAGGCAGTGTTGGATTGGGCGCCGCCCAAGAACGTGAAAGAGGTCCGCAGTTTTCTGGGATTAGCCGGGTATTACCGCAGATTCGTCGAGGGGTTCTCTAAGCTCGCTCGACCGCTGACTCAGTTGTTACAGAAGTCAGAGAAGTTTGTGTGGACCGAGGATAGGCAGAAGAGCTTTGGGGAGTTGAAGAAGCAGTTGACGACCGCTCCCGTTTTGGCTTTACCGACTGGTAATGATGGTTTCTCCGTTTATAGTGATGCTTCGGGCCAAGGACTCGGATGCGTACTTATGCAGCACGGGAGGACGATTGCCTATGCTTCCCGTCAGTTGAAACCGTATGAATTGAATTACCCTACGCACGATCTTGAGTTGGCCGCAGTTGTTTTTGCGTTGAAGATTTGGCGTCATTACTTGTATGGCTCGTCGTGTCAGATTTTCACCGATCACAAGAGCCTAAAGTACATTTTCACCCAGAAAGAGCTTAATATGAGACAGAGGAGATGGTTGGAATTGATTAAGGATTACGATCTTGAGATCCTTTATCATCCGGGCAAGGCTAATGTGGTAGCAGATGCCTTGAGCCGGAAATCGGTATCGCTTCGGGCGCTTGAGTTGCTCACGGCCCAGTCGGGACTTCAGCGAGAGTTTATGAGGTTGAGCATTGAGGTTGTACTGCCAGAGAGTTCCGGGCAGTTGCGTACTCTTGAGATTTCTTCATCTCTGGTCGAGGACATTAAGTCGGGACAGTTAGAGGACCCGATGTTTATTCATCTTCGAGAGAGTGTAGGGAAGGGGAAAGCCCCGGGATTCATTATTCATGAGGACGGAGTGTTGAGATTCCGAGGTCGGTTGTGTGTTCCGAACGACTCGGAATTGAGACAGAGTATTATGCGAGAGGCTCATGCGTCACCTTACTCAGTCCATCCGGGCTCGAGTAAAATGTATAAAGATCTGAGGAAAAATTTCTGGTGGAACGATATGAAGAAGGAGGTAGTTCAGTTTGTGGCTAAGTGTTTGACTTGTCAGCAAGTCAAGATTGAGCATCAGCGGCCAGCCGGATTATTGAAACCACTTCCCGTTCCGGAATGGAAGTGGGAGGACATCTCTATGGATTTTGTCACGAGTTTGCCGAGGACGAAGACTGGTATGAATATGGTGTGGGTGATTGTAGACCGACTGACTAAGTCGGCACATTTTCTGGGCATCAAGGATACTTGGGGTCCAGAAAAGTTGGCTCGTATTTTTATCGCTCAGATAGTGAGGCTTCATGGTACGCCGAGGACCATTATTTCAGACAGAGATGGCCGATTTGTATCGCATTTTTGGAAGGCGGTACATAAGGAATTGGGGACACAGTTGTGTTTGAGCACTTCGTTCCATCCCCAGACCGATGGGCAGTCCGAACGTACCATTCAGACGTTCGAGGATTTGTTGCGTGCGTGTGCGTTAGATTGGAGTAGTGACTGGGAGGATCATTTGGCTTTAATTGAGTTTACTTATAATAATAGCTGGAACGCGTCGATTAAGATGGCACCGTATGAGGCACTTTATGGCCGACGTTGCCGATCACCGATATGTTGGGATGAGCCGTCCGATTTGGTTGGCACCGAGCCGGACCTTGTGTTGGAGACGAGGGAGAAAGTTGAATTGATTAGAAAGAGGATGTTGGCTGCTCAGAGTCGACAAAAGTCTTATGCGGATGTTAGGCGTAGACCCTTAGAGTTTGAAGTGGGAGATCATGTTCTGTTGAGAGTGTCCCCGAAGAAAGGAGTTTTCCGTTTTGGGAAGAAGGGGAAACTCAGCCCGAGATATATTGGACCTTTCGAGGTATTAGAGAGAGTCGGTGAGTTAGCGTACCGTTTGGCGTTACCTCCATCGCTGAGTCATGTTCATAGCGTATTTCACGTTTCCCAGTTGAGGAAGTACGTTCTTGACCCGTCCCACATTATTGACTTTGGGGACGTGGAGATCGAGAAGGATATTACGTTTGAAAAGAGGCCCGTCAGAATTTTGGAGCGTCGTGACAAGAAGTTAAGGCACAAAACCATTCCTTTGGTTAAGGTGCAATGGTCGAGGCACGGAGTAGAAGAAGCGACGTGGGAGCTAGAGGAGGATATGCGTTCGAGATACCCCGAGCTTTTTGATTCTTAAGTTTCAGGACGAAACTTTATTTTAGAGGGGGAGAATGTAATATCCGTAATTTTTCCATTTTTAACAGTTTCCATTTTTGGTGTATGTCTATTTTTATCGACTCGCTTGTAACTGTTTCGACATTTTGAATCTATTTTGTTCTTGGAGTTTTTCCATTTGGATGAGTTTTGACGATGTTTTCACGTAATTTCGTTTTATGGCATATTTTGCCGTATCAACGTTCGATTCTTGTAAAACTCATTCGTTTTCGTTGTTTCTTGGTTTGTACAAGTTCGTATGGTTGAGTTGGTCGTGTGGAGACTTTCGGTTTGTAAATCCGACGTCGTTTCGTAATTTTCCGGCACTTGGGCCATTTTTGTAATTTCCTAATAGTTTAAGGAATCTCGTTTTCGTTGTCGCGTTACGGACCCTCCGGTGGTCGGAAGTGTATTTTCTTTCAGCGCTTAGCTCCGTCGTCTTGTATGCTTCGCGTTCATGTTCCTGGATTCTGGTCTCGTCGTGCGTTTCGTATTTTATACCCTCGACAGCAGCTTACTGCTGATGTGACATCAGCAGTGCTGAACTGCTGTGTAGGTAGCGCACGCTACCCCTGTTTCCCTTGCGTGCGCTACCGATAAGCAGTTAGCGTACGCTAACCCCCTATTGTTAGCGTACGCTAACGAATGGTGGCAGTAGCCACTGGACCTATCGCGGCCCCGTTAGCGCACGCTACATATGGCAGTTAGCATGCGCTAACTTCACAGATTATATAAGCCCAGCGGGCAGTTTCAGAGCAGCAGTTTCATTCTTTTCCCTTCGTTTCTTCGACGTGCGACCTCAGAGACGATTTCCACCGGTTCTATTCGGAGTTCTCTTCAAATTCCATCACCGTAGAGTCGTGCTAACAGACTATCATCAGCATAATCGTCATCCATCATCTAAAATCAAGGTATTTTCGTCTAGAACCCTAACTCGTCAAATTTGGGGGTTTTTCCGGGTTTTGCTAATTGGACTCGAATTATTCCAGTATGTTATGATATTCTTCACCGATTGTGATTATTGAATGATTCCAAATCCAATTTCCTTGATTTTAATCCGCAATTATCGATACGGGGAGATTTTGCGTAAACCCTCGCCCGTATCAATTGATCGTCCATTGTCGTATTATGTAATCGGGGTTATGGGTGTATTCCGATCGGTTATTATTGTCCGTTGGGACTGAACTATATTGATCCTTCATTTAGGAACCATCGTTTTCCACCCGGACCGTTCGTAGTCGTGTTTCACTTCCGTTTCTTCAAGAATGTCTCAAAGGCAAGTACTTTACGTTTGTTTACATGTTCTAGTATTTGAATTATGGCTGTATCGTGGTTGTTGTGGATGGATATGTGTATGTTCACCTAGGGACGGTCCGATGGGGCCTTTAGGGATACGTATTGCCGTGAGTGTGCGTATCGTGAACTGTGGTTAACCACCCAGGGATGTTCGACGGGGCTCTGCGGGGTACGGTGGCCGTGAGTCTCGTACCAACGGTTAACTTTGAATTGTGATTTGTTGGAGATAATGTGTTTTGCGATTGTACATTGTAAATATTCCGGAATATAAAATGTTTTCTAAAATGACTTTTTGGCGCATATATTCATCTGATTAGAATGTAGTTCAAATGGATTGTACTTGCACTAGCAGTTGTCGCTAACCCCTTAAATGGGGGAAATACTTTTTGTATTTCAGGTATTGATCGTGGGGACAAGCGAGTACCCGAGCTGTACGAGGATGATGGGCAAGCATGATATTGTCCAGTATTTGATTTCCGGAGTTTTGCCTGTCGGTTATTATTGATGTCTGATTTTGGGATTATGTATTATAAAATTGGTTTAAGTACTCGAGTACTTCCTATTTAAACTTATTACTGTTGTGTCCCCGTTTGGGAAATGGATTTGATGACAGAATTTTATTTGTCGGTTATAGTCTTTTATTTAGCTTGTCATTTTGTTTATGATGGTTTGTCGTTGTCGTATGTCATGTTTGGTACGTTAGCCTGGTGGATTCCACAGTGTGGGGTCCACGGCACTGTAATATGCCCTGAATGTCTTGGGGGTGTTACATAAGTAAGATACTTGCCTCGATAGTCGGCACCCGAATATTCCTACGAATACGGCACAACCCGAAAAACCCCGAACACCTACAATCCTCCATGAAATCCAACAGAAACACGGTTACTACGAGAATAACAATTGAAAACAAAGGAAAACACGATCAAGAATTGAAGGGAACCCTTTGAGACATTTAATCGGATACTAAATGTTCAAGGTTCCTTAGAAACCCACAAATCCCGATTGGGTTCCAATGAACTCGAAATACGGATATCCAATCCGTAGAATACATCCAAAACAACATTTATACAACAATTAATTGACCAAAAACGGATTGGAATCGAAATCAAAAGGAAAATCCCTAAAATCTTCAAAAACAAGGGTTCAAGCCAAAATACCTCGATTTGGATGAAGAACACGGATTAGATGATGATATAATCAACACAAGCATTCCAAAAATGATGTACTATGATGTTCCCGATCAAAAACCCTCAAATTCCGTCGAAGGGTCGCGAAAAACGAAGGAAAAAAGGAAAATGGCCGAGCGATCCACGTCGAGGCCTTTAAATAGCCGACCCTGGCCGACCGCTTACGTACGTAATCGGCCATGGCCTACGTACGTAATCGGCCATGGCCTACGTACGTAATCGGCCATGGCCGAACCTCCTGTACCAAGTCTGCCGACATTTTACGTACGTTATGGGCAGGCTGTTACGTACGTAACAGGCCTTACGTACGTTACTGCCGGGCCATTACGGTCGTTACTCGGCCAGGTCTTGCCAGCCAGGACTCGGTCGATCCGACGGTCCGGAAAACCCCGAAATCCATACTTGAATACAATCCGAAGATACGGTTACGAAATACTCGCAAAGACGAATCTAAGCACTAAGAGAACACACAATTCCGACCACGCAAGGGCTCGAAATTCGACAACGGAAGTAATTACCCCAAACTTTGGGAAATTACGAAAACGGCCCAAAACGTCCGAAATACACGATACATGATCGAAACACCAAATCAAAGCTTGCAACATGAATAATAACATTAAATGAACTTACGAGAAACTCGAAACAACAGTTTCGGACGAGATTCGCAAGAATCGAACTCAAGTGCGGAAAAGTCGTTTAAGAACACGGAACTCAACAAAACGATACCAAAACGAACTCGGATGACAAAAAGTGCAGAATTAAATATTCTCAGAATGACGAAACGGTCATAAGCAAATCGTCGAACCGGACCCCTGCCGAAAAAAAGAAAATTACCGGAAATCGAAATTGCGGATATTACATACTACCCTCCTTAAAACAAGTTTCGTCCCGAAACTTAAGATAAGTAGGGAGAAGTAATATCCCGACAGGAAAACCCAACGAGATACACAAGAAATGCATAGCTTTCGCCCATTGGCAAAACGTTACAAGCAACACAAAAGAATATACAGCGTGAAAACACGCCCCAGGACGACCAACACAACGCCACCGGTAATGATTCAAAATAATAACGAGCAATTAACGACACATCACATGCACACATTTAATCAAAGAAACGCACGCGATAACAAGTCGCACCGACTAAAACGGCTATGCGATAGAAACAAATAGAGTATCACGATAGAAATCACTCCGATTCTCATCAACAAGAAAATGTCCGACGTCAAAACACAAACAATTCAAGATAACGGAAAACGAGGATACCGGATATTACATTCTATCTCACTAAAAATAAGTTTCGTCCCGAAACTTAAAATAAAACATCAGGGTAGAATACAAACAAAACAAAAAAGTTCACGCAACAAATATCAATCTCTACACGAATTACAACACAAATACAACACGTAACTACGCTACTGGGCATCACTGAGCTCTCCACAAGTAGGGGCGGGATCTCGGCTGCGGAACATCTCAACGACGGTCTCGCAGTGTACCGCCTGATGTCCCACATGACCACATTTGAAACAGTTGACTTGCGGCGAGCGACAATTCTTCCGAGTATGGCCCACACGGCTACAATTGAAGCAGGTCTTCACACCGATCGTCTTACTCGCCTCCAGAGTAAGGTTCTTAGACTGGTCAACCGAACGAGGTGTGCTCCCAAAAGGAAAATGCGAAGCAACAGGCTCACAGATATCACTTCTTTGGCCTATTGCAAAGTTACTTGAGGTCTTCTGCCTCTTACTCTCTGAACCAGATTCCGTCACAGAAACGGCCATCTCAATGGCTAAAGCTCAGTCCTTATATTCCTTCAGAGTGCTACACATGAGCGGAGCCATACTCTCACGGTTATGGGGTTTCATGCGCATATTGAAGTATCGGACCTTATCCCCTTCACTTCTCACTTGATCACGAACATAAGCCAGCTGTCGATTGTAATCGACTATCGCCTGGGATATCGACACATCCTGGGGCGTAGCCGAGAAAAACTCAACGATCCTGTGCTCACGAACAAGCAATGGGCAATACTCTCCCTCCATGGCGGTCTTAAACTCGGACCATGTAGGTGTGCGATCTACAGGCACTACAGCCTGCCACCAGTCTGCGGCTTCTTTGTCGAGCAAGTACTGAGTAATGGGTACCCTCCTTTCATCCGGACAAGCTACAGCATCAAATGTTCTGTCCAACTGGAAGAGGCAATTTTCCCAACCTAATGAGTCAGACGAACCCACAAAACGAGGCGGGTGCATCCTTATCACATCTCATAACCACTTACTAGCTCCGTTATCCCCATCTGGGTTCTCATTCCGACGTACGGCCTGATTCATCTGCACTAACTGGTCAACCACCTGACGAAGGATGGTGGCGGCGCCAACGTCAATGCTAACGCTGGCTGAATGAGAATGTCCCTTATCTGTACCGAGCTGATTGGTACTCGGCAAGGAGTGAGTCGCCCTCTCATGTTCCTGATTACGACCACCACCACGGCCTCGGCCTCGACCCCTCAGCATACTGAACGGGCAACCATTCAGAACAACAAAATAAATACCACATAATCAACATACGGCAACAACCAGTAGCACAATAAAGTATTCACTCCAAGTCATCACATGAGTACACGAACTAACACTGCAATAATATACTTAAATTCATAAGTAATTCGCACGGTTACACCAACAGAGGTGCACGACTTTTACCAAAATAAACACGGTCAAGACCACATACATGTCATCGAGACTAGACACTTGTAACATTCTTTAAAAATAAAAATTTTCCGAGGTAATTGTTCAAATGTAAATTTTAAAATTCGCGAATTTCGAAAGATTTTGCTGGGATGAAATTTTGAAAATACTTTGTTTAATACCTCGTCATTGAAGTGGGGAACGATACATAACAACGTATCCCGCCACTAGGGCATACAACCCAGATTTTCTGACGAGAATAATAACATAACAACTCAGTGCACGACTTAACCTCAATACATAAACACACAAGGTTCTAATTTACGAAAGCCAAAGTTGTTTTGCAAAACAGAATTTTTCCAAAATTCTTTGGTTCATAACCAAAACGACAGTAATATTTCGCAATATTCGAAGTACTTCAAAACACATTTTCCAAATACCATCTGATGGTGTCATTTGAAAATACACGGCCCATTTGTCAAAATTTAACCGATTTTAAAATCCATACAAACCGTGGTTTGACCGCACCACCAAAATATTTTCCAAAAATCGATTTCTACAAAAATGCTCAAACCGTAAAATCCTTCAGAAAAACGTTCTCAAACCTACCCGTAGTGGCCAAAATTACAACATCCCAAAAACAGTTGAATTTAAAACCCTATGCTCAAACGGCAACCAGGGTCGCCAATTCAATCAAATGCATCTCGTGGTACCAAGTTTAAGCACACAACAAAATCATTCATCGAAGTTTCTCACAAACCCTACCGTCGATACCTTTTCAAAACCCATCAAGGTTTACAACTTTCACCCCATACCACCCCACACGGTGGTTCAAAGGTAAAACAATAATACGCCCAGCTTTATACATATACTATGTGCCACAAGTATTAAATACACTATATTACACAACACCGTGCAAATAAAATTATGCACCGCAATTAACTCACTAAGATAAAATCATGATACATAGGTACCTCGCATAAAAGAGGAGACTTACATCCACAGGCCGCACGGAGATGACGGTCGCCTATGATACTAATCTCATCCGACAACATATCCGACACGTTGTGACTACGCACAACTCAACTTGTCACCCGACATCTCGAATGACAAAACCACACAATACTCGACAAATCACGACTCGATTTGACCCGACAGCCTAGGTCTCCGCAACCTAAGCTCCGATACCATAAATGTAACACCTCCAAAACCATATGGGAATATTACACGCCGTAGACCCCTTTTCACTAGGATCTACCAGGCTAAACCTTACAACACGACCAAATATTTGCCCGGCCAGAGTCAAACAATAAAATAATACAGACAGTTAAGTTCACTTGCACGTAAACACGCAGACCGATGAGGTCACACAACTCAATCAACAGAACTGACTAAAACAACATTACCCACAAATCTCGCGGGGCTTGGACCAACGTTCCTTTCTGGAAAACTTCATTTTCAAAACTTAGATGATCAAAACATATTCATGACTCTGTGATCTCCTGCCACGAGTCTCCGTAGGTCCGACAATCCACACGGAAGGAAACAAAAACATCAATCACAACAACTAGTCCTGACCGCGTGAACCTGTGCCACGTGTCACCGTAGGTTCCGCCGAACCCGCACGGTTGGAAATCACACGTCAACCATAACAACCATTCCTGACCCCGTGAACCTGTGTCACGTGTCACCGTAGGTTCCGTCGAACCCGCACGGTTGGATGTACTGTGTCCTGATCCGATGGACCTGTGCCATGAATCATCGTAGGCCTCGTCAGACCCGCACGATTGGACCTCAGCACCACACACTAAGTTCTGATCCCATGTACCTGTGCCATGAATCCTCGTAGGCCCCGTCGAACCCACATGAGTGAACTTAGCGTTCCAGCACACAACATTCACATTCACATTACACCAACACGCACACAATCAATCAATCATCTTGTCTATTACAATTTCACACAACTTGTATATTTAGCCCGAAGCCGACATTACAACCAATACAACCTTTACACAACCAAACACATATAACCCAATATTATCATCCAAATCCTCGATGAATTGATGTCACATAACTCACAATCAATACCTATAACACGGTACACATCTAAGTGCACAATCGACCAATATAGACACATTTCCAAGTTTATCACAAATAACCACAATTCATTCATTTCAACATGTAGTCATATTCACAAGGTGCAAAACGTATAAGTAAGATACTTGCCTCGATAGTCGGCACCCGAATATTCCTACGAATACGGCACAACCCCGAAAACCCCGAACACCTACAATCCTCCGTGAAATCCAACGGAAACACGATTACGAGAATAACAATTGAAAACAAAGGAAAACACAATCAAGAATTGAAGGGAACCCTTTGAGACATTTAATCGGATACTAAATGTTCAAGGTTCCTTAGAAACCCACAAATCCCGATTGGGTTCCAACGAACTCGTAATACGGATATACAATCCGTAGAATACGTCCAAAACAACATTTATACAACAATTAATTGACCAAAAATGGATTTTAATCGAAATCAAAAAGAAAATCCCTAAAATCTTCAAAAACAAGGGTTCAAGCCAAAATACCTCGATTTGGACGAAGAACACGGATTAGATGATGATATAATCAACACAAGCCTTTCAAAAATGATGTTCTATGATGTTCCCGATCAAAAACACTCAAATTTCGTCGAAGGGTCGCTAAAAACGAAGGAAAAAGGGAAAATGGCCGAGCGATCCACGTCCAGGCCTTTAAATAGCCGACCCTGGCCGACCGCTTACGTACGTAATCGGCCATGACTTACGTATGTAATCGTCCATGGCCGAACCTCCTGTACCAAGTCTGCCGACATGTTACGTACATTACCAGCAGGATGTTACGTACGTAACAGGCCTTACGTACGTTACTACCGGGTCATTACGGCCGTTACTCGACCAGGTATTGCCATCCAGGACTCGGTCGATCCGACGGTCTGGAAAACCCCGAAATCCAGACCTGAATATAATTCGAAGAGAGAACACACGATTTTGACCACCCAAGGGCTCGAAATTCGACAAAGGAATTAATTACCCCAAACTTTGGGAAATTACGAAAATGGCCCAAAACGTCTGAAATACACGATACACGATCGAAACACCAAACCAAAGCTTGCAACATGAATAATAACATTAAATCAACTTACGAGAAACTCGAAACAACAGTTTCGGACGAGATTCGCAAGAATCAAACTCAAGTGCGGAAAAGTCGTTTAAGAACACGGAACTCAACAAAACGATACCGACACGAACTCGGATGACAAAAAGTGCAGAATTAAATATTCTCAAAATGACGAAACGGTCATAAGCGAGTCATCGAAATGGACCTCCACCGAAAAAAAGAAAATTACCGGAAATCGAAATTGCAAATATTACAGCAATACACGAAGGTTAAAAACAAGCAATGAAGCGTTCACGAAGAGCATCAATACACAAACTCAAGCGCTAAACAAATACGCAATTCCGACCCGCAAAATGTATGGAAATAATACGAAATCAAACGCCCAAAACTTGAAAAATTACAAAATGACCCAAACATCCAAAAATCACGATGTGAGGTCGAACATCAATACTGAAGCTCACAACACAACTCATTATGTTATATGTACTTGTATAAACAATGATCAATAGTTTCGAGCAAGATTTACAAAAATCGAACCCATATGCGAAAAAATCACAATGATACGGACTTCGATAAAGCAGCCCGAAACTCGTTCGAATGGCAAAAAGTGAAGAATAAGACATCTCATAAAAATCATAACAACTACACGTGACTCGCTGAAATCGAAAGAATACGAAAAATAAAAAATACGGATACTACATTCTCCCTCTCTAGAAAGAGGTTTCGTCCTAAAATTTTGAACAAAGAGTGTCGAGCAACAACAAAAGCAAATACACAGGTAAAAATTCAAACATTAAATATTTCCATGAGTCAATCTCGACATCGGCGTTGAAGCTTGAGTCTTCAACGATCCAGAGACTACCTCACAATACTGAACTCGATGCCCTTGGCGTCCACCATTGTAACAAGTCACTAGTGGTGCCTTAGATTTCGTATGTCCATGCCCGAAGAAATTACAATTGAAGCATCTAGGCATGTTACCATATGTTAATGATATCGATCTGGAACTCTTAGACCCACTTACTGTCTTGGAGGTTCTAATATATGAATAGTACGAGGATTGAGGTTTAGAACACACAGTTTCCTTACTTCCCCGTGAATCATCAGAAATTCGCTGCTTCTTCGACACATACACTGGCTTTGTCGATAACAGAGTCATCTCATATTCCAAAGCTCGATCCTGAGAGTCTCGCATCATCGCACAACGAAAACCATCCATATATTGGCGAATCTGCCATTTCATCCGTATATCGAAATGACATATCTTATCCTCCTCATCCCTCACTTGCTTCTGCTCATTATTAAGTTGTCGGTTATAATCAATAATAGCCTCAGACATAGATATATATTGTGGTTGATCCGAGAAAAACTCTCGAACTCGAATATCTCTTAACTCAGTCTCCATCGATAGAACTCGTCCCCGTCGACTGCTTGAACTCGTCCCAAGTGACGACACGATCCTTAAGCTTAACAGTCTATCACCAATTAGCAGCATCTTGGAGAAGATACTGTGCAATAGGCACTCTCCGATCCTCTGGGCAGTCAATAGCCTCGAAAATCTTCCCTAACTAGAATAACCAACCATCCCATCCTAAAGCATCGGCCGAACTGGCAAAACAAGGAGGATGCATATTAATCACCTCCTTAAGCCACATGCTCGTCCCAATATTCTCGACTGGAGTTGGGTTATGCTGAACAACTTGAGTCAAAAGGGCCATCTGGTTAGCCATCTACTGAAAGATGGTAACGATACCAATGTTCACATCATTGCCAGCTGAATGCCCCTGACTGAGCGACTGGTCATCCCGACCATCGGCACTAGATTGGTTGGCACTCGATAGCGAATGATGTGCTTGAACACGAAAACATAACAACATATAACAACACACTAAAAATAGCAACTCAAGGCAACAAAACGAAACACAAAAGTCACGACTGCAGCAGATGGGGTTTACAGGCTTAACTGGCAGATCATACGGCTGTAATTCAAGAACACTCACAGCCGTAACTACATGTTCATTACGACCGTAACATACTGTTGAAGCAAGACAAGTTCAGCAACTCTGAAATGGCCCTCGAACGATAGCCACAACACCAATACATGGAAAGTCGCGAAGCACCTATGTCTGTATGTAACGTACGGGTTTAAGCGCTATCGTTTTGCTCGAATACGATAACCTATGAGCTATAAAACAACTCCACACGATACAGTACAACACGAAAGTACGAACCGAAGTTCTTCTACAACAATAACAACATAGCGAATACATAAAAAGTTTTGGCGCTCAAGCGGCTAGCTGGTCACGAACTCAAGTGTTATCGCTTTAAGAGATAACATCACATTAAGCACACATTACAGCTATACTCAACTATAAAAACAACAATTTCGACAACAAAAGTCATCTTGCAATTAGAGAATCCTCTATCACCATCATTTTTACAAGGATGAAACTATGAGCTCCACATCGGAACTTACCAGCTAATACATTACTATTCAAAAAATATTTTCACAACATTTTACGAATATTGCTTGAGGGCTGGATAAATCGCTTTATTAAAATATATGGCCACTTGCCCTTCGGAACGTATTCTCACAAATATGACAAAGGTATCAATTAACGAATACACAACTTTCATGAAATACTATTTATAAAGCAATGAGGCAATTTAAAACACCTTACATAACTTCCCAAATTACTTTTCAAAAACAGCGGATCAATTTAAAAATAGAAACCAATGGTAAATATTTAATTCATCCAAGGAATTAAGAATCCCTGTCAACCATGGCATAGTTAGTATCATTCTAATTAAAGTTTGAAAAATCACATTTGAGGAGAAATTAAAATATCATTTTAGTTTTATCGATCATTGCAATCTTACAAAAAGACCAGCGACAGTATTATTTATCAAAATACTCAAGGGCATACATAAATTTTATCTTCCAAATACCGTCATAAGAAATTTATTTGAAAATACATGACCAGATTGTCAAAACTCAATCAACTTTGAAAATGTACGTTAATCTACCACTTACACGTACCGACGAAATATTTTAAAAAATCATTTTTTAGTATTATACTCAAGTTCATATAATACGAGAAAACCATTTTAAAATACGCACGCAATGGATATCATTAACAATGAAAATACATTTATAACGGAGAACAACAAACAGTCGAAATTTTCGATTCCCAAACACATACCTATATGATATTCTAGAATCACCAGTTCAACAAACATACTTTCGTTGACACAAAATTCAAACAAAATTTCAGCGTGACCTGACTCAGTTCTCAACAAGCTCCACTGTCGGTAAGCCCTTTTAAAATGCATCAACGTTCAGGAAATTCACAAAACATACTTCATTATTCGTGGTCCAATCTACCACTACATTCCAAACATTTCAAGCTCAACGGACCACAAGTCTCAAGTATGGGTCACATCACATATCAAATACATAAACCAATTTATGTAATACCAAATTATAACAAAAAAAGATGAGACTTACATCCACAAGTCACACGATGATGATGGTCGCACCATGATACTAATCCCAATTGACAATTCAGGTGCCAAGCACGTCACCTCATAACTCAACTCAACAGACACTCCGATGACACGACAAGAGATATGACTCGACCCCAGCAGCCTAGGTTTCCACTATCTAAACTCTGATACTATGTTATGTAACACCACCAGTCCGGTCCGGGAATATTACATCATCGTAGACCCTTTATGTAAGGATCTACCAGGCTGAACACCGACTATTAACCACAAAGTCTGACCGATAGGGTCAAACAACTCAATAAATACATACCAACAAGTCAACGACTGGCATACATGGACCGCCACGGCCACCCAACGACACAATAGTAATAAATTCAAATGAAACTCCAATACAACTCATTCCCACGCAGGGATATAAATACAATGTAATACCCATACAAGGGTAAGAATACAAAACAAAAGGATATACCACTCAATAAATGTCACATATACCAACCCTGATTAGCATCGTCGCCTTTCATCATCTTTTGTGCCGACCCTGTGACTGCTCCCACGAACTAAGAATACCTAAAATACATAAGACGCATTTTTCCCATTCAAGAGGTTAGCAATTGGAATTTGCTAGTAAGTATGCTAGCTATGCAAAATATACCATGAAAATATCAGCTATGAATCAAAAATGACAAACACTAATAAAAAATCCTGAGAGGAGTTTAGAAACAAACTCAAATCTCAGAAAATATTTTAGCATCTCAGGGATTTTATAAAATAAAATCTTTTAGGACTCTCAATCCTTAGTTATAAAACCTTTTCAAAATCATTACGGTTTCAACCCAAAGTTCGTTCAGTTCTCGATGACTAAAATATAATCACGGGTCCACCACCCAACAACAAAATATTATTCGTACTCACTAGTAACGAATTCTAGAGGCCTCATCAGACCCTACCTGGTATCACACAAATACCATTCGTACTCATCAAGTAACAAACTCCAGAGGCCCCTTTGGACTCTACATGGTACATACAAATACATTTCATACTCATAAAGTAACGAAGTCCAGAGGTCATGTTGGACCCTACCTGGTACACACAACTACCGTTCATACCAAGTAATGAACTCCAGAGGGCCCATCAGACCCTACCTGGTAACATCTTATTGGGTTCCGATTCGTACTCATCAAGTACCGAATCCCACAGACCTCGTCAAGACTTACCTATTTTATTGTACTATTATTGTGTATTCTCATCAAGTAATGAAATCCCGAAACCTCCGAATACCATGAAAATACAACAAAACATAATTACTACAAGTACAATAATCAATCACGATGAGAAACACCCCAAAATCTAAATAGAAACCCCTTGAAATATTTAATCAACATTGAATGTTCAAGGGTTTCCTCAAGAACACCCAAATCAAAATCTGAGTTGACCGAATTCAAGATACGGATATATAAACCATAGAGTACAATCATCAATACTGAATAACACTAACTGATTCAACAAAATATAAATCGAAATCAAGATGAAAATTCCAAAAAATCGCAAAATAGGATTTTATGAAGATTTACCTTGATGTGAAAGAGAAAAGATGATTGAATGATGTTTCATTCACACTAGGAACTCAAGATTGATGTTAAATAGTGAAGAATCACACCAAATCTCCTCCAAGTCGCTACACCCTTTCTCTCCTATCGATTTAGGGTAAGAAATGAGAAAGTGCATGAAAAAGGACTGTTGTTCGTGGGTATATATATATATATATATATATATATATATACACACGTGGGTATTTTAGGGGAGCTTTATTTTCAGAACTCTCTTAAGTGCGAGAACTGCGAGAACTCCTCTAAACCAATGAGATTTTTTTTAAATATTAAAAAATATTATTAATTCAAAAGGGTATTTTAGTAAAATATAATTTTTCCTACTATAATAGCCCCTGCTGATGATAACCCCTACTATAATAGCCCCTACTGATGATAACCCCTACTATATAGTAGGGGTTATGATCAGTAGGGGTTGTATGCATTGACATGATGTACATTATGTATTATTAGGAGTACAAAAGATGGTTCTCGCAGTTCTCGCACTTAACAGGGTTCTGAAAATAAAGTTACACTATATATATATATATCATATGCGCAGTTAGCATGAGTTAACTGCCCCTCTAGCATGCGATAAAGGGTCTGAAAATTAGAGGGTTCTGTCGCGGTCCGTTAGGGTGCGCTCATGCTGCTGAGTAGAGCGCGCTATCTCACAGCTTTAGCATGCGCTAATGCTGCTGTACAGCAGCACAGCAGTGTAGCCCCCGGCAGCCCGAACACAATCCAAATGATGCAAACCACGAAGGTTAACAATAAACAACAAAGCGCTTACGAAGAGCATCAATACACAAACTAAAACGCTAATCAAACACGCGGTTCTAACCCCCGAAGGTATGAAAAAATGAATACGAAATCAAACCCCCAAAACTTTGGGAAATTACAAAATGGCCCAAATATTTGAAAATCACGATTCGAGATCGAACAATAATACTCAAGCTCACAACACAACTCATTATCTTATATGAACTGTAGAAACAACGAATCAATAGTTTCGAGCAAGATTTACAAGAATCGAACCCAAATACGGAAAAACACAATGATATATAGATTTAAATAAAACAACCCCAAACTCGTTCGAATGGAAAAAAAATGAAGAAGAAGATATCTCATAAAAATCATAACGACTACAAGCGAGTGGCTGAAATCGGTAAACTGTGAAAAAACAAAAAATGCGAATATTACAAATCGCAGATAATACAATATACATTATACCTACCAATAAAACGTCAAATATACACGCCACAATGAAGACAGTATAGCACAACTATAAAAAAAATTATATCATGGATATTACAATGTATATTTATAGTTACATTGATGTACATGATGTGTGTAATTAATGTATGTTTATAGTCACAATATTGTATGTGATGCGCATAAGTGATGTATATTTATACACAATGATGTATAAAATATGTGTACGTGATGTATATTTACAGCGATAGTAATGTACATAGTGTGTATGAATGAATCTATTTATAGTCACATTGATATCAATAATATATGTTTTAGTTAAAGTGATGCACATAGAGCATGTGTGGGTGTGTAGGTGTATGGGTGTAAGCCATGTATATTAAAGTCACACTGATGTATAGTAAAACCTCGATAAATGAATATCGTCGGGATTGAAGAAAAATATTTATTTAGCGAGATTATTCATTTATTGAGAGAAAATTTGAACATGTTATAAAGAGCTGGGACCGAAAAAAATTATTCATTTGACGAGGTTATTCGTTTATCGAACATTTATTTGTCGAGGTTTTACTTTACATAAAAAAAAAATAGGTGATGTATATTTATAGACACCGTGATACATATAAATGTATGGTTATAGCCATACTGACATAAGCTAGTATATATGTGTTATATAATTAGAGCCACAGTGATGTGTACAATGCCGGTGATTCATATTTATAAATTATAGTCACATTGATGCACATATTGTGTGTATGTAATGTATATTTTGTTGGAATCGTTAATGATTTTAATTTTATTTTGTAAAATTAAATATCATAGGATCGATCTACGTTTTAAGTAGATGATCGTGGTATATTCACTTTCTCTAAATCGATTCCCGGTGAGTGAGAAATAGTGAATTAAAGTTTGTCACTTAATTGTGAATTAATAAGGGATGGAATCCCACATTGAATAATGAACCATCATTATTCTAGTATATAAGGAGTTACCTTTATGCATGTAATAATTAATGGCACATGTGTATGGGCTTAAAACCCACACGCGCGCGCCGCCGCCGCCCGCCCACCTCGCCTCGGCCTCGGCCGCGAGCCGCGAGCCGCGGACCTTGGCCTTGGCCTTGGCCTTGATCTTGGATCTTGGCAATTGGTCTTTGGGCCTGTTCGTGGGCTTGGCTGTGGGCTAGCTTAAAGAATTTTTTGGACAAGCTCAACAACGTAGTTGGGCTCGTATGTGCACATAAGGATGTCCAGGTACATCCGTCAAATGGTTAAGGAGCTGATTATAGTTCAGATGCATCCGAACTGTTCAAACTCAGCCAAAAATGGGCAGTAACCTCCCAGGTGTTATGAGGAGGTGTTAAGGCTGCCTGTTCAAATTCAAAACGGGCAATAACCACTGCCTTGAATTGTGTAACTCCTGTGTTCAATGCAGGCATGAATGCTTGCATTATGACAGCCTTAAGGGCTGTGTTTAAACCCTCCTGCAGTGTGAATGGCCTATAAATAGGCATACATCCCTTTGCTTCAGACATACGAAAATTTTGCAATACTCAAGCATACGTCATACACTTCGTCTCTGCATTCATATCATAAGTCAGAGCTCTATCCTAACCTCGTTTCAGTTCGTCGGAGCTCAGAGGTTTGTGGTGCTACTACCTCCGAGACATAGCCGTTTTATCTTTGGGGACGACACGCCTAAACCGAGAGCACTACCGGGGCATTTCTCGTCTTACGGAAAGAGGCCTTCCTCGACTCGGCTTTACCCTATGGTTTTATTTATTGTTTATTAGTTATTTTCGTTTATTTTTTGTTTCTTCTTTCGAGTTGTAATTCTGTTCGAGTTTTGTAATTTTCATTTCGTTCGAGTTTGTAATTCCTAGTTTTCAAGTTGTAATTTTCTCTTTCCAGTTGTAAGTTAATTTTCGCCCAACAAGTTTGTAACACAGAAATTTACAACAAGCGCAAGACGAGAAAACATACTTGCTGTTGTTAGTAAATCACACAACTGGAGATGTCAACTACCATTGCTGCCACCGACTCCGCCGCCACCGCTATCTCTGCCTCCGCGACCGTCGCCTCAATCATGGCGAACTCCATTGGCTCAACCACGTCATCAACTATCGGCTCGACGGTGTTCAACACAAATGCTTCAACGATGTCAACAACAACTGGTTGGGTTTTTAACAACCCATTTCTGACTACCGGTGGGTCCACCTCAAGTGGCACCGTTGGTTCCACTTTTAGTGGTACCGTAGGATCCATGTTAGGATCTAGTGTTGGAGCTTACGGGTTCAACACTAGTGGTTCCTTTTTTGGAACAACCTCGGGGCCTAGGATGATGCCTACCGCCGAGAAGCCGCCAAAGTTTGGTGGTGCCGACTTTAAAAGGTGGCAACAAAAGATGTTGTTCTATTTAACAACATTGGGATTTGCTAACTTCCTTAAGGAAGATGCATCACCGGTGCCAAGTGCTCAAGAGACTAGTTTTACAGTCCGAGCTACCTATGACAACTGGCACAATGGAGACTATCTTTGTAAAAACTTTATTCTGTTTATTCTGTTGTAAACACATCAAAAGAGATGTGGGAAGCACTTGAAAAGAAGTACCGTAGTGATGATGCAGGTACAAAGAAATTTGTAGTCGCCAAATATTTGGACTACAAGATGGTTGACTCAAAATCAATCATGGAACAAGTGCAAGAGTTTCAACTCATCATTCATGATGTCAATGCCGAGGGAATGGTCCTACCGGATGCTTTCACTGTTGCAACTGTGATCGAAAAGTTGCCCCCCAGTTGGAAAGACTTCAAGAGCTATCTCAAACACAAAAGAAAGGAGATGACTCTTGAAGACTTGATTGTAAAACAGCGTATCGAGTCAGACGTGCGCAAAAATGACCACAAACCAAAAGGCCTGATAGATGCTAAGGCCAATCTGTTGGAGCATGGCGGTCCCTCCAATAAAAGAGCTCGCTCAAGTGTCCAAAACAAGAGCAAAGGGAAGCAACCAGTCAAGAAGTTTGATGGTGATTGCTTCAACTGTGGCAAACATGGGCATACAGCGAAAGACTGTCGAAAGCCAAAGGCCAACAAGAAGAAGAAACATGTTGCCAACATCGCCGAGACTAACGGCGGATGGAAATAGGATGACCTTGCTGCTGTGGTCACCAAAGAAGTCAACCACATTGAGAACCAAGGTGGTTGGTACGTCTACACCGGTGCGACCGCCCACGTTGGTGCCGATAGGAGCCAGTTTAAGAACTATCAAGCTGTTGAGGGGAGGAAGCTCAACATGGGGAATCCAGCTTCATCTGAAATTATCGGAGTTGGAGAAGTGGACCTCAAACTTACGTCCGGACAGACACTCACCTTGAAGAATGTGCTTCATGTTCCGGATATGAGAAAGAATTTGATCTCAGGCTCTATACTAGTTAAAAAGGGGTTTAAACTAGTGTTTGAGTGAGATAGAATTATCATAAAAAAGTTTGATAGGTTTCTTGGTAAGGGTTACCTCACGGAGGGACTCTTTAAACTTAATGCTTTGGCTAAACGCCATGTAACCAAGTCCAGTAATTCTAATGAAAATGATACTGCTTCCTCTTACTTGACTGAATGTTCTGATTTATGGCATTGTAGATTAGGTCATGTGAATCTAAATGCTATAAAAAGATTAGTAAACTTAGATTTACTAAAATTAAATGAAGTCAATACTCAAAACAAATATGAGATTTGTGTTGAAGGAAAAATGACGAAACTTCCGTTTCATTCGGTAAAACAAAACACACAACCCCTTGAATTAATTCACACATATGTGTGTGATTTAAAGTTTGTGCAAACTAGAGATGGTAAGAAGTACTTTATCACTTTTATCGATGACTGCACAAGATATTGTTATCTTTATCTTTTGAGAAGTAAAGATGAGGCTATTGAAGCTTTTAAGAACTTCAAGAATGAAGCCGAAAATCAGTTAGGCTGTCGTATCAAGATGGTTCGAAGCGATAGAGGTGGCGAATATATAGCCCCATTTGAGGAATTATACAACGAAAGCGGTATAATTCATCAAACAACAGCTCCATATGCACCACAATCTAATGGCATTGCTGAACGCAAGAATCAAACACTTAAAGATATGATGAATGCCTTATTGATTAGTTCAGGGTTGCCCTAGAATATGTGGGGGGAAGCTGTCTTGACAGCCAACTACATATTGAACAAGATTCCACGCAAATGTAAGGATATTACCCCTTATGAGTTGTGGAAAGGTAGAAAATCTTCATACAAATATCTCAAAGTGTGGGGGTGTTTGGCTAAGGTTGAGGTACCTCTACCTAAACAAGTTAAAATCGGACCTAAGATGGTCGATTATATCTTTATTTGGTATGCACTGAACAATAGTGCCTATCGGTTCGTTATCCACAAGTCAGAAGTTCCTGAAATGACTGTGGGAACAACAATTGAATCAAGGAATGCTGTATTCTTTGAAAACATATATCCTTGTAAGGATAATGATAAAGTTGAGAACAATTCTAGCAATAGAGTTGAAGATGAAGGAATAAGTTCAAAACCTGTGGGTGTAGATCCAAAGTCATGTAAGCGATCGAGATCTAATCTGGAAGATGTAGAACTGAGATGTGGTAGTAGGGTTAGGACACCAAAGACATTTGGACCTGACTACATAACATTAATGTTGGATGAAGAACCAACGTCGATCAAAGTAGCTTATGCCAGACCAGACGGGTTGCTCTGGAAAGAAGCTGTTCAGAGTGAAATTGACTCAATTCTACAAAACTAAACTTGGGTTTTGGTTGATTTACCTGAAGGTTGTAAGCCCTTAGGATGCAAATGGATCCTTAAAAGAAAGTACAAGGCTGATGGGTCAATTGACAAGTATAAAGCTCGTTTAGCAGTCAAAGGTTTCAAACAGAAGGAAGGGTACGATTTTTTCGATACCTATTCACCTGTAACGAGAATTACATCTATTCGAGTGCTTCTCGCGATTGCTGCTTTGCACGATCTTGAGATTCATCAAATGGATGTGAAGACTGATTTTCTGAACGGTGATCTAGATGAAGAGATCTATATGGAACAACCTGAAGGGTTTGTAGTACCTGGACAAGAGAAAAAGGTATGCAAACTGGTTAAGTCTCTATATGGATTGAAACAAGCTCCACTACAGTGACACTTGAAATTTGATAATGTAATGTTATCAAATGGTTTTAAAATAAACGAGTGTGATAAATGTGTTTATATTAAGAACACTAATAACGGTTATGTTATTGTGTATATTTATATAGATGACATGTTAATCATGGGTAACAATATACAAGTGATTAACGATACTAAGAACATGTTAAAAAAAATTTTGACATGAAAGACATGGGGCTAGCCGATGTGATTCTTGGAATGAAAAGTTTGAGAAAATCAGATGGAATCATCTTGACACAATCTCACTATGCCGAGAAAGTTCTTAAGAAGTTTAATGCTTTTGAAACCTTGCCGGCTAAGACCCCAATAGATTTAAATGATCACTTGAGCAAAAATCGAGGGGACCCCGTTGCACAAGAAGAATATGCACGAGTCATTGGGTGTTTAATGTATCTTACAAATTGCACTCGACCCGATTTAGCTTGCGCTGTAAACAAATTGAGTCGTTACACGAGCAATCCAAGCAAAGAGCATTGGAAAGCTCTCGTTAGAGTTTTGAGGTACTTAAAGTATACTCAAAACCTTGGGCTACACTATTCGAGATACCCCCCGGTACTTGAAGGGTACTGTGATGCGAATTGGATATCCGATACAAAAAGTTCATTTTCTATAAGTGGTTACGTGTTTACCATTGGGGGTGGAACTGTCTCGTGGAAGTCCACGAAACAAAGGTGTATAGCCCGATCCACCATGGAATCGGAATTCATAGCTTTGGACAAAGCTGGTGAAGAAGCCGAATGGCTCAGAAACTTTCTAGAAGATATTCCATGTTGGTCAAAGCCAGTACCAGCGGTGATGATACACTGCGATAGCCAAGCTGCTATTGGTAGGGCAAGAAGTAACGTGTATAATGGAAAGTCTCGACATATTCGTCGACGTCATAATACTGTGAGACATTTGATCAAAAGTGGGGTTATCTCTATTGACTTTGTGAGGTCATTGGATAATCTAGCGGATCCGCTAACCAAAGGGTTAAACCGTGATCAAATGAATAAATTGCTAGAGGGAATGGGTTTAAAATCCACAAATTGAGAATTATCATAGTGGTAACCCAACCAAGATGACTGGAGATCCCAAGAACTTGGTTCAATGGGAGAACTAAGCTATGAGAGTTCGTGTGAATCACTCATCTAAGTTTATTCCCTATAGAGCAATTGAGTGTTGAAAGCTTGCCTAGTGGTGAGGTTAAGTCTATGACTTTTAATGGTTCCTAAAGACCTCGAGGAGGTTGAGTATGGCAAGATACTCGGTAAAGAATTACCTATATAAGTGAGAAGTGGGGGCCGCTTCATGAAATACACTTATGAATCCAAATGGGTGTCCAAGGCCCGCAAAGGACACAAAACGTGAGAACGGATGAGGTTGAGGTGGTCAAGTGTTAGCACCATTGTCTCGGTGCACGCCGTGGGGGAATAGTTCAAAGCATAAAGCCACTAATCCGCCTGTGTACCCAATGATGTTAACTATGGAAGGTTCAAAGTCACGAACTACCTCTCCTTATACTTTAACGCCTCTTGAGGAGTGAGCTTGAGTCTGCATATTGCATTTGGGCTATTTTCACTCATGTGGGAGATTGTTGGAATCATTAATGATTTTAATTTTATTTTGTAAAATTAAATATCATAGGATCGATCTACGTTCCGAGTAGATGATCGTGGTATATTCACTTTCTCTAAACCGATTCCTGGTGAGTGAGAAATAGTGAATTAAAGTTTGTCACTTAATTGTGAATTAATAAGGGATGGAATCCCACATTGAATAATGAACCATCATTATTCTAGTATATAAGGAGTTACCTTTATGCATGTAATAATTAATGGCACATGTGTATGGGCTTAAAGCCCACATGCGCGCGCCGCCGCCGCCGCGTGCCCGCCTCGCCTCGGCCTCGGCCGCGGCCGCAAGCCGCGAGCCGCGTGCTGCATGTCGTGGACCTTGGACCTTGGCCTTGATCTTGATCTTGGACTTGGACTTGGATCTTGGATCTTGGTAATTGGTCTTTGGGCTGGTCTTTGCGTCTGTTCGTGGGCTTGGCCGTGAGCTAGGCCTTGGACTAGCTTAAAGAATTTTTTGGACAAGCTCAATAACGTAGTTGGGCTCGTATGTGCACATAAGGATGTCCAGGTACATCCGTCAAATGGTTAAGGAGCTGATTATAGTCCAGATGCATCCAGACTGTTCAAACTCAGCCAAAAACGGGCAGTAACCTCCCAGGTGTTATGAGGAGGTGTTAAGGCTGCCTGTTCAAATTCAAAATGGGCAGTAACCACTGCCTTGAATTGTGTAACTCCTGTGTTCAATTCAGGCATGAATATGTGCATTATGACAGCCTTAAGGGCTGTGTTTAAACCCTCCTGCAGTGTGAATGGCCTATAAATAGGCATACATCCCTTTGATTCAAACATACGAAAATTTTGCAATACTCAAGCATACATCATACACTTCGTCTCTGCATTCATATCATAAGTCATAGCTCTGTCCTAACCTCGTTTCAGTTCGCCGGAGCTTAGAGGTTTGTGGTGCTACTACCTCCGAGACGTAGCCGTTTTAGCTTTGGGGACAACACGCCTAAACCGAGAGTACTACCGGGGTATTTCTCGTCTTGCGGAAAGAGGCCTTCCTCGACTCGGCTTTACCCTACGGTTTTATTTATTGTTTATTAGTTATTTTCGTTTATTTTTTGTTTCTTCTTTCGAGTTAATTCTGTTCGAATTTTGTAATTTTCATTTCGTTCGAGTTTGTAATTCCTAGTTTTCGAGTTGTAATTTTGTCTTTCCAATTGTAATTTAATTTTCGCCCAGCAAGTTTGTAACACAGAAATTTACAACATATTTAGAGTCATATATATATATATATATTGTTGGTAGCCCATCCTACTCAGAATCCACGTAGGCACTCCAGGCAGCTAAACCGGCCGAGCAGAACCCGAAGTCGGACCGGACAAAAAAAAATCGATTTCCAACCGGGCTCACTATAAACCGGAACGGACGGTGACTCCAAGGCCGACCCGGTATCTGATCCAGGAAGGCCGAGCAGAGGAAGGGACGGAAATGTCCCGGTTCAAGATTACGGCGGGGCCGGCCCGAACGGCGGCAGACCCGAAGCCGACCTGAACGGCGGGGGACCCGAGGACCGACCCTGTCGGATAGACATCTCCGGAAGTCGGCAAAGTAGACCCGCATGCCAATTAACGCATGCAGTCACGCCCCTTCCCAAGACACTCCTTATAGGCCGCCACGTGTCCAAGATGTACATGCAGACTGACAAGTGTTATGGGCGTATTCCCCAAACATGCGCCAGCTGTCATCTCCCCACTGGCCCAGACTGTCTATATATAGGAGAAATGTACAGTAAAAAAGGATCCTTTGGAATTCTGAGCATTAAGAAGAGAGAGAAAAAAGAGAGATAAGAGAGATACTGAAAAAGAATAAAAAAGACTTGTAATTAACAAGCAAACCGAATAGACCGGCATACACACTTCTGCCCGGCTCTATGCTATCAAGAGGTCATTAATAAAATTTAGTGATCAAATATCTTCCACTTTATTTGTTATTTTCTACGTGTCTTCGACCCATTTGTCCCGGTCAGTACACGTGACGTTGACCAAATCAGACGTCAACAGATTGGCGCTAGAGGAAGGGCCGCCTCCGATAAAAAAAAAGGTATAGATAGACCCTTCACCAGCAATGTCTCACAACAGTTCAAAAAACCCTCAGCCCGCGACGGAGGAAGAAAACCTCCTTAAAGTGGTTGAATGCTTTAAACACCCTGCCTTCCTCCAAGGCATGGCAGCCCTTATGGCGAGAGTTACAGGGGGAGGGACCCTTCAAAAACCCGAGGATCAACTCGAGGCAGAATCTCAGACGGCCCGTCCTGCTGCCTCGGGGCGAAGCAGAAAAAGGGCGGCCTCTGATGCCGTCGATCAAAGGGCAGAGAGCCACGGCGAAAGTTCACATCCCTCCCGGAAAAGTAAGCCTTCACGCCCCCCATCCGTTTTTGATCGCCTCGGGGCGGGAAGGAAAATCGAGAAGGCAGCACCGGCTCCTACTGTCCAGAGTCAGAGCCGCAAGGAAGAGAAGGCTCACCACTTGTCCCTAAATCCAACGCAAATATTGCCTCCCACTCCGGGCGACAATTCAAGCGAGATCGAGTTCCTAAAAAAGCGCCTTACGGAGCTCGAAAATAAACAACTCCCACCATCCCAAAGCTCGGAAGGGCTCAACAGCCAGGAGAGTCCCCTGGCCCCTAGCGTTCTGGCGGAACCTCTCCCGGAAAAGTTCAAAATTCCTCAAATTCCGCCATATAACGGAGAAACAGACCCTAACGCCCATCTGGGGCATTATAATTCTTGGATGGATCTACATGGGTCTCAGGACGCGTTCCGATGCCGCATGTTTTCCCTAACTCTGGGGGAAAGGGCCCAGAGATGGTATCGGACGCTGCCCCATCATTCGGTTCAGACATGGGCCCAGCTTTCGGCGACATTCCGGTCCCACTTTATGGGGTCCCTTGTGCGGGTCGCCCCACGCTCATCCATTGCTTCCGTGATCCAGGGGCCGAGCGAGTCCCTTAAAGATTATATATCCCGTTTTAATAAACGGATATTGGAGACGGAGCCCATGTCCGATGATGCGCTGGCCATTATTGCCCAGGCCGGCCTTCACAAAAATTCTTTCTTTCGCTGGACGGTGTGCCAGAATGTCCCCCACACCTACCAGGAATTTTTGGAGCGCGCCAGCTCCCACATAGCTGCTGAGGAAGCCATGCCGGCGCCAATGTTAGTCATGCCCTCCGATCAGAAAGGATCATATAAGAAGAAAGACGAAAGGCGCGACTACAAAGAGACCCGTCAAGAACCTCGACGGGAAAATAAAACCCCTGCCTCTTCCTCGGCAGCTCCGGCCACTCAAAGCTATCGCCGGCCCGAGCTCATGGCCAATTTCGCGGAAATATATTCCACTGGAGCCGCGGCGATATTCGATCAAATAAAAGGCAAAAACTTGCTCCCATTCCCCCGGCCGATCTATAAAGATCAGAAGGACATGGACCAGACCCGCTTTTGTAAATATCACGAGTCAGCGGGTCACAACACCGAGCAGTGTCGGGACCTCGTTGCCGCCCTGATCGCAGCATGCGATGAAACGGGCTTGAGGCGGTTTACCCGGAACCCGCCTCGGGATCGCCAAGATAGGGCCGACCCAGCGAGAGCCAAAAATGATCGGGTGCCTGAGGCCCCCAAATCCCCCCGGGAAATTCTAACGATTATGGGCACCGCCGAGGTCGATGATCCTCGGTCCAAGCGCCAGAAAAAAGCATCCATTCGAGAAGCCACCACTTCCTACCAACGTCTGGCGCCGAGCAGAAGGGTTTCTATCGGTGGCCGAAGAAGCCCCCAAAAACCCCCAGCTGGCGGTTACTTTTGAGGAATCCGACGCAGGCGGCTTGGACCATCCCCATTCAGACGCACTTGTCATCACTCTGCCCATAATGGGGATCCCAGTCCACAGGGTATTGGTGGACTCCGGGGCTTATGCAAGCATCATTTACCTTCATACCCTTCGTAGGATGAAGGTAGACCAATCGTATGTCCGGCCCTGCAACGAGGACATCCGGGGATTCGCCAACTGCCGCACCTCCCCGCTGGGGGAAATTGACCTCGCCCTGGAATTTGGTCAGAGGCCGATCAGAAGAACGATGATCACAACCTTTAAGATCATCGACGTGCACAGCGACTACAATGCCATCGTAGGCCGACCTGTGATGTCGAGATTGAGAGCCACTCAGTCCACCTACCACCTGTGCATGAAATTCCCTACCCCGGACGGCGTCGGGGTACACAGAGGGGATCAAAGGGCGGCCCGGGAATGCAATCTCAGCATCCGGGCTCGCGAGATCAACGCCGCAGAGGCCATCCCGGAAAATCTGCCGGAAGAAATGGAGACTACCAACTCCGAGCAACAGATGGGAAATACCCTGCTTGGCCGGGGGCCCGACGGTCCAGGGGCCGCGCAAACCCCCGGAATGAGAATCGGGCAGACGGCGGACCGCGGCCGCAGGCCCGAGAAAGAGCCGATCTTAGAGGAGGATCCCGTTGACCCGCGGTATCAAAATCCAAAAGGGAAAATCCGCCACGCTGAGCCAACAGAAGAATTGGACCTGGTCGACGTAGATTTATCTAATCCCGCCCGGCGGCTAAAGATCGGCCATAACCTCCAAGAACCAATCCGCTCCAAGCTTGTCTTCCATCTAAGACAAAATTTGGATGTCTTTGCTTGGACCCATTCTGATATGCCAGGGATCGATCCGGAACTGGCATGCCACCAACTGAACATCGACCCCAGCTCAAAACCGGTCGTCCAGAAGAGAAGAAAGATGGGCCCCGAGCGCCAGAAAGGGCTGGAAGAGGAGGTAGAAAAGCTAATTGATAACGGGTTTATTCGGGAAGCCCAATACCCGACTTGGGTAGCCAACCCGGTTCTGGTAAAAAAGCCGACCGGGCTATGGAGGCTCTGCATTGACTTCTCCAACCTGAATAAAGCCTGCCCAAAAGATAGCTACCCGTTCCCCCATATCGATTACATGGTAGATGCCACGGCCGGGCACGAGCTAATGAGCTTCATGGATGCCTATTCTGGGTACAACCAGATTCCAATGCACCCCGCCGATGAAGAAAATACCTCCTTCTACTCGGCCCGCGGCTTATACTGCTACCGGATGATGCCTTTCGGGCTCAAGAATGCCGGCGCAACATATCAACGCCTGGTAAATAAAATGTTCAATAGCCTGATAGGTCATACTATGGAGGTATATGTAGATGACATGTTAGTCAAATCCCTGCACTCGGCCGACCATGTACATGACCTCAATAAAATGTTTGCTATTTTGCGAGAGTATAAGATGAAGCTAAATCCGAAGAAATGTTCCTTCGGGGTAGGTTCGGGAAAATTCCTCGGCTACATGGTAAGCCAAAGAGGGATCGAAGCCAACCCCGATAAAATTAAGGCAGTAGCCGAGCTTGTACCCCCAAACTCGGTTAAAAGGTGCAAAGCCTAACCGGCCGCCTAGCCGCACTGAGCCGTTTCATCTCCCGCTCAACGGATAAGTGCAAACCTTTCTTTGAGGCGATAAAAAAGAACAAGGATTTTCAATGGACAGAACCTTGCCAAAAAGCCTTCGAAGCTATCAAAAAAGTCCTGGCGGAAGCCCCGACCTTGCAGAGACCGTCCCGAGGGGAACATCTTAACTTATATCTCGCAGTCTCCGACTCCGCGATCAGCGCCACCCTAATTCGAATGGAGAATGCGGTACAACACCCGGTCTATTATGTAAGTCAGGCCCTTCATGATGCCGAACTCAGATATGCCCCGATGGAAAAACTGGCCTATGCGCTCATAATGGCATCCCGGAAGTTGAGGCCCTACTTTTTGGAACACCAGGTCGTCGTCTTAACCAACTATCCATTAAAACAGGTTATGCACCGACCTGATGTTTCCGGCCGAATGGTAAAATGGGCCGTCGAACTAGGACAGTTTGACATAGCTTACGAATCGCGCACTGCTATAAAGGGACAAGCCCTTGCGGACTTCATTCCAGAGTTCACGCCCGCAATTGCCCAGGAGGACGACCGATCAGAAGAATGGTCACTCTATGTAGATGGGTCCTCTACCACTGACCGATCGGGTGCGGGAATAGTCCTCGTCAGTCCCGACCAACGCCTGTTCTGCTCGGCTATTCGCCTGAGTTTCCCAACCACCAATAATGAGGCAGAATACGAAGCTCTCTTGGCTGGTCTAGAAATGGCAACCTCTCTCGGCCTTACCCGCCTCATCATCCTGAGTGATTCTCAGTTGATGGTCCACCAAATCAACGGCGAATACGAAGCCAAAGAGCCTAAACTGGTTAAGTACCTCAACCTGGCCCGAGCCCGGCTGCAAGGTTTTCAGGGAACCATACAACATATTCCCCGAACGGAAAACATTAAGGCCGACTCGTTGGCCAAACTTGCATCCAGCGCCGGGGCCGAGCATATGGATGAGGTCAGCATAGGGCATCACGCCTCATCGGCCCTGGAAATGGCCAAAATCCGAGCAGCAGAGCCATCAGAACTGCGAGGGTGGATGCAGCCTATAATGCAATACCTTCAAAGCGGTATTTTGCCCGAAGACCGAGCTCAAGCAAGATCCTTACGAACTCAGTCTGCCCGGTTCACTATCATAGACGGAGCATTATATAAAAGAGGATATTCGGTTCCGCTGCTGAAATGCCTGTCCGAATCAGAAGCCGAATATGCCATCGAGGAGGTGCACGAGGGCATATGTGGGAACCACTCCGGCGGCCAGGCATTGCCCTATAAGTTAATCCGACAAGGCTACTATTGGCCCGATCTAAAAAAAGATGCCATTGCGCTCGTGCGGAAGTGCGTCCGGTGCCAAATCTTTGCTCCGCAGACCCGATCCCCCCCGGAGACCCTCACGCCTGTATACTGTCCATGGCCATTCGCCAAGTGGGGAATAGACTTGATCGGCCCTCTGCCTAGGAGACGGGGAGGAGTGCAATACGCCATCGTCGCAGTCGATTATTTTACGAAATGGGCCGAGGCCGAACCTATGGCACGCACGACCGAACAGAAGATAGTCGACTTCATATGGAAGTCGATCATATGCCGGTTCGGAATCCCCCAATCCATTGTCTCGGATAATGTGAAACAGTTTGACAACAAGAAATTCCGATCCTTCTGCGACGGTCTCCAAATACGAAATAACTTTTCCACGCCCTATTATCCTCAATCTAACGGGCAAGTGGAGGCAGTCAACAAGATCTTAAAGCAACATCTCAAGACTCGCCTAGAGGAACTCAAGGGTTCCTGGCCAGAAGAACTCCCCGGGACCTTATGGGCCTACCGAACAACGCATAGATCCGCCACAGGAGAAACGCCTTTCTCCTTGGCTTTCGGTTCTGAAGCCGTTATCCCGGTCGAAATCGGGGCACCTACCTACCGAGTAGCACATTTTGAGGAACCGGATAACGACTTGGCCCTCCAAGTGAACCTGGACCTCCTTGCCGAAAAGCGAGCTCAGGCAGAAATGCGAAACGCCGTATACAAGAGAAGGAGTGAAAAATATTACAACTCCAAGGTTCACTCGAGAAGATTCCAGGTCGGCGACCTAGTCCTCAAGAGGGTTCTGGGTCCGGATCCCGGGCCGCTCAAGCCCAAGTGGGAGGGGCCGTATAAAGTTAGCGAAGTCCTTCAGAATGGAGCCTACCGGCTGGAATATCTGAACGGCCAAAGATTAACTCACCCGTGGAACGCTATGTATCTAAAAAGGTATTATCAATAAGAATTCGATGTTATTCCCTACTGGTACACCTCATAAGACCGGCTCCCCCGGCACTATAAGACCGAGCTCGTCTCGGCACCTCGAAAGACCGGCTCCTCCGGCACTATAAGACCGAGCTCGTCTCGGCACCTCGAAAGACCGGCTCCTCCGGCACTATAAGACCGAGCTCGTCTCGGCACCTCGAAAGACCGGCTCCTCCGGCACTATAAGACCGAGCTCGTCTCGGCACCTCGAAAGACCGGCTCCTCCGGCACTATAAGACCGAGCTCGTCTCGGCACCTCGAAAGACCGGCTCCTCCGGCACTATAAGACCGAGCTCGTCTCGGCTCCTCATGAGGCCGGCTCCTCCGGCACTATAAGACCGAGCTCGTCTCGGCACCTCGAAAGACCGGCTTCTCCGGCACTATAAGACCGAGCTCGTCTCGGCTCCTCATGAGGGCGGCTCCCCCGGCACTCTAAGACCGAGCTCGTCTCGGCACGATCAACCAAGAACGATAAAAAAGCACAACGAAAACGGCAAAAAAGATCTTATTTCATCAAATCATTGTTACAAAATACAAACAATTACAAAAAACCTGAACCAGGTTGGCACGCAGGCCGAACATCAGATGAAACAAAAGAAAGACCAAAAATAGGCACGCAGGCCATGTTGAAAGCAAAATCTAAAAGAGACTACTCGGCCCCGTCATCCTGGCCGGCCGCCTGAAAAGATGGCCCCTCGCCTTCGCCTTGCGGAGCCTGACCGGCATCCTCACCCTCGGCCGCCTTCGGCTCATCGGCCCCAACAATGTCAACATGAAGGTCGGCCGCCTGAGAGGTGATGTAAGCCTCGATCTCCTGAACGGTCTTCCCACCTTTCATAAGATCTAAAATCTCGAAACAAGTGGAGACGTAGTTCAGATTGATCAGCTCCTCAAAGGCAGGCGTCTCCTTGAAGGCCTCCGCCCCTTCGGCACGGCCCCTAGCATAGCTCGAAGCCTCGCAGGTGCTGAGGCGCTCGGTCAGGTTTTCGACCTGGGCCTTGGTCTCCTTCAGATAAGCCTCGTGCTCGGCCCGGATTTCCACGCACTGTTTCTGCGCCTGATCGACTCGGGAGTCGGAGTCGCGGCCCGGACGTAATCCAGGAACCAGCGCGGCCGCCGCCCCTTCATCTGGTCACATGGCTCCACCCGCTCCTGGTTGACCGGAAGATAATGGCCCTCCAAGTCAATAACGGGCTCCTCCCGATCGGCCGGACAGAGAGGCAGGCGGACAATATGACTTCAGGGGCCGACGAACCCTCGGCCTTATTCGCAGAAACAGGCTCCACTCTCTTGCGCTTGCCGGCCCGCTCCCTCCGATCAGCAGCCTCCGCAGCCAGCCTGGCCACACGCTGAGCAGGCGTCTCCTTCCTACCGGATGAAGTTTTTGCCTGAGGAGCTGGAAAAGAAAGATATATCAAAAAAAAAAAAAAAAAAACTGAGGAAGACATTGTGCTCGGATCGGTCTCTCTAAGTCCGGCCGCCCAAAGGTTCTCCTCGGACACTAAAAGGTGAGACTTCCTTTGCTCCAGAGGAAGGCCCAAAAGCTGCTCGACCCGGTCGTCGAACTCGGCAGAAGTCTCTGACGCCGGGATACGTTCTGCACAGGCAACAAATGATGAGTGTTAGACAAAAGAGGAACAAAGGCAAAATTACCACACTTACTCATTTTGGCCGTAAAAAGCACAGGAATCCGCAGCTCGGCATCTATCACCCCCGGCTCCCACTCATCCAAGGAACTCCTCCACGGCCCCCCGATAAAGAACCACTGTTCTTTCCAGCTATGAATGGTCTCGGGTACCCCCACTAGCTCCTTGTGCATGGCATGCCGGGCCGTCAGATAAAACCAGCCCGAGCCGGACCTACCAACCGACCTCCATAGATAGAGGCTGTTGAACTCCTCAAAACTGGGCTCGGGCCAGCCGTGCTGATTAAAAAGGATAAAAAGGCCCACCACCCGAGCCCAGGAATTCGGATGAATCTGAGGGACAGGAAGGCCCCACTGCCTTAACCACCGGGAAAGAGTCAACGGAAGCGGAAACCGAAGCCCGGCCAGTAAAGAGCGGTAGTACACCGCCGTGCACCCAAAGGGCGGACTGTGGGGCCTCTCCTCGGGATTCGGAACGAACATCCGCACCCTCGCCGGAATTTTAAAGCGCAGCCGCCAGGCCGCCAATTGCTCCTCCGTAACGTTACTCCGAATCGAAGCTGAGTCCCAACTCGCCGCCACCAAAGGGGCCGGACGAGGGCGAGCCCGGGCCACCACCGGCTCGACTCTCTCCGCCGGAGTCTCTCCGACAACTGTCAATGGCGCCGCCATTTCCACTTCTCCAGATCCCGGCGACTCCACTAGTTCATCTCCCTCTTCCTCAACACTCCAATCGACGGGAGCTTCGCCAATCGATAGATCCGCCACACCCGTGCGGTCCGGCGACACGGTCAAAACCACCTCCGTCTCGTCCCTTGTCCCCGACATCTTAAATAAATAAGAAAGAAAAGCAAGCTTACCGGGAAGGTCGATAAAATCGGGAAAGAAGAAAAAAGTCGCCGAAAAAACTTCTCTCTCTGCAACACTACGTAAAAATGGCGGAAGAAACACTGAAGGAGAAGACAACCTCTATTTATAGGGAAATGTAGGCACTAAATGCCAGGCGCGTGAGGCGAGAAATTCTACTGAACCGTCACAGGATTCGAGAACACGTGAGCACGCCGCCCAGTATTCTTGCGCCACGCGTCCCCCCACATGATGACACCTAAAGACCAGGGAGGCGGTGCGACGCGACTCCCGAAGAGACGTCTGTTCGAAAGATCTTATCCTCCCACAAGGCAAACCAATCGCTTATGCATCCAAGACAAACCGGATCGGTCTCAACATCGAACGACTCCAGCCCCGGCCAGCTCGGCACGGCCCTGGACTCGGGGGCCCTTGTTGGTAGCCCATCCTACTCAGAATCCACGTAGGCACTCCAGGCAGCTAAACCGGCCGAGCAGAACCCGAAGTCGGACCGGACAAAAAAAAATCGATTTCCAACCGGACTCACTATAAACCGGAACGGACGGTGACTCCAAGGCCGACCCGGTATCTGATCCAGGAAGGCCGAGCAGAGGAAGGGACGGAAATGTCCCGGTTCAAGATTACGGCGGGGCCGGCCCGAACGGCGGGGACCGGCCGACACGAGCGGGGACCCGAGGACCGACCCTGTCGGATAGACATCTCCGGAAGTCGGCAAAGTAGACCCGCATGCCAATTAACGCATGCAGTCACGCCCCTTCCCAAGACACTCCTTATAGGCCGCCACGTGTCCAAGATGTACATGCAGACTGACAAGTGTTATGGGCGTATTCCCCAAACATGCGCCAGCTGTCATCTCCCCACTGGCCCAGACTGTCTATATATAGGAGAAATGTACAGTAAAAAAGGATCCTTTGGAATTCTGAGCATTAAGAAGAGAGAGAAAAAAGAGAGATAGGAGAGATACTGAAAAAGAATAAAAAAGACTTGTAATTAACAAGCAAACCGAATAGACCGGCATACACACTTCTGCCCGGCTCTATGCTATCAAGAGGTTATTAATAAAATTTAGTGATCAAATATCTTCCACTTTATTTGTTATTTTCTACGTGTCTTCGACCCATTTGTCCCGGTCAGTACACGTGACGTTGACCAACTCAGACGTCAACATATATATATATAGTGTGTGTCTAAGTAATTTATGTTTATAGTTAAACTGATGTACATAGTTTGTAAGTGATGCATATTAATAATCACATAATGTAGATAATACATGTATGTGATGTATATTTACACATGGATGTTAATGTTTATTTACCGTCAAAGCGCTATATATTGCATATAAGTGATATATATTAACGGTCACAATGATGCACATAATGTATATATATATATATAAAGGGTTGTAACAGAAAATTGAGGCTTTTTTTTTTCCACACACGTATATGAGGGGATCGTTCACTGCCCTGAGTACCCCCGAGAGGCTCGACCTCACCCCCGATCTAAAGGTAAATTTTTCAGCATGACCTGTTCGCCTTATTGTCCCCCGTTTGGGAACAGAAAATTGAGGCTTGACACTATTAATATTAAAGTTCTAAATATACAGAGTTTAAACTGATGTACATAATTTGTAAGTAATATATATTCACACTGTTTATGATTTATATCTATAATTTTAAAGTCGTTGGAGATCACATAGTGTTGGTTTACAATATAATGATCGATCAGAGAGTCTCATTACTTCTATTAATTTGAAGTAATACTTGAACTTCTCTTACAAACTCTCATAGAAATCAATTGGATTATTAAACACCACCCTAAATTACTAATCACTGCCCTATAATATTACATTTTTGCAATTACTTCATATTCAGCAGATTTGTAAAATTACCTTCTCACTACTTTTCTCCTCTCTCGACCTACTCTAAAGAAGCCACCAGCCGTCGCCGCACAGCCGTCGTCCGCCGCCATGTCTAAAAAAGGAAAAGCTCCGGTAATTTTTTTTCGGGTTTCTGCTACTTTGGGCGCTGGCCGCCTTGTCGGAGTGCACGACGGATGCAGCAGTCGAATTTTTTCACAGGCGTCCGCCGATTCCGCCTGTCCATGGCGCAGGCATCCAGACCAGACGCCCCAGCCTTAGTATAGACGTCCTGGTCGGACGTCTGAATCATGGGCAGCCGTCAAGATCAGACGCCTATGCGCTGGAATCGGCGTCCTTATTGGACGCCCTAACCACGGTCCTGGCGTCCAGACCAGACGCCCCTGTCTTGGTGCAGGCGTCCTGGCCGGACGCCCCAGCCCTTTTTTCGAAAAAAAATAAAATTTTCAATTAATAATTAATAATGTGTATTGTTTGTATGATTATTACTCATTAGTTGTATTGTTTGCTAAATGGAGATGAGAGGAGGAGCGGGCAAATCTATGCCGTTAGTCACAGAGTTGATGGGTTCTGGAGCGCGTCACACCAGAGCTCGTGGTGTTGATGCTTCCGTTCGTATACAGCGGGAGACAGAGCGTAGGGATCACGTACCTTATACTGACTTTGGTACTGAGGATTTGAGCGAGTATTATTCGCACGACGAGGACGACGATCAGGACATGAACGAAGGCGGTGATGATTCTTTGTCCGTTTTGTGCTGGGTTTGAAAGGGGAGAGGGGGGAGGTTTGTCACTTCTGGGTCTACCAGTAGTAAACGACGTAGGGCAGAGGATGACACATGATGGATGGTTACTAAGGAGATGTCTGGTGGCCCTATCGACGGCAGCGTTATCCTGAGTTTCGGTGGGCATGTCGCCGCGCATATCTGGACTGGAGAGATGAGAGGTCTGCTGAAGTGTCACAGCAGGACTGCTGCTTGTCAGAGCTTGAGTCAGTGGCGCTCAGTGATGTCACCCTCTTTAGTGAACCGGATCAGTGGGACTGGGTTATCCCACCTCACGGACGCCATGTTTAGACACATTGACTCACCGTTGATTTCTGCGTTCGTTGAACGGTGGCAGCCCAATACGAACTCTTTTCACATGCCGTTCGGAGAGATGACCATCATGTTGCATGATGTGTAGCAGATCCTTTGCATTCCTGTCGAGGGGCGATTGGTTGATGCCGATAGCACATCTACACAGTTGCAGGTGGATGTGATGGAGGTTCTTGGAGTATCGCGGTCGGAGTTACTGAGTACTCACTGGGGACTCGATTTTCCGGTCATGCCACGATGGAGGTCGAGTGGAGAGCACCCAAGCCGTAGCTTGGATGTGGTTGTTATTTGGATCCACCTTGTTTGTTGACAAGAGTGGTAACCGGATTAGGCCGTCCTGCTTATTGGAGGTGAGGGACGGTACCGGTCAGTATTCATGGGGTTCGGCTGCATTAGCTTTCTTGTACCGTCAGCTTGGTATCGCTAGTCGCGGTGACTCCATGGGTATTTATGGATGTCTTACCCTCGTTCAGGCTTGGATTTATAAGTATTTTCCCTACTTCCGACCTCATCGAGAGCGTATGATTGTTGAGTCCATGCAGCCTCGAGCTTCTACATAGAGTGTCCAGGCTTAGGGTAAGGATGAGCACCGACTCCAGTCTTTGCGTCGCCGCATTGATCAGTTGACAACCGCAGAGGTATAACGATTCCTTCTAACAATCTCACAATTCATTTGAAAATAACTAGTTTAATTTGTTGATTATATGTACGCAGATACAGTGGTTGCCTTATGGCCCTGATCCAGTGAGGGATGTCCCAAGGACCACATTCATTGGATGGCTGCGATATCGGGATATTATCGAGCCATACATGCCTGGTCGGACATTATGGCAGCTCGGTTATGTGCAGACCATCCTTTTCCCGATCACCAGACCGGAAAAAGTGGTTCGGGCGTGGACGAGCAGATTGTACCGAGTTAAGTATCCCATTCGGATGTCATCTGATGCTTGGATGATGTTTCCGGGCGCATACAGGCTTCCTCTCGCTGACTATCAGGCTGCTACTTATGATCAGGTTACATGTGCCGATGATTACATTGAGTGGCATTATCGGTATTCGCACCCTCAGCTACTGAACGACGGTGCTGCAGCTGGATCAGTGCCCTTCTCGTTATAGCAGCGATTACGTATGTTGTTTAACTTTGCACTTTGTTTCATTTCATCATACATTACTCATTGTATTATATTGTCTTTATTTTTTACAGTGGGTGAGTCGATTGTCTAAATGAGTGATTGTGCATACCCTTACTCCCAGATATCGGTCTGATTATCCAACCAGTCAAGTCATGCGATTGTTTGGCCTTTATCTGAAATGTACACTTACATGCTTTCGTCTTTGTGTCATTTCGAGCAGCGACATCCAAATCTCTTAATACCCCTCTGTACCGTTCACCACGGTTACATCTCAATAGCTTTGTCTTTCCTTTATTCTTGTAGGACGAAATGATGAACTCGAAACTAATTTGAAGAGCAATTTTTTTCGCCAAACCAATCGCATCACAATCATTATCGAATATTTCGTCATTGACGAAATAACCACTATAATCAACGCCGTCACCTTCAAATTCTTCCAACATAACCTGAAATTTTTAATTGACAGAATGTTAATAATAATACCAATAATATTATTATTAAAATTTAAAATCATGCAAAAAAAGCGACCAGGCGTCCAGAAATTACGCCTGGACCATGACAGAGGCGTCTGGCATGGATGCCTGACCACGGTACAGGTGTCTGCATCGGACGCCCAGACCATGGTACAGGCATCTGCATCGGACGCCAAGACCGTGGTCCAGGCGTCTGGTCTAGACGCCTAGACCTGTAATATTCGTACTTCCTAATTTTGGTAATTTCTATTTTGGTGTATGTTCGTTTCGGTTGACTCGCTTGTTACTGTTTTGGAATTCTGAATCTATTTTGTTCTTGGAGTTTTTCCATTTGGACGAGTTTCGAAGATGTTTTCACGTATTTTCATCTTGAGTTATATTTTGTCGCATGTACGTTCGATTCTCGTAAAACTCATTTGATTTCATTATTTTCCCTTCCCATGAGTTCGTATGGTTGAATGGATTGTGTTGTGAGTCTCAGATTGTTAATCCGACGTCGTCTCGTGATTTTTTGGATGTTTGGGCCATTTTGTAATTTCCTAAAAGTTTAGGGAATTTTATCCTCCTTGTCGTATTTTGGATTCCCCAGTAGTTGGGAGTGTATTATCTCTCAGCACTTAACTTCGTTTCATGAATATCTCGTGTTTATGCTTCTGGGTTTGACATTGAGTCGCGTTCCGTTTTCGTATCGTCTTGTGCAGAAAACGGCGTTCAGTAGTACTGGACTGCTGCATGCGTAACGCACGTTACGCATGCTTTTTAGCGCGCGCTAGCTGTACTTGCGTAACGTACGTTATGCCCTGATAGTAACGTATGTTATGGCTTTTGCGTTAGGGCGATAGGATTACGCGATTACGCTCATCCCTTATGTACGTTAGCTGTCTTGAGTTACGTACGTAAGCTCATGCGTAGCGTACGCTAATGACCTCAGCTAATCGGGCAGAATGTTCTGCCGGGCCCTTAAGTACGTAAACTCAAAGGAGTTACGTACGTAAGACATCTTAGCGTACGTTAACTACTCATGTTAACGTACGTAACGCGTGTCATGTATTTAAATCCTGAAGTTGGCCTCGGGTGCGTCATTTTCACTCTTTTCCCTTCCCTTGTCCGCGACACAAACTTCTCGGGCGATTTGGAGCGATTTGTGCAGAACAAATCCAGAAAACTCCTCCTAAGACCAATTGTTGTGCTTCAAGCAAGGTTTATCATCATCGTAATCATCTTATTCCATTCGAATCGAGGTATCTTTTCGTTAGAACCCTAGCTTTTAGGGATTTTGGGCTTTTTTAACCCGATTTAGCTTCGTTGAATTGTTAGATTATGATTGTATAGTCGTAAAACCTTATTTCCAATATAGTTTAACGAATTAAACTTCGAGGGTTTTCACAGTTCATAGATTAGAATCCTTTTGACCGCAGTGTTTTCGACGAATTATTCCAACAGGTAGAACTAAGATGTAGTCCTACGTTTTCACAATTTTGAGATTGGTTGCATATCGTTATTATGATAGGAATGGGGTTGTGAAGATTGTTCGGACCAAAACCTTACCTTTCAACCTTTCCCTTCCGTCGTCTCACCCAAGGCAAGTACTTCTTTACATTTTGTTATGTAGAACGTAAAATTCGACATTGATGGAAAGTTGTGATAATTGTGTGTGTGTGTGTTGATGTCGTGTATTCCACCTGGGGATTGTCCGAAGAGGCCTCTGGGGGTCGCTACTAATGGGTACGACCACGAAAGTGGTTTTCCACCTGGGGATGGTCCGACGGGGCCTCTGGGGGTCGCTACTAAGGGGTACGACCGCGGAAGTGGTTTCCCACCTGGGGAGGGTCCGACGGGGCCTCTGGGGGTCGATACTAAGGGGTACGGCCACGGGTTACCAAGTGTGAAATTATATTGTGGTAATGTGATGTTATGTTTTGCCTTGATAGGCATACTTTGTTGAGAAAAACTGTGATATTCCGAAATATTGTGTTTCTAGTATTTTTCAAAGCATTTTCATGTTGGATTATACTCCCTAATAGCATTATGTAAATTATACTTGCACTAGCTATTCGAATGCTAACCCCTTAAATGGGGGAAATGCGTCTTATGCATTTCAGGTGTTGGTCGAGCTGAGGAGCTGGCACGGGATGCGCACGCAAAGGATGGTCTGGCATGATGATGTGGCTCGAGTCTATATTTTCATGCTTTGTCATTGTATTTGTCTGAGTATTGGAGTTGGACTGATTACTTTTAAACTTGGTTTAAGTCCCCTGCATGGGCAATGAATTGGTATTTGACTTATGCCTCATGTACTTCTATTGAAATGTTTTCGCCGAGGCCACGACCTTATTTTTACTATGTTAAGTGCGTCTTTTCAGATTTTATTGTGGTTTATGTCTCATGAGTTAGCCTGGTAGACCCTCATGAGGGTCCTACGGCATGTAATGTCCCATCTGAGATTTGGGGTGTTACATTTATGGTATCAGAGCCTTAGGTTTTGAATGCCTAGGCTGTCAGTTAATCGTGGGTCTGTCAGTTATGTCGTTAGAGTCAGTCGTTGAGCCTAGTATCATCGTGCTACCGTCTTTTTGTGCGACCCGTGGCTGTAAGTCTCATTGAACTCTTATATTTCTGTAATTCGTTTTCTTGCGTCGTTTGGAATTGTAAACCTTTCTGATCTTGTTCGTAAATATATTTTCTTCAGTATGTTGAGAGGTCGTGGTAGACCGGCTGGGGGGTGCGGCTGAGGCCGTGGTCGTGGTGCTAATAACGAGGAAGTCTCACTTTCTCAGTCCTTTGTGGATTCGGCTTCTCATTCAGTGCCGTCGGGTAATAACACCAACACCGGGGCTACTGCCGTACTTCAGCAGTTGGTAGCCCAGCTCACTCAGATAGCTCAGGGTGGACGCCAAAATCCGCCCCTGACTCCAGAGGATGAAGCTAGTAAATGGCTTCAGAAAGTAACTAAGATGCACCCCCCTCGCTTCTCTGGTTCTTCTGACTCCCTCGGTTGGGAGAATTGGCTCTTTCAGTTGAGCAGGACTTTTGATGCCGTAGCTTGTCCCGATAACAGGAGGGTACCCATTGCCCAGTACCTCCTGGATAAGGAAGCTGCAGAATGGTGGGAGGCTGTGACATCCAGAGACCGCATAGCCACTTGGGAGGAATTTAAGACTGCTATAGAAGCAGAATAATGCCCACCGCCAGTCAAAGAACGCAGAATTGTGGAATTCTTCACCGCTACACCTCAGGACGTGCCTATTTCTCAGGCCATTATCTCTTATAATCAGCAATTGGGATTCGTGAAAGATCAAGTGAGGACCGAGGCCGACAAGATCCGTTATTTCAATATGCGCATGAAACCGCATATCAGACAGAGTATGGCACCGCTTATGTGTGCCACCTTGAAGGAGTATCAGGATCGCGCCCTAGCGATTGAGATGGTTGTCCCGGAATCAGAGTTGGGTTCCGAGCAGAAGACAGTTGGCAGTTTTTCAGCCGGCAAGGGTGGTCATTTTCCAAAATCTCAGTCTGCTCCTATTTCAGGAAAGAATCCGTTTCACTAGGCTGGAGGGTCTCAGGGTAACCGCTCAGTCCAGTCCCCTTTACCAGGCGGCAGAGTTTGTTTCAATTGTAGTCAGAGTGACCATTTGGCGAAGTATTGTCCAAATCTTCCAGTCACATGTTTCTCGTGCGGACAAAGTGGTCATCGTGCGACTCACTGCGAGACAGTAGACAAGATAGTCAGAACTTCTATGGTAACTACAGCAACGGGGGAACCGAGTGTCGGCCAAAGAGTACCAGCATCTCAGAGTCCTCAGGGTACGAGTCGTGGTAGAGGTCGAGGCCAATCGAACCGCCGAGCTACTTCTAGTTCGGGCTCAGTGCACCCTCGTTTGTACCAGATGAGACGTACGGAGGAGATGGATGTTCTAGTGGCGTCAGGTACCACTCAGATCCTTTCTCATCCAGTTTCGGTGCTTTTTGATTCGGGTGCTACCCACTCCTTTATTGCTTCAGACTGTGTTTGTCGTATTGGTATTACCTGCTTGTTCGAGTGTGAGCTATTTGTAGTGAGTATGCCTAGTGGGGATCATATGGTTGGGAACCGAGAGGTTAGGGATTGCCCAGTGAGGATCGGGAGCCGGGATTGGCCCTATAATCTCATTGTTGTAGACCTTAGAGGCGAGGATTTGATCCTTAGGGACGATTGGTTGGATCATCACGGTGCCATCATAAATTATTGGACTCGCACCATTTCGATAGTGGTTGAGGACGGCACTGAGCACACTCTCGTCGGTTGTAAGTCGAGTAGATCGGGAAGCATGATTAGCGCCTTGAAGGCGATAAAACTTTTGAACCAGGGCTGTGTCGGCTATTGGTGTTACGCTCTACAGACAGAAGATGGTGGAGTTAACATGTCGTCGATTCCGGTCGTTAGCAAGTATCCCGACGCATTTCCGGATGACTTGCCGGGATTACCACCACAGCGAGAGGTTGAGTTCCCTATCGATCTAGAGCCGAACGCGGCTCCTGTCTCTCGAGCACCGTATCGTATGGCACCGTCAGAGATGTTAGAGTTGAAGAAACAATTGGGAGAGTTGTTAGATAAAGGGTATATACGTCCGAGCGCATCACCTTGGGGTGCGCCTGTACTTTTTGTTAAGAAGAAGGATGGATCGCTTCGTTTATGCATCGATTATTGAGAATTAAATAAGTTGACCATCAAAAACAAATACCCTTTACCCAGGATTGACGACTTATTTGATCAGCTACAGGGGGCGACAGTCTTTTCGAAGGTTGATTTACGATCGGGCTATTACCAGTTGAGGATTCGAGATAGTGATATACCGAAAGCTGCATTTCGGACGAGATATGGCCATTACGAGTTTGTGGTTATGCCTTTCGGGCTAACCAATGCCCCAGCAGTGTTCATGAAATTAATGAACAAAGTTTTTATCGAGTATCTGGACAAATTCATGGTCGTCTTTATCGACGACATCTTTATCTATTCCCGGAGTCGAGAAGAGCATGCCTTACATCTCCGGATTGTGTTGGACATTTTGAGGACTGAGCAGTTATACGCGAAGTTCTCTAAGTGTGAATTTTGGCTCAAGGAAGTGATATTCCTCGGGCATGTGATTTCAGCAGAGGGAGTTCGGGTAGATCCGCAGAAAATAGAGGAATTGACGGCATGGGAACCGCCCAAGAATGTGAAGGAAGTAAGAAGTTTTCTGGGGCTTGCAGGCTATTACCGTAGATTCGTTGAAGGATTTTCTAATATTGCTAGACCACTCACTCAGTTACTCCAAAAGACTCAGAAGTTCGAGTGGACCGCAGACAGACAGGATAGTTTTGACGAGTTGAAGAGACGGTTGACTGCCGCACCTGTTTTAGCATTGCCCCAGGGGAACAAGGATTTCGTGGTGTATAGTGACGCTTTGGGCCTCGGGCTCGGATGTGTTTTGATGCAAAGGGATAAGTTTATTGCTTATGCATCCGGACAGTTGAAACCCTACGAGACAAATTACCCTACGCATGACTTAGAGTTAGTCGCGGTCGTCTTTGCTTTAAAAATCTGGAGGCATTATCTCCTTGGGTCGTCGTGTAAGATTTTTACGGATCACAAGAGTCTGAAGTATATCTTCAGTCAAAAAGTGTTGAATATGAGACAGCGTAGGTGGTTGGAGCTAATTAAAGATTACGACCTCGAGATACTTTACCATCCGGGTAAGGCTAATGTAGTGGCTGATGCGTTGAGTCGGAGGCTGATAGCGTTACATATTTTAGAGGAACTTATGCCATAGAGCGGGATCCAGTAGGATTTGATTTGTCAGGATATCGAGGTTTGGGTTCAGAGAGTTCAGGGACAGTTATGTGCGTTGGAAATTACTTCGTCCTTGACTGATGATATCAAGGTGAAACAGCATGACGACCCATTTTTGGTCCAGTTGGGTGAGGATGTGAGGAAGGAGAAAGCCTCTGGGTTTGTGATTCAGGATGACGGAGTTTTGAGATTTCGCGGCAAATTATGTGTACCGAATGATATTGAGTTGAGACAGAAGATTTTGAGTGAGGCTCATACTACGCCTTACTCCATACATCCTGGTACGAGCAAAATGTACAAGGATGTAAGGAGAAACTACTGGTGGAGCAATTTGAAGACGGACGTGAGTGAGTTTGTATCGAGGTGTTTAACCTGTCAGCAGGTTAAGATTGAACACCAGCGACCCGCAAGATTATTGCGACCACTTCCTATTTCGGAGTGAAAGTGGGAGGATATTTCCATGGATTTCATTTCCAGTATGCCTAGGAATCGGACTGGAATGAACATGATTTGGGTTATTGTCGATCGACTAACCAAATCAGCTCATTTTCTGGGTATTAAGGATACTTGGGGGCCGGAAAGACTAGCGCGGGTATTCATTGCGGAGATCGTGAGGCTGCATGGGACTCCTAAAAGTATTGTCTCGGATCGATATGGCCGATTTATATCGCATTCTTGGCAGGCTATTCACCGAGCTTTGGGGACCGAGTTGAGACTCAGTACATCATACCACCCTCAGACAGACGGGCAGTCAGAGCGGACGATACAGACACTGGAGGATATGTTGAGAGCCTGTGCTTTAGACTGGAAGGATGATTGGGAGTCACACCTGCCATTGATCGAGTTCACGTACAACAATAGTTGGCACGCCTCGATCAAAATGGCACCATTTGAGGCATTGTATGGGAGGAGGTGCAGATCACCGTTGTGTTGGGATGATGCATCCGAGTTAGTTGGTACCAAACCAGATATGGTAGTTGAGACGAGAGAGAAAATTTCCTTGACCCGTGATAGGTTGTTAACGGTCCAGAGTCGACAGAAGTCTTATGCCGACACACGTCGCTGTGCATTGTGGGGGATCATGTCTTGCTTAAGGTGTCGCCGACACGAGGAGTTTACCGCTTCAGCCGGAAGGGTAAACTTAGTCCGAGATATATTGGGCCATTCGAGATCTTAGAGAGAGTTGGAGAGCTTGCTTATCAGTTAGGCTTGTCGCCGTCCTTGAGTCACGTGCATAACGTATTTCATGTTTCCTAGCTTAGAAAGTATGTACCAGACCCTAGCCATATTATTGATTTTGGAGAGATTGAGTTGGGATTCGACATTACCATCGAGGAGAGGCCGATTCAAATTTTAGAGCGTCGGGTGAAGCAACTTAAGCACAAAACCATTTCTTTGGTTAAAGTTCAATGGTCGAGGCATGGATCCAAGGAAGCCACGTGGGAGACGGAAAAGAATATGAAGTCGAGATACCCCGAGCTTTTTGCGTTGTAAGTTTCGGGATGAAACTTATTTTTTAGGGGGAGTGAATGTAATATTCGTACTTCCTATTTTTGGTAATTTCTATTTTTGGTGTATGTTCGTTTCAGTCGACTCGCTTGTTACTGTTTTGGAATTCTGAATCTATTTTGTTCTTAGAGTTTTTCCATTTGGACGAGTTTCGAAGATGTTTTTACGTATTTTCATCTTGAGTTATATTTTGTCGCATGTACGTTCGATTCTCGTAAAACTCATTCGATTTCGTTATTTTCCTTTCCCATGAGTTCGTATGGTTGAATGGCTTGTGTTGTGAGTCTCGGATTGTTAATCCGACGTCGTCTCGTGATTTTTCGGATGTTTGGGCCATTTTGTAATTTCCTAAAAGTTTAGAGAATTTTATCCTCCTTGTCGTATTTTGGATTCCCCGGTAGTTGGGAGTGTATTATATCTCAGCACTTAACTTCGTTGTCGTGAATATCTCGTGTTTATGCTTCTGGGTTTGACCTTGTGTCGCGTTCCGTTTTCGTATCGTCTTGTGCAGAAAACGGCGTTCAGCAGTACTGGACTGCTGCATGACGCACGTTACGCATGCTTTTTAGCACGTGCTAGTTGTACTTGCGTAACGTACGTTATGCCCTGATAGTAACGTACGTTATGGCCTTCAGCGTTGGGACAGTAGGTTCTGCCAGTTTCTGCTCATCCCTTACGGACATTAGCTGTCTTGAGTTACGTATGTGAGCTCATGTGTAGCGTACGCTAATGGTCATGCGTAGCGTACGCTAACGACCTCAGCTAATTGGGCAGAATGTTCTGCCGGGCCCTTACGTACGTAAACTCAAAGGAGTTACGTACGTAAGACATCTTAGCGTACGTTAACTACTCATGTTAACATACGTAACGCGTGTCAGGTATTTAAATCCTGAAGTTGACCTCGGATGCGTCATTTTCACTCTTTTCCCTTCCCTTGTCCGCGACACAAACTTCTCGGGCGATTTGGAGCGATTTGTGCAGAACAAATCCAGAAAACTCCTCCTAAGATCAATTGTTGTGCTTCAAGCAAGGTTTATCATCACCGTAATCATCTTCTTCCATTCGAATCGAGGTATCTTTTCGTTAGAACCCTAGCTTTTGGGGATTTTGGGGTTTCGTCTTGATTCTTCCTTTTTAACCCGATTTAGCTTCGTTGAATTGTTAGATTATGATTGTATAGTCGTAAAACCTTATTTCCAATATAGTTTAACGAATTAAACTTCGAGGGTTTTCACAGTTCATAGATTAGAATCCTTTTGACCGCAGTGTGTTCGACGAATTATTCCAACGGGTAGAATTAAGATGTAGTCCTACGTTTTCACAATTTTGAGATTGGTTGCATATTGTTATTATGATAGGAACGGGGTTGTGAAGATTGTGCGGACGAAAACCTTACCTTTCAACCTTTCCCTTCCGTCGTCTCATCCAAGGCAAGTACTTCTTTACATTTTGTTCTTTACATTTCAACCTTGAATTCGTGTTCTTAAGGATATGAAGATTATGCTATCAAGATATTAAGTTTCATTGGTGATTTTAGCCAAACCACATCATGTTTAGGGGATTGAGATGATTATGCTTTAAGTACCTTGGTTAAGAACATTATGATTTGAATCTTGTTACGATGAACAAGTAGAGAAAGTTTCTAACTTTGGTAATCCGAATCTAGAAGGTGTCTTCATAGTAATCACGGACTTGACTTTAACATCATTATTGTTAGACGAATCTAAGAGATTGATCATGGAAGGATTTATCTTGTAAAGATGGAGTGATTAATCAAACTACAAGATGATAGCTTTGATTGATATAAGGTATTGATATCGACCGTTAGGCCTTCCGAATTACGCATGAATAATTGTAATCGAAATGGAATATGGTTTTATGATAGTATACATATTCTTGAATTCGAAGTTGTTGTTATCCGTAAGATCATTCATAACCGTATGAGCATGATATTCATGGAGATAAAATGAATTAACACTGAAGATTTTGTTGGTTTGATCACGATTAGATCAGTCTACTGCCCAGTAGTGAACTGCCATGCATGTTTAGCGCACGCTAAACTTTGTAGATTAACGTGCGCTATCGAGCACAGTTAACGTACGCTATGATTGGAAACGTAACGTGCGCTATGTCATCAGGAGAGTCAGTCGGCTGATCAGAGAGGACTGTCAATACATAGTTAGCATACGCTAGGCTTTATTGTTTATGTGCGCTAACGAGCGGTCTTAGCGCGCGCTACGTAGAATACTTAGCGTACGCTAAGTAGTACAGGCAGATTAAATTTTATGAATTTTCGGCCGTAAATTGGATTGTTAGACATTCGTACGACATGAGATGAATTCTATATTATTTCTTTTGTTAAGGTTCGAGCTCGTTACGTGATTGATCGAAGGGGCGACCTTCGAGTGTTTCGTTTTTCGTGGAAGTATTGTTTTTGTCTTCGAATTGAGGCAAGTACCTTAATTGTTCTATTTATTGATGTTATACGTATTGTTGTACATGTATGTCGTTGTTGTATGTCCACCACGTGTTGGTCCGACGGGATCATCTTGGGATCTATGCTAGCATGCGCTGGATCATTGGACGGGTTTTTCCACCACGTGTTGGTCCGACGGGATCATCTTGGGGTCTAGGCAGTGAACGCTGGATCATTGGAATTACCATGTGTATGTTGTGATATCATGTTGTGAATATCAGTTGTGTATGTTATTTATGAGTTTCTCGTAGGAGAAGACTCGTTGGTATTTTTGTCATTTACATTATTATTATTATTCGTGAGATGTTGAATAATATGTTGTGGTACTTGTACTAACATCGTTGTGCTAACCCCTTCGGGGGTGAACATTTTGTTTATGTTCAGGATCCAGGAGAGTGGGGAAACAACCACTGGAGCTAGGGGTGTCGATAACCGGGTACACGGTTTTTTGGGTACCCGAATTTACGGGTACCCGGTTATACGGGTAATGGAAAGTTCGGCCAGTGAACCGACCCAAAATTTAATACAACTAATTTTAAATTTTTATAAATAATTTGTAATTTTAATATAAATTTATTTTAGAATTTATTATATAAATTAATTCCCCGAGTACTAAATACATTATAAATATTTTCCGTACAATAAGTAAATTTCAAAACTAACTAATTTTTTTTATATATATCATTTTTTATTATATAATTATGCTTAATTCAATATTCAATTATATATATGAAAGAATATATTATTTTTTATTTAAAGATTTTATCTTCTTGTAAATTTCCAAACTAGTGAGAATAAATATCATTACTGAAAATACATGAATTCTCATATTAAATATAATTCATATTATTTGAAAGATAAAGTTTCATATTATTACAAATTAAATAATTAAATTTATAAAAAAACAATAACCATTAAAAAATAATCGGGTTTTCGGGTACCCGAATTTACACAACAAGTCGGCCCATGACCCGGCCCGATTATATGACTTTTTTCCGGGTCGGGTACCCGGCCCGAAAAAAATTTAAAAATTTTAAAAATACCCGGAATATTTAGTTCGGGTCATCGGGTAGTTGGGCCGGGTAGTTCGGGTCGGTTATTTTTGAACACCCCTAACTGGAGCTGCACGACGATGAGGGTGTAGAGTGATGTCCCGACTGGGTTTAATTGTCTGTTGTTTGTTGGTTATTTCAATAAGTACTCGAGTACGTATTCGTTTATGATGATTTGGATTTGGTGATGTATTAATACTTTTCCGTTGAACTTTCGTATTTTCAGTATTGGTCAAAACTGTTGTATCTTATTTCCGTTATTTCCATAAGTTGGTATCTGTCATTGTCGTTTCATTTATTCAGCCTTGTAAATTCTTACGTAAAGGATTTACGGCGCTGTAATATTCCTGAATATATCGGGGGTGTTACAGAATATGGTATCGGAGCTAAGATTATGGATATCTTGGCCATTGGGTTAAATAGGGGTCATATATGTCTTTTGAGGTAACCGGCCGCGAATAACATCACTGTACTGCCTACGTCTTCGTGCGGGCGGTGGTTGTAAGTTCCTAAACTCTATCTCGTCCTTTACATGTTATATTTCTTTGTACTTGAGCATTTGAACGATATTGTTTCCTGTATATTGAGTATTTATGCTTATAGTATGTTGAGAGGCGGACGTGGACGTGGTCGCGGTCGCGGACGCGGACGAAGAAATGCTGAAAGGGAAGCGTCGCCTTCTAATCAAGCCAGTCACAGCTCAGGCGAGCCACAGAGATCTATTAACAATGAACCAGAACCTGCTGTACCCGAAATCCTTCGTCAGGTGGTGAACCAGATGACTCAGTTCGCCCAGGTCGTGGACCAAATGCAGGTGGCGGTGGGGTTACAGTAGGGAGATGGACAACAAAGGATCCCGGAATGAGGAAATCGAGGTGACCAATGGTTGCAAGAGGTGGCGAAGATGCAACCACCCAAATTTGACGGCTTTTCTGAGACTCCCACATGGGACCATTGGTTGAAGGAATTGGAGAAAATATTTGCCGGGATTAACTGCCCAGACGACCGGAGAGCCTCTATCGCTCAATACTTTCTGATAGGGGAAGCGTCCGAATGGTGGGAAGCCATCCGGCCTGTAGACCATGAAGCTGATTGGACAGAGTTTAAACTGATGATGGAAGCCCAGTACTGCCCTCGTCCTGTGAGGGAAGCCAAAGTTAGGGAGTTTTTCTCCGCTAAGCCGTCAGACGAACCTATATCCCAGACAATTAAGACATTTAACCAGCAGCTGGCATTTGTTCGACATTTGGTCAGAACAGATGGAGAAATGATGATCCATTTTGATATGAGGATGAAACCAGAAATCTAGAGGTACATGTCCGGTTTTGAATGTACCACTCTCCGTCAATACCAGGATAAGGCATTGGCGTACGAAATCAAAGAAGCAGCAATGGAGAAGTTTACGGAATCTAAGAAGCAGAAAGTCTCTGGTACTTTTACAGAGCATAGGAATAGCGGGCCTCGCAAAGCCCAGTCATCCTTTCATTCGTTCAAGAAATCTCCGCACCCATCCAAGAGCGGAAAGAACTCTGGAGCAGTATCAGTCACGACAGATGTGACAAGGAGATGCTTTAACTGTGGCCGAACAGGACATTATCGGCGAGATTGCTCATTCCCTACCGTGACTTGTTTTGACTGTGGTCGAGAGGGACATCGTGCGGTGTTCTGTGAGGAGGCTGCGAAAGCTTTTAGAGCCCGTACATCACATCCAGCCCAGAAAGAATCGAGTATTCAACAGACGCAACAGAGTGTACAGATGCCTCCGAATGTTGGCCGCGGACGAGGCAGAGGACAGTTTGACCAAAAGGGGACATCGAGTGCCAGATATGTTCCCCCACGTCTGTACAAGATGAGGAGAACAAACGATCAGGATGATGCTATCGCATCAGGTACCGTTCAGATCCTTTCCCAGCCAGTTAGCGTTTTATTCGATACAGGAGCTACGCATTCATTTATATCCTTATCTTGTGTAAATCGTTTGAATATTTCTGGTTTTCATAACTGTGAACCTTATGTTGTTGGTTTACTGAGTGGAGAGAGGATTGTTGGAAATTTAGAAACTAGAGATTTCCATGTATCATTTGGAGCCATGGAGAAGTTTACGGAATCTAAGAAGCATAAAGTCTCTGGTACTTTTACAGAGCATAGGAATAGCGGGCCTCGCAAAGCCCAGTCATCCTTTCATTCGTTCAAGAAATCTCCGCACCCATCCAAGAGCGGAAAGAACTCTGGAGCAGTATCAGTCACGACAGATGTGACAAGGAGATGCTTTAACTGTGGCCGAACAGGACATTATCGGCGAGATTGCTCATTCCCTACCGTGACTTGTTTTGACTGTGGTCGAGAGGGACATCGTGCGGTGTTTTGTGAGGAGGCTGCGAAAGCTTTTAGAGCCCGTACATCACATCCGGCCCAGAAAGAATCGAGTATTCAACAGACGCAACAGAGTGTACAGATGCCTCTGAATGTTGGCCGCGGACGAGGCAGAGGACAGTTTGACCAAAAGGGGACATCGAGTGCCGAATATGTTCCCCCACGTCTGTACGAGATGAGGAGAACAAACGATCAGGATGCTGCTGTCGCATCAGGTACCGTTCAGATCCTTTCCCAGCCAGTTAGCGTTTTATTCGATACAGGAGCTACGCATTTATTTATATCATTATCTTGTGTAAATCATTTGAATATTTCTGGTTTTCATAACTGTGAACCTTATGTTGTTGGTTTACCGAGTGGAGAGAGGATTGTTGGAAATTTAGAAACTAGAGATTTCCATGTATCATTTGGAGCCATGGAGAAGTTTACAGAATCTAAGAAGCAGAAAGTCTCTGGTACTTTTACAGAGCATAGGAATAGCGGGCCTCGCAAAGCCCAGTCATCCTTTCATTCGTTCAAGAAATCTCCGCACCCATCCAAGAGCGGAAAGAACTCTGGAGCAGTATCAGTCACGACAGATGTGACAAGGAGATGCTTTAACTGTGGCGAACAGGACATTATCGGCGAGATTGCTCATTCCCTACCGTGACTTGTTTTGACTGTGGTCGAGAGGGACATCGTGCGGTGTTCTGTGAGGAGGCTGCGAAAGCTTTTAGAGCCCGTACATCACATCCAGCCCAGAAAGAATCGAGTATTCAACATACGCAACAGAGTGTACAGATGCCTCCGAATGTTGGCCGCGGACGAGGCAGAGGACAATTTGACCAAAAGGGGACATCGAGTGCCGGATATGTTCCCCCACGTCTGTACAAGATGAGGAGAACAAACGATCAGGATACTGCTGTCGCATCAGGTACCGTTCAGATCCTTTCCCAGCCAGTTAGCATTTTATTCGATACAGGAGCTACGCATTCATTTATATCCTTATCTTGTGTAAATCGTTTGAATATTTCTGGTTTTCATAACTGTGAACCTTATGTTGTTGGTTTACCGAGTGGAGAGAGGATTGTTGGAAATTTAGAAACTAGAGATTTCCATGTATCATTTGGAGCCAGAGAATGGCTCTCAAATCTGATCGTGATAGAAATGCAAGGAGACGACCTGATACTCAGAGATGATTGGCTTAATCGATATGGAGCTATTGTAAACTACCGAAGGAGGAATATCTCGCTGACTGCTGACGATGGCTCCAAAATACTGTTTGAGGCATGAAAACCAGGAAGCTCAGGAAAGCTGATCAAGGCGATGAAAGCTGTCAAATTGTTGAAATAGGGTTGTACCGGATACTGGTGCTATGCAATGAAGAAAAAAGACGAAATTGTAGAACTTTCATCCATTCCTGTTGTGAACGAATTTCCAGATGTATTTCTTGACAAGTTACCTGGACTACCTCCACGACGGGATGTAGAATTCACCATTGAGATGGAACCCGGAGCTACACCAATTTCTAAGGCGCCGTATCGTATGACACCTACTGAGATGTACGAATTGAAAAAGCAACTGGAGGAGTTATTGGACAAAGGCTATATCCAGCCAAGCGTTTCGCCCTGGGGAGCGCCAGTTCTTTTCGTTCGGAAGAAGGATGGATCGCTTCGACTGTGTATTGACTATCGAGAGTTGAACAAAATGACAATTAAGAACAAATATCCGTTGCCACGGATTGATGATTTGTTTGACCAGTTACAAGGAGCAACGGTATTTTCTAAAATTGATTTGAGATCAGGATATCATCAGCTGAGGATTAAGGAATCTGATATTCCGAAATCAGCGTTCAGAAGTCGCTATGGACATTATGAGTTTGTAGTGATGCCGTTTGGTCTCACTAATGCACCTGCTGTATTCATGCAATTGATGAACCGAGTGTTCATCGAATATTTAGATAAATTTTTGTGGTCGTGTTCATTGATGACATTCTGGTGTATTCTAAGAGCCCGGAAGAGCATGCACAGCATTTACGGATTGTGTTAGACCTATTAAGAAATGAACAATTGTACGCCAAAATTTCTAAGTGTGAATTATGGCTAAAAGAAGTAATGTTCCTCGGCCATGTGGTATCAGCTGAAGGAGTCCGAGTAGATCCTCAGAAGATCAAAGCAGTTATGGATTAGAAACCTCCAAAGAACGTGAAAGAATTCCGGAGTTTCTTAGGACTTGCTGGGTATTATCGTCGGTTCGTGGAAGGGTTTTCCAAAATTTCCCGCCCACTTACTCGACTACTGCAGAAAACACAAAAGTTTGAGTGGAACGAGTTGTGCCAGAATAGCTTTGATGAATTGAAGAGGAGATTGACGACAGCACCGATTTTAACACTTCCACGGGGAACTGGAGGATTTATAGTTTATAGTGATGCTTCGAACCAAGGACTCGGATGCGTATTGATGCAGAATGATAAGGTGATCGCTTATGCGTCACGTCAGCTGAAACCTTATGAAGTAAATTACCCAACGCATGACTTGAAGTTCGCAGCAGTAGTTTTTGCTTTGAAAATTTGGAGACATTACCTGTACGGGACTCATTGTCAGATCTTTACGGATCACAAGAGTCTCAAATACATCTTCAGTCAGAAAGAGTTGAACATGCGGCAAAGAAGATGGTTAGAGCTGATTAAGGACTACAACTTGGAAATTTTGTATCATCGAGGCAAAGCGAATGTAGTGGCAGATGCACTTAGCCGCAAGCCTATTTCTGTCCAGATGTTGGAGACTCTGACCTCCCAGATCCGCATTCAATGAGAGATGATTCGAGAAGGAATTGAAGTGTGGTTACAAAGAGTCCAAGGACAACTGTGCGTGATGGAAATAACTTCATCATTAACCAAATAAATCAAATCTAAGCAGGCAGATGACCCTCTGATGATTCGGTTACGTGATGAAGTGATCAAGGGAAAAGCCCTCGGATTCGTAATTCATGATGATGGAGTTTTGAGATTTCAGAACCGACTCTGTGTTCCCGATGTCGATATTCTGAAGCAGACGATTACGAAGGAAGCTCATAGCTCGCCCTATTCTATCCACCAAGGCACCAGTAAGATGTACAAAGATTTGAAGCAGAATTTCTGGTGGGGTAACATGAAGAAAGATGTAGCGGACTATGTTTCAAAATGCTTGACTTGTCAGCAGGTTAAGATTGAGCATCAACGACCTGCCGGAATGTTGAAGCCGCTCCTGATTCCTGAATGGAAGTGGGAGGAAATATCGATGGACTTTATCACTAGTATGCCGAGAACCAAGACAGGAATGAACATGATTTGGGTGATAGTTGATCGTTTAACCAAATCAGCTCATTTTTTAGGCATTAAAGACACGTGGGAACCAGAGAGGTTGGCACGAGTATTTAATTCAGAGATAGTCCGATTACATGGTACGCCGACCATTATTTCTGATCGAGATGGCCATTTTGTGTCTCACTTTTGGAAAACAGTTCATAAGGCCTTGGGGACCAAATTGAACTTCAACACGACTTATCACCCGCAGAATGACGGACAATCCGAGAGGACCATTCAAATGGTGGAAGACATGTTAAGGGCCTGTGCCTTAGATTGGTCAAACAATTGGGAAGTTCATTTACCGTTGATTGAATTTACCTACAACAATAGTTGGCATGCTTCCATTAAGATGGCACCATTTGAGGCATTATACGGGAGGAGATGCAGATTGCCCCTATGTTGGGACGATTCATCAGACTTAATCGGGACAGAACCAGAGTTGATCGTACAAACTCGAGAGAAGATAGCCTTGATTCGTGAAAGGTTGTTGACCACCCAGAGTAGACAGAAATCTTATGCAGACGTACGCCTTCGCCCATTGGAGTTCAATACTGGAGACCACGTACTTTTAAAGGTTTCTCCTACTCGGGGAATCTTTCATTTTGGAAGGAAGGGAAAGTTGAGTCCGAGATATATCGGACCATTCGAAATCCTTGAGAAAGTTGGAGAGTTGGCATACAGATTGGCATTACCGCCGTCATTGAGCCATGTTCATAATGTGTTCCACGTATCCGAGTTACGGAGATATATACCGGATCCTAGTCATGTCATTGATTTCGGTGAGATCGAAGTTGCTCAGGATGGGACGTTTGAAGAAAGACCGGTCAGAATACTCGAGAGTCGAGTTAAGCAGTTTTGGTCAAAGTTCAGTGGTCACGCCACGGGGCAAAAGAAGCCACTTGGGAAACAGAGGATAGCATGAAGTCTAGATATCCAGAGTTATTTTCGTCTTGAGTTTCGGGACGAAACTCCTTTTTAGTAGGAGAGTATGTAATATCCAGATTTATTACTGTGTATTTCATCTGTATTTGGACCCTGTATTATTCGGAATTGTGATCTCGATAATTGGAGTATGATATTTCTCACATTTGTATCCTTGTACATAAGTATAGCAACATGCAAAATTTCTCATGCAAACTCGTGATAGCGCACGCTAAGAATGTAACTTAACGTGCGTTATCGGGCTACAACTAGCGCACGCTACGAATGGAGAATTGCGTGCGCTAGGCAATCAATTATTGAGCTAGGCGGCTAGCACATGCGCCAGCCGGACGTAGGACCGGATAAGATACCCGCGGACAAACCTGGACAGTTTTGGAGTCAACTCTTATTAGCGCGCGCTAAGGATGTATGATAGCGTGCGCTAATCAGTTAATGTGCAGAAAGTTTATATATGGGTCAGCACTTCACTTCTTCTTGTTCCCTTCACTCGTCCTCATTACTTGATAGTCCATAGAGCCCATTATCCTCTTTAAACACACTTAGAACACATCTACTTGATCATTGGAGATTGGATATTACTTGTGATTGATCATTGAAGTAGAGTAGCACCTTGGATTGGCATACAACCAACCGGAGTCGGATTCTACCATTTTGGCTCAGTGATTTCGTCATATTAAGGTATGCTATACTACTTTCAACCTTGAATTCGTGTTCTTAAGGATATGGAGATTATGCTATCAAGATATTAAGTTTCATTGGTGAGTTTAGCCAAACCACATCATGTTTAGGGGATTGAGATGATTATGCTTTAAGTACCTTGGTTAAGAACATTATGATTTGAATCTTGTTACGATGAACAAGTAGAGGAAGTTTCTGACTTTGGTAATTCGAATCTAGAAGGTGTCTTCATAGTAATCACGGACTTGACTTTAACATCATTATTGTTAGACGAATCTAAGAGATTGATCATGGAAGGATTTATCTTGTAAAGATGGAGTGATTAATCAAACTACAAGATGATAGCTTTGATTGATATAAGGTATTGATATCGACCGTTAGGCCTTCCGAATTACGCATGAATAATTGTAATCGAAATGGAATATGGTTTTATGATAGTATACATATTCTTGAATTCGAAGTTGTTGTTATCCGTAAGATCATTCATAACCGTATGGGCATGATATTCATGGAGATAACATGAATTAACACTGAAGATTTTGTTGGTTTGATCACGATTAGATCAGTCTACTGCCCAGTAGTGAACTGCCATGCACGTTTAGCGCACGCTAAACTTTGTAGATTAACGTGCGCTATCGAGCATAGTTAACGTACGCTACGATTGGAAATGTAACGTGCGCTATGTCATGAGGCGAGTCAGTCGGCTGATCAGAGAGGACTGTCAATACATAGTTAGCGTACGCTAGGCTTTATTGTTTACGTGCGCTAACGAGCGGGCTTAGCACGCGTTACATGGAATACTTAGCGTACGCTAAGCAGTACAGGCAGATTACATTTTATGAATTTTCGGCCGTAAATTGGATTGTTAGACATTCATACGACATGAGATTAATTCTATATTATTTATTTTGTTAAGGTTCGAGCTCGTTACGTGATTGATCGAAGGGGTGACCTTCGAGTGTTTCATTTATCGTGGAAGTATTGTTCTTGTCTTCGAATCGAGGCAAGTACCATAATTGTTTTATTTATTGATGTTATACATATTGTTGTACATGTATGTCGTTGTTGTATGTCCACCACGTGTTGGTCCGACGGGATCATCTTGGGATCTATGCTAGCGTGCGCTGGATCATTGGACGGGTTTTTCCACCACATGTTGGCCCGACGGGATCATCTTGGGGTCTAGGCAGTGAACGCTGGATCATTGGAATTACCATGTGTATGTTGTGATATCATGTTGTGAATATCAGTTGTGTATGTTATTTATGAGTTTCTCGTAGGAGAAGACTCGTTGGTATTTTTGTCATTTATATTATTATTATTATTCGTGAGATGTTGAATAATATGTTGTGGTACTTGTACTAGCATCATTGTGCTAACCCCTTCGGGGGTGAACATTTTGTTTATGTTCAGGGTCCAGGAGAGCGGGGAAACAACCACTGGAGCTGCACGACGACGAGGGTGCAGAGTGATGTCCCGGCCGGGTTTAATTGTCTGTTGTTTGTTGGTTATTTCAATAAGTACTCGAGTACGTAGTTGTTTATGATGATTTGGATTTGGTGATGTATTAATACTTTTCCGTTGAACTTTTGTATTTTCAGTATTGGTCAAAACTGTTGTATCTTATTTCCGTTATTTCCATAAGTTGGTATCTGTCATTGTCGTTTCATTTATTCAGCCTTGTATATTCTTACGTAAAGGGTTTACGGCGCTGTAATATTCCTGAATATATCGGGGGTGTTACCCCTCTGGGGGTCGCTACTAAGGGGTACGATCGCGGAAGTGGTTTCCCACCTGGGGAGGATCCAACGGGGCCTCTGGGGGTCGATACTAAGGGGTACGGCCACGGGTTACCAAGTGTGAAATTGTATTGTGGTAATGTGATGTTATGTTTTGCCTTGATAGGCATACTTTGTTGAGAAAAACTGTGATATTCCGGAATATTATGTTTCTAGTATTTTTCAAAGCATTTTCATGTTGGATTATACTCCCTACTAGCATTATATAAATTGTACTTGCACTAGCTATTCGAATGTTAACCCCTTAAATGGGGAAAATGCGTCTTATGCATTTCAGGTGTTGGTCGAGCTGAGGAGCTGGCATGGGATGCGCACACAAAGAATGGTCTGGCATGATGATGTGGCTCGAGTCTATATTTTCATGCTTTGTCATTGTATTTGTCTGAGTATTGGAGTTGGACTGATTACTTTTAAACTTGGTTTCCCCTGCGTGGGCAATGAATTGGTATTTGACTTATGCCTCATGTACTTCCATTAAAATGTTTTGGCCGAGGCCACGGCCTTATTTTTACTATGTTATGTGCGTCTTTTCAGATTTCATTGTGGTTTATGTCTCATGAGTTAGCCTGGTAGGCCCTCATGAGGGCCCTACGGCGTGTAATGTCCCATCTGAGATTTGGGGTGTTACAAGACCAAGATAGAGCGTCCGTTGCAGACGCCTGTACCATGGTCTAAGCGGAATCTGTGGACGCCCGGGCCATGGGTCAGGCGGAATATTCAGACGCCTGCGTCATTTTCTCCGAAAAATTGCCTTCAGATGTGAATTCTCGCCCATTTTCGTGGTTGTCGATGATATTGATGATATATATTTGATTGTGTGTTGGGTAGAATAAATGAAAAACTGCTTCTAGATTTGAATTCGAAAAACTTGTGTGTTGGTAAAGAATTGTGTGTTGGGTAGAAATAATAAAAACTTGTCAAATGGGCAAAAAAATAATTTTTAAGGACGGTGTCTAATAATTTAGGACGGTGTTTAGTAATCCCCAAAATTAATTATACCATCTATAATGAACATATAATATTCTCTCTCTCTCTCTCTCTCTATATATATATATATATATATATATATATATATATTAGTATAACACCTGTGTAATTACACAGGAACACAAAAAAAGAACTCTTATGTAAATCGTTCATTATAAATTTCATAATACTTCTTTATAAACTACACTATTTGTCTGTTTATGATTACACATTTCTCATCGCAACAAAAGATTTCTAGTATTTCCTGATCTTCACTCTTGATATGGCTACATAAACCTAGCCATGACCGAATGCGGGTCTTGTAAGATACATATCGACATGAGAGAGCGTGTGACCTTGACTCTTAAATATAGTCATGGTAAAGCTCATAATAAGTGGGAACTGACGTATTTAAAATTTAAATGGTAATCTGCTATCTAAAGGGTTTAATATCAATTGTGGAATAAGTACTTTACTCTCAAAATTGTTCCCCGAATTTTTTGTTCAATAATATGGTTATGGATTTGGATAATTATTAATGATGTGATATTTCATAATCCTGATAATTGATCCATATTTTGAATTAGCATAATTGAGACTCTAACTTATGATTTCAAGATGTGATTTGGAATTCTAGAACAGTTGATGTTATTCAAAAAAATCCATTGAATTTACTTGATTTTGACTTTAGAGGTCGCAAAAATTTTGGATATACTATCAGAACTAAGATATATCCATTTGTCTTTTGAAATTATAACATGACTTTTACTTATATCTACGTCATACAAAAATACACGGGTATGGTCTGATTAAAAGAACAAGACACATCTAAAAAGACTTTTAATATATATATATATATATATATATAACGAACAAAAAAATGGAAAACAAATCAACTAAAAATCTGAAACAAAAAGTTGAAAAACTATAATTAAACTTTAGGATATACACAAAAGTTTTTCTCCATTTCAAATTTGGTTTATAAAAAATTACTAAAATTATTGAAGTATTTAACAAAATTTTATTTTTTTGAAGTTTTGTTTACAAAAAATTCCAACAAATATACTAAAGAAATTTAAAAAAATCCTATTTTTTTCGTACAAATGGTGTAAGATGTATTTAAAGAATTACAAAGTAAGATTCTCAAGTAATTTCAACAAGTTCTTTCTTTAACACGATGACGACGGACCCACCACTTGCATGAACTAATTTTCAAATGTCAAATCTTGTACGCTTTCATTTTATTTAATAACTAGTATTTGTAATTATAAAGAGACCTATTAAAATAGGCTCAGATTCGTGGGTCGGGTCAGTTCGTTTAAAAGCGGGCATTGAGCTTCATATTTTTTATCCAAAAAATATCAATAATAATATTATTACCCTCGGTAGCTTACGAGTTTACGTCCATCCCTGAGTAGTGATAAATGATATGATAATCAAATAAAAATATTTGTATATTTGTCTATTGAGTGTGATAGTGTAGTAAATAATATAATAATCACATAAAAATAATTGTATATTTATTTATCTGATTGTGATGGTATAGTGAATAATATAATAATTAAGGATCGAAAAATATTTGTATATTTATTCAGAATTAATATTTCAAATAAAAAAATTGAGGCCAGCAAGCCGGGCCGAGCCCGCCCGGGGCGGGCCACGGGCCTAATAATTTTGGCCCAGAAAAAAATGAGCCTTTTTTGCCCAATCCAGAAAAAACCCGCCCGTTTTTGCCCGGCCTGTTTGGACCTAACCCGCTTGTTTGTCAGGTCTAATTATAAATAAGATTTACGAAAAAAAGAAAAAGAAAAAAAAAAGATTGAGCCATTTAAAGTTATTAAATGCGGTGAAACATAATAATAAACTGAAACGATAAAGGTAGGAGCTGATCACACATATTTACCTGTCACAAACTCATTGAAATGTGCTTCTATTATTTACTCTCGTCTCAAACTCGTATACTCGTATAGTAATACATGAAATAATAAAAATGTAGTTCTGTCAGTTGGACACATTTAAATCATACTCCCTCTGTCCCCTCAAACCTTGACAGATGATATATATTTGGTGTATTTTAGGTAATAATTGGTGTAAGTAATTATGATAAATGTGTGATGGAGATTAAAAAATAAAAAGTATTGGTAGTGAATGTGTGGTTGAAAATAAAAAGTATTCTCTCCGTCCCGTCCAAAAGTTTACATTTCTGTCAAAAAGCAGTTCTCTTAATAAGTGTACATGTATCAGTTTTGACAATCACATCAAATAACCACATTTTACTTTTTTAATCTCCACCCACACGTTAATCACCAATATTTTTTACTTTTAATTTCTACTTTTCCCCACCCACACGTTAATCACCAATATTTTTTACTTTTAATTTCTACCACATTTATCATAATTATTTATATTACTCGTTACTTAAAATACACTAAATACACACCATCGGTTAACCTTTTATCTGAGACTTGGTAAAAAGCTGTTGTTTGCTTACAATCTACATAAACTCATAATTTATATACCAGTATCCAGATTCAAGAGGTTGGATTCGTAATTTAAATAAATGCGGTTGTAAGTAGTATTTATTCAATTCTTCAGTTAAAACCTATATGAGTTGAATGTTTTTAGATAAATAAAAATTCAAAAATTAAAAAGTGTGTTGAGTAAAAATAAGTTACTTCGTAAGTTAGCTTATTTAAAAACCTATATAACTTATATGTCAGTAAGCTAATTTATAAAATAACTTATGCTACTCAAATTAGCATCCCAATAGGCTTAACTTATCAACCATCATCTAGTTTATCATCTAACCACATTCTGAATGCAGTGCTCCTCATATATAGTATATATGGAATTTATAAGATAATCTTTTGAGTTTAGAACATAATGGATATGTTCGCTATTAATGTATACTTACAAATTAAGTAATGGTCTCTCCGTCCATAAAGAGTGTTATCAAAGCAGACCGTCTAAAAAGAGTATTGTTTTTATTTTGGTAAATGGCCTCATATACTTTTAAGGCCTAACATATCAGCATTGATGGATCCCTTTTTCCATTCAAAATATGCTTCACAATTTTTTTTCACAAGATACTCTGTGTCGAGGTCGGAAGTGTATCGCTATCAACCTCTTCATTTTGTATTTCAATAAAATTTTATAAACTCTTGGTATTTTAGATTCCATCGGTGTGTTTTAATATTTGTGTAAATGCGTAATTAGGACAACAAAAATAGAGAATCATTTCTTCAACCAATCACATAAAAGTTCTTTTATTTCACAAGAAATTTCACACGGATAATCAAACGACACCAAAACAAAGCAAAAGGGTTTCCCAGACGTCATCGTTCTAGACACACAAGCAGCTGATCAACACCGCCAAATCGCTCCTATCCGTCAATCTCACACGCGCAAGATCCAACGGTACACACCCTCAGCCCATATGAAGACAAGAAAAATCAAAACACATAAAAAAAAAAAAGAAACACGCGAAACAAAAACACAATTCCAACCACAAATTACTATAATACCCTTGAAAGCTAAAGCACGTGGTTAAAACCCCAAGAGGGGGGATCTTATCAGATAGCAAGCACGAGGCCGGGCACAGATTTCCCGACCCGATCCGGAAGGCTGCTCACCCAAACCGAGGGGCAGTGGAGCTCCGCAATGCTGCAATCCGATTGGTCCGTCTTTCCGAACCGCGTCACGATAAGAGACGTGTTGAGATACTCCCTGACCTGGGTGATTATCCCATCGGACACGGTCCAGGCGTGAACCCAGGCAACGGAGCGTGGCTGGTCGAATCCCTCGGCGAGGACGGTGGGGCCAAAGGCGGAGATGCTGTGCGGGACGAATCGGAAACCGTCGGATTCCTGTTCGCCGGTGAGGAGGCGCATCAAAAACTGGTGGGACGGCGGACCATGGAACCACCACTCGAGGTCGGGGGCGAGGATCTTCTGGATTGCCTCCACGTCGCGGATTCTCAAGGCCTCATACAGGGCGGTCACCACCCCCTTGTTTCTAGATTCCTCCAGAGTTTCCCGAGTAAACGCCAGTTCCTGAAGGATGAGAGAGAAAAATGGCAGAAAACTTTTTCGTGTTCTGAGAAGAGAGGAGAATGGTAGTGAACTTGGGAAGGGAGAGGGGTTTTATGTAGTGTGGAGTGGGAGGGGTGATTTGGGGATTTGAAAAGAATGGAGGGTAAAATGGGAAATTTTGATAATGGAGGATGTGTCTGCATAGGATTACGTGGCAGGGAAATAATGAGTCTGGTGGGGTCATAGTGAAAGATTGGGCTCGGGAGTCGAGGCTAATGGAAATGAAACTTTGGATAATAAAGCCCACTTTCTTGACCCCACCGTGCCACTTGGTTGACCATACTTTTCGTTCTTTTTTTTTTTTAAATTAATTTTAACGGAAAATTTTATGTACTCTCGTATACTTATTTTGTGTATATTTTTTTGCAATATATTCTTATTTTAATTATATTTCATTTTTTTATCGAATTGAATAGTCATTTTATTTAGCAATTGAATTGTCAATTCAATGTACTTCGTCAAAATCATTTTCTACAACTAGCCATTGATTAAATTGTCGATTCAATGCTTTTCAAACTGTTTACCGTACGAACTCGATAATTTAATACTCGATTATTTAATAAATTCTCTAAGATAATAGTTTTGGCCGGTCCCGATACAGGAATAAGGTGCTAAATTAATAATTCGCTAAAATTATAAGATAATATATTTTTGATAATTTCTATATGTCCCATATAAAATATATAAATTAATAATTCCTTATATATTGTACATATTATAGGAATAATTTATGAAGGTTTCTTAAAAAATTACTCAATTGTATTTTTTTTGTTGGAATCAATTTCATCTTAAATCGCATCTCTAATTTTCCTTATCACTATAAGAACTTCTAGTGTTGTATTACCATATAAAATGATAAATTATTATTGATATGATGGCCGCTTTAATGTTCGCATATTTTGATTTTGTATTTATAGAAAAAATATACACTGATATATTCAACTCAGGACGCCTAATAAGATGAGAGATTGAAGGGTTATTTTAAATTGGACCCTTCATTTGATATGTACATACATTGTACAATAATTAAGTGAAAGTTTGAAAGTTGTTTGTAAATTAAGTATTTCATTATGAATTAATAAAATATTAATTAATATATAAATTAATAATTATTAATTTATCGATTAATTAATAACTCTTTTAATTAATAAATTTTGGTTGTCCCAACAGTATTAATTTATAGAGTTTCTACTGTATATTGTAGTCACTAATTGAGTTGTCAATTTCATGTCTTTCATCAAAATAGTTAAAAATGACTAGCCACTAATTGAGCAATATTTTGTATCACATAATAGTATAAATTAATATAAGTATGAAGAGTGATATAATTTCTCAATTCTCTCTATATTGTTTTCTCTTATTACCTTAGATAATTTTTTTAATATTTTCTGAAACACCAATTCATCCACAGTATATGGTAGAATGCAATTATACCAATAACTAAAACACATCATTTGAGTTTACCACATATCAGTTGTGACTTTATATAACGCATTATTACATTTTTTTTCCCGTATGTTTTTATCATTTTCTTATGTTCTTTTCTTCATTTCATTTTTATCATATTTTGTTTATTTATTGACTTACTTATATTTTTTATTCCATTGAATCCCTTTAATGTACTTTCTTTGTATAAATATTTTAAATTAAATATAGATTGAGTGGGAACGTTCGGATGAAAAATGGATTTGTCGTAGTAGGAGGAAAATATCTAGCACACAAATATCTTAGATATGTTTGCAATGCACTTCGAAACTAAAGAAAAGCAAAAAAATAATTTATTAAACAAGGTTCAATACGCTTTGTCTCAATTAATTGGTAAATGTAATTAATTTTTATTAAATATTAATATAATTTATCCATTTATCAACTAACTAATTTTGGTATATACATGTTATTTTTATATGTATCAGAAACAAGGAATTACAGATATTGGTTGGATTCACAAATACAGTATTGAGGAAATATGCTCAAGTTTCTACTGTACTAGTCATTGATGTCACTTATAAGACGAATGAATATCGAGTTTTATTCTTGAAGGTTGGGGATATCACCTTCGGAGAGCTTACATATTCATGAATGTTTGCATATATGGGTGATGAAATGACATTAACGGTATACTTGTCTTTTAAATTACCTCAAACATTTTATGCTTGGAAAGCAGACATTAATGCCACATGTGCTTATTAGCGAGGGACTTGGCAATAATATCTTCAATAAGATATGACAAGATAAATTAATAACTTCGATAATTTGTCCGGTCTATTCAAATTTGGACCAATCAATTAAATAATAAGATAATAGTTTTTTTTTTGGAAATCCGAGTATATATATATAAGATCCTGACTAAACGATAAATTAATAATTATTTAAAAATTTCAAGATATATATTCACCTTCTCCAAGATTAGCTCTCCGGTTATATTCACACATTCTTGATGTTGGAGAAACTACTCATAGACAACCTTCTCCATGTCCGGATACTTGGCTGTTTTTCTACGCTTAGATGACCTTTCTCATAGTCACTCGATAGGATCTTCGCTGGTTGCTTGAGAGTGTTTGATATTGTTGATTGACTAACTTTCAGATTGAAATTTTTTCCAACCCATTGTACCAAGTCTTTCTAAGTACACCCGGGCTGACCCCTCTTATACTGACATATGTTTTTCTTTGTTCGTTGGTCATGGTCGATTTTTGGACACCTTTTAGATGAGAAATTATTATTGTGTGTAGTTTAAAACAACACAATGGATCATTATATATTGATATATTTCTAGACAATGTACATACGTAACTCCATGAACCATTCTTTTACTTTGGCAAAAAACAATGAATGAGACCATTCGAACTTCCAATTAACATGATTATATGAGTATACATTCTTTAATGGTAATTAAAAATAATGTAATGTATATACTTTGTAATTTATTTGTCATAATTAAGTAATGTACATTGTAAGTGGATTATACAACCCCTAAATTTTAAAGGTCAGTTACGTATATACGTTACCTCTCTAAATTAATAAATTATTAATTTATCGATTAAATAATCTCTCTAAATTACTAAAATTCTCCGGTCCCAACAATCTTAATTTATAGAGGTTTTATTGTTTATGGCACATAAACCAAAATACCATGAAAAATGGACCAAAAGAATTAGTGATAGATGACTGGATTTTAATAATTTATGGCATGAAGTTTGTAGTGCATCAACCTATGACTTTTTTAATATGAGAGATGTTAGTAGATAAACATTAATCATACCCGAAAGTGATAGGATATCTATGGTAGTTGTGGTTATTGTCATACAGTGAATGATTTGTCTATGTGGACAGACAATTATATGAATTTTGGATGTCGATCAAGTCAAAGATGTTATGTTTTATTTTTTATTAAAATAATAGTATTCGCATGTTGCTTCCATATGCTAACACAATATTAAAAAATTTCGGGATAGAGTCGTCTCATTCATGACTGAAAAAGTATTTGGGTGATGCAATATCTTCGATCAACACATATGCTGTAAAAATCGCTAAGATGTTGATTTTGGAATTTGGAGATATAAAAGCATCATTTTAAATGTTGCGAATTATGAGGTTTCACATTTTTAATGAAGAAAACTATAAAAAAATTGTAAGGTCGCATATCTTATGGATGCAATTCACTTAATTGATGGTGAGTTGAAAAAGATTGATAGACAATATATGGGAAATTGTAGCCGTTACATATGGTTTTCAATGTAAGCATCATTTATCATATTTTTGCTCATAATTATTTTCAATTTCAATAGGCGAGATCCGGTATCATTAGACAAGGTTATCTATGAGACCAATTTTGTGAAACGAAGAGAACTCATCTCCCCATAGAGTAGCCATGTTAAATACATTGTTATGGCAATATGGATCCAGTAATAAGAGGCCATATGTTAGATAAAATGACCGACATAGTAGATCCATTTAAATGCACATATCAAGAATCTCATACAACCCCAAAAGCAAAGGCAGAACTAGCCGAAAGAGCAAAGTCGAGGAAGAATGCGTTCTTGATTTAGGTCGACTACCACTCGGTGAAAATGCAATTCATACATTCAGAAATTGCTCAAAGCTTATTGCAGTCGCATTAACCATATATGTTATATTATTGGGGATGGTGACTTTGGATATTGAGCGAAAACTGCACAAGTCTATAATTCAGAAGATAATTGGAAGCATGTTTTAGGTAATTGGAAGCATGTTTTGGGTAGACTTTACTATAATATTGAACTTGATAAGGAATTCTATGATCGTATTTTCTTGAACGACGTGCTGCCAATAATATATTTTGAGTCTAAATTTTTTCGAATCTCCGGCACCATGGTAGAATTGGATGGATAATATGTCATCCCAACACGAAATAATATTGTATTGTATATGTTGAAGGGAAAATAAATGAGACAGAAAGTAGGGCAAACGTGTGTATTATTCCATTGATGACATCCATTTAAATAGGGAGAAATACATACAAGTTGGCATAACCCTACCATTGTTGGGAATAGTGCCCTAGGACATTCGATGTGCCTAGATTTGTAATTGTCACATTTAAATAAAGTTATTTGATATCATTTATTTCTCGTTGATTATTATAATATGTGCATGTTTTAATATTAATAATCGAATAATAGTTATTCATGAATAATAAGATTATTCAAAGGTCCCTGGTACAATCGCGTTGAGTAGAGACTCAAGTGATTAATATACTAGTATAAGTTTGATTGATAATCATCGGATGATTATGCTTATGGTACAGATCAATCTTATGGATATTTGTTGGAGAACTAATACTGGACAGACCCATATTGAGATCACTGCATGGGAATGTCATAAGTGAATCTCAATATAACAGTATGTCAATAAATCCTTGAACCTGAGATTATCATAGAGTCCAACATGATAACTGCTATGCCTTGACGTAATCTAACGTCATCTGAAACATGGTGATCATAAAGGTTAGCGATCGGGATTAGTGGAAGTCATGTAGAGGGAAATGAGTAATCAAGATGAGGATTTGTCCCTCTCCTTAGTGAGAGAGATATCTGCTGGGCCACTCGATAAGTAGGACTGAAGGAAATGAATAGCCATACTCAAATGAAGAGTCATTTGATTCAATCAGTCTACTTAAGATCGAGAAAGCATCTGAACATAAATAAGTATGACACACTCCATGACTTAGTTTAAATATGATATCGCGTGATAAAAGGATTTGACACGTTAAAAGGTTTAATGGAGTATTAACTTATATTATTTGGGTAATCATAATGTCTTGCTAGAGGCCGCTTATGATTTATTATTTAATAAGGTATTAAATAATTGCCAACATAATATAAGCCTTTTGGGTCGCACATACGACAATTATAGACAAGTAAGAATAAATATCAACTGGAATAATAAATATAATATTGGATATTATATTTATGAGGAGATTAAATAATAAATAATATATAATATTGGATATTATATATATATTGTATTATTTAATAACATGAGGGGTAACTAAGCAAATACTAGATTCTTGAATCTAGGGTTACTTAGTATAAATAGGGAGTTTATGAGAAGGATTTGCCACAAGAAACCTACACCTAAAATCGCCCCCATCCCTTCTCAAGACCGTAGAATTTCGGCCATCCCTCTCTACAGTAGAAGTTGCGGATCGGTCATCTAGTCGTCTTCCCTTAGTTGATATTGATCAAAAGTGCAATCCTTCTAGTAAGGAATTTATGTTGTACTATTTATCAATATTATTCGTAAGGATTTAGCAATCCGGCTTGTGGAATTATTCGTGTGTGGATCACCCAAAGAGGAAAAAGATATTCATCTGCTTCTAGTCCGGATCTAGATCTGTTTGTCGGATTAAGGTAATTCGATTAACCCTTTAATCAAACAATTAAATTACTACATGAGATCCTAAATTGGATTTTCATATTTATTCTTCCGCTGCGTTTTTACTGCTGTTTTATGTATTCGATGCATGGAAAACCCAACAGTGGTATCGGAGCCAACTTGCAAGTAATTTAATTGTTTATGTAGAACATGTTTATGTATAAATTATGTTCTTAATTATGTTTATAAAATAGAAATTTTCTAAAATAATTTTTCTGGTTTAATTTGATTAAATCGGATCGTCAAAAATAATTTTTTGGACTGTTTTTCGCATAAACTGCTGTCCAGAACTGTTCTGGAACAGCACAACAATTCGGGCAGGTTCGGGTAGATTCAGGTTGGGTCCTGGCGGGCTGCGGTAAAATATCAAAATTATATCGTGGCCAAGGGCATTCTAACCTGCGCTGATTCAGCCGAAGGCTGCGCCCGGACCATCTTGGCTAGAGAATCGGATCGTCAAAAATAAATTTCTGGACTGTTTTTCGCATAAACCGTTGTCCAGAACTGTTCTGGAACAGCACAACGATTCGGGCATGTTCGGGCAGATTCGGGTCGGGTCCTGGCGGGCTGCGTTAAAATAGCAAAATTATACCGCGGCCAAGGGCATTCGAACCTACGTTGATTCATCCAAAGGCTGCGCCCGGACCATCTTGGCTGGAGCACCTTTTTGTGAATCTTGTTCACTGATATTCTATTTGACTCTTATTTTTGAAAAATCAAAATTAATGTTTGAAATATGCATTTTTGCAGCCGACGGGATTTGAACTCGCGCGGTAGTGATGGGAGATGCGCGCTCGGCCATATGGGCTAAGGATCCAGATTGTTAAATTTTGACTCAGATTTTATTTATAGTCTAACTGTCAGACAGGTTTTAATTTCTATAATTACATGATTTATTAATTATTTGATAATTATTTATGATATGTGTATGGTGTATGGCATGACCATAAATTGACCAATGTGATTGGATAATTTATTTCCTTATGGGTTGGTTTTACGGCCTGCATGTCGTTCGCACCTCTTGTAATTTAATTTACTAGTGTAGTATTAGAATTCATTAATGTAATGAAGACAAGAAGGACGAGAAGGACGGACTCGAGGAGCCAATTGATCGCGTATGACGTTCCAAGGAGTTAGGAAGATCAATGAAGACCAATTGCAATCTTTTAGATTGACTCTTGTGATTTTCATGTTGGCTCATAGAAATCACGTTAGGAATTATGGTCATGCTATACACGGTCCTATGCTTTTATTGTCATGTAATGTGATGTATGTTTAAATTTATGCATGTATGTGATGTTATGTATGTTTATATGTATGTTAGCAAACATAGACATTAACATAAGATAAAATTCCTCGTTAAATTTTAAATGCCGTTCATTTGAAAAACACCTATCAAGACTTCAATCATCTTGAGTGGGTCATACCAAAATTGGGCGCTCAAATTATCTTAGTAAGGTATGGTGGGTAATGGTGATACCTATGTGTTTTAATGAACTAAGAATTCAAAATATTTTTGAACCTTAAGGCATAAGATGGGATTATAACATGCTTGGACATAAGATGCCAAATACCATGAATATAATCTAAGAGTTATATATGATGTAATCGATAAAGAGTTATCCACCTAAAGTAGCTCAATTCTACGCGTCATGCCAAAGCTGAGTTTAGGATTGCGCAAAATGGGATCTTAGCCCACTAAAATGACAAATGTTGTAAAATTGAGGGTATTTTATTTTAGTGGGAGTATTTTTTGAGAAATAAAAAAAATGTGACTAAATACTTTGCATATTGAATTTTGTAGATAATATAGAATGGCATCAAACAACACGTCCACCATTTCACTGCGATCAGTCCTTGAGAAGGACAAGCTCAAAGAAAACGGCAGCAACTATCTGTATTAGATCCGCAGCTTGAGAACAGTTCTCAAGCAAGAAAGCTATATGTTCTTGAGGAAGAAATTCCCGATGAGCCAGCTGACAATGCAAATAAAGCAACAAAAGACAAATAAAAGAAACATTGTGATGATTCCATTGATGTCAGTTGTCTTATGTTGGCTACCATTTGTCCAGAACTTCATAAGAATCTGGAGGAAATGGAAGCTTATGAGCTAAATGTTCACCTCAAGGAAACTTTCTCGAGACATGCTGGCAAGAGAGGTATGAGACCTTTCAAGCCTTGTATGCTTGCAAGATGGCTGAGGGACATCTGTGAGAGGCTTGGGTTTCCACTTTCTAAAGATGAAAGGATATATTGATCATCTTGAGAGGCTTGGTTTTCCACTTTCTAAATAGCACTCCACGGATGTGATCCTAAACTCATTGCCCTATGGTTTCGGTCAGTTCATTATGAACTATAATATGAATGAGATGGAGAAGTCCATTTCTAAGCTGCATGGGATGCTTAAAACAGCTGAGCAGAATATTAAGAAGAAACCAAGCCACGTGCTGATGGTCAGCATAGGGAAGTCCTTTAAGAACAAAGGCAAGGGCAAGGGTAAGGCAAGAGTTGCCAAATCTAAAGACTCAACTAAGCCAGTTTTCAAGGCTAAATCTCCCAAAGATGGAAATTGTCATCATTGCAATAAACCAGGACACTGGAAAAGAAATTGCAAGGTTTACTTGGAAGAGCTAAAGTATACCAAGGGTAGTGAGACTACCACAGGTATATTTGTTATAGAAGTTAACTTATCTACTTCTAACTCCTGGGTATTGGATACTGGATGTGGATCTCACATTTGTACAAATGTGCAGGGGTTGAGAAGCAGTAGAGAACTGAAGAAAGGGGAAGTGGATCTAAGAGTCGAAAATAGAGCAAGAGTTGCTCCACTAGCCGTAGTAACTTATGATCTAATTTTACCCAATGGGTTTTTATTAGTTTTGAACAATTGCCATTATGTTCTTGCTATGAATAGGAATATTATTTCAGTTTCTACATTAGATTGTGAAGGTTACAGTTTTCTTATTAAGAATAAGATTATTCGTATTTTCTTTGATGACTTGCTTTATGGTAATGCAAAGTTATATACTGACTTTTACAATATTGATCTATATGAGTCCGACATTTTGGAAGTCTATAACATTGCATCCAAGAAACCTAAGCTCAATGATTCTAATCCGGCTTACTTATGGCATTGTTGACTTGGTCACATAAATGAGAAACGCATTTCTAAGCTCCATAATGATGGACTTTTAGACTCTTTTGACTATGAATCATATGGGACATGCGGATCTTGTTTCTTAGGCAAGATGACGAAGAATCCTTTCACCGGTCATGGAGAAAAGTCTAGTGATCTATTAGGCCTAATACCTACTGATGTATGCGGACCTCTTAGTACTCATGCCAGAGGCGGATACTAATACTTCATTACATTTACCGATGATTATAGCCGATATGGATATGTTTATCTTATGAAGTATAAACATGAATATTTTGAAATGTTCAAAATATTTCAGAATGAAGTACATAATCAACTTGACAAGAAAATTAAAGCCCTTGGATCGGATCGAGGTAGCGAATACTTGAGCCAAGAATTCGATGATTATCTTAGGAGTTATGGAATTGTTTCACAACTTACTCCTCCCGAAACACCTCAGCATAACAGAGTGTCCGAGAGGAGGAATCGAACTTTATTAGATGTGGTTCGATCCATGATGAGTCGAACAAAGCTTCCATTATCATTTTGGGGCCACGCGTTAGAAACATCAGCATTCACCCTTAAATGTGTTTCATCTAAAGCATTTGAAAATACATCATTTGAGAAATGGACTGGTAAGAGACCAAACTTGTCTTTTCTAAAGATCTGGGGTCGCGAAGCATTCGTAAGGCGCCAAGTGTTTGACAAACTGGCAGCCAGATCTGAAAGATGTTTATTTGTGGGGTACCCTAAGGAAACTAAAGGATATTACTTTTATAAGCGCGCATAGAACAAAGTGTTTGTTGCTCGAAATGTTGTATTCTTAGAAAGGGAATTTATTTCCAAAAGAGACAGTGGGAGAAGAGTAATTCTCGAGGAAACTCGAGAACCACAAGAAGGCATTGCTTCACTGATGGAAATCGAACAGGCTCAACAATCAGTTGAAGAGCCCGTTCAAAGTACACAAGTCATTCACAGATCTGATAGGATGCGACATGAACCTGAGAGATATGGTTATGTAGTAATAGAGAATGATGACGCATCGCTCATAGATGATGAGCCTAGTAGCTATACAGAATCTGCTTCAGGACCAGAGTCTGAGGAATGTCTAGAAGCCATGAAGTCACAGATCAGTCCATGTATGACAATCAAGTTTGGAACTTGATAGATCCACCCGGGGGTGTTAAAACCATTGGGTGCAAATGGGTCTATAAAAAGAAGAAAGACATGGATGATAATCTGCAAGCCTATAAAGCTAGACTAGTGGCAAAAGGTTATAGACAAATTCATGGTGTTGACTATGATGAGACTTTTTCGCCAGTAGTCATGCTTAAATCAATTAGAATTTTATTTGCCATTGTCGCATACTATGATTATGAAATATGGAAAATGGATGTCAAAACAGAATTGCTTAATGGAAACTTACTCGAGGATATGTACATGACACAACATGAAGGTTTTGTTCATCCATAAAAATCTAAAATGGTTTGCAAGCTTCAAAGATCCATTTATTGGTTGAAGCAGGGTTCTCGGAGCTGGAATCTTTGTTTTGATGAAACTGTCAAAGAGTTTGGGTTCATTCAAAATGAAGATGAAACATGTGTGTACAAGAAGGTTAGTGGGAGCATAGTTGTTTTTCTTAGTCTTATATGTAGATGACATATTACTCATTGGAAATGACATTCCCACCTTGCATACAGTCAAGACTTGGTTGGGAATTTGTTTCTCAATGAAATACTTAGGAGAAGCTGCTTACATTCTTGGGATAAAAATCTATAGAGATAGATCAAAGAGATTGATTGGTCTGAGTCAATGTACCTACATTAATAAAATATTGAAGAGGTTCAATATGCAAGACTCCAAGAGAGGACTCTTGCCAATGTCACATGGCATTCATCTGAGTGAGACTCAGAGTCCTTCGACTCATGATGAGCGAGCCCGCATGAGCAAGATACTATACGCTTCGGCGATTGGATCGATCATGTATGCCATGATAGTACTCGACCAGATATATCGTTTGCCCTTAGCATGGCAAGTCGATACCAATCGAATCCAGGTGAAAGTCACTGGACAGCATTGAAAACCATCCTAAAGTACTTGAGAAGAACTAAGGACGATTTCCTAGTTTATGGAGGGGTAGGAAAGAGCTGGCTGTAAATGGTTACGCCGATGCAAGTTTCGAAACTGACAAAGACGATTTTAAATCGCAAACTGGTTATGTATTTGTATTGAATAGAGGTGTTATGAGTTGGAAGAGTTCCGAGCAAAGCACGGTTGCTGATTCTGTTACAAAAGTTGAGTACCTGGCAGTATCAGATGCATCTAAGGAATCCATATGGATCAAGAAGTTCGTTACCGAACTAGGAGTGGTGCCGACCATCCACGGTCCCATAAGCCTTTATTGTGACAATAATGGTGCTATTGCACAAGCTAAAGAGCCTAGGTCCCATCATAATTCCAAATATATACTCAAAAAATATCTCCTAGTCACAGAGATCGTCAGACGAGGAGATATTACAATATGCAAAGTAGCAACAGAAGAGAATGTTGCAGATCCACTTACCAAGCCTCTCTCACAAGTAAAGCATGTTGAGCATGCTAGAGCGATAGGACTAAAAGTCATGAATGAATGGTTTTAGTTCAAGTGGCAGAATGTTAGGAATAGTGCCCTAAGACATTCGTTGTGCCTAGATTTGTAATAGTCACATTTAAATAAAGTTATTTGATATCATTTATTTCTCGTTGATTATTATAATGTGTGTATGTTTTAATATTATAATAATCGAATAATAGTTATTCATGAATAATAAGATTATTAAATGTCCCTGGTACAATCGCGTTGAGTAGAGACTTAAGTGATTAATATACTAGTATAAGTTTGATTGATAATCATCAGATGATTATGCGTATGTTACGGATCAATCTTATGGGTATTGGTTGGAGAACTAATACTGGACAGACCCGCATTGAGATCACTGCATGGAAATATCATAAGTGAATCTCAATATAACAGTATGTCAATAAATCCTTGAACCTGATATTATAATAGAGTCCAACATGATAACTTCTATGCCTTGACGTAATCCAACGTCATCTGAAACATGGTGATCATAAAGGTTAGCGATCGAGATTAGTGGGAGTCATGTATAGGGCAATGAATAATCAAGATGGGGATTTGTCCCTCTCCTTAGTGGGAGAGATATCTGTTGGGCCCCTCGATAAGTAGGACTGAAGGAAATGCATAGCCATCCATACTCAAATGAAGAGTCATTTGATTCAATCAGTCTACTTAAGATCGAGAAAGCATTTGAACATAAATAAGTATGACAGACTTTATGACTTAGTTCAAATATGATATCGCATGACAAAGGGATTTGACACGTTAAAAGGTTTAATGGACTATTAACTTATATTATTTGGGTAATCATGATGTCTTGCTAGAGGCCGCTTATGAATTATTATTTAATAAGGTATTAAATAATTGCCAACATAATATAAGCCTTTTGGGTCGCACGTACGACAATTATAGACAAGTAGGAATAAATATCAACTGGAATAATAAATATAATATTGGATATTATATTTATGAGGAGATTAAATAATAAGTAATATATAATATTGGATATTATATATATTGCATTATTTAATAACATGAGGGGTAACTAAGTAAATACTATATTCTTGAATCTAGGGTTACTTAGTATAAATAGGGAGTCTATGATAAGGAGTTGTCACAAGAAACCTACACCCAAAAATCGCCCCCAACCCTTCTCAAGACTATAGAATTTCGGCCATCCCTCTCTACAGTAGAAGTTGTGGATCGGTCATCTAGTCGTCTTCCCTTTGTTGATATTGATCAAAAGTGCAATCCTTCTAGTAAGGAATTTGTGTTGTACTATTTATTAATATTATTCGTAAGGATCTAGAAATACGGCTTGTGGAATTGTTCGTGTATGGATCACCCAAAGAGGAAGGAGATATTCATCTGCTTCTAGTCCAGATCTAGATCTGCTCGTCGGATTAAGTAATTCGATTAACCTTTAATCAAACAATTAATTTACTGTATGAGATCCTAAATTGGGTTTTCATATTTATTCTTTCGCTGCGTTTTTACTGCTGTTTTATGTATTCGATGCATGGAAAACCCAACAACCCTAACTAGGAAAGTCCGTAAACTAACAGACTTGGGCACATATTGGGTATTATTACTTTAACACTCCCCCTTGTGCCTAGTCTACAAGCGCATGTCATGTTGCCTCGTTAAAACCTCGCCAAGCAAAAACCCAGTGGAAAAATGCCTTGATCGTAGGGAAAAGAGTACAGCATCTAGACACATCAAGTTAAGACTTCGTCCTTTAAATCTATCCTCTCATATGATCGTTACATTTGATCATAGCGCTACTAAGGTGACCATTCCATCGATCCCTAAAATCGTACATCTTGTTACCTTGTTAAAAATATTCCAAGTGATAAAAACCCAGTGAGAAAAAGAATCCTTGGAAGGAAAAGAGTATAACGTACCGTGTTGATGTAAGACTCCCCCTAAAGTCTACATCTCCCCCTGACTTGTACATCAATCAAGGATATTTTGAAAAACTTGTGCATGTGTCGTTTGCCTCATTAAAAACTTTGCCAAGTAACAAAACCCGGTGGGAGAAAATAAACCTTGGTCAAAGAAAAGAGTACAACTGTAACGCCCCCAAAATCATCCGGGAATATTACAGCGTCGTGGGCCCCACGCCGGAACCCACAAGGTTAAAAATCATTTTCGCAAATGTTTCAAACACGCCAAAGAGGCAAAGAAGGTAATATTTCAAATACCCAAATATTTTCCAAAACATAGTTCTCAAATACCGTCATAAAATGCCAGTTGAAAGTACAAGGCGAAATGCCAAATCTCGACAGTTTCAAAATGTACGCTAAGCCACCACTTAAACGTACCGACAAAAAAAAATTTAGGGAAAAAGGGTTTAACGGAATAACCCAAATTTACGAAATACCCAAAAAGGCCATTTTGAAATATACACACGCAACGGATAAAAACACAATTCAAAATATACATTTGCAGCGGAAATAAAACAACTAGAAAGAATACTCACTTCTTCGAAAACATGCCATAGCCAGTATCACCCTGGAAGCTCATCCCTACACGACCACTACTAGCTCGATCTCCGAGTACCTAAAAATAAAGCCCACGACGGGGTCAGCCACAATACTCAACAATGATAACGATCACATCATCATAAATAATTACACACCAATGTAATTACCATTAAGTATACTACCGAGTAATCTTACCGTCATAACCTTACCAATCCATAGCAATCCATATCAAACCAATCTTTACCATAACCCACATTTCGCATTCTCAAATGACGAAATGAACTCAACTACAACCATGTGTACTGTATTCAAATAATACCAAGAATCCTCTAAACAACATCATATCTCATAAGCGTGAAATAATCCGTTCGTGCCAAATCTTGTCCGTAGATCGCACAATCAAATACCAATCCTGATAAGAACCAAACATACACAATATATCTGCAGAACAACTACCACAAAACAATGATAACAAGTCCCAAAACATCTACGTACATTCCGAATGCTCATACGATTAATAACCGGATCAATCAATAAATCAAACGAGAATATCATCGACATGATAAACTCCGACATGATCAACAAAGGATTAACAATAACTGGGAACACCATCAACATGATGAACTCCAATGCGATCAACAAAGGATTAACAATAACCGAGAATACCATCAACATGATAAACTCCAACACGATCAACAAAGGATCAACAATAACCGAGAATACCATCAACATGATAAACTCCAACACGATCAACAAAGGATCAACAATAACCGAGAATACCATCAACATGATAAACTCCAACACGATCAACAAAGGATCAACAATAACCGAGAATACCATCAACATGATAAACTCCAACACGATCAACAAAGGAATAACCCCGACTGTCGGACATACCCCTTGGGCGTATGAACAACCAGTCGCAAACCATCGAACATACCCAACCATAAATGGAGTATGAACGACCAATCATTATGGCTCAAAGGTGGACGTCACAGTACGCCCGATCCGAAAATGTGTCCGTGCACAAGCCACCCCGGGTATCGATCAAATACACGTGTGGTCTTGTACCTAATCAGTCTTACGAAGTACGTCTCGTGTGCACAGCTCAATGTGAGGACATGAACCCATCACATGACTATACGTGCCCACCCTGAAAATCCTACACATAACCAATCGGCACGCAGATATGACTCTAGATATGTCACGATGCAATATGACAACGAAACTCAATGAATCACATATCCAATAAGGATCAAAAGACTCACCGAAGTGAACAATGACAACTGACAATGAAAAGTCGACACGACCAATCAATATCCAAAACAACAATCCTGGGATCATCTTCCCCGAATTAATGATCAACACGATCAACGATCTCAATACAACAGTCCTGGGATCAACATCCCTCAACGAAACAATCAACATAAATCCCACTATACGAAACATCAACGTACAATATTTACAACAATTCATTAAAATCATTATCCTCATAACTGAACAATACTTAAATTACCTCAATGTCTGAAGACAATATCCTTTCCAAGAACAACATACCTGAGCGAATACGCAGTTATACGAATAATCTCGAATGAGGTGTAGTCCATTTATATCAATAAGCCACCATCCCGACATTAATGTCGACACGATAAACTATCCTCGATATCTGATATTCCATATGATTGACCAAAGATAACTCACGTCTTTCTCAAACACAATTAAATCATATACATTATGATTTAATCCAAACTAGAGCATAATATACAAACCATCATCTCGACAACATATCTTTATAATATCATTACTATATGAATTATAAATGAAATGAAACTGAAAACATTCATTAAATATTATAAACTGAACAAGTATAACTTGCCTCGATACCGAAACGACAAAGCCATTACCAATTCCATTGCCTTCGTCTACGAGCTCCTCAGCCCCGACCAAAGCAATCTACGAACTCTTCAACCTCAACCGCACACAACTGTCATAATCAACGGTCAATTATCACAACCTATTGCAATAATTGATTAACACACATTCGATAATAATCAACAACCGATATAACCAACCAATCAAACTCAATGGCTCAATGATACCTCGATCATATACAAAATTGAGTAATATAACTCAAACAATCCGAACTCATACGAACCGCAACTCGACAATCATAATTAACAATCAATATAAATGATCAACAAACTCAATGGTTCCACAATATCTCGATTAAACACAAATTCGGATAACCCAAATCAATCAATCACGAATCCATAACCACAATACGATATACTGCACTTTCTGTCTACTTAGCGCACATTAATCACATAACGTAGCGTGCGCTAATAGTCACCAGTTAGCGTGTGTTAGCCAGTCAGCTAGCGTGCGCTAACCTCATGCAGTTGCATGCATTACAGGCACCGCTCAACACATTGCGATTACGAATGTAAAGGAAAACCATACTCTAAGATCAATCACACCCTTTCCAAATTCAATCTCATCATAATGATCCATATCTTATCAAGAATATACGAACTCAACTACTAAAATCAACATAATTTTGGTTTTAGCTATCTTATACATGTTTATAATCAAAACCATTATATATCCTATCATATATTCCTCTTTGATGGGATATATATACCAAGAATTCTAACACCATGATTCCATATTCGTGTTCTTAACAAAACAACATAATCCGATATATATCATCACATCCTCCAATATACAATTCACATAACCTCAAGAATCACAACAATACCACCATAACCATCATCATACGAAGAAAACATCAACAACAACATCAAAATCCAAAATGAAGGGAGATATTAACCGACATATCTCTTGAAGATAAACAACACCATTCATACCACAAGAATCATATCAATGTCCATATATCAACAACAACATCAACATAAATTGGTGACAATGATCACAACATACTCAATCCGGAATTCAACCTCATATCATGATTCATCTCATATAAATCGACCACTATAATTACCATGATTCAGAAATCCATCTTTCATCGGGTTAAACGAATCACAATCCTTAAAACAGGAAGAATCTTAATTAACATCCGAAATCTCTGATCACAATTCCATTAAATCTCATATAACATCATCACATGATAATTCAACATGCTCCCTCCCAAGTAATCATCCTTTAAAAACGAACCACTATCAAAGGGATATGAAAATTACCTTGTATAGACGAACCAAGAAGAAGAACAATTGAACTCCATTCCAAGAATCATCAATAACTTAAGAACAAGGCTTTAATCCATGCTCTCCATCTTAATCTTGTTAAAGAGGAACATCTCTCAGTGTTTCGAAACGTCAAGTATTCTCCCAAGGCTATCTCTATCGAATGAAAGGAATAAAATGGACGAAATGCATCTTAACACCCGTCTGTCCTTTTATATACTGCTCATTACTAGCGTGCGCTAAAACTTGTATTTAGCGTGCGCTACAGCCCTAGCGTGCACTATCCTTCCTTGATAGCATGCGCTATCGAAGTCCAAAGGCTACTGTCTTGCTTTGCACATCAGATTATGTATGTAATGCCCATGCAATAACGTACGTAAATACTCTATCTAGCATACGCAAGTCTTTAACCTTAGCGTGCGCTATTCGTAGTTGACTTGATACAGTCTCCACCTACCCCGTGCCCCCACATGCCGAAAGCACCCGCGATTACCGGGATTCCCCCTGACGATCTGAAATTAGCATGCGCTAACCTTAGGATTTAGCGTGCGCTAGTCCTTCATAGCAAGCATCTGTTGACCTTATCGGAATATGCGCCGAAAGGGGCTGGGTCCACACGTAGATTCTGTCTGGTCTGTTCTGCACTAGCGCATGCTATTCTTGGCCTTTAGCGTGCGCTAAGCCTGCACATTAGCGTACGCTATGTCCACATACTAGCGCATCTTAATTTAGGCTATACTTGGCCAATCCCAACTGTTCTGTACGTCATCTCGACATACATAATACGAACATACGGCACACTGAATACCTATACTCAATTCAATAACATTATCATACAATCTACCGGATATCAAAATTAAATCAAACCGATACACGATATCCTCAATCATAACTATCAACCAATCACGTCAATTGTACAAATACAACTGTCTCAGTCCTCAAATTATTTTATCCATATTATATAGACACCAAGCTATCCAATATATCTCAGATAAAATAACGCGAAAAATTTATACTGAATATCCGGATATTACAACAACGTCGGTGAGTAAGTTTCTTTATGACTCACCCTTCTCCCTCTACCTTTACATCGATTTCAGGAGTTTGGAAATTCTCCGCATTCCGATACTTCTCACATGTTTTTCAAACACGGCTTTGGGCAGAGACTTGGTGAACAAATCAGCCACATTCTCCTCAGATTTCACTTGCTTACTTGAATATTGAGGAGAGCCTATTGTTGTTGAATGTAGAAGAAGTTTGGAGATATGTGTTTTGTGTTATCCCCCTTGATATACCCAATCTTCATCTGTTCGATACAAGCTGCATTATCTTCATATATGCATGTGGATGCTTCAGTGACATTACTTAGTCCACTGTTACCTCGGATATGTGTAATGATAGCTCTTAACCAAATACACTCACGTACCACCTCATGCAAAGCGATAATCTCGGCGTGATTAGATGAGGTATCTACAAGGGTTTGTTTTGTAGATCTCCAAGATATAGCGATGTTCCCAATAGCAAATACATAGCCAGTTTGGGAACGACCTTTGTGTGGGTCGTGGAGGTACCCTGCATTAGCAAATCCTACCAATACATTCGTCGGGGTAGGTTCTATGGCATTAGCATTTACTTCAGCATTTGCCTTTACGGAAGCAACTTACTTTGCCTGCTTGTAGGGAAAGAATAGTCCCAAGTCAATGGTTCCTTTTAGGTATCAGAATATGTTCTTGATACCATTCCAGTGACGTTGTGTCGGTGCTGAACTAAATCACGCCAGCAAGTTTACTGAGAAGGCGATGTCTGGTCGTGTACATTGAGCTAAGTATAATAGAGCACCTACTGCACTTAAGTAGGGAATTCCAGCTCCCAAAAGCTCCTCGTCATCTTCCTTTAGACGGAATGGATCTTTCTTCGCATCCAAGCTATGACCGATCATGGGAGTGCTAACCGGGTGTGCTTTGTCCATGTTAAATCGTCTAAGCATCTTCTGGACATAAGCAGACTGGTGGATGAGAATTCCATAGACTTTATGTTCTATCTGAATGCCAAGACAGAAACGAGTCTTCCCAAGATCTTTCATCTCAAACTCAGCTTTCAAGTATCCGGTGGTTTCTCTTATTTCATCAAGAGTGCCGATGATTTTCAGATCGTTGACATATACTGCGATGATCGCAAATCCGGAACTTGTTTTCTTTACAAAGACACAAGGACACAGTTCACCGTTCTTCTATCCCTTTCCAATCAAGTATTCACTCAGACTGTTATACCACATCCTTCCGGATTGTTTCAAACCGTAACGTGAGCATTTCAAACGGACTGAATACGCTCTCTGTGGTCTGGAGTTACTTGATTTGGGTAATGAAATGCCTTCAGGCACTTTCATGTAAATCTTCGTATCTAGATCCCCATAGAGATACGCAGTGACCACGTCCATTAGCTGCATTTCCATCCTTCAGAAATAACTAGGCTAATTAGATAGCGGAACGTAATAACGTCCATTATAGGGGAGTATGTTTCCTCGTAATCGATACCAGGGCGTTGTGAGAAACCTTGTGCAACAAGGCAAGCCTTGTACCTTAGGACTTCGTGATTCTCATTACGCTTTCTGACAAGAACCCATTTGTGTCCAACAGGCTTTACACTTGGCGGAGTTAGCACTACTGGGCTAAATACCTGGCGTTTTGTCAGAAAGTCAATTTATGCCTGGATAGCTTCTTTCCATTTAGGCCAATCGGCTCTTTGTTGACATTCTTCAACAGAGCGTGGTTCGATATCATCGTGCTCTATGATTTCCTGAGCAACTGTGTATGCAAACACATCATCAATATAAGTGGTTGATCGTTCCATCAAATCAGACGCACTTTCATAGTTGATCGAGATCTCTTTGTTCTCTAATGTCAAATCGATCTTCGGGACGTCCCTCAATAATGATTCATGGACATAGCTATAGTCAGAGACAATCTTGTGGGAAGGATTCCCAGTATTGATGATTAATGGGTTGATTTGTGCCTCACCTACCCTTTTCTTCCTTGGGCGGGTGTCTATCAAACCAGGTGGCCTCCCCCTCTTCCTTTTGGGAGCCACGGCCTTGATCGCATTTCCACTGGGTGCGATTGCATTACTCGGTACATTGGTGACGTGCCTCTTATTGGGGACTTCTAACCTTGCAGGCACATTTGCAGCTGGAATGTGTGATCTTGTCATTTTGGCGATATCAGTAAATGCATCAGGCATCGAATCTGCTACGTTCTGAAGATCGAGGATTCGTTGTACTTCACGATCACATAGTGAGGTACGAGGATCATAATGAGACAGACTAGGGATAGACCAGGATAATTCCTGTCATTCCTTGAGAAATTTCTTTTTCTCCTCGCTCCCTAACGACGGGAATTCTGACTCATTGAAGTGACAATCCGCAAAGCGCGCGGTAAAGAGATCACCTGTCAAGGGTTCTAAGTAGCGGATGATTGTTGGGGATTCATATCCAACGTAGATACCTAGACATCTCTGAGGACCCATCTTATTGTGTTGTGGGGGCGCAATCGGCACATATGTTGCACAACCAAATATGCGTAGATGTGAGATATCTGGCTCATATCCAGTTACCAATTGGTATGCAGAGAATGGTTGGCCAACGGTGGGTCTGAAACGAATAAGTACGGCTGCATGTAGGACTGCATATCCCCAAGTAGAGATGGGCAAATTGGTGCGCAAAACCAATGCCCGTGCTACCATTTGGATTCTTTTAATGGTTGCCTCTGCAAGACCATTTTGCGTATGCACATGGGGAACGAGATGCTCTACATCGATTTCGATTGACATGCAGTAGTCATCAAATACTTTAGATGTAAATTCTCCTGCATTATCGAGTCGAATAGACTTGATAGGGTGATCAGGATGGTGAGTCCTTAGACGAATGATCTGAGCAAGGAGTTTTGCAAATGCAGCATTTCAAGTGGAAAGGAGTGCGACATGTGACCAACGTGTCGAAGCATCCACCAGTACCATAAAGTACCTAAATGGTCCGCATTCTGGGTGGATGGGTCTACAAACATCTCCTTGTATACGTTGTAATAATGGGATGTTCGCTTTAGTATCTTTAGCGTAGGAAGGTTTCGCTCCTACTTTAGCTAAAGAGCAGGCTTTGCAGAATGAGCGATATGCTTTTGACATAGTCAATTGCTTAGAATGGTCATATGTCTCTGTTTCTTTAGACGACATAGCATGATTAACATCAATACTGTTATTTGTTGAGTTGTTGCCCTTTTATCACTCGAAAGAAAGGATGTCCGTGCGAGTTCTTTAGGATACAGATCATCATATCTCGACCGGGATGACCTAGTCTATCATGCCAAAGCCTATATGAGTCATTGTCCCAAATTTCATTTATGGTGACAGCATAGGATTCGAATACCCTAATGGTTGTGGTGTACAGTCCACTATTTTGACTCTTAAGTTTTTATAATATGCGTTTACATCCACATTCATTAGATGTAATATAAAAGAACTCGATTCCATTCTCACGGTGGGTTTCGATATGGAAACCATTGCTACGTATATCTTTAAAGCTTAGTAAGATTCGAGGGACCCTAGGTGCGTATAGAGCATCGGTAACACGGAGAAGAGTGCCGTTAGGCAATAAAAATCGGGCATTGCCTCGCCCTTGGATGAGTTGGGAGGACCCAGTCATCGTGGTTACTAAGGATTGACATGCAACTAATTCAGTAAATAGAATCGTATTCCTAAGAATGGTGTGGGTGGTCCCACTGTCAACCAAACATTCAAGTTCTCCTCAATTCATTCCACTAAAAAGAGGAAACAAAATTTGAACCATAAACACGCAAGCAATATTCATTTCTTCAAAATAAAGCTAAGAATATTCCGTAAGCAATAATAATATCTTGTTCTAGAAAACAAAGTTTAATCACACCATTATTGAAAATAAAACATCGATAAAATCGTTCTAAAGTAACAATGCCAAATGTAAACGAGAAAGTAAACATAATGATGATATTCAGTCATAAAGGGGTGCCTCTAATAACTGTGACACGTATGGCTCATTGCGATTATCGGTGACTGTGAAATTGACGTTGGGGGACTCGTCGAGAGCATCTTCCTCCATATAGTGAGCTTCCCGTTCTTTGGACTCTCTATATTTCTTGTAGTGTGCTGCGACTTGCTTGCTTGCATGGCAGTTCTTGTACCAATGTCCAGCATCTCCACATCGATAGCACGGTTCATCGTCAACTCTAACTTTGGGAGCGACATGGGGGTAGGTGCTTTATTTCCTTAGCTAGAAGAGCCGGGAGCACCAAGTCTTCTCATTACATTGGAAGAACCCCCACGTCCTCGATCACTATACCCTTTTCCATGTTGTGGTTTGGGGTTGCCATGACCAGTCCCAGTGTGCATTGGGGTTCTTTCCACCTTTCACTTTGCCATAGTTGGCCTCGGGAACTTTCTTTGTCCCAACAGGTCTGCCATTGTTGTTCACTAACACTTCATTATGCCTCTCAGCCACTTGCAGTAGGTTGATAAGTTTATTGAAGCTAGTGATGCGTTTGTTGTCATAGTTGTTGCGATATTTCGTTAACGCAAGTGCACGTTATCGTAGACAAGTAATAAAGTGATGAGTGAGTATCGTTCCCACGAGGACTGAATTACTAAGTACCGATTTTTATGTATTCCAATTTTATTTGAACAGTCGAAATTTTGGTTGCAATTAATAACTAAATAAAACCAATAAAAGAACTAACAGTAAAAACGATCGCTTGAAGAAAGAAAATCAATTGATGAATAAGTCTAGGATTCTGAATCCACTTCGGTTTATCCGAATTTACTCTCGATTATCTGAAATTAATGATTTCCCCGATTTATTGAAGGCGAAGATTGCTAATATACTCTACCGCCTCTCCCGAGGTCAATAGATTTTTCTAAAGGCGAATAACGCACTCTATCCCTAGGTGAATTAATTCGTCTATAGGCAAAAAGCATAAAATCTCCAAAAGACCACGTAGTTCCTATGAGTATATTCCATCGCACAAGATAAAATGGTTCTCACCAATAGTTCCTCACCAACTCTCCTCTCCCGATTCGAGTTGCGTAATTAAAACAATCCAATTATTAGCCAGACAATTGAAAGCATTAAAATCGATTGGGAAAACTCAACAGAAAAAGGGAATTATATAGATAATCAACAGCAAATCCGTCAAAACTTAGGTTTCATCAAAATCCTAGAACAAGGGTTTTAGCCTGACATGCTAAAAGATAAAAATACAGAATTAATAAATGAAAGCATGAAAATCAAACGCAGATGAAGAGCTCGGATTCCTCCGTTCTTCTGGCTTCCGCCCTCTGCCCTTGGTGTCTTCTGCTTCTCTCTTCCGCGATAGTCTTCCGCGATCCTCGCTCTCCCCAGATTCCAAGATTCCAAGATAATCAATTATGACCTTAAACCCTTATTTATAACTCCCAGCAGCCTCCAAAACGCGTCCGTGTGATTAGGTCGAGAACTGGCTTCAAAACGGCCCAAACCCGCGCGGAGCACACCAAAACCGCCCCGTGTGCCGCGGCTCACTTAATCTGTGCCGCGGCTCATGGGGCGCAGATTAAAACCTGGGCGCTGTGTATTTCTTCTGGGTCGCGGCTCACTATATCTGTGCCGCGGCTCAGAGTACAGTCTACTCTGGTGCCTGCTGGGCCTCTGCGTGTGCCGCGGCCCGCTTGCCTTGTGCCGCGGCCCCAGGCCAAAATTCGCCGTTTTCATCCATTTTTCATCGTTTCGGCTTCCGGACTCCGATTTCCTGCAAAACATAAAATAATAGGGTATTAAAGGCTCATTTACGCAAATTTACTCATGAAAAGAATATAAAATAATGATAAATAAGCGTATAAAAATACGCCTAACAAATACCCCCAAACTTGAGCCTTTGCTTGTCCTCAAGCAAAAATAATCACTTTCAAACAAAAGAATATCGTGAATAATCGTGCAACTCATAGTGCTCAACCTAATCAATACTATCCTGAAAATCTCAAATAATAATACAAGTATCGTAATAGCGAGCTACATCCAGGACACTGATTCCACAAAGTAACCAATTTCAGTCCTAATCAATCGTTCAAGAAGAAAATCGAGCTCAAAGATTAACAAGCGTGAATTTAATCAACCGCCAATATGAAGGGTTAAAAATAAACAAGCTAATACGCTCAATGCCACAGTCTAGTGGCAAAAATTTCAAGAGTTTCATACAAAATAACCTTCGGACAGTATTCCCTTATATATGCTCAATAAGATGATTCGAGTTGACCACTAGGTTCGGATCTCGGGACGTTTCATCGGGATAATCCTAGGGTGGAAATTCCATTCTCATGTATTGGGAAACCGTTTGACGTAAAAGACCCTCATGGGGCACATGGATGCTTCTAGTTACTAAGTTCCCCTCCACAGCGGAGAAACAACTCGAATAGCTATTCCCGCATGTCCGATTCAAGGTCGCTGTTTTACGCGAGAGTAAACAGCGGGTCAAGCGAATACCCCCGGTTACTAGGCTCCATATCATCGGCACATACGAAATCTCTAAACCAATAGTCTAATCAGGGTCGTCGTTTTACGCGAGAATAAACAACGGGTCACGTGAATACCCCCGGTTACTAGACTTCCCATCATAGAACAAATAATATCTCGACTTTTGGGAAAAACTGTCCGACTCTAAACTCAAATTAGGTGCCAACACGACTTATGTTACTGGACGACTAGCTATTGGAAAAAAATATAACCAAACGTATCGACGGCGATTTGAAAACACGTATGTCTCCTCTCTTATCCGCTAAGATCTCTACAAAAACGAAAAAATTTCGGACCTAAATGAAGACTTAACAGAAACAGAAATCACTGATTGCACTTCGACTAAAATATACCTGGCTCGAAAGATCTCTACAAAAACGAAATCACTGATTGCACTTCTCCTCTCTTATCCGCTAAGATCTCTACAAAAACGACTAAAATTTCGGACCTAAATGAAGACTTAACAGAAACAGAAATTTCGGAACCGTTTCTTCAGAGAGAAATCAGTATTGTAACATCAGTTTCACACAAAAAGGAGCACGAAAAATTCACAAATAAGAGTAAAATCATGACAAGCAAGGCTAGCAACAAAAAGATAACTACAAATAGCGAAAGTGCAAACGAAATAAGTACAGCAATAAGTATATCAACATAAAGTAACCCCCCCAAACTTAGGACGTACATTGACCTCAGTGGACAAAATATAATATGCAATAAAGGTGAAAGGTCAAGTACTCCCCTGCAGTCTGCTCACGAACTGGCGCCGGCGTCGTCCGGCGAGGAGGGTGGTGTGGCTGGCCGAGCAGGTGGAATAAATGGCCCCTATGTTGCACAGGTGCGGGGGGGCGGGTGCGGGTGCGGGCAGATACGGGTGCGGGGATACGGTTTTTTGAAAATGTTAGAGTGCGATACGGAAAAGATACGTCTGTTTATTTTATATTTTATTATATATAACACTTGTTAAATATAAAAAACAACAATTCAAATATCACCATAAAACCAATTCAAATACATAAAACAAGTCATACAAAAAACAATTCAAAATGGCTTTGAGCAGCGGAGCTTTCTAATGCTGTCCGTGAATACTGCTAAAGGTAAAAGTAATTACTAATTAAATGATTTACTTTTTGTATTTTAGTTTATTTGATTTACTTTTTAAAAATTACAAAAAAATCTAAAAAAAAAGGACTCGCGTATCATGTGCCCAGGATACGCGAGTCCCTTGCACGCGATTCGCCACGTGGCGAATCCGTCTGAATCCACGCGAATCGCACCCGCACCCATGCGGATGTCCGTCTGCATCGCTAATTTTGAAGAATTCGTGCATCATAGAATGGCCCGTCTGGGTGCATAATGTGGGCCGTCCAGGCAGCAAGGTGCTCCTGGTGGTAGGCATCCCTCGCTGCCAAGCACCTCGTCTCACGCCGGTTGGTCCGGCGGGCCTGCTCTCGCATCTCATCTCAGATGGCAGCGATGATGCTCTCCCTCTCCGTCCGCCTCTCCTCTCTCAGCGTAGCCAAAAGATTCTCTCTCTCACTCCTCATCTCCTCTCTCTCTCTCCTCATCTCCTCTCTTAACCCGTCAAACATCGCCTGCAAGTGCTCTCTGTCGGGCGGCGGGCTGGACTCCATCTGCTCCTGCGTCAGAAGAAGAGGCTCGGGGGACTGCTCGTGTGCCTCATCAAGTAGAAATCCTCGCCCCCGAGCGTGTTCCGGCGCTCCTCCCCACTGATCGAAGTGAGAAATGATGCGATGGTCGATCGGGCCCTGGGGGGCTAACATCGGCTCGTCATCCGACCACGTCATCCCCGACTGCCGGCACAGAGCGCAGATAAGAGAGGGGTGCTTCAGCCCCGTCTTGGCCCCTCCCTGAATGCACTGGAAGATAGATCGGACCAAGAGAGGAGCCACATCAAATCGCAGCCCGGAGGTGATAGTATATAATGTACGGGCTCGAGAGAGAAAAACCATACGGATCTGCGAGGTGGTGTCAATACGTACGCAGATAAAATACAGCCAGGCACGCCCGAATCGACTGAGGCGCGAGCTCTTAAAGTAGAAGGTGGAAGAAGCCGGGGCGCGCCTCTCCCAGTCGGAGTCGGGCTGTGTAAGAGTCTCGAGCAGAGCCTCCTTCGTGAGGCTAACCATAACTCGCGTATAATCCGCCTCATCAACCACAGGCAGCTCAAATAACCTCCGAATAGTAGCACAGAAAAATCCACTGTAATGCCTCAGACTACGACCTGAGTCCGAGTGTCTGACTGCTGTAGCATCACCCCCGCCCGAATGTGCTTCAACAAGGCGCTCGCATAAAACTCCTGCACAATAGATATCACCGCCGGCTCAGGAGGTGCAGCAAAATGGGCCCACCCCATTTCGTCGATCATGGTCAGAAGCTCCCCGTCCTGGGGGGCTGGGGTGAATCCCCTCTCCGGGATCATAGGTCGAGGGCGAATCTTCTCGTTAAAGATTTTATGGATCTTCGGGTCAGAAAATTGGTGCGCCTCCGACTCGGCTTGACTATGAGAAGTTTCCCCTCGTGTGGGGGACGACCGAGTCCTGGCCCTTTTGCTGAGCTTTTTGGTTCTAGCCATAGCGAGTTCCTGAAACGTTAAACACCTGAGTTTTCTTACATAAGCAATAATGATAAGAACATTACTCGGCTAAGGATATCCAACATCAATCAAGAATTTAACGAGCTAGCACCGCCGTGAGAGAGAAATAAAATTGAACTTTTCACTTTTAGCATTGACGTAAGGGCTGGGATTGCTGTAAATCCAGAAATGAATTCGCACATAGCTTAAAAACATTGACTTAACAAAGAAAAAAAATTTCATTCAGGCAATTCTTCAAACACCTTGAGTGCATCCTTTTAGTTGAAGAACAAATATGACTAAAGCTTCATTCAATCCCCAAAAACAACAACACGAATCATTCTTCATGACAAACGACATATTCAATTCATTCATGATCGAAAATAATCATTAAAAATCGATCCAAACCATCATATCCTCAACTCAACTTGATAGAACTTTTAATAAAAAAAAAACTATTCAACATAATCAATCAATGAACAACTACCTTACTTTTCAACTCATGTAACGATAAGGATCAAGGGAATTAGGATTACCTGGTATAGATTGTAGTTCGCAAGAGGAAAAAGAAGAAGGGAAGAAATCGGCCGATCGTGCAAAGGAAAGGGGAAGGAGTTATACCTGGGGTGCCGGCCGAGCTGTGTAATAAATCTACCTGGGCTGCTCAAATTCCGAACGGTGGACCGCGGCACAGCTTAAGTGAGCCGCGGCCCAGAGTACAGCGAGCCTGGGTGTGGATGTTATGTCGACATATGCCGCGGCTCAAAATGCGGGTGCCGCGGCTCGGAGTGCAGATGTGCCGCGGCTCACTTGGTCTGTGCCGCGGCACAGAGTACAACGTCGTGGGCTCAACATTTGGCAATTTGTGTGCCGCGGCTCAGCAGAAACGTGCCGCGGCTCAGGAATCAAGTGTGTCGCGGCTCAGTAAAGTTGTGCAGCGGCACATAGTACAGAATGTTCAGCCTTCTGGTTCAATTTGTGTGTGTCGCGGCCCACAAGCCTTGTGCCGCGGCTCAGACATAAATTTTCCCCCTAGGACTTTTTCTGCACAGAATTTTAAAAGAAACACGTCAAGAACGAGAGGGATAAGCAAATCAAAGCAAAAATGATGAAAAAATAAATGTTCAAAAATGCAAGAACATACTGAAACACAAAAATCTACTACTAAAACTCGGGTTGCCTCCCGAGAAGCGCTAAGTTTATAGTCTTCAGCCGGACCTATTGGAAATCAGTTCGCTTTTCGCAAAATCCATTTGGACTCCGCCCCGTTCATCGAACCGTTAATATGTGTTTTAAAATTTTGACCATTGGTCATTAACGATCCGATTTTTGGTTTGGACACCCAATTTTGTTTGCGAAAAGGTTTTGACAAAAACAACTTTCTGAAACACCCATTCTCCACATGACTAGGCGCCCGTTTGACTTTTGGCTTATTTTCCTCTTTCACAAACGAACTGAGGACAGAATGAGACTTTTCCGACTGTGGCTGAATGGATGGCGACATATTTAACTGCCTAATATACGCGACTTGCTCTTTATTATTCTTAGCAATCGGACCATCTGAAACGGATTCTGATTTTTTCGACCGACAACTTTTCCGGTGTGTGTCTTTCGCAACAGCATCCATACTTTCAATTTGCGAGCTCTTCTCAACACCACCTGGATATGGAAAAGATTTAAACACTTGGAACGTGACATGCTCGTCTTGAACCCTTAGAGTTAGTTCGCCTTTTTCCACGTCTATGAGAGTTCGGTCGGTCGCTAAGAATGGTCTTCCCAAAATGATTGGGATGTCTTGATCCTCCTCCATGTCGAGCAATGAAGTCGACCGGAAATATGAATTTGTCAACCTTTACTAAAACATCCTCTATCACTCCCCTTGGATATTTAATCGATCGATCCGCTAATTGCAGCGAGATTGTCGTCGGCTTCGCTTCCCCAATTCCTAGCTTCTGGAAAATAGACAAAGGCATGAGATTAATACTAGCGCCGAGATCGCACAACGCCTTATCAAAAGAGAGTTTTCCTATGGTGCACGGTATGTTGAAGCTTCCTGGATCCTTCAATTTTGGTGGAAGCTTTTTCTGAAGGATCGCGCTGCACTCCTCCGTCAATGCGACTGTCTCAAACTCCTCGAGCTTTCTTTTCTTTGACAAGATCCCCTTCATGAATTTGACATAACTCGGCATTTGTTCCAATGCATCACCAAATGGAATATTTATATAGAGCTTCTTGAAAACGTCGAGAAACTTGGAGAACTGCTTGTCCACCTTTTTCTGTTGTAGTCGCTGCGGAAATGGGACGGGTGGCACATACGCCTTCGAATTATCTGGAAACAGTATCGAGGGTCTCCAATCTTGTAAATCCTCAGTAGCTGAATTTTTCTTCTCCTCATTCTCACTTCTATTTTTGCTCCTCTCGGGCTGGTCACACACCTCTTTCCCGCTTCTCAAACTGATGGCATTTATACTTTCTCTAGGATTTGTCTCGGTCGTACTTGGTAAGGCACCCTCCGGGCGGGCTGTCAACACACTTGCTATCTGGCCCAGTTGGACTTCCAAGTTGCGAATGGAAGCGGAATGATTTTGCAATGTTGCTTCCGTACGGGTCATGAACTGACTCGTATTCGCTGCCAATTTCGCAATTGCTTCCTCTAGAGAAACTTTTGGACCGGGAGGAGGCTGCTGCTGGTTTTGAGTAAACGGAGGCTGGTTCTAGTTTTGTCCGTTTATCCATGAGAAGTTAGGATGATTACGCCATCCCGGATTATACGTGTTAGAGTACGGATTGTTTTGCCGGTTTCCATTTCCCACGAACTGAGCTTGTTCAATTTGAGGCTGCTCGAAAGGGTTCCCGACTTGGCACTCCGCGCTAGGATGAGATCCGTTACACCAATTACACGATTTAATGGTAACGGGGGAAGGAGCATGCGAAAATGCCTGAAGTTGCTGAGTTAGCGCTGCGACTTGGGCTGACAATGTAGAGATCGGGTCATTATTCGAGATTTCCATAACTCGCTTCGGATTTACTCGTTCAGAAGGCCACTGATACGCATTTGCGGCCATAGCTTCCAACAAAGAGTGTGCCTCGGCCATCGTTTTTCCCATTAAAGCTCCTCCAGCGGCTGCATCCACGAGAGTGCGTGTTGAGATACTCAATCCATTATAGAATGTCTGGATTTGGAGCCAATCTGGTAAGCCGTGATGCGGGCATCTCCTTAAGAAATCTTTGTATCGCTCCCACGCCTCGTGAAGCGACTCCATATCATATTGACCAAAAGTAGTGATCTCGTTCCGTAACCTCGCCGTCTTTAAAGGTGGGAAGAATTTAGCAAGGAAGGCTTGCGCTAATTCTGCCCATGTCGTGATCGAGCCCGGTGGTAAAGAGTTCAACCAAAATTTTGCTTTGTACCTCAAAGAGAAAGGGAAAAGCCTTAGACGGATGGCATCAGCGGTGACACCGTTGTTCTAGAAGGTGTCACAAATCTCGAGAAAAGACGCAATGTGTGCATTGGGGTCATCGTTCGGTAATCCACAGAACTGGCTAGCTTGCACCATCTGAATAATTGCAGGCTTGATTTCGAAATTGTTTGCCTGGATGGTGGGACGCCGAATTCCCGAAAAGTTCGCGTTGATTTGCGGCATAGCATAATCTCGAAGTGCTAGTGCCGGTTGAGCTTGTTGTACAAGATTATCACCTCCGTGATTTTCGGTATTTTCGGCCATGGTGACTGTGGCTGGTAACTCTCGTTTCTCCTTTTTGTTTCTCCGAAGAGTGCGCTCGAGTTCGGTATCCAAAGGTAGTAGGCCTTCGTTACCGAATTTTCTCATGCACTAACCGGAACTCGTGAAAGGACAAACAAATAAAATAAAATACACGAAAATAAGTAAATAAAAAAAATGTTCAAACTAAGACTAGAAATACTGAAATCGATATTAGTAGAAAAATCAGTCCCCGGCAACGGCGCCAAAAACTTATTGCGATATTTCGTTAACGCAAGTGCACGTTATCGTAAACAAGTAATAAAGTGATGAGTGAGTATCGTTCCCACGAGGACTGAATTACTAAGTACCGATTTTTATGTATTCCAATTTTATTTGAACAGTCGAAATTTTGGTTGCAATTAATAACTAAATAAAACCAATAAAAGAACTAACAGTAAAAACGATCGCTTGAAGAAGGAAAATCAATTGATGAATAAGTATAGGATTCTGAATCCACTTCGGTTTATCCGAATTTACTCTCGATTATCTGAAATTAATGATTTCCCCAATTTATTGAAGGCGAAGATTGCTAATATACTCTACCGCCTCTCCCGAGGTCAATAGATTTTTCTAAAGGCGAATAACGCACTCTATCCCTAGGTGAATTAATTCGTCTATAGGCAAAAAGCATAAAATCTCCAAAAGACCACGTAGTTCCTATGAGTATATTCCATCGCACAAGATAAAATGGTTCTCACCAATAGTTCCTCACCAACTCTCCTCTCCCGATTCGAGTTGCGTAATTAAAACAATCCAATTATTAGCCAGACAATTGAAAGCATTAAAATCGATTGGGAAAACTCAACAGAAAAAGGGAATTATATAGATAATCAACAGCAAATCCGTCAAAACTTAGGTTTCATCAAAATCCTAGAACAAGGGTTTTAGCCTGACATGCTAAAAGATAAAAATACAGAATTAATAAATGAAAGCATGAAAATCAAACGCAGATGAAGAGCTCGGATTCCTCCGTTCTTCTGGCTTCCGCCCTCTGCCCTTGGTGTCTTCTGCTTCTCTCTTCCGCGATAGTCTTCCGCGATCCTCGCTCTCCCCAGATTCCAAGATTCCAAGATAATCAATTATGACCTTAAACCCGTTATTTATAACTCCCAGCAGCCTCCAAAACGCGTCCGTGTGATTAGGTCGAGAACTGGCTTCAAAATGGCCCAAACCCGCGCGGAGCACACCAAAACCGCCCCGTGTGCCGCGGCTCACTTAATCTGTGCCGCGGCTCATGGGGTGCAGATTAAAACCTGGGCGCTGTGTATTTCTTCTGGGCCGCGGCTCACTATATCTGTGCCGCGGCTCAGAGTACAGTCTACTCTGGTGCCTGCTGGGCCTCTGCGTGTGCCGCGGCCCCAGGCCAAAATTCGCCGTTTTCATCCATTTTTCATCGTTTCGGCTTCCGGACTCCGATTTCCTGCAAAACATAAAATAATAGGGTATTAAAGGCTCATTTACGCAGATTTACTCATGAAAAGAATACAAAATAATGATAAATAAGCGTATAAAAATACGCCTAACAATACTCCAGCCTATACTGGTTCGCTAGTATAGGGGCAGAAGTAGGGAAGGTGGAAAGGGTTTTCTGGATCATATCATCTTCTGTGATGTCCTTTCCGCAGAAATTAAGGTGTGCCTTCAGACGGAGCATATTTTTGTTGAAATCGTTGATCCGTTTATAATCAAGCAAGCGGATTTCATTCCACTGCACGGTCAACTCTGGGAGCAAGGTATTGTGTATGTTCCCAAAACGGCCTTTAAGGGCATTGTACTATCCGCCATTTTATAGAATAATATTATTATTTAAAATAATATTAATAATGCATTTTATTTCAGTTAATCTCATTTCATTAACGAGCGAGTAATTGTTGTACAATTACTTTCACTACACGTACAAGTCAGATTCATGTAATATCATTTAATAAGATCAGACATTTTCATGATATCTCATATGTTCTAAGCCCGAGTCAATTTCTCAATTTAACTTCAAAAACATTTAATATTAGTCATTTTTATTAATATTATAATTAGAAATAATAACATTTATAATAGGAACCATATTAATATTAACGGTATTAATATTTTTATCTTTATTATTTCTATATCATCATTTATATTACTCTCGATATTATTATTATTATTAGTATCGGTATTATTAATATTATTACTACCATTACTATTATTATTTTTATTATTAATGTTATTATTATTATTATCATCATTGGCCAAATATATTGTAATGACCCAAACTAATAATTAAAGCCCATAAATTACCCTAACTCTAATTTTTATACAGTATAAATACAACTCTACAGTGCAAAAATACCACACAAAAATACTTCTACTTCTCTGCCAGCAATCCATCGGCTGAAACAAAAAAAAAAAAAAAAAAGATGCCCAGAACAGTTTTTCACGGCAGCTCATCCTTGATACAAAATCTACTATCAAATTCTACTGCTCACAAAGGAGTAAAGAAAAGGCCGCTCAAGATCAAATTCCAGTTCGAGTTCAAGATCAAATTCCAGTTCGAGTTTCACCCATATCCCGTTCAGCATAGATAAGGTAAACTTGTTAGGAATACTTGTTAGATTTTGATGATGTCATTAATATAATATCAAATGTTTATTACTTGGCAAAATGTAAGGAAGAACCAAATGAGAATCTTCCACAGGCCAAATATGTTAAGTATAAAACTTGGCAAAATGTAAAGAAGAACCAAATGAGTATCTTCTGTAGGCCAGAAATTAGTTAGGCTAAAATCGGCTAAGTACTGAGTACAGCTAAGTTCATCAGAGAGGATCAGTCGAGTCGAGTCAGAGTAGTCCTGGTCAACATAATTTATCAGAGAAGTTTGACCAGACTGCAGCCAAGGTACCTCCGGGAAGTCACCTGATCAGATAAGTCACAAACAGTGAACATCAGAGAGGACCAGACTGCAGAGATGTTAGCTGCTCATCAGCCTACTCGAAGTCAGCCAAGTACTCCAAGTCCACGTCAGCATGCGTTGAAAAGTCAAGTATTACGGAAAGTCACATGCAACGTAAAGAGACAAATTGGAGTGATTCCCGCTAGAGATATGATTTAAATAAATCATCCAGACCCACCTTGAAGACTTTAATCGTTTTATATTCAAAAGATTCGGCGCTCACATGCAGAAGTCTTCTAGCAGTCGGAAGATAAAATAAAATAATGGGAATCCAGCCTTGCAACGTTCAGAAAGATTAAACAAAGAAGTCTCCCTCCAACGGACGGATTTGTTCAAAAGATTTGCAACGGCTACAAGGAAAAAGCTCAGAGATCGTGACCTATATATATCCGAAGATTTGAAGCTGAGCAAATACCGGTGCGAACATACTTTCAAGCGATCAAAGCAATCAAGCAATCTAAAGCAAACAATAGCATCGTGAAAAGAGCGGTTCTAAAAGTTCATACTTAAAGAAGCTCTCAGTTGGAGAAGACAAAAACTCTTGTCTATAATCCTGAGTACGGGGTACTTCACTGGTTGAAGTAAGAGACTGTAAAGGCATCCAAGGATCGAGGATCAAGAGGTGCAAGGCAGTCAAGTGTGTACAACGGCACGGATTTCCACTGGTTGGAAGCTGTTGTAGTGTGGTTTGAATCACTGTAATATTTATCACTGGTTGAGAATTATAGTGAATTCATCTCCAACTGGTTTGGAGAAAAGTGGATTAGTAGAGGATTACCCCACCTCTGAGACCACTATAATTGCCTGCGTTCTTTACTGTTTTACTGCATCATACTTTAATTGCTGCAATCATCATTAAGTGTTTCATTAGTTATTTTGTATTCGTCATCAGTTGACTTCCGCATATATTAAAGAACAAACGATTCCAAGTCATTTCTTTACCTATCAGCTGAAGAAACTCACTCTTCGTGAAAAAGAGTTTAAGAGTTTCTACAAGTCTATTCACCCCCCCTCTTGACTTGTACCTGGACGACTTGTGACCTACAAGTGGTATCAGAGAGGTTGGTTCATTTATTTCACGAACCAGATCTATATCTTTACTCTCACTTTATAATGGAACACATGCACTCTAGACTCCCTGTGTTTTCAGTTGACGAGTATGATCTGTGGAAGATAAGGATGCAGGCACACTTATCTTCGATTCATGACGACATGTGGAGCATCATCGAGGACGGTCCATTCATCTTTGAGAAGGACAACACAGCAGAGGAGATTGCAGCAGGGAAGCCAGAGAAGATTCCCAAGAAGAGGACAGAGCTGACTCCCGAAGAAAGAAAGCTGGCCAATCTTGATAACCAGGCCAGAGATGTGTTATATCAAACTCTTGACAAATCCACCATGGTCAAGATCAAAAATTGCAAGAATGCCAAGGAAATCTGGGACACATTAGCTCTAATGTGTGAAGGAACGGAGCTGATCAAGGAAAACAAGTTGTCAATTGCTATCCAAAAATTTGACAACTTTAAAATGAAGAATGGTGAATCCATAGATCAAGTGGACACAAGGTTCACTGAGATTATTAATGAGATCAACTCCCTCGGCAAAACCTATGGCAACAGGGAAATGACACTAAAGGTTCTCAGATCTCTCAAACCCGAATGGAGCATGAAGTCCGTGGCCATGAGAGAGTCCAAGGACCTGAATAAAATAAAGATCTAGGAGCTGTTCTCTGATCTGAAGGCTTATGAGTTCGAGCTTCCAAGTTCATCCTCAACTGAGCCTGCAGAGAAGGCAATCGCATTTGCAGCCGAGTCCCCTGCTAAGAGCCTATCTGATGTGAAACCTCCAAATCCATTAGATTATGAGGAAGAAATGGCGTTTATAATGCAAAGGTTCAGCAATTTTAGAAAGAACTACTCCAAATACAAGAAAAATTATAAGGAGAATCCAAGAAGGAACCAGAAGGGTGGAAGCTGGAAAGTAGAATGCTACAACTGTCACAAAACAGGACACATCCAAATGGACTGTCCTGAGATCAAGAAAGACAAAACCAAGAAGGAGGTGGGCAGAATAGAAGATAGAAGAAAGGCCCTCATCGGAGAAGACCAGGAGCATGTCGAATCAAGCAGCGGATTCTTTTATGATGAAGATGAGGAGTATGACTGCCTGATGGCAAACCTAGCTGATGAAGAGGTAACTTCTAAACCCACCGGTTCAAATAATAGCTCAGCCATGTCAGAAGATATGGATTTACACGAATCGGTAAATCAGTTATTTAAAGATTTTGAAACACTCAAATCTGCACACCAAACTGTATCAGCAGAGAAGACTCAACTGCAAGATGAGAATAGGCAGCTGAAAAATGATTTCGAAAAACTCAGCCTAGATTTAAATAAGGTTGAGATAACTGCAGCTGATGTTAATACAGCTGAGATAAACATACTAACCATTTTACTTAAAGAAAAATCAGCTGCACTTGCTCATGCCAAAGCCGAGTTTACTAAGCTGGCTCAGATAAATAAGACTCAGGCGCAGGAAATAACCTCCCTGATGGCGTCTTCAACTCTAGAAGAATTGTGTACTTATAAAAGGTCACTTTATTCCAAATCAGGCCTTGGATATGATTCTCACACTCCCTCTAGTTCTAAAACCAAGTTTATCAAGGGAGAAACAATTGTCGCGACTGCTGAGCCTACATATAAACCGATATTTAAAAACAGGCAACAGCTAAGTCAAATGTCTAGCCGATCGAGTTACACCAGTGACCACCTAGACAGCGACGACTAGGCAATGGCCTGTGCAAAAGCAAGAAAGCACAAAATGCCCACTATTATCAACAACTCCCTAAAAACCGATTTCAAAATGGGAGGGGCAGATGGAAACCTCAAGGTTATCCCAATTTCCAAAACGAACAAGTGTGGAAACCTCAAAGATTTAACAAATGGTCTCAGCCTAGATTTAGAAATGGCCCACACTATCAAAATTTTGAGGAATATCCGGTATACAATCCAACCAGGAGATTCAGACCTCGACCACACACACCATATAAGGGTTATAATAATAATAACAATGTATACAATCCAAGGAGAAATCAATTCTCCAGGAAACCAGCTAACCCCAGAGGACCCACACAGATTTGGGTACCTAAATCTCTGCTTGTCTGATTGCAGAAAAGGTGGAAGGACTACAAACACATCTCCACAAGCTCAAATTTTGGAGGTGAAGAGTGGTTTGTAGATTCTGGATGCTCGAGGCACATGACCGGGAACAAGAAGATGCTGTCCAAATACACTAAAGAAAGAGGTCCCGATGTAACCTTTGGAGATAGCTCTAGAGGACAGACAAAAGGCTTTGGAGAGCTGCACCGAGGAAACATTGTGATATCCAAAGTTCATTATGTCAAAGGGCTCAAGTACAACCTCCTGAGCATAACCCAATTCTGCGACGAGAAGAACCTAGTAGTCTTCACCATCTTGAAGTGTATGGTAATAGATATCTTATCTGGAGAAGTGAAGCTTCAAGGTTTCAGAAGAAGAGATGTCTACATGATTGATTGGAACACAGGAACACCTAACTCCTGTTTTCTATCCAAGACAGTAGCTGAAAATGGATGGCTGTGGCATAAAAGACTATGTCACCTGAACTTCAAAGCCATCAACAAGATTAGTTCTCAGAAGCTGGTCAGAGGACTTCCAAATGAAGCATTCAAGAAGGAAGCACTTTGTGATGCATGTCAGAAAGGAAAGCAGACTAGAGCATCGTTCAAGCCAGTTCAGCCTACAACGCTCACAACAAGGATCTTAGATCTACTCCACATGGATCTATTTGGTCCTATCAAGCCAAGGACTTTGAGCGGCCGAAAGCATACACTTGTTATAGTAGATGATTATTCAAGGTACACTTGGATTATCTTCCTATATAAGAAAAGTGAAACCTTGACCAAGTTACCTAAGCTGCTGAGAAGGATCCAGAATGAGAAATCTCTATCCATCATCAAGATCAGATCAGATAGAGGAGGAGAGTTTCTCAACAAGGCGATAACTGATTACAGCGATCAGAATGGGATCCAGCATGAGCTCTCTGCGGCCCGGGCCGCAGAATGGTGTTCTTGAAAGAAGGAATGAACCACGAAGGAAGCAAAGAAGGTCCATGATTGCGAAGCGGACTGCCCAAGAGGTTCTCAAGCTGAAGTCAACACAACACTGTCACACCTGCAGCAGAGTATGATAGTAGGGAGACATGGCAAAACTCCTATGAGGTTTGGAATAATAGAACTCCTCGTTGCTTACTTTCATGTTTTTGGTTGTAAGTGTTTCATCCACAACAACGGTAAAACACAGCTAAATGCCTTTGATGCTAAAACTGATGACGGTCTCTTTATGGGATATTCCCAAAGAAGCAAGGCATATAGAGTTTTTAATAAAAGAACCTTAGTTGTGGAGGAAACACCCCATGTTGTTTTTGATGAATCTACCGTTGAGTACAGGAAACAAGTTGAGCTAATTGAGAACAAGCTCAAATCAGCGACCCTTGAAGAAGTCATTATACATGACACTGGAATGGTGGACTCACCTGCAGACCAGCCTGATGACCCAACTGCATCTGCTGAAGACCCAACTGCAGATCAGACAGTATCACCAAACCTATCTGATCTGATTGCCGCTGATGAAGATCCAGCCGTAGCCGATAAATACTCATCTGCAGATCAGATCCTATCTGCAGATGACAAGACGGTACCTGATCCAGTTGCAGACCAGAACCCAGCTGATGCAGAAATCCACCAGAGCAATCCATCAGGGGGAACATACCCAGAAGAGGACGACATCCCCAAATGGCTCAAAGATCACCCAATCCAGCAAATCATCGGAAAGTTGACTGATGGAGTTAAGACAAGACAGTCAACCCTACCAGCAGGAATGGCTATGTTCTCATGTTTTATGTCACAAATTGAACCCAAGACCACAGAACAAGCCCTGGAAGATTATTCGTGGATCAATGCCATGCAAGAGGAATTGGAGCAGATGGAGAGAAACAAAGTTTGGGAACTAACAGACAGACCTGATCACAAGAAGGTTATTGGCACCAAATGGGTGTACAAAAACAAGAGTGATGAAGACGGAGCTGTTGTTAGGAATAAGGCCAGACTTGTAGCAAAAGGGTATGCACAGTGTGAAGGAATAGATTTTGATGAAATCTATGCACCTGTTGCAAGATTAGAGGCCATCAGACTATTCCTCGCATATGCTGTATTTAAGGATTTTGAAGTATATCAGATGGATGTAAAGAGTGCTTTTCTAAATGGAATCCTAGAAGAAGAAGTCTATGTAGAGCAACCCCCAGGTTTTGTCAAAGAAGACAAAGTCTATAAACTGTTGAAGGCTCTATATGGACTTAAGCAAGCACCAAGAGCGTGGTATGAAACACTGTATGTGTTTCTAGAGAAAAATGGATTTTGCAAAGGAAAGGTGGACAAGACCGTATTCAGAGTAGAGCACGAAGGCCACATATTAATAGTCCAGATATATGTGAATGACATCATATTCGGATCAACTAATCCAGAGTTATGCGAGAAATTCTCCAATCTCATGCAAGGAGAATTTGAGATGAGTATGATGGGAAAGCTTAACTTCTTTCTCGGACTACAAGTTAAGCAGATGGAAAAAGGAATTTTCATCAACCAAGCGAAGTACACCAGAGACCTTATCAAGAGATATGGAATGGAATCAGCCAAGCCAGCAAAAATCCCTATGAGCACAAGTACTCACCTGGATGCAGACAAGGCAGGCATATCAGTTGACTCAACCCACTTCAGAGGACTTATTGGATCTCTTCTGTACCTCACTGCAAGCAGGACAGACATATCCTATGCTGTTGGAGTTTGTGCACGATTCCAGTCCAAGCCGAAGCAATCACACCTAGATGCATCCAAACGGATAATAAAATACCTTAAGTCTACAATCAATGTTGGACTATGGTATCCCAAGGATGATAATTTCGAGCTGTCAGGATACTCAGATGCGGATTTCGCAGGATGCAAAATCAACAGGAAGAGCACTAGTGGAACGTGTCAATTCCTAGGAACCAGACTGATATCCTGGTTTAGCAAGAAGCAGGTTTCTAACTCTATCTCCACTATAGAGTCGGAATACCTAGCTGCAGGTAGCTGTTGTGCACAGATTTTATGGATTAGACAGCAGCTAAGGGACTATAATATCATTGCAAATGAAGTTCCGATCTGGTGTGACAACAATAGTGCTATTGCAATAACCAACAATCCGGTTTTGCATTCAAGGACGAAGCACATTGATGTTAAGCACCATTTCATTAGAGACCATGTGCTTAACAAAAGGGTTAGAGTTGAAAGAGTCAGCACAGACTACCAGATAGCTGACATCTTTACCAAACCCTTGCCAGAAGAAAGGTTTTTGGAGCTGAGCAGAGATCTTGGATTACTAGATTGGGAATCTAGTACTGAAGCAAGTTGAAGCATTTCAAAGGAAGGACGGACCCAGCTGAAGAATCAGATCCTAGCTGATGCAGGCAAGAAGACGAAGGACGGACAAAGCAACCTAGCTGATCAGAATACCAGGCGAGAAGTCAACTCACCTGATACAGAGCGGTCAACAGTCAACAAATCAGACCAGCTAAGTTTTCTAAACTGACTTCTGAATATTTAATTATTATCTGCCATAGTTATAATATTATTATATTAATTTTGGTTAACAAACGGTATTTAAATATACATTTTTCTAGAGCCAAGTGGCAATCTTAATACACGCGTCAATTGCTTGTTAAATCGACCTCCACGGTGGCCAATCAGAATCAACCGTAAACTTTTAAAAATGGGCCACCGATTCAAATTTGAAATTCAAAAGAATATCAAAAGGCGTACCACCATTTCAAATATATATTAAATTAATCCATACGTCTTTTCATCTTCTTTATAAGGAAAGAAGACCTTTCACTTTACCCTTTACGCTTTCAAACCCTAGATTTCTCAGAGCAAAATTTCTTGAACACCGAAATACACTAAAATCTTTTGATTGCATAAATGGCAACCTACTTCGAAGGCGTAAATCTGAAGGCGGTCAAGGACCAGATCATTTTCTCGCTAGTCGTCGACTTTGAAGGCCTATTGGAAGCGAATTTGGAAGATTATGATGTGTACAACCTGATCCGCGCAATGAAGCTCAATGGGATCTACCCATTCCTTGATGTCAACCCGCAACATCTGTTCAAGGAGGATGTCATCGAGTTCTATCGTGAAGCTTGTTTGATTCAAGACGGAATTCGAAGCACTGTTCGCGGAAGGCAAATCGACATAACGCGAGAGTCGATTCGCAGAGTTTTCGGTATGAAGCATCGCGGCATAGCCGTCGAAGCTCTCAAGCAGTCCTCTGCCGAAATCTGGAAGAAGATTAAGGTGGAGAATATCCCGGAAAAGCTGAAGCTAACTGCCAAGAGAAATGAGCTTAAGAAAGTGTATCGTCTTGCATTGGACATAACCAAGAAGATAATCATGGGGATGGCCGGCAGCTATGATCAGCTGTCGTCGGCAAAATTTATGGTGCTGGGAGCACTAATTCAGGAAGAAGAAATCGACTGGGCTGATTACATCTTCAGGCAACTCGTGCGAGAGGTCAACAAAGTCGAGTGGCTTGACGTTGAGAAGAGATTTAAGACAAAGCTGGCGTTTGGAACGCAGCTAAGTTGGTTTTTAGAAAAGACTGGTGTGGCAAAGGGAAGCACTGACCCCTTCCACCCCAACAAAAGACTTGGTCATATGGACCACGAGAAGGTGAGGAAATTGGGAGGCGCTGGGAGAGCAGCTCAGATGCTGAATGACCTACCTGACACGAGGCCATATCCGAGATACTATTCATCAGGAGAATCGGACAGACCTGCAGCCGATATCGCAACTGCAGTCGAGTCAGACACCGAGTCCGACGACACTCCCATTGCAGTCAGATTTAAGAGAAGGGGACCAGCCCCTGAAGGACCTTCTATTCTGCAGTCGTCACCAGAACCCTCTCCCAAGAGGCCGAGGAAACTGCAATTTAGTGAGGAAGAGCAGTCTGAACACCTTGCCAGCCCCTCAGCCAGATCACCAATTCATCCGGAAGACCTGCCTGCCCCAGGCACCCACGAGACTCGGATTGTGGCTGTACTCACCCCCTCAGCCTACATCTCCGAGGAAGAAGAAGCAGGTCTCATAATTTCTATCCCTGAAGCTAACTATACCTTTAACCTGCTAGAAAACAATTCTTTCAACCTATCAATTGAACAACTCCAGCTTGTTAAGCCACAAGCATTAAAACACTCGTTTGTCAATATTTTTGAAGAGTGGAAATTTTTCAAAACTCTGACATTTTCAAACCTTCAAACTTACATTGAAACTAGTGGTTGGGAATATCCCCAAGCCACAGAGGAGGTACTGATTCACTTTTGCAAAGAATCAGACTTAGTATTAATCCTCCAAGATAATTGGTTCATGTCCCATTTTAAAACAAACATGGAGCAATTTATCCACTCCATAATGCTTAGCATTTTTGATGGTTCTTTTGGAGAAGAGGAGGAGGAGGAAGTTGAAAAAGAAATTAGAATTGAGGAAGTAGATGGAGAAGGAAATAAAGAAGTTGTTGATTTGGTTGATGAAGAAGAAGAAAAAGAGCAGGAAGAGAGAAAAACAGAAGAAAACAGTCTAGTTGAAAAACAGTCAGAAGAAATTGAGAAAACAGAAGAGTTGGCTGATGAAGAAGAAGAAGAAGAAGGAGAAGAGGTAGAACAAGAAAAAGATGAAGGAAAGAAGGAGGATGATGATGATGAAAAGGATGATGATGATGAAGGAGAAAAAGATGAGAAGGATGATAATGATGATAATGATGATGATGATGGAGGAGATGCAGGAGCCGAAAAAGAAAATGAAAAAGAAAAGGATGAGGAGGAAGAAAAGGAAAATATTGCAGAAAAGGATGAAGAAGAGAAGGAGGAGGATCAGGAGAAAGAGGAAGAGAAAGAAGAAGAAAAGGAGCCAGAGCCGGAGCCAGAGCCAATTCAAGAAGCTGCAGACAGATCGTGGTACTGCCTGTACACCACCTAGACGCAGAGTTAGTCAAGACTCAGTCGGGGACCCCGAGAAGACCCTCTGGACTACTGCGCCGCACGAAGCCTGCAGTCCAGTGGTTCCTTTGCAGAAGGCTCAGGAGAGCACTCTCTTCCAGCTCATATATCACCTGCCTTGACTGAGCTGATCAGGCAGATTGTGAAGGACACAATTGGAGAGCTGCTGGCGTCTCAGGTCACTCTTGACCTTCAATCAATCAATGCAAAGATCGACACTTTGCTACAGAGAGAAGTCCCTCAGCCTCCTCCCCCTACCAACAACAGAATGCCATTTGGCATGTCTGATTGGATGAGCAGAGTGGAGCACCAGCTAACTACCTTAGTTGATGCTGGCAAAAAGGGGGAAGAGAAAGTTCAGGGGGAAGAAAGTAATCAAGGAGAGATAAGGTCGGAAATAATAACAAAGAAGAGGCAAGATATCCTTCAAATTGAAGGACCTTCAAGTCTGAAGAGGAAGGGAGGAGCAGACCCAGATGAACAGGCTGACCAGCCTGAAGGCAAGAAAAGGAGGACTAGAGGAGGTTTTGAGCCTACTCTAGAATGGGAAGGAAAGGAGCTGTGGTATGTTGAGGATTTTATACCATATGAAGCCCTGCCCATGTGGGGAACTGCAAAGAAGAAATTCATCAGAGACTACTACATCTGGGAAATACTCCAGGATGTTAATCTCTCCCCACAGCAGATCTTCATCAATTTCATGGAAACAGCTCACCCAAAACTCTGGGAAATTCTGAAGAAGCATGCTAAGGATCAAAATGCTTATCCTATGATTCCCTTATTCAGAGCAGAGGAAGCGCCGACCCGTCTGGACAATGAACTTAATGAGCTAGAGCTTCAAAGAGAAATCAAGCAGTTATGTCTTGAGAATAGATTTTCATCCCAACAAGAACAAGACTTCGCAGCACTGGTTGTGAAGAGGAAATATGGTCTTGCTCCAGTCAAGATAAGACCAATTGGAGCCAAACCCGTCAGACCTGTCAAACAGCCTATTCGCAGAGGCAGAGGAAGAAGCAGATGACTTTATTTATTTGTACTTGTAATTTTTTATTTTTGTACCTGTAAAAACTTTCTTGTAAATTTCAATCTTAATCATAGTCAGAAATTTTTATAACAGTCTGTTGAATGACAATTTCCATTTGTCTCAATGTTAGACTGATTTCAGTTTGTGTCTTGCACTTAAGTGCAGACTTGGTCATTTGATTACTTGCTTAAAGTTTTGCCATCATCAAAATAGGGGGAATTTGTTAGGAATACTTGTTAGATTTTGATGATGTCATTAATATAATATCAAATGTTTATTATTTGGCAAAATGTAAGGAAGAACCAAATGAGTATCTTCCACAGGCCAAATATGTTAAGTATAAAACTTGGCAAAATGTAAAGAAGAACCAAATGAGTATCTTCTGTAGGCCAGAAATTAGTTAGGCTAAAATCGGCTAAGTACTGAGTACAGTTAAGTTCATCAGAGAGGATCAGTCGAGTCGAGTCAGAGTAGTCCTGGTCAACATAATTTATCAGAACAGCACGAACTAATTCCGAAATCTTAACAAAAAATCCACAAAAAAAAAAAGAACTAATCTGCCTCAAATCTAATCTGACCACTACAAATTCGTAACCGAATTCATATATTGGAGTAGGGTGTGTATCTGTATATGTGTGTATGTGAGTGTTTTACAGCGGAGGGAGAGGGAGTCGGCGGGAAGAAATGAGAGACTCGATTTTTTTTGCAGAGGAGAGAGTTTAGGACGAGAGACATGAGTATAGGTGTTTGGTCGGCTGATAAGATAAGGATATATATATATACCCGCGATTTTTGTACGGTATTCAATTTAGCCCTCACATCTTCAGAAACATTCAATTCAGTCCCATACAGTTTAGATTAATTCGATTTTAACCCAGCCAGCTTCTCAAATTCTTACAATCTGACCCACTCAACTTTAAAACTTAAATTCAATCCTAATTTTGACCGAAATATTATAATATTGACCTTCAATTAGTATTAATAACTAATCCGAAATTATTTCATGAATATTTTAATTTCAGACATTAATAATATTAACTCTTCGATTAATATTAATAAGCTATTGTAGTTCATTTTCAGTTATTATATAGTGATATTTGTATCTTTCATTTATGGTATAAATAATAGATTGTAAGGATTATAATAATAATTATTATATGTAGATTTTATCGAGGATTTACGGGCTTAGGACTGTGAGTCGAGCATCTTAATTTCAAGCCAGACATCATCATTCATTCAGGTGGGAATTTACACTATCACTTTAATTGTTTTAATTAGATTGTATATGTGATATTCTATTTATGTTTAAATTGACGATACATGTTGTAAATCAGGCTCACCTGTATACGTGTAAAGAGGTTATCTTAAGAGTCATGTTGTGTGGGGACACATGCACAACCCAATATTCACATGCGTGCTCGATTCATGTTATATGTGGTATTGCGTGTATGTTTCATGTTGTTGCGGGGACACCTGCGCAACCTCAATATTCGTGTTATGCGTGCTAGATTCATGTTATACGTAATATTGTGAGTATGTATCATGTTGTTGCGGGGGCACCTGCGCAACCTCAATATTCGTGTTATGCGTGCTCGATTCATGCTACACGTAATATTGTGAGTATGCATTGACATTGAGGAAAAATATGATAGATTATTCATGTTATGCTTTCCATGAGATTGTATATTACTGTGATCAGTGCGATTCCACGAGCTGAAGGAAGCTCACCCCCACATTTATTGATCCCGCAGGTTGAACCGAACCGGATGGACGAAAGAGCGAGCCGAGAGGGCATATGAAAGTGGATTTAATATATGATATTTTTCGTTATGTCATGTTTTGAAAATCATTTGGGGAAACCTTGACTAGAAATTTTAAACAATGATTTATTTTCTTCCGCCGCAAATTTTTATCTCGTATCTATGATGAACTGTTACCTTATTTAAAGGTATTAAGTTTTACGTGAGTGTAGCGACTCGACTTTGTAGGTGAGAATTTTATATTCTCAAAAGAAAATATTTTTTGTCAAAAATTTACCTTTTACTTATTTTCCCCAATTATTACCCTAGAAAGTTGGGGCGTTACATAGTGGTATCATAGCGGGTTTTACTTTTCTGTAGACTCGCTAAAATGTAAAAGTATCATATGCTCGCAGCTTCGCCACTTCGTCACTCCGTCCGAGGTACCAAATTTAAGTCATTATTCATGCATATGTCATTTCATTTTTACTTACATAATCATATATGTATGTACGAACTGTTAGTATGGCCAAACCTAGGATGACGCCACGTAAGAAGGTCCCAGCTACATTTGACTCGTGTCTTCTAGCACGTAAAGACTGGTGGGACGACCCTAGTCTACCAGAAAATGCACCACACTACGTCATTAATAGGCTGAGTAAGTGGCTGCAATTTGGGAAACAAGGTTCCGTCACTCGACAGCTAGAGCACCTGATGGAGAAGTTATCCGAAGACTGGAGTTGCTACATTTTCCGGCTTTGGAAAAAGGCCATCAAGAGATCGCTAGAAGAGCGAGAGGTCGCGGATGATTTCCAATTCGTCGCTGGACACTTATTATATTTGTATGCTCGAGAGGTGATTCCAGCTGCAAATTGGGATGCCGACTCTACGGACTAGGAAGACTCGGAGGAGGATCCCGAAGAAGATCCAGAGGAATATCCAGAAGAATTTCCCGATGAGAGCTCAAAGATGGATCTCACCGAAAATATGAAGGATATTTTGATGGCAGACATCGAGTCTGACGATGAAGTCACTTCGTGGATTGAGCCGCGACCCCCTATTCCTGTTATAGAGATTATTAGCAGTGACGGGGGGAGTAGTGCGTGTAGACTCGATAACTAACAATGTGAAGATAGATATTAACGAACATAGCTTCTTAGCTAACTTGCACATAGTTGAACTTAGCAATTTTGATGTCATTTTGGGTATGGATTGGTTGGACAAGCATAGAGATGTAGTTGAATGCTTCGAAAGGAGAGTAACTTTATGTCCGTCTGTTGATGTCAAGACCGTATTCGAGGAAGTAAGGCACAGTAGTACCCCGAAGGTGATTTCAGCCATGAAAGCTGTGAAGATGTTGAAGAAGCGTAGTTTCCAAGGATTCCTAGTGAATGTGATGGGGAAAACAACTTCGGAGAAGACGGTAGCTGATGTACCTATCGTCAAGGAGCATCATGATGTATTTCCCGAAGACTTGCCCGGAGTTCCACCGAATCGTCAAGTTGAGTTCTCGATTGATTTAGTGCCAGGAGCGGCACCAATATCGAAAGCTCCCTATAGGATGGCGCCTAAGGAATTGCAAGAGGTGAAAGTACAACTCCAGGAACTACTCGACTCTGGATTTATCTGACCGAGTGTTTCACCATGGGGTGCGCCAGTGCTCTTCGTGAATAAAAAGGATGGAAGTTTGAGGATGTGCATAGACTATCATGAACTTAATTGACTCACGATAAAGAATAAATTTCCACTTCCTATAATAGAGGACCTATTCGATCAACTTGGAGGATCAGGAGTATTCTCAAAAATAGATTTGAGATCCGGATATCACCAACTGAGGATTAAGAATGATGATATCCCGAAGACAGTATTTCGAACTCGATATGGACACTATGAGTTTATAGTGATGCCATTTGGTTTGACTAATGCGCCATCGGTATTCATGGACCTCACGAACCATGTATTTCAACCTTATTTGGACAAGTTTGTCATTGTATTCATAGATGACATACTTGTGTATTCAAAGACCACGGTTGAACATGAACAACATCTTGGAACAGTATTGGGAATACTGCGCAAGGATAAGTTATATGCGAAGTTCAACAAGTGTGAATTTTGGCTTAACCGAGTTGCATTTTTGGGACATGTGGTCACTTCTAAAGGAATTGAGGTCGACCCGATTAAAGTTGAAGCAGTCAATGGTTGGAAAGTGCCGAGTAATGCAAATGAAGTTCGCAACTTCTTGGGATTAGCCGGTTATTATCGGAGATTTATCGAGGGATTTTCGAAGATAGCTGCACCGATGACAAAATTGACTAGAAAGGGAGAAGTTTTCTTATGGAATGGGAAATGTGAAAAGAGTTTCCAAGAACTTAAGCGAAGATTGACTGCAGCACCGGTTTTGACGATTCCCGATCCGACGAAAGAATTCGTCATCTATAGTGATGCATCCAAGCAAGGCTTGGGGTGTGTATTGATGCAAGAGGGCAAGGTAGTTGCCTATGCTTCGAGACAGTTGAAACCACACGAACTGAACTACCCTACTCATGATTTGGAATTAGCAGCGGTAGTTCATGCCTTGAAGATTTGGAGACATTACATTTATTGAGGTAAGTGTGAAATTTATACAAACCACAAAAGTCTGAAATATATTTTCACACAAAAGGAGTTGAATATGCGGCAGCGCAGATGGCTAGAGATGGTCAAAGACTACGATTGTACAATTCATTACCACCCTGGTAAAGCAAACGTAGTTGCTGATGCATTGAGCCGTAAGGTGAGATGAGGCCTAAGTTATTTGTTGACCAAAGAGGAAAGCTTGGTCAAAGAATTTGTAAGGATGAACCTTGAGATGGCTACACCATCGAATCCAGTTGGGTTGTTATTGGCTAGTTTGGTGGTACAACGAACCTTGAAGAAGAAGATCAAAGAATGTCAAGGACAGGACGACTTCTTGGTCAAGATGAAAGAATGTACTCTTTCAGGTGAGGATAAAGGATTCAGTGTGTCCGATGATGGCTCAATGTACTATGAAGGGAGGATTTGTGTGCCCAAGGTTGACAAGTTGAGAGAAGCGATACTAAAGGAGGCACATAGTACTCCATATACAGCACACCCTGGGAGTACAAAGATGTACCAAGACCTTAAGGGGACATTTTGGTGGGAAGGTTTGAAAAGAGATGTGGCAGACTTTGTCAGAAAGTATATAGTTTGTCAACAAGTGAAGGCAGAACACCAACGCCCCTTTGGATTACTTAAATCACTTCATATTCCAGAATGGAAATGGGAACACATTACGATGGACTTTGTGGTAGGTTTGCCTCGAACGGAAAGAGGAAACCACGCTATTTGGGTTGTTGTGGACCGACTCACAAAGTCATCTCACTTCATCCCAGTCAAGATGAACTTTCGAATGGATCAGTATGCTCAACTCTACATCCGTGAGATTAATAAATTACATGGAGTGCCAGTCTCTATAGTATCCGACAGGGATACTCGTTTCACATCGCGATTTTGGGAGAGTTTGCAAGAAGCTTTGGGAACGCAGTTGAATTTTAGTACGGCTTATCATCCTCAGACTGATGGTCAGTCCGAGAGGACCATCCAGATCCTTGAGGATATGTTGCGAGCATGTGTGTTAGACATGGGTAATAATTGGGAATGACTGTTGCCTTTGGTAGAGTTTGCTTACAACAACAGTTATCAATCGACGATCGGTATGGCGCCGTATGAAGCCTTATATGGTAGGATGTGTCGATCACCACTGTATTGGGATGAGGTAGGTGAAAGGAGAATTTTGGGTCCCGAGATGATCGAACAAACAGTAGGTTTGGTGGATAAGATTCGTGAGAGGATCAAGATAGCACAAGATCACCAGAAGTCTTACCCCGACAAGCGTAGGAAAGATCTCGAATTCTGTGTTGGCTATTCCTGAAGGTATCTCCTACCAAGGGAATTGTTCATTTTGGTCCAAGGAGCAAGTTGAGGCCGAGATACATTGGACCGTTCGAAATTCTTGAATGAATTGGAGAGTTAGCTTACCGCTTGGCTTTACCCCCAGAACTTTCGGCTGTGCACAACGTTTTCGACGAATCATTGTTGAGGAAGTATGTGCACGATCCCAGCCACGTCATCAACTATACCGTCGTGGAGTTGAACAAAGATCTTACCTATGAAGAACAACCAGAACTGATTCTCGACCGACCAGTCCGACAGTTGAGGAACAAACAGAAGGTGTTTGTCAAAATCCAATGGCGTAACCACAGTAAATATGAAGCAACTTGGGAGCGCGAAGAAGAACTTCAAGCTCGTTATCCAAATTTCTTCAATCGAGGTATGTCATTTATTTTTGAGGACGAAAATTTTTCTAAGAGAGGTAGGATGTAATATCTGCCATTTTTATAGAATAATATTATTATTTAAAATAATATTAATAATACATTTTATTTCATTTAATCTCATTTCATTAACGAGTGAGTAATTGTTGTACAATTACTTTCACTACACGTACAAGTCAAATTTATGTAATATCATTTAATAAGATCAGACATTTTCATGATATCTCATATGTTCTAAGCCCGTGTCAATTTCTCAATTTAACTTCAAAAACATTTAATAATAGTCATTTTTATTAATATTATAATTAGAAATAATAACATTTATAATAGGAACCATATTAATATTAACGGTATTAATATTTTTATCTTTATTATTTCTATATCATCATTTATATTACTCTCTATATTATTATTATTATTAGTATTGGTATTATTAATATTATTACTACCATTACTATTATTATTTTTATTGTTAATGTTATTATTATTATTATCATCATTGGCCCAGATATATTGTAATGACCCAAATTAATAATTAAAGCCCATAAATTACCCTAATCCTAATTTTTATACAGTATAAATACAACTCTGCAGTGCAAAATACCACACAAAAATACTTCTACTTCTCTTCCAGCAATCCATCGGCTGAAACAAAACAAAACAAAACAAAAAAAAACAGAGCTGCCCAGAACAGCTTTTCACGGCAGCTCATCTTTGATACAAAATCTACAATACTACAATCAAATTATACTGCTCACAAAGGAGTAAAGAAAAGGCCGTTCAAGATCAAATTCCAGTTCGAGTTTCACCCATATCCCGTTCATCATAGCCAAGGTAAACTTATAGTTCGAATACTTCACTGTTGGTTTTAAGTTTCGTACCAAACTAGAACGATTCAAAACACAATAACTGTACACTCACTGCTAGTCGAGTCGAACAGCACGAACTAATTCCGAAATCTTAACAAAAAATCCACAAAGAAAAGGAACTAATCTGCCTCAAATCTAATCCGACCACTACCAATTCGTAACAGAATTCATATATTGGAGTCCCAGAGTTAAACGTCCTTGCTGAACCAGAAGGAAATTCACCCAAACCCTACCAACCGCCACCGCTCTGGCCAACCTCGCCAGAGTACTGAACCAGAAGCCGTTCGGTCAAGACCCGTCGGCGAATCCAGCCGGAAATCGAAAATCATAAACACCTCACAAATTCTGCTCCAATTCGCGACCCCAAAACCAAAACCGGAAACCAATCCCGACGATCAATCCAGAACGAATTACCCGATCTGAGTCTCAAAACGAAACCCCTTCATCAGTCCTCCGCCGTCGCCGGTTACTGGAGGACAAAAGCCCTAATCCGGTCGCGACGCACCATTCCCTTTCCTTTCATTTTGTCCGTCGTGGTCTGAGCGGTGTAGGGTGTGTATCTGTATATGTGTGTATGTGAGTGTTTTACAGCGGAGGGAGAGGGAGTCGGTCGGGGGAAGAAATGAGAGACTCGATTTCTTTTTTTGCAGAGGAGAGAGTTTAGGACGAGAGACAGGAATAGAGGTGTTTGGTCGGCTGATGAGATAAGGATATATATATATATATATATATATATATATATATATACCCGCGATTTTTGTAGGGTATTCAATTTAGCCCTAACATCTTCAGAAATATTCAATTCAGTCCGATACAGTTTAAATTAATTCGATTTTAACCCAGTCAACTTCTCAAATTTTTACAATCTGACCCAGTCAACTTTAAAACTTAAATTCGATCCTAATTTTGACCGAAATATTAAAATATTGACCTTCAATTAGTATTAATAACTAATCCGAAATTATTTCATGAATATTTTAATTTCAGACATTAATAATATTAACTCTTCGATTAATATTAATAAGCTATTGTAGTTCATTTTCAGTTATTATATAGTGATATTTGTATCTTTCATTTATGATATAAATAATAGATTGTAAGGATTATAATAATAATTATTATTATATGTAGACTTTATCGAGGATTTACGGGCTTAGGACTGTGAGTCGAGCATCTTAATTTCAGGCCAGACATCATCATTCATTCAGGTGGGAATTTACACTATCACTTTAATTGCTTTAATTGGATTGTATATGTGATATTCTATTTATGTTTAAATTGACGATACATGTTGTAAATCAGGCTCACCTGTATACGTGTAAAGAGGTTATCTTAAGAGTCATGTTGTGTGGGGACACCTGCACAACCCAATATTCACATGCATGCCGATTCATGTTATATGTGGTATTGCGTGTATGTTTCATGTTGTTGCGGGGACACCTGCGCAACCTCAATATTCGTGTTATGCGTGCTAGATTCATGCTCTACGTAATATTATGAGTATGTATCATGTTGTTGCGGGGGCACCTACGCAACCCCAATATTCATGTTATGCGTGCTCGATTCATGCTACACGTAATATTGTGAGTATGCATTGACATTGAGGAAAAATATGATAGATTATTCATGTTATGCTTTCCATGAGATTGTATATTACTGTGATCAGTGTGATTCCACGAGCTGAAGGAAGCTCACCCCCACCTTTATTGATCCCGCAGGTTGAACCGAGCCGGATGGATGAAGGAGCGATCCGAGAGGGCATATGAAAGTGGATTTGATATATGATGTTTTTCGTTATGTCATGTTTTGAAAATCATTTGGGGAAACCTTGACTAGAAATTTTAAACTATGATTTATTTTCTTCCGCCGCAAATTTTTATCTCGTATCTATGATGAACTGTTACCTTATTTAGAGGTGTTAAGTTTTAGGTGAGTGTAGCAACTCGACTTTGTAGGCGAGAATTTTATATTCTCAAAAGAAAATAGTTTTCGTCAAAAGTTTACCTTTTACTTATTTTTCCCCAATTATTACCCTAGAAAGTCGGGGCGTTACTGGCATCCCACAGTTCTTTTGCGGATATCAACTGCAGATATTCCCATCTTAGGATGGGGTCGATATGTCGCCTAAGGAATATTAATGCACTAGCTTTGGTTTTGTCAGATGGTACTTCGCCTGCTTTTCCAAAGATAGTAGCACTATAGTCCTTAGTGACAAAAGTGGTCTCTATGTTAGAAACCCATCTATGGTACTTAAGTCCTTCTGAGTCCAAGATGTCAAATTCAGGATGAGTTGGATCAGCCATCTTGATACAAGAAAAAAAAAAGGAAAATGAGTTTTCACAGTATATCATGAGTACTTTCCATGATAAAATTTTCAATAATGTGGAGGGTTACTATTTTTCAGAATCAAGATATGGTCAATAAATTTCTTTCGATGCTATTGAGGGTGACCAATGAAATTACTTTATCATGGTTCGAGTTAATGTAGGCACTAGATATAAGTCCTCTAAAAATCTACTAATGATGAAGCCTAATTTGCATGCCATGTCTATATATGTATGCAAAATATATGTATAATTATAAATATAATCACATAACCCTATGAATATATCTATACACGAATATATGCAGTCAAAGAGGTGTCTTATGGCGCAATCTACGTTTAGTTCATGTGAATTAATTTTAATCTGAGCTGTTTAAAGCAATTCGCTTTAATTTAATTAAAGTTATTAATGTATCATGCTTTAAATTGGTTTAATTAAGCATAGATAAATTTCTGATATAATATGCAGCCAAAGGTAATTAAAAGCATGTAAAAAACATATATTGCAGATAATAGGGTTCGTATTGTGTACCTTACTTCGTGAATATGGGCAGAAAAACGGACTGGAAATGGGACTACCGAAATGGCTCGGCCAGTCAAGAATCGCCTGCAGGTCTGCAGAACCTGGGCCGTCAGACGACGGCCGACAAGCGGTCGAAGGTCGGACGAGCGCCGTAAAATTGCAGTGGACGAGTCGCGTGGGTCAAGCTGGGATCCGAATTGTCGATCGATCTATGCTGGGTCAGGGTGGTGTGCAGGTTCGTCTGAACTGGAGGTCAGAATCAGAGCAGGGTTGCGGGTGGCGTACAAGATGCGACAGTGTGAATGAAAGCCGGAGACGGGACTGGTGCCGGGCAGTCGGGACTGCTCCGAATCGGATTTGTTGCAGATTTCGGATTGGGGCGACTGACCAGAGTTAGTCGCAATAGAGGGGATGACGGGAGCAATCGACTCGAGATAGGCCGCGATGGTTCTGGGGGTCGCGTTCCGATGACCGATCGGGGAAGGAGATGCAGGTCGTCGGTCAGGGAAGAAAGGTGGCGGCTAGGGTTTTTGGGAAAAATCCGATTTTTCCCTTTTTTTTGGGAATTTTGCAGAAAAAAACGGGAGGAATTTTTCTTTCTCAGTTGGGAACTACGTGCTGATAACATGTTGAAGGGAAATAACTGAAACATAAAGTAGGGCAAAAGTGTGTATTATTCCATTGATGACATCCCTTTAAATAAGGAGAAATACATACAAGCAAGCCTAACCCTATCCTAACTAGGAAAGCCTGTAAACTAACAGACTTAGGCACACATTGAGTATTATTACTTTAACAGTATATATTTAATTCTTTGAATACCATTGTTCTTTCCAAACTTGTCTTTTAGATCCCTTCCAATTCCTTTTTACCAACATTGACATATAGCGATTGAATCACTTATCAATAATCATTTCGTTGTAATTTTTATTAACCATGATTATACATTATTTTATGTAAAACATGCATTATTATTATTATTTCATACATACATTACACTCATCAAAGCTGGACTTTCTACAATGTAAAACATGAGTAACATTAAGAAAGATATTAATTGAGTTCATGTTGTGCAACGTCAACTTTTCGAAAGCAATCCAACCATTTGGTGAAACTCAAGTAAAATTGATTTGATTCATTATACTCTCTCCATCCATGACGTGATTGTCAAGACGTGATTGTCAAGTTTTGATGGACACGAATTTTAATAAATTTGGTTGGCTAAATGGTTGTTAGTGCTGGAGTGTAATAATAAGTTGTTAGAAAGTTGAAAACTAAGTGGTGTGAGACCTATTACTAAAAATGGAAGTGGTAAAAGATTGCGGACCAGTCGAGAACAAAATGGAGTACCAAATTTGGTGCATTAATTTTCAAATTTTTTGGGCAATTGCTTAGTGCTAGGCCTAGCTACTAGATAGTAAAATCTCATAGGTATATAATCATCAGTGTTTTTAATTTCGCCTGTTAGCGCGCTTCAATCGCGCTTTTGCGACAAAAAAATCAAAAACGCTGCAAAGCGCGGAGTTGATAGCGCGAAAAACGCACATTTGCGCGCGCGATATGCGCTATTCTACAAAAGTGCTCGCAATTAGGGTGAGAAAATGGGAAACCCTAATTATTAAAATACTTCAATTCTTCCTGAAGCAGTGCAGCAAAAAGAAGTTTTCAGGTCTTAAAGCGGGCAGAAAAGAAAGACTTTTCTGAAACCCTTCTCTAGAAGTCTCTGAAACACTTTCTTAACCCCAACCAGAAAAAATAAGGGTTAATAGGATAAAACATCACTGAACTCTTGACCAACTTGCAGTTGGGTCACCGAACTCAAAAAGCTTGCAGTCAACTCATTGGACAAATAAAAACTTTCAAGTGGGTTTCAGACGTTAGAAAAAAATGAAATTTGGACTAAAAAATGACGTGGCATGCTGATGTGTTTTAATTTTTTAACAGTGTGGCACTGATCCAACATACTTGGATCTATCCATAAACCCATCCCCAATATTTAGAAATAGGGTTCATCTGTCAATCGATTTGAAGCGGTCGCATTAGTTCATCTCGTTTTTCTTTCATTTCCGTCGCAGATGCCATAAAAAAAAAAAAGCGAAGTAGCATTCGATTTTCGTCGCGGAAGAATTAGGGCTGAACCCCATGAGTGCCTCAAGCTCCACCATGAGTGGCTCAAGCTCAAACTCAAACAGTCATTTCAGCTCTGGAACAAACAAGTTTTACGGAACTATGAAATATAGGTGTAGAATTTGGGCTCTGTGTTGGGAAGCGTGGAAACCTTGAACACAAGACCGAGGAAGAAGATTCTTTGGGTGTCTCAATTACAACATATAAAATAACTATTTGTTGGTTAATGATTAGATAATTCAAGATAAAATTAATGAAATACCCCTTTTTTGTCATGTTAGAATCCGAAAGAAACCTGCAAATTTTTCGAATGGGCTGAACCAGCATATACAGAGAGACCAAGAGAGGTGATTCAAGAGATGAAGTACAAATTAGAGACTCGAAGTGATGAAGCTTTAGTTTTGAGGGATAATTTGAAGATGGTTGAAGAAATAAATTTATTTTTGCAGGATGAATTACAAAATGCTGAGAAGAAGAACAAAGAACGTGCTGATTTATTGACACAGGCCAAGTTTAAGATGTTGCTGATTTTGATGCTCTCAGTTGTGATATTTTTGGTTGGTTTTGTTTGTAATAACAATTAGAAATGCAAATCAAAGATCTGTTATTGTTTCAGTTGTCAATTATTTATGCTTTTGTACTGTTGAATATGTAATATATGACAAACTTTTTCGTTTTGCTCATGACTGTGTTCCTTTAGAGTACAGAAAACTAAAGTTGTCAAAATACATAACATCACATTTGGTCCATAATAGTACAGAAAATAAATATAGTAGTTGTACCATAAAATCCATCCATAACAGTACAAAAAATAAAAATAGTAGTTGTACTATTAAATCCATCCATAACAGTACAAAATCTCATAAAATCACATTTGGTCCATAGCATAGATTAGCATACATAATTTTTAAAGTAAATCCACCAACTACAACATGTCTTAATCCAGCCATCACTAATAAAATAAAACTATTTTGTTGGTCTTGGTGCTGCAAATGGCTTCACTTTGCTTCTTGAAGATACAGTTGCCTTCCTTGACATAGAGCTGGCCTTCCTATTTTTGCTCCCATGTGGAGGTGTTGATGCTTGTGGGGTGCCTCCAGTAGGCATCTATCATAAACAAGATATTACAACCAACCTTAGTTTATTATATATTAAATAGCACACTCACAAATTGAAGTAACAAGATACAAAATACTCACAAATTTCACCACAGTCATTGTATTTTCTTGTGTTTCTAGACAAATGTGTGTCCTGTATTTGTGTGTCCTGTGTTTTTGGTGGTTGGGTCTGTGAGCCATCATCCATCATCCCTCTCAACACTTCATCCATAAGTTCATCCATAAGCTGTTCTTCACTTGCAATATCCATATCATTCCTTCTTTTCCTACCTATTTTCTTAGGTTGAACTTGCTGATAGTTTTCTGGTTTAGTAGGGCACTTATTAATATAATGACCTTCCTCTTTACAGTTACCACAGTGCATCACCCTCCCCCTTCTACTCATTCTGTGATAATTTCCACTTGACACAGTACCCTCTCATCCTTCTCTCCTCCTAAGCTTTTTAGGTCTGCCCTTAAGTTTTTTGACAATTAGTGGAGGCAAGAGTGAGTCACCTTCTACATCCTCCCAAAACTCCTCACCTTTCAAAACCTCTAACATATTAGAGTAAGTGTGCATATATGTCTCCTTTGTAAACCATTTAGCCACAAAGTCCATTGGATTTTGTCTACACTCTTGTATAGGTGTCACAACATGACGAAAGGGTACCCCTGTCAAGTCCCATACTCTACAACTACAAGTCCTATTTTTGAGGTTTACACACAGAGAACTACCCTTCCCTTTAACCACATAAATCTCCCTCTCATCCCATAAATCAGTAAAACCTGAACTTTCTCTGACAGCCTCATCTAGCACCTTCTTTATTCTAGGTACTATAATGCAATCATTTTTTACCATTGCATCTCTTTTCTGGTGAAGCCTAGTCATAATCATACCATGAATTTCAGTAAGCATGTCAATGATGGGCATATACCTGGCTTTGAGAATCCATGAGTTGAAGCATTCACTCATGTTGTTTTCAGTACTATCTGCCATGGAATGAGTTGGAAAATAAGCCTTACACCACAACTTAGGCTCTAACTGCCTCATCTTCTCTGCAGCTCCCTTTGAAGCCCTTTCCAGTTCCTTCATAGCAAACTTGAAAGCTTGGGGATGAGTTACAGTACAAGAATTCCATAAAAAACCCTTACTATAGTTGATGGATATGTCTTCCTTAAATTTGAATAAAGATGCCTTATGCAGAATCTATGTTCTACATGAGGCATCAGTTCTTTTATAGCTTTGTCCAAACCCTACAAGCATTATGAATCACGCACATTAATATAACAAGCTTATATTAAATGACATCTATACGAATAAGATACCATCTCTATAGAATGATACCTTTTGCTGATCAGATATCAGTGTCTTGCCATAGCCTTCATGAAGATCAAGATCATCTATGAGTATCTGCAGAAACCATTTTCAACTCTCATAATTTTCGCTCTCCAACAGAGCCATTGCTACTGGAAATATGCAGTTGTTACCATCTCTACCAACAGCTGAAATAAGTTGTCCACCACATACAGTCTTTAAAAAACAGCCATCAAGACCAAGTATTGGCCTACAATCTTCTCTCCATGATTTTTTCATAGAACCATAACAAACATACATCCTCTGAAATCCTGGTGCATCACCTTCTTGTAGCCTAGTAGTACTGATATTCACTGTGTTCTCTCTGTTACTCCTTAAAATCTCACCCTCAAACTTTCTCAAATTTGCATAATGTTCAACCATTTTGTCTTCTACACACCTCAAAGCTCTTTGTCTTACCCTGCAGCACTTGGTTTCACACACATCAACTTTAAGAACTCTTTTTATTTCTTCCTGCATCTCAGTCAATTTCCAGTTGGGATTTTTTCTTATTCTATCTCCAAACCTCTCTGTTAGAAACTTCACAGTAACAAGTCCATTTTTATAATTCCACACACAGTTGTGCTCATTTATGACTGTCTTTATCTGCCATGCTTCATTATCTTTAATATAACTGGCCCACATTTTAAAGGGGCATCCTTTTGCACATACAACTTGCATTCTAACCAAGTCATCAACTAAATAATTAAATGACCTACCAGTAGCCATTGAATTTACCCTGACAGCATTTTTAAACTCTTTTTTAGATGCAAATACTAGCCCCACCTTCTATTTGATGTCTTTGGGTGGTGTATTTACATTAAAGACCTCCTCAATCGTTTTATTCTTTTTGCCACTGGCAGGCTCAACATAACAATATTCTTCATCACTTTCTTCACTAGTATAACCATTCATAAACCCTCCACTGTTTGAGTCTTCACCGCATTTATCAATCTCACCTTCATTATCATACTGATTATAATATTCCTCTAATTGTTTCTTTTCAGCCCTACTTTTTCTCCTAATCTCAATGAACTCTTCATCACTAGCATTAACATAATCTCTGTCACTAACATCATCATCTCCCTCAGATTCTACATCATCATCACTATAAAGATTACTCCTGCAAATATATGCACACAAATAACCCTAAAGATGCAGGTTTTTTACATAAGCATAAAAGGGTCTTCTGAAATTGCACTTAAGATGCACAAACTTTTGAAAAGAACGACTTATTTTGATGAATCCATTTGATTAATTGTGAAGCCAACTGAAGCGACTATATCAAGATTCAAACTCCTAGCACAGCTCCGTTTTATCCCCAATTTCCGATTGGATCGAGATTTAAACCCCTAGCACAGCTCCGTTTTATACCCAATTTCCGTTTTATGTTATTTATTGTGAACATATACACACGACACCGTATATATGATTTGTATAGTGATGGATCGGGTTAAATTATAGTAATGGATCGGGTTATGAATCGGTTCAAATAAATTGGGTTTTATATACCTGGCAGTCTACGTGGATGGTGATTTGTCACAAATTAACGGAGGACCGTTAAAGTCAAAGAAAAGTTAACGGTCATGAATTTTTTTAATTGTTTAGTGATTTCATTGCAAGCTATATTCAGTTCTGTTATCTACAAGCAAGCTTTTTAAGTTCAGTGACCCAACTGCAAGTTGGTCAAGAGTTCAGTAAAGGGATGTCAATGGGTCGGGTATGGTACGTGTATGCCTCCTCCGTACGCTACCCTATTTGATTCGGATCGGGTTCGGGTATTGCCCATCGAGTAATCGGGTACCCAATGGGTATTCGGGTAACCGTATACCGTATATTTAAGAATAATAATATTTTTAATATATATCATATATACATATAATGTAATTAATAAATTCAACTTAGTATAATAAATATTTAAAATATAATATTTTATATAATAATATATATAATTTATAATACAATATAATATTTATTTATTTATAATATACTAATAATATATTTATATAATTCAAATGGGTACGCGGATTGGGTAATCGGGTCGGATAGTCGGGTAATATACTACACACATACCCTACCCATACCCGACCATAAAATTTCGGGTTCGGCCGATACCTGACCCAATTTTAGATTTATCCGACGGGTAGAATTGAGTACAGATAAAGTTGACATTCCTAGTGATATTTTAGCCTATTAACCCGAAAAAATAAAGACTTTTTTGAAACCCTTCTCTGGTCTTAAAGCGGGCAAAAAAGTAAGACTTTTATGAAACCCGCCATTGAACAGAGGCATAAGGGCAAAAAGTAGCAATAAAAAAATTATTGTCTATGAGAATTAGAATATTTAAGTGTTTATAGGATTAAATTTTTTATATTGCGATTTATTTGGGTTTGCTACTATGGGTTATTATAGGAGATCTAGATTGTTTTGATTATTTGTAATTATTTCATGACTATTTATTTTAATTATTTACCTTTGTTCTTACGTAAAAAATATTATTTATTTCTTTAATTCAAAATATCATGTTTAAATTACCTATGCTATGTGTAGGGCTGTTCTCGGTCCGGTTCGGTTCGGGTATTGTCTTCTCGGGTCTGGACCATTAAGGTATTGAGTATTACCGGTTCCGGTCCTTACCGGTTTCGGGTCCCAACTTCAATACTTGTATCCGGACCGCTAACATTTCGGGTGAGTATTGGTCCTGGGTATTACGAGTGGGTTTTCGGGTATCTTGGATCGTTAAAAGCCTAATCACCAAAACCTCCTAATCAAGACAAGAATTGAGGGTTTTTTTTCAAATGTATGCTAAGGAAATTAAGAGATAAGGTCTTTTAAACTTATTTTTCTATATGTACTAATACCTTATACAATATTATGTAAAATGTACGTTTACGAAAAATTACCGATTTTTTTACCGGGTTAACGGTTTCGGTCCTTATCGGTTTCGGTTCTAACTTCTGTACCAGTATCCGGACCCCTAACATTTCGGGTGAGTATCAGTCCCGGGTATTATCAGACGATTCTCGGGCGATTCTGGACCGCTAACCGCCCTAGCTAGGGGTGGACACGAACCGAACGAACCGAGTTTTTGGTGTTATTGACCGTTCGTTCGTTCGGTTCCTGTTCGTGTTCGACGAACATTACAAATTAGTGTTCGAGTTCGGTTCGACATATTTTTTATTGTTCGTGTTCGGTTCGTTTGTGTTCAATTGTTCTGTTCGTACGCTTTGTTCGTTTGTGTTCAATTGTTCTGTTCGTTCGTTCGGTTCGTTTGTGTTCAATTGTTTCTGTTCGTGCCATATTATATATATATATATATATATATATATATTAATGTTCGCGAACACCCAATCAAAATATAAAATGTTCGATGTTCGATTCACTCGAACATGTTCGCGAACATGTTCGGTTCGGTCAAACCAAACTCGAACCGACCGTTGACCAAGCTTTTTCATGAACAGTTCGCGAACGATCGGTTCATGGACCACGTAATTTCAGATAAAAAAGCTATGTGGCTGCGCAACACGACTAAAAACATTGATAATTATAGTTGCACGGCTCTTATGCTGGTATATAATAATGACTCCTCCAATAATTGATTACAATTCTTGCACCACTGGCAAAACATGGGGACTTACGGGCTTTTAAGTCGGGGCCCGTCTTATAGTACTCGTGCGCATTTACAAATACTGACTTGTCTTCACTCATGTATGTCCTACAACTCGATCCACATCATGGTTCATGAATGTGATTGGCATTTAAAATTTTAAGTTCATCACATCCCGATAAAAGAATTTGGTCAGCTCCAATGAAAAAAAGCACCATGGTGCTAAAGTTTCTGGGGTTTGACACACGCAGTGCAACGTTTGTTCCCGACAATTTTTGTCATAAAGTTTCAAAAAAATGACGCGCAAAAGGTTTTTGGCTCAAAATTGACCTTGACTGCTGATGTGTCATTGAAGTCAACAAGTCAAGGCCATTGTTAACTCCCATCTCATTAAATTTTATAAACAAAAAGAAATTATAATTCCAGAAACTAAAATGAAAATAAAAAATATATTAATAAAGTCAAATAAAAAAAAATATAAATCCATAAATGGTTCTTAATTGCGCCAACTTTCCCTCCAAAAAACCCCCTACACATAAACCACCTATCATTCCCGTATTTTCTCAATTTTACTGACGAACCCTAATCCCAAATCTGTCACTATGACAGTCTTACGACTCTTTTCAATTGCATTTATGTTTATTTTTTATTTTTTATTTGACTATTTTAATTTATTTTTCATTTTATTTTTAGTTTTGGAATTATAATTTTATTTTTTCTTTTTGTTTATAATATTTAATGAGATGACAGCCAACATTGGCTTTGACTCGTTGACTTCAATGCCACATCAGCAGTCAAGGTCAATTTTGGGCCAGAAGTTCTTTGCACTCCATTTTTTAAGAACTCTATGACTAAGTTGTCGGGTGGGACAAACGTTACACTGCGTGTGCCAAACTCCCCAAATTTTAGAATCATTGGAGCTTTTTTACTCTGTTGCCCGACACGGCGAATGCCAATACCATTAATACGATCGTGTTAGGTGGCAGATTTTTTTATTTTCCGCTTTTTTTTCTTTAAATTTTCGACCTTTTCTATTGTCCTCATGCCCACTTCTTGTTGGAATAATTCGGTACTTGCACGTGTATTACAAATAAAATTCTGAACTTAACTATAACAAAGAACAGAAAGAAAATATTACACTTGAAACTAACGAACAATTTTTAATAAAAGGACTAAAGATCGTCCGAAGCTAGAGCTTCTGCCCGCAAGACGCGAATACGCCCCGGTAGTGCTCACGGTGAAGCGGCTCGTCTCGGCAAGAGCAAAGACCACAACCGACCGAGCACTGCGAATTGGACTGAACGAAGATCGAATCAGATATGCTATGATAAAAAATGCACTGTTTTTCGTGTGTTATGCAATGACCAAAATGCTGATATATATATATAGCACTCCTTGATCAGGTGAAGGGACTCGTCGGCATTACTCCTGCCATGATGGCTGGCGGTTTCAGACGCCCAAAGGGCTGGTCGGATGAAGAGTCTTGCCTTTATTAGGCAACTCAAGAGTCAAGGCAACTCAAGAGTCTTGTCCATACCAAAAGGGTCCTGGGCCTGGACTGAGACCGAGACCGAGCCCGACCCGATGGACGGACGGACGGACGATCGGTCGGCGGCGGCGTGCGCGCGTGTGTGTGTGTGCGCGAGGACACCCATACACACAAACCCACTTGTTATTAAGCCCATAAAGGCAAATACTTTAAATACAAGCCAAAACATCCATCCACAATCAATGTGGGATAACTAACATCATATACCTCATGTTAGTTCCTACTCCAACATCCAACTTTAACATATAATATCTCATTCACCAGAAATCGGTTTAGAAATATTAAATATACCACGTTCATCTACTCACGACGTAGATTAACATTTAATAAATATTTTAATTAAATAATAAATATTTAATTAACAATATTTATTCTTAATAAATGGTTAATTACTAAACCATTTCCAACAATCCCCCACATGAGTGATAATGCCAATGCAAAATGAATGCAAATGCATAGTTCAGTCCTCAAGAGACAATATTGCATTTGGCTAGGTGGCTTGTGCCCTTGAACCTATCCATTGTCAACATCATCGAGTATACTGGCGGCATAGTGGTCATGAAAACCTTGAACTAGTCCTCCATGGTGTATACTGAGACAATAATATAGACACAATATCATCTCAATTCCGTCTGTTCTAACGTTTTGTGTCCTTTTTGGCCTTGGACACCCCTTTAGATTCATAAGTGTATAAACTGAAGCGGCCCTCACTTCACACTTATATAGGTGATTCTTATTCCCAAGTATCCTACTATACTTGACCTCTCCGAGGTAATCAAGAATCATAAAAAATCATAAGACTTAACCTCACCACATGTAGGTAAACAATCACTCACTGTTCTCAGAGAGTAGGTATGTTTGAGTGTTTTAACACACGGATTATTATAACTTCGTTATCCCATTGAACCAAGCTCCTGGACTGAGCCCGAGCCCAAGCCCGACCCGACCCGACAGACGGTCGGTCGGTCGGCGACGGCGCGCGCGCGTGTGTGTGTGCGCGAGGACACCCATACACACCAACCCACTTGTTATTAAGCCCATAAAGGCAAAGACTTTAAATACAAGCCAAAACATTCATCCACAATCAATGTGGGATAACTAACATCATATACCTCATGTTAGTTCCTACTCCAACATCCAACTTTAACATACTCCCTCCGTCCACAATCTATGTTCCCCAACTTTTTGGGTTCGGGTTTTAAGAAATGTTAGGTGAATGTGATGTGAGTGGAGTTTGGGTCCCACATTAAAAGTAATTTAATATTAATATGTAGGTCAGCCTGGTAAAATGTGTGAATATATAAAAATTATAAGAATATTTTAGTAAATTTTATTGTGGGGTAGTGTTTAAAAATAGAAAGGGAACATTTTTTGTGGACATACCAAAATGGCAAAAAGGGAACATTGATTGTGGACGGAGGGAGTATAATATCTCACTCACCGAAAATCGATTTAAAAATATTAAATATACCACGTTCATCTACTCACGACGTAGATTAACATTCAATAAATATTTTAATTAAATAATAAATATTTAATTAACAATATTTATTTTTAATAAATAGTTAATTACTAAACCATTTCCAACACTTCTTTGTGCGGACATCTCGAAAAGATAATATTGCGTTGCGTTGCTCATTTGGGTTGACTTGAGTGGTGCTTGGAAATAACCCTTTTATATGTTAGACTTCCAAGCATTGTAGTTAATTGACTAATTTGTATCCCGAGATTTTTCATTTGAACTCCAATTCTAATCCCGGACTGAGTGACGATTATTAATGTGATCCAAATAAATGGATTCAAGCTAAATAAATGGATCATCATCTTTGACACTCTTTTTTGTTTATGGCATCGCACTTGAACATCTTTTGTTTCATGTAATATGTTTTGTTAGGTTTGATTAGATTTGCGGCAGATAAAAGCAGTGGCGTATCCAGAAGCAAGAATCACCATGGGCTGTGCCAAAATTAAAGTAGAGCTGGAGTATATATTTATATATATATATATATATATTTTTGTTAACTAAAAAAATATATTTTATCAAATTAAGATGGGGCTGGAGCCCACCTCAGCCTTTGAGGTAGCTCCACCCCTAGATAAAAGTTTGGAATTCGGGTTGGATATTTTTATTGTGTGTATTGTTCTCGTGTTGTCAACAGTGGTTGATGCATACTGGGGAATGGTGGTGCAGCACCACAATTTTTTTTTACCAAAACGCCGTTGTTTTGACGTCGTTTTTATCGTTTTTATTAAAAAAAGATAAAAAAAATTAAGAATTTTTTTGTCGTCTGTTATTTTTTGTTGTGATACGTCGGTGCACCAATAATTTTCGGATGTTGGATCTGGCTATGGTTTTTGCATATATCTTTGAATAATTTCCTGCTACATGTACACAAACTGCGTATGCTCAATGATCAAAGCACTTGCATCTTGCTGTCATATACTGTTATTTATAGTCTCCATGAAATTTTATTTCAAGCCAGAAGATTTTCACAGTGGAACTTCTAATATATCAGTATATGATAATATTTGAGCCGCTTGGGAAGGACGTTATCGAGCAATTTTACGCATAATTTCATAGCGTTCTTCTGGAATATTTTAGTGTTATTGAATGTGTATAATTATAGTGTTTATGCATAATTCTTTGATTTGTTGGACTCCATTATTCTTTGATATTTTTAGTTGTGTTTTTTAGGTACTTTTGACCGTCCACTAGCATGAGAGATTCCCCGAAACAGAAGAGACGATACACGAAAAAGAAAACAAGCGAAGAAAGCAAGAAAGACAGACCCGAACAGACATGGCACGACCGGGACCATGTCAGATAACACGGTTATGGCGCTGGTCGTATCGTTTGCATGCAGTTTTACACATAATTTCATAGTGTTTTCCTGAACTTTTAGTGTTTTCGATTGTGTATAATTATAGTATTTATGCTTAATTCTTGATTTATTGGACTCAATTTTATTTTTTTGTTGTGTTTTTAAGTACTTTAAGGTCGTCCACTAGCGTGAAAGATGTCCCGATTAGGGGTGTATTTCGAACCGAACGAACCTAACAATAACCTTAACGAACGTTTGTTCGTGTGATACATGGTATGTTCGTTTAGTGTTCGTGTTCGACGAACATTCAAACCACTTGCCCGTGTTCGGTTCGTTAAAATTTCAGAAATTTCGCGTTCATTCGTAAGTGTTTGGTTGTTCGGTTCGATTGCATTCGAACAGTTCGGTTCGAGTGTTCGTTTGTTCGTTTGTATTCCAAAGTACGAGGAAAAGCCAAAATTCATACAAATTCAAATAATAATAATACAAAAAATGAGTTGGTACTATAGAGCCACTGTTAGAATGAAATGTGTGACAGTGTGAGTGTAACACCCCCAAGACGATCAGTGTAATATCCGGAATTTCTACTACTGATGTTTAATATTATTTTATCCGAGTTATATTGTACAGCGTGGAATCTGTACAGTAGAGATAAAATAAATAAAGGACTGAGATATCAGTATCGGTATAATTGTCGTATTTGGTCGACAATTACATTTGAGGATATTGTGTATCAGGTTGTCGTACTTTTGATATTGGGTATATCGTATGATGATATTATTGGATTCAGTGTTTGTGTTCAGTGTGTCTTATGTTCGCTTTTGGTATGTCGAGACGTTGGACAAGAACTGCGGAAAATGGCTAAGTATAGCCTTATTAGCGCACGCTGATATTCATGCATAACGCACGCTATCGCGGTGATTAGCGACGCTACGTTTATAGGTTAGCGTACGCTAGTGCGCATGATCGAAGGAATCTGCGTGTGGACCCGCCGCTTTGGCGCACGTTCGTAAGTCAACGGTTGTTGTCTGAAGTATTAGCGCACGCTAAAATATTAGGCTTAGCGCACGCTAACTATGTATCACCAACAAGGAATCTTATCCTTGCCGATCTTTGTCGGAATGTGGGGGCGAGTGGTAGGTGAACACCGTAGTAAGTCAACTTCGGATAGCGCACGCTAAGAGTAAGGACTTGCGTCGCTAGACATGATGATTTACGTATGTTAATGCATGGGCATTACGTAAGGTAGTTTACGAAGCAAGACAAGAGCCTCGGATCGCGATAGCGCACGCTAACAAAGTCGATTAGCGCACGCTAAGGCTAACGCACGCTAAACATAAGGGTTTAGCGCACGCTAGTGGTGCATTCTATATAAAGGGACAAACGGGTGTCATGAAACATTTCGTCCATTTCTTTCCTTTCACCCGATAGAGACAACCTTGGGAGAACAGTTGGAGTTCCTCAACACCGAGGATGATCCTCTTTAACAAGATTAAAGATGGAAATCATGGAGTAAAGCTTTGTTCTTGAAATCATTGGTGATTCTTGGAAATCAATCCTTTCCTTCAAAAAAGGTAATTACTCTTCACTTTGAGATTTCGTCTTGGATTGTATATGATGTTCTTGAGTTGATGATTATCATATAAACAAGTTGATGAGCATGACAACGAGTTGGATTACCGTACTAAGTTAGTGTTGTTATCAATATATGAGTATTGATATGTTTCGTATGGTTTTGGATGGAATTCAAGATATATGTTGATGTAATTCCCTTCTTCAATTCGGATTTTTGATGTTTTGTCGTTGGTTACTTCGTATGGTAACGATTATGGTGATGCTACTGTGATTCTTGAAGTTATATGAATTGTATGTCGAAGAACATGATGAATAAGGATTTTTAGATGTTAGAACACATCGGATTTTATCATTTTATGGATCATGAACGTGAATTTGGATAATTCGTGTTCTTGAAGAGCTATTAAATTATACGTCATGATTGTTATGAAATCCTTAATCTCGAGATGAGTTGATCATTGTCATGATGGAAGTGTTAGACGATGCTTGAAATGCATGCCACCGCACAAGATTAGCGCACGCTACGCTTCTCGCCTAGCGCGCTAACGGGAGCAACTTAGCGCACGCCACGTTAGGTGATTAACGACGCTAAGTAGGCAGACAAAGGCGGTATTTTTGTGTTTTGATTAGGAATTCGTGATGGTTTGACTTGGTTGGTTCGACCGTGTTTATTCGAGGTTGTGTTGAACCGTTGAGTTCGATTGGTTAGTTTTCTCGGTTGTTGACCGTTATCGGATATGTGTTATTTGATTTCTTCGATAGGTTGAGATTATTGATCGGTGATTATAACCGGATATTGCGGTCGTGTTCGAGTATGTCCATTGTATTGCTTTTGATCGAGGCTGAGGAGCTCGTAGATAAAGGCAATATGTTCGTGGTATCGGTATCGAGGCAAGTTATTACTTGCTCAGTTATAATATTTAATGAATGGTTTCAGTTTCATTTCGTTTATAATGCATATAGCGATGATTATTATTGTGAACTCTGGGTATCCGGATCGCATATCGTTCTTTCGATTCTGGGAGGTAAATCATAATGAATATGCTTTATCTCAGTTATTGGTATGTTCGAGTATCGAGGTTACATTATGGTAAGGACGCGGATATGAGTATCTATAGTTCGTTGTACGTTTGGATCGCCGAGCAGTGGGGATAATCGTCGGTGATGATTGGACATCGAGGTTGCTCCCGAAGGACTCGGGGCAAGTATTCCATATTGATTATGGTTTAGTGTTATTTATTTTGGTCTCGTACATTTTCTTTCATGTTGTTGAACATGAAGTAGTCCTAGTATATTGTCATGTTGTCGTGCATGTTATGTTGTTCATGTTGATGAACGTGTTGTTTTGCATATGTGTATGCATATTGTGTTGTTTATGTTGTGTAAATAATCCGATGGGATTATGAGGATCTATGCTGAGGGCGCTGGATCGAATGTCCACCATGCGTTGGTTCGACGGGATCATCATGGGGATCTATGCTGAGGGCGCTGGATCGTTGGAGTTCTTTTCCTACATGCGTTGGTTCGACGGATCATCATGGGGATCTATGCCGAGGCGCTGGATCGTTGGATTACAGATTGTGTTGATGGAATCTTGTGAATTCGCATCATTGATTTTATCATGTGTTGGTGTTCACATGTGTATTGTTAGTTATCCACCTTATGTTGATCGATAGATCAACAAAGGGATCTATGCTGAGGGCGCTGGATCGTCGGATTTCCATTGAGTATACATGATTGTTATTGTTGTGATCATATTGACGTGGTCATATGAGTATGCATTTGTAGGTCTTGTGTTAGGACCTTGTCCGTATTGCATTGATCTGATCTCGGATTAGACTGGTATGATTGTCGTGGCACTTCATATCTCGAGGTATGTTCCGTATTTCCTTGGTACTTGTCTTTGGTGGACAATCGGTTATCGTCTTGGGATTTGATGATATTATTCGATGGATCGTATTGGTCAGAAATGGTAGATTTCCGTATCGTGAGTTGGTTATGATAGTTTGAGGATCTTGAGTATTGTTTAAGGTACAATACAGATATTATGTTCGAGTTTATTGGTTAATCGAGTACAGGATGTGAAATGTGATAATGGTTATTCTGATGAGAATTTCTTGAGTAAGTAAAGATTACGTTGGTCGTATTCTTATGCTGTATTCTCATTGGTATGTTATTATTAATGTGATGTGACGGTTATCATTGTTGGATATTATGGCTGACCCCGTCGTGGGATTTCTTTTAGGTTCTCGGAGTATCGAGCTTGTAGCGGTCGTGAAGAGAGGAGCTTCCCGGAGGATACTGGCTAGGACATGTTCTGTACATTGAGTTTCTCGATTAGTTCTTGTTTTCCGCTGCTAGAGTATCGTTTTGGGTTGGTCTTTTTCCGCTGCGTGAGTATTTCGAAATGCTCTTTTGGTATCTAGTAACTGAGGTTACTTTGGGAATCGTTTTCTAAACTTTTGAGTGTCGGCTGTTTGGCCTTGCGATTTCAAATGAGTTTTACGACGGTTTTTGATAAATGGATTTTATAAGTCTTTGTGAATTTTTAAAGTTAGTACCGTCGTTGGCCGTCTTGGGCATTTGTAAATGTTTGTGAAAATTTCTTTTAGCCTTGTGGGTTCCATCTCGGGGCCCACGGCGCTGTAATATTTCCGGTTAAATCTGGGGGTGTTACAGAATATGGTATCGGAGCTTAGGTTGAGAAAGCCTAGGCATTTGGGTCGAGTTGGGTCGTGTTTTTGTTGCGTCATTCGAGTTGTCGATTGACAAATACTAGAGCCGTGAGTTTTTGTTGTTCACTCAGGCTTATGTGTTATGTGATTTACCAGTATCGTACTGGGCTTGTTATAACTTTTCCAAATGGTGTTAACGAGATTCTCTAGAATGAGATGTATTGTGTTCTTGAGTCGAACTGAGTTTGCCAACGTGTGTTTTGAAAATGTCCGTGTCGAGTATTTTCTTGAGTCTAGACATGTGCCAGTATCACGGGGAATCGTCGGCTTCACGATCTGTAAGTATTCGGATTTTTGAATTTCATTGAGATTTACTGCCGTTCTAAGTTGATATGTTTTGAGATTCAGCAGATATTATGCATTTCAATATAAGGTGACAGAGTTGGGATAGGATTGATGATCTTGAGAAGTTATGATTTTGGAAATCAGTATATCAGCTAGATTTTGGAACAGAATGGTGTAATCGGGAGAAGGACTATGGATTGTCGAGAAGAACATGTAGTCATGTTAGTTCATTTTGTGATATATATGAACTGCTTTTGAGCATTTGAAAATGATACCTTTCAAAATGAATATTTTACGGATGTTTTACGGAAAATGATTTTGGGCCGAGACCCAATCGATTTTGAAATGGTTTTATAACCCAGGACTTGGGGTCCGAAAAGAGTTTTCTACTTTTTAAACTTCTTGTAATGCGGAACGAGATACGGGCTGAGACCCTAATATTTCAAAAGACTTTTCTGTTTTCTTAAAACTCCCGAGACTTGTAAAACACTTTATCAATCGTTTATCTATGTCATTCCTGCCTTTCGGGGTTCTGGATTACTTATTCAAAAGAAACCTCTCGGGAAGTCTTTCGCCGTGTTTGATTTGCTTGATTTGTTTCAACGTTTTGTCATATCATATTGGAGGTGATCCAGGATGGGTAAATGGTTGACGATACGAGTCATGTGTGGAAAAGGAGTTTTTATCGGAGTCTATATATTGAGGTTTTGGAACTCGATCGTGTGGTTTCCGTTGGAATGTCAAGTGGATTGTGACGAGCCGAATTGGTATACAGGAGTATGGTTGTGGTCAATCATTTGCATGATTCCATTTTTATTTAAACGTGAGTATTCGAAAAGAATTTTTATCGAGAACTTGGCACCAGCGAGCCGATTTAATTTTTAAAATTTATTTCGTGGTCTTACCAAAATTTATGTTTTGAGTTTTCAAACCCTTGAAAGAACGTTCGAAAATTGTCTTCGTGACAAGAATATATGATTTCAAACTGGTTTTGAAAATGTGATCGAGGTACATACGCATTTAGTGCATAATGCATATCGTGGTGAAGTTCTGAATGAGACTCACGAACTGGATGGTACATCAGTATGGTACGATGAAAGAGATTCGAAGTTTAGTATGGCTATCCATGGGCGATCAATGGATTGATCAGTCAAGAGAATTATACTGCGTTTTGTAGAATCGGTACAGATGTAATTTTTGGAACTTTGGACTTTGTAAAACCGGGACATAGGTGCTACGTGATTCCATTGGTGCGGTAGTAGCGTAATTTTACCATAGTGATCTTTGAATGATTTCTTTGTAAGTGTAAATTTGGGGATGGTGACCCCATGCTGGTTGTTTTGGATATTGAGTGGTCGTTCCCCACTCCTTGTATGAATTGGTATGTTCGTCGATTTGCGATTCGTTGTTCGTACGCCGAGGGGTATGCTCACCAGTCGGGTATGTTTATTGAGATACACTGTATGTGATTGGTGTGTCATTTTGAGAATGTTACCCTTTCGTATTTCTATTTCTGTGGTTCTGTGTTGATCGTGTTGGAGTTTACCGTGTGAAGGTATTCTCGATTGTCATTGATCGTTCGTTGGTAATATTGGAGTTTATCACGTTGATGATATTCTCGATTGGGTTGTGACCTCTGGTTGGTCATATTGGAATTTATCATGTCGATGATAAATTCGATTGATTGTTGATCATTGTTGGTGATCATCTGAGCGTTCGGATTTTGTGTTAATGTTTCGGGATTCTTGTCGTTGTTTTGGGCAATTGTTTTGTAGATGTGTTGTGTATAATTCGTCTTATCGGAATTGGGACTTGATTATGTAATCAGGCAGACAGGATTTGATTCGGGCAGATTGTTTGATCCGAAGATGATATATTTTGTTGAGGAACAGGGAATTGTGATCGTAAGCGTATTGAGACTGTACCGTGAGGACGCTGGCTAGTATCTCCGGAGATCGTCGACCTGCGTATTTGGAAGTATGCTCTTTTGGATATTCGGTAATGATGATGATAAATCGTTGTCGTGATGGTTTTGGGATATTTTGAGTTGAACGGTATGTTTGTTCGTTTTATGATGGATTGCAAGTTTCGAGGACGAAACTTATTTTAAGGGGTGTAGAATGTAATATCCGGAATTTCTACTACTGATGTTTAATATTATTTTATCCGAGTTATATTGTACAAATGTGGAATCATGCAAGAGAGATAAAATAAATAAAGGACCGAGATATCGATATCGGTATAATTGTCGTATTTGGTCGACAATTACATTTGAGGATATTGTGTATCGGGTTGTCGTACTTTTGATATTGGGTATATCGTATGATGATATTATTGGATTCAAGTGTTTGTGTTCGGTGTCTTATGTTCGCTTTTGGTATGTCGAGACGTTGGACAAGAATCTGGAAAATGGCTAAGTATAGCCTTATTAACGCACGCCGATATTCATGCATAACGCACGCCATCGCGTGATTAGCGCACGCTACGTTTATAGGTTAGCGACGCTAGTGCATGTGATCGGAAGGAATCTGCGTGTGGACCTGCTTTCGCCGCGCACGTTCGTAAGTCAACGGTTGTTGTCCTGAAGTATTAGCGCACGCTAAAATATTAGGCTTAGCGCACGCTAACTATGTATCACCAACAAGGAATCTTATCTCTTATCCTTGCGCCGATCTTTGTCGGAATGTGGGGGCGAGTGGTAGGTGAACACCGTAGTAAGTCAACTTTGATAGCGCACGCTAAGAGTAAGGACTTGCGACGCTAGACATGATGATTTACGTATGTTAATGCATGGGCATTACGTACGTAAGGTAGTTTACGAAGCAAGACAAGAGCCTCTGATCGCGATAGCGCACGCTAACAAAGTCGATTAGCGCACGCTAAGGCTAACGACGCTAAACATAAGGGTTTAGCGCACGCTAGTGGTGCATTCTATATAAAGGGACAAACGGGTGTCATGAAACATTTCGTCCATTTCTTTCCTTTCACCCGATAGAGACAACCTTGGGAGAACATTTGGAGTTCCTAAACACCGAGGATGATCCTCTTTAACAAGATTAAAGATGGAAATCATGGAGTAAAGCTTTGTTCTTGAAATCATTGGTGATTCTTGGAAATCAATCCTTTCCTTCAAAAAAGGTAATTACTCTTCACTTTGAGATTTCGTCTTGGATTGTATATGATGTTCTTGAGTTGATGATTATCATATAAACAAGTTGATGAGCATGACAACGAGTTGGATTACCGTACTAAGTTAGTGTTGTTATCAATATATGAGTATTGATATGTTTCGTATGGTTTTGGATGGAATTCAAGATATATGTTGATGTAATTCCCTTCTTCAATTCGGATTTTTGATGTTTTGTCGTTGGTTACTTCGTATGGTAACGATTATGGTGATGCTACTGTGATTCTTGAAGTTATATGAATTGTATGTCGAAGAACATGATGAATAAGGATTTTTAGATGTTAGAACACATCGGATTTTATCATTTTATGGATCATGAACGTGAATTTGGATAATTCGTGTTCTTGAAGAGCTATTAAATTATACGTCATGATTGTTATGAAATCCTTAATCTCGAGATGAGTTGATCATTGTCATGATGGAAGTGTTAGACGATGCTTGAAATGCATGCCACTGCACAAAGATTAGCGCACGCTTACGCCATCGCCTAGCGCGCGCTAACGGGAGCAACTTAGCGCACGCTACGTTAGGTGATTAACGTACGCTAAGTAGGCAGACAGTGCAGTATTTTTGTGTTTTGATTAGGAATTCGTGATGGTTTGACTTGGTTGGTTCTGACTGTGTTTATTCGAGGTTGTGTTGAACCGTTGAGTTCGATTGGTTAGTTTTCTCAGTTGTTGACCGTTATCGGATATGTGTTATTTGATTTCTTCGATAGGTTGAGATTATTGATCGGTGATTATAACCGGATATTGCGGTCGTGTTCGAGTATGTCCATTGTATTGCTTTTGATCGAGGCTGAGGAGCTCGTAGATAAAGGCAATGTGTTCGGCAAGCCTTCGGTATCGGTATCGAGGCAAGTTATTACTTGCTCGGTTATAATATTTAATGAATGGTTTCGATTTCATTTCGTTTATAATGCATATAGCGATGATTATTATTGTGAACTCTGGGTATCCGGATCGCATATCGTTCTTTCGATTCTGGGAGGTAAATCATAATGAATATGCTTTATCTCAGTTATTGGTATGTTCGAGTATCGAGGTTACATTATGGTAAGGACGCGGATATGAGTATCTATAGTTCGTTGTACGTTTGGATCGCCGAGCAGTGGGGATAATCGTCGGTGATGATTGGACATCGAGGTTGCTCCCGAAGGACTCGGGGCAAGTATTCCATATTGATTATGGTTTAGTGTTATTTATTTTGGTCTCGTACATTTTCTTTCATGTTGTTGAACATGAAGTAGTCCTAGTATATTGTCATGTTGTCGTGCATGTTATGTTGTTCATGTTGATGAACGTGTTGTTTTGCATATGTGTATGCATATTGTGTTGTTTATGTTGTGTAAATAATCTGATGGGATTATGAGGATCTATGCTGAGGGCGCTGGATCGAATGTCCACCATGCGTTGGTTCGACGGGATCATCATGGGGATCTATGCTGAGGGCGCTGGATCGTTGGACAGGTTTTCCACCATGCGTTGGTTCGACGGGATCATCATGGGGATCTATGCTGAGGGCGCTGGATCGTTGGATTACCAGTATTGTGTTGATGGAATCTTGTGAATTCGCATCATTGATTTTATCATGTGTTGGTGTTCACATGTGTATTGTTAGTTATCCACCTTATGTTGATCTGATAGGATCAACAAAGGGATCTATCTTTGAGGCGCTGGATCGTCGGATTTCCATTGAGTATACATGATTGTTATTGTTGTGATCATATTGACGTGGTCATATGAGTATGCATTTGTAGGTCTTGTGTTAGGACCTTGTCCGTATTGCATTGATCTGATCTCGGATTAGACTGGTATGATTGTCGTGGCACTTCATATCTCGAGGTATGTTCCGTATTTCCTTGGTACTTGTCTTTGGTGGACAATCGGTTATCGTCTTGGGATTTGATGATATTATTCGATGGATCGTATTGGTCAGAAATGGTAGATTTCCGTATCGTGAGTTGGTTATGATAGTTTGAGGATCTTGAGTATTGTTTAAGGTACAATACAGATATTATGTTCGAGTTTATTGGTTAATCGAGTACAGGATGTGAAATGTGATAATGGTTATTCTGATGAGAATTTCTTGAGTAAGTAAAGATTACGTTGGTCGTATTCTTATGCTGTATTCTCATTGGTATGTTATTATTAATGTGATGTGACGGTTATCATTGTTGGATATTATGGTGACCCGTCAGGATTTCTTTTAGGTTCTCGGAGTATCGAGCTTGTAGCGGTCGTGAAGAGAGGAGCTTCCCGGAGGATACTGGCTAGGACATGTTCTGTACATTGAGTTTCTCGATTAGTTCTTGTTTTCCGCTGCTAGAGTATCGTTTTGGGTTGGTCTTTTTCCGCTGCGTGAGTATTTCGAAATGCTCTTTTGGTATCTAGTAACTGAGGTTACTTTGGGAATCGTTTTCTAAACTTTTGAGTGTCGGCTGTTTGGCCTTGCGATTTCAAATGAGTTTTACGACGGTTTTTGATAAATGGATTTTATAAGTCTTTGTGAATTTTTAAAGTTAGTACCGTCGTTGGCCGTCTTGGGCATTTGTAAATGTTTGTGAAAATTTCTTTTAGCCTTGTGGGTTCCATCTCGGGGCCCACGGCGCTGTAATATTTCCGGTTAAATCTGGGGGTGTTACAATCAGGGCATATTACAACGCCGTGGACCCCACACTGTGAAATCCACCAGGCTAACGTACCAAAATGACATCCGACAAAGACATACAACCATCACAAAACGACAATTCAAATAAAAGACTACAATCCGACAAATAAAATCTGACATCACATCCATTTCCCAAAACGGGAATACAACATTTCAAATTCAAAAAGGAAATACTCGAGTACTTAAACCAATCGACATAATAAGTAAACGACAAAACAGAACACCAACAGACAACCACTGGACAGTATCATGCTTGCTCATCATCCTCGTACGGCTCGAATGCTCGTTTGTCTCCAAGACCTGTACCTGAAATACAAAAAAGTATTTCCCCCATGTAAGGGGTTAGCGACAACTGCTAGTGCAAATACAATCCATTTGAACTACATTCTAATCAGATGAATATATGCGCCAAAATCATTTTAGAAATCATTTATATTCCGGAATATTTACGGTGCACACGCACAAAACACATTTTCTCCAACAAAACAATTCAAAGTTAACCTTGGTACGAGACTCACGACCACCGTACCCCGCAGAGCCCCGTCGGACATCCCTGAGTGGTTAACCATAGTTCGTGATACACACACACGGCAATACGTATCCCTAGAGGCCCCGTCGGACCGTCCCTAGGTGAACATACACATATCCATCCACAACAACCACGAATAGCCACAATTCAAATACTAGAACATGTAAACAAATGTAAAGTACTTGCCTTTGAGACATCTCCGACGAAAAGGGGACGAACAACGACTACGAATGATCCGGACAGAAAACGACGGTTCCTAGATGAAGGATCAATATAACTCAGTCCTAACGAACAATAATAATCGAATGGAAAACACCCATAACCCCGATTACAAATCATGACAATAAACGTTCAATCGATACGGGCGATGGTTTACGTAAAATCTCCCCGTATCGACAATTCACGGATTAAACTCGAGGAAAATGGATTGGGAATCACCCAATAACAACAATCGGTAAGGAATTTCGTAACATACATGAACAATTCGGAATCAATCACGAAAAACCAAAAAAACCCCCAAATTAGACATGCTAGGGCTCCTGAAGGAAATACCTCGGATTCGGACGATGGAGGATGATTACACTGATGGTAATATGCTAACACGACTCTACGGTGATGGAATTTGAAGAAAACTCCAAGCAATACCGGTGGAAATCGCCTCTGAAGTCGCACGTCGAAGAAAACGAAGAGAATGGATGAAAACTGCTATTCTGACCAGCCCGTTGATCTATTTAAAATGCATAGTTAGCGCACGCTAACTATCACAAGGTAGCGTGCGCTAACGGGACTATAAACAGTCCAGTAGTTATTGCCCAACGTCGCTAGCGTGCGCTAGACATGCTTAGCGCGTGCTAAATACCACTCGCTAGCGCAAGCTAACAATAACGAGTTAGCGTACGCTAACTGCACATCGATAGCGCACGCAAGGTAACAAGGAGTAGCGTGCGCTACCCACGCAGCAGTTCAGTACTACTCATATCAGTACGTTGTTGCCGAAGGTACAAAACTCGAAACGCACGACAAGGCCAGAACCCAGAAACATAAACGCAAAATATACAAGACGACAGAGCTAAGCGCTGAAAGAAAATATAATTCCGACCACCGGAGGGTCCGTAATGCGACAAACAATAATGGAATTCCCCAAACTTATAGGAAATTACAAAAATGGCCCAAGTGCCCGAAAATCACGAAACGACGTCAGATTAACGAACTGAAAGTCTCAACACGACCAACTCAACCATACGAACTTGCACAAACCAAGAAACAATGAAAACGAACGAGTTTTACGAGAATCGAACGTTCATACGACAAAAGATGTCATAAAATGAAATTACGTGAAAACATCACCAAAACTCGACCAAATGGAAAAACTTCAAGAATAAAGTAGGTTCAAAATGTCAAAACGGTTACGAGAGAGTCGATAAAAGTAGACATACACCAAAAATGGAAACTGCTAAAAATGGAAAGGTACGGATATTACATTCTCCCCATCTAAAATAAAGTTTCGTCCCGAAACTTAAGAATCAAAACGCTCGGGGTGCCTCGAACGCATATCTCCTCTAACTCCCACGTCGCTTATTCTACTCCGTGCCTCGACCATTGCACCTTAACCAAAGGAATGGTTTTGTACCTTAACTGCTTGTCTCGACGCTCCAAAATCCTGACAGGCCTCTCCTCAAACGTAACATCCTTCTCGATCTCCACGTCTCCGAAATCAATAATGTGGGACGGGTCCGGAACGTACTTCCTCAACTGGAAGACGTGAAATACGCTATGAACATGACTCAACGATGGAGGCAAAGCCAAACGATATGCCAACTCACCGACTCTCTCCAATATCTCGAAATGCCCAATATACCTCGGGCTGAGCTTCCCCTTTTTCCCAAAACGGAAAACTCCCTTCATCGGGGACACTCTCAACAAAACATGATCTCCCACCTCAAACTCCAAAGGTCGACGCCTAACACCCGCATAGGACTTTTGTCGACTTTGAGCCGCCAACATTCTCTTTCTAATCAATTCAACTTTCTCCCTCGTCTCTAACACAAGGTCTGACTCGGTGTCAACTAGATCGGACGGTTCATCCCAACATATCGGTGATCGGCAACGTCGGCCATAAAGTGCCTCATATGGTGCCATCTTAATCGTCGCGTGCCAACTATTATTATAAGTAAACTCAATCAAGGCCAGATGCTCCTCCCAGTCTCTACTCCAGTCTAACGCACACGCGCACAACATATCCTCGAACGTCTGAATGGTACGCTCAGACTGTCCGTCGGTCTGAGGGTGGAAAGATGTACTCAAACGCAAATGTGTTCCCAATGCCTTATATACCACCTGCCATAAATTCGATACAAACCGGCCATCTCTGTCCGAAATAATGGTCTTCGGCGTACCATGAAGTCTCACTATCTGTGCGATAAAAACACGAGCCAACTTTTCCGGACCCCAAGTGTCCTTGATGCCCAGAAAATATGCCGACTTAGTCAGTCGGTCTATGATCACCCATACCATATTCATTACGGTCTTCGTCCTCGGCAAGTTCGTGACAAAATCCATGGAGATATCCTCCCACTTCCATTCCGGGACGGGAAGTGGTTTCAACAACCCGGCTGGCCGCTGATGCTCGATTTTGACTTGCTGACAAGTCAAACACTTAGCCACAAACTGAACTACCTCATTCTTCATGTTGTTCCACCAAAAATTTTTCCTCAAATCTTTATACATTTTACTCGAGCCCGGATGGAATGAGTAAGGCAACGCGTGAGCCTCTCTCATAATATTCTGCCTCAATTCCAAGTCGTTCGGAACAAAAAGCCGACCTTGGAATCTCAACGCACCATCCTCATGTATCACGAATCCCGGGGCGTTACCCTTCCCTACATTCTCTCGAAGCTGAATAAACATCGGGTCCTCTAACTATCCCGACTTAATGTCGTCGACTAAAGACGACGAAATCTCAAGTGTACGCAACTGCCCGGAACTCTCTGGTAGCACAACCTCAATGTTCAACCTCGTAAACTCTCGTTGAAGTCCCAAATGAGCCGTAAGCAACTCCAGTGCCCGAAGCGATACCGATTTCCGGCTCAAGGCATCTGCCACCACATTTGCCTTGCCCGGATGATAGAGAATCTCGAGATCGTAATCCTTAATCAACTCCAACCATCTCCGCTGTCTCATGTTAAGCTCTTTCTGCGTAAAAATGTACTTCAGGCTCTTGTGATCGGTGAAAATCTGACACGACGAGCCATACAAGTAATGACGCCAGATCTTCAACGCAAATACAACCGCGGCCAACTCAAGATCGTGCATAGGGTAATTCAACTCGTACGGTTTCAACTGACGGGAAGCATAGGCAATCGTCCTCCCGTGCTGCATAAGTACACATCCGAGCCCTTGGTCCGAAGCATCACTAAAAACTGAGAAACCCTCATTACCACTCGGTAAAGCCAAAATAGGAGCAGTCGTCAACCGCTTCTTCAACTCCTCAAAACTATTCTGCCTCTCATCGGTCCACACAAACTTCTATGACTTATGTAACAACTGAGTCAGCGGTCGAGCGAGCTTAGAGAACCCCTCGACGAATCTACGTAATATCCGGCCAAACCCAGAAAACTACGGACCTCCTTCACGTTCTTGGGCGGCGGCCAATCCAACACTGCCTCTACTTTATGTGGGTCCACCCGAACACCCTCGGCTTAGATCACATGACCGAGAAACATAACATCCCGTAACCAAAACTCACACTTTGAGAATTTCGCAAAAAGATGCTGAGTCCTCAAAATATCTAACACGATATGCAAATAACGGGCATGCTCCTTCTCGTTCCTCGAGTAAATCAGGATGTCATCGATAAAAACGACTACACACTTATCGAGGTACTCGATAAAGACTTTGTTCATAAGCTGCATGAACACGCCTGGTGCGTTGGTTAGCCCAAAAGGCATAACCACAAACTCGTAGTGACCGTATCTCGTCTGAAAGGCCGTCTTTGGAATATCGGTATCCTTCACTCGGAGTTGATAATACCCCGATCTCAAATTAATCTTCGAAAACATGGTTGCCCCTTGCAGTTGGTCGAACAAATCATCAATCCTCGGGAGCGGATATTTGTTTTTGATAGTCACTTTGTTCAACTCTCGGTAGTCGATACACAAACGGAGCGACCCATCCTTCTTCACAAACAGGACCGGTGCGCCCCAAGGCGAAGTGCTCGGTCGAATATACCCCATGTCTAGTAACTCTCCCAACTGTTTCTTCAACTAAAGCATCTCGGCAGGCGCCATACGATATGGTGTCTTAGAAATCGGTGCTGCACCTGGCTCTAAATCGACGGTAAACTCAACTTCTCGGTCCGGCGGCAAACCCAGCAACTCGTTTGGAAAGACGTCATGATACTCACACACTACCGGAATAGACGAGAGCTCGACTCCCCCTTCTCCCTATCTCAAAGTGTAACACCAATACCCCGTGCAACCTCCTCGAAGAAGTCTCACCGCTTTCAAAGCGCTGATCAAGAACCTCTGACTACTCCGCTTACGCCCCACAAAAGAATGCTCGGTACCGTCTGAGGCTAACATCGAAACGGTTCTCGTTCTATAGTTCATGATTGCCCTATGACGGTCCAGCCAATCCTTGCCCAGAATCAAATCCTCATCTCTAATATCTACCGCAATCAGATTAGAAGGCCAAACCCTCCCCGCGATACTCACTGGAAAATCTCTAACCTCACGATCCCCCACGATGCTATCCCCACTAGGCAGTTTAACAACAAATGGTTCACACGCAACCAAGCAATCAACATGCAGACGACGCACACAATCCATAGATATGAAAGAATACGTAGCACCAGAATTGAATAATACGGAAACAAGATGGTCAAGGATGTGAACGGTACCTGTAGCCACCGTCGCGTCAGGATCCCCTGCTCGTCTCATCTCATATACTCGGGGCGAAACAGACCCCGCACTAGAAGCTCCCCCTCTAGAAGGCTGTCCACGTCCTCGACCTCTACCGAAACTCTGCTGTGGCTGAGGAACTGTCGGTGTCTGATTCACACTCGGCTCTCCCGCAGCTGGGGCTGATAATCTGAGTAACTGGCGCCCGAACTGCATCCGTACAAAACTTAGCTCGATGTCCCATCCGACTGCACGCAAGACACTGAATCGAGGGCCTATCAAGCTCACTCATCATGTGGCCGGGACGACCACAGTTAAACCACGTAGGACCGCGAACGGAACCAGTAGGAGCAGACTTAGAACCGTTTCCTCGCCCAAATGACGGAGACTGACTCCCAAAGACTCTCGAACCAGACTGAGCCTTCGGATGCCCACCAGACTTGCCTCCCGAAAACTGGCCGGAGGTCTTCTATTTTTTCCCTTCAGCTGCCGTCTCTGTCGCCGCAAACGACATCTCATAAGCCATCACCTTATTCTGATACTCTTTCAAAGTTGTGCATCCCAGACCAGACATGTAGTGACGCACCCTCGGTTTCATCCTCATATCGAATTGGCGGATCTTATCAAGCTCATCTCAGATTTGGTTTCTCACATAATGAAGCTGTTGGTTATAGTCCTTGATCGCTTGAGAGATAGGAACATCCTGGGGCTTAGCCTCAAAGAAGGCTCGGATCCTCCCCTCTTTCACTGGCCATGGACAAAACTCGTCTTCCATCAACTCCCAAAATTCTGCCCACGTGGCTGCCCGATCACGTGATTTCACCGCTTGCCACCACGGTGCCGCCTCTTTGGCGAGGAAGTACTGAGCGATGTGTACCTTTCTCTCCTCAGAGCAGTTAGCAGCCTCAAACGCCTTTTCCATCTCAAACAACCAACTCTCCAACCGGAAGGGTCGGAAGCACCATCAAACTGCGGAGGACGCATACGAATCACGTCCTGAAGTAGCTTATCATTTCCGGATCCAGTAGGAGGTATCGGGTTGGCATTAGCTTATCTGACCAGGACGGCCGGAGTTAGTAGCGTCATCTGGTTCGCTACTTGCTGCAAAATGTTCGCCACTCCAACATTCTCATGTGCATTACCGGAGCTAGTAGATTGGTCCTGCTGACCCCCGGAACTAGGCGGGACACTGTTCGACAAAGAAGGCATAGCCGAATCGGTTCCCAAGTTATCGTACATGGCCGCCCCACCGGCTGCGCCACGTCCCCTACCGCGTCCGCGTCCTCTACCAGCAGGAATTCTGAAGAAGTAGTGGGTGAGTACAATTCAAACGCAAAACACAACAAGATACCAAGAAAGGAATAGAACGGAACAACGCAATGAGTCAAGTCAGGAAAACTTACGAGCACCGACGTACTGAGATGATGGCATAGCAGTGATACTGTTCTAAAACGACACTCGACTAGACCCAAATAACCGACAGCCTAGAATGATACGAAACCGACTACTCCAAGCGAAGAAGACGAAGTAAGAATTGACGTAAAACACCTCGACCCTACTCCAACGTACTTAGGCGAGAAAACAGAAACGAGGCACGGAGTTACCTTGATAGTCGGAATTGGAATAACTTAAACAAAAGACAACTTGCATCTTGGGGAGGGAAAGAGGTTCAAGTGGCAACTAAACAATAAAAGAATGTTCAGCTTTCTCTTACAAAAGCAGCAGGATTCTTGGCAAAAGGCGGCTGTCAGCAAGCAACTTGGAGACAAAGACCCAGCTTTTACTTTTGTCAACAAGTGACATGAGGAACCTTTTTATTATCTTTTCATTATTTTAAAGAACAGCTTGTAATAGTTTAAGTTATTTTGTCAGGCCACTTTTGCCTATAAATAGTGGCAGTAGAGTTGTAATGAAGGATTATTGAATGTTGAAGAAATAAGAACACTTTGTGTTTTTCCCTGGTGAATGCTTTTCATCAAAACTTGGTTTTTATTCGACGCGTTTCGAGTATTAATATGATTGATCCTCAATAGGTCTTGAGGAGAAATCACTTTATCAAATTATAGGTCTAATTTGATAAAAACATCTGTTTATATCTTGTTTCGATATTCTGTTTGTTTTTCGATACAGTTTTATACTTGTCCGATATTTCGCATAAAGTGTTGTTCGATCCTTTGAACTTGTTTCCTTTTGAATTCGTGTCCACCCGAAACGTGCTGTTTCGAGTATTGCTGTTTGGAAGTGGGTTGCCTCAAGTCTTTACTTTTGTCAAGTTCCTGTCTTGTTGCTGTATCGAGTTGCCGCCACATATTCCTGTCGCGAGTGCTTGCCGCTAGCCTGTATTACCGCTGTAGCGAACTGTTGTCATCAGTTCCCGACAGTTTCTTGCTGATAGCTTCCGATCGTCAAAAGTACTTCCGCTGTATCGATAGCGAATTCGCATCACAAGTGAGAATTCGTATCATAAGTGGTATCGGAGACCAAGTTCTTGATCTTTGGCATTATGGATCTCAACGACGCTGATTTCTTGGCAAAAATTCTTGACGCATTGCGTGACGTACCAGAACAACGTGACCAGCGTTGGCAACCTAGGCGTGGTGACTATGAACGACCCTCACGCCATGTCGAAGAGTTCAAGGTGAACGAACTTCCAGAGTTCGTTGGAGGGACAGACCCTGAAGTTTACCTGGAATGGGAACGAAAAATTGATCATATGTTCGAGTTTAAAGACCTTGACGATGAGAAAAGGTGTAAGTATGCAATTCTCAAATTGGGAAAAGAAGCTTCATTTTGGTACGAAGGAGTAAAAACACGAAGAGCTCGTGCGGGGAAAGAAAAGATCCGTTCATGGGATTCGTTAAAAAGAAAACTTCGTAAGAGATATGTACCAACGTCGCATCGATTGTCCTTGTACAGAAAGATTGCAGATCTCATGCAAGGAAAGTTAAATGTCAGTGAGTATATTGAGGAGTTTGAGAATCTAACCTTAATGGGAGAGATAGAGTAGAATGAGGAGCAGAAGATGTCGCGATTCTTGCGTGGCTTAAACCGAAGCATAGCTAACTCGGTGGAACTGTATTCATACGAGGACTTCGATACATTATGTGGGTTATGTGTAAAGATAGAAGCTCAAAACAGGATGAAGATGTGTAAACCCGAGTTTCCATTCAAGTTTGGAAACCCAAGCGTCGGGTCTAGTTCAGCTGCTAAGGCAACTGTACCGACTCCGGTTCCTGTTGCGATTCCTGCTAAGGCAATTGTACCCTACGTACCAAAGGAGACGAGTCTGGCTAAAGTAAGATGTTTCAAATGTCAAGGGTTCGGGCATTATCAAAATGCTTGTCCAAACAAACGAGTGGTGACACTAAGAGAAGCTGTCACGATCTGAGACGAGTTGTTGGTTGAGGAAGAAAAACGGGGTGATGTATTTGATTTCGACATGAAGGACAAAGAAGGAGAAGAATGTGAGACTTACGATGCTCCAAGCTATGACACGGCTTTAGTTCTGCGGACGCTACAAGCCAAAGCTGTTTCGAATGATTCGGAACAGCGGAATCAAATATTTCACACGAAGTGTCAAGTTGGAAATAAATGGTGTAGTTTGATCGTTGATGGAGGGAGTTGCACCAACGTAGCTTCCAGCGAGATGGTGACTAAACTCGGGATGACCACTACGGCTCACCCGAAACCTTACACTTTACATTGGCTCGATGATGGGAGCAAAATAAGGGTGACTAAACAAGTGAGGATTGGACTAGCCATGGGTTCATATGAAGACAACGTATTATGTGATGTACTCCCGATGGATGCATGCCATGTACTGTTGGGAAGACCATGGATGTTTGATAGGGACGTTTTACACCAAGGAAGAAGCAATGAGTACGAGTTACGGGATAAGGGCAAGAAGATTGTGCTTAAACCAATGTCACCTCAAGATATTCACTCTATGAGTTCTAGTCGGAGTGAAAAGCCAAAACTGGCCATGTTTGCTAGCGAACGGGAGGTGGAACATGCTATTGATGATGGCAAATGCGTGTACTTGTTAGTTCTAAAGGAGACACGAAATGTTAACATGGTTGTGCGGAACGAAAGGATGGATGCCTTATTGCACGAATTTACAGATGTTTTTCCCGAAGAATTACCGTCGGGTTTGCCGCCAATTCGTGGGATTGAACATCAGATCGACCTCATACCGGGTGTGTCGCTCCCTAACAAAGCTGCCTATAGATGTAATCCCGAGGAGACAAAGGAATTACAAAACCAAATCGAAGAACTAATGGATTGTGGGTATGTTCGAGAAAGCCTAAGTCCTTGTGCGGTTCCGGTATTACTGGTTCCAAAGAAAGACGGATCTTGGAGGATGTGTATTGACAGTCGAGCCGTGAATAATATAACCATCAAGTATCGATTTCCGATTTCAAGGCTTGATGACATGTTGGATGAATTACACGGATCAGTGATCTTTTCAAAAGTTGAACTACGAAGTGGTTATCACCAAATTCGGATGCAGGAAGGAGATGAGTGGAAGACAACCTTCAAAACTAAACACGGGCTGTATGAATAGACCGTTATGCCGTTCGGTCTTACAAATGCACCGAGTACTTTCATGCGTTTGATGAATGAGGTACTTAAGCCATTTTTAGGGAAATTTGTGGTTGTATACTTAGATGATATTTTGATCTACAACCGATCATTGCAAGAACATTTCGAACACTTGAGGCAAGTCTTAGAAACCCTTAGAGGCCAGAAGCTGTATGGAAAAAAGGAGAAGTGCTCATTTTTGGTCGAAAGTATAGTCTTTCTTGGCTATATTGTTTCAAAGGATGGAGTGTCGGTCGATCAAGCAAAGATCGAAGCAATTAAGTCCTGGCTAGTTCCCACTACAGTGACGGAAGTTAGATCGTTCCACGGACTGGCTTCATTTTACCGAAGATTCATTCGAGACTTCAATACCATTGCAAGCCCAATAACTGAATGTTTGAAGAAGGGCACGTTTAATTGGAGCCAGGCTGCTCAGGAGTCATTTGCAAATTTGAAGACGAAGTTGTGCGAAGCACCAATCTTAGCATTACCCGATTTTTCGCAACCGTTTGATGTAGAATGTGATGCTAGCGGAGTTGGCATTGGAGCGGTTCTCATTCAGGGAAAGCGACCTATTGCTTATTTTTCCGAGAAGTTAAACGGTGCTCGTCTAAATTATTGTACATACGACAAGGAGTTTTATGCTATTGTGAGGGCTCTAGATCATTGGAGTCACTATCTTCGGCCAAAGCATTTTATCATACACTCGGACCATGAATCTTTGAAGTACATTAACGGGCAACATAAGTTGAGTCCTAGGTATGCGAAGTGGGTGGAATTCTTACAATCGTTTCACTTCTCATCAAAATATAAGGATAGAAAGAGCAATGTTGTAGCAGATGCATTGTCTAGGCATTATGTCTTACTCGCTACTCTTGACGTTTGTTTGCTTGGATTCGAGACAGTAAAGGAGTAATACGACGGTGATGCGGATTTTGGTGAGACCTTTGCCCTTTGCAAATCTGGCCCGATGGGAGATTTTTCAGTACAGGAAGGCTTCCTTTTTAAGGGGAATCGTCTTTGCCTACCCAGGCACACGATTCGAGAATTGCTGGTTCGAGAAGCTCATGGAGGGGGTTTGGCTGGCCACTTTGGTTCGGCCAAGACATTGGATGTGCTTAAAGAACATTTTTATTGGCCAAGGATGCAGGGGGATATTCATAATATAATCAGTAAATGTGTGACATGCCATATTGCGAAGAGCTCGTTCAAACCAGGAATATACACACCTTTACCGATTCCGGAGAGGCCATGGGAAGATGTCTCAATGGATTTCATTGTGGCTTTGCCTCGAACCCAACGAGGTAAGGATGCAATTATGGTGGTTGTCGATCGTTTTTCAAAGATGGCTCATTTTGTTCCTTGTCACAAAACCGATGATGCGAGTAATGTTGCTGACCTGTATTTCCGAGAGGTGGTGCGATTACAAGGAGTTCCGAAAACTATTGTTTCAGACCGGGACTCGAAGTTTCTGAGCTACTTTTGGAACACATTATGGAGGAAGGTGGGAACCAAGCTTTTGTTTAGTACTTCGCATCATCCTCAAACAGACGGACAAACTGAAGTGACTAATCGAACCCTGGGGACACTGTTGCGAGGCTTGGTAAGCAAAACACAAAAGGATTGGGATCTAAAACTGGCGCACGCGGAGTTTGCTTACAACCGTTCTCCTACTCATGCCACAGCGCATTCTCCATTTGAAGTAGTTTACGGGTTGAATCCTTACATACCGCTAGATCTAATTCCGCTACCAGGTGACGAATTGGTGCATAAGGATGCGGAGTCAAAACTAAAATCAATGATGAAATTACACGAACAGGTGCGGGATCGAATCAAGGAAATAAACGAGACGTACATAAGGAAGTCGAACAAGCAAAGAAAACCGAGACTATTCGAGACTCGGGATTTAGTTTGGTTACATTTGAGGAAGGAACGATTCCCGAGCAGGCGTAAGAACAAGTTAATGCCACGAGCTGAGGGACCATTTAAAATAATTGCGAAGGTGAATGACAATGCTTACAAGTTAGAACTTCCAGGTGATTACGGAGTGCATGCTACTTTCAACGTAGGTGATCTATCCCCTTATATCGACGACGATGGGATTGCAAAATTGAGGACAATTCCTTTGAAAGAAGGATGGAATGATACGAAACCGACTACTCCAAGCGAAGAAGAAGAAGTAAGAATTGACGTAAAACACCTCGACCCTACTCCAACGTACTTAGGCGAGAAAACAGAAACGAGGCATGGAGTTACCTTGATAGTCGGAATTGGAATAACTTAAACAAAAGACAACTTGCATCTTGGGGAGGGAAAGAGGTTCAAGTGGCAACTAAACAATAAAAGAATGTTCAGCTTTCTCTTACAAAAGCAGCAGGATTCTTGGCAAAAGGCGGCTGTCAGCAAGCAACTTGGAGACAAAGACCCAGCTTTTACTTTTGTCAACAAGTGACATGAGGAACCTTTTTATTATCTTTTCATTATTTTAAAGAACAACTTGTAATAGTTTAAGTTATTTTGTCAGGCCACTTTTGCCTATAAATAGTGGCAGTAGAGTTGTAATGAAGGATTACTGAATGTTGAAGAAATAAGAACACTTTGTGTTTTTTCCTGGTGAATGCTTTTCATCAAAACTTGGTTTTTATTCGACGCGTTTCGAGTATTAATCTGATTGATCCTCAATAGGTCTTGAGGAGAAATCACTTTATCAAATTAAAGGTCTAATTTGATAAAAACATATGTTTATATCTTGATTCGATATTCTGTTTGTTTTTTGATACAGTTTTATACTTGTCCGATATTTCGCATAAAGTGTTGTTCGATCCTTTGAACTTGTTTCCTGTTGAATTCGTGTCCACCCGAAACGTGCTGTTTCGAGTATTGCTGTTTGGAAGTGGGTTGCCTCAAGTCTATACTTTTGTCAAGTTCCTGTCTTGTTGCTGTATCGAGTTGCCGCCACACATTTCTGTTGCGAGTGCTTGCCGCTAGCCTGTATTACCGCTGTAGCGAACTGTTGTCATCAGTTCCCGACAGTTTCTTGCCGATAGCTACCGCTCGTCAAAAGGCCTTCCACAGTATCGATAGCGAATTCACATCACAAGTGAGAATTCGTATCACTAGGTATCCATAAACCTAAGCTCCGATACCATATTCTGCAACACCCCCAAGACGATCAGGGCATATTACAGCGCCGTGGACCCCACACTGTGAAATCCACCAGGCTAACGTACCAAAATGACATCCGACAAAGACATACAACCATCACAAAACGACAATTTAAATAAAAGACTACAATCCGACAAATAAAATCTGACATCACATCCATTTTCCAAAACGGGAACACAACATTACAAATTCAAAAAGGAAGTACACGAGTACTTAAACCAATCGACATAATAATTAAACGACAAAACAGAACACCAACAGACGACCACTGGACAGTATCATGCTTGCCCATCATCCTCGTACTGTAACACCCCGAGATATTCGGAATAATTACAGCGCCGTAAACCCTTTAGGTAAGGATTTACAAGGCTAATTTAAAGAAATGTAAATATAATCCAATCGTACAACTGAAGTTCAAATACAGATTTGATTCAACCGATCAAATGATTTAACTTATACAACCATATCGAAATGACATTATTAAAACAGACGTACTCGAGTACTAAATAAACCAAGAAGACAAATAACAATAAACATCGACCACATCACTGAGCCATTTCATCGTCTCCGTTTGCAGACCGTGGTTGCTTCCCGCTCCTCGGCTACTCCGAACATCAAAACAATGTCCACCCCGAAGGGGTTAGCAAAACAATGCTAGTACAAGTATCATAATACATAAATCATCAATGCATCATAAAACATGCAAACGGACTTCCGTCACCGAATCCAACGATGCGAATCCTCACGATTCCATCAACACAAGACAGGTAATCCAAATGATCCAGCGCCCTTGGTATAGATCCCCATGATGATCCGTCGGACCAACGCATGGTGGAAAACCCGTCCACGATCCAGCGCCTCAAGATAGATCCCCATGATGATCCCGGACCAACGCATGGTGGACATTCGATCCAGCGCCTCCAAAGATAGATCCTCATGATCCCCTCGGATCATTTACACCATAAAACAATCAATTATGCATACATATATGCATCTCAATATGTTCATCAATACGAACAATCAACAACGAATACCACGAGAAATTACAGAAATACATCTCATATTTTAACAACATGAACAAAACCATAAGCATGATCAAGGTTCCAATATAAGTCAAACTCAACATATGATACTTGCCTCGAAAATGGCAAGAATGGAAATACTCCAACAAATGACACGCGTCCGTAGGCAACCGCCCCTCGATCGTCCCCTATGCAAGGCTCGGACCTAAGAAATAATAAAGAATTTCTCTCAAGTCGCATTTAACGTCTAATAATCCGGTTTACGACCGCAAGCTCAAAAATGCATTCTCGCCTCGAACTACTTAGCGCGCTACGTACTATACGTAACGGCGCTAAGCCTCGCCTGCTAACGTACGCAAATGACTGTGTTTAGCGGCGCTAGCCGTGGTAATCGACAGCCTTCTTCTGAATGTACCGATCGCTCGCTCGATGATATAACGTACGTTACGTATCCAACGTAGCACACGTTACTCGTTCCCGATAGCGCACGTTAATATATACATCTTAGCGTGCGCTAATCTTGCATGGCAGTCACTACTGGGTAAAATTTGAGCTAAGGGTGAAGAAAACTCATGAACTCCTTAGTGTAAAAACAAGCCATCTCAGTATATATCATGCTCATACGGTTTGTGAAAGATCTCTACGGATTAAACGACTACAAGATACAAGGGTACGTATAATCATCACAACATCATAATTCATCTTTGATCTTGAAGAAACATCCTAAGTCCAATCCAAATCATGTCCCAAACGTATGATTCTATCATGTCAAAATATAAGAACTTGATGCTCTCCCCATACTGGTCATAAACAATTTTGAAGATACAAGAATACGTCTAGGAGTCCAACACTAAAAAGGTTCAAAGGATTATCCGATGAATAAGTACCGAAACGTCAAAATATCTTCCTAACACATGATGAACGACTAATAACGAATCTAACTGACTAGATGAACATGATCAAACGTCCTTTAGAACACTACTAATATTGGTGAAGAATCACCTACCTCAAAGTAGTGAAGAACAAGGAGGAAATCGAAGCAAATCCAACGTTGAAGGCTTGAACACCAATCCTCAATGATCTACAATCTTCAACACGAGCTAAGATGCTGAATGAAGTGTTTAGGATGTAGGGAGTAATACTCTAAGTGTAAGGATTCGGTTGTGGGAAGAGAAAGGCCTGAAAAATACGAAAAGGATGATGTCCTATTTATAGGAAATGGTTATTAGCGCACGCTAGTCCATACTCGTAGCGTGCGCTAACGGCTTACTGACTTCACTGTACTCAGCACTTAGCGTGCGCTGTCTCATGTCAGTAGCGTGCGCTAAGGCGTTGACTTGGCTTTTCCCGAAAGCTGTCCAGGTTCATCCCGACACAATCCGACCAAGATCCCCGGCCTGATCTCACCTACCACACGTCTCAATCATATTGACCACGTATAGCGTGCGCTAATGTTCCTTTGTAGCGTGCGCTATGGATCCATGTTAGCGTACGCTACACATAGACGATAGCGTGCGCTACATGTGCATAATCACAAATCTTAAATCACATTCATGAAATCATACGCTCAACAACACCGGACTATGAGATACGGAGAACAATACTCAGATTAAAGTGCAACAATTACAATATCACAAGTCCCAAATACATGTCAGAAATCTCGGGTATTACATCCTTCCTCCCTAAAAAGAAGTTTCGTCCCGAAACTTAAGATGAAAACAACTCTGGATATCTAGCCTTCATACTGTCCTCGGTTTCCCAAGTGGCCTCTTTAGCTCCATGTCGTGACCATTGTACTTTAACCAAGTGTATTGGTTTATTCCTCAATTGTTTGATCCGACTCTCAAGTATCTTGATTGGTCTCTCTTCGAAGGTGCCATCATTAGCTTTCTCGATCTCGTCGAAATCAATGACGTGACTGGGGTCCGGTACATACTTCCGCAATTGGGATACGTGAAACACATTGTGAACGTGACTCAACGATGGTGGTAAAGCCAATCTGTATGCTAAATCCCCAACTCTCTCTAGGACCTCAAATGGCCCGATGTATCTTGGACTTAACTTACCTCTCCTCCCAAAACGTAAAATCCCTCGTGTAGGAGACACCTTCAATAGTACATGATCCCCAACGTCGAACTCTAGAGGGCGACGACGTACGTCTGCATAAGACTTCTGTTGACTCTGGGTAGTCAACAGTCTTTCCCGAATCAAAGCTATCTTTTCTTGAGTCTGAACTATCAATTCCGGTTCTGTCCCGATCAAGTCCGAAGAATCATCCCAGCACAGGGGTGATCGACATATTCTTCCGTACAAAGCTTCAAATGGTGCCATCTTAATAGAAGCATGCCAACTGTTATTGTAGGTGAATTCAATCAATGGCAGATGAATTTCCCAATCAGTTGACCAATCCAAAGCACAAGATCTAATCATGTCTTCCACTGTTTGTATAGTCCTTTCGGACTGACCGTCCGTTTGGGGATGATAAGCCGTGCTAAAATTGAGCTCAGTCCCCAAAGCCCTGTGAACTGCCTTCCAGAAGTGTGACACGAAGCGACCATCTCGATCCGAAATAATGGTCTTCGGCGTCCCATGCAATCTGACTATCTCTGCAATAAATATTCGTGCCAATCTCTCGGGTCCCCATGTATCTTTAATTCCTAGGAAATGAGCCGACTTGGTTAGTCGATCAACTATAACCCAAATCATGTTCATTCCCGTTCTAGTCCTTGGCATACTGGTGATGAAATCCATCGAGATATCCTCTCACTTCCACTCAGGGATCGGAAGCGGCTTTAACATTCCGGCAGGTCGCTGATGTTCAATCTTAACCTGCTGACAAGTCAAACACTTCAAAACGTACTCTGCTACGTCCTTCTTCATATTCCCCCCACCAGAAGTTTTGTTTAAGATCTTTATACATTTTACTGCTGCCCGGGTGAATGGAATAGGGCGCGCTATGAGCTTCCTTCAGAATTATCCGTCTCAAATTATCATTATCGGGAACGCAAAGTCGACTCTAAAATCTCAGAACTCCATCATCTTGTATCACGAATCCTGGGGCCTTTCCTTTCTTCACTTCGTCACATAACCGAAGGATCAGAAAATCGTTCAATTGCTTAGATTTGATTTCCTCGACTAGTGATGAAGTCAGTTCCATCACATATAGTTGCCCTTGGATTCCTGGTGCCCATACTTCAATCCCTTCGCGGATCGGGCCTCGCCGAATCTTTGGTTTGGGATGTAAGTGCTTCCAACACTCAAGAGAAACAGCTTTTACGGCTCAAAGCATCGGCTACTACGTTTTCTTTTCCGATGATAGGAATCTCCAAGTCGTAATCCTTGATCAATTCCACCACCTTCTCGCCTCATGTTTAATTCTTTCTGATGAAAATGTACTTGAGGCTCTTATGGTCTCAGAAGATCGACAATGAGTGCCGTACAAATAATGTCTCCAAATTTTCAAGGCAAAGACCACACCGCTAGCTCCGTATCATGAGTCGGGTAATTAACCTCATACGGTTTCAATTGCCGAGAAGCATAAGCAATCACCTTATCCTTTTGCATCAACACACAACCTGCACTCGATTCAAGCGTCGCCAGATACCATGAATCCATCGGTTCCTCTCGTAGCGCTAATATGGGTGTCGTGCCGCCTCTTCTTAAGTTCACAAAACCACTGCACTTCTCATCCCACGTGAACTTTTGAGTTCTCTCGCAATAATGAGTGAGCGGACGAGCAATTTTGGAAAATCCTCTACAAAACGGCGATAATATCCAAGCAAGTCCTAGGAAACTCTGGACTTCTTTCACGTTACTAGGAACTTCCCATTCCAAGATTGCTTCGACTTTCTTCGGTCCACCCGCACTCCGTCGGTGATATCACATGCCCAAGGAAAGTTACTTCCCTAAGCCAGAACTCGCATTTGGAAAGCTTTGCATACAGCTGTTCCTTCCTCAAGGTGCTCAAAACCACACGCAAATGTTCAGCATGCTCCTCTGCGTCCTTCGAATATATCAAGATGTCGTCAATGAAGACGACCACAAATTTATCCAAGTATTCTAAGAATACCCGATTCATTAATTGCATGAATACCGCAGGAGCATTGGTAAGTCCAAATGGCATCACTACAAATTCATAATGCCCGTACCGGGATCTGAAAGCAGACTTTGGTACATCCGATTCCTTAATTCTCAACTGATGGTATCCTGATCGCAAGTCAATCTTCGAGAATACCCTTGCCCCTTTCAGTTGATCAAACAAGTCGTCGATCCGAGGTATAGGATACTTATTCTTGATCGTCATCTTGTTGAGCTCCCTGTAATCAATACACAATCGTAGGGATCCGTCTTTCTTCCGAACAAAGAGAACGGGCGCTCCCCAAGGAGAAACGCTGGGTTGAATATAACCCTTCTGTGACAATTCCTCCAGTTGCTTCTTGAGTTCATACATCTCGGTTGGCGCCATGCAGTATGGTGCTCTGGAAATAGGAGCGGCTCCAGGCTCTAATTCAATAGTGAATTCCACCTCTCTCTACGGAGGTAACCCAGGTAGTTCGTCAGGAAATACATCTGCGAATTCATTCACAACTGGAATAGATGAGAGCTCTACTCCTTCTTCTTTCCTCATGGCATAGCACCAAAGTCCATGACATCCCTGCTTCAGTAATTTCATGGCTTTCATTGCTTTGATCAATTTTCCCGAGCTTCCCGGTCTCCATCCTTGGAATAAGTGTTCAGATCCGTCATCAGCAATGATAGAAATAACTCTCTTTCGGTAATTCAGAATAGCTCCATAACGGTTGAGCCAATCGTCTCCGAGAATTAAATCGTCATCGTAGATGTCAACCACAATAAGGTTCGATAGCCAATCTCTCCCTCCTATAGTCACTGGAAAATCCCTAGCTTCTAGGGTTCCCACAATTTTCTCTCCGCTCGGTAATCCCACAACATAAGGTTCACAATTATACAAGCACGAGATTTTCAAACGATTAACACAGTTCAAAGATATAAAAGAATGCGTAGCTCCCGAATCGAACAAGACACTAGCTGGTTGCAAAAGGATCTGAATCGTACCTGATTCAACAGCTGTGTTCTGATCATCCCTCTTCATTTCATAAATATGCGGAGGAACGGACCCAGCGTTGGATGCCTCTCTTTTCCCAACATTCTGCTGCGGGAAACCGCTCTGTTGCGTCTGGTTTACACTAGTGTCCTTCGGAACCGGTACAGGAGTGCGAGTACCAAAATATCTAGTCGCATTCCCACAAAATGTTGCGCGATGTCCTTCCTGTCCACACTCAAAACAAGTCACACCAGGCGCGAAGCAGTCACGTCGAATATGTCCCACTTTGCCACAGTTATAACATTTCTTCCCTGCATCTGAAACGGTTGGTGCTGCCCGAAACTTCTTTCCTCCTCGAGAAGGATGCGGAGGCCTCCTGGATGAATGAAAAGAGGACTGGCCCCTGCGAGGCCCACTACTCTTATTCTCCATGAAGTTTCCAGCCACTCTCTGCTTCTTTGCTTCCGTCGATTTCTCTACTGCTGCCTCCTTCATATCGTAGGCCAACGCCTTGTCCTTATACTGCCGCAAAGTGGTACATTCAAATCCGAACATATACTGTTGAATTTCCGGCTTCATTCGCATGTCAAAATGGAAAATCCTTTCTGCCTCGGTTCTGACCAAGTGGCGCACATAAGTCAGCTGGTGATTAAAAGTCTTAATCACGTCCGTCACAGATGCTTCTGAATTTGGTGGTGAGAAAAACTCCCGAACTCGGGCCTCTCTAACTGGGCGAGGACAATACTGCGCTTCCATCATTAATTTGAATTCCGTCCAGTCAACATTATGCTCCTCCGGTCGAATGGCCTCCCACCAGTCGAAAGCCTCCCCTGTCAGAAGATACTGGGCGACCGGAACCTTTCTGTCATTGGGACAGTTAATCCCCGCAAAAATCTTTTCTAATTCCTTCAGCCAGTGATCCCAAGAAAGCGTCTCAGCAGAACCGTCAAATTTCGGAGGATGCAATTTGATCACTTCGGTAAGCCATTTATCTCCTCGATTATCCACATTATGCTGCTGTCCCATCGCCGTCTGCATGCGATCCACGACTTGAGCAAACTGGTTTATCTGAGCAACCACCTGCTGAAGCACTCCCGGCACGTTAGGATCTGCATTATTATTTGCCGATCCCTGTTGTCCCCCGGAATGGGAATCCGTTCGACTAGCGGTTATTTCTGGGGTAGACACCGACTCTTCTTGTCTCGCATTTCCACGTCCGCGTCCACGACCGCGTCCGCGTCCACGACCTCCTCTCAACATACTGTAAACATAAATACTCAATATCCAGGGCAAACTTTCTAAAAGTACATCCGTCAATGTTCACAAAACATGAATTAAATAAAACGGTAGTATTTGAGATTTAGGAAACTTACAACCACGGTCCACACGACGATGCTGGCTCAGCAGTGATGTTACGAACGACCAATAATCAAATAACGTAAACAGACCCGACTAACCCAACTGCCAAGATATCCATGAATCTTAGCTCCGATACCATATTCTGTAACACCCCGAGATATTCGGAATAATTACAGCGCCGTAAACCCTTTAGGTAAGGATTTACAAGGCTAATTTAAAGAAATGTAAATATAATCCAATCGTACAACTGAAGTTCAAATACAGATTTGATTCAACTGATCAAATGAGTTAACTTATACAACCATATTGAAATGACATTATTAAAACAGACATACTCGAGTACTAAATAAACCAAGAAGACAAATAACAATAAACATCGACCACATCACTGAGCCATTTCATCGTCCTGTCGGTACTGTGGTTGCTTCCCCGCTCCTCGGCTACCTGAACATCAAAACAATGTCCACCCCCGAAGGGGTTAGCAAAACAATGCTAGTACAAGTATCATAATACATAAATCATCAATGCATCATAAAACATGCAATACTTCCGTCACCGGAATCCAACGATGCGAATCCTCACGATTCCATCAACACAGTACAGGGTAATCCAGCGATCCAGCGCCCTTGGTATAGATCCCCATGATGATCCCGTCGGACCAACGCATGGTGGAAAACCCGTCCAGCGATCCAGCGCCCTCAGCATAGATCCCCATGATGATCCCGTCGGACCAACGCATGGTGGACATTCGATCCAGCGCCCTCAGCATAGATCCTCATGATCCCCTCGGATCATTTACACCATAAAACAATCAATTATGCATACATATATGCATCTCAATATGTTCATCAATACGAACAATCAACAACGAATACCACGAGAAATTACAGAAATACATCTCATATTTTAACAACATGAACAAAACCATAAGCATGATCAAGGTTCCAATATAAATCAAACTCAACATATGATACTTGCCTCGAAAATGGCAAGAATGGAAATACTCCAACAAATGACACGCGTCCGTAGCCAACCGCCCCTCGATCGTTCCCTATGCAAGGCTCGGACCTAAGAAATAATAAAGAATTTCTCTCAAGTCGTACGAACGTCTAATAATCCGGTTTACAACCGCAAGCTCAAAAATGCATTCTGCCTGAACTACTTAGCGCGCGCTACGTACTATATGTAACGTGCGCTAAGCCTACCCGTTAACGTACGAAAATGACCAGGTTTAGCGTGCGCTAGCCGTGGTAATCGACAGCCTTTCTCTCGAATGTACCGATCGCCGCCTGATGATATAACGTACGTTACGTATCCAACGTAGCGCACGTTACTCGTTCCCGATAGCGCACGTTAATATATACATCTTAGCGTGCGCTAATCGTGAATGGCAGTCACTACTGGGTAAAATTTGAGCTAAGGGTGAAGAAAACTCATGAACTTCTCAGTGTAAAAACAAGCCATCTCAGTATATATCATGCTCATACGGTTTGTGAAAGATCTCTATGGATTAAACGACTACAAGATACAAGGTACGTATAATCATCACAACATCATAATTCATCTTTGATCTTGAAGAAACATCCTAAGTCCAATCCAAATCATGTCCCAAACGTATGATTCTATCATGTCAAAATATAAGAACTTGATGCTCTCCCCATACTGGTCATAAACAGTTTTGAAGATACAAGAATACGTCTAGGAGTCCAACACTAAAAAGGTTCAAAGGATTATCCGATGAATAAGTACCGAAACGTCAAAATATCTTCCTAACACATGATGAACGACTAATAACGAATCTAACTGACTAGATGAACATGATCAAACGTCCTTTAGAACACTACTAATATTGGTGAAGAATCACCTACCTCAAAGTAGTGAAGAACAAGGAGGAAATCGAAGCAAATCCAACGTTGAAGGCTTGAACACCAATCCTCAATGATCTACAATCTTCAACACGAGCTAGGATGCTGAATGAAGTGTTTAGGATGTAGGGAGTAATACTCTAAGTGTAAGGATTCGGTTGTGGGAAGAGAAAGGACTGAAAAATACGAAAAGGATGCTGTCCTATTTATAGGAAATAGCTATTAGCGCGCGCTAGTCCATACTCGTAGCGTGCACTAACGGCTTACTGACTTCACTGTACTCAGCACTTAGCGTGCGCTGTCTCATGTCAGTAGCGTGCGCTAAGGCATTGACTTGGCTTTTCCCGAAAGCCGTCCAGGTTCATCCCGACACAATCCGACCAAGATCCCCGGCCTGATTTCAACTACCACACGTCTCAATCATATTGACCACGTATAGCGTGCGCTAATGTTCCTTTGTAGCGTGCGCTATGGATCCATGTTAGCGTACACTACACATAGACGATAGCGTGCGCTACATGTGCAGAATCACAAATCTTAAATCACATTCATGAAATCATACGCTCAACAACACCGGACTATGACATACGGAGAACAATACTCAGATTAAAGTGCAACAATTACAATATCACAAGTCCCAAATACATGTCAGAAATCTCGGGTATTACACGTACGGCTCGAATGCTCGCTTGTCTCCAAGACCTGTGTTGGTCCCCAGAATGATGAATACTGTCCCCACTGTACCAACACGAGTCTTTTTCTAGCGCGCTTTGTCCTCACTCACGCGCACCTGAGAAACTTCCCAGGGGGTCACCCATCCCATAACTACTCCAGGCCAAGCACGCTTAACTTTGGAGTTTCTATGAGATGGCTACCAGAAAAAAAGATGCATCTTGTTGGTATGAGTAGTCCAAATCAATTCATTCAACAACTTTCTAGTGCAGATCTCACAGGTCGAATCGCAAGCCGCGTCTCGCGCATTTTTAAGCTAATGCAGGCAGGATGCTGACCGAAGCCCAACAATCCCCCTCCCAGTACCTGCCAGCATCTCGCTCCAGAGTCTGGAAACCTTCGCGAACTAGATTTGATCACACAGCCCTCTAGCGGCTAGATTCATTCACACAGTCCTCCAACACTTGACATCAGCATATGTTCCACCTCCGTTTACTTTCCACGCCAAGATCTCGGCCCAAAGATACTAGATCTGATCACATAGCCCTCCAGCACCTGACAACCTCCACTGCACCAGCATCTCAGTTCCGGCCAAGTGGCAATATCTGCTGCATGCCCGCCTCTCAGTTCCAATTGTTGGTCCCCTTCTCAATGATAAGTATACTCGATACAGTCTGGGAAAAGTTTAAGCAAGAGGCTGTATTGATTTTCGAATCTGAGTACGTAGCGGAAGTCTCTTAAAACAGTAAGTTGCCGTCGATACAGCAACTTGGTCTAACCTCCTGTTAGCTTGGTGCGTACAGGGTTTTGCAGTGTATACTTATATAAATCACAGATATGAAAACAGTAACGGCGAAAGGTAAATAACACAGTATTTAAGTGGTTCGAGGTAAACCCCTCTACGTCCACTGGTCCTCCACACAGGAGTAAAACGTTTATTATAAATACTGCGTACACAACTACGTATTTATAATCAAACCTATCCTTGTATCGTTAACACAGATTGATACAAAGAATGTCGCTTTCAACCGTTCACACAGATTAGTTAAAGCTTCCTTCTTGACTAGCTTCTTCACACACAGTTCCAAAGCTTCGTCCTTATTCGTCCCACACAGGTCAGAATAACTTGTTGAGTTCACACAGAGCTCAGATTTTACACAGAGGTAAAATGTAGGTAACCGGGTAAGAACAGCAACTTTGAATATAAGGTTCTTGAGCTGATGATGGCTGTTCTTGGTGTTGAGCACTGTATATCTCTTTAGATCTGATTTGCAGAAGGCTTCTGGAGATATGTTTTGCTCTGATATATATGATAATAGCTTCTTCACTTGGTGATTGAAATCGTTATATTGATTGCATCTGTTTTTGGATTTCTTTTTGATTTTCAATCTCTGGGGATATATATAGCTTTCTTTGGATATATCCGTTGATATAGATCCGTTGGTCAGGATTCGATAGTTGACTTGAATAGACCAGGATCCGGATATTGCGGGATTTTGAAGATCTCTGACATCTTCAGTATTTAAATACTTTATCCTTTCAGTATTTAAATACTTTTTTATCGAACGGTACTTGACTTTAGTGAATACCAAGGATTCCTTCTCAAACGGTCTTCAGTCCTGTTCCGATAAGACTGCTGTATCCACTTGTGCTGTAGGCATAAATGGACAAGTCTGACGCTGTATGGAAGGGTGCTGTATTGAGGTTTCGAGACAGCTTCCATACTTGGCGTTTTAACTTAAACTATGTTGTTGTATCTTGGTAGCGCGAGAACTTGCTGTATGCTGGTGCTATCTGAAGGTCTTCGATACAGGATTGCAACTTCAACCGACTTTCGATACAGGGCTTGCTGTATCAAGCTTTTGTTGTTTGGCAATTATCAAAACAACATTATTTTTCCCAACAACCTGTACCTGAAATACAAAAAGTATTTCCCCCATTTAATGGGTTAGCGATAACTGCTAGTGCAAGTACAATCCATTTGAACTACATTCTAATCAGATGAATATATGCGCCACAATCATTTTAGAAATCATTTATATTCCGGAATATTTAAGGTGCACACGCACAAAACACATTTTCTCCAACAATACAATTCAAAGTTAACCTTGGTACGAGACTCACGGCCACCGTACCTCGCAGAGCCCCGTCGGACATCCCTGGGTGGTTAACCATAGTTCGTGATACGCACACACACGGCAATACGTATCCCTAGAGGCCCCGTCGGACCGTCCCTGGGTGAACATACACATAGCCATCCACAACAACCACGAATAGCCACAATTCAAATACTAGAACATGTAAACAAATGTAAAGTACTTGCCTTTGAGACATCTCCGACGAAAAGGGGACGAACAACAACTACGAATGATCCGGACGGAAAACGACGATTCCTAAATGAAGGATCAATATAACTCAGTCCTAACGGACAACAGTAATCGAATGGAAAACACCCCCCGATTACAAATCATGACAATAAACGTTCAATCGATACGGGCGAGGGTTTACGTAAAATCTCCCCGTATCAACAATTCACGGATTAAACTCGAGGAAAACAGATTGGGAATCACCCAATAACAACAATCGGTAAGGAATTTCGTAACATACATAAACAATTCGGAATCAATCACGAAAAACCCGAAAACCCCCCAAATTAGACTAGCTAGGGTTCCTAAAGGAAATACCTCGGATTCGGACGATGTAGGATGATTACGCTGATGGTAATATGCTAACACGACTCTACGGTGATGGAATTTGAAGAAAACTCCGAGCAATACCGGTGGAAATCGCCTCTGAAGTCGCACGTCGAAGAAAATGAAGAGAATTGATGAAAACTGCTGTTTTGACCAGCCCGTTGATCTATTTAAAACGGATAGTTAGCGCACGCTAACTATCACAAGGTAGAGCGCGCTAACGGGACTATAAACAGTCCAGTAGTTATTGCCAGACGTCGGTAGCGTGCGCTAGACATGCTTAGCGCGCGCTAAATACCACTCGCTAGCGCACGCTAACAATAACGAGTTAGCGTACGCTAACTGCACATCGATAGCGCACGCAAGGTAACAAGGAGTAGCGTGCGCTACCCACGCAGCAGTTCAGTACTGCTCAGATCAGTACGCTGCTGCCGAAGGTACAAAAATCGAAACGCACGACAAGGCCAGAATCCAGAAACATAAACACGAAATATACAAGACGGCAGAGCTAAGCGCTGAAAGAAAATATAATTCCGACCACCGGAGGGTCCGTAATGCGACAAACAATAATGGAATTCCCCAAACTTATAGGAAATTACAAAAATGGCCCAAGTGCCCGAAAATCACGAAACGACGTCAGATTAACGAACTGAAAGTCTCAACACGACCAACTCAACCATACGAACTTGCACATACCAAGAAACAATGAAAACAAACGAGTTTTATGAGAATCGAACGTTCATACGGCAAAACATGTCATAAAATGAAATTACGTGAAAACATCACTAAAACTCGACCAAATGGAAAAACTCCAAGAATAAAGTAGATTCAAAATATCGAAATGGTTACAAGAGAGTCTATAAAAGTAGACATACACCAAAAATGGAAACTGCTAAAAATGGAAAGGTACGGATATTACAGTGAGTATTTGCTTAGGTTTAGAGTTTTGAAAGTATAATAACATAGTAAAATATATTAATATTTATCATTTGTTTCCGAACAATCCGCGAACGATGAAACAGTAATGTATATGTTCGTGTACGGTTCGTGTATATAACGAACATGTTCGCGAATAATTCGGTTCGATCAAACTCGAACACAAACTGAGCATTGACCGGAATTTTTGTGAACATTTCGCAAACATTACACCCCTAATCCCGACCCTCGAAACTAAATGGATGATGCCCGAATTATAAATCGAGCTAAAAAGCAAGGAAAAATGGTTCTTTAGGAAACTTGATCTAAAATTTTGTTTTTTATTTCTGTTTTTTATGTGATTATGATTGTGGAGTCAATGATTATTTTTACTGAAAGATACTATATTGATTGCCATGTATCTCATAACAATAACAGGTATATATAATGCCAACATAATGTAAACCCTAATGGGTAATGGGCCTAGCCCATACACTAACATCCCCCGTCAGTTTGATCGGGAGGATACCATTAAACTGAAAGTAAAACAAATAACAAAAACAGACAAGATAAGGATGAAGGCAGGAACCGAAGCTCCGGCGAAGTCGGTGCCGGAAGAAGCTAGGGTTCCAGCTGCAACGGTGGCAGCAGCAACAGTGCTGGATCTGCAGGCGACGGCAGCGGCTAGATCCTGAGGCAACGACGAGAGCAACGGCAGCAGAAGATGGTGTCGCCGGTGGAGGAGAAGGGCGGCCGAAAGGAAGAAACAGCGGCGGCAGAATGATGGCGTCGCCGTTGGAGGAGAAGGTAGGACGAAAGGAAGCAGCAGCGGTGGCAGAAGGAAGGCGGCGGCGCTGAGGGGTCGGCGACGGAGCAGCAGCAGCGGGAGCAGAAGGAAGGCGGCAACGTTGGAGAGTGAGGTTCAGATAGCCGGACAAGATCAGATCGCCGGACAAGTTGAAAATAGATGAAGGAGAAAATGAGAAACCGGCGACGGAGAAGCTATCGTCGAAGACGCGTCGGAGCTGCTGGCGGTCATAGGACAGAAAAGACCGGAGCTCCGACGAAGTCGGCTCCGGAAATAGCTAGGTTCCGGCAAGATCTGGAGCTCCGGGATGGTCGGAGCCGGAAAATTAAAGGGTTCCGGCAAGAATCCGACATGCTAAGCAGACAAAGGAGAGGAGATTGAGGGCCGAAAGGAGGCAGCGGCGGTGGCATGAGAAAGCATCGCCGGCAGAAGAAGGCGGAGGCCAACGGGCAGCGGAAGAAGAAGAGAGCAACAGCGTCAGACGGCGCCTGCGATGTTATGAGAAGGCGGCGGGTGCTGGTGATGGTTTCCGGCAGCGGAAAGTAGATGGCGGCTGAGAAGAAGCCAACGGAGGAGGAAGAAATAACCGGAGCAGGATTCCAGCGATGGCATCTAGGGTCCGGCTAAGTCGGCACCAGAAAAGGTAGGTTTCCGGCGATGTCGACGCCGGAGGCCGCAGGAACGTTAGTGGACTTCAGATCTGAGATAGAGAGAAGATCGACATGGAAGTTGCCGGAGACAGTAAGGAAGCAGGTTTCCGGCGAGATCCTAGATACAGCATAAGCGCCGTGTGAGGCGCTGGGGATGCAGGTGAAGAGCTCCGGACGAGCAGAGGATAAGAGCAGGAGGCGGCGGACGGCGATTGATGTAGTGGAAAAAAAAAAGAGAATGCAGCATAAAAAGAGGGGAAAAAAGTGTTTATGAGCTCCGGCGAAGACGACTCTCAAAAGAAAGGAAGAGTTTGGCTCGATACCATGAAAGATACTATATTGCTTGCCCTGTATCTCATAACAATAACAGGTATATATAATACCAACATACTGTAAACCCTAATGGGTAATGGGCCTAGCCCGTACACTAACATTTACTATTGATTTGATCATCTTTATAATTTTGTCGAGTATAAATTGTATTTTTTTTTCATATTAGTAAGTGATCTCCGTGGAGTAATTTTGTTGGTTAGGCTTTAAAATATAATAAGTGGAAATATATATACCACATAAGCAAATAAGTAAACAAAACAGGTTTGCTCTGAAATGTGTTGTTCTCCTAAATTCAAATTTTAGAAATTTATTGGTACTTGAGCACAAATCTTGAAGGGAATGTCTTAAAAACTCCACCATATATAAAACAGTTGTTGGTCCCCTTTTCAATGATAAGTATACTCGATACAGTCTGGGAAAAGTTTAAGCAACAGGCTGTATTGATTTTCGAATCTGAGTACGTAGCGGAAGTCTCTTAAAACAGTAAGTTGCCGTCGATACAGCAACTTGGTCTAACCTCCTGTTAGCTTGGTGCGTACAGGGTTTTGCAGTGTATACTTATATAAATCACAGATATGAAAACAGTAACGGCGAAAGGTAAATAACACAGTATTTAAGTGGTTCGAGGTAAACCCCTCTACGTCCACTGGTCCTCCACACAGGAGTAAAACGTTTATTATAAATACTGCGTACACAACTACGTATTTATAATCAAACCTATCCTTGTATCGTTCACACAGATTGATACAAAGAATGTCGCTTTCAACCGTTCACACAGATTGGTTAAAGCTTCCTTCTTGACTAGCTTCTTCACACACAGTTCCAAAGCTTCGTCCTTATTCGTCCCACACAGGTCAGAATAACTTGTTGAGTTCACACAGAGCTCGGATTTTACACAGAGGTAAAATGTAGGTAACCGGGTAAGAACAGCAGCTTTGAATATATGGTTCTTGAGCTGATGATGGCTGTTCTTGGTGTTGAGCACTGTATATCTCTTTAGATCTGATTTGCAGAAGGCTTCTGGAGATATGTTTTGCTCTGATATATATGATAATAGCTTCTTCACTTGGTGATTGAAATCGTTATATTGATTGCATCTGTTTTTGGATTTCTTTTTGATTTTCAATCTCTGGGGATATATATAGCTTTCTTTGGATATATCCATTGATATAGATCCGTTGGTCAGGATTCGATAGTTGACTTGAATAGACCAGGATCCGGATATTGCGGGATTTTGAAGATCTCTGACATCTTCAGTATTTAAATACTTTATCCTTTCAGTATTTAAATACTTCTTTATCGAAAGGTACTTGACTTTAGTGAATACCAAGGATTCCTTCTCAAACGGTCTTCAAGATCTTGTTCGATAAGACTGCCGTATCCACTTGTCCGTAGGCATAAATGGACAAGTCTGACGCTGTATGGAAGGGTGCTGTATTGAGGTTTCGAGACAGCTTCCATACTTGGCGTTTTAACTTAAACTATGTTGCTGTATCTTGGTAGCGCGAGAACTTGCTGTATGCTGGTGCTATCTGAAGGTCTTCGATACAGGATTGCAACTTCAACCGACTTTCGATACAGGCTTGTCAGATCAAGCTTTTGTTGTTTGGCAATTATCAAAACAACATTATTTTTCCCAACAATTTCCCCCTTTTTGATAATTTCCAAGACTTCTTTCCAAAATATCTAAGACTTCTTGTTGATGCCAAAACAATTTCCTTTCTTTTTCCATAACCACTTGATGGCAACTTCGATACAGGAAATATTTATCCCCACTGATAATGTCTTGAGCATACTTCTTGATCTTCTGTCAAATGATCTGGTCTTCAGCACTTATTCTAAAAGAAATGTGAACTGCTCGCAGGCAAGTTCTAAAATGATAGCATCTAATAGGGAAGTGTATTACATCTTAAACTTATGATTGGCGCGCAGGCACAATCTTACATTTGATCTAGTTAAGTACAACTTAACCTATGAACTGTTCGCAGACGAGTTCTTACAGTAATAATACGATAAAATTTGTTTTAAAACAACAAACTGTATCCTCAGATAATATAGCGTTCCTTCTCAAAAGGTATATACAGGATTCAATTAATGTTCGGATTAACACTGTATTCATGGGTCATACTGTATTCCCCCTTAATTATTGCACACGTCAGCTGTAGGATACATAGTTCTTTGTTCACTACAGTGCTGTATTGACGGTTCTGAGTGTACAGATAATTAACGTTGGATACTGTATTCTTGGTTCTTACAGCATTCCCCCTCACTTAATGAGTAAAAGCATAGAAAACTTACAGGGATTTCTGGCTGTAGCGTTTCCGATTCATGTCGACGCATAGGTATCAAGTAAATTTGGGTCCTGGTGTGATAGTGCCTTTCGGTACCCAAATTTGCCGGGCAACAATTTGTTTGTTGTAGGCTACTTTTGGTCCATTATATCGATATCTACGTAAAGGTGCACGTAGTCGTTGTAATCATAATGCATGAAAAATCGAGAATTATAGTTATTATTCCAGTACGATTGTCGTCTCGGAGGTGGAGCCATTTTCCTTGGCCTAACAGCTTGCCTTTTGGGTCTCCAGTTGGATTGTCTCGAGGGATAACGGGGCTCTTGTATCCAATGTCTAGGCACGCTGTGCTGAGAGTACTGTTGTACGGGTTTTTGGTGGTTGGATACAGCCTTCCTCCTGAATGACTGCTGGCGCTTATAATATGCTAATAGAGCATGCTGTGGAGTACGCCTTACAGGTCTGAGTGGCTGTTGATTCCACTGTCTCGAATAGTACAGTTGCGGGGGCGGAATGGCAGCCAGATTCGCGGTGCAACGGGTTCCTTCACAGACTCGGAATATCTTTCGATACAGGGATGGATTCCTCACTCCTGACGAATACCGTACTAGATTTTTCTTTGTTGGAGAACGAGTTGTACCCTAAGCCACGTTTATCATGAGCATGTTGCCCAGTGCTCAGGATCTCTTCCATTCTTTTAGAGGATTTCTCGAAAGATTTCAAGATTGTCTCTAATTCTCCTTCACGTTTCTCGAGTGATTTTACTTTGGCTTCGAGTAGAGCCAAATCATTTGTCTTGCTTTCAAGATGAGACTTAGTCTCATTTAGATTTTGAGCAAGTTGATGATTGCTCTCCATGAGTTTTTCTAAATTGACTTTGCTGTTTTCGCAATCAACTGACATATTTTCGTAATTTTCCTTCAGCAAGTCGTTTTCTTCCTTCAGCTCTAAGTTGGAAATTTCAAGCTGGGTGTTTTCTCTTTTTAATATCTCATGGGCCTTTTGAATGTTATTAAATTCATTCAACATATTTTCAAAAGTATGAGATGCATTTATAGGAATAGTTGAGGTGGAGCTTACCTCATCATCATCGCCGTCTTCATTTTCTTCTTTAACTTCGGCCATAGAGCATACGTAGGCTCTATCCTCTAGCTCATCATCAGACGAGTCACTATCAGTGACCACCTGAAGATATTCTTCGGTCTTTGTTGATGCGGGCGGAGCTTTTGATTCTCCAATGAAGGTTTTGAGTTTGTTCTTCATCCTGTTTCTCCAGTCATCAAACTCGTTAATGTGAAACATAGATATCTTTTTAGACATGAAGGTGTCCATACTAGGAGATGTGAAACACAAAAACTGTTTTCGAAGATAAGTGTTTTTAAGGATCTGATTCAGTTAAAAATGCGACTGATTCTTTTTAGAATCAACCGCTCTGATACCAATTGTTGGTCCCCAGAATGATGAGACTGTCCCCACTGTACCAACACGAGTCTTTTTCTAGCGCGCTTTGTCCTCACTCACGCGCACCTGAGAAATTTCTCAGGGGGTCACCCATCTCATAACTACTCCAGGCCAAGCACGCTTAACTTTGGAGTTTCTATGAGATAGCTACCAGAAAAGAAGATGCATCTTGTTGGTATGAGTAGTCCAAATCAATTCATTTAACCACTTTCTAGTGCAGATCTCACAGGTCGAATCGCAAGCCGCGTCTCGCGCATTTTTAAGCTAATGCAGGCAGGATGCTGACCGAAGCCCAACAACAGTCATATTCATATTGGAGATGGTCAGTGGCGTATCCAGAAGCAAGAATTACTATGGGCTGTGCCAAAATTAAACTAGGGCTGGAGTATATATATATATATATATATATATATATATATATATATATTTTTGTTAACTAAAAAATATATTTTATCAAATTAAGATGGGGCTGGAGCCCACCTCAGCCTTTGAGGTAGCTCCGTCCCTGGAGATGGTTCGAGTATATACGTAAAGTGTGCGACTTTCATATGTTGATTAAAACGTAAATTTGTTTCGTTCACAAAATGGCTACAATAGAGTTTGTCCCCAACAATTGTGTAAAAGTTTGTACAAATTGATGATCAAAGCAAAGGTCAACAAATTTATCCGGTATGTACTCAAAGAAGCAGCCGCAGATTCACCGTCATAAAAAGAAAAACTGACAATTAGAGGGTCGTATACTTGTATTGCCATGTGATATCACCGTTGTATACGTGCAAGTTGCATGGGGAACTTCTACAATCCCAAATAAAGTAATAATATTTTTTGGAAAAATGACCCAAAAGTATCTTAATATCGCCATGGATTGTCGGTAAGTCGCCGGTCGCCGTTAATTTCTCTATTTTTTTGGCTGGGAATTCAATAAAATATACCTTGATATAGATTATCAACTAATATTTTTAAATTATCACATGTTAATAACAAAAATCATTATCAGCTGCTATACTGGCAGTGCTAAAAAGTGCCAAGTGATGACTTAAAGGACCAAAAGTTATTTTGAATCGACTGAATTTTTCTCTTGTTGCTTTAATTTTACTTTATTTTTTCTGCCATCACTTCGGTATACCATCTAATATTTTTTTGAAGTACCAACTGATAGGTCAATATACTAACCGGCTATTTGGAATACTCAACCAAAATTATCAACATATAATCTTTGAGTAACCAACTGGGGTTTCAAAAATATCACGTGGCGCAAATTTCAACAAGAAATACGTAATAACCAATTGATAATTTATATTACCCGTGGGTAATCTAAATATCAATTGGTAATTTAACAAATACTGGTCAGTAGGCCAGTAAATCGCGACAATATCTGAATTATCGTATTTTAGATATTTAACAATATCTTGAATTACGACAAGGTAATTCAAAACATCACCAAATATTTTTGAATGGTTTTCTTTATCAACAACTAATGTATAAGAAAATAAAAAATTCAGATTTACAAAATATATATCTCACAATTTACAAATGAAAATTTAAGAAGAAATGAAAAAACTCAGACTTTGTTTAAAATAAAAAATAGTGTTGTAAATATATTATTTTATGGACATTACTTGCAGGATAAGACACTTAATGGACTAAGATGCCTAGTGGGCTTTTAGTGTTACATCCCTATTTATTAGTATAAATATCTCTCTTTTGAGTGTATTCTGCTACCTAGAAACACAAAAATTATTATTTTTATATTTTATAAAACGTTATCAGCACGATACTCTAACAGTAGAGTTTTTTTCCTTCTGATTTCCGAAATTCGCAAAAAAAAATCCGCGAGCAGATTTCTGCATTGTGAGGCCGCGGAAAAATTGTGTTTCCCGCATCGTTAACCGTCGGATCAGCTTGAAATTTTGACAGCAACTCCTAACATAAATATCTATATATTCAACGGCGGAGATGGGATTTTGTGTAATATTTCTTACTGAATCTGTCGCCGAACAGAAACATATTTTTACGAGGAAATTTGAAGATCCGGCCTCATCCAACACCGAGTTGCTGTACCGCCGCGCCCGAGTCCTTTTTCGGCCAATTATCGAGCTCAGTGGCCCTTTTTCGGGCGTTTCTCAACTCTCCATGTTTTTCTAATTAATGATTCATTTGTTCATTGATTTGTACACTTATGAACCTAACCATATTTATGTTTTACGTGCATATAGAAAAATATGTTGCCCATGATAATGTGCATACTATGGAGAGAAGCCATATTTTAGTATCCCGTTCAAGGATCAAAGATGTGGAATTAGTTATGGAGTAGGTAAGCGTACCAAAGCATTTAATTCATAGCATATTTTAATTTGTGAATACGCTTTGATTTTGTGAATTATGAAAAATATATTTTATTGCAAGATGTATTTCATATATCATGTTGTATTGATGTAATAATCTGATTTGTTACAATTTATATATAATATTTATGATTATATATCGTTGCTCCTGAAGTAGCACGACTGATATATGGTTAAGATTTATGATAATCATAAATATTACATATCGTTGCTCCCGAAGTAGCAAGATTGATATTCCTTAGGAATATAACATGCTCTTAAGAGCAAATTAAGTCTATGGAAAATATATTGATATTTGTTCATGATCTTTTGTGCAAAATGACACAAATGATAGATAAAAGTGAAAATTGAGTTCACTATGTGATAGTTCTCGCGAGAACTATATTATTATCATCTTGATATGATAAACGTAGTTTCAATTTGAAACTCTCAAATAATCTTAAGAATTATTTCACATAGTTGCTCCCGAATGAGAAAATTGATATTCTTGTTGAATATTAATATTATAGATTATTGTTTATTGTTGCTCACGAGTAGCAAACTTAATGTTTATGGAGCATATATTAAATATTCTTTATAAATTTGAAATTATTGTTGCTCCTGATGTAGCACAATTTGATATTCTTGATGGATATTACATGCTCTGGAAAGAGCGATTCATATTTTGAATAATATATGAAATTATGTCGAAAGTTATCGACTATGCACACAGATGAACTTAAATTTCAAGAAATATTACTGCTAAACGAGTGATTGTATTTCATATACCTGTTGTATATACACCACAAGAGAATTAGAGTTCTTTGTGAACTAAATTAATTAAGTGATGATCCTTTACGCTGAAGCGAGGGAGACTCGTTAGTCATTAAGACCCAAATCTGCAGAATACAAATAAATGGATCACATCACGTTATCAGCACCATAGTTCTACCCCATCTTCTCTAATTATTTTTGGATCTATGGTTCTACCTTCTCCATTCTTTTGGGGGACCGACTTCCTAAAGGTACGAAAGCTATAGATTTAAATTTGATATTGTATTAACATTATTACCGATCGAAAGTTATGAAAATTGAAAGAATTTTTCAAAAATAACTTTTGATGATATTTTGATTGAATAATTATGGATTAACATACTTTACAATTTAAAATATGATGTGAATATTTTGATTCAGTGCTTGATCAATATCTATGAATGGTTTAAAATATGACAGATTCAATTGATTCGTTTTCTTATGATTCTACTATTGAAGTATGTTGTGTCATAATTCTAGGAAAAAACCCCAATGGATATGAAAACTAATGTTAATAATATATACATTTCAAAAACTGCAAACCATGATATTAAAATGGAAGTACTTTGTTACTTGTGCAGAAATTGTGATTTGCTCAAGTGCATAGACATGTTTTTGTTATTATAAACTTTAAGTAATGCATGTATTTCTGTTGCTATATGATTTGATTATGAAATCAATTATGCATTAATTTTGTAGTTCTAGAAGAAACATAAATTGCAATATTCTTAATAATCTTGAAGATTATTAAGAAATAAATAGTTGATGTTCTTAATGAACACAACAATATCTTATCATATTAAAAAACAACGTGTTTATGATGAACGCATTAAAGAAGTTAATATTCCTGAAGAATATTAAATATTGAGGTTGCAATTTTTTTAACTTTACTTTGAGCATTTGTACTCCTTCCCGTTATTGAATTATTTTTATAGATATCATTATATTGATTTAAATTGTTGCTCTAGAAGTAGCACAATAAATATTCTTGATGAATATTACAAATTCTCGAAGAATAATTCATATTATAGGTGATATATGTTTATCCCTATAACTAGTTTCTCGAAGAAACATAAATTTGCAATCTCAATAATCTTGAAGATAATTAAAAATAAATAGTTGAAGTTCCTGAAGAACAACACAATGATATCTCATCATAATTTTATAATATGTTTATGATGATCACGTCAAATAAATTTAGTATTTTTGAAGAATATTAAAAAATTGAGATTGCATTTTTCTATGTTTTATTTCGAGCATTGTTATCTTCCATTCTCATTTTTTGATTATTTTAATCATTATCCTTATATTATTTTAAATTGTTGCTCCCGAAGTAGCACAATTCTTGAAGAATATTACATGCTCTTGAAGAGCAATTAATGTTTTAGGTGATATATTTATCTCCAATGAAAAAAATGTAATGTGTCATATTAACATTGATTTGATCAATCTTATTTGTGGAATGATATTGAAATTGATTTCCAATATCTTATTAAAACAATCCTTGAAGGATTGGTATAATTTCAAATGATAATATTCTTATTATTGTCTCTCGAAGAGCTTCATTGATCTTTCGACGAGTATCAAACTAGTTAAATATTGATTCTACAATGAGTATCAAACTAATTACATGATGTATTTTGCATCCAATGACCATGTTGCGATGAACTTATAATTCAAGGATCCAAATTATTACCAAGGCATGAATATTTGGATTAATATGTAATTAGTGCATGATTAAAAATTCCTCCGGAAGAGGATTTCTCATATGATAATTTTACCTATATATATGAGCTACATAAAAAATACATATATACTTTGTCAAAATACATATTTTGAGCCCAACATTGGGGTCAATTGATCATTTGATACGCTGATTTTATAATCTAACTCAAATTATCGCCGACATTAGGGGGAGATATGAAATATAAATAAGAGAAAATTCTCGTTGGGTTGGATATTTAAATTTACGCACTACGAACTCGAAGTTCAACAAATTATTGATTGCCAAAAGAGTGATGAAATCTCATATACCAGTTGTATATGTACCATAAAGAATTAAAGTCGACTGTGAACGAAATATATTTGTTGATACTCCTCGACGCCAGAAGCGTGAGAGACGTATTCTTTATTGGTATTAAAGATAAAATCTGCGGAATACAAATAGATTAAACTATAACATCACTTCAAAACCATCCTAAAGAGGATCGTCTCGAAGACGAGAATCTCAATACCTTAATTTGCACGTGCACTAAATAATTACAGTATTGGGATTATGGAACGACCAAATCAAATGTTATGGGAAATGTTGAATATTTTATTTTATTGAAGTTGTCATGGACTTTGTGAATATGGGAGAATTGTTCATAAGAATGATAGTTGTCGACAACACTTTGTGTCTCAACAATTGCTAGTGGAGTGCCTGAAGCACTAAATAATATATAAGCAATTGAGACAACTTAACTCGCAAAATAAAATAAAGTGGTGAAAGATAAGCGAGATTAGCATATCAAGGGTTTAAACGCATACCCAAAACATATTCTCCCGTTGGCAGTACATTTCGTCATTTAATATACATATGACAATTATTTTGAATATAGATATTTAATTAGTGACGTCATCACCACATTTTTCTATGGGTCATTGGACGCGAATATCTATATGAAAGTCCGTGACGGACTTGAGATTCCTAAAATATTAGGAACAATAAATTCTCTACATATATTATTTCAGTTAGAAATATCTCAAAATAGTTTGGTGAAACAATCGACTAAATGAATTCCTTCTGAAGAGGATATATGAATTATCTGATGGAGAAATTTTATAAATTTAGCTACCAAATGGTTGTCTTGAAACTTGACGTGGACAAGAACTCATGTAGACCTCAAGAAGATAGCAAAGATATACAGGACCAGAAGTTCCTTACTTGTGTATTATTGAAGCACTACTCTTATCAAGCTTGATATTGAAGTTAACTTGCTAGCAAGATTTTGTAATACCCGAGATTTCTGATATGTATTTGGAACTTGTGATATTGTAATTATTGTACTTTTGTCTGAGTACTACTATCCGTATTTCATAATCCGATGTTGTTGCGCGTTTGATTTCATGAATGTGATTTAAAATTGTAATTCTGCGCATGTAGCGCACGCTATCGGCTATGAGTAACGTACGCTAACATGGATTCATAGCGCACGCTACAAAGGAACATTAGCGCACGCTATGCGTGGTCAATTTGATTAAGACGTGCGGTAGGTGAGATCAGGCCGGGAACCCCTGTCGGATTGTGTCGGGATGTACCTGGACGGCTTTCGAGAAAAGCCAAGTCAACGCCTTAGCGCACGCTACAGGCATGTGCATAGCGCGCGCTAAGTGCTGAGTACAGTAAAGTCAGTAGGACGTTAGCTCACGCTACGAGCAAGGACTAGCGCGCGCTAATAACAATTTCCTATAAATAGGACAGCATCCTTTTCGTATTTTCAGTCCTTTCTTCTCTCTCATCCGAATTCTTATACTTAGAGTATAACTTCCTACATCCTAAACACTTCATATCAACATCCTAGCTCGTGATTGAAGATCGTATATCGTTGGAGATTGGTGTTCAAGCCTTCGGTGCTGGATTGCTTCGAATTTCCTCCTTGTTCTTCACTACTTTGAGGTAGGTGATTCTTCACCAATAATAGTAGTATTCTAAAGGACGTTTGATCATGCTTATCTTGTCAGTTAGATTCTTAAGTAGTCGAACATCATGTGTTAGAAGGATATTTTCGATGTTTCGATACTTATTCATCGTATGAACCTTTGAACCGTCTTAGTATTTGGACTCCTAAGCAGCTTCAAACCAATTTGTGATCAGTAGATGGATATTACCGAGTTGTTACGTTTTACACATTGGAATCATGCGTTTCGGAACGTAGGACGAACGGAACTTGGAATATCCCTTGAAGATCTAAGATGAACTATGGTGTTGTGATGATTATACGTATCTTTGAATCTCATAGTCATTTAGTACGTATAGAACTTTCACAAACCTTATTAGCATGATATGCTCGGGGATGACTTGTTTTGTCACCATAGAATTCATGAGTTCATCACCATTTCAATCCAGTTTTCTGTTAGTAGTAATCTGCCATGCACGGTTAGCGCACGCTAACATATGTAAGTTAACGTGCGCTATCGGGGATAAGTTAACGCACGCTACGTGTGGTACGTAACGTACGCTATGATATCAGCCGAGTCAGTCGGTTGATCAGAGAGAACTGTCAGTCCGTGGCTAGCGTACGCTAGGCTTATAAGATAGCGTACGCTAACAGGCAGGCTTAGCGCACGCTACCTAGAGTACGTAGTGTACGCTAAGTGGTTCAGGCAGACTGCATATTTTGAGCTTTTGGGCCGTAGATCGAATTGTTAGGCCATCATTCGACTTGAGATGATTTGTATATCATTCCTTTTGTTAAGGTTCGAGCTTGTTACGTTGATCGAAGGAGGCGGCCTTCGAGTGCGTTGAGATCATTGAAGTGTTTAGTTCTTGCCATCTTCGAGGCAAGTATCGTAATGTGTTAAAATTGGTATTTTGAGCATGTTTGTGGTTTATTCATGTTGTTGAACATGGAAATTATTTTGTTGAATTGTCATGATATTCGTTATCTAGTGTTTGTATGTTCATGTTGATGAACATAAATGATTTGGCATATGTGTATGCATGAGTTGTGTTTGTGTACGTTGTACGATCTATGCTGAGGGCGCTGGATCGGATGTCCACCTCGTGTTGATCCGACGGGATCATCTTGGGATCTAGGCTGAGGGCGCTGGATCATTGGACGGGTTATTTCCACCTCGTGTTGGTCCGACGGGATCATCTTGGGATCTATGCTGAGGGCGCTGGATCATTGGAATACCCATGTTGTGTTAATGGAATCATGTGGATTCGTATTGTCGGATTCCGGTAGCGGAAGTCCGTGTGGTGTATCATGTTATGTATTGTTGATGCATATTTGATCTGTTTAAATGATACTTGTACTAGCATCGTTTTGCTAACCCCTTCGGAGGTGGACATTTGTTTTGATGTTCAGGTAGCCGAGGAGCAGGGAAACAGCCACAGTACCGACGTGACGACGAAGGGGTTCAGTGATGTTTGTTGTTGGTGATTTGTTTTCTTGGTTTGATTTCAGTACTCGAGTACGAGTGTCTTATTAATATCATTTCGATATGGTTGTATTAATTACTCGTTAAACCAGTTGAATGGTTTTGTAAACTTGAATTTCCGCAGTATTGATGTCTTATATTTACTTTTCTTTTAAATTAGCCTTGTAAATCCTTACTTAAAGGGTTTACGGCGCTGTAATTATTCCGAATATCTCGGGGTGTTACAGAATATGGTATCGGAGCTAAGATTTATGGATATCTTGGCAGTCGGGTTTTAGTTTGGGTCTGTTTACGTTATTGATTTACGAGTTGTTCGTGACATCACTGTTCAGCCAAAGTCGTCATGTGGACCGTGGTTGTAAGTCTCCTAATCTCTTAAACTACTGTTCTACTTAATTACTGTTCTGTGAATATTGACGGGTTTTATTTCGAAAACTTTGTCCGGGATATTGAGGAATTGTGTTTACAGTATGTTGAGAGGAGGACGTGGACGCGGACGGGGTAACATGAGACAGGAGGATTCCGCAACTACCCCGGAATTATCAGCTAGTCGAACCGATTCACATTCTGGAGGGCAGCAAGGATCAGCGAATGACGACGCAAATCCTAACATGTCGGGAGTGCTTCAACAGGTGGTGGCACAGATAAACCAGTTCGCTCAGGTAGTCGACCGCATGCAGACGGCGATGGGACAGCAGAACCACGAGGATAACCGGGGAGACAGATGGCTTGCTGAGGTGGTCAAATTGCACCCGCCAAAATTGGACGGATCTACTGAGGCACTTACTTGGGATCACTGGCTTAAGGAGTTAGAGAAGATATTCGCGGGTCTTAACTGTCCCGAGGACCGGAAGGTTCCCATTGCCCAGTATTTTCTGACTGGTGAGGCCTTTGATTGGTGGGAAGCTATTCGACCCGAGAATCATAATGCGGATTGGACGGAATTCAAACTGATGATGGAAGCACAGTATTGTCCTCGTCCATTTAGAGAGGCAAGGACCCGAGAGTTCTTCTCACCACAGAGTTCGGAAGCATCTGTGACAGATGTAATCAAAACTTTTAATCATCAACTGACTTGTGTGCGACACTTGGTCAGAACGGAGGCAGAAAAGATTTTTCATTTCGATATGCGGATGAAGCCGGAGATTCAACAGTACATGTCCGGGTTTGAGTGAACAACTTTGCGACAGTATCAAGACAAAGCGCTGGCCTACGACATGAAAGAGGCGGCGGTGGAAAAATCAGTAGAGGCAAAGAAGCAGAAGGTGACCGGCAACTTTTCAGAAAACAAGAGTGGTGGGCCCCGCAAGGGCCAGTCTTCCTTTTATTCGGCTAGGAAACCTCCACAACCTTCTAGAGGCGGAAAGAAGTTCCGAACTACATCAGCGGTTTCGGACGCATCAAAGAAATGCTACAATTGTGGTCGAGCAGGGAATATTCGACGTGATTGCCCCGCATCTTCTGTGACTTGTTACGATTGTGGGCAAGAAGGGCATCGTGCGGCTTTCTGTGGAGTTGCTAATAGATCTTTTGGTACTCGCACTCCAGCGCCAGTTCCGAAGGAGACAAGTGTGAACCAGACGCAGCAGAGTGGATTTCAGCAGCAGAACGTTGGGAAGAGAGAGACATCCAGTGCTGGGTCCGTTCCTCCGCGCCTGTACGAGATGAGGAAATCTGACGATCAGAACACTGCTGTTGCATCAGGTACGATTCAGATCCTTTTGCAACCAGTTAGTGTTTTATTCGATTCTGGAGCTACACATTCTTTCGTATCATTGAACTGTGTAAATCGTCTAAAAATCTCGTGCTTATTTGATTGTGAACCGTATGTTGTGGGATTGCCGAGTGGAGAGAGAATTGTGGGAACCCTAGAGGCTATAGATTTTCCAGTATCTATACGAGGGAGAGATTGGCCATTGAATCTTTTTGTAGTTGACATATACGGTGACGATTTAATTCTCGGAGACGATTGGCTCAACCGTTATGGGGCTATTCTAAATTACCGAGAGAGAGTCATTTCTATCATTGCTGATGACGGATCTGAACACTTATTCCGAGGGTGGAGACCGGGAAGCTCGGGAAAATTGATCAAAGCAATGAAAGCCGTGAAATTACTGAAACAGGGATGTCATGGACTTTGGTGCTATGCCATGAGGAAAGAAGAAGGATTAGAGCTCTCGTCTATTTCAGTTGTGAATAAGTTTTCAGATGTATTTCCTGACGAATTACCTGGATTACCTCCGCAGAGAGAAGTGGAATTCACTATCGAATTAGAGCCTGGAGCAGCTCCTATTTCCAGAGCACCATACCGCATGGCGCCAACCGAGATGTATGAACTCAAGAAATAACTGGAGGAATTGTTACAGAAGGGCTATATTCAACCTAGCGTTTCTCCTTGGGGAGCGCCCGTTCTCTTTGTCCGGAAGAAAGACGGATCCCTCCGACTGTGTATTGATTACAGGGAGCTCAACATGATGACGATCAAGAATAAGTACCCTATACCTCGGATCGACGACTTGTTTGATCAACTGCAAGGGGCAAGGGTATTTTCGAAGATTGACTTGCGATCAGGATACCACCAGTTGAGAATTAAGGAATCGGATATACCGAAATCTGCTTTCAGATCCCGGTACGGGCATTATGAATTTGTAGTAATGCCATTTGGACTTACTAATGCTCATGCGGTATTCATGTAATTGATGAATCGGGTATTCTTGGAATATTTGGATAAATTTGTGGTCGTCTTCATTGATGACATCTTGATATATTCGAAGGACGCAGAGGAGCATGCCGAACATTTACGTGTGGTTTTGAGCACCTTGAGGAAGGAACAGCTGTATGTAAAGCTTTCAAAATGCGAGTTCTGGCTTAGGGAAGTAACTTTCCTTGGGCATGTGATCTCAGCTGACGGAGTTCAGGTGGACCCAAAGAAAGTCGAAGCAATCCTGGAATGGGAAGCTCCTAATAACGTGAAGGAAGTCTGGAGTTTCTTAGGACTTGCTGGATATTATCGCCGCTTTGTAGAGGGATTTTCCAAGATTGCTCGTCCGCTCACTCAGCTGTTACAGAAAACTCAAAAGTTCACATGGAATGAGAAATGCCAGGCTGGTTTTGATGAACTTAAGAAGAGACTGACGACAGCACCTATATTAGCATTACCAGATGGAACTGATGGATTCATGGTGTACAGCGACGCTTCAAATCAGGGTCTGGGATGTGTGTTGATGCAAAGAGATAAGGTGATTGCCTATGCTTCTCGGCAGCTGAAACCGTACGGGGTTAATTACCCGACTCATGATCTGGAGCTAGCAGCTGTAGTCTTTGCATTGAAAATTTGGAGACATTATTTGTACGGCACTCATTGTCATATTTTTACCAATCATAAGAGCCTCAAGTACATTTTCAGTCAGAAAGAATTAAACATGAGACAGAGAAGGTGGCTAGAACTGATCAAGGATTACGACTTGGAGATTCTCTATCATCCGGGGAAAGCGAATATAGTAGCCGATGCTTTGAGCCGTAAACCTGTTACTCTTCGAGTGTTGGAAGCACTTACGACCTAAACCAGCATTCAACGGGAACTGATCCGCGAAGGGATTGAAGTATGGGCACCAGGAATCCAAGGGCAACTTTATGTGATGGAACTGACTTCATCACTAGTCGAGGAGATCAAGTCTAAGCAGTTGAACGATTCTCTGATCCTTCGGTTGTGTGACGAAGCAAAGAAAGGAAAGGCCCCAGGATTCGTGATACAAGATGATGGAGCTCTGAGATTTTAGAGTCGACTTTGCGTTCCTGATGATGATGATTTGAGACGGACTATTCTGAAGGAAGCTCACAGCGCGCCCTATTCTATTCACCCGGGCAGCAGTAAGATGTATAAAGATCTTAAACAGAACTTCTGGTGGGGGAATATGAAGAAGGACATAGCAGAGTACGTTTCAAAGTGTTTGACTTGTCAGCAGGTTAAGATTGAACATCAGCGACCTGCTGGAATGTTAAAACCGCTTCCGATCCCTGAGTGGAAGTGGGAGGATATCTCGACGGATTTCATCACCAGTATGCCAAGGACTAGAACGGGAATGAACATGATTTGGGTTATAGTTGATCGACTAACCAAGTCGGCTCATTTCCTAGGGATTAAAGATACATGGGGACCCGAGAGATTGGCGCGAGTATTTATTGCGGAGATAGTCAGATTGCATGGGACGCCGAAGACCATTATTTCGGATCGAGATGGTCGCTTTGTGTCGCACTTCTGGAAAGCAGTTCACAGGGCTTTGGGGACTGAGCTCAACTTTAGCACAACTTATCATCCCCAAACGGACGGTCAGTCCGAAAGGACTATTCAAACTGTAGAAGACATGCTTAGAGCTTGTGTGTTGGATTGGTCAACTGATTGGGAAGTTCACTTGCCCTTGATCGAATTCACTTATAACAATATTTGGCATGCTTCAATTAAGATGGCACCATTTGAAGCTTTGTACGGGAGAAGATGCCGATCACCCCTGTGTTGGGATGATTCTTCGGACTTGATCGGGACGGAACCGGAATTGATAATTCAGACTCAAGAGAAGATAGCTTTGATTCGAGAAAGACTGCTGATCGCCTGCAGTCGATGTAAGTCTTATGCAGACGTACGTCGTCGCCCTCTAGAGTTCGACGCTGGGGACCATGTACTATTGAAGGTGTCTCCTACACGAGGGATTTTCCGTTTTGGGAGGAGAGGCAAGCTTAGTCCGAGATATATCGGACCATTCGAGATCCTCGAGAGAGTTGGAGATTTAGCTTACAGGTTGGCCTTACCGCCATCGCTGAGTCACGTTCACAATGTGTTTCACGTATCCCAACTGCGGAAGTATGTACCGAACCCCAGTCACGTCATTGATTTCGATGAGATCGAGATAGCTAATGACGGCACCTTCGAGGAGAGACCAATCAAGATACTTGATAGTAGGATCAAACAATTGAGAAATAAACCAATACACTTGGTTAAAGTACAATGGTCACGACACGGAGTCAAAGAGGCCACTTGGGAAACGGAGGACAGTATGAAGGCTAGATATCCAGAGTTGTTTTCATCTTAAGTTTCGGGACGAAACTTCTTTTTAGGGAGGAAGGATGTAATACCCGAGATTTCTGATATGTATTTGGAACTTGTGATATTGTAATTATTGTACTTTTGTCTGAGTACTATTATCCGTATTTCATAATCCGATGTCCTTGAGCGTTTGATTTCATGAATGTGATTTAAAATTGTAATTCTGCGCATGTAGCGCACGCTATCGGCTATGAGTAGCGTACGCTAACATGGATTCATAGCGCACGCTACAAAGGAACATTAGCGCACGCTATGCGTGGTCAATTTGATTAAGACGTGTGGTAGGTGAGATCAGGCCGGGGACCCCTGTCGGATTGTGTCGGGATGAACCTGGACGGCTTTTGGGAAAAGCCAAGTCAACGCCTTAGCGCACGCTACAGGCATGTGCATAGCGCGCGCTAAGTGCTGAGTACAGTAAAGTCAGTAGGACGTTAGCGCACGCTACGAGCAAGGACTAGCGCGCGCTAATAACAATTTCCTATAAATAGGACAGCATCCTTTTCGTATTTTCAGTCTTTTCTTCTCCCTCATCCGAATTCTTATACTTAGAGTATAACTTCCTACATCATAAACACTTCATATCAACATCCTAGCTCGTGATTGAAGATCATATATCGTTGGAGATTGGTGTCTGCTTCTCGGCCGGATTGCTTCGAATTTCCTCCTTGTTCTTCACTACTTTGAGGTAGGTGATTCTTCACCAATAATAGTAGTATTCTGAAGGACGTTTGATCATGCTTATCTTGTCAGTTAGATTCTTAAGTAGTCGAACATCATGTGTTAGAAGGATATTTTCGATGTTTCGATACTTATTCATCGTATGAACCTTTGAACCGTCTTAGTATTTGGACTCCTAAGCAGCTTCAAACCAATTTGTGATTAGTAGATGGATATTACCGAGTTGTTACGTTTTACACATTGGAATCATGCGTTTTGGAACATAGGACGAACGGAACTTAGAATATCCCTTGAAGATCTAAGATGAACTATGGTGTTGTGATGATTATACGTATCTTTGAATCTCATAGTCATTTAGTACGTATAGAACTTTCATAAACCTTATTAGCATGATATGCTCGGGGATGACTTGTTTTATCACCATAGAATTCATGAGTTCATCACCATTTCAATCCAGTTTTCTGTTAGTAGTAATCTGCCATGAACGGTTAGCGCACGCTAACATATGTAAGTTAACATGCGCTATCGGGGATAAGTTAACGCACGCTACGTGTGGTACGTAACGTACGCTATAATATCAGCCGAGTCAGTCGGCTGATCAGAGAGAACTGTCAGTCCGTGGCTAGCGTACGCTAGGCTTATACGATAACGTACGCTAACAGGCAGGCTTAGCGCACGCTACCTAGAGTACGTAGCGTACGCTAAGTGGTTCAGGCAGACTGCATATTTTGAGCTTTTGAGCCGTAGATCGAATTATTAGGCCATCATTCGACTTGAGATGATTTGTATATCATTCCTTTTGTTAAGGTTCGAGCTTGTTACGTTGATCGAAGGAGGCGGCCTTCGAGTGCGTTGAGATCATTGAAGTGTTTCGTTTTTGCCATCTTCGAGGCAAGTATCGTAATGTGTTAAAATTGGTATTTTGAGCATGTTTGTGGTTTATTCATGTTGTTGAACATGGAAATTATTTTGTTGAATTGTCATGATATTCGTAATCTAGTGTTTGTATGTTCATGTTGATGAACATAAATGATTTGGCATATGTGTATGCATGAGTTGTGTTTGTGTACGTTGTACGATCTATGCTGAGGGCGCTGGATCGGATGTCCACCTCGTGTTGATCCGACGGGATCATCTTGGGATCTAGGCTGAGGGCGCTGGATCATTGGACGGGTTATTTCCACCTCGTGTTGGTCCGACGGGATCATCTTGGGATCTATGCTGAGGGCGCTGGATCATTGGAATACCCATGTTGTGTTAATGGAATCATGTGGATTCGCATTGTCGGATTCCGGTAGCGGAAGTCCGTGTGGTGTATCATGTTATGTATTGTTGATGCATATTTGATCTGTTTAAATGATACTTGTACTAGCATCGTTTTGCTAACCCCTTCGGGGGTGGACATTTGTTTTGATATTCAGGTAGCCGAGGAGCAGGGAAACAGCCACAGTACCGACGTGACGACGAAGGGGTTCAGTGATGTTTGTTGTTGTTGGTGATTTGTTTTCTTGGTTTGATTTCAGTACTCGAGTACGAGTGTCTTATTAATATCATTTCGATATGGTTGTATTAATTACTCGTTAAACCAGTTGAATGGTTTTGTAAACTTGAATTTCCGTAGTATTGAAGTCTTATATTTACTTTTCTTTTAAATTAGCCTTGTAAATCCTTACTTAAAGGGTTTACGACGCTGTAATTATTCCGAATATCTCGGGGTGTTACAGATTTAATGCTCCAAGGATAATTTGTAATGGTGTTAACCATAGTGGTCTATTACATGAAAGAAACCGAGATTCGATATTGGTGGCTATTTGGATGTTATTATATGATCTCCACAACATTTCATGTATGACTTGATATATATTCTCCTATTTTGTGTTTCACATCATGTTTGGATAAGTAAGAGGAAAATATATTTTTTCCACATGAGCTCCAGAAGAGCGGTAGTGATAACCTAGCAGATTCATTAACTAACTATCTATATGTATGAAAAATATATTCATGATATTGGAATACAAGATTGTTATCTTTATGGGGAGATATAAGATTGTTATCTCTATGTTCATATTATCCCCAATTTTATGAATGAATATTATTAAAATTCATATACCTCTTAATTGTTATCTCTATGTTCATTCATATACCAGGAAGACTATTGTCTTCAGGGGGAGTGTCAACATCGAAATAATCTTGTAGATTGGATCCTGAAGATCAATGATGGTACTCCTTTTTCCTTTGACTAAGTTTATCCCTCTAGATTTTTCTATCGAGGTTTTCGTTCAGCATGAACATTAAAGCGTAATGTCCAAGGGGGAGTGTTGTAAATATATTATTTTATGGACATTACTTGCAGGATAAGACACTTAATGGGCTAAGATGCCTAGTGGACTTTTAGGGTTACATCCCTATTTATTAGTATAAATATATCTCTTTTTTGATTGCACACAAATTATAGTGAATACTCTCCTAGCTTGGTATGCCCCCAGATGTAGTCATTATTGACGGACTGGGTCAACAAATTTATTCTTTTTATTTTTATAGTTTATAACAAATAGAATTATACAAAAAGAAGATTTTTACAACTTACAATAGTGAGAACGACCAAAATATATATAAAAATATATATGCTCAACATTTTTCATTGCAATATTTCTTCATCACAATCATCCGCCGATCTCCTCACGATTTACGGGGGAAAAAGGGGGGGAGGAAATAAAGTCAGATCCGCCACAATCCCGAGACAACAACAGAGATACCCCCCAAGACACTACCACAAAACCTGAGTTCATTAAAAGGTCTATGAAATAGGATAAGCAAAGTGGGCAGCTGGAGGTGATGGTCCCGACTTGGAGTTTCAATTGTTGGAAATATTAGATAAAATAGAGGAAATGGGCTGTTTTGAGCAGCTCACTTGAGATGAAATTTTGAGTGGGCTCGACTACGAGTTAAAGTAGTGACTTAGTTGGAATACGTAGTACTCCTTACGAGGTTTCCAAAACATGTAAGAACACTCAAAATGATTGAGGTATACATGAGATGTAATGTTCCAAAGTGAACCCTTTATAAATGGGTTTAGGATGTTATCCCACATTGGAAAAAGAAGACAAAAATTATGAGTATATAAGGAGATGTGGACAAAGGCATGTTCAAAAAGTGAGACATGTGTGGATGTGTGACTAGGCACCCCTCGCGCACACACACACACACGCGCGCCGCCGCCCGGCCGGCCGGCCGGCTCGGGTCGGTCTCGGTCGAAGGGCGATTTGGTTCGGATCCAAATAAAATCGAATTAAACAGATCTGGATAAGTATTGAGAACTAATCCTGATCGGTTTAGAGTTCCTCCAGATACCAATTTTGGTCGGTATAGAGTTCCTCCAGCCTTCACCTATAAATACCCGGCTAGAGGGGCTCGTTTCTACACAGAAATTTCGTCCGTTTTTTTACCCAATAAAATCCGACTTCGTTTTTTTGGAAATAATTGCTTTTCAAAATTTGGGTCGCGTCGGTGGTAGTTCAGGTTTAATTCTAGTTCGCTGAGGGTGCGATGATCGATTTATCAACGCATCGAGATGTTGTTTTATCCTGGGAGGCAGACGCTATACATTGTGGTGGAGACGAATTTGCTTTAAGGAGACAGGTTTTCTGGACTCAACATCGCCCCATATTCGGATTTACCTCATTTGATTAATTATATTTATACATATATATTATTTAATGCTTTCGTCATTAACGAATCTGTCTCCTACTTTGTTCTTCTCAGATTTGCAGCACAGACAGGAGATTCAAAACATGCGATCCCTTAAGTCGTAATTTGACGGACAAGGACGAGTCCAAGCCAAGCTTTTCGATCTACAGGTATAATGGAAAATCATCAAACATTATACTTCATGGTATAATTATATGACTTCAAATTTATCGATATAATTTTTAGTAAATTATACCAACATCAATTAATGACGAGCGATAGTGTTTGCCTTGTTCATTGCGATCGGGTGACACTGCAGTGCGATAGAGAGCGACAGAAGCAGAAAGAGAGGAGAGGGGGAGAGAATAAAGAAGTGGGGTTTTTATACTACGCTTGGTGTGTGTGGGTGTGTGGGTGTGTGTGTGGGTGTGAATAATATATATACATACATCTATTATACTAAAAGATTGAGTCCCCTTATTAATGTGGAGACTTCAAGAATATAATTTAATGTAGAGTCTTAATGAATTCAATTTTTATCCAAAAAATTATAAAATCTCAATCTTAATAATTTGAAAAGTTTTTTAATAATTTGAAAAGTCTCTTCTTAGTAATTTGAAAGTCTCTTCATATGAATAGTCATTTCATATCCGCAAGTTACACAAATAATTTAACCATAAATAACACCTTTCCTGGACATCAACATCCACATTGTGGTGTTCTCAGTATGCTTGCTTTTCGACTCACAGTTGATCAATTTTCGTAGTATGTTTTTTACCGACTACAACAAAATCCCATTCACTATCTTATCCCACCTCACGGTTACCAACAGTCACCCATAACACTCTCTTTGCCACCCAGACGTAACCGATTATGTACCGAAAGAGAAAAAAAGGAGACCGTGATTTATACTAAATATTAAGCAACAGAAAGTGAGAGAGAGAAGAAAGTTACTAAAAGTGGGAAAGTTTTAACAAAGAGTCGAAGTAAATTAAGTAATGTGTTTCGACTGTTTTTGTTTCCGGAAGAAGGAAAAGCACAGCCACGGGGGTGGTGGTGGTGTATTGGGAAAGAGAATGAGGTCCATTTCAACGACAGTGATATATACAAAAAAAAAATGAATTGGAGAAAAAGGGGGATGGGTGGTGGTGGGAGGCCACTGGCCAACAAATCAATAGCAATATCCAACGCGTACTATTCTCCAACTCTCAATGTGGGTAACGTATGTTTATTGATATTATTATCAAAAAATATAAAAATAAAACGATGAAACTTATTCCTTTTTGTCCGTCAACACGATTGTTTAATCATTTGTTGTATGCTTTCATTTGTTAATATTTCCGTAACAATAAGGGATTGTGAAGTTTTTTTTTGTTAGTCGTTACTTGACTATTTTATCGATTCTCTGTCTTTATACTGAATTTAATATTAATATCAAATGTCCAATAATATTAATATATTATCATATCTTATCTTTTATATATATATATATATATAAAGATTCAGTCATGTGCTATAAATGTTAAGTCTTAATGACATTAATTTTTATCTAATGACACTATATTAATTGAGTTTTTAATTAGGCGAGTAAAAGACTCTAAATTTGGTTACAAATCATCGATCTATAAGTAATAATAATAATAATCATGTATGTTATTACCATAGAATTACAAAGGTCATGTTATTATTACTATGAAATCACACGTTTCAGGATATTCATGTAGTTTATTACTATGGAATTACAAAGGTCATGTTATTATTACTATGAAATCACACGTTTCAAAATATTCATGTAGGTTACTACTATGAAATTACAAATGTCATGTTATTATTACTATGACATCACACGTTTTAAAATATTTATGTATGTTATTACTATTTATTTTGCGCATCTTATGATTGCTTCTGCTAAGTAGTTGCTTTCGAATGTTCTTTGAGAAATATCAGATTGAATTTATCATGTGCAATGAATTATTATTGAAAAGAAAAAAGGTCTGCGCATCGCAAAATATTTTCTTTTTCTGTATGTAGAATCATTAGTGAGAAACTAATATTTGCACCCTTTTGCGGTGAGTGTTAGTACATCCAATTTGAACAGATAAATTAAATGAGTTTGCTATAATAATAAAATACAACATATTAAAAATATCAATTGAGTAATGAATAGAAAGGAAAAAAATACATAATTTTGACTTGAAGCCGTTCGTAAATTATAATATCAAATAAAATGTTGAGTTTTAAACATGAGCAAAAGTTCAAACTTTTATCGAAAAATAAAATCGATGCATCGCACGGGTCAGAATGTCTCGTATATAGAATCTAGAAGTATTCTAAGTGTAACATGTAATAATTGTGTTTTAGAGTGAAAAATTATTATTATTAAATTTTGAGTAAAAATGAATGTTTATTTTGTAGTTTTTTTTTCTTCCCATTTTTTATTTATCTTTTGCTGCTCCTTTTGCAATAGGGAGTAGTTTTCAATATTGACAATTTTTAAATAAAATTCAAATTAATTATTTTGTGTTTTATATAGGTTGAATTTAGACAAGAATTATGTTGATCTAAATTACGATCGCGTTTCTATTTCGTACCAATTTGGAATTCAAATCCTAATCATGTTGCTTATAATTTTTCTATATTTATCATTTTAACTAGTTGTGATTTATGCGTCAATTGAAATATGCGGGACTGATGCATAAGCATCTAAAACATCAAAATATGATATTTGACGGAAGCATCCAAACACGCTATATGACTGGTAAAAAATGAGAAGCAACTCAAAAAGATAATTGCGAAACTGTCGGTTACAGGCCGATCAAAGTTGGTTGGGCTCGAGACACAAATTTATGGGTAGTGGGTTAGATCAATAGGGTCGGCCTCGACCCGTGGGATGCCCGACGGCTACCATTTTATACCTATCATGAGAGTAAAAAAAATATACAAAATATATATAAAAAAAGTTCCAATATATATATATATAATATATATATATATATATATATATATATATAATTTGGGCTGCCCTCGAGGGTGTGCTGCTCCTGGCCGCCGCCAAGACCGCCTTCCCCTAGGGGCGATCCTGTAGATCAATTTCGGGTTTTGGAACTGTGAAAAAAACCTTGTTCAAAATCCATTTTCTCGGGTCGGTTTTTTCGGTCCGGTCATCTTTTGCCATCTTTATTCATATACTACAATATTTCCTATTGTTAGTTGAAATGCGCATTTCTCGAAGTGCGTAATAAGATAATATATTATAATATGTGAATGACTGATATGCCTCTGATTAAATTATGTAATTACGTTTGTGCCATTTGAAATTTTCTTATAAATAGAATTTCAGTTCTTAATTAAAATGGATTCCAAGAAAAATATCTTCTCTATATTCTCTCTATTATCTTTGTATTCTCTTTAATTTCTTGCATTTTTCTAACATGTTATCAGCACGAAGGTTCTGATCCTTACTAAAGGGTTTCAACGTATTTTACAGAGCAAATTCCTTGTTAGAGAACAACAGTTGAGACCCGATCTAAATCAGAAAGAAGGGTTTTCGGCTGATCCGACGAAGTGAGTCCGAAATAAGTCTACCTCAAAGCTCCGATCACTGTTGGCGGCGCTCACCCGAGAGGTATTGATGGTGGGGAGGTTCGTGACTAGCTGACGCGCCGATGATTGCACTGGTCTACACGGGTGATGTATCACTGTCTTTCTCTCGCGATCTTTTGTACTTTCCAAAATTTTTGACTTTTTTGTTGTTGCACAAAGAATAGATAAGAAATAATAATAGTAACTAAAACACAACATAGCAGAAAAAAATGATGGTAAGAAAAAAAAGGAAGAAGAGAGAAGGATGCAAATTCCTAGTTAGATTCTTTTTGAAAAAAGACAAAATAAAAGAAAAGAAAAAGAAATGCAAATAAAATAAAAGATAAAATAAAATGAAGAGAACAAGTCTTCTTGGGAAGAAGATGTAAAAGTTGAAGCAAAATATTAAAATAAAATAAAATAAAATATTCTTTTAATTCATTAAACTATTAATTTAGTTTATCCCAATATAAGATACATATATTATCAAAATTAAATATATTTTACTAGAGCTTCAATTTGACATTAATATTTATATGGGGTAACAAATCTTTTAATATATGTTATTACTAAATTTTATTAAAAATATATGAATTAGTACCTTGATTCCTTCAAAAATATTGAAAGGACTTGTGGATATATATCCTTGTACTTTGAAAATTTACAAAGTGGTATGTGTAATATTACGGGACGACCAGGCGGCACTGATGCCGGCAACTAGGGTCGATAATGACTTTTAATGATTCAACCTACTACCACATGATTATACTTTGAGAAAATGGTTGGATGAACCTGCTCGAGAAGAAGCATGTTAAATACTTAGTAATCTAATTCCTGACTTTATCTTCAAGTGGTGGTTGAAACCATCTATTTGATGAACTTACATTATGTAATTTAAATATTACAATACCTCTCAGTGATAAGTATAATTGTCATAAGATGGATGGTGACCTCCCATGTGATGAGTTTAATTATCACAAGATGGATGGTGATACCTCCCATATGACAAATTTAATTACCACAAGATGAATGGTGATACCTCCCATGTGACTAGTTTAATTATCACAAGATGGATGGTGATACCTTCTATGTGATAAATATAATTGTCACAAGACGGACGGTTTTAATATTTACTATACCTCCTATGTGATGGGTTCAATTATCACAAGACGGATGGTGTTATATATATGCAATTTATATATTATATATCACCATCATGGTTGGTTATACCACATGAATGGTTCATAAATCCTGCTCCCGAAGAAGCAATTGATAAAAATAAATCCTACTCTGAAGAAGTAGTTGATCGATTATTTAAATCCTGCTCTTGAAGAAGCAATTGAAAGAAATAAATCATACTCTGAAAAAGTAGTTGATCAATGATTCAAATCCTACTCTCGAAAGAAGAAGCAGTTGATAGAAATAATATCTGATCTCCATGATTATTAAATGCGGATGGAGAAAATTGAGCAAGCGATACCAGAAGTTATAATCGATCAAATTAAAGAAAATCACATGCAAATACACCGCATGGTGGGATCATATGACAAGTGATATGAAAAACTATCACTGAAAAATAATTGCTCAATAAATCCCATATTGATTATATCACATGGTGGGATCATTGAAATCATATTGATATGACAATGTTTATGAAGAATCATATGTCACATATTCGTGAGAATAATGTATTTGCATAAAGACAATAGATGCTTATTATTGCTGGAAGAAGCACAAAACAGTCGAAGTGGAAAATATTGAAACTAGTCGAAAAGGTAATAAACACTCGAAAATATGCGGAAAAAAATACATATGAAACCCATAAAAAAGGATGCATCTCAAAAGTATAAAACTCTGTAACTCTGCCACCCCTGGCATCAGGGATTATAATAAAAGTTCTAAAGGATCTAAACTTTTTTTTCGTTTGGCGTCAATAGTCTGTGGCTGATGAGCTTTGGCTTCCAAATTCTTAACTGAAATATATGCTTGAAACTTTATAAGTAGATCAGCAACTGTGTCAGCACATATAAGAATATCTCTTGATGGCTGAGAGATAAACTTGTGATCTACTCCTTGATCCATAAAGGCAAGCAAATCGTTGAAAAAATTATTAATATTCAACAAACCTATAGGTTTGGTATGGAAGTCCCGCTCAGCCCATGACGTGATATTGAATATCTCATTGAGTGTGTCATAGCCACCTGGAAGAACAATAAAGGCATCACTGTTAATCACCATATACATCATACTATCATGCACAGATTGTGCTTGAAGCATCATCCTGTAATATCCGGAATTTCTACTACAGTTGTTTAATATTATTTTATTCGAGTCATGTTGTACAGCGTGGAATCTGTACAGTATGGATAAAATAAATGAAGGACTGAGATGTCAGTATTGGTATAATTGTCGTATTTGGTCGACAATTACATTTGAGGATACTATGTGTTGAGTATACGTATTCGGTATGCCGTATATTCGTATTATGCATGTCGAGACGTTGGACAAGAGTAACTAAAAATGGCTAAGTATAGCCACATTAGCGCACGCTACGATGTATACTTAGCGTACGCTAAGGTACAAGGATTACATACGTTAATGAGTAGAGTTAACGTACGTTAAGTTGCTAAGTGTTACATACGCTATGCATAAAGAATTACGTACGTAACGAGAGGAATCGGACAGCTCAGGCTATGGTCGACAGGTGGGACCCGCGGTCGGCAGCTTTCGGCGAGGAACGTGCTTGGTCGAGTCAACTCTTGGTTAACATACGCTACGGGTAATGCATTACGTACGTTAACTTAGAAATTACTGTAGCAAGTCAACATATGTATTACGTACGTTATGAAGGAAACATTACGTACGTAAGCGAGTGAACGAAACAAGTCAGTGAGCTCTGGACTGATATTATGTATGCTACGAAGGACACTTAGCGTACGTTAGGTGGAATTACGTACGTTAGTGCTGTTGGATAACGTACGTAATGAGGGATGCAGTTTATAAAACGAAGTTTGTTCTTTCATTTCTTCACGAGAGAAAATCATTTCTTCCTCCAAAGTTCGTCCTTCTGAGGGTGTTATTGAGAATAAACTTCTTCTAACTCGGTTATGAGCTTGGGAAGCATGGATTGAAGCTTGGATACGAGGATATTGATGATTCTTCAAGTGTTTGCTTATGTATTTAATCTTCTAAGAGGTATGATAGATAATCCTCCCCTTCAATCCGGATTTTAATGTTGTTGTTGATGAATGATTCGTATGAAGATGATTATGATGTTGTTGTTACGATTCTTGAGGTTATATGAACTATATGTTGAAGGATATGATGGTTTATGTCTTGATTATGTTGGTTATGATTATAGATTCATAGTGTTCTTGGTGTTCTTGGTAGGATTGTTTCAATTCTTGATGTTAGGAGAATCATATATTGGAAAATATGATAATATACACCTTGAATTATGAATGAGGATTGTTTAGATGTTAGAGGATATCGAATTACGTCGTTTTGATGGCTATGAACAAGGTTTCGAATCATTTAGTGTTCTTGAGGAACTCCTTGATGAATTGAACATAGCAAGACGATCGTAGGTTGAATTATCGGTATTTTTAGATATGAAGATCGAATGTTCGTTGATTCTGGTGGTAGAATTCGTATGTTCTTGATGAAATACGAATCATGATATCAATTTGGAATCCGGAAAGATTATGATTGATCACCGAATATGATTTCCTTTACATTCGTATTCGTAATCGTATTTTGGTTATGAATTCGTAATTGTTAAGTTGAATTGTTCGGAGTCATGTTTAATCGAGATATTGTGAAATCATTGAGTTTGTCGATCGGTTATATTGATTGGTAATTATCGGATATCAGTTCATATGGTGGATATGAGTTCGTAATGGATTGAGTTATACTATTTGGTTTTGTATGTGATCGAAGTGTCGCTAAACTGTTGTGATTGATTGGTTGGCTATGTCGGTTATTGATTGTTATCGAATCGTTGCTATTTGATTACTTAAATAGGTTGAGATTATTGATCGGTGAATATAACCGTATGTTGCGGTCGTGTTCGAGTATGTTCGTGAATTGCATGGGTCAGGGCCGAGGAGCTCGTAGACGAAGGCAATGAGATTGGTAGCGGCTTCATCATCGTCGTATCAGTATTGAGGTAAGTTATTACTTGCTCAGTTTATAATATTTAGTGAATGGTTTCAGTTTCATTCGTTTATAATTCGTATAGCAATGTTTATAATCGTAATCACAGGAGATTTGAGATTATAAATTATATTCGAGTTTTGGGAATTAAATCATAATGTATATGATTTACATATGTTGTTGGCATACTTGGTATCGAGGATACATTGTGTTATAGTCGTAGACGTGAATTATCTACCGTCCGTGATATTTTGGATCGTCGAATATTCAGAACAATGGCTGGTGATGGTCTAGATAACGAGATTGCTCTCGAAGGACTCGGGGCAAGTATTTTAATCATTTTGTCATTTGTGTCGATCATGTTGTGATACATTCATGTATCGTTGTTGTCATGCATTTGTGCACGGTTGTTGTCGTGCATTGTGTACTGTTGTTTTGTGCAGTTGTGCATTGTTGTCATATGTCCACCATGCGTTGGCCCTACGGGATCAACATGGGATATCTATAGCTGTGTGCGCTGGATCGTTGGACAGGTAATGCCACCATGCGTTGGTCCGACGGGATCATCATGAGGATCTATAGCTGTGTGCGCTGGATCGTTGGATTACCATATGTGTTGTTGTTATTGTGCATATGTATATTATGGGTTGCCATAAGTATACATTGTTGTTATTGATGTGAGCATATTGACGTTGTCATATGGGTATGCATTTGTAGGTCTTGTGTTAGGACCGTGTCCGTATGTTGTGTTGATCTGATCTTGGATTAGACTGACGTGGTTTCGTTGTGGCAGTTCATATCTTGAGGTATGTGCAATATTTCCTTTGATATATGTCTTTGATGGACAGTCGGTTTTCGTGTTGAAATTTGATAATGATACCCGATGGATTGGGTTTGACAGAGTTAGTGAATTTCGTAACAGTGAGTTATGATAATGTTTTAAGAACCTTGGCCATTGTTGAAATGTAGTACGGATATTCTGGTATTAGTTTATCATATTGTTGAGGATACGAATCGTAGACTTTCGTAAAGTTATGGCGGTAAGATTACATTGGTCTTATTCTTACTTAGTATTTTCATTGTTATGTTATTATTGACGAGATGTGATGGTTATCATTGTTGGATATTATGGCTGACCCCGTCGTGGGTTTTCTTTTTAGGTTTTTTGGATGTTGAGCTTGTAGCGGTCGTGAAGAGATGAGCTTCCCGGAGGATACTGGCTAGGGCATGTATTTGTGTATTGAGTTTCGTGATCAGTTCTTGTATTCCGCTGCTAGAGTATTTTATTTGTTTGTCTTTTTCCGCTGCGTGAGTATTTTTAAATGACCTTTTGGTATCTGGTAACTTAGGTTACTTTGACAATCGTTTTCTAAACTATTTTGTTGGTACGTGTAAGCGATAGCTTAACATACGTTTTTAAACCATTGAGTTTTGGCATTTCGGGCCTTGTGATTTCGAATGAGATTTATGACGGTTTTGATAAATAGATTTTATTAAGTCTTCGAATGTTTTTCAAAGACAGTACCGTCGTTAGCCTCTTGGGCGTTTGTAAATGTTTACGAAAATTTCCTTCAGCCTTGTGGGTTCCATCACGGGGCCCACGGTGCTGTAATATTCCAGGATGGCTCTGGGGGTGTTACACAACCCAGTTGAACCCCCTATACTAGTGGTTCTAACTGTGGAAAAGTTTAAGGCACTTGTTACTCTTGCTCTCCCATTTTCTGCAGCCTCTAAAAGACAACCCAAAAATCTATGATTACTCCCACCATACAATATATCGATTTTGTGCTTTTCTAATTCTTTTACGAATTGATGACATATCTATATGCTGGATATGACCTATCAGTTTGGATCCACCTAAAATACATATAGTTTTAATTGGATGAGATCTATATGAGTATTTTGAGAATTCCATCTCTATATACTAGATTTTCAAAATACTTTTATGAGACATACAGTTTCTGATTTGTGGATCCCAAATTTAAAGAACAAACTTCTTACTAGAAGACAGATGACTTCCCCATTTTCATTGAAAAATGAGCAGCAGATAAGTCACTACTTTTATTATTTTCTTTTTGACAAAATTACAAAAGAAAACGAAAGATACGATATTATATTTTTCAATGAAAACGACGTTATGTATCGGCAGTAGGGTAATTCAAATATTGAAAAACAATATTCATCAACTTGCATTATTTTGCTATTTACCTTATACCAACTTTGACAGAACGAACTTACAAACTGTATTTTTTGAGACTAATTTTTCATGACTATAGCATTCCAGTTCATCCTTAAATTGTGTCCACAGAGCCAATAGTTCACGATGAACGTATCCACTGGGATGTGTATCAAGAATCTGTTGGATATCATGATCCATAGATTCCTTACTCAATCCATCCTTGATAAATGCTATTTTATCTTCACGATTTTTGGATACAAACTCCACATATTTGCATCATATGTCACATGTCCACCGAGCACATTTATGGCATCCACTTAATCTTTTTGCTCTGCGTTTCTTTGCAAAATTACTCCTACCTATACCTGGCATGTAACACCCCAAACTAGGCGGATACTACAGTGCCGTGGACCCCCGACTGGGACCCACCAGGCGAATGAAAATGAATGAATTACACAGGTAAATGTAGTACCGAACCACATTACAACATCAATTACTCCGATGAGGAGTTTTATACAACACACCCAGGATGATACTGAATACAAGTATATTTTATATGGAGATAAAATATACAACAATGAGTGAAATGAATATTCAAATGGAATGTCTGCAGCGGAATAAATAAAAGAAACATAATGACTGAAAAGACTGGGGCCCCCTACTAGTATCACTGGGACTCCTCGCCGTCACCGTGCTCTCCCCGTGCCTTAGCCTTGCCATGACTAAAAGCAGATCCCCAACGGTCGGTTTACGTAACAACAATCCTCAAGGGTTGAAAATACACAATCATGATATATCTGAAATTATGAATTATTCTGTTGAAACATACGCAATCAAACATGCTATATGAATCAACTATCAGTACGGCTCAAAGGAATGGCGCCACACTACGTCCGGTATGGAAATGTGTCCGTGCACAAGCCACCAACGAGTATCGATCGAATACACGTGTGGTCTTGTACCTAATCAGTCTCACGAAGCCATCAACTCGTGTGCACAGTCCAATGTGAGGCCACCAACCAACACACGACTATAATGTGCCCGACATGAAAATCCTACACATACCAACCGGCACGCCAGTATGACCCGGAATGCCACAATATGACAAAAGTGACAACGAAAATGAATAATGACTCACCAAGATTAAATGATGGTGAAATGAATGATAGCTCAATGAAATGATCGGAACCGTCGTTCCTTATGACTGAGGTGATTAATTGACAATGACAAGTTTTGATACGGTTAATACAATGATGAATGAGTTACGATTATGAATGAACAACAACAAAAGGAATGAATATCCTTTTAACCGAGTAAGAATTAACTTACACAATACCGATGAAGAATGTCCTTCCACGAACAACGTCCTAAATGAAAAGTCGGTCGCTCGAACAACCTTGAACATCAATAGTTACCAACAACCGATCAATACACGACTCAAATACGATCATAACCGACCCAAACGTCGATACAACAATATCCGAACTCGTAGATGTACTCTAACGAAAACGTTGAGATACCCGTTGGTTAAAACCAAACCCAAATTATCGAACCAACTCCAAAATGATTGATTCAAACCAGTACAACATTATCAATGACATCAATAATCTCATAGAAGTCCACAATTCAAGTTTATAATAACGACAATCGGAAATCCCCAAAATAACCGAAGTCAACCCCAAGGTTTCTTGGAATAATTTCGAAAATAACCATTAAATCCGTAGGAATATATTTATCCAAGTTAGATAATCCATAACTAACATATTCCAATGATAATCCAAGCTTGCACGAAGAAATCGGAAGGAAAACCCAAAAATACGAAATTCTAGATCCAAGAGATTAATACCTTTGATTCGATGCGATGAAGATGATGAAATGATGATTAATCCGAAAGATGAGCTTGAAGATGATGATTGATGATTATTCCTCGAAGAATCCTCTCCGAATCGCTCGAAATCGCCCAAAATTACCGAAGGAATGAAATGAGATGAATAATGACGAACTCTGACTAAACTGTCCAATTTATAGTCAGTCCAGGTTAGCGTGCGCTAGCCCTTGTGCGTAGCGTGCGCTAACGAGTAATTTGGGTAGTCCAGTACCCACTGTCCGAACACGGTAGCGCGCGCTACGTACCTTCTTGTAGCGTGCGCTACGGCCATACTACTAGCGTGCGCTAAGACCCATTATTAGCGTGCGCTAACGAAATATTGATGCCCAGCACTGGAGTCCAGAAAACTGTCTGACCTCTGATCTGACCACGATAGCGTGCGCTACAACCATTGTTTAGCGTGCGCTAATATATCGGTTGCGTACGCTAACAACAACACATAGCGTGCGCTATGAAATAATCGGTGCGATCCAAAGAGCCACGGACTCAACTCGATCCGTCCTTAGCGCGCTACACCTCATATTAGCGTGCGCTACTTCAACCCACTAGCGCGCTACCTACCAAACCTAGCGTGCGCTACTTATAACTCACTGCAGTCCGGTACCTTACGGATCGCGGCCAGTAACCTTAGCGTGCGCTAAAGGCCGAATGGTAGCGTGCGCTACCTATACCCAATTAGCGTACGCTAAAGGAGTATGTAGCGTGCGCTACTCCTCATGCACACTTCATAGCGAAAAAGACAATGATGATAAACACAAAGACGAAACTCCAATCGATTAGTGATGAATGACGATTGATACGATACAATTACTCGAATGATGAATACCATGACCTAAAATGAGTGACAAATGATCAATAATGAATGAAATTAATGAGTATCAATTCTTGAATGGTAAATCTTGAATGATAATTCTTGAATTACAACCGGTATTACATACACCCCCTTAAAGAGTTTCGTCCCCGAAACTAAGGGTCAAACAATTCGGGATAACTCTCCGCATACTATCCTCGGTTTCCCACGTAGCCTCTTCGACTCCGTGTCTAGACCACCAATTTTAACCAAAGGAATCGTCTTATTCCTCAACCGTTTGATTCGCCGCTCTAAAACTCGTATAGACGTTCCTCATATGAATGATCGTCGGCGATCTCGATTTCGAATCGGAAGTATGTGACTCGGGTCGGCAACATACTTCCGCAATCGAGAGACGTGAAACACATTATGAATTCGGCTCAACGCCGGAGTTAAAGCCAAACGAAAAGCTAACTCGACCACACGATCCAAAATCTCAAACGATCAAATTAATCTCTGACTAAACTTTCCCTCTTCCCAAAATGCAAGAAAACACGACTCGGGGATACCTAGACCAACACATCGTCTCCAGCCTCGAACTCTAATGGTCGACGACGGTTATCTGCGTATGATTTCTGTCGACTCTGAGCGGTCAACAAACGACTCCTGATCAAAGCTACCTTCTCACGGGCGGCTATAAGCATATCGGGCTCGGTGCCCAATGATTCTGATAGGTCGTCCAAACACAACGGAGATCGACAACGACGACCATACAAGGCCTCGTAAGGTGCCATCTTGATCGAAGCATGCCAACTGTTATTATACGTGAACTCGATCAATGGTAGTTGGGCTTCCCAATCGTCTTTCCAATCGAGGACGCATGCCCTCAACATCTCCTCCAAGGTCTGAATAGTCCTCTCTGATTGTCCGTCGGACTGAGGATGAAAAGCGGTACTGAGATTAAGCTGAGTCCCCATAGCACGATGAACTGATTTCCAAAAATGCGACACAAACCGTCCGTCGTGATCGGAAACGATACGTTTAGGAGTACCGTGAAGTCTCACGATCTCTTTGATGAAAAGCTGGGCAAGTCTCTCGGGACCCCACGTATCCTTGATCTCAAGGAAATGAGCTGATTTGGTTAAGCGGTCCACGACCACCCAGATCGTATTCATGCCACGACGACTCGTCGGCAAACTCGTGATGAAATCCATAGAAATGTCTTCCCACTTCCACTCGGGAATAGAAAGAGGTTTCAGCATACCCGCCGGTCGCTGATGTTCAATCTTAACTTGTTGACAGGTTAAGCATCTCGAAACAAATTCCGCGACTTCTCGCTTCATATTACTCCACCAGTAATTTTGTTTCAAGTCTTTGTGCATCTTGCTAGACCCCGGATGAACAGAATAAGGGGTAGCATGAGCTTCTCTCAAAATAGAGTTTTTCAACTCGTCATTCGCCGGTACGCACAACCGATTCTTAAACCTCAAAAGTCCATCCTCGTGGACTACAAATCCAGGGGCTTTCCCCTGAGCCACATCCTCTCGGATGCGCAACAATGACGGGTCCGAACCCTGATTCTCTCGGATTCCCTCCTCGAGTGACGATGAAATCTCTAACATACAAAGCTGCCCCTGAACTCGCTGAAGCCAGACCTCGATCTCGGGTCTAAGGAATTCCTGCTGAAGCTCCTTCTGAACTGTTAAACGGGCAAGCATCTGCTCCTGAACGGACTTACGACTCAAGGCGTCGGCGACAACGTTCGCCTTGTCCGGGTGGTAGAGGATCTCGATATCATAATCTTTGATTAATTCCAACCACCATCTCTGACGCATATTCAACTCCTTCTGAGTAAATATATACTTTAAGCTCTTATGATCGGTGAATATCCGACAGGTAACGCCATAAAGATAATGACGCCAAATTTTCAAAGCGAACACCACGGCTGCTAGCTCCAGGTCGTGGGTCGGATAATTAACCTCGTAAGGTCTCAATTGCCGTGAAGCATAGGCAATAACCTTCCCGTTCTGCATGAGTACACATCCGAGACCCTGTCCGGACGCATCACTATAGACCACAAATCCCTCCGTCCCTTGCGGTAAGGAAAGGACAGGGGCTGAAGTTAACCGGCTCTTGAGTTCCTCAAAACTCTGCTGACACGCGTCGGACCACGTGTATTTCTTATCCTTCCGCAAAAGGTTTGTCATGGGTTGAGCGATCTTAGAAAATCCCTCCACAAATCGCCGATAATAACCCGCTAATCCGAGGAAACTTCGGATTTCCTTAACATTCTTCGGAGGTAGCCAATCTCGAATAGCCTCCGTCTTCTGAGGATCGACGCGAACTCCGTCTGATGAAATTACATGTCCGAGAAAAGTCACTTCGGACATCCAAAACTCACATTTGGAAAACTTCCCAAAAAGTTGTTCTCGTCTCAACACGTCGAGCACTTGATGAAGGTGAAACTCGTGTTCCTCCCGGTCACGAGAATAAATCAAAATGTCATCGATGAAGACAACAACAAACCGATCCAAAAAGTCGATGAAGACTCGATTCATTAACTCCATGAATACCGCAGGTGCATTAGTCAATCCGAACGGCATAACCACAAACTCATAATGACCATAGCGTGTTCGAAACGCCGTCCTCGCGATATCAGACTCTCGAATCCGCAACTGATGATATCCAGATCTTAAGTCGATCTTGGAAAATCTTGAAGCTCCCTGAAGTTGATCTAAGAGATCATCAATACGGGGTAACGGATACTTATTCTTGATCGTCACCCTGTTCAACTCCCGATAATCAATACATAAGCGGAATGAACCATCCTTCTTCTTGACAAACAGCACTGGTGCTCCCCACGGGGACGCACTCGGTCGGATATAACCCTTCTCGAACAACTCCTCAAGTTGGTTCTTTAATTCCTGCATTTCGGTCGGGGCCATCCGATGCAGTGCCTTCGATATCGGGGGCGTACTGTGCTCCAACTCAATCGTGAATTCCACATCCCTCGTGGAGGCAAACCGGGTAACTCGTCTGGAAAAACATCATCGGCATATTCCCTCACCACCGGAATATCCGTTAACATTCGATGATTTCTCGGTTTTGGCCATATAGCACCAATAACCGACACATCCCCGATTGAGTAACCTTCGCTTTCATCAAATTAATGACTTGACCCGAGCAGTAGGGATTACCTCCACGAAACACACATTCGACTCCATGCGAAATGATAGTGACCAAACGCTTTCGGACACTAATGATGGCATCATGACGATCCATCCAATCAATACCCAAGATGACGTCGTCCCTCGGCAAATCTACTACGATTAGGTCCACGCCATACCACGACCATGGCCCGAATCGGACAATTACGAATCTCATGGTTACCGATAATTCGTCTACCATCGGGTAGGCCAATGACATAAGGCTCACAACTAGTAGCACTACCCAGACGTAGTCTACTCAAACATGACTCGGAAATGAATGAATGAGATGCACCGGTATCAAAAAGGGTACACACAGTTGAGATAGAATATCGAGTGTACACGAGATCATTCGGGCCTCGGGATCATCGGTCTTCTTCATCTCATAAATTCGGGGCTTAGGCCCCGAACCGGACGCTCCGTCGATAGCTCTTAGCTCGCCTTTAGCTCTGTCGTCTTGAGCAGCCCGAGTGGCCTGATTACACCGCCGAATGACACAGGAGCTTGAGATGACGCCGGAGTGGGTTTAGAGTCCCTACGGCAAAAGCGGGCCCTATGCCCGGCAATCCCATTGTGGCACGTGATGCATCGCCGGACATTTGGTGTGAAATGACCTGTTCCTCACAATTGAAGCAGGTGATGGCCGAAGGCGGCGCTCGCGGCCGAGATTCCGCGGGTTTAGACGTCGTGGGAGGTCGCTCGAAAAGCGAGCCCACACGGGGTTTCTTGAAAGTGGCACGACTCCGTCGGTGATTACGATTCTTGGACTTCTTGCTAGCGACGAAGGTTCTTTGCTTAGCAATTTCCTTAGCCGTAAGCTCGTAAGTGAGAGCTTTCTCAATGAACTCGGCAGTGGTACGGTTATGATTAAGCAAGAAGTCTCATACGGGGTTTTGACCTCTTGCTGAAATACTTGATCTTGTCCGCTTCTGAGTGAATGATAGATGAGGCGAACGGAAGAAGTTCCTGAAATTTTTTGGCGATGGAGAGAACATCATCATCCGCCGAAAGGTCGGGAGTGAGTAATTCCGACAACTTGGCCTCCCTGAGTGGGGCCGGATAGTACCACTCCAACATGAGAGTCTTGAACAGATCCCAAGTACATGTTCCGTCTGTGGGCTTCAACGAAAACCAACATGAATGAACGCTCTTACCGAGATAGTAAGCCGCAACTGAAACTTTATGCCCTTCAGGGCAATCCACCATAGCAAATAACTTCTCAAAATGCTCAAGCCAATGAACAATATCCGCCGGCTCAGATGAGCCCTCAAAAGTAGGTGGTCGCTGGCGAGAGATATCGCTAATGATATTGCTTACACCCCTCTCTTGCCTCTGAGGTGGCGGCGGAGGAGCCTGCTGATTTTGATTGACGGAGTTATGCATCGTCTCCATCAACTGAGCCATCTGGGTCATTTGGGCCATCATGCCCTTCATAAATGCGAGTGGGTCAACCCGGACACCCTCTGACTGAGCCGTGTCCCGGGTACGACTCCCCGATAGTGAATGATCGCGTCCAGGTGAGTGAGTGGCAGCGTCACTGCTCGATGAGTTAGCATTATTCCTGGCATTTGCACGTGTATTCGCACGAGTTCTCGGGATTCGGCCCGCTCCACGGCCTCGTCCTCCACGTCCTCTGCCAGCCCTTTCCATACTGAAGTGGAAAGTCATATGATGATTATATATCTCGCATGAGTATCACATTATGATTATATTATGAAATGATGAAAATGAGCATACGCGCTCAAATACAGCGATTACATGAATGATTAATTGACGTGACATGATTATCTGATGGAATTATTGAAATGATTATCTTGAATGAGTTAACAAGATTAATGATTCGATCTTCCTGGTCAACAACTGAACAATGAAATGAATTGACTAATTAATGAGTTAACCTGACCGTCCCGGTCAAAATGACAATGATGATTGAGGATTGTTAACTGATGAATTATGAATGAATGATTAATGCCAGAAATTATACCATGGCATTAGAAATCTTACAGTTCTTGGTCTGATTGGCTCCGCATTTGCACAGGTCACACGTGACGCGAAAGTCCAATGATACTAGTCCGATGACGATGATTTCAAATGAGGCATGACTTGGAGGGTAGTATTCAAAACCACGCTCCGATACCAACTCTGTAACACCCCAAACTAGGCGGATACTACAGTGCCGCGGACCCCCGACTGGGACCCACCAGGCGAATGAAAATGAATGAATTACACAGGTAAATGTAGTACCGAACCACATTACAACATCAATTACTCCGATGAGGAGTTTTATACAACACACCGTGATGATATCAATACAAGTATATTTTATATGGAGATAAAATATACAACAATGAGTGAAATGAATATTCAAACGGAATGTCTGCAGCGGAATAAATAAAAGAAACATAATGACTGAAAAGACTGGGGCCCCCTACTAGTAGCACTGGGACTCCTCGCCGTCACCGTGCTCTCCCCGTGCCTTAGCCTTGCCATGACACAGCAAGATCCCCAGCGGGCCGATTACGTAACAACAATCCTCAAGGGTTGAAAATACACAATCATGATATATCTGAAATTATGAATTGTTCTGTTGAAACATACGCAATCAAACATGCTATATGAATCAACTATCAGTACGGCTCAAAGGAATGGCGCCACACTACGTCCGGGATGGAAATGTGTCCGTGCACAAGCCACCAACGAGTATCGATCGAATACACGTGTGGTCTTGTACCTAATCAGTCTCACGAAGCCATCAACTCGTGTGCACAGTCCAATGTGAGGCCACCAACCAACACACGACTATAATGTGCCCGACATGAAAATCCTACACATACCAACCGGCACGCCAGTATGACCCGGAATGCCACAATATGACAAAAGTGACAACGAAAATGAATAATGACTCACCAAGATTAAATGATGGTGAAATGAATGATAGCTCAATGAAATGATCGGAACCGTCGTTCCTTATGACTGAGGTGATTAATTGACAATGACAAGTTTTGATACGGTTAATACAATGATGAATGAGTTACGATTATGAATGAACAACAACAAAAGGAATGAATATCCTTTTAACCGAGTAAGAATTAACTTACACAATACCGATGAAGAATGTCCTTCCACGAACAACGTCCTAAATGAAAAGTCGGTCGCTCGAACAACCTTGAACATCAATAGTTACCAACAACCGATCAATACACGACTCAAATACGATCATAACCGACCCAAACGTCGATACAACAATATCCGAACTCGTAGATGTACTCTAACGAAAACGTTGAGATACCCGTTGGTTAAAACCAAACCCAAATTATCGAACCAACTCCAAAATGATTGATTCAAACCAGTACAACATTATCAATGACATCAATAATCTCATAGAAGTCCACAATTCAAGTTTATAATAACGACAATCGGAAATCCCCAAAATAACCGAAGTCAACCCCAAGGTTTCTTGGAATAATTCCGAAAATAACCATTAAATCCGTAGGAATATATTTATCCAAGTTAGATAATCCATAACTAACATATTCCAATGATAATCCAAGCTTGCACGAAGAAATCGGAAGGAAAACCCAAAAATACGAAATTATAGATCCAAGAGATTAATACCTTTGATTCGATGCGATGAAGATGATGAAATGATGATTAATCCGAAAGATGAGCTTGAAGATGATAATTGATGATTATTCCTCGAAGAATCCTCTCCGAATCGCTCGAAATCGCCCAAAATTACCGAAGGAATGAAATGAGATGAATAATGACGAACTCTGACTAAACTGTCCAATTTATAGTCAGTCCAGGTTAGCGTGCGCTAGCCCTTGTGCGTAGCGTGTGCTAACGAGTAATTTGGGTAGTCCAGTACCCACTGTCCGAACACGGTAGCGCGCGCTACGTACCTTCTTGTAGCGTGCGCTACGGCCATACTACTAGCGTGCGCTAAGACCCATTATTAGCGTGCGCTAACGAAATATTGATGCCCAACACTGGAGTCCAGAAAATTGTCTGACCTCTGATCTGACCACGATAGCGTGTGCTACAACCATTGTTTAGCGTGCGCTAATATATCGGTTGCGTACGCTAACAACAACACATAGCGTGCGCTATGAAATAATCCAGTGCAGTCCAGTAGCCACTAGACTCAACCTGATTCGTCCTTAGCGCGCGCTACACCTCATATTAGCGTGCGCTACTTCAACCCACTAGCGCGCGCTACTTACCAATCGTAGCGTGTGCTACTTATAACTCACCTGCAGTCCAGTACCTTCGGATCGGCAATGGTAACCTTAGCGTGCGCTAAAGGCCGAGTGGTAGCGTGCGCTACCTATACCCAATTAGCGTACGCTAAAGGAGTATGTAGCGTGCGCTACTCCTCACGCCGCACTCGCGAAAAAGACAATGATGATAAACACGGCACGAAACTCCAATCAGATTAGTGATGAATGACGATTGATACACGATACAATTACTCTGAATGATGAATACCATGACTGAAAATGAGTGACAAATGATCAATAATGAATGAAATTACTGAGTATCAATTACTGAATGGTAAATACTGAATGATAATTACTGAATTACAACCGGGTATTACATAGCATGTACTTAAATGAATTTTAAAAGTCACCAGATAATCAAACTTGTGCTTCGATCAACCATCGAATATCTTCTTGGATTCCATTTCTCATTAACACCCTTAATCTTTCGAGTAGAGCTCGATAAATTCTTTTTATGATATTCACTGGAAGAGATGTGTAATATTTACGAAGATTTGAAAGCATTGAATCCATTATGATAATCAAACCCTCGGTATGGGTGATTGTGAATACAATGATAATCTATTTAAAGATTGGAATTACGCTTCTGAGATTTGACTCTACGTTTGAATAGTTCATATCCTGAAGTGTATGAACTACGGTTCTATATTTGAATAATGAACATAATACGACATGTGGGAGCGACGGCTCCATGTTGATAATGATGTACAATAATGGCACCGAAAGATGATGTGATATGTCGGTAAAATATCTATATGGTAATATAGACACATCATGTCTTCAAACATTTCTTCTTGATTAATATCACTACTAGACAATATTGAAAATGAATCCCTAATAAATTTGGAATATATTAAGGGGGGTATGGGCCCACTTTCTCTACATGTGAACTACTAGATATTATGGATCCACTAGATAGTCACATGTGTATATGACTCGTAATCGGAAATTTACGAGATAATTTGCTCACGATTTGAGCATATATTCCAGATTAGATTAAGCTAGTATATCCTCAATAAACTTGAATAGATCCCAGAAAGGATCAAGATATGCGCATACAAGTGGGATATTAATTGGCATACTATTCGCAGTCCTCCAGCCAATATCGAGAACATAATATATAAACTCCCATGACTAATGATGAATACTGAGATATTGGAATATGACTTTGTGCTCAAGAAATATCTTACATGAGGGGGAGGATTAGTAGTTGGAAATATGTGAAATGCATCATACTATATCCTCACAACTATATAAACTTGAAGTTCAAAGATGAATGATAGGTTATTAATCTTTGGTACCAACTACAATTGCTTTGATAAATACATAATAATTCCCCGAATATGAATCAAAGCAAATGATAAAAGGAGGCATATTCTTTTGAGAAATATATATACATAACCACAATGTGTAATTCCAATGGATGATTGATAACGAGATATCTCGGCAAGTTATGTTGCTAAGGGAAATAAATATTGAAATGTGTCGACACAATATAATGCTATGAATGAAATTATTGGAATCGTTAATGAATTTAATATAATTTTGTGAAATTAAATATCATAAGATCGATCTACGTTCCGAGTAGATGATGGTGGTATATTCACTTTCTCTAAACCGATTCCTGGTGACTGAGAAATAGTGAATTAAAGTTTGTCACTTAATTGTGAATAAATGAGGGATGACTATCCCACATTGATTAATGAGCTATCATTATTCAAGGTTATAAGGAGTTTTCATTATTCATGTATTAATTAATGGCACGTGTGAATGGTCTTGAAGCCCACACGCGTGCGCACGCGTGCGCCACCGCCGTTGGATCTTGGCAATTGGTTTTTTGGTGGTCTTTGGGCTGTTCTTTGGGCTTGGCCTTGGCTTGCCTAAAGAATTTTTGGACTAGCTCAACAATATAGTTGGGGCCGTATGTGCACATAAGGATGTCCAGGTACATCCCTCGAGCGGTTAAGGAGCTGAATACAGTCCAGGTACATCCTAATTTAAATTCACCCAGAACACGGCTGTAACCTCCCAGGTGTAATGAGGAGTAGTAAATAGGCGATTTGAAATCTGTAACCTCTGCCCTTTTGAATTTCGAAATTCCTGAGATCAATGCAGCATGAATGCCTGCATTGATAACAGCCATTAGTGGCTATGTTTAATCCCTGCAGAGTGAGATGGCCTATAAATAGTCATGCATCTCATTTGCATCTGACACACGAAAATCGAAAAGTTTTCTGCATATTGTACTCTACATTTCATAAGTCAACTTTGTCCTCACCTTATTAGAGTTCGTCGGAGCTCAGAGTTTTGTGGTGCTACTACCTCCGAGACGCTGCCGTTTTATCTTTGGAGGCGATACGTCAGAACCGAGAGCACTACCGGGGCGTATTTCGTCTTGCGGATAGAGGACTCCTCGACTCGGCAATAGTTTACGGTTTTACTATTTTTCTTGTAAGTTTAATTCTGTTTTCCAGGTTTTGTATTTCTGTTTTACGAGTCTTGTAAGTTCTATTTTTTTGAGTTGTAATTTCATTTCCATTTGTAATTTATTTTCGCCCGACAAGTTTCACGAAGTCATTCCTAACAAGCGCAAGACGAAATACTACATGTGTAATATCCGCAATTTCGACTTCCGGTAATTTTCTTTTTTGGCGGAAGTATGTTTTGACGGCTCACTTGTGGCCGTTTCGTCATTCTGAGAATGATTAATTCTGCACTTTTTGACATCCGAGTTCGTTTCAGTGTCGTTTTGTTGAGTTCCGTGTACTTAAGCGACCTTTCCGCGCTTGAGTTTGATTCTTTCGAATCTCGTTCGAAACTATTGTTTCGGGTTCCTCATAAGTTCATTTAACGTTGTTAGACGTATTGTGAACTTCGGTTTGGTTATTCGATCACGTATCGTGATTTTCGGGTATTTTGGGCCATTTTGTAATTTTCTAAAGTTTTGGGTACTTGTTTTCGTACTCCCTTTTACCAACCTCCGGGGTGTCGGGATCGTGTGTTTGTTTTAAACTTGAGCTCGTGTTTTTATTATTGTACTACTTGTCTTGTTCGACCGTAGTGATTCGTGTTCGTCGCGTTCCGTGATCCTTTTCGGATATGACATCTGACAACTGTTCTGTACTGCCAGATGATTAGCGCACGATATTCTTCATCGGTAGCGTACGCTATAGATGCCTCTCTTATGTACGTAACACAACATTCGTTACGTACGTTACCTTGTTCAGGTTTTCGGACAGTTGAGTCTGGATGACTCTTACGTACGTAACATCACTAACGTACGTTAAAGCTTATGGCTTACGTACATTAGCTTCGCGCAGGTATATATATTTGAGGGTTGACCGATTTCGGGTCATTTCCTTCCTCCCTTCTCCCTTGCTGCGTTTTTGGCGATTTGGACGAGCTTTCATCGGCCTTTGATAGTAGTAATCATCTCGGTGGGTCTCCTTCGTGTTCATCATCATCTAACCTTCTTTCTTCTCTGAATCAAGGTAAGGTTTTAGAACCCTATTTGAGATATTTTGGGTTTGTCTCAATTTCGTGATTTCAATCCGAGATTGTGGGTTCTATTATTGTTATCTATTCGTGTTGATCATAACCCACGGGTTGGAATTCCATTTTCATGTTTTTGTCGGGTCGATTCGGGTTCTTGGCCGTTTTGGTGGAAACCCTTGAGCTTCCGTCATTTGTTCTTTTAATTCGGCGGCTTTGAGTCGTACTTTGGAATTCATCTTCGTTGTTGTGGTTGTCGTTCATAGTTTATTGTCGCGGGTTGTCGTTCGGCGGAGTCGGTAGGTTCATAGACGGTTCGGGTCTCCTCACTCCGGTTGATGCTCCGCATCTCGTTCATCATCGTCTCGATCAAGGTTTCGAGGCAAGTACCTTGTTCATACATTTCTCGTTTTGTGGATATGATGATCGGTGATCGCCTTGGTGTGTTTGTTTGGTTGTTCGAAATGAATTTTCAAAGATTCGGTTTGGCCTCGTTAAAAGCTCTCTCGCAAAACGCGTGTGTGTTTTGTGAACGGTGTGTTTTGAGAATTGATTATGATTTGATTATTTTGAACGTCGAGGGCTTTAATGATACCCCTGTTTGTTTAAAGTTATGGAATCGTGTATTTCGTGTTAATTGTGTTGTTGTGTTGTGATGAGTATGATAACGGTGTCGGGTAAGTGTCCATCTCTAGTGAGTATTATTAATGAACTTACATTCTTAGCATATTAGTATTGCATGAGCCATGGCGTGTGTGTGTGTGTATGCTCACTACGGGTTAGATCCGATGGGGTCTCGGTAGGGGTCCACAGAGGCGTGGCCCGCGAGTTGCTTTTAACCACTACGGGTTAGATCCGACGGGGACTCGGTAGGGATCCACAGGGGCGTGGGTCCGCGGTTAATTGTGGTGCATTTTACAAATGTGATTTGGATTATTGGCGTTTCCGAAAATGTGTGTTTCAACCGATGTTTTCATGATTACATGCATGGACTACTTGTGTAAGAGGTACGTTGTTCATTTGGCCTACTTGGCTAGGATGACACTAGAGTATTTTTGTCGTGTGTGTTTAGTCCTTTGGTTGTGGGGTTTTGATGTTGGAAAACGGACCTTGCTATTGTTCTCGTGTACGGTGATTTGATGATATTTGGGTTGAGATCCCAACGGTTTTGTAAAGGTCGTTTTACGGAAAGTAAATCTTTGGGGTTGTGACCCTTTTGGTTTTTGGAAAGAGAAGGATTCGATAATCCTATATGGTTTTCTGTTAAAACTCCCGAGGGCATTTTTAAACCATTTTACCTATTGTTCTCTTGATTTGTGATCTTTCAAATTTGGAAAGTTTTACTCAAACTCTTGCCTCGGGAGGTATTTCTCGTTATGTTTGAATCTTTGAGGATTCCTGATTATTATTATTCTTGGAATATGATTTGTATGACTCGTATTTGCACTTTGTACTTGCACTAGCAAAATAGTGAAATTTTGCTAACCCCCGAGTAATCGGAGGGTGGATGTCTGTATTGCATTCAGGTTTTGGGGAGCATAACACAGGGTCGGCACGAAGGATGATGAAAGATGATCGATACTAATCACTTGAGGATCCATACGATGTCGTATTGGTTTGGTTGTTCTTTATTTCTGCTGCAGTATTTCCCCCGTTGCACGGGAGTGTGTTGTATTTTGACCCCTACGTGGGCATGTATTGAGATTAAGTTGTATGTATTTATTGAAAGACCAAAACGGTCTACTGAGTCTTTTTAGCCTTGAAGGCCTTGTTGAGTTGTTCGATTTTGTTACCCGCCTGGTCTACGGCGTGTAATATCCTTGAGCGGATTGGGGTGTTACATAAATGGTATCGGAGCTTAGGTTGTGGAAACCTAGGCTGTAGGGTCAGTTGTGCCTGTTGAGTTTTGTCTCGTCGAATTTTGTCTGACTGAGTCGTGTCGCGACGCGTAGTCTGAGTTTGTTGGTCGTGATTAGTATCGTGGGGCGATCATCACATTCGTGCGACCTATGGATGTAAGTCTCTCTTCTTTGTATTGTGCCTCGTGTGACACGAGCTACTTGTATGATTATTTATTAAGTGATGGAATCTTCATGTAGACTCTTGGTCTCCTGATATGTGTTTATTCGACTCCCATATTTTGTTTATATGATGAGTGTTGTCCCTGCTAATAATTTTCAAATTGATTTGCTCGTTTTGCAAGTATTCTTGTGAAACCTTTGTGCTTATATGTGTTCGATTTGCTCACTCCGGGAGGGTCCGACGAGGCCTCGGGGGAATCCGTGACTTCACTCCGGATTCAATAGTTTGTTTCGCTATCAAGTACGGGAGGGTCCTTAGAGGCCTCGAATGGGGTCAGTGGTTTCGCCCCGATCCTAGGCGGTTTTCGAACGTGATATTTTACTGTTTGTTTTACGGTAAAAGACATGTATTGTCTTGATTTTGAACGATTTAATGCGTGTGCTATAATGTGTTTAAGCGAATGTCGATACGTGTGAATTTTGCGCATTCTGGCGTATTGGATTTCTGAAAAACCTTGAGTATCTTAGAAAATAAATTTCGAGACGTACTTTTAAATGGATTGTATTTTCGAGGCGCCTACTAGCGCAACTATCTGTTTCAAAATTATTCCACTCTGAGGACCAAATTATTTTGAGATATTCTTAATAATTTAGAAACGCATTTGCTTAGACCCGAAGGTCGAATATTTCTGAAAGTTTTAATTAAAAGAAAAGTGTCCTCATTTTGATTAAACGCAAGATGGTTTTTCAAAGTCTCGATAACTATGTTTGTATTACTTTTTCGTAATATGATACTCAAGATCAACTGATGTTTCCAAAATTATTTTCAAAAAGGTGGTTTTCGTTTTTAAAACCTATCGTTCCTATTTGCGGTCCGGGAATGTATGTATGATGTTCGCACTTTCATTAGGATGTTAGCCCCCGAGTTGTGATTGAATTGGTGGTGTGAGCATTGAGTCGTTCGCCACGAAATTACTGTGTTTGCCCTCTGTAAGAGGTGTAATGTTAGTCTTTAATGTTGTCGTTTTGTGGTGATTTGTGTGTTACCGCACTTGAGCGAGCTGTTAGAGCTTCGGTTTGTATGATTGTGTACATCTGTGATTGTTTCATGATGTCTTGTGATTATGTGTTGGTTATCGTTCGGACCGTTGAAATCGCCGAATGTATGCCGTCGTTCTCTGATTTGGTGCATGTTGGTTGCCTTACGTGGATATGTTGTGCTGAGTTGGCATCTCCGGTATGTGGTTTTGCGATGTTATATTCCATTGTACCTGGCAGTTGTATTTTCAGTATGCCGAGGTGCTTCATCTGTAATGTGCTGGAGCATGTACGTGCAAATTGCCCTCCCCCGCCAATAGCAGATTACAAGTGTGGACTCGAGAGACACAGAATCCAGTTTTGGGCGAGTTGGTTATCGAGTCTTCTGGGGTAGGAACCTCAGCGCAGATCTCATGATCGACTTGTGAGGCCTTTGAAAGACGTTTCTGTCGGTTGATTGTTGTGTTGTCACATTGCTTTCGTTGTTGTGAGTTTCGGGGACGATACTTCTTTTATAAGAGGTTCGATGTAGTACCCGTATTATTTTTGACTTCTGCACTTTCTCTTTCTCGATTCTATCGACTCGCTCGTGTTCGCTGGTACTTTCTGAACTTGTTTGGTATCTCGGTGGTCATTGTTCGAACGGGATGTGACCTTGTTTCGGATCAATCTGTTTATCATTGTGACGTTTCCAAGCTCGGTTCGATTCTTGTGAACCTTGTTCGAAATTAACATATTTTAGTTTCTACAAGTTCTTTTAATACTTTGAGTTGAAGTGTGAACTTCGGAGTCGTTGTTCGACCGTTGTCATTTGATCATTGTTTTTCGATCGTTGTTGTTCGATCATTGTTGTTCGACCGTTGTTGTTCGATCATTGTTGTTAGATCATTGTTGTTCGATCGTGGTTGTCTGACTGTTGTTGCCTGATCTCGTACCGCGGAGAATTATCGTTCCCCGTTAGTCAGTTGTTTTGAGTGTGGCCAAGTGGGTCACCGAGCCGTGCACTGCGAAATGGTAGCTGAGAGGTTGGAGGATCGAGTTTGCGTCTCTGCTTCGAAGGGACACGGAGATGCCTGGTGTGGTTTTTGAGAATTTCGGCGTGGTCGGAGTTCTCCGTGGTTACCCTTGCGGATCGTTGTACGTTTCATTTCTATTTTTTTCGACTGTGCGTGTTTTCTTGTAATAGGTGCCTTTTGTCTCTTGATGGTCCGGACAATTGACTTGATTGCGTTATCAGTTAGGCGATGCTTGGCACTTGCGGATTGTGTTATGCCCTGCTTGTGGCACTGTGATGGTTGTCGTTGAGCATGTTTCCACGCCGTATGTTCCTTTGCGTTCTTGTAGCGTCTCGCCGATGGGCGTAAGCTATGCATTCTTGTGAATTTCGTTGAGATGTTCCTTGTGGGATGTTGCATCCTCCCTACTTATTTTAAGTTTCGGGACGAAACTTCTTTTAAGGAGGGTAGTGTGTAATATCCGCAATTTCAATTTCCGGTAATTTTTTTTTTTGGCGGAAGTATATTTTGATGACTCGCGTGTGGCCATTTCGGCACTTTTTGATATCGGAGTTCGTTTCAGTGTCGTTTTGTTGAGTTCCGTGTCCTTAAGCGACCGTTCTGCGCTTGAGTTTGATTCTTGCGAATCTCGTTCGAAACTGTTGTTTCGGGTTCCTCGTAAGTTCATTTAACGTTGTTAGACGTGTTGTGAACTTCGGTTTGGTTATTCGATCACGTATCGTGATTTTCGGGCATTTTGGGCCAATTTGTAATTTCCCAAAGTTTTGGGTACTTGTTTTCGTACTCGCTTTTACCTACCTCTGGGGTGTCGGGATCGTGTGTTTGTTTTAAACTTGAGCTCGTGTTTTTATTATTGTACTACATGTCTTGTTCGACCGTAGTGATTCGTGTTCGTCGCGTTCCGCGATCCTTTTCGGATGTGACACCTGGCAGCTGTTCTGTACTGCCAGATGATTAGCGCACGCTATTCTTCATCAGTAGCGTACGCTATAGATGCCTCTATTACGTACGTAACACATCATTCGTTACGTACGTTACCTTGTTCAGGTTTTCGGACAGTTGAGTCTGGATGACTCTTACGTACGCAATGCCTTGTTCCTTACGTACGTAACATCACTAACGTACGTTAAGGCTTATGGCTTATGTACGTTAGCTTCGCGCAGGTATATATATTTGAGGGTTCACCGATTTCGGGTCATTTCCTTCCTATCTTCTCCCTTGCTGCGTTTTTGGCGATTTGGGGTGGATTTGGATGAGCTTTCATCGGCCTTTGATGGTAGTAATCATCTCGGTGGGTCTCCTACGTGTTCATCATCATCTAACCTTCTTTCTTCTCCGAATCAAGGTAAGGTTTTAGAACCCTATTTGAGATATTTTGGGTTTGTCTCAATTTCGTGATTTCAATCCGAGATTGTGGGTTCTATTATCGTTATCTATTCGTGTTGATCATAACCCACGGGTTGGAATTCCATTTTCATGTTTTTGTCGGGTCGATTCGGGTTCTTGGCCGTTTTGGTTGAAACCCTCGAGCTTCCGTCATTTGTTCTTTTAATTCGGCGGCTTTGAGTCGTACTTTGGAATTCATCTTCGTTGTGGTTGTCGTTCATAGTTTATTGTCGCGGGTTGTCGTTCGGCGGAGTCGGTAGGTTCGTAGACGGTTCGGGTCTCCTCACTCCGATTGATGCTCCGCATCTCGTTCATCATCATCTCGATCGAGGTTTCGAGGCAAGTACCTTGTTCATACATTTCTCGTTTTGTGGATATGATGATCGGTGATCGCCTTGGTGTGTTTGTTTGGTTGTTCGAAATGAATTTTCAAAGATTCGGTTTGGCCTCGTTAAAAGCTCTCTCTCAAAACGCGTGTGTGTTTTGTGAACGGTGTGTTTTGAGAATTGATTATGATTTGATTATTTTGAACGTCGAGGGCTTTAATGATACCCATGTTTGTTTAAAGTTATGGAATCGTGTATTTCGTGTTAATTGTGTTGTTGTGTTGTGATGAGTATGATAACGGTGTCGGGTAAGTGTCCATCTCTAGTGAGTATTCTTAATGAACTTACATTCTTAGCATATTAGTATTGCATGAGCAATGGCGTGTGTGTATGCTCACTACGGGTTAGATCCGATGGGGTCTCGGTAGGGGTCCACAGAGGCGTGGCCCGCGGGTTGCTTTTAACCACTACGGGTTAGATCCGACGGGGACTCGGTAGGGATCCACAGAGGCGTGGGTCCGCGGTTAATTGTGGTGCATTTTACAAACGTGATTTGGATTATTGGCGTTTCCGAAAATGTGTGTTTCAACCGATGTTTTCATGATTGCATGCATTGACTACGTGTGTAAGAGGTACGTTGTTCATTTGGCCTACTTGGCTAGGATGACACTAGAGTATTTTTGTCGTGTGTGTTTAGTCCTTTGGTTGTGGGGTTTTGATGTTGGAAAACGGACCTTGCTATTGTTCTCGTGTACGGTGATTTGATGATATTTGGGTTGAGATCCCAACGGTTTTGTAAAGGTCGTTTTACGGAAAGTAAATCTTTGGGGTTGTGACCCTTTTGGTTTTTGGAAAGAGAAGGATTCGATAATCCTAGATGGTTTTCTGTTAAAACTCCCGAGGGCATTTTTAAACCATTTTACCTATTGTTCTCTTGATTTGTGATCTTTCAAATTTGGAAAGTTTTACTCAAACTCTTGCCTCGGGAGGTATTTCTTGTTATGTTTGAATCTTTGAGGATTCCTGATTATTATTATTCTTGGAATATGATTTGTATGACTCGTGTTTGCACTTTGTACCTGCACTAGCAAAATAGTGGAATTTTGCTAACCCCCGAGTAATCGGAGGGTGGATGTCTGTATTGCATTCAGGTTTTGGGGAGCATAACACAGGGTCGGCACGAAGGATGATGAAAGATAATCGATACTAATCACTTGAGGATCCATACGATGTCGTATTGGTTTGGTTGTTCTTTATTTCTGCTGCAGTATTTCCCCCGTTGCACGGGAGTGTGTTGTATTTTGACCCCTGCGTGGGCATGTATTGAGATTGAGTTGTATGTATATATTGAAAGACCAAAACGATCTACGGAGTCTTTTTAGCCTTGAAGGCCTTGTTGAGTTGTTCGATTTTGTTACCGGCCTAGTAGATCCTTGAGGAAAGGTTCTATGGCGTGTAATATCCCTGAGCGGATTGGGGGTGTTACAACTTGCTGTTTTTTACTAAATCCCACAACTGGAGATGTCGAATGCTGCTTCCACCGACTCAACCACCACCGCTGCCTTTGCCTCGGCCACTGCATCAACCATGGCGAATAATGTTGCTGCGACTATGTCCAACCTGATGAGCTTAACCACCTCAACGACAATTCCATGGGTGTTTTCGAATCCTTTTCTGACAACCGGTGGATCCACCTCGAGTGGCACCGTTGGTTCTAGGGGTGTATTTCGAACCGAACGTTCGTGAAAATTTCGCGAAAGTGTTCGGTCAACGTTCAGTTCGTTCGGTCAAATTCGAAGAGTTCGCAAACATGTTCGTTACATACACGAACCGAACATGAATAGAATAATATATGTTCATTAGTTAGCGAACAGTTCACAAACAAAGGTTTTTTATATATTTATTAATAATTTTACAATGATTAATAAATATAATTAATAATTTTATAATAATTAATAAATATATGTACAAAATAAAATCTACCATTCCAAAATCCTTAATTTCTAAATCTATCTTCCCTTTTTAATTTTTTAATAATTATTGCTTGTACTTTAGTTTTTTTTTATTATTTTAGAACACAAACGAACAAACGAACGATCAAAATGAACCGAACAATCGAACGCTAACGAACGAACCCTAAATATGTGAAATTTTAACGAACCGAACACGAATAAGTGGTTTGCAATTTTATCAAACACGAACACGAACCGAACGAACCGAATCCTTAACGAACAAACGTTCGTTAAAGTCACAGTTCGGTTCGTTCGGTTCAAAATACACCCCTAGTTGGTTCCACTTTCAGTGGTACCGTAGGATCCATGTTAGGATCTACTGTTGGAGCCTATGGGTTCAACACAAGTGGTTCCTTTTTTGGAACAACCTCGGGGCCTAGGATGATGCCTACCGCCGAGAAGCCGCCAAAGTTTGGTGGAGCCGACTTTAAAAGGTGGCAACAAAAGATGTTGTTCTATTTGACAACATTGGGCTTTGCAAATTTCCTTAAGGAAGACGAGCCACCAGCGCCAAGTGCGCAAGAGACAAGTTTCACTGTCCGAGCTGCCTATGACAACTAGCACAATGGAGATTATCTTTGTAAAAACTTTATTCTAAATTCTTTAGAGGATAGTTTGTATTATATATAATCTGTTGTAAACACATCAAATGCGATGTGGGATGCAGTTGAAAATAAGTACCATAGTGATGATGCAAGTACGAATAAGTTTGTAGTCGCCAAGTATTTGTACTACAAGATGGTTGATTCAAAGCAAATCATGGAACAAATGCAAAAGTTCCAACTCATTATTCATGACGTCAATGCCGAGGGGATGGTCCTGTCGGATGCTTTTACTGTTGCAACTGTGATCGAGAAGTTGCCCCCCAGTTGGAAAGACTTCAAGAGCTACCTCAAGCACAAGCGAAAGGAGATGACTCTAGAAGACTTGATTGTGAAATTACGCATCGAGTCTGACCTGCGCAAGAATGATCATAAACCAAAAGGCTTGATCGATGCTAAGGCCAATCTGTTGGAGCAAGGCGGTCCCTCCATCAAACGAGCTCCCCCAAGTGTCCAAAACAAGAACAAAGGGAAGCAACCAGCCAAGAAGTTTGATGGTGATTGCTTCAACTGTGGCAAACATGGGCACGCGGCGAAGGACTGCCGAAAGCCGAAGGCCAACAAGAAGAAGAAACATGTCGCCAACATCGCCGAGATTGACGGCATGTGGAAAGAGGACGATCTTGCTGCTGTGGTCACCGAGGAGGTCAACCACGTTGAGAACCAAGGTGGTTGGTACGTCGACACCGGTGCGACCGCCCACGTTGGTGCCGATAGGAGCCACTTTAAGAACTATCAAGCTGTTGAGGGGAGGAAGCTCAACATGAGGAATTCAGCTTCATCTGAGATTATCGGAGTTGGAGAAGTGGCTCTCAAACTAACGTCCGGAGAAACACTCACCTTGAAGAATGTGCTTCATGTTCCTGATATAAATAAGAACTTGATCTCGGGCTCTATACTAGTTAATAAGGGGTTTAAACTAGTATTTGAGTCAGATAAAGTTATCATAAAGAAGTTTGATAGGTTTCTTGGTAAGGATTACCTCACGGAGGGACTCTTAAAAATTTATGCTTTGGCTATGTGACATGTAACCAAGTCTGCTAATGCTAATGAAAATGCTAATGCTTCCTCTTATTTGACCGAGTGTTCTGGTTTATGGCATTGTAGATTAGGTCATGTGAATCTAAATGCTATAAAAACATTAGTAAACTTAGATTTACTAAAGTTAAATGAAGTCGATTCTCAAAACAAATGTGAGATTTGTGTTGAGGCAAAATTGACGAAGCTACCGTTTCATTCGGTAAAACGGAACACAAAACCCCTTGAATTAATTTACACATATGTGTGTGATTTAAAGTTTGTGCAAACTAGAGGTGGTAAGAAGTACTTTATCACTTTCATCGATGATTGTACAAGATATTGTTATCTTCATCTTTTGAGAAGTAAAGATGAGGCTATTAATGCTTTTAAGAACTTCAAGAATGAAGTCGAGACTCAACTAGGTTGTCTTATCAAAATGGTTCGAAGCGATAGAGGGGGCGAATATGTAGCCCCGTTCGAGGAATTATGCAACGAGAGTGGTATAATTCATCAAACAACAGCTCCATATGCACCACAATATAATGGTGTTGCTGAATGTAAGAATCGAACACTTAAAGTTATGATGAATGCCTTATTAATTAGTTCAGGGTTGTCCCAGAATATGTGGGGGAAGCTATCTTGACAGCCAACTACATACTGAACAAGATTCCATGCAAACTTAAGGATGTTAGGCCCTGTTCTTTTGGACTTATTTTTCAGTTTTTCAGTTCAGTTCATGTCAGGTCCATTCAGTTCAGTTCAGTTATTATTATTATTATTTTTAATTTTTATTATTAATAATAATAATCTTGGTTATTATTATTGTTATTATTACTAAATAATATTTACTATAATTAATAATAATATTTATTATTAACGTTGTTGTTGTTGTTGTTGATTACTATTATGATTATTATTTATCATTATTATTATCATTATTATTATAGTTATTATCGTTATTGTTATTAATTTTGTTATCAATTTTGTTGGGTTATGGGTAATTGGGTTGGGGATGTGGACTTTTATATTATTTTTAAAAAATATTTTAAAATATTAGTTTTTTAGCAAAACGTTATTTAATTATTTTAATATTAAAAAATCTTCAAGGGGCCATACGGGTCCTATATTGACTCCGCCCCTGAAAGTAGACATCATCATACTGTCACTTTGGATTGACAACAATTTTTAATTTTTACGAAAACAAAAGTTTGAATCTAGCAAATTATTTGATATTTTAGCTATAATTTATATTTTTTTCTAATTTACCCTTATCAAATAGCTCTCAAGTGATCATTTATAGTTTATTATATTATTATTGTTATTATTATTGTTATTATTTTTATTATTTTCATTTTATTGTTATTATTATATTATTATTATTTACCTTTAATATATATTTATATATCAGTTCAGTTTAGTTTAGATACATTCGATTCGATTCGATTCGATTCGATTCGAGTCCATTCGATTTAGTTCGATTCGATTCGAGTCCATTCGATTCGATTCGATTGATTCGAGTCCATTCGATTCGATTCGATTCATTCAGTCCCAAGGAACAGAGCCTTACTCCTTATGAGTTGTGGAAAGGTAGGAAACCATCATACAAATATCTCAAAGCGTGGGGGTGTTTGGCGAAGGTTGAGGTGCCGCTACCTAAACAAGTTAAAATTGGTCCTAAAACGGTCGATTGTATCTTTATTGGGTATGCACTGAACAACATCGCTTATCAGTTTGTTATCCACAAGTCAGAAGTATCTGATATGACTGTGGGAACAACAATTGAATCAAGGAATGCTATATTCTTTGAAAACATATATCCTTGTAAGAAAAATGATAAAGTTGAGAACAATTCTAGCAATGAAGTTGAAGATGAAGCAACAAGTTCAAAATCTGTGGATGTAGTGTAACACCCCCAAAATCTGACCGGGAATATTACACGTCGCAGACCCTCTCCGTGAGGATCCACCAGGCTAGACATCGAAACAACACATTACTTTACATACGGACGTAACAACATAACGAACCAATAAACCGATTTGGTCTTTTGTCACTAACATACAAATCAAAGTATACATTTATATCTCGACTTATATCCATGCAAGGGTAAAATACACTCACAAACGAAAGTACGACAGCGGAAAAGACCATACAACGAACTCTGACCGACTGTATCCAAAACTGGACTTCATGTGATTAGTATCATTCGTCTTCCATCATCCTTCGCACCGATCCTGTGTTTTGCTCCCAAAACCTGCATGTACCTGGACGCAGAACAGACATCCACCCCCCGAATACTCGGGGGTTAGCAAAACTCCACTGTTTTGCTAGTACAAGTATAAAATGCAAATACGAGCCATACACAACACATTCTGAGAATACAACGAAAGACTTCCCGAGATATATTATTTAGTTAAAATAGTTCAAGTCCTGAAAGTAGAAACGAAACAAGTAAGCACTTTGAAAACATTTCCAAATCTCGGGAGTTTTGAAAACATTTGAAATTGAAAAGTTCTTAATTCCTCGAAAGCCACTCAGGGTCACAGTCCCAAAGTTCATTTTCCAAAATGCAAATCCGTTAACAAAACACGGGGTCCACAACCCAACCATTCCGGTCACAAAACACAGGGTCCACGACCCGATCATCCACTTCAATTCACTTACAAATGCACATTATAAATAATACATTATTTATGCCATTCTAGCCAAGCACCAAGACTCGATATACAATGACTCTCGACCCCGAGTACAAAGCATTGTGATACTCCAGACAATATCACCATTAACGAAAACATCAATATCACGGAAACCACACTTGGTAACCTACGGCCATGCCCCTTAGCATCGGCCCCCAGACGCCCCGTCGAACGCTCCGGGTGGGAAACCACTTCCGCGGCCGTACCCCTTAGTATCGACCCCCAGACGCCCCGTCGAACTCTCCGGGTGGAAGTTCAACCACACACGCACTCAAGTCCACTTCCTCGGCCGTACCCCTTAGTATCGACCCCCAGATGCCCCGTCGAACGCTCCGGGTGGAAGTTCGACCACACACGCACCCGAGTCCACTTCCTCGGCCGTACCCCTTAGTATCGACCCCCAGACGTCCCGTCGAACGCTCCGGGTGGAAGGAACACAACTCACGCACCCGAAAGATCACAATTCAGTTGTAAACCACAAGCCTCGAAAATCAATCACGGTATATATAGTCGAGGTACCTTACTAGAATGGCCAGTTCATCCAACACATGCTCACGACCCAGAACTAATACTATCAACAAGGAAGCACACTATTGCAACAGCACCGAACGACACAACCAATATCACATAAATTCACATATTCATCGATAACCACATGTCTCCACGTACAGCTTAAACAAAGGATTGAACTTCAAAACTTACCGACGACGTAATCACACATAATGGCATCACACAAAAGTAATGTGATCTTATACTCAACATTAATACACATATTCAATTAAGCATATTAATTCTCGGAGCACACGAGTCGTCTTTAAGAAAACCACGATGGTAAATATATCGATTCTTTTGAAAAAAATAGATATAAATATTTATTTAGCACATATCGACGATTAGCAACCATTATATCCACAAAACACGTAATGTATGGGCAAGATACTTGCCTCGAATTCAATTTGTGAATACTACGACGAACGCGACTCGGCCGAACCAGCCCCGAAACAGCCCCGAAAGCCGACCACCTTCGCGATAAATCAATAACAACACCATCACTACGAGAATAACACCGCTACGAATCAACAATACTAAACGAAATCCCAATCGACACTAAGAAAGAACAAGGGTTCAAGGGTTTCCCAAGGAAATCAAAATCATGTTCCGGGTAGAATGAAATCAATAAACGAGTTTCTAATCCCTAGGGTACAACCAAAATAACAAGAACTACACAATCAATTTATCATTTCCGGGTGAACTCAAGAGATCAAGGAAAACCCCCCAAAATTCCCAAAACCAAGGTTCTAAGGGATTTTACCTCGAATCCGACGGTGGAAGATGAAAGAAGGTTGATAAATCCATGTTAGGAGTTGAAATGAGTTGATATCTAATGATATCTGGCCGAGATCTCCACCTTCTCACGCCTGGAATCGCCTGGGTCACCGGAGGGGAAGAAGTGAAATGAAAAATGACGAAAGTTGACCTCTGTAGTCCTATTTATATTGTCAACAGTTAGCGCACGCTAAGGTATGTGTAGCGTGCGCTATCGGATACAAAATGCAGTCCAGAACCCTCTGCCAGACTTCGTTAGCGCGCGCTAATAAATGTGTTTAGCGTGCGCTAATTATAGACTGTGTAGTCTTTACTATTTCGGCCATAACTCCTTCGTCCGGACTCCGATTGACTCGCCGTTTGAACCATTGGAAAGCTAATTTGATGCTATATCACATTGTAAAGTTTAAGAATTTTTAGGCTTAATAAGTGTCGGTGGTGATCTTACAAGTCGACCAAATGCACAACACCGATACTCCTCGATAAAACAATGATTATTCAACATGCAACGAAACACTAACGGACAACACCAATGATCCAAATCGAAAACAAACAAATAACAAATCACGACATAATATTAACTCGACTTACGCAATGATAAGTCGAACCCGACAAACACTACAACACGGTACATTGGCCATACCCAACAAAGGGGAAAATCTCAAGAAATTGCCAACTTAACAAAATGGCCGGCGCAACCGACAAAAATTCAAAACTAAGCAGAACCGAGAATCTCGGGTATTACATGTAGATCTAAAGTCACGTAAGCGATCGAGATCTAATCTGGAAGACGTGGCAGTAGGGCTAGGACACTAAAGAAATTCGGACCTGACTACATAGCATTCATGTTGGATGAAGAACCAACATCGATCAAAGTATCTTATGCTAGACCAGACGGGTTGCTCTGGAAAGAAGCTGTTCGGAGTGAAATTGACTCAATTTTACAAAACCAAACTTGGGTTTTGGTTGATTTACATGAAGGTTGTAAGCCCTTAGGATGCAAATGGATCCTTAAAAGAAAGTACAAGGCTGATGGGTCGATTGATAAGTCTAAAGCTCATTTAGTAGTCAACGATTTCAAACAGAATGAAGGGTACAATTTTGCGATACCTGTTCACCTATAATAAGGATTACATCTATTCGAGTGCTTCTCGGGATTGCTGCTTTGCACGATCTTGAGATTCATCAAATGGATGTTAAGACTGCTTTTCTGAACGGTGATTTGGATGAAGAGATATATATGGAACAACCTGAAGGGTTTGTAGTACCTGGACAAGAGAAAAAGGTCTGCAAACTGGTTAAGTCTCTATATCGATTGAAACAAGCTCCACTACAGTGGCACTTGAAATTTGACTATGTAATGTTATCAAGTGATTTTAAAATAAATGAGTGTGATAAATGTGTTTATATTAAGAACACTACTAACGGCTATGTTATTATGTGTCATTATATAGATGTCATGTTAATCATGGGTAGCAATATACAAGTGATTAACGACACTAAGAACATGTTAAAAAGAAATTTTGACATGAAAAAGACATGGGGCTAACCGATGTGATTCTTGGAACGAAAATTTTGAGAAAATCTGATGCAATCATCTTGACACAATCTCACTATGCCGAGAAAGTTCTCAAGAAGTTTAATGCTTTTGATAGCTTGCCGGCTAAGACCCCAATAGAGTTAAATGTTCACTTGAGCAAAAATCGAGGGGAGCCCGTTGTACAAGAAGAATATGCACGAGTCATTGGGTGTTTAATGTATCTTACAAATTGCACTCGACCCGACTTAGCTTGCGCTGTGAACAAATTGAGTCGTTACACGAGCAATCCAAGCAAAGAGCTTTGGAAAGCTCTTGTTAGAGTTTCGAGGTACTTAAAGTATACTCAAAACCTTGGGTTACACTATTCGAGATACCCCCCGGTACTTGAAGGGTACTGTGATGCAAATTGGATACCTGATACGAAAAGTTCATTTTCTACAAGTGGTTATGTGTTTACCATTGGGGGTGCAGCTGTTTCGTGGAAGTCCGCGAAACAAACATGTATAGCTCGATCCACCATGGAATCGGAATTCATAGCTTTGGACAAAGCTGGTGAAGAAGTCGAGTGGCTCAGAAACTTTCTAAAAGATATTTCATATTGGTCAAAGCCAGTGCCTGCAGTAATGATACACTGCGATAGCCAAGCTGCTATTGGTAGGGCAATAACTAACGTGTATAATGGAAAGTCTCAACATATTCGTCGACGCTATAATACCGTGAGATATTTGATCAAAATTGGGGTTATCTCTATTAACTATGTAAGGTCATTGGATAATCTAGTGGATCCGCTAGACAAAGGGTTAAACCGTGATCAAATGAATAAATTGCTAGAGGGATGGGTTTAAAATCCAAAAATTGAGAATTATCATAGTGGTAACCCAACCAAGATGACTGGAGATCCCAAAAACTTGGTTCAATGGGAAAACTAATTTATGAGAGTTCGTGTGCTACATGTAATATCCGGATTTATTATTGTGTATTTCATCTGTATTTGAACCCTGTATTATTCGGAATTGTGATCTCGATAATTGGAGTATGATATTTATCACATTTGTATCCTTGTACATAAGTATAACAACATGCAAAATTTCTCATGCAAACTCGTGATAGCGCACGCTAAGAATGTAGCTTAACGTGCGTTATCGGCTACAACTAGCGCACGCTACGGATGAAGAATTGCGTGCGCTAGGCAGTCAATTATTGAGCTATACGCACATGCGCCAGCCGGACATAGGTCCGGATAAGATTCCCGCGGGCGGAACTGGACAGGTTTGGAGTCAACGCTTATTAGCGTGCGCTAAGGAAAGTAGGATAGCGTGCGCTAATCGGCTAATGTGCAGAAATGTTATAAATGGGACAGCAACCCATTTTACTTGGTTTACATTTCCTTCGATTATCCTTCGTTCTTGAGAGACCAGAGAGCATTATATCCTCCTTAAACACTTAGACCACCTCTACTTGACTCATTAAAGATTGGATATCACTTGTGATTGATCATTGAAGTGGAGTAGCACCTTGGATTGGCACATAAACAACCGGAGTTGGATTCTACCTTTTTGGCTCAGTGATTTCTTCATCTTAAGGTATGTTAATTCTTTCTCCAGCCTTCGATTCATGTTCTTAAGAATAATATGAATCATGCTATCAAGATATTGAGTTCCATTAGTGAATTATTCAACAAGCATCATGCTTAGAAGTCGGAATAACTATGCTTATGATATCGTCGTTGAAAACCTCGTAGTTGGAATCCTAGTACGTCAAATGATGAGAGGAACATTCTGAGGTTGATTATCCGTATGATTTATGTTGTCATATTGATCATAAACTTGAAGGTGATATCACTTGTGGTTATAAGGACTTAAGAAAGAATCATCTTAGGTTGTATCGTTTCGTATAAGTTGGAATTGTTAGTTCACCTTCAAGATGAAGTCTGAATGTGATAATGATAATGGAATCTAATGCATCAACCTGAGATCACCAAACTTCACATGAGAATGATAATCGAGTTTGAATATAAGAGTTGTGATAATATTCATTTTCTTGAAACTCAAAGATGTTTGATTCCGTAAGATCATTTATAAGTTTATGAACATGGCATGTAGACGGATAACGTACGTTAATCACTGAGGAGTTCGTAAATTTCATCACCGTTAGAACAAGTCGGCTGCCCAGTACTAAAATTGCCATGCACGCTTAGCGTACGCTAAGATATGTAAATTAATGTACACTATCGGGCATGTTTAGCGTACGCTACGCTTGGAACTTAGCGTGCGTTATATCATCAGACGAGTCAATCGACTGATTAGTGAGGTACTGACCATGCATGGTTAGCGTACGCTAGGCTGCATATAATTGCATGCGCTAACGAGTAGCCTTAACGTACGCTACACAGGATACATAGCGTGCGTTAAGCAAGCCAGACAGATTTCATTTTAAGAACTTCCAACCGTAATTTGGATTGTTAGATGTTCGTTCGACTTGAGATGAATTCTATATTATTTCTTTTGTTAAGGTTCGAGCTTAGCAACGTGATTGATCGAAGGGGACGACCTTCGAGTATTTTGATATTCGTGGAAGTTTTATTCTTGTCATCGAACCTAGGCAAGTACTCTAATTAGAATTGTTTATATTATGACAGTTATATTGTGATTGTATTGTGTATATGTATTGTGATTAAATGTCCACCATGCGTTGATCCAACGGGAATCATCATGGGAATCTATAGCTATGTGCGCTGGATCGTTGGACAGGTAGTTCCACCATGCGTTGGTCCGACGGGATCATCATGGGAATCTATAGCTGCGTGCGCTGGATCGTTGGAATACCATCAGTATGTTGAGACTGTTGTGATGTGATAAGTGTTGTTGTTATTTCTCGTTGGAGAAACTTGTTATGATGATTGTTGATTACATCATTGTTGTATGATTATTGTACTTGTACTAGCATCGTTGTGCTAACCCCTTCGGGGGTGAATATTTGTTTACGTTCAGGATCCAGGAGAGCGGGGAAACAACCACTGGAGATACATGACAACGAGGGTGCAGAGTGATGTTCCGGCCGGGTTTATTGTCTATTGTTGGTTATTTTAATAAGTACTCGAGTACGTCGTAATTTGTGATGCTTGGATTTCAGTGGTGTATTAATATTCTCCTTTTGGATATTTGTATTTTCGGTATCGAACCAGAACCGTCGTAATGTATTTTCAGTGATTTCATAATTTGGTATCTGTCATTCTCTTTTCATTTATTTAGCCTTGTAAATTCTTATGTAAAGGATTTACGGCGCTGTAATATTCCTGAATATATCGGGGGTGTTACAGAATATGGTATCGGAGTTAAGATTATGGATATCTTGGCCATTGGGTTAAAATAGGGGTCGTATACGTCTTTTGAGATAACCGGCCGTGAATAACATCACTGTACTGCCTACGTCTTCGTGCGAACGGTGGTTGTAAGTTCCTAAACTCTATCTCGTCCTTTGCATGTTGTATCTCTTTATACTTGAACATTAGAACGATATTTGCTTGTATATTGAGTATTTATGCTTTCAGTATGTTGAGAGGTGGACGTGGACGTGGTCGCGGTCGCGGACGCGGACGAAGGAATGCCGAAAGAGAAGCTCCGCCTTCTAATCAGGCCAGCCACAGCTCAGGCGAGCCACAAAGATCTATTAATAATGAACCGGAACCTGCTGTGCCCGAAATCCTTCGTCAGGTGGTGAACCAGATGACTCAGTTCGCCCAGGTCGTGGACCGAATGCAGGTGGCGGTGGGATTACAGCAGGGAGATAGACAGCAAGGGATCCCAGACATGGGAAATTGAGGTGACCGATGGCTGCAAGAGGTGGCGAAGATGCAACCACCCAAATTCGACGGCTTTTCTGAGACTCCCACATGGGACCATTGGTTGAAGAAATTGGAGAAAATTTTTGCCGGAATTAATTGCCCAGACGACCGGAGAGCCTCTATTGCTCAGTACTTTCTGATAGGGGAAGCATCCGAGTGGTGGGAAGCCATCCGGCCTGCAGATCATGATTCTGACTGGACAGAATTTAAATTGATGATGGAAGCTCAGTACTGCCCTCGTCCTGTAAGGGAAGCCAAAGTTCGGGAGTTTTTCTCCGCTCAGCCGTCAGACGAACCTGTATCCTAGACAATTAAGACGTTTAACCAGCAATTGGCATTCATTTGACATCTCGTCAGAACAGATGCAGAAATGGTGATCCATTTTGATATGAGAATGAAACCAGAAATCCATAGATACATGTCCGGTTTTGAATGTACCACTCTCCGTCAATACCAAGATAAGGCGTTGGCGTATGAGATCAAGGAAGCAGCAATGGAGAAGTTTGCAGAATCCAAGAAGCAGAAAGTCTCTGGTAGTTTCACAGAGCATAAGAGCAGTGGGCCCCGCAAGGCCCAGTCATCCTTTCACCCTTTCAAGAAACCTCCGCACCCATCTAAGAGCGGGAAGAATTTCGGAACAATGTCAGCCACGACGGATACAGCTAGGAGGTGCTTTAACTGTGGTCGCCCAGGCCACCTTTGGCGTGATTGTTTGCGCACTCCAGTTACATGTTTTGATTGCGGACAGAAAGGGCACCGTGCAACGTTTTGCAAGGATGCCACCAAGTTCAATGGAACCCGTACATCACAGCCAGTTCAGAAGGAAGCTAGTATCCAACAGACGCATCAAAGTGTTCAGATGCCTCAGAATTTTGGCCGCGGACGAGGCATAAGACAGTGGGACCGAAAGGGTACATCGAGTGCCGGATCTGTTCCCTCACGTCTGTACGAGATGAGGAGAACAGACGATCAGGATCTTCTTTGTCGCATCAGTCTTGTTGAGATCTTTTCCCGGCCGATTAAGCGTTTTATTCGATCTGAGCTACGCATTCATTTATATCCTCATCTTGTGTAAATCGTTTGAATATTTCTGGTTTTCATAATTGTGAACATTATGTTGTTGGTTTACCGAGTGGAGAAAGAATTGTTGGAAACTTAGAAACTAGTGATTTCCCTGTATCGTTTGGAAGCAGAGAATGGCCCTCAAATCTGATTGTGATAGAAATGCAAGGAGATGACCTGATACTTGGAGACGATTGGCTTAATCGATATGGAGCTATTGTAAACTACCGAAGGAGGAATATCTCGCTGATCGCTGACGATGGTTCCGAAATATTGTTTGAAGGATGGAAACCGGGAAGCTCAGGAAAATTGATCAAGGCGATGAAAGCTGTCAGATTGTTGAAACAGGGTTGTACCGGATACTGGTGCTATGCAATGAAGAAAGAAGACGAAATTGTGGAACTTTCATCCATTCCTGTTGTGAACGAATTTCCGGATGTATTTCCTGACGAGTAACCTGGACTACCTCCACGACGGGATGTAGAATTCACCATTGAGCTGGAACCCGGAGCTACACCAATTCCTAAGGCGCCGTATCGTATGGCACCTACTGAGATGTACGAACTGAAAAAGCAGCTGGAGGAGTTACTGGACAAAGGCTATATCCAGCCAAGCGTTCTGCCTTGGGGAGCGCCAGTTCTTTTTGTCCGGAAGAAGGATGGATCATTTCGACTGTGTATTGACTATCGAGAGCTGAACAAAATGACAATTAAGAACAAGTATCTGTTGCCACGGATTGATGATTTGTTTGACCAGTTACAAGGAGCAGCAGCATTTTCTAAAATCGATCTGAGATCAGGATATCATCAGCTGAGGATTAAGGAATCTGATGTTCCGAAATCAGCGTTCAGAACTCGCTACGGACACTATGAGTTTGTAGTGATGCCGTTTGGTCTCACTAACGCACCTGCTGTATTCATGCAATTGATGAACCGAGTGTTCATCGAATATTTGGATAAATTTGTGGTTGTGTTCATTGATGACATTCTAGTTTATTCCAAGAGCACGGAAGAACATGCGCAGCATTTGCGGATTGTATTAGAACTTTTGAGAAGCGAGCAATTGTACGCCAAACTTTCTAAGTGTGAATTCTGGCTAAAGGAAGTAATGTTCCTCGGCCATGTGGTATCAGCTTAAGGAGTCTGAGTAGATACTCAGAAGATCGAAGCGGTTATGGATTGGAAGCCTCCAAAGAACGTGAACGAAGTCCGGAGTTTCTTAGGACTTGCTGGGTATTATCGTTGGTTCGTGGAAGGGTTTTCCAAAATATCCCGCCCACTTACTCGACTACTGCAGAAAACACAAAAGTTTGAGTGGAACGAGTTGTGCCAGAATAGCTTTGATGAATTGAAGAAGAGATTGACGACAGCACCGATTTTAACACTTCCACAGGGAACTGGAGGATTCATAGTTTACAGTGATGCTTCAAACCAAGGACTCGGATGTGTATTGAATGCAGAATGATAAGGTGATCGCTTATGCATCACAACAGCTGAAACCTTATGAAGTGAATTACCCGATGCATGATTTGGAGCTAGCAGCAGTAGTTTTTGCTTTGAAAATCTGGAGGCATTACCTGTTCGGGACTCACTGTCAGATCTTTACGGATCACAAGAGTCTCAAATATATCTTCAGTCAGAAAGAGTTGAACATGCGGCAAAGAAGATGTCTGGAACTTATTAAGGATTATGACTTGGAGATTCTTTATCATCCAGGCAAAGCAAATGTAGTGGCCGATGCACTTAGCCGCAAGCCTGTTTCTATCCAGATGCTGGAGACTTTGACCTCCCAGCTCAGCATTCAACGAGAGATGATTCGAGAAGTAATTGAAGTGTGGTTACAAAGAGTCCAAGGACAGCTGTGCGTGATGAAAATAACTTCATCATTAACCGAAGAAATCAAATCTATGCAGGAAGATGATCCTCTGATGATTCGATTATGTGATGAAGTGATCAAGGGAAAGGCCCCCGGATTCGTAATTCATGATGATGGAGTTTTGAGATTTCAGAACCGACTCTGCGTTCCGGATGTCGATGTTCTGAAACAGACGATTATGAATGAAGCTCATAGCTCACCATATTCTATCCACCCGGGCACCAGTAAGATGTACAAGGACTTGAAGCAGAATTTCTGGTGGGGCAACATGAAGAAAGATGTAGCGGACTATGTTTCGAAATGCTTGGCTTGTCAGCAGGTTAAGATCGAGCATCAACGACCTGCCGGGATGTTGAAGCCGCTCCCGATTCCTGAATGGAAGTGGGAGGACATATCGATGGACTTCATCACTAGTATGCCGAGAGCCAAGACAGGAATGAACATGATTTGGGTGATAGTTGATCGTTTAATCAAATCAGCTCATTTTCTAGGCATTAAGGACACGTGGGGACCAGAGAGGTTGGCACGAGTATTTATTTCAGAGATAGTCTGATTGCATGGTACACCGAAGACCATTATTTCTGACTGATACGGTCGCTTTGTATCGCATTTTTGGAAAGCAGTTCATAAGGCCTTGGGACCGAATTGAACTTTAGTACAGCTTATCACCCGCAGACTGACAGACAATCCGAGAGGACTATTCAAATGGTGGAAGATATGATAATGGCTTGTGCCTTAGATTGGTCAACCGACTGGGAAATTCATCTACCATTGATTGAATTTACCTACAACAATAGTTGGCATGCTTCCATTAAGATGGCACCGTTTGAGGCCTTGTACGGGAGAAGATGCAGATCGCCCCTATGTTGGGACGATTCATCAGACTTGATCGGGACAGAACCAGAGTTGATCGTGTAGACACGAGAGAAGATAGCCTTGATTCGTGAAAGGCTGTTGACCGCCCAGAGTAGACAGAAATCTTATGCAGACATACGCCGTCGCCCATTGGAGTTCAGTAATGGAGGCCACGTACTTTTAAAAGTTTCTCCTACTCGGGGAATCCTTCGTTTTGGGAGAAAAGGTAAGCTGAGCCCAAGATATATCGGACCATTCGATATCCTCGAGAGATTTGGAGAGTTGGCATACAGATTGGCATTACCGCCGTCATTGAGCCATGTTCATAATGTGTTCCACGTATCCCAGTTACGGAGATATATACCGGATCCTAGTCGTGTCATTGATTTCGGCGAAATCGAAGTCGCTCAGGATGGAACATTTGAAGAAAGACCGGTCAAGATACTCGAGAGTCGAGTTAAGCAATTGAGGAACAAACCAATCGTTTTGGTCAAAGTTCAGTGGTCACGCCACGGAGTGGAAGAAGCCACTTGGGAAACGGAAGAAAGCATGAAGTCCAGATATCCAGGGTTATTTTCGTCTTGAGTTTCGGGACGAAACTCCTTTTTAGTAGGAGAGTATGTAATATCCGGATTTATTATTGTGTATTTCATCTGTATTTGAACCCTATATTATTCGGAATTGTGATCTCGATAATTGGAGTATGATATTTCTCACATTTGTATCCTTGTACATAAGTATAACAACATGCAAAATTTCTCATGCAAACTCGTGATAGCGCACGCTAAGAATGTAGCTTAACGTGCGTTATCAGCTACAACTAGCGCACGCTACGGATGAAGAATTGCGTGCGCTAGGCAGTCAATTATTGAGCTAGACGGCTAGCACATGCGCCAGCCGGACATGGGTCCGGATAAGATTCCCGCGGGCGGAACTGGACAGTTTTGGAGTCAACGCTTATTAGCGTGCGCTAATGAAAGTAGGATAGTGTGCGCTAATCAGCTAATGTGCAGAAATGTTATAAATGGGACAGCAATCCATTTTACTTGGTTTACATTTCCTTCGATTATCCTTCGTTCTTGAGAGACCAGAGAGCATTATATCCTCCTTAAACACTTAGACCACCTCTACTTGATTCATTAAAGATTGAATATCACTTGTTATTGATCATTGAAGTGGAGTAGCACCTTGGATTGGCACACAAACAACCGGAGTTGGATTCGAACTTTTTGGCTCAGTGATTTCTTCATCTTAAGGTATGTTAATTCTTTCTCCAGCCTTAGAATCGTGTTCTGAAGAATAAGATGAATCATGCTATCAAGATATTGAGTTCCATTAGTGATGTGAATCAAGATATTATGACGAACCCGGATGAGGACTTGAGCATGCCGACTGGACCAATAACGAGGTCTCGATCAAAGAAGTTCAAAAATAATTTATCGACACTCGTCATTGATATGTTTAAAAATAACTATGTTATCAAAGACAACAAATTCGTGAGTAGTGTCGAAGTTGTCGAACAATAAGTTTTTCGTTTATTTTATCTTGGTGTATTTTAATTTGAATTGTATTTCTTGAGTTGTATTTTTATATTTTGAGTTGTATATAATCGAGTCGTGTAATATTAATGTCGAAGACGGTCGGAAAAGACGAACAAACAAACAAGGATGCAAATTCCCGCGCGTAAGACTGACACACAGCAGTCTCGTATTTTGGCCATAACTTACTCGTCCGAAAGCCGATTCAGGTGATTCAGGTGTCTATGGAAAGCTAAGAAAGAGAGCTACAAATATTGTTCAGACCATAGGACCAAATTCGGAGACATTGGAGCTCAGAAATGATAAAACAGACAACATTGGATTTATGGTGACTTGTTGTCCTTGTTTTCACACCTTAAAATCTTGGTCTTTGATATTTTGTCCCCTAAACATATGTTGAATGACTTTGTATCAGATTTTAGGATCTTTGAATGTTGATTTTTCTATTTTGTAGGTTTCTAGTTGTTTCCTTGTTCACACTAGAGTTAGGTGTAAGATTTTGGCTATAAATAGCCTTGAAGTTTCATTGTAAGAGGACACCAAAGATTTTATGAATTTGAGAGTGTTTGTATTAACAAACCTTTGTGAGTGCTTTCTTGTTTTGTTGAGTGTGTCTCCAAAACATCCCTTGTGTGATTTATATACTTATCAAGTGCAATCTTGTTAGTATTTAAATTCCACCCCTTCCGAGTTGCTACGGCGTGTCACGTAGAGGTTTGGAAGTAAAGCCCCATTTTGCTTATTTTGGAAACATCCTGGGAACGAATTCATCTAACGGTGTCGGTTACCATAGCGTGTCGTGTGGGGGTCGCATCAGTTGGCTTCGGAGCTCGGTTATTCCAAAACTAAGTGGTATCATCTATTTTTCTTCATTACCATAATCTTCCTATCTTATCATCCTATTATTTCCTTTATCTTCTAAATCTTCCATCTTCTTCACACAAAAAAAAAAGAAAAAAAAGAAAAGAAAAAAATATATAAGTGGTGAAGGTTTTGATTGTTTTTTATAACTCTTCAAGCCGAGGCCAGGGGAAGAACTTGTTCCTTAGCCTTCGGGCGTCTGGTGATTTTAAGCTTGCGGATCGAATATCAAATATCAATCCATTCATTTCATTACTAAAAAAAAAATTATAAGTCGTGAAGGTTTTGATTGTTTTTTATAACTCTTCAAGCCGAGGCCAGGGGAAGAACTTGTTCCTTAGCCTTCGGGCGTCTGGTGATTTTAAGCTTGCGGATCTAAAAACAAATATCAATCCATTCATTTCATTACCAAAAAAAAAAAAAAAAAGAAAAAAAAATTTATCAAGGAAGAAGAGAAGAACGAATTTTGATCGATCTTATCAAACAATTATCATACTTTTCGTTCCGTTCCATATTCTAAGCTATTCCAAAATCAAAAAAAAATTGTGAGGAATTAAGAAAAAGCCAAACGAGAGATACGCGAGTGTGAGCGTTCGAGCGATACACGTGAGGATCTTGTGAGGAAATTATCTTGTAGGAAAAAAAAAGGAAAAAAAAACAAAAAAACACAAAAAAAAAAAAGAAAAAAAAAGAAAAAAAATAAGAGAAAAAAAGGAAAAAAAAAGAAAAAAAAAAGAAAAAAAGAAAAAAAAAAAAGAAAAAAAGAAAAGAAAAAAATGTCGAGGCAAGAGAAGCAGGCAAAATCTTATCCTTCAAAATATTGTACAACAACTTGCTCAAATAGTGGAAGACTAGATAAACAAGAGGAAACAATTGCTACTCTCACGAAGGGTAGAGAAGAGGAGCCCGTCTGAAGGGGACCGGAACCCATTCGATTTGGAGGCTATGATGATGAAGATTCGATGAATTAGGAGGAAACTCCGAGGTTTGTACATCGAGGAGGCGAGAAGGACGAGGAGGAAGGAGAGAGTATGAAGGAAGACGAGGAAGATATGTCCGAAGCGAGGAGGATCGGAATATAGGAAACATCAAAATGAAAATCCCATCTTTCGAAGGAGAAGTGATCCGGACACATATCTCGATTGGGAAAGGAAGTTGGAGACCATTTACGATTGCCACAACTATTAGATGAGAAGAAAATGAGGTTAGCAATAACCGAATTTTGAGAATATGCAAGCATTTGGTGGGACCAACTTGTGACGGAGAGAAGGAGGAGTCGGGAGAGACCGGTTAGCGGTTGGGAAGAATTGAAGGTTGTTATGCGGAAAAGATTTGTTCCTAATTACTATCTTAAGGAACTATTTTCTCGCTTACAAACTTTAAAACAAGGCTCGAGAAACATTGAAGATTTTCGAAAGGAAATGGAGATGTTGATGATCGGGCCAATGTTCGGGAATCGAGAGAGGCCACTATGGCGCGGTTTTTACACGGGATGAGAGCCGATATAGCTAAAGAAGTTGACAAACAACACTTTGTTGAATTCGAGGACATGGTATATGCGGTAAAAATCGAGCGGAGCTTACGAAGAGGAGCAATAACAACTATTCCACGGGATACTCTACCCCTTGGAAACAACAATCTCAAGTAAGTTCGGACAAATTTAAAAATTTTGATAAAAGAGAAGGGAGTGTCTTGAAAGGAAAGTTTGAAGTTGGGAGCACTAGCAAACCAAAATTTGATGGGAAACCTAAACCCGTCGAAAGCACCCAAAGGAGAAAGCGGGACATCGATGCTATAAGTGCGAGTCGTGGACATATAGCATCCGAATGCACCAACAAGCGGGTGATGGTACTTGGGATGGGGAGATTGAAAGCGGAAGCGAAAAGGAAGAAGAAGAAGAGACAAGAGAGGTGGAGAGTGATGATGAGACGTATGAGTATGCACCCGCACTTGTTGTTCGGAGGGTGTTAAGTTCTCAAGCAAAAGAGGAGGAAGTTAACGAACAAAGAGAAAATCTATTTCACACACGTTGTTTTATTAAAAATAAAAATTGTAGTGTGATAATAGATAACGGGAGTTGCACTAATGTCATTAGCGCTATGCTAGTGGAAGAACTCGATCTTCCAACAAGAAGACACCCTAAACCGTATCGTTTACATTGGCTAAATGATTGTGGGGAAGTTCGAGTTAATAAACAGGTACTAGTTGCTCTCACCATCGGAAGGTATCAAGACGAAATCCTATGTGATGTCGTTCCGATGCATGCTTGCCATATCTTGTTGGGAAGACCATGGCATTTTGATCGAGATGCTACTTTGAGCGGAAGGAAAAATCGTTACTCATTCGAGAAGGACGGAAAAAAAATTACCTTAGCTCCCATGACTAAGGTACAAATACAAGAAGATCAACTTCGTCTTGAAAAGGAAGTTGAAGGAAAATCGAGAAAAGAAAAGAAAAAGAAAAATGAAAAAAATGAAAAAAGCGAGAAAAATGAAAAAAATGAAAAAAAATGAGAAAAATGAAAAAAATGAAAAAAATGAAAAAAAGAAAGAAAAAGAAAATTTGAGAAAATGCATGCTTGTAAGTGCAAAGGAACTTGAAGAAGATATCAAGGAAAATGCACCCATGTACTTGATTATTTTCCGAAAAGTTTGCGCTACTACTAACCCAGAACCGGATAATTCCAGTTCTATTGAATCTTTATTGCGGGAATTTGTTGATGTTTTCTGAAGAACTACTGCGGGGTTGCCACCAATCCGAGGGATTGAACATCAAATAGACTTTGTGCACAGAGCGGTCATTCCAAATAGGCAAGCATAAACCACAACCCGAAGAGACCAATGAAATCCAAAGACAAGTCGAGGAGTTGTTAAGTCTTGGGTATATCCGGGAGAGTCTAAGTCCTTGTGCCGTTCCTGTGATCGTCGTGCCAAAGAAAGATGGAACGTGGAGAATGTGCACCGATTGCCGAGCGGTAAACAATATCACAGTTAAGTATCGACACCCTATTCCAAGGTTAGATGATATGTTAGATGAATTACATGGTTCATGTGTTTTCACTAAAATCGACCTAATGAAAAGATATCACCAAATTCATATGAAAGAAGGAGATGAATGGAAAACGGCTTTCAAAACTAAATACGGATTATACGAATGGTTGGTAATGCCCTTTGGACTAACGAACGCACCAAGTACTTTTATGAGATTAATGAATCATGTTTTACGTGCATACATCGGAAAATTCGTTGTTGTATACTTTGATGATATACTCATTTACAGCAAAAATGTTGAAGAACATGTTGAACATTTAAGATTAGCTTTAATTACCTTGAGAAGGGAACAATTATATGCTAGTCTTAAGAAATGTACTTTTTGCATGAATGAAGTTATTTTTCTTGGATATGTCGTTAGTCTTTGACGGCATAAAAGTTGATGAAGAAAAGGTTAAGGCTATCCGAGAATGGCCTAGGCAAATGACATCCGAGGTAAGAAGTTTCCATGGCACTAGCGGTTTTACCGATGCTTCGTAAAGATTTTAGCACAATTGCAGCCCCATTAAACGAACTTGTCAAGAAACATGCTAAGTTTAATTGGGGAAATGAACAAGAAAAAGCATTTAACACTCTGAAGATAAATTGTGCACCGCACTTTGTCTTAGCATTACGATTTTTCTAACACTTTTGAAATTGAGTGTGATGCTTCGGGAGTAGGAATAGGAGCAGTATTAATGCAGGGAAAAAGGCCGATAGCCTATTTTAGTGAGAAACTTGGAGGAGCTACATTGAATTACCCGACCTATGACAAGGAATTGTATGCTTTGGTTCGAGCCCTACGTACGTCGCAACACTACCTATGGCCTAAGGAGTTTGTGATTCATACCGATCATGAATCCTTAAAGCATCTCAAAGGACAGGGTAAATTGAGCAAGAGACATGCCAAGTGGTTAGAGGAAATTGAATCCTTTCCTTACATCATCAAATACAAACAAGGTAAGGAAAACATTGTCGCCGACGCTTTGTCAAGAAGGTATGTATTACTCAATACACTTTCTTGTAAACTTTTGGGATTTGATTTATTGAAAGAAGCATATGAGGGGGATAAAGATTTCCACGATATTTATGTAAACTTGAGAAAAAAGGAGTAGAAAAATTTTATCGGGATAATAGATTCTTGTTAAAGTGAAAATAAACTTTGCATTCCTTTTTGTTCAACACGGGAATTATTGGTAAGAGAAGCACATAGTGGAGGTCTAATGGGACATTTTGGGATTGCTAAAACTTACGAAATATTGCATGAACATTTCTTTTGGCCAAAAATGAAACATGATGTTTTTAAAGTTGTAAATTCATGCATTGTTTGTAGGAAAGCAAAATCACGAGTGTTGCCGCATGGTTTGTATATGCCACTTCCGGTACCTTCCGAACCTTGGGTTGATCTTTCTATGGACTTTGTATTAGGATTACCCAGGCGAAATCCGGTTGTGACTCCATTTTTGTTGTAGTTGATAGATTTAGCAAAATGGCACACTTCATTGCATGTCATAAAGCAGACGACGCCACACATATTGCTAATCTATTTTTCAAAGAAATTGTTCGTTTGCATGGTATGCCCAAAAGCATCGTATCCGATAGAGATACCAAATTTTTGAGTCATTTTTGGAGAGTCTTATGGGTAAAATTGGGGACGAAATTGCTTTATTCTACAACATGTCATCCCCAAACTGATGGTCAAACCGAGGTTGTTAACCGAACGCTTGGTCAATTGTTGCGAACTATTGTTAACAAAAATTTGAAAAATTGGGAAACATCTTTACCATTTATCGAGTTTGCCTTTAATCGAACCGTACATTCTACTACGACATTTTCGCCATTTGAAATCGTGTATGGTTTTAATCCAATAACTCCTTTAGACTTGTTGCCTATTCCAATAGATGACAGGAGTAACCTCGATGGCAAGAAAAAGGCAGAGATGGTGAAGCAATTACATGCCAAAGTTCGTGAACAAATTGAGAAGCGCAGCGAACACAATGCAAGAATGAAGAACAAGGGACGCAAACAAGTACTCTTTGAACCAGGTGATTGGGTTTGGGTTCATTTGAGGAAAGAACGATTTCCCATTCAAAGAAAATCAAAGCTAATGCCAAGGGGAGATGGACCATTCCAGATCTTAGAGCGGATTAACGACAATGCCTATAAAGTAGATCTACCTGGTGAGTATAATGTTTCCACTACTTTCAATGTCGCTGACTTAAGTCCTTTTGAAATTTCAGATTCGAGGACGAATCCTTTTGAGGAACGGGGGAATGATGTGAATCAAGATATTATGACGAACCTGGATGAGGACTTGAGCATGCCGACTGGACCAATAACGAGGTCTCGATCAAAGAAGTTCAAAAATAATTTATCGACACTCGTCATTGATATGTTTAAAAATAACTATGTTATCAAAGACAACAAATTCGTGAGTAGTGTCGAAGTTGTCGAACAATAAGTTTTTCGTTTATTTTATCTTGGTGTATTTTAATTTGAATTGTATTTCTTGAGTTGTATTTTTATATTTTGAGTTGTATATAATCGAGTCGTGTAATATTAATGTCGAAGACGATCGGAAAAGACGAACAAACAAACAAGGATGCAAATTCCCGCGCGTAAGACTGACACACAGCAGTCTCGTATTTTGGCCATAACTTACTCGTCCGAAAGCCGATTCAGGTGATTCAGGTGTCTATGGAAAGCTAAGAAAGAGAGCTACAAATATTGTTCAGACCATAGAACCAAATTCGGAGACATTGGAGCTCAGAAATGATAAAACAGACAACATTGGATTTATGGTGACTTGTTGTCCTTGTTTTCACACCTTAAAATCTTGGTCTTTGATATTTTGTCCCCTAAACATATGTTGACTGACTTTGTATCAGATTTTAGGATCTTTGAATGTTGATTTTTCTATTTTGTAGGTTTCTAGTTGTTTCCTTGTTCACACTAGAGTTAGGTGTAAGATTTTGGCTATAAATAGCCTTGAAGTTTCATTGTAAGAGGACACCAAAGATTTTATGAATTTGAGAGTGTTTGTATTAACAAACCTTTGTGAGTGCTTTCTTGTTTTGTTGAGTGTGTCTCCAAAACATCCTTTGTGTGATTTATATACTTATCAAGTACAATCTTGTTAGTATTTAAATTCCACCCCTTCCGAGTTGATACGGCGTGTCACGTAGAGGTTTGGAAGTAAAGCCCCATTTTGCTTATTTTGGAAACATCCTGGGAACGAATTCATCTAACGGTGTCGGTTACCATAGCGTGTCGTGTGGGGGGTCGCATCAATTAGTGAATTATTCAACAAGCATCATGCTTAGAAGTTGGAATAACTATGCTTATGAGATCGTCGTTGAAAACCTCATAGTTGGAATCCTAGTACGTCAAATGATGAGAGGAACATTCTGAGGTTGATTATCCGTATGATTTATGTTGTCATATTGATCATAAACTTGGAGGTGATATCACTTGTGGTTATAAGGACTTAAGAAAGAATCATCTTAGGTTGTATCCTTTCGTATAAGTTGGAATTGTTAGTTCACCTTCAAGATGAAGTCTGAATGTGATAATGATAATGGAATCTAATGCATCAACCTGAGATCACCAAACTTCACATGAGAATGATAATCGAGTTTGAATATAAGAGTTGTGATTATATTCATTTCCTTGAAATTCAAAGATGTTTGAATCCGTAAGATCATTCATAAGTTTATGAACATGGCATGTAGATGGATAACGTACGTTAATCACTGAGGAGTTCGTAAGTTTCATCACCGTTAGAACAAGTCTGCTGCCCAGTACTGAAATTGCCATGCACGCTTAGCGTACGCTAAGCTATGTATATTAACGTACGCTATCGGGCATGTTTAGCGTACGCTACGCTTGGAACTTAGCGTGCGTTATATCATCAGACGAGTCAATTGACTGATCAGTGAGGTACTGACCGTGCATGGTTAGCGTACGCTAGGCTGCGTATAATTGCGTGCGCTAACGAGTAGCCTTAACGTACTCTACATAGGATACGTAGCGTGCGTTAAGCAAGCCAGACAGATTTCATTTTAAGAACTTCCGACCGTAATTTGGATTGTTACATGTTCGTTCGACTTGAGATGAATTCTATATTATTTCTTTTGTTAAGGTTCGAGCTTAGCAACGTGATTGATCGAAGGGGACAACCTTCGAGTGTTTTGATATTCGTGGAAGTTTTATTCTTGTCATCGAACTGAGGCAAGTACTCTAATTAGAATTGTTTATATTATGACAGTTATATTGTGATTGTATTGTGTATATGTATTGTAATTAAATGTCCACCATGCGTTGATCCGACGGAAATCATCATGGGAATCTATAGCTGTGTGCGCTGGATCGTTGGACAGGTAGTTCCACCATACGTTGGTCCGACAGGATCATCATGGGAATCTATAGCTGTGTGCGCTGGATCGTTGGAATATCATCAGTATGTTGAGACTGTTTTGATGTGATAAGTGTTGTTGTTATTTCTCGTTGGAGAAACTTGTTATGATGATTGTTGATTACATCACTGTTGTATGATTATTGTACTTGTACTAGCATTGTTGTGCTAACCCCTTCGGGGGTGAACATTTGTTTATGTTCAGGATCCAGGAGAGCGGGGAAACAACCACTGGAGCTGCATGACGACGAGGGTGCAGAGTGATGTTCCGGCCGGGTTTATTGTCTGTTGTTGGTTATTTTAATAAGTACTCGAGTACGTCGTAATTTGTGATGTTTGAATTTCAGTGGTGTATTAATATTCTCCTTTTGGATATTTGTATTTTCGGTATCGAACCAGAACCATCGTAATGTATTTTCAGTGATTTCATAATTTGGTATATGTCATTGTCTTTTCATTTATTTAGCCTTGTAAATTCTTATGTAAAGGATTTACGGCGCTGTAATATTCCTGAATATATCGGGGGTGTTACACAACACTCATCTAAGTTTACTCCCTATAGAGCAATTTAGTGTTGAAAACACTACTACAAAAACAGCATTTAACTGCGGCATTTTAACAGGGGTTCTAAAAAAACCGTTGTTAAAATGAAGCAGCAACAATTTAACGGTTTTCAGCGGAACACATTAAATATCTGCACATTTAACGCGGTTCGGAAGAACCATTGTTAAATTGTATTTTATCAGCGGTTATAGGAAAACCGCTGTTATATCTGTACATTTAACAGCGGTTCTCTTAGAACCCATTAAACTTGTATTTTAACAATGGTTCTTTCTAGAACCATTTGTTAAATGTGCAATATATTGAATATTAAGATATTTTGTTATATATTAATATGATAAATTATATTACATTATATATTAAAAATTATAATACATACATATTATTTTATGAATTATATTATATTAAATGTGCAATATATTGAATATTAATATATTTTGTTATATATTAATATTAAAAATTATATTAAATTATATATTAAAAATTATAATACATACATATTATTTTATGAATTATATTATATCAAATGCGGAATATATTGAATATTAATATATTTTGTTATATATTAATATTAAAAATTATATTACATTATATATTAAAAATTATAATATATACATATTATTTTATGAATTATATTATATCAAATGTGGAATACATTGAATATTAATATATTTTGTTATATATTAATATTAAAATTTATATTACATTATATATTAAAATATTTTGTTAAATATTAATATATTTTGAAAATAATTCTGAAAATATTAACAAACATATAATATATATATATATATTATATATTTATATACATATATATATATGTGGTTTATTGTACACTTATATAATATAAATCAATATTAAAACAACAAATGACTTTGGCTCACTGGTTTGATACCCACCTCCATCTCATTGAGGTCACAGGTTCAAATCCCGTGAGTAGCGGAAATGCACATTTATATATATTTTTTGCGGGTCACGTGGGAGCGGGTGGCGTGCGGGGCGGGTGCGGATTGGGCGGGAATATAATATATTTTTTTAAAAAACTAATATATTAAAAAAATAATTTCAATTTATTAAAAAAATTATTTAAAAAAATAAATAAATTTAACAGCGGTTCTTAGACAACCATTTGTTAAATTTAATGTGAGACATTTAACGGTTCCAAAGCCATTGTTAAAAACTCGAACATTGTTAAATGTTGTTTTTGTAGTAGTGAAACTTGCATAGTGGTGAGGTTAAGTCCATGACTTTTAATGATTCTTAAAGATCTCGAGGAGGTAGAGTATGGCAAGATACTCGGTAAAGAATTACCTATATAACTTAGAAGTGAGGGCCGCTTCAATTAGTTACAAAAAAAACCCATTATTTTTCAAAATTACAAATATGATAAAGAAACAAATGTCGATGAGTTTCTTTGTAATTAAGCTACATATGAGAGCAGTTTTTGTAACTAATCTAGGAGTAGAATTCTTTTATATAAACATTTTATTGTATTTTCAAGCTCAATATTGACTATTTGTCAATTAATCTAGGTATTGTTGGATATTGATTTAATAAAATGGGTTTGACCCAAACTTTGACTAATTATTAAGTGATTCCATTTTTCGTAAATGAAAATAAGTTGTGAAATCATAATCTACATTGCGAGTAGATGAGATCTCGAAACCAATTTCGAGTGAATGAGAAATTAATGCATAAAGTGAGCCACTTAAATACATGAAGAAATGGAAATATGGGAACGTGAAGAGTCACATCCCACATTGGAAAAAGGTTGCAACTCTAGCTACCTTATAAAGAGTTTCATCAAAGTAAGGACTAATCATGTGATACTCCTTATGGTGTACTATAGTGGACCAAGTTTGTTCTAACTAGCTCAAGACTAGCTCAAGATGCACCAAGGATCGTGTGTAGCACCGTCGGAGCCCGATCCCTAGATCACGACGTCGCACGTCGCACTTTGTCGCATTGGGAGCTTTAGATCGAACCAGGGTTCGGTTCACTGGCTCGGACGTGGCTAGGCAGCCTGGTGGACGTAACTGGGCTCGTACACGCCAAGAGGCGCGTTGTGAATGCATATATCCACTGATGGGCACCATGACTGGACATGACTGTCCAGCATGCAGAGGCGCGCGACTAAAGGGTGTCCGACTGTCCGCACCGTGATCGGACGTGTCTGTCCACCAGATTGATCCGGACCAAAGGGTGCAGTCAGTCCAAGAAGCACATGAAAACTCTATATAAAGACCCCCATATGAATGATTAGAACACGATGAGAAAAACATCAAATCTGAAAATCATATAATCATTATAGCATTCGAGCATCTTGAGTGCTTCCGTTCTTCGAATATTCGAAAGTTCAAAACACATAGTTGTTCGCTGAAGGTTCAAGTTTAGCATGTGCTGCTAATTTAAACTAGGAAGTCGTTGTATCTTAGGGACGATTGCCGAGAACTGTTAGCAATTTGTACGGGTCAATTTCATCTTACGGAGATAATGTCCAATACTAGCCTCGACTTCATTCTTATCGCTTCAGTTCAAGAAAACCAGCAGATTCACGGCCGATTCCATCAGGTATTTCTCTTTAAATTTCTTAGTTTATTTTTTAGTTATGAATTTTGAATTAGGGATTTTTTACTAAAAAATGAGACTTCAGATTTTTTGTTATGAAATGACTACATTTTAGATATATATATATATATATATATATATATATATACACACATTTATAGTTTATTGAACTCAGCCCCTCATAATTTTTTTTCTGCCTGTCTCCGAAGATACTGTTACGAGACTATGACAATTACCTTGAAGAGAAAGCTATTGATCCTACTTGTGGTTAGCATCCAGAGTAGACTTGTCACGCTTTGTACCTGCCTGTTATTTCAGTTTACATAATAGCTCAGACCAGTCGTTCAAGTTCCTTTGTTAACTAAATTGACCCGCCACCACCGATGGTTTATGTATCCACCGGCCGATGGTGGTCCGTTGAAACGCAGAACGGTGGCCTGACGTAAAAAAGAAAAACTTGACGCCCGCCGAAGGTCTGTCGGCGACCGGCGGCGACCCTTGCATGAAAAAGAAAAAGAAAAGGCTCGCCCGCCGGCGGTGGCCCGCTGTAAAGCAGAGCGGCGGCCTGGCGTTACAAAAAAAGGATCGGAAGTCGGAGGTCTGCCAGCCATCGGCGGCCTGGCGTTTAAAAAAAATGGCTGATCGCTGGCGGTAGGGGTGGCATTTCGGAACCGAAAATCCAAAACCGAACCGAAAAAACCGAAAAAAAGAACCGAAAAACCGAAACCGAAGAAGACCGAACCGAAAAACAAAAAAACAGAACCGAACCGAACTAATTTGGTTCGGTTCTCGGTCAGTCGAGCGAACGAACCGGACCGAAATGGACCAAGTCAAATTTCAACATACTAAAATGACCTTGTTTTTGTGATTTTGGTGTGTTTGAATTTTAGTATAATTCGTTTTCCTTTTGTAAGACCATCATGGGTCCAAGAAGGGCCGATAATATCTTCGTGAATTTGTGATTCAATTAATTTAGGTTGAGAGAATGAAATTCTTGTGATTTATGATTGTTATATATTTTGAGATATTTGGAAATTTCTATGCAACTCTAGCTTTTATCTTGAACATATATATAACTCTTGTTGGCTTGTTGTTATATATAACTTATTCTATTGCATATAATATTTGAATTTATATTGTGAAGAACCGAAAAAACATCAAACCAAATCGAAACCGAACCGAATATTTATAAAACCGAACTTAACCGAACCGAACTTAAAAAAGAACCGAACCAAACCGAAACCGAATATTTGGTTCGACTCTCGGTTTCGGTCAAAAACCGAACCAAATGGAACCGAGTCCACCCCTAGCTGGCGGTGGCCCCGGAAAAGCAACCTGGCGGACTGGCATAAAAAATGGAAAATAGAAATAGTGGCAGGGCGCCAGAGGTCCATCGGAGGTCCACCGAGGATCGGCGGTTGTCCTTCCAAAAAATTGGTCGGCCGGAGGTCCGTCGGAGATCCCCGTAAAAATAATTTTTTTAAATTAATTGTCTCTTTAATTTAATTTAATTTAATTTAATTTAATTTAATATTCTTGGAGTATTTTTTAAGATTTATTATTGTTAACATATTTTAATTTTATTACAAAGTTTTAAATTCAACAAAAAAAGAAGGGAAGAAAAAGGAAGGGTAAATAGTCTTTCCTGGTTTTCTAAATTGTTTCGCAACCTAATTGTAAAAGCACACAGCAGTTAGCTTCAAGGATCGCCTGCTGGTAGAAATGTTACAGCAGCTAAAACAAAGAAATGTTACAGCCGGCCGGCTTTTCGGCAGGCCACCGCTGGTGAACATCCGGCGCCGGCCATTTTTTTTACGGCAGGCCGCCTGCTAGTTTTCCAACGGCCTCCGCCAGCGGGCGGCCATCTATTTATTTTTTTTGTACACCAAGCCGCAAACCAGCTTTCCAGCGGGTCACCGTCGGCGACCGGTGAACTTTCAGCGGCCGACCATTTTTAAACCCTAGGTTGCCGGCCTACTTTCTGGCTCGCTAATATCTTTTCTCTTTTTAAACGCAGGCCGGTGACCTGCTTTCCTCCGACGGCCACTTATTTTAAGGCCATTCCTGTCGGCCTACTTTCCAGCGGGTGACCAACATACTTTTTTTCTAGTAACTAATCTCGTAATTTAATTATTTTAATTCAATTATATCACCGCCACCGTGCCATTATGACATTTAAATTTATTTTTTCTAGCAACTAATTTGGTAATGTAATTATTTTAATTCAATTATATCACCGCCACTATGCCATATGGCGGCCGACCATTTTTTTTAATGCCAGGCCACCGGCCTGCTTTCTGGTGGACCTCCGACGTTGGCCTTTATTTTTTTACGCGGGCCACCACAGGCGGCTGGTCATTTTTTTTAAAATGCTAGGTTCGTCGGGCTATTTTCCGGCAGTCGATTATTTTTTTTCCTGCTGGCATGATTTTCGACGCTCCGTCAATTTTCTTTTTCCCCTTTTCTTTTAACAGCAATACTGTTGGTTGTCGATAGATTTTTGGGAACCAATATTTTTTCCTAACAAAGTAATCTAGTAATTTAAATTTTTTAATCCAATTGTGGCACAGTTGACGTGACATTATGGCTCGACTATCTCCCGTCTATATTATAAAGGATAACGGTATTTTTTTATCGTCGTATTCCGCACCGAAAAACTATTGTACCCCTTCTCTCTCCTTCCTTTTTCTTTGTGTTGGATTAAATAATAATAATATCAAATGTTCAAAATGGATCTCATTTCTCACTTTCTTCACGGCACTTAAAAGATCTGATGTCGTATACTCTGACTGCATAAAAATATTGAACATACGTACGAATCTAGTTTTAAAACATTGAATAATTAGATTTAAGTTCCTAACATTGAATACTAATTAGATTCGAGTTCCTAGTATTGAATACCCATTAATATCTCAATGAAAGTAAATTTAAATTCATAGAATTTTGATGTAATTACTTTTAAATTGGTTGAATATAAAATACCTCTTTAAATTAATAAATTATTAATTTATGATTAATTAATATCTCTCTAAAATTAATATTTTTTCGGTCCCAACTGTATTAATTTATAGAGGTTCAACTTATATATATATATATATATATATATATATATATATATCGTCGGCCAGCTTTCCGGTGGTCAGTCATTTTTTCTTTACCGCAGGTCTGACGGCCTGCATTACGTCGGCCGACCAACTTTTCTTTTTTTAACGCAAGGCCCGCGACCTATTTTTCGGCGGGACCGCTGCCGATAGACCTCTGACAGCTGACCAATTTTTTTTTCTTGTTTTTGAACGCAGGACGTCGACCGTCGATAGATTTTCGAAAACTAGCATGTTCTTTTTTCTAAAAAGATAATTTGGTACTTTAATTATTTTAATCCAATTATATCACCAATTCGTGCCATTATGATACGAGTTATCTCTAGTTGTACTAATAATTGAAGAATTCAATTTTCAATTTCTAATATAACAAAATCAACATAGTAACATCCACAAATCAATAACCAACAAATGAACACGCTTTAATAGCACTATATACAAAAAAAATATTAATAACACAATACTGCAAATTTTCGGAACATCAGAGTATGAAGCTGTGAATGATTAGTCTGAATCATCTTGCATATAGGGACTGCTCCTCCAACATAGTTGATATAGTTGACAACACCCATATTAGGCTCAACAACATCTATTGAATTGCTACTACTTCTACTGCCCACATCCGGACTTCAATTAAAGAACCATTCATCGTTGAAGATACTTCCAACATCATCTGTATATCCATATCACAATCCAACAAGCAATTTGAACTATCCTTAAAGGTTATATATGTTAGCAATGGGTGATGTTGATTACTACTATCTGTTGTTGGGAAAATCGGCATCAGCTGCTATAAAACAACAAATAATTTCCTCCAACAGAACCTTTGTGCGGAAACAAGTTTGGATAAATACACGGAAAGAACACCCCAATCCTACACAAAATATACTAAAAATAAAAGACACCAGTATTTAACGTGGAAAACCCTCTAACACCGAGGGAAAAACTACGGGACAAACTCCGAAAAATATTCCACTATATCAAATAATAATTACAATATTCTTTCCTCTCTTGAAACCCTCAAAAGATACAATATAGTGTTTCCCGTGAGACTCACTCCTATCCAAATATTGCAAACTATCAATATTAAAGGAATAATATAAATGATACCTACTCAAGTGTATTTTTCCCACACTCTGAGGACTTACTCACTCTATATTTTTCTCTCACTATATTTTTCTCTCTTCCTTGTGTCTCTGCCTTTGATTCACTTGGAATGAATTTCTTTCACTGAGCTATGTCATCTATTTATAGATGCAGGAGGTGAAATATATTTTTGCCTTTGCTAGCAAAATGGTCAGAAAGTGTTGCACCGTCCATCACCTCCATTGACTATTTAATTTCCATGTTTTTCTTATTTGATAGATAGCCACCCTTTTAAACTTTTCAACTTAACTATTGGCTGGACACCAACAATCTCCCCCTCCAGCCAAAATATCCTTGGATATCAGTTTCGCAGAGAACAACGCTCCCCCTCAAGCAAAAGTCATACATGAATCGTCATTGTCCATCTCTGTCTACACCGATAGACATAATTCTCAAAATCGAGAACTATCATGTTCTACAAAAGAACATACTTAACACTGTTTACACCAACAGTCATAACCCTCACAATCGAGAATTATCATGTTCCACCATAAAGAACATAACCACTTCAAATAAACACATTTCAAGATTTCCTTCTTTTGGCACATGTCGAAAAACGTGCAGAAAATTTATGGTGCAACTTCCATATTTCACTTTTCCGGAAGTTTCATCTGTCATCGACATACTTTTCCACCACGCACCCTGCACAACTGTGAAACCAATGCCCTGTACGCAATTATGGACCCGCAAATAGAACACAACGTTTGTCCTGGTATTTACGCTATACCAGAGGATGTTCATGCCTTTAATAGACATCATCATATTCATATCTTGAAAAAGTAAGAGAAACACTATTTGCGTCACCTTTGGAGCTATTTGCCGAACCTGCTCCTCCTTTTTGGGCAATTTCTTTTAAGGTGCCCAGATTGCCCACACCTCCAGTATTCAAGACTTTCCTTTATTGAGTTCTTCTTCTTCCAATTTCCAGCTATCAGAGCTGAGCTTTCAGGTGTGATATTACTTCTTTCACCCAGCCTTTTCTCCTCCGAATGGAGTTTACCAGTAACTCCAGATAATAATATCTTCTCTTTCCCATGAATTAAAATTGGCTTCATATGTTCATAGGACGATGGAAGAGACTAGATAAGCATCAAAGCCTTACCGTCATCATCTATTTGAACTCCCAATATTTCCAGTTTAGAGACAATCCCATTGAGAACACTTAACTGATCCGAGATTGATGTACCTTCACTCATCTGTAGCACTCGGTTAGAGACACTTTTTGTCTGGTACATCTCCTCCAGCTTCTCCTAAAGCTCCTTGGTCGTCAAATTTCCCTGCATGTTTGCAAGAACATTTTTGGCCAAGCATAGTCGAATGGCACTTGCTGCTTCCAGGTCCATTTTCTCCCAATCTTCATTGCTCATACTAGATGTGCTGGTTCCTTTGTCACAATCTTTGCTGGAATCTTTCTCCAAAAGAGAGGTTGGTTTACCTTTCAGTACTTTGTGTAAACCAGATTGGATCAAGATATCCTTGACTTGTACTTGCCACAAGCCAACGTTCATCTTCCCATCGAACTTTTCAATATCAAACTTCAAGGTCTGCATCTTTTCCACAAAAAAAATATTTCTCCACTAACCGCAAAGAATTTTTGTTGTCAGAACCCGGTTACCTGATCTCTGATACCAGTTGTTGGTAAAATCCACGTCAGCTGTTATAAAACAACAAATAATTTCCCCTAGTAGAATTTTTGTGCGGAAACAAGTTTGGATGAACACACAGAAAGAACACCCCAATCATACACAAAATATACTGAAAATAAAAGACACCAGTATTTAACTTGGAAAACCCTCTTTGTAACACCCCCAATCCACTCAGAGATATTACACGCCGTAGACCCTCTCCTCGAAGATCTACCAGGCTGGTAACAACATTTAACATCTCGACAATGCCCTCAAGGCTAAATGACTCAGCAGACCGATTTGGTCTTTCAATAAAAATATACAACTCAATTACAACATATACCCACGTAGGGGTCAAAATACAATAAACTCCCATACAACGGGGAAAAGATACTGCAGCGGAAAAGAAAATATAACTAGACCAATACGACATCAATGGATCCTCGTGTGATTAGTATCGTTCATCTTTCATCATCCTTCGTGCCGACCCTGTGTTATGCTCCAAAACCTGAATGCAAAAATAGACATCCACCCCCCGAATACTCGGGGGTTAGCAAAACTCCACTGTTTTGCTAGTGCAAGTACAAAGTGCAAATACGAGCCATACAATTCACATTCCACGAATAACAATAACCAGGAATCTTCAAAGATCCAAACGAAATGAAAAGTACTTCTCGAGGCAAGGGTTTGAGAAAACCTTTAAAAATCGAAATATCATAAATCAATGGAAATAATTTATAAAACGGTTTAGAATGCCATCGAGAGTTTTAATAGAAAACAATTTAGGATTATCAAATCCTACTTTTCAAAATCCAAAGGACAAAAAGGGGTCACCGCCCCAAAGGTTTACTTTCCAAAAAAAAATGACATTTACCAAACCGTTGGGATTTTAGCCCCAAATCCATAAAATGACTTTTACAAAACCATTGGGATTTTAGCCACAAATCTCATCAACTCACAGTATACAAGAACGACCACAAGGTTCGTCTTCCAACGTCAAAATCCACAATTAAAGGATTTAACACAAACAACAAAATACTCTAGAGCCATCCTAGCCAAGTAGGCCAAACGAACAACTTACCTCTTACACACTTAGTCAATGCATGCAATCATGAAAACCGTTCAAAAGCACTCATTTCCGGAAATGCCAATATCAAAACACATTTGCAAAATGCACCACAATTAACCGTGGATCCACCCCTCCGTGGACCCCTACCGAGACCCCGTCGGATCTAACCCATAGTGGTTAAAAGCAAGCTCGCGGATCCACGTCTCTGTGGACCCCTACCGAGACCCCGTCGGATCTAACCCATAGTGAGCATACACACACACACGTTACTCATGCAATACTAATATGCTAAGAATGTAAGTTCATCAAGAATACTTACTAGAGATGGCCACTAATCCGACACCATTATCAAACTTTTCAAAACACAATAACAAGATTAAACACGGAATACACGATTCCATAACTTTTAAACAACAAGGATATCATCAAAGCCTCCAACGTTCAAAATGATCAAATCATAATCAATTCCCAAAACACAACGTTCACAAAACACACACGCGTTTTGAAAGAGAGCCTTTAACGAGGCCAAACCGAAATCTTTTGAAACTTCAATTCAAATAACCAAACAAACACATCAAGACGAACACCGATCATCATATCCATAAAACGAGAGAAAGTATGGGCAAGGTACTTGCCTCGAATAACCACAACGCGGAGAATCGGCCGAAGTAGGTTGGCACGAACCGACTACGAACTCGCCGACTCCACCGAACGACAATCCACAACAATGAACTACGAACGAAAACAATAACAACGAAAATGAATTCCAAAGTACGACCCAAAGCCGCTGAATTCAAAGAACAAATGACGAAAGTTCAAGGATTTCCCCCAAAACGGCCAAGAACACGATTCGTTCCGTCAAAACCCGAAAACGGAATTCCAAGTTGAAATATGGATATACAATCCATAGAATGTGTTTAACAACATCATTTAACCACAATCGATCCATCAAAAACGGATGAAAAACGAGATCGAGAACAAATCCCCCAAAAAGTCAATTTGAAGGAAATCGAGAAATATACTTCGATTCGACGAAGAACAATGGATTAAATGATGTTAAACACAAGAATACTATCAAGATTAATCATACCCATCATGAATTAATCAACAACACGGAACGAATCGGACAAAAATGCAAAAATCCCCAAATTCACGAAATTAGGGTTCTAAGGAAGATTACCTTGATTCGCTGGATCAAAGGATGATAACGGATGATTGATTGATGTTATGAACTCAAGAACTTCATGGATTTGTTGACAAACAACATGGCTTCGTCACCCATGAATCTCCATCCGCGGACGGAGAAGGAAGGAAGTGAAAAACGAGATGAAATGTGACTGCTCAGCCACATTTATACTGGGCCAGACTAGCGCGCGCTAGGCTGCCGAGCTAGCGTCTTCTCGCCCAGCCGCGATCGATGTATACGGACTAGTCTGCTTTCGGCCAGAAGCGTGCGCAGCCTTTCCGGCCGTGGCGTGCGCTACACCGGCCATAGCGTCGCAGCTGGCCCGACAAGAGCGTGCGCTACCGCCGAGCCCGACCGATTCCGAACCCCTGTGACTCCACTGCCTGCACTCCAGCGTCGTTAGGCGGCCCAGAAGCGTCGCTACACCTGCCGGTTAGCGCGCGCAGCCTTCCGGCCGTAGCGTGCGCTATGCCGGTTCCTGCCGCACCCGTCCGGCCGGTGCCCGCAATCGTCCGGCTAGTCCCGCAACCGTCAGGGCTCGACGACCCGATTACCGAAAACGCACGGAACGAACACGACGAAAAGTTCGCGGACGACACCGCCGACCCGAAATGAAAACATAATGCCATATTTAATCATACGCGACCAAGAAACGGGTCGAAACAACAATTACAGATACGGATACCCGTAACTTTCAGTAAATTACAAAATGGCCCAAAACGCCCGGAAATCACGATACGTGATCGAATAACCAAACCGAAGTTCACATCATGTCTAACAAAGTTAAACGGACTTACGGGAAACTCAAATGATTAGCCAACAAGATTCGCAAGAACCGAACTCAAGTGCGGAAACGTCGTTAAAAAGCACGGAACTCAACAAAACGACACCGAAACGAACTCGGATGTCAAAAAGTGTAGAATTAATCATTCTCAGAATGACGAAACGGTCATGAGCGAGTCGTCAAAACAGACTTTGGCCGAAAAAAAGAAATTTACCGAAAATCGAAAATTGCGGATATTACATTTTACCCTCCTTAAAAGAAGTTTCGTCCCGAAACTTAAAACAAGTAGGGGGAAGAAATATTCCGCCAGGAAAAACTCAACGAGATACACAAGAATGCGTAACTAACGCCCAACGGCGAAATGTTACAAACAACGCAAAGGAATATACGGCGTGAAAACACGCTCCACGGCGACCAACACAACGTCGCCGTTAGGGATATAATAAAACCAACAAATGACAAGCGTCATCAAACGGATAATACAGCCAAGTCAATTATCCGACAATCACAAAACACAGAGAACGAAAATCAATACGATTGACCAACCCAACGGTTCATCAATCAAAACGCGAGTCAAACGCTGAACAAATACGGAATTCCACCGCCTAAGGTTGAAAGATCGAAAACGAGACTAATTTCCCGAACTTAAGGGAATTAGGAAGGAGCCTGAATGCTCAACAATCACGAAACGAGAACAAAAACCGAACAAACAAATGATCGAGACAACAAAAATCGAACAATCATGTCCGAAACACGAAGGATAATAAAATTCAAACAACAACTCCCAGGATGATCTGGTGAAAACTACAAGACATGCATTCCCATAAGATCCACAAGAAAGGGAATAGCGATTGAAAAGTCACAACGACAAACGAGTTATTCCGAAACAATACCACACTCGTTCGATAAACAAAAACAAGGGGCAGGACAAGCTCAGAAATGTCAACGAACATAATGAGTCGACAGAGTCGAAAACACAAGAGTTCCAAATCCGATCCACTTTGAATAAAAAACTAATAGAACCAGATGATGTCACTCCCAAACAAGGTTCACAAGAATCGAACTGAACCCGAAAAAGTCACATCAATAACCATATCGACCCACAACAAGAGCACAGCTCGTTCGGACGATGAAACCGAAATACAGAACAAGTTCATAAAGTATCAACGAACATGAGCGAATCGATAGACTGGATAAAGAGAAAATACAAAAGTCAAAATAGTACGGGCATTACCTCCGACCTCGTCCACGAAATTCACAAAAACGGGAGCAAGGTAACAAGACATTAAACAACCGACACGTAACGGAACCATCACCGACGCACACGGTCATACCAAACCAAGCTCTAACAGCTCGTACATGCGTGACAACGCAGAAATCACTACGCGACGACAATATTCAATACCAACATCCCACCTCTCACAGAGGCTAACACAACAAATGTGTGGAAAACGACTCAACGCTCACACCGCCAATTCGGTCATACTCGGGAGTAAACATCAAAATGACAACGCGAACATCATACATACATACCCAGCCCTCAAACGGGAATGGATAGGTTTTAAAAACGAAAACCTCATTTTGAAAATAATTTGAAGAATACCGGTTGATCTTGAGTATCACCTTTCAAAAAATACAAATGTGAAACATCGTTATCGAGACTTTGGAGAACCATTTCGCATTTCATAAAATTGAGGACACTTTCTCTTAGTGAAAACTTTCAGAATATTCGACTCTCGGGTCTAAATAAAAGTGTTTCTAAAACATTGAAAATATCTCAAAGCATTTTGGTCCTCGAAGTAGAAATTTTTTGAAATATATTGTGGCACCTAGGATGTACCACAAGAAAATAACTCATTTGAAAACTATGTCTCGAAATTTATTTTTCTAAGATACTCAAGGTTTTCAAAAATCCAATAGGCCAGAATGCCCAAAACTCACACATATCGACGTTCACTAAAACAACTCCTAGTACACGCATCAAAACGTTTAAAACCAAGACAATACATGTCTTTAAACAGAAATAAACGATAAAATACCACATTCAGAACAAAACCACTGACCCCATTCGAGGCCTCTAAGGACCCTCCCGCACTGGCTAGTGAACAAGTCGAATGCGTATAAGCACAAAGCCTCCACAAGAGAACTTGTAAAACGTGCAAATCGATTCGAAAATCATCAGCAACGGACAAAAACAACAATAAAAAGACATCACAAGCGACGACACTCCTCGTATAAATCAAATACGAGAGTCGACTAAATACATATCGTGAAATCAAAATCCACATAAGGATTCCATCACTTAACAAATAATCATAAAAATAGCTCGTGTCACACGAGGCACAACACAAAGAAGGGAGACTTACTTCCACAGGTCGCACGAAGATGATGATCGCCCCACGATACTAATCACGACCAACAAACTCAAACGACGCGTCGCGACACGACTCAGTCAGACAAAATCTGACAATACAAGACTCAACAACACATAACTCGACCCGACAGCCTAGGTTTCCTCAACCTAAGCTCCGATACCATTTATGTAACACCCCCAATCCACTCAGGGATATTACACGCCGTAGACCCTCTCCTCGAAGATCTACCAGGCTGGTAACAACATTTAACATCTCGACAATGCCCTCAAGGCTAAATGACTCAGCAGACCGATTTGGTCTTTCAATAAAAATATACAACTCAATTACAACATATACCCACGCAGGAGTCAAAATACAATAAACTCCCGTACAACGGGGAAAAGATACTGCAGCGGAAAAGAAAATATAACTAGACCAATACGACATCAACGGATCCTCGTGTGATTAGTATCGTTTATCTTTCATCTGTAATATCCGGATTTATTACGGTGTATTTCATCTGTATTCAACCCTGTATTATTCGGATTGGTGATTCTGATTATTGGAGTATGATATTTCGTGTATTGATATCATTGTACATAAGTATAGAAACATGCAAAATTGTTCATGCAACCTCGTGATAGCGCACGCTAAGAATGTATCTTAACACGCGCTATCGGGCTATTATTAGCGCACGCTACGCAGGTAGGAGTAACGTGCGCTAAGGACTCAATTATTGAGTGGAACAGCTAGCACATGCGCCAGCCGGGACATGGGTCCGGATAAGATTCCCGCGGACGCACCCGGACAATTCTGAAGTCAACCCTTATTAGCGCACGCTAAGGTATGCTCGGTAGCGTGCGCTAACTTGTCAATAATGCATAATATTATAAATGGGACAACAACCGTTTTGGCTTTCATTTCTTTCGCCCATTCCTCAACCTTGAGAGTTCAGAGAGCCGTAGTAATACTCCTATACACTTAGAACACACCTTGTTGGTGTTTGAATATTGGTTATCACTTGGGAATGTTCATGGAAGTGTAATAGCACCTTGAAGTGGCATACAACCAACCGGAGTTGGATTCTACCCTACGGTTCAGAGATTTTCATCATATTAAGGTATGTTCAATCTATCTCAAGACTTAGAATTGGATTCTAACGATTTGGATGATCATATTATCAAGATATGGATTTTCATAGATGAATTATCCAAGTATACCATGTTTGGAATAGTGAGATGAATAAGCCTTGAATACCTTGGTTATAATCATCATGATTCGAATCTTATTACACTGAATATGTGAAGAGAAGCTTCTATCATTGGTAAACCGAATCTAATAGATGATTTCATAGTAATCTTGGACTAGACGTTAACATCCTTATTGTTAGATAAATCTAAAGGTTTGATCATGGAAGGATTTATCTAGTATAGATAGAACGTCTAACAACTTCAGCATGATAATATTGATTGATATAAGATGTTGATATCAACCGTTGAGCTTTTCGAAATCGTCATATGAAGAATTGTAGTCGAAATGGAATATGGTTTTATAATGGTATGCATACCCTTGAATCCGAAGTTGTTGTTATCCGTAAGATCATTCATAAACGTATGTACATTATATTCATGAAGGTAACATGAATTATCACGGAAGATTTCATTGTTTCAATCATGGCGAGAACAGTTTACTGCTCAGCAGTAAACTGCCATGCATAGATAGCGCACGCTATGCTATGAATATTAACGTGCGCTATCGAGCACGAGTTAGCGTGCACTACATTTGGTACGTAACGTACGCTAGACCATCAGACGAGTCAGTTGGCTGGTCAGTGAAGTACTGACCATGCATCGTTAGCGTGCGCTAGGCTTTGTTGTTTGCGTGCGCTATCGAGTAGACTTAACGCACGCTACACAGAGTACTTAGCGTGCACTAAGCAGTTCAGGCAGATTGTATTTTATGAACTTTTGGCCGTGAATCGAATTGTTAAACATTCGTACGACGTGAGATAAATCCTATATCATTTCTTTTGTTAAGGTTTGGTCTCGTTACGTGACTGATTGAGGAGGACGATCTTCGAGTGATCATTTTCGTGGAAGTGTTGTTATTATCTTCAAATCGAGGCAAGTACTTTATTTGTTTTATGTATTGTTGTTATACATATTGTCGTGCATGTATGTCGATGTTGTATGTCCACCTCGTGTTGGTCCGACGGGATCATCGGGGAATCTATGCTAGCGTGCGCTGGATCATCGGACGGGTTTTTCCACCACGGGTTGGTCTGACGGGATTATCGTGGGTTCTAGGCAGTGAACGCTGGATCGATGGAATTACCATGTGTATGTTATGATATCATGTTGTGATTATCAGTTGTGTATGTTATGTTTGAGTTTCTCGTAGGAGAAGACTCGTTGGTACTTTGTCGTTTATGTTATTATTCTTCGTGAGATATGAATAATATGTTGTGGTACTTGTACTAGCATCGTTGTGCTAACCCCTTCGGGGGTGAACATTTTGTTTGTGTTCAGGATCCAGGAGAGCGGGGAAACAACCACTGGAACTGTATGACGACGAGGGTGCAGAGTGATGTCCCGACCGGGTTTATTTATCTGTTGTTTATTCGTTATTTCAATAAGTACTCGAGTACGAAGTCATTTGTGATGGATTTGAATTTAATGATGTATTATTGAGTTCTGTTGAATAATTGTACTATTTCTGTATTTGGTCAGAACTGATGTACTGTAATTCCGTTATTTCCATTCGTTAGTACCTTTTTATGCTTGTTCAATTCTTCAGCCTTGTAAATCCTTATGTAAAGGATTTACGGCGCTGTAATATTCCCGAATATATTGGGGGTGTTACAGAATATGGTATCGGAGCTAAGATTATGGATATCTTGGCCGTTGGGTTAAAATAGGGGTCATTTATGTCTTTTGGGGTAACCGGCCGTGAATGACATCACTGCACTGCCTACGTCTTCATGCGAACAGTGGTTGTAAGTTCCTAAACTCTATCTTGTTCTTTACATGTTGTGTCTCTTTATACTCGAATATTAGAACGATGTTGTTTCCTGTATATTGAGTATTTATGCTTACAGTATGTTGAGAGGCGGACGTGGACGTGGTCGCGGTCGTGGACGCGGACGAAGAAATGCCGAAAGGGAGGCGTCGCCTTCTAACCAGGCCAGTCATAGCTCAGGCGAGCCGCAACAATCTATTAATAATGAACCGGATCCTGCTGTACCAGAGATCCTTCGTCAAGTGGTGAACCAGATGACTCAGTTCGCCCAGGTCGTGGACCGAATGCAGGTGGCGGTGGGACTACAGCAGGGAGAGAGACAGCAAGGGATCCCAGACATGGGAAATCGAGGTGACCGGTGGCTGCAAGAGGTGGCGAAGATGCAACCACCCAAATTCGACGGTATTTCTGAGACTCCCACCTGGGATCATTGGTTGAAAGAACTGGAGAAAATCTTTGCCGGAATTAACTGCCCAGACGACCGGAGAGCCTCTATCGCTCAATATTTTCTGATAGGGAAGCGTCGAATGGTGGGAAGCCATCCGACTGTAGACCATGATCTTTGATTGGATAGAGTTTAGATTGATGATGGAAGCTCGATTGCCCTCGTCTGTGAGGGAAGCCAAAGTTCGGGAGTTTTTCTCCGCTCGGCCTTCTAATGTGCGATATCGAGCGATCAAGGCGTTTAACCAACGGTGGCATTTGTTCGACATCCGGTGAGCAGGATGCGAGAAATGATGATCCATTTCGATATGAGAATGAAACCAGAAGTTCAGAGGTACATGTCCGGATTTGAATGTACCACACTCCGTCAATACCAAGATAAGGCGTTGGCGTACGAGATCAAAGAAGCCGCCATGGAGAAATTTTCTAATCTAAGAAGCAGAAAGTCTCTGGTACTTTTACGAGCACAAACAAGCGAGGCCCGTAAGGCCCAGTCATCCTTTCACTCTTTCAAGAAACCTCACTTGACTAGGAGCGGAAAGAACTTGAGCGACATCAACTATTACCGATGTTACCAGAAATGCTTTAAGCTGCGCCCGACGGCACTATCGACGGAATTGCCCCCTTCTGCCGTGACTTGTTTTGATTGTGGGACGAGAGGACATCGGGCGGTGTTTTTGAAGAGGCTGCAAAGTCTTTTAGAGCCCGTACACCACGGCCGATCCGAAGGAGGCCGGTATTCCAGAACCACGGCAAAGTGTTCGGATGCCTCGAAATTTTGGCCGCAGGCGAGCGAGAGGACAATGGGACCGAAAGGGGACATCGAGTGCGGATCTGCTCCCTACGCCTGCATACGAGATGAGAAGGACAGACGATCGGAGATCTTCTTTGTCGCATCGTGCTTGTCGAGATCCTTTCCCGGCCGATTAGCGTTTTATTCGATACAGAGCTACACATTCTTTCATATCTTTGTCTTGTGTAAATCGTTTGAATATTTCCGGTTTTCATGCTTGTGAACCTTATGTTTTTGGTTTCTAGGCGGAGAGAGGATTGTCGGAAATTTAGAAACTAGAAATTTCCTGTATCATTTGGAGGCGAGTGGCTCTCAAATCGATCGTGATAGAAATGCAAGGAGACGACGATACTCGGAGACGATTGGCTTAATCGATATGGAGCAATTGTGAACTACCGAAGGAGGAATATCTCGCTGATCGACGATGGTTCCAAATTCTGTTTGAGGATGGAAACCAGAAGCTCGGGAAATTGATCAAGGCGATGAAAGTCAAATTGTTGAAATAGAATGTCATGCAGATGCGGTGTTACGCAATGAAGAAAGAAGATGAAATTGTGGAACTTTCGTCCATTCTTGTTGTGAACGAATTTCCAGATGTATTTCCTGACGAGTTACCTGGACTACCTTCACGAAGGGATGTGGAATTTACCATTGAGCTGGAACCCGGAGCTACACCGATTTCCAAGGCGCTGTATCGTATGGCACCTACCGAGATGTACGAACTGAAGAAGCAGCTGGAGGAGTTACTGGACAAGGGCTATATTCAGCCAAGCGTTTCACCTTGGGGAGCGCCAGTTCTTTTCGTCCGAAAGAAGGATGGATCGCTTCGACTGTGTATTGACTATCGGGAGCTGAACAAGATGACAATTAAGAACAAGTATCCGTTGCCACGGATTGATGATCTGTTTGACCAGCTGCAAGGGGCAACAGTATTTTCTAAAATCGATCTGAGATCAGGATATCATCAGCTGAGGATTAAGGAATCTGATGTTCCGAAGTCAGCGTTCAGAACTCGCTACGGACATTATGAGTTTGTAGTAATGCCGTTTGGTCTCACTAACGCACCTGCTGTATTTATGCAATTGATGAACCGTGTGTTCATTGAATTTTTGGATAAATTTGTGGTCGTGTTTATTGATGACATTTTGGTGTATTCTAAGAGCCCGGAAGAACATGCACAGCATTTGCGGATTGTATTGGAACTTTTGAGAAACGAGCAATTGTACGCCAAACTTTCTAAGTGTGAATTCTGGCTAAAGGAAGTAATGTTCCTCGGCCATGTAGTGTCAGCTAAAGGAGTCCGAGTAGATCCTCAGAAGATCGAAGCAATATTGGATTGGAAGCCTCCAAAGAACGTGAAAGAAGTCCGAAGCTTCTTAGGACTTGCTGGATACTATCGTCGATTCGTGGAAGGGTTTTCTAAAGTCTCCCGCCCACTTACTCGACTCCTGCAGAAAACTCAAAAGTTTGAGTGGAATGAGTTGTGTCAGATTAGCTTCGATGAATTGAAGAAGAGATTGACGACGGCACCGATTCTATCACTTCCGCAGGGAACTGGAGGATTCATAGTTTACAGTGATGCTTCGAACCAAGGACTTGGGTGCGTGTTAATGCAGAATGATAAGGTGATCGCTTATGCGTCGCGACAACTGAAACCTTATGAAGTGAATTACCCGACACATGATTTGGAGCTAGCAGCAGTAGTTTTTGCTTTGAAGATCCTGAGGCATTATCTGACGGACTCACTGCCGATCTTTACGGATCACAAGAGTCTCAAGTACATATTCAGTCAGAAAGAATTAAACATGCGGCAAAGAAGATGGTTGGAACTGATTAAGGACTACGACTTGGAGATTTTATATCATCTAGGCAAAGCGAATGTAGTGGCCGATGCACTTAGCAGCAAGCCTGTCTCTATTCAGATGCTGGAGACGCTGACATCCCAACTTAGCCTTCAACGAGAGATGATTCGTGAAGGAATTGAGGTATGGTTACAAAGAGTCCAAGGACAACTGTGCGTGATGGAGATAACTTCATCTTTAACCGAAGAAATCAAATCTAGACAGGCAGATGATCCTCTGATGATTCGGTTACATGATGAAGTGATCAAAGGAAAGGCCCCCGGATTCATAATTCATGACGATGGAGTTTTGAGATTTCAGAACCGACTCTGCGTTCCCGATGTTGATGTTTTGAAACAGACGATTATGAAGGAAGCTCATAGTTCGCCCTATTCTATCCACTCGGGCACCAGTAAAATGTATAAGGACTTGAAGCAGAACTTCTGGTGGGGCAACATGAAGAAAGACGTAGCGGACTATGTTTCGAAATGCTTGACTTGTCAGCAGGTTAAGATCGAGCATCAACGGCTCTTTGGAATGTTGAAGCCGCTCCCGATTCCTGAATGGAAGTGGGAGGACATATCGATGGACTTTATCACTAATATGCCGAAAACCAGGACCGGAATGAACATGATTTGGGTGATAGTTGATCGTTTAACCAAATCGGCACATTTTCTAGGCATTAAGGATACGTGGGGACCAGAGAGGTTGGCACGAGTATTTATTTCGGAGATAGTTCGATTGCATGGTACGCCGAAGACCATTGTTTCTGACCGAGACGGCCGTTTTGTGTCTCACTTTTGGAAAGCAGTTCATAAGGCCTTGGGGACCGAATTGAACTTGATCTGACTTATCACCCCATGGTGACGGACAATCTGAGAGGACTATACAAACGGTGGAAGACATGCTAAGGGCCTGTGCCTTAGATTGGTCAAACGAATGGGAAGTTCATCTACCGTTGATTGAATTTACCTACAACAATAGTTGGCATGCTTCCATTAAGATGGCACCGTTTGAGGCATTATACGGAAGGAGATGTAGATCGCCCCTATGCTGGGACGATTCATCAGACTTGATCGGAACAGAACCAGAGTTGATCGTGCAGACTCGAGAGAAGATAGCCTTGATTCGTGAAAGGCTGTTGACCGCCCAGAGTCGCCAGAAATCCTATGCGGACGTACGTCGTCGCCCATTGGAGTTCAATACTGGAGACCATGTACTTTTGAAGGTTTCTCCTACTCGGGGAATCTTTCGTTTCGGAAGGAAAGGAAAGCTGAGTCCGAGATATATCGGACCATTCGAGATCCTCGAGAGAGTTGGGGAGTTGGCATACAGATTGGCATTGCCGCCGTCATTGTGCCATGTTCATAACGTGTTCCACGTATCCCAGTTACGGAGGTATATACCAGATCCCAGTCATATCATTGATTTCGGTGAGATCGAAGTCGCGCAGGATGGGACGTTTGAAGAAAGACCGGTCAAGATACTCGAGAGTCGAGTTAAGCGGTGAGGAACAAACCAATCGTTTTGGTCAAAGTTCGGTGGTCACGTCACGGAGTGAAAAAGCCACACAGGAAAGCGGAAGGCGATATGAAGTCTAGATATCCCGAGTTATTTTCATCTTGAGTTTCGGGACGAAACTCCTTTTTAGTAGGAGAGTATGTAATATCCGGATTTATTACGGTGTATTTCATCTGTATTCAACCCTGTATTATTCGGATTGGTGATTCTGATTATTGGAGTATGATATTTCGTGTATTGATATCATTGTACATAAGTATAGAAACATGTAAAATTGTTCATGCAACCTCGTGATAGCGCACGCTAAGAATGTATCTTAACGCGCGCTATCGGGCTATTATTAGCGCACGCTACGCAGGTAGGAGTAACGTGCGCTAAGGACTCAATTATTGAGTGGAACAGCTAGCACATGCGCCGGTAGACATGGGTCGGATAAGATTCCAGGCCTTGCACCGGACAATTCTGAAGTCAACCCTTATTAGCGCACGCTAAGGTATGCTCGGTAGCGTGCGCTAACTTGTCAATAATGCAGAATATTATAAATGGGACAACAACCGTTTTGGCTTTCATTTCTTTCGCCCATTCCTCAACCTTGAGAGTTCAGAGAGCCGTAGTAATACTCCTATACACTTAGAACACACCTTGTTGGTGTTTGAATATTGGTTATCACTTGGGAATGTTCATGGAAGTGGAATAGCACCTTGAAGTGGCATACAACCAACCGGAGTTGGATTCTACCCTACGGTTCAGAGATTTTCATCATATTAAGGTATGTTCAATCTATCTCAAGACTTAGAATTGGATTCTAACGATTTGGATGATCATATTATCAAGATATGGATTTTCATAGATGAATTATCCAAGTATACCATGTTTGGAACAGTGAGATGAATAAGCCTTGAATACCTTGATTATAATCATCATGATTCGAATCTTATTACACTGAATATGTGAAGAGAAGCTTCTATCATTGGTAAACCGAATCTAATAGATGATTTCATAGTAATCTTGGACTAGACGTTAACATCCTTATTGTTAGATAAATCTAAAGGTTTGATCATGGAAAGATTTATCTAGTATAGATAGAACGTCTAACAACTTCAGCATGATAATATTGATTGATATAAGATGTTGATATCAACCGTTGAGCTTTTCGAAATCGTCATATGAAGAATTGTAGTCGAAATGGAATATGGTTTTATAATGGTATGCATACCCTTGAATCCAAAGTTGTTGTTATCCGTAAGATCATTCATAAACGTATGTACATTATATTCATGAAGGTAACATGAATTATCACGGAAGATTTCACTGTTTCAATCATGGCGAGAACAGTTTACTGCTCAGCAGTAAACTGCCATGCATAGATAGCGCACGCTATGCTATAAATATTAACGTGCGCTATCGAGCACGAGTTAGCGTGCACTACGTTTGGTACGTAACGTACGCTAGACCATCAGACGAGTCAGTTGGCTGGTCAGTGAAGTACTGACCATGCATCGTTAGCGTGCGCTAGGCTTTGTTGTTTGCGTGCGCTATCGAGCAGACTTAATGCACGCTACACAGAGTACTTAGCGTGCACTAAGCAGTTCAGGCAGATTGTATTTTATGAACTTTTGGCCGTGAATCGAATTGTTAAACATTCGTACGACGTGAGATAAATTCTATATCATTTCTTTTGTTAAGGTTTGGTCTCGTTACGTGACTGATTGAGGAGGACGATCTTCGAGTGATCATTTTCGTGGAAGTGTTGTTATTATATTCAAATCGAGGCAAGTACTTTATTTGTTTTATGTATTGTTGTTATACATATTGTCGTGCATGTATGTCGATGTTGTATGTCCACCTCGTCTTGGTCCGACGGGATCATCGGGGGATCTATGCTAGCGTGCGCTGGATCATCGGACGGGTTTTTCCACCACGGGTTGGTCTGACGGGATCATCGTGGGTTCTAGGCAGTGAACGCTGGATCGATGGAATTACCATGTGTATGTTATGATATCATGTTGTGATTATCAGTTGTGTATGTTATGTTTGAGTTTCTCGTAGGAGAAGACTCGTTGGTACTTTGTCGTTTATGTTATTATTCTTCGTGAGATATGAATAATATGTTGTGGTACTTGTACTAGCATCGTTGTGCTAACTCCTTCGGGGGTGAACATTTTGTTTGTGTTCAGGATCCAGGAGAGCGGGGAAACAACCACTGGAACTGTATGACGACGAGGGTGCAGAGTGATGTCCCGACCGGGTTTATTTATCTGTTGTTTATTCGTTATTTCAATAAGTACTCGAGTACGAAGTCATTTGTGATGGATTTGAATTTGGTGATGTATTATTGAGTTCTGTTGAACAATTGTACTATTTCGTATTTGGTCGAATCGATGTCTTGTAATTCCGTTATTTCCATTCGTTAGTACCTTTTTATGCTTGTTCAATTCTTCAGCCTTGTAAATCCTTATGTAAAGGATTTACGGCGCTGTAATATTCCCGAATATATTGGGGGTGTTACATCATCATCCTTTGTGCCGACCCTGTGTTATGCTCCAAAACCTGAATGCAAAAATAGACATCCACCCCCCGAATACTCGGGGGTTAGCAAAACTCCACTGTTTTGCTAGTGCAAGTACAAAGTGCAAATACGAGCCATACAATTCACATTCCACGAATAACAATAACCAGGAATCCTCAAAGATCCAAACGAAACGAAAAGTACTTCTCGAGGCAAGGGTTTGAGAAAACCTTTAAAAATCGAAATATCATAAATCAATGGAAATAATTTATAAAACGGTTTAGAATGCCATCGAGAGTTTTAATAGAAAACAATTTAGGATTATCAAATCCTACTTTTCAAAATCCAAAGGACAAAAAGGGGTCACCGCCCCAAAGGTTTACTTTCCAAAAAAAAATGACATTTACCAAACCGTTGGGATTTTAGCCCCAAATCCATAAAATGACTTTTACAAAACTATTGGGATTTTAGCCCCAAATCTCATCAACTCACAGTATACAAGAACGACCACAAGGTTCGTCTTCCAACGTCAAAATCCACAATTAAAGGATTTAACATAAACAACAAAATACTCTAGAGCCATCCTAGCCAAGTAGGCCAAACGAACAACTTACCTCTTACACACTTAGTCAATGCATGCAATCATGAAAACCGTTCAAAAGCACTCATTTCCGGAAATGCCAATATCAAAACACATTTGCAAAATGCACCACAATTAACCGTGGATCCACCCCTCCGTGGACCCCTACCGAGACCCCGTCGGATCTAACCCATAGTGGTTAAAAGCAAGCTCGCGGATCCACGTCTCTGTGGACCCCTACCGAGACCCCGTCGGATCTAACCCATAGTGAGTATACACACACACGTTACTCATGCAATACTAATATGCTAAGAATGTAAGTTCATCAAGAATACTTACTAGAGATGGCCACTAATCCGACACCATTATCAAACTTTTCAAAACACAATAACAAGATTAAACACGGAATACACGATTCCATAACTTTTAAACAACAAGGATATCATCAAAGCCTCCAACGTTCAAAATGATCAAATCATAATCAATTCCCAAAACACAACGTTCACAAAACACACACGCGTTTTGAAAGAGAGCCTTTAACGAGGCCAAACCGAAATCTTTTGAAACTTCAATTCAAACAACCAAACAAACACATCAAGACGAACACCGATCATCATATCCATAAAACGAGAGAAAGTATGGGCAAGGTACTTGCCTCGAATAACCACAACGCGGAGAATCGGCCGAAGTAGGTTGGCACGAACCGACTACGAACTCGCCGACTCCACCGAACGACAATCCACAACAATGAACTACGAACGAAAACAATAACAACGAAAATGAATTCCAAAGTACGACCCAAAGCCGCTGAATTCAAAGAACAAATGGCGAAAGTTCAAGGATTTCCCCCAAAATGGCCAAGAACACGATTCGTTCCGTCAAATCCCGAAAACGGAATTCCAAGTTGAAATATGGATATACAATTCATAGAATGTGTTTAACAACATCATTTAACCACAATCGATCCATCAAAAACGGATGAAAAACGAGATCGAGAACAAATCCCCCAAAAAGTCAATTTGAAGGAAATCGAGAAATATACTTCGATTCGACGAAGAACAATGGATTAAATGATGTTAAACACAAGAATACTATCAAGATTAATCATACCCATCATGAATTAATCAACAACACGGAACGAATCGGACAAAAATGCAAAAATCCCCAAATTCACGAAATTAGGGTTCTAAGGAAGATTACCTTGATTCGCTGGATCAAAGGATGATAACGGATGATTGATTGATGTTATGAACTCAAGAACTTCATGGATTTGTTGACAAACAATATGGCTTCATCACCCATGAATCTCCATCCGCGGACGGAGAAGGAAGGAAGTGAAAAACGAGATGAAATGTGACTGTTCAGCCACATTTATACTGGGCCGGACTAGCGCGCGCTAGGCTGCCGAGCTAGCGTGCGCTATCGGCCCAGACCGCGATCCAGTGGCCTTCTGAACTAATCTGCTCGGCCAGGTATCGTGCGCAGCCTTCCGGCCGTAGCTTGCGCTACCTGCCGGCCGTAGCGTCTGGCGTCAAACGATGGCGTGCGCTACCTGCCGAGCTGGCCGATTCAGAACCCCAAGACTCAGCTGTCGGACCAGACCTAGCGTCGTTAGGCGGCCGGAAGCGTCGCTACACTGCCGGTTAGCGCGCCTTCCGGCCGTAACGTGCGCTTCGCCGGTCTACCGCACCGTCCGGCCGGTGCCGCAATCGTCGGCGATCCATAGCCGTCGGCGATCCATAGCCGTCGAGCTCGGCGGCCGATTACAGCGCCGCAGGCGAACACGGCGAAAAGTTCGCGGACGACACCAACGACCCGAAATGAAAACATAATACCATATTTAATCATATGCGACCAAGAAACGGGTCGAGACAACAATTACAGATACGGATACCCGTAACTTTCAGTAAATTACAAAATGGCCCAAAACGCCCGGAAATCACGATACGTGATCGAATAACCAAACCGAAGTTCACATCACGTCTAACAAAGTTAAACGGACTTACGGGAAACTCGAAACAGCAGTTTCGAACAAGATTCGCAAGAACCGAACTCAAGTACGGAAAAGTCGTTAAAAAGCACGGAACTCAACAAAACGACACCGAAACGAACTCGGATGTCAAAAAGTGTAGAATTAATCATTCTCAGAATGACGAAACGGTCATGAGCGAGTCGTCAAAACAGACTTCGGCCGAAAAAAAGAAATTTACCGAAAATCGAAAATTGCGGATATTACACTCTTAACATCGAGGGAAAAACCAGGGGACAAACTCCGAAAAATATTCCACTATACCAAAGAATAATTACAATATTATTTTCTCTCTTGAAACCCTCAAAAGATACAATATAGTGTTTCCCGTGAGATCCACTCCTATCCAAATATATCAAACTAGCAATATTAAAAGAATAATAGAAATGATACCTACCCAAGTATATTTTTCCCACACTCTCCGGACTTACTCTCTATTTTCCTCTCACTATATTTTTCTCTCTTTGTTGTGCCTCTACCTTTGATTCACTTAGAATGAATTTCTTTCACCAAGCTATGCCATCTATTTATAGATGCAGGAGGTGAAATATATCTTTGCCTTTGCTAGCAAAATGGTCAGAAAGTGCTGCACAGTCCATCACCTCCATTGACTATTTAATTTCCATGTTTTTCTTATTTGATGGATAGCCATCCTTTTAGATTTTTCAACTTAACTATTGGCTGGACACCAACACTATCTTCCGAATGTGCTACTGATCAGTGCAAATAAGTTTAGCAAGGTCTTTTGTGGAGTTTTCTTTACAACCTAAACACATCATAACCGCACATTTTGCACTGCATATCATAACTGATTCATGTCATCATCATTACAGTACATGATAGATGATTTTAAAATAAAAAACGAATTGAATGCTACTGAAAGTAATTAGTGAAGAAGACAGAACAAAAATTGGTTGACAGAAACAAAAAAAGTACACAAATTTTAGAACAAAAACACTAACATGATCTCCAAAATTAAAAGAATATCTTTTGTGAATACTGAATAGAGAAAACAACTCACCTGCTGTGCTACTGAACCGCCTGGAAAAATAGTTCGTCCACCCATGCCGATCCTCAGAGACGATAACAATGACAACACTCGGAAAAAGAAGCTTCGATCAGCAGAGAAATCGTTGGTTTTAGCCATGGGTCTCAAACGAATAATGTTAGTAGCTTGCAGCATAGCATGAGGATGTTGGTAATTTTGGTTCTAATTACCAAAATTCTTGCAATTTACTTGCAATTGCTAATGATAGCCTCAGGCAATCTGTTTTAGTTATGGATGTGATTGCCGGAGGTCTGTCTAAGGTCTGCCGGTGACCGATGGCGCTCCTGCCGAAAAAACTGGCCGGCCAAAGATCCGTCGGAGATCCTTCTAAAAATTAGATTTTTTTTGAAGATTAATTGGCCCTTTAATTTAATTTAATATTCTAATAGAGTATTTTTCGAAGGGGAGCTTGGCGCAGCGGTAGGGACTGTTGTCGAGTGACCCGTGGTCACGGGTTCGAATCCCAGGAAGGCTTGCCCCCTATACACCCTTGTGGTGGGATCCTTCCCCGGACCCTCGCCTTGCGGGGACGCTTCGTGCACCGGGCTGCCTTTTATTCTAAGAGTATTTTTTAAAATTTATTGTTGTTGAATATTTGATATTATTATCATTATTAAATTCAACACAAGAGAAGGAAATGGGAGGGGTAGAATGGTATTTTCAGGTGCACACCATCAAAGACACTAGTCCTTTATATTATAGACTAGAGATAACATGCGCCATAATGACGCGGTGACAGTAATATAATTGAATTAAAATAATTAAATTATCAGATTACTTGTTAGAAAAAAATACCAAAATTCTATCGGTGGTCGACAGGTCTATAAAAAAAATAAGGACCACCGAAAAGTAGGTTGGCGGGCCTGGCCTAGAAACAAATGGCTGGCCGCCGCCGGTGACCCGTCGAAATCAAACCAGCAGGCCTAGAGTAAAAAGAACAAAAAGTTAAATATGTTGAATTAAAGAAAAGCAGACTCATTAATATAATTAAATTAAAATAATTAAATTACCAAATTACTTGCTACAAAAAAAAATATGTTGGAAAGCAAACCAGCAGGCCTAGAGTAAAAAGGAAAGAAAAAAGAAAAAAAGAATTAAATATGTTGAATTAAACAAAAGCAGACTCGTGATATAATTAAATTAAAATAATTAAATTACCAGATTACTTGCTAGACAAAAAATATGTTGGTTCTCAAAATTCTATAGGCAGTCGATGGGCCTAGCGTAAAAAAATTAGCGGTTGTCGGAGGTCCGCCGGCCACCGGTGTTGTCCCGACGGAAAGTAGGAGGCGGTATGGCGTTAAAACAAAAAAAAATAGCCGGTCGTCGGAGGTCCACCGATCGCTGACTTGGCATTTAAAAAAACAAAAACAAACAAAAAAACAGCCACGAAGATGGTCCGCTGGAAAGCAAGCCATCAGCCTCGCGTAAAAAAAATAAAAAATGACCGGTCACCGGAGGTCTGCCGAGAAGCAGGACGGCGGCCTGGTGTTAAAAAAATGGTCGGCCGCCGGAGACCCACCGGAAAGCAGGCAGGCGGCCTAGCATTTAAGAAAATAAAAAAAACAGGCCGATCGATGGAGGTCCGCTGGCGACCGGCGACAGCCCTGCCGGAAAACTGGTCAGCCGGAGATCCATCGGAGATCCCATTACAAAAAAAGATTTTTTTTATAATCCATTGTTCCTTTAATTTAATTGCATTTAATATTCAAAGGGTATTTTTTAAAATTTATTATTGTTAAACATTTGATAATAATATTATTATTATTATTAACTTTTTCACAAAATAAAGGGAAGAAGAGGGGTACAATAGTCTTTTCCGATGCAGACTACGACGATTGCAAAAAAAAATACTATTATCCGTTATATTTTGGAATAGAGATTATCTGTGGCGTAATGGCATGGTGGCGTGACATAATTAACTTAAAATAATTAAATAATCAGATTACTTGCTAGAAAAAAATATTTTGATTCCCAAAAATCTAGACGGGCCTGCCATAAGAAAAAATAATGACCGTCGGAAGGTAGACCGATGAGTCAGGCCTTAAAAAAATGATCGGCCGCTGGAGGAAAGCAAGTCGGAGGCCTGGCATTAAAAATAAATAAATAATTGGCCAACCGCTGCAGGTGCCCCACCGAAAAGCAGATCGGCGGCCTCGCATTTAAAAAAATGGTCGGCTGCTGGAGGTCTGCCGGTTGCTGGCGGCCTGGCGTTAAAAAAATAACCCGTTGCCAGAGGCCCGTTGGTAGCCGGAGGTGGCCTGTCGGGAACCAGGTCGACGGCCTAGCATGCACAAAAAACATAACGGTCATTGGAGGTCCACCGACAGCCTGCCATAAAAAAAAAGAAAAAAAAAATGATCGTCACCGACGGTGGCCCGCAGGAAAGAAGGTTGGCGGTCTGGCGTAAAAAAAAAAGGTTATCTGGTCGTCGGAGGCCCGTTGGAATGCAGGACGACGGTCTGGCCTGCCAAAAAGCATGCTGGCAGCCTAGCATAAAAAAAATGGCCTGCTGCAGGAGGTTTGCCTGCGACGGACGGTCATGCCGGAAAAACTACTCGGCCGGAGGTCCGTCGAAAATTACAGTAATTTTTTTTTTTGAATTAATTATCCCTTTAATTTAATTTTATTTCATTTCATATTCTAAGGGTATGTTTAAAATTTATTATCGTTGAATATTTGATATTGTTATTATTAAATTCAACACAAAAAAATAGAAAGAAGTGATAAAATTGTCTTTTTTCAGGTGACTCAAAAACATAATTGTCTCTTGTATTATAGATTATGTATATAGCACCTGCAAAATGTAGAGAAACTTCATAAATTCATAACTCAAATGTATGTAATTCACATTTTCTCTCATTTGGGGCCCGCCCTGGGGCCGTGCGGATGGTGCGGCGACACAGGACCACCGATTCCATAGGCCTCCGACAATTGTTTATGTACAAAATAGAAAAATGATACACAAAAATATTAAATTATGTTAGAAAATTCCAAGAAACTAAAGAGATTACAAAGAGAATATAGAGAAGATATTTCTCTTAGAATGAATTTTCATTAAGAACTGAAGCCATATTTGTAGAAAAAGTTCAGATGGCACAAACGTAATTACATAATTTCATCAAGGGCATAATAGTCATTCACATGTTATAATATATTATCTTATTATGCACTTCGAGAAGTGCGCATTTCAACACTTCCCCTTGAATGAATGTCTTATAGCTGCCTCATTAAAAACCTTATCAGAAAAATCTTGTGGGACAAAACCATGATAAGAGGAAAAGAGTACATCTATATGAGCTCCCCCTCGAGTTAACAAGGGTGAGTATCTTCATAAATTTCGGAGATGTTGCATCCCAATATTGTGAACATGTTTTCTAAAAACTGAGGTTGGGAGCGCCTTTGTAAATAAATCTGCAACATTATCATATGACCGAACATACTGAATGATAATCTCTTTCTCCTTTTCACGTTCTTGACTGTATGCGAAGAACTTTGGGGGAATGTGTTTGGTTCTGTCGTTCTTGATATATCCTCCCTTGGTCTGCGCAACACATGCAGCATTATCTTCAAACAATATTGTTGGATCTTTATTAACTGGTAATCCAGTGGCTTCCTTAATGTGTTGGGTGATAGATCTAAGCCATACACATTCTCTACTTGCTTCGTGAAGAGCAATAACTCCTGCATGGTTTGACGATGTAGAAACTAGTGTTTGCTTTTGTCAACGCCAGGATATTGCAGTACCACCGATCATGAAAATATAACCAGTTTGTGATTTGGCTTTATGGGGATCTGATAAATAACCCACATCTGCAAAATCAGTTAATCCCAAATCATTTGTTCCTTGGAGATAGCAAAGTATGTGTTTAATCTCATTCCAACGTCGCCATGTTGGACATGAGTTGTATCTTGCCAATAGATTCGTAGCAAATGCAACATCTGGTCGTGTACAATTTGCAAGATACATAAGAGCTCCAATTGCACTTAAATATGGTACTTCAGGACCAAGTACTTCTTCGTTATCTTAACAAGGACGGAATGGATCATTCTCAACAATTTAGTGTCCTATTTATCATTGGGGTATTAAGTGATTTGCCTTATCCATATTATAGTGTTTTAAGACCCTTTTTGTATAATTAGATTGATGTACAAATGTTACACTATGAAACGGTTCAATTTGTAAACGAAGATAATATTTGGTTTGTCAGGGGTCTTTCATTTCAAATTCACCTTTTAGATAATTAACTGCTTCTTGAATTTCATTAGAAGTCAAATGATGTTTAAATCAACAATGCCTTTAAGGCTAAAATGATTCAGTAGACCGATTTGGTCTTTCAATAAATACATACAACTCAAACACATTACATGCCCACGCATGGGTCGAATACAACACACTCCCGTACACCGGGAAAGAATACTGCAGTGGAAATAAAATACAACTAAACCAATGACATCATACGGATCCTCGTGTGATTAGTATCGTTCATCCTTCATCGTCCTTCGTGCCGACCCTGTGTTATGCTCCCAAACCTGAATGCAAAAACAAACATCCACCCCCCGAATACTCGGGGGTTAGCAAAACTCCACTATTTTGCTAGTGCAAGAACAAAGTGCAAAATACGAGTCATACAATTCACATTCCATGAATAACAATAACCAGGAATCATCAAAGATCCAAACGTAATCGAAAAGTACTTCCCGAGGCAAGAGTTTGGTTAAAACATTCCAAAACCGAAAGATCATAAATCAAGGGAAACAATTTATAAAACGGTTTAAAATGCCATCGAGAGTTTTAATAGAAAACAATTTAGGATTTCAGAATCCTTCTCTTTCCAAAATCAACAGGGGTCACAGCCCAAAGGTTTTGTTTTCACAATTGAAACCAACAACAATACACAAGGTTAAAACCCACGTCACGCATCCTCGACGGACATAAAATACACACGCACCCGTGAAGTTTCACTCGTGAATCCAGGGCAAAACCATTGGACTCCCTCCATGGCCCCGTCGAACCCTCCCGAGGTGAGCAAACACATTCACAAAACATACACACGCACTCGTGAAGTTTCACTCGTGAATCCAGGGCTATACCATTAGACTCCCTCCGTGGCCCCGTCGAACCCTCCCGAGGTGAGCAAACACATTCACAAAACATACACACGCACTCGTGACGTTTCACTCGTGAATCCAGGGCTATACCATTGGACTCTCTCTGTGGCCCCGTCGAACCCTCCCGAGGTGAGCAAACACATTCACAAAACATACACACGCACTCGTGAAGTTTCACTCGCGAATCCAGGGCTATACCATTGGACTCCCTCCGTGGCCCCGTCGAACCCTCCCGAGGTGAGCAAACACATTCACAAAACATACACACCAACCTGTGAAGTTTTTACTCGTGAATCCAGGGCTATACCATTGGACTCCCTCCGTGGCCCCGTCGAACCCTCCCGAGGTGAGAAAAATACATTCACTAAACAAGCATCGCCTAGGACCGGGACGAAGCCACGAATCCCACTCGAGGCCCCGTCGGACCCTCCCGAGCTGGCTAGCGAAACAATCAAGCACACACATCGCCTAGAACTGGGACGAAGCCATAAATCCCACTCGAGGCCTCGAAGGACCCTCCCGAGCTGGCTAGCGAAACAATCAAGTACAAATAACATATCACACCAAGGATATCCAAATAATTCACCCAGAGGCATCAAACAGCAAAACACCACGTCAAACCATAACGCACCGAAAAGATATAATATGTGTATATATATTATCAAAGCATAACAACCTCAACAATAACAACAAAAAGCGAATTCATAGGGTTCACTTAATCATTCACGGGGCACAATAATCACAAAACACACGCGTTTTGAAAGTGAGCCTTTAACGAGGCTAAACCGAATCTTTTGAAAGTTCAATTCAAACGATCAAACAAACACATAGAGACGATCACTAATTATCATATCCACAAAACAAGAATGGTATGGACAAGGTACTTGCCTCGAATAAGAACAACGTGGAGAATCGACCGAAGTAGGTTGGCACGAACCGACTACGAACCCGTCGACTCCACTGAATGCCAACTCGTGATAATAAACTATGAAGGACAATAACAACAATGAAATGAATTCCCTAGCATGACTTAAAGTCGTTGAATTCAAAGAACAAATGACGAAAGTTCAAGTGTTTTCCCCAAAACGGCCAAGAACACGATTCGTACCGTCAAAACACGAAAACGGAATTCCAAATCGAAATATGGATATACAATCCATAGGATATGTTTAACAGCATCATTTAACAACAATCGATCCATCAAAAACGGATGGAAAACGAGATCAAGAACAAATCCCCCAAAAGTCGATTCAAAGAAAATCAAGAAATATACTTTGATTCGACGAAGAGCAATGGATTAAATGATGTTAAACACAAGAATACTACTAATATTAATCATATCCATCATGGATTAATCAATAATACGGAACGAATCGGACAAAAACGCAAAAACCCCAAAATTTCTCAAAATAGGGTTCTAGGAAATCTCACCTTGATTCGCTGGATCAAAGGATGATATAGGATGATCAATCAATGATATGAACTCCAGAACTTCGTGGATTTGTTGTTTAACAACATGGTTTCGCCTCCTCCGAAAGCCCAGCCGCGGACAGAAAAGAAAGGAAATGAAAAAATGAGTGAAAATGCGACTGCTCTGTCACATTTATAGAAGTAGGCATTAGAGTGCGCTAAGCCTTCCGGGTAGCGTGCGCTAAAGGGCAGCCTCGGCCGAGCACCTTCGGATGGGGCCCGCATAACCCGACACTGCTGACAAAACCTACCGACTGAGACCTGTCCGCCCGACCCCGATAGCGTGCACTGCGCGGACGCTAGCGCACGCTAGCCAACCTGTCCAGAACCCTCTGGACCAAACTGCTCGGCGAGGTAACGTACGCTAGTCGGCCGGCAGCGTGCGCTACACATGCCTATTAGCGCGCGCCACGACCGACAGTAGCGTGCGCTACCTGCCTATCCTCCCTGAGTCCAGTACTCCAGTAACCCCTCTGCCCAGCCCGATAGCGTACGCTAGCCAGTCGGCAGCGTGCGCTACACCTACCAAGCTAGCGTGCGCAGCCTTCCGGCGTTAGCGTGCGCTACGTCGGTTCTTTCCGCGCCTACCCGGCCAGTGCCCAGCACTTCCGATAGTGCCTGCCGCACCTGTCCGGCCAGTGCTCAGCCGTCATGATCCGACGACTCGATTTCCGAAAACGCACGGAACGAACACGACGAAATGCTCACGGACAACTACATCAACCCGATATGAAATACCATGCAACAATTAATCGCACGCGACCAAGAAAAAGGGTCAAGACAACAATTACGAATGCGGATACCCACAACTTTGGGTAAATTACAAAATGGCCCAAAACGCTCGAAAATCACGATACGTGATCGAATAACCAAACCGAAGTTCACAACACGTATAACAAAGTTAAATGGACTTATGGGAAACTCGAAACAGCAGTTTCGAACGAGATTCGCAAGAATCGAACTCAAGTGCGGAAAAGTCGCCAAAAAGCACGGAACTCAATAAAACGGCACCAAAACGAACTCGGATGTCAAAAAGTGCAGAATTAATCATTCTCAGAATGATGAAACGGTCCCAAGCGAGTCGTCAAAATGGACTTTCGCCAAAAAAAAGAAAATTACCTTAAATTGAATTTGCGGATATTACAATTCAGCCTGTATGGCACCTTTCCAACTTATCCAATCATGCCTCTTCTGACATTTAAATATAGATGTTAGTTCCGGATCTTCATTCACGTTATCAATTTCTTGTGACATGAAATAAAAAAACATGTCATCGATATCCTTCATTTCATTTTGGTTCCATATTTTTCAATTATTGATATAATTAATAGAGATCTCATGATTTTCTTGTGTTGAAGGTTTTCTTTATCATTATGTGTTCCCTGATTATTTCTTCGTGTGTTTCTTCTGTAACACATACATCTAATTTGGCTTCATCAGGTTTTCCATATTTATTCTTCTTTCGAGGAATTTTATCTTTGGATCCAACAGGTCATCCACGCTTCAGGCGTGTTTTGGATTCATTTGGCATATTTTCATTGGACTACTCTTTTAGAATCTCAATCCGAGCAGGAGTATTTGCAGCGGCTATATATGACTTTGTCACTCTTTTGTGTCTGCAAATGCATCTCGTAATTAATTTTCTATATTCTGCAATATAGTTCACGTTGTTTTGTGGGAGGATCAAGATGCAATAATGATGATGTACACCATTGAATTTCTTTTTCCACTTGTTTCTCCTTTTCACCTAAGAGTGAAAATTCTTCTTCATTACAATGACAATCAATAAATCGAGTGGTGAAAATATCACCTATTTTTATTCAATATATCTGATTATCGAGGGTGAATCATATCCCACATAAATTCCCAATCTTCTTTGTGGTCCCATTTTTGTACGTTGCGGTGGAGCAATTGGTACATATACAGCACAACCAAATATTCTAATATGTGAAAGATTTGGTTCTTGATCAAATGCTAGCTGTAATGGGGAATATACATGATATACACTCGGTCTAATATGAATTAGTGTTGCAGCATGCATGATAGGATGTGCTCATATAGAGATAGGGAGATTTGTTCTCATTATTATTGGTCTGGCAATAAGTTGGAGACATTTGATTAATGATTCAGCCAAACCGTTCTGTGTATGAACATGAGCTACTGGATGTTCAACATCGATGCCCACTACCATAAAATAATCATTAAAGGCTTGAGATGTAAATTCCCCAACATTATCAAGTCGAACTTTCTTAATCATGTAATCTAGGAATTGTGCTCTCAATTTGATTGATTGGGCAAGAAATCTGGCAAATGCCAAATTGCGAGTTGATAAAAGATATAAGTGCGATCATCTGCTAGAAGCATCAATTAATACCATAAAGTATCGAAATGGTCTACAAGGTGGATGAATAGGTCCACATATATCACCATGAGTTCTTTCCAAAAAATGTTGGCGATTCATTCCCAACTTTAGTTGGTGATGGTCTTATTATTAATTTACCTTGAGAACAAGCAACACAAGATAGTTCATGAGATCGAAAAATCTTCGGGCGTTTCAATGGATGACCACTAGAATTTCCAATAATTTTCCGCATCATTATCGAACCAGGATGTCCTAACCGATCATGCCAAACTTTGAATGTTTCAGCAAACTTCGGGTTTACTGTGTTATTGTAATATCCGTACCTTTCCATTTTTAGCAGTTTTTAATTTTGGTGTATGACTATTTTTATCATCTCGCTTGTAACCGTTTTGACGTTTTGAATCTACTTTGTTCTTGGAGTTTTTCCATTTGGACGAGTTTCGGAGATGTTTTTACGTAATTCCATTTTATGTCACGTTTTGTCACTTGTACGTTCGATTCTCGTAAAACTCGTTCGTTTTTGTTGTTTCTTTGTTTGCATGAGTTCGTATGGTTGAGTTATTCATGTTGTGAGTTTCGATTTGTGAATACGACGTTGTATCGTGATTTTCGGACATTTGGGCCATTTTGTAATTTCCTATAAGTTTAGGGAATTTTATCTTCTTTGTCGCATTTCGGATTTCCCGATAGTCGGAATTGTATTTTCTTTCAGCACTTAGCTTCGTCGTCATGAATATTTCGTGTTTATGTTTTTGGATTCTAGCCTTGTGTTGCGTTTCGAATTGCACTGCCGTCTGATAGTGGCGAGTTGAGCGATCTTGAGCTAGCTTGAGTAGCGTACGCTACTCTTTATTTCTTGCGCGCACTATCGGTGTGCAGTTAGCGCACGCTAACTCATAGTTATAGCATGCGTTAACGACTTTAGCATTCTGGGCAGTAGGATTCTGGACTCCGAATCTTGAACTCTGACCATCAGGTAGCGTGCGCTAGGCTTTCGTAGCGTACGGTATCTAGTAGCAGTTAACGTGTGCTAAACTTGTATAGCGCACGCTGGCGACACCGGCCAGTAGCTATTGGACTGTTGGCGACCACCGTTAGCGCGCGCTATCTTTGATGATTAGCATGCGCTAATTATGCCTAGTATATATGGGACAGCAGCCCCCTTTTTCGTCATTTTTCCTCCTTTTCTCATCCTTTGGGCGATTCTGGCGATTTTGGGGCGATTTATGGAGAGTAATCCATGGAGTTTCATTGCATACCGATTATTGTGTTCAAATCTTAGTACATCATCATCTTAATCCATCTTCTCCACTTTAATCCAAGGTATTTTCGTCTAGAACCCTAACTTTATCAATTTTGGGGGGGGTTTCGGGTTTCGTTTGTTTAAACTCGAATTGTTCAGTTATGTTGTACTATTCCTTATCGATTATTGGTAATGAGTGATTCCCAATCTGATTATGTCGTGTTTATTTCGTGGATTGTCGATTCGGGGAGGTTTTGTGAAAACCCTCGCCCGTATCAATTGTACGTATGGCGTTATAGCTTGTAATCGGGGTTGTGGGCGTATTCCATTCGATTATTGTTATGGTATAGGACTGATTTGTGTTAATCCTTTGTTTAGAATGGTCTTGTTCCCTCCGGGTCAATCGTAGTCATCGTTCGTTCCCGTTTCGTCGAAGATGTCTCAAAGGCAAGTACTTTACATTTGTTTGTATATTCTAGTATTTGGATTATGGCTTCCCATGTATGTTGTGGATGTAAATTTGTATGTTCACCCAGGGATGATCTGATGGGGCCTCTGGGGATACGTATTGTCGTGTGTGTATCGCGAACTAGGGTTAACCAACCAGGGATGGTCCGACGGGGCCTCTGCGGGGTACGGTGGCCGTGAGTCTCGTACAAACGGTTAACATTGAAATGTTTTGTTGGAGAAATGTATTTTGTGCTTGTGCACCGTGATATTCCGGAATATAAATGTTTTCTAAAATAATTTTTGGCGCATATTTCATCTGATTAGAATGGTAGTTCAAATGGATAGTACTTGCACTAGCAGTTGTCGCTAACCCCTTAAATGGGGGAAAGACTTTTGTATTTCAGGTACAGGTCATGGAGGCGAACGAGCATGCAGGCTGTACGAGGATTATTGGAAAGAGTGATTCTGTTCAGTGGTCGTCCGTTTGGTGTCTTGGTTTTTAAATTTATTTATTATGTCATTTGCTTAAGTACTCGAGTACTTCCTTCTTTGAATTTATTATTGTCATGTGCCCGTTTTGGGGTGGATTTGATGTTGAATGGTATTGTTGAGTTCAGTCTTTTGTCTTGTATTGTGGGTTCGTGTGTATGTTGATGATGTTTGTATTTTGGTCGAATGTCGGTTTGGTACGTTATCCTAGTGGATTCCAAAGTGTGGGGTCCACGGCGCTGTAATATGCCTTGAATGTCTTGGGGGTGTTACAGAATATGGTATCGGAGCTTAGGTTTATGGATACCTAGGTTGTCAGTTATTTGGGTCTAGCTGATTGTCGTTTTTGAACAGTATCACTACTACGCCATTATCTCAGTATGCCGGTGCTCGTAAGTTTTTCCTAACTCGACTCGTTGCCTTATCACGTTCTGTTTATTTCTTAGTGTCATGTTGTGTTTTGCGTTTGAATTGTACTTACCCGTTACATCTTCAGAATGCCTGCCGGTAGAGGACGTGGATGCGGTAGGGGACGTGGCGCAGCCGATGGGGTGGCCATGTCCGAAAGCTCAGGGGATGGTTCGGAAACACCTTCTTTGTCGAACAGTGTCCCGCTTAACGCCGAGGGCCAGCAGGATAAGTCTGCTAGTTTTGGCAATGCTCATGATAATGTTGGAGTAGCAAACATTCTCTAACAAGTAGCGAACCAGATGACGCTTCTGACTCAGGCAGTCTTGGTCGGCCAAGCTAATGCTAACCCGATTCCGCCTACTCATTCCGGCACCGATAAGCTACTTCAGGATGTGATTCGTATGCGTCCTCCGCAGTTTGATGGTACTTCCGACCCTTCTCGTTGGGAGAGTTGGTTATTCGAGATGGATAAGGTGTTCGAGGCGCCTAATTGCTCCAAGGAGAGGAAGGTACCCATCGCTCAGTACTTTCTCGCCAAGGAGGCGGCAACGTGGTGGCAAGCAGTGAAACCACGTGATCGGGTAGCCACGTGGGAAGAGTTCCGAGAGTTGATAGAGGACGAATATTGTCTGTGGCCAGTAAAAGAGGGGAGGATTCAAGCATTCTTTGAGGCTAATCCCCAGGATGTTCCTATTTCACAGGCGATCAAGGATTACAATCAGCAGCTTCATTATGTGAGAAATCAAGTCCGGGATGAATTAGATAAGATCCGCCACTTTGATATGCGGATGAAGCCGAGAGTTCGTCACTACATGTCTGGTCTTGGATGTACAACTTTGAAGATTATCAGAACAAGGAGATGGCTTATGAGATGTCATTTTCTGCGACAGAGGCGGCGACAGAGAGTAAGAAACAGAAGACCTCCGATCAGTTTTTGGGAGGTAAGTCTGGCGGGTATTAGAAGGCTCAGTCTGGTTCGCGGGTCTTTGGGAATAAGTCCTCGTCTTTTGGGTGAGGAAATGGTTCTAAGTCTGCTCCGGCAGTTTCCGTTCGTGGTCCTACCTGTTTTAATTGTGGTCGTCCTGGACAAATGATGAGTGAGTATGATAGGCCACCGATTCAGTGTCTTACTTGCGGTCGGATGGGGCATCGTGCTAAGTTTTGTGGAGATGCGAGTCGGGCACCAGTCACTCAGGTGTCATCCCCGGCTACGAGAGAACCGAGTGTGAATCAGACACCGGTAGTTAATCAACCTCAGCAGAGATTTGGCAGAGGTCGGGGATGTGGGCAGCCCTCTAGAGGGGGAGCTTCTAGTGCGGGATCTGTTCCGCCCCGAGTATATGAGACGAGACGAGCAGGAGATCCTTACGCGACGGTGGCTACAGGTACCGTTCACATCCTTGACCATCATGTTTCCGTGTTATTCGATTCTGGTGCTACGCATTCTTTCATATCTATTGATTGTGTGCGTTGTTTGCATGTTGATTGTCTAGTTACATGTGAACCGTTTGTTGTTAAACTGCCTAGTGGAGTTAGTATCGTGGGGGATCATGATATTAGAGATTTTCCGGTGAGTATCGCGGGGAGGGATTGGTCTTCTAATTTGATTATGGTAGACATTAGGGATGAGGACTTGATTCTTGGTGAGGATTGGCTAGGCCGACATGGGGCAATCATGAATTATAGAGCGAGAACCATTTTGATGTTAGCCTCTGACGGTACCGAGCATTCTTTTGTTGGGCGCAAGCGGAGTAGTCAGAGATTCCTGATCAGCGCCATGAAAGCAGTGAAACTCCTTCGAGGGGGTTGCACTGGTTACTGGTGTTATGCTTTGAGATTGGAACAAGAGGGTGTAATATCCGGTATTCTCATTTTCCGTTATCTTGAATTGTTTGTGTTTTGTCGTCGGACATTTTCTTGTTGATGAGAATCGGAGTGATTTCTATCGTGATACTCTATTTGTTTCTATCGCATAACCATTTTAATCGGGTGCGACTTGTTGTCTCGTGCGTTTCTTTGATTAAATATGTGCATGTGATGTGTCGTTAATTGCTCGTTATTGTTTTGAATCATAGTCGGTGGCGTTGTGTTGGCCGCCGTAGGGCGTGTTTTCACGTCGCATATTCCTTTGTGTTGCTTGTAACGTTTCGCCAATGGGCGAAAGTTACGCGTTTCGCCAATGGGCAAAAGTTACGCGTTTCTTGTGTATCTCATTGAGTTTTCCTGTCGGTATATTGCTTCTCCCTACTTGTTTTTGTTTCGGGACAAAACATCTTTTAAGGAGGGTAGTATGTAATATCCGCAATTTCGATTTCCGGTAATTTTCTTTTTCGACGGGGGTCCATTTCGACGACTCTCTTATGACCGTTTTGTCATTCTAAGAATTATTAATTATGCACTTTTTGTCATCCGAGTTCATTTCGGTGTCGTTTTGTTGAATTCCGCGTTCTTAAGCGGCTTTTCCGCACTTGAGTTCGATTCTTGCAAATCTCGTCCAAAACTGTTGTTTCGAGTTTCTCGTAAGTTCATTTAATGTTATTATTCATGTTTCAAGCTTTGGTTTGGTGTTTCGATCGTGTATCGTGTATTTCGGACGTTTTTGGCCGTTTTCATAATTTCCCAAAGTTTGGGGTAATTACTTCTGCTGTCGAATTTCGAACCCTCGGGTGGTCGGAATCGTGTGTTCTCTTAGCGCTTAGATTCGAATTTGCGAATATTTCGTACCCGTATCTTTGGATTATATTCAGTGCAGGTTTGGGATTTTACGGACATTGGATCGATCGAGTCTGTTGGCAAGGCTGGCGAAACGGCCGTAATGGCCCGGCAGTTACGGTCGTAAGGCCTTCTACGTATGTAAGCCTTGTCCAGTCACGTACGTAGCACTGCCGGCAGTGTTGGGCAGAAGACTCGGCCATGGCCGGTTACGGCCGTAAGCCATGGCCGATTACGTACGTAATGCGGCCGGCAGCGGCCTATATAAGGCCCAGCAGACGGGTTTTCACCCATTTTCTCACTCCGTTTTCTTCTCTACCGCGGTTGGGGACTTTTTGGGCGTGGAGGTATGTTGTCATACAATAAATCCATGAAGTCTTGGAGTTCATATCATCGATTATCCATCTTAGAACATCCTTTAATCGAGCAAATCAGGTCAGATTTCCTGGAAATCATAGTTTGGGTAAATGGGGGGTTTTGTTCGTTTTCGTCCGATTTAACCGTAATAACTTACAATTGTGATGGATTGATGATTATTTAGGTGTATTCTATCATTTCCATTGTTATTCCACGGTTGGATTATATTGAGTCGTCGTTTTGGTTGAGTTCTTAGTCAACGCCTTGAAGGTGTCCGACAAAAGGTCTTAGAGGGGGGATTGGGCGTTGTGTGATTATTATCCATCGTACGATTGTTGATTTATCATTGGTATGACTTAGGGACGAAATTCTTATTAAGAACTCGAGTCGGAACCCTTCCGTTCGTTGTCTTCTTTGGGGTCCGAGCTTCCTGGTCGTACCGTGTTCTTCGGAGTATTCGGTAGCGGTTATTAAGGCAAGTATTTTACTATACGAATTGTGTCTTGTGAATAGGAACGTCGTGTTATGGTTATGATGAATTGATTTATCTTAGCGAATATGCTTCGTATGAATTGATTATTATGAACGATTGATGGTAACGATAATACCTTCACTTAGTTAACATCGTGGAATTGTGTTGGATGTGCAAATCATCTAAGTTTGTGCCGGGCGTGGTTGTTCATTGTTGAGTTGTTGTGATGATTATGATATTTGGGTTGTTTTAGTTTACATACTTGATTATACATTTCGGTGTAATGTGGAATGGCTTGACATTTGATGATTATGAGTTGTGTCGTGTCGATGTGTGTGTGTGTGTTCCAGGTAGGGTCTGACGAGGCCTCTGGAGTTCGGTACATGATATGTACGAACAAGGTGTGTGATCCAGGTAGGGTCTGACGAGGCCTTTGGAGTTCGTTACATGATGTGTACGAACAAGGTGTGTGATCCAGGTAGGGTCTGACGATGCCTCTGGAGTTCGGTACATGATGTGTACGAACGATGTTTGTGGCCGGGTATGGTCCGTCGAGGCCTCCGGAGTACGGTACATGATGTGTACGAACAGTGTTTGTGGTCCGGGTAAGGTCCGTCGAGGCCTCCGGAGTTCGGTACATGATGTGTACGAACAACGATCGTATAACAGTGATTGTTTGGGTAACATTTTAAATACGGGTCTCGGACTCATAATGATATCTTATCTAGTGTGTTTTGAAACGAGAATCGGGCTAAGGCCCTAATGTTTACGAAAAGGTTTTGTAAATTGGTACTCGAGGTCCAAAAGTGTTTCTGTTTTAAAAATCCCCGAGATGATGTGTTCCTTTTCAAATATCTCTTGCTTGAGTTCGAAATTCTAAAACTTCTCGGGAACATTTTGATAATTGATTTCCGTATTAAATTCATAGTTGTTATTTACTTGTTGCATTTTCGTATCGTATTATACTTGAACTAGTAAAACAGTGGAGTTTTACTAACCCCCGAGTAATCAGGGGGTGGATGTCTGTTTTGCATCCAGGTACATGCAGATTCAGGGGAGCAGTCACAGGATTGGCACAAGAGGATGACGAGCTGCGATACTAATCAAGAGTCGAGAGTTGGTAGAGTTTGGTTGTATTGTTAGAGTTGATTTCAGTCTTCCGCTGTATTGTGTTTCGACCCTTGTGTGGGTAATGTTGTTTTAGTTAGTTCTGTTGATGGAGTTGTGTGACCTCATCGGTCTGTGTATTCATGTGTAAGTGACCTTAACGGTCTGTATTATTATATTGTTTGACCCTGGCCGGGCAAGCATTTGGTTGTTTATGGATGTTTAGCCTGGTGGATCCTTGTGGAAAGGGTCTACGGCGTGTAATATTCCCATACGGTTTTGAGGGTGTTACATTTATGGTATCAGAGCTTAGGTTGCGGAAACCTAGGCTGTCGGGTCGAGTCGAGTCGTGATTTGTCGAGTAATGTGTTGTCTTGTCGTTTGAGTCGTCACGTGACCAGTTGAGTTGTGCGTAGTCACAACGTGTCGGATATGTTGTCGGATGAGATAAGTATCGTGGGCGACCGTCATCTCCGTACGGCCTGTGGACGTAAGACTCCTCTTTTATGCGAGGTACCCAAGTATCATGATTCTATCTTAGTGAGTTAATTGGGATGCATAATTTTATTTTACACGGTGTTGTGTAATATAGTTCTATATAATACTTGTGACACATAGTATATGTATAAAAACTGTGCGTATTGTTGTTTTACCTTTGAACCACCGTGTGGGGTGGAATGGTGTGAAAAATTGAGAACCTTGATTGGTTTCGAATAAGGTATCGACGATTGAGTTCGTGAGATACTCCGAGGAATGGTTTTGTTGTATGTTTAAACTTGATGCTGTGAGATGTATTCAATTGGATTGGCGATCTTATGTGCCGTTTGGGCATGTGATTATTAGTTTGATTGTTTTTAGATTGTTATGTTTATGCCGTTACGGGTAGGTTTTAGAATGTTCTTCCTGGAGGACTTTACGAGTTTGAACATTTTTGTGGGTATCGTTTGCTATTGTTTAAAATATTTTGATGGTGCGGTTAAAACCACGGTTTATATGGATTTTAAAATCGGTTAATTTTTTTACAAATTGGTCGTGTATTTTCAAATGACACCATCAGACGGTATCTGGAATATATGTTTTGAAGTACTTCGGACATTGTAAAATACTACCATCGTTTTTTGTTATGAACAAAAGGATTTTGGAAAATTTTTATTTTGCAAAACGATTTTTTTGGTTTTTCGGAATTTTAAACTTCATATGTTCACGTGTTGGGGCTAAGTGGTTGCATTAAGTTTGTGGTGTTGTTGTGCTCACCGGAGAATGTTTCATTGTTTTCTAAATGTTGGGATACGTTGATAGGTATCGTTCCCTAACTCTCGGAGCCCTGTTGGGGGCTGCTGTGACAATTCTGCAGTCCTGCAGCTAGTTGTTACGGCCGTAAGATGTTTTCCATTACGGCCGTAAGCTCAGAGTTGTTACGGCCGTAAACTGCATGTTGTTACAGCCGTAAACTTTTGACTGACCCGGTAGTAATTTGTTGTTACGGTTGCATCCGTGCCCTTTTACTGATTATTTAATCTCTGTTGATATATTCGTGATGGCTGGCGTGGTAACATGTTGTTACCCTGTATATCGCTAGTAATGGTAATGATATATATATAAGATCACTTTGATGATATTGTCTATCGAGTAGGTTGGTGTTTCAAAGTGTTATTTTGCAAGTGATCTCGAATCAAAACAGTTCTGATAATGAGATACATAGTTTTGATTAAACGACCGAGGTATTAAAAGTTTTCAAAAACTTCATTTCATCAAATCTTTCAAACTCGCGAATTTTAAAATTTTATCATCTGAACAATACCTCGGAAACATTTTATTTTTGTTGCTAGTGCTTGATCCCTACGATACGTGTGTGGTTTTGACCGTGTTTGATCTGGTAAAATCCAAACATCTCTGTTGATGTGACTGTGTGAATTATTTTTGATTTAAGTCCTAACATTACGGTGTTAGTTTATGCACTTGTGTGATGACTTGGGGTTGATGTTATATCGTGCTGCTATTTATTGTCCTACATTGGCGTTGTGATGTTTGTTTGGTTGTGTTATTCTAATTAGTCGTCCGTTCAGTATGCCGAGAGCCCGAGGACGTGGACGTAGTCGTGGTCGCGATCAGGAGCGTGACAGGGTGACTCGCTCGTTGTCGAGTGCCAATCAGCTCAGTACGGACGGTCATGATGACCAATCACGTGATCAACAGCAATCATCCAGAGGTAATGATGACATTGGCGCCACCACCATCCTTCGTCAGATGGTTGACCAACTAGCGCAGATGAATCAGAACGTGCACCGGGATGGATCCCAGATGGGGATAACGGAACTAGTAAGTGGTTACGAGATGTCTCAAGCAGGTGAAAAGTGAGGCAGATAAAGTTCGTTATTTCATTATGCGTATGAAACCTCAGGTTCGGCAGTGTATGGCTCCTTTCATGTGTACAACCTTGAAAGACTATCAGGATCGAGACTTGGCATTTGAAATGGTTATAATATCAACCGAGTCTGTATCGATAGCGAAGAAGCAGAAGATCTCCAATGACGCATCGGGAAGTGAGGGAATTGGGATTCCCACACCTCAATCCTTGTATCAGTCAAGTATGGTGTTGCTACCCAAAATATTATCCGGAGATAGATATTGTTGGAATGGATGGATAGCAAACAAATGCGAGAACACTTTCGTGCGAAAAGTAAATAACACAAGAATTGCCGGGGTTGTTAGTCCCGGGCTTGAATGCTCTCGCGAGATGTTATTAATACAAATATTCGTGGATACAAGTATTAATGTGAGAATCTAAATACAATGAGTGTAAAAGATCCTATTTATCCAGCTCTTGAGCGAAGCATTGGTGTTCTTGCTCTCTGCCGATCGTCTTCCGTATAGGTGATGCTGGGAGAGAAGAAGGAACCGAGAGATAGCTGTTGCCAAGAGTAGGAATGCCAAGTTGTGTGATGAATCAGAGAGTTCAAAGTGTTGGCCGAGAGAAAAACCGATCCTTGTCCAAGTGAAGGGAGCCTTCTATTTATAGAGGCTGAGATGCCTTGTTTTCTGGCGGGCGATCGCCTTTCGTGCAATATAATAATGGGGCGATCGTCTTTAAGTCACATGGGCTGTCTGCCTAAAGTCCAAGGCTGCTGCTGGCAGCCAGCTGTGCGGTCCAATGAGGAGCCAGCACGCGTCTAGAGTTGCTGTCACGGGCGGTCCCACTGACACCTTTCGGCGGGCTTGTCGGTTGGTGGAAAGATGCTGACAGACTGTGGTCAACTATCCATGTGCTGCAACTCCTTTCCCGGATCTGCATGTGGGCCTTGTCCCGAGCTTTGGCTTTGCCGACCTGACGATCGTTGGCTTCGCGCATCGGCCCTTGCCGACTGGACGATCGATGGCTTCGCGCATCGTCCCTTGCCGACTGGACGATCGATGGCTTCGCGTGGCATGAGGAGGTCGCCACCTGGTCGGTCGCCAGGAGTCGGTCGCCAAGTACCGAGAGAAGATCGCCTTAGATCTCGATCGCTCGGTACAGGAACTTGTCCTGGGACCTTTGGCCGGCAGTTCTACCTTGGCTGCGGGGCTCTAGCTAGGTCGCCCGGTCTCTGAGGCGATCGCCGGTCGAGGCGTATAATTCTCGACACAACAGTTGCCCCCCAGCTTGTTCCGATGTTGAAGACATGGGGCGAGGTGGTTCTTGTTAGCGATCGTGTATGATGGAGATGGGCGATCCGGTTTGAGCGGACTTTGGATTCGGACTTGGGCGATCTGGTCGATTGGCTAGCTATCTTTTGGTCTTGCACCTGCAAAAAACAACATTGTCGATCCCTCGTAGAAACTTGATTGTTTCGTCATTGAGGAACCGTGCACAGTCGCGGAGTTCGATGGACCGACTCCATAACCGTGTCTTGTGCGCGAACGACATTATCTGTCTCTTGACTCATTTTATTGTGAGGGTCCTCTGTTAGGCTGCGCCTCGCCTCGTATTTCAACGAAGGTCGTGCGGTCTTGGTCTAGAGGAGTCCTTGCGCGAGGCGTCGTCGGATTAATCAACTCCACTTCCGCAGCTTGTTAGCTCTGCTTCCACCTCGGCATGCCATGTAGATGGCGAACCTCAACGGTGTACGTTGAGACGGGGGTAGTGATGTGTCGCCTTGTCCGGGTTCACCATGTTAGATGATGAACCTTTGAGGGCAGGCGATCGTGTCCACTAATTAGTTTTGGAGGGCCCTCAGACTATGCCGGCCTCGTATTTAAACGAAGGGCGGGCGATCTTGGCCCAAAGGGACCTCGCATGGCCGAAGCAGTCGGTTCCATCGACTACCAGGACCATGGTTGCACTCTTCTACCTCGGATCGTCATGTAGATGCCGACCTTCGACGGTGTACGTTGTGCGGTTGAGGTGATCTCGTGCCGTAGTCCACCGTGTTAGATGATGAACTGTAGATGGCGGACGAGTCCTCCGGTTTTGATGATGTTGCTTGATAATGACGATCGGGCTAGAAGACTGGTGATCGTCGTTCGGCTGCCGATCGTGCTGCTCATAGGCTAAGAAGAAACCTTTGCCTGGCCAGAAAGTCTGCGGCTCTAGCGCGGAAGATCGCGTAGGTCAAGGGTTGGTCCTTCGTAAGATGCCTGAACATAGGCGAAAGACCATGGAATCCTCCTAGGACCGAATATAGGGCGATCTCATCGCTTACGGGCTCGCCGTTGAGGATGATCTCGTCTACCTAGTCGATGTAGTCCGAGTCGAACTCTTCTTCCCCTTGCCTGATCTGCATCATGCGATGGGGACCTTCTGGCCGAGCGACCCTGATGGCGAAGTACGCTGTGAAGTCGCTCGCCAGTTGATTAAAGGAGCCGATGGATCGAGGCGGCAATGAGGCGTACCACCTGTGGGCAAGGTCGTCCAGCATCAGAGGGAACATTCGGCACCTGGTCGCGTCTGATGCCCCACACCCGGTCATGTAGATGTTGAACTTGCTCAGGTGAGTTTCGGGGTCTGATCTCCCCTCGTACAGAGGTGTTTGCGGAGGGGCGATCTTATGCTGCACAGGGGCGAGCTCGATGTGGACCACGAGCGGCTCGCTCGGCCCAGCGATCTTGCTCTTGGCGCCTGCCCCAGATTCCAGGAGCACCATCATGTCGTCGAGCTGGCGTTGCATCGCGGCCATCGCTGTAGCTTGGTCGCTCGTGGATCGGCTTTTGGAGCGGGAGCCGAGGCGATCGTGTACCGATCTCCTGACTCCGCTGCTGCCGACCTCGGCTCTCTGTCGAGGAGGAGCCAGATGGCTGGTCGGCCTACTGGGAGTCGGATACGCCGAACTCCTGGTGACGGACTCGAGCTCCATCGTTTCGTGGCTGGAGCCGGACTGCCCCGGTCACCATGACAGGTCGCTGCTTAGGCGATCGAAAACAGAGGTGCCCCGGCTAGCGAGCGCCTCTTCTTTCGAATGGGAGCCTCCTAGCGATCGCTCGGTTAGTAACGCCTTGTACTTCCGTTTGGTCATGCGGCGGATGGCTGAGAGAGTTATGGCTGGAGGCGCGTCGAGAGCACTCCGTCGCTCCTGTAGGATGGCCATGGCCTCCTTGATCTGTTCCGCGGTTTGGAACTGATCGAGCGAGAGGCTTGGGGCGTCCCTCAGGGGCGGGATCGAGAGTCTCGGACTGCGGCGGCTACCCTCCGCCATCGGCTGTGGCTCGGACTAAGATGGAAGGAGGTGTCTGGCGGATCGGCCAGCGGCTTTCTTCGATGCGGAGGCGGAAGACATGATTCTGAAAGTTTTCTCTAAAGAACGGTGAGTGTTTCTTCAGGTATATGCCCCGAAGAACAGTGAGTATTCTTCGAGACGGTAGGAATAAAATTGAGGGTTAGATGCCCTCCCTCTAGCGCCAATTGTTGCAACCCAAAATATTATCCGGAGATAGATATTGCTGGAATGGATGGATAGCAAACAAATGCGAGAACACTTTCGTGGGAAAAGTAAATAACACAAGAATTGCCGGGGTTGTTAGTCCCGGGCTTGAATGCTCTCGCGAGATGTTATTAATATAAATATTCGTGGATACAAGTATTAATGTGAGAATCTAAATACAATGAGTGTAAAAGATCCTATTTATCCATCTTTTGAGCGAAGCTTTGGTGTTCTTGCTCTCTGCGGATCGTCTTCCGTGTAGGAGATGCTGAGAGAGAAGAAGGAACCGAGAGATAGCTGTTTCCAAGAGTAGGAATGCCAAGTTGTGTACTGAATCAGAGAGTTCAGAGTGTTGGCCGAGAGAAAAACCGATCCTTGTCCAAGTGAAGGGAGCCTTCTATTTATAGAGGCTGAGATACCTTGTTTTTTGTCGGGCGATCGCCTTTCGTGCAATATAATAATGGGGCGATCGTCTTTAAGTCACATGGGCTGTCTGCCTAAAGTCCAAGGCTGCTGCTGGCAGCCAGCTGTGCGGTCCAATGAGGAGCCAGCACGCGTCCAGAGTTGCTGTCACGGGCGGTCCCACTGACACCTTTCGGCGGGCTTGTCGGTTGGTGGAAAGATGCTGACAGGCTGTGGTCAACTATCCATGTGCTGCAGCGCATTTCCCGGATCTGCATGTGGGCCTTGTCCCGAGCTTCGGCTTTGCCGACCTGACGATCGTTGGCTTCGCGCATCGGCCCTTGCCGACTAGATGATCGAAGGCTTCGCGCATCGGCCCTTGCCGACTGGACGATCGATGGCTTCGCGTGGCACGAGGAGGTCGCCACCTGGTCGGTCGCCAGGAGTCGGTCGCCAAGTACCGAGAGACGATCGCCTTAGATGTCGATCGCTCGGCACAGGGACTTGTCCTGGGACCTTTGGCCGGCAGTTTTACCTTGGCTGCGGGGCTCTGGCTAGGTCGCCCGGTCTCTGAGGCGATCGCCGGTCGAGGCGTATAATTCTCGACATATGGGACATGTTCGGTCAACTGTGGGACCTAAAAGACCCAAGTCGGTCTCTTTGAGTTCTGGTAATGCTCTTAGGTGTTTCAACTGTAACGTTCTGGGCCATGAACGCGCGCATTGTAGAAACCGCAAGTGACTTGTTATAATTGTGGACACGAGGGGCATCGAGTTCAGTACTGCGAGATTGTTGCCGAGATGATAGGGGACCGGAGTTCCATTCCTACTTCTGGAGGGGCCAGTGATGTCCAGTGATGGTGTTTTTGGTACTCGTTGCTCGGGTTGTTTCTCGTGTAGAGATGTATTTTATGACGCTTTTATGTTTGGAACTCGTTGAATGATATTTTGTTTTGAATGAGTTCCCGTATAGTTGTTGAACCTACGGAGACGTGTCAGTGGACCGCGGGGTCATGATTATGGTATTTTATTATGTGTCGTTATGTTTTGTTTCGTATTACTGTGATGACCTTAGTTTAAGTTTCGGGACGAAACTTATTTTTTAGTAGGATAGAATGTAATATCCGGTATTCTCATTTTTCGTTATCTTGAATTGTTTGTGTTTTGTCGTCGGACATTTTCTTGTTGATGAGAATCAGAGTGATTTCTATCCTGATACTCTATTTGTTTCTATCGCATAGCCGTTTTAGTCGGGTGCGACTTTTTGTTGCGTGCATTTCTTTGATTAAATGTGTGCATGTGATGTGTCGTTAATTGCTCGTTATTGTTTTGAATCATAGTCGGTGGCGTTGTGTTGGCCGCCATGGGGCGTGTTTTCACGCCGCATATTCCTTTGCGTTGCTTGTAACGTTTCGCCAATGGGCGAAAGTTACGCGTTTCTTGTGTATCTCGTTGAGTTTTCCTGTCAGGATATTGCTTCTCCCTACTTGTTTTAAGTTTCGGGACGAAACTTCTTTTAAGGAGGGTAGTATGTAATATCCGCAATTTTGATTTCCGGTAATTTTATTTTCTCGGCGGGGATCTGTTTTGACATCTCTCTTATGACCATTTCATCATTCTGAGAATGATTAATTCTGCACTTTTTGTCATACGAGTTCATTTCGGTGTCATTTTGTTGAATTCCGCGTTCTTAAGTGGCTTTTCCGCACTTGAGTTTGATTCTTGCGAATCTCGTCCGAAACTGTTGTTTCGAGTTTCTCATAAGTTCATTTAATTTTATTATTCATGTTGCAAGCTTTGGTTTGGTGTTTCGATCATGTATTGTGTATTTCGGACGTTTTGGGCCGTTTTCGTAATTTCCTAAAGTTTGGGGTAATCACTTCTGTTGTCGAATTTTGAACCCTCGGGTGGTCGGAATCATGTGTTCTCTTAGCGCTTAGATTCGTCTTTGCGAGTACTTCGTAATCGTATCTTCGGATTATATTCAGGTCTGGGTTTCGGGATTTTCCGGACCGTCGGATCGATCGAGTCGTGGCTGGCAAGGCCTGGCCGAGTAACGGCCGTAATGGCCCAGCAGTTACGGCCTTAAGGCCTGCTACGTACGTAAGCCTTATCCGGTCACGTACATAGCTCTACCGGCAGTGTTGGGTAGAAGACTCGGCCATGACCGGTTACGGCCGTAAGCCATGGCCGATTGCGTACGTAATGCGCCCGGCAGCGGCCTATATAAGGCCCAGCAGACGGGTTTTCACCCATTTTCTCACTTCGTTTTCTTCTCTACCGCGGCTTGGGACTTGTTGGGCGTGGAGGCATGTTGTCATACAATAAATCCATGAAGTCTTGGAGTTCATATCATCGATTATCCATCCTATAACATCCTTTAATCGAGTGAATCAGGTCAGATTTCCTGGAAATCCTAGTTTGGGTAAATTGGGGGTTTTGTTCGTTTTCGTCCGATTTAACCGTAATAACTTAGAATTGTGATGGATTGATGATTATTTAGGTGTATTCTATCATTTCCATTGTTATTCCACGGTTGGATTGTATTGATTCGTCGTTTTGGTTGAGTTCTTAGTCGACGACTTGAAGGTGTCCGACAAAAGCTCTTAGAGGGGGGATTGGGCGTTGTGTAATTATTATCCATCCTACGATTGTTGATTTATCATTGGTATGACTTAGGGACGAAATTCTTGTGAAGAACTCAAGTCGAAACCCTTCCGTTCGTTGTCTTCTTCGGGGTCCGAGCTTTCCGGTCGAACCGTGTTCTTCGGAGTATTCGGTAGCGGTTATTAAGGCAAGTATTTTACTATATGACGTCGTGTTATGGTTATGATGAATTGATTTATCTTAGCGAATATGCTTCGTATGAATTGATTATTATGAACTATTGGTGGTAACGATAATACCTTCACTTAGTTAACATCGTGGAATTGTGTTGGATGTGCAAATCATCTAAGTTTGTGCCGGGCGTGGTTGGTCATTGTTGAGTTTTTGTGATGATTATGATATTTGTGTTGTTTTGGTTTACATACTTGATTATACATTTCGGTGTAATGTGGAATGGCTTGACATTTGATGATTATGAGTTGTGTCGTGTCGATGTGTGTGTTTGTGTGTTCCAGCTAGGATCTGATGAGGCCTCTGGAGTTCGGTACATGATGTGTACGAACAAGGTGTGTGATCCAGGTAGGGTCTGACGAGGCCTCTGGAGTTCGGTACATGATGTGTACGAACAAGGTCTGTGATCCAGGTAGGGTCTGACGAGGCCTCTAGAGTTCGGTACATGATGTGTACGAACGATGTTTGTGGCCGGGTAGGGTCCGTCGAGGCCTCTAGAGTACGGTACATAATGTGTACGAACAGTGTGTGTGGTCCGGGTAAGGTCCGTCGAGGCCTACGGAGTTTGGTACATGATGTGTACGAACAACGATCGTATAACAGTGATTGTTTGGGTAACATTTTAAATACAGGTCTCGGACTCATAATGATATCTTATCTAGTGTGTTTTGAAACGAGAATCGGGCTAAGGCCCAAATGTTTATGAAAAGGTTTTGTAAATTGGGACTTGAGGTCCAAAAGAATTTCTGTTTTCAAAATCCCCGAGATGATGTGTTCCTTTTCAAATATCTCTTGCTTGAGTTCGAAATTCTAAAACTTCTCGGGAACATTTTGATAATTGATTTCCGTATTAAATTCGCAGTTGCTATTTACTTGTTGCATTTTGTATCGTATTATACTTGAACTAGTAAAACAGTGGAGTTTTACTAAGCCCCGAGTAATCGGGGGGTGGATGTCTGTTTTGCGTCCAGGTACATGCAGGTTGAGGGGAGCAGTCACAGGATTGGCACAAGAAGATGAGTTGTCGGGTTCGCCACCAGACCGTGAAGTTGCACTGTTGATTTGGAACCGATGGCGGCACCGATTTCTAAGACGTCATAGTGCATGGCGCCTGCCGAGATGCTTGAGTTGAAGAAATAGTTGGGAGAGTTGCTAGACATGGGTTATATTCAACCGAGCGCTTCATCTTGGGGCGCACCGGTCTTATTTATAAAGAAGAAGGATGGTTCACTTCGTTTATGTATCAATTATCGGGAGTTGAACAAAGTGACTATCAAAAAGAAGTATTCGCTTCCGAGGATTGATGACTTGTTTGACCAATTGCAAGGGGAAACCGTGTTTTCAAAGATTGATTTGAGATCGGGGTATTACCAGCTCCGAGTGAAGGATTCCGATATTCCGAAGACGGCTTTTTAGACGAGATACGGCCACTACGAGTTTGTGGTTGTGCCTTTTGGGCTAACCAACGCCCCAGCCGTGTTCATGCAGTTAATGAACAAGGTCTATATCGAATATCTCAATAAATGTGTAGTCGTCTTTATCGACAATATTCTGATTTACTCAAAGAGCGAGGAGGAGCATGCATTTCATTTGCATATAGTGTTGGGGATCTTGGGAACTCAGCGCCTTTATGCGAAGTTCTCAAAGTGTGAGTTTTGGTTGTGGGAGGTTATGTTCCTCGGCCACGTGATCTCGACCGAGGGTGTTTGTTTGGACCCACATAAGATAGAGGCAGTGTTGGATTGGGCACCGCCCAAGAACGTGAAGAAGGTCCGTAGTTTTCTGGGTTTGGCCGGGTATTATCGTAGGTTTTTCGAGGGGTTCTCTAAGCTCACCCGACCGCTTACCCAGTTGTTGCAGAAGTTAGAGAAGTTTCTGTGGACCGATGAGAGGTAGAAGAGTTTCGAGGAGTTGAAGAAGCGGTTGACTACCGCTCCCGTCTTCGCTTTACCGAGCGGTAATGAGGGTTTTTCCATTTATAGTGATGCCTCGGGCCAAGGGCTTGGATGTGTACTCATGCAGCATAGGAAGACGATTGCCTATGCTACCCGTCAGTTGAAGCCGTATGAGTTGAATTATCCTACCCACGATCT